>CM053803.1:43584785-46346035 GCA_028671895.1 Oenanthe sinensis
GATATAGTTTTATTATATTTTCTAAACAGAACTAATAAATAGGTGCATAATGTGAGACAAAGGTTTGAGTTAAAAAACGGGGGCCGTGGGTCCAGGCTGGTACGACTCGGCGGGACTAGTATCCTGGGTCACTACACTTTTAATCATACTAGGAAAAATCTCGTGTTACGCTGCTTAAAATTTTTATTAAAATTTTATATTTGTTAGTTGTTGAAAATTATTTTAAATATTTTTTTAATTGATGAATTAATTCTATTAAAAGAAGACAACCCCTCTTAAATCATATCATTTTTAAAAGCTGATGCCCCCTTTAAAAACATATCTAAAAATATATCAAAATATTATATCTATCAAAATATAGTCATTTTATTCACTATTTCATGAAAGTTATTTAAGATATGCATAAAATTCTTTATTATATACTTTTATTGATATTATTACTTTTTAATTTTATACGATTTTAATTATTCATCTAAATTTATGTTATTTTATGACATATATTATTTTTAGAATAAGATCATATATAAACAATATAGTGTTGTCACTCATTAATCAATATCTATTAGCATGTTTTATTAATTATAATATTAGTTAATAGTAATTTTAATATAATTGTAATATTTTGGAGTAAAATAAAATTTACTAAAAATGCTAAATACTACTATTTCAAATTAGATGTCCCCTTGACTTTTGACAAGCATGTTAAGATGCATGGATTATATACCAATTGTTTACCGAGAAAGATAATCTATTACAGAAGGAGAGTTGAATGTAATAGTACCTTATAATCGAATATGAACACAAGTATGTAAAAAGAACACAGTTTTGTATTAAAGATAATGAATGGAATATAAAACTCTCTCAAGAAATTCTTTATTTTCAAAAGCTACTAGCTTATGAAAAATACGACTTGTTAAAGATTACATAATGTTAACCTATGTGTGTGTTTATACAGACACAGTTACAATTCAATTATAAATTAGATTACAAAAAGAATAGCTTTAATAAGGCATTAGACTTGTATTATGAATCCTTCTTCACTATCCTAATCAGATTCTGATTTGTCTATTTCCTTTTCAAACTCTGATTGTTAAAATCTGTCGGTTGTTTATTCTCTGAGTTGAGCATTCTCTGTTAGAGTAAACTCTGATAGATTAAACTCTATCCGACTACTTCCTAAACTCTGATGACGTCAGTAGTGTAAACTCTGATCTTTATTCTCTGACAGCATTAGTGTTTGTTTCCTAACATAGCTCTTTAAATTACTTTTAAAATCTTTTTCCTTTAAATAAAAATTTGATACTTCAATTTTTATTTGAAAAAGGAAAATGAAAAAAATAATTTAAGAAACTATCTGGTCAATACACTTTAATATGTATATCAAAAGTCGTGCGTATTCTCTCTCTCTCTCTCTCTCAGCTGTATCTATTTCTGTGTGTTGTGTTTTGATTACATTCAAAATAAAATACATTTTGTTATATGTAGACTTTACAATAAAATGAAATACAATTCTATGTGTCGACATTTTATTCTCCTGTGTTGACTTGAGTTGACTTATGTATAATCTTTTATGTGTCGAATATTGATATCCTCTATTGGACTTAGAAAATAATCCATTCTTTCATATATGTTGAGTTTCATGGCCTTGCGAGTGGACTTTGACCACATTTGTCGAATTCTACTCCATATATTTGCCTTAGAACAATTCATGAACCCATGTGTCGAATTCTACTCCATGTAGGGTCTATGTGTCAATTTTACCATAGTGTACATACCTTAGAGTATCTTCTAAGTGTCGAATTCCTACGTATCGAATTATACACACACAAGGTTAACACTTAGTTTCTTTTAGGCATTCAAAGGCTATGTGTTGATTTCTTTCCTTCACATGCCTTAGAAAAATTTCAACCACATTCAAATCCTTGCATACTTGGCTTCTGTTAATTCTTCTTGTATAATGAATATGTTAATCAAATTCTTTGTGCTGACACTTAGTACAGTGGTATGGTTCACAAGTGACTAACACTACATTGATCTTCATATTCTCCATTAAATCAATTGACATGATTGTTGTATTCCTTTATTGCTTCTGATCTTCACTGTAATCTTCTGACACTGACTGCTTGATCTTTAATACTTTCTAAAATACCTAATCACTTATTCTTCACCGAGGCTTGATCATAGTAATGAACTTCTTTCAGTGATCTTCAATATTCTATCAAATACCTTGATACATGTAGTTGCCTAATCTTCATTGTAGATTCTTATGCTTACAATAATATTATTACCAGTCCTTTACTTTTAGTTGAGTTACAGTTCCTCGATTACATTGTATGTTACATTATGATTTATAACAATAGAAATAGAATTCCTAATTATTAGTTAACAATTTCCTTCTGTAATTCTCCTTCCTTCCCATAGCCTATCTGCAATATATTTGGCTTTATCTTCGAAGACTTTCCATTACTGTGATCACCTTCCAAATTCAGCTTCAGCTTTATAGACTCTGAAAATTTTCAGACTTTGATGATCTTTAGTCTCTGACATACTATAGACTCTGATTATCTATAGACTCTAATCAACTTCCAGACTTCGATTTCCATCTAGACTCTGGTTCCATTTTCTTCTGAAAATCTTTTAAGTACAAATGACATCTATAAATGAATGTTGACTATCTAGATTTTGATTATATGAAAGTTCAGAGACTAGAAACACTTATTATAGATCACCTATGTTAGACC
The DNA here is from genome assembly GCA_028671895.1 of Oenanthe sinensis. Lineage (NCBI taxonomy): Eukaryota > Viridiplantae > Streptophyta > Magnoliopsida > Apiales > Apiaceae > Oenanthe > Oenanthe sinensis. Next base: position 43,587,527 of record CM053803.1, read on the forward strand.
TGTTCTAGTATTTTGTACATCATCAAATGAATATATTCCTAACAGTCACTACAAAGTTCAAGAAGCAGGGCAGTTTCTCTAAGAAGGATTCAAAGTTTAACAACAAGAAAAGGTACAAGAAGAAGGACATCAAGGAGTCCAAATCTGGAAAGATTGATAAGTCACAGGTCAAATGCTACAAGTGTGACAAGATGGGACATTTTGAAACTGATTGTTGTAAATCAAAACCTGACAAGGGAACTGGCAAAGCTCTCATAACTTTCAACAAAAACTGGATAGATTTATCAAACTATGATGATGAATTCAATTATGCTCTTATGAAAAATACTGAGAGTCTTGCTGCATCTTTTGATATGGTGCCTGATGTTCTTTACAACTTTGATACTGATATCATGTCTGAGTTGAAATCTTTTCTTAAGTCACTGCATTTAGTTTCAATATTCAATCTCTTGAAAATGCTAGACTAAATACTAAAATTCTTGATCTTAATAAAATGATTGACTATATTAAATTTGAGCTTGTTCATATGCTGAAAGGTAAAAAAGAATGTGATAATTCTAAACATGTGAGGATTCAACTAGAAAAAAAGTGTGCTTTCATATAAAATGAACTAAAAGAAGCTAATGAGACTATTAGAGTTTGGAAAAACTCTGGTAAAAAGACTCAGAAGATATTTACTGAACAAAAATCTGAAAAATATAGTTTAGGATAATGAACTAGTAAATACTCAAGAAGGGAAAGAGAGGGTAGAAGCTAAATCTGAGAGAAAGACACGCATGCCTTATGAGAATGTGAAGAACAATAATAAGTCTAAATTTACTCCTGTTAAATCTGTCTACTCTAGCACTGGATCTAATTCAACTCATGAGAAAGGCTTCACATCCACTGCTAATGACAAACCTAAGGTGTCTAATAATAAACCAATTAATATTGGTTTAATGTCTCAAAAAGAGTTAAGAGAAATGCTTTTTTGAAGATGAAGAAATGATGCTGTCAGAGTTTACTTCAATCAGAGTCTAAGTTCAAGCTGATCAGAGTATAAATGATGTTATCGGAGTATACTCAGTCAGAGTTTACTTGTCGATAGAGTTTAGACTGATAAGAGTTTATCAGACTCTGTTTCAAATAATCATGACTCAATTGAAGATATATATGGAAGTGTTTTTATTGCTGACAACTACCTTGTAGAAGCTGTCTATTCCGAAGATAATGATGTAAATTGTATTTTCTGTATTAATGAATCATTATCTTTGCATTATTTAGATAGGCAACTATGTACTATATAAACACGATTTTAGGTTTACATTGATGTATCGTTCAAGTTATATTATTCTCATAACCTAGCAGCTCTTAATAATACACTGTTTCTTGAGAGAGTTTGTACTGTTTTATTAAGATCAATAAAATCAGTACTTATTTTAGTACTTGTTCTTATATCATTGATTGTTTTGTACTATTGCATTCAACCTCCCTTCTACAATAGTATATTTGCAGGGTAACAATTGGTATCAGAGTAGGCGGTTCAAGATAACCCAAAAGATAGCAAACAATTTTTGGAAACAAGTATGAAAGTATTAAGATTCCAATTCTCAAGAAAACTGAATATCTCACATGGAGGGTAAATATGATGATGTTTCTAGAAGTAACAAATCCTGACCACCTAGACATGATTAAGGAAGGTCCCTATCTACCAACAAAACTGGTTGGTCCTGCTGTGATTGAAGGAAGAGAAATTACAGGTACTATACCCTTAAAGATAGGAATGAATGGGACAATGAGGAAAAACATGAATTTATCAAGGATGTTATGGTAAGAAACATATTACATAACTGTCTGGATGTTGTGATGTCTAACAGAGTAATTTCCTACAAGACTGCAAAAGAAATTTGAGATGCACTAGTGGTTCAATATCAAGGAACCAAGGAGATCAAGAAGAATAGGAGACCAAGGCTAAACATAATGAGTCTCTATAAAGTATAATGTAACGTAACTTAATATGTAAATGAGAAAACTAACTCACCGCCTATAGACAGATAACTAATATTACATGAAATACAAGAATCGACTATGAATCAATTATAGTTTGAAGAAACATTATCATATGTTCTCAGGATGATGTCACATCTGAATGAGATGGAGATCCTTGGTGCTGAGGTTGATGAGGAAACCCAGATCGATATCATCCTTATGAGTTTACCCAAAAGTTTTGAGCAGTTCCGCTTGAATTACACCATGAACAAGAGGATGTATAGTCTTGCGGAACTTCTGACAGAACTTCAGGCAGCTGAAGGACTTTTTCAGCAGAGTGTTCAAGTCAATGTGGCTGAGAAACCTTCTTCTTCTAAGCCGAAAGCCAAGAAGAAGAAAAAGGCTCAGACACAGAAAGTTGTGAAAGCTGTGGGAGTTCAAAGTGGTGCAGTGAAAAAGCCCAAGGGCAAGTGCTTCATGTGCAAGCAGTCGGGTCACTGGAAACAAGATTGTCCTCTTCCTAAGAAGAAAAACAATACTGGTATGTCTCTTTCTCTAGTTACAGAAACATATATAGCGGCTATATCTACGAGCACTTGGTGTGTAGATACAGGAGCCACTGATCATGTTTGTAATTCTATGCAGGGGTTCCAGCAATCCAGAATGCTTAGAGATTGTGAGATATATATGTTCATGGGAGATGCTACGAAAGCAGCAGTAGTTGCAGTGGGAGATGTTAATTTATCTTTTGGTGATGATAAGAGTTTGGTTTTGAACAATTGTCTTTATGTACCTTCGTTTAGAAGGAATTTAATTTCGGTTTCTAAACTTGTTTTGGATGGTTATAATAATTGTTTGGATCATAATGTTTTTATTATGAGGAATAAACTAGTTATATGTTCTGGTACATTGCAAGATAATTTATACATAATCACTCCTAATCAACCTGCATTGCAACTACAACATAGGGTGTTAAATAACACATCTTCTATCACTACTAAAAGAAAGGAACCTTCTTCTTTGAACCAAACATATCTTTGGCACTTAAGATTAGATCATATTAACTTGAGGAAGATTCAAAGACTGGTAGTAGATGGGCCTTTAGGCTCGTTGGCAGTGGAGCCATTTCCAGTCTGTGAATCCTGTTTGGAAGGTAAAATGACCACTAGGCCTTTTAAGGCAAAGGGGAATAGAGCCAAAGAAGTGTTAGAACTGATTCATACTGATTTATGTGGACCCATGAATATTCAAGCAAGAGGTGGTTATGAATATTTTGTCACTTTTATTGATGATTATTCTAGATATGGATACATTTATTTGTTGCGCCGTAAATCAGAGTGCTTTGACAAGTTCAAGGAGTACAAAACTGTAACGGAGAAGCGACATGGAAAATGTATCAAGTCACTACGATCAGATCGTGGTGACGAATACTTGCTTGGAGAATTTAGGGATTACTTATCAAAAAATGAGATCATGTCTCAGTTGACTGCACCTGGAACACCCCAACAGAATGGTGTAGCGGAGAGAAAGAATCGTACTCTTTTGGAGAGTGTTAGATCGATGATGAGTTATTCAGAATTACCCAAGTCGTTTTGGGGACATGTTTTAGAAACAACAGCTTATCTTTTGAATTTAGTTCCTTCTAAGTCAGTTCCTAAGACTCCAAAAGAATTGTGGACTAGTTCAAAACCTAGTCTAAGACATATTCGGATATGGGGTTGTCCAGCACATGTGTTGAACAAGAACGTGACTAAGTTGGAATCTCGTACAGAAGTAAGGTTTTTATAGGCTATCCCATGGGAATGAAAGGATATTTATTTTATAGTCCTAAGGATCGGGATGTCATTGTTAGTACCAATGCTAGATTCCTAGAGGATGACTATATGATGAACCATAAACCCATGAGCAGTGTCGTTTTAGAGGAACTCGTGAGAGAGACAAATAATGAACAAGTGCCAATAGTACAAGTAGAAAAGCCACAAGAGAACACACAACCTATCACTAATACCACACCGGTGTCTCGTCGTAGTGGGAGGGTTATTCGTAAACCCAGAAGATTCATGTTATTGGGAGAGTCTTCGGACTTGGTTTCTGAGGAACATGATGAGGATCCCATGACATACGAGGAAGCATTGCAAGACAAAGATGCAGATCTATGGCAAAAAGCAATGAAATCTGAGATGGAATCTATGTATTCAAATCAAGTCTGGGAGCTCGTGGAACCACCCAAAGGTGTAAAACCCATTCGATGTAAGTGGATCTACAAGAGAAAACGAGGATCTGACAAAAAGGTAAAAGCTTGGAAAGCAAGACTTGTTGCGAAAGGGTATACTCAGAAAGAAGGGATCGATTATGAGGAAACCTTTTCGCCAGTAGTCATGCTAAAGTTGATCCGGATTCTTTTATCTATAGCAGCTCATCTCGATTATGAGATTTGACAAATGGATGTCAAGACAGCTTTCCTAAACGGGAGTCTTCATGATGAGATCATCTATATGCAACAACCAGAAGGATTCATTAAGAAAGGCCAGGAGCATCTGGTATGTAAGCTTAAGAAGTCCATTTATGGACTTAAACAAGCTTCTAGGTATTGGAATATTCGCTTTGATCAGGTAATCCAGTCATACGGATTTGATCAATGTCCAAGCGAATCGTGTGTGTACAAGAAAAGTGAAGGCAATTCAGTGACTTTTCTAGTGTTATACGTAGATGATATTTTATTCATTGGAAACAATGTAGGGATGTTATCAGCGGTAAAGGCATGGTTGTTCAAACAGTTCGAAATGAAGGACTTAGGTGAAGCGGCATACATCCTTGGAATCAAAGTTATAAGGGATCGTAAGAAAAGGATGTTGGCTTTATCCCAAGAGCCCTACATTAATGAGGTTTTGGCTCGTTTTAACATGCAGGACTCTATCGAAGAAACAGTGTCCTAAGACACCAGAGGCGATAGAGAGCATGAAAGCGATTCCCTATACTTCGGCATGCGGAAGCTTAATGTATGCTATGTTATGTACGAGACCTGATATTTGTTTTTCCGTGGGCATGGTTAGTAGATATCAGTCAAACCCAGGACAGGAACATTGGAGTGCAGTAAAGGCTATACTCAAGTACTTGAGAAGGACTAAGGAGTATATGCTGATTTATAAGACCTCAGATTTGTTACTTCTAGGATATACCGATTCAGATTTCCAAGCAAATATGAGTTAAATGAATGGTCACATAGTAGTTATTTAATTGGTAGTGGATTGCTTGTAATAAAACACTGATATACTCAAAGAATAGCTTGAGTATAAGTGAGAGATTGTTAGGGAGTATACTGAACTATTCGTTTGAAGTATATGACATTGTCCTTTTTATCGAGAATCTTGAATGCATATTTTAACACTGTTTGTATATTATATATTGTGGATAATCTAGTATCAAATGGGATACCAGAAGATTAGATTGTTAGTGTCTATATATAATATAATAAATGTTCACAGTTTAAGTGGAGTTAAACAAACCACTAGAACGACTGAAGTATTATTCGGTAATAATCTATCTTGATTATTGAATAATACTTGTATACTTTGTGTATATTGAACGGGATTAAAATATTAGAATTGTTCTTCTATTCTGACAATAAAGAAGAACTAAGATTCTATAATATTATTATTGCTTAGGTTCTTAATCCGGATACAGTGATTGACACTTGTATGCAATGTACATGTTTTGATTCATATGTGATGTGGTTTTTTGTTAATCACAATATTATGTTTTGGACAATGACATTGTATACAGAGTGAGATATTGACTATAAAAGGAAACCGTGTCCGAAAATATTCGGGTGATGATGTCCTCTTGAAAGCTCATAAAGATAATTATGCTTTAGTCCTGCAGGCAGATTTGTTCTTGCATAATTATAAGGTTGAGTGGATGATCAAGGATAAAAGATATTGATTAAATTAATTATCAGAAATTAATTTAATTAATGGACATTCGATATCTTAAACATGGAGAATTTAATAAGCAAATAATATTGGAGCCGAATTAAATAATTAAATTACGGCATTAGGAGAGGTAGTGCAAATATTAATTCTTTAGTGGATTGAATTAATATTTAATGACATTGGGCTTGACCCAGAATGTCATTGGAAGGCCCGACCTAATTATCCAGGATCCCTACTGTAGCCTATATATTCATTTTATTCTCTTCTAGCTAAGGGTTGAAAAAAATTAGGATTTTTGTGAGCAGCCATTCAAGGAGGCAACTAAGAACTAGGGTTCCAAGATCTCAAAAAGCTAGAAGGGAGGCAACTTTGGGAGGATCGAAGGCCACACTTCGCTCAAGGTGAATATGAGAATACAGTAGAAGACGTGGATTTGAATCACTTGCGCCGTAGCGATTAAAGTTAACTTTCTATTCAAACTCGTTCGTTTTCATATCATAAAACGCAGCATCAATGTTCGATTGTCCCAACATATATATGATCAGATGAAATCCCGAGGCTACTCAGATTGTTGCTGGCTATATAAGGTTGGTAAATGATTATCGGGGCTATGCAAAAAAATGTTTGGATGCAATGATGTGTCTGGTTTGAAGTCTGCTACATCGTGGACTTATCTTCTTGCGGGTTTTCTGAAGATCAATACTGATGCACACATACGAGAAGGTCTATATGTTGGCATGGGAGTGGTCATTAAAAACTCAACAGGGCAGTTAACTGGGATGACAGTTAGAAAACTAGGTGTATGTGCGTTGGAATGCTGAGTTTGCAGAGGTAGCTGCTGCTTAATTTGTTTGGATTGGAGGCAACACTGTGGCTCATCATACAACTAGGTGAGATATAAATGTAGGAGATGAAATTCTTTGGACTAGTTCTTTCCCTCATTGTGTGATTACTTTATCAAATATTGATTCAAGTTAATGGAATTTTCTGGGTTTAAAAAAAAGCTAAAAATCTGAATATGAAAAACCAAAAATTATATTAGAAAATCTAAAGGGAATTCATATTTTTATATTATTTATAATATAAATGTATATTTAATTAATAATATTAATGACTCATTTTATTAATTAATTTGATATGCATCCTTTCCTCCGACAATATAATACGAGTTTAATATGATATTATCATACTCGTACATACATAAGAGTGCAATTTTAGATTTGAGAGTTGACAGACGCCCAATTTAAAGCTGACATATAAATTAATTTCGAGAACTCAAACTCAATCCAAAATAATTATAATTTGTTAAAAATTTTATATAATAATAATACTTAAAAAATATATATTACTTTATTAATATAAAATATTTTGAATAATATTTAGATAAATATATATTATTTAAAAAATAAATCAATATATAAATAATATAAAATATATTAATATTATATATATAATTTCAAGTTAATTTTCATTCAACTCGAAACAAAAAAAATTAAATTAAATTGGTATTTTTCGGATTGGAATTCTCACAGTTGCCGAATCCTTGCACGCCAGCCCGGTACGTAGATCATATTTCGCAGTGATTCTTACGTCACTCAAGTGAAACGTAAAACTCTCTCCCCAGGCGAATCAGAGAGAGAGAGAGAGAGAGAGAGATATGGAGAGAGATGAAGAAATGCAGTTGCAAAATGTAACGATGATGAAAGTAACAGTCAAGTTCAGTGGAAGATCCATCCCCATCAATCTTTCTTCAGATTCCACCATTAAAGACCTCAAGATTCTTCTTCAACCCCTCACTAATGTCCTCCCTCGTGGCCAGAAACTCATCTTCTCTGGTTTCTCTCCCAACCCCGTTTCTCTCTCTCTCCCTCTCCCTCTCTCTCTCTCTCCCTCTCCCTCCCTCCCTCTCTCTTTCTCTCTCTCTCCGCTCTCTCTGTTTTCTTGATGTATCTATGCATACCCATGTGTCTGTTTTCATAATCATGTATGCATATATACACACAATAGGAACTTTAAAGTCTAAATCTTGTGTTTTCTTGAAGGTAAAATTCTTGAGGATGAAAAGACACTGAAATTGTCACAGCTCAAAAATGGGTCCAAGATTATGCTCATTGCTTCTCAGGGATTACACCAAGGGGTATGATTAAGTCTTTTTTCCGTTAAATGTGTTGATTGGGTTATGAAATTGTAGTCCATGATATCGTAATGCCTGCAAGAATTTGATGGGTGTTGCATTTTGATAGGATGGTCCAATTAAGAAGGAAGCTACAGATGTGCCTATGTCTCGGAGAAGACCGGAAAGTAATAAAGACAGGAAGCCTATGTCTGTTCAGAAGAATCAGTTTCAGCGTTGGATGGCAACTGGGGTTTTAGGATTGTCTGAGAGTGGCCTAAAGGTATAACGAATTGTTTATGTTACTTTTATTTAGTCTTTGTATTTCACTTTCAGAGCTTGTATAAATCTTGCATTTGCAAACGTGTTTTCAATTGTTATGAATCTTTGAATATATAACTGTAAAGGAATAAAGTTATTAGAATCGAGTCATTGATACATTTTATTTTTGATAAGTCTTTTCATTATTGTCATTTTAGTTTTATTGTGCATAGGTTGGTTATTTTGTTTTGTGTCTCCCTAGAATCATGATTCAAACATTGGGTGTGAATAAAATGTCTCGGTTAAAATTATGTAGTAGCAAGTAGTTAGTGGCGTGCCTTTCTCACTGATACAGATTATGTACAAGGGTCGCAGGTTTTGGACTATGAAGATTTTGATTGTTTTATAAAGTATATAATTAGGATAAAGAGATATGAAAAAGAAATGAAACATACTACTGATTATATACATCAAGTCAGAGGTAATTGTACTGCAACATTTAGAGGTTGGTTTTTCAAGAATCTTATTGTTCTCTATACTGTTGATTGCGACATTAAAGATCATACCTCAAGAAGTGTGGAATTGTGGAGCTTCTGCAAGAATTCTGGATCTCAGCCACAACTCGATTCTAGAAGTACCATGTACTATCATTCATCTGACTTCACTGCAAGTAAGCAGAGCTCTCTTTCTTCCATTAGATTATTTTTATGTATATTCTCATTGGTCTTCTAAAAAGGAATGTTTTACTCTTTCTTGGATTTTGAAAGAAACTGATCCTAAATGACAACAACATATCTGATGATCAAATAAGCTGGGAAGCATTAGCTCAATTGAAGTCTCTAGTTGCATTGTCATTGAGCCATAATCAGTAAGTGTATCCCTCTGTTTATGCTATACTGACAAATCATTTCCATGTTTTCTGTATACAGTATACATACCTATGTCATTGCACTGCACAGGGTCTCACGAACACACAACACTAAATCACAACCATACATAGGGTTTATATGCTATGTTACTCAGCCTCGGGTTCAGAGTGTCGGACACGACACATATCCGAGTGTCCGACATGAAAGATCTGAAAATTGGGGACACGGGGACACTGTCCTATTTTTAGACACGTGTACGGGACACACCATGATATATTAATAAACAAGTATGGTAAGTAAGATATCTTAACAAAAAGTAACAATAAAACTTTAGATTAAACATGGTTTTGTAAAGGATTTTGCAAATTAGGTGTCCTCTCAGCTTTTATCTCAATCTTGCTTCTTTTTTTCTTCTTGAATATTTATTTTGAATCAGAAGTTTTAGTCTTATTTGATCTTTAAATTGGTCAAAGTGTCCACATTTTAATCAAAGGATCCGACACGAAATAAGTGTCGTGTTCGAGTGTCCAAGTGTCCGATACAGGTACGGCGAGTAAAACAGAAGAGTCGGAGTAACATAGTTTATATGTCATAGTAGAGGATGAGAGAATAATATGCCATTATACAAACAAATCTAAAGATCTGGTGTTAAGCTATAAAAAACGACTTGTGTTTATTAACATTAGATGAAAGTAGCGCTGATAACTTGATCCCAGAAATAGAAATTGAGGCTATTATTCTAGGGTTTGTATGATAATATACTCACCTTCAGCTATAGTTTACCTAGACTTGTGACATGGTCAAGAATGCATGTCTCCCCACCCGTTACACTCAATTATGCTCTCTTACCCCTTTGAATTTTATTATTTTTGTGCTTTACCCAGCATGCCACTCATTTCTCTGTTTTATCCTTTAAAATAAAATTACTAATAATATGAATTTGTCGAAGAAGTTAATATACTTCCTATGTTACTCGGACTCGGCTAGAAGTGTCCAACATGGATACGTGTCCAAGTATCGGACTCGGCAATATTTTGAAAAATATACATGTTTTTGGCCTAAAATAAGTGTCCAAGTCCGAGTGTCCATGTCCGAGTGTCGAGTGTCCAACACGGGTACTCGAAGGTAAAATGAAGAGTCCGAGTAACATAGTATACTTCACTATCATTTAATGGTTTGACCTTTATATCTTCCCCGTCGTTCTAAATACATACTGATCCAACTCAATTAAACAAAAGTATGTTTTATTTGTTGAACTAAAATCTATTTATGAGTGTTGGAAAGTAAAAATTATAAGCTAGAAATTTTTCATGAATTACTATTATTTTTTGTTCTGGGAACCTATACACAGAGGATCTTATCTTCAACTGAATTGGAGCATCTAAGTTCAGATAGGCCCTTGAATATGGCCGAATTTCTGAAATGTACTTAGTCACAACTCTTTATTTCAAAAAACCTTATTAATATCGTCCTACCCGTACATAAGAACTGTTTATGAATATTATAATGCTAACTTTTGCAATTGACAAAGGAGAGAGATTAACAAAATAGTGTCGTTGAGGATTATATGTTGCTTTCATCTTCCTCACTCTTCTTAAATTTTAATCCCCTGTACTTGAATGAACTGCAAATATTCTACTATATGTTGGAGTACTAGGTGTTCTGTAATTTATGAGTTGCGGATTTTTTGTATATATGCGGTGGCAGATTCTTTAAAGGTTATTATGTATGTTGTATTGAATAACTTTCTCATGACTTCTGCAGGTTGAAAGGCCTGCCATCTACCTTGGGTCTTTTAACAGGCCTAACTCATCTTCATGTAGCAAACAATGAGTTGACTTGCCTCCCTACTGAAATAGGACATCTTACTAATCTTCAGGTTTTAAAGGCCAACAACAATAGGTAACATGGACGCATTAATATGCCACTCTCCTGTTTCATTTTACATGCATATGGTTAGTAGTCACTATGGACCATAGATGACTACTAACCGTATGCATGTATATCTTTTTTTGTCTTTATTTTCTCATAAACGAGTTACAAAAGTTATAATAAACTTTATAATTTACGAGATTGTTAAGGGGAGTGAACAATGACATATATCTTGGACAAATGACCTAGTTTACATATAGAAGTCACCAATTCAGGAATGTTTCTTCTGATATTCTTATTACTTGCATTGTATAGGATTATTACTCTTCCATCGAGTGTAGGAAGCTGCATTTCTCTGTTTGAGGTAGGCCCCCCGCTCTCTCTCCCTCTCACTCCCTCTCTCCTTCTCTCTCCCTCTCTCTCTCTCCCTCTCTTCCTCCCTCCTTCCCGCTCAATCACATATATATACTTGTCTCTGTGTGTGTGTGTTTTGAGTTAGATAACGTCATTTTTTTCCTTTTACAGGTCAAGTGCTAACTTCATTTTTTTTTTGACATTGTGCAGGTTGATCTTTCATCGAATTTGCTGGTAGACTTGCCAGATACAATTAGCAAACTACAGAATCTGAAGGTTAGTTTAATCTTCATCTATGATTGTTTAAAAATTCCACCAAATCACGGATCCTGACCAGAACACAATAAACCGAACCAATAAAAACTTGACCCGTTAAAAGCATTAATTGTTCAGTTAACCAGAATGTTTACACAAATGGTTCGGTTATGGTTGTTAACATATAATGCATGGTTAAAAGAAACCGGACCATTAACATAATTACTATCTAAAAAGTACTAATAATATATAATTGATATTTTTAGAATTTATATTTCAACGTATATTAATCTGTATAAGAATTTTTAAAAGGAATTTAATTACTTTCAAATATACCATTGAGTTAATTGTTAATTTGTTTTTGTTTTTTTGCTAATTGAATTTGCTTCATATTATATTATTATGGCTAGACATATATGTATATTAGAAATTAAGAAAATAAGGGACAAATGCCCCGGCATGAGAACCTAAAGCCCGAAACAAAGAGGCCTAGGTTGGGCTTCCAAAGGGAAACTCAAGAAAAATATTAACGCGTCTGAACAACCCTATCAAGTTCAAGAAAGGCAACATGGTGGTGATCACTAGGGTTGGCTACAACACCTATATTCACCTTTCCAGATTCTTACCTTAGTTGTGGAAGAGTTAGACCTGGAAATCGTGTCGTGTTTCATGTACCAAAACTTCAAATGCAAACCATGCAAAACAGTTATAAGTTATATGACCAAAGGAGTGACAAATTCGGCAAGGAGGCAGTGGGGAAATTTAACTTGGATTGGGACTTTACCAATGGAATTATCAAAGTCACTCAGGAAAGAGGAACCTATATAAGTTTTTGGTGTGGGGTCAAGTTAGATTCTAGCAAACTTCATTGGTTCAAAAACAGAGTTTTGTGCATCAAAACCCCTACTTCACTCCAATAAGAATGAGGCACATTCACAAACTTTACCCAACCAAAGACTTTTCACAGAAGTCTTAGAGAATTGGGAACTCTCCATCCAAGGTACAATATGCATATTTGTTCCCCCCAATAGCTACCGAGTGCAGAGCTAAGTAGCATTTTTGTACGCAGCAATGTCAAACTTAAAGTTTTAAAAGCCCTGCACCTGACCAATCCTGCACCTAACCAACTCTGCACCTGACCGAAGTTGAAATGCTTGTTCTCTAAAAAATTTGAATAGGAAATTCCAACTCAAAATACACCCTGAAACAGAGGTGTTCTAACAATATCTAGCTCTTTTCAAGAACGACATAGGTGGGGTGATAGCTAATGAAACCATCTTCCAAAACAACAGAATCTTGTTTACGATCATCAGAAGATGAATCACAAAAATTACTTTTAGCATTGGTGTAAGGAGTTCTGCTAGAGTCTAAACCAAACAAAGTGTCTTTCCAAGAGAGTACCTTTTAAGTGACTACATCCTAAGCATGAGATGTGGAGACTTCACCATTCCCATTATCTTGTTTGTCCTGCACCTTTTTTTTAAAGATTATACAACCATCCTCATCAACCTCCCGAAGAACCAAAGGATACGTCGTAGCTTGAAACTGTTGAAGTCATCATAGGTGAGCCCACTCGAAATGAGAAATTCCTTTAACTGGGCATTCTTTTTTTGGAGTCAGAACATTATTACCTTGGTTTAGTGACCAAATGGTGAACAAGTCTCAACATCCTCATTAGATCTGCCATAGAATTGAGGATTGGACAACATAAGATTGTTTTCCTCCTCTTTACCTAAGCTATCTATGGAGAAATGTCATATAGATTGAACATTCTCAGTAAATTTGTGAATTACCTAACGGACTTGAATTTCTTCTCTGAAACGAGATCTAGTGTTTTGGACCATGAGTTTTCCACAACTAGGCAGATTGAAATTAAGGTGTGCTACCAGGAGAGTGAATAGCAGAGGGAGAGCCCCCACTCAGACCCGATGGTGAAACCTGGTGAAGATGGTGGGATGAAAGCATCAAGGTCATCTCAGTCAAAGGAAGAATCTGGAGAAGACAGGGTGCAGTGAAGTGATGTGGTAGTGACATGTTGAAACAGGAATCAAAAGGCAGATTGAGTAGAGTTTATAATGATTAGGTTAAGGATTTGATGATCTAAGCTAGAGAGGATCGACATGACATGTTTTAAGTTTAAAGTTGCATTTAGTCAAATCGTAGTTATGTAATAAATATAAGTACTTAAAAAAAACTATAAATTATAAAACAACAATTATAAAGTTCAAACCGTGGTTCAGAACCAAACCAATCTGTTCTTCTATTGATTGGTTTTGTTTTAGAGATTGTAACTGGTCTGGTTTGGTTTTGACTTTTAGAAAAACCGTTCTGCTGGTTTAGTTCGAAAAAGTACAAAAATCCGGACCACACCAATCCGTGAACACCCTAATTTCATCTTTTAAATCACCTTATTTTTTCCCTTCTTGGTCATGCTGCTTGTTCCTATCATTCTATATCAGGACAGCCCACTACCGTGGCAATATCTACAGGCTGTAATGCTTTGTAAAGTCTTCGCTTAAATCTGTTTTTTTTGCTAAGCAATATGTTTTACTTGCAAGTACACCATGAGTAAGGGTACATCTTTGATTCTGCTAATATATATGTTTATTTTATCGTACACATTTCTTTTTGTTTCCAGTCTTGGGTAAATTAAAATAAAGAAAGTTCAGTACATTTTTTATTAATGTATTGGCTATGTCAAATTTTAAAAGATATACTTTAGGCAGAAATACTTGAGTTAAAAGTTATATAGTATGCTTGACAAAATCATGTAACGTGTTCAAGTTGTAAAGTCTGATATTGCCATCATGTTGGATAGCACTTAACACACAAGACTTGGGAACATTTCTTTAGGTTTTGTTACATATTTCACAGGATTAGCTTTACAATTTAAACTTTGATAGAACCTATACGCTTTCCAGGCTTTGTATCTTAACCACAATGGGCTGAAGTGTCTTCCTGCTACATTGCTTAAATTGTGTACTCGGCTGTCAACTCTGGAGCTACATGGCACTGAAATAACAATGGATCTTCTCCGCCAGGTTTCTTATTATAATCATAGTCTCTGACAAGCCAAACTTACATTTTGGATTTCTTTTTTCTTTTGTTATCCTTTCGCAGTTTGAAGGTTGGGAAAGTTTTGATGAGCGACGCCGTCTGAAAGTTCAAAAGCAACTGGATTCTCGAGCTGGAAACTCTGCTGCTTTTGATGAAGGAGCTGATAAAAGCTGACAAGCTGCAACTGTTGTCCATAATCTGCAGGCATTACCTCTGAACTACATGATGCTGCATTTAGATAAAGAACTAAAATTTCGTTTTGGAGGCTGGTCTTGTCCAATGTATAATTCCTCTCAGTATGTATTTTGTATGTATGATATGTCATTCACCAATATTATCAGTATAATAATGTGACCCTGTCTCTGTGTCAGTAATTAAATTCTTCTGTCTAGCTTAGTAGCTTCGATGATCTTCCTACTTGAGAAATTATACCATTTGAATGCTACAGCATATTTTGGGAAACAAAAGCAACTTTGAAATACTTAATAGTTACTACTAAAGTTGTATTAAGATAATATCTTATATATTTGAACAATTTATTTTTAGAGGAGGGCTCTTTCATAACTCATTTTAACTTCTCCATCTATATACATATATAAACAAATGTAAAATATATAAAGAAATCATATTCTCATGTAAACCAAATTGATTTATTAAAAGTTTCTTCTCCTAAGCGTTAGAAGGTTATCTCCTGCTTATATCTAATTTGTGCTTTTCACACTTTTGGGCACTTCATTTAATTTATAATAACAATATTTGAATTCACAAATTATATAATTATATAGCTATCATATGTACATTGAAGAATACGAACTCAAGTAACAATGAAGACTGCAAAAATCACTTACCAGTGCATGATTCTTTGCAAGGAAGGTTGGTTCATAGTATCCACTAAATACTCCAATCAACACTAAAATACAAGATTAGCAAAGTTTGTTATTTTATTAGCTGTGAAATGATTGTTATACGCATATATATTGCATAATTACGTATGTATCATTATTATAATGATTTTGTTAAAAAAAATAATTCCATGTTATTGTCAAGTGTTGAACCAGCAAACTCATTATTTATAGTAATTGTTATAACCACTTAATCTACTTAAATTTTTATTTTACTCTTAAAAGACTTAATATACAAATCATCTCTCATTTCATTGTTTATTTAATTTTTATGTCATAAATACATCATGTATGAGTTATTTAATAATAATTTTTTAAATATGAGAAATGAAATTCGTAAAATTGAGCTCAAAATTATTAATTAATATAAATTAAATGAATTTTTCAAAAAAAATAATAAAAATAATATATAACAAATTTGAATTCTAAGTAGGTTAATATTTAAATAAAATATGAAATTGAACTATAATTGTGTAATACTAAAGTAATAATAATAATAAATAAAATAATATGATTTCAATATATATTTATTTTAGAACAAGATAAAAATTTAAAATTTTGATAATAAATATTAAATAAAAATACAAAATATTATAATTTATTAAACAAATTTTAGGCAATGAAAATACTTAAATTTTAGATGATATATTTTGAAAAATAAACTTTTATAATGTATGGATATATTAATTAAACTATTGGTTAAGAAATGGATGCGACGAATGGAGTATTTATCAGTATATTTAATATATGAGAAATAAATTCCATAAAGTTGAGTTTGAAAATTTTAATTAATTAACTAAATAGTTAAAATAGTCGTATTATAAGAGTTAATAAAATATATCATTAAGTTATTAAATGTTAGATCAAAATAGTCGTATTCTAAATATGATGATAAAAAATATGCAATTAGACAAAATAAAATAATTAATCAATTATATATTATATAATAATAATCAATTAGAAAATATATAATAATCAATTTAATTTAATTATTATACGAAGAGTTCGCGCCCTACACGGGCTGTTACACTAGTTACAACTTAATTACAGACTTTGTAGTTATCATGCTTTTCTCTAAGATTCATGAGATCGTTGCAGGATGATGCAAAACAAGCTTCCTCGACTTTCTCACATATTCACTCCTATAATTGCTCAAAATGTGCCGAATGTGGACAGAAACACTTGAGCTGTTTGAAAGGGTAATTTTAAAGTTTTAACCAACATAAACTCTATTATCTCATTTGTCAAAAAAAAACCTCTATTATCTCAGACAAATGGTTTCAAAGGGGACTGAGTTCACAGTGAAGTCACATTTTATAATGTTCTCCTTTTGGAAGATCCTTACTCATGACCACAATATCATCCTGTGTAAGCTCCTGCAGTTCCTTGTAATAGATGCTCCAGCCAAATCAGTGAAATTCACTATAGTTTCGCACCTGGAAGAATATAACTATAATGTTGTGTTTGGTTGGGATCAATGAAATCGAAGGAATTCAATGAAATTTGAACTATAATATGGGTAAATGTTCAAAATTTCATTCATACCTCCATTTCGTTCCTACCAGAAACTATTACTCAACCTCTCCACTTTGAGAAGGAATGCTCCATTCCTTGTCATACCTATTTTCTTTGCATTTCTTATTCTAACAAATTTGTGTTATAACCAGATTTTACAAGTATGATTCTATATTGACGAGTGGCAATATAACTGACAAGTGGATGGACGAGTTGACGAGTATACATTGTTTGGACGACCAATGAGTTATTTGATTACATTTATTGACATTATCCATTAAATAATTCAATATTAGTTGAATTATTTAATTATGCATAGATAATTATTAATTATATTGATCAATCAAAGTCCATTAAAATAGGAATTGTTAGCGGCTGACGAGTAAACCAAGTCTGTCTTGACGGGTAAAACTGAAGGCACTCGACGGGCGAAAATTAAGGAAGAGATAATATTTCTATTTCAACTATAATTCAAATACATGGAAAGATAATGTGATGATCCCTACAATCAAGGAACGTGATCAGCAGCTTCTAGCATGGAAATAAGATCGTGGAAGGCATCCAAATCATACTATAAATACATCCTTGAAGAGATAAATAAGGAGATGATGTAATTCAACCACAATTCTATATAAACAATACATACACCCGACGAGTAGCTGCTGCATAGTCGACGAGTAGCATTTATATGTAATTTTATTCATTTAAAACACTTGTAATCGATCTTGAATAATATTATAGTGAATATTCTTGGCTGGGCACACCCCACCCGCGATTTTTGATCCTTTTACAAGGGTTTTCCGCGTCACGAAAATTCTCTTATCTCTATTTTATTTTCTAATCGTCGAGTAGCTATTTACTATTATTCACATCTATCCAAATACAAAAACACTTTTTTTATTCAAATTTACAAAAAGGAACTTAGTTATTAACCTACCAAATTTTGGACAAAACAATTTGTACTCTCATTTTTTTTAAATATTTCCTTAAATCTCAATTATTTTTCTTTTAATCTCACTCATTTCATTCCTTTATCCCCAACCAAACATAACATAAAATCAATAAGCTCAATAATTACATGTTAAATGAACATAAATGAAAATAGTACATTACAATTGGAGACTGATATATACATTAATGCTTCTATTTTGCGAATCCAAAATTGTTATCATTCGGGAAAGGTGGGAACAGATTGGCAAAGTACTAATTGTCATTGTATGGTTTGAGCTCGTACAAGTGCTGCAGTTGGTCATCCATCAAAACCTATATTCAAGTAAAGTAAATGACAATGAAAAATTACTCAAATAAAGAGGGGAAACTAACATCATTAGAAGTATATGAAGACAAAGTGACAGAGAGATGGAGACATTCAAGTTACCAAACAAGTATCCGTTCTATGAAATTTTTTAGACCTATGTCAACAGAGAATAAGCCGTTTATTTTGAATTAACTTTCGGATGATATATTTTATTCATTATCTAACCTGTTGAGATGATACATTAAACTCATCCTCCCAGCAAATATGAGCCTCCTCCAACGTTGATAACTTTCTATACTTCTCTTCTAGCTCTAAAAGAGGCATTTCCAAGAGTAAATATTAGTTCATAAAACACAACTCGCAATAACCCATAATATTGGATTTCCATACAAAAGATAAAGAGCAGATATTAATTTATGCTACTGTTAATATATTGTTGATAATTCATTTTAGTATATAAATTTACTTCATTAGACAGACTTTTCATTTAATCTTTAATTATTTGAATAAATTCTTACTAGGACAAAACTTATAACAAGGCATTTCATAGATTAAATATAATACAAAAGATTATTACCTGGGAGAAAATATCCGTGGAGCATTTTCTTCATTGTTTGCTGCAAATATTTAAAGATATGTCAATTGTAATTAAAGAATATAGTTGAATTTCACAATTAATTTATTTTATAAATTTCTAATTAAAGATATCAGATATATATCATGTGAAGATAAAAATTATATCAAATACAGTTGAATTATTTGATCAATAATATACCTACCGATTAATTGATTTAGATCAGAATTTTTTTTAGTTAAGATCTTAATTCAAAAATTGAAAATATAAAATCATATGCAAAAACCGAAAAATCAACAAACTTAATGTATCAAAAATCTATTTAGACAAAGAATTATTGATTTGATGTAGAACAAGCATAATAAGGAAAAGAATGCAAACAAATTGGATAAAAAATAAATCAAGAAAAAATTGCAATCAAGTGAAAACTTACATTTGAGATTGTATAATTGATATTGATAGTGGTGTTATTGAGGGTTTAATTGAAAAGTAATTGAGGGAGTTGCGGTTGTAGGTGAATTTAATCATTTTCTAGTTTTGTTAAAAAATCATAGGGATTCAAAGTTTTGTCAAAAAAAAACAAAGAGAAGATGAGATGAGTTTAATAGAGTGAGAGAGAATAATAGTGAGAGAGAGAAAAGATATAGAGGAAGAACCAATGGTATGCACTTGGAAAGTGAATAATGAAAGATAAGAATGAGAGATATTTAAAGAGGATCGTAATATGGTAAAAATGATTAATTTCTGGAATATACGATAAGTCTCGAGAACACATGAGAGAAAACAAGAACATTCTAGAGAAGGTTGAAAGTGTATGAGAAAAAAATGGGTGGACTATATTATGAGATAAGATGGACTTAAACTCATATCAAATTTGGTTTAAAAAATAATTATTATTGGTTTTGTAGCCCAAACAAATGAGAAAATTTAGATCTCTACTTAAAAAGAAAGACGGGTGAAAGTATTTTATATATTGTTAAACAATATGAGTGTTGTAGAGGGGGGTTGAATGCAACTTATAAAATAATTATTTTTCTTGCTAACAACGAACAAGATAGTAACACTAGTAAGTATGAAATGCAAACAAACTTAAGCAAGTATATGAGGACATATATTTAACTTCAAAAAATAATTTTATTATTTTTTATTTGCTACAACTGACTAGAAAATAATTCCAGCTACGAAGAAACAAGAACAATGGATTTTCTAATGTTTCTAGCTTGAGAGAAAACCTAACTCAGTTGCATATGGAAAAATGCTTGTAAGATATGTGTATTTATACTAAAACACATATTCCACTTACATATGCACTTTTCCTTTGTCCTAAAATAAAGCTCAAAATAGAAAATGTGCTTTTATGGTTCAACCTTGACTTCATTCCATTTGTAGATAAAATTATGCTGAGATGACAGAAATCTTTGACTCCTGGTGCACACTTTGTCTTTTTGCTTGTCTTCTCCCAAGTTACAGTAGTAGACTTGACAGACTAGATAGTAATGTCTAAATCATTCCATATACTTTCATTATCTAATCTGCTACCTGGAACAGACTGTCAGCTTCACTAAAAGTTTACTATCAACTTTTAGCTCCTCTTTAGTGATAGTGGCCTGTTTGGTCACACTTATTTTCCGGAAATAAGCCCTTATTTTCGGAAAAAAGTAGGTAGGTATGTATGTACTTTTTCTGAAAATAAGTAGCTTATTTTTTATATTAAAAATAATATTTGATTTTAAAATTCTAAAATAAATATTTATCTTTAAAAAAAATGAAAATATGTAAAAAATAAAAATAAAATAAGTAACTTATTTTAAGTTTAAGGAACCCAAAACGATCATAGTATCTTTAGCTCCGCATATATTACTGTCAAGCTTTGATAGATCCTTGAAACTTACTGTCTCCAAAGCTGTTGTCAACTATCTCCGCTAAATGTGTTGTCAGTAGAATATGATGTCTGTGAATCTTCATTCTTCCATTAAGTCTACTGTCAATTGAATAGTTATTATCGTCTATTCCTTTATGCTGTCACTTGAATATGCTGTCATAGGCTTCAGTTGTAGAATGTTATTGTCAAAGTCTTGACCCAAGTTGTGCTGGAACACTTTGTGAACTTCTACTTCATGGATCATGTTATTGTATTTGTACAAGACAGTAATTATTAAGACTTACTGTCACCTACTTGGCTTTTAAGCATACTTTTATAAATGACAACTAAACATACTGTCAATATACATATGACAGTACATTTTACTTCGTTAATTTCTAATTAATCTAAGTAACTTCTAGTTAATTACAATGATAACACCACAATCCCTAACATATATATGTGTATATATATATATGTATATATATATATATATATATATATCCGCTTAAAAAGAAAGACTGGTAAAAGTATTATATATATATATATAAATTTAGATCTCCACTTAAAAAGAAAGACCGGTGAAAGTATTTTATAGAACACATACATATGATTTACAGAATACACTAGTACTATATTTCTCATAACAACACATGTGTTCTGTAAATAAAAACTCAACTAGAAGACTAAGTTATGCACTTGGAGAAAAAATAGTGAAAACGTATTATGAAAATACAGAACGAACTAGTTCTCCGGAGAACTAGTTCTCATATGAGTCTAGCCATATATATATATATGTTATTCCTTAGAACAATGTCAATATTTGTAGAAGGGGGGGTTGAATACAAATATTAAAACTTTTTGTGTGTTCTAATATTTGTTCTTGATGTTTGATAGAATAAGAGAATAAGTTCGAACAAATTAATGCTGAAAAATAAAACTGAACAAAGAGATTTAAAATTATTGATGGATTGGTTTTTCCATCTATATGTATTTTTGCTCAATGCTCCTAGGTTAGAAGAAACCTAGCTTCGTTTTTACAAGATTAGAAAACAAATCAACTGTTCTTACAAATGTGCTCTCAAGCTTGAACAGTTGATTGTAAAATAATGTCTAACTTGTATGTTTTCTAATAATGCTACTACACTTGTTTTTATATATCACAAGTGTACTTTTACAATACCTATTCTAGGATTGTTTCTACCTGCCTTCCTTTTACCTTTTTCTATTTTACAAAAAAGTTTAAAAGACAGCTTCTGATTGAGTCTTCACAGTCACTCTAGACTGTCTTCCATAGGTGTGCTTTTGTTCTCTGGATCTTCAACAGATATTATTTCTGTGTTGTCACACTCAATTGATAATTTATTGTTAAGCATATCAATTGATCCATTCTTTAATCCATCAACTGATGTACTTCTTCGATTGATCTTTATATCCATCGATTGATAAAAGATGTCTTATCGATTGATAGATGTTATCAATCGATATATCAGTCGATGGGTCTTCACATCAGTTGATGGTCTTCAATCTTTGGCTTGGCTTCTTCGATTGATCCTTCATCCATCGATGCTTCAATATCAATTGATCATCCTTCACTTGTGCAATTTCCTGTCTTCTCATAATTACAATTTAACAGTTTAATTTACACATCAATTGATGATCTATATCAATCGACTCTAACATCAATTGATGAACAAAATATCAATTGATTTACACCTTATCGATTGAAATAGACTAAGTACACCTATGCTACAATCCAAATTATCAGTTGATTCATATAAACATTTCAACTGATAAATGGTTTCCTGATCAATTGATATTTATAACTTTCATATCAATTGATCAGTTACAACAAATAAAATTTCTATGATTCTAAGATTAATGTTATCATCAAATCACATGTAGATTCCTAACAATCTCCCCCTATTTGTGTCTGTGTTCTTAACAGGCATAAATCTACTTGATGATAACAAAAACCCTTAAAAATTTATATTCAGATAAAATCAAGAAATTTAATTGGCACATTTATTTTGGAAGTACCAGATTGATAGATAACTCCTGCAAGCAGCTTCAATGTCTTCATGATTTAAATTAGTTCCTCTTCCTTCTCTTCTCATCATTTTCCTTTAGTTGCCTCATGAAAGAACTTCTCAATATTTGTTTCATCCCTATTAGTTTCTCCAAGTTGCCTCATAAGGTAGTGTATTTCTTCATCTGTGATTTTGTCCAGATATTTGCAGATATCAAAGAAATTTGTATTGCCCTCTATATCTGTAAAAATCATAGCATACTTTGGCTCCAACACCACCTTTTTGACCTGTGACTTCCATAGCTTTAGAGGTGAATCAGGTTCAGCTTCAGCCTTGGATCTCCTTAACTTTGATATTTGCTGTTGAATCTCCTGAGCAATTGTAATGTTGAGTTTGTACCTTCTGTTGAGTAAAGGAAGAATAGTCTTTAAAACATTGTAGCTTTGCTTCATTATCACTTTCAATGAATAGATTGTTTTCACTCCATTTTCATACTCCAACCTCATTGATTCTTCATGGTTAGAGGTTGCAGGGTGAGTCCTTACTCCAATTAATCCTTTTTCATTGATTACTGGAATTCCCTTCAAATCATATCCTTCAATTGTGACCTCCTCCTTGATTTCTTCTTGTTGACCCTGGAGGTTTTCCTGAACCACTATTTCTTGAGTAGAACTTGACCTTTTCTTGGCCATAGTAACTTTTCTCCTTTTTCTCAATGGTTGCTCTGCCTGTAGCTCTTCTTCCAAATGCCATTGCATTTCCATCTGTCTAGCAATCTCTTCATTCTCCCTTTCTCTCCTTGAGGCATCTGAGATTCCTATAGTGATGGCTCATTGAAGTAGCTTTTGACTTACTGGTTCAGTCTCTTTCTTCTTCTCTTCTTCAATCACTATTGCTTTCCCTTTCTTCTTTTCTTTAAGAGCTTCAATATCCAATTGAAGAAAAGCTTCTGTATTTGAGTTTCTTTCCTTGGCAGCCTTTTGTGCATCTTCATTTATTTTTCTTGTTTGAGCAATGAACTCATCCAAGTCTCCTTTTTCTACTGCCTCTGTTACTAACTCAATGCTTCTCCTTAGATCTTCAATTCTTTTCTTTTCCCTCTCAATCATTAATTGAGTTTCTTTCTCTCTAGAAATTCTCCTAGCTTCAATATCTTCATCAAACTTCTTGTATTCTTTCTTTTTCTGTTCTAAATCATCTTTTGGAGAATTAGATGACTTAGATTTCTTTGAAGATTGATTGTCCCTGTTACTTCTGCTTTTATATCTTTTGGGTGCATAACCACCAATGCCACTTGACTTATCCATACCAGAACCACCTTTACCATCACCACCATCACCATCATCCTTCTTCTTTATATTCTCCCCCTTTTTGTTATCATCAATTGGAGGGGGTGGTGGAAGTCTGTCAAGAAACTTTTGAAGAATGGAAGCATGAAGATTTTGACCTCTGATAATATCATCCATCTTCTTTTCTAGAGAACCTACTCTTGTCTCCAAGGATGTAAAATTTTTGGATTCTTTGAAAAGCTTGTCTTTGATGCTATTCATGGTGTTGAATGGTAGCTTCTCATCCAATCTTCTGTCCATTGCATCCTTGTTAGATGAGATAGAGTCCTTGATCCTCTCCAGTTCCCTCATTACTCCTGTTACTGTCATCTTTTGAATTTTCATTGATTCTCTCATATAGTGAGCAATTCTCCTTTGAGTAGGATCTTCAATGTCTCCTTCCACTATTGTTCTTCTATATTGAGAGAGAATCTCAGTCTCAGCAGCTTCTAAGGAACCATCAATAGTGCTCATCCATGGCTCTTCATCAGAATCACTCTCCAACTCTTCAGGTGCCATATAACAAGTGTCTGTTGTATTGGCAATGCTTTCCTTCAGATTCCTGGTCCTTTGATCTGTATGATCAATGCCCAAGAGTTGTTCTGCATTCCTGTTACTTGAAGTAGCCAACCCTTGATATTGTGGATCAGGATGAATGAAATTCTTTGGATCCAATTCACCAGCATCTATTTCCTCTTCAAAGTCTTTAGCAATTACACTCCCACTAGCTTTAGCATTATTTGCTCCCCCTATCTCCTTTACTCCTTCTTCTGCCATCAGTTCAATTTCCAATTCATGTGCAAAAAGTAGAACGTTTTTATCACTTTCACTCATCTCTCTATTTTGCATCAGGATCTCATCCTGGAATCTCACCTCTCCCTCACTCATTTCTTGTGCACCTACTAAGGTGGGGCCCTCAAGTGTTTCACTCTCATTCCTGGAAGAAATAGGAATGTTTTTACTCACTTCCTCTCCTTTTTCCAGGTTACAATCCTGCCTCTCACTCAACTCACTCAATCCTAAGAGTGTTTGTGCAACATCAATTGATTGAGCATCAATTGATGTATTGACATTATCAGTTGAAGTGGTGTTTGGGATATCCATCGATTGATGCATACCCATCGATTGATCTTGAGTATCGATCGATGGTTTATCAGTCGATGGTTGAATATCAATTGATGAAGGAACATCAGTTGATGGAGTAGAAACAGTTGAATTAATTTGAGAAGTAATGTTTGAAATGATATGGGAAATAGAATCCTGAAAATTCTGAGAAGAAGATTCAGGAGAGAGTGTTGGCTTCTCCTTGAAAAACAAAGAAGGAGAATCTGAAAATGTTCGATAATCTATCAAAACATTTTCTGAAGAAGTTTGAGATGGGGAAAGAAGAATAGAAGAGATAGGAATTGAAAGAGAATGGGGCTGCATCTCATCATTTATATGAGATGCATCAAGCAGACTTTGTGAAGGCTCCTCCACAGTTTCCTGTGGTTTTGCAGTGTGTGATTCCCCAAGTGCAAAGGTGACTTTCTTTTCTCTTCTTTTGTATGGTGTTAGTGTTTTGGCTTTTGTATCCCCAATTTGATTCTGTGCCCCTGGTTGTGGGCTATTTTCAATATTGGCATCCTTTTGAGAGAATGGCAATAGGGATGTGGTTTTTTCCATGTTAACATCCACAGTCTTTTGGGAGACTATGGAGTGGCTTGGTTGAGGTTGCACACCCTCACTCTCCTTATCCTTCTGGGTTCTTTGATATTCCCCAGTTCCCTCACCACCTACATCCTCCTCTAATCTATCTACCACAATAGTTGATTTTCTTTTCTTGGTTTTTACAACAGCAGGTTTTTGAGAACCTGTTGAGGTTGATTTCTTAGATTTGGATTTAGAGATTGGTTGTGTGGCTTGGGTAGGAGGGTTGGGGTCATTACTACCACCCTCCATAGTCACAGAAGGCAAAGAAGAATTAGGTTGAGAAGAGTTTAAAGTAGAGATAAATACCTGAACAAAAGGAGGATAGATCAATTCCACATTGCTATGAAGATTGATCCTAACCAAGTCTTTAAAGACCCTTTTGTTTTGAGTCCAGCAATCCAAAATTTCTGTATTCCTGTCAATCTCAATATCCTTGACAAAGTGGTTAATAATAATCATAATAAATCTTGCATAATAAATATGATTAGATCTATTTATTTTATTCCCTAATTTGGCAGATATTTCATTGAGTAACAGGCTTCCTAAATTATGATATCTATCATATAAAATGCTATACCCTACTTGTTGCATACTTGTTGTTATTGCATCAAAATTACTAACCTTACCAGAAAAACACTTTATTAAAGCATCAAAGAAATATGACCATTCTTTTCTTAGATTCTTTCTAACAATACTACCTAGACTAGCATCAGGAGCAGTATAATTGATTTCCCTAAGCATGTTTCTAATATCTGTGTCAGTGGGTGCATTTTTAGTATTATTTGACGGAATATTTAAACAATCACCTAAGACCACAGTGGTTAGAATATACCTTTGTCCTTTGCAATCAAAGGAGATTGTAGAAAAATCATCTGCTACTTCTGCTGTTGTCCAGAATTCTTCAACTAGATTGCACACTATTTTTGGTGCTTCTGAGAGGGCCTTTGAAATTTTTGAATTCTTTAGAAATTCCATTAGAGGATGGAATTCTGTTGGGGCTTCCTCCACCATAGTGCAAGCAACGAAGTTGTTGTGCTCATAGTAGAATCCAGATTGTGAGACTTTCTTTGAAGATGCCATTATCGAGTTTGAAGATTTATAATAGAATTAACTGGCAAACTTGTTAGTAATTATAACAGAAACAATAATTAGACAGTAGCAGTTTAGGGTTCTTAGCAAGAGATAGATACAGAGTAAGTTCAAAGATTGATAAAGAGAAAGAGATAGAGAAGTCGTTAGTAAAAAAAATTGCAAGTAAGAATTAAAAGATGTTTTAATCTCACTATTTATATTTACTGATTTCTCAATCAATTACTTACTCAAAATAGAACAAAATTGACCGTTGGAAGAGTATTTAAGAGTAAAAGTTACCAATTTTGGAAATCAATTGATATACATACATGAGTGTATGTATTAATCAATTGATAAAATAAGTAATCAACGGCTAGAGTTTGTACAGATCGATTGATGACTTGGACTATTAAAATTCCAGGTCATCGATTGATAAATTTCTTATCCATCGATAGGTACAATTATCCATCGATAGACAAATATATAATTGATTGATATATCTATCTATCGATAGTTACCCCTATCCATCAATAAACAAATATATCATCAATTGATATATTTATCTGTCGACAGCTCCAATAATATCCATTGATATGTAAAATATTTATCAGTTGATTATTGAAGAATCAATAATTTAACATAATCAATGGCTACCATCAATATAATTACATAACTTGTCAGACATTTAAAGGATTAAATATAATTAAGCATTCCTAAATCACAGATCAATCTATTGAAGGTAGATTCATCTAATGGTTTGGTAAAAATGTCTGCAAGTTGTCTTTCACTAGGGACAAAATGTAATTCAACTGTACCATTCATTACATGTTCCCTAATGAAGTGATACCTTACATCAATGTGCTTGGTTCTAGAATGTTGCACAGGATTTTCTGTTATGGCAATGGCACTTGTATTATCACAGAAAATAGGAATCTTGTTCAAGTTGAACCCATAGTCAAGTAGTTGATTCCTCATCCATAATATTTGTGCACAGCAACTTCCAGCTGCAATGTATTCAGCCTCTGCAGTAGATGTAGACACTGAATTCTGCTTCTTGCTAAACCATGAAACAAGCTTATTTCCTAGAAATTGATAGGAGCCTGTTGTACTTTTTCTGTCAATTCTGCAACCTGCATAATCTGCATCTGAATAGCCAATTAGATCAAATCCAGAATCTCTAGGATACCAAATTCCAAGATTTGGAGTTCCTTTGAGATATCTGAATATTCTTTTTATTGCAATCAAATGAGATTCTCTAGGATCAGCTTGAAACCTAGCACAAAGACATGTAGCAAACATTATATCTGGCCTACTTGCAGTTAAATAAAGTAATGAGCCAACCATGCCTCTATAACTTGAAATGTCCACTATTGCTTCCTTAGTGTTTAATTCAAGTTTAGTTGCAGTGGCCATGGGAGTTTTAACAGAAGAACATTCACTTAAATCAAATCTCTTTAATAAATCAGAAATATATTTGGTTTGATTTATGAAAATACCATTTTTGACTTGTTTGATTTGCAAGCCAAGAAAGTAGGTAAGTTCTCCCATCATGCTCATTTCATATTTACTCTGCATCAACTTAGCAAACTTTTTACAAAGTTTTTCATTAGTTGAGTCAAAAATAATGTCATCTACATAGATTTGAACAAGAATCATAGAGCCATTTACATTTCTATGAAAGAGAGTTTTATCAACAGTACCTCTTGTGAAGTGATTCTCAATCAATAATTTAGACAAGGTGTCATACCAGGCTCTAGGTGCTTGTTTTAATCCATAAAGTGCCTTGAGAAGATAGTATACAAATCCAGGATGAATAGGATCAATAAAACCAGGAGGTTGTTCTACATATACTTCTTCTTCTAGTTCTCCATTGAGAAAAGCACTTTTCACATCCATCTGATACACCTTGAAATTTGCATGAGCAGCATATGCTAAGAAGATTCTGATTGCTTCCAACCTTGCAATAGGTGCAAAGGTTTCATCAAAATCTATGCCTTCTTCTTGTGAATAGCCCTTTGCCACTAATCTTGCTTTATTTCTTGTCACTGTACCAGATTCATCCATTTTGTTTCTGAACACCCATTTTGTACCAATGATAGACTTGTTCTTTGGTTTGGGCACCAGCTTCCATACCTTGTTTCTTTCGAATTGATTCAACTCTTCTTGCATAGCAATTATCCAATCAGGATCATTCAAGGCTTCTTCAATCCTTTTTGGTTCTTCTTGAGACAGGAAGCTACTATACAAGCATTCATTTTGAGTTGCACTTCTAGTTTTGACACCATCATTTGCATCTCCAATTATTAATTCAAAGGGATGGCTTTTTGTCCATTTCCTTTGTGATGGTAAATTTGTCCTTGAAGATGATGCTTCATGATCATTGGAAGTGTTATGATCATTGTGATGTGATTGACTATTTGAGAACCCTCCCCCTGAGATGGACACTCTACTTGAAAATTGTTGAGCAGAGTTGATATCCATCGAATGATTATCAATTGATGTATTATCAGTTGATTGATGATTGTCAACTGATAAGTTATCTATTGATGCATTGACATCAATTGATGGGAGGATTCTAGGTACTTGAACTCTTGTGTTTTCCACATCATCATCACTATCTTCAATATTACTTGTGGATTCATTTTCAAAATGTAATAGATCATGAAATCCTTCATCAAACAACCCTTGAATTTTCTTGTCATCAAAGACTACATGCATAGATTCCATAACAATGTGTAATCTAAGATTGTAGACTCTGTATGCTTTGGTTGTTATTCCATATCCAACAAATATAGCTTCATCAGCTTTGGCTTCAAATTTTCCTAGATTATCACCTTGATTTCTCAGTACAAAGCATTTGCAGCCAAAGACATGAAGAAAATTAAATGTTGGCTTCTTGTCTTTCTTTATCAATTGATATGGTGTTTTGCCTTGAAATCTATTGACCATGGAGATATTTTGAATGTAACAAGCAGTATTAATTGCTTCTGCCCAGAAGTATGTAGGTAGTTTTGCTTCTTCTAACATAGTTCTAGCAGCTTCAATTAAGGTCCTATTTTTCCTTTCAACTACTCCATTTTGCTGTGGAGTTCTTGGAGCAGAGAAATGATGAGTGATACCTTTTTCTTCACAGAATTCTCTCATGGTTGAATTCTTGAATTCAGTACCATTATCACTTCTAAATTTCTTGACCTTCCATTCAGTACCATTTTCAACATTCTTCACATGATTGATAATTAATTTGCTTGCCTCATCCTTAGAATGTAAGAAATATACCCATGAAAATCTTGTGAAGTCATCCACAATTACTAAGGCATATTTCTTTTTGACAATTGACATGATGTTGACTGGTCCAAATAAGTCCATGTGCAGTAATTCCAGAGGCTTATCAATTGATGATTCAGACTTTGACTTGAATGATGCTTTTCTTTATTTTCCCTTTTGACAGGCATCACATAGTCCATCCTTGGTGAATTCCATCTGTGGAATGCCTCTAACCAGATTCTTTCTAACCAATAAATTCATGGCTTTGAAATTCAAGTGGGCTATTTTCTTGTGCCAAATCCAACTTTCATCTGTATTGGCTTTACTAAGTAGACATGTCATTGAATTTGCTTTTATAGAGAGAAAATCAGCCACATAGACATTTCCTTTTCTTTCTCCCGTTAAAAGAATTTCACCAGATTCTTTGTTGGCTATGATGCATGATTCAGTTGTAAACCACACACCATTACCATTATCACACAGTTGACTTATACTGAGCAGATTGTGCTTCAATCCATCAACCAGTGCTACAGTTTCAATGATAACATTTTCTTTTGCAATTGAGCCATATCCCAGAGTAAAACCTTTGCTGTTATCTCCAAAAGTAACTCCTGGGCCAGCCTTTTCCACAAACTTTGTGAGTAGGGACAAATCTCAAGTCATGTGCCTTGAACATCCACTATCCAAATACCAGAGATTTTTCTTCCTGTTTCCCTGCACACACATAAAACAATCAAGTTGCTTTTGGTACCCAAGTTGCCTTGGGTCCTCTTTTATTAGTTGCAGCCAGAGCCCCTGTTGTCAACTTAGGTTCCTTTTGTTTTGGTGGGTTTAAATCCACTTTATCTTTGGGAGTTGACTTTTGGGGCTTTGACACCTTAGAACTCATGGCAGAATTTCCATGGATTTCATCATTTACATTAGGCATGTTCCATGGCATACCAAGCATGTTCATATTAGGATATGCAAAGAAGGGATTATACATGTATGGAACTTGTGCATAAGGCATATGAACATTAGGTGCAACCAAATTAGAAGACATGGCATTCATGAGCATAGGATTGGTAAACATGGCATTTGCAGTCATGGCATGTATATTTAAATCATTTGCAGATATAGACTTCTTTTCATTCTTGCATTGCATGGACAAATGATTTACACTACCACATTTAGCACATACCTTTCTAGGGGCATACATATCAGGAGTGTAGTTGTTGTGCTTATTTATGCCTACTTTACCATTCCTATTCTTTTTCTTTTTCTCAGACTTAGGTTGAGTAATTTCCACAGGTGCTATCTTTTCTAATTTTTCTTTTAGTTGTTTCTTGGATAAGCTTACTATGTTGATTTTCTCAGCCTCAGCCTCAACTTGATTTTTGGTTTCCTTAACAAACTTAATAGGAGTGCTAAATTTGTTCTTTTTATTAGCCATTGATGATTTACTTGTCGATGGATGCTTATCGATTGATTCAGCATCAATCGATTGATAATCCTTATCAGTTGATGAAGGATTAGCAGTCGATTGATCTTTATCCATTGAAGTATCAGCCAATGACTTGCCTATTGATTTGGGGAGTTCTCCTAGAGTATCTACACCCTGAACATCAATAATTTGTTTGGCAGTTTTAGCAGACCTATTCCATTTGCTAATGGTTTCAATTTCTTCAGACAATTGTTCTTTCAACAATTCTTCTCTTTTCAAACTGTTTACTAGTTCATTCCTAGCATCCTTTCTTTCCTGCTTAAATCTTTCTAAACAAACAAGTTCATTTTCAAGAAAAATATTCCTCTCAGTTAAGGCATCAATGGTGCTCTTTAACTTGAGATTTTCTTTATTTAGAGATTTTAGAGTGACATGCAAATTGTACAATTTATTGGACATTTCATTAATAGTACTATTGCATTCATCAGCTGAAAGCTCAGAAAAGTTTGTAGCTAATACCTGATTGGATGCTGAACTAGCTTCTTCATCTTCATTGTTGGCCATTAATGCAAGATTGACATATTCTTCAGAATCACTATCCTCAGCAGCCCAGTCCTTCTCCTCAGTGACAAAAGCCTTTTCTTTCTGTTTTAAAAGGTCAAAGTATTTCTTCTTATAGTCAATACCCTCATATGACTTTGCCTTTTCTTGTTTTGGCTTTCTGCACTCATTTGAGAAATGACCAGCCAATCCACAGTTAAAAC
Source organism: Oenanthe sinensis (assembly GCA_028671895.1). Taxonomy (NCBI): domain Eukaryota; kingdom Viridiplantae; phylum Streptophyta; class Magnoliopsida; order Apiales; family Apiaceae; genus Oenanthe; species Oenanthe sinensis. The sequence goes on from CM053803.1 coordinate 43,619,890, forward strand.
ATTTGAATTTAGATCTATCAACCAAATTTTTATTTTGATTGTTGCTTCTAAACTGGGATCCAGGCCTTTGAGCATATAGATTCTTCTTGAATTTTAGCTTTGAAAATTTCCTTGATAGAAATGCAAGGTGCTCATCAATCCCATCCAAATCATCATGAGAGCATGTTTCATCTTCTTCACACTTGCTCTTTCCTTTTCTCTTGAATGATTCTTCAACAGCATCACCAGCCATCATGACAGACTCTTCTTCATAGCCATTTTCTTTCTTCTCTTCATTTCCCTTGACTACCAAAGCCACAGTTTTCTCTTTTCTTTGATTCTTCTCAATCTCTTCATCTTGTTGGATTTCCAACTTGAGAATACCATAAAGTTTCTCTAGTGTAAAATCCTTGAAGTCCTGAGATTGTCTAATGGAAACAGTCATTGGTTTCCATTCTTTTGGAAGAGATCTAAGAAATTTTAGATTTGTATCCTCAGTTGCATAAACCCTACCATATAGCTTCAGTCCATTTAAAAACTTCTGAAATCTGCTATATGTGTCATTGATAGATTCTCCACTCTTGAAATGAAATGATTCATATTTTTGAATCAAGAGTTGCATCTTGTTTTTCCTTACTTGTTCAGTTCCTTCACATAGAGTTTGAAGTGTATCCCATACTTCTTTTGATGAAGTACAGTTTATAACATTGTCAAACATATCTTTATCTAGGCCATTAAACAGAATGTTCATAGCCTTCTTGTCTTTGAGTACTTCTTTTTCATCCTCTTCTGTGAACTCAGAAATGAGTTTTAGAACATGTCTGTCAAGTGCAGGAGTTCCATCAGGGTTTACACCTGTGACTAGCTTCATGGGAACATGAGGACCTTTCTCTATGCAGTGAACATATGAAGGGTCAAGAGAAAGAAGATGCAGATGCATTTTTACCTTCCATGGAAAATATTCATCTTTCTCTAAAACTGGAATCTTCACACCTGAATCTTTTTTACCCATATTGACTGTTCTTGATCTTTAAACTTTCTGTATGTTGAAAGCCTGCTCTGATACCAATTGTTATTCCTTATAACAATGTCAATATTTGTAGAAGGGGGGGTTGAATACAAATATTAAAACTTTTTGTGTGTTCTAATATTTGTTCTTGATGTTTGATAGAATAAAAGAATAAGTTCGAACAAATTAATGCGGAAAAATAAAACTGAACAAAGAGATTTAAAATTATTGATGGATTGGTTTTTCCATCAATATGTATTTTTGCTCAATGCTCCTAGGTTAGAAGAAACCTAGCTTCGTTTTTACAAGATTAGAAAACAAATCAACTGTTCTTACAAATGTGCTCTCAAGCTTGAATAGTTGATTGTAAAATAATGTCTAACTTGTATGTTTTCTAATAATGCTACTACACTTGTTTTTATATATCACAAGTGTACTTTTACAATACCTATTCTAGGATTGTTTCTACCTGCCTTCCTTTTACCTTTTTCTATTTTACAAAAAGTTTTGAAAGACAGCTTCTGATTGAGTCTTCACAGTCACTCTAGACTGTCTTCCATAGGTGTGCTTTTGTTCTCTGGATCTTCAACAGATATTCTTTCTGTGTTGTCACACTCAATTGATAATTTGCTGTTAAGCATATCAATTGATCCATTCTTTAATCCATCAACTGATGTACTTCTTTGATTGATCTTTATATCCATCGATAGATAAAAGATGTCTTATCGATTGATAGATGTTATCAATCGATATATCAGTCGATGGGTCTTCACATCAGTTGATGGTCTTCAATCCTTGGCTTGGCTTCTTCGATTGATCCTTCATCCATCGATGCTTCAATATCAATTGATCATCCTTCACTTGTGCAATTTCCTGTCTTCTCATAATTACAATTTAACAGTTTAATTTACACATCAATTGATGATCTATATCAATCGACTCTAACATCAATTGATGAACAAAATATCAATTGATTTACACCTTATCGATTGAAATAGACTAAGTACACCTATGCTACAATCCAAATTATCAGTTGATTCATATAAACATTTCAACTGATAAATGGTTTCCTGATCAATTGATATTTATAACTTTCATATCAATTGATCAGTTACAACAAATAAAATTTCTATGATTCTAAGATTAATGTTATCATCAAATCACATGTAGATTCCTAACAATATATATATATATCTATATATATATATATATCCATTGAGACTTTCACTAAAATGATAATCGCATATTGGGCATTATTCAACCCAAATTGAAACATTTGAAATACTGTTAGATCCAAAAAATTCAAAACCTCCATTAACAGTTCAGAAACTACTCTTTTATTATTCTTAGTATCATTATATCTAATTATATATTTTAATTTATTAAAAATTTAGGATTATATATATCATCAATACTTTTCTATCACTACCACTGCACCATACCCATTATTGTCCACTCCCAATTAAATCGATAAGAACTGGTAATAACATGGAAAATGGGAGTGAACAATAATGGGTATGGTACGGTGGTAGTGATAGAAAAGTCAGTCACTTCAGAGTTTATAAACTTTTTTAGCATCTCAATTATCTCCTTTCTTCATCCCTCATAGTAGGCTTTTTTTGAAGAAGTTCAATCAGGTTGATAATTTGACTCTTGTTGTTAGTTCTGAGTGTTAGAAACTTATATAGAGGGGGAGTATATGTTGATTTCTTTTTGTTTTTACTGTGACGAATTGATTCTGAATACAAACTATAGTAGTTTAGTTTTATGTGTATGAATTTTTGATCAAGGAATGGAGAAATAATAATTGTAAACAAACACACAAAACTAACTTTCAATCTAAGGTTGTATTAAAATAGAATTTGCTACAATCTAAGTTTCAAGTATGAACCTCAGCTTCTTGTTCTTGAAAGAAAGCAAGGTATGAAAAATTCAACACACTGACTTGTGAACCTATGCATTCTACTAAATAGACAACATGTCTTTGGTGCACATACTTTCACAGTCAGTTATACTATAACTAGAAACAGACTAATGAAACTTTACATTGTACTCAATCTATTTCTAGCTAAGTCTTTTACTTTGACAGTCCATACCATCTGCACCTTATCTTCTGTCTTTGTCTTTTTCTTCTTTCAAGCTTTATTGTAGACTTGTCATTATTTTCACAGGTTTGACTGAACCTGATCATGATAATGCTTCGATTACTTGTCTTGTTCTTCTGCACAATTCCTTGAATTTAGCCCATTTGAAACAATCGAATACTCACTTGAAAATAATTCAAGAAGTCATGATGTCGAATTTTCGATCGACTACTCTTGAGACTTCTCCATTAGATTGAGCTTTGATGAGTTCTCGATTATACTAGACTTCTCAAATGGTTTACTACCACTGACTTCTCGATTAGCCTCATTCCTTAGACTTCTCGAATGTAGACTCAATGAACAACTGTTAACTTTCAATCTAATTATTTATTAGAATTAAAATGCTACAAATCTGTAGTTCAAATGTAAATTTCAGCTTCTTGTTCTTTTAGAGAGAAAAGCAAGGAATTACAATGTTTCAAGACACTTTACAATGAAATCATGTGCAAGCTAAATAGACAACATGTCTTTGAGCATATTTTATTGTACTAAATACTAAACTAGGAAATAAGACAAATAATCTTTTAATTTTGACACTTTCTGATTTCTAGCTAATACTAAGAACCAGACAAACAATCAACAGAAAAATTTATCCTGGATTGCAGAATGGAGAATTTTGTATAAGAAAATGTATCGAGAAATCTAAAATGAATTGTATAGCAAAGTCCAGAATTGAAGGTGTTGAGAAGTCTAACTGAAGGCATGCAGCAAAGTCTGAAAGACGCATATCGAGAAGTGCTGCAAGTTTGTATCTAAGAGTATATATGTTGTTAGGAATCTTATAGTATGATGAAAAAAAATTACTTAGAATTATAAATTTGATGATCTTATTTATAACTGGTCAATGGATATATGACTTATAAATATCCATTGACTAGGAAACCAATTATCAGTTGAAGTTGTTGTTAATCAACTGATAAATTATATTGTAGCAGTTGATTCAGGATTTTTATTTATCAATTGATTATAATGTCTCGATGGATGTTAAGTACTAGTCAACTGATATTTGTTGACTTCAATTGATAGCTCTTCAATAGATGTGAAGAATGGCTGATTAAGTGTGAATATTCTAAGTCAGAATTCTCTCAAATAAAGTGATCAACCGATATTGAAGTCGATAGATAAGGATGTTGTTCGATGGATAAAAGTCAATAAAAGTCAAATCACTAGATCTCCATCAACGGATGAAAGCATCAAGGCAATCAACAGATAAAAGACAATCAATGGATAAGGAATCGTTGAATAATCAAAATACCCAGTGATACATCAATTGATCAATGGATATCATATCCATCGATGGGTAAACAAGGAAGGATCGATGGATAAGCTTCACACAAATTATCAGTTGATCAAAGTTTCCAAGAATAATTAAAGAAAAATTGAATGGACTCTTTACAGAAACTGAATCAATGGAAGATAGTCATGTCAGGATTGTGAAGACTTTCAAATGAACATAGTCTTCAAGAAGAAGATCATGACAAAGGCTTTTTCAGAACAAAACAAAGTTCAAAGAAGACTGTGAAAAGAAGCTACATTCTATTTTAGTGAAAACCTTGTAAAATATTTTTTCTACATTTATCAGTCGATAGAAAAATAGAAATAGAATATGAACTACTATATATATAGTTTAGTAGTTCATAGTAGCATGGTGTGGAAAATATAACAGAACAAGAAAAGCTTAGGAAATATATGAATCATCTTGTATTGCTTTTCTTTGTTCAATTTTTCATATTGTAAATAGCTTGGTTTCTAGACCAAGTTTTATTGAAAGTAAAAACATTCACTAGTGGAAAACCAACCCACTAGTATTTTTAAAATCTGTGTTTTGTTTTCAAACATTTTAGTTTTAAGTCTATCTATCAAAGTTTTCTTAGTAATCTTTATTTCCAAACACTCAAACAATTAAAGTACAAACTTGAATCCATAAGAATTCCTCAAAATTCTTGAATTTGTATTCAACCTCCACTTCTACAAACTTGTACTAAGGGAAAATAACAATTGGTATCAGAGCCAGGTTTCAACATATAGAAATTAAGATCTAAGTACATCAAGTATGGGTCAAAAATACACCTGAGTGAATATTACAGTTCTTGAAAAAGATGAGTACTTTCCCTAGAAGGTCAAAATGCAGTTGCATCTGCTATTCATTGATCCCTCATATGTTAATTGTATAGAGAAAGGTCCACATGTACCTATGAAAATAGTTACAAGTGTAAATGCAGATGGTACTCAAGCACCAGATATGCTTATTCCAAAACCTGTGAGTGAATACACAGATGAGGATGAAAAGGAAGTACACAAGGATAAAGAGTCTATGAACAGTTTGTTTAATGGTCTTGACAAGGATATGTTTGACAATGTCATCAACTGTACGACCTCTAAAGAAGTCTGGGATACTCTTCAAACTCTATGTGAAGGCACTGAGCAAGTAAGAAAGAACAAGATGCAACTCTTGATTCAGAAATATGAGGCCTTTCACTTTAAGAGTGGTGAAATAATCAATGACACATATAGTAGGTTTCAAAAGATATTGAATGAGATAAAACTATATGGAAGAATATATTCTGTTAAGGATACCAACCTCAAATTCTGGAGGTCCTTACCCAAGGAATGGAAACCAATGACTGTTTCTATAAGACAATCTCCTGACTTTAAAGAATATACTCTTGACAAGCTGTATGGAATCCTAAAGAACTATGAGTTGGAACTACAGCAAGATGAGAAGATTGAGAAAAGTTAGAAGAAGGAAAAGTCTGTTGCCTTGGTGGTCAAGGATAAGCAAGTTGAAAAAACCTGTGAAGATGTTGTTGTTAAAGAAGGGAAGAAGAAAAGTCATGGTAAAGATGCAAGTGGTACTAGATATGATGGATCCTCAATTAGCAAAAGAAAAGAAATAGTTGAAGATGATGAATCATATACTAAGGATGAAATGAGATAGATGAGCATATGGCTTTTCTATCAAGAAAGTTTTCCAAACTCAAATTCAAAAGGAATCCTATGTAAAGGTCTGGATCCCAGTTTAAGAGAGATAATCAACAAAGTAAAAATCTTGTTGATAGAACTCAATTCAAATGTTTTAACTGTGAATTGGCTGGTCACTTTTCAAATGAATGCATAAATCCAAAAATGGAAAAGAAATCGATGGGATTGACTATAAAAAAAAGTACTTTGATTTGCTAAAACAGAAAGAAAAGGCTTTTATGACAGAAGAAAAGGATTGGGTTGTTAAGGATGATTCTGAAGAAGAGGAATTCATTAACCTTGCACTTATGGCCAACCATGATGACCAAGAAGCTAGTTCATCTAGCAATCAGGTAATTTCTACAAATCTATCTGAGTTATCCAAGGATGAATGCAATATTACCATTACTGAAATGTCTAATAAATTGTATAATTTGCATGTCACTCTCAAGTATTTAAATAAAGAGAACACCAGGCTCAAGAGCACATTAGAATCTCTAACTGAAATAAATACTCATCTAGAGAGTGAGCTAGTACAAATGGATAGACTCATTGTAGAAAATAAAGATGCTAGAAAGTAATTAGTTGAGTGTAAAAAGGAAATAGAAATTTTTAAAGAAAAACTAGAAGAAGAATTAAAAACCATTGACAAATGGAACAGGTCCAGTAAAGCTAGCAAAAAGTTGAATGACATTCATGGAACAAACTCATTCATCATGTTGTCTGAAAATCTTGAGAGATTAGCTATTGATGAAAATCAATCTTTGGACAAAGAGCAATCGATTGCTAATCCTGAATCAACTGATAAGGATTATCCATCGATTGATAATATTGAATCAACGGATGATCATCCATCGATTGAGTAATCATCAACTGCTAAACAATCTACTTTAAAGACCAAGCTCAACAAGCCTATTAAATTTGTAGAAGAAGGTAGCTCCTCTAAACCTCAAATCAAAGTGGAAAAGGCCAATATAGGGTTCTTATCTAAAGACCAAATGAAAGAAAATTTAGAAAAGATAAAACTTGATATTAAGCCTAATGAAAAGAGGAAAAAGAACAAAAATGGTAAAGTAGACATAAACAAGCACAACAACTACACACCTGACAAGTATGCTTCTAGAAAGATATGTGCTAAGTGTAGTAGTAAGAATCAGTTATATGTGCAATGCAAGTCCAATATGTCTGCCACATCTAATGTGTCTGTCATACCTAACATGCACTCTAATTCTGTTTATCCTCAATTAATTAATCCTTATGCTATTCATGCTCAATATGAATCAATGCCTTATATGTTTAATCCATATCATGCATTTACCAACATGAATATGCCTCCTATGCCCTGGAATATGTACAACAATTTTCATGCACCAAATTTCTCTAATTCTGCAAGCATGAACATTCCAAGTATTAGCATTGAGAATCATGAGGTGAGGAAACCAACACCTAAGGTTAAAGTGGAAGTAAAACCACCTAAACCAAATGTACAAAAATTGGAAACCAAACCAAAGGCAACAACTAATCAGAAAGGACCCAAGGCAACTTGGGTACCAAAATCAACTTGATTATTTTTGGAATGTGTGCAGGGAAAGAGAATGAATCTTTGGTACTTGGATAGTGGATGTTCAAGGCATATGACTGGAGATAAATACATGCTCACAAAGTTTGATGAGAGACCTGGCCCTGGAGTAACTTTTAGAGATGACAACAAGGGTTACACCATAGGATATGGCTTGATTTCAACAGAAAATGTCATTATTGAACCTATTTCTCTAGTTGATGGCTTAAGACACAATCTATTAAGCAGTAGTCAACTATGTGACAATGGAAAAAAGTTTTCTTCACAACTGAAGCATGCATAATTTTGAACAAGAAAGATGGAAGCCTAGTCATGACTGAGAACAGAAAGGAAAATGTGTACATAGCTGACTTCAACTCAACAAAAGTAGATTCCATGACATGTCTTCTCTTTAAGGCAAGTACAGATGAGAGTTGGCTATGGCATAAGAAATTAGCTCACTTAAATTTCAAAGTAATGAATCAGTTGGTCAAGAAAAATCAAGTGAGAGGTTTACCACAGATGAAATTTGTCAAGGATGGACTATGTGATGCTTGTCAGAAAGGAAAACAAAGGAAGGCATCATTCAAGTCAAAATTGGAATCATCAATTAAGAATCCACTTGAGTTATTACACATGGATTTGTTTGGTCCTGTGAACATCATGTCCATTGCAAAGAAGAAGTATGTTCTAGTCATTGTGGATGACTTTTCTAGATTCTCATAGACTTATTTTCTGCATTCAAAAGATGAAGCAAGTGATCTCATTATCAAGCACATCAGTGAAGTTGAGAAAAGTCTTGGATTGGATGTAAAGAAAATAAGAAGTGACAATGAAACAGAATTTAAGAATTCCACAATGAAGGAGTTCTGTGAATCTAAAGGAATCATACACACCTTCTCCGTACCAAGAACACCTCAACAAAATGAGGTAGTTGAAAGGAAAAATAGGACATTGATTGAAGCAGCTAGAACTATGTTGGAAGATGCTAAATTACCAACATACTTCTGGGCTGAGGCCATTAATGCAGCATGTTATATTCAAAACATCTCCATAGTGACTCAAGCTCAAGGAAAGACTCCATATCAATTGATCAAGAAAGACAAAAAATCCAAAAGTGGGATTTTTTTATGTCTTTGGTTGCAAATGTTATATTCTGAGAAATCAAGGTAAAAATCTTGGAAAATTTGAGGCCAAGAATGATGAAGCTATATTTGTTGGGTAAGCACTATCAATTATAGTCTATAGGGTCTATAATCTTAGACTACACATTGTTATGGAATCTGTACATGTAGTATTTGATGATAAAAAGATTCAAGGCTTGTTTGATGAAGGAAATCATGACACACTGCAGTTTGAGAATGAATCTAATAGAATATATGAAGAAAGTGATGAAGAAATTATTCCAGTAAATTCACAAGTACTCAGAAACCCAATATCAGTTGATGTCACAGCATCAATGGATAATTTATCAGTTGACAGACATTCATCGACTGATAATGCATCAACTAATAATCCTTTAATGGATAACCAACACTCTACATCTAGGGTATCCAATTCAGGGGAGGGTTTCAAAATCAATCCTCAAATTCAAATCAGTTTGACTACAATACCATTGATCATGAAGCCTCATCATCAAGGCAAAATTTGCCTCCATAAAGAAAATGGATAAAAAGTCATCCATTTGAGTTAATCATTGGAAATGCAGAAGATGGTGTCAAAACAAGAAGTGCTACTCAAAATGAGTGTATGTATAGCAGCTTCATATCTCAAGAAGAACCTAAAAGAGTTGAAGTTACTCTCAAGGATCCTGATTGGGTATTGGCTATGCAAGAGGAACTCAATCAATTTGAAAGAAACAAAGTGTGGAAGCAAGTGCCCAAACTAAAAGATAGATCACTGATTAGTATAAAATGGGTATTCAGGAACAAGATGGATGAAACTGGTACTGTGACTAGAAACAAGGCAAGGCTTATGGCAAAGGGCTATTCACAAGAAGAAGGAATTGATTTTGATGAGACTTTTGCACCAGTTGCAAGGCTGGAAGCAATCAGAATCTTTCTAGCTTATGTTGCTGCACATGCTAATTTCAAGATCTACTAGATGGATGTGAAAAGTGTATTTTTGAATAGAGAATTAGAAGATGAAGTCTATATGGAACAACCTACTGGTTTTGAAGATCCAAATTTCCATGACTTTATATACTATCTGCTCAAAGAACTCTATGGCTTGAAACAAGCACTAACGGCCTGATATGACACTTTATCTCAGTGTCTCATTGAAAATCACTTCACAAGAGGTACTGTTGATAAAACTCTATTTCATAGAAATGTTAATGGCTCAATTATTCTTGTCCAAATCTACGTGGATGACATCATATTTGGCTCAACTTATGAAAGACTTTGCAAAATGTTTGCCAATTTAATGCAAAATAAATATGAAATGAGCATGATGGAAGAACTTAACTACTTTCTTGGTTTGCAAGTCAAACAAGTCAAGGATGGTATTTTTATAAATCAAACTAAGTACATTCATGATTTGTTGAATAAATTTGACTTAAGTGAATATTCTTCTGCAAAAACTCTCATGGCCACTGCCAATAAACTTGAATTGAATACTAAGGAATCTAAAGTGAATATTTCAAGTTATAGAGGCATGGTTGGCTCACTTTTGTACTTAACTGCTAGTAGGCCAGATATAATGTTCTATACATGCTTATGTGCTAGATTTCAAGCTGATCCTAGAGAACCTCATTTAGTAGCTATTAAGAGAACTTTTAAATATCTCAAGGGTACACCAAATTTAGGTATTTGGTATCCTAGATATTCTGGTTTTAATCTAAAATAGGCTACTCTGATGCAGATTATGCAAGTTGCAAAATAGATAGAAAAAGTACTACAGGCACCTATCAATTTCTAGAAAACAAACTTGTGTTATGGTTTAGCAAAAAGTAACACTCAGTATCAACTTCAACTGCAGAAGCCGAGTACATTGCTGGTGAAAGTTGTTGCGCACAAATATTATGGATGAGGAATCAACTATTTGACTATGGGTTCAACACGAACAAGATTCCTATTTTCTGTGATAACACAAGTGCCATTGCCATAACTGAAAATCATGTGCAACATTCTAGAACCAAACACATTGACATAGGGTATCACTTCATTAGTGAACATGTATTGAACGGTACAGCTGAATTACATTTTTCTCCCTAGTGAACAACAACTTGCAGACATTTTCACCAAACCCCTAGATGAATCCACTTTTAATAGATTAGTCTGTGAATTAGGTATGCTTAATTTTACTTAATCTTGAATGTTTGCTAAGTTATTTTTTTTTATTCATGCAGCCATTGTTCACATTTATTTGTTGAAACAAAGTGATCAATTGATAATTCTGTTAATCATCAATGAATATTTTGCAGCTATCGATGGATATATTTGATCAACCGATAAAATATATACTTATCGATGGATATTTATCTATCGGTGGATATTTATCTATCGATAATTAATTACCCTGATAATTGTTTATCGATTGATAAATTGGTTATTCTGTATCAATGAATGTAATTACCCATCGATGGTAATAGAATTTCTACAATTTTTACACATCCGTTGATCATAGCAGTTGATTCTTTATTTTATCTGTCAATAGATACATATATCCATTTGTACATATCAATTGATTATCATTTAGAGTAATTTGCTTTAATTCCTTTATCTTTCAACGGTTATATTCTTAATTAAACTGACCACTCAAGTCATTTTAATCTCAAAAATATAAATAGCAATTTCAGTTCTCATTTCAATCTTACTTTCTATTTTACTCTCAATACTCTGAACTCTGTTTCCCTTTCAAGAACCCTAAGTCAGTTACACTAATATTTTGTTAAGTTTTCATCAATCCTTCTCTCCAAGATCAGCAATGGCTCCACAAAAGAAGATTCAGTCATCAATAGGATTCATCTATGAGCAAAAAAAGTTTGTGACATGTTTAACAATGGATGATGCTCATGCGGATTTTCATCCATTGATGAGGTTCTTAGAAGAATGCAATGTATCCAAGGCTCTCAGTGAAGCACCCACAATCGTGTGTTCTTTTATTGAAGAGCTATGGAACTCTGCAGAGGTATCACAGGATAGTAAGATATGGAGACAATGGAGTCATGGACTCAGAACAAAAGAGTCTTCAAGGATTTGGTGAGAATCAACCTGCATACTAGGTTGTGCCTCATCTATCATCCCTTTGTAAAGGTATATCTCAAAACTCACAACATTCATTTTTATGATGTGGAAATCTCACTTTATTTTCCTTCTGCAATAATGATGGGAGATGTAAATGCCCCCATCCCTCCTACCCAAGTTGCACAACCTTCCAAATCCTAATCTAAGAAAATCACCTCAATAGTTTCTCAACAAACTACTGTTGTAAAATCTAATAACAAAAAAAACACTGAGGGGAGTGTGAAGGTGGAAAGTAAGGGTGAGGGAACTGGCCAATATTAAGAAAGCTAGAAGAATAATGATGGTAAGGGTGATAATGTCCATCTAGCCACCAACCGAATCTCTCAAAAGATTGAGGCTATGATAAAGGATTTAAACACATCCCTAGTTACACCTTCTTAACAAGGCGTAGCTATTGAAAAGAGGTCTCAACCAGGACCATCTGATGGGGATAAGGGACACAAAGTAGTTCAACCCTATAAGAGAAGAAAGAAGAGTAATAGTAATGCACAAGGGTCACACACACTTGCAAAGCCAAATGAAAATTTGGTGGAGCCTTCAGTTTCTTTTGTTGATGTGTCTCAGGTAAATGCTGAGACACAACCCCATTCAATATCTATTCTTTCTCCTTAATATCCTTCAAATCTATTTCTTCAGAAAAATTGATGATAGATAACATTAATGGTTCAAATTCACCCTTTTTGCAACTCAGGGTAGAGCCAACACTCTCACCTGAATCATCAAATAAGGTTAACACCTTGGTTAATCAGGAAAATATTAAAAATTCTCCTAAGTAAATGGATATTACTCAATCAACTAATATTATTCAACATCCATTGACTAGCACACTTCCATCGATGGATATCCTTACATCCAGCGACGAGCTCCAATCAACTGATATTCATCAATCGATGGATATTTCTCATCCATCGATTGACACTTCCATTCCAGTTATTGAACCATCTGTTGAAACAATTCAAGTGACAAACACACTTTTAGGATTGAGTGAAGTGGGTGAGGTGTGTGAAAGGCAAGGGTTGCATACCTTGGAAACAGAAGAGGGTGTGAATGAGAGGCCCTCAACTTCTTCTGAGGAGGCAAAAGGAGAGGGTGTGAGCAAAGAGAGTTCCACCTTAGTAGGTGATGCAAAATGATAGCATAGTGAGGGAGAGGTGAGAATACAGGATGAGATCCTAATGCAAGAAAAGAGAGAAGAGAGTGAGAGAGAAAAGAATAGAGAGAAACCAAGTTCTTCATCTCATGAAGCATCAACTTCTAAAACTGAGCAATTTACAGATGAACTCACCCAAGAGTTAGGATTGGAGTTAGATGGAGATAGAGGTGATGAAGAGCATTGTTAGGAATATATTCATTTGATGATGTACAAAATACTAGAACAGGGGTTAACTTAGTTTATTTGCAATAAATCTTTCTAGTCTCTGAAATGTATAATCAGAGTCTAGATAGTCAATATTCATGTTACTTGTATTTAGAAGAATTTCTGTAGAAAGTGAAGCTAGAGTCTACATGAAGATCAGAGTCTGGAAGGTGATCAGAGTCTATAGACTATCGGAGTCTATGATCTATTGGAGTCTATGATCTATCAGAGTCTGAAGATTTCAAAGTCTATACAGTTAAAGTTAAATTTAGAAGAAGATCACAGGAATGGAAAGTCTTCGAAGATCAAGATAAATATATTGCAGATATGCTATGGGAAAGAAAGAGAATTCTAGAAGGAAACTGTCAACTAATAATTAGGAATTATATTCATATTGTAATTTATCTTTCTGTTATTAGTTGACAGGCAACTCTCTATATAAACTCTATGTAACCTAATTATAAGGTGTGGAAGTCGAAGCATAATTTGTCTGAGTGAAACTTTGTGAGTGCATAGAGATAGAGAGAGTTGTTGTGATAAACACAGAGAAGCTGCTAGGGTTTGTGTACACCCTAGCAGAGTTTTGTATTTACAAATCAATAATATAAACAGCAGAAAAGACACACAAATATTCAACCCCCCTTCTACTTGTGTAACTGGGAAAACAATTGGTATCAGAGCCTAACGTTTAAAATCAATTAAAGATCTCTGGAAACAAAGATGGCAATTCTAAGATTCCTATGCTTAAGAGAAACGAGTTCACCCACTGAAAGGTTAAGATGTTGCACCATCTGGAAGCAACAGACCCTGACTATCTTGAAAGAATTCATGAAGGACCCTATGTGCCCTTAAAGCTAGTTCCTCAAATCAATGAAGAAGGCAAATTAACTGAAGAATACCTCATTGAAAAACCAAAGGCTGAATGGACAAAAGAGGACAAGGAGAATGTCCTTAAAGAGGCAAAGGTCAAAAACATACTCTTTAACAGTTTGGATTATGTTCTTACAAACTGTGTTATATCATGTCAAACTGCTAAGGAGATGTGGACAAAACTTGAAGTGCACTGTCAAGGGACTAAAGATGTCAAGAAGAATGCTAGGACTTTGCTAATTCAAAAGTATGAGTATTTTGAAGCAAAATCTGGAGAATCAATTACTGAGATGTATGATAGGTTTACAGAACTCTTGAATGAGATGGCTATGCTTGGTAAGGTTTATGATTCTGAAGATACAAACACCAAGTTTCTGAGAGCACTTCCTAAAGAGCGGAACAATAAGACTACAGCCATAAGGGAAGCTAGAGATTTGGATGAACTAACTCTAGAAGAATTGTATGGTAGGCTCAAGACATATGATTTAGAGATGCAACAGAGGAAGAATAAGAAGTCTGTGAAGACAAAATCTGTGGCACTCTTAATAGAGTCTGAGAAAGAACAACAGGAACAACCCACATAAGCAAGAATCCAGGATTCAAGGAAGAAGGGTAAAGCTGTTGTGGAGTCAGAGTCTATTGACACAGACTCTGATTCTGATGAAGAGATTGATCTAAGTCAAATGATGGCTATGTTTGCTAAAAATTTCAAAAGAATGAAATTTAACAAAAGAACTGCTAAATTTAGTAAAAGGCCATCATTCAAGAAGAAAGATGAGAAGGTTGAGAAGAGCAAGAGTACTATAATCAAACTTGACAAAGCAATGGTCAAATGTTTCAACTGTGGAATATTGGGGCACTTTGCCAGTGAATGCAGAAAGTCAAAAAGTCATGGAAAAGGAAAAGCACTTCTATCAACAGGAAAGGATTGGGCAGATTCAAGCTCAGAGGATGAAATTGATTATGAAAATCTAGCATTGATGGCATCCTCCTCAAGAAAATCACAATCTCCCAAAGAACCCTCATCTCCTAAAACTCAGGTATCAATCTTTACTCCTAAATCCTTAATTAATTTAGACTTTGATGGTATAGAGACTGTGAAAAGTGAGGTTAATAAAATAATGACAACATGTAGGTCTCTCACTAGTGAAAGTGAGGTTAAGAGAAGAAAATTTAATCTTAACTAAAAGGAATGATCATTTAGAGTTTGAGTTAATATTAATGGAACAATACAAAAAGGATTCTGAGAAATATAGTCATAATTACACTGAAATCTTGAAAGCCTGTGACTATGTTAAGAATGAATTAAAAGAAGAAAGACTTAAGTTTAGAGTCTGGACAGACTCTGGTAGAAAAGTTCAAGAAATTCTCAATAATCAAAATGTGTGTCAAACTGCTGGTCTAGGCTATGACAAAAGTCATGGCAAAAGACCTATTGTTGAGAATGATAACAATGAAGAAGATAGCCAAGTTAATAAGACAAAAGACAAAAGTACATTTGTTCCTGTTAAGTTTGTGACTCCTAAAGAAAAGATTGAAACCACAAACTCATCTGTCAATAGTCCCCCCTGTTGTTGACAAAAAGACAGATGGAATAGGAGCAAATAACTCTAAGAAAAATATTAACATAGGGTATTTGTCTAAGTCTAAGTTAAAAGAAAGGCTAGAGAACTTATCAGAGTCTACCAAAACTAGGAGAAATAGGAATGGTAAAGACATTAATAAAGCAAATAATTATCAAAAGGATCCTAATGCTCCTAGAAAGAAGTGTTTTAGATGTGGCAACCACAACCATTTAGCTATAGATTGTAAAGCAAAAATTGAGAAGAAATCAGAGTCTAGTCTTCCACAGACTCTGAAAAGTCACTACATTCCACAGAAACCTTGTTATCACTGTGGTAGCATATTTCACTCTACTTATATTTGTACAGACTATCATGATTTGTATTTTAATTTTTTTGAGCTAAAATCATCTATTGATAAAAGTTGGTATGACACTGTTAAGACTCCACCAGAGTCTAAAGCAACAAAGGAGACAGGTAAATCAAAGGTGAAAATTGTTAAACCTGTTTCACCTAAAGTTAGAGGAAAAGGATCCAAAACTGTTTGGGTCCCTAAAACAACTAACTAGTTGCTTTATGTATGCAGAGAACAAGGATAAAGAATGTAACCCTAATCCTGGACAATGGATGCTCAAGACACATGACTGGAAATAAATCCCTACTTACAGACTTTGTGGAAATGGTTGGCCCAGAAGTATCCTTTGGAGATGGCAACAAAGGACAAACACTGGGATATGGCAAGATTGTACTTGGGAATGTCATCATTGAACAAGTAGCTCTAGTTGATGGCTTAAGACACAATATGATAAGCATAAGTCAACTAGGAGATAAAAGTTACCATACTGGCTTTGACAACAAAGAGTGTCTTGTGACTCACAAAGAAACAGGCATTTTGGTTTTCAAAGGTCACAGACATGGTAACATTTATAAAGTCAGCTTGGAGGAATATATACACAGTGAATTCACATGTCTATATAGCAAGGCCTCAACTGAAAAAAGCTGGAAATGGCACAAGAAACTGTCACACATCAACTTCAAAACACTAAACAAGTTGGTTAAACAGAATCTTGTAAGAGGATTACCACAGGTTGATTTTGTGCAAGATGGACTTTGTGAAGCATGTCAACTTGGAAAGCAAAAGAAATCATCCTTCAAGAGCAAGACAATTAACACCATTTCTAAACCCTTTTATTTATTGCATCTTGATTTATTTGGTCCAGTAAATGTTATGTCAATTAACAAAAAGAAATATACTCTTATTATTGTAGATGATTTTACAAGATTCACATGGGTTTTCCTTCTACATTCAAAGGATGAAGTTCCACAACACATAATAGACCATATCATTTTCTGGAAAAAAATCAAAGAAAACAGTTAGAGTTCTATGGAGTGACAATGGTACTGAATTCAAGAATTCAATCATGGAGGACTACTGTGCATCAAAGGGAATTACTCAACAATTTTTGCACCAGGAACTCCTCAACAAAATGGAGTTGTGGAGAGAAAGAATAGAACCCTCATAGAAGCTTCCAGAACAATGCTGGCAGAGTCTAAGCTATCAGTATATTTTTGGGCAGAGGCAGTCAATACAGCATGTTTCACTCAAAACTATACTTTAATAAACATGCATGGAAAGACTCCCTATGAAATGATAAAGGACAAGAAGCCAAGTGTGAAACACTTTCACATATTTGGATGAAAGTGTTATGTACTGAAAGTACATCCTGAAAATCTAAGCAAATTTGAAGCCAAGGCAGATGAATCAATTTTTCTTGGATATGCATCAAACACAAAAGCATTCAGAGTGTTTAATCTCAGAACCAAAATTGTTATGGAATCTATTCATGTTGCATTTGATGATAAAAACTTTATAGGATTGTAGGATGAGTCAGAGTCTACTACACTGGAATTTGAAAATCTAAAAAGTTCTGAGATAAATGAAGAAGAAGAGGATGAAGACCCTCAAATAACTTATGAACCAACACAGGAACCTGCACATTCTAAGGGGGAGCCCGAAAATACAACTCCAAATAATTCAGAGTCTAACAGGTCAGGGTCTACCCAGAAAGAGTCTAGACAGACAGAGTCAAATTCTTCAGAATCTAACTCATCAGGGTCTGGGTCAAGCAACTCTGAACCCTTGTCAGAGTCAAGCAATTTAGGGGGAGCCTCTTCATTTGAATTTCACTAAAATACAGAAGATGCAAATGACTTAGGGGGAGCTTCAAGTTCAAGAACCAATCTTCCACTAGCTAGAAAATGGACAAGGGATCACACTCCTGACTTAATAATTAGTGACCCTGAGAGTGGTGTACAAACAAGAACAGCCACTCAAAATGAATGTCTTTATAGCTGTTTTCTCTCAAAGAATGAACCCAAGAAAATTGAGGAAGACTTGCAAGACCCTAATTGGATAATTGCAATGCAAGAAGAATTGATTGAATTTGAGAGAAACAAAGTGTGGAAACTTGTACCAAGACCTAGAGATAGATCAGTTGTTGGTGCAAAATGGGTGTACATAAACAAACTTGATGAGAATGGAACTGTAGTAAGAAACAAAGCAAGGCTAGTTGCAAAATGATACTCATAGGAGGAAGGAATTGACTATGATGAAACTTTTGCACCAGTAGCAAGATTGAAAGCTATCAGAATGTTTCTTGCCTTTGCAGCTCATTCAAAATTCAAGGTGTATTAGATGGATGTAAAAAGTGTCTTCTTAAATGGAGAATTGGAAGAAGAAGTCTATGTGGAGCAACCACCAGGATTTGTTGATCCAAAGTTTCCTCATCATGTTTACAGGTTAGATAAGACACTTTATGGATTGAAGCAAGCACCTAGAGCATGATATGAAACTCTTTCAAAATTTCTTCTTGAAAATGGATTCATAAGAGGTACCATTGACAAAACTCTCTTTATTAGAAAGTATAAAGGTGACATTTTGCTTGTCCAAATTTATGTTGATGATATTATATTTGGATCTACTAATGACAAACTCTGTGAAAAGTTTAGTAAACTAATGAAGTCAAATTATGAAATGAGCATGATGGGAGAATTAAACTTCTTTTGGGGGCTTCAAGTCAAACTGAATGATGATGGAATTTTCATCAATCAAACAAAGTATGTAAGAGAACTATTGAAGAAGTTTGATATGCAAGACTCTGCAACTGCTAAAACTCTCATGTCAACAGCCACTAAGCTAGACTCTGACCCAAAGGGTAAGAAAGTTAACAACACTAGCTACAGAGGTATGATTGGCTCATTATTATATTTAACTACTAGTAGACCAGATATAATGTTTGCAACTTATCTGTGTGCTAGATTTCAAGCTGACCCCAGAGAATCACATTTAATAGTTGTAAAAAGAATTTTTAGATATCTCAAAGGAACACAAACTCTTGGACTTTGGTATCCTAGAGAGTCAGATTTTTCACTAATTGCCTATTCAGATTTTGACTATGCAGGATGCAAAGTAGACAGGAAAAGCACAACAGGACAATGCCAGTTTCTTGGCAATAGATTAATTTCTTGGTTTAGCAAGAAACAACAGACTGTATCAACCTCAAAAGCTGAGGCTGAATACATTGCAGCTGGAAGTTGCTGTGCTCAAATTCTGTGGATGAGAAATCAATTACTTGATTATGGACTAACATTCTCAAATATTCCTATGTATTGTGATAATACCAGTGCTATTAAAATTGCAGAGAATCCAGTCCAACATTCCAGGACAAAGCACATTGATGTCAGGTATCATTTTATTAGAGAACATGTTGAAAATGGTACTGTGACACTTCACTATGTTCCAACTGACAGACAGATTGCAGACATTTTGACAAAACTACTTGATGAGTCTACCTTTCTCAGACTAGTAGGTGAATTAGGTATGTTAAACATGTAAGTGATTACAAATTACAAGAAGCAAGGTATGTACTTTAATTATAATTCCTGTTTTAATACATTATAATTATTGCAAAATTTTGTTTGGTACTTTATCTTGACAGAGTCTAGTGTCTAGACTCTGACGAGTCTGTAGACTCTGACGAGTCTGTAGACTCTGACGAGTCTGTAGACTCTGACGAGTCTGAAGACTCTGACGAGTCTGTAGACTCTGACGAGTCTGTAGACTCTGACGAATCTGTAGACTCTGAGAAAAATATCGCCTAGACTCTGAATTGGTTCAAATTCGTGCCTGTAGACTCTGATTGTGTTTAAATTGTTCAAATGACTTGAAATAGGCGGTGACAGTTATTTTTTACTGGAGATAGGCTATAGACTCGTGTGTATTGTATGCAATTCAAATAAAATAGAAAATTTTCATACACTTTACTCACTTGTTTATTGCTATTTTTTCTAAGGCAGAATTAATCACAGAGCTTTTTACGAACCCTAGCTAATTTTCTCAAGTTCTTTTCATCACCTTCAATTCGACAACTTCAATGGCTTCCATTTCTACTATTATGAGGGGACCCAAGGCAATTGCATTCACTTTTGGGGATTTCGAGTTCATGACCACAAATCATGTTGCCGCCCTTGGAGAAAAGAAAGGGGTAGACGCTGACTACTACCCTGTGATGGATTTCTTGGAGCAATCTGAGTTAAATTACATTCTTAAGGCATCACCAATCATTCATATGGATGATGTTTCACAAGCTTGGAGCACTGCCAAGGTAGTTGATCCTTCTCAGGATCAACCAGGTAAAATAATGTTCACCTTTGGCTCCACTACTTTTGATGTCACTGCTGATGTACTTAATTCAGTTTTTAAATTGCCTGTGAAAGTACATTTTGATGAAACTGTTTCTGATTCTGATATTAAAAACATGTTTAAAACACTAGGTTATTCTGCTAGTTTAGAAAACATGATTAAGTTAACTAGGCCTTATTTGAAGAAGGAATGGTCCTTCTTTTTTGATCAAATTGCTAACTGCTTTACTGGTAAATGTAGTGGTTTTGATGCTATTACTGCTATTACTTCTCAAATTGGTCACAGTCTTCTATTTGATAAAGTGATCAACATTGGTGATATGTTGCTCACTCAAATGGGAGCAAAATTAAATAATGTGCATGATGGGAGGAAAAAGGTCTACTACCATAGATTTCTTATGATTCTCCTCAACCACTTCATTCCTGACATGTCAACCAAGTTGGCAGATGATTGCTGTGTGCAGGCTTACAAACAGCAAAGAAGAATATTCTCTCACATTAAGAGAATTGATGACAAGAAACAGAGTCTACCTGCCATGAAATATCCACAGGTAATGCAGGTAAAACTCTCAACCTACAAACCTTCTATCTACGATGCTTCATTTTTTGGTGGTGAAATGGTGCAGGAACAAGTAATGGAGAGTCCCCCTGCACCTACCCAAGTAACCCAATCCCTTTCACTAAAACAATCTCAAAAACCTAGAACTAGAAAACCAACCTCTGGTGTTTCTCAAAAGCCACCAGTTGTAAAAAGGAGGAAATTGGTTCAAACCAGGCTAGTAGATGAGCACAGTGATGAGGAGCTCAACCCTTTAGAGAAACAAGTTGTTGAAGGTCTTTCTTTGCTAAAAGAAAGTCATGATACACTTGATTCTAACCTTCAAGCCAATTCTGTAGACTCTGAAAAGGCTACAGACTCTGAAAAACCTAGGAATGCACCTCAGGATTCTCAAATTGAATCTCCTAAAAAGTCTTTTACTCAGAAGTACAGAAGGTTAAGAAAGGCTTATTCTGCACACACACACAAGCCTGTTATTGTTCCTAACCTTGTTTTGCAGGAAACAGATGCTCACAAGGCTCATGCAGAGCCATACTCTGAAAGCAAGAAAACACCTGAACCAGAGTCTAATGTTGAGTCAGAGTCTAGACTGCCTTTAGACTCTGATCATGACACAATTGGGAAGGAATGCCATTGGATGCAACCTCAAGTCTAATTGATGAGATCATTACTCCAAATGCTGAGGTACTGTTATTCCTATATCCTTTGGTGGAATCAGTTGAAGATCCAGAGCAATATCAGACTAAATCTCAAGTCTTGGGTTTTCTTTCAACCTATGAAGCCCTAAGGAAGATAATGGAACATGAGCTACAAATGTCTACACATGATGTGATCAAAAATCTATACAACTACCTATTCAACTCTTCATTCCAAGAAAAAGCAGCCGGGCTCATAGAAGTCAGAACAACTGAAGTTCTCAAAGCACTAGGTGTGCCAGACTCTGAACAGCAAATCACAAAGAAGCCTAAAAAGCTTAAGATCTATAAAAGGAGAGAATCAGAGTCTGTTGCTGAGTTAGAAACTGAGTTTGAGCAACCAATTTTTGATTATGAAGCAATTTGGGATCAAGGGATTACCTACAGGACAACTATTGATTGGATTTCTACTATTCAACCTCTTTCAAGGAAGGTGGTTGATTTTCTTGTCCAAAATGTAGGAAAGGTGGCCAACAAATACATCTATCCAACATATGAAAGTTGATTGGATCAACTCAAGGACTCATATTATCAGAAGCTTGCAAGGGAACTGCAGGATTCCTTTCACATGACTTTTGCCCAGGCCATCAATGCACTCCATGCCAGGATTTTTCTCAATGGACACTTGGATGCATTAACTTTGGTAGAACCACAAGAGGTAGCAGGTGATGCCAGGCAGTTGGAGGATGGGACTAGTGTACCAGTGGTGACTAGTGATAAAGATACCCAGTCTGCCTCACCCACACAAGAACCACTTAGTCAGAGGTTGGGTGATAGTGGGGCATGGGAGTATGCTGTTAAGCCCTCCTTGGCAATTCAACAAACTGCTGATGAGAACCCCAGTGATATGGGAGGACAGACTCTGATGGATGCTCAAGAAGAAATTTTCCATCATTTTCTATCAGAGTCTATCCACCTTGAGGGGGAGTCTCATGCACAAACAGTCAAAGATGGTGACACTCAGACTCTGGCTTCTAATGAAGTCATCCTGAAGCAGTCAGAGTCTAGAGTAGACCCTGAGACTGGAATACTGGAGCCAACAGACTCTGAAAAGAAATCAGATGAATGTAAGGGTTCAGAATCTGTTGTTGCTCACCCTTTGGTGGAAACCCCTAGCCTTCTGACCTATGAAGGGGTTCCCCTCCATCAAGGTGGTTCAGGTATTGAAGCACAATTATTATCTCTCAACCCCTCTTCTGTAGGATTCTTGAGTGCACCCTCCAAAATGAGTGAAAAATATCTGAGAGGCTGGCACTGGTCCAGGCAAAAGGAGAGGTAGAAAAGGCTGTAGGGAGCCTGAGTGAGATTGAGAAAGTGGGTGCCCAACCCCGCTGTGAGAATGAGATATTAGGGTATCCTGCACCTAGCTTTACTTATTGGGATCAAGATTTTCCAAAGAGTTGGTCCAATGAGTTGGAGCAGGGGATGGATGAAAATTCATTATGTTTGATTGTGCAGATTGGTAAAAAGGAGGAGGCTCTTGCTGCTCAGAAGTCATTTACACAGAGACCACAACATCATCTGGTGGATTCTCTAGCAAGGAGAGCAGATAGAGTCATGGACGCTTTGGTGGATACCACTGTCACTTTAACTGAGGCTGCCACATTGAAGTCAGATGAACCACTTTTGATCATGCCTATAAGGGCTAGACTTCCCGAGTCTACAGCCTCTGATAACTCTCTGGAGGAGTCAGGGTCTATAGTCCCGTTTGCAGTTTCAAAGTCTACACCACCACCAGAGTCTACACCTCCAATTCCAAAGCTTGAGCCTGTTGCTGAGGAGTGCACTTCTGAAGATGATGATCAAATTAACCCTTCTTTTATCTATTTTGATCAGGTGTTTCCTCAGTCTTGGGAGTCTGCACAGTAAAGAGGCATCAATGATAAAGATTCTTTTGCCTGTATTATGGAAATTCATCAGTCTGAGAGACTGAAAGCTTTTTAGAAAAAATCATTTCTCCAGGAACATGGTCACTACCTTGGTGAAGAAGATCAAGCTCTAGATGGAGATGTTAAAGCTGAGACAGAGAGTGTTGCTGCACAATTGGCTAGTGTGGTCAAGGACATCTTTCATATTCAAGCCAAACTTACTGGTATTGACAATACTACTTCTATGCTCAGTACCAAATTTGACAGAATTCACTCCCTTCAATTATCCAAAGAGCTAGCCTTCAAGGATGCTCTAGCTGCTATCACTTCTACTCAAGCTTCTCTCCAATCAACAGTCTCTGATTTAACCACCAAGGTTGATTCAGTCATTGCAGCACAGGCCAATATCTCAACAGTTCTTGAACAGATCCTTTTGGCTGTTACTGGTAATGATGATGTCAAAAAAGGGAAGAAGAGAGGTGAGTCATCCTCCAGGAGAAATAAGGATGATACATGCAGAGATGATAAAAGGGGAGTTAAAAGGAGGAGAGATGGTGATGATGGAGATAGTTCTAATGGTCCTAGGGGTCCTGGTGATGTATCACTCAAGCATTCTGGAGTGGTTGTATTATCAAAATCTTAAACACATCAGTCAGGGACTAGACATGGGAAATCAGAGTCTGTCAGACTCTGATACAACTCAAGAACCTTCATACTGGAAGTGCAATCAATCAAATCTGCAACTTAGAGCTAAAAAGAAGACAGGTCTTGGAGGTTTTGAAGAATCTGACATTGACAGAACATTTACTCTAACCAGGGATCCTCAATCCTTGATAGATAGGCAGTTTGAGAAGATCACACATAAACACTTAAACAAAGTGGTGTCTGCTCAAATTGTTTATAATATTTTTGAAAGAAAGATGCAAGGAGGACATGTAGGCACAGAAAAGGCGAAGAATGAGATGCTGGTTTATTTTTTAGAAGGTGGATCAGCTACATGGATAAGTCAATCAAACTTCATATTTTTCAAATAGAATGAGGAATTGATGTATATTAGATTTCTCCTCCAAATTGCTTATGAAGTTAACAAGAGCAAATAAGCTTTCACACACAAATGGTTTAAGGAGATTGATAGGAAGCTGACTTTGAACAAACAGGCAAATCGACAAATGGGCAAATTTTCTTTAAAATATGTTGACACTGAGGGAAATGATCAAGCCATGCCATTAGAAGAAAAACAAGTCAAATTCCAAGAAGGTGTGGGTCATTACTTTGGGTTTCAACCTATGAATGGGAAAGTTAGTGTTCTAATGTTGAAGGATTTAAAAGAACAAGATAGTAGTGCAAATGATCTGAGAGCAGCTTATTGTCAAATCAAATGTTCAAGTAAAGAAATGAAGAAATTGAAGAAATTTGTTGGTGAAGCTCTTGCAATTGTGGAAGAAAATATGCTAAATTCATTTTTGAAGAATAATCCAGCCTTTGAGAAGATTAAATGAGAAGTAATTCTTTTTCCTTTATAATTCTTTTATACTGTTCTAGATTAATTGTTTTATTCTTTAGTTTTGACATCATCAAACCTTGATTTATGCTTACATTTTATAAAGCATAAATAGGGGGAGATTGTTAGGAATATATTCATTTGATGATGTACAAAATACTATAACAGGGTTTAGCTTAGTTTATTTGCAATAAATCTTTCTAGTCTCTGAAATGTATAATCAGAGCCTAGATAGTCAATATTCATGTGAAAGGCATAGGTGTACTAACTTGTAACACTTAATTATTATGTAACTCAACTAAGTAAAAGATAAAACAACAGCAAAACAAGAGAAACTGAAGAAGCACATGGAATCAATCAACTGAAGAAATGGTAATGATACTTGGTAACTACAAGTAACTAATTTGGTTAATCAAGGATGCATAAGTGAGAAGAAGTTCAATCTGAGTATTGCTCATGCCCTAACTTATCTAATGGAGAATCAAATTAATGTCAAAGAAGTATCAAGAAGACCAAAGTGATTTCATGTAATGTATATCAACATCTGGATAATGTAAAAAGGTTAATCAACAAATGAGAACTGACATTCAGAAGCAAGAACCCCTACAAGACTAGTCACTTATGAACCAGACCATTGCATCAAGTGTCAGGACATTGGAGGCAAGTTCATGTCAGTAATAGAAGATCTCATTTGAATTGAGTGAGGAAAAGAAATTGAAGAAGCTAGGGAAACTTGCTCATAAAGGTTAATCCTCAATTAGTCACTAAAGAAGGTCAACATTGGATGTGTGCATATTTGCTAAGGCAAATGTCGATCCACAGCAGATCGAGATGCGGATCGAGATTTACAATTGAAGTAAAATATTGCAAAGGCAAATCTCGATCCACGGTAGATCGAGATCGAGATTCTCCCAGATCGAGATCGAGATCTTCATAGATCGAGATCGAGATTCTCCCAGATCGAGATCGAGATTTTCACAGATCGAGATCGAGATGGGTCCAGGCAAAGATCGAGATGCGGGTAGAAATGTAACATTTAATGTTCAAGGGACAAGTGGCTTATTGTGAACGGTTGATCCAAAGTTGTTGGGAAAATACTTTTTGTTGTCGAAGTCCTGATTGGGCCACGTACACAAAAAGGACAAGATCAAGACTACATGACATTATAAAAGCAGCTCTTTGATTTTATTAGTAAATAGACTTCCATTATCTCTGTAATTCAACGATATATTTTTATAAGAGAGAGCATTTACTGTAAAACAAAAAGTGAGAGAGAGAATCAGTTGAATCTAGCTTTAATTGCTGTATTTATTGTTCAACTGATCATGATGCTTTTATGAATGTTGTAGCAAATCCATCAATGAATATAATGATATATTCTTGAAATTCTGTGTCATCATTTATTACCTGCATATTGTTTATTCTCTCTTTATTTTTAAACAGTTGTATTCACCCCCCCTCTACAACACTTTGGACCTAACAATTGGTATCAAAGCTCCTGTTAAACACATCTAACAGAGATCCTACTGTGTTGTTTGAGTTGGTTCTTGAAAATCCCAGATCTAATTTTTCTTGAAGTTTGTGCCGAAAGTTTTTATTTGTTTCTTCCTGGAAAAGTCATAGATCTAAAAAGTTCTAAGTAATGGTGTAAGGAATATTTGTACAAAGTTCCAAAATATTGTACTTTAGAGCTGTGTGGATTTTCTTGTGGTCAAAACTGGA
The DNA here is from genome assembly GCA_028671895.1 of Oenanthe sinensis. Taxonomy (NCBI): domain Eukaryota; kingdom Viridiplantae; phylum Streptophyta; class Magnoliopsida; order Apiales; family Apiaceae; genus Oenanthe; species Oenanthe sinensis. Next base: position 43,646,623 of record CM053803.1, read on the forward strand.
ATCAACTGATTGACTAAACAAAAAGGATATTTTCGAATTTCTGTCAACTAGGAAGTGGACATCTTTTTGTTTGGACGTGAGAAAGTGATGGACCCTGCTACTGTTCCTGTGATTATAACTAACTTGCTTGAATCTTAAGTGCAAAATCCGTTAAATATTAAGTGTTGGATATTTAAAGTGAGATAATTAATTTTTCAAGTAAATACAATTCATTGTAATTTGAAAAGTGTGTTATCTTAATTTTAAACTTTATTAAAATGGCCGCCGCACACAGATTTAAGATACCTCCGTTTGATGCACAACATTATGACGAATGGACCGGAAGGATGAGAGCTTACCTTGAATCAATAAACAAGGTATACTTGAGAATATTGGAAAACGGTCCATACATACCCATGAGAATTGAGCCAGAGCGAATGGAAGGAGGGATACTAATACCATCCCGGTCTGTTCCTAAAGAGGAAATGGAGTTTTCAGACGCAGATAAAGAATTGGTTGGTATGGATGCTTCGTTACGCAACGTCATAATTGAATCCCTAAACTCAGAGTACTATGTTCAAATAAAGGGATTAAAAACAGCTAAAGCCATGTGGGATAAACTGGCTGTGGTGATGGAGGGGACCGAGGAAGTTAGAGATAATCACAAACGCATTCTGATATCTGAATATGAATCGTTCAGATGCGAACGAGGAGAAAGCGTAGCGGATGTTTACAAACGTTACAGTAAATTGCTTATCGAGCTGAGTATAAGAGATAAAGTCTATCCACTAGCAGATTCAAATATCAAGTTTCTCTTGAATTTGCCTAAACATCTGGAACACAGGATCACTGCCATTCGAGAGTCAAGAGATTTGAAAAACACTTCTCTCGAAAAGCTATATGGTGTTTTGAAGACCTACGAGCTGGAGCAGGAACAAAATGACAGAAGAAGATCCTACAATAGTGGAGAAAACAAAGCGGTAAGTGAGTCTGGACTTGTAGCTGAAGAGTCTGCTGGAAAGGCACTTGCAGCTGTCTCATTGAAAACTGCTAATCCTGAAAGGGTGGTATTAGACATTGAAGATCCATCCGAAGAAAGTGAGGATGAATACTATACCCTTGAAGAGCTGGACAAATTAGAAGACAAGTCATATGCTTGTATTGCTCGAGAATTTGCTCATATCAGCTTCAGGAAGCAAAGAAGTGGTAAAGGACGATTTGGTAGTTCTTTCAGCCGAAGAGGCAGCAGTAGCAGCAGAGGCAGTAGTGTAAGTGGTCGTGGAAATTACAGTGGTCGAGGTAGCACTTCTGGTAGTGGCTACAGACCTAACCTGGTAGACAAGAACAAGTTCAGATGCTACAACTGCAATGAATTGGGGCACTTCGCAACAGAGTGCAAGAAGCCCAAGTACGTTCATCCCAAGGAATCCTATGCTGATCTGAAAAAGAAATATGATGCCTTGGTTAGCAAGCAACAGAAGGGAAGCCGGGCATATGTTGTGACTGAAGGGAAGGGTTGGGACGAGTTTGATGAAGATGAAGATCAGGAACTATGCAATTTTGCTTTAATGGCAAAATCTTCAGAACAATCAGAGGTACCAATTCTAACCGTAAATGAAATGTCTATTTCTGAGTACCAAAATGAATTAGCTGTCATGACTAAAGATATGTACAATCTCCAACTAAATCTAATTGCTGTTAATGAGGAAAATGCTAAACTCTCCCTTAAGAATAGACTTCTCGAGGCCAGGGTAGAGGAATTAGAATCAGGAGAAAGTAAAGAAAGGCAGTTAATGAATCAGGTGGACATTTTAGAACACAAGCTTAAGATTAGGGAAGACCTTAACGAAGAACTTAAAAATGAATTAGCTGAGCTTAAAATAACATGTCAATCTTTTAAAGAAGCCGCTAATAAAGTTTTCGTAGAAAGGGACATGTACATGAAGCTGGCAGGCAAGAGTAAAAATGAAAAAGTAAACATAGGACTTGACTACACACAGAAAAAGAAAAATAGGGCTGCTGAGTTGTTAGAGCCAGTGTTAGTCAAAGAAAATGTGCCTGAGGTTTTAATGGATGTTAGAAAACCTATCTTTAAGCATTTTGAGCCTAGGACCATAGATCCTGTTGCTACTGAAATTGAACATGAGATTAAAATTGAAAGAGATTCAGAAGAAAAAGTAGTAGAACCTACAACTTCTAAGAGAGCGAGTAGGATTGCTTATGCTAAGAGAGGTGTAGGAACCAAGGAGGCTAAGACGGTGTCATATAAACAATGGGTAGCAGGGTCAGACCAAATGAAAGCACCTGTAAAGGCAGTTAAAACTGAACCTGCATCTGTATCTACATCTACACGAGCTAGAAAGGCATGCTATATCTGTAATCAAACTGATCATTTGTCTTACTATTGCCCGTTCTATGTAGAGGAAGAAAAATCTGTTGGTTGTAATACCATGCCTGCAACTACTGCTTTGCCTAACATGTATGCAAATCATGCTAAGTGCAATAATCCTAATTGTATGCCATGTGCTGTAAACATCATGCATGCTTATTTTAATTTGATGAATACTGCTAGTGCATCTGTTGAACATTCATCTAGTAGTAGTAAGAAAAAGCATGCGGGGTCAAAGACTAAGACTTCAAGTCCTCCTAAAGTTAGGAGTGACCAGTCTACTCCCAAACCTGACAAACCAGTCAAAGTTGACAAGGGAAAAGACAAAGTCAAGATGAATGCCCCTGATGGCAACAAGGCAAAGCCTTCTGTATCTGAAAAGAAAAAGGAAATTATTGATACCGGGCCCAAACATCATTGGGTTCCGAAGAACACCTAACCTTTCTGGATTTGCAGGGCAGTGAACAGGAAAAGAGTAAAGTCATATGGGTGCTGGACAGTGGAGCATCGAGGCATATGACCGGCAATAAGTCCCTGCTAACAGATTTGGTGTTGAGAGCCGGCTCCGTGGTTACTTTTGGAGATAACAGCAAAGGTTACACCAGGGGATATGGCAAGATCGTTTGTGGAAATGTTATCATTGAGGACATGTCTTTTGTGGAAGGATTGCGACATAATCTTCTCAGCGTTAGTCAGTTCACCGACAGGGGTTTTGACGTCAACTTTGGGAAGCATGATTGTTCGATTCGAAGCAAAAAGGATGGAAGCCTTGCTCTCAAAGGAGTAAGGAAGTCAAATTTGTTCATAGCTGACATGAATTCTGCTGATCAGTCTGAAGTCACGTTTTTCTACAGCAAGGCTTCTGCTGATGAAAGTTGGCTATGGCATAAAAGACTATCTCACCTGAACTTTAAAGCAATGAATAATCTCGTAAGGAGAGAATTGGTGAGAGGGCTGCCATAGATGGAGTTTACTCCAGATGGACTCTGCGAAGCATGTGAGATGGGAAAATCAAAAAGAGCCTCGCATAAGGATAAACAAGTGAATAGCATTACCGAGCCCCTACAACTTCTTCACATGGATTTGTTTGGACCCGTTAATGTTATGTCAATGTCAAGGAAAAGATATGCGCTGGTAATCGTCGATGACTTTTCCAAATACACATGGGTGAAGTTTGTGACATCGAAAGATGAAGTGCCACATGAGATCATTAGACATGTACTGGAAATTGAAAATGTAGCAAGTCTGACTGTGAAGACTATCCGATCTGACAATGGGACAGAATTCAAGAACTCAGTGTTAATGGATTTCTGCATATCTAAAGGGATCAGACGACAGTATTCAGCACCGAGAACACCGCAGCAGAATGGGGTGGTAGAAAGGAAGAACAGGACACTGGTTGAAGCAGCTAGGACAATGCTGTATGAGTCAAAACTTCCTTTATATTTTTGGGCTGAAGCAGTTAGCACGGCTTGTTATACACAGAACAGAACCCTGATTATAAAGGACCATAATGAGACGCCGTATTACATGATGAATAAACGAAAACCATCTATCAAGTACTTTCACGTATTTGGTGCCAAGTGCTTTGTGTTAAGAGACAATGCACAACTTGGAAAGTTTGATGCCAAAGCAGATGAAGGGGTTTTCATTGGATATTCTCTTGAAGTAGTAGCAGCGTACAGGGTGTTTGTGCTTAATGATCGCAAGGTGGTTGAAAGCCTTAATGTCACATTCGACGACTCAAAGCTCCCTTCTATACTAAAAGAAGATAGTGAGCCCACTTCCCTAAGATTTGAAAATATGGATATTGATGAAGTGGATACAGTTCCTGAGTCAGTAGTGCAGGGTAGTGATCCAACTATAAATAATGAAATTAATCAAGAGTCTAGTGTTTCGCAAATTCAAAACACTAGGGCTGAGGGATCATCTTCCGTCAGACCTGGTACTAACTCAGGGGGAGTCAGTATGCACTCAGGGGGAGCAGCTCACTCAGGGGGAGCCAGTACTAGCTCAAGGGAAGCTAGTGAAAATGCTTCTAGACTAAGTCACCTTCACTTACAAGATCAAGCTGAATCATCAAGAACATTTGCTAGGGATCGCACTTGGAACAAGGACCATCCGTTTGAGCTAATTATTGGTGATCCAGAAGCCGGAGTGACTACTAGAGGAAAAGCTAGAGCTGAAATTGCCACTGAGAATGAATGTCTATACTCAGTGTTCCTTTCGCAGATGGAACCTAAAGTGGTGGAAGAAGCTCTAGATGACGCTGATTGGGTGATTGCTATGCAAGAGGAACTCAATCAGTTTGAAAGGCAGAAGGTGTGGAAGCTGGTACCCAGACCAAAGAATAGATCTGTTGTTGGGACAAAATGGGTATTCAGAAATAAGCTGGATGAAGACGAACTTGTAACACGAAATAAAGCTCGCCTGGTTGCTAAGGGCTATACTCAAAGAGAAGGAATTGATTATGATGAAACCTATGCACCAGTAGCAAGGCTAGAAGCAGTAAGGATGTTCTTGGCTTTCGCAGCACATCATGGTTTTAAAGTCTATCAAATGGATGTCAAGAGTGCATTCTTAAACGGTGAACTGGATGAAGAGGTGTATGTCGAGCAACCTCCCGGGTTTATCGACAGCAAATATTGTGATTATGTTTATCGACTCTTCAAATCAGTATATGGCCTTAAGCAGTCTCCGCGAAAGTGGTATGAAACTCTGTCAGACTTTTTACTAGAAAGTGGTTTCACCAGAGGAGTAATCGACAAGACGCTTTTCTACAAGAAATGCAAAGATGATCTAATAATGGTGCAGGTATATGTGGATGACATTATCTTTGGGTCTGCAAATGAGAAGCTGTGTGCTAAATTCGCTAAGTTAATGCAATCAAGGTATGAGATGAGCATGATGGGAGAGCTGACGTTCTTTCTGGGCATTCAAGTTAGTCAGAAGAAGGACGGGATATTTATCTGCCAGACCAAGTACATTCATGATCTATTGAAAAAGTATGGTCTCCAAGATGTATCACAAGCTAAGACTCCTATGGCAACAGCCACGAAACTTGACGAGGACAAAGCGGGTAAACCTGTAGACATCTCAATCTATCGAGGTATGATCGGCTCACTTTTGTATTTAACTGCTAGTAGACCTGATATTATGTTCTCTACGTGCCTATGTGCAAGGTTCCAAGCGGATCCTAGAGAGTCACATCTCATAGCCGTAAAGCGTATTTTTAGGTATCTCAAGGGAACATCAAATCTTGGGATTTGGTACCCAAGAGATACAGGGTTTAATCTTATTGGCTATTCGGATTCAGATTACGCAGGTTGTAGAATAGATAGGAAGAGCACTTCAGGAAGCTGTCAGTTCCTTGGAAGAAGGTTGGTGTCTTGGCAAAGCAAGAAACAACACACAGTATCTACCTCGACAGCTGAAGCAGAATATATTGCTGCTGGAAGCTGTGTGGCCCAGATACTGTGGATGAAGAACCAACTCAAGGACTACGGTGTGGAAGTATCTAAGATTCCTATCATGTGTGACAACACAAGTGCTATTGCAATGACCAACAATCCTTTGGATCACTCAAGGACCAAACACATTGACATCAGGTATCATTTTATTAGAGAGCATGTAGAAAGTGGAACTGTAGAGTTGCATTTTGTGTCTACTGAACGTCAAATAGCAGATATATTCACTAAACCTCTAGACGAATCAACATTTTCTAGATTGGTTGGTGAATTGGGGATGCTTAACACCTGTTAGTTTTGCTACCTATCTGTTATAATTCAGTTTGTGTACATATTATTGTTATTCATGAATATTCATAATTAATAATGTGTACTTAACTTCATAAATGTATGTATTACATCTCATAAAGGGAAGTTAGAAAGTTTCAGGAAATTAATCTTGTGCTGATCTGTGTATCTAAATGATTAATGTCTAATGATGTGATAGGATTTAATGCTATACTTCATTTTGTAATGCATGATTTATTTGCTAAATTCCCTGTCGTTTCAACATTGTAAGTTTCTTAAATGGTGTGAAAATTTGTGGTGAAATCTTGTGAATTTTACAGATAAATGTTTAATTCACATAATTTCATTAAATATTTTCTAAGGCAAATCTCGATCTAGTTCTGGATCGAGATCGAGAACGACTTGTGAAAATTAGTTTAAACACTGTCAAGGTACATCTCGATCTATCCACATTGAGATCGACATCGAGATAGTCATCGAGATGTAGATCGAGATGCGGATCGAGATCGACATCGAGATCGACATCGAGATGTAGATCGAGATGCGGATCGAGATCGACATCGAGATCGACATCTAGATGAGGATCGAGATGCGGATCTCGAGATCGAGATGTGACTTGTCTTGTCAGTTTTTTTTTTTGGCGTGCAAGTATATATTATAGCATTAAAAAAAAAGGTTGTTCATTATTTACATTAACTTTCTTTCTCTCTTTCAAAAGCTTAAGCTCTTCATATACACACGAGTATACATACATTACCAGAGTACTTTTCCCTGCCATTACATCAAGTTTTCTTGTGATTTTCTTAAACAAAAATCACTAACTGTTACTGAAAAGCATCAATAACTAAAACGAAACTCTGCTAAAATTTTGTTTAAAACTGTTGAACTTCTTGTGTTGTTTTTAACGTCATTACTGTTCTTGAAAATAGTTCTTTAGTTTTCTTTTCATTCGAGTGAGTTTGGTTTTTGTTTCGTGCTTTCTTATTCTTAAGTTCTTTTGTGTTCTTGAGCGAAATAGTTGTGAGTGCTACTGTTTAATCCTAAAAGTGCAACTTTACCGCCGTGTTTGTGGTTTTCTGGAAAAATAATTTATTTTGTAACGGCTGTTCACTTTAATTTTCGAAAACTCAACCGTCAATCTTTAGTGGGGAGTTAAGTGGTCATTAGTGGGGAAGTTAATTTGTTTTAATTTGTGTCACTAATTACGTGGGGTAATTAGTGGGGTTCGTGTACGTTTTATTTTGTTTAAATTTAGAACTTGTTCTCTAAAAATTCCATTGCAAAACCATTTCAGAACATTTCTTTTCTCAAACACAAATTTAAAATGGCAAACCCAAATTTCACAATTCCCAAGACCAACTTTGTTAATCTCTCTGCTGATCGAGCAACTGGTAGATTTATTCACTATCAGTTCTGGATTGAATCCCTCAACAACACTTCAATCATAAGTCATGCCTTAACCGCCTCTCCCATCCTGAATGTCGAAGCCCTTCAAGCTGCTTACTCAACACTAGAGATTCAGGGTGGAAAAGAAAATCCAACAGGCCTATCCTTTACTATTGGTGGTGTCAAATATGAAGTCAGTCTGCAGAAGTTCAATGAGATTCTTGGGCTTCCTACAGAAGATTATGCTCCGGAACCCACTATGGAGGATATGTTGCAATTATTCACGGAGATAGGTTGTCGCCCTCCAACGGGTCCTATCAAGGTAACAAAGGTTAACACCGGTATGCTACCAGCTGAGTGGGATTATGTAGTTCAGGCCATTCAGCGCTGCATGTTCCCAAAGGACAAAGACTACAGGCCAATGAACAACAGCTGCCGGGTAATACTATATGGAGTGGCAAACAACAGGAGAGTGAATGTGGGCAAACATCTGTTGATTCAGTTGCTTGAGAGGTGGGCATTGGAGAAAAATGCATCTAGGAATCCGGAAGATGGTCCAGTCAAATGCTGGATGCCAAGATTTCTTCAGATGGTTCTGGATGACGTCCTTTCAGAGGAACACAGAAGAGTATTTCAAGGCTCTGAAAGGATGGCATGTTTTGATATGACTCTAAAGAGTATCTCCACCATGGAAACCCAGCAAAAGTCAAGACTTTTTGAGTTGCGCCTGACTCCGTACTTCCAGGATCTGCAAGATGAGTATGCTAGGAGGCATGCTTCTCAGTTTACTGCAGTAGAAGCTGAGAGTAGCGGTAACGAAGCTGAAGGTGGAGATCAAGTGCCTAGAAATTTGGAAGAAGCAGGTATGGATGTTGACATGGCCGAGGCAAATGTTGCAGAAGCTGGAGCTGACAAGGATGATGATCTTCTGAGTCAGGTACCTATTCTTGCTGATCTTGATCAATCATCAATTCAACCTGTTTTCTACAGCCGTGGGCCTGAAAACCCCCAGGCTCTATCCCAGGCTGCAAGCCCTTCTGTTCATAAACGTTCAGCCAGCCCTAAAACTGGTGATAAAAGGAAGGCAAGCTTATCTGAGTCGAGTGATTCGAGTGGAGGGAGTGTAGGAGTTGAGAGAGTAGTCACTTCAGCAGCTCTGCCACCTCCAAAGAAGCAAAAGGTGGATTCAAACCCAGTGGCAACTGCACAACCTGTTAAGGCTAGTTCACCTCTCACAGCCACCACACCTCACGCTGGTGGCTCTCCTCTACAAAACATTTCAACTCATTCGCACTCGCCTAGGCATGTTAGTGAGAGTCAAGGAGGGGGTCCATCTCAACAGCCAATAGGATCTGGCCCTACCTCCCCTGAGTTGTCCGCTCAGGGCTCTTTGAGCAATTTCTCGGAAGGGGAATGGCAAACTGAGACTAGCACTTCTGATACTAGTATCTCAGGAAGTTTTAATGAGGAAGAGTCTGTCGAATCCATTACGGATGACGGTTCCTCATCTAAATCAGAAAACAAGTTGCTCGCAGAGCAACGACATCTGGTGACTGGTGGGTCTACGCCTCCAGAACAGCCCAGCGAACCAGAAAAGGTTCTAAGTGAACAAGGGGATGACATGGTCATAACGCCATCTCCTATCGTAGACACAGCGCTTAAAGGCTCAGTCTCACTGACCGATATCGCCGATCAACTCACCGCCAGTCCCCAGCGATTAGTGGATGAGGCTCTAGTACTGTTAGGCTCTAAACACGAGGGAGAGACAGGGAGAGTAGATCCCTTCTTTTTAGGGATCTTGAGTGAAACAGAACCCGGCGAGAGTAAACAGTTTAACCCAAGCCAAACACCGTCCCCCAAATTGCAGGATCTAGTGAAGAAAGTGGAGGCTTTGGAGGCTGGAGTTGCTGGTGTTACTGCTGCTGTCTCTTCTCACTCTGGAAGATTGGAGGTTGGAGCTCAGTTCATGGAGAACCTGATTGCCGTCCAAAATCAAATGATTGACAAGATAAATAATCTTGGATTGGCACAGGTGGAGGTTGGGCGGTCAGTAGATGATGTCACTTATGGCATGTCTCAGGTTTGGACGAAGCTGAATGACCTACTTGATGCTGTCTTTGGACGTAACAAGGCTGGACCTGGTCCTTCAACCGGTGGTGGTGGTGACGATAATAATGATGATGCTCCTGATGAGGATAACACACCTAAGGGGGAGAAGGAGGATCAGGGTTTGAAAAAGCTGACTAGTAAGGGTCCGGTGATCGAGTCCTCAAACAAATCTGGTGAAAAGGTGGAGGAGACTCAACCGGCTTTTAAGGACAAAGGTAAGCAGAAGATGGTAGTTGAAGAAGAAGCTGAGAAAGAAACACCTCTCGTCGATGCATTTATGGGAGACTTTATTGAAGATTCTGATGAGGATGAGATGGATGTAGAAGCCTTAGTGGCAAGGAGGTCGAGACTCGAGCAACGGGCAAAAGAGTGGGAACAAGAAAGAGGTCTAAATCCTGGCGGATCCGGCGCAGGAGTTGCAGGTGATGCAGGAGACCACTCGGTTGCTGACGAGCATGTCCCAGAAGAAGAAGTTGATGAAGCGGAGATGCAAGGAGAGATTTTCAGGGAAGCCAGAGAAAGAGTAAATGAAGAAGTACTACAAGGGATAGTTGAAAAAGAACTAATGGCAAAGGAGAAGAGAGCGGCTCAGAAAACTCAGCATGAGTATGAAATGAAAAAGATCAAAGATCCTAAGGTCCAGGCTGACATAAGGAGGGAAGGTCCCGAGTGGGACAAGGCTAGAGAAGCCTTAGCTGGACCAAGAGTCTATGCTCATGACTCAGAAAGATTGAGCTTTCTTCTTCATAAGCTAGAAAATCTAAACCCTGGGCTGCTGAATTATCTAAATTGCATAAGACAGGGATGCACCTCCGTGCAAGTCATATTCAAGGAGAAGGCATGGAATCTGATGATCACTTAGACACCTATAACAAAAATCGGGCCGTGTATGGTCGATGAAGCTTTCTTCCAAGAAAGGGGTGCAAGTGAACTGGTAGAATTCGCTCACAAGGTAGACACCTTTGTCAAGACTGGAGTGCTGTTTAAGGAGAAATTGTTGAAGATGGCTGAAGACAGAGGGGTTGACATTATTCTAAATCCCTACCAGATCAGATATGTCCATGACAAGGTCTTGAGGATCGTAAATCTGCATGACTCGAAACTAACTCCGAGCGGAAATGTGCTGAAGGCAGTTGCAAAGCTAGTCCTCTCTAAGGGTTTTCTAACAAAGGAAAAGAAGCTGGTGGCTAAGGACTTGGAGAAGCTGATAAGAAGGCAAGACGCTCGATACAAGTTGCCTGAAGCTACACTACCAGTGGTTAAGAAGGAACCTGAAGACTATGCATTCGAGCAGCAAGACGAGGCAATAAGGGAGCATGTGCAGAGATACGGAGATCCAAGAATAGACATTCCAGAAGAAGGGGAAATAAGGGAGGAAGCTAGTGCAGTGGTTAGTGCAAATGTCAAGTTTGTCAAGAGCAAAGCTGAGAATGAGAATGATCTGCTGATCTATACAGACAAGTATCAGGTGGAAACCGTCATTGAAATCAAGTACGACATCTTTGCAGAACACAGTCATGAAACACTGTGTATCATAAGGGAATTGATTGATGAGATGGATGATGTTGACGAGTTTGATCAGGATTATCTAAGGGTCACGTTTGATAACTTCTGTAAGATAAGACAACAGCTTGATATTCAGAGGCTACAGCAATGCACCACCGCTATTGTCATTGGATACCCTAAGCAGCTGGTTATAAGGAAGAAAGGGGAAAAGGGGTACCCTGACAAAGTCACGAAGCTGAAGTTTGAAGACATTCCCACGAAGCTTACCACTCGCAGCATGGTTGAAAGGTGGTTGAGGTTGTTTCGAAATTACAAGATCAGAAATCATGTGGAAGCAGAAGGACTTAATCTTCTGAAGAAAAGAATGGATGAAGTCTGCAACCCTGAGTTCATGAAGAAAGAAAAAGCAGCCAAGAAGAAAGCTCGTGAGGAAGAGGAGCGCAAGAAATAAAAGTTTTAATGTATTATGCTTGTAATGTTTCTTTGCATTGTAATTTGTTTTCTTGTTTTCCTGCGTTGTAAAAATATCTTATCTGTTTTCTTGTGTAGTGTAAGGTAGAAGTTAGTTAGCTAAGTGTCTTGAAACTGGTTTATATTAGGCGTCAATTATTTCGCAAAGTTCGGCGGTGGTAATACTGCTAAAAGGACTTCAGAAGGATAATTAAAGATTGAGTGGACCGTGCTCTTAAAGTACTTAGAGAAAATCTCTAGAAGAGCATGAAGCCATTTAATCGAGCCAACAGGTGTCCAATTTTGGCACTTGAAGTATCAGTAATAGACATGAAGTTAATTAATCAAGCCAAGCATTATGTAAGTTAACATGATCTTTTATGAATGTTATTTTATCTTTTTCAGTCCCTGTTTAGTTGAGTTATCCTCATTGTGAATTTGGTTGTCATTGTTAGACAATCAAATAGGGGGAGATTGAAAGGCATAGGTGTACTAACTTGTAACACTTAATTATTATGTAACTCAACTAAGTAAAAGATAAAACAACAGCAAAACAAGAGAAACTGAAGAAGCACATGGAATCAATCAACTGAAGAAATGGTAATGATACTTGGTAACTACAAGTAACTAATTTGGTTAATCAAGGATGCATAAGTGAGAAGAAGTTCAATCTGAGTATTGCTCATGCCCTAACTTATCTAATGGAGAATCAAATTAATGTCAAAGAAGTATCAAGAAGACCAAAGTGATTTCATGTAATGTATATCAACATCTGGATAATGTAAAAAGGTTAATCAACAAATGAGAACTGACATTCAGAAGCAAGAACCCCTACAAGACTAGTCACTTATGAACCAGACCATTGCATCAAGTGTCAGGACATTGGAGGCAAGTTCATGTCAGTAATAGAAGATCTCATTTGAATTGAGTGAGGAAAAGAAATTGAAGAAGCTAGGGAAACTTGCTCATAAAGGTTAATCCTCAATTAGTCACTAAAGAAGGTCAACATTGGATGTGTGCATATTTGCTAAGGCAAATGTCGATCCACAGCAGATCGAGATACGGATCGAGATTTACAATTGAAGTAAAATATTGCAAAGGCAAATCTCGATCCACGGTAGATCGAGATCGAGATTCTCCCAGATCGAGATCGAGATCTTCATAGATCGAGATCGAGATTCTCCCAGATCGAGATCGAGATTTTCACAGATCGAGATCGAGATGGGTCCAGGCAAAGATCGAGATGCGGGTAGAAATGTAACATTTAATGTTCAAGGGACAAGTGGCTTATTGTGAACGGTTGATCCAAAGTTGTTGGGAAAATACTTTTTGTTGTCGAAGTCCTGATTGGGCCACGTACACAAAAAGGACAAGATCAAGACTACATGACATTATAAAAGCAGCACTTTGATTTTATTAGTAAATAGACTTCCATTATCTCTGTAATTCAACGATATATTTTTATAAGAGAGAGCATTTACTGTAAAACAAAAAGTGAGAGAGAGGATCAGTTGAATCTAGCTTTAATTGCTGTATTTATTGTTCAACTGATCATGATGCTTTTATGAATGTTGTAGCAAATCCATCAATGAATATAATGATATATTCTTGAAATTCTGTGTCATCATTTATTACCTGCATATTGTTTATTCTCTCTTTATTTTTAAACAGTTGTATTCACACCCCCTCTACAACACTTTGGACCTAACATCATGTTACTTGTATTTAGAAGAATTTCTATAGAAAGTGAAGCTAGAGTCTACATGAAGATCAGAGTCTGGAAGGTGATCAGAGTCTATAGACTATCGGAGTCTATGATCTATCAGAGTCTACATATGATCAGAGTCTGAAGATCATCAGAGTCTATACAGTTAAAGTTAAATTTGAAAGAAGATCACAGGAATGGAAAGTCTTCGAAGATCAAGATAAATATATTGCAGATATGCTATGGGAAAGAAAGAGAATTCTAGAAGGAAACTGTCAACTAATAATTAGGAATTTTATTCCTATTGTAATTTATCTTGCTGTTATTAGTTGATAGGCAGCTCTCTATATAAACTCTATGTAACCTAATTGTAAGGTGTGGAAGTCGAAGCATAATTTGTCTGAGTGAAACTTTGTGAGTGCATAGAGATAGAGAGAGTTGTTGTGATAAACACAGAGAAGCTGCTAGGGTTTGTGTACACCCTAGGAGAGTTTTGTATTTACAAATCAATAATACAAACAGCATAAAAGACACACAAGTATTCAACCCCCCCTTCTACTTGTGCAACTGGGAAAACAAGCATGGAATTCCTGCAGGAGTTGCAGATGTCCACAAGGAGCTGGATGATGAGGTTAAATTTAACCTTGATGCTGATACTTTTCAACACAATGATCCTCACTACCAAGAATTAGCAGCAGCCACAAATCAAGGGCTGAAAAGATGTTAGGGTTGATCCAATCTAAAGAAGTTTTCAGGAGTGGAAAGGAGAATTCGGCTAGGATGTCTGATGATATTTCTCACATGAATTATGAGGATTTTGAAACAGATGAAGATGATGATCTGATTGAGCCATACATGGAAAATGATGAAATTAATCTTGTAGACACTGAAAAGGCCATTTTTTCACATTACAGAAGATCAATGGTTGAAACCAATGTGAAGGATCATGTCCATAGAAGAATTCTCTACTTCTACAGGGACAATTTAAAAATCTAAAAGATGCATGTCACAGGTTCCAAGTATAAATTGAAGAAGATTAGGGAAGAGATTGACAGTGCAAGGACACACTTTGACACTACCATTGACTCTAGGCTTAGTCTAATCATGATGAAAAGAATCAAGAAAAGGCTTGACACTGAGTCTACAACCAAGGACAAAGTTTTAGAATTGGAGAAAAGAGTGAATGTTATAGAAATTAACATGGAGCAAATTTTTAAAAATCAAGTAACTCAAATCAAACTTATGAGCAGACTCTTGGAAACCCTTCTAATTTCTCAATCCTTGGAGCAAGAGCATGTTTCTGATAACAAAAAGGGGGAGAAGAATGAAGAGATAAGGAGGGAGATATAAGCTGTGATTAAGGATTCTGACAATATCATTTCAAAGAAAGATCCAAAGAAGCATTGGCTCAATAAATTATGCAACAATTTGATTCAATTATAAGCAAAAACAAGGAAATTGATGCACGAAAGCCAATCTCTTTAATGCCAGAAATTCGTTATGCAGTGAAGAAAGGAGAAATAATGGTGGATGAAGGTAGCTCAAAACCTGGTGATAGAAAATGAAAGGGTATATTAATTGAAGATGACAAGAAGAAAAAGGAATCTGTCACAAGTGGAGGTGACAAACTATTGTCAAAAGCAATAGTTGTTGGAATTAAAGATATGAAGCATCAAGAACAAACATAAGAAGAGCTAACAATTCAATTGTAAAAAGAATTTGATGAGTAAGATAGGTAGATTAGAGAAGCCAGGAGGAAAGAATGTGAAAAGAGGCCAAGAATGAAACAATGGGAAAATAAACCTAAAATCTCTGGTGTTAAAAGGAAGTTGGTGGTTGATGGAGTAGAGGTGGATAAGGATGAGAAGCTAAATGAGATAGAAAATCAGAATCAAACATTTGGGAGTGGTGAATCTAAGGAGATAGAGGTGTTCAAATCCAAGCCTGAAAATTTTGTTTCAATCAAGCTTGAGGGGATGATGGCTAAGAGATGTGGATCTTCTTCACATTGATTATGAAGATGGTTCACATTCAACTTTTACCTCCAATCAAGTTTTGTAACAAGGTTATGGCGCCTTGAGAAAGATCTACACTTTTCTCAACAAAAGATATTATTTGACCAAGGAGATTGCACATGATATTGTGCAGAAAATGAAGAGTATAAGGGAAGCACCACTTCAGGTAGAAAGGGATGACAGAGTGAAAATCTGGAATCCTGAGGGAAAGAAGGTACTTCATGAACTTTTTTACATGATGATCTATAAGGACAGAGAGGGTAGAGAGAAGTGCATTGACATCTGTCGGGAAATTAGCAAACTACCCAATCTAGAATTGAATTACCTTGCAAGCCAATTGGACTATAATGTTGAAGATGAAAAGATTCTGAAAGGGTCACTGTACAGGCAGACGAAGGAAAATGAAGACAAAATGAATGAGTCAAGCAAAAGAAGGAAAAGATAGACAATTCAGACTCATTCATCAAGGCTCATCTATTACTGGTACATGATTATTCTGTCTCTAGCTACTTTACAGTTCAATATTGTAATTCTCTCTAGATTGATTACACTTAGGGGTTTTGTTATCATCAATAGAAAATTTATATATATTCCTCACATTCATAAATAGGGGAAGATTGTTAGGAATTATGAGTTTTGATGATAACAAAGTTCTTAGAATTACAATATAGAATCCATTTTAATTGTAACTGGTCAATGGATATAAGACTTATAAATATACATTGACTAGGAAACCATTTATCAGTTGAAATTATTCATTAACTGATAAAATAGAGTGTAGCAGTTGATTCATGTTTCTATTTTATCAATTGATTATAATATGTCGACGGATGCCATAATCTAGTCAACCGTTATCTATTTGACTTCAATTGATAGCTCTTCAACTGATGAGAAGAATGGCTGACAAATTGTAAATATTCTAAGTCAGAATTCTCTCAAATGAAGTGTTCAGCATATATTGGAATCAATGGATAAAGACACTGTTTGATGGATAAAGGTCAACAAAGGTCAAATCAATGGATCTCCATCAATGGATGAAAGCATCAAGGCTATCAACGGATAAAGGCATTCAATGGATAAGGAGTCGATGGATAAACTAATTATCCATTGATGCATCAATTGATTAATGGATAACCTATTCATCGATAGATAAGCAAAAGAGGATCAACTGATAAGTTTTACAACAATTATAAATTGATCAAGGTTTCCCAAATTAGTTAAAGACAAAAGGAATGAGATCTTTGTAGAAACTGAATCAATGGAAGACAGTCAAGTCAGGATTATGAAGACTTTCAAGGCAACACAATCTTTAAGGAAAAGATCAAGACAAAGATTTTTCCAGAACAAGACAAATGCAAAGGAGACTGTAAAAAGAGCTACAATCTATTTTAGTGTATAAATTGTAAAATATAATTTCAATTTGCATTTTATCAGTCGATAGAAAAATGAACTGCTATATATAGTCCTAGCAGTTCATTGTAACATGTGTGTGAGATAAAACAAGAACAAGAAAAACTTAGAAAAGTTAGAAATAATTGTATTATTTTTCTTTGTTCACATTTCATACTTGTAAGCAGCTTGGTTCTTTAGACCAAGAGTCATTGAAAGCAAAATTCTTACTAGTGGAAAACCAATCCACTAGTAATTTTTAAATTGCTTTGTTTTTGTTCTCTTGATTATTAGTTTTCAATTAATAGTTTAAATAGTTTATTCATTATATATTTCCAAACACTATTCCTATCAAAGTACAAACTTGAATCCGCAAGAATTAGTCAAAATTCTTAAGTTTGTATTCAACCCCCCCTACAAACTTGTACTAAGGGAAAATAACAACACTTTATCTCAGTTTCTCATTGAGAATCACTTCACAAGAGGTACTGTAGATAAAACTCTATTTCATAGAAATGTTAATGGCTCAATTATTCTTGTTCAAATTTATGTGGATGGCATTATATTTGGCTCAACGGATGATGGACTTTGTAAAAAGTTTGCCAAACTAATGCAAAATAAATATAAAATGAGCATGATGGGAGAACTCACATACTTTCTTGGTTTGCAAGTCAAACAAGTTAAGGATAGTATTTTTATAAAATCAAACCAAGTACATTCATGACTTGTTGAAGAAATTTGACTTAAGTGAATGTTATTCTGCAAAAACTCTCATGACCACTGCCACTAAACTTGAATTGAATACTAAGGAAGCTAAAGTGGACATTTCAAGTTATAGAGGCATGGTACGCTCACTTTTATATTTAACTGCTAGTAGGCCAGACATAATGTTCTCTACATGTTTGTGTGCTAGATTTCAGGCTGACCCTAGAGAATCTCATTTAGTAGTTATTAAGAGAATTTTTAGATATCTCAAGGGTACACCAAACTTAAGTATTTGGTATCCTAGAGATTTTGGTTTTGATCTAATAAGCTACTCAGATGCAGAATATGCAGGTTTCAAAATAGACAGGAAAAGTACTACTGACACCTGTCAATTTCTAGGAAACAAACTTGTGTAATGGTTTAATAAGAAACAACAATCAATATCAACTTCAACTGCAGAAGCTGAGTACATTGCTGCTGGAAGTTGTTATGCACAAATATTATGAATGAGGAATCAATTATTTGATTATAGATTTCACATGAACAAGATTCCTATTTTCTGTGATAACATAAGTGCCATTGTCATAACTGAGAATCCTGTGCAACATTCCAGAACCAAACACAACCTAAATCGGGTTAGGTTGGGTTGACTTTAAAATATATATAACCCATACCCAACCCATTAAAATCGGTTTGAATATTTTAAAACCCATTCAAATGTCTGGTTTTTTAAAATTGATTTAATCGGCCAAAAAGCGGGTCGGGTTGGTTCGGTTTGGCCAACCCGTGTGCACCCCTAAAGGAAGAAGATTGACCATTTTTTTTTGGACCACTTTTTGTACATGTGACATGACACAGGGGCAACGGAGCACCCGAAGGTACTCTAATACACCTGTTCGCCCATCCTTTAGGTGCATTTACATTTGGTATCATATAAAATTATTATAATTAAATTTTATGGGTCTAAATAATGTATATACATTTTAAATAAAAATTCATTTACTATATTTAATTCTTAATTATTACTCTCTTCGTCCCATATTAAACGTCCTAATTGTTTTCAAGTTTATTTTATGCATTTCTATGCAAATAAAAAATATACTTATAAATATTATTTTCTCGTTTTTTCATTTTGTATTGAAGTTTGAACATCCTATTTTTATACAAAACAAAAAATGAAAAAAATAATATCTATAAAATAAAAAAATGAAAAAAATAATATCTACAAGTATGTTTTTTATTTGTGTGAAAATGCGCAAACAAATATGAAAAAAAATTAGAACGTTTAATATGGGACGAAAAGAGTATTAAATTAATTATTATAATTAACTTACCCCAATTTATTTAATAAATTTATGTAAAACATAAAAATATATTTTATGTATTAACATAAATTCTCGATTTTATCTATCAAAAAAAAATTTACAATTTTAAAAAATGATAAAAGATTCATTAAAAATATAATATAAAAGTCTATCTACTTAAATATTAATGAATCACTTGGGAATAAAATAGGGTATTTATTAAAAATACTAATTTATTTTACAAAAATACGGTTTGCAATCAGATACAACTTACAATTCGATTGATTCTAGTTGCAAATATGGTTGCAAAACCGTATTTTTCAAAAAAAATTAAAAAAATCACATTTTTGTAAAAAAAATCATATTTTTATAAAATATTTAAAAAGAATCAAGTTTTTTGTAAAAAAAATTTATCGTATATATTATTCAAAAAACCACCATAAAATATATAAAATTTGTTTGCGACCCAAATTATCCCAAATCCAAATTATAATTGCTTTCTTTCTCTCTCAAGATCGCAATTCTCACATACTTCTCTCTCTCTCTCTCTGTATCTATCTGTCTCTCTCTCTCATTGTATATATATTGATCGATGGCCCCTTCCAGCAGTGAACAATATTTTAGCCAAGATGAAGAAGATGATGAAGAAGAAGAAGAGGCGTGTAACAGTTTTTCGTTTTACATATACATTTTTATATGTATAATTTTCTTAATGAGAGATAAATATATTGAATTATTACTGTTTAAGCTGATTAATTGAAAGGACTGATATATGAATGTTTATATACACACATGTAATTCATATAGGTTAGACTCCTATCATTTCGTAGTTGTTTCTGTGATTTGTGTCGATGTTAATTTGTTTCGATTTCAGTTTCATTTATCTTGTCAGAGTTAAATTTTGCTATATTACGTTGAGCTGAATAATAGCTTATCGAGTGAAATGTATTAAGTTATGTTGTTATAGTATGGCGTGGGAGTGTTTGCATTTCTTATAAGTTGTTTAGAAATATTTGGGAAGATCGTTGAGGAGATTCGATGAGATATCAAGTAGACAAGATTTTATTTAATGATGTTGGATGGTGAACCGGGAAATGGTAAATAATAAAATTTAAGTCATATGTGTAAAATTACCACATGTGAAGTTGCATATGGACTGGAATGATTTTTTAAAACTGCTTGTAAAGTGTAATTTTGAGTTAATTAGCCAGAAAAACACTTGTTGAATTGAAAATTGTGAGATTGATTATTTGATTTGTTTCGGTGCAGTTTGAACATTTTGACGATTTCACTCTTGCCTCTTCTTGGGAGAGGTATTCGGTTCTAGTTAATAGTACATCGACACACATCTTTATGATCGGTCCCTTTTCAATACTTGAAGTATAATTATTTGTGAGCATATAAAATTGCATTTTTTTATTGTAGGTTCATATCTGAAATTGAGGCAGTTTGTCGGCAATGGTTGGCTGATGGTCCAAAAATATTGTTGGTATGTTTGGATGAAATGTGAAATTGTTTTACTCATACGTGTTTTAGTTGGCAAATGTCTAAAAATTTGGATGTATAAGAATTTATTTCATATGAACATTTTCAAGATTAACCATATGATCTGTGTATTTCCAATAATGAAAAAATGTACGAACACGAACAAATTAAGCATGGACTAATTCATAGATATTTGGGTTTTGATTACCGGGGAATAGAAACTTTACAAATAAAAAACCTGATACTTGTCTATATGATGTTGTCATATGCTTGTAACATATGGGTGCATATACAAGCAAAAAAAGCTTAATTATCTGGATCAAGATTGATTTTGCTAAGTAGCAACTCGTGAAAACTGTTATCCACTTAGACTTTACCTCAATTATATTATAAAACTCAGCGTACCTCATCAAAACCTTAGCTAGACTTGTTTGTACCCCCAATTGTTCATATCAGTCGATGAACTTCAATATGGTGTATTACGAGCCGAAATCCATTATCCAGTAAACTGTTATGGGTAATCCTTTCCAATTCAGTACATATTCATGCTTTGTTTAATTACAGGAAAAGAATGCTGATTGTTTGGAAGTATCGAAGAATTTGTACAAGGTCAAGTCTGAGTTGAACTATCTGACGAAAAGCTATTGCATGGAGTACTACTTTTTAAATGGTAGTGATGGTAAGTACAAAATGTGACTAACACACAGTTCTAGTGGGTATCCTTCATTTATGTATCTAGCAATGCTACTGTGGTTGATATTCTGGCTTCACCAGGAACCGTTGGACATTGGAATTCTGATTTACATGATCTGCAGTTGTCTTTTGGTGTTAAGGAATTTTTGGTATTTTCCTTTGTTTGCACTTAACATTCATAAAACATTCAATTTTATGGAACTATCTCGCTGTATCTTACTTTCTTTCTGAACATTATTATTAGGTGATTGCACCGCAAAGTGCAAGTGGTGTGGTGCTTGATGCACCCGAGGCAAGCAAACTTCTGAGTGCAGTTGCCATTGCTTTGTCAAATAGTTCCAGGTAGGACTGATAGTGAGTAAATATGTCAAATAATGCTTACATTAATTTAAAATACACACCCACACATAGTTTTTTATTACATCACTTTAGTTAGAATCTTTGAATTTCCTTGTATGATTTCTTTGGAAATCACTTGACATGGTTGATGTAAAAGATTTCTTGAGTTATCATACTTTTGCATATTCCCTTCATGTTTATTTTAAATAAATTTTCTTTTAAATAGTTTACTGATTGTTGGTATAGAAGTTTAAATATTTTTTTGACATTTATTGTTAAATAGTTTTGTTAAGTTTAGCATATTATAATTTGATATATATATATGGATCTGATATATCCTACAATGAATTACCACATGGGTGGTTATCCAAATCTGCCGAATCACTCATGTTATGATCTTCTACATCCTAGGTCTTCCCGTTCCGGTCATCTGGCTTATGTTCTTCATGTAGCATTCAGACCGAATGAATCTATGAAATTATAGCCTATATATATATATATAATAGTTATATGTGGGATCTAGTTGTCGATATAGTCATTTAGAATTATTTCGATAAGCCCAATTTTTTACAGGCATGGTCCATTAGGTTTTATATTTTGGTTCGAGTCCAATGTAAGTATAATCATCACTTACTAGAATAGCTTAGACTCTAATTGATTATTTAATATTGATATTTTCTCGCTTATATGGGTTGCAATCCATTCGTTCCTCTCCCTTCTGCTGTTGGAAAATCATTGGGGTAGTTGATTTTCTGTGGTAAATCCATCAAGCTATCTTTTTACTGTTTTGATTATATATGTTATCAATCCCTGTCCTGTAACACCAATGTTCATATGAGTGGAGCGTATGGGACAAAAGCTTGCAAGTAAAACGTGATAGGTTTGTGTTCACATAGCTCATGGCCAGTTTTTGTTCCAGGTCGGACTGACAAGGAATATACATGGAAAATGTGATAGTTACATACTTGCATCATATATTGTTACATCAATTTAGCTGTAGTCTCTGAGCTTCCTTGTAAGACCTAGTAATCAATTATACTGCACATACCATTTTAGTTTATACACAATTAATTATCTTGTAAAGTGTGTTCCGATGTTCGTAAGGGTAGAGCCCTACAAGAACAAGAGTATGCAATTTGAAATGATTAATTTGTGTTTCGTGTAGCTTGTGGCCAGCGTTTGTTCCAGTACATGTTTCTTCTCGCAAAGCATTTATTGGTATCCAAAATATGGGAACAGTTTTTACACGAAGATTTGAATCAGATCGTATTGGTAGCCAGGTTCCAGTAAAACTTATGCATCTGGAAGGTTTATACGAGTTGTTTATTTCGAAATTCGTAAGTCTATCCTAGACTTCATATTTAATGTTCTATAAATGTACAATCTATTTTAATTAGGAAGTCGTGCAAAATTTCTGTTGTGAATTTGTTTCGGACAGTTGCTCTTTGAGCATCTAGGTTATGTAAAGCCAAATTCCTCTCCGTCCTGATTAAATTGTAATGGCTTTCTTTCCGCTGAAGGTCTTCTCCACCTTGGACCTGTCTATGCATCTTTTCAAAGTCAATTTCACAATGAAGCTAATCTACAAAACCATTCTTCATGATGATGACAATGAAGTTGGAGTGAATGCTGAAGTATATAATTCTGATGCAATTTCTGGAGGTGAAATGCACAGAAAATCACAATGGGACGAGGACTGTCCATGGAGTGAATGGTATTCTGCAGAGGACCCAGTAAAAGGTTGGCCTAGTTTTTTGAATCTGCAATTTCTGCAAGTTAAAAGTTTAGAGTCACGTATATGTAGGCACGGTAATCTTTAGCATAGGTCTACTTGTAAAACATCTGTATTTCTGTGTAATGAGTTATTGACTTTCTGATGTTATCCAATAACAAATTTAATTAAACACTTCTTTTATTTAGCTTTGTCCCAATAATTCATGCAGATTTTGAGTTGATTGTCATATGGACCGAAAAAACAATCGAGAGCTCTCTTGAAATGGCTGAACTGGAAAATGCTTCCCTGCATGAAGCCGAGGAATGGATAATATCTCCAACCTTTTCTCCAAATATGTAAGATAGTATTTTGCTGTACAGCATACACATACATGATTGATTCAAATGTTGTTCTGTATGCCAGTATGTTTCTGATGAGTGATGATAGCTAAACTACCTTTGATTTTGTGCTTGTTTCAGTATTAGTTTGTGAGATGCTCAGAAGTTTAGTTTAGATATCATTCTTAATCTGGAAGTCCATAGTAGTAAGTCATCCACATAGAACTGATAATTATAAATAGAAATCTCTTGAAATATACTACATAATTTGTAAGTAACTGCATGCACCATATTTCTATGTCAAAGTCATTTATGATCAAACTGGTTCTACGAATCTTGTGATCACTATCCCAACTGGTATTATGCACAATGCTAGATCTAGAATTCTATTAGCTTATAAATAAGTACTTGATTCTTTTTCATCAAAAGCTCATTCCTAATTAAGTTAGAAAACCGAATCTTTTAGAAGGTTTAAATTCACGACTGCCCCTTTATATTTTAAGATTTTTAAGGTGAATCCTGAAGTTCGCTTTCGCTAACTTTTACTTCCAGCTGTACAAATTTTACCTCAAACTCATAAAAATTTTGACCTTGAAATAATGATATGATTTACCTTCTTAACATTATTAACATCCTTTTTAGAAAAAAATAGTCGGTTCTCCATGGCAAGAATTAAGGAGAGGAATTATTTTTTTTGCTACATCGAAAAATATTTTGCTAAATGCAGGAGAGCAATTGTAATCTTATAACAGAAATATAGTATATTTCTTTTCTCATAATGCACTAGGATCTTGATATGGACATCATCTATATTATATATATACATGACTATGTTCAAATACAATTTTTTTTAGCCTACAAACTCTACAAATCTAGGGAATGCATCAATAACGACACGGGATGCAGTAAAATTTAAGTAGAATTCACCAAATATTATGAAAATAAAAAAAGTTAAAAACAATGTTCATACTTCATATTAATAAATTACAATTTTATTTATTATACAAATATTGTATCTTCATTACTAAATATGTTTGTGTTGTAAATTATTTACACTTTTTTTCAGAATTTTTGGTGAATCCTATTGGTATTTTTTGTGCATCCCATGTCAATATTGGTGAATTATGGAGGATTGTAGAGTTTGTAGACTAAAAAGTTTATAGTGGAACGTGTCCCTGTATATATGTATATATATATATATATATATATGTATATGTGTATATATGTATGTGTGTGTGTGTGATGTTAAGATTACAGGGTATAAATGCCTTCACAAAAATTTCATGTCTGCACATCACATCAATTATAATTTTATAGGGTATTAGTTAATGTAAATCTTAAATTGCATTTAACATAAATAAAATATTATAATATAATTAAGTCGTACATAGAAACTAACATATATAGAATGTTATATGTAATTTAAAAAAAATCAAATTTGTAATAGGATTGAAAGGATTTGATGTATGACAACAAACTGAAATGAACTAAATGATATACAATTTAGGTGATTCTACAGCGATAGAACCACCACCCGAAAGTTCCCCCAATCACGGAAGGTAGTATAAAGTACGGATTGACCCATAATAAATTAAATTAAGGGAAGACTAACTTTGATAAATAAAATCTTTATAATCAACTTCACATAATGTTTGGATTACATGAATTATAGATAATAAAAAAGCAGTTGTTCTTATTGCAAAGCCTACATATTTACTAACTAGTAACCCCAAAAACAGAAAATTTTCTATATTAATTATAATGAAGCTGTTAATTAGTAATAGAAAAGATCCCATCATTTGGCTGGTTTGTATTTGGGCCCTTGGACTTTTTAGTTCTCGGTTGGTCATTTAACTTGATAAAATAAAATATTATTCTATTTGATTCCAACTAAAGTTTTTTATTCTACTAAAATACTATGATGTTAAATACCACTCCGATCAAGATTCAAATATATGTGCATATGCATGATATATTGAAATCTTGTTCTATTTGATTTCAAATAGCATTATTATTGTATTACAATTCTTTCAGGTTTTGCCTATAATATTTATAGTTTATAAATGTTAATTTAATGATTTTCTCTTATTGGTAATAATGTATCTATAAGAATTCATTTAAAGGTTTTCTTTCAATCTTTTTACATATTTAACTTATTCAAATTACTTATACTATTGTTTATATGTTACTTTATATGTATGACTTAATTATATTCTTATATTTTATATATGTTTAATCTAATTTAAAATTTATATTTTAATTCTATATCCGCTAAATTTTGTTAAAAATTTATTTATACTTTATCACTCTATATGCCTGTGTTTATAGTATTAAAGACGAAACATTAAACATTTGGTTGGCCAGTATTTGAGCTATTAGGCTTGTTTTAGATTTTGGCTAGTTATTAAATAATAAAATAAATTATTTTCTATTTGATTTTTTTAACGGAAGTTATTATTCTGCTAAATCTTTTATTTATGTTAATTATTGTTTAGGGTCACTTATAATATTATATATATATATATATATTTATATTTATAAATTAGATCCTATTTACAATATTATTATATACATGTTGATTCATCATTAAAATTTGCATCCGCGAATGAAAATAAAAGGGATCCTTACCTTTTTTAGTTAACAGCTTAGACACTTAGTTATAATTAGTGCTAGTGTTCACAAGGTTAATACAACTGTTCACAGCTTCCAGTTATGCTCACTTCTTCCGCCACTAAATTGACTCACCTCCTATCTAATTTAGCATATCCCTTTTTTGTATTTGGATTTAAATATTTGCTTCTCGAATTTAATTGTTGTTCGTGCAATAAATCTCTGTAATATATATATATATATATATATAACTTGTTAATTTTTTTATCTCCTTTTCAGCATTGGCAACTCTGTAGGAAATATAGTAGGATTTGCTTCTCAACTTCACCTCTTGGTTAAAGCGTTAAATATGTCTTTTGGGGCAAAGTATGTGGAGGATTATGTGTCAGGTTCAATATTCTCCGCCAGTATATTAGTCGTCATCTGTTTTTGTCATTGTTAAGTTACCAATTGTTCTGAAATTTTAAGGGTCATAAAGTGTAACGCGCACCCGCACACACACACACAATGGTTGGTTTAAGGGTCATAAAGTGTAACGCGCACCCGCACACACACACACAATGGTTGGTATACTCTACTTGAGGACTGATTTAGGTAGCACATACTATGAATTACCTTGTTGAATTAATATGTAGAAACTCTCTCTCTGATATGACAATGCAAATGCAGATCCATTTACTACATACAGGGGAACCAAAATATAAGCAGGTCGACTAGAAGCTACACATAAAATAACTTATATTCTAAAAGCTAATAGAAATCTGCCTAAAGATGTATGCCTTGCTTTAGAAGTTATATGCAATTCCAAAATACACAAGTTAAGTTGCAGTTATTTGTCGTTTTTAATGTGACAGTTCTTATACCTTGATTGGTCATGCTTTGTTTTGCAGTTGAGAGCTTGGGGTCCAATAGTATGAGATCAGCAGCGGTTGTACCACCGCCAACAGTTCTTGATCGAGTTCTTAAAGATATTTTTCATGATGGTGACTACAATAGATTTTATTTCTTTGTCAATCCTTTATTTTTCTCGATTATCTTGGTGTTGCATAATTCTACAGGGTCTTGGAATGCTCTCTATGTGTGCATGGATGATAAATTACTCATTTCTAACATGAATAACTGCAGGTAAACGTGTCAATTTTTCTGATGGCGAGGACAAGACTTCTCGAAATATCAAGGGAGCACCGCTTGAGTCACTTTTTGCTCAGTTTTGTTTACACTCTTTATGGTTTGGGGACTGCAACATACGTGGTATGTCTACAATTTATGGTTGTTACTATTGATGAGGCAATTTATAGTTAAGTGGAATTAAACAAATATTGTGAAAGGGTTTTCTATATCTTTTTGGTACAAAGCAAACAGTAATAATGTAATAGTCGCTTTCCACCACCCTCTCTCAGACCAAAGGTAAAAGAAAACCCCAAGTTAAAAACAAACACACGGGAATGTAATTATATTGGTAACAGCTTACATCAACCCTTGGGCCTAACTTATTATTTGCAATCTAAGTCTTGTTGTATTCATCTATGTAAGGAGCATGGTATCCCGCCAAGGTTGGTTTCTTTGATTTTCTAGTTTCAGCTTTCGTGAACATGTTTTTTTGTTAGCTATTGCTGTTCTTTGGATCGAGTTTGTGCGGGAGGTTCGTTGGTGCTGGGAAGAGTCAGAACCACTACCCCGGATGTTGGGCACTGGAGTAATTGATCTGTCAACTTGTTTGGTCAATCAGAAGCTACAGATGGTAATGCTCTATAAACATATTATTTGGGCTTGCTTTCTGGATTCTAGTTCTCTATGTATTCTTACAATGTAGCTAATAAAATGGGGAAGAAGGTTTTTTTCTAGATTAATAAAATTTATTGGTCAACTACTTTTTTTGGGGATTCAAATTAAAGGGGATTTATGTTGAAGATTAATCAGTAGCTCATTGATTGCTGAAGTTAACTCATGTTGATTTTTCCCTTGATTTGCACAAGTCTCGTGTTAAAATCTGCTCTTTTTATATCAGCTTGCAATTTGCATTGAAAAGAAGCGGCGGCAAGATAAAGAGAATGAAGATGGTGTTGAAAGTGAAGAGTCTGTTTCTGCTCATTCTGAGGTCAATCATAGATAATATGTTCTGATTGTAGATGACATGTTTCTAAGAATTGCTTATTTTCTTGGCATCATCTTTATCTGCCTGAACTGCAGGATGATATTACAATTGGGTCAGAATCATCTCGTTCCCCAAGATTTGGCAACAGTTTTAATAGGGAACGTGACAGGTGAAATAAGCAAGTGAGAACTCTTTTATATATTTGTAATGCAGTTCTGGACTTCCTCTAAGTAGGTTATTTATTTTAATCATATCTTTCTGAAGTATGAAACTTTGATGTCCATAGTCATGTTACAGAATATTTTCTATTGGTACATTGAAGACGGAAGAGTCATTACAACTTATATTGAAACAAATTTCCAGCAGTGCACTGCGTATTATCCGGTCAGGTTGCTAAAAATGAGGGAACATAATGAAAGTCATGGTTCTGGTTAGTAGGCCTTATTGAGGATTATAGGAATTTTAGGCCCCAAGGAAAAGGTTTGCTACATCCAAAACTAAAAGGCTATAGCCATGAAGGCCCAATATTTACTATAATGCGAATACACCATTTTTATTGGTTTTGGTTGGCAGTATATACTATAAAACTCCATCTGATTTATTCATTTAATAGTTAACAAAGATATTAATGGGGAAGTACAACTACTGACCCAGGAGAGCCATTCTTCCTGACTTCTATAAGATAAAATGAGTATGCTTATACTCAATTTGTTATTTAAAGACATTCTGTTTCCTCATGCTGCAGAGAATTTGTTTGTGGTGGGAAAGCTAATGACACTGGTAATTTAATTAAATAAACCTTAATGGGTTGCTCTGATGGCAATCTGTCTTACCTTAATAATCATCTCTAAAAGCCTAAAATAAGAAGCCATCTAACCGAACATAAGTTTGGGTTTATTAAGTGCAATGACAGTTCGTGAGATTGGTTGTGCTCTTGACGTTTCATAGCATTACGTATGATATCAGGATATTTATTTAATTAAGAAGGGGACTGAGTCACTGAACTAAATTCTTATATAAATGCTTCAATAATGAAGTACCTGGATATTAACGCAGTTCTTTGTCGACTGCACTACCTGTTGCCAATACCAAGTCCCATAGTGTTGTGACGTCTGCATCTTTGGAACCTACTGATCCTGCAAGGAGTGGATCAGCTGGTACTGTGGGGTCAATGATGCTGCTAACCTCTCATCAGTACATGCATGCTCCATTCACCCAGGTGTTATACTTCACTATTCTAGGCACCATATATTGCTTCCTGCTCTTAACAGTTACAAATGTAGACATGGGTTCTTGAATTCCTTTTTTATTCAATAAATACATTGCAGGAAGCACCAATTATGACAGAAGACATGCATGAAGAACGATTGCAAGCTGCGGAAGCCTTTGGCAATTTTGTAAGCACCATACTTAGTACACAATACACATAGTACTTCTATAAGGGCAAACCTTGCTTTGTATTATGACAGCTAACCTTTTTATAAATTTATATATTGAATAGAGGCCTCGTTTGTTTATCAAACTTTCTAGTTACATAAGGAACTTAAAATTTCTTGGAACTAATTTACAATGTAAAGTTACTTGGATTAATAAAAACACATGTTTGGTTATGATTATGTACCTTCATGTTACATAATTATTTTTGTTTAAATTTTATTTTTAATGACAATAATAATCATTTCATACAAAAGTAAGTAAAAAACATTAATTATAAACTATTATAAATATGCTATATAAAAAAATAAAAAACACGGATATTTAAGGTTGCTATTTTGAAAATATTTATCTATTATAAACTACTGTATAGATAAATGAAAAATTAAATATAAGCTATTATAAAGATAAATTAAAAATTAATTATAAACATCTGATACAAAATTATTATAATATATATATATATATATATTATATTTCAAAAATCAAAGTTTTAAAAACAATACTTAAAGATGCTATATAGAAAATTGAAGGTGCTATATAAAAAAAATTATTTATTATAAACTATGATAAAGATGAATAAAAAATAATTATAAACTATTATAAAGATATAAAATAAAAATTATAGTTAATGACAACTATGTAACTTCAGGTGACCACGGTTTAACTATGTAACTAGGTTACATGGTTTTGTAATAACGTAAATACCTTGGAAGTATAGGTTACCTTGTCCATTTTAAAAATTATATAACCAAACAATGTAACTCATGGAACTTCCCTGGATTTTGGAGTTACTTAGTTGGGGTACAATCAACCAAACGAGGCCAGAATCCCCCGGACCTGCTCTATGAGCGGGCTACACTGAGTATGTTTGGTTTGGTTTGTTCATTAGGATGCAATGACAATTGCTATATTTTTTAGGCGCTTTATTTTCTGGACGTGGGATCTTCTTTACCATTTAGCAGGTTATGTTAAAGTGTCAAAACTATCATTCTGAGTTTGCACGTGTCGTCACTATATTACTGTAATTATATTTTTAGACAGCCAGGACTTGGGAGTATTAGCTTGTTACCAATTTCCACCACCTCCTTACCACACAATTGATCATGCAGTGAAAGAGGTTTACTTTGTATAGAATGAACATAATATCATTCTCACAATTATTGCTTGTTTATTAATTACGTGGTTCATCTTCTTCTATAACACCAATAGAAGTCTGGTTTGTATTAATTAAGCATGCACTGGTTTTCATTTTTTTCCTTCGATATAATGTGATTAAATTTTACTGCCACTTGGCAAGGTAGGGGTGCTTTTATATGTTTGTTCTAGTGCTTATGGATGCTTCAAAGGAGATACATTTTGGTTAATTACTGCACCTCTGTGGAGAAATAATATTTAGATTCCCCTCTTTTGTCTACATGACTACATATGATCAATAATTTCCTGATGTCGGGCAGAGTTTTGTTATATGTTTTATCTCCTGATGCTGGTTTCTATTTCCTATGTCGAATGCTGTATATATTTATGTATATTTTATCTCCTGATTCTGGTTTCTGTTTCCTAAGTCAAATGCTGTATATATTAATGTAGATATTCTTTTTTAATTGGGAACTATATAGCTAACATCTGTGAAAACATTATTTTCATTTGATTGCAGAGTTTTTCTGCTCAACTAGAGAGGGATGTGTTGTTGTCAGGTAGTAGAAATTATATACCGATTATGTTACAATTTACTTTATGCTTTTCTTGTTTCTTGTACCCTTTTATGCTGTTCTTGTTTCTTGTACCCCTTTATGCTGTTCTTGTTTCTTGTACCCGTCGAATACAATAAAGTTCATGCCATATGCCATAGTAGTTAGAGTATTAGTTGGTAAGAAGAACCTCAAATATGTTTCTTGGGTATACTTTATGAACTAATTATGCTCGCATTTTTTATGTGCTGCAGTGCTTATCTTCTGAATTCATAGTTGCAAACACTCGTGATTACAGGAGTTGCTATTTGTTGCAACTTTTTAGGTGAAAAAGTGCCATGTTTCTTCAGAATTTTACACTTCTTATTCATACTATTTTGAAGTACAAATCAGATTTCAGGAAAAATTTAAGGTAAAAAAGGAATATTTATCTAAAATAATATTATACATATATTACTTTTATTTAATATATAAAATTAGGGCATGGGACTTCTATTTAAAAATAAAAACAGAATACTAAACATATGTTACTTCTATTTGATATAATATATTATATATCAAAGTAAAAACCATCTAACTAAAAAAATTCTATATTTGTAAAATTTTATAAATATGCATGCATTTTAAAATAAGGATATAAGTAACCAATAAATTAGTTAGTAATATAAATAAATTTTACATGAGATATTAAATAAAATAATTTTTTTTATTAGAATAATATAAGCAAACATATACATAAAAAAATTAAAATTAAAATATTTAATATATTTAGAAATTCTCTCGTGAATTGCATGGGATATTCTATATATAATTTGCGAAAATGCGGTATGGTCATCATCAAGTCCCACAAGCTAACTAATATAGTAAAAATGGAAATAGTTAGCAAAAATAATATTATATGTATATTCTATTTAATATTTTGCAATTAGATATAGATTGATTTTAATAAGTGGTTACAACTTACAGGATTCTTTGTAAAAAGTTAGTACAAATTATATTTTTCAAGCTAGTCTTTTATTTATTATACTAACTAAATATTCTTTTAACTTAGATATATAATTTAATTTAATTATACATATATTATACATATATTACTTTACTTTAATTATATTATACATATATTACTTTAATTTAATTATATTCTATATATAATTGACATAAGGTGGTTCACATAGTTTGGTCGTCACCGGGTCCCTAACTAAAAATTAGGAAAAATCCCCAAATATATATATTTACACACACACACACATCCAAAAAAAATATATTATAAGTTAAAATAAATATATCTAATTCTATTGATTCAATACAATTGAAAATAAAAAAATAAATAATGAAAATATGTTTAATAATAATACTATAATATTTTATACATATGTATGTATTTTAAACTAAAAATAAAAACCGGGTCCCTAACTAAAAATTAGGAAAAATCCCCAAATATATATATATATTTACACACACACACACATCCAAAAAAAATATATTACAAGTTAAAATAAATATATCTAATTCTATTGATTCAATACAATTGAAAATAAAAAAATAAATAATGAAAATATGTTTAATAATAATACTATAATATTTTATACATATGTATGCATTTTAAACTAAAAATAAAACTAAATAATTAATACAATTAAAAAATAATAACATATTTACACATGATATTAAATAAAACTAAAAATATTTGTATAAAAATAAATACAAATTAAAAAGTTAAATTAAATATAAATAAAATACTGCAATATTAAAAGATATGAAATTTAAGATGTTTTTGTTAGTAAGCATGAGATAAAAAAAGGATAGTAATGAAAGCTAACATGGCATAATATAAAATAAAAACAAATACTCCCTTCGTCCCAACCAATTCTTTACACTTTCCTTATTTGGATGTCACTTTCAATTCTTTACCTTCCAAAACTTTCTAAAAATAGTAAACTTTTATTATATAAAAATTAATCTCACCCACTACTTTCATCCACTTTTCCAAATATATCAATTAATTATTCATCGGTCCCGTCACTTTACCCACTTTTCTTATACTTTCCTACTACTTTGTATATTTTTCTTAACCTCCGTGCCCAACCAAAATGTAAACAGACGAGTGGGACGGAGGGAGTAACAAATAAAAAAAGATATTTTATTTTATTAGAATTGTAATATTTTTTATGAATACACAATGTATATTAAACGATGACATAAGTAACTATAATTGTGATTAACAATATAATAATATTTTCATATTTAATATTAAATAATATTGAAAATATTAAAATACAAAATAAGAATTATAAAATATCAAATACATTAATACATAATTATAATAAATATATATTCTAAATATTTGAAAGGTGACCGGTATATTGCACAGGATTTAAGCTAGTATATAAAATTACGGTATGGGACTTAATGTGGCATTGTCCCACAAGCTAAAAAATAAATATTTAAAATATAAAACATATATTACTTCTATATAATATAATATATATATTAAAATAAATAACATCTAACTAAAATGCAAACTAAAAATATTAAATATGTTTAAAAAGTCTCCCTGCCCACACAGTATATAAGCTAGATATTCGTAAGGCATCAAGTATTTCTGAAAGAACTGGCAATTGTGAGGCACTGAGGCTCATAGCATATACGGGCAGGTTTTACTTACTCCTCCGATTGTTCGTGTGGTGTAGACTTAGTTATATACTACAATAGACATCTTATTTTGCTATAACATTCAACATTGATATCTATTTTTAATTTGTGAATGCTACATTCATCTTGTTTACTCTTGTGGACATTTTGGCATTGCTATGGGCATGTTGCTTTCCCTATGAAATCTATTACATTGATTTTAATTGCGTGGAAAATTAAACCAGATATGTCAGCATTCAAAGCTGCAAATCCAGATGCTGTTTTTGAAGATTTTATTCGATGGCATTCGCCCAAAGATTGGGAGGATGGAGACACACTAGATGGAGGTGATGCAAAAGATCAGTCAGAAACAAAGTGGCCACCTCAAGGGCGGCTTTCAGCGAGAATGTCTGATAATGCAAATTCGTGGCGAAAAATCTGGAATGAGGCCCCTGCTTTGTCTGTTTCTAACCAAAAGCCTCTTCTGGATCCAAATCGAGAAGGAGAAAAGGTAACACTTTATGTTCCATGTTGTTAATAACCAACTCTACCAAAACCTCAAGGTATTGGGAGGAGGTTTTAATTAGATCATATATTATGTTCAACACTCCCCCTCATCATATGAGTGGACAATCAAATTAAAACAAACAGAACTGACAAACAAACAATTAAATTTTAACAATTGGGGTTTGGAGGCTTCCAAAATCAACTCTTCCAAAATTTTAACAGAACTGTCAGTTGCTGTCGATAGTCAACAACTAATCATCCCAAGTTGATCCCAGTTATGTCCCAAATTACTTGGCAGGTCTACTTTCTTACTTTTGTATAAAAGAAAAATTCAGGAAGTAGAAAGATAGCGCTTGACGACTAGTCGGATGCAGGGTTGTTAAGGCGTCCATGTGGCGTTATGGTATGCAAAAGGCTTAAAACGTCGATATCGACATGCAAACATGCATCAATCCAGCGCCACAAGACGCCACAGGACGACTTAGGACGCCACAAGACGACTTGGGACGCCACAGACGCCACAAAATTGGACTTTTTTTAAAAAAGTTTGGCATGTTGGGCTTTGCCCGATCCAGCCCGATCCACCACTTACATATAAAAGGGTGAGAAAACCCTAATAAACTATAAAAGAAGCTTCCAAACTCCATCTCTTCTTCTCCTCCAGTTCTCTCCATTTCCAGAGTCCAGACAACAGGTAATATATACATACATATAACATATACATACATATCTTCTTATCTCTTCTCTTTTTTCTTATCTCTTCTCTTTCTTCTTATCTTCTTATCTCTTTTGACTTCTCTTTTTTCTCTTTCTTCTTACCTTTCTTTTCTATTTCTACGTTATATGTATAAGTATATGTATATATATTTTCAAAATAAGTTGGGCTTTTCAAATGACGGGTGAAATTAATCGAATAAAACAACATTTTGCACCCGTGCCTAATTAAAACTTGATAATCTTATCATCTTATGTTTTAACCTTTGTGTATTAATCAATTTGTTTCTACTTGACTTGGTATGGTATTATATTTTATAAGTAATGGTTTTTTATTTAATAGTATTAGTGTTATTGTTAGTAATTAGTAACTTAGTATGTAGGGCAATAAATTTTTAATTTTGCATATATTATGATTTTTTTCGGCGTCATACGGACGCCACAACAAACGCCACGACGCCGTATTGTTGTGAAGGTCCTCGGGCGCCACAACTCGCCGCGGCGCCGTAACAACCTTGATCGGATGACTTCATAGCAATGGAGGACAAATATTTTTTAGTGGCCTTTATAATAAAAATTTATATTTAGATAAAAAATAAGATAGAAGATTATTTTTCTTGTGATGCTATAATGATGAAGTTCATTGGATGGTGCTATATCTGTTTAGATTTATGCATTTTAGTAATCTTTGGTTTGGCAGGCTCTTCATTATTTGGAAACACTAAGCCCATACCAACTGTTGGAACAAATGGTTTGTACTGCTTTTAAAGCAGCTGCTGATACTCTTCACCAGACTACTTTTGGCAACTTACAGAATATGAAAACAAAATTAGGGCAGCTCTACCTTACGATGGCTTCTTTTTTGAAGCCTCTGCAAGGTATATAAACAATTAACCTTATTTTCTCTCTCTTATTTTCTTTGTGTTTTTAATATGCAACAGATTTCTTTCTTGATGTGAGAGATTTATATCTTCAAATTCTAATTTGCTATATTTCTGTTGCAGCAAATCTGATAACTGCAGACAGTAAGTTTACTGAAGACATGAGACGGCTTTGTGTCATATTTGAACATATGGAGAAGTTACTATACGTTGCGGCTTCACTTCATCGTAAGTTCGTACAAGCCCCACATATATCAGAGGCAATATTCTGTGACTTCTTCAATACCTACCTCCCAAAAATGGGAACTGGCGCCGTTGGAGCTGATAATACGAAGGTAAAAATGTTCATCAAGTAATAGGTAATGATGCCGGATACAATTTGTGATTCATAAAGTCTCTGGTAAATAGCAACTTTTTATATATATGTATTTATATGAAATGGCACATCGTTAAGTAAGAAATGATTAATTTACTTAATATAGGAAACCCCACAGTTTCATATTTTGGGTCATGTTCCACAAGAAACTATTTTAGCCAACAAACCAGCCACAAAACACTGGTTGCAGCAGTACAAATTACCAATCACAGAGCTAAGAAGCACCAGTCCCAGTAACACAAATCACAAGGATATAGTTTGTAGGCCAAATTAGTAACGAATTCATAAACATATATGGGGGGGGGGGGGGGGGGGGAGAAATAATATTTGATACTAGCTCAAATAAAAGACATCTATGTCTGCTACGGACACCATTTTGATATTTGGTTGTCTTTATCATGGCTAGTGCTGAACAGGGTGTCACATTAAGCAACAGAGCACTTCCTTTCCATCATATGTTAATCTGGATGCAGTATAATAAAACCATCTTGTAGGGAAGCTTATTTTTTTGTTGGACAAGTTTAACTCGTCTATGATATGTTTTCTACACATATTTCAAGGCTATGTTTGCATCACTGTCATACGAACACAGTAGAAACCCTTGAAAATTGTATGGCCTGATGCAATATGCATTCTGTATAATTTTTAGGAGTTTGAAAAGAAACAAGAAGTAAGCATGCGCGACAGGGAAGTTGTAGCAAGCTTATTTTCTCCGCCCACTGCAAATCAGTCATGGAGGAAAGTTTTAAGCATGGGAAATCTTCTTAATGGCCACGAGCCAATTTTACGGGAGATTATATTTTCTTTGCGTGATAGGATGAATGGTAGCTACTATGCTGCTAGCACCCCCTGGGGTCATGACCAGGAAATAGAAACATATAGGATGTATATTTGTGGAAGCTCGAATGATCTACAGGTAGCACTTTCTGTGGCATCTTGTGATTAATTATTAAGGAGGCCGTCTAAGTTGTCATCATCTGTAAAGATTCTTGTCGTTTTATTTGAATTTATATATCTATTGGCCATGTAATATATGCTGGTGACATATATTTCTAAATGCTTCTTGCTTGCTAAGATCCCAGAAGTTTTTATGTTTATAGAATATAGAGGAATCGGTATGATTTAAGTATGTGCATGATATTGTAAGGGTGCTTATACTCGTAATTCGCAAGTACAATGGCTCGAGTACTTAGGTCTATAATTAGTACAAAAAACTGAAGAAAACAGTTATAACAAAAATGCAACCTGTCGCTCCTAAACAAACTAAGCCCGTATATGAATTGTAGTTTCTGTAGGGGCGCTTTAGCGCATCAAAACCAAAACGAAAGCTGGTATATTTGTTATAAGTTATTGCGGTAGGGAATTAAAATCCTCCGTGGTCTGTTTGGGAAAATAGATTTTAAAACGTTCAAATATCAGTACAAATGTGAAAATTTGAAATGACAATTCAAATTCTGTTATTTGAAATTCATCATTGAAAATGAAATCCAGGTTTTCAAACACGATCCTGTTGCTATTTCAATAAAAGCTTTCTGTCTATTTAATAAAATAAATAAATAAGATGTATTAGTAGAAACAGTGATGGATTTATCTGTTGAGTAGCTTTCATTGAATATTATGGAATGATAATGAATATAATATGTTTTGTCCATATTTCTTCTTGTGGGGTTTTTATCCAATACTTGGTCATGCTACGCTTTCATGAGTAGGGACAACTTTAATATTAAACGGTTAATAGGGATAATAAGTAGAATTGTAGCATTTGTATTATCAATGTCCCTAATTTATGTGACACTTTAACATTGAACGGTTGGTAGGGGTAATAAGTAGAACTGTGACATTTGTATTATTTGTATTATCAATGTCCCCAGTTTATGTTACCCTTTCATGAAGAGGGACACAAACTTCAACATTGAACCGTTAATAAGAACAATAAGTAGAACTGTGATATTTGTATCATCAATGCCCCAGACCTAAATAATATATCTGCAACCGATTAATTCGAAATTATTCTGTCTTGGTGAGAAGTTATTGACAGGATCGGCGGACGTACCGTGTCGGCACCGAGGCATAGGCCCCACTCAATTTTTAGTCCGAAAAATAAAACAGCATATGCTTAAATTAGAGTCCATATTCAAATAATATAAATGCCTCTACTAAAATTTAATGAAACAAAAAATTATATTAAAAACTTGAATTTTTATATTTAAATTCATAATATATTTATTTTAATTTATAGTTTTTTTGAAAAGAAAGAAATTATATTTAATTAAAATAAAAAACTTATAAATATAACAAAATTTTATTTTAAAATACAAATTTTAAATATCTATATATTTCTTTAATATTATTTTAAAATTTATATTAATAATATTTATAGGATAGTCGGTCTAAAATTAGAGTGTTATATATAATTATATAGTGCCCCTACTGAAAAATGATTCTGGATCCGTCAATGGGATCGAATACCCTCCTGTATCATGAGTATCCACTATTTTACAAGTTCAGCGGTGTCTATGATAATAGTTCTAAGTTCTAACTTCTATATGGGTAGAATTAGCTACGGTAGAAATTGGAACCCGCCGTATATTTTATTATTAAATTTTTTAATAAATGTAAAACAAATTATTGATGAGTAATTTCTGTCTAATATAATTATAGATCATTTAACTTTTTGTTTTTAGAAAATCAATTTCTTTTTTAATTCAACGAGAATAAAAAAGGAAACGTTACACTGATGACGACTTTGATACCAGAAACGTAATAAGAAATATTAAACAATGACAATAAGCAAATAAAAACTATTAAGAATGCATCAACACTATGAAAGATAGTACAAGGTGACAGGGCGTGTTAGGGTAGTGAGGTTTATGTGTATTATGGGTTCTTATGTATGGTTTCAGTATTTTTTGGTGTAAGAAATGGAACAGAAACAGTCTTTTGTTCCTTCTTCTTTTTCATTGATTATAAAAGATAATACAAGATTCTCCATTTATAGTAGGAGAATTCAGACCATCAAATAGTTACAACTTTTGAGTTCCATGGATCACAAGTAATGTGAGTCTTTACATATTCAGAGACAATGAATTTAGTTTATTTAACAGATTCCCTCCTTAAACTAATTCCTTTCGATCCTTCATGCCCATCAACGTTTTGAAAATATCTAGTAGAGTCTTAGGTAATGGTTTGGTGAGCACATCTGCAATTTGGTCTCTACTAGCAACATGACGCAAATGCACATTTTTATCCTTTACATGTTCTCGTATAAAATGAAACCGAACATCAATGTGTTTGCTCCTTTCGTGATGCACTGGATTTTTGGCAAGCTCAATCGCAGACTTGTAATCAATTCGAATTTCAGTTGACATTGGCTGTGGGATCTTCAGCTCATGAATTAACCTCCTTAACCATATCGCATGACATACACAGTAAGAGGCTGCTACATATTATGCCTCGCACGTTGACAAAGAAACTATAGGCTGCTTTTTAGAGTACCATGTAAATGCCGTGTCTCCCATAAAAAACATGTATCCGGACGTGCTCTTGCGGTCATCTACGTCTCCGCACCAATCGCTGTCAGAATATCCCAGCAATTTGTAGTCCTTTGTCCTGGAGTAAAACATTCTCAGAGATTTTGTTCCTTGAACATATCGCAGAATTCTTTTTATTGCCTTCCAGTGTGACTGTTTTGGGTGTTCCATGAATCTGCTCAAAATTCCAACACTATATGCTATATCAGGTCTTGTACATGTGAGATATCTCAAACTCCCAACTAAACTTTGATATAAGTTTGTTTCAACCGAATTTCCTTCCTCAAATTTAGAAAGTTTTGTGCCCAGTTCCATTGGTGTTGCTACTGGATTGCAATGATTCATTCGAAATTTCTTTAGAATACTATTAGCATATGCTTCTTGAGATATAAAAATACCTGACTGATCTTGCTTCACTTCAATGCCAAGAAAAAATCTCATCAAACCCAAATCTATCATCTCGAATTCTTGGGTCATCTCCTTCTTAAACTCATCAATCATCTCTTCATTGTTGCCCATAAAAATAAGATCATCAACATAAAGTGCAACGAGTAGTAATTTACCTTGCCTTTCCTTGACATAGAGAGCAGCTTCATAAGGACATTGCACAAAACCGTTCTTCTTGAAGTAGGCATCAATACGAGTGTTCCATGCTCGTGGCGCCTGTTTTAAACCGTATAGGGCCTTATACAGTCTCAACACCATTCTTTCTTTACCTGTTTTTACATATCCAAGTGGTTGGCTCACGTACACTTCCTCTTCAAGCGTTCCATTTAAAAAGGCTGACTTTACATCCATCTGGTAAATAGGCCATTTACATTGAGCTGCTTGAGAGATCAAAAGTCAGATTGTCTCCATTCTGGCAACAGGGGCGAAAACCTCATCGTAGTCTATTCCGGCTTTTTGTCGGTAGCCTTTTGCAACTAACCGCGCCTTATATCTTTCTACTTCCCCTTGAGCATTCATTTTCTTTTTATAAACCCACTTAACATCAATAGGCTTACAACCTTCTGGAGGTTCAACAAGTTCCCACGTTTTGTTTTTTTCAATGGCTTTGATTTCTTCATCCATTGCAGCACTCCATTTCTTGTCTTTCATTGCTTCTCCAAAATCTATGCTTTCTGCATCAGCCACCAAACACACTAGGTGTACCTCACCATGTTCATATACATCTTGTAAGCTTCTCGTTCTAGGATTCCTGGGCTCATACTCATCATATTCTGCTTCTCCAGGTGTATCAAAATTTGTCGGTGAGATTTTAGAAATCGGAACATCAGTTTCTTTTGCTGCTTCTACTGGTGCTTTATTCTAGTTCCACGTATCATCTTCTTGTATTTTTACATCTCGACTTATGACCACCTTCATAGAAATCGGGTCCAGGAGCCTATAAGCTTTTGTTTTCTCATCATATCCAATGAATATGTACTTCCTGCTCTTGTCGTCCAGTTTTGTTCTCTTTTGATCGGGAACATGTGAATATGTCACGCTCCCAAAAACTTTTAGGTGTGATACAGTAGGCTTCCTTCCGCTCCATAATTCTTGAGGTGTTTCATTTCCCAAAATAGAGTGTGGAAAGCGATTCTGAATATATACAGCACACTGTACAACTTCTGCCCAGAGTTCTTTAGGCAGTTCATTGCACTTTAACATTGATCGAACCATATCTAAGATAGTCCGATTTTTGCGTTCAGCCACGCCATTCTGCTGTGGTGAATATGGAGCAGTTAAGAACCTTCTAATTCACTGCTCTTCACAGTATTCTGTGAAAACTTTTGACGTATATTCTCCGCCTCTATCTGAACGCAATGCCATGATTTGTAGTCATGCCTTCTTTTCTACCAACGCTTTAAATTTCTTGAATACTTTTATTGCCTCAGATTTTTCATTTAAGAAATAAACCCATGTTCTTCGAGAATAGTCATCGATGAAAGTAATAAAGTACCTCCTCGAACCATATGACATGGGTGTAATAGGACCACATATGTCCGTGTGAACTAATTCTAGAGGTTGTGAAGCACGATAAGTTGCCTTCTTCTGGAACGAGTTTCTTGTTTGTTTTTCCAGCACACATTCTTCATAAAAATTTCTTGTACAATCCAAGCTTGGCATTCCATGGACCATTCTTTTACTCACCAGCTGCTTTAAACCACCATAGTGTAGGTGTCCAAGTCTCCTATGCCATAAAATTGCTTTGTCCTCTGACTTTGCTTGCAAACAAAAATCCTGTATATTTTTCAAATTCAACTTGAACATCCGGTTTTCTATCATTTCAGTTTTGGCAATGATCCTGCCAAATTTGTCCTTTAAAGACATGATTTTATTTTCCATGGAAATTGAGTATTCTTTTTCAAGCAGTTGTCCAAGGCTTAAAATATTATTTTTCATGTCAGGAACGTAATACACATCTTCAATAGTTCCTTGTTTTCCATCTTTTCTAGTAAAACATATTTCACCCTTTCCTTTTACTTCTATTTTCGATGAATCTCCAAATGATACAACTCCAGAATTTATTTCCTTTAAATTTGTAAAAAGATGCTTGAGACCAGACATATGATTGCTGGCCCCACTATCAAGGTACCACATAATTTCATCTTCAGGAATCATACATTTGCAGGCCATGAGTAGAACACCTTTATCTTGATGCTCCTCCGTCTCGACTAGATTTGATTGTTCCTCAACCTTCTTGTTACACCAGCAATCTTTGGCAAAGTGACCAAATTTTCCACAATTATAACATTCAATGAATCTGCCACCTCTTCCAGAATTTGATCTTCCTCCTCTGCTGCGACCACGTCCTTGTCCTCGCCAGTTTGATTGATTTGTTTGGACTTTTTCTTCATATCTGTTGCTTCCAGGCCCACGTCCTCTACCTCTGGTGAGATTTGTACGTCCACGTCCTCTTCCTGTTCCTCTAGAGTATTGTGTGTACAATAACTTATCTTTGTCTTCAACATCGACATTTGTTTTTAATACTTGGGATTCCACCTCTTCCTTTTTCAACAATCGTTCTGAGTATGCTTGCAGTGATCCCATGAGTTGATCAACAGTCATGGTCTCTATATCATTTGACTCTTCAATAGAAATTCCAACAAGCTGCAACTTTGTATTCAAGGATCGTAATATTTTTTTCATTCACACGAGCATCTTCAATATTTTCTCCGTAATTCTTCATTTGATTTACAATAGAGGAAACTCTCGTGAAGTAATCCGGGACTGATTCCATATCTTTCATATGTAAAGACTCAAATTCACCACGTAGGGTTTGTAATCGTACCTTTTTTACTTTGTCAACACCTTTAAAATTGTTCTGCAAAATCTCCCAGGCCTCCTTCGCTTTTGTTGCAAATGCAAATTTTTCAAACATGCCTTCATCTAAGCCCATGTGTATAATTGATAAGGCTTGTTGATCTTGTTTCCGTGCCTTTGCTAGCGCGTTTTTCTAAGCCTGATTCAAGGCTCCTTCATTCTCTGGTTCCTCGTATCCTTTGTCAACAATTTCCCAGGCCTCCTGCGAGCCCAGCAATGCTTTCATGCGTATACACCAGTGTCCATAATTTTCTTTGGTAAGCTTTGGAACAGCAAAAGAGTTATTCATGTTTGTAGACTCTGATACCAAACTGTTAGGGTATTGAGGTTTCTGTGTATGGGTTCTTATGTATGGTTTCAGTATTTTTTGGTGTAAGAAATGGAACAGAAACAGTCTTTTGTTCCTTCTTCTTTTTCATTGATTATAAAAGATAATACAAGTTTCTCCATTTATAGTAGGAGAATTCAGACCATCAAATAGTTACAACTTTTGAGTTCCATGGATCACAATTAATGTGAGTCTTTACATATTCAGAGACAATGAATTTAGTTTATTTAACAGGGCGGTTCCTGATGTTTTGGTAAAATTTTATAGGTTAAAGATTAAGTTTAATTGATTTCAGGTGTGATAAATTCGAGTGAATAAGTGAAAAATAAGAACAAAGTAGAAATTGATAAGAACAAATAAAGAACAAGACACAAGCAATTGGTGATGCGAAAAACCCCCGTTGAGAGGTAAAAAAATCGCGGGTGGGACCTTCCACAGCCAAATGTGATCCACTATAATGAAGTAGCAATTATTAAAAGGGATGAAAATGAAGATACAAAGTATGAAAATGGGAATTTATGCTAGGACGACAATAGAGTAGAAGTGTATATGATGTGTGTTGTATATCTCCTGAAAATGTATTGATATATTAATGTATTTATCTCCATTTGCACGTGC
This sequence comes from Oenanthe sinensis, assembly GCA_028671895.1. Lineage (NCBI taxonomy): Eukaryota > Viridiplantae > Streptophyta > Magnoliopsida > Apiales > Apiaceae > Oenanthe > Oenanthe sinensis. The sequence continues at coordinate 43,690,605 of CM053803.1, forward strand.
TAGGAATAATTATCTTCATGATCCAAGTCTTTAGGGATAAAGTAACAACCCCCTTCTAAAATTCAGGATGGTTATTGACTCCTTCAAACTCTGTTGAGTTCATGTCGAGCTGCTTTGTTCCCGTCATGTTGACTCAAGTTAACATCGAGTCTTTTTCTGTTCTTATTTGATCGAACCAACTGTTGACTTAGCCTTTTTGAAAGTTGTAGGTAGTTTGAAGTCAAACTCAGTAGTATATTGTTGCTCATTGTCAATATCTCCATGTCATCCTATGTCTATCGTCATGATGTTCTCGTCGTGTCTGCTCAGATAGCTTTTGTCGACGTTTACAAGTTCCTGATGGACGGGTGAAAAATCTGGCCACAACAATTGCCCCTAATTTTATTGGATGAAGATATACAACCAATAAAATTCTTCTTCATGTCGTACGCGTCCATTTACTTAAAATGGCTTTCCAACAGGTTCATGTGACTCCTGAATTTGAAATGATTGTAATGTAGAAAATAAAAGTGTTATCACGTAAGATGTATTGTAACGTGTCTTGCAAACGTAATATGTAAGTTGTAGACTAAATGTGTAATTTGTCGTCATAATATGTCACTTGTAATTGTAATATGTAATTCGTCACTGTATTGTCATCGTAACACATGACATGAAGTCAAGATTTGTAATTATAGTACGTAGAGATTATTAAGCCTACATGTCGCAACGATAACGACGTTGGAAGTCCAATGTCATGAGACACGTGTGCTACGACCATAATACTTGATTCATAAGCGTAGCTCATAAGTTGTAATTGTTTCAACTTGTAGTTGAAATACATAGATGAATACACGTAACTTGTAATCATGGAATGTAACCATAATGTGTAATATATATTCGAGATTCGTGAGTGTAGTATGTCAATGTAACTCGTAATTTGTAATGTGTCATATGTCATTGTGACATGTAAATTGCGATATGTCGTATGCCAAGATGACACGTAAATTGGATAATGTCAAATGTAATTGTAATATTTTTTTATCACATGTAATATGTGTTATATACGTCGATTGTATATCGTCACTTATCGTAAATTGTCATTCGTCGATTATAATATATTCGTAGGTGGATGAACATATTTAAGTTGCTAAAAGTTCTTCCCCTCTTGAAACAAACTTAATTTATCGTAATATTTTCATGGTGTAATAACAAAGCTCGTTTCCATACGGCGTTCGCTTTTGTTATTTTTATTCTATATATGTTAGTGGTGTTTCCCTTGGTCGTCGTACATCGTGGGTGATCAGCCCATTTGTTCAATAATGTCGAGATATTATGCACCTAGCTATTGTTATTGTCGTTATACGTCAATGCATTGTTTATCTTAGGGTTTGTATTGTCATGCATATGACTTAGATAAATACAAGACGTAATTAACACATAATAAATCTAGCATATGTATAATGGCGTTATCAAAGCAATTAAGCATATGATGCATGATATATAACATACAAGTATATTTTCATATAGTTCACATAAAACATGTAGATCTTAGAGAATGCATCAAAACCAAAAGCAAACATGTTACATATTTGTAAAGATAATATTAAGAGAAGTAACTAGTTCTCAAGAGAACATGTCGTACGAGAATTATTTGAAAATTAAATGTAGATGTCGATTCTGTCAACGAGTTGGATGTCTTCGGACAAGTAGTCTATTAGTTGTTGTATCCAACTCATCATGTCGGTGTACTGTGTTGTAACATCCATGATTTCTTCCAAGGTGTCATCTTTCTCAATGACTGGTTTGCAGACGTGTATGATTAGAATGTTGGACAGGTTGAGATGTCTAAACATTGCCCCTAGTCTAGTCAAGATGTCATCTTGTGCGTTGGATTCTCTTGGAACCTGTCGTATGTTGAATGTTTTTGTCAAGTGTCGACATCATGTATGCCCCTCGTCTAGTATGACTTCAATTAAGTAAGGTTTTTCTCACATGTCAACAAAATTTCTTGTATTGACGTCAATATAGTTTCGAAAGACTTTCCTCAAGACGAGGTCTCCCACAGGGAATTTCATGATGTACACATTTTTGCCATAATTTTTGTCCACTTTTTGTTGGTACAATGCCATTCTAATTTTGGTCATGTCGCGCAGCTCGTCGACAGTGTCAAAGTCATGGACGAGCTCGTCATTGTTGACATCACTCGTTAGGAGGCCATAACGAGTTGTTGGTGTCATTACTTCCGTTGGTAAAATTGATTATGTCTCATACACTAGAGAAAATGGTGTTTGTCATGTCGATGTTAGGACGACAACTAACTACTTTGAGGACGACAACTGTACTCTAGTGGTAGAGTAGAAGTGTATGTGATGTGTGTTGTATATCTCCTGATAATGTATTAATATATTGATGTATTTATCTCCATTTGCACGTGCCTAGCTTTTAAGAATAATTATCTCCATGATCCAAGTCTTTAGGGATTTGGTAACAACCCCCTTCGAAAATGTCGAGTCTTCTTCTGTTTCTATTTGATCGGATCAACTGTTGACTTAACCTTTTGAACATTATAAGTAGTTTGAAGTCAAACTCAGCTGTATATTGCTGCTCATTATCAATATCTCCATGTCGTCGTATGTATGTCGTCATGATGTTCTCGTTGTGTCGGCTCAGATAGCTCTGTTGATGTTACAAGTTCCTATCGGACGGGTGAAAAATCTGGCTACAACACCTGACTTATTGGATACCCAGGGTGAAAATTTAATTTGGGCCCCTAAAAAAAATTTGCTAACATAATTATATAAAATATCATATGATATAACATAAGTTTACGGTAATTTTTTCCAAATCTTCACCTATTTCTACCAAAATTTTATCAAGTTTACTTGAAAAGTCTACTTTCTCAATAACAAAATTATCCATAACTTTTATTTGTGACTCTTCTAACTTATCAACTCGTTTCTCTTTTCCTTTTTTCACATCGAGATAATTATTTTTTAGGTAACTTCATACAAATCAAAACTAACAATTGACTTATAAAGAAGTAATAACACCTAAAATAGATAGTTTGAGTCCAAAATTCTCACTGAAAGTTTAAAAGATAATGAATTTTTACATCAAAACAATGACAAAATATATATGTCTATATGAATATTGAGTCATAAATTATAAGTTTAAAATTATGAAGTTTTACCAATCTTTACACTAACCCTAAAATAGTAGATTAGTATTATTTTGATATAATTTATATAACTGAATACCAATTCAACACTATTTTTCTTTTTTTTAAGAATGAATTATCTATTGTTTTAAAATACATACATATATATTATACATATACATATGTAATTTGTACTTATTTTTAGTTTTATAGACTCTATAATAATATTTATTTAAAATTATTAGTTTATATATTGTGAAAAATATTAATTTTATATTTTTTAACTAAATATATATATATAGTAATATTTTTGAAAAAATGTATCCAAAATTTTTTTGGACCCCGGAAGTTGCCCCCTGAGGGCCGGCCCTAAGTCACGACACCAACGACAATATATGACCCTGTCCTTAAACACAATATACTAGTTTATAATTACATGAATCAAATATTTTAATAATATTTTATATAATTTGAATACATTATATTTTATAATAATAATTTAAATTTTATTTAATATTATATATTATAATTTTTTTATATACTTTTTTTATATTTTAACAAGATAATATTTATGTATTTTATTAATAGATGTATTTTATTTAAAATATTAATGTAAGATGTGTTTTATCTAATAGATTAATATTTAAAAATTAGGTTTAATAATAACTATCCGACCCAAATATCGATCAAGGAGATCGACTATCAAAATTTTAGTCCTTCGACTTCAATAATACTAACTTAGAACTCGTGCATAATTAATTATGGGAATATTGGGCGTGGTAGAGAGTCGAAATTGAGACACCTACCGACGAGAGCTCTGATACCATGTTAAGTTAGAAGTTTTCCTAAAATATGAAGGTGTTAGAAAACTGACTTACCAGAATCTTATATTATTCTAATAGCCAAGCAGTGCAAATATTAACTTTTTTAGTGGAATGAATTAATATTTAATGATAAAGGGCTCGACCTGAGCCCCAAATGTCATTAGAAAGCCTGAACTAATTTCTCTATTATCCCTATTGTAATATATAAATTCTCGTTATTTGTCCAAGTAAGAGTGAAATCGTTTTCCGGCCTCCACAAAAGTACAAAAGTCAAAATATCTCTACTATATTATTATAATTGAAAGATTAAAAGTTTTGATCGGTTTGTACGGTACTAGTCGGATAAGGTGAACCATAGAAAAGATTCTAACCATCCAATTTTAGGTAAATCATAGAAATGATCTTAATCATTGAATTTTAATAAAATCTAATTTTAAAAAGAATATATATCATCCATACATCCCGTGCGATCCACTAATGAATTTTTTCTAATATTTTTAATACGATTTGAATTTATTTTTATTTGTATACTAATAATTTAAACTTTATTTAATATTATATGTATATATTTTTATTTAATTTATTTATATTTATATTTTAATAGGATAATATTTGTGTATTTTATATAGATATTTATTTTAATTAGGAGATTAATGTGTGTTGTGTGTATTTTGTGTTCGATCTAAACTACTATGGTATTATATTATAAATGAAATAATTATACATGTTTAATTTAATTTTTTTTAGAAAGCACTTGGAACTTTTTTGGAGTAGTATGGTGGTTGTGGTCGTGGTCGTGGGTGATGATCCTGTTTACTTCAATTTAAAATAATATGATCCAAAATACCTAAAATCAGAATGAAGGCCCTTTTTATCTATCAATTACGCTAGTTCGCGTGTCGTATCAATGAGATACAGTAATTCATGTGCCGTACTAATTGAAACACGCTAATCTATGTGCCGTATCATTTAATACGTTGATTTATACAGCGCATTCTAGTCACACACGTTAATACAAGAGGAGTATATGGTAAATACGTTATATATATATATATATATATATATATATATATACATACTGATACTCATTTCCTTATAATTTATTTTCGATGTGCGAATATATATATATATATATATATATATATATATATATATATATATATATATATATATATATATATATATATATATATACACTCTGATACTCAATTCCTTATAATTTATTTTCGATGTGCAACTATTGAAGAAAACTAGAAAGTCCATATCGTTGAGTATTCGAAAAATCGATTATATAAAACTCATTGATATGATGTAGAAGACACTTCCCATGACTATGACCTAGGCTTGTTCTCTGCTAAGTAGTCAAAGTATTAAGAAATTGAATTTGATTGTAGTGTAATTGGATATCCAAGTGAGGGAGACGCTTCTTTCAATTTTTTTAGTAAATACGCTACAACAAATGATATATCGGGTCAGTATTTTGGATCACGTTTCCAGGAAATAGTATATCGGGCCAATTGATTTTAAAAAGAGGCATTTTGGTCCTTTTCTCGTGGTCGTCAATTGGACTTTGGTTTATAAATAATCTAATATTTAAAATTTTACATATATCCATCTTTCAATATATTTCAAGTAAACATGTTCCTTACATGTATAATTATATTATTTTTAAATTTAAATAAGTGAATTGCTATTGATAACTACTTAAAAGCTCAATTTTTTATTGTTATATTTTTTTAAAATAAAATGTTAATAATAAAAATAAATACTAAATTTAAAAATAAAATAAATTCAAATTCAAATATAAAATTATAGTATAAAATATATATTATTAAAATGTAAAACATTTGAATTATTAGCTTACAATATTATATATGTTTTTAATAATATAAAAAACTAAATTACATTAAAACACTTATATAAAAAAAATACTCATTTATGATATTGAATGAAAATAATAAAATTTAATCATTGAAATTATATAAAAACTTTTTCAGAAAACAACAAAAATATAAAAGACTTCTATTTTAAATTTAATATTATACTATAAATTAAAATACTAAATATAATTATATGAGTATGAATAAAATATATATTAATAAAATTTAATAAATTTAAATATTCAAATTATATATATATATATATTTGAAAATAAAATAAATAATATATTTATATAAATAATATTTATAAATTATTCCGTGCATCACATAGGTATAAAGCTAGTATTATATATAATTCATAATATGTGTTTGAAAGAGAGAAATGGCTAGGGTTCTAACGATCGTGCTTTGAGAGAAAAAGCTTGAAGGATTGAAACTCATACTTCGTTCAAGGTAGTAGAGGAATGCAATAAAAGATTGTGAATAAAAATTGTTTGCGCCGTAGTGATTAAGATAAATCTCCTTACTATCTTATGCATGTTCAAACTGTAACGCAAATAAACTCTATGGATCCAATCAAAGAACAATTGGCATCAAGAACGAAGTGAAGCCTCTTGCGTTTTGTGTTTGATTAGATCCATATCGTAATAAAATTTTGAAACTAGATGTATGATGGAATACTTATATGATGATCTTATGAAGATTGTTTAGCATCCTTTATCATGACCTTGACTTTTAATTATGGTTTTGGATCCCACGATCAATTTATGTTTATTTTATTATGTAGGATGGTTGTAGTCATAGTTATTGATAGTTTAAATATTTTTTTCTTGGTTGCAAATTACGAATTTCGTGGAAGTAATAGGAGCTAGATACATGGACAATTGTTAGAAAGTAGTGGATTAGAAGTAGCAAAGACTGCTACACTGAAAAAATAGCTCGACTATGTGCGAGATTGTTAGGCTATACTACATTATTTGTTTGAAGAATATGAGTATTATATTTGTTTGTTTTTGTTGAAAATCATTTATATGTTAATACATTGTCTAATATTATATTTTATAAATAATGTAGTATTAAATGAGATATAAAAAATTAGATTGTTAATTTTTTTATATAATGTAAGGGTTATAGCCTAGATGGAGTTGTACAAACCACTAGTATGGTTGTAATACTATTTGGAATTAATGTATCTTTTCTTTAGCTAAGTGAATTAATGTATCTTATTTATAAAGTAATGTTAGTGTACTTTATTTATATTAAACACAATCGAATTTGGAATTGTTTTCTTGTAGGATTGAGAAGATGAATCAAGATTATATGTTATTACTAATTGTTGCACCCGATTTTGTTTAGGCGCGCCTTGTCCTTTAGGGTTCGCCCTAGGTTGAACCGATGGGGTTGAGGTCTTCATATTTGAAATATTATGCTCTTGGTAAATAAATACTTAGTTATGGATTGAGCTCTATTGTGCCCATATTTAGTTTAGGGCGCGTCCTCCATAATCGGCGGCGCGCGTTTCGTGAGGTTTCCTTACACAGAATTTAGCTTGAATAAATAATATTTGGAATTCGGTGTACACTGGGTCTTGAGCATGATGACTCATCCTACGCCTGAGGATTCGTCCTAAGTCTGAGGACTCGTCCTATGCCTGAGGACTCGTCCTAAGTCTGATGACTCGTCTTATGCCTGAGGACTCGTCCTAAGTCTGATGACTCGTCCTAAGTTTGATGACTCGTCCTATGCCAGAGGACACATCCTAAGTCTAATGACTCGTCCTAAGTCTGATGACTCGTCCTACGCCAGAGGACTCGTCCTAAGTCTAATGACTCGTCATATGCCTGAGGACTCGTCCTAATTCTAATGACTAGTCCTACGCCTGAGGACTCGTCCTAATCCCGAGGACTCGTCCTAATCATGATAACGTCCTGATCATGGGGACTAGTCCTTAGGAGAATGACTCGTCCTGGTATAAGGACTCGTTCTAGTATGAATACTCGCCCTTAGCATGAGGGCTCGCCCTGAGGAAGTGGACTCGCCCTCGGCCAGGGATGATTATTTTCATATTATTGATACATATCATGCTTGGAAAGATATTTTCATATCAGACACTTGTGTAATATTTGTTCGAAGATTCATTGAAGGATAAGGAGTAGCTTGCATTTTAAGGAAGAATGGAGCTTCCCCAAGATGGGGAGGGCACTCCCTGGAAGGTGTCAAAGGAGGGCGCACCCTATTTTGGCCGGCGACTCTTTGGACTCTTTTTGTATAATCTTGGCTCTAAACCTAGTTACATGTATCTTAGAAGGCCCTCTGGGGCTAATTGTTGAAGACCCTTTGGGGTTAATTATTGAAGACCATTGCTCTGTATTCCACGGGTTGTCCTCGGCGGGGAGCTTTGAGATGCAGCTGACCTCAGCTTGGAAGATCTTTTCTCTGTACTCAGGCGGGTTGTCGTCGTCTAGGGGCTTAAGACGCGTCCTGCACTCGGGGTGGATCTAGTGCTAGCCTCTAGTCAAGGTATCCGGAAAATAGTTATAGTGGACCGACTAGAGTCCATGGTTTACGGGTCAACGCCGGATTCATGAAGTGCTTGGGCTTTATACTGGGCTTTGGACTATCCAAACAAGCCTCCATGTAAAGACCTCTTCCAACCCGGTTTTGATTATCGAATCAGGGTTGAATAAGGTGTTCAATAAGGGGGTGAATAAGGTGGACTTTTCCTAACGGGCTTCTACTTTAGCAAAAACTACGTAGGTTTGATCCCCTATAAATAGTGGTACGTAGGCACATTGTTAGGAGTTGGAAGTTGGGAAGCTCAAGGAGAACAACTGAAAAACCCTAGCAATCTCAGTCACTAATTACTCACAAACCACCACACTCCGGTGATATTCAGCCTTGTTTGATCTTTTTCCAGGAAAAAATTTCAATCTTTGTTGATTACCGGATTTCTCCATCAATAAATTGGCACTAGAAGGAGGGGATATTTACATCTTAGGAGAAAAGATGCCTTAACAACTTGATTGGAAAATGGATTGCAAGGCTAGAGATGACGAGCACCATTCTGACCAGAGGCCAAGCCATGACTTTAGGGGTTGGAAACCAAGCCATGACTTCGGACGCCGGAGACCAAGCCATGACTACGGAGGCCTGAGACCAAGCCATGAATTCAGAGGCCAGAGTTTAACATGGGGAGGCTATTTGTTGAAAATCAGACTGAGGATGAAGCAAGGCGAATCGTGGTCGCGGGAGGAGCCCGATGGACTTCTCACCCAAATCGATCAGGCCGCATCGCGAAAGAGGTACATAGAGCCGAGGTGATCTCGGCTGGAGTCATATTCGTGGTTGGAGATGGTGAATAAGGTCGGTGTCATAATCGAGGTTGGAGTCATAATTGAGATGAATAAGGTTGGAGTCATGATCGAGGCTAGAGTCATGATCGAGACTGGAGTCATGATCGAGGCTTGAGTTATGGTTGAGGTTGGAGATATGAATAAAGTTGGAATAATAATCGTGATATGTGTGGCCAAGGCTGAGGCAGATTCTAGGCAGATGTCGCCCAAGCCTCAATCAGCTGCCAGGCAGATGCCGCATCAGGCTCAAACTGCAGGATAATGATTTTCATGGTTTTCATCAGTCACGCCGTGACAATGTTTTTAGGGCGCGCCCTCCATCAGAAAAGTGACCAATTTCAATCCAGTAACTTCTAAAAGTGCATTGGAAAGTCGAAGCCATGGCCAATCTCCGCAGGACGCGTCTTGGAGGCCAGTGGGCGAGGCCACTGTGAACGATGCATTTTCTCTCAAGAAAGGTGAATAAGGTTGAAATAGTAATTGTAATAGAAGAGGTGAACAACGTTCGAATAGTAGTCGTGGTGGGAGTAATCCCATTATAGAGAAACCAATTAGGAGATTGTTTGGGTGATTCTATGTCGAGAGTTTGTGGAGGTCCTAGAAACGGAAGGATAAGGGGTATAGATGGTTTTTTCGTGATTTTATCAACCCCGTGATGGAGACATACGAAGGGCGTACCCTCACTTAAGAGAGCACCACCCCCCTATTCAGATGACCACTCATCCTTAGGGTGTGCCTAATCCTGCCACGACTCAGGCGCAGGCCACGCCTGCTTCGAATCGGCCGCCTAGTGCTCAGGCCATGCCTCGAGAAAATATCATGACGCATATAATGCCTCAGGAACGACCTTCATTAATAACTCAGGAGGAAGAAAAAGTCGTGTTACTTATACTTCATGAATAAGGGAGTGCTTGCCCGAAATATGGTTGTATTTACTACTGACTCTTGTCATTATGGGGACTCTTCTAGGGCACACCTTAGAAGGCGTGCCTTGAGGGAGTTATTTGGGTTACTTAATTTCTATATTGAAATGATAACATGGTGTTGAAATAATTTTGAGAATGACTACCTAGAAACTGAAGAACAAGGGGTAAGAATGATTGTTGTAATGAAGAGTTTGGTTGGCCCCTACAGGGAATATTCTGAGGGTGCGCCCTTCAATAAGAGGTCGTCAAGTGCCATTTCTATAACTTATACTACTTTTTATATATGTTTGTTGTCTTCTCCTTTATTTCGATACAATATCTATTTTAGTGAAAACTCTCTATACTTCGGATGCCTCCTATGGATATGCATCTGCGTGAGATGCCCCCATTCGGGATGATTGTGATAGGTTAGAGTAAATTTATGAAGTATTGAAACTCATTTATGTTAAATTTATATTGAAGGTCACTCCCCTATCACGGGTCGACGCCAAGGCCAAGGCATTATAATACTTCAGGCCGTGCCCTAAAGGGGTGTACACCTTTACTTTGGTACTTGATTTATAAAGTTTCAATTATGTGCTTAAATTCATATAAGTATATTGTCTGAAGGGGCGAGTTCCAATGTTTATCATTCTATAAAGTCTATGCGAAGATTTAGTTTGGTGAATGAGGTAATAATTGAAGTTATAAGGAAGGTTGCCTTTACGTGGAGCGCCCTGGAAGGATCTATATGAAGATTTGATTTGGTGAAGGAGGGAAGATATAAGGAATGTTTCTTCTACAGGGCACACCCTAGAGGGGTTACGTGTAAAATTATACATATTGATGAAGCTGAAGATATAATTCCTCTTATATTTACAATACTGCAAGGAATAGGGGGGGTGCATTTACACCCTTCTTAATATGAAGATGTAGGCTTATAATGATCAAATTTCTCATTGATTTTTAAAAACTTTTAGTACCAATGTGGACATGTGAAAGACTTGATGGTCTAAAGAGGCTAAGCCCTACTACTAGCATAAATGTATGCATGAAGTCAATGATAGAGATGCGACCATTCTATGCATATATACCTAACATACTAGTTGATGCCTATATTAGTAATTGATGTGACAATAACACACAACTTGATAGGGAAAATTGCGTGATATAAATTAGGGCGCGCCCTACATATATGATTTATGTTTTGGATGACTTTGAATAGCTGGTCACATGGGAAATAGTTAAAATACATCTAAGAATTTCATATTAGAGGAAAATTATGAGTCATGGCAGGAGAGTACCTTTAGTCTTCTTAAAGGTATGGGAGGGCGCGTCCTTTACAGGGCTAAGTGTTGCATAACCCTCGAATGCAGCTGGGATGCTATCCATATCTGTAAAAATACATAATTAGGAGATATGTCAAGGTGAATAAGGTGGATAATAAAGTAAAATAGACGAATGAGGTGGATAATTGTGAATATCATGATGGACGTGGGAGAAATTTGAACAGGTGATCTAAGTTGAATATAGGTCGCACCCTTACCTCTATCAGATGGGGCTGATTTTGAGTATGTGGAGAAGTAAAGGAAATTATTACAGTTGTTAGAAATTAGTTATAAGGGCGCACCCTGAGGAAGTAAGCGTCTTAATAGGAGATGAATAATTTTGATTGATAGCATTAAAGTCCTTTTATATTCCTAATATTTCAAGGACTTGGGGGGTAGTTGTTAAAATCGATTTTGTTTAGGCGCGCCCTGTCCTTTAGGGCTCGCCCTAGGTTCAACCGATGGGGTTGAGATCTTCATATTTGGACTAATATGCTCCTGGTAAATAAATAATTAGTTATGGATTGAGCTCTGTTGTGCCCATATTTGGTTTAGGGCGCGTCCTCCATAATCGGCGGTCGCGTCCCGTGAGGTTGCCTTACACAGACTTTAGCTTGAATAAATAATATTTGGAGTTCGGTATACAATGGGTCTTGAGCATGAGAACTCGTCCTACGCATGAGGACTCGTCCTACGCCTGAGGACTCGTCCTACGCCTGAGGACTCGTCCTACGCCTGAGGACTCGTCCTAAGTTTGATGACTCATCCTACGCCTAAGGACTTGTCCTAAGTCTGATGACTCGTCCTATGCCTGAGGACTCGTCCTAAGTCTGATGACTCGTCCTACGCCTGAGGACTCGTCCCACGCCTGAGAACTCATCCTAAGTCCGATGACTCGTCCTAAGTCTTATGACTCGTCCTACGCTTGAGGACTCGTCCTAAGTCTGATGACTCGTCCTACGCCTAAGGACTCGTCATAAGCTTGATGACTCGTCCTAAGCACGGGGACTCGTCTTAATCATGATAACGTCCTGATCATGGGGACTCGTCCTGAGCAGAATGACTCATCCTGGTATAAGGACTCGTCCTAGTATGAATACTCGCCCTGAGCATGAGGGCTCGCCCTGAAGAGACGACTCGCCCTGAGCATCAGGGCTCACCCTGAGGAAGAGGACTTGCCCTCGGCCAGGGAGGAGTACGTTCATATTATTGATACATATCATGCTTGGAAAGATATTTTCATATCAGACACTTGTGTAACAGTTGTTCAAAGATTCATTGAAGGATATGGAGTAGATTGCATTTTAAGGAAGAATGGGCCTTCCCTAGGCTAAGGAGGGCGCCCCCTGGAAGGTATCAAAGGAGGGCGCACCCTATTTTGGCCGGCGACTCTTTGGACTCTTTTTGTATAATCTTGGCTCTCAACCTAATTACATATATCTTGGAAGGCCCTCCGGTGTTAATTATTGAAGGCCCTCCGGTGTTAGTTATTGAAGGCCCTCCGGGATTAATTATTGAAGACCATTGCTCTATATTCCACGGGTTGTCCTCGGCGGGGAGCTTTGGGATGCAGCTGACCTCAGCTTGGAAGATCTTTTCCCTGTATTCGGGATGGATCTAATGATAGCCTTCAGTCAAGATATCCGAAAAATAGTTGTAGTGGAGCGATTAGAGCCCATAGTTTCCGGGTCAACGTCAGATTCATGAAGTGCTTGGACCTTGTACTGGGATTTGGACTATCCAAATAAGCCTCCATGTAGAGATCTCTTCCAACTAGGTTTTGATTATCGAATCAGGGTTGAATAATGTATTGAATAAGGGGGTGGATAAGGTGTACTTTACCTAACGGGCTTTTACTTCAGCAAAAACTATGTGGACTTGATCCCCTATAAATAGGGGTACGTAGGCACATTGTGAGGGGTTGAAAGTTGGGGAGCTCAAGGAGGACAACTGAAAAATCCTAGCAATCTCAGCCCCCAATTATTCACAAATCACCACACTTCGGTGATATTCAGCCTTGTTTGATCTTTTTCCGATAAAGAATCTTAATCTTTGTTGATTACCAGATTTCTCCATCAACACTAGTTTTCATGTTCTTAATATAGACATAGTTATTGACACGTGTATATTATATATATGCTTTGATTCATAAGAGAGATGATTCATTTTGAATTAAAATCATTATGTATTGGATAATGCTTACCAAAAGATGATAATTGCATGTAAAAAAAGGATAATCTTCTTACATGGTATACATGTTGGGATATTGACTATAGAAGGAATCCACATCGAGATATTAATTTTCGGGTTGATGATATCCATTTGAAAACTCACAAGGATCAATCATGCGAAATTTTACGGGTAGGTTCTATATCGATAAATTTGAGTGGATAATCAACAATAAAATATGTTGATTAAATAAAATTATTAGTAATTTAATTAATGGACATGCAATATCTTAACTGTGGGGATTTATAAACAAATAATAAATTATCCAGATTAATTAATTATCACATTGGGCATGTAATGCAAATATTAATTTTTTATGGATTGGATTAATATTTAATGACAGTGCGCTCAGTCCAAGATGTCATAAGAAGGGGTGATCTAATTTTTCAATATCAATCCCTATTATAATCAATAAATACTCGTTATATCTTCAAGAAATAGTGTTTTTAAGCCTTCACACAAATACAAGAGTTAAAATATATTATATATATTATTTGTAACAGGTATTTGAAGGAGAGAAAGAACTGAAATTCTGAGGATCGTGCTTGAAAAGGCGAGTACAGGAATACAATAAAAGATTGTGAATAAAAATCGATTACGCCATAATGATTTTTATACATGTTCAAACTAAAACGCAAACAAACTCTATGACCTCATTGAAAAAACTTGAATTTGACCGCCTAAGATATTCTACAATTTAAATAAAAATATTATTCCAAATCAAATTCAAAAATTTATTGTGTAATATTCATTGTCGTAAATGAAAAATAGATAGCAACAATTATATACTAATTTCATTATTTTAAATATTATATATCCATCATTATTATTTAGTTTCCTCAAAATTTGAAAGTTGGCTTATACATAAAATATATATAAATAAAAATAATATTATAAATATTAAATTATAATAATCAACATAGTCCTCTTACTATCAACCTCTTGCTAAAAACTTTTTCTTCTAATAAATCAATCTCACATAGTTCTCTTAATTATCTCATCAAAAGAGTACTAAAAAAATCTTATCGTCTATTAATCTTTTTTATATTATAAATATCTTTCATATTTTCATTATTTTATTTTAACATAATTAAAACCTTTAACTACTATCTAACTTCTGACAAAAAAAACTACCATCTAACTTTTTTATTAAGATTACCTTTTCTATAAATTAGAAAATATAAAATTTTGACTTTTAATATTTAAAATATAGGTACTCAATAAAATAGATAAATAAAAGATACACAATATTTTTTAGGATTACTAAAAGCTATAATTAAAAATAGCGTTTTTCCTTCGGAAACTCAGAAAAATATATATTGTGCATATATCTCACTCAACATCAGTGGAAATTAATAAGGTTACATAACCTGATCATGATGTCGTGAAAAATATTGATAGAATATGATTTGTGTTATTCAGTCATGACTGATTACTCCTATAATTTTGTATTTGAGAGAATATATATTTAATATTATAATATCATTATTTGTGATTAATATTTTAAAAATAATATAAATATATTTCATAATATGATCCATTCTTACTCAGTTGGAAATCAACATACAAAGAATAAAATATGTACATCGAAGGTCCTCCTGTTGAGAGTGAAGTCATGGAATGGATGGAAGTCAAAACATGAATTCCCAAAATTAATATTGGCTTGATGCTAAATGTTGCATCATAATTATTATTTTTTTTGCATTTGTTGCATAATTAATATTAGATTTAAAAGAAAATTCAATACATGATATTTTTTTTAAGTTGGACATCGAAAAATTGCCTAATTGTAATAAAATCTTCCACAACGGTCCACCACGTGAAGTGAAATATTTGAAAAAACCAAATCTAACCAGTCTCTACTTTCTTCTGCTTATCTTTTACGAAAATGACTTATCAGTTATCATCAACATATGTCGGGGAGATGGTGTGTAAATACATTTACGCAATATTCATTTTATTTAATGAAATACATTTTTAAGCATAATAAATTTATTAAATTTTTTATTTTAATTCAAATTATTTAAAATCTATACTATATTATTAAAATTGAAATATTAAAAGTATTGTCGGTCGGTCCAAACTACATACATATAAATATTAAATGAAATCATATTTTAGACTAAATTATCTATATATCAATATTAAAAAAATTTAGTTATTATAACACGAGTTCGAACGGTATACATATAATATTAAAGAAAAATCTAATTATTATAACTAGGTTTTAGGAGTCCTAACAATATACATATCTATAGTAGATATAATTCTACTTTTTATACATAATTTTTAATTATTAACAATATAAATTTTTTAATTAAAGTATTATTATCCAGCTGTTTAACAAAATTATATAAATAAAAAAATATATTATATATATTAGCATAAATTTTCAACTCTACAAAAATTTATATCAATTATCAAAACAATATATTTAACAAAATATTAGCAACCCCATGATGAGTTGTAATTTATAAACTTACATGTATAATATATGAAACTGACAATTATTTATACCTGAGGATATACATTGAAGGTTACAGATGCAACTTTATTCAATTCAAATATAATATAAGATACTAAAGAAAGACCAAAAATTCTATATACATGAATTTGAAATGGCTCTATCGATCTGTCTTTGGATTCTCTCTCACAAGTCACAAGTGACTCTGTCTCTCTCACTCACTCACTTTAAATTTTCACTCATTTATTGGTTCATGCATATCTTTTATTTTGTTTATTTGTATTGTTCTCCTATCATTTTCATTTCCTACTCTCCCCTCTAATCTTCCTGTTTCAACCTTCAGAACAGTAGCACAAGAAAAGTAAAAGGCTCAAAAAATCCGAAAATCTAATGAAAGCAATATAAAATCCTTCATTCCCCGTGACAAATCCTCCCTTCTGATCCCCACTTGAACCTAACTCTAGCTAACAAAATTCATGCACATATGCATATTTTTATTAAATAATTGACCTCGGAAAAAAAAATGGATTCAGCATCAACAGCAGCAGGAGGTGGTGGAGAAGGGGCTCTATCATCGTCTGCTATTACCCCGGTAGCAGATGGTGGTGGATCAAGAGCAGCTCCACTTAGCAGGTACGAGTCACAGAAGCGGAGAGACTGGAACACCTTCTTACAGTACCTTAGAAATCACAAGCCTCCGTTAACACTAGCCAGGTGCAGTGGTGCACATGTGATTGAGTTTCTTAAGTACTTAGACCAGTTTGGGAAGACTAAGGTGCACCTGCCTGGGTGTCCGTATTTTGGACACCCAAATCCTCCTGCCCCATGCGCTTGCTTGCTTAAGCAAGCATGGGGTAGCCTAGATGCACTCATAGGCCGCCTCAGGGCAGCCTACGAGGAAAATGGAGGCATCCCTGAAGCCAATCCATTTGGAGCCAGGGTGGTTAGAATTTATTTGAGAGAGGTTAAAGAAAGTCAGTCAAAAGCTAGAGGTATGGCGTATGAGAAGAAAAAGCGAAAACGGGGGGTGACAGTGAGAGCTGCGGCAGGTAGCTCTAATACACAGGCAGCTGAAGATGGCAGTGTGGGTTAGTGGTATGATTACTTCCGCCACAGCTTCTACTTCAACAATATAATCTTCCTTAATTCCGCATCACATATTAAATATTTTTAAGTATAAATATGAATGTTTAGACTACGGTTCGAGTATAACCTAGATGATCAAATATTTTTTGTTGCAATTCTATTTTATCTAGAATTATTACTTACAATCGAGCAGTGTTCTGGATTCTGAATGCATACAGGTGGAAATTAAGTAGGCTTAATAATGCTTAGGTTAGTAGACCTAATGATTTAAGAGGAGAGCTTGAAAATACATTAGTGATTATAATTTGCAGAGCAAACTACAGATACACATATCGCACTTTACTCTATAATTTAAAACCAAAAGAAGCCAAGTTACTAAAATCCTATGTAAATTTCGTAATACATATAACATACTACTAATCCGAAAATCTACAGGGTGAGTGCCACCCTACTCCAGGTTCAGAACCGATAATATACGTAGGCATACTGAAAACTCAAACATTCTTCTTTATGAAAACAGATCCATCAAAAAGTGATACAAGGAAGTGCTAATTTAACAGCTGCGTACTTCTCGAAGAAGAATTTAACCCATCAATTAGACTTCTATGGTTTAGCTTTGGGAGGTTGATTTACATATGTGTTTGGCTGTTTGCTGTATATTTATGTGATGTGATGACGGGGATTATGGTGAACAATCTACTTAACTATATATGCCTGGTTGCGCATAAAAGAGTCAGTATTGCTTTAGTTCTCATTCACACTCGTAAACAAATATATATACACACACATACTCTATTTATAATGTTAGATCGATATAGCTAGTTAGTTTTGATAATAATTTAGCGAAATGATTTTGCTACACAAGTAGCTAGAAAGCTCTCCTGTATTGATCAGCAGAATGTTTAAATCTAATGAATAAATCGATCCTGGTCTGTTGTCCGAAAGGACCAAAACAATTGTTAGGTGCGGAATCTTATCCTACATTGAGTTTGGTAGCATGGTGCTGTCTTTGGCGACAAGGTTTCGTTCTATCATGAAAGGTTCCTAAACGACTTTAAGTAGTCTCTTAATCAAGCTGCTTTAATTGACAATCATGCCTCTCGTGTAATTGTTTAGTTAGCAACCACAGCTACTTCAATGCAAATGTCTACAACTATAAAAACATTCAATTGTCAGTTATCATGATTCAAATATAACGAATTACGTGAAATTTGTGTAAAACTACAAAAAAGTACTAAAGAAAACACTAATCTCTCCGAGTTCATCTGCACAATTAGTCTCTTAACTTAATTCTCGAAAATTCTGTGCAAGAGCACGGTTTAACTTTGTGATTCTGCTTCAATGTGCAGGACAGACTCTATTAAAACTATGTGAATAAATACACCTAACAATGCAATCAACACATGTATATATATATGGCTGCACTTCATATGGTCCCCTGCACAGCTTGAAGCTGGTCCAAGGCACTCATATACACCACCATACAAAAAACACAAATGTACGTGTGCGTGTCTGTATGTATGCAGAGACTGAGAAAGTAAAATTTCACACGTGGTTTCAATGCACAGACGTACAGTAATACTGACTTGAGTTCTCAAGTTCTGTATCTTGTATTTTTGTGAGTATTGTTGGGTCCTCGTCACATCTATTCTTAGATTGAGATTGATCCTCTATCTCCCACTCTAATGTTTTAATACCCCCTCCTCATTTCTTCTTGAAATTTGGGTTTCTACTTGTGCATTTATCTCTTTCATTACATATATGATATATGTATCATAAGTCCCTTTCTCTTCTTTAGAGCAAACTCAATACATGTTGTATGGGTCTGGTCTTGTAACATTCATATTCATATTAATAAACACGGATATCACTGGTTTTTTATGTGAATACGGGGAGGCCACTAACCTCTATCCATGCTTAACCATTTTAGGATTTTCACGTATCCGCGGATATCTCCGTCATACCACATAAACTTGACAACCTCCCAGACAACTCCTATTGTAGATGGTCTTATAGGCCCAGCTCTGTCTGTATTGTGTACATGTAGACATAGTACACAAACAGCTTGTAGCTTGATTAATATAAACTTTACATATGTAAGCATAAGCTCAACACCCATGATAAATATAAGTAGCCAACAGATCTTCATCTTCTTCAATTAACTTTTTTTATATAGCTCATATTAATCTATCAATCACATTTATTAATTTATTGTTAAGTATGACAAGCATGATGGGGATAATACAATCATATCTGAGGTACAATATTATTAGTCAACTAAGCGAAAAAAATAAAAAATTATTAGTCTCCCTTGTATAAAATGTAATCTTATTTTACGATTTACATATCTTTAGACTTATAAAAAATAATATATACACTTGTAAAAAATGTTATAGCATAGTGACCAGAGTCACAGGTCAAATTTAACAGGGAGAACACCTTTTTTTATATAAAGGTCAAATGATCGACAACAGATGTTTGTTATAAGATGCTTATTGCGCTTAATTCTTCTGATAAAATAAAATACACTAAAATCTAACCTAAGCGCAGTAAAAAAAAGTGGCCCCTTGTATTCACAAATCTAACACCTTACCGCGTCTAATTTCAATGATAAAGTATACTGCAACATACGAGCCCCCTCTATAGATAGCTTATGCATGTTAAAAAAGAATGAGCACCTAATGCAAAAATAAAAATTACTGGACCGCAGATTGATAACACTAATGCTAAAAAGGAATACTAACATCCGGACAAGCTACAATTAGGCAAACTAAATTGATAGCATAAGAAATTTAGAAGGCATGGCTATATATATCTTGTAAGCAACAAACTATAAAACTGTTACAATTCTGTAAATTATGAGCTTAAAGGCCAGAGGGGCTTAATTATATTGAAACTAGAAATGTAGATAAATGGGCGCCTCATCACTCGTGTCTTTCCAGAAATTTCTCTATAAGCACTGAGAATGCAGCGAAGCCTGCACAACCGACACATGCTGCTTGTGGTCCAGCTGAAAAATACAGAACAGCTATATAAGAGCTTAGGATTCAGGTAAGACAGTTATGAGGGACAACAGGGCCATATTAGTACGCACCAATTAGCTAGCCTGACATCGCATAAAAAGGTTGTACCAGTGCACAAGGCTTGTGCATTAGCTTTTTAGCACGTGTGATATCAATAAACTATTCAATTACTTAAAATGATAAAAAATGAATATGAC
This sequence comes from Oenanthe sinensis, assembly GCA_028671895.1. NCBI lineage: Eukaryota > Viridiplantae > Streptophyta > Magnoliopsida > Apiales > Apiaceae > Oenanthe > Oenanthe sinensis. Next base: position 43,711,033 of record CM053803.1, read on the forward strand.
CTCTTGAAAGAACATAAGATCTGAGCAAGATTCAATAAAACTTTTTCGGTTTACTAAGTTGGAAATTAGGGAATGGTGGAGAGTTTAGAGAATTGTATATACATTAAACAGTCCAAGTCAGTGAGTTAGAATTTTGTTTCATTCCTTTTATTCATCTCACAACAAGCTACAGCCTATCAGACCATACTCTTGCAATTGTTTTCTGTCTTCTCCTGTGTCATGTTACGGGTATTCCAAATATTATCTCTGCACCAGTCATTTAATTTGTTTGAGCTATTTACTATGTATCACTTGGAAGCATGGGCGTGTTTTTTCAGTATCAATAACCAAACTAATCTTCATGGCACTGCAACATGATCGACCACTACGAAATCTTATTGAATCCTAGAACTTTTACTAATTATGAGATATTCAGAAAAGTTTAAATGTAAGTATATATTATTCTCTTTAACATCCTCTAAAGGTAGAGGAGATTAGAAGAAGATCACTTTTAAATAATGACCCTCTAAAAGAATAAGTTTCATCTTGCTACTATGTAAGCAGCATACAAAGCATTCAAAATAATGACCATGAGAATTTACTAATGTCCCTGTCAAGACTCAAGAGTAGTCATAGAAGTGAACAAGACATTACCTTTCACTGACAGGGCGCCTCCGGTTACACACCCTGCAACAACTGTGTTTGTTATGTCATGTTTTGCACGAGCCTACGCAAAAAAAGGGTAAAACAATGTAAAAGAAGAGACTGAACTAAATTTGTTATAATCAAACAATTTCATATATAATAAAATTAATTTACGTCAAAGTAGAGATCTTTATATCACAAGCATATCATATATAATCTCCACAACCGGTTGTTTTCTTTCGTCCTTCCATTCTCCATAGAAACTAATAATCCATTTTTTGAAAACATAGACGTACCTTTTCAACAACACATTCAGCAGCTGAAAAAACTAAGCCCATTACAGCAAAAGCCTTGCAAGAACCCCAGCTTCTCCTACCCATCTGCTTCGCAGTATAAATAAATTGCTGTCTTCCTGTCATTTCGTCCTGCATTATAGGATTGTCTAAGGCTCCTAGAAACAATCCCATGAACAACCCAATGCCACCTCCTACCGACATTTACCAGCACAACAATACACAAAATTATCATAACATAACAACATACGTCTTCATTCGAAAGTATCTATCTGATTTCAGTATTATATTTACCATTAGTTAGCCTTAAGTTGTGCGTGATTGACTGAAAAGTGGAATAAAATGTAAATTATGATGAAATTTTAATTTTTATGCATGATAATTGATGCTCATTATATACTCTAGGACTCTACTATTTCAATCCACAAACTAAAACTAGTAGTGTTCTGTCCCAAATAATGTTCATCTATTCATCCTATTCATATTCTTTACATATCATATCACATAATTTTTGCCTTTCAACTAATTTCTTCTATGTATATATATATTTCAATCATCACATTTTTTTTGTTATCAAAACCTACTTTCATTCTATCAAACCGAAAACAATATAATCTACCTAGGCAGAACTACCTAGGACCCTGCATTAATACATGCCAAATACCTTATACAGAAACACGAACTAAAGAACAAACAATCAAACACCAATTCGGGGACTGAAGACGGGCATGGCAATTGGCAAGCTATTACATACATTGGATTTTATGGTATCATGCTCACACAGTCACACATTGTAGTTTTTTAGTCTAAACATTGCGATATTTTCTTAGTTAAGACTCGCTAAACAAAAATTAAACAAAATAAGATAATAAAGTTTCCGAGATTAACTCAGGAAAATTAGCTTAAGTGTTTTTTAGCATAGATATTTTTGTAATTGTCTATAATTACAATAACACATTCGTATTTATATGAAAATTTTTATTAACCTCGTGAAAATTAGGAAAATTATGTGAAGTAATCTCAGGAACATTCATTTCACAAGATAAAGTAGTCGAGTCAAGAATTAAAATAAACACAAACCCATGACACCACTAACGACGCTACGAACACCACAGTTGTTCCAAATATCTTGGCCCCGAACTTCTTCAATTGTGGGCAATCGTATCGGCTCCACCCGAGGAGGAGGATCTTGTAATACTGCTGTTTTGGCTGCGTTGTCTGAATTAGAACTAGTCATTGTAGCTAGCTTTAGTGCAGCTGTTACCGTTATAGCAATTTATGTGTACAATATATATGTGTAGATTTAAATGAAAAAAAGACAATGGGTGACGCTTGACAGTGCCGTCATAGATGAAGCGAGGGAAAAGAAAGCAAGGTTTATGAATAGGAAAAGTCTCAGTCTTGTCTTGGGCTACAAGTAGCCGTTTTATTTTCCCTTTAAAATATAGGAAATTTATATAATATGTCATAAATTAATGAAGTTATTTATCAATACGTCCATTTTTATATTCATTTTATAAATATGTCATATTACTTTATTATCACACTTGAATATGAATATTAAGACTAATATACCCTTAGATTAACTTAACGTACTTGACCTGTAATTAATAATAATTAGTAAATATAGAATTGTTTTATTTTCACAAGTCTTAATCTTATAATAATTTAATTTTTTTTGAAGATGAGTTTTGTAATACATGTTTTTTATTATCTAATTGTTTGAATAATAATATGATTGAATTCTCGAAACTTATTATATGTATATGTAAAATATAGGTTGTTTAGATCTTAATACTATTTTTTTATTTTCATTTTTTAATAATTTTTTGTGAAACAAAAAATTGAAAGACAAATTTTATTTTAAACTTTATATATTTAACATATATTAAAATTTTGCAATAAAATAATTTAGTCTCAAATTTAGATTTAGAGGATTTAATTTATTTATATTATAATTATATTAAATTTATTTTAGAATTTCAATTGATTTAAGCTAGAAGTATAAAAGTGTCCTTTTAAATACAAATAAAAATAAGACATATTTGTAAACAGCTTTTAAGTTTGGGATATATTAGAAAAAACCCTAAAATAAAATACAAAACAAATGTTTGGTCCACATCAATTCTTATTGGGCTCCAATTTTGTGGTAATAATAATAACACTCCATGTTATTCCCATACAATAAAACTTCTATAAATTAATAATGTCGGGATCGATAAATTTTATTAATTAATTAAGATTATTAATTAATTATAATAAAAGATGTATTGTTATTATTATGTTGGAATCAAAAATCTGTATTAAAAATATTAATTTATCGCGAGTTATTAATTTATCGAGGTTTTATCATAGGAACTATAGGATAAATGAATATATTATATAGAAAATATTAATATTATTAAAAGGTAATTTTATTCCACTAATATAATATATATATATATATAATATAGTTTTTTTGACAAATTTAAAGCAAAATTCATTAACTTGAACTGAACTCAGCCGAGCCAAATCCCCAATCGATTATGCAACCAGGTTGTTTTGTTTCCGAATCGCTTAACAGAGTAAATAAAAAATTTCTTGAAACTAAAAATGAATTCAATCTAGTCACCACGAGATTTGTTAGAACAGATACTCATTTGTAAGGTTATAAGTCAATCTAGTAAAAAAAATAAAAATGAATTTAATAGTTTACCGACCAATTCACCCTACACAATCTCTATAACATCAAGAGTAAAGTGCACTTTGTGTACTTGTATTTTGGGTGTCAGACCACTTGAGATATTGGACTTCTAAAATTACCATTTACTATACCGGACTTCTAACTTTTTTACAATATGTGTACTACCGTCAAATCTGGCTAACTCCGTTAAATTTTTCAAGAGCATTTCAAACTTTTCGTCATCATCTTCTTCCTCAAACTCATTTTCACCATTGTTGAAACCTTTGAGGAATTAAAAATTGAATATCTCATTCATTTCTTAACGAAATCAAGTCATTCAAATTGCAATATAACCATCTTTTTCTTCTCTACAAATTGATATTGATTTTCACTATCAATATTTTAATTTGGTGAAAACAATTTAAAAGGATATAACTAAAAAATATACATTAATTGAAGTTTATTAAATATACAAATTCTTGAAAGTACATCTTTGATAGTTATAATTGATATCCCATTATAGAGGAGAAAAAGAATATTTTAACGCAATTTAAATGAGTCTATTTCGTTATGAAAATGGATGATATATTCGAGTTTCAAGTTCTCACAGAAATTATCAATGTCGAAAATAAGTTTGAGGAAGAGGATGATTGATAAAAGACGAATTTATCCCTGAATTTCTAACAGTGTTAAATTAATTTGACGGTAGTACACACATTGTAAAAACGTTAAAAGTCCGGTATAGCAAGTAGTAATTTTAGAAGTCCAATATCTCAAGTAGTTTTACACCCAAAATACGAGTACACAAAGTGCACTTTACTCTAACATCAATAGATGAATTATCTCAATTAATAAATCTCTCACACATTTGGGAGTACCCATTTATCGAGATTTTGTGGTGTATTTAATCTAGTGGTACTCAATAAAATTTTTAAAAATTCATGTATATTCAATTTAAATTTTAAAAAATTCATTAAAATAGGATGATATTTAATTTGAATTTAAAAAAAATTCAAATCAATATACAATTTATGAAACGTTCCAAAATTCTATCTAAATTTATGAGACTCTATATCCACTATCCAAGATTGTATATCGAGTGTGTGAGAATCAATGTAAAATTTAAATCAAATACAATTTTTTAATATTTATAAATTAATAATGTTTTTTTTTATTTTTAAAATCCAAATTCAATAATATGCAAGTACCATACTGTTTAAAAAAAAGGTTGGACCAAAATAATATAAACTTGGGCCCTGTACAGTACTAAATCCCCCAAGTTGGGTTTGGGCTTACAAGTTGGGCCAACAAAGTATATACAGAAGTATCACCCATCTAGGGTTCTCTCCTCTGAGTCCTACCCGTGTAGCTCCAGCTCAGTCGGGTCATTAACATAACATCATGGTATCCTATTCATTTATCTCTTCTTGCTCTTTTATATATTTGTATATATACCCACCTCGCTTTAATATTAAAATGTGAAGATTATATATACAAATTTTTATTTAAACACTCCAACTCTGTTAAATGGTATTTTTTTATTTAATTTTGTGTTTTAATTAGATTATGTTGTGTAGAATGTATGTATTGTTTGTGGGTTTTGATTTTGAGGGTATGATGTTGTGTAGAGAATGTGGTTAAAACAAATGTTGAAATTTGTGTTTTGTTGGTGTATGGTTGATAACTAGTGGAATTGTTAGAAATTTAGTGATCATGTTTTGTGAAGAGCATGGAATTTTTAGTCTGTCGTTGTAATTTCGTGTACATTGGTTTGCAATAAACCCCGTAAGTTAGCTTATTAGTTTATGAATGGGTTGATGGCTCTCGTAAAGGCACTTTTTGAGTTCTATTTTGGTGCAGGCTCGTGGTTTGAAAAAGCATTTGAAGCGGCTTAATGCCCCGAAGCATTGGATGCTTGACAAACTTGGTGGAGCATTTGTAAGTGAAATTTTGTGAATGAATGATATTTGGAAAGCTTATGTTGAAGTCTAGGCTCTTGTTTTTATTTTTTGTTTTTTAATTACCAGGCTCCCAAGCCATCACTGGGCGGCACAAATCAAGAGAGTGCTTGCCCTTGATTCTTATTCTCCGAAACAAGCTCAAGTATGCCCTGACATACCGTGAGGTCCAATCTATTCTGATGCAGCGACATGTTCTGGTTGATGGAAAGGTTAGGACGGACGAGACATATCCTGCTGGTTTTATGGGTAAGCTAAACTCACTGATAAGTGCTAAGTATGTAATAGATATAGGATTTCAAAGTATTTGAGCTACTTAATTGGTGTATTATATAGTTCCAACCTTTTGAATTGAGTTGTGTACCAAATTGGAATTATTCTTCTTTTTTTTTCAAATGTCGTGTCAATCCCAAAAACCAATTAAAATTTCTGTCTTCTTTATGACACCAAGGGCAGATTTCGTCTTCATTCTGTGAGAGATGAAGAAGCAAAGGTTGGTCGCATTTCATAATGAACATGTTGAATACTGTTAAGAAAAAGTTATAGCTTCACCCTCATGACTCATGCTATGTCGTAATTTTGTTAATGCTGGCATCAAATTAAAAAAGAATTAGGTACTCAGAACTCGATATTGTGCCTTAAGCACCTGCAGTAGTTTTCGAATATCTAACTGCAGAACAAATCAGTTATTATTTGTGCAATCTATGTTCCCTGGACTAGTGGACTCTTGTCATTTACCTGAAGAACATTTATTGGGAACTTAGACAATCAAAAATTCATGTGTACACTATACCCTATTGTTTACATTCAACTTTTCAAAATATAGTAAGGATGACGTTTGTCGTGTATGAGAATTCCATATGAGTTAATGCAACATATGCAGAAACACATACAATATGACTTTATCATCAATTATTTGTTACTTTAATGCCCCACCATTATCTGTGAAAATGATGCAAGGATGCTTTTTTTCAGTGATGCATCTAATCTTAACTTCTGCATCTGTTTAATTTCAGTTTAAGCTGTGCAAAGTAAGATCCGTGCAATTTGGACAGAAAGGCATTCCATACATAAACACATATGATGGGCAAACAATTCGATATCCTGATCCTCTCGTTAAGGCTAATGACACCATCAAGCTGGATTTGGAGAACAACAAGATTGCCGACTTTATCAAGTTTGATGTTGGTAATGTTGTCATGGTCACAGGAGGAAGGAACACTGGGCGTGTTGGAATTTTAAAGAACAGGGAGAAACATAAGGGAAGTTTTGAGACGGTTCATATCCAGGATTACCTTGGTCATGAGTTTGCCACTCGACTAAGTAATGTGTTTACAATTGGTAAAGGTTCAAAGCCATGGGTCTCTCTACCCAAGGGAAAAGGTATCAAGCTGACAATTATTGAAGAGGCACGGAAGAGACAAGCAGCTCAGGCAGCCACCACTGCCTAGTGTATTTCGCTGGTTGTCCACTACTAAAGAAGACTATGAAGAGACTAGTAGCCAACCGCTTCTTGAGTCTGTATTTATCCTGAAATTGAGTTTCATCTGGATTTTGCTTTGATTGATTTTTCAATCGTACTGGGCTGTGGTTTATACTTGTCATCATTTTGACAGTTCTTATTTCCTTTTAAACGCACTACATCATTGGTTTTGTTTCTTGGTATAATGAACTGCAATGCTGAAGCAATTTCTTTAGTGAAATTTAATGATAACACATATAAACCTTATGCATATGCTTGTTCCGGTGTGGTTTAATGATATCAATATTGGGTAATTAAAGTCGTTTGACACATCTAATAAGTACTGTATTAAGTTGCATTTAAGTTGTAAATTAGATATAATTTAAACTTATAAATTGTTTATACAAGCTTATAAGAATGACTAATATTTAGGTAAATTTATTTTTTATATTATATTTTATTGATATTTACTATAAAATTTTATAACGTTGAGAATTTATGTTAATATAATATAATATTATCTGTGAGAAGTTGTATAAAAGGAGGATTATCGGGGGTTAGAGTTGTATGTTATTATATAATGATATTTATATATTAATATTCATAAACTTTAATGATATATTAAATAAAAATTATAGGATAAGTAGAATTCTTAAATTAGAAAATATAGAATATAATTTAAATATAATATAATATTATCTGTGAGGAGTTGTATAAAAGGAGGATTATCGGGGGTTAAAGTTGTATGTATGTAACATCCCCTTTCCAAAATGAGACGAGTGGTTATTTATCAAACCACAAACCTGTATAAAGAGTACTAAAATTCACCATACTTAATAATTAAATAAGTCTAACAGGTCTCCAAACTAATATCAATACCTCCAAAATAATTCAAAATGATAAATTCGAATATTGCCAAAATCTCTAATAATAAAAATGACTAAAATAATCCTTTAAGTTCAAACATCCTAATAAATGTAAATAAGGGAGCTTTCCATCACACATCCCAAGATCCCCCTAAGTACCTGCCAGAAGAAAAAATACGACATGAGCCAAATGCCCAGTACGGATTGGAATATAGTTTATAAAACAAGAAGCAAGATATATACTCCCTCTGTCCCATTCAATTGTATACACTTTCTTTTTTTGGATGTCCCTCTCATTTGTATATATTCCAAAAATAGTAAAGTTTTAATAATAAAAAACACTATTACACCCATTAACTTTTCTCCACTATGTCAAATTCATAATATAAAAATACTATTACACTCACTACTTTCCTCCACTATCTCAAATTTATTATTAAATATTAATAGGTCCCACCACTTTACCCACTTTTCATCTAACCTTACTCATTTTTTAATGGATGCATTGGTCTCCGTGCCCATGAGAAATGCATACTTCTCAATGGGATGGAGGGAGTAATTTGATAATAATAAATAAACTTTAATTTTTAAAGACAAGGCTGAAGCAAAGAGGGGTTAGGATATTTCATACCGATATCAAAACAGATAACAAATACACACATCATAGGGTACCTAATGCGTGCAACAAACCGGACGTGTACGGCATATACAACCTCACCGTCAAATATCAAATCACAAATTAAATCAAATCTGGGTGCACCCACATATCCTCAAACAAATATCAAATACGCAAAGCTCGCCACCTGAGCTATCAGAAGGATACGTCGTGACTAATCACACTGTCACGGAAGTGTCATGCCACTGGTGCCGCAATGACATGGCTGTAGTACCCCGACAGCTGGTTAAATCGGTATACCCTATATCACTCTAAGGGTTCTAATAAAATAATTTTCACAATTTTAAAATCACCTGAACAGATATTTCATATATTCTACGCAGATATGTAACATATATAATTTTCAAACGGAACGAATTAAATATAACTAATCCTAAAAAAAAGTAGCGTTGAAGAGAAAGGGGACGAAATTCGTACCTCGAAATAGCAATCTCAAACACTAACGAAAACTGCATAGACTCACAAAATTTCTGGTTCACGATCTGTTCTTCTTGATCAAGACAATTCAATGCGTCCAAGGTACCAAGTAGCGCCTCTGTATTTCTTCCACTTTAAGGTTTAATAAAACTCACGGTTGTGTATACATGGGTCTTGTATATATATACTGAATAAAATAATCCTTAACACCCAATCGAAAATATCACATCTCAAACGTCGAACTTCTTCATAACTCCAATTCTGCCCAGATCTGTATTTTACCTTTTTGACCCTCTAAACGATGTTTTCTGGAAAAACTTAAAACACAACAATCGTAGAGAACGAAAAGATCTTTCTAAAAAGTCCAGAATCAATGAATTCCGACTTACGATGAATTATTACGAATTTTACAAGACAGCTGATTTGTGTATGAATAATCCTACGAATTTTACAAACAAAGATGAAGAAAAAGAATAAGGATTTGTGTATCGAGAAAAATTTACATATGTTTAGTCTTGGTAGCTAGAAAAGAATATGAAAGAATGAGGAGATCTTAATCTATATGTAGAGTTTTAAAATCCTACAACAAAACCTACTACGATTCAAATACCAATATTCGAAAGCCCGTTATTCTAATCCAGTTTTAATTCCAAATCTCTATCTAATTTTAATCCTTTATTATTATTATTAATCTATTTTATTACAAATTCTATTTCTAATCAAATTTAATATAATAAATATTATGGTTAAAGAAAATAATCTTTACAAATTCTAATCTAATTCTAATTATTATTATTAATATCTAAATAAATAAATTACGGATATTACAATGTATGATATATATATATATTTTTTTTTATTTTTTTTTAAAATTTGATTTTATTAAAATTGAATGGTTAAGATCGTTTGATATTTATATATTAATATTCATAAACTTTAATGATATATTAAATAAAAATTATATGATAAGTAGGATTCTTAAAATAGAAAATATAGAATATAATTTAAATATAATATAATATTATCCGTGAGGAGTTGTATAAAATGAGGATTATCGGGGCTTAGAGTTGTATGTGTGATATATATTTTTTAAAATTTGATTTTATTAAAATTGAATGGTTAAGATCGTTTGATATTTATATATTAATATTCATAAACTTTAATGATATGTTAAATAAAAATTATAGGATAAGTAGGATTCTTAAAATAGAAAATATAGAATATAATTTAAATATAATATAATACTATCCGTGAGGAGTTATATAAAAGGAGGACTACCGATGGTCAGAGTTGTATATATGATATATATTCTTTTTAAAATTAGCTTTTATTAAAATTGAATATTTAAGATTTCATATAAAATTGGACGGTAAAGATCTTTTCTATGATTCACTTTGTACCAAAACTTTTAATTTTTCGGCTATAATAATATAGCATAGATGTTAAAACAAAGCGGTACTAAATGTACAAGAAGCTTGTAGTATCATCAATGAAAATGAAAATAAATAATCGTATATAGATAAATCTATTTTAGCAAATGCGGTAATCGATATTTAATACTAACAAAATTTAAAATTTACAAGCTTATAGTATAGATATACTCCAATTTTCTTCTAACAGAATATAGCTAGTCAATTTATTTTATTTTCTATTTGAATTCGTAATTCATGAAGGCCAGTCACAAGCTTATAGATGTTTGATCTTGAATAGTTTCATCTTAAAGATGACGAAGATAAGTGCGGATAACAAAAAATGATTTTTTTTTTCTCGTTTTTTAGCATATTAGGAATTATTTTATAGTTATGGATGTTACAAAAATGTATTTACTGAAATAACTCTTTGTATTTTATAATAATTTTATTCACTCTTTCAATTATTTTAACGAGATTAGGAGAAGTTCATAAATTGATCAAAAAATTCTATAAATTTACTTAAATCCCTTCAATCCCACAAAATTTACATTTTTTTAACAAAGTTCCAATGCACACATATTTTAATAAATGCACACATATTTTAATAATATTTTATAATAATATTTTCATTGAATATCTCAATAGTTTAAAAACTTAACTAAATGCATACATATTTTAATAAATGTTTATAATCTAGTTTCAAAACTCCTAAATTTAATACTTCCTTCGTCCCGATTCAACTGTCTTGTTTGACTTTTTTATGATCAATTTGACTAAATTTTGACCAAAGATTAGAGATTATTCTTTTATAATTTTTGAAAATTAAAATTTACATATTAAAGTAGATTATATATATTTTCTAATAACATATTTTTTATAATGATATAATATATCTAAATCTTGGTCAATTTGAGCATGAAAAGTCAAACATGACACTTGAATCGGGAGGGAACGAGGGAGGGAGTACTCTTTAACATGAAATCCTAGACAATCTTTTGATCGATAGTAATGCGTGATTTGATTAATAAAATCTCAAATTAATTTACTGAAATATTGTTGTGTTGTGCAAGTAGATTTAAATGGCCTTTGTCTATAGTACTTGATTTTCTCTACTCAGAATTGTCCAATGTTGAACTTGTGCATGCTACTAGCAACCAAGCAACCCCATATTCTCATCAACTTTATCGTCACAGAGGAGTGGCTGGGATTTCTAAGCTCCGAAACAGAGCTACCACCTAACATAAGTTTCTGTACCATTCCTAATGTCATTCCATCTGAGCTTGTTCGAGCTGCTGATCATCCGGGGTTCGTCCAAGCAACTTTAACCAATATGGAAGAGCCAGTTGAGCAGTTAATCGACAGGCTTGATTCGCGGCCTGTGGTAATTATATACGATCTGTTTCTAGGATGGCTACAAGGAGTAGGCAACTGCAGGAATATTTCTGTGGCTCCACTATGGCCGATGTCTGCCACTGTTTTTTCGATGTTTAAGCACACTAATCTACTTCTACGAAATGGGAACCTCCCAGTAACTAACTTGTCAGGCTAGTTTAAATTAATTCGGAAAAATTACTCCCTCCGTTAGTTTAAATTAACCGGAAAAAATTACTCCCTCGGTCCCTGTTTAGTTGTCTCTTTTTTTAAAAAAAATTGTCCAAAAATAGTTGTCTGTATCTTGTTCTAAATTATATTTTTTACATATTTTTCCTAAATTAATTGCTTTTCAATATAGTTTTAAAACTTGCTCTGTTCAAAAGAGACCTTTTATTTTTTGTTGTAACCAAACTTAAAGAAGCTAGCTTGGGTATTAGTATAGAAATAGGAACTTCATATTAAAACTTTGCTGAAGAAAATGAAAAATATATTTGTACTGGATATAGTTCAGAAAATTTTATGTTGTTAAATTGATGCATATGCTGTATGTAATTAATTTTCGAGCTATGTTCTGTGTGTTCAGTGTTTTGATTGTTTCTGTTGTGTGTGTGTTTTTTTTTTTATAAAATTGGCATTCGATTTAAAATAAAGCAAGGAGAGAAAGAGGTAGATTATATCCCTGGTGTACCTTCAACACGCATACTTGATCTTCCCACAGCATTCTATGGAGGAGGTCAACCTATCTTACATAGAGTTCTTGAATCTATTTCATTGGTGCAAAAAACACAGTTCCTTCTATTTACTTCTGTTTACGAGCTCGAACAAAAAGTCATTGATGCTTTGAGAGCGGAGTATTCCATGCCTGTCTATGCCATTGGTCCTGCCATCCCTTACTTCAAAATCAAACAAGATTGTTCGACTAAAGATGAAGATGTCCCTCATTTTATCAAATGGTTAGACAATCAACCTAATAATTCTCTCTTGTACATTTCTCAAGGGAGCTTTCTTTCTGTTTCGAGCAATCATTTGGATGAAATTGTTGCTGGGGTTCTTGATAGCGGAGTAAATTATCTGTGGGTAACAAAAATGGATGCTTCTCGGATCAATAGTGGGAATGGGTTGGTTGTGCCCTGGTGTGATCAATTAAGGGTCTTGTGTCATCCTTCTATTGGCGGTTTTTGGTCACATTGTGGATGGAATTCTACTAAAGAAGGTATGTTTGCTGGTGTTCCAATGCTAACTTTGCCTATAATGTGGGATCAAATTCCAAACAGTAAAGTTATTGTGGAGCATTGGAAGATTGGATGGAGAGTGAAGGAGAGAACCCCAGTTGAAACAATAACGACAAGGGATGAAATTGCAAGACTTGTAAAGAGGTTTATGGAGTCTGAAAGCACCGAGGGAGAAAAGATGAGGAAAAGGGTGAAAGAATATAAGGAGATAGCTCGCCAAGCTACTGCAATAGGTGGATCATCTAACAATGCTATTGGTTCTTTCCTCGACAACATTTTACAAACCAAAACAAGTTAAGGCCGGTTTCAAGATAAATTTTCCAGTTATCTGTTTTCGACTTTTGAAATTTTTTATAATCTCTCATTTTGCTATTGTTTCTAAGCATTGACCGATAACTATTAAGCTTGATATTAACTTGCCCCATGTTCTAGTCAATTCAATGGTTTTCGCAGAATTTTAGTCAATTGCAACATAACGTCAAAACACTGAAATAGGTTTTAAGTTCGTACTCAGAGTAGTTATTTGAGATTCCTTTTTAAATATCATTAAAATGAAAGAAAATATAGAAAACCTTTTTGCAGCTTTACTATCAAAAATGGAAAATATCTTGTTACTGTATAATTGTATATAGTTCAGCAAATTTTGAACATGTTCTGAGCAACTCTTTTGTTATAGAAACTCAAGCATACATGTATGCAGTTTTATATAAATATTTTCTTTGTTAGATATCTTGATGATTTGATTTGTGTTTTTTACCTGTTTTAAATTTTGCATTTGATTAAGAATAGAGCAAGGAGAGCATGAGGTAGACTACATTTTTGGTGTACCTCTAACACACATACTAGATCTTCCCTCGGCATTCTACAAAAGAGGTCAAACAATCCTAAATGATATTCTTGAAGCTATATCATTAATACAAAAAACACAGTGTCTTCTATTTACTTCTACGTACGAGCTCGAACAACGAGCCATTGATGCTGTGAGAACTGAGTACATTGTTGTCTTGTTCAACAACGAGTAATGATGCCCCTCATTATATCAAATGGCTAGAAAATCAACCCAATTATTCTGTCTTGTACATTTCTCAAGGGAGCTTTCTTTCAAAGTGATCAATTGGACGATATTGTTGCTGGGATTCTTGATAGTGGAGGGAGCTATTTCTGGGTAACAAAAATGGAAACTTCTCGAATTAATGGTGAAAAGGGTTGGTTGTGCCCTGGTGTGATCAGTCAAGGGTCTTGTGTCATCCTTCTGTTGGCAGTTTCTGGTCACATTGTGGTTGGAATTCTGCTAAAGGTTCACTTTTCGCTGGCGTTACAATGCTAACTTTGCCTATAATGTTTGATCAATTTCTGAATAGTAATATCTTTGTGGAACATTGGAAGATTGGATGGAGAGTCAAGAAACCAACTGCAGTTGAAACATTAGTGACAAGGAATGAAATTGCAAGACTTGTAAACAGGTTCATGGACTTGGTAAGCGACGAAGGGAAAATGATGAGGAAAAGAGTGAAAGAACTTGAGGAGATAGCTTGCTAAGCTACTGCAAAAGGTGGATCATCTGAGAATGCCATTGATGCTTTCATTCACAACATATTGCAAGGTGGATCATCTGAGAATGTTGTTGGAAATTGATATACCTTAAAAAAAAAAGCCCAAATCATAAAAAAAAAATCATATTTTTAAGACTTGCTCAATTACAAGTTGAGTATTATTATTAGAGGATAAGCATAGTAATTTACTATATTTTAATAAATTAAAATCAGGGGAGTTTTTATAGGCAGACATGATTTGAATAAAACAAGATATATGCATTTTATAAGAAACCAGTAGTTCTTTATTACTATAAAAAGCGTGGTACTCAAAAAAACAGCTCACAACAAGTCAATAACATTATCCAATCTTCTCATCCTCACACACCCTGAGAACAATGGCAGACTTAAAACCAGTTACATTAGCTCACTTGATTGCCGTGCCCTTTCCGGGCAGAGGCCACATTAACCCCATGCTCAACTTCTGCAAGCTACTAGCTATCAAACGACCTGATATTATTATAACCTTGGTTGTTACTGAGGAGTGGCATGGGTTTTTAATCTCTGAAGAGGTGCCACATAACATAATTTTTGGCACGATTCCTAATGTCCTTCCGTCTGAGCTGGTTCGTGCTGCTGATTTTTCAGGCTTCTTCGAAGCAACATTAACCAAGATGGTGGAGCCTGTGAAACGGTTTATTGACCAGTTGGATTTGCGGCCTATGCTAATTATTTACGATACATTTTTAATGTGGATCCCGAAAGTAGGGAAGCGGAGAAATATTCCCGTGGCTTCATTTTGGACAATGTCTGCTACTGTGTTTTCGATGTTCCAGCATCGCCATCTCCTTGAACAAAATGGCCACTTCCCGATAACTAATTTGTCAGGTTAGTTCAAAATGAAAATGATCTTTATTTGGAAAAAAAAATGCCAACTTTATATTTTAGGTGTATGTGAAAGATTTAAGACGACAATATTTTTATTTTTCATTATTGTGCATATCAAATGAGAATTAGGAATGAGAAACATGTCTAATCAAATTCAACCAGCTCAGACCAGTTTATATTGAATTCATTGACTCAATTAAGCATGAATTCCTCCATCACTTTCTGCAAAACTAAAAATGGTCGAGAATCAAATATTGTAAAACTTACTCTCTGCAAAAAATTTCTCAGTCATTTAGATAAATATTTTGCAGCTGATTATAACACCGTCCCTCTTCACAAATCAAGTCTCTCAGCACCCACCGAGAATACCTCCCCCTAACAAGGTGCTTGACTCCCCTTGGCCTTGCTAAGAGTCCACCTAGAGATCGTTGTAAATTGTGATTTGTCGATTTGATATTATTATTGGATGCTATTGGTCAAACCTCAACCCAAAAACTATCTCGTATAAAAGAATTTTTCTCAAACTTATTAACCAATGTCTTGCTCCTTCCCCAATCCATGTGGCATAATCTAAGAAACTATACTGTTGGAATTACTTGGAAGCCAAAGTCAAATTTCGAGTGGACATAAAACCGGGAGTAGCAGTTGAACATAACAGATAACCCTGTATACATGGCTCAGCAAAATTTCTATTATAGAATTTGAACATATAAATGTATGGTTTTCTGTCTATATTCTCTTTGTTATATATCTTGATGATTTTTGCTGTTCCATCCTTTTTTTTATTGTAAATTCTGTATTTGACTAAATACAGAGCAGGGAGAGAATGAGGTAGATTACATCCCAGGTGTACCTACAACACGCGTACTAGATCTTCCATCACTATTCTACGGAAGAGGTCAAGATATCCTTCAAAGAGTTTTTGAAGTTTTTTCAGTGGCAAAAAAGGCACATTTTCTTTTATTCACTTCGATCTACGAGCTAGAGCAACAAGTTATTGATGCTCTGAAAGCCGAGTTTTTCATGCCTGTCTACGCTATTGGTCCTGCCATCCCTTACTTCCAAATGAACCAATATTGTTCTCCTGCTAATAATGCTCAAGACATCCCTCATTATATCAAATGGCTAGACAGTCAATCTGATAATTCCGTCTTGTACATTTCTCAAGGGAGCTTTCTTTCAGTTTCTAGTGATCAATTGGACGAAATTGTTGCTGGGGTTCTTGATAGTGGAGTGAGCTATTTTTGGGTAACGAGAATGGAAGCAACTAGGATTGATAGTAAGAAAGGTTTGGTTGTGCCTTGGTGTGATCAATTAAGGGTGCTGTGCCATCCTTCTATCGGCGGTTTTTGGTCACATTGTGGGTGGAATTCTACTAAAGAAGGTGTATTTGCTGGTGTTCCAATGCTAACTTTGCCTATATTGTCAGATCAATTTACAAATAGTAAAATCATTGTGGAGGATTGGAAGACTGGCTGGAGAGTGAAGAGGCGAACCGCGTTTGAAACATTAGTGAAGAGGGTTGAAATTGCAAGACTTGTAAAGGGGTTTATGGACTTGGAAAGTGATGAGGGGAAAGAGATGAGGAAAAGAGTTGAAAAGCTTAAGCTAATTGCTCGCCAAGCTACTGCAGAAGGTGGATCATCCGAGAATGCCATTGATGCTTTTATTGACAACGTATTACCATCCGACAGACATTAAGTTTCTCTGCATGTTTTTACAAAATAAACATTACTTGCAGACCATTAGAATGATTATGATCAGTTTATTGTTGTTTCTAAGCATCAAAATTGATATTAAGCTAAACCATGTCCTTCTTAATCTAATAGTTTATTGTTTCTGGTTCCTTTGTTCTCTTTCTCACTAGAAATCGCGCAGTAGAGTTTTAGCGAAAACGAATGTGTAAGCATCATTGACAAAAGTTTGCGGTGAAATTCACATTTTCTGCTCGAAAAACACTCTATCTGCCCAGTGCCCTACAAAAATAGTTTAGATTGCAGCACTTCTCTTCAGTTTCTTCGACCATTTCATTGTCAACAAAAGATAGTAATCTGGTGTTCAGAATATTAATGTAATTGCATACATGATTTAGCGGATTAAGTGGATGGCTTTGTCACACATATTATGACATTGGCCTAAGTTTACGTTTATCAAAGTGAGAGTAACATGATTTTAAGAAAACGAGGAATGATCAGACCAGTACGCAACTACTTGTTCATTCTTTTATCAAGTGTAGACGTGTAGTAATAAGTACTTCACATGCATGGACCCTAACCAAGCTCATTATATCATTAAATAGGTAAGGGTTTAGAGATTGTGGTTGAGGACCCTAAAATCACGTTTAGATAATTATCTAAAGTTAATACAATGTTACAGTTATTTTTGTAAATAGAAGATGGCGGATCCTATTATTATAACAAAAATGTCATCCAACTTTTATACTCAAAATGCTTCTAACTTTAAGTAAATTATCTAAGACCGACTTTGATTTTAGAAATATTTTTCTCTTAGACATTTATTTATTTAAAAATAAATAAAAATTTGGGACTAAAGGACACTATATATTTAAGTGAATAAATCACAGATCTCAAGTATGTTAGGATTGAGGATGATAGTTATAATTTATATATTCACTCTCTTGGATTACAGACTTTGATCTCAAACTTCAGAGGTAGCCTTGCTTCCTTTTTAAAGCAAACATGTGGAATCTCATTGGCAAGCCCCCCATCTTCCGCATATCTTGCTCATTGCTTATTTTCCAACGTGTTTAATTACAAGTGGTCGAAAATGTAGTTATATTTATTATTTAATTATAATTTATAAATTTTAGGAATGTTTATATTAATTTTCAAATTCTTTCAAATACTCCTAAAGTAATAATTACAATTAGAACTTTTGAATTCTTTATAATATTTGTTAAATTTTTTAAGATAATATACTTCATCTATCATTTTGGTCATTTTGACTTTTTGTACATGGTTTAAAGTGTAAAAAAACTACTTGTATATATTTTTTTAGGATATACTTTTTCTGAATAATAATATAAATATTATATTTTTATTCAAAAAAGAAAGAAAATTGAAATAATTATATATGCAACACCTCAAAATCTCAAATTACGTGCAAAAAGTCTTTTAAGAAGTTTCAGAAGAAGCTTTACGTATTTACCATCTTCACGTTCAAAAATGATATGCACATAGCACCAAAATAAAATGATGTGTACAACAAATTGTAATCATGGTCGTTGAATTTATTTCACAATCATAGGTTCATATGTGGTCCCTCTTTCGTAACCGTAAGTAGCTCAGCTTCTCTTGAGTTTATTGTCAAGAAATTTATAAATCGAAAAATAAATGTATTTCTAACTTGTAAGAGAGATTGTGCTAAAATATATGGAGTTATTTTTATAATTTAGCACTAGAAAATGGTTTTTGTGTTAAAATAACATCATGTCTCTAATTTATTGTTCTAAATCTTGTTCCAAATTAATAAAATTGATAAAAGTGGTATTGAATATATTAGCTAAAAATTGATATCTCTCATTTATTCATTTCCCTCTTTTTTTTTACTTTTTGATGAGGTTGTACACCTTTGGAGTGGAGAATTTTAGTTTTTGTTCTATAATATAGATATAGAACAAGATATAGCACACGATTGGACTTGCCCGAGGCTTATAAAGTACAGCAAACCAAACTGAGCTTGGTTTTCTTCTGTAACATAATTCTTTAGGATCTGTATAGGCTTCCCGAATCCCTAAATATCAGACAATCAACTCATTTTACAAGCCATGGGATCAATGATAGACTTGGAACCAACTCTTACTACTCACTTGGTGGCCATACCATTTCCAGGCAGAGGCCATATCAACCCAATGATAAATTTTTGCAAGCTACTAGCAACCAAGCAACCTGATATTCACATAACCCTCATTGTTACTGAGGAGTGGCTCGGTTTCTTAAGTTCCGAAACCAAGCCACCGCCTAATATGCACTTCCGAACTATCCCCAATGTCCTTCCTTCTGAGCTGGTTCGTGTCGGGGATCATACTGGCTTCATAAAAGCTACGTCCACAGAAATGAAAGCCCCTGTTGAGTTAGTGATAGAGGGGCTTGAGCCTAAGCCTACGGTTATTGTATATGATGCTTTTTTAACTTGGGCAGGGAGTATACAGGGGAATATTTCTACAGCAGCATTTTGGCCAATGTCTGCTACGGTGTTCTCCATGTTCTTGCACTACCATCTTCTATGTCAAAACCGCCATTTGCCTGTACTCAATTTATCAGGTCAGTTCAGAACAAGTGCTCAGGGCTTGTACTAATTTCAAATTTTTTTCTCCGTTTTTATCGTCTCTCAGAAAATTTGTGCAAAATACGGATTTTTGATTAGATATATTCGCAAAATACAATGATCAATAGATTATAATTAATTAAAAGAATTCGTCTAAGGGTATATTTTAATTAAAATTTAATTAAGAAGAGTATTTGGAGTTGAATAGGAATGACGAGACGACCGACCAAACACCAATTCAACTTTAATTACATAATAAATTAAATAGTAAATTAAATTTTGGTGGCCAAAGTTTGTACCAAATTCCAAAATAATGGTTCTATTTTGAAGTTTGCAAATCGGTGGCCAAAGTTTTTATTAGGTTTTCAAAATAATGGTTCTAGTTTATTTATATATTGGTGACCATTATTTGTTTCAGATTTATATATTGATGACCATTATTTTGACCGAATTACAAAAAGGTGATTGTACTTTTATGGTTGACACAATAGTTATGTGTTATCAATTTTTTTTAAATTATTAAAAATAACTTTAATTTTTTATATTTGTTATTTGACTTGTTTTATTAAAAACACAAATATCGTTTTGAAATTCGATAATAACTATGACCACCATTATGTAACTCCCAAAATAGAGTTATTCTATTAAAAACCTAATTAAAAAGTTGGCCACCAATTTACAAATTCGAAAATACAAGCCATTATTTTGAAATTTCGTGCAAACTTTGGCCACCAAAATTTAATTTACTCTAAATAAAAACATATACTCCATCTGTCCTAGTTTTCTTTACCTCATTTCTTTATTTGTTTGTCCAAAAAATGTTGTCCACATTCACTAAATATAGTAAATTAAGAGTTAATTTTGTTAAGTTTTATGAAAAATAATACACAATTTTAGTAAATTTTAATTTGTTTAATGTAATTGAATAAATGGTGGAATTTTATCCATGGACAAGTAAAATGGCTATATATCAAATACTCCTCTTTTTCAGTCGTGAGAGTGTGTAGCTTTTCATAAAAAGCAATGCCACATATATTACATGTCTAGTCGTTGGGGAATAATAAACTAGATGGTGAGAATTAGACGGTAGAAACCGATCATGATTCATGTCTAATCTCACTCATATGCAACTGATGTGCTGGTACATTGGTATTTCAGAAAATGAAATTTTGGAACGATTAAATATTAAACGAGTTTTTAACTTTTAATTAACTTTACGCCTTAAATTTGGCAGTCAATAAACCTCGATAAGTTAAAATTTCAAAAGTTTATTCGACTAGGTTAAATTCGACTAGTTAAGATACTGACAATTCTCATTCTGTTCGTTTTCCAAATATTTGCAGAACAAGGAGAAACTCAGATAGATTACATTCCCGGTGTACCATCAACACGGATACTTGATCTTCCAACAATATTCTATGGAAAAGGTCAAGATGTCCTGTACAAATGTCTTGAAGCTGTTTCATGTGCACAGAAATCAAACTATCTTCTGTTTACTTCAATCTCAGAGCTTGAACAACAAGTGATTGATTCTCTCAAATGCGAGCTTTTGGTGCCTATCTACACCATCGGTCCTGCCATACCTTACTTCCAAATTAAAAACCATATCTGCAATAACCAAGATGAGCCTGGTTATATCAAATGGTTGGACAATCAAGCAGAAAACTCTGTTTTGTACATTTCTCAGGGAAGTTTTCTTTCTCTCTCCGAGGATCAGCTCAATGAAATTATCTCTGGAATTCAAGATGCTGGTTTGCATTTTTTATGGGTTACACGCATAGAAACATCTAAAATTAACGGTGGTAATTCTGACAGGGGAATGGTTGTGCCATGGTGTGACCAGCTGAGGGTCCTATTCCACCCTTCTGTGGGAGGCTTTTGGACACATTGTGGATGGAATTCGACTAAAGAGGGTGTCTTTGCTGGCATTCCAATGATAACTTCACCTTTGGCATGGGACCAAGTTCCGAACAGTAAGATGATCGTGGATGATTGGGGTGTCGGTTGGAGAGTGAAGAAAGAGACAGGAGTCGAAACATTGACGAAAAGGGATGAAATCGCAAGGGTCGTGAAGAGGTTTATGGACTTGGACAGTGATGAAGGGAAATTCATAAGGGAAAGAGCAAAAGAACTCAAGGAGATCTCTCAACAAGCTATTGCAGAAGGTGGATCAGCTGATCATGCAATCTATTCTTTCATTAGGGACATAACAAAATCTTGCAGTCATTAGGCAAGTTTCCAATAAACATTAGAACCATCATAGTGAATGTGTCCAATACTAGATGATGTACCGAATGACGTTAGAAAACGATCGGATCCAGTCAATGTACTAACATGCTGTCATATTTGTACCAGTCAAATCTTATTATTTGCTATTAAAATTCTCTATCAACATTTATCGAATTCCAGATCATTATAGTGTAGGTGACTAAAATCGAAGAAAAAATTATTATATATAAAAATTCTTAGAATTCTTAAAAATGAATCTCATTATGTTGAATTATACATTAATGTGTCTTGTATAGTTATCATTAAAACTAGTTTTAAGTTATCATTCAAAAATAAAATTTTAAATCTTCCATTTTATCAAATTTAAGTTTAAAATATACAATGAATCGGTCTAAAAAATGTAAATAAATAAAGAAAATTGATCAGAACAAGTATTGGTCACAACTATCACTTCGCGCTTTTACTTTGCAGAAAGTAAAAAACAAAGAAACTGTGTTTGAAGCGCGGATAAAAAATATGGACCCTAAATTTAATAAAAAATGAAGTGATTATTCACGATAAATAAAGGTCGATGAATGTGGCTTGAGCACCCGGACTCGTAAATAAATAAGGGCAGATCCCCGACAAGTGTTTGTCATTTAACTAAATTTTAACAAATGGTTTTACAATCGTTGAATCATCAGTTGAACGGTGCAAATTAAAAAAAAACACCCGAGTCTTGGTTAATAAGCGAGACTCGTTTAGCGAACATCGATTAATAAGCGAGGCTCGACGGGAAACTAAATCACACAATAGCCCCAAATTTAAGAACAAGCTGTTAGAACAAACTCTATTAGTTGTTGACACCGTGTCCTTAATATTTCATAGTCCTTTTTGCAAATAGAATTATATCAGAACTGATTATCAGATGCATTTTCTATCTGTTTGCCTCCTCAGTAGCAGCATCACCATCCTATTCAAAAAATGATACTAGCTAATTGTTAGCTAGTGAATGCTATGAAACTTTAATTTCTCGATCAAAACAGTTGTTTGGAGAGCACCTCATGGAATAAAATGGTTTGTATCTCACAGGGGAAAAGAGTGTATAACAATTAACAAACCAGTTCTTTGAAGCAAAAGGGTAAACGATGAGCCTCTCTTGTTAAATAAGGCTCGTGCACATGCCTCTTTTAATTACAGAAACTCAAATCATTTTTTTTAAAAAAAATCTTAATCATTGAACAACTTATCCAATAACTGTAAAATAATTTGTTAAAAACCCTTAAACAGCAAACGCTCGCCAATGATCCGCCCCATGAATAAATAGTAGGGGAGAACAAACTCTGGTTCGATTTTAGGATAAAACCGGAACCGAAATCGGAGATTCTCGAGAACCGCAACCGAACCATCGGTCTCGATTTTGATTTCAAAAATTCCGGTGCGGTTTTAAAACCGATTGAAATAGAAAAAAGAAAAATCTTACAAACTAAATAAATAAAACCTAGTTAAAAAATAATCTCATCATTATATCTTATATATAATAAGTGTATAAGAGATATTATCCCATTACTATTAAGGATCAAGAATTCGATACTCACTAACAATTTATTTAAATTTTACTTTTTTTACTTAACTTACTGAATTTATATATTTTGGGAATTCTTAAATTCTTTTAAAATTTGTTGTTTTATCCAACCTTGTATTGATATCACTGAATATCAAAATGCATGTATTCTAGTTTTAGACCTTAAATAATGTGGTCGTTTGGGGTTTCTTAAACTTAAAATAAGTTACTTATTTCATATTTTTTTAACATATTTTCATATTTTTTTAATGATAAATATTTATTTTAGAATTTTAAAACAAATATTATTTTTAAAATAAAAAATAAGTTACTTATTTACGTACATACCTACTTTTTTCTAAAAATAAAGGTTTATTTCTAAAAATAAGTAGTTGCCAAACGCGAATGTAGGTTTCAAATTAAGTTCCGGGTATTAGTTCCTCCGGATCAAAAGCAACAAGGTGAGCACATCAACTTCAAATTATTTAACAAATACAGTAGTATACAAGTTTCAGAAAAAAACAAATAGTATATCAGGAACAGTCACCTAAAACAAGAAAACATTGACAACAATAAAATCTTATAAATAATTTACTCCACTTAATATTTGTCTGATTGACCGCGATGTCTATAAAGGGATTTGAATCTCTATGACTAACTTCGGCCAGGAATCATGGTACTAATTACCTACCACCATGAGCGGACCTACGGTCCTAGCATCGAAAGCATATGCCCCACTTAATTTTTAGTCCGAAAAGTAAAATAGTATATGCTTAACTTAAAATTCTTTATTCAAATAATATAAATGCCTTTACTAAAATTTAATGAAAGAAAAAACTTGAATTTTTATATTTAAATTTATAATATATTTATTTTAAGTTATGGTTTTTTTTAAAATAAAGAAATTATATTTAATTAAAATAAAAAACTTATAAATATAACAAAATTTTATTTTAAAATACAAATTTTAAATATCTATATATATCTTTAATATTATTTTAAAATTTATATTAATAATATTTATAAGATAGTCGGCCTAAAATTAGATGTTATATATAATTACATAGTACCCTAACTGAAAAATGATTTTGGATCCGCCACTGCGTACCACTAACAAACATGCATTAGAATTCTATGCATAATTCTTTATTTTTAAAAAAATAAATGACAGTCCTTATAATTATTATTTATAAAATATATATTTATTAATTTTAAAAAATTATATATAAAAAATTTATTTATTTTAATAATCGGTTCGGTTTAAACCCTGGGACCGGAACCAATTAAACGGTTCTACATTTTTTTTCAATTTCAATTTCAATTTTATTGATTTTCATTGGTTTCGGTTCGGTTTTATTTCAATATTTTGCTCGTGAAAAATAGTGCTCCCTCTATTTTTTTATATTTGACGTTTGACTATTATGCAAATATGTTAAAGTGCTTTGATTGTATAGTTAAAATAATTAAATTTTGAATAAAAACATATAACTTATACTAAAATTCACAAAAAATAATTATTTTAACTATTCCATCAAAATGCTTTGAATGCCGTGAGTCAAATGGGGTGTTGGCCCTATATGTCACAATTTGAGGAGAAAATGCGTTAAATGGCACACCCTCAAAAAAGGTCCTAAATAGCACTCCAAAACGCTACATTGTGTAGCGTTTTGCAAAAAAAAAAACTCCCCAAAACGCTAATTTAAGTTGTGTTTTAAGCCCAGAACCCAAGATAAAGTAGCGTTTTTTCCAGAAAAAAATTAAGAAAAAAAAGGTGTAAAATGCTACACGAAATAGCGTTTTTCCCCGATTTTTTTTTAAAAAAAGTGCAAAACGCTACACAATAGCGTTTTCACCCCTTTTCCAGCACGCCACATTATGTAGCGTTTTGGAGTACTATTTAGGGCCATTATTACGAGTTGTGCGATTTAGGACATTTTTTCTCTAAATTGTGACATATATGGCCTTTTGTAAGTCAAATGGTAAACAAGGGAGCAGAAACGTAGGTTTAAAAAGCGGTGTTAATCAACAGTTTGACTTTGAATCCGTCCTTGCATCTTGTAATAATAGTACAAACTATACATACACAAATTCATCTGTATACCTGTACTATTTCAACAGGAGAGTATCGTGAAACCCTAAATGGCCACAAACGCCCCCAAATTCCAAAAACCCGAACTTTTACCCGCTCCAAACCCGCCCAATTACCACCCCAAAACCACCGTATCGCCGCCGTCACACGACGGACTTCACTTTTACCAGTTCATGATCGCCGGGTCAATTGCCGGAATGGTAGAACACATGTCAATGTTCCCAATTGACACAATCAAGACCCAAATGCAAACCCTAAATTCTTGCCCAATTAAATCAGTTTCAATTCACCATGCCCTAACTTCAATTCTCAAATCTCAGGGTCTTAGTGGTTTCTACCGTGGCTTTACTGCAATGGGTCTCGGTGCTGGCCCGGCTCACGCTGTTTATTTCTCGGTTTACGAGAATTTTAAGACTAGGTTCTTAGGCTCTGGGTTTAATGATTCTTTAGTACATGCATTGTCCGGTGTTTGTGCTACTGTTGCTAGTGATGCCGTGTTTACGCCAATGGATGTTGTTAAACAGAGGTTACAGATGAGGAATAGCCCGTATTCGGGTGTGTTGGATTGTGTTGGGAGAGTGTTTAGGGAGGAAGGGTTTAAGGGGTTTTACGCCTCGTATAGGACTACTGTTTTGATGAATGCACCGTTCACTGCTGTGCATTTTGCTACGTATGAGGCTGTTAAGAAAGGTTTGGTTGAGGGTAAGGTGGAGAGTGGTGAGGATGAGAGTTTTATTGTGCATGCTACGGCTGGTGCTGCTGCTGGGGCTGTGGCTGCTGCCATCACGACTCCACTTGATGTTGTTAAGACTCAGTTGCAGTGTCAGGTGATGTGCATGTTTTGATTTTAACATTTATTTGTGATACTATCTATGGTATATGTTATGTGATGCATTGATGTGTAAATTAATGTGAAAATATGGCATCATTTACTTAGTTAATTTCGTGCTTTAAATGATCTTATATTCTTATTATTTGTTATATAATTCGGAGTAAAGGAATCATTTTTAACAGTAAACCTTGTTTAGGCAGTATCGTTGTTAGTCTCAGTTGGTCACTTGGTCATCTCTTATCTTGTCTCTGCGATCTAGTTTTTTAGTGATGGTCAATTACTGACTGACGGACATATGCCTCAATAGAGGCTTCAACCCTCGTCCTCTTGTTACCAAGAGGGGAGGAGTATCAGCTGTTTTGCTATGTGGTTGGTCTACTCCAAGGAAAGAGGTGTATCAGCTGTTGTGCAATGTAGTTAATAATCTCCTTGTAGTGTTCTGATTTATCTAAGAATTGATTGAGTTTGATAGTATTAAGAATTGTTGACAAGTGACATCATGACAGCTCATTTTTTAAATTATTGGAGTTGGGTGCTAATGCTATAAGATATCCGTCGGATTGAGATCTGATTAGGATAGACTACTACAAATTGGGTCGGTATTACTTTACCTTAGCCAATTATGTGATTTGATGAATCGCCACATGGTTTTTTGTATTTCAGCTAGATGATTCTATAAGGATTTTTTTATATATTTTTCTTGACATGTAGATTAAAAAAAAAATCTGAATAGGGTTATGGAAAAGATATGCTGAAGCATAACTGTGAAATTTATCGTGTATTAAAAACTCTGGAATCTTGTATTGTGTCAAACTATGGATCTTTACTATGAATTAGGAAAAAATATAGAAATTTTTTTATTTACATATCTAAACATGTTCTGAACAATAAATCATGTTAGCTTGAATTCAGATTAAAGTGGTCAGATTAGCCTTATTAGGTAAAAGAAATCTTTATTTGTTTTTAAAAGTCAAAATAGCCTACAACCATACAAAGTTTAATACATACTTGAAATAGAGTTATTAGGAAAACAACTAAAATACTGCCACGGCTAACAGTGGGGGGCTATGGGACTATGGAGGGTATTGAATGTTGAACCTGTTACTTCCGCGTAGTGCATGAATTTCCATCGCCTGGCCACTATATTTGTCTTTGCTAAATCCAGAGAAATAGTTGCAAGTACCAAATAGATTATTCAGTTAACTTTAAATCTAATTGTAGTCTGACCAATCATTAGGAGCTCTGCAGAAAAGCTACAAGTCTATAATCTGTTGGCCTCTAATTATTTTTTTTAATTTTAACGATGATATCTGCACTTTTTTTCTTCACAAATTATTTCTTAAATCACAAACATCTATAGGTCATGAATTATAATATACTACTGCAGCATGACATATCTGTACATGAAAGGTTCTAATAAAATTAAATATTAGTATACACGTAGTTTTCTCAAAAGAATATATACATGGGTATTTTCTAATGTGAAAGATATATCACTCTTTATGGTTATGTAAAATGCACTTAAAATTAAAACAGTTTCGGATGGGAGAATGAGACTATAGTTCTCTGGATTGAGTTTTTAGATATTGACAACTAAATAGATACTTGCTGGGGAGTTTTTTCGGGCCTCTGCATCTTGGGAGAAGCCCAAGTATTATACTTGTTGTTCCTTATTCATGGTTAGCTTCAACTTAAAAAGAATAAATCAAGGTAAACTTTTATGTACACGTAAAACATTCATGAATGCTCAAAAGTATTTGTGATCTTTTTCTTTATGAAGTTTCCTTACATATAGCTAAATTAAAGGACGGCTGAAAGTTTTGAGTTTTAATTCATACTGAACATACAGAATATGGGTGTATTATATTTTTCTTTACAGCTTTAAAAGTTTTGTTTTATTAATTAAGGCATGAAATTTCTCTATTATACTCTACTTAAAAAGTTTGTTTTAAACTATAGCATGTAAACAGACCTCTTAAATCCGTCTTATAACTTTTGCCGATTAAGGATTTAGCTTTTATATTTAATCACACCTCTTATTTGCTATATTTTTATTTTCTTTTTTGTTTACTGAAATTTTTTCCGTTTTTTGGCGAAATGAATCTTTTATTAACCAAGAAGAAAATACAAGATGGGGATGTTCCAGCTAGTAGCATCTTACCAAACAACAATAGGCACACGCCTGAAAACTCTTTAACCGAGTAAACAAAGTAACTAGATACTAAATCATGATATCTAAGAAGAAGAAAAGCCCTCTAGTATAACACTAAAACAAGAGATTCTTACTTCCAGTAAAGGCATAACTAATCGAGAAACAAGGCGATGCGATTGTCTTTGTTACCTTTCCTTAAGTAGTTGAGATTGAGGTGATCGATTAATCGAGCCTTTTTAAAAATATATTTTTTTGTCTAATAATTGTGAAATATAATAATAATCTATAAAATTGGACTAGCTCTATCGTATCTTTTGTTTCATTTCTTCTAGAATAATCACATATACTTTTTGTTATATATGATTATCATATGTTATAGAAACCTTGTGTTTTGTGTATTACTATAACTAAAAAAGATCACCAAAATATTCATTTGTGAAGTAAATATAAAATATAATAATTTATATATATATATATAGGGTTGAGTTATATGGAGACCACTATTAAATTAGAGACTATATATGTTCTGTATATGGTCTCCAAGTTCTCCAATTTAATAGTGGTCTTGGACTTGAATCCCGATAGAACTTTTACGTATATATTTATAAAGTATAAACTACGATATTTTACATATATACTCAAATCACACTTTCTTAATGTTAATCTTTTGTAGTAAAAGTAAAGTAAAACTGTTAATCATATCAACAAGACTAACACTAACTTTTAAAGTCAAAACGGTAGTCCAAAATTTTGAACATCACTCTCGTAATGTCTTATAATATTATTGTTAATATCATATTGTAGTCATATTAATGTTAAATGTAGTAGAAACAATGACACAAATATATCTGTGTTAAAGTATATATATTTGCAACCCTAAATGCAAGTCATATCAAGGCAACCATCTCGCCCCTCAACTAACTGATATAAAATCCCTGTTGCCTCGTCTCACACCTTGAATAACACTTGGTTCTTTAGAGCATTTTTATGGAAAGTTACTAGACAACACACCCAGTTGTGAACATTCTGATCGATCATGCTCAACAATATGTTTGCTGGTCTACTAGTGGAGGTATCGTGAATGCAACTATTCCATTCTTACCAATAAACGGAACACAGCTGCTGCCATAAACAATTCAATGACTATACTTTTCATACATCCTGCTATGAAGAACTAATCACAACAGTCAAATGACTCCATGTATCTGGAAAGGTTTTGTGGCTACTAATAGACATAGCTACAGCAGAGTATGGAAAAGAAGCAAACTATACATATCGGATCGACATCCTTTTTAAAAGCCAACCAAAGAATAAAGGAGAATTTTGGAACAGAAAGGATACAACCCCTTTCTCTTTATGATATTCCAGCCAAAGCCAAGAGGAGAAGTATACCAGTCCGGCGTCTGCTCTGAAAAGAAAGAAAGCCGGATGGATAAACTTAAGATATCGTGCCCACCCTCCGATTCCCTTTTTCGCCGAAGGCTTTTTCTTTGTGGAGGTTTCACATCACATTAACATCTTGGTTGGTTCCACAGCATTCTCCTCGCTGCCCTATGGAGTAATAAGCATGTATAGCTACTTTACTACTGTAGAATGGAAGTAGATGATCAATAATGCATTTTAGTTAGAAGAGAAACCATAAGGAGTAGCAGAGTCATACAGTATTCCATATTGCAACCATATTAACAAGCTGAGGTTACAACTGACTGCATTTGGCCTTCCTCGTAGGAACTTTAAAATAGATTTCAATAGGGGGGGTGAGAAAAAGTGAACCACCTATTTTGTTTCAGCTTCGTTTCTTTGTACCAAATTGAAAAAAAATACTGTTTGTTTCAGAAACAAATTTCGGATAAACCAAACCATTACATAAAATATACATACTTTTATAATGCGAGAAAGGCTTTCAGTACTTGTTTAGATTTTGATATAACTAGTAAAAGGAAGCCTGTCAGTACCTGTTGTCCTCTTGTATTTTGATATAATAATTGGTTGCAACGAACCTTCCCAACTCATTTAAGTGCTGCCCCCACTACCTCCCCCTTACCAGCTCCTCGGAGATTCTTCCGATGTACCGCTTGACAACTGTACTCTACAGCTCTCACATTTTCTTCGTCATATAGTGCATTTGGAGTCTGGTGGTTGTGAATTTTAGTTCTTAAATTTGATTTTTTTGAAAATGTGTAATAAGACTTGTATGTGAATCAAGCACATAGTGGAAGTTGAAATTTGAACTTATAATTTACTCTGAGATGCAACAAGTTCTAAAGTGAAGTGATGTTTTATTGTTTTGTTTTGAATGGATTAACTTTAGATTATTGTCTTGCCTTGGAAAATTTGGCTTAAAGAACTTTGTTGGGTTTGTTCGGTTCGGTTTACAGTGGTAATTCAGTTGTTTTTTGTTCAAAAAATTCGTAAGTTCGCTTTCCAGTTAATGCAGTTCGGTTTAAAACAAAATCGTACTTATCATTTGCTCACCTCCCATAGATTTCAACCCATAAGTACAGCCCTAGATTGTAAGAAGTAGCACAACTCCAGCTAACTATTTTATGTTGCGGCTCATGTTATTTTAGAGCTCCACAATCTAAAATGTCTCTTTTTAACATTTTTGGTAGGAAGCAAGGTAAAACATGGAAGTATATTAGAATCTTTCGGTATGTCTATGCAACACAGGTTTACGTACTGTCTATACTTTAGTTTCAGATATGTTATTAAAAAACTGCTTTTTTAGGTTTACCATTATTTTTGGCATATATTTTTATGTTCATTAATCTAGAATTATCTTCATACATCCATGTACTTGGGTTGTTATGTGAAAGTTACTAAAATTTACTCTCCTAATCTTGTTGATATTATGCTATAATGTTCATGTAATGTACTCTCAAATCAAGCTGATACTTTGTGCAGGGTGTCTGTGGATGCGACAGATTTATAAGTGGTTCGATAACAGATGTTATCAGAACTATAATAAAAAAGGATGGATATCATGGATTAATGAGAGGATGGGTACCGAGAATGCTCTTCCATGCTCCTGCTGCAGCAATCTGCTGGTCTACCTACGAAGCAGGAAAATCATTTTTCCAAGAACTCAATAGTAGTAGGAGCAACAGCAACACAAGCAGTATCACCTGAGAAGCATATACTTTTTATATGCTTGAAAGACAGAAAAACACTTATAGAAAATGAGGGAGGAAATCATCAAAGCATTTCACATTCCTCAGCAACTCAGCATTGCCCGAGGATAGGTGGGGTTAAATATGATATGAGATTATAGATTTAGCTCAAAACTTGTATACCTTGTTTATTTTTAGCACATTGGCGATTTGGATTAGTGTTTCTTTTCCATTTTTCTGGAGTAAGAGAGTTTCATTCACTAGCATGTCTATACGTTTCAAACTGTTATACAAAGTTAATTCTAATAATAAATATTAAATTATTGCTAAATTTAGAAAGGGTACCTGTGCTTCTGTAGTCATGTATTTTCTTCTGTAATATCTTGTCAGAAGGCACCAGTGGTCTAGTGGTAGAATAGTACCCTGCCACATGATTACTACTTTGTATCTTCTGATAATGTTTGGGCATTTTATATCTAACAGATACCTACTCCTTAGGAGTACTACTCTCCTTTTGGAGATATTCTAATACTTCTTATTTCATTTATAATAAAATTACTAAATTTTTGAATAATTATGTACAAAGATAACAACTTTTAGAAAGGCGACCAATTTTATTTATTTAAAGACTCTTAAAATACTTGCATGCATGTGATACATATTTGTAAAATGAGTGTCATTTGTTGGGATACCCCCTTCTTAAATACCTATTCAATATATTAAATAGAAATAAAACATTTCAGACAACTGAAAAATATGTATTATATATAAATAAAATATTCATTTTTAATGTCGTTAATTTTGATCGATAATTTTAAAAATTATCATCTTAAAAATAATTATTAATTTTGTAGCATGGTTGTCTAAATTATGTTTGACATTTTGATTCACTAAATTATGATTAGTATGTAGAAACCTCGGCGTTTTAATGGTTGATGTTTAGAATGTGTTTAGGCATTATTCATTTCGTGGTTTTGTACAAAATTCAAAATGATATATCTAAACATTTTTTATATAAAGGGAGAATCATCTAACTAATAATTACACGCATTTTTTATATTGTAATTATACTAACACTAAATAAATAATATAATTCTCACTCATTGCAGAAGGGGGTTGAATGCAACTTATTTAAATATCTCAAATTCTTGCTAACAACTAACAAGAATAATATCTAACAAGTTATGAATGCAAACAAACAAAGCAGATAAATAAAGACAAGGTGTTTAAACTTCAAAAATAATATATTATTATTTTTGTTTAGGGCTATAAACGAACCGAGCTGATCGTTAGGCTCGACTCGACTCGACTCGTTTAACTCGACTCGACTCGTTTAATAATCGAGCTCGAGCTCGAACTCGAATAAGAAAAAAAACTCGTTAAACTTAACGAGTCGATCCGAGTTTTGTAAGTATCCGACTCGAACTCGACTTGAGTTTGACTCGAACTCGACTCGTTAAACTCGACTCGAACTCGACTCGTTAAGCAATATACATAAAAATTTATAAAAATAATAAAATATACATGAACTCTGCATTACTAATTGTGTGTAATTATGTTAGTGTAAATGTAGGGCACTTGGGCTTAAGATTTTATTTGTATTTGAGCCTCATTTGGTCCGTTAAAAACAAGTCCAGATCAAAAAAATAATTAATTAACCAACTCGAACTCGACTCGAACTCGATCCGACTCGAAAAGTTCGTGAACAACTCGAACTCGACTCGGTTCTTACGAACTCGAGTTCGAACAACAAAATATGATCGTTAAGTAATCGAGTTCGGCTCGACTCGTTAAAAAAAAGCTCGAACTCGAACTCGTTAAGAAAAAACTCGACTCGACTCGGTTCGTTTACAACCCTATTTTTGTTTGCTACAACTGACTAGAAATAAATTTCAGCTTCAAAGAAAACAATAACAATGAATTTGCTAATGTTTCTATGCTTGAGAGAAAGTCTAGCTCAGTTGCATTAGGAAAAGTGCTTATGGGATATGTGTATTTATACTGAAACACATATATCACTTACATGTGCACTTTTCATTTGTCCTAGAATAAAAATTGAAATAGAAACTTTGCTTTTCCTATTCAAACTTGACTTCATTTTCTTTGTAGATAAAGTTATTCTGAGATGTACATAAATCTTTGACTCCTGAAACACACTTTATCTTTTTGCTTGTCTTCTCCCAAGTTGCAGTAGTAGACTTGACAGAGTAGATTGAGATAAAGTGATGTCTGATGTCAATGTGCTTAGTTTTGGAATGTTGAACAGGATTCTCAGAAATTGTTATGGCACTAGTGTTGTCACAAAAGATAGGAATTCCTTGCAGAGTCAACCCATAGTCCAATAGCATGTTCCTCATCCAAAGTAACTGAACACAACAACTACCAGTTGCAATATATTCAGCCTCTATAGTTGAATTAGAAACTGAATGTTGCTTCTTGCTAAACCATGAGACCAATCTTTCTCCCAGAAATTGACAGCTACCTGTTCTACTTTTTCTGTCTATCTTGCACCTTGCATAATCTGAGTCTGAATACCTGACTAAGTCAAAGCCAGAATCTTTAGGATACCAAAGGCCTAAATTTTGAGTACTTTTTATGTATCTAAAAATTCTTTTTACTCCCATTAAGTGTGACTCCTTTGGGTCAGACTGGAACCTTGCACACAACCCTGTTGCAAACATGATGTTAGACCTGCTAGCTGTTAGGTAAAGGAGAGAGCCAATCATTCCTCTATACATCTTGTTGTCCACCTTCTTTCCTTTTGGATCCTTGTCAAGTGGAGTTGCTGTTGAGATTGAAGTTTTTACAGGGGATGAGTCTTCCATATCAAATCTTTTCAAGAGATCTTTGACATACTTAGTTTGACAAATGAATATTCCATCTTCTTTTTGATAGACTTGAAGTCCAAAAAAGAATACCAATTCACCCACATACTCATCTCATATTTGTTCTGCATCAACTCAGAGAATTTCTTGCATAGATCTTCATTTGTTGAACAAAAAATAATGTCATCAACATAAACTTGAACCAGAATGATATCATTTACAAGCTTTTTGTAGAAAAGAGTTTTATCCACAATCCCTCTTGTAAAGTTATTATCAAGAAGAAACTTAGAAAGAGTATCATACAAATCCCTTGGTGCTTGCTTTAAGCCATATAGTGCCTTGAGTAGTCTGTACACAAAGTTCTTCATCTTTGGATCTTCAAAGCCTGAAGGCTGTTCAACATATACTTTTTCTTCTAACTCTCCATTAAAGAAAACACTCTTAACATCCATTTGAAAAACTTTGAAGTTGTTGAATGCAGCAAAAGCCAAAAAGATTCTTATTGCCTCAAGTCTGGCAACAGGTGCAAATGTTTCTTCATAATCAATCCCTTCCTGTTGACAGTAATATTTTGCCACCAGCCTTGCTTTGTTTCTTGTGACAGTACCACAATCATCCATCTTAATTCTATAAACCCATTTGGTGCCTATTATGGATTTGTTCTTTAGTCTAGGCACCAATTCCTAAACACAACTTCTTTCAAATTGATTAAGCTCTTCTTGCATGGCATTAATCCAATCTGGATCAGCCAAAGCTTCTTCTAGAGTTTTGGGTTCAATTTGAGAAAGGAAACAAGAGTACATACATTAATTGGCAACATTTCTTCTTGTTTTGACTCCAGTTTCTGGATCACCAATGATTAAATCATTAGTGTGATCTCTATTCTATTTTGTTCCTCTTAGAGAATCACTAGAGTCTTCAACACCTTGTTGATTGACAACATCTTTTCCTCTTGCACTGTTGATAATATCAATTTTGTCAAGTCCACTATTCATAGAAACATTCCCAGAAAAATCAGTTATTTGAGCAGTTCCTTCATTGTCTTCAAATTGGTTAGGAACAATTGTTGGACCAGAAATTGTGTGATCAACTCTTGGTGACTCCTCATCAATCTCTTCCAGATAGCCTTGATTTTCAAAGGCTAATGCTTCTGTTTCTTGACTTCCTTCAATTCTAGGAAATTTAGTTTCATCAAAGGTGACATTTACACTCTCCTCCACAGTCTTGTGATCAATGATGTAAAATCTGTATGCAGTCTTGTCAATACCATACCTCATGAAGATTCCTTCAAGTGCTTTAGTATAAAATTTTCCTTTGATCTCAGTTTAATCTTTCATGTAGTAACACTTGCTTCCAAAGACATGAAAATAATTGATAGTTGGTTTACTTCTTGTAAGCAATTCATAGGGTGTCTTTCCATAGGCCTTGTTGACTACAATTCTGTTCCGAGTATAACAGGCTGTATTGATTGCTTCACCCCAGAAATATTTAGAAAGTTTTGCTTCACTCAACATTGTTCTTGCAACCTCAATGAGAGTTCTGTTCTTTCTTTCCACAATACCATTTTGCTGAGGTGTCCTTGGTGCAGAGAATAGTTGAGTGATTCCATTGTCTTTGTAGAAATCATTCATGATACTGTTTTTGAACTCAGTACCTTTATCACTTCTTAAAATCTGCACTTTGTACTTGAGATTCTTGTCAAGAACCCTCACCAAATCAATGATCTCTTGTGCAGCTTCATCCTTGGATGCTTGAAACCTCACCCATGTGTATCTTAAAAAATCATCAAATATCACTAAAGCATATCTTTTTCTTGCCAGTGATTGCACATTCATAGGACCAAATAAATCCATGTGAATCAGTTGAAATGCTTCATTGATTGAGCCACTAGGAGTGCTTTTGTGTGTAGCTCTCCTTAGCTTCCCTTTTTGGCAATCCTCACACAATCCTTCTTGACAGAATTCAAGTTAAAGAAGCCCTGTCACCAATTCTCTCTTCATTAGATAATTCATTGCTTTAAAGTTCAAATGGGAAAGCTTCTTGTGTTACAGCCAACTTTCAGATGAAGAAGCCTTACTGTAGAAACAGTAGACTTTGTCTTTTCTTACTGAATCCAAGTCAGCTATGAAAAGGCTTCCTTTTCTAACTCCTTGAAGAGCTTCTTCTCCTGTCTTCTTGTTGACAATGGAACATCTGTTTTGATCAAAACTAACTTGGAATCCTCTTTCAAAAATTGAGTTACACTCAATAGATTGTGCTTCAAACCATTCACTAGAGCAATTTTCTCTATTTTTAAATTTCCAACTTCCAGTATGCCATATCCCATTGTGAAACCAATGATGTTGTCACCAAAGGTTACACAAGGGCCAACCATCTCCTTGAACTGTGATAGCAGGGATTTATCACCTGTCATGTGTCATGAGCATCCACTGTCAATAATCCACATGATTCTTTTATTTTTCCTGTTGCCCTGCAAAGCAAATATCTCGAGTTGCTTTTGGTAACCAACTTTCATTGGGTCCATTTTGCTTAGCTAAATCACAGTTTGAAGTTGGTTCAGTTATAATTTTTTCTTTTGATTTTAGCATGACTCCTGTAGCTACCCATTCAGTTTTGATTACTGGTTTGTTAGCTTTGTTCTTGGATGGCTTGTTCATCCTAACTTTAGGAGGACTTGGAGTCTTTGCCTTTTCAATTTTATCATTCTTATACAGACATTCTTGATCATTAGCAAAAGGCATGTTAAAGCATATAATCATCAAGTTCATTGTACATGAAATGTAATCAAAATCACCACAGTGAGTTACTTGTTTGTTTTTTAAAGGCATGCTATGTAAATTTCCATTCATAGATGTGTTGGGTCTCGAAGTATCGTAGAAGGGGGGGTTGAATACGATACTAAAAATAATTTAAATTCTTTTCAGAATTTGCGGATTAATAAATTATTACTTTAGAGTGGGTTTGATCATTTGTAGTGTTTATGTGAGCTGCCTACTAAGTTTTTGTGTGTCCGGATAAATCAATTAGGTTCAAGAAAATTAGCAAGTAAATTATGGAAACAAGTTTCCGGGAATATATATTTCATATATAAACCCAGAGGGGTGCTATACCCAGTTAAAAATATAATTGGCTTCCAAAGAACAAATTAGTTCTTTTCTACTAACACAAAAATATTAGGCTCAGTTCCTATACAAATATATCTAAATTAGTACAAGGAAAAACTGAGTCCGTAGGGAGTGATATCTAGGAGCCATGAGCATTTTTTATTAAAGAACCGGGTCCTAATATCTGACCGGGAGCAAGGTATAGGTGTATATAAATTGTTTCTTCTTGCTCCGGCCATGGCTGCTCTCTACATATTATTTTTGTTGAAGAAGACGACTCTCTTCTTTAATTGGTGTAGTCTTTAAATCAATGAAGTAGCTGATGTAATTTGATTGGATGAGGGGTTAGGTGGGGCCAAGAAATATTTTGTTGCGCCAAAATATTTTATTGCGCCTGTAGAGTGTATCCCCTGTGTAAATATATGTGGCACCTTGGAATTTAGAATAAGCTGGATGTCAGTTTTTGTTGCGCCTGTACTAGGAAACCCTTGGATTGACACCACAAAAAACTTAACATATTTCTTCAACAAGTTTTGCTGTGCCAGTTAACTTCGTTGCGCCTTGACTTTCAATATCATGGTCAAAGTGCAGTTTAGTCACTGTACTTTGACCATCTACTCATCCTTGACTTAAGGTTGTCAACTTCCATTTCTTGTACCAAAGTCTTATCACATTACACCCTGTACCCTGAGCTGTTTCCGTTCTTCAACTGTAGTTCAGAAAATTTCACTTTTCGCACCAAGGTTGTGACACTTTTGGTTGTTAGCTGTTTAGTTGTTTGGCTGTAGCCTCTACAAATCACTTTTCGTACCTTAATAAATAACCGTTATTTCCAAGTACGTTCTTCAACTTAACAATTCTTCTATGGTTAATACTTAGATTTCTTTCACAAACTGTTGACGCCTAGTGCAACTGGTCTGGTTCGCAGACGACTAACTTTGATCCAGGTCTTCGTATTATTGCTTTATTTGCATTGTTAAGTTTGCAGCAACTTCATTGCTTTGAACACTAACTGTCAATAAACACTGTAACTTCACTGGAATCTTTTCTAGTACTTAGACACTTGTCTTTACCATGTCTTCAATTCTTCTAGTTTCCTATGCTTCGAACACTGTCTATCTTCAATCAATACTGGTACACTGAAATCTTCTTATGACAGTTCTATACTGAATCTTCAACACTTCTGAAACCCTGAAAGTCTTCAACCATTATTCTTCACTGAGGCTTGAACATATTAATGAACTTCTCTCAGTGACCTATAGTCAGTGTTCTAAAAAGCAGATTAAGCGGCCGTTTAAGCAGAATCGGGGTATAAAACGCTTCGATTTTATAGTAAGCGGGTGATTAAGCGTTTTTTAAAATTAAGCGGATTAGTAAGCGGATTAAGCGGTCATTAAGCGGAATATTAAAAAATTAAGCGGTTATTGAGCTAATTTTTTAATTTTTTTTAAAATATGACTATAATTATATTAAAAAATATATTTTATTAAGAATATTATAAGTTTAAATTCTTATTACAACATAATTTTAATTTTAAATATAATAATATTATATCTAAATATTTAAATATATATTACTAATCCGCTTAACGTCCCGCTTAGAAATCCGCCTAGACGCTGGAAGGTCCTCTCACCGCTTAGTATTTTTTACAACACTACTTATAGTAGACTTCAAAACTTCTTCTAATGTCTTGATTCACTGTATTTACCTTGTTTTCATTTCTTCCTGATTTCTGTGTAGACGTAGTATTATTTACCTGTCCTGTTCTAGTGTTGAGTTATCACGATTACTATTCATACAGTTTCGTAATCTCACCAACAATCTCCCCCTATTTGATTATTAAACTTAGCAAACAAATCTTATAGAGAGGATAACTCAACTAACAACTAGAAAAAGTAATCGCCCGTGACTTGTAAATAATGCTACAGGTTTTTCTGGATCAGATACTGCATTTCCAGAATTCTTTAGTAACTGAAATGAAAGATCTATGTTCCTCTAGCACTGAACTGATATTCATGTAGTATCATCTTCATTTCTGTCTGTTTGAGCTTTCTCTGCTTCAAAATCCTTCATAGTTTGAACTTAAAGAATTTATCATTAACAGAGCTTCATAAGAATTCAAATTTCTGGGAACGTCTTCTGTTAAACATAGAACATAGCTCAAATAATGTTCTCCCCCTAAGAATGTGATTCTTCTTCTCTTTCTTCTTCTCCCTTTAAATAATCAA
Organism: Oenanthe sinensis; assembly: GCA_028671895.1. Taxonomy (NCBI): domain Eukaryota; kingdom Viridiplantae; phylum Streptophyta; class Magnoliopsida; order Apiales; family Apiaceae; genus Oenanthe; species Oenanthe sinensis. The sequence goes on from CM053803.1 coordinate 43,750,828, forward strand.
TGGAAGTGTCAATTCTTTTCTGTATTTCTCATTTGTATGAGGAATCCTCTACTGAAAACTCCTTTCAAGTATAGGATACAGTTTCTTGATTCTCCTATATTCTGTTGTTTCCCTTAAGGATCAGAAGATAAGACTTTCTTCTTTTTCTTGTCTAAAATATTCCCTTAAGGATATTGACTTCTCCCAAGTACGAAGATAAGACTTTATTAACTTCTTTTTTCTACCTATAAATTCTCCCCCTTAGTTGAGGAATCCTCCAATGGCCCATCTTTTGAATGGTTTGTCTTCCAAAGAGGGTTCTCATCTGTCATTGATTGGGAAAACATAGTAGTTTTTCTTTCAGAAGTAACAAGCAGCAAGGTTAAGTGTTTGGTCTATGGTTTCCTCACTCCTACTACGTTCTGTTGGTGTTTACACTTAAGTGTCGAGCACTTATAAGTGTTTCACTCTTTCTCTCCCTATCTCTCACTCAAGTGTATCTCTCCCTTGCTTTCACTTAAGTGTTTCTCTCTCTCACTTTCACTCTGCATTCCAAATATAGCCTACTGTGCCTGTAAGTGAAATCCGTCAATTGATTTATATTCTCATCACTTGATTCATCAGAATGAATTGAATCACTATCAAGTGGAGAATTACCTCGTAGTGGTGTTCTTGATCTATAATGCATAAGCACTGTCTCAGCACCAGACTCAATAGCATTTGCTAAATCACTGTCTAGTGGAGCCTCTCCTCTTTGAGATGGGTTATCCCAAGATTTTAAAATCTATTAGGGAATCCTGCCTTGTTCTATCAAGGAGTTGCCTCACACCTTCTCCGCAAATAAGAGGTGGACATTCCTTTTCAGGATCTGGAAATATTCCTTCCAGGAGGGGCGACGTAATAGACAATGTAATGAATGGCAATTTAGAGCCTACGTTTCCCTCGTAACCTTGTGACGGGAATTTTGTGTTAAATACCCAACATGACTCATCCAAAAAATTCTTTTCAAGCAGTTGCCTCTCAAGCCCAGATAAATCTGAACAAGAGATCTCCCTTTTGGGATGCAGAAGATTAACTTCTATTTGAGGTAGATACTTGGACAATGTAATGTATGGCTAGAGTCCGTATCTCCTTTGAATGCCTATACCTCTCACTGTGCACGCCTTGCAATGTGTTCCTAGATTTTATATGTTTAGGCTTACCATCAACGTGAGTGCCGGTAGTGTGCTTGACTCATTACAAGATGCTCTTGCTGACGAGTGAATTTCAATGGACTCACCCTGTTGAGAGAATGATTCCAGAAATAGTTTTATTGCCTTTTCAACTCTGCATCCTTTTGAGAAGATGCAAATGAGCTTACAGTTACCTCAGTTATATATTTCTTTTCTTCTCTGGAGGTAGAGCTGTGGGTGCACTTTTGACTTCATCCTTATTTGTTGCATCAAGTGCAGTTTCTCCCTAATCAATTTCTAACTAACATAAGTTTCTTATATCTCCAAGGGTTAATATATAGAAGTGGATGAATGAGTGTTTGGTATTATGACCTGGGTAAGAGATTGATGGGTTTTCAACCTCTTGGCCAGCTTCTAAAGCCTCTAGGGGCTAATCGAAAAGAATCAATCAAGATTAAAAAATAATCACCTTAACATTTCAAATTATATTTTTCATCCCAATGAGAAGGAAAAATATAATAAGGAATGGTAATGGATTGCATTAAAGTACTTTTAGTAAAAGAGTTTTGTCGGTTCTAAAGATTTACTACCTCCGTCCCACCCAATTGTTATCCTTTGGAGAGAAGGTCCGGCACGCATTTTAAGGTGCATATAAAGTATAGTTCCATAACTTATTTTTAATTTTTTTCTGAATAAAAATTAAATTATTTTTTAATTTAATTTTTTAATTAAATTTAAACTAAATTCCATAAATTAAATTAATTTTTAATTTAATTTTTTTTTTCTGAATAAAAATTTAAACTAAATTTTTATTCAGAAAAAAAATTAAAAATAAGTTATGGAACTATACTTTATATGCACCTTAAAATGCGTGCCGGACCTTCTCTCCAAAGGATAACAATTGGGTGGGACGGAGGGAGTATCATTTAAGAACATGATACTAATAGAAATATTTTTAAGATAATTATATCATAATAAAATGCGGGAAATTGTATCAGAGAAAAATTCTATCCCTTATGAATTTCTTATAAGGCATACTTCTCATGATAAAATGCGGAAATTTATACCAAAGAAGAAATTCAACTCTCCTACCAAATTATATCTTAATAAAATGACTATTTTCCTTTAAAACCTTAGCACTGTATGTTGTGAAAACAGTTTTGCAAAACATCCTTATCAGGTAGAGGACTATGATTTTCCGACTCATAATGCAATTATGATTTACATCATTTTCGTCCACATGATGGTATCCCCGACTTAAAATAAAAACATGATAATTGGGGTGAATGAATGCTTAACAATGCATTACTAGGCCTTCAAAATAACAACCACTGTTTTGACACTATGAATCAATGTGAAACATACATTGAAATAAGCATTTAAAAATAAATCATTTTATAAATGGTTGATACCTCGAAGTAAAAGCAATTTCTCCTAATAAAATAGCAGTCACAAAGTTTCTGCCACTTTAAAATGAAAAATTAAGAGAGAAAAAGTTTTGTAAGATAAAACTTTTAAAACTAGTTTTTGGGAAAGGATAAAAGATTTTGAGATTTGAAGAAAGATTATCCTCAAGAAAAGTTTGATTCACACCCTAGGATTTATAAATCAAAGTAGGGTTGTAAATCAAAAGATTTTCAAAAGAGAAGTTTTGAAAAAGAATTTTGATGTTTTCTTTTCTAAAACTGATAAAAAAATGAATGTATCTTTGAATAAAATGTTTTGAAAAAGAATCAGACAAGAAATTATTTTTAATACATTCAAGTTTAAAATTAAGTCAAAGAAAGAAAACAAAATAAACTAATACTAACGGCTTTTTCAAAAACTAATTTTTACTTAGAATAAAAACTAAACAAATCCATTAGTATCAATATATCACAATTATTTTGTAATAAAATATTAATCAATTATCACAAAATAATAAAAGAAAATATTTATACTACGAATAATTATGCTGTAAATTTATTTTAATTTACTTAAATTATGGAACCAATATATCACTAAATTGTTTTACATCATCATAATTTAAATAAATCAAAATAAATTAAATACTTATATTTACTAAACAATTACCAATAACATGCATATATATAAATCAAATACGCATGACAATCATTCAGTAGAACAATAAGCATTAAGACATATTTTTATTATTAGTGATTTCAGATAAACAACTTGTATTATCACTAATATTAAAAATATCACAATTAATTGCACATAAATATTAACAAAATATCATTACTTGATATTTATCAATAATTTCAAAATGCAAGAAATTATGTTTCTAACATTTTATCAAATCAAAATTATGAAACTAATAAACATTGAATTGCTTCAATCCATAATTTTAATAAGATAAAATAATTTCATTAAATACTAAAATATTCATTAGATTGAATATTAACATCTAACTGAAGGAATTTATGCACCAGCGAAAGCATTGAATAACATTTATTTGCATATATTCCTATGTATACATACACATAGATACAAAAACTATTTTATAAATTGAAGAATACCTCGATTGCTTTCCGGCAACAGCTAGAGAAGATCTTGTTCTTCAATCCTTGTAATTGTTAGGTCCAAAGTGTTGTAGAGGGGGGGGGGGGGTGAATACAACTGTTTAAAAGTAATGAGAGAATATACAAATATGCAGGTAATAAATGATGACACAGAATTTCAAGAATATATCTTTATATTCATTGAGGGATTTGCTACAACATTCATAAAAGTATCATGATCAGTTGAACAATAAATACAGCAATTAAAGCTTGATTCAACTGATCCTCTCTCTCACTATTGTTTTACAGTAAATGCTCTCTCTTGAAAAATATCGTAGAAATACAGAGATGGATAAAAATCAAATACAAATGAAAACAAAGTGCTGCTTTTATAATGTCGTGTAGTCTTGATCTTGTCATTTTTGTATACGTGGCCCAATCAGGACTCGACAATAAAAAGTACTTTCCCAACCATTCTGGATCAACCGTTCACAATAAGCCACTTGTCCCTTGAACATTAAATGCTACATATCGACTCGCATCTCGATCTCGGCCTGGACCCATCTCGATCTCGATCTTGGTCGACAATCTCGATCTCGATCTCGATCTGTGAAAATCTCGATCTCGATCTATGAGAATCTCGATCTCGATCTGTGAGAATCTCGATCTGCCGTGGATCGAGATTTGCCTTGCAATGTTTTTCTTCAATTAGCAATCTCGATCCGCATCTCGATCTGCTGTGGATCGACATTTGCCTTAGCAAATATGCACTCATCCAATGTTGACTTTCTTTAGTGACTAATTGTGGTTTAACCTTTATGAGCAAGTTTCCCTAGCTTCTTCATTTTCTTTTCCTCACTCAATTCAAATGAGATCTTCTATTACTGACATGAACTTGCCTCCAATGTCCTGACACTTGATGCAATGGTCTGGTTCATAAGTGACTAGTCTTGTAGGGGTTCTTGCTTCTGAATGTCAGTTCTCATTTGTTGATTAACCTTTACATTATCCAGTTGTTGAGATACATTACATGAAATCACTTTGGTCTTCTTGATACTTCTTTGACATTAATTTGATTCTCCATTAGATAAGTTAGGGCATGAGTAATACTGAGATTGAACTTCTTCTCACTTAGGCATTCTTGATTAACCAAATTAGTTACTTGTAGTTACCAAGTATCATTACCATTTCTTCAGTTGATTGATTCCATGTGCTTCTTCAGTTTCCCTTGTTTTGCTGTTGTTTTATCTTTTACCTAGTTGAGTTACATAGTAATTAAGTGTTACAAGTTAGTACACCTATGCCTTTCAATCTCCCCCTATTTGATTGTCTAACAATGACAACCAAATTCACAATGAGGATAACTCAACTAACCAGGGACTGAAAAAGATAAAATAACATTCATAAAAGATCATGTCAACTTGCATAATGCTTGGCTTGATTAACTAGCTTCATGTCTATTACTGATACTTCAAGTGCCAAAATTGGACACCTGTTGGCTCGATCAAATGGCTTCATGCTCTTCTAGAGATTTTCTCTAAGTACTTAAGAGCACGGTCCACTCAATCTTTAATTATCCTTCTGAAGTCCTTTTAGCAGTATTACCACCGCCGAACTTCGTGAAATAATTGACGCCTAATATAAACCAGTTTCAAGACACTTAGCTAACTAACTTCTACCTTACACTGCACAAGAAAACAGATAATATACTTACAATGCAGGAAAACAAGAAAACAAATTACAACGCAAAGAAACATTACAAGCATAATACATTAAAACTTCGATTTCTTGCGCTCCTCTTCCTCACGAGCTTTCTTCTTGGCTGCTTTTTCTTTCTTCATGAACTCAGGGTTGCAGACTTCATCCATCCTTTTCTTGAGAAGATTAAGTCCTTCCGCTTCCACATGATTTCTGATCTTGTAGTCTCGAAACAACCTCAACCACCTCTCAACCATGCTGCGAGTGGTAAGCTTCGTGGGAATGTCTTCAAACCTCAGCTTAGTGACTTTGTCAGGATACCCCTTTTCCCCTTTCTTCCTTATGACCAGCTGCTTAGGGTATCCAATGACAATAGCGGTGGTGCATTGCTGTAGCCTCTGAATGTCAAGCTGTTGTCTTCTCCTACAGAAGTTATCAAACGTGACCCTTAGATAATCCTGATCAAACTCGTCAACATCATCCATCTCATCAATCAATTCCCTTATTATACATAGTGTTTCATGACTGTGTTCTGCAAAGATGTCGTACTTGATCTCAATGACGGTTTCCACCTGATGCTTGTCTGTATAGATCAGCAGATCATTCTCATTCTCAGCTTTACTTTTGACAAACTTGACATTTGCACCAACCACTGCACTAACTTCCTCCCTAATTTCTCCTTCTTCAGGAATGTCTAATCTTGGATCTCCGTATCTCTGCACATACTCCTTTATTGCCCCTTCTTGTTGCTCGAATGCATAGTCTTCAGGCTCCTTCTTAACCACTGGTAGTTTGGCTTCAGGCAACTTGTATCTAACATCTTGCCTTCTTATCAACTTCTCCAAGTCCTTAGCCACCAGCTTCTTTTCCTTTGTTAGAAAACCCTTTGAGATGACTAGCTTTGCAACTGCCTTCAGTACATTTCTGCTCGGGGTCAGTTTTGAGTCATGCAGATTTACGATCCTCAAGACCTTGTCATGGACGTATCTGATCTGGTAGGGATTTAGAAGAATGTCAACCCCTCTGTCTTCAGCCATCTTCAACAGTTTCTCCTTAAACAGCACTTCAGCCTTGACAGAGGTGTCTACCTTGTGAGCGAATTCTACCAGTTCACTTGCACCCCTTGCATGGAAGAAAGCTTCATCGACCATACACGGCTCGATTCTTGTTATGGGTGTCCAAGTAATCATCAGATTCCATGCCTTCTCCTTGAATATGACTTGTACGGAGGTGCATCCCTGTCTTATACAGTTTAGATAGTTCAGCAGCCCAGGGTTTAGATTTTCTAGCTTGTGAAGAAGGAAACTCAATCTTTCTGAGTCAGGAGCATAGGCTCTTGGTCCAGCTAAGGCTTCTCTAGCCTTGTCCCACTCGGGACCTTCCTTCCTTATGTCAGCCTGGACCTTAGGATCTTTGATCTTTTTTATTTCATACTCATGCTGAGTTTTCTGAGCCGCTCTCTTCTCCTTTGCCATTAGTTCCTTTTCCACTATTCCTTGAAGCACTTCTTCATTCACTCTTTTCTGGCTCCCCTGAAAATCTCTTCTTGCATCTCCGCTTCTTTCACTACTTCATCAACTTCTTCTTCTGGCACATGCTCGTCAGCAACCGAGTGGTCTCCTGCATCACCTGCAACTCCTACGCCGGATCCGCCAGGATTTAGACCTCTTTCTTGTTCCCACTCTTTTGCCCGTTGCTCGAGTCTCGACCTCCTTTCCACTAAGGCTTCTACATCCATCTCATCATCATCAGAATCTTCAATAAAGTTTCCCATAAATACATCGACTAGAGGTGTTTCTTTCTCAGCTTCTTCTTCAACTACCATCTTCTGCTTGCCTTTGTCCTTAAGAGCCGGTTGAGCCTCCTCCACCTTTTCTCCTAATTTGTTTGAGGACTCGATCACCGGACCCTTACTAGTCAGGTTTTTCAGACCCTGATCCTCCTTCTCCCCCTTAGGTGGGTTATCCTCATCAGGAGCATCATCATCATTATTATCGTCACCACCACCACCGGTTGAAGGACCAGGTCCAGCCCTGTTACGTCCAAAGACAGCATCAAGTAGTTCATTCAGCTTCGTCCAGACCTGAGACATGCCATGAGTGACATCATCGACTGACCGCCCAACCTCCACTTGTACCAATCCAAGATTGTTTATCTTTTCAATCATTTGATTTTGGACGGCAATCAGGTTCTCCATGTACTGAGCTCCGACCTCCAATGTTCTAGAGTGAGAAGAGACAGCAGCAGTAACACCAGCAACTCCAGCCTCCAAAGCCTCCACCTTCTTCACTAGATCCTGCAATTTAGGGGACGGTGTTTGGCTTGGGTTAAACTGTTTACTCTCGCCGGGTTCTGTTTCACTCAAGATCCCTAAAGAGAAGGGATCTACTCTCCCTGTCTCTCCCTCGTGTTTAGAGCCTAACAGTACTAGAGCCTCATCTACTAGTCGCTGAGGACTAGCGGTGAGTTGGTCGGCGATATCGGTCAGTGAACTGAACCTTTAAGCGTTGTGTCTACGTTAGGAGATGGCTTTATGACCATGTCATCCCCTTGTTCACCAAGAACCTTTTCTGGTTCGCTGGGCTGTTCTGGAGGCATAGACCCACCAGTCACCAGATGTCGTTGCTCTGCGAGCAACTTGTTTTCTGATTCAGATGAGGAATAGTCATCCGTACTGGATTCGACAGACTCTTTCACATATAAACTTCCTGAGATCCTAGCATCAGAAGGGCGAGTCTCAGTTTACCTTTCCTCTTCCGAGAAATTGCTCAAAGAGCCCTGAGCGGACAACTCAGGGGAGGTAGGGCCAGCTCCTATTGGCTGTTGAGCTGGACCCCCTCCTTGACTCTCACCAATAAGCCTAGGCGAGTGCGAACGTGTTGGAATGTTTTGGAGAGGTGAGCCACCAGCGTGAGGTGTGGTGGCTGTGAGAGGTGAACTATCCCTAACAGGTTGCGCAGTTGCCACTGGGTTAGAATCCACCTTTTGCTTCTTTGGGGGTGGCAGAGCTGCTGATGTGACTACTCTCTCAACTCCGACACTCCCTCCAATCGATTCACTCGACTCAGATGAGCTTGCCTTCCTTTTATCACCAGTTTTAGGGCTGGCTGTATGTTTGTGAACAGAAGGGCTTGCAGCCTGGGATAAAGCCTGGGGGTTTTCAGGCCCACGGCTGTAGAAAACAGGGGTTGGTTGAATTGACGATTGGTTAAGATCAGCAAGAATAGGTACCTGACTCAGAAGATCGTCATCCTTGTCGGCTCCAGCTTCTGCAACATTTGCATCGGCCATGTCAACATCCACACCTGCTTCTCCCAAATTTCCAGACACTTGATCTCCACCTGCAGCTTCGTTACCGCTACTCTCAGCTTCTGCTGTGGTAAACTGAGAAGCGTGCATCCTAGCATACTCATCTTGCAGATCCTGGAAGTACGGAGTCAGGCGCAACTCAAAAAGTCTTGACTTTTGCTGGGTTTCCATGGTGGAGATACTCTTTAAGGTCATATCAAAACATGCCATCCTTTAAGAGCCTTGAAATACTCTTCTGTGCTCCTCTGAAAGGACGTCATCCAGAACCATCTGAAGGAATCTTGGCATCCAGCATTTGATTGGTCCATCTTCTGGATTCCTAGATGCATTCTTTTCCAATGCCCACCTCTCAAGCAACTGAATCAACAGATGTTTGCCCACATTCACCTTCCCGTTGTTGGCCACTCCATATAGTATTACCCGGTAGCTGTTGTTCATCGGCCTGTAGTCTTTGTCCTTTGGGAACATGCAGCGTTGAATGGCTTGAACTACATAATCCCACTCAGCTGGTAGCATACCGGTGTTAACCTTTGTTACCTTGATAGGACCCCTGGGAGGGCGACAACCTATCTCCGTGAATAATTGTAACATATCATCCATAGTGGGTTCCGGAGCAAAATTTTCTGAAGGAAGCCCGAGTATCTCATTGAACTTCTGCAGACTAACCTCATATTTAACACCACCGATAGTGAAGGATAAGCCTGTTGGATTTGCTTTACCACCCTGAATCTCTAATGTTGAGTAAGCAGCTTGAAGGGCTTCGATATTCAGGATGGGAGAGGTGGTTAAATCATGACTTATTATGGATGTGTTGTTGAGGGACTCAATCCAGAACTGGTAGTGAATGAATCTACAAGTTGCTCGATCAGCAGAGAGATTAACAAAGTTGGTTTTGGGAATTGTGAAATTTGGGTTTGCCATTTTAAATTTGTGTTTGAGAAAAGAAATGTTCTGAAAAGGTTTTGCAATGGAAATTTAGAGAACAAGTTCTAAATTTAAACACAAAAAAAACGTACACTATCCCCACTAATTACCCCACGTAATTAGTGACACAATTTAAAATAAATTAACTTCCCCACTAATGACCACTTAACTCCCCACTAATGATTGACGGTTGAGTTTTAGAAAATTAAAGTGAACAGCCGTTTTTGTTGTTTTAGCTATGAAAAAAAAACTTATATTTCGGAAAAACACAAAACAGGGCGGTTAAGTTGCACTTTATGGATTAAACAGTAATACTCACAACTATTCCACTCAAGAACACAAAATAAATGAAGAACAAGAAAGCACGAAACCAAAAAAAACAAACTCACTCGAATGAAAAGAAAACTAAAGAACGATTTGCAAGAACACGAATGACGTAGAAAAAGCGCAAAGAGTTCAACAGTTTATTTTAAACAAAATTTTGGCAGAGTTTTGTTTTAGTGATTAATGCTTTCAAGTAACAGTTAGTGATTTTTGTTTAAGAAAATCACAAGAAAACTTGGTGTAATGGCAGGGAAGAGGATGCTGTGTATGTATGTACTTGCGTGTGTATGTATGTATATGCGTGTGTATATGAATGAACTTAAACTTTTTGAAAGAAAGAGAGAAAGTTAATGGAAATAATGAACAGTCTATATAATGGTATATATATATATAGGCACGCTTAAAAAGGTAACTGAAAAGACAAGTCACATCTCGATCTCGAGATACGCATCTCGATCCACATCTCGATGTCGATCTCGATCTACATCTCGATGTCGACAGATCGAGATTTACCTTAAAGTTTTTAAGCAATTTTCGCAAGTCGATCTCGATCTCGATCCAGAAACAGATCGAGATTTGCCTTAGAAAATTTCAATGAAATTACAGGAATTAAACATTTATATGTAAAATTCATAAGATTTCACCACAAATTTTCACAACATTTTAGAAACTTACAATTTTGAAATGACAGGGAATTTAGCAAATAAATTATGCATTTCAAAATTAAGTCTAGCATTAAATCCCATCACTTCATTTGACATTAATCATATAGATACACAGATCAGCACAAGATTAATTTCATGAAACTTTCTAACTTCCCCTTATGACATGCAACACATACATTTTTGAAATTAAGTACACATTATTAATTATGAATATTCATGCACAACATTAATATGTACACAAACTGAATTATAACAGATAGGTAGCAAAACTAACAGGTGTTAAGCATCCCCAATTCACCAACCAATCTAGAAAATGTTGATTCGTCTAGAGGTTTAGTGAATATATCTGCTATTTGAAGTTCAGTAGACACAAAATGCAACTCTACAGTTCCATTTTCTACATGCTCTCTAATAAAATGATACCTGATATCAATGTGCTTGGTCCTGGAGTGATCCACAGGGTTGTTGGTCATTGCAATAGCACTTGTGTTGTCACACATGATAGGAATCTTAGATACTTCCACACCGTAGTCCTTGAGTTGGTTCTTCATCCACAGTATCTGGGCCACACAGCTTCCAGCAGCAATATATTCTGCTTCAGCTGTCGAGGTAGATACTGTGTGTTGTTTCTTGCTTTGCCAAGACACCAACCTTCTTCCAAGGAACTGATAGCTTCCTGAAGTGCTCTTCCTATCTATTCTACAATCTGCGTAATCTGAATCTGAATAGCCAACAAGATTAAATCCTGTATCTCTTGGGTACCAAATCCCGAGATTTGATGTTCCCTTGAGATACCTAAAAATACGCTTTACGGCTATGAGATGTGACTCTCTAGGATCCGCTTGGAACCTTGCACATAAGCATGTAGAGAACATAATATCAGGTCTGCAAGCAGTTAAATACAAAAGTGAGCCGATCATACCTCGATAGTTTGAGATGTCTACAGGTTTACCCGCTTTATCCTCATCAAGCTTCGTGGTTGTTGCCATAGGAGTCTTAGCTTGTGATACATCTTCGAGACCATACTTCTTCAATAGATCATGAATGTACTTGGTCTGGCAGATAAATATCCCGTCCTTCTTCTGACTAACTTGAATACCCAGAAAGAACGTCAGCTCTCTCATCATGCTCATCTCATACCTCGATTGCATTAACTTTGCGAATTTAACACACAGCTTCTCATTTGCAGACCCAAAGATAATGTCATCCATATATACTTGCACCATTATTAGATCATCTTTGCATTTCTTGTAGAAAAGCGTCTTGTCGATTACTCCTCTTGTGAAACCACTTTCTAGTAAGAAGTCTGACAGAGTTTCATACCACTTCCGCGGAGACTGCTTAAGGCCATATACTGATTTGAAGAGACGATAAACATAATCAGAGTATTTGCTGTCGACAAACCCGGGAGGTTGATCGACATACACTTCTTCATCCAGTTCACCGTTTAAGAATGCACTCTTGACATCCATCTGATAGACTTTAAAACCATGATGTGCTGCGAATGCTAAGAACATCCTTACTGCCTCTAGCCTTGCTACTAGTGTGTAGGTTTCATCATAATCAATTCCTTCTCTTTGAGTATAACCCTTAGCAACTAGGCGAGCTTTATTTCGTGTTACAAGTCCGTTTTCATCCAGCTTGTTTCTGAATACCCATTTTGTTCCAACAACAGATCTATTCTTTAGTCTGGGTACCAGTTTCCACACCTTCTGTCTTTCAAACTGATTGAGTTCCTCTTGCATGGCAATCACCTTCTATTCTTTGGATCACTACCCTGCACTACAGACTTAGGAACTGTATCCACTTCATCAATATCCATATTTTCGAATCTTAGGGAAGTGGGCTCACTGTCTTCCTTTAGTATAGAAGGGAACTTTGAGTCGTCGAATGTGACATTAAGGCTTTCAACCACCTTGCGATCATTAAGCACAAACACCCTGTACGCTGCTGCTACTTCAAGAGAATATCCAACGAAAACCCCTTCATCTGCTTTGGCATCAAACTTTCCAAGTTGTGCATTGTCTCTTAACACAAAGCATTTGGCACCAAACACGTGAAAGTACTTGATAGATGGTTTTCGTTTATTCATCAGATAATACGGCGTCTCATTATAGTCCTTTATAATCAGGGTTCTGTTCTGTGTATAACAAGTCGCGTTAACTGCTTCAGCCTAAAAATATAAAGGAAGTCTTGACTCATACAGCATTGTCCTAGCTGCTTCAACCAGTGTCCTATTCTTCCTTTCTACCACCCCATTCTGCTGCGGTGTTCTCGGTGCTGAATACTGTCGTCTGATCCCTTTAGATATGCAGAATTCCATTAACACTGAGTTCTTGAATTCTGTCCCGTTGTCGGATCGGATAGTCTTCACAGTCAGACTTGCTACGTTTTCAATTACCAGTACATGCCTAATGATCTCATGTGGCACTTCATCTTTCGATGTCACAAACATCACCCATGTGTATTTGGAAAAGTCATCGACAATCACCAGCGCGTATCTTTCCCTTGACATTGACATAACATTAACGGGTCCAAACAAATCCATGTGAAGTAGTTGTAGGGGCTCGGTAATGCTATTCACTTGCTTATCCTTATGCGAGGCTCTTTTCGATTTTCCCATCTCACATGCTTCGCAGAGTCCATCTGGAGTAAACTCCATCTGCGGTAGCCCTCTTACCAATTCTCTCCTTACGAGATTATTCATTGCTTTAAAGTTCATGTGAGATAATCTTTTATGCCATAGCCAACTTTCATCAGCAGAAGCCTTGCTGTAGAAACACGTGACTTCAGACTGATCAGCAGAATTCATGTCGGCTATGAACAAATTTGACTTCCTTACTCCTTTGAGAGCAAGGCTTCCATCCTTTTTGTTTCGAATCGAACAGTCATGCTTCCCAAAGTTGACGTCAAAACCCCTGTCGGTGAACTGACTAACGCTGAGAAGATTATGTCGCAATCCTTCCACAAAAGACACGTCCTCAATGATAACATTTCCACAAACAATCTTGTCATATCCCCGGGTGTAACCTTTACTGTTATCTCCAAAAGTAACCACGGAGCCGGCTCTCAACACCAAATCTGTTAGCAGGGACTTATTTCCGGTCATATGCCTTGATGCTCCACTGTCCAGCACCCATATGACTTTACTCTTTTCCTGTTCACTGCCCTCTGATTGTTCTGAAGATCTTGCCATTAAAGCGAAGTTGCATAGTTCCTGATCTTCATCTTCATCAGACTCGTCCCAACCCTTCCCTTCAGTCACAACATACGCCCGGCTTCCCTTCTGTTGCTTGCTAACCAAGGCATCATATTTCTTTTTCAGATCAGCATAGGATTCCTTGGGATGAACGTACTTGGGCTTCTTGCACTCTGTTGCAAAGTGCCCCAATTCATTGCAGTTGTAGCATCTGAACTTGTTCTTGTCTACCAGGTTAGGTCTGTAGCCACTACCAGATGTGCTACCTTGACCGCTGTAACTTCCCCGACCACTTACACTACTGCCTCTGCTGCTGCTGCCTCTTCGGCTGAAAGAACTACCAAATCGTCCTTTACCTCTTCTTGACTTCCTGAAGCTGATATGAGCAAATTCTCGAGCAATACAAGCATATGACTTGTCTTCTAATTTGTCCAGCTCTTCAAGGGTATAGTATTCATCCTCATTTTTTCGGATGGATCTTCAATGTCTAATACCACCCTTTCAGGATTAGCAGTTTTCAATGAGACAGCTGCAAGTGCCTTTACAGCAGACTCTTCAGCTACAAGTCCAGACTCACTTACCGCTTTGTATTCTCCACTATTGTAGGATCTTCTTTTGTCATTTTGTTCCAGCTCCAGCTCGTAGGTCTTTAAAACACCATACAGCTTTTCGAGAGAAGTATTTTTCAAGTCTCTTGACTCTCGAATGGCAGTGATCCTGTGTTCCAGATGTTTAGGCAAATTCAAGAGAAACTTGATATTTGAATCTGCCAGTGGATAGACTTTATCTCTTATACTCAGCTCGATAAGCAATTTACTGTAACGTTTGTAAACATCTGCTACACTTTCTCCTCGTTCGCATCTGAACGATTCATATTCAGATATCAGAATGCGCTTGTGATTATCTCTAACTTCCTCGGTCCCCTCCATCACTACAGCCAGTTTATCCCACACGGCTTTAGCTGTTTTTAATCCCTTTATCTGAACATAGTACTCTGAGTCTAGGGATTCAATTATGACGTTGCGTAACGACGCATCCATACCAACCAATTCTTTATCTGCGTCTGAAAACTCCATTTCCTCTTTAGGAACAGACCGGGATGGTATTAGTATCCCTCCTTCCATTCGCTCTGGCTCAATTTTCATGGGTATGTATGGACCGTTCTCCAATATTCTCAAGTATACCTTGTTTATTGATTCAAGGTAGGCTTTCATCCTTCCGGTCCATTCGTCATAAAGTTGTGCATCAAACGGAGGTATCTTAAATCTGTGTGCGGCGACCATTTTAATAAAGTTTAAAATTAAGATAATACACTTTTCAAATTACAATAAATTGTATTTACTTAAAAATTTATTATCTCACTTTAAATATCCAACACTTAATATCCAATGGGTTTTGCACTTAAGATTCAAGCAAGTTAGTTCTAATCACAGGAACAGTAGCAGGGTCCACCAGTTTTTCAAGTCCAAACAAAAAGTTGTCCACTTTCTAGTTGACAGAAGTTCGAATATGTCCTTTTTGTTCAGTCAAACAGTTGATTCAAGTTACCTAGTCAACCAATCAAATATTCTTTTATAACCAGATTTTTGACCACAAGAAAACCCACAAAGCTCTAAAGTACAACGTTTTGGAATGTTGTACAAATATTCCTTACACCATGACTCAGAACTTTTTAGATCTATGAACTTTTCAAGAAGACACAAATAAAAGCTTTCGGCACAAACTTTAAAAAAAAATGGATCTGGGATTTTCAAGAACCAACTCAAACAACACGGTAGGATCTCTGTTAGATGTGTTTAACCTGGCTCTGATACCAATTGTTAGGTCCAAAGTGTTGTAGAGGGGGGGTGAATACAACTGTTTAAAAGTAATGAGAGAATATACAAATATGCAGGGAATAAATGATGACACATAATTTCAAGAATATATCTTTATATTCATTGAGGGATTTGCTACAACATTCATAAAAGCATCATGATCAGTTGAACAATAAATACAGCAATTAAAGCTTGATTCAACTGATCCTCTCTCTCACTATTGTTTTACAGTAAATGCTCTCTCTTGAAAAATATCGTAGAAATACAGAGATGGATAAAAATCAAATACAAATGAAAACAAAGTGCTGCTTTTATAATGTCGTGTAGTCTTGATCTTGTCCTTTTTGTGTACGTGGCCCAATCAGGACTCGACAACAAAAAGTACTTTCCCAACCACTCTGGATCAACCGTTCACAATAAGCCACTTGTCCCTTGAACATTAAATGCTACATATCGACCCGCATCTCGATCTCGGCCTAGACCCATCTCGATCTCGATCTTGGTCGACAATCTCGATCTCGATCTCGATCTGTGAAAATCTCGATCTCGATCTATGAGAATCTCGATCTCGATCTGTGAGAATCTCGATCTGCCGTGGATCGAGATTTGCCTTGCAATGTTTTTCTTCAATTAGCAATCTCGATCCGCATCTCGATCTGCTGTGGATCGACATTTGCCTTAGCAAATATGCACTCATCCAATGTTGACTTTCTTTAGTGACTAATTGTGGATTAACCTTTATGAGCAAGTTTCCCTAGCTTCTTCAATTTCTTTTCCTCACTCAATTCAAATGAGATCTTCTATTACTGACATGAACTTGCCTCCAATTTCCTGACACTTGATGCAATGGTCTGGTTCATAAGTGACTAGTCTTGTAGGGGTTCTTGCTTCTGAATGTTAGTTCTCATTTGTTGATTAACCTTTACATTATCCAGTTGTTGAGATACATTACATGAAATCACTTTGGTCTTCTTGATACTTCTTTGACATTAATTTGATTCTCCATTAGATAAGTTAGGGCATGAGCAATACTGAGATTGAACTTCTTCTCACTTAGGCATTGTTGATTAACCAAATTAGTTACTTGTAGTTACCAAGTATCATTACCATTTCTTCAGTTGATTGATTCCATGTGCTTCTTCAGTTTCCCTTATTTTGCTGTTGTTTTATCTTTTATCTAGTTGAGTTACATAATAATTAAGTGTTACAAGTTAGTACACCTATGCCTTTCAGTAATCACCCCTCAAGTGTGGAGTGCTCTAAAGATATCTACCAAGAATCAAACTAAAAGATGAAGGAGGAGGCTAGAGAGAAAATTAGGGTTGCCTCCCTTTTAAAATATTTCTCACAAATATTAGGGTTTATAATCATATATTTATAGGCAAATATCTCAGCTGAGATATTTTCTATAAATATCATATTATTAATTCCCTTTTTAATTAATTAATCTTATTAATTAATTAGTTAATGATTAAAACTATTTTAATCATTAATTCCTTTTTCTAAACTCTTTTAGAAAATTATTCTCTCTTCATATTTAATTACTTTAATTAAATATTTAATTAATAATATTAAGATCTTATCTTAAATAATTTATAATCAATTAAATCTCATTTAATTAATTTATTAAATTTACTAAGTAATTATTTATTTCATAAATAAATAATGACTAACTATTATTAATTATTACTTCATCTATAATTTAATCTCTTTTATGGTGTGACTCTTTAGGTTCAATATTAAGCCGATAGTGGAAATAAATAATAATAAACATTTTATTTATTATTTATATGAATTCTATTAATTCATTAAATATAATTAATCTGATTAATTATATTTATTCTACATCGTGAGTGATGCTTCTCAATATATCGCGGCTATCCAAATAATACGAAATAATTGCTTAGAATACTTAGAACCTGTCAGTAATTAGTTACCGTACAATTAATTACTTCTACCCTTCAATATCCCGATTAAATACAAGGCATGGAACTCGTGTCAAGCCTATCTAATTTAATCATACGATTTCTTATTCATAATGCAAAGTTCCTTTTAATGCAAATTAGAAACTCTTTCTAATTTCATTCACTCTGGCCAGAGATTCCTGAACTTGCATATCTAAGAATAACATACGATATTCACTTCCTTTACTGGAAGGGGCAGATCCTTTATTAATCCGTTAACTATCTCCATACACAAATCACTATGCCCAGAATGGACCTAATGAATGTCCTAGAGACTAAGGACTAAACCAAAGCATAAATCATTGTGTACAAGATTACTCTAACGATCTCAAGTCTAAGGATACTTGTACAACTATTTACTTAATAAACAACTATCGACACGTGAGTAAACTCCATTAGTTGTTCTACTTATCGAGTCATGTTCAGTGAACTTATTCCTTAATAAGTACCTACATATTAGCTATAGTGTCACCACACAAATGTCTATGAGAACAGACATCCTCCTAAGAGAGCTAGCATAGTATGTACTGATCTTTACGGATTTACTAATTTCCAATTAGTTATCCTATGATCAGGAACTGTTTAAGTCTAAAGCTATTATCTTCTAGATCTCATTATTATAATCTCATTATAATTCTATAAGCTTTGCTCTAAATTATGGAACATCTTATTTAATACACTTCAAATAGATTAAGCCCGTAACATAAATACTTTATTATTATCAAATGAAATCAAATAAGAGTAGCATAAAGTTTTTCCTAACTCATCATACATGATTGGTTTTAGGTCAAACACTTTCAATCTCCCACTTGGCCTAAAGCCAATCACTCTGGTATCTAATACCCATCCGCTCCTTATGACGATCAAAATTTAACTGAGACAGCGGCTTCGTGAACGGGTCTGCTATGTTGTTATGTGTGTCAACTCTTTCGATCTTGACATCTCCTCTTTCAATGATCTCCCTAATCAAATGAAACCGCCGCAATATATGTTTGGTATTCTTGTGAGACCTCAGTTCCTTAGCTTGAGCTATTGCAGCGTTATTGTCACAATATAACACAATAGGCCCCTCTATGCCAGGAACTACTCCCAACTCAGAAACAAATTTCTTCAACAAAACAGCTTCCTTTGCAGCCTCACTTGCAGCTATATACTCTGCTTCTGCTGTGGAGTCAGCCGTCGTAGATTGCTTACGACTTCTCCAACTAATCGCCCCACCATTTAGAGTAAACACATACCCTGACATGGATGTACTATCATCACACTCTGACTGAAAACTAGAGTCAGTGTAACCCTCTATTTTCAACTCAGACCCACCAAAAACAAGAAAAATATCCTTAGTCCTTCTCAAGTACTTAAGGATGTTCTTCACTGCTTTACAGTGGTCTTCACCTGGATTTGATTGATATCTGCTAGTCATACTAATTGAGTGAACAACATCAGGTCTAGTACATAACATCGTGTACATGATAGATCCTATTGCCGACGCATAAGGAATCCTACTCATACGCTCTCTTTCTTCAGGTGTCTTAGGAGACATCTTGTCAGAAAGGGAGACTCAATGGCTCATCGGTATGAGACCTCTCTTGGAGTTTTCCATGCTAAACCTTTTAAGCACCTTATCGATATACGTACCTTGGGTTAGACCTATCATTCTTCTTGATCTATCTCTATAGATCTTCATACCAAGAATGTAGGACGCTTCTCCCAAGTTCTTCATGGTGAAGTTCTTTGATAGCCACATTTTTACTGATTGCAGCATTGGTTTGTCATTTCCTATTAAGAGTATGTCATCTACATACAAAATAAGAAATGTTACTGCGCTCCCACTAACCTTCTTGTAGACACATGGTCATCTATGTTTTTGATAAAATCAAACTCTTTGATTGTCTCATCAAAACGGATATTCCATCTTCGAGAAGCTTTCCTTAACCCGTATATGGTTCGTAGTAGCTTACATACTAGATGTTCATTTCCTTTGGAAATAAAACCCTCTGGCTGTGTCATATACACTTCTTCTTCAAGTTCGCCATTGAGGAAGGCCGTCTTTACGTCCATTTGCCAGAACTCATAGTCATAGTAAGCTGCAATAGCAAGCAAAATCCGAATTGATTTGAGAAAGGCTACAGGCGAAAAAGTTTCATCAAAGTCAATCCCTTGTCTTTGTTTGAATCCTTTTGCCACGAGCCTGACCTTGTAGGTCTCTACCTGGCCATTTGCTCCAATCTTTCTCTTGTATACCCACTTGCACCCTATAGGCTTCATATCCTTAGGTGTCTCTACCAAAGTCCATACTTGGTTGGCATACATGGAGTCCATTTCGGATTTCATGGCACTCTGCCATTTCTCTGAGTCAACACTACTCATAGCCTCGTTGAAGGTCATAGGGTCGTCTCCATCAATGACCGCCAATTCATTGTCATTCTCAATGACAAGGCCATAATACCTCTCAGGTTGGCGAGACACCCTTTGTGATCTACGGATGGGCTGTTCTATGGAAGGTTGTTCAATATGAATAGGTGTTTCCTCTTGAACCGTAGTAGTTTGTTCTTCATGAACTTCATCAAGTTCAATCTTGCTCCCACTATTCCGTTCAAGGATAAACTGTTTTTCCAGGAAGGTAGCATGTCGGGAGACAAACACCCTTTGTTCGGTGTAAAAGTAATACCCTAAAGTCTCTTTAGGATATCCTACAAACCTACATTTCACGGATCGAGATTCTAGCTTATCGGGGTCAACTTTCTTGACATAAGCCGGACATCCCTAAATCTTAACGTGCTTAAGACTCGGTTTCCTTTCTTTCCATATCTCATATGGAGTTTGAGGAACAGATTTGTAAGGCACCTTGTTCAATATATATGCTGATGTTTCCAATGCATAACCCCAAAGTGATACTGGAAGATCTGTATAGCTCATCATGGATCGAACCATGTCCAACAAAGTTCGATTTCTCTTTTCGGATACTCCATTCAACTAGGGAGTGGTCGGAGGAGTCTATTGAGAGACTATGCCATTTTCTTTGAGATAATTTAGAAAATCGCCACTTGAGTATTCACCTCCTCGATCTGATCGAAGAGTTTTAATACTATACTTGGTTTGTTTCTCTACTCCATACTTATATTCTTTGAACTTTTCAAAGGCTTCGGATTTGTATTTCATCAAATACACATATCCAAATCTAGATCGATCATCTGTAAAAGTAATGAAGTATGAAAATCCACCCATGGCTTGCGTGGACATCGACCCACACACATCTATATGTACCAATCCAAGCAACTCTGCAGCTCATTCTCCATGTCCACTAAATGGAGATTTGGTCATTTTGCCTAACAGACAAGACTCGCATGTAGGATATGATTCAAAATCAAAAGGTTCTAGTAACCCTTCTTTATGCAATGTCTTAAGTCTATTTTCACTAATATGACCAAGTCTGCAGTGCCACAAGTAGGTGGGATTTTCATCATCTCTTTTTCTTTTATTACTATGTTCAATTTGAAGTAAACTATGTTCTACGTCACATACATACAAACCATTATTTAAAATACCAACACCATAAAGAACATTATTTCTAAAAATTGAAC
This sequence comes from Oenanthe sinensis, assembly GCA_028671895.1. Classification (NCBI taxonomy): domain Eukaryota; kingdom Viridiplantae; phylum Streptophyta; class Magnoliopsida; order Apiales; family Apiaceae; genus Oenanthe; species Oenanthe sinensis. The sequence goes on from CM053803.1 coordinate 43,771,961, forward strand.
ATTTATTATTCTCAATAACAAACGAAAAACCATCCAAGTCTAACATGGGAATAGAAATAATATTCCTCACAATTGAGGGAACAAAATAATAATTATCCAAAATAATAGTCTTGCCCGTAGGCATAAGTAAATCAAACAATCCTACAGCTACAGCAACAACTCTTGCACCATTGCCCATACGTAGGATCACCTCCTCTTCTTCAAGAGTCTTACTTCTCCTTAGTCCCCTGCAACGAATTGCGAATGTGAGAACCACAGGCGGTATCTAATACCCAAGTAAAAGTTTGATTAAGTGACATATTTAGTTCGATCATGAACATACCTGAAGCAGAAGCGGTAGTCTCACCACCCTTCTTCTTCTTCAATTCTGCAAGGTAAGCCTTACAGTTTCTCTTCCAGTGCCCCACTTTGTTGCTGTGAAAGCAAACAACTTTGCTTTTGGGATCTTCAGCTTTTGGAGGAACTAGCCTTTTCTCACCTACCTTCTTCTTCTTTTTCTTAGGAGGGCTTCTCTTCCTCTTCTTAGGGTTAGAGCCTTCACCAATTAGAAGAACAAAACTCTTCTTTATGGGAAAATTCGACTCAGCAGTTTTCAGCATGTTATGGAGTTCAGGAAAGCTGACATCCAACTTGTTCATGTAAAAGTTCACAACGAACTGCGAGAATGAATCTGGAAGTGATTGCAAGACCAGATCTTGATTCAGCTCCCCATCCATGACAAATCCAAGTTGTCCAAGACGCTCAATCAAATTGATCATCTTGAGCACATGAACATTCACAGATGATCCCTCAGTCATCCTACAACGAAACAGCTCCTTCGATATCTCATATCGAGCTGTCCTTCCTGCCACATCATACAAATCTTGTAGATGCATAAGGATAGAGTGAGCATCCATATGCTCGTGTTGCTTTTGGAGCTCATCATTCATGGATCCCAGAATAACACACTGTGCAACTCTTGCATCATCTATCCAATTACGATACACAATGTGTTCATCATTATGTGCATCCTGAGCAGGTTCAGCATGTTTAGGTGAGTCTAGTACATATTTCTTCTTCTCAATCCTGAGAACAATTCTCAGGTTTCGAAGCCAATCAACATAGTTGGGACCAGTTAATTTGTGTGCATCGAGCATGCAACGGAGTGATAGTGCAGAAGACATTATGTATATAGTAAATCTGCAAATAATAAACACATAACAACATTTAACAAATATTTTATTTCATTATCTAAAACACCATATGAATCGGGTCGTTATTCATAAGTGCCTCCCACTATTCTATCTAATTTCTATATCCCTTATTGAAATTAAGCATTCATAATGATAGTGGGATAGGGATCCTACATTCCATCACACAACCTCGGCTGTAGCACGAAACGCCATGTAACATTCAATAGGCAAACAACTCTTGTCAGCTACATCTCATGTTATTCCCTAATCTTACATTAGCCTCTTGAATACTTGAGTCACGGCTGTGGCACGACGAACTCAATATTCTAAGTCAAGTCAATCCCAACATCTCGTATAATTAAACTAGTTTCAAATAGCCCACGGCTATAGCACGTAACGACCATAAGATTCCAATTCATCATACACATCTAATGTTATAGACAAGTATCTCTTCTTTGGGAAACAACGCCCTCGGCTGTAGCACGAAACGACAGAGTTTCAAAAACAAGAAATACTTTCTATTATGTTGGAAGGCTATGACCAACACAAGCCCTTTGTGTTTTATGGTCAATTACTACTTGATATTCTTTATATTTTAGGGGATTATATTATGTTACAATCATAATCATATTATAAAGAGATTCTTTTAGATTGGATTAAATATTTCAAATCAACTATTGATACTTAGAGTCATCCCAGGCCAGGGGTGGAGCATTGTCAAGAGGCGTCTCTTAATAACCCCCCTTTCTTACAGATAGAACATCTGTTGTTTGACAGAATCATCCTTTCACTTAAGTTGAAAATTCATATTCAATCACGTGTTTCATAAACACAAAAATCTCATGATTGTATTCATAATATGTAAATAAAGGTCACGAAACAATTTCACTATTCTAGATTGTCTAACATACGCCTTATGTTAATTAAGTTCACCTAAATCTATCATCTCATGATAATTCAAGCATATATCACATATATATAATCACGAATAAACATAAGTTAGGCATGTTAAATCATATATTACAACATATAAGCATTATACATCTCTATGTATCACATGGTGTATTTAAAAGCAACTTAAAACAGTTAAAACTTACTTTAAAACACTTTTGGAAGCTCTAAACAGTCCGAAACAATTTTAGAAAAATTATTGTAATATACCATTAGAACCGTCTCGGAAAAACGAATCCAACGATATATTACACGCCCCATTCTGAGCTCCCACGTGCCCGCACGTGCCACGAGAAGTTTCTGACGCATCCTCATGCGCGCACGCGCGTCAGACGCGTGCAAGACACCCTGTAACGCATCTCGGGTGAAAGGCATAGGTGTACTAACTTGTAACACTTAATTACTATGTAACTCAACTAGAGAAAAGATAAAACAACAGCAAAACAAGAGAAACTAAAGAAGCACATGGAATCAATCAACTGAAGAAATGGTAATGATACTTGGTAACTACAAGTAACTAATTTGGTTAATCAAAGATGCATAAGTGAGAAGAAGTTCAATCTCAGTATTGCTCATGCCCTAACTTATCTAATGGAGAATCAAATTAATGTCAAAGAAGTATCAAGAAGACCAAAGTGATTTCATGTAATGTATATCAACATCTGGATAATGTAAAGGTTAATCAACAAATGAGAACTGACATTCAGAAGCAAGAACCCCTACAAGACTAGTCACTTATGAACCAGACCATTGCATCAAGTGTCAGGACATTGGAGGCAAGTTCATGTCAGTAATATAAGATCTCATTTGAATTGAGTGAGGAAAAGAAATTGAAGAAGCTAGGGAAACTTGCTCATAAAGGTTAATCCTCAATTAGTCACTAAAGAAAGTCAACATTCGATGAGTACATATTTGCCAAGGCAAATGTCGATTCACGGTAGATCGAGATCGAGATCGAGATCTTCATAGATCGAGATCGAGATTCTCCCAGATCGAGATCGAGATCTTCACAGATCGAGATCGAGATTCTCCCAGATCGAGATCGAGATCTTCATAGATCGAGATCGAGATTTTACACAGATCGAGATCGAGATGGGTCCAGGCGAAGATCGAGATGCGGGTAGATATGTAACATTTAATGTTCAAGGGATAAGTGGCTTATTGTGAACGGTTGATCCAGAGTTGTTGGGAAAGTACTTTTTGTTGTCGAAGTCCTGATTGGGCCACGTACACAAAAAGGACAAGATCAAGACTACATGACATTATAAAAGCAGCACTTTGATTTTATTAGTAGATAAACTTTTCATCATCTCTATTATTCAACGATAATTTTTAAAGAGAGAGCATTTTACTATAAAACAAAAAGTGAGAGAGAGGATCAGTTGAATCTAGCTTTAATTGCTGTATTTATTGTTCAACTGATCATGATGCTTTTATGAATGTTGTAGCAAATCCTTCAATGAATATAATGATATATTCTTGAAATTCTGTGTCATCATTTATTACCTGCATATTGTTTATTCTCTCATTATTTTTAAACAGTTGTATTCACCCCCCCCCCCTCTACAACATTTTGGACCTAACAATTGGTATCAGAGCCCCTGTTAAACACATCTAACAGAGATCCTATTGTGTTGTTTGAGTTGGTTCTTGAAAATCCCAGATCTAATTTTTCTTGAAGTTTGTGCCGAAAGTTTTTATTTGTTTCTTCCTGGAAAAGTCATAGATCTAAAAAGTTCTAAGTAATGGTGTAAGGAATATTTGTACAAAATTCCAAAATATTGTACTTTAGAGCTTTGTGGATTTTCTTGTGGTCAAAACTGGAATCAACTGATTGACTAAACAAAAAGGACATTTTCGAACTTCTGTCAACTAGGAAGTGGACAACTTTTTGTTTGGACTTGAGAAAGTGGTGGACCCTACTACTGTTCCTGTGATTAAAACTAACTTGCTTGAATTTTAAGTGCAAAATCCGTTGGATATTAAGTGTTGAATATTTAAAGTAAGATAATTAATTTTTCAAGTAAATACAATTTATTGTAATTTGAAAAGTGTATTATCTTAATTTTAAATTTTATTAAAATGGCCGCCGCACACAGATTTAAGATACCTCCGTTTGATGCACAACATTATGACGAATGGACCGGAAGGATGAGAGCTTACCTTGAATCAATAAACAAGGTATACTTGAGAATATTGGAAAACGGTCCATACATACCCATGAAAATTGAGCCAGAGCGAATGGAAGGAGGGATACTAATACCATCCCGGTCTGTTCCTAAAGAGGAAATGGAGTTTTCAGACGCAGATAAAGAATTGGTCGGTATGGATGCGTCGTTACGCAACGTCATAATTGAATCCCTAAACTCAGAGTACTATGTTCAGATAAAGAGATTAAAAACAGCTAAAGCCATGTGGGATAAACTGGCTGTGGTGATGGAGGGGACCGAGGAAGTTAGAGATAATCACAAACGCATTATGATATCTGAATATGAATCGTTCAGATGCGAACGAGGAGAAAGCGTAGCGGATGTTTACAAACGTTACAGTAAATTGCTTATCGAGCTGAGTATAAGAGATAAAGTCTATCCACTAGCAGATTCAAATATCAAGTTTCTCTTGAATTTGCCTAAACATCTGGAACACAGGATCACTGCCATTCGAGAGTCAAGAGACTTGAAAAATACTTCTCTCGAAAAGCTGTATGGTGTTTTGAAGACCTACGAGCTGGAGCAGGAACAAAATGACAGAAGAAGATCCTACAATAGTGGAGAACACAAAGCGGTAAGTGAGTATGGACTTGTAGCTGAAGAGTCTGCTGTAAAGGCACTTGCAGCTGTCTCATTGAAAACTGCTAATCCTGAAAGGGTGGTATTAGACATTGAAGATCCATCCGAAGAAAGTGAGGATGAATACTATACCCTTGAAGAGCTGGACAAATTAGAAGACAAGTCATATGCTTGTATTGCTCGAGAATTTGCTCATATCAGCTTCAGGAAGCAAAGAAGAGGTAAAGGACGATTTGGTAGTTCTTTCAGCCGAAGAGGCAGCAGTAGCAGCAGAGGCAGTAGTGTAAGTGGTCGGGGAAGTTACAGCGGTCGAAGTAGCACATCTGGTAGTGGCTACAGACCTAACCTGGTAGACAAGAACAAGTTCAGATGCTACAACTGCAATGAATTGGGGCACTTCGCAACAGAGTGCAAGAAGCCCAAGTACGTTCATCCCAAGGAATCCTATGCTGATCTGAAAAAGAAATATGATGCCTTGGTTAGCAAGCAACAGAAGGGAAGCCGGGCGTATGTTGTGACTGAAGGGAAGGGTTGGGACGAGTCTGATGAAGATGAAGATCAGGAGCTATGCAATTTCGCTTTAATGGCAAAATCTTCAGAACAATCAGAGGTACCAATTCTAACCGTAAATGAAATGTCTATTTCTGAGTACCAAAATGAATTAGCTGCCATGACTAAAGACATGTACAATCTCCAACTAAATCTAATTGCTGTTAATGAGGATAATGCTAAACTCTCACTTAAGAATAGACTTCTTTAGGCCAGGGTAGAGGAATTAGAATCAGGAGAAAGTAAAGAAAGGCAGTTAATGAATCAGGTAGACGTTTTAGAACACAAGCTTAAGATTAGGGAAGACCTTAACGAAGAACTTAAAAATGAATTAGCTGAGCTTAAAATAACATGTCAATCTTTTAAAGAAGCCGCTAATAAAGTGTTCGTAGAAAGGGACATGTACATGAAACTGGCAGGCAAGAGTAAAAATGAAAAAGTAAACATAGGACTTGACTACACACAGAAAAAGAAAAATAGGGCTGCTGAGTTGTTAGAGCCAGTGTTAGTCAAAGAAGATGTGCCTGAGGTTTTAGTGGATGTTAGAAAACCTATCTTTAAGCATTTTGAGCCTAGGACCATAGATCCTGTTGCTACTAAAATTGAACAAGAGATTAAAATTGAAAGAGATTCAGAAGAAAAAGTAGTAGAACCTACAACTTCTAAGAGAGCGAGTAAGATTGCTTATGCTAAGAGAGGTGTAGGAACCAAGGAGGCTAAGACGGTGTCATATAAACAATGGGTAGCAGGGTCAGACCAAATGAAAGCACCTGTAAAGGCAGTTAAAACTGAACCTGCATCTGTATCTACATCTACACGAGCTAGAAAGGCAGGCTATATCTGTAATCAAACTGATCATTTGTCTTACTATTGTCCGTTCTATGTAGAGGAAGAAAAATCTGTTGGTTGTAATACCATGCCTGCAACTGCTGCTTTGCCTAACATGTATGCAAATCATGCCAAATGCAATAATCCTAATTGTATGCCATGTGCTGTAAACATCATGCATGCTTATTTTAATTTAATGAATACTGCTAGTGCATCTGTTGAGCATTCATCTAGTAGTAGTAAGAAAAAGCATGCGGGGTCAAAGACTAAGACTTCAAGTCCTCCTAAAGTTAGGAGTGACCAGTCTACTCCCAAACCTGACAAACCAGTCAAGGTTGACAAGGAAAAAGACAAAGTCAAGATGAATGCCCCTGATGGCAACAAGGCAAAGCCTTCTGTATCTGAAAAGAAAAAAGAAATTATTGATGCCGGGCCCAAACATCATTGGGTTCCGAAGAACACCTAACCTTTCTGGATTTGCAGGGCAGTGAACAGGAAAAGAGTAAAGTCATATGGGTGCTGGACAGTGGAGCATCGAGGCATATGACCGGCAATAAGTCCCTGCTAACAGATTTGGTGTTGAGAGCCGGCTCCGTGGTTACTTTTGGAGATAACAGCAAAGGTTACACTCGGGGATATGGCAAGATTGTTTATGGAAATGTTATCATTGAGGACGTATCTTTTGTGGAAGGATTGCGACATAATCTCCTCAGTGTTAGTCAGTTCACCGACAAGGGTTTTGACGTCAACTTTGGGAAGCATGTATGTTCGATTCGAAGCAAAAAGGACGGAAGCCTTGCTCTCAAAGGAGTAAGGAAGTCAAATTTGTTCATAGCTGACATGAATTCTGTTGATCAGTCTGAAGTCACGTGTTTCTACAGCAAGGCTTCTGCTGATGAAAGTTGGCTATGGCATAAAAGATTATCTCACCTGAACTTTAAAGCAATGAATAATCTCGTAAGGAGAGAATTAGTGAGAGGGCTGCCGCAGATGGAGTTCACACCAGATGGACTCTGCGAAGCATGTGAGATGGGAAAATCAAAAAGAGCCTCGCATAAGGATAAACAAGTGAATAGCATTACCGAGCCCCTACAACTTCTTCACATGGATTTGTTTCGACCTGTTAATGTTATGTCAATGTCAAGGAAAAGATATGCGCTGGTAATTTTCGATTACTTTTCCAAATACACATGGGTGAAGTTTGTGACATCGAAAGATGAAGTGCCACATGAGATCATTAGACATGTACTGGTAATTGAAAACGTAGCAAGTCTGACTGTGAAGACTATCCGATCCGACAACGGGACATAATTCAAGAACTCAGTGTTAATGGATTTCTGCATATCTAAAGGGATCAGACGACAGTATTCAGCACCGAGAACACCACAGCAGAATGGGGTGGTAGAAAGGAAGAACAGGACACTGGTTGAAGCAGCTAGGACAATGCTGTATGAGTCAAAACTTCCTTTATATTTTTGGGCTGAAGCAGTTAGCACGGCTTGTTATACACAGAACAGAACCCTGATTATAAAGGACCATAATGAGACGCCGTATTACATGATGAATAAACGAAAACCATCTATCAAGTACTTTCACGTATTTGGTGCCAAATGCTTTGTGTTAAGAGACAATGCACAACTTGGAAAGTTTGATGCCAAAGCAGATGAAGGGGTTTTCATTGGATATTCTCTTGAAGCAATAGCAGCGTACAGGGTGTTTGTACTTAATGATCGCAAGGTGGTTGAAAGCCTTAATGTCACATTCGACGACTCAAAGCTCCCGTCGATATTAAAAGAAGACAGTGAGCCCACTTCCCTGAGATTTGAAAATATGGATATTGATGAAGTGGATACAGTTCCTGAGTCTATAGTGCAGGGTAGTGATCCAACGATAAATAATGAAATTAATCAAGAGTCTAGTGTTTCGCAAATTCAAAACACTAGGGCTGAGGGATCACCTTCCGTCAGACCTGGTACTAACTCAGGGGGAGTCAGTATGCACTCAGGGGGAGCAGGTCACTCAGGGGGAGCCAGTACTAGCTCAAGGGAAGCTAGTGAAAGTACTTCTAGACTAAGTCACCTTCACTTACAAGATCAAGCTGAATCATCAACAACATTTGCTAGGGATCGCACTTGGAACAAGGACCATCCGTTCGAGCTAATTATTGGTGATCCAGAAGCCGGAGTGACTACTAGAGGAAAAGCTAGAGCTGAAATTGCCACTGAGAATGAATGTCTATACTCAGTGTTCCTTTCCCAGATGGAACCTAAAGTGGTGGAAGAAGCTCTAGATGACGCTGATTGGGTGATTGCTATGCAAGAGGAACTCAATCAATTTGAAAGGCAGAATGTGTGGAAGCTGGTACCCAGACCAAAGAATAGATCTGTTGTTGGGACAAAATGGGTATTCAGAAACAAGCTGGATGAAGACGGACTTGTAACACGAAATAAAGCTCGCCTGGTTGCTAAGGGTTATACTCAAAGAGAAGGAATTGATTATGATGAAACCTATGCACCAGTAGCAAGGCTAGAGGCAGTGATGATGTTCTTGGCATTCGCAGCACATCATGGTTTTAAAGTCTATCAAATGGATGTCAAGAGTGCATTCTTAAACGGTGAACTGGATGAAGAGGTGTATGTCGAGCAACCTCCCGGGTTTATCGACATCAAATATTGTGATTATGTTTATCGACTCTTCAAATCAGTATATGGCCTTAAGCAGTCTCCGCGGAAGTGGTATGAAACTCTGTCAGACTTCTTACTAGAAAGTGGTTTCACCAGAGGAATAATCGACAAGACGCTTTTCTACAAGAAATGCAAAGATGATCTAATAATGGTACAAGTATATGTGGATGACATTATCTTTGGGTCTGCAAATGAGAAGCTGTGTGCTAAATTCGCAAAGTTAATGCAATCAAGGTATGAGATGAGCATGATGGGAGAGCTGACGTTCTTTCTGGGCATTCAAGTTAGTCAGAAGAAGGACGGGATATTTATCTGCCAGACCAAGTACATTCATGATCTATTGAAGAAGTATGGTCTCGAAGATGTATCACAAGCTAAGACTCCTATGGCAACAGCCACGAAGCTTGACGAGGATAAAGCGGGAAAACCTGTAGACATCTCAAGCTATCGAGGTATGATCGGCTCTCTTTTGTATTTAACTGCTAGCAGACCTGATATTATGTTCTCTACATGCTTATGTGCAAGGTTCCAAGCGGATCCTAGAGTCACATCTCATAGCTGTAAAGCGTATTTTTAGGTATCTCAAGGGAACATCAAATCTTGGGATTTGGTACCCAAGAGATACAGGGTTTAATCTTGTTGGCTATTCGGATTCAGATTACGCAGGTTGTAGAATAGATAGGAAGAGCACTTCAGGAAGCTGTCAGTTTCTTGGAAGAAGGTTGGTGTCTTGGCAAAGCAAGAAACAACACACAGTATCTACCTCGACAGCTGAAGCAGAATATATTGCTGCTGGAAGCTGTGTGGCCCAGATACTGTGGATGAAGAACCAACTCAAGGACTACGGTGTGGAAGTATCTAAGATTCCTATCATGTGTGACAACACAAGTGCTATTGCAATGACCAACAATCCTGTGGATCACTCAAGGACCAAGCACATTGACATCAGGTATCATTTTATTGGAGAGCATGTAGAAAATGGAACTGTAGAGTTGCATTTTGTGTCTACTGAACGTCAAATAGCAGATATATTCACTAAACCTCTAGACGAATCAACATTTTCTAGATTGGTTGGTGAATTAGGGATGCTTAACACCAGTTAGTTTTGCTACCTATCTGTTAGAATTAAGTTTGTGTACATATTATTGTTATTCATGAATATTCTTAATTAATAATGTGTACTGAATTTCAAATGTATGTGTTGCATGTCAAAAGGGATTAGAAAGTTTCATGATGTTAATCTTGTGCTGATCTGTATATCTTTATGATTAGTGTCTAAATGGAGTAATGGAAAATTTTCTAAGGCAAATCTCGATCTGGTTCTGGATCGAGATCGAGATCGACTTGTGAAAATTGCTTAAAAAACTGTCAAAATACATCTCGATCTATCGACATCGAGATGCGGATCGAGATTGATATCGAGATCGACATCGAGATGTAGATCGAGATGCGGATCGAGATCGACATCAAGATCGACATCCAGATGAGGATCGAAATGCGGATCTCGAGATCGAGATGTGACTTGTCTTTTCAGTTATTTTTTTAGGCGTGCAAGTATATATTATAGCATTAAAAAAAAAAGCTGTTCATTATTTACATTAACTTTCTTTCTCTCTTTCAAAAGCTTAAGCTCTTCATATACACACGCGTATACATACATTACCAGAGTTCTTTTCTCTGCCATTACATCAAGTTTTCTTGTGATTTTCTTAAACAAAAATCACTAACTGTTACTTAAAAGCATCAATAACTAAAACGAAACTCTGCTAAAATTTTGAACTTCTTGTGTTGTTTTTAACGTCATTACTGTTCTTGCAAATAGTTCTTTAGTTTTCTTTTCATTCAAGTGAGTTTGTTTTCTGTTTCGTGCTTTCTTATTCTTAAGTTCTTTTGTGTTCTTGAGCGAAATAGTTGTGGGTACTATTGTTTAATCCTTAAAGTGCAACTTTACCGCCGTGTTTGTGTTTTTCTTTAACGGCTGTTCACTTTAACTTTCGAAAACTCAACCGTCAATCATTAGTGGGGAATTAAGTGGTCATTACTGCGGAAGTTAATTTGTTTTAATTTGTGTCACTAATTACGTGGGGTAATTAGTGGGGTTCGTGTACGTTTTTTTTTGTTTAAATTTAGAACTTGTTCTCTAAAATTTCCATTGCAAAACCATTTCAGAACATTTCTTTTCTCAAACACAAATTTAAAATGGCAAACCCAAATTTCACAATTCCCAAGACCAACTTTGTTAATCTCTCTGCTGATCGAGCAACTGGTAGATTTATTCACTATCAGTTCTGGATTGAATCCCTCAACAACACTTCAATCATAAGTCATGCGTTAACCGCCTCTCCCATCCTGAATGTCGAAGCCCTTCAAGCTGCTTACTCAACATTAGAAATTCAGGGTGGTAAAGCAAATCCAACAGGCCTATCCTTTACTATTGGTGGTGCCAAATATGAAGTCAGTCTGCAGAAGTTCAATGAGATTCTTGGGCTTCCTACAGAAGATTATGCTCCGGAACCCACTATGGAGGATATGTTGCAATTATTCACGGAGATAGGTTGTCGCCCTCCGACGGGTCCTATCAAGGTAACAAAGGTTAACACCGGTATGCTACCAGCTGAGTGGGATTATGTAGTTCAGGCCATTCAACGCTGCATGTTCCCAAAGGACAAAGACTACAGGCCAATGAACAACAGCTGCCGGGTAATACTATATGGAGTGGCAAACAACAGGAGAGTGAATGTGGGCAAACATCTGTTGATTCAGTTGCTTGAGAGGTGGGCATTGGAGAAGAATACATCTAGGAATCCGGAAGTTGGTCCAGTCAAATGCTGGATGCCAAGATTTCTTCAGATGGTTCTGGATGACGTCCTTTCAGAGGAACACAGAAGAGTATTTCAAGGCTCTGAAAGGATGGCATGTTTTGATATGACTCTAAAGAGTATCTCCACCATGGAAACCCAGCAAAAGTCCAGACTTTTTGAGTTGCGCCTGACTCCGTACTTCTAGGATCTGCAAGATGAGTATGCTAGGAGGCATGCTTCTCAGTTTACTGCAGTAGAAGCTGAGAGTAGCGGTAACGAAGCTGAAGGTGGAGATCAAGTGCCTAGAAATTTGGAAGAAGCAGGTATGGATGTTGACATGGCTGAGGCAAATGTTGCAGAAGCTGGAGCTGACAAGGATGACGATCTTCTGAGTCAGGTACCTATTCTTGCTGATCTTGATCAATCATCAATTCAACCTGTTTTCTACAGCCGTGGGCCTGAAAAACCCCAGGCTCTATCCCAAACTGCAAGCCCTTCTGTTCATAAACGTTCAGCCAGCCCTAAAACTGGTGATAAAAGGAAGGCAAGCTTATCTGAGTCGAGTGATTCGAGTGGAGGGAGTGTAGGAGTTGAGAGAATAGTCACTTCAGCAGCTCTGCCACCTCCAAAGAAGCAAAAGGTGGATTCAAACCCAGTGGCAACTGCACAACCTGTTAAGGCTAGTTCACCTCTCACAGCCACCACACCTCACGCTGGTGGCTCTCCTCTCCAAAACATTCCAACACATTCGCACTCGCCTAGGCTTATTGGTGAGAGTCAAGGAGGGGGTCCAGCTCAACAGCCAATAGGAGCTGGCCCTACCTCCCCTGAGTTGTCCGCTCAGGGCTCTTTGAGCAATTTCTCGGAAGAGGAATGGCAAACTGAGACTAGCACTTCTGATGCTAGGATCTCAGGAAGTTTTAATGCGGAAGAGTCTGTCGAATCCAGTACGGATGACGCTTCCTCATCTAAATCAGAAAACAAGTTGCTCGCAGAGCAACGACATCTGGTAACTGGTGGGTCTACGCCTCCAGAACAGCCCAGCGAACCAGAAAAGGTTCTAAGTGAACAAGGGGATGACATGGTCATAACACCATCTCCTGTCGTAGACACAGTGCTTAAAGGCTCAGTCTCACTGACCGATATCGCCGATCAACTCACCGCTAGTCCCCAGCGATTAGTGGATGAGGCACTAATACTGTTAGGCTCTAAACACGAGGGAGAGACAGGGAGAGTAGATCCCTTCTTTTTAGGGATCTTGAGTGAAACAGAACCCGGCGAGAGTAAACAGTTTAACCCAAGCCAAACACCGTCCCCCAAATTGCAGGATCTAGTGAAGAAAGTGGAGGATTTGGAGGCTGGAGTTGCTGGTGTTACTGCTGCTGTCTCTTCTCACTCTGGAAGATTGGAGGTTGGAGCTCAGTTCATGGAGAACCTGATTACCGTCCAAAATCAAATGATTGACAAGATAAACAATCTTGGATTGGCACAGGTGGAGGTTGGGAGGTCAGTAGATGATGTCACTCATGGCATGTCTCAGGTTTGGACGAAGCTGAATGAACTACTTGATGTTGTCTTTGGACGTAACAGGGCTGGACCTGGTCCTTCAACCGGTGGTGGTGGTGACGATAATAATGATGATGATGCTCCTGATGAGGATAACACACCTAAGGAGGAGAAGGAGGGTCAGGGTCTGAAAAAGCTGACTAGTAAGGGTCCGGTGATCGAGTCCTCAAACAAATCTGGTGAAAAGGTGGAGGAGGCTCAACCGGCTCCTAAGGACAAAGGCAAGCAGAAGATGGTAGTTGAAGAAGAAGCTGAGAAAGAAACACCTCTTGTTGATGCATTTATGGGAGACTTTATTGAAGATTCTGATGATGACGAGATGGATGTAGAAGCCTTAGTGGCAAGGAGGTCGAGACTCGAGCAACGGGCAAAAGAGCGGGAACAAGAAAGAGGTCTAAATCCTGGCGGATCCGGCGCAGGAGTTGCAGGTGATGCAGGAGACCACTCGGTTGCTGACGAGCATGTGCCAAAAGAAGAAGTTGATGAAGCAGAGATGCAAGGAGAGATTTTCAGGGAAGCCAGAGAAAGAGTAAATGAAGAAGTGCTACAAGGGATAGTTGAAAAAGAACTAATGGCAAAGGAGAAGAGAGCGGCTCAGAAAACTCAACATGAGTATGAAATGAAAAAGATCAAAGATCCTAAGGTCCAGGCTGACATAAGGAGGGAAGGTCCCGAGTGGGACAAGGCTAGAGAAGCCTTAGCTGGACCAAGAGCCTATGCTCATGACTCAGAAAGATTGAACTTTCTTCTTCATAAGCTAGAAAATCTAAACCCTAGGCTGCTGAATTATCTAAATTGTATAAGACAGGGATGCACCTCCGTACAAGTCATATTCAAGGAGAAGGCATGGAATCTGATGATCACTTGGACACCCATAACAAAAATCGAGCCGTGTATGGTCGATGAAGCTTTCTTCCATGAAAGGGGTGCAAGTGAACTGGTAGAATTCGCTCACCAGGTAGACACCTCTGTCAAGACTGGAGTGCTATTTAAGGAGAAATTGTTGAAGATGGCTGAAGACAGAGGGGTTGACATTATTCTAAATCCCTACCAGATCAGATATGTCCATGACAAGGTCTTGAGGATCGTAAATCTGCATGACTCGAAACTAACTCCGAGCGGAAATGTGCTGAAGGCAGTTGCAAAGCTAGTCCTCTCTAAGGGTTTTCTAACAAAGGAAAAGAAGCTGGTGGCTAAGGACTTGGAGAAGCTGATAAGAAGGCAAGACGCTAGATACAAGTTGCCTATAGCTACACTACCAGTGGTTAAGAAGGAACCTGAAGACTATGCATTCAAGCAGCAAGACGAGGCAATAAGAGAGCATGTGCAAAGATACGGAGATCCAAGAATAGACATTCCAGAAGAAGGGGAAATAAGAGGGGAAGCTAGTGCAGTGGTTAGTGCAAATGTCAAGTTTGTCAAGAGCAAAGCTGAGAATGAGAATGATCTGCTGATCTATACAGACAAGCATCAGGTGGAAACCATCATTGAAATCAAGTATGACATCTTTGCAGAACACAGTCATGAAACACTGTGTATTATAAGGGAATTGATTGATGAGATGGATGATGTTGACGAGTTTGATCAGGATTATCTAAGGGTCACGTTTGATAACTTCTGTAAGAGAAGACAACAGCTTGATATTCAGAGGCTACAGCAATGCACCACCGCTATTGTCATTGGATACCCTAAGCAACTGGTTATAAGGAAGAAAGGGGAAAAGGGGTATCCTGACAAAGTCACGAAGCTGAGGTTTGAAGACATTCCCACGAAGCTTACCACTCGCAGCATGGTTGAAAGGTGGTTGAGGTTGTTTCGAAATTACAAGATCAGAAATCATGTGGAAGCAGAAGGACTTAATCTTCTCAAGAAAAGAATGGATGAAGTCTGCAACCCTGAGTTCATGAAGAAAGAAAAAGCAGCCAAGAAGAAAGCTCGTGAGGAAGAGGAGCGCAAGAAATCAAAGTTTTAATGTATTATGCTTGTAATGTTTCTTTGCGTTGTAATTTGTTTTCTTGTTTTCCTGCATTGTAAAAATATATTATCTGTTTTCTTGTGTAGTGTAAGGTAGAAGTTAGTTAGCTAAGTGTCTTGAAACTGGTTTATATTAGGCATCAATTATTTCGCGAAGTTCGGCGGTGGTAATACTGCTAAAAGGACTTCAGAAGGATAATTGAAGATTGAGTGGACCGTGCTCTTAAAGTACTTAGAGAAAATCTCTAGAAGAGCATGAAGCCATTTGATCGAGCCAACAGGTGTCCAATTTTGGCACTTGAAGTATCAGTAATAGACATGAAGTTAATTAATCAAGCCAAGCATTATGTAAGTTGACATGATCTTTTATGAATGTTATTTTATCTTTTTCAGTCCCTGTTTAGTTGAGTTATCCTCATTGTGAATTTGGTTGTCATTGTTAGACAATCAAATAGGGGGAGATTGAAAGGCATAGGTGTACTAACTTGTAACACTTAATTACTATGTAACTCAACTAGAGAAAAGATAAAACAACAGCAAAACAAGAGAAACTGAAGAAGCACATGGAATCAATCAACTAAAGAAATGGTAATGATACTTGGTAACTACAAGTAACTAATTTGGTTAATCAAGGATGCATAAGTGAGAAGAAGTTCAATCTCAGTATTGCTCATGCCCTAACTTATCTAATGGAGAATCAAATTAATGTCAAAGAAGTATCAAGAAGACTAAAGTGATTTCATGTAATGTATATCAACATCTGGATAATGTAAAGGTTAATCAACAAATGAGAACTGACATTCAGAAGCAAGAACCCCTACAAGACTAGTCACTTATGAACCAGACCATTGCATCAAGTGTCAGGACATTGGAGGCAAGTTCATGTCAGTAATAGAAGATCTCATTTGAATTGAGTGAGGAAAAGAAATTGAAGAAGCTAGGGAAACTTGCTCATAAAGGTTAATCCTCAATTAGTCACTAAAGAAAGTCAACATTCGATGAGTACATATTTGCCAAGGCAAATGTCGATCCACGGCAGATCGAGATCGAGATCGAGATCTTCACAGATCGAGATCGAGATTCTCCCAGATCGAGATCGAGATCTTCATAGATCGAGATCGAGATTTTACACAGATCGAGATCGAGATGGGTCCAGGCGAAGATCGAGATGCGGGTAGATATGTAACATTTAATGTTCAAGGGATAAGTGGCTTATTGTGAACGGTTGATCCAGAGTTGTTGGGAAAGTACTTTTTGTTGTCGAAGTCCTGATTGGGCCACGTACACAAAAAGGACAAGATCAAGACTACATGACATTATAAAAGCAGCACTTTGATTTTATTAGTAGATAAACTTTTCATCATCTCTATTATTCAACGATAATTTTTAAAGAGAGAGCATTTTACTGTAAAACAAAAAGTGAGAGAGAGGATCAGTTGAATTTAGCTTTAATTGCTGTATTTATTGTTCAACTGATCATGATGCTTTTATGAATGTTGTAGCAAATCCTTCAATGAATATAATGATATATTCTTGAAATTCTGTGTCATCATTTATTACCTGCATATTGTTTATTCTCTCATTATTTTTAAACAGTTGTATTCACCCCCCCCCCCTCTACAACATTTTGGACCTAACATCGGGTATGCGTTACAAGCCAAAACCCCCTTTTTTAGCTTGTAACACATGCGCAGAATGCGTTACACATTTTTTTTTCTAGATATTATTATTTAATTACGAATTAATTAAAAACAACTTTAAAAATCCATAATAAATAATCTATTGCTCATAAAAATATTCTAAAAATACCTGGACGATCTACAATACTTGTAGAAAACATGAAAAATATAAAATAAATTTTTACGAACAGTAATGAATTAATCATAATTAAATCATTATTATTGCTTTCAAAATTTATAATAAATATTCTACGCATCAGAAAATTATGAAAAATTAACTGGACGATCTACAACTCTTATAGAACCCATGAAAATTATCAAAACAATGTTGACGAATAGCATGATATTAATCATAATTAAAACATGATATTGCTTGTATAAATCATAATAAATACATACATGCTCATAAAATTCTGAAACTTGACCACGAATCTATATGCATACAACCTATGCTCCGATACCATTGAAGGAATTTATGCACCAGCGGAAGCATTGAATAACATTTATTTGCATATATTCCTATGTATACATACATATAGATATAAAAACTATTTTATAAATTGAAGAATACCTCGATTGCTTTCCGGCAACAGCTAGAGAAGATCTTGTTCTTCAATCCTTGCATTCACCCCTCAAGTGTGGAGTGCTCTAAAGATATCCACCAAGAATCAAACTAAAAGATGAAGGAGGAGGCTAGAGAGGAAATTAGGGTTACCTCCCTTTTAAAATATTTCTCACAAATATTAGGGTTTATAATCATATATTTATAGGCAAATATCTCAGCTGAGATATTTTCTATAAATATCATATTATTAATTCCCTTTTTAATTAATTAATCTTATTAATTAATTAGTTAATGATTAAAATTATTTTAATCATTAATTCCTTTTTCTAAACTCTTTTAGAAAATTATTCTCTCTTCATATTTAATTACTTTAATTAAATATTTAATTAATAATATTAAGATCTTATCTTAAATAATTTATAATCAATTAAATCTCATTTAATTAATTTATAAAATTTGCTAAGTAATTATTTATTTCATAAATAAATAATGACTAGCTATTATTAATTATTCTTCATCTATAATTTAATCTCTTTTATGGTGTGACTCTTTAGGTTCAATATTAAGCCGGTAGTGGAAATAAATAATAATAAACATTTTATTTATTATTTATATGAATTCTATTAATTCATTAAATATAATTTATCTGATTAATTATATTTATTCTACATCGTGAGTGATGCTTTTCAACATATCGCAACTATCCAGATAATACGAAATCATTGCTTAGAATACTTAGAACCTGTCAGTAATTAGTTACCGTACAATTAATTCCTTCTACCCTTCAATATCCCGATTAAATACAAGGCATGGAACTCGTGTCAAGCCTATCTAATTTAATCATATGATTTCTTATTCATAATGCAAAGTTCCTTTTAATGCAAATTAGAAACTCTTTCTAATTTCATTCACTCTGGCCAGAGATTCCTGAACTTGCATATCTAAGAATAACATACGATATTCACTTCCTTTACTGGAAGGGGCAGATCCTTTATTGATCCGTTAACTATCTCCATACACAAATCACTATGCCCAGAATGGACCTAATGAATGTCCTAGAGACTAAGGACTAAACCAAAGCATAAATCATTGTGTATGAGATTACTCTAACGATCTCAAGTCTAAGGATACTTGTACAACTATTTACTTAATAAACAACTATCGACACGTGAGTAAACTCCATTAGTTGTTCTACTTATCGAGTCATGTTCAGTGAACTTATTCCTTAATAAGCACCTACATATTAGCTATAGTGTCACCACACAAATGTCTATGAGAACAGACATCCTCCTAAGAGAGCTAGCATAGTATGTACTGATCTTTACAGATTTACCAATTTCCAATTATTTATCCTATGATCAAGAACTATTTAAGTCTAAAGCTATAATCTTCTAGATCTCATTATTACAATCCCATTATAATTCTAGAAGCTTTGCTCTAAATTATGGAACATCTTATTTAATACACTTCAAATAGATTAAGCCCGTAACATAAATACTTTATTATTATCAAATGAAATCAAATAAGAGTAGCAGAAAGTTTTTCCTAACTCATCATACATGATTGCAATCATCTGTCAATGTCTGTTGCATCTTCTGCTCCCTTTTATAACTTCTTTTTTTCCCCTTGAGTACTCTTTTCAAGAACCCAACTTTTAGTTTTTATATTTTTTGTTTGGTGTCATTCACATTTTGTGTGTGAAACAGCACACAGTGAAGTTTTCATGGAGATTGATCTGAACCAAGCGGTGGGTGAGGTAGAAATAGCTGCAGATTGTAATGGAAATTGTAACAGTGAAGCTTTTTCTCCAACTTATAAGGAGCTTTGGCATGCTTGTGCTGGTCCTCTTGTTACTCTTCCCAAGAAAGGGAATGTAGTTGTCTATTTCCCACAAGGTCACTTGGAAACTTCTCCTTTTCCACACACTCAAATGCCCAATTTTGTTCTTAGACCTCAGACCTTTTGTAGAGTTATAGATGTTAAACTACTGGTATGCTAGATTATTTGTGCTTTTTTGAAAATTTAGATTCTTTTATATTTGGGTTGTTTAAATTTTGTAACTTTGCTTGTCTATTGCTTGCCATTTTTGTACACCAGTTTACTTATGTGCTTTTGGGAATGCTTGTTACTGCATATTTTTACCCTTATTTGGAAGGAATTTAATTCTCTATTTTGGAGTGAAGGGTTTTATGTATTTTTTAAATTTCCATGCTCCTTTTTGTTTAAGTTATATAGATGCTTGGATTTTACATCAATCTTGTGGATAAACTGTACCAATGCATCTCTTAAAGTTGTCACCTTTGGGTAATTTGTAGTTGTTACTGCATATGTTTTGCAAAACGTTGACTGCATCTGATACCAGTACACATGGTGGATTTTCAGTTCCTCGCAGAGCTGCGGAAGACTGTTTTGCACCTCTGGTATGTTACTCTTTATTCAAAATTTCCCTATAAGTACGTTGATAGCTCCTTACTGAAGACTTCTGTGATCTTTGATGTTTATTTTCTTTTTGCAGGATTATAGAGAACAAAGACCCTCTCAGGAACTCGTTGCCAAGGATTTGCATGGAGTAGAATGGAAATTTCGGCATATATATAGAGGTGGGTAACTGATTGAATTTTGTCCTATATTTTAACAGACTGGAACCTTTTTGAGGGTGATAATACATTTCAGGCCAACCAAGGCGACATTTGCTTACCACTGGGTGGAGTATTTTTGTTAGCCAAAAGAATCTTGTTGCAGGAGATGCAGTCCTCTTCTTAAGGTATACATATATTTGATGCTATTATGTTTTGACTAAAGTAGATGTTGTGTCTTATAGATTTGTTGTCGTTTGAGGAAAGTTTTGATCAGCGTGATTGCTAGAATCAGTGAGACAGAATGAAAAAGTAAAATGGTGGATTTTAAGCCTAAGAATGTGACTGTATAATGAAGACCAGGAGATTAGTCATTTGAAATTATATTCACCTGGAGAATAGTAATATATTGTTATAGGTGTAATGTTAGATGGGAGGTTGTCATCTTGTTTGTAGAGATGTTTTATGTCCAATTTTGAATTTTCTAGCAATCAAAGTGTCCTAAACTGAATCAGTGCCTCAGGGTGCATTATCAGTATTATTTCAAACAACTCAGTGTTAGATAAAGACAAAAAAAATCTAGTTAGTAGATATATGTCAAGATAATTACTTGTAGAGGTAGAGGTAGAGAGCTGAGACTGGGGATCAGAAGAGCTGCCCGACCTAAAAATGGGCTTCCTGATCGAGTTAATGGGAACCAGAGCTCTAACCACAATATCCTTGCCTCAGTCGTTAATGCAGTATCCACCAAGAATGTGTTTCAGGTTTTCTACAGCCCAAGGTACTGTTTCTATAAACATTTATTCTGTAATGAAGGTTGTAGGATTATTAATACTTCTTCCTAATTGAAGACTAGTCATCTTTGTGATAACAATAATTTAGACACTTGATATGTTAGAAAACGTACTGGATGCTGCTTGTCCATTCTTTATGAGCCATAGAATGACGTACTGTTAACAGAACAATTATTTGAATATATTTACTATATTAATTTCCTAAATGACAAGAACAGTGGAGTGTGTAAAAACAATGGCTACTTACTATGAATATATAAAAAAACTTCAACAGGGACGAATGTTGTTATTGGTGTTATATGCTTTAAATGACATGTTATTTATTACTTTTGCTGAAATCTTTGCACGACTGCTTTTATAAATTCAAGAAAATTAAAATTAAATAATTAAATCTTCAGGGCTACTCATGCAGAATTTGTTCTGCCCCAGCAAAAATATTTGAGAGGCATCAGGAGTCAGGTTCTGGTAGGTACACGATTCAAGATGAAGTGTGATGTGGATGATGCCCCCCCAGAAAGAAGGTATGTCGACACATATGTTCTCATTAAGTCACTACTGTGCAGTACATAAAAATGCAAGTTAAGTAGTACACTAATATTCTGCAGGTTCAGTGGTTTGGTTACTGGCATAGGCGATCTGGATCCCTACAGATGGCCCAACTCCAAATGGAGATGTTTAATGGTACAATTTGCATAGTGTATTGGTCAATCCCTTCAGATTGCTATATATGTAGAGACGTGAGATTGTTATGTATGTAATTTTTACATAAAAATGGTAGATCAATTAGAAATTTTTGTATTGATAAATATATTGATTCATTATTTGATTGGAGGCATTATTTAAAACCATTTTTTGGTGATGTACATTTCTGAATTGGTTTTGGGATTTTGAATGGTTTGTTAGCAGGTTCAATTTAATGGGAATAACATATTTACAAATATTATATTGCAATTTTTTTTTACTACTGTTACATTTGCTTCTAATATTAATGTTGCAAAATTCACACATTGTGTTGCATTATTCAAAAGGTCTACTGTTACATTATAAGATAAAAGTGTTACATTTGACTATAAAAAGTGTTACTTTAAAGAAAAAAGACAGTGTTGCAATAGAGGAAATAGTGTTACATTAGAGTCAAGTATTGTGTTGCATTTGATAGGTGGGTCCCACAATGCCACCTCATCAGTGGGCCCCACTCAGCAGTGACACATCAGAATTGCCACGTCAGCAATAGGCCCCACAAAAGTGGGGCCCATTGCTGACGTGGCAATTCTGATGTGTCACTGCTGAGTGGGGCCCACTGATGACGTGGCAGTGCTGATATGGCACTGATGACGTGCACTGCTGACATGGATGTTGGGGCCCAGTTACTGACATGGCAGTTGTGGGTCCCACCTTTTGACCCCATTTAATCAGTTTTTTTGAAAACTAATGCAACGCAATCTACTGTTACATTTGGCCAATAAAGCGTTGCATTAGGGCCTTAATGCAACACTTTTCCTACTGTTACATTTGAAAACTAAAGCGTTGCATTAGATAGCAAATGCAGTGCTCGCAGATGCAATGGCAAAATCGCGTTGCATTAGGCCTAATGCAACGTAAAATGGGTCAAATGTAACAGAATGACAGTGTAGCATCAGGCCATCTATGGCGTAGTGTTGGTTTTAGGTCAAACACTTTCACTAACTTCCTACGCTATATCTAAGAATTGTCACTCTAGCATATTATAATTATACTCATAATAATTATTAATGATATACGTAAGCTCGAGAAAATAGTTGAATAGAAATTCACAAGTCCTTTAAATATTGGCATTTAATACTTGTGATCCTAATTACAACTTCTCGCAAATAAAATCAAATTTTAGAAATATTTTCTAAGTATATAAAATATTGAGAGTTTTATACACATGACTTAGAAAATACTTCATCTTCCAATATTAGTGAGTTTTGAAATATGCATTATTTATTTAGAACAGAAATTCTAAATACTGTCACTAATATCAAAAGTATCACAATTATTTATAATAAAATATTTAAAAATATCATAGCAAAATATCATAGCAATTAAGCAAGATATCATTGACTAATATTCATCAAATATTTAACATACAAATAATTATGTTGCTAACTTTATGCCAAATCATTTAACTACCACATATGCATATAACATTGTAAGCATGATAAATAAACTAATAGCAAAAAGTATGAGGTACTGGATTTGAAAAAAAATCACAAGTCCTTTAAATAGGGAAAATTTAATACTTGTGAACTCATTTGAGAATTTCTTGCATATTGGATTTCCAACAAATATGCATATAAATAATATCCCAAGTTCACTAAGTAATTTAGATAAAATGAATTCATCAAGTTGTTTAACAAATATCTGCAAGTTATTTTACTAAGGACAATCTCGAAAGAAATGATACCTGTTGTCCATGAGCTTGTTCCTTAAGTGGTGTGGAGAGATCAACAGAGTTGTTGGAATAAATTGACATCTTCTAGGAATGACTTCCTTGTCTTTCTTACAACCTGCATCATCTATATCTATATAGCCAATTAGGTTAAACCTATTATTTTTAGGGTACCTGATTCCAAGAATTGGTGATCCGCTAAGATATCTAACAATTCATAACTTAGCTATAAGATACGATTCTCTAGTATCCACTTGAAAACTTGCACATAGGCATATCGAGAATAAAATATATGGTCTTTATGCACTTGAATAAGTAATGTGCTGATCATACCTCTATAGCTTGTCACTTCAGTTCATATACCTGATTTGCCCTGATCAAGCTTAGTGGTTTATTGGCAAGAAGTCTTGGCAGGTCTAGAATCTTCCAAATTGTGCATCTTCAAAAGATCCTTAACTTACTTTAATTGCCATCATTCTTTTGAATTACTTGTAATCCAAAACGAATTGCAACTCTTCCAACATGCTCATGTTGTACCTACTCGGCATTTACTTAGCAAATATCTCTTGCCAAATTTTCATTAGTAGACCCACATATAATATAATCATGGTATACTTGCACATATATTACATTATGTGTGCTTTGTATTCTAGAGAGATATATGTGTATAACAACTCTACCAAAATCATTTTCAAGTAATAACCTAGTTAGAGTGTCATATCATGTCCTTGACGTTTTGTTTGAATCCATAACTCCGTCATAGAAAGCTTGGGAAGAGAATGATATACAAATTCCAATGATCTATAACTTCAAAGTCCAGGAGTTGTACATCAACTTCAACTTCTAACTCACCATTCAAGAGTATCCTTGTTCATATTCATCTGATAGATCTTCATGCTTGAATGCTCAACATGTGCTAGGAATATCCTGTTATTAGGTCCTCATCTTGTTAGGCCCTAAAATGATCAAGTCTCGTCACTGGTGCTTACTGTTTGATCTTGAAAGTCCCGAAGATTCTATTTCCATCATCGTCGATACCTTTTACTTTATAGTAATCTGTAGCAACTAGTTTGGCTTTGTCCCTCATAACAATGTCAATCATTATCCAGTTTCTGTGAACCCTTACTGTACCAATTTTAGCTTCGACTTGTGGTCTGGGTTCCAGCTTCAACAAATTCTGCCTTCGAACTGATTGAGATCATCTTGCATTTGCAATCACCTAATCTGGATCAATCAGTGCATCTTCACTATTCTTTGGGATACCAAATGTTAGATCCCAAAAAATATAAGTTCATTTTGATTAGCACTTCTAGCCTTTACTCAATAATCCGGATTACTAAGAACTAGACTCCAGGATTGACTTTGACTTCAAGCCTTTTGTCTTGGCAGATATGTTCTTGATGTATTCCTTTGATCTTCATTGTGTGGAGTACGACTAGTAGATCCTTCTTTTATTTGCTCCCCATAAGTTGCTGCTAGGATGTGTTGAAGATCCTTCACCTTTTTCAGTGGATTCTGTTAAAGTTCACGAGTTATGTAGTTTCACTACCATTTCCACTCATAGGATCTGAATCATCATCAATATCGTTGATTCCTTCTGCAACCTCAATTTCATCATCAGTATCTGAATTTGACTTTGACAAGATGTCAAACTTCAAAGATTCAGAATAGTCTTTCATTTGAATGTTTGGGAGCTTGGTATAGTTGGACGACACATTCGGAATTTCAATCACCTTCTGGTTTTCAATCACATACGCCTCATAAGCTTACGACTTCAATGAGTAGCCTAGGAAATTATTCCATGAGCCTTAACTTCAACTTCGCCAAGATGCTCATCTAAATCTTCAATAAGTATCAATTTCCTCCAAACACACGAAAGAGCTTCAGTGTTTACTTCTGGTTGGTCATTAACTCATATGATGTCTTTTCACGATCTTTGTTGATTAAAGCAGCATGCTATGTTAATTGCTTTAACTTCAAAATACCTTTCTCAGTGCAGAATTCATATAGAACTTTATCCGCGAAATTCAGTTCCATTATCTGACTTCAAAGTTCTCACAGCTTACTTTGCTTCCAACTTGATCTACCTGATGTGATCAATCACCGTCTGTGATATATTATCTGTTAAATGCACGGACATCACCAATTTTTAACTAGGGTTGTCATCAACCACCACTAAGCATATTTCTCCCATGACATAATTTGCTTCAGTGTGATGTTTTTATTGACTTTCCTATTTGACATACTTCAAAATGTCCTTCTGGATAGAATTCCATTAGAAGCAGTCATCTCACCAATTTTATCTTTATCAAAGAATCCATTGTCTCGAATATCAAGTATGAGAGCTTCCTAGGCCATAGCTAACTCTTTACTGATGAAGCTTTACTGAAAAGTTCACTTCACCTTTGCATATCGAATTCAGGTCAGCTACGAACAAACTTCCTCACTTTTAGATGAGTGAGCTTCCATCTTTCTTAGTTGAGATCAAACACATTTCTTTTTCAATGCTTTTCCAGAAAACCCTTGACAAAGAATTCCCTAGTGCCCTGTAGATAGTGCTTAAGTCCTTCGACAAGAAAGATGCTTCGACTTGTGACAATTCCATATATATAGCCAAGTCCCTTATACCTCCTTTGCTGTCATCTCCAAAGGTTGCCGTTGGATAGGCTTTCTCAACCAATTGTGATAGTAGAGCTTCAATCTTAATCACATGCCTCGAACAATAAATGTCACGAAGTCACATAACTTTTGCCTTTTGTTACATACTCTGCAATCATAAATAATTAAGCTTCTTGGTACTAAATTTTTAATTGAGTCCAGATGGGTTAGAGATATTATCAGAGGTAACAACAACTTCAATATGCATAAAACACATGGATAGAAGAACTAACAAATTAATTACTAATTCTGTCTAATCCATTTCTGTCGTTGTCTAACATTTTTAACTATCTCTAATTACCTAAGTCAGTTTTATATTAAGTTTCGAATCTATGATTGTTACTGACTACTTAGATAATTTTACTATCTTTTATTATTCTATCCCTAACAAGCAATACATGAAATGATATGACATTTAAGTGCAACTATGTGAGTGCAAGCAAATCATGTAAAAATAAGTACATAAATAATTCAAGAATATGCAGAATATTTGAATGAAACATTATGAGCAATATCAAATTCCACATACACTTAACAAGTCATTTATCACAATAAGAACAAATATAAAATATCTAATCTATGACCTGTTTGCCTATTAGCAATTTTCACAATATTAGTAGAGGTATTGAATCACAGAAGATTTAAATCAAGTTCCAGCAAATGTTTAGGGATACACCTAACAGTCTAGAATACCCTATCTAATTCTAGATATTCATTTTACTGCATAGATAATCAAGTATGAAATGTACTGATTAAACTCATGAATCCTAGCATGCAATCTTATTCTTAGCAATCAATTAAACATTTAAGTCCTAAGATGCTAACATGCTGACATGAATATAATACATTTCAATATCTAATAATCATACAGTTCTGAATTAGATAAAGTTATACTAGTTAGAATGCGTACCTTTGAAGTGCTTAGTGATTCATCTCCAGTGTTGGTCATTGATGCCAGATATCAATTTGGTTCATCACTGTCACTGATAGAATCCTCACTAATGCCTGAGATTCATGCTTCAACCCAACATAGTGTCTGTCATCTTTTGCTTGTACAGGCTTCTTCAAACTGTGTAGTAAACCCATGATCTTGTCTTTCTATTTTAAACCATCTCTGTCTTGCAATCGCCTCTTGAACTGTACTTGAAAATCTCCTCCATGGAATCTATAGGTAAGGACCTTAGATTTAGAATTGGGATTCCGTCTGAATCTGATGTCACTGAACTTCGTGTTACCCTACAACCTTGACTTGCAGTCCAGTTCTCAAGATATTCCAAAGTGTCAAATTGACATACAACACATTGACCACTACCTCGAGCTGCTACATCTTCAATTCAGCTTCTTGGAACAATTTGTTTCTATTCAGAGGTTCTCAACCTTGACTTCAATCAAATTTGGTTCCTGGGTCACAAATATACAGTGGATATGCTAACAACCTACTTTACCAAATATTATCTTCTTCAGCTCTTGTTCTAGTTCATAGGCCTTCAGCACATACAGTTCTTCTACAGACAATGTGGTTGTATCCTTAGATCCCTATTGGCTATAATCCTGTGTTCCAGATGATCTGCAGTGTTAGCACGAACTTCCTATAATCTCCATGTAGAATAATTTTTAAGGCTTGTACTGAGATTTCAGGTTTTCCAGTCTGTTCTCCTTCACTACTTCAACCCCTAAGATTTTTCATCCAAAAAATACAACTCAAATTAACCAAAAACAGTACCCAAATTAATTTCTTCTTTTGCAACTTCCAAAATATTAGTGGGATCCTATCGAGTAAACCTCTGAAGAAATTAATACCATAATTTCTTCAACCTGTTCCAGAATTAACTTCATCGAATAATCTTCAATCAAGTTTAGTTGTCTTCAATGCCCAGAAAAATCTTCATTTACAAACCATTGAGCACCCTCGAATTAATATTTAAAAAAAATTATTTACAGAATTTTTAATTTTCTTAGAAAATAAATTAATAAAAAATAAAAATATACAACAAATTAATTTTCAAGAATTTTGAATTTTCATAAAAATTAAAATATCATAAATTAATATTTAAGAAAAAATTTAGTTTTCAAGAATTTTAAATTTTCTGGAAAAATAAATAAATCTAAAATAAAAATTAAAAATTAAAGAGTACAAAACTTGGAGTACCAAATAGCAATTTGGGTGTTAGTGGTGTCAGGCTATCTTTGTGACGCATGTACAGTGAAGTCCCTATACAGGCGCAACAAAAATAATTTTTTGTTTCATGGCGCTAGACACAATGATTGGAAAGGAGAGGCGCAACTAAAAACTTGGTATCCACAATTTGGTTTCGCTGCGCGTCCTGTTTGACTTGTGAAAAAAAAAAAGTACTTACATGGGGCGTGTACTGTTGCGCTTGACGTTATTGGCCAATAATTAATCACAAGACAAGGTGCAAGCTGGTGTTAGTCGAAGAAAAAAATTTGGCCACGATTTGTTTAATAAATATAAATCTTAAACTTTATTTAATTTATAAAATAAACTAATTAAAATTTATAATATAAACTAATAAAATGTTATAAAATAAATTTTATAAAAGTTTATGAAATAAATTTAATATTAAGTTTATAAAATAAACTAATTAAAATTTATAATATAAACTAATAAAAGTTTATAAAACAAATTTTATAAAAGCTTATAAAATAAATTTAATATTAATTTTATAAAATAAACTAATTAAAATTTATAATATAAATTTGTAAAAGTTTATAAAACAAATTTTATAAAAGTTTATGAAATAAAATTATTAAAAGTTTATAATTAAACTTATTTAACAAGGCCTCTAAACATTTGGAGTCCAACTAGCTTCGACACCCTGAGTTTCACTGAGCTACGGATCCTGACTTGTATATCAATCAGTCGGCTCTGATACCAATTGTTGGGTCCCGAAGTATCGTAGAAGGGAGGTTGAATATGATACTAACAATAATTTAAATTCTTTTCAGAATTTGCGAATTAAAAAATTATTGCTTCAGAGTGGGTTTGGCCATTTGTAGTGTTTAGGTAAGCTGCCTGCTAATTTTCTGTGAGTTCAGATAAATCAATTAGGTTCAAGAAAATTAGCAAGTAAATTACGGAGACAAATTTCCGGGAATATATCTTTCATATATAAACCTAGAGGGGTGCTACACCCAGTTAAAAATATAATTGGCTTCCAAAGAACAAATTAGTTCTTTGTTACTAACACAAAAATATTAGGCTCAGTTCATATACAAATATATCTAAATTAGAACAAGGAAAAACTGAGTCCGTAGGGAGTGATATCTAAGAGCCCTGAGCATTTTTCATTAAAGAACCGAGTCCTAATATATGACCGGGAGTAAGGTATGGGTGTATATGAATTGTTTCTTCTTGCTCCGGTCATGGCTGCTCTTTACATATTATTTTTGTTGAAGAAGACGACTCTCTTCTTTAATTGGTGTAGTCTTTAAATCAATGAAGTAGCTGCTGTAATTTGATTGGCTGAGGGGTTAGGTGGGGCCCAGAAATATTTTGTTGCGCTAAAATATTTTGTTGCATCAACATATTTTTTTGCGCCTGTAGAGTGTATCCCCTGTGTAAATATATGTGGCGCCTTGGAATTTAGAATAAGTTGGATGTCAGTTTTTATTGCGCCTGTACTAGGCAACCCTTGGATTGGCGCCACCAAAAACTTAACATATTTCTTCAACAAGTTTTGTTGCGCCAGTTAACTTCGTTGCGCCTTGACTTTCAATTTCATGGTCAAAGTGCAGTTTAGTCACTGTACTTTGACCATCAACTCATTCCTTGACTGAAGGTTGCCAACTTCCATTTCTTGTACCAAAGTCTTATCACATTACACCTTGTACTCTGAGGTATTTCTGTTCTTCAACTGTAGTTCATAAACTTTCACTTTTCGCACCAAGGTTGTTACACTTTGCACCCTGCACCCTTTGAACTGTTTAGCTGTTTGGCTGTTAGTTGTTTAGCTGTTTGGCTGTAGCCTCTACAAATCACTTTTCGTACCTTAATAAATAACTGTTCTTTCCAAGTACGTTCTTCAACTTAACAATTCTTCTATGGTTAATACTAAGATTTCTTTCATAAACTGTTGATGCCTAGTGCAACTTATCTGGTTCACAGACGACTAATTTTGATTCAGGTCTTCGTATTATTGCTTTGTTTGCGTTGTTAAGTTTGCAGCAACTTCATTGCTTCGAATACTGATTGTCAATAAACACTGTAACTTCATTGGAATCATTTCTGGTACTTAGACTCTTGTCTTTACCATGTCTTCAATTCTTTTAGATTCTTATGCTTCGAACACTGTCTATCTTCAATCAATGCTGGTACACTGAAATCTTCTTATGGCACTTCTATACTAAATCTTCAACACTTCTGAAACCCTGAAAGTATTTAACCATTATTCTTCACTAAGGCTTGAACATATTAATGAACTTCTCTCAGTGACCTGTAGTAGACTTCAAAACTTCTTCTAATGTCTTGATTCACTATATTTGCCTTGTCTTCATTTCTTCTTGATTTCTGTATCGACGTAGTATTATTTACCTGTCTTGTTCTAGTATTGAGTTATCATGATTACTATTCATACAGCTTCGTAATTTCACAAACAAGATGTAGCATTCTTGACATTAGACTTGTTCTTGTTGCAGACATGAGTTATATGACTAGAAGACCCACAATTGTCGCACAATTTTCTAAGAGCATTAGGAATATGACCATAATTGTTCTTCTTGTTTATTCCTAGTTTTCCATTTCTATTCTTCTTGGTCTCATGACAGTATGTTTAGAAGTTACTGTCATGTTGATGTTGACAGTAGGTTTAGTTGGAGTTGTCATGACAGTAAGTTTAGATCTCACAATCTTGACAACAGCTTCTGAACTTACTGTCTTGCCAGTGTTGACAACATCTTTTAAACACAAGTTACTGTCAAGGTCAAAACTAACTGTGTTGAGGATTTTGACAGTATCTTTTGCCTTAAGGGACTTGATAACAGCTTCATTGTCCTCATCATCTATCTCTTGTTTAATCACTAATGCTTCCTCATCAAATTCGAATTCAGCCTTTTTGAACATGGGATTCTTAACTTTCTTTAGAATGAAAGGTTTGACAGTATGTTTAATGTCTTCCACTACAACATGTTTCTTTCCACTTTTCTTCTCATAGTTAAAACCTATACCTACCTTTTGATTTTCAGTATTATCATCATGGTATGATTTTAACAAGGAAGAAGAATTCTTGTAGGCCTTGATTTTTAGTTCATTCTCAGAAATCTGTTTTCTGAGAAATTCCTCAATCTGGGAAGCACAAACTACCTTGTTTTTAAGAATCTCATTTTCTTGTTCTAAGGACTCAAAAGCATTTTGTTTAAGTCATAGTTCATGATTCTTAATCTTTAATAACTCATTAGCACTAGACAGTTTGACAATTTCCTCATTAGCAGCTAGCATGCTTGTATGAATATTGAAAATTTCAGAACTTAAACTTTCAACAGTTTTCTTATACTGAGATGTAGTCATATCAACATTAGTAAAAATGGGTACCTGATTTGATGAAGTGGATGAACCTTCTCCAGAGTTTGCCATGAGAGCAAGATTTCCATATTCTTCTTCATCATCATCATCAGAATCTTCCCAACACTTTTCTTCAGCCATAAAAGCCCTTCCTTGTTGCTTTTTGAGCAAGGCTTCATACTTTGCTTTGAGTTCCTCATAATCATTGTCATTTCTTCTTACTTGTTTTGGCTTCTTGCATTCTGTTACAAAATGCCCCATTTCACTGCAGTTGTAACACCTTATCTTGGATCTATCCAACATACCTGTTTTATATCCACATTTGCCACTTCCTCCAGGTTTTGAAATATTTGGCTTGTTGAACCTGGAGCTTTGTCCTCTGGGTTTGAAAGCTTTGTTCTTCTTGAATATCAAGTTGGAGAACTTCCTTGCCATGCAGGCCATTGTTTTGTTTTCCATGTTGTCCAATTCCTCCAAAGTGTAGAACTCATCTTCATCACCATCCTTAAGTTCCAGAGTCACACTTTTATCTTCATCTGTGATTTTTTCAATCTTGATTTGTTGTTGATGTTGAGGTTCCTTGAGCTGCATCATCTGTGGATCTTGAGCTACTAGAGCATTTGATGTGTTGGCCATTTTTCCTCTTTGACCAGCTTGAATAGCTCTCTTTTGTAGCAACTCTAGCTCATAGGTTTTAAGTATGCCATATAAAGTTTCAAGAGAAACTTTTGATAAATCCCTTCCTTCTCTTATGGCAGAAACCTTGTGCTCTAGATAGTCAGGAAGTGTCAACATGAATTTCATGTTTACTTCCTTTTTGTCATAAAACTTTCCATACAGCTGCAGGTCATTTATCAACCTATTAAACCTCTCAAACATCTCAGTCAACCCTTCACTTGGTTTGGCCATGAAGGCTTCATACTGAGACACCAGAATATGTCTTTGATTTTTCTTTACTTATTTTGTTCCTTCACAGAGTATCTCAATGGTTTCCCATATTTGTTTTGCACTGGTGCAGTTGACAATGTTATTGTACATTACATTGTCAAGTGCCTCAATGATGATAAATTGTAAGCAACCATCCAGAGATACTTTTTCTCATTCAGTGTCATTGTACTCTTACACCTTTTTAGGAACCCAGTAGGCTGGTATTGTTTCACCATCTATTGTAGTTTCAGGTACATAAGTCTTAGGAATGAAAGGACCATTTTCCAGTATTCCAGGGTAAAGAGGGTTGACTATTTTTATGAACAACATCATTTTTCTTTTCCACAGGTTGTAGTGTTCTTTGTCAAATGTGGGTATTTTTATGTTGCATACTTTATGTGCACTCATGTTTAGATCTTTTCAGGTTATGTATATCTAACCTGCCGCTCTAATACCAGTTGTTAAACAATATGCGTGTTGCAGAAGGGGAGGGGTGAATGCAACTTGATAATTTATTACTTATCTTGCTAACAATAAACAAGAAGTAATAAAATCAAGTTACAAATATAAACAACATTAAATAATTAAATAAAGAAAGGTGTTTAACTTCAAAAATTAATTTTATTAATTTTTGTTTTTCTACAACTGACTGAAATATGTTTCCAGCTTCAATAGATATAATAACAAGAGATTCCTAGTGTTTCTATACTTGAGAAAAGTTAAGCTCAGTTGTGTAAGGAAAAGTGTTTGTGAGATATGTATATTTATGCTAAAACACATATCCCACTTACAAGTGTACTTTCCCTAGGACAATACTCGAAATAGAAACTTCACTTTTTCTATTCAAATTTGACTTCATCCCATTTGTAGATAAAGATGCTCTGAGATGATTTGATGTCCTTGACTCCTTGAGCACGCTTTATCTTTTTGCTTGCCTTTTCTCAAGTTGCAGTAGTAGACTTGATAGACTAAATAGAGTTGTCAAGATCAACTTTAAATTTTCACTACCTAGTCTGCTACTTGAAACAGACTGTCAGCTTCACCAAAACGTTATTGTCAACCTTCTGCTTCTCTTTGGTGACAACATCTTCGACTCCACATACTTTACTGTCAAACTTGACAGTCTTCTAAAACTTGCTGTCATCCAAAGGTTCTGTCAATTATCCCCGCTAAACATACTATCAACTATCCCCGCTAAAGTTATTGTTAGTAAAACTTGTTGTCTTCGATTCTTCAATCTCCGTCAAGTTTACTGTCAAGGAAATAGTTGTTGTTAGTAACACTTGCTGTCTTAGAATCTTCATTCTCTGCCAAGTTTACTGTCAAGAAAATAATTGATGTTAGTTGTTCCAAAAGGTGATGTCACTTGAATATGATGTCGTAGGCTTCAGTTTCCATAATGTTACTTTCAATGATTTGATCCATACTGTGCATGAACACTTTGTGAACTTCTACATCATAGATCATGTTATTACATTTTTACAAGACAGTAACTATTGAGACATATTGTCACCTACTTGGCTTTAATACATACTGTTATAAATGACAACTAAACATATTGTCAATATACATATGATTGTAAATTTTACTTAGTTAATTTCTTATTAATCTAAGTATCTTATAGTTGATTACAATGTTAACACCACAACCCCTAACACATTTCATAAAGGAACTTACAGAAAATGGAGTAATTGAATTATTCTATGTTCCTACACAAAAACAGTTGGCTAATATATTTACTAAACCACTAGATGAAGCCACCTTTAACAGGTTAGTAAGTGAGATTGGAATGCTAAATTCTTCTGACTAGTGGCTAAATAAATATATCTCACCAATTGTTGCAATAATTGTTTCACAGACATGATCCTTACATGATTTATCTAAGTGAAACAGACTGGTATGTACATATAAATGTATCAGTTATATTGTTGTACATTTTGTTTTGAAAATAAAATGAAATAGTAGCTTGGGACTATTTTTATGTTCTAAGGAAGCCTAAAAAGAATTATTATACTTGTGCATCTTTAAATAACAAGTGTGATATTCATTTATTCAGGAATATTTTGCAAATACATTTTTAATTTCAGAATTAAATAAATTTTATTTCTGAAAAATGTGTCTGACAAACTGTTATTTTATTTTCCAAGTGAAAATAGAATAATTCTTCAAAAACTGGAGTTTGTGATTAATTGTCATTCTTTTCTAACTTCTCGACTGTGTTTCTATTTATGAGTTCTCGAATAGTTCACTTTAGTGAGTTTTCGACTAAATATGTTCTCAGAGTTCTCGACTTCATTTTAATTTGAGTTATTGAATCCTAAAGTTCTCGATTCAGTCAAATTGAGTTCTCGATTGCTGCACTTCTTGAATATACATACAAATATGAGTTCTCGATCAAAATCTGACAGTTCTCTACTAAAGTTACTTTATTCATTTTTTGAGTTCTCGAACATACAAAATCGATTACAATTCCAGTTGAGTTGTCTAAGTTATATAAATAGCAAAGTAGATCTAACATTTCATTTCTACGCTTAATTGTAAACTCAAAGAAATTTTTTCTCTCTACAGTTACACTCGATTTCTCTCCTACTTTTCTCTAAAATCTTCGTTTCTTCACTTTTCTTTTTCTACACACTACTCAATGGCTTCATCTAGCTCCAACCCTGTAACTATAACTTATATAATTCCAGAAACCAACTTCTTAGCCATTGCAAGAGACACAGATGCAAAGCCACAGTACAAATACTTCACCAGATTCCTCATAGATTCTTATTTGAAGGAAGCATTGTTGGCCAACCCTCCACTGTACTTGGACATTCTTGAGCAGTTCTGGAACACTGCAAATTGGGAGGAGGTTGTTTTGAAGGATGGGAGCTCCAAGATTGTTGTAACCTGCAAGATTCAAGAAGTAGAAATTAGCTTTGATGAAAAGGATGTCAATTCAAGCTTATCACTTCCTACAGAACAGTTTGATGAAGTGCCAACAAATGCTGAGTTGGAGGACTTCATGGAATTCATAAGATACGCTGATGAGGTCAAGCTGGGAAAGTTGAACAAGAAACATGTAAGGAAGGAGTGGTCATTCCTTTTTGACACTATTTTAAAAGTGTTCACATATAGGAAGATATGGTTTGACCAAATAAGCTCAATTGCCTTGAAGTTAGCCTACTCATTGGCTTACAATCAGAAGCTCAATGTTGGCAAGCTCATCCTTGGGGAGCTCACAACCAGGATTCTCAAGAAAGGTAATGAAATTTTCTTTCTTCATTTTATTCAGTCAATTTTCAACTATAAGAATCCTACATTGATTGATTTACTTGGGATGAACAAAAAGAGAATTGGCTACTCCAAATCCATGTCAAAAATCATTTTTGCTATATTGAATAGGAGAAGCACTGTGAATGTACCTCTTCAAATCACACCTCATATAAAGAGTATATTTGAAGGGTATCCACTTGTGCAGCCTACATATGGTTATTTGTTTACAGTAGAGAATCCCAAGGTTGTAGAAGTACCTAATGCACCTAACCCAGGGACCCTTAACCCAACTGAGCCAATTAATTGAAATCCACTAGATAGTAGTGAGCCAACCTCTGCATCCTCTCAACAGGGTGTGTGTGAAAAGAAGAAAAGGAAGAAGCCAGCTGCTAGGAATAAATTAGAAGTAGTTGTAGAAGCAAATCAAGATGAGTCACCTGTGGCACCTCTAAAAAGGAGAAAGAAAAATAAAGAGGCCACTCTAGACCACTCTACATCCTCCCAACAGGATGTAGAGATTATAAAGGGACTACACCTGCTACTAGGTGCACTTTCCCAACAAAGTGCATCAATTGAAATTGGGAGTCAGCCCACTCCACTTTATAAAGAGTCTGCAATATCACAGGAACTCACTCATGTTGATGAGAGAAGAACAGTTGAAAAGGAGACACAAGTGCACTTAGAAAATTCTATTAAAACTTCATCATTTTCTCAGGGGGGGGTTGCCAACACTCACAACTACTCAAAATTCTATTTTCTATTCCTTAAATTTCTTCTCAACCAATTGTCTAGTCAAACAAAAAAGGTTGTTGATCATCAAGAATCTACTCCTCCTAGTGAGCCAAACTCAAGTGACTTGGTGCATGACACCTTGCTTGGATGTAAACTCTGAGGGAATGCAAGCTGAGGCATATCTTGATGACACCATCAAAACCACAGAGGTTCTAGGAGTTTTTACTTCAGACTCTGTGGTGGTTGAGGAAATAATTCTCTTTAGTCTCATTCATTAGCCATTGGAGCACCAGGTGTCTTCACAGGCATTGGTTAATCTAGGGGACCTTCACTCCATGCAAATGGCATCCCCTAGACACTCCTCAGTCATTCAAAGGTTGTCTCCTATGGAGAGGTCACCTATCCATCCTGTGTCTAGGGTATTATCTGAGAAATTGGATGAAGAACTAGATACTGAGGGGACCACTGTAACAAGTGGGCCTATCTCTCACTTTTTGTCACAATGGCTGAAACCTGTGCAACATGACAGGGATTTAGGACCATCTACTGATGGGTTCTTATCTGAAGAAAAATTAAAAAAATTATATGGTGATCAATTGGTTAGTTTTTATCACATTGCTCAACAACTCCTGACTGCTCACTTGCTAAATCAAGATTATGATGCTATTCTTTTGGTGTATGCCAAGGATCAGGAGGAAATTAAGGATAAAAATGCAGAACTGACTGAAGAGGGAGAAGCAAATGTAGATGTCTAGTTGGATGACAAATAGACTGTGAGCATAGAGGAGATGCTGCAGTGGATGAGGGAGAAATACTTAACTTCTATTGGTTCATGTGAAAAAGTCTTCACTTCAACTGTAATTTATGATGCAATTCATGAGGCTGACAAGATACAATTACAGGCAAATGATTATCTTGTCAGGGGCTTCCAATCAGAAATTACAAAATATAGAACTAAAATGGAAGGATTCCTGAAAGCCATTGAAGATAAATTAAAGCCTGGTGGTCTTTATTCTCATGCAACTTCTAAATTTGACTAATCAATATCAAGACATAAAGTCACTAAAATGAATGACAAAATGGAAAAGATGGAAAAGTCCTTCAAAGAAATGGTAGAAAACAATGGGGCACTTCAACAAAGACAAACCTCCATTAACAATATGGTGGAGGTTCTATACAAAAATAGGCATGCAAATAGATTACCTGAGGATGTTCCTCTGCATGACTTGGCCCCATTGTAAGTGGATTTGTATTATCAATCTAAGGCCAAGGCAGAATATGATGAAGTCATCACTTTGGCCCAACTCCAAGAAAAGGTGGATACATTGACAAATCATCAATCAACTCTCTTAACTACCCTCTCAGAAGTGGTGTCTACAGTTGATTCTTTAAAGAAAGAGCATGAGACTTCTAGCTCAACTCAAGGCACAACACTTCAACAAATTTCCACTCAATTATCATCTATTCAAAGCCTTCTATCTATAATGTCTACTCCTACTCAAGCTCCTCAAATACAAGTGCCAACACATATCAAGCCTAGTCACTCTACCTTTATTCAGCAACAACAACAAGATATCAACCTTACGGGGGAGAAAGAAAGAAGGGAAGAGATAGAGGATGAGAGGCAAAAGGCAGTAATGAGGAAGTTAAGGCAAGAAATTCTCAAACCCAATGCTGACAAAGACTTCTTGGAACTTCTGAATCATATAAAAAGACAAATCAAAGGAAATCATTGGAGCTACAATAAGATGCTTGAAAATGCCATAATCACAGTTAGAGGAGTGAAATATGAGCAAAATGGAAAATTATTCAAAGAGCCTATAGTGTAGATGGAATCTGGCTACTTCAAGGTCTCAATTGGAATATTTAACAACCTCTCATATACTGAAATGAAATACTTGTACAAAGAAATCGAACTAGTTACTCATGAGGATATAGAGTTGAAGAAGCAAGTATTTGGTCCTCTTCTACCCAATGCACTCCCTAAGACATACTGCAATCCAGATGGTGTGATGTACATGTCAAGTACAGACAAATTGGCTCACTTCAAAATTCCCCAACATCTTAACCCTAGAAATAGAAGAAGGTTAAGCAAGAAGAGGACAAGATAATTCTAGAGAAAATGAAAAAGTTTATGAGTGATCAAGTCCTTGATTTTGCAAATGAAGAGCTAAAGAAAAAGAAGAAAGAAGACAAGGGACAAGAGAAGAAAGATGGCAAGCTTGCACCAAGGAGTGATAAGAGAGGAAAGAAGGATGACAAAAAGAAAGATGATGACGATAAGAAAAGGAGGGATGATTCAGTTAAGGAGAAAAAGTATGAAAGAAAGAAACCAACAAAGCAGCAAATTGTTGGTAGTCACGCTAGTACACCTACCAAAATTCAGGGTGCTAGTGTGAGTCCAATAGTTTTTGAAACTGCTATAATCCCAGAATCCAAAGTACTAAAAAGACATCTTGTCAAGGTAATTGCAAATGGAGTGATAAGGAGGGAGTTAAAAGGAAATCAGTTCAAAAGTTTAAAGTCGTGTCAACAAATTAGAATCAATACTGTCACAAGGACAAAGTTCAAGAAGCCTACTATCTCATTGCTAGTGAGGTATCCAAAATGGAGAAAACAAATAGTTCTTCCTGACAAAGGCCTTCCAGTACAGCCAATCCAAGAAATTGTTGAGTCAAACAAGATTTATCTCAAGCAATGGATAGCCAAAAGAATTTATAAGGTGGAATTTAGAGACAAAAGAATGTTTATCACCACTATTGATTGAGAAAAAATACATTTCTATCATGATCAAGTAGGCACAATAATACATGAAATCAAAAGAGTGATCAGTCTTTTTTATAAGTCATGTATGATAAACAAATTGAAGATGGTGGAAGTGGTTGAGTACTTGGTAAGAAAATATCAAAAGAAGGTGGACAAGGTCAAATATCTTGAAGAAATGACAAGGAGAAAACTCAAAGAAAATGAAGAAATGGACAGAATGGAGTCTTAATTGAGAAGGTTGGGAAAATGCAGAGTTTTCAAAGATCTTGACAGGGGTTAGCTCAAACTTAGAAATGGTGGTGTCTCAAATATTAGACTCAAGTTTGTCAGTGACTATCAAATTCAAACTCTCAAGATTGCTGATGATATGCTAAAAGATGCAATCCTAGTTGAAGAGATCATGGCCAGATTGGAAATTCTCAATGCAATCAAAGAGATAAATGAAAGGGAAGAGAAAGAGAAGAAAACAAAATATGATCTTTTCATGCAGCAGCAATAATAACTTCAACAACAACAAAATGGTTAGACTTGATATCTTGTGTTAATTTGTAAAAATGTCTTTTCCCAAATTGAGGAGATTGTTGGACCAAATCAAGTCTACTCTATATAATCATTTATCTTGATGTAACACATGTAATGATTATGTACTAGGATGTGTACTTAGAATATCTTGATGTACTTGCAGATAGAAGTATGTTTCTACTATAAAGATTGTATGTAAATAATGAGTCAATAATAAAGAATGATAAGATTCAAGTCTGAATCAGACATCAAACAATGAAGACTTCATTAAATAAGAATTGCAGTAGAAAATATTCTAAGGCAAGTATGCGATTGAGAAGTCATCCTAGTAGAGAAGTCGGAACTGTGAAGCTGGTAGAGAAGTCTCAAATACTCAAGTAAATTGGCAATCAATCGACAAGTGAGAAGTGATTGAGAAGTCACAGAATTGACAGTTACTCGAGAAGTGTGAAAACAGAACCATTCAAGAAGTCCAGTTGAACAAATCGAGAAGTAAGCCAAAGCAATCAATCGAGAAGTGCTAAGGGAAGAACCAATCGAGAAGTCTAGTCTATTCGAGGAGTCATCAAATGAAGTATGCAATCGAATAGTCTAGTCATTCGAGAAGTAAGCCATTCAAGGACTAATCGAGAAGTCTCAGGAGTACCTAATCGAGAATTCAATCACCTTGAACTTCTCGAAGCAAAATCAAGTGAGTACTCGATTGATTCAAGAAGTTGAATTCTAGGAGATTTGTAGAAGAACAAGACAAGTGATTTTGAAGCTCTGTCATTACAGGGTCAGTCAAACCTGTGATGATGGAGACAAGTCTACAATGTAGCTTGGAAGAAAAACAAGACAAAAGACAGAAGAGATAAGGCTGAAAAGAAAAGACTGTCAAAAGATTGTGTTAGCTAGAAATAGATAATAATCAAATGTAAAGTGTTTCTTATCTATTTCTAGTTTTAGCTTAACTAACTAGTGAGAGCATGTGCCACAAGACATGTTGTCTCTATAGCTTATGCACAACCTCATTAGTTAGTATTTTTGAATATTATCAAGAGTATTCATACCTTGTATCTTCCAAGAACAAAAAACTGATATTCAAGTCAAGAATTTCATATTGTAGCAACTCTTTCTAATACACTATTAGATTGAAAAGTTAACATTGTGTTTATTTACTTTTCGCATATTTATAAATAAATAAACACTGTTAAGTTTTCTTAGCTACACAATTTTATAAACAGACAGTTCATCAAAGAGAAATTCAAAATCAAGAAGTAAAAGAAAATCAAGAAACACATTCCCCCCCATGTTACTTTTGTGATTCTCATATCTAACAATATATATATATATATATATATATATATATATATATAATTAACACTTATTTTTAATTTTATAGGTCTTATAATGATATATATTTTTAAAATTATTAATTTATATGACATGAAAATTATTGGCTTTATAATTTTTTTAACTAAATAATATATATATACTAATTGTTTTTTGAAAAAAATGTATACCACCATAAGCAAATTCTAACGCTTTGATCCCAATAAGCTTAACTCTATATCCAATGGAATTAGCTTCCGAAACTTCTGGGGGCTCTTCCCCATTTCAGAATCTCTTTATCCGAAAGTAACTCAGGATTCCTTTCATGATCTGGCTGTGAGGTAGAATCAACATATGGGTCAAATGTGTCTATCCGGGTTTAAGCAGACTCTACAAACATAATCATAATCGAATCAGTTTTATTTAAATACACCTATAATGGTTGTGATGATCTGACGGTGCAATTCCCCATGACTGAATATGTGCAAGTCCTTTCAGAGAAGAATTTAAAATGATTGCAATGCAATCCTCAGGTAAGCCTGAGTATCTCAATACAATAGACCTACGCATCAAGGCACGAAGATTGATACTCTGGCCCCCGTCCAACACAAGACAATAAAGATGTTCATTGTTGGAATCATGAAATGACATATAAGAGGAAGAATGTTTGGGTGCCGAACATAAGAGCTTCTAAAAAAAGTCTTTCCGCCCTAAGTGGTAAATCTCTAGTTCAAGAAATTTGTTACAAACCTTTATGGCCACTAATGCACGACTTGGGTCACTGCACCCTTCAGTATCCGGCAAAATGGTAGCTTTGTATGCAAAGACGCTTCTTGTCAGGGCCGTTTCAAAGAGGCCAAAATAGAATTTATAATTTATAGCACATGAAAATACAGTTCTTTTTAATACATTAAAATTTAATTCAGTCACTTTCTCAAGTCTGGAGAAACATCTATAATAGAAGTTCTTGTGTAATCCCAGTGGCCGATGGGTTCCGGAAGCTTATAGTGACGGTCATATTTCCTATCATGAAAGACGTAGTCAATCACTTTATTATTGTTGTTTGGACCTCCATTGAAGCAGAGACATGACATTTGATTTAGGATTTGTGATAGACAGATGAGTTTCTTGGACATTTGGGGATTTTGGAGGACGGTCTTACACAATGGTCATTTCACGTATCAACTTTCAAATACTACTACTTCATTAGATTTACGATTCATAAAATTTTGGAACAAAAACTATTACGAGTTAGGACCAGTATTTACGTTTACAACTCGTATATAAGTATCATTTTTAATCTAATTATAATTTTATGCAATGATACGTTAGACTACTATTTATTTAATTTAATAAAATAATTCTTAGTTAAAAAATGTTTTTATTAAATTCTTACGAGTTTGTTCGATGTATTCACATTTGTTGATATTTTACGAACGACCTCTACGCTTATAAATTTGTCAAGAATTATTTAATATGACACCTATACTACACTGTAGAGCTTAATATTGGTCATAATCTTTGTGGTTGAATTTGTAAGCATTTGGGAGTTTTGCACCGGTGATCAAGACTTTTCCTTCTACATTCCAATACATGAATCCAAAACCAGCAGTTAGGCGAGCACCTAGTCATGAATAAGGAGATTTCCATGTTATGATCGGGTCTGAACTACTATTTACTCTCAGTTTGTAGTTTGTACTCCTATCCTTTTCCTCTTTCCCTATTTTCCGATCTTCAACCAGAAAACAATGAAAGCAGGGGTGTTGCATTGTAGTTTCAATCTTAATTTTGAAGAAATGTATCTGTTGTAATATATACAGTACCTTTTTCTATTATTCCCAACCCCTACCCCTACAAATGAATGGTTCGATTTCGGCCCCCAAGTATTTTTATTAAAAATATTAATTTATGAAAAATTTTACTTGGTAGCTAAAAACAATCAATTTCAATTTCGGGCCGTCGTATACCTAAGCTTTGATTTTCTGTGCAAATGGTCAATTGCACAACTTTCCTTTGGAAGACCTTGAGACCTGGCTCAGATATTGAGTGAAAGCACAAGAATCCTGCTCGCTAGAATTCAAAGAAAAATACCATTACAATATATCTACCAGAAACCTAACCAATACATAACTGAATGTAGCTAAAAAACCTTATGACAATTTGCCAAATCATTTGATTATGAAAATATTGTTTAGCTCTTACACCACGTCATCCACACATCCGAGGAGGACATTTCTAGAAATGTTTAACACAGACAGATAAAATTTCAAAACTAGCCACTTAACTCCATCCTTCTCTTAACAAATCTCAAGGAACCAAATGGTACAAAACCTGGTCACATGCTTCACGGGATGGTGCT
Organism: Oenanthe sinensis; assembly: GCA_028671895.1. NCBI lineage: Eukaryota > Viridiplantae > Streptophyta > Magnoliopsida > Apiales > Apiaceae > Oenanthe > Oenanthe sinensis. The sequence continues at coordinate 43,815,356 of CM053803.1, forward strand.
AGTAACAAAGTTTATTACTTAAGCACTGATATTTTCAATCTCAGCACTTCTGTCCATCCTCTTGAGAATGCCAGCTATAACCTGAAATTTTGGAAGGAGTACAGTGGAGAAAATGTAAGAGCGAATATCATTTACAAAACACTTTCGAGAAATGTGTTGCTTTAAAGATAATAAAAAGTAATAAGAGTGTGAACCAAACATTAAATAATAGTTGTACTGAACCCTTACTTTTCCAGGTCCTAACTCGTAGCTCTTTTTTACACCTTTGGTTAGGAGAGTCTTTACAGTTGTCTCCCATTGAACGGGGGAAGTTACCTACGATTCCAACGCTAAAGTGAATTAATAATGCTACGACTTACTAATGGTGAACCAACAAACCACTTGGTAGTTTACCTGACGAGCTAATATTTTCTTAATTGTTTTTGGGTCTGCATGTGGTTGTGCATCAACATTGGATATAACTGGTATTCTTGGAATTCTTAATTCTGTTGCTGCCAAAGCAGCTTCCAATCTTGAGACAGCTGGATTCATGAAACGGGTGTGGAAAGCACCAGCAACGGCTAGACGGACCTGCAAAAGTGACAAATAAGTGATGAGGCATTGGAAGTATGGTATCAGTTTGATAACAAAAGTCTAAGAGTGTATTGTACCGTCATTCGAGCCTTAAAAGACTTGGCTTTAGCTTCTAAGGCTTCCACTCCCTTGACTCCTCCTGACACTGCATAGTTTCCCTGAAGAAATGATAGACAACCTCCTCCTAGTCAGTATATGCATCTTTCTCACTTCATGCATTCCTCACTATCTCCGGAACGCAGATAAAATAAATTAAACTTACTATGCATAAGAAATTTGCGATTTGAACTTTGTCTGCTTCATCTACTTCTTCATTAGCAGCATCACACAGAAGTTGCACCTTTTCAGAGTCCAGTCCAATGACACTAACCATGGCACCTTCAGCAGCATCTGCAGCTTCCTGTGTATATAAAGCATAAAAGATATAATAGAATGTGGAATTAGCATAGCATAAAAAGCACAAAACTACTTCTGGTTGTTTACCTGCATGGCTTGACCCCTCAATTTTACCAGCTTCAGTCCATCTTCAAAGCTAAAGAGTGGAACCAGAAATTATAATAAGAATTAATGATCATATAAAATAGATTTTCATGAATGTAATAGGTACAAGACTATCACATATTAACTTTGTTCATAATCTGATTCGACATGCAACAAACCAGAAGAATGATGGAGTTTCTAAGATATGAAAGTGTATAATTCTTAAAATGTTTACTGGATTCAATGCTACAAATCAAAGACTGTTCATACTATATCAAGTTGCAGAGACTCTCATATAGACCTTACCTTTCATTTAGTGAGAAAGATCACATATACGTGATTGAGTTAAAATGACTTGAATAATTGAAATATCTTATACAATGCAATTTTTCAGAATCATGAAGTAAACACATTCCACGACAAAATAGTAAATATTCTTGCATAACAAATCATGTACCTAAAAGCTCCAGCAAATGCCAAGGCAGTGTATTCTCCCAAACTTAGACCACAGGTAACATCTATAGAATCAATAATTTGCTGACCTCCTTCACGGGAACGTAGTACCTCAACTGCAGCTAAACTGGTCACATAGATTGCTGGCTGCAGAATTATTTAATGAATACTACTTAAATCATAAATGACTACATGTTTTAATAAAAATTGGGCTGTAATGGAAATTGAAATTAATAAAGAACAGAATGAAATTTAGCAAAAGTATATGGCAGCATACTTGGCTCAAAACAGTGGAGTCTAGCTTCTCTTTCGGGCCATTGATGCAAACATCCAATAAGTCAAACCTGCATGCAAGTCTAAGTTATTTATTAAGGATTTCATTTACACGATACAGTTCCTCTCCACTTCCAATATATTTTAATCTTAAGCTATTTAGTACTGGGTAAAGTAAAAGATTGGATTCTTCAATGAGAAAGGCAATATCGAGCTATACATAATATTATCATTTTCTTTCGATCATAATGAAGGTCTATACGCACCCTAAAATTTCATTTGCTTTACTGAACAACTCAGCAGCAGCAGGTACCTTCTGAACCTCAATGCCCATTCCAACAGCTTGAGCACCCTGCAATAACATAATAAAGTTATAATAAACTTGAAATCATCAACTTCTGCCATTCAGCATAACATCAAACCCTTATATTTCTTGATTAATGTATTCAATTTCAATGGAACTGTTCCGCTCTCGCCAAATGAAATAGATTATAACAAAATTCATCTATTCAACTGCTCATTCTACAAAAGCACTTTCCCTGTTTATTAGCCAAATTGCAGTAAAACAAACATACCGGAATGCTTCCTGTAGAGCATAATGTTACCAACATAAAAGGACATGAAGAAAATGTAGCAATAAAAGGCTGGCAACGTCTTACACGACTCGATTCCAAAACAAAATGTAGCAATGAAATTTCATTCTTTTAAGCTTATGTACCCAATTTCATCTGATCAATAATTTTTGGTATGTCAAAAAATTGACACCTTTACCAACACTACCTTAAAACCTGAAACCGCCACACTATTATTAACAAAAATTTAAACTTCTCCACAAACAGCACCTGACATCATAACAAACAACTAAATACATACTTCTACAGTTATCTCTAAATCCAAAACAACCCATATAACAATTGTGGGAAATGCAATAAAGACTAATAAACATACACACACACACAAAAAAAAAAATAACATAAGATTCACAATTAACAAAACCACATTTTTAAATCAGAAAACAAAATGAATCAAGACCTGGCCAGGGAACAAAAAAGCAGAGGAGGGCTTGTAATCAAGAAACAAAGCATCATCCACAGTAGTAGTACTAGTTTGAGACCCAACAGAAACACTCATAAAAACCCTTGATTTATCCAGGTTTCTACACCCCTTGATCCCTTTAACCCCATTATTACAAAACCCCCTAAAAGACAAACAAGCAGAGCTTTTCAAAGTGTGTGAAGAATCAAGAAAAGAGATGGGTTGGGGAGCATTGGAAGGGAGAAGAAGAGATGAAGAAGCCATTTTGAGAAGATGAGATGAAGTGGGGTGTAATCGATTTAGAGGGTTCACAACAATAGCCTTTTGCATTCAAGAAATGGGCTTGTATGTATATACAAATTGTGTGTGTGTGTGTGTGTTGAAGTGGACGGAGTTTACAAGGATGTTTGGAGATGGCTTCAAAGTTTACACTGCCCAACTAAAAACTTTCGATTTTTTTTTCCCACTAATTTAGCTTGAAGTCTCGGAGATGAGTAACTGTTCTAAATAAATTTTCGGATGAGTCAGGTCGAACTCAGACGCGAGACCCTGAGACGATAGATGATAAACTTTCAATCACATGGGCTACAACCGTGCTCAACTAAAAACTTTCTTGTTCACAGAAAAAATAAGGAATTAGGACTGTTTTGTTTTGACTGTTTTCCGAGAAATAAAATTTTGAATAAATTTTAGAGATTGTTTTGACTGGTTCAATTGAATATGTATGTTTTAACGAGGTCCTCGACTTAATTTGTTATCGATTTATGTAATTTAAATTTTTATTTTAGGATTGAATTTGAAAAAATAAGAAATTGTTATATAATATCAATATCAATATCAATATTCAATATATTCCTAATTTCTGCTATTGTATATATATTCCTAATTTCTGCTAGTATGTATGTATATATGTTTGTGGTGGACCAATTTACTTTTAATTTTTATTTCTCCCGCAAATTGGTGTATTTTGTTGATAACTGTAATTGGCCTTGCTATATATTTCTTCTCACTGATTCTTTTTAAGCTATATACAAGTACATTTTCAAGTATTTTATTGTGCCTGATGAGGGGCTATTGAATTATAGAGAGAAGTCTATGTATAAGTAGCTTCAATAGCTAGAAGAAACTGAGCGGCTGGTAGTTGATAAAAACAAAGCACTGCTGATGCTTAAAATAATTGCACTACTTAATTGTTACCTTCTAGGTTGGTTCTCTATAATGCTGGATTATAGTATGATGCAGCAACCGGTAGACTCCTAAAACCATGTTTTTAACCAACATAGAAGCTTTATGAGTTTGCTTATATAATTTTCTGTAATGAAATATATAATTCATTAATTATAAGCATCGTGAGTAATGTGCAAATCACAAACACTGTTAAGCTTTTGAAGAAAACTGTAATGGGGTACAAATATGATCTCAGTATTAGTATAATAGAGAAATCAGTATATTTAAAGTAGTCATCTGCATTCTGCGTGTCTTGGCTTCTGCAATTTCCAAGGGATGAAAAATATATTACCTGGGATGCACTAAACCAGGACATGCACTAAATAGATGAAGAGTTCACAAACAGGACATGGGATTAGTAACCTCTATCTCTCCCTCTTACAAAGTGTTTGTGTAAAACCAGCTCCCAGGCCCCTTTTGTTACCAACAGTATACGTACCAGCAGCACGTTTTAAACTGCATTTACAGGGACAACTTAATACTACCCTTTTTGTGGCCGATAAACCAACTTACAATTATCTAACTGATAAACCCATAATACTTTTAAATGCAAATGCTGAGTTAGAGAAATATTTTAGAGATGCCTAAGCATGAAAAAAAAAGTGCAGTAAAAAAGCATTTGCCTGAGTCATTGTTAGTATGTTGTTGCAACTACCATGACCAGTAGTATCATCTGGGTTCTGTTTTTTGCTGCCAGATAAAAACCCGGGATGCACTAAACTATCATAATTCATAAGACACAACCAAAGGGTCTTATAGACTATAGAGCCTATAAATCTAAATTAACTATGAATGTTTATATAATTTTTCATGCTACTTTTATATAATTATGATACAAGAATTGATGCTATTTTTATGTAATTATGCTATTTTTATATAATGATAATTATTTATTTTTACACAATTGCATTTCTAATTTACTTATTTTTGTATTTTTCGCAACCTCACTATATTATAGTAATGAAGATTAGAGAAAATGTATGACTTGAATGCAATTTCCAGTCCTTCATTTCAATAAGTTCTAGAATAAGAAAAAGGAAGAAAATAAAGAACTAAGTGTTGTATATGTAAATGTGATCTTTTTTAGACCTCTGTAAATATTAAGGAGGCCTAATTTGCTTAGTATTGAACTAAAGGACAATACAATACAGTTATAAAAATAGATTGTAGCAACAGCTGCTCTAATTTGCATGGATATATATTATATAATGCAGAAGAGAAAATTAGTGGTGATATTATTGTTCATTTATCATGTCAAAGGAAGGAAATCTACCGACTTTCCCGTGTTTTAGTAATTAACATATTGTATTAGATTTTTTTTGTAAACTTAGGAAATATAGGTGTTTAATAAGTATATTGTTCTTTTGTTAACTGTTTCCGTAATCTAAATATCACCTGCTCAATTTTGCCTAATTTCGTTTAACAGATTTAAATAATCTTGATCATCACTTTCTTATTTGCTTTGAGAAAATTCACAATGTTTTGTATAGAGTATTAACAGCCAATATCAAAGTGTGAATTCTTCAATGTTTAATGTTTCAGGGGTGCTTGCTCGGTTACCAAAAGTCTCTTCTACCGGTTGCTCTCGAAGTTCTTGAATATGAATTGTTTCACTTTTGTCCTCTTCAAGTAAGTGTCTTTATGAATGCATTCATATTTTAAAGATCCAGATTTTTATATGAAATCTAAGTTGGTAATTATACTTATTATTTACAGGAGATTGCATCAAACATATCTTTTGCGGCAATAGGTTTGCTTGACATGTTTATATTTAACACTGGAGGGCCTGTAGAGAAGTTTGAAGCCAATCTTGACATGTTGAATAAGTATTGTTCAATTATGCCAATAAGTCAACAACCTTAAACAGAGCTTTTTGTTATGTAGGTGGGAAGCTTGACGATATCACTGTGATTGTCGATCAAGTACGAAGGTTAGTTGCTAAAATAGCAAGCTCATGAAATGCCTGCGAAGTTGTATGGTTTATTACATGGCTATCTCTAATTTAGAAGCGAAAGAGGATGTGAAAAATAATGGAAAATGTGATGCAGAAAGGAAGAATGGTGAAGAGGGGACTAAATCTGAGTTTGTGTTTGGTATTACTGAGACGGGTTCGTTGTCAAATTCAAATTTGGCGAAGAAAAAAACTGATTCTACTAGCTTTGTGATTGGTGCATGTGGGGATGGTTTAAGATCGAGGTTGAATTTCGAAATGTAGGTCTTGGAAACTCTTTTTCTTTTCATAGCAAGAATTTAAAATCGACATCGAATAGAGGTAATAATGGAAAAGTTTTTATGTTTAGTGCCAGTAAGAGTGATTCAGCTGCAACTACAGATGCTGGAACCCAGCAATTATGGGGAAAAGCTGATAAATTTAGTTTTCTTCATAATGGTAAAACATAGCATTGCAAGTCCAAAGGTAATAGCATATTTGTATTTGGAAGTGGCAGCAAGGGAAGTTGCCATTTTAGTACAGATAGTCAGCATGGTAATGAATAATGATAATGAAGATTTGAGTTGAAGGGAAAATGCGATAATGCAGATACTGACTTTAAAAGTATGTCAGATTTTGTATTAGGGAATGGCAGTAATATAGGTAATTATTATGATTGTCATGCATATAAATTGTCAGATCGGATGCAGAAGAAGATTAAGGTGATCTCATGCTAAACTGGCAACCAAACATCATCCAAGACAAGGTGATCTCATGCTAAACTGGCAACCAAACATCATCCAAGACGATAAGCTTTGGTCAGTAGAAGAAGTTCTCCTTGAATGGGCAATGTTGGATGAAATTCAGTCTAAAAAGGAGTAGCCAAAGGCAAGGGCGAAGTGCTGGAAAATTAAAATTCTCAGTTCAAGATGTTAAGTTACCAGTTCTCCTAAAACCTCAAGGTGTTAGGAGACTGACTTACCAGGATCTTTATTGTATTCTAACACAAGATAGTCATGAAAATGTTCTGTTAAGGTGTTAATTTTCCAAGTTAACTTTTTCTTCAACAATATTGTTATGTACCGGCATAGGGTCTTTAGGGGTTAAGAGTGTCAAAAGTTTAGACCGGTAGCTGTAATGGATTTCTTCAAATATTAATATTCCTGCTTATAAAAAAACATGTACAGTGATTAGAGGTTTTAACTTTTAATATATATAATTTTTAATATTGCAACAAATTTTCGAAATTGACTATTAATCATGTAAACCGTAAATAATGAATGTCCTATTTCTTAAATCAATTTTCAACTAGATATTTAAATGTTCAGAATTTTAAAGGTCAAATATTTAATATAAATAATATATATTAAATTATTTGTTTCTAATGAAAGTATAGCACATATGCTACATATAGGTCCTGGCTAGAAGTAAGTTTAAATTTTAATAATTGCTTATTAACTTATATTCCTCATTTTAAAATATTTTCTCATTTTAAAAGTTTAATATCATAATTACATTATATTCCTCATTTTTCATGTGAAGGTATGAAGAGAGCTATTAAAAGGTTAAGAAAATGACAGTAGAAAATGTCAGTGTATATATTAAATGTCAAAAATATTTACAAGAACAATAATTAGTAGGCCAACTTTAAAACATTGTTGTGGAATAATTAGTTGTTAAACACGTTGAATTTTAAAATTTTATTTAATTTTTTATATAATTTACATAAATAACATGACATTATTAATTATTAATTATTAAATATAATTAAATATTATATAATGACTGACAAATTTATGCAAAACTATACTAAAATTTAAGAATATATAATAAAAGTCAAAGAGTCAGAATATTTTTTGCAAAATTAATTAAAAATGCAAAATAATATATCTAAATTTAATTATTTTGCAGAACCCAAATTGATTAAATAAATAATATATTTACAGGACCATTAAGGCACCCATTATTATTATTATTATTAAATTAGTGATAATTGAAAAATGTAAATGTAAATTTTATTTTTAACTAAGTTCAACATTTTTTATATAAAATTACAATGATCCTACAAATATATTATTGAAAAAAAAATTGATTCAACATATTTTATTAAAACTAAAATGGTCCTACAAACAATCAATTTATATTTAATATACATATTTATTTATAATTAAAATTATTTATTTTAGTTATGGGGATATATATTTTTAATTATAACTATTGAAAAAAATTATAAAACATATGTAGGTAGATTGTGTATTCAAGTCTTTTAGCTAGATAAATCTGAATTGCATTCACGACATTTAACTCATGATAGAGTTTGGATCTTTCTTTTTTTGTTTGAACTGTTGTATAAGTTCTGTATGGTTTGGAAGCCAATTCTTCCATTCTTTTACGGCATTTTGAGTGTGCATCTTCAACTACACTTTGTTTTTCTTCTCATGAAAAACATATCTTAGACTTATAAACATAATTCAGAGTTTATTTACTCTTTAATGTGGGTTCTGATTGAACCTGATACCACCATGAATAATTGTTTTTCTAAAATATACATGTGAATACATTTATGATTTATCCATACAAAATACTTAAATTAATTTAAAATAATTATGTCAATTTTTCTACAATACAGTGTACCTAACAATCGTGTATCAAATTTTCTAAATAAGTTTAATTTAAAAATAAATTTATAATTCTATATAATATTAAATACACACTAATATTTCAATATATTTTGTATAATTTTATATAATGTTAATTATATACTAATATTTCAATATATTTTATCTAAATATAAAATAAAATTATTTTAATTTAATTTCCAAAAATTACTATACGTCGGTAACATGGGCATATTACTATTTATTTCAAAGACCCACTCGTTCATGAGTGTTTTTTTTTTTACTTTTTTAGTCGTCTAGTAAAAAAAATCTGGATGATTTAAAATAGTTTCATTGAGAACTCATTCACCTGTCAACAAATTCACCTATTAACAAATCACCCCAAGGGTCCAGTTAAATTTAAATATTAATATTTAATATTTAAGATGTGTATCGAATTTGGGAATTTGATATATAGGCATAAATCATGGAAAGTATTGTTCTAAAAGTCGGTAATTAATCACGATTAATTATCGATTAATTCATGTTCGGTAGCTAACCGAACTGATTAAATTCCCGATTATCCAATTAATCATTCCGATTGATGTCCGATTTATCCATGTTCCGTGCTTTAACCGACTAAATCCGATTTCCGTTTTTTACAAGGCGGAAAGTGATAATTTGACCTTTTATGTTTTTTTATACGTCACTTTGATTTTTAACACACATTTTTATGTGATTTAACCGCATAATAAAAATTTTCTTTTTTTAATTAAGATATTGATTACATATTTTTTTGTATTTATTCAAAAAAATAAAATTTTAAAAATAATAAATTTTATTATGTGTCAAAACACCTAAATACATGTGTCAAAAGTCAAACCGACCTATAAAAAATGGAGGATTAGTTAATTTGTGTTGTACAAGGCATTTTCTCATTTAATTGAGGGTATAATTGGAAAATTGACCAAGTAAAGATTAATAGGATTAATAATATTATAGAGTATAAAATTAGAGCAATGCTACGTATCCCAAAAATTATCTCAAATTTTTACCAAATGACGTGACATGCCACATGACTTATTTTAATTCGTGAAAGCATATGTATACACGCACGCGATGTCTAATAATATTATAGTAAAATTACCAATTACACACATGACAACTCAGCATTTGGGACAATTTTTGGATATCTAACATTTTTCATTAGGACAATTTTTGGGATATCAAACATTTTTCATAAAATTATGATCCCACCGGGGGATTTGGGGAAACAGCATTGTGATCTTTGTATGTATACTTGTAGACATGTATTATTACACTATGCATGTACATATATGCAACTAATAATCCCAAGATGCTTGCTCTCAGGTGCATTCCAAGTTTCAGTTGAGAATCTGGTATCAAAATTTTGATAAGCTTTGTAACGTAGACTGCATCATATCTTGCTCTTTTTCTTCCTTTTAGGCTTTTTTTAAGTTGCCAAATACAATGTAAAAGAGTCCTCGCATGAGCCATGTACAACAATTAATCTGCTACATTTGAGTACACAGAGTCACAGATTGACGATATCTCCTGGAATGGCATATAACAAAGATTCATACAGTTTTAGAATGATAATTCTACAAAATATGCAGTAACTGTGAATTATCTCTCAATCTATTTTAACCGACTATCCACACAGCCAGACAACTTCATAAACCATGAATTTGTAGATTTGAGGATACACATCACACAGAGGGGGTCAGGCTCTGAGAAACTTTAAACCAGAATCTTAAATTGAAATCACTTTGAACATGTTAAATGTACAAAAGTAACTATATCCTATTACTGGAAGGGGTGAAACCTTAAAGAGAACCGTGATAATTATGGTATAAAAGTGAGTAACCTTTGAATATACAAAAGTAACTCCCTGGTCTTAAATACGTAATTTATTAATATTGGGGAAGCTTATGAATTATAAAGAAAGTTTGCATCATACCCTGCCCAAGGTCCACACTTGTCTATGTGTATTCAGCAACCTGAAGTTCACTACGAGAATCCCACCGAGTCTTCATAACTGTTACTTTGTTGTCTCTAATTTCTAGAACCTGCAGATAAATATGAAACCCCAAGTTTAAGCACATCACATGCAGAGAATTACATGTGTAGGGAGCCTAAGAAATATTACAACTCAACATAGTTTCAAATTGTATGCAATTATTGATAACTCAATTAAATAAATCATGAAAGGGAATGGTGTACTTGTCATGTTTATAACACTCCTATAGCAACACAAACATATATGATCAAGATGGGTGTGCTTCCACACCTTTACAATCTAAGTTGTATAAGATATGAAGAATTTGTTTGCTATTTTTTTTTACAGCTGTACATAATGCCTATTTACTCGCATCTATTTACAGCGTAAAATTTGTTGCATTTCAACGTTTAACCCTTCCGCTTCAACCCTTCACATATTCTATCTTGTTTTTTAATTTACAAATTCTATCTCCTCAACCTCATTCTTTTAATAGTTCATCCCTCTATCAACCAATCTCACTAACCTTCACACTTACTATTCATTCCATTTCTAGGAGTCAAATACAAAACATCTAATCACATCAGGTGCGCAATCTCTTAAAGAGAAGCATGTTAATGCTTCAGATTCTTCAAGTTTCAGAAACCATGTATAGCGTGTACTTCCTACAATATGTAGATTATATATCTTTTTCATTTTGATATTATGATTGATATAGTTGTCAAAGTAATGTTTGCACTGGAAACACTTTGATTTAAACTTTTGAAAAATCTTTCTGAATAATACTCCATAATAAAAGAATAAATGAAAAATAAGATGTTCATTCGTCAATTGTCAGTTTACCTCGGGTGTTGAATTAAGAACCCCACTGGACATTCCAACATCAATGCGCCATATGCTACAATTATATTTACTGCAATGTCATCCAACAATTCACTATATTAGACTAAGTGAGAATCAATGCATATTCATAATAGATTTGTCTATATAAATATAAAGTCTCTTTGGGCCCAAGAGTGTAAAATGATACTATTTGGCAACTAATGGTGGTCCCTCACCAATTAACTCCAGTAGTTTGAGGAGTATGCCCAACCACCATTGCCTTGGCACCTACTGCTTGCAGAGTCTCTTCAAGAATAGATTGGATCTGAAAAGAATACATTTATAAATTTTTAAAAGCTGCAACATATATGCAATCTATAAGTTTACCACTGCATTAATAAGGTAATGCTGCATTCTGCCAACAGTCAGCCATGGAAATATATACAACTTTAGCAGTGTTGACAGGCTTCCTATCAGTACCTGGAACATTTATTCAGCCCAGAGCAAATAGTACAATGTTAATAGCCAAAGTGATCTTAAACAAGAATAAGTTCTGCAAATCTTTGGATATGTAATGCGTATTAATTTGGTTATTCTGTGCTCTAATAATAATAATGATTTGATTTTTTTAACAGATTACTGTGGCTTGTGTATGTATTCTCAAAAGAAAATTAGATGATTAAAAAGATCCGCAGGGTGTAATTTTGCTCACCTGATCAATCTCATACTCGTCTAGTTCCCCTAAATCTTGAGAGTACAAACGGTTCCACACAACACTGTCATATCCTCTTGTAGCAATAAAAGGGAGTTGCTGGTGGTTATCACCCTCACTAAGTCCTCTCATCCAAGTCGAGACCTCCCTATTCAACCTCTCTATACCATAGGCAGCTGCAATAGGTACCACAAGAACCATGAGCCAATTTCAAATATTACAAAAAAGAATTAGACTAAATAAAATACGAATCTACCATGATGCGGTAGAAGGCCTCCATGACAAAACAACCAATCATTAACTTTAAGAACAACAGGATGCCTTGCCAATTCAGATGCTAAAGGACCTCCTGGCCTTAAGAGAACGGATCTTGCTATCACCCCCTTTTGTCGCTGTCCTAATGTTTGAATAACTCAATGAGAATAGCTAGATCAACAAGAAAAACCAAGTAGATGGTGTTTCTATACAAGATAAATACAACGAAGATAGAGATAACAGAACCTGATACTTGCACCTCTTAATATTGGTCCATGTAGAAATATACAGTATGAGAATCCAATTAATTTAGTTTTGTGAGTTGATCAAATTGGCAAGTCAATTTCATAATAGTAAATCACAATAGATAGTTAGGTACAAAGGCAAAAAAAAAGTAGAAACTAAGGTATCTGATACTTTAAGGGCAAAACTAAACTTTTATCAAACGAGTTCGTAATACTTAGAAGTTCATGCTTAAATTTTAGGCTGCAACAGGGTGCTATACTGATGGATACAAGTCTTGAACATAAAATTTTAAATAGATTAGTTTGAAAGTGCTTGTTGGGTTTATATATTATCATGTAACATAGAATCATATATGTTATATTAAGTACAAAATGAGACATACACTTTATCTTTAGGCTGATGTTTGGGTTGCCAATGGGTCATATACTTAAAAGGCAAGTTCATGTATGATTTATTTCCATGAGTTCTCTTAGTCACTCCAACGGAAAGTGTTTGCTTCTTTCACTTCCACATTGAAATTATTAAGTATTATATGAAGTTAATTCAAAGAACAATTTAACGCTGAAATTACAGAATGCCAACTAATCCTCGTGCAGGTTATGGTGAATATTGGTTAATAGATGCCTTAAAGATTACATTATCTTCCGAAGGTCTCCTATTGGAGCTTATGATACATTATGACCAATACATAATACCTTGTCTTAAGAATACACTAAATTATCACTATCTACACGACCAGAACCAAATAAGAATCAGTATTTGGTATAGCATACATAACAAGCATGTATGGATTTAATATTCACATACCTTTACAAGATTCCAAGGACCCCAATGACTTTGAGACATTTTTCGATCTTGTTTCCAGCTTTCAGATACACTAGCCCAACTAAAAAAAGCTTCTTCCCAGTCATGTTCACAGTCATTTAAGTACTCAAGGAAGTCCCCACACTCATCATATGCCCCATAATCAACATATCTGAAATCTCCTTCTACATTCATGGTCTCATGATTCCCATTTACCTAAATCATAAATGAAATTTATCAGCATTGCAAGATAGCATATATTTAAATGAATTAGCATAAATTTATGCAGTGATAGCAGACTGGACTAAATTTTAGTGGCGTAAACCTGAAAAACAGCTCCACCTTGAGCTTTTGCCTGGGTATCCAATGATCTTAACAATGACAAAATAGCTATTTCATCTTCTCCTCTATCAAGTATATCTCCGAGTTGAATCAACACCTGGTCACAAACATATACATAAACCATAACTTCTAAGAACAAGGTGAGATAAGATGACAAGTGAACTCTTTAATACAATAAATTATAATAGAAAGTCCACTTGGATATCTTTCTTACTATATAAAGTTGTAAAACTAAGAATGTATAGAAAAAAGAAGGTTTATTGCTAAATTCAACCATTTGCAGCCATAACATCCTATGATATTGAATATTGATTAGCCGCTACACTATGCAGATAAAGGTACATACGGTCTCTTCACCGGTCCACAAGTCTTGCCCGTCAGAACTGAGTACCCCAGCTAACTCAAATGCAGAACGTGCTTTGTCAAGATCCCCGTGAAGATCCCCAACTATATGAGTTATTCATATAAAAGCAAGAAAGAGAGGTAAAACGTTAGGAAACAGGAAAAATTAAAAAAAAAGCTCTACTAAGGATAAAAATCTTCAAGTTGAAAGAAGAAGTCAACAAGAATCTTTGTTCGAAGAAAGACACACAATCAAAATTTTGACACACAAAACTCACCAACTAATTTTGATAAGCTTAAGCTAAGAGTTAACTTGGTAGTTTTTACCTGTTACAAACATGCTGATAATTGGGAGGTTTTATTTGAACAACGTAAAACTATATAAATTAAATATAGAAGCAGGCACATGCTTATAATGTGCAAGATTATATAGCAACTATTTTAGAATTTTTACATTGAATTTGAAATCAGTACTTTCATAACCACCAAGAATCATGAAAGGCAACATGAATTCGTATATAATTACACATCATTCATGGATCCAATGAACACATTACTGGCTTAATGTTCATCAAAGAGATAATAATTTTAAAATCGCAACTATACAATTCTTGTACTGATTTTGTTACTATATAAATCATTTCAAAAGCAGGCAAGTTTAGTTCTAGTAATTTAACTCAATCAAACGGAGTTACAAGTCTAAACAAACTTATAGTTTTAAATTATCTCGCAAGCCAATAATAACTTTATGTTCATTAAAATTTTAAAAAGTACAACTTATTTCCATTACTCATTTCAATTCACTACCTTACCGTAGACTATAGTGTTACCACCGCTTGCATTATCTAGTTATAAATCATCCAACTATACAACTAAATATCAATTGACTATCTATCATGCCTGTGTATTTAAATTTCTGTAATTGACCTCTACGGAAAAAACCAATAACAAATACCCAAAATTTATTATTCGAGCAAACCCGATTGACAAAAAAGAACAAACATACACACAAACATGTTATACATGTTAGACTAATTTTTCACGATTAGCCCGAGCTTAATGATCAAAAAATAATAATATTCTGTGAATAAAATTGTATAAAGAAAATGTACCCGCAACAATACGACGACCAGGTGCTGATACATAAGTGGGGGGATTTCCAGTAACAATAATGGGCTTGAAGCTGCTGCTGCTCCTCTGGGTGGGCTGTAAAGTTGTAGTAGTACTAGTTGATAATGAGTTTCTTGGTGGAGGGTGTGAAGGTGGTTGAAGAGATAATGAATTTAGAGATAATGAAGCAGCACCCATTGAGGATTTCATTTGCTTTTAGGCCTCACCATCCATTTTGCATGATACCATCGTATATATATATACATGACATGTATGTATGTATGTATATTTTATAGTATCTCCATTATAAAAATATCTTCGAGCAGAGGAGTTGTTTCAGCCACGCTTTTGGTTCATCTCTGCCTTTTCCCCTTTTATCTCTTTTTTTCCCCTTAAATTCCGTCTTTTTGTTTCTTTTAATTATTTTTTTAATTTATTACTCTCTCTTTTGTAAAAATAAAATAATGAAATAACTGTTTTGTGGCTGAAATTTATAATTTTTTTATAAATTTGATAAAAATTAGGGTATTTATCAAAAATACTACTTTTTGTGATTTTACTATTTTTAATTTTTTTTGCAAGAATACAGTTTTGCAACCAATGTAACTAAAATCAACCTCAAATGCAACTTTTTTTTGAAAAAAATTGAAGTTGCTCATAGTTGCATTTGAGTTTGATTTTAGTTGTATCTGGTTGAATTGATTGCAAAACCGTATTTCTGCAAAAAAAATTTAAAAATTGTATTTTTGTAAAAAAATTTAAAAAGAACGTATTTTTATAAAAAATAATAAAAAGTTGGATGTTGGCTCAATATGACACAAATTCGAACTATAATGTCCAAAATGGCACATTTTACTATTTGCATTTTTCAATCAAATTAAATAAATTTTAACTAAAAAATACAACTTTTTTAAACTTTTTTTGCCATTTTACTAGTTTTTGAATTAGTATTTTTAAAACTTTTTTTGCGATTTTACTATTTTTTAAATTTTTTCATAAAATTATGGTTTTGCAACCAATATAACTAAAATCAACTTCAAATGCAACTGATACAATTTTTTTTTGAAAAACTTTGAAGTTGCTCATAGTTGCATTTGAGTTTGATTTTAGTTGTATCAGATTGAATTGATTTGCAAAACTGTATTTTTGCAAAAAAACTTAAAAAATTGATTTTTTGCAAAAAAAAAAATTAAAAAATGTATTTTTGTAAAAAATAAAAAAAAATTGGGTGTTGGCTCAATATGGCACAAATTCAAAATATAATGCTCAAAATGACACATTTGAGAAAGATAGCCTCAAATAACACTCGATGTAGCGTTTTGACTTTACTTTTTTTTAAGTACAAAACGCAAGATGATCTTGTGTTTTGGTGGGTTTGGTTTTATTTTTATTTTAACGTCACTTTATGTGTTATTTTAAGCTCCTTTAACGCCACTTCATGTGTTGTTTCAAGTTTCAAAATACTACATGATATAGTGTTACCAATTTATATATATAAAAAATAGTCAAACGCTACATCGTTTAGCGTTTTAATTACCTTTTCAAAACGTTACACGATGTGTCGTCTTAAAATGGTATATAGGGTCATATTTTTCAATTGTTTCATTTTTGGTATTTTATCTAAAAAATGTGTCATACAGGTCCTTTTTCTAAAAAGTTTGATATTTTTCAAAAAAAACCTAAAAATTACTTCCTCGTCCCAATTTAGTTGTCTTATTTGTATTTTTCAATCAAATTAAATAAATTTTAACTAAAAAATATATCTATTATATAATTAAAAATAATAACAACATATCTATATATAATGAGAATAAATATTAATCTAGGGATACTTTTCCTAATATTACAAAAAATACATGAAAACAAATAAATCTAATAATTTATTATTAAATATTTATTTATTAGTTATTTTATATTGTTTACAAAACTAAGAATTAAATAATTAAGTAATTAATATAATATACTTAAATCAATCATTACCTCAAGAAACTATCATGAAATCTACAACAGTATCTTTATTCTCATATATAATTTACCTTAAAATATAATTTTTAGTTTTTTTGTTAAAATTATAAAATAATAATTCATACAGTAAAATTTTGATTAATTTAACCCAGAAAAATCAAACAATACGTTTAATTTAGAATAGAGGGAGTGTGTGGAATTAGTCATGTAATTTAGAAAAGAATTGATGAATACAAACCATGAGATCAGAATGATAAATTTTAAAAATTTTGCCTATCATATTAATCTTTGCGATATTTCAAAATCAAATGAAGCGCTTTCTAAATTTTTACATGAAGTTAATTATTAGAACTAATAATTAAATAAAATTTTAATCTAAATATTTCATCCACTTTAAATTTTGTATTTCAAACAATTAAATTTTCATCTATTACTTAATGATAATAAAATCCTAATATTAGTAATTCTGAATATAAAACCTTCATATATCAAATTGAAAAAGCCTCTTTATTCATTAAATGCCTCCTCCTGCACTAATTTTTTTAAAATAAAACAAACAAGCCAAGCCCATAATATACAGCTTAAAACATTTTATTTAACACATTTGTCAGGCAAAATATATATGAAAAATCTAGTTGGGCCTCTATTGGACCTTTTCATCCTCCGTCAACAGATTGGTTAACTTGGAGGCCCCGGCCCAGAAACTCAGGAGAATAAAACTCAACATTGATTTATGCCAGAATAAATGTCAACATTAATTATCAATATCACTCCATTATACATAGTAGATTTTAACCCAACAGATATTTTGTTTTATTAAATAAATTATTTATTTTAAAGCTACTAATATTTTATAATTTTAAAAAGTTTTAATATATTATAATTATATTAGTTTTTAAACTTATTTAAATTATATATTTGTGCATCAATCAAATTAAATATAAATAAGAAATTATAGAATATTAAAAATAAATATGTATATCGCACAAAATATAAATTTATCTATACTATATTGATAAAACCGCAAGGCAAATGTTTGGTCTGTGTCAGTCTAGTCCTTTTTTGTCTCACTCAACTTCAAATACATGTGTTTGTCTCCTATTCAATTTCAAACACATTCTTTTAATCAATATGTTATCATGTTTTAATTTTTTAATTAGTCAATATCTTTAATTTATTTAATATCAGAATTTATTAATTAAATTTTATGAATATTAGAATAATATTATTATTTTATTTATATTAATTGAATTTTATTATATTTTTCTATCTATATTATATATATATATATTTATATTATATTACTCTAAACGAACTTTTTTAATTAGAATATAGAGTTATACTCACAATCTAATAGCATGTTTCAATTTCTTCATCGCTCAAACACTTTAATTTATTTTAAATTGCAACTTTATAATAAAAAATTTTGAATATTAAAATTATATTAATATTTTATCTATATTAAAACATACTCTTTTATTTAAATTTTAATTAAAATATTTCTAATATATTCGAAACTCTTTTTATTAATAAAAAATTATTAATATTTTGCACATGTTATTAATCTATGTTAATTAATATAAATATGTAACTATATATTAATTAGACTTTAAACACATAATATAAATATGATGCAAAATTAATGTATCTCATGTAAAATATTACATAAAAAATATTAATAACATAAATAATTAAATTAAATATTTAATTCATTTAAAATATATAATATATTATTTATTATTCTTCTCCCGTGCTTTGCACGGGTTATAGGCTAGTATTATTAATACATAAATATGTAAAATTTTGTGATTCGAAATATTATGAACATGATTTTTTAATATATCAAACAAATGTTTAATATATTTAAGATTATACATATTAAATTTAAATATATTTTTTATAAGATCCCTATTATGTTTATTTTATATAAAATTTAATAGATATTATGGTATGTAAGATATAATATATATGTATATGTTAATAATATGATAATATAATTATTAATTTGGATAATTTTTTTAATTTGGATAATATAATTAAATTTTAATATTTTAAATCAATTATAAAAAAGTTTTTCAAATGGAATATAATTTTAAAGAGCTAGGCTTCTTTGAGTTTGTGATTAAGTGTAAAAATAAAATGTTAGATCTACTTTGCTATTTATATGAATTAGACAACTCGACTGGAATTGCAATCGAGTTTAGTGATCGATAACCCAGAAAAGAGTAAAGTTAATATTAGTAGAGAACTGTTTAACTTTGATCGAGAACTCAGATTGTTGTTTGTTTATTGATTTGAGAACTAAGTCAATCGAGAACTCACCAAAAACTGTAGTCGAGAACTCTGGTGATTCGAGAACTCTTAATAATATTCGATCGAGAACTCTAGAAATGAACTATTCGAGAACTCAAGTGATTCGAGAACTCTCAATAATACTCGATCGAGAACTCTAGAAATGAACTGTTCGAGAACTCATGAAACATAGTCGAGAAATCACAAAGAATGACAACTTAATCACAAACTCCAATTTTGACAGATTATTCTATTTTCACTTGGAAAACAAAATAATAATTTACTAACCTCATTTCTTAAATAAATAAAATTTATTTATTCATTTTAAAGTAAGAAATGTGTTTGATCAATATTAATGAAATTTTAATTATCACACTTGTCATTTAACAATGCGCAAGTATAATAATTTTCTTTAGGCTTCCTTAGAACAAAAGAAATAGTTCAAAGTTAATTTTTACAAAAATATTTTTAAGCACAATAATGTACAACAATATAACAGATGTATTTATAAATATTCACCAATTTTATTTCACTTAAATAAGCCATTTAGCTTCATGTCTGTGAAACAATTGTTGTAACAGTTGGGAAGATATATTTATTTGGCCACTTATCCTGAAGAATTTAACATTCCAATTTCACTAACCAACCTATTGAAGATGGCTTCATCAAGTGGTTTAGTAAATATATTAACCAACTGTTTTTGTGCAGTAACATAGAATAATTCATATAAAAAATATGAGATTAGAAAAAATATTGATTTAGTAAAAATAATTGATGATATACTTAATTTTTAAATCTATTTTTTTAAATATGGACTTCTAGTGTAGTTATTGAATTTAATATACTTTCAATTTAGTATTACAAATATGGAAAGAAATATATAAGTGATAGTTATGGAAATATTTAAAAAAAAAGATTGTGTTAAGGAATTCAAAATATCAATGCTATTTAATCAAGAAATTATAACACAATCTTTTCGTATATGGTAACAAATATTCAAAATAAACAAAATCTTTTCATATATGGTAACAAATATTCAAAATATATACACCTTATATATATGTGTGTGTGTGTATGTAAATGGTATTTTCAATATACAAATATAACCCTTCTAGTATACCATATGTATAAATATCAACTTATATGAAGAGAATCTTGGCCACTGAATTAAAATAAATTCAACGGTTAAGTCTCTCACTAAAGGAGGGTTGTCTCTTGAATATTTCTCTCTCTCTCCCTCTCTCTCTCTCTCTCTCTATATATATATATATATATATATATATATATATGTGTGTGTGTGTGTGTGAATGTCTAATTCCTAAAAATAGATTATAGATAAATATGTGTGTTTTGGAACAAGCTTTCTTTCTTGTTTTTGTGTGCTTTTTTCTATGTAGAATAGTCCAGCATATAAAGGCAATTCTGAAAGGAGAGATAAGAGTGAAGGGAAGTAACTCACTGCACTTTCATATGTACTAGAAATGCTAAATGTAATCTCTATATAATGGTTGATGATAACTCAACAATAGAACATGACATGTAATAATATGCAGGTGCACAGAAATCTTGGATCACAGAGTTCAGTTAAGACAAAGTATCAAAGGATCATCTACAGACTTGAAACTCACTGGAAGAAGTTCATTAACATGTTCAGGCCTCAGTGGAGAATAAAAGATATTGACATCTATTCAAGGAAGTGGAAGCTACAGAAGATTGTCTTAGTCTATGAAGATTTTAGTGCATTACAATCGAAGCTACAAGTAAGGTTTGCAAAAAGAATGTGGAATCATGTTCGGAATCAAGAGCCCTTATCAAGACTAGTCACTTATGAACCAGACCGTTGCATAAAGTGTCAGGACATTGGAGGCAAGCTCTCGTCGGTTAATATGGTTTTAATCATTCTAAAGTTGTTGGTTCTCTTGAGTCATGTGGAGGATCAACAAAGGTGGTAAATCAGTGTTGGAGAAATGTCAGCCTAATGGATAAGGGACAGACGGCACAACCTGATTGGATCTTACTAAAGCTTCACAGATTAGAAGGCCAAATACTTGGACGTGGTGGAGTAACGTATACGGGGACAAGTATTTGGATAAGGAAGTCTACACAAATTGAAGAGTGGAATGAAAATATTTGATTTAATTAAATAAAGTATTTATTTAATTATTTATATATTTTATAAATAAAGATATTCTTTATTTATATTTTATATATTTATTAAATATTACTTTTACATTAAATATTTCCAAAGGCATGCTTGGCACATGACTTTGAAGATATGATTTGAGTGGACAAGAGTAAAAGGTGGAAAAACAAAAAGTAACACCTTTTTCAATATACAAAAAGAACCCAAGTCTTAATCTTCTGTGAGTATCCGGATGAGAAAAGAAAAGGGGAGAGAGAGAAAAATTATTCTCTCCCCCATGGCCAAACTAGATCTTGAATATATTTGTAGCCATGATTTTTTTTATTATACCACTCCTCTATTCTTCTATTGAAAACACTTGTTAAATCTTGTATAGAAGATAGGGTTGATTTTTTTCTCCTAGATCTACAAAATGTAATAGTTTTAGAGGAGACAAAAATCACTTTTTTGTTGTGTTCTTGAGCTTATGTTCTTGAACTTATTTGTAGCATCTACCCCACTTCAATGAATATAAAGTTATATTCTTGGATCTTGTTGTGTTGTGTGTTTTGGATGATTTACCGTTCATTATCTTGGTTATTTTAATGGTGTTCTTGAGGTTGAAGAAGATGATGAACATTACCCGAGTTTGAACCAAAGTAATTTTTATGTTGTCCCAAAAATAATTAATAGTCATAATTTTAATTTGGGAGTCGTATTCACCCCCCCTCTACGATCTCTAGGACCCAACAATTGGTATCAGAGCTACTCGATTGACATACAAATCGATTGGATCTATTTTTATTTTTGAGATTAAAGAGGGTGCGATTGGTTCACTGGGCATCCAGAAAGGAAGCAGTAGGTGTTTTGTAAATTGTTGAAGCCCAGAATTTTTCTAAGTACAAAATGTTCAAGATGGCCAAATAGAATATTCCTATGTACAATATTCGACTTAGGATATTCGACTTAGAATATTCGAGTTAGAATATTCGAGTTAGAATATTCGAGTTAGAATATTCGACTTGGAATATTCGAGTTGGAATATTCGAGTTGGAATATTCGAGTTGGAATATTCGAGTTGGAAAATTCGAGTTGGAAAATTCGAGTTGGAATATTCGAGTTGGAATATTCGAGTTGGAATATTCGAGTTGGAATATTCGACTTAGAATATTCGAGTTAGCATATTCGAGTTAGGATATTCGAGTTAGGATATTCGACTTAGGATATTCGACTTAGGATATTCGACTTAGGATATTCGGTAAGTTAGGATATTCGACTTAGAATATTCGAGTTAGAAAATTATAGTTAGGATATTCGAGTTAGAAAATTCGAGTTAGGATATTCGAGTTAGAATATTCGACTTAGAATATTCGAGTTAGAAAATTCGACTTAGAATATTCGAGTTAGAAAATTCGAGTTAGAAAATTCGAGTTAGAAAATTTGAGTTAGAGTATTCGAGTTAGGATATTCGAGTTAGAATATTCGAGTTAGAATATTCGAGTTAGAATATTCGAGTTAGAATATTCGAGTTAAAATATTCGAGTTAGAATATTCGACTTAGTAAATTCGAGTTAGAAATTTTGAGTTAGGATTTTCGAGTTAGGATGTTCGACTTGGATGTTCGACTTGGATGTTCGAGATAGAAATTTCGAGATGGAATCTATGTAGAACCTTCCTATGTAGAAGTTCTACTTGATGTTCGAGATAGAGTCTATGTAGAAATTCCTATGTATAATTTCTACTTAGAAGGCTGTTTCAACATGACACATGGCTACATAGCTTAACTTTTATTTGAAACAAAAATTGTTTCTCTCTCAAATTGTTTTTAGTTTAATAATTAATTTAATGATTAAATTTGAATTTAATTATTTAAAAAATATTTTAGAAATAATTTTTAAATTTAAATAATTTATTTTTCAAGTTATTTTACATCTTGGAAAATATTTTATTTTCTTTTAAATTTTAGAGTCAAATATTTTATATTTTTAATATTCTTAGTTAAGAATTTTATTAATTTGAAAACTAAAATTAATCTTAAAATCTAATTTAATTTCTTTTGAGTTTAATATTCTTAAAAGTATTTTGAGAATTATTTTTGAGGTTTAATAATTTATTTTTCAAAAAACTTTAATTACAAATTTTATAAAACTCTTTGGAAAATATTTTTTGGATTGAAATAATTTATTTTCATGAACATTTTAAATGTTTTGAAAATTTAGTATTTCTATTTCAAAATTATGTTTTCGAGTTATTTTATTTTAATTATAATTTAAGCTTGTAAGTTTTAATTATAAATCTCATAAAACTTTTTGGAAAATCATTTTGGTTGAAATAATTTATTTTCAAGAATATCTTAGATGACTTGAAAATTTATTATTTTTATATCAAACTTATATTTTCAATCTGTTTTATTTTAATTATAATTGAAACTGTTTTGGATTATAAATTCTATAAAAAATTTTGGAAATTAATTTTGATTTGAAATAATTTCTTTTTCAGGATTATTTAATATACCTTGAAAAATTTGTTATCTCTATATCAAAACGTTCTTTTCGAATTATTTTATTTTATTTATAATTTAAAATTGAGAAATTTATTATTATTTATAAAAAAATGCATTTTCAATTTATTTTGATTATTTAAATTCCTAAAAAATTAAATACTTCTTGTTGAACAAAATGTTTTATTAAACGAAACAACTGGAGTTGATTCTTCATTCGTTGAGGACAAACGAACTGACTGAAGAACATTCTAATGGAGTTGTGACCTAATCTTACCATTGGAGATGTATTTCTACATCGGTCTACTCAGTGGATCATTTGGTTATTGAAAGGAGATTAGTTCATTTAGGGAAGAGTCTTCGATCAGTGGTTTTTGAATCAATATCTGAAGAATTCGGGATTTTGAAAAGGAATTCAGTTTATCGGTCAAAGAACCAAAACAACAATTGAAGATTTGGTTAAAGGACATCAGTGGCAGAAATACACAAGGTTTGATTATCACTGACATATGATAATCAAGGGGTTATTGCTACACATACAAAGAAGAGTGATCTTTTCAAGCAGAACATGAGACATTCTATGTCGGGGTCTTTAAGCAGAACAATCAAGTATCAGTTTGGGTTGAAGCAGGAACATCATTTGTTATTGAGGTCAAATGCAAGGATACTTTCATGAGTGTTAGTAGAATGGAAATTGATTTGGATCAATTGATTATCACTCGAGATGGAATGCTAAGCATCGCTCAGGTATACTTTCTAACTAGTTTATACTTGTTTGATTCAATTATAGAGTATTAAGTGCTGAACTGCATTATATTATAAGTTTGATGTAATGCATGTCTCACCTTGATTTCTATATAAATTAGATAACTTATGCTAGTTTGTTAGTGTTGCTTGTTTATCATTATTTGACTTCATGATTAGATCTTGTGTGATTTAATGCTTGCTTTACGAAAATTGATCATATTAGCATATAGAGTCTTAGGTATTTGTAGGGGTACATTTACCGGAAAGAGTATTTGCTGCATGCTAAGTGCCTTGATGTTTACATTGTCTATAATCTGTTTATACTCGCATGGTTGTATTAAATGCTATATCTGATCATGTGCTTGTTAAGATGAGTTTGTTTCTAATTTGAGAATTGCCTAGGGGTCAGTATAATAAACCATGAATTAAATTTTTAAATTTAAATTGACTCAGGTAATTAGAGATAATATAATGTTAAAGTGAACAACAAAGGTGATTTAGAAGAATTAGGAATCTGAGTGATTGATTCTTCTATGACTACATATATGTACGACATGATTCTTATAGACTGCTAGTCCACCTTAAGTTAGGTTGGGATCACTGAGCTCATAGCCAAGACTACTTGTTAAGGCTGATATAGATGAGGAGTGATCAGTCAGATAAGAATGAGCATGTTGAACTTGAATGCTTTATTGTTAACTATGTTTAGAAATATCTCTAACCCTTGGACTCAATCAAATTGAGGACCATGTGTCTTAATCATTTGTGAATGCAGAGTATCTTTCAACATGTACAAGTTATATATCTCTGACATTTTCATGTTCGAGGCATGTAACTACTTTTGCTTTGGTATTCAAATGGTTAAGCAAGGTTACCTATTTTTCTTGAATGATCTGAAGCACAATATTAAGGAAGACCTAGGGAACTCTTTGCGAAGGGTTTCCTAATATCAGTTCGAGGATGAACAGTATTGATCGGGGTCAAGAGAAATAAAAGCTCACTCTACTGGAAGTGAAGTTATTGCTGACACAAAATATAATGCTTATGATGAAGTCAACTATTTGTTGAAGTTTATCAGAATGGAGTTAGCTGCAACAACAAGTGATGTTCTCACACTTGGTTTATCAACTAATACTTGGTTTATCAAGATAACGGATTCGACGGTAAAGATGAAATTGGTGAGAAAGGACTACTTCTAATGAAATTCTTTCAAGAAGGACATTAGTGAAGTATGTCAGTTGAAGGGAAGTCAAGTCAAAGACTACCCTGTTTAGTTTTGGTGTTTGTTCGTGCATTCGATAGATGAAGCATCTCAGTGATTAATCACAGTCAAAGGATTAGGAAGATTGTTGTAAGAACACTTTGATGGCAGGTAATGGAATTTGTTGACGAACGAAGTTCTATGTTATGTCTGCACTGAAAGGAGTATTCTAGAGTAAAGTTCAGTTTCCGGACTTCATGACCAAATAGAGGAGTTGATAGGGAAATCCAGACCTTGAGTGGAATTACAAGGATAATGGATAGAGTTAAGGTTTCCTATTCACTACGGCTGAATCAGTTGACACAGCAAGTCTAATCAATAAATGTAAAAAGAAGACATCAAGTAAGATTAATCATGCCTGAAGTCACATGGTGTGATGGAAGGCTATCTTATTTGGAGTTAAGAGCTTACACAGAGTCTGTGATTGATTTAAGATGATCTAGATACAGTGAACATCATCATCAAGTTCCCTAGAATTCGTTTGATTTTAGCTTTGAATTTCTAAAGGTTGACATCCTGTTTAGGACTCAAGATCATATGACTCCAGATGAAGAAAAGCTGCAAGCAGCATCACAGGGGGAGCATCAGTAAGTTGGATCAACTAGTCGTGTTTGATGTTCAAAGGCTAGCAGTGCTCATTGAGTAAGAGTTGAGATTCTTAGGAGCACTGAGTTATCCAGATTGAGTGATTGCATATTAGAAAGGAAATTGTCAATTTAAAAATAATGCAAGATGATCTCAATCATATTTGAAGAAGACTACTCTACCCACTGAATATCTAAGGAAACATTAAGGACACATCTGTCATGACAAAGGGTTTTGTATAACAACATTTCCTAAAGTCAGTTCTTGATGAATCTGGGTAGTAGATTAGTGATTGGTCGTGCATGTATAAGAGTATTTCATTGGTTTTTCTGAGTGAATTCAATGAAGACTGAAGATGCACTAACTAATCAAGATTGAGTAGGGTTCGAATCAAGGAACTAACTCAATTAAACCAGAGGCAGATACACTTAGCACAAGGAATCAATCCACATGAAGACTTGGTATTGATACAGAAGTTGAAGGGTAGTTCGGAGTTTTTTTTAAGGTTCTACTCTGCTAGTGTCAGGACTACTGGTTTCTAGAGTGCTGAGTTTAGTGAAGCTGCTGCCAAGACCAATATCTACAAGGAAATATTTGGGTGCTGAAGGTAATGCAGTTTCCGTCTGGATGAGCGTGGTATTGTTTCGAGGAACAATGTTAACTGGTAGCTGAAAAATTATTCCTGTCCAAATGGAGTAAACGTTCGATCTCGAAAGGAGTAAACGTTTGATCTCTCGGGCAAAGAGGAGTAATTGTTCATTCAACGATCATACACCAGTAAAAGCTCTTGACTAAGGTATGTCACTCTAGTCTAATATTGATTTATTTAAATGTAATGTTTATAGAGAGTGTTCATGCTATTTAGATGTCTACAATCTCTAGGAACTGATTAATGTTTGGCTTGTGACCACCCGGGACCCAATATTATCGCTATGAGATTACCTATGATCACTCGGGACCTAGGGACCTAACAATGTAGCATCTCTTTGTATAGTCAATTTATATCCAGGACCTCGTACTTTGTGCTGTCATATGTTATTCATGCTATATGTATCAAATGTTTCAGCATAAGTATTTGTATATATTAATTAATTGTAATTTTATTTACTTTTAATTGTTTAATGCTAATATTAATGGAACCACTTAATATGTAGTTTAAGTGATGTAATTCATGTCTTTTGCAAAATCTATTAATATTAGTTGTCATACTTTTGATATTAGTGATGCCACTTAGAATTTCTGCACTAAGTGACAAAAAGATTATTTCAAAAACACTGATATTGAAAGTAATTTACTACATCGCGAGGGGTTGTCAAAGATCATAAATTTTAGCATTAATATTTAAAGGTATTTGATCTCTGATGCAACTAGTACCTCGAGCTTACATACATTCTGATTGTCATGAGTATTTTCAATATGCTTATGTGATAATTGTTGAGATGTAGTGTAAGAAGTTAAATGTTGTCATTAGGTCAATGTATGTTCAGTGTTTAGCGGATGCTTATGTTTTATGCTTTAGAATTACCATGATCTATATTGTAATATGTGTTTGTTTCAAGCGACAAATGGTAATTGTCTAGCATAATGTAAGTATCTTATGTACTTGATTGTTTTGTAGTAAGATGCATTTTATTACAAAATGATTGAAGGATGTTAGTACTTTTGAATATCTTGTCATTCATATCTTTGATAATTCATTAGTATTAACATATGTTTTTCATTCTTTAGAACTTGAATGCATAAAGAAATTTCTTGTCTATTTCTTATGAAAAATGTTTTATCTAAACATGCATTCATTTGCCAGAGAATGAAAAGCCACTAAAAGTTTTTTTTTTATAAAAAATTCCATTTGAAAGAGAACATTTCTTGAGGATTATCTTTCTATTTCAAAATCATATATCCTCTCTCTCTAAATGTTTTGTAATGAAAACTGTTTTCTCTCCATGATTTGTTTAAATAAAGTTACTTGATAACTTGTAACTTAGGTTGCATGGTATCAGGCTATTTCATTTGAGTAAATTGTTTTGATCTTGAGGTATCAACCATTGGTAAAATGTTTTTCAAAAATCTTGTTAATGTATGTTTCACATTGACCTGTAGTATTAAAACAATGGTTGTTTGCTTTGGGATTAGTGCCTTGGACTGTATGACTAAAGCATTCATTCGATCTTTTTTTAAATGATTTATGTTTTAAGTCAGAGATAATATTAGATAAGAATGAATTGCAAAACAATTTCTGAAAACATACAATGAGCAAGATGAAATAGATTTGAGTTATTAATGAAAATGTTTTTATTAAAAGAGTTGAATTTCAATTGGATATTTGTCTAAGAGAAATTCAAAAGAACACTTTTGTTAATCTGTTAATTTTTTTTTCAAAATTGTGAGTTTATGAAATTTGGCTTAATATTCTTTTACCTATTCTTTATTAATTCCCACATTTTAGCTCTGGTGCATTGTTTCTTGGGGACATATTGCTCCGATGCTATATTTCTGAGAAGGAATAGAGAATAAGTTTAATCATACTCTACCAAATTTTATATAGCTCTGATCAACTCTATTTATTTAGCCGTAATGGCTTGGCCTTAGTGGCTATAGGAAAAGGTCTAGAAGTTGAATAATCCATCAATTTCTAACCAAGGCCTTAGTACCAAATACTATCATTCTAATTCAAACTTTCAACCCTTGGTGATATAAAGAACTTATGTAGATTAGCAGTTGTTAAGGGAGAAACTGCATTAATTGCAGCAAAGGATGTGTCGGAAGTGCACCCACAGCTCTACCTCTCGAGAAGGAAAGAAGTATACAAATTGAGGTATCTGTAGCTCATCTATATTCTCTCAAAAGGATGCAGAGCTGAAAAGGCAATTCAACCGTTTCTGAATGAACTCTCTCAACAGGGTGATTTCATTGAAAATTCGCTCGTCAGCCAGAGCACCTTGTAATGTGTCAAGCACACCAAAAGCATTCATGCTGATGGTAATCCTAAAGTTTTTGCTTCTAAGGGATGTTATATGACCTAATAGTTCTCTAGCCTCTCTTGGGACTAACAATTATGAGGACACATTGCAAGAAGTGCACATTGTGAGGTATAAGTAAAACCCCTAAACTTCTTTGTTTACCATTCATGGTGAATGAAGTTGTTGAGCCACCTTCACAGGTATTTGAGGGAAACTTGGATTTCTTGCCATATATTAGAATCCTTGTCAACCTTCCTAGGAGGAACAGTTCTAGTTCCCTAACGGGATTTCACATCCGCAGAGCAATCTGTTGATGTTGAGAGGCAATCACTAACAGTTTTCCATGACTGAAAATAGTGAGTTAATTCATCTTCACAGGTGATTGAGAGAGACGTTTGTACACGTCTACTCTCCCAGGAATTCAAATTCTGGAATACATGGATTGCTCAAAATTGAAGGTATATCACCGTCAACGATCCCGTGCATGGACTTGCATATGGGGAGATTGTTGATGCTGAAAGTAGCTGAACAAACTCTCGTAGACTATGATTCAGTTGGTTTACCAATTTGATGAGTCTTTTGAGGATCAGGGTGTTGGGATTTCAGTCACTCCTGAAATGGAGGAGATTCCAATTTCAGAAGGGTTATTCCCCGACGACGAGCCACGTGTGAATGGATTTGCTCATGGTGAGTTGGGTGACAGCCTAACTGAAACCCTGTCTGAGATTCCATCTCAGAACCTAGATCTTTAGTGATCGACAACATGCTATAGTCAACGATCCATAATATCTTAGTGAGACTAGCATGGATTTACTTGTAGGTACAAATTGCTATAAATGGAATGAGTGCAAGTAAGGGAGAGAAACACTTGAGTGAAGTGAGGGAGTGATACTCTTGAGTGAGAGAAATAGGGAGAGAAATGAGTGGAACACTTACGCTTGAAAGTGTAAACACCAACAGAACGTAGTAGAAGTGAGGAAACTATAGACCAAACACTAACCTTGCTACTATGCTTGAATCCTGTTACTGAATTTTCCAGCTCTGAAATGATGAAGAGATTCTTTTCCGGAAGACAAGCTGAAGAAGAGTCTAGCTGAAGCTTAGTGGGAATGTCCAAACTATTACCTTTGGGTCTATTAATTCATGTTATTCTCAATCTCAAAGGGGGAGACATTAATTTTTAGGCCTAATGAGGATTTTATGTTCAATTGGAGGAGAGTTTCTTATTCAATTGGATGTAGATGATACTTTTATTGTTTTAAAGGATATTCTCAACTAAGGGGGAGAATTTGGTGATACAAGAAATGAGATCTGTCAATCCTATCTTGTGGAGGTTACTTAGAGGATATCTAAAGACACAAGGGTGGATTGGAGCTTGCATGAACTAAGGGGGAGAATTAGATAAAATTGAAACCTTAGTGATGCAAGGGAGAAATTACTAAGGGGGAGTTTCTTAGTAATTGGTTGAAGCCTTATCCCTAAAGGTGTTGTAGATTTAACTAATTTTTCGTCTGAAGTGGAGAAGTTACTTGTCGTACTAATGGGGAGAAGTTATGGAGAATCTTAACATCTTGGTTTGCAATGCTATATCTTATTCTGAAAAGATATCTAAGGGATTTTTTTCTATTTGTTTGAAGATCTGTCCTTGAAACATTCTTAGGAGAGGTTCGGCAGAAGAATTCTTTCTAGCACGATCAATGAATGAAAATGAAGATTTCTTTGAAGAGTATCAACTCAGGGGGAGTTTTTGCTAAGTAGAAGTTTTCTGGGTAAATAAGAATGTGAAGGAGATTTTTAAGGGGCATATGAGAAGTGTCCAAGTGTGTTCTATTTCTTGTTTCAGTGATAGATGAAGTCAGTGGAGTAGTGCAGGGAAGAAAGAAAAATATGTTTCCTGGAAATAGAACATCCTGAAGAAAAAGAGGAAGTGACTTTCATTCAAAGAGAGAACAACCTTAAGGGGAGAATGAGTTGACCTCTTATGGGGAACATAGAGAGCTGTATGTTCTAGTTCGAATTGCAAGATGATCAAGAATGATTGTTCAGAAGTCTTTACTAATGATTTGTTTCTTTATTGAAAGAACCCCGTCTTTGAAGAACATTGAAGTGGAGGAAGCTAAAGGAAAATGAAATTCATCATTCATTTTCAGCAACTCAGGAAATCTGGATTTAACTGATTATATCTTTCCAGAACCTTTTGTATATTATTTTCATGCCCAGTACTTTAATTTTTTCTTGTATGTTAGTTGAGTTATCCTCTAGTAGTTAATTTTATTTAATTGCTTTTGGGGGAGATTGTAAAAGGAAATAGTATTTGATTGTTATTCCATATCAACCAAATATGGGGAGATTGAAAGGGGAGATAGGAGTGAAGGGAAGTAACTCACTGCACTTTCATGTGTACTAGAAATGCTAAATGTAATCTCTATATAATGGTTGATGATAACTCAACAATAGAACATGACATGTAATAATATGCAGGTGCACAGAAATCTTGGATCACAGAGTTCAGTTAAGACAAAGTATCAAGGGATCATCTACAAACTTGAAGCTCACTAGAAGAAGTTCATTAACATGTTCAGGCCTCAGTGGAGAATAAAAGATATTGACATCTATTCAAGGAAGTGGAAGCTACAGAAGATTGTCTTAGTCTATGAAGATTTTAGTGCATTACAATCGAAGCTACAAGTAAGGTTTGCAAAGAAGAATGTGGAATCATGTTCGGAATCAAGAGCCCTTATCAAGACTAGTCACTTATGAACTAGACCGTTGCATAAAGTGTCAGGACATTGGAGGCAAGCTCTCGTCGGTTAATATGGTTTTAATCATTCTAAAGTTATTGGTTCTCTTGAGTCATGTGGAGGATCAACAAAGGTGGTAAATCAGTGTTGGAGAAATGTCAGCCTAATGAATAAGGGACAGACGGCACAACCTGATTGGATCTTACTAAAGCTTCACAGATTAGAAGGCCAAATACTTGGACGTGGTGGAGTCACGTATACGGGGCCAAGTATTTGGATAAGGAAGTCTACACAAATTGAAGAGTGGAATGAAAATATTTAATTTAATTAAATAAAGTATTTATTTAATTATTTATATGTTTTATAAATAAAGATATTCTTTATTTATATTTTATATATTTATTAAATATTACTTTTACATTAAATATTTCCAAAGGCATGCTTGGCACATGACTTTGAAAATATGATTTGAGTGGACAAGAGTAAAAGGTGGAAAAACAAAAAGCAACACCTTTTTCAATATACAAAAAGAACCCAAGTCTTAATCTTCTGTGAGTATCCAGATGAGAAAAGAAAAGGGGAGAGAGAGAAAAATTATTCTCTCCCCCATGGCCAAACTAGATCTTGAATATATTTGTAGCCATGATTTTCTTTATTATACCACTCCTCTATTCTTCTATTGAAAACACTTGTTAAATCTTGTATAGAAGATATGGTTGTTTTTTGTCTCCTAGATCTACAAAATGTAATAGTTTTAGAGGAGACAAAAATCATTTCTTTGTTGTGTTCTTGAGTTTGTGTTCTTGAACTTGTTTGTAGCATCTACCCCACTTCAATGAATATAAAGTTATATTCTTGGATCTTGTTGTGTTGTGTGTTTTGGATGATTTACCGTTCATTATCTTGGTTATTTTAATGGTGTTCTTGAGGTTGAAGAAGATGATGAACAGTACCCGGGTTTGAACCAAAATAATTTTTATGTTGTCCCAAAAATAATTAATAGTCATAATTTTAATTTGAGAATCGTATTCACCCCCCCTCTACGATCTCCGGGACCCAACAAATTCTAACACTTCTTCCACTCCAAAACAAAACTGCCTAATTAAATTCTCATTTAATCATATATAAATGTCATTATATGTAACTTATATATTCAATATTCACATAATCAATATTTGTAACTTTCAAATACATTATTAACGTATTTTATTCTTTAAATATATTTGATAAAATAAGTCAAATACAACACTAACATATTTAAATCATTAATAGAAAATAATACACACACACACACACACACATATATATATATATTGTTAGGAATTAGGAGTCTGCTAATTCAGCCTTATACTTTCTGTCATTTGTCTTGACTGACTTCACAGCTTCATTGTAGACTTGTCTCTATCTTTGCAGGCTTGACTTATCCTGTAAAAATAGAGTTGCAAAATTATCTATCCTGTTCTGCAATTCTCCTTGAAAATAGCTCATTGGTGTAGTCGAGTACTCTATTAAAATTGATTCGAGAAGTCATAGTGATTGACTTCTCGATTGAGTACTAGCTGTGACATCTCGATTGGTCTTTGAATGATTGGCTTCTCGAATGAACAGACTAGACTTCTCGATCGCATACTCCATTTGATGACTTCTCGATTAGGCTAGACTTCTCGAATGAAAACTTGAAACTGTGACTTCTCGAATTACTCAGCTTTACCACTTCTCGAATGCTCCTTTTGCTAACTTCTCGAATTATTTTTCTTTTCTCACTTCTCGAATGATTCACAATTAACACTACTCGAATGGTTTCAATATTTCAACTTGTCGAATTGTTAACTTCTCGATCGAGTACTGAGCTGTTGAATGTGTTTTGAGACTTCTCGAAATGCTTTCATAGATTTGACTTCTCGATTGAGTAATTGCCTTAGTAGAATTCTCAGATGGCTTTCCTTATTTCTCCACAAGTCTTCTTTATCTTGTTGCATGATTCAACTTGAATCTTCTAACAGACTTTATTTACAATTAAAAGACAAACTGAGTAGACTTCTATGTGCAATTTTACACAAGGATATCTAAGTAACTAAACTATTACAAAGTACAAACTATGTTACAGCAAGACAAATAATTACATAGATTAGGCTTGATTTAGGTCCAAGTCCAACATATATCTATATATCTATCTATCTATCTATCTATCTATCTATCTATATATATATATATATATATATATATATATATATATATATATATATATATATATATATATATATATATATATATATATATATATATATGTTTGTGTGAGAGTGAGTGTATTTCAATATTATAAACAAGTTTAAGTAATAATTAACATATACTGTATAACTTAACATTTTAATATAAAAAATGTAATTTATTCATTTTAATTTTAGTATAATTTAACAATCAATGTTTAAGATATTAACATATATATACATATAACAAAAAATTATATATTTTAACAAACATGAAGACAAAAACTATATTATAACATTTAATTTAGAATTAGAATTTTTATCTAGATTTTGGTATATTTTTTAAAATTTTGGTATTTATTATATATATATATGTGTATATGTAATATTTTAATAATTAGGAAAAGATAAAATATTTGACAACTATGTAACTCAGAGTACCCTAAGTTGACCTAGATAATTCCAGTAGTAATTTGAAGTATCATGGATCTTTGAATTCCTTGTTCTAATTGTGAATTTAGACAACGGTAATTTGCATAATTTTCTAGTAACTACATTCTACATTACTGTGTGTGTTGTAGCCTAACAAACAATGCCATGACATAGTAACTGAACATATATTTCCTCCTCCCAAATTATTTATCGATTTTTTCCGGTCAAATTAACTCAATTTTGAATAAAAATTACATATACTATATAATTATATAAATTATTTTGTTAAAAAGTATATGTAATTTAATTTAAAATGTAATTTTCAGTTTTTCAAAATTATAAAATAATAATTTTTAATTAATAGTTAAAGTTTGGTCAATTTAACCGCAAAAAGTACAGACGGATAAATTGGACAGAGGGAGTATGAGTTTACTCACTCAAATTTAACCCGGTGGCCCGGTTTGGGTTGCGTATATGCAAGTGATTTATAGGTTAAAAATTATACAAAAAATTCAAATTATAAATTATTTATAAAATAAGTCAAATAATGTATGAAATTTTAAATTATAAATCATTTGTAAAATTAGTCAAACGACTCTTAATATTTATTCTTAGAACAAGGTTCTTAATAATGAATGCAACTGCAAGGTTCTTATCTTATTACTAATTAAAATTTTTGACTCAACTATTGCCTCCGAAATTAATAGAATAAATTTGCATGATATGTTACGCATATCGAAAACAACTGGAAAAGCCTACTACTATTACAAAAACCAATTCTGCCCCATTAGTTTAAATTTATAAAATATTATCCGACTATTATATTTTCTTTAATTTAAATTTATAAATATTTTCATATTTTTTAAAAATAAATATTTATTTTAAATTTTAAAATCAAATAATATTTTCAAAATAAAAAATAAATTACTTATTTCAAAAAAAATACATACATAAATACTTTTTTCCCGAAATAAAGAATTTTTTTGGAAAACCAAGTTGGGCCAAATACGGTGAATATTGAATCGAATACTCGGTATAAGAAATGGTTGAATAGATCAGAAAGACGTACATGATATGAAAGAGTAGTAGCAGTGTGACAGTGTGGCAGAGTAGCACAGGCATAACTGGCGAAAAAGTCAAAAGAATAGAAACGCTCAAGTGAAAAAAGAAGACTCTGAAAAGTTGTATGTATATATCTGACACTTTTAAGCAGAGCAGAGTGGACTAGGGTTCTACTGGTTCAAGTGCCGAGGCACTCCCACTTTCGTAGGAATATTATACTGTATTTTATTTTTTATTTTATACTCCCTCCGTCCCATTGAATAGTATACATTGGGGGGCGGGGGCGTGACATGCATTTTAAGGTGCATTTTAAAAATAGATTCATAACTTATTTTTAAAATTTTCTTTTTTTGTATAAAAATAGGATTGTTAAATTTTTATATAAAAAAAGAAAATTTTAAAAATAAGTTGTGGAACTATACTTTATAGTTACCTTAAAATGCGTGTCGGGCAGTGAAAAAAACGTATACAATTGAATGGGACAGAGGGAGTAATAAATTACATAAATTAAAATTTTATTAATTTATTTATGAACTTCGAATCGTTATACGCAGAAGAATGTAGGCTAAATTGGTGTGACAATTTCTAATCTTTTAAGTTTTGTCGATTAGTATTTGTAAATATAGTAGTAGTAAATCATTTAAAATGTATTTATTACTTGAAGGTGAAACTATAGCTCCATTTGGTACTGTAACAACATATTTTAGTTCAAAAATGATAAAATTTAGAAATAATTTTTTTTGGCGTTGACAAATATTTTTTGGAAAAATAATCTTAATTTTAAAATTATTTTTAGAAAAATTAAGCTTCTCATAATTTTGGGGGAAAAAAACTGATTTTAAGCTTTACCGATGGCGTGATTTTAAGCTTAACCGTTGACGATGACATTTACAGATTTTATTATCAAATTTTATCAAAAATATATTTTTTATATTACTAAGACATTAATATTTTGAAAATATTATCAAATATTTATCTTGCGAAACACTTTTTAAAATTATTTTCATTCACATCACAACACCACAATTTTAAATAACATCTAAGAACCTTATTTGGACTGAAATTCAACGAATTTCTTATTAAATTCTATCAATATAATTTTTTACCTTGAGTTTTAAGTTTCAACTAGTATAAATGAAAAAATTATTATTTGGTGTTTCAGGCCAAATTATTTTAAATATCGATTTCACCACATTTTGAACGATATTATATTATATACATAAACGTGAAAATTGGGCAATTGTAGCGAAGCATGAAATACAAATTTAGGTCTGGCCGGCAATGGAGAGGACATTGGAATAATGAAGCCGAAACATAATTATAATTACTTTCGCAATGAACATCGACAGCTCAAATGATAGTAGCACAAGGCTTACATAAATGTAAGCTTGGAACTTGTCCCTTAATAATTAATATAAACAATTTCGACCTTTAAATGATACTCCCTTTATTCCAAAACAATAGTCGTTTTTATCATATGTTAAGGTGTAAAAAAATATAATAAGACTTATTATAAAATTTAAAATTTTATATTAAATATAAGTTTAGAATCTATATTTTTATTTGATATAAAATTTTAAATTTAATACTAAATTTAATTATGTTTTTTTCTCATCGTAACATACATGTCAAAAGTCTTAGAAGTGAAGGAGTAGTATTATGTGGCAGTTTGGAATTCCTTAAATTTAAAATAAGTAAATTATTTTATTTTTATTTTTTTATATATTTTCATATTTTTTTTAAAAATAAATATTTATTTTAGAATTTTAAAATTAAATATTATTTTTAAAATAAAAAATAAGTTACTTATTCTCAGAAAAAGTACATACATACCTATTTTTTTCGAAAATAAGGGTTTATTTTGGGAAAAAATGGATTGCCAAAACTGGCGTTTGTTTCTTTGTATATTGGCCGGATGGGAGTCGAGTGATGTATATCGAATATATTTGAATCAGATCAGTATTCATTCCTCGTTTAAGTCCGGTTGTCTATGTTTTGAATTATGAATTTAAAATATTTTTGATTTCAATTTAAAAATATATATATTTACATGATAGTAATATTAGGAGTATAAAATTATTTATATAAAACTAAAGTTAGAGGTACAAAATTATTTTTTAAATTCAGATCCTAAATAACATTGTACAATAATGTGTTTTGAAATATATTAATTGGTAAGATTTATTAGAATGCAAGGAGTCCATTATTATTAATTAAGTTAAAACTAATCAGAACATAACACATTTTTTGTTAAAAAAAACAAAAAAAAACATAACATAATATATTGGAAAAATATTTTGAGAACAAATTTGAGACATGTAATATTACTCTTTATATGATATATTAAAAGTAATTTGAAATTTAAACAAGGTTAAATTCAGAAGTCAATTTTTTTTAGTAACTTTGATAAAATTGAAATGTGGTCAAGAGGGATTATCATTTCCAATTAAAAAGATATGTAAAAAAGGGATCAAGGAATAAAATAGATATTCGATTTATATTTATATAACATTTTATTGAATTTCTTTCTTATGATATCGATTTTACCCCGTGAAATTTTCCTTGTATTTTGAATATATACTGTAATAACTTTGTTGAAGATTTGAATTGACGGTGGAGCAGGGGGGAATGGTGAAGTGGGGGATAAAAGAAGCTGTGAAAATGTGGAGTTTGCTTTTACCGAAACAGATGTACAATTTCCGAGGGGAAACCCACCAGGTCTTTTTTTGGTACGTCGTAGAATACTACTCCCACGCTTTCTTCCGACTACTAGTTTACACGTATTCTAAATTACTTATTTCTCGTGTAAAGTACGGGTTATTTTTAATAAATTATAATTTTTGTTATATTAATTGAAATAGAAATAATATATTTATTACTCTTTTGTTTCACTTGTTTATATTTGAATTGAGCACGGAAATTAAGAAAATTATATAAAAAAAATGAAAAATAAATAAAAAATAAATAAAATAATAGAATTAATTGATATTTAATTCATAGATTTTGAGAGTAAATTTTATATCGGGTAAAGAATTGGACGGCTTTCTAAATTTATATCCAGCATTGCAACCACCAGCCGCCACTTTCCACTACCATTTGTTATGTTTTAATTATCTCTAATTTAATTAATAATACTGTATGTCCTACATTCAAATAAATTTAATCAATTCAAATATTTTATAATAATACATTATCAAATTTACATTATTTAAAAACATTTTTTAATATAAATTTGAGACCTGCAATATTACTCTAATACAATTATCAATGATCCCATCCTTCCGCAAATATAGATAATTAAATATTAAATAACGATAAACAAATGAGATAAATATAATCTAGATGCCATTCCCCGTATTTTATTCTAAAATTGATGAATGATCAAAGGGTACTCGTTTGTTTCATCATTTCACATTTAATTAAAATATTTCGACTTCTATAAAATTAAGTTATTATTCAGAATTTCAAAAAAAATGAAATATTGTTATTTGGTTTATTCCCCCACAAGTAAAAGCTACAGGGTTGTTTTTGATAAATTAATTTATTTTACAATTATATAATTATTTTAAAATATTCTGACAGGAGCTAGCCTTGTATATAAGTCTCACCATTTAACTAAAGGGTAGTGTTACATTCTCCTATAAATAAACACCTGCCCACTTGTTTTCTTTCCCCACCATGTGATCAACCCCATTAGACTCTCTCATATCATAACTACCCTTTCTCTCAATATTATATCTACATATACAAATACTAATGTATGTTGGCTTATTGAATAGTATAGTATACTAGGATCTGTAAAGCTCAGGAGGGATAGCGCCATATAAGATGATAAATCATTATCTATATGATTTTTTGTAAGACTTAATTTGTTCGGATGAATGAATTAATGGTACCATCATCTATCAACAACATTGGCGCTATCTATTCTGAGTTTCACGGCTCCTTTATACTTCATCTATCGATCGAACCCGGCCAGTTATATTGTTTCTGATGCATAGAGATACATACATCATACATGGTCTTGGCAATCTGCAGGTTACGCTTATGTATGTATATTATTATTTCATATTTCCATCCACTTTTCAAAAATGTTTCACTCTATCACATACTATAAATTTAGTTTAGAGTCACGGGTATTCGAAACGAATTACGAAACTGAAGTAATTCGTTTCGGCAAAATAAAAGAAAAAAACTACTGAATTATAAATTTGTTTCCATTCATGCTGCCGGAAATATGTTGCAGTGGTATGAATAACTTCTCAGATTATATATAAATATAAAGTGTGTAGTGAGTACTGAAACTAACAAGATCTACCTCCTAGCCTTCATTTTTTTCATGTATAAAACACATTAACATGCAGTACTAATGATGAATGCAAAAGTATATAATACACATACACACATATAATATCAGGTGTTGGTTCTGTCATGTGTACAATACAGATTTACAGTATACTTTACTCCTAAAATTAAATGTGATCAATTTTTTTTTTGTAAATATAAAAATATTTATGTATCTTTACCGTATTTAAGGTTAAATTTTAATATAGTTTACCTTACCGTAAAAATTAGACACTATAAATATAATACTCTCATCGTCCCAATTCAAATGTCTTGTTCGATTTTTAGAGGTTAATTTGACTAAATTTTGACCGAGAATTATATATATAATATAATTATTAAAAGTTAAAAAAGTAATATCATTAGAAAATATATTATATCTACTTTAAAATGTTACTTTTAATTTTTAAAAATTGTAAAAAAATAATTTTTAATCTTCGGTCAAAATTTGGTTAAATTGACCATCAAAAATTAAACAAATCATTTAAATTGGAACGGAGGGAGTATAACACTCTAACACTGCCGGGCATTTGCCATAATAGAAAATGTGAATAACCGTACTTCTATTCTAATCGTTTTTAAAAGTGCTTTGTTAGAATATACACCATGTATTAAAATCCTTATGCATACATTTGGGCGTGTTGTGTATTTGTTGTATACAGGAGTGTGTGTACATATGTTATGTGGGCATGATGACTAATTATTGGCGAGTAAATTCAATCTGAAATGGTTAAGATTGTTCAGAAAATTGGTTTTTTTTGAGAGAGAACACTCCGAGGAAGTTGATAGTCTATATATTTGTGCATTTTAATTTTTTACGCGTATTTTAATGTGTATAAAAATATAATTTTATAAATTATTTTTAAATTATATATCTAAATAAAATTTTAGTATTATTTTTTTTAAACAAATTCAAATTAAAATTTATAAAATTATTTTTTTTATCCCCATCCAAATACGTATAAAAATCAAAAGGACAACAAGTAGACTATTAGACAGAGGGAGTGCCTATGATTAGATGGGCTTTAAATGTAACTCCACAGAGAACTGGGTGAAAGGAAATAATTACATGTAATCTTGCCAAAAGTTATTTGGTTTCGAATTTTTTGGTTAATGTGATAGAATTCAATTTATTTTTATAAAATTGGACATTTTGAAAAAATTGTTATAAAATAAATTGTTTTATAAAATGTTTTTTTAATTTTAAAATTATATAAGATAGAAATAATATTACATTTCCAAATTAAAGTATCATTTGCATTGCTTCACGAGTAATGGTAGGTATTTAAAACCGGATACAAAAAATTATTATCCAATAATGTAATGATATGATAATTTGAAGATTTTAATTTGTAAAATTTATATAAATATTGAGTGGTGCTTATTATATTTATTAAGAGGGGGTTTGGATTGTGGAAGAGAATGAAAATTGAAAATAAAAATAGAAGATATGAGAATGAGAATGATATGAAATTTTAAGAAGTAAGTAAAGATTTATTTATTTATTTATTTTTGTCAGAAAGTAAAGTTTTATTTAAACATCCAAAAAATGGATTTCCATTTCATATAATTAAATTATTAATTCAAACCCCAACATAAATGATCCATGTTTCGAGAACCCGTTAAACGAATTCATTAATTATAAAATAAAAAATCTCTAAAATTACAGTTAATTTAAATTAAGTAGAACATGTCATGTGAGATTCAGGATCCATTTTGAAAACAAATATTTTCCAACATGAGAGTGATGTACTAAAATATGACCAGTAATGGAGAAGAAAGAGACTCCCGAGGCTCCGTTTCATAACAGGTACACTAACCGAGTTCATGTTTCAAAACTAGGACAGACGTTCAATTTGTTTCAAAAATGGTACAGTCAATTCCCAAAAATGGCGAACATAGTTGTGGGTAGCTTGGACTTGTTTGGTGACATGTACGTCATTCCGTATGGCGAACAACACGTATAGGGTAATAGCTCTGTTCGCCACGTGCAATGGAGAACACACTTGAGTAATCTAAAATTGCTAACCTATTGTGTTCGCCATGTTCTATGGTAAACAGTATTTTGATATTAAAAATTTCTCCTTCAGTGTACGTCATACACAACTGTGAACCTTATCTTACCTAAACGCAATCTCCAATCCCACATTTCGAGGCACACTTCCATCTATATTATGCAGCAAACCATTTTTTTTCCATTCCTCACATCTGCAAACTTAAGGTACATTCTCTTTCATCTTTCTTCAATTCCTCCGCCTTTAGTCTAATTATTTATTAAAATTTATAAAAGAATTTACATGTTATATACGAGAATTTTTTAGGTTTTCTGCCATTTGCTCGTCTTTGTGTTATATTTGCTTATTCATTTATATACGTACCTTAACTGCTCTATTAATTGACATGTTAAATATAAATTTTCCATAATTAGACTAATTTTGAGATGAAAATGTGTATATATTAAAT
Source organism: Oenanthe sinensis (assembly GCA_028671895.1). Classification (NCBI taxonomy): domain Eukaryota; kingdom Viridiplantae; phylum Streptophyta; class Magnoliopsida; order Apiales; family Apiaceae; genus Oenanthe; species Oenanthe sinensis. The sequence continues at coordinate 43,858,258 of CM053803.1, forward strand.
AATAAGATTAATTTTGAGATGAACAAATCTGTTAGTGATATAAATTGTTAGTAATATAATTTGTTAGTTTGTTATTGATAATTTGTTAAAGATTTATTAATATATGTTTAGTTATAAGGAAAAATTGTTTATGGTAATTTTTTAGTTATTTCTTAATATATGTTTAGTTATAATAATAAACTGTAATAAATGTGCTAATATATGTTATTGATAATGTTTCATGTCAATAAAGTTCCGATTAATTTGATTTTCTATTAAATAAATAAACTTCATTATATATGTTAATGTATGGAATAAATTTGACATATTATTAATTAATAAAAAATTTTAAAATTTAGGAAAATGGAAGATCCGGTGAATGTTAATTTTTTTTGGGGCAGTGAAATAATTAGACGGGATGATGATATAAGATATTCTATAGATCCCCAGAAAATGCAGTATATTAAATGGGGAACCTCGTATGATGAGTTGAAGAAGATTGTGTATCGCGTAATGCAGATTAACAGTTCACATTATAATGTGAAGATGAGATTTAAATATCCTCAATTAGGTCTTGGTAATGTAGTAAGTGGATATTACATTACTGGTGTTAATTGCGATGATGATGTGAGGAGGATGTTGAGTGTTCCTAGGCAGATGCAGATGGGGATGGGTGATGTATCTCTTTTTGTGGATGCTGAAAAAATAGTACAAAAAGATGTCTTTTCGTATCATCATGGCGGTTACTCACAGCCTAGCCAACCTACACAATCAAGTTACGACAAAATGTATGAGAGGAGTCAGTTGTCAGATTATGGTATGACTGGTTAGTAAGATTATTATTTTAGTAGGGGAGGTAACAGTGAGCCGTATATTGGCGGTTGTAGCAGTCATGCATTTGAGGAATATGGTGGTGGTTCAAGTAGTCGTCCATTTGAGGAGTATGGTGGTGGTTCAAGCATGAATGTGTTTACCACTAATAAAGACGGAGCTGAACATTCTTATGGACAAAATGCTGGTGTGATGTTGTCTCCCCCACGTGATCCATTTACATCGACGGCTGGTAGAAATTTTGCCCTCATCAATGAAAATGAAAAATTTGAGCAGTACAGTTCTAATGATGAGGAATTTTTGAAAGATGACAACGAAGATGATTCAGATGATGAGGTAGATTTGGGATTGGATTCGAGGGTTATTGAGCAACAAAACCCTGTTCTAATGGCAGGACCCCATGTTCCAATGGCATCCTTCTTTGAGACTGAGGAGTTTACACCAATTTCAGTGACGAACCATGGTGAGATGTTGACTGTTTTTGATCCTCGAAATGCAATATTATCGGTTGGAACATTATTCCGTGACAAGGACACCTTAGTTGCAGCAGTTAGAGAGGTTCACATCAACAGTGACAGGAATTATAAAGTTGTGAGGAGTAATCGTACTCAGTTCATTGCAGAGTGTGAATTTAGTGACGATTGTCCTTGGAGGTTGCGATCTGCTTTGATGAAGAAGCATGGACTGTGGGAAATCACAAAGGTGAGACAAATGCACATATGCGTTAACAACGAGCCATTGCAGGATCACCGCCGTATTTCAGCAAAATTAATTTTAAGACTTGTGAAACCCCATGTAAGTTTTATAAGTTACCAATATTTACGTGGAATCTTAGAGTATAGATAAACTAGTTATGTTGATTTGATGTTATTAAATCATGTAACAGGTGATGGAGAGGCTAAATTTGCCAATCATGACTGTTGTGACCATGGTAACTGATGAATATCACCATCCTGTTAGTTACCTAAGAGCATGGAGGGGCAAACAGATAGCAATTGAGGAGGTCTACGGTAAATGGAGCATGACATATTCTGCACTCCCTGTGTTCTTGACGGCTATGGTACATGCTAATCCAGGCAGTGTAGTTAAAATTGATGTTGTCCCTCATGAAACAGTCGAGGGCACTTCTGTATGCAAGAGAATATTTTGGTGTCTGAAAGCAATGAAGGATGGTTGGCAGCATGCACGTCCCGTAATTTCAATAGATGGAACGTTTTTGAAGGGGATGTACAAGGGAAAACTCCTTATTGCCATGGGAGTTGATTCGAACAATCACCAATATCCCATTTGTTAATCGGTCCCCTAGAATCGTATGTGCATCATCGACATCGGGATCAGGATCCTGGATGGCATGAAAAGCTTGGGAAATCCCCTCGGCCTATATGGAAACAATTCAATGATGTGAAAACTAAAACAAATCTATAACAACATTACGAATCACTAAATCATTAACATATATTGAACTTACATAGTACTGTGAATATCCACGTGTGTCCTGAAAGCCATGCTCTACAGATGATCGCCTCAGATCTACTATAAATCGGCGGGTAATGGTGGAATACCATCCATCATATGCTGATGTACACCCTGCACCTCCATCCTTCAGATATTTGTAGTGACGCGGTGTCATGGCCTCGCTAAGCCTGGACTCTCAAAGATGGATGAATGTGCTATGGACAGAGACCCAATCCAAATGATCATTATAGGCCACGTGATCCTCTCGTGGTTCTCCTCAGGTGAGCAACGTGGTATATCCTACCTAAAGCCAAACTGCCTGGTCACACGATCAGGATAGCACCACTCGACAACTTCTTCAAATATGAGGGGACACTTTGATGTCCACAAAGTCCGAGTAAGAACATCAGGCCTAATATCACCCTTCACACCTCTGTATGGCCTCCAACAAAAGAACTCATCAGTACCCATGGCATCCAGCTCATAACGAACAAAACGCGACTGTGAGTGTGGAACAGATATCATACTCAACCGAACCTTCCACCTACAATAAATTTGTGGGTCAATAACATTCAACAACTAAGATATAATCAAATTTCAAAAGTAATTTTTTACTATCGTACCTCATAGCCAAGGGATGCTGACTGTATGCATCATCCCTACGTACTGGAGTTAGTGAAGGAAAACGTTCCCAGATCCATACCTAATTCATATTTAAAAGTCATACTCACATATCTTAAAGAGGGCATGTATAATAAAGTATATTTACCTGCAATAGTGTAGTACACCCGCAGAATTCCTTCTTCCTACCAATGCTAGTAGAGCACAACTTCTTATACAAGAAGGCAAGCACCGCGCTACCCCAACTATACGCCTGTACCTGGGTATAGTCTCGTACATGCTCTAAGAAGTCCACCTGCAACCTGTTCCCAGTTGCGTTGGGAAAGACAAAACCAATAATCATAACCAAATGTGCCCGGATGTGAAATAACAACTGTCTATCAAAATCAACTGAATCCTTGTCCAACCGATCACATGCGCCAAAATGATCTACCAACCAACCATGTCAGATTCAATCCACCCCTATTCACGTCATCTCCAACAGGGTAAACACCTAACAAATTACCAACTAACTGACGCTTCTCTTCTAAACTAAATTACCAACCAACTGGCGATTTTAATATAATTTAGATTTTATAAATTAAATTAACTAACCTACTGATTATTCACTAAACAACATACTAATTCACTAATTAATATATTATTATATATTAAAGTTCCAAAATATAATTTATATAATTTTATTTATATTTTTATATTTCAATAATTATATAATTTAGATTTGAATATAATTATATTTTATAAATTTAATTAACTAATCTACTAATTATTCACTAAACAACATACTAATTCACTAATTAATATATTATTATATATTAAATTTCCAAAATATATTTTATATAATTTTATTTATATTTTTATATTTCAATAATTATATACTTTAGATTTGTATAGAATTTTTTTTTAATTTAATCAACTAATGTACTAATTTTTCACTAATCTGCAGACTACTTCAGTAATTAAGATTACTATACTTAAATGTTATGTGCTTCAAGTCAATGAAACCAAATTATCGGTAGTTATAATAGCCATATTATGTGCTTCAAGTCAATGAAATTAATCAATTATATTCTCTAATCAACATATTAATTATTCACTAATCAACCTATTAATTGAGTAACTAAAATTATATTACGTTCAAATTTCTATTAATTTACTATCCATAATTGAGGTCATGTTATCAATCACAACAATAAATACAAGAAATAAAGCATACAAATCACAATAAAAAATCAAAATGAAGCATCAATCGAAACAAGAACATGAATAATCTGAATAAGAAGATGAACATGATAATCGCAACATCCACAACATATGCAAGACATAAAATAAGAACTAAGAAACAAGACGAAGAAGATTACCTGTTTGCCGTGCGTCGTAGGAGACTGTTGTGTTGCCTTGTTCGCCGTAGGAGACTGTTATGTTGCCTTGTTCGCTGCTTGGGTGTGCTGTGCGGCTGCTATGTTATACTGTTATAATGTATTGATAAATTAGGTTTTAAAGCAAACACACAAAACGACGTCGTTTAAATCTCTGTTGTGTTCGCCATTGCACACTGGGAACACAACAGAGTTTGCATGTCATGTGTTCGCCATTGAAAACTGTGGACAAGGCTGGACAGATTTGCAAATGTGTTCGCCATACGGTATGGTATACAAGTCTGAAACCAAATCCAAGTGTGTTCGCCAAGAATGGGAATTCAGTGTACCATTTTTGAAAAGTTTTGAACTTCTATCCTATTTTTGAAAGACAAACTCGGTCTCTGTACCATGCATGAAACGGAGCCGACTCCCGATGTTGACTACTTGAGCTACGTTTTGGACACGTCTTTGTTTTATATTCTGTACGGATTTATAAAATAAGATTTAAATTTAGCTCGGATGAAATTTAGTTAATTTGCGTTTTGTCCCGCGTAAGATAGTTTCTCCTGAATATTACTCCATCTTTAAAATCCCGACAATAATTAAACTTATTTAAATTCATAAAATTAACAATTCTACAATAAATCCATAAAACGCTACAACTTCTCTAATTCAACAATTAAAAATATTAACTGAAATCATTCAAATTCGAATTTAAATTCACAAGTATCAATTCTGAATAAAATTGTAGGAGTCTAATAAAATGCAAAAATAAATGAGCACTTCTAAGTTCGCAGTTCTCGCTCTGCCCATTAAGTAACCCACCTAAGTATTCTTACCTACCGGGAGAAATAAAAACAGAACAAAAACCGGTAGTGAACGAAAGCCTAATATACGGATATATAACAATACAAAGAGTACAAAGGTTAAAACGATGTCAATATGAACAAATAAAATATCTGATTAAAGAATGATGAAACAAATCGAACGAGACAAAAGATAATGGTCATACTTAACTCACAATATAAACAAGTATCAAACAAAAAAAATTACATGATAGGTGCTTATCATACAATATCAACTTACATAATCTTAAATCACAAATTTTCTTAATGTTACACATACTCTTATTAGTCACATATTATAATGAGCAAATACTGAAATGCAAATTTACTTACTGAGATGAGAGATAATGTTACACTTACTAGATGTCCTACATTTCGGTTCTCCAGAATATGTAATCATCAAAATTTACAGGGACTTGCATAGAACAAATCAAATGATAACCAAAATCTTACAGAGGCTTACACGGTAAAAAATACAATACTACCCAAATGACTAAAACACACATACAAAAGTAATCATGACTATATGTGTCATAGGAGGTACCAATATGATACGGATATATAACAATATGAACAAATAAAATATTTGAATAAAGAATGGTGAAACAAATCGAACGAGACAAAAGATACTGGTCATACTCATGTCCCATTATTTTATGAACTACCTTATTGGTTTTCACATGCTTTTCTATATTCTATTGATATCATGCATACGAAAATAAATTTGTTTGAAAATATATTTTCCACCATTGTAAATCCCGTAAAGTCAAAGGATCACAAAAAAGCACGATTGGATTGCAAACACTGTAATGTGTTGCCTCATTTGTGGCTCAATGAATTACCTCACGATTGGATGACAAGAAACCTAAAGCACCATTCTCTCTTACTAGAAAATAAACCAAACTTTTGGCTCAATGAATTACCTCACTAAAACTTCCAGACGGCTATTTTTCAAATATATCTCGTTGTTGTAATATTGACGAGTGCAAATTCTTTGGTTTTAAGTCACATGATTGTGATATTTTTCTCCAAAACTTATTGCTTCTTGCACTTCATGAGCTTCTACTGGAACCTATTATGGATGCCATAATTTCTATTTCAATTTTTTTCAAGATATGTGCTCATCCGTTCTTATAAGGATGGATTTGGATATGATGAAAAAATTGATGATTAGAGTATTGTGTTTGTTGGAAATAATTTTTCCTCCATCATGGTTTGATTCTATGGAAAACTTAGTTATACATTTAACAGAAGAATGTAGACTCGCAGGACCTGCGTATTGGCATTGGATGTATCCTATTGAGTATTTATTAGGAAAGTTAAAACAAAAAGTTAAAAATAAAGCACGAGTCGAGGGGTTCAATCGCCGAACGATATATGGAAGAAGAAATTGTTAATTTTTATTCATTTTACTTTGCCTCTGACTTGATCCATAAAAAAAACGACACCACGAGGTTGCATTTGATAATGTTAATTCCAAAAAATTGGGAGTTTTTGTAACTCCAATTGAATCTCTTGGTAAAGAAGGAACTCCATATATGAATGACGATGAATGACTACTAGTAGAAGAATGTGTTCTTTTAAACTCTCTAGAAGTTCAACCTTACTTAAGGTACCAATTATCCTTATTAATGATCATATTATTTATGTATTTAGAAGGTAACAATTATTGACATGTTTATATTATTTATATGTTGCAAAAGGTATCAAAATTGTGTTCTCTAACAACGTCCAACAATAACGCCTCAAGAAATGGATCATTTTGTCAAGACTCGATTTAAAGCTTGGTTAAAAAATAGGTATTTTACTTGTTGAATTTTATCATTAGTTGCTTGCTTTTTTCTTGATGATAATTAAATTGTTATAGGTTAAGAACGATGAGGTAGAAGGACCCCGTTTCAAGTACTTGATTGACGGACCGACACTTAAAGTCATGACATTTGAGACTTGTCATGGTAATTGATATAAATTTTCTACAAAATCTGCATCGAATTCTGGTGTTGTAGTTCGAGGCACTTCTCATGACAATACACTTGATTATTATGGTCAATTACAAGAAATTGTAAGACTTATTTATCAAGGAGGGAATCATGCATACTTGTTTAAATGTATATGGTTTGATAGTGCCGGTAATGGCATAAAGATCGATAAAAATAGAGACGTGACAAACAATATACCTTCAAGTTTGAGGTCCAACGAGGTTTTAATTTTAACTTGTCAAGCCTCTCAAGTATATTATGCACCTAGTGTATTGAATCCACAAAGTAAACTATATACAATGGTGAAATCTAAAAGTCGTCCGCTAAATGAATCAACCAATGTGTCAAATGATACCAAGGATACTTTTCAAGAAGAAAGATCTAATGCGGTAGAGAGCTCATTTTCTTTGTTCGTTGATTTCGCCCAATATGGATAAATTTCATTTGTGCAACAATCTCATGAAGAAGATGATGATGACGACGACGACGACGATGGAGACGATAATGATAATGAAGAAGATAACCAAGAAGAAGGTGATGATGTTCATGATCACGAAGAAGAAGATGATGACGATTTTGATGAAGTTGATTAATGTTATTTAATTTAACAATGAGGATTGTAAAGTAATTTGATAATGTAAATGTAATTTGATCATTGATTGGGTGTATTGGTTGGAATGTATTTGGTTAATTTGGTGGTATGTAATGGTTCATATAATAAGTCATTTTGATTCATTTTATTTTTTTTGCTTAAACATAAATAATAATAATAATAAAATACTAATACTAATAATATAAATAATTATAAGGCAGAAAATGTTTTTAAATAAAAGGTTAGCAATAGGTAGACTGGACTGGACTGCAATGAAGCTGATTTTTTGGCTAAAAAACCAGTAAAACCGACCGAATTAGGTCAAAACTGACTGTTTTTTACCATATTTGAACCCAGTAAAACCGACCAATTTCTTGACAGGTACGGTTAATTTTACACGGTCGACTATGCCATTTCCATAAAATTTGACAAGTGATCTGCTACAAAGCCGACCAATCATCGGTCGGTTATATACAAAATACACTGTTTTATATTCACTTTTTTATCTCTCTCATAACACACAAACACCCTTTTCTCTCTAAAATACACTAGCTATAGGGAAAAACAACCGATTCCAAGCAAAACGAAGCTCTAGCATCCGATTCCAAGCTAAGAAAAGTGTCATACTCGATTCTTCATCAAATATGGTAAATTTTCAACTCAATATATAATCGATATACTTGCTTTGCTCTATATAAATAATCGATTTATGCTTGTTTTGCTTATGTGTTCATGATTTGCTCTAATTTACTTTGTTTTGCTTTGCTTTTAGGATTAAGGGTTTTAATCATGTGTTCTATGATTAAGGGTTTTAGGACTAATTAGGGGTTGTAATGGGTTCTCATGTGTTTTGATTTTTAAGTACATATAGGGTTTTATGGTCTTAATTAAGACTATATGTTTTAATTTTTTGGGTTTGCAATGGGTTGTAATGGATTTGCAATGTGTTATAGTGGATTTGCATAGCCATATATTTCCATGCACGTTTTAGTCGGTTATGAGTTTATGCTTGCTTTATTTCATATATTTCGTATATTTTACTTGCTTTATTTGTTTAATTTTTGATTTAGTTAGGGCTTTAATTGGTTTTAGATATTTGTTCTAATAATTATTACATATGATTTTAGTATACTTGTTCTTGTGATTTCAATAGTTAAATAATTGACTATATATATTACTTGTGATTTTAGTGTTAGGAATTAGAGTTACAGAAGTTTACAGGGGAGGTTGAATGTATAACTTCAAATTCTTTTTCCTCTTACAACTAGATGAACTGTTTGGTTGTGTTTATAGCTTTATCAATTCACACGTGTTTACTTAATTATAAATGCGGAAATATAAAGAACATAGAGAATTAACTTTCAATCTAATTGTGTATTAGAATGAACTTGCTACAATCTGAAATTTAAAGTGAATTTCAGCTTCTTGTTCTTAGAAGAAAACAAGTATGAATACTTGATGCAAAATATTCCCACACACTTTACTAATGAGGCTGTAGAATGCTATATAGACATCATGTCTCTTGGCACATGCATTCACTAATCAGTTAAGCTAAAAATAGAAATAGACAAAAATAACTTTACATTTGACTACTATCTATTTCTAGCTAACACATACTATGACAGTTATTTTGCTTTCAAACTTATCCCTTCTGTCATTTGTCTTGTTCTTCTTCTAAGCTTCATTGTAGACTTGTCTCTATCATTCCAGGTTTGACTGATCCTATAATGACAGAGCTTTAATATGTTTGTCTTGTTCTTCTACAAGTTTCCTTAAAATTAGCTTATTTGAAACATTTGAATTCTCAGTATTGCTATAATTCGAGAACTCTTGGAGTATATTACACAGTCAAGTACTCAAAAGGCTTCTCGATTAGTCCTTTGCTTGATCATTTATCGATTGGCTAGACTTCTCGAATGCATGAAGTTCTTTGATGACATCTCGATTATACTAGACTTCTCAATTGGCTCGATTACACTGTCTTTCACTTCTCGAAAGACTTCTCGAATGACTCATTTCTGTTACTTCTCCAATAGCTCACATTTCTTGACTTCTCGAATAACTTCAATTTGCTTACTTCTCGACTTGTTTTTCTGGAATTCTCTAACCATTCATTTCTTGACTTCTCTACCAAGATGACTTCTCGATTGGCTTCTTGACTTAGAAACAATTTCATTCTGAAACTTCTTATTATGCCAAAGTCTTCTTTATTTGGTGCATGATTCACCAACTGGAATCTTCTACCATTCTTTATTTTTGACTTACAATATTTACACTTTGAAACTACTGTAGAAACATGCTTCTAACTGCAAAGATACATGAGATAAACTAACTCATTTGCCCTAGTATAGAAAATCTAGAAATGTTTAAACAAGACAAGCATTTAGTACAATGTAGGCTTGATTTGATCCAATAATCTCCCTCAATTTGGAAAGAGACAATCTTAAAAATTAATACAAGATATCAAGCCTACCTATTTTTGTTGAAGTTGTTGCTGTTGTTGCATGAAAAGATCATATTTTGCTTTCTTTTCTTTTTCTTCCCCGACTTTTATATCTTCAATGGCTTGAAGAATTTCTTGCCTAGCCATGACTTCTTCAATCATAATTGCATTTTCTAGCATATCAGCTGCAACTTGTAAAGATTCTATGGGATAATCTTTGACAAGCTTGAGTCTTATTATTGAAGTTACTCCATTTCTGAGTTTAAACTCAACTCTGTCTGGATCTTTGAAAACTATGCACTTTTCCAATCTCCTCAGCTCTTCAGACTTTCTTTCTAGTTCTTCTTCCTCCTTGATCTTCCTTTCTGCCATTTCCTTCCTCTCCTTCACCCCGTCAATCTTTTTCTGATATTTTCTTACCAAATACCTAGCTATTTCAACCATCTTCAATTTGTTCACCATGCTCTTTTTATCATAAAGTCTGATTACCCTTTTTATATCATGAGTAGTAGAATTTGAGCTATCATGGTAGAATTCTTTTGTTCTCCATCAACATTTGTCACAAACACCTTCATGTCCCTTAGCTCAACCTTACAGATCCTGTCTGCCTTCTATTATTTGAATTTCACCTTATAAATTACAACTTCTTCTTGGATATGATGGATATGTAGACTTTTATTGGGAATAATAAGTTGTTTCTTCCATTTTGGACACCTTACCAGTAAAGAACTAGTAGGCTTCTTAAATTTAGTCCTTGTGACTGTATTGACTTTGATTTATTGGCATGGCTTCAGGTTCTTGACATGTCTTTCCTTTATCTCCTTCTTTATTACTCCATTTGTTGTCACCTTGAAAAGAAGTCTTCTAGATGATTTGGATTTTGATATCATAGTAGTTTCAGAAACCATTAGAGTCACACTAACACCCTGAATTTTGGTAGGTGTGCTACTATGAACACCAATAGCTTACTGCTTGGATGGTTTCTTCCTTTCATACTTCTTTTCTTTGATAGAATCATCTCTCTTTTTCTTGTCACCACTTTTCTTCATCTTTTCTTCTTTCTTTCCTCCCTTATTACTCCTGGACTTAGGTTTTTTTTATCATTCTTGTCATGATCATTTTCTTCATCATCTTTCTTCTTTTTCAACTCTTGAGAAACAAATTTTGTCATTTCACTTTCATGAATTCCTCCAACTTCTTCACAATTATTAAGTCATCTTCTTGCTTGAATTCCTTCCTCTTAAGTAAATCAATTAAGGTAATGACCTGACTTCTATATTCTTGATTAAGATGTTGAGGAATCATGAAATGAGCCAGTTTGTTTCTCTTTGACATATACATCACTCCACCAGGACTACAGAATGCCTCAGGAAGAGCCTTGGATAATAGAGGACTTATGATATCCTTTTTCAATTCTTCATCTTCCCGAGTTACTGTCTTTATTGATTTGTGTAGACACTCTAGCTCAGTGTATGACAATTGATTGAAGACATCAATTGACAATTTGAAGTAGCCAGTTTCCAACTGCAGTACAGGCTCTTTACACATCTTTTTATCTTTGATTTCATATTTAACCCCTCTAACTTGGATGATGACTTTATCAAGAAGTTTCTTGTACTCACAATGATTTCCCTCCACCTGTGCCTTGATGGCCTTCAGGATCTGCAAGAATTCCTTGTCTGCATTTGGCTTAGCCACTTTTTCCCTTAATTTTCTCGTAACAACTACATGCCTTTCAGCTTCAATCTCCTCCATTTTTCTTTCTCCCCCTTAGGGTTGATATCTTGGTGCCTAGGTAGGAATGAAGAGTGAGATGACTTTATTTGAGTGGGAACTTGCACTTGAGGTGCTTGACCAAAAATAGTCATTGTTGAGAGCAAAGTTTGAATTGAGGAAAGTTGAGTAGAGATTTGTTGAACTGTAGTGCCTTGAGTTGAACTAGAGGTTTCAAATTCTTTCTTGAGAGAAGCAACAGTAGACCACTTCTGAAACTGTGTTTAAGAGAGTAGATTGAGCATCTGTCAATGTATCCACTTTCTCTTTGAGTTTGGACAAAGTGATAGCTTCATCTTTTTCTGCCCTGGCTTTAGATTGATAAAAGAGGTCTACTCGCAATGGAGCTAGGTCATGCAGTGGTATATCTTCAAGTAGTCTGTCTACATTCCTATTTTTGTATAGAACCTCCACAATGTTATTGATTTTGGTCTGGTTTTCTTGGATGGCTGCATTACTTTGAACCATGTCTTTGTAAGCCTTCTCCATTACATCCATCTTTGTATAGAGGATAAAGGATTTGCAGTGTCACCTCTAGAGGACACATTTGCATATATGCCTCCAGGTTTCATCTTGTCTTCAATAGCTTTTAATGTGACTTCCACTTTTATTCTATGATCATGAAGTTCAGCCTGGAAGCCTCTGGCAAGATAGTGATTTGCTTGTAATTATACCTTGACAGCCTCATGAATGGCATCATAGATTGAACTTGGAGTAAAGACCTTGGAACTTGAGCTTAGAGAAGTTTACTTTTCTTTCATCCACTGTATCATCTCCTCCATGTTCATAGTGTTTTTGCTATCCAACCAAGCATCTACATTGGCCTCTCCATCTTCAGCCATATGAGCATTTTTATCTTTGATTTCCTCTTGGTCTCTAGCATACTCCAACATTATTTCAGTATAGTCTTTGTTGGGCAGATAAGATGTGAGAATTTGTTGAGCAATATGGTACCATCCATCCAACTGATCTTCATAAATTTCTCTTAATTTTTCATCTGATAGTAACCCACCATGAGATGATGGTCCTGATTCCCTGTCATATTGCACAAGTTTCAGCCATTTGGACATAAAGTGAGAGCTAGGGCCACTTGTAACAGTGGTCCCCTTAACATCAAATTCATCATCCAATTACTAAGATGAATCCTTTAATACTGAATGGATAAATGAATTCTTCCTAGGAAACTGTCTTTGAATGACTGGAGAGTATCCAAGGGATGCCATACATGGTGTGGAGGTCCCCTAGACTATCCATTGTCTGTGAAGACACCTGATGCTCCAATGGCTCATTAATGAGACCAAAGGGAAATGGTACATCCTCAGCCACCACAGCGTCTGAAGTAAAAACTTCTGAAGCCTATGTGGCTTTGATGGTATCATCAGGATATGCCTTAGCATGCATGCCCTCACTATCTAAATGTGGTTCCTGAGTGGTTAGCATAGTAACATGCACTATGTCACTTGATATTGTCTCACCAGGGAAATGAGAATCCTGATGATCAACAGCCTCATGTGCTTGGCCCGACACACTTGGTTGAGAAGAAATTTGAGTATTGGGAGAAGTAAAGTATGTAGAATTGAGTGTTGACAACTCTCCTTGAGAAGATGAGGAAATTTCAATAGTTTGTCCTAAGTGCACCTATGTTTCCTTTTCAACTTCACACCTATTATCAACAGGAGTGTGTTCCTATGATGGTGTAGACTCTTTACAGAGTGGAGTGGGCTGGCTCCCAATTTTAATAGATACATTCTGCTGAGAGAATGCATCTAGTAACAAGTCTAATCCCTTATTAATAACTACATCCTGTTGGGTGGATGTAGAGTGGATTTGTGTGGTCTCTTTATTATTCTTTCTCCACTTTAGAGATACCACATGTAACTCAGGTTCTTCTACTATTACTTCTAATTTCTTCTTGACATCAGGTTTTTTCCTTTTCTTCTTTTCAACCACAACCCTGTTAGAAGGATGTGAAGGTTGGTTCACTAACTAATGGATTTGAAGAAATAGGCTCAATTGGGTTAATGATCCTTGGGTTAGGTGCACTAGGTACTTCTGCATCCTTATGACCCTCTAATGTATGCAAGAAACCATATATAGGTTACACAAGTGGATACCCTTCAAATACACTCCTCATATGAGGTGTGATTTTGTTGGTGAGATTACGAAGCTGTATGAATAGTAATCGTGATAACTCAACACTAGAACATGACAGGTAAATAATACTATGTCTACACAGAAATCAGGAAGAAATGAAGACAAGGCAAATACAGTGAATCAAGACATTGGAAGAAGTTTTGAAGTCTACTACAGGTCACTGAGAGAAGTTCATTAATATTTTCATGCCTCGGTGAAGATTAATGGTTGAAGACTTTCAGAGTTTCAGAAGTGTTGAAGATTCAGTATAGAAGTGCCACAAGAAGATTTCAGTGTACCAGCATTGATTGAAGATAGACAGTGTTCGAAGCATAGGAATCTAGAAGAATTGAAGACATGGTAAAGACAAGTGTCTAAGTACCAGAAAAAATTCCAGTGAAGTTACAATGTTTATTGACAGTCAGTGTTCGAAGCAATGAAGTTGCTGCAAACTTAACAATGTACATAAGGCAATAATACGAAGACCTGGATCAAAGTTAGTCGTCTGTGAACCAGACCAGTTGCACTAGGCGTCAACAGTTTGTGAAACTAATCTGAGTATTAACTATAGAAGAATTGTTAAGTTGAAGAACGTACTTGGAAAGAACGGTTATTTATTAAGGTACAAAAAGTGATTTGTAGAGGCTACAGCCAAACAACTAAACAGCTAAAAGCCAAACAGCGAAACAGCTAAACAGCTAACAGCCAAACAGCTTAAAGGGTGCAGGGTGTAAAGCGTCACCACTTGGATATGAAAAGTTAAAGTTTCTGAACTACAGTCGAAGAACGGAAACAGCTCAACAGCCAAACCGCAAGTGACCAAACTGCAAGTGACCAAGTGCAAGAAGTATAAAAGGTTGGTGATGAAATTGTAATTTGACCAAGTCAAATTAAGAATCTCGACACCTAGAAATACTTTTGATTATAATTCAAGGTAATTGAATTCGACACCTGGTCTTCACAAGGAGAATAATTCGACACCTATATAAAATGAACCAAGTCATGTACAAGACAAGGAAAACTCGACACCCATGTATTACTTAGCTTTATAAATTCGACACATAGAATTTATATTCTAAGACATGTATATTGAAGGGAAAATCGACACCTAGCTGCACATGGACTTGGAATTCGACACTCAGCCCCTCAGTCAATCAAATCACAACAGCCTACTTTATTGATTTAAAGACTACATAAATAAGAAGATGTGAGCCACTCATTCAAGGGTCATCTTCTTCAACACAAAATATATAGAGAGCTGCTGCCATGCCGGAGCAAGAGATATAATTTATACACATCCATACCTTGCTCCCGGTCAGATATTAGGACTCGGTTTTTTAATGAAAAATGTTCAAGGCTCCTAGATATCACTCCCTACGGACTCAGTTTTTCCTTGTACTAATTTAGATATATTTGTATAGGAACTGAGCCTTATATTTTTGTGTTAGTAGCAAAGAACTAATTTGTTCTTTGAAAGCCAGTTATATTTTTAACTGGATGTAGCACCCCTATGGATTTATATATGAAAGATATATTCCCGGAAACTTGTCTCATTTATTTTACTTGCTAATTTTCTTGAACTTAATTGATTTATCCAGTCACACAGAAAATTAGTAGGCAGCTCACCTAAACACTACAAATAGCCAAACCCACTCTGAAGCAATAATTTATTTATCCGCAAATTCTGAAAAGAATTTAAATTATTATGAGAATCGTATTCAACCCCCTTTCTACGATACTTCGGGACCTAACAATTGGTATCAGAGCTCGCTGATTGATATACAAATCAGGATCCATAGCTCAGTGAAGCTCACCGTGCCGAAGCTGTCTAGACTCAAAATGATTAAATAAATTATAAATTTTTTAATAAATTTATTTTATAAACTTTTATAAACTTTATTTTATAAACTCTTATTAGTTTATGTTATAAATTTTAATTAGTTTATTTTATAAATTTTAAATAAAATTTATTTTGTAAACTTTTATAAAATTTATTTAATAAACTTTTATTAGTTTATGTTATAAATTTTAATTAGTTTATTTTATAAATTTTAAATAAAATTTATTTTATAAACTTTTATAAAATTTATTTTATAAACTTTTATTAGCTTATGTTATAAATTTTAATTAGTTTATTTCATAAATTTTAAAATTAAGTTTATAGTTTAATTAAACATTTAAGTGGTCCATTTTTTTCTCAAATGTTACTCGGCCATGGCTTTCAAATCCGTGAGTCCACGCGCCAACAATGAGTGAAAATCGACATAGAGAGCTGAATGAGAAGTTAAGGCAGTGAAGTACATAAAAGTCGACACCTGCTAAGTAATCGACACATAGATATCAAAGTTGGCCAAGTCCAGTGCAAGTTAATTCGACAAACACATGGAGTACTAATTCGACACCTAGCTAGTCTGCACAGCATAGAAAACTCGACACCTGCTTTTGTGTCGATTTTTTTTCTCCTCTAGAAAAACTCGACACCTAGTAAAAGTCGGCAAAAATCGACACCTAGGTGGTAGTTGAATTGTCTAAGGCAGTAGTCCATAAAATCGACACCTAGCACCAAAATGTTATTTGGTACCCCAAATTTTGCACTCTTTAATTTTTTATTTTAGATTTATTTATTTTTACAGAAAAATTAAGATTTTTGGAAACTAAAATTTTTCTTAATATATTAATTTACTGATTTTTAATTTTTTAAGAAATTTCAAATATTCTTGAAAATTAATTATTTGTAAATTTTTATTTTTGATTAATTTATTTTCTAAGAAAATTAAAAGTTTTGTAAATTTAATTTTTTCTTAAATATTAATTCGAGGGTGCTCAAGGAGGTATTAGTTGAAGATTTTTCCGGGCATTGAAGACAACTGAGATTGACTGAAGATTATCCAATGAAGTTAATTTTGGAACAGGTCGAAGAAATAGTGGTATTAATTTCCTCAGAGGTTTACTCCATAGGATGCCACTAATATTTTGGAAGCTGCAAAAGAAGAAATTAATTTGGGTACAGTTTTTGGTTAATTTGGGTTGAATTTTTGGATGAAAAATCTTAGGGGTTTGAAGTAGTGAAGGAGAACAGACTGGATTACTTGTCATCTCTGTACAAGCTTTAAAGACTATTCAACAGGGAGATTACAAGAAGTTCGTGCTAACACTGCAGATCATCTGGAACACAGGATACAACCAACAGGGATCTAAGGATACAACCACATTGTCTGTAAAAGACCTGTATGTGCTGAAGGCCTATGAACTAGAACAAGAGCTGAAGAAGATAATATTTGGTAAAGCAGATAGTTAGCATATCCACTGTGTTTGTGACCCAGGAACCAAATTTGATTGAAGTCATGGTTGAGAACCTCTGAACAGAAACGAATTGATCCAAGAAGTTGAATTGAAGATGTTGTAGCTCGAGATAGTGGTCAAGGTGTTGCATGTGAATTTGACACTTTGGAATAACCTGAGAACTGGACGACTAGTCAAGCCTGCAGGGCAACAGGAAGTTCAGTGACATCAGATTCAGACGGAATCCCAATTCTTAATCTAAGGTCCTTACCTATAGATTCCATAAAGGAGATTTTCAAGAACAATTCAAGAGGCGGTTGCAAGACAGGGATGGTTTATATTTGAAAGACAGGATCAGTGGTTTGCTACATAGTTTGAAGAAACCTGTACAAGCAAAAGATGACAGACACTGTATTGGGTTAAAGCAGGAATCTCAGGCATTAGTGATGATGCAGCAAGGGAAAACATTTGTTGATGAAGTTAAATGCAAGGTTGATTCTATCAGTGACAGTGATGAACCAAATGGATATTTGGCATCAATGACTAACACTGGAGATGAATCACTAAGCACTTCACAGGTATACATTCTAACTAGTATACGTTTATCTAATTCAGAACTGTATGTTTATTAAGTTTTGGAATGTATTATATGCATGACAGCATGTTAGCATCTTAGGACTTAAATGCTTAATTGATTGCTAAGAATAAGATTGCATGCTAGGATTCACGAGTTTAATTAGTACATCTCATACTTGATTATATATACAGTAAAATGAATATCTAGAATTAGATAGGGTGTTCTAGACGGTTAAGTGTATCCCTAAACATTTACTGGAACTTGAGTTAAATCTTATGTGATTTAATACCTCTGCTAATGTTGTTAGGTCCTGGAGATCGTAGAGGGGGGGTGAATACGATTCCCAAATAAAAATCTGACTTTTATTTATTTTTGGGACAACATAAAAATTACTTTGGTTCAAACCCAGGTACTGTTCATCATCTTCTTCAACCTCAAGAACACCATTAAAATAACCAAGATAATGAACGGTAAATCATCTAAAATACACAACACAACAAGATCCAAGAATATAACTTTATATTCATTGAAGTGGGGTAGATGCTACAAACAAGTTCAAGAACATAAGCTCAAGAACACAACAAAGAAGTGATTTTTAGCTCCTCTAAAAATATTACAAATTCTAGATCTAGGAGACAAAAATCAAACCTATCTTCTAAACAAGATTTAGCAATGTTTACAATAGAAGAATAGATGAGTGGTATGATAAAGAAAATCATGGCTCTAAAATATGCAAGATCTAGTTCGGCCATGGGGGAGAGAAAAATAATTCTTCTTCTCTCTCCCCTTTTCTCTTCTCATCCGGATGCACTACATACTGATTAAGACTTGGGTTTCTTCTTTATATATTGAAAAAGGTGTTGCTTTTTATTTTTCCACCTTTTTCTCTTGTTCTCCCAAATCATATCTTCAAAGTCATGTGCCAAGCATGCCTTTGGAAATATTTAATATAAAAGTAATATTTAATAAATATATAAAATATAAATAAAGAATATCTTTATTTATAAAATATATAAATAATTAAATAATTACTTTATTTAATTAAATTAAATATTTCCATTCCACTCTTCAATTTGTGTAGACTTCCTTATCCAAATACTTGGCCCCGTATACGTGACTCCACCACGTCCAAGTATTTGGCCTTCTAATCTGTGAAGCTTTAGTAAGATCCAATCAGGTTGTGCCGTCTGTCCCTTATCCATTAGGCTGACATTTCTCCAACACTGATTTACCACCTTTGTTGATCCTCCACATGACTCAAGAAAACCAACAACTTTAGAATGATTAAAATCATATTAACCGACGAGAGCTTGCCTCCAATGTCCTGACACTTGATGCAACGGTCTGGTTCATAAGTGACTAGTCTTGATAGGGGCTCTTGATTCCGAACATGATTCCACATTCTTCTTTGCAAATCTTACTTGTTGCTTCAATTATAATGCACTAAAATCGTCATAGACTAAGACAATCTTCTGTAGCTTCCACATCCTTGAATAGATGTCAACATCTTTTATTCTCCACTGAGGCATGAACATGTTAATGAACTTCTTCCAGTGAGCTTCAAGTCTGTAGATGATCCTTTGATACTTTGTCTTAACTGAACTCTGTGATCCAAGATTTCTGTGCACCTGCATATTATTACATGTCCTGTTCTATTGTTGAGTTATCATCAACCATTACATAGAGATTACATTTAGCATTTCTAGTACACATGAAAGTGCAGTGAGTTACTTCCCTTCACTCCTATCTCCCCTTTCAATCTCCCCCTATTTGGTTGATATGGAATAGCAATCAAATACTATTTCCCTTTACAATCTCCCCCAAAAGCAATTAAATAAAATTAACTACTAGAGGATAACTCAACTAACATACAAGAAATAATTAAAGTATTGGACATGAAAATAATATACAAAAGGTTCTGGAAAGATATAATCAGTTAAATCCAGATTTCCTGAGTTGTTGAAAATGAATGATGAATTTCTGAATTTCATTTTCCTTTAGCTTCCTCCACTTCAATGTTCTTCAAAGACGGGGTTCTTTCAATAAAGAAACAAATCATTAGTAAAGACTTCTGACCAATCATTCTTGTTCATCTTGCAATTCGAACTAGAACATACAGCTCTCTATGTTCCCCATAAGAGGTCAACTCATTCTCCCCTTAAGGTTGTTCTCTCTTGGAATGAAAGTCACTTCTTCTTTTTCTTCAGGATGTTCTATTTCCAGGAAACATATTTTTCTTTCTTCCCTGCACTATTCCACTGACTTCATCTATCACTGAAATAAGAAATAGAACACACTTGGACACTTCTCAGATGTCCCTTGAAAATCTCCTTTACATTCTTCTTTACCCAGAAAACTTCTACTTAGCAAAAACTCCCCCTGAGTTGATACTCTTCAAAGAAATCTTCATTTTCATTCATTGATCGTGCTAGAAAGAATTCTTCTGCCGAACCTCTCCTAAGAATGTTCCAAGGACAGATCTTCAAACAAATAGAGCAAAATCCCTTAGATATCTTTTCAGAATAAGATATAGCATTGCAAACCAAGATGTTAAGATTCTTCATAACTTCTTCCCCTTAGTACGACAAGTAGCTTCTTCCCAATTGACAAAAAGTAACTTCTCCACTTCAGACGAAAAATCAATTAAATCTACAACACCTTTAGGGATTAGGCTCCAACCAATTACTAAGAAACTCCCCCTTAGTAATTTCTCCATTGCATCACTAAGGTTTCAATTTTATCTAATTCTCCCTCTTAGTTCATGCAAGCTCCAATCCACCCTTGTGTCTTTAGATATCCTCTAAGTAACCTCCACAAGATAGGATTGACAGATCTCATTTCTTGTATCACCAAGAGATCTCGTTTCTTGTATCACCAAATTCTCCCCCTTAGTTGAGAATATCCTTTAAAATAATAAAAGTATCATCTACATCCAATCGAATAAGAAACTCTCTTTCAATTGAACATAAAATCCTCCTTAGGCCTAAAAATTAATGTCTCCCCCTTTGAGATTGAGAACAACATGAATTAATAGACCCAAAGGTAATAGTTTGGACATTCCCACTAAGCTTCAGCTAGACTCTTCTTCAGCTTGTCTTCCAGAAAAGAATCTCTTCAACATTTCAGAGCTGGAAAATTCAGTAACAGGATTCAAGCATAGTAGCAAGGTTAGTGTTTGGTCTATGGTTTCCTCACTTCTACTACGTTCTGTTGGTGTTTACACTTTCAAGCGTAAGTGTTCCACTCATTTCTCTCCCTATTTCTCTCACTCAAGTGTATCACTCCCTCACTTCACTCAAGTGTTTCTCTCCCTTACTTGCACTCATTCCATTTATAGCAATTTGTACCTGCAAGTAAATCCATGCTAGTCTCACCAAGATATTATGGATCGTTGACTGTAGCATGTTGTCGATCACTAAAGATCTAGGTTCTGAGATGGAATCTCAGACAGGGTTTCAGTTAGGCCGTCACCCAACTCACCATGAGCAAATCCATGCACACGTGGCTCGTCGTCGGGGAATAACCCTTCTGAAATTGGAATCTCCTCCATTCCAGGAGTGACTGAAATCCCAACACCCTGATCCTCAAAAGACTCATCAAATTGGTAAACCAACTGAATCATAGTCTACGAGTTGTTGCTCAGCTACTTTCAGCATCAACAATCTCCCCATATGCAAATCCATGCACTGGATCGTTGAATGTGGTATGCGTACTAGCAGCTATCTAAGCATCAACCGACTCCCCA
The DNA here is from genome assembly GCA_028671895.1 of Oenanthe sinensis. Classification (NCBI taxonomy): domain Eukaryota; kingdom Viridiplantae; phylum Streptophyta; class Magnoliopsida; order Apiales; family Apiaceae; genus Oenanthe; species Oenanthe sinensis. The sequence goes on from CM053803.1 coordinate 43,879,874, forward strand.
TATGCAAATCCATGCACTGGATCGTTGACGGTGATATGCCTTTAAGTTTTGAGCGATCCATGTATTCCAGAACTTGAATTCCTGGGAGAGTAGACGTGTACAAACATCTCTCTCAATCACCTGTGAAGATGAATTAACTCACTATTTTCAGTCATGGAAAACTGTTAGTGATTGCCTCTCAACATCAACAGATTGCTCTGCGGATGTGAAATCCCGTTAGGGAACTAGGACTGTTCCTCCTAGGAAGGTTGACAAGGATTTTAATATATGGCAAGAAATCCAAGTTTCCCTCTAATGCCTGTGAAGGCGGCTCAACAACTATATTCACCATGAATGGTAAACACAGAAGTTTAGGGGTTTTACCTATACCTCACAATGTGCACTTCTTGCAATGTGTCCTCACAATTGTTAGTCCCAAGAGAGGCTAGAGAACTGTTAGGTCCTATAACATCCCTTAGAAGCAAAAACTTTAGGATTACCATCAGCGTGAATGCTTTTGGTGTGCTTGACTCATTACAAGGTGCTCTGGCTGACGAGCGAATTTTCAATGAAATCACCCTGTTGAGAGAGTTCATTCAGAAACGGTTGAATTGCCTTTTCAGCTCTGCATCCTTTTGAGAGAATACAGATGAGCTACAGATACCTCAATTTGTATACTTCTTTCCTTCTCAAGAGGTAGAGCTGTGGGTGCACTTCCGACTTCATCCTTATTTGCTGCATCAAGTGCAGTTTCTCCCTTAACAACCGCTAATCTACATAAGTTCCTTATATCACCAAGGGTTGAAAGTTTGAATTAGAATGATAGTGTTTGGTACTAAGGCCTTGATTAGAAATTGATGGATTATTCAACTTCTTGACCTTCCCCTATAGCCACTAAGGCCAAGCCATTACGGCTAAATAGATAGAGTTGATCAGAGCTATATAAAATTTGGTATAGTATGATTAAACTTATTCTCTATTCCTTCTCAGAAATATAGCATCGGAGCAATGTGTCCTCAAGAAACAATGCACCAGAGCTAAAATGTGGGAATTAATAAAGAATAGATAAAAGAATATTAAGCCAAATTTCATAAACTCACAATTTTGAAGAAAAAAAATTAACAGATTAACAAAAGTGTTCTTTTGAATTTCTCTTAGACAAATATCCAATTGAAATTCAACTCTTTTAACAAAAACATTTTGATTAATAACTCAAATCTATTTCATCTTGCTCACTGTATGTTTTCAGAAATTATTTTGCAATTCATTCTTATCGGATATTATCTCCGACTTAAAACATAAATCATTAAAAAAAATAGAATGAATGCTTTAGTCATACAGTCCAAGGCACTAATCCCAAAGCACACAACCATTGTTTTAATACTACAGGTCAATGTGAAACAGACATTAACAAGAGTTTTGAAAAACGTTTTACCAATGGTTGATACCTTAAGATCAAAATAATTTACTCAAATAAAATAGCCTGATACTATGCAACCTAAGTTATAAGTTATCAAGTAACTTTATTTAAACAAATCATGGAGAGAAAACAGTTTTCATTACAAAATATTTAGAGAGAGAGAGGATATATGATTTTGAAATAGAAAGATAATCCTCAAGAAATGTTCTCTTTCAAAGAAAACTTTTAGTGGCTTTTCATTCTCTGGTAAATGAATGCATGTTTAGATAAAACATTTTCACAAGAAATAGACAACAAATTTCTTTATGCATTCAAGTTCTAAAGAATGAAAAACATATGTTAATACTAATGAATTATCAAAGATATGAGTGACAATACATTCAAAAGTACTAACATCATTCAATCATTTTGTAATAAAATGCATCTTACTACAAAATAATCAAGCACATAAGATACTTACGTTATGCTAGACAATTACCATTTGTCGCTTGAAACAAACACATATTGCAATATAGATCATGGTAATTATAAAGCATAAAACATAAGCATCCGCTAAACACTGAACATACATTGATCGAATGACAGCATTTAACTTCTTACACTACATCTTAACAATTATCACATAAGCATATTGAAAATACTCATGACAATCAGAATGTATGTAAGCTCGAGGTACTAGTTGCATCAGAGATCAAATACCTTTAAATATTAATGCTAAAATTTATGATCTTTGACAACCCCTCGCGATGTAGTAAATTACTTTCAATATCAGTGTTTTTGAAATAATCTTTTTGTCACTTAGTGCAGAAATTCTAAGTGGCATCACTAATATCAAAAGAATGACAACTAATATTAATGGATTTTGTAAAAGACATGAATTACAACACTTAAACTACATATTAAGTGGTTCCATTAATATTAGCATTAAATAATTAAAAGTAAATAAAATTACAATTAATTAATATATACAAATACTTATGCTGAAACATTTGATACATATAGCATGAATAACACATGACAGCACAAAGTACGAGATCCTGGATATAAATTGACTATACAAAGAGATGCTACAATGTTAGGTCCCTAGGTCCCGGGTGATCATAGGTAATCTCATAATGATAATATTGAGTCCCGGGTGGTCACACGCCAAACATTAATCAGTTCCTAGAGATCGTAGACATCTAAATAGCATGAACACTCTCTATAAACATTATGTTTAAATAAATCAATATTAGACTAGAGTGACATACCTTAGTCAATAGAGCTTTTACTGGTGTATGATCGTTGAATGAACAATTACTCCTCTTTGCCCGAGAGATCGAACGTTTACTCCTTTCGAGATCGAACGTTTACTCCATTTGGACCGGAATAATTTTTCAACTACCAGTTAACATTATTCCTCGAAACAATACCACGCTCATCCAGACGTAAACTGCATTACCTTCAACACCCAAATATTTCCTTGTAGATATTGGTCTTGGCAGCAGCTTCACTAAACTCAGCACTCTAGAAACCAGTAGTCTTGACACTAGCATAGTAGAACCTTAAAAAAAAACTCTGAACTACCCTTCAGCTTCTGTATCAATACCAAGTTTTCATGTGGATTGATTCCTTGCGCTAAGTGTATCTGCCTCTGGTTTAATTGAGTTAGTTCCTTGATTCGAACCCTACTCAATCTTGATTAGTTAGTGCATCTTCAGTCTTCATTGAATTCACTCAGAAAAACCAATGAAATACACTTATACATGCACGACCAATCACTACTCTACTACCCAGATTCATCAAGAACTGACTCTAGGAAATGTTGTTACACAAAACCCTTTGTCATGACAGATGTGTCCTTAATGTTTCCTTAGATATTCAGTGGGTAGAGTAGTCTTCTTCAAATATGATTGAGATCATCTTGCATTATCTTTAAATTGACAATTTCCTTTCGAATATGCAATCACTCAATCTAGATCACTCAGTGCTCCTAAGAATCTCAACTTTTACTCAATGAGCACTGCTAGCCTTTGAACATCAAACACGACTAGTTGATCCAACTTACTGATGCTCCCCATGTGATGCTGCTTGCAGCTTTTCTTCATCTGGTGTCATCTGATCTTGAGCCCTAAACAGGATGTCAACCTTTAGAAATTCAAAGCTAAAATCAAATGAATGCTAGGGAGCTTGATGATGATGTTCACTGCATCTAGATCATCTTAAATCAATCACAGACTCTGTGTAAGCTCTTAACTCCAAATAAGATAGCCTTTCATCACACCATGTGACTTCAGGCATGATTAATCTTACTTGATGTCTTCTCTTTACATTTGCTGATTAGACTTGCTGTGTCAACTGATTCAGCCGTAGTGAATAGGAAACCTTAAGTCTATCCATTATCCTTGTAATTCCACTCAAGGTCTGGATTTCCCTATTAACTCCTCCATTTGGTCATGAAGTCCGGAAACTGAACTTTACTCTAGAATACTCCTTTCAGTGCAGACATAACATAGAACTTCATTCGTCAACAAATTCCATTACCTGCCCTCAAAGTGTTCTTACAGCAATCTGCCTAATCCTTTGAATGTGATTAATCACTGAGATGCTTCATCTATCGAATGCATGAACAAACACCAAAACTAAACAGGGTAGCCTTTGACTTGACTTCCCTTCAACTGACATACTTCACTAATGTCCTTCTTAAAAGAATTTCATTAGAAGTAGTCCTTTCTCACCAACTTCATCTTTACCGTCGAATCCGTTATCTTGATAAACCAAGTATTAGTTGATAAACCAAGTGTGAGAGCATCACTTGTTGTTGCAGCTAACTCCATTCTGATAAACTTCAACGAATAGTTGACTTCATCATAAGCATTACATTTCGTGTCAGCAATAACCTCACTTCCAGTAGAGTGAGCTTCTATTTCTCTTGACCCCGATCAATACTGTTCATCGTCGAACTGATATTAGGAAACCCTTCGCAAAGAATTCCCTAGGTCTTCCTTAATATGTGCTTCAGATCATTCAAGAAAAATAGGTAACCTTGCTTAAACATTTGAATACCAAAGCAAAAGTAGTTACATGCCTCGAACATGAAAATGTCAGAGATATATAACTTGTACATGTTGAAAGATACTCTGCATTCAAAAATGATTAAGACATGTGGTCCTCAATTTGATTGAGTCCAAGGGTTAGAGATATTTCTAAAAATAGTTAACAACAAAGCATTCAAGTTCAACATGCTCATTCTTATCTGACTGATCACTCCTCATCTATATCAGCCTCAACAAGTAGTCTTGGCTATGAGCTCAGTGATCCCAACCTAACTTAAGGTGGACTAGCAGTCTATAAGAATCATGTCGTACATATATGTAGTCATAGAAGAATCAATCACTCAGATTCCTAATTCTTCTAAATCACCTTTGTTGTTCACTTTAACATTATATTATCTCTAATTACCTGAGTCAGTTTAAATTTAAAAAAAAATTTAATTCATGGTTTATTATACTGACCCCTAGGCAATTCCCAATTAGAAACAAACTCATCTTAACAAGCACATGATCAAATATAACATTTAATATAACCATGCGAGTATAAACAGATTATTGACAATGTAAACATCAAGGCACTTAGCATGCAGCAAATACTCTTTCCGGTAAATGTACCCCTACAAATACCTAAGACTCTATATGCTAACATGATCAATTATCGTAAAGCAAGCATTAAATCACACAAGATCTAATCATGAAGTCAAATACTGATAAACAAGCAACACTAACAAACTAGCATAAGTTATCTAATTTATATAGAAATCAAGGTGAGACATGCATTACATCAAACTTATAATATAATGCAGTTCAGCACTTAATACTCTATAATTGAATCAAACAAGTATAAACTAGTTAGAAAGTATACCTGAGCGATGCTTAGCATTCCATCTCGAGTGATAATCAATTGATCCAAATCAATTTCCATTCTACTGACACTCATGGAAGTATCCTTGCATTTGACCTCAATAACAAATGATGTTCCTGCTTCAACCCAAACTGATACTTGATTGTTCTGCTTAAAGACCCCGACATAGAATGTCTCATGTTCTGCTTGAAAAGATCACTCTTCTTTGTATGTGTAGCAATAACCCCTTGATTATCATATGTCAGTGATAATCAAACCTTGTGTATTTCTGCCACTGATGTCCTTTAACCAAATCTTCAATTGTTGTTTTGGTTCTTTGACCGATAAACTGAATTCCTTTTCAAAATCCCGAATTCTTCAGATATTGATTCGAAAACCACTGATCGAAGACTCTTCCCTAAATGAACTAATCCCCTTTCAATAACCAAATGATCCACTGAGTAGACCGATGTAGAAATACATCTCCAATGGTAAGATCAGGTCTCAACTCCATTAGAATGTTCTTCAGTCAGTTCGTTTGTCCTCAACGAACGAAGAATCAACTCCTGTTGTTTCGTTTAATAAAACATTTTGTTCAAACAGAAGTATTTAATTTTTTAGGAATTTAAATAATCAAAATAAATTGAAAATGCATTTTTGATAAATAATAATAAATTTCTCAATTTCAAATTATAAATAAAATAAAATTCGAAAAGAAAGTTTTGATATAGAGATAACAAAATTTTCAAGGTATATTAAATAATCCTGAAAAAGAAATTATTTCAAATCAAAATTAATTTCCAAAGAATTTTATAGAATTTATAATCCAAAACAGTTTTAATTATAATTAAAATAAAACAGATTGAAAATATAAGTTTGATATAAAAATAATAAATTTTCAAGTCATCTTAGATATTCTTGAAGATAAATTATTTCAACCAAAATGATTTTCCAAAAAGTTTTAAGAGATTTATAATTAAAACTTCCAAGCTTAAATTATAATTAAAATAAAACAACTTGAAAACATAATTTTGAAATAGAAATACTAAATTCTCAAAACATTTAAAATGTTCATGAAAATAAATTATTTCAATCCAAAAAAAATATTTTCCAAAGAGTTTTATAAAATTTGTAATTAAAGTTTTATGAAAAATAAATTATTAAACCTCAAAAATAATTCTCAAAATACTTTTAAGAATATTAAACTCAAAAGAAATTAAATTGGATTTTAAGATTAATTTTAGTTTTCAAATTAATCAAATTCTTAACTAAGAATATTAAAAATATAAAATATTTGACTCTAAAATTTAAAAGAAAATAAAATATTTTCCAAGATGTAAGATAAACTTGAAAAATAAATTATTTAAATTTAAAAATTTTTTTCAAAATATTTTATATAATTAAATTCAAATTTAATTATTAAATTAATTATTAAACTAAAAATAATTTGAGAGAAAAACAATTTTTGTTTTAAATAAAAGTTAAACTATGTAGCCATGTGTCATGTTGAAACAGCCCTCTAAGTAGAACTTCTACATAGGAATGTTCTACATAGACTCTATCTCGAACACCAAGTAGAACTTCTACATAGGAATGTTCTACATAGACTCTATCTCGAACACCAAGTAGAACTTCTACATAGGAATGTTCTACATAGGCTCTATCTAGAACATTAAGTAGAACTTCTGACTTAGAAAATATTTCTAACTCCAGAATTTCTACTTAGGTTCTATCTAGAACATTAAGTAGAATTTCTAGATAGAAATGTTCTACTTAGGTTCTATCTAGAACATTAAGTAGAACTTCTGACTTAGAAAATATTTCTAACTCCAGAATTTCTACTTAGGTTCTATCTAGAACATTAAGTAGAATTTCTAGATAGAAATGTTCTACTTAGGTTCTATCTAGAACATTAAGTAGAACTTCTGACTTAGAAAATATTTCTAACTCCAGAATTTCTACTTAGGTTCTATCTAGAACATTAAGTAGAATTTCTACATAGAAATGTTCTACTTAGGTTCTATCTAGAACATTAAGTAGAATTTCTACATAGAAATGTTCTACTTAGGTTCTATCTAGAACATTAAGTAGAACTTCTGACTTAGAAAATATTTCTAACTCCGGAATTTCTACTTAGATTCTATCTAGAACATTAAGTAGAATTTCTACATAGAAATGTTCTACTTAGGTTCTATCTAGAACATTAAGTAGAACTTCTGACTTAGAAAATATTTCTAACTCCAGAATTTCTACTTAGGTTCTATCTAGAACATTAAGTAGAACTTCTGACTTAGAAAATATTTCTAACTCCAGAATTTCTACTTAGGTTCTATCTAGAACATTAAGTAGAACTTCTGACTTAGAAAATATTTCTAACTCCAGAATTTCTACTTAGGTTCTATCTAGAACATTAAGTAGAATTTCTACATAGAAATGTTCTACTTGGCCATCTAGAACATTTTGTACTTAGAAAAATTCCGGGCTTCAAAAAAAAAAAAATTCTGGATGTCCAGTGAACCAATCGTACCCTCTTTAATCTCAAAAATAAAAATAGATCCAATCGATTTGTATGTCAATCGAGTAGCTTTGATACCAATTGTTAGGTCCTGGAGATCGTAGAGGGGGGGTGAATACGATTCCCAAATAAAAATCTGACTTTTATTTATTTTTGGGACAACATAAAAATTACTTTGGTTCAAACCCAGGTACTGTTCATCATCTTCTTCAACCTCAAGAACACCATTAAAATAACCAAGATAATGAACGGTAAATCATCTAAAATACACAACACAACAAGATCCAAGAATATAACTTTATATTCATTGAAGTGGGGTAGATGCTACAAACAAGTTCAAGAACATAAGCTCAAGAACACAACAAAGAAGTGATTTTTAGCTCCTCTAAAAATATTACAAATTCTAGATCTAGGAGACAAAAATCAAACCTATCTTCTAAACAAGATTTAGCAATGTTTACAATAGAAGAATAGATGAGTGGTATGATAAAGAAAATCATGGCTCTAAAATATTCAAGATCTAGTTCGGCCATGGGGGAGAGAAAAATAATTCTTTTTCTCTCTCCCCTTTTCTCTTCTCATCCGGATGCACTACATACTGATTAAGACTTGGGTTTCTTCTTTATATATTGAAAAAGGTGTTGCTTTTTATTTTTCCACCTTTTTCTCTTGTTCTCCCAAATCATATCTTCAAAGTCATGTGCCAAGCATGCCTTTGGAAATATTTAATATAAAAGTAATATTTAATAAATATATAAAATATAAATAAAGAATATCTTTATTTATAAAATATATAAATAATTAAATAATTACTTTATTTAATTAAATTAAATATTTCCATTCCACTCTTCAATTTGTGTAGACTTCCTTATCCAAATACTTGGCCCCGTATACGTGACTCCACCACGTCCAAGTATTTGGCCTTCTAATCTGTGAAGCTTTAGTAAGATCCAATCAGGTTGTGCCGTCTGTCCCTTATCCATTAGGCTGACATTTCTCCAACACTGATTTACCACCTTTGTTGATCCTCCACATGACTCAAGAAAACCAACAACTTTAGAATGATTAAAATCATATTAACCGACGAGAGCTTGCCTCCAATGTCCTGACACTTGATGCAACGGTCTGGTTCATAAGTGACTAGTCTTGATAGGGGCTCTTGATTCCGAACATGATTCCACATTCTTCTTTGCAAACCTTACTTGTTGCTTCGATTATAATGCACTAAAATCGTCATAGACTAAGACAATCTTCTGTAGCTTCCACATCCTTGAATAGATGTCAACATCTTTTATTCTCCACTGAGGCATGAACATGTTAATGAACTTCTTCCAGTGAGCTTCAAGTCTGTAGATGATCCTTTGATACTTTGTCTTAACTGAACTCTGTGATCCAAGATTTCTGTGCACCTGCATATTATTACATGTCCTGTTCTATTGTTGAGTTATCATCAACCATTACATAGAGATTACATTTAGCATTTCTAGTACACATGAAAGTGCAGTGAGTTACTTCCCTTCACTCCTATCTCCCCTTTCAAATGTTGTGAAAATTGTAAATAGACAAACAGGTCATAGATCAGATATTTTATATTTGTTCTTACTTGAAATTGTTTATGTGCTTATTTTCATATGATTTGCTTCCACTCACATAGTTGCACTTAAATGTCATATCAAATCATGTATTTCTTGTTAGGAATAAGATGGTAGAATTATCTAAGTAGTCAGTAACATCTGAAGATTCGAAGATTAATCTAAAACTGACTTAGATAATTAGAGATAGTTAAAAATGTTAGACAACGACAGAATGGATTAGACAGAATTAATAATTAATTTGTTAGTTCTTCTATCCATGTGCTTTTAGGAAATTAAGTACTGAATTTTCTAATATGCATATTGAAGCTGTTGTTACCTCTGATAATATCTCTAACCCATCTGGACTCAATTAAAATTGAGTACCATGAAGCTTAATCAATTGTGATTGCAGAGTATGTAACTAAAGGCAAAAGTTATGTGACTTTGTGACATTTACTGTTCGAGGCATATGATTAAGATTAAAGCTCTAATCTCACAGTTGGTTGAGAAGGCCTCTCCGATGGTAATCTTTGGAGATGACAGCAAAAGATATACAAGGGATATGGCTATCATGATTTAAGAACTGTCATCAGTGGAATCATCTTTCTTGTGGAAGGACTTAAGCACTATCTACAAGGCACTAGGGAATTCTTTATCAAGGGTTTTCTGGAAAAGCATTGAAAAGGAAAAGTGTTTGATCTCAAACAAGAAGGTTGGAATGCTCACTCAACTGAGAGTGAGAAATCTTGTTCGTAGCTGACATAGATTTTGTATGCAAAGGTGAAGTGAACTATTCAGTAAAGCTTCATCTGTAAAGAGTTAGCTATGGCATAGGAAGCTCTCACACTTGGTGAGCAAGACAATGGATTCTTTGATAAAGAAGAAATTAGTGAGAGTACTGCTTCTAATGGAATTCTATCCGGAAGGACATTTTGAAGTATGTCACATAGGGAAGTCAAGATGATAACCCTAGTTACAAATTGGTGATGATTCGTGCATTCAACAGACAAAATGTCACAGTTGGTGATTATCACATCAGAAAGATCAAGTTGGAAGCAAAGTAAGCTGTGAGAACTTTGAAGTCAGATAATGGAACTAAATTTCGCGAGTGAAGTTCTAAATGAAGTCTGCACTGAAAAAGGTACCTTGAAGCTGAAGCAATTAACACACCATGTTGCTTTAATCAACAAGATCGTGAAAAGACATCAAATGAGTTAATGGCCAACCAGAAGCAAATACTGAAGCTATTTCGTGTGTTTTGAGGGAATTGATTTTTAATGAAGATATATTTGAGTATCTTGACAAGAAGTTAAGGCTCATGGAACAATTCTCCTCGGCTACTCATAAGTGATTAAAAGTCTGAATGTGTCGACCTACTACACCAAGTTCCCAAGTATTCAAATGAAAGACTATTCTGAATCTTTGAAGTATGACATCTTGTCAAAGTCAAATTCAGATACTGATGTTGAAACTAAGGTTGCAGAAGGAATCAATGATAATGATGATGATTCAGAAGGAATCAATGTTGCAGAAGGAATCAATGATAATGATGATGATTCAGATCCTATTAGTGGAAATGGTAGTGAAACTACACAACTCGTGAACTTTAACAGAATCCGCTGAAAAAGGTGAAGGATCTTCAACACATCCTAACAGCAACTCAGGGGGAGCAAAATAAAAGAAGGATCTACTAGTCGTACTCAACACAATGAAGATCAAACGAATACATCAAGAACATATCTGCCGAGACAAAAGGTTTGAAGTCAAACTCATTCCTGGAGTCTAGTTCTTAGTGATCCGGATTATTGAGTAAAGGCTAGAAGTGCTAATCAAAATGAACATATATTTTTCGGGACCAAACAATCAATAATTGGTATCCCAAAGAATAGTGAAGATGCACTGATTGATCCATATTGGGTGATTGCAAATGAAAGGTGATCTCAATCAGTTTGAAGGCAGAAATTATTGAAGCTGGAACCCAGACCACTAAAATTGAAGCTGAAATTGGTACAGTAAGGGTTCACAGAAACTGGATAATAATTGGCATTGTTATGAGGGACAAAGCCAAACTGGTTGCTACAGGTTACTATAAAGTAGAAGGTATCGACGATGATGGAAACAGAATCTTCGGGACTTTCAAGATCTAACAGCAAGCAACAGAGACGAGACTTAATCCTCTTAGGACCTAACAATTGGGCCTAATAAGATGAGGACCTAACAGAGTTAGGGATTCAAGCAAATCGTTAAGGACATGGTATGACACTCTAACTACTAATTACTTGAAATTGATTTTATATTAGAGCTGTTATACACATATATCTCTCTAGAATGCAAGGCACACACAATGTAATATATGTGCTAGTATACCATGATTATATTATATGTGGGTCTACTAATGAAAATTTGGCAAGAGATTTTTGCTAAGTTAATGCAGTGTAGGTACAAGATGAGCATGTTGGAAGAGTTTCAATTCTTTTTGGATTATAAGTAATTCGAAAGAATGATGGAAATTAAAGTAAGTCAAGGATCTTTTGAAGATGCGCAATTTAAAAGATTCTAGACCTGCCAAGACTTCTTGCCAATAATCCACTAAGTTGATCAGGGCAAATCAGGTATATGAACTGAAGTGACAAGCTATAGAGGTAATCAGCTCATTACTTATTCAAGTGCATAAAGACCATATATTTTATTCTCGATATGCCTATGTGCAAGTTTCCAAGTGGATACTAGAGAATCTTATTTTATAGCTAACTTATGAATTGTTAGATATCTTAGGGGATCACCAATTCTTGAAATCTGGGACCCTAAAGATACTAGGTTTAACCTAATTGGCTATATAGATATAGATAATGCAGGTTGTAAGAAAGACAGGGAAGTCATTCCTAGAAGTTGTCAATTTCTAGCAACTCTGTTGATCTCTTCACACCATATAAGGAACAAGCTATTGGACACCAGGTATCATTTCTTTTGAGAGTTGTCCTAAGTAGAATAACTTGCAGATATTTGTTAAATAACTTGATGAATTCATTTTATCTAAGTTGGTTAGTGAACTTGGGATATTATTTATATGCATATTTGTTGGAAATCCCATCTGCAAGGAATTCTTAAATGAGTTCACAAGTATTAAATTTTCCCTATTTAAAGGACTTGTGAATTTGTTTTAAATCCAGTACCTCATACTTTTTGCTATTAGTTTAATTATCGTGCTTTCAATGTTATATGCATATGTGGTAGTTAAATTTTCTAGCATAAGTTAGCAGCATAATTATTTGTATGTTAAATATTTAATGAGTATTAGTCAATGATGTCTTGCTTAATTGCTCTGATATTTTGCTCTGATATTTTTAAATATTTTGTTATAAATAATTATGATACTTTTAGTATTAGTGATACTATTTAGAATTTCTGTTCTAAGTAATTAATGCATATTTCAAAACTCACTAATATTGGAATACGAAGTATTTTCTAAGTTATGTGTATAAAATTCTCAATATTTTATATACTTAGAAAATATTTCTAAATTTTTTTTGTTGCGAGAAGTTGTTATTAGGAACACAAGTGTTAATGTCTATATTTAAAGGACTTGTGAATTTCTATTTAACCATTTTCTCGAGTTTACGTATATCAATAATAATTGTTATGAATATAATTGTAATATGCTAGAGTGACAATTATTAGATATAGTGTAGGAAGTTAGATGCTAATATTCAATCTTATGAATATTTTAGTATTTAACAAAATTATTTTATCCTATTAAAATTATGGATTGAAGCAATACAATGATTATCAGTTTCATAGTTTTGATTTGATAAAATATAAGAAACACAATTTCTTGCATCTTGAAATTATTGATAAATATCAAATAATTGGTATCAGTGTGCAATTAATTGTGATATTTTTAATATTAGTGATAACACAAGTTGCTTATCTGAAATCACTAATAATAAAAATATGTTTAAATACTTATTGTCCTACTGAATAATTGCCATGTTATTTGATTTATATATGCATGTCTGTGGTAACTGTTTAGTATTGCATGAGTATTATGATTAGTTTTCTTTCTTTAACTGAATTTTCAACCTGAATGTATTAAAAAGAAATTTTTGTCTGTTTCTTTTTCAAAACGTTTTATTCAAAGATACATTCATTTTTCTATCAATTTTAGAGAAGAAAAAATCAAAATTCTTTTTCAAAACTTCTCTTTTGAAAATCTTTTGATTTACAGTCCTACTTTGATTTCTAAATCCTAGGGTGTGAATCAAACTTTTCTTGAGGATAATTTTTTCTTCAATCTCAAAATATTTTATCATCTCCCGAAAGCTAGTTTTAATAGTTTAATCTTTAAAAGCTTTTTCTCTCTTTTGAAAAATTGTTTTAACTTCGAGGTACCAATCACTTGTAAAATTATTTGTTTTCGAACGCTTGTTTCAATGTATGTTTCACATTGATTCAAAGTACCAAAATAGTGATTGTTGCTTTGAAGGCCTAGTACTATATTGTTAAGCATTCATTCACCCCAATTGTCATGTTTTTATTTTAAGTCGGGGACACTATCAGGTGGACGAAAATGATGTAAATCATAATTGCATTATGAGTCGGAAAATTATTATCTTCTATCTGATAAGAATGTTTTGCAAAGCTATTTTCAAAACATACAGTGTTTAGGTTTAATGAAAAAAAAATCATTTTACTGAGATAAAATTTGGTAAGAGAGTTGAATTTCTTATTTGGTATAAATTCTCCTGTTTTATCATGGGAAGTTTGCCTTATAAGAAATTCATAAGGGATGGAAACTTTTTTCTCTGATACACATTCTCGCGTTTTATTATGGAATAAGTATCTTAAAATTTTTTTTTATTGGTTTCACGCTCTTAAATGATAAATCTTTAAAACCGATAAAACTCTTTTACTAAAAGTGCTTTAATGCAATCGTTTACCATTCCTTCTTATATTTTTCTTTCTCCTTGAGATGAAAAATATGTTTTGGAATGTTAAAGTGATTATCTTTTTATCTTAATTGTTGATTCTATCCGTTTAGCCCCCAGTGGCTTCAGAAGCTGGCCAAGAGGTTGAAAACCCATCAATCTCTTAGCCAGGCCATAATACCAAACACTCATTCATCCAATTCCATATATTAACCCTTGGAGATATAAGGAACTTATGTAAATTAGAGGTTGATAAGGGAGAAACTGCACTTGATGCAGCAAATAAGGATGAAGTCGGAAGTGCACCTACAGCTCTACCTCTAGAGAAGTAAAGAAGTATATAACTGAGGTAACTGTAAGCTCATCTGCATCTTCTCAAAAGGATGCAGAGCTGAAAAGGCAATTAAATTGTCTCTGGAATCATTCTCTCAATAGGGTGAGTCCATTGAAATTCGTTCGTCAGCCAGAGCACCTTGTAATGAGTCAAGCACACCACTGGCACTCACGCTGATGGTAAGCCTAAACAGATAAATTCTAGGAACACATTGCAAGACGTGCACAGTGAGAGGTATAGGCATGTTAACAAATTACCCGTCATTGGGTTATGAGGGAAACGTAGACTCTAATTTTCCATTCATTACATTGTCTACTACGTCGCCCCTCCTAGAAGGAATATTTCTAGATCCTGAAAATGAATGTCCACCTCCCGTTGACGGAGAAGGTGTGAGGCAACTCCTTGATAGAACAAGGCAGGATTCCCTAAGATTTTAAAATCTTGGGATAACCCATCTCAAAGAGGTGAGGCTCCACTAGACAGTGATTTAGCAATTGCTATTGAGTCTGGTGCTGAGATAGTGCTTATGCATGATAGATCAAGAACACCTCTACGAGGCAATTCTCCACTTGATAGTGATTCAGTTCATTCTGATGAATCAGGTGTTGGGAATATATGAATTGACGGATTTCACTTGTAGGTACATAATGCTATATTTGGAATGCAGAGTGAAAGTGAGAGAGAGAAACACTTAAGTGAAAGTGAGGGAGAGATACACTTGAGTGAGAGATAGGGAGAGAAAGAGTGAAACACTTCTAAGTGCTCGACACTTGAGTGTAAACACTAGTAGAACGTAGTAGAAGTGAGGAAACCATAGACCAAACACTTGCCCTTGCTACTTGCTGCTTCTGAAAGAAAAGTTACTATATTTTTCCCGTTCAACGACAGACGAGAACCTTCTTTGGAAGACAAACCATTCAAAAGTGGGCCATTGGAGGATTCCTCAACTAAGGGGGAGAAGTTATAGTAAAGAAAAGGAGAAGTTAATAAAGTCTTATCTTCGTATCCTTCGGAAAAGTTAATATCCTAAAGGGGTTCGTATCCTGGATCCTTAAAGGAAGATCCTTAGAAAAAGGGGTTCGTATCCTTGGGAGAAGTTAATATCCTTAGGGGGAGATTTTAGACAAGAAAAAGAAAATCTTATCTTCTGATCCTGAGGGGAAATAACAGAATATGGGAGAATCAAGAAACTGTATCCTATACTTGAAAGGAGTTGTCAAAAGAGGATTCCTCATCCAAGTGGGAAGAACAGAGAAGAATTGACACTTCAATTGATTATCTAAAGGGAGAAGAAGAAAAAGAAGGAGAATCTCATTCTTAGGGGGAGAACATTATTTGAGCTATGTTCTGTGCTCTATTGAAGACGTTCCCGGGAACATTGATTCTTATGAAGCTCTGCTCATGATAAGTTCTTTAAGTTCAAACTATGAAGGATTTTGAAGCAGAGAAAGCTCAAACAGACAGAAATGAAGATGATACTATATGAATATCAGTTCAGTGTTAGAGGAACATACATCTTTCGTTTCAGTTACTCAAGAATTCTGGAAATGCAGAATCTGATCCAGAAAAACCAGTAGCATTATTTATAAGTCTCGGACGATTACTTTTTCTAGTTGTTAGTTGAGTTATCCTCTCTATGGGATTTGTTTGCTAAGTTTAACAATCAAATAGGGGGAGATTGTTGGTGAGATTATGAAGCTGTATGAATAGTAATCGTGATAACTCAACACTAGAACATGACAGGTAAATAATACTATGTCTACACAGAAATCAGGAAGAAATGAAGACAATGCAAATACAGTGAATCAAGACATTAGAAGAAGTTTTGAAGTCTACTACAGGTCACTGAGAGAAGTTCATTAATATGTTCATGCCTCGGTGAAGATTAATGGTTGAAGACTTTCAGAGTTTCAGAAGTGTTGAAGATTCAGTATAGAAGTGCCACAAGAAGATTTCAGTGTACCAGCATTGATTGAAGATAGACAGTGTTCGAAGCATAGGAATCTAGAAGAATTGAAGACATGGTAAAGACAAGTGTCTAAGTACCAGAAAAAATTCCAGTGAAGTTACAATGTTTATTGACAGTCAGTGTTCGAAGCAATGAAGTTGCTGCAAACTTAACAATGTACATAAGGCAATAATACGAAGACCTGGATCAAAGTTAGTCGTCTGTGAACCAGACCAGTTGCACTAGGCGTCAACAGTTTGTGAAACTAATCTGAGTATTAACTATAGAAGAATTGTTAAGTTGAAGAACGTACTTGGAAAGAACGGTTATTTATTAAGGTACAAAAAGTGATTTGTAGAGGCTACAGCCAAACAACTAAACAGCTAAAAGCCAAACAGCGAAACAGCTAAACAGCTAACAGCCAAACAGCTTAAAGGGTGCAGGGTGTAAAGCGTCACCACTTGGATATGAAAAGTTAAAGTTTCTGAACTACAGTCGAAGAACGGAAACAGCTCAACAGCCAAACCGCAAGTGACCAAACCGCAAGTGACCAAGTGCAAGAAGTATAAAAGGTTGGTGATGAAATTGTAATTTGACCAAGTCAAATTAAGAATCTCGACACCTAGAAATACTTTTGATTATAATTCAAGGCAATTGAATTCGACACCTGGTCTTCACAAGGAGAATAATTCGACACCTATATAAAATGAACCAAGTCATGTACAAGACAAGGAAAACTCGATACCCATGTATTACTTAGCTTTATAAATTCGACACATAGAATTTATATTCTAAGACATGTATATTGAAGGGAAAATCGACACCTAGCTGCACATGGACTTGGAATTCGACACTCAGCCCCTCAGTCAATCAAATCACAACAGCCTACTTTATTGATTTAAAGACTACATAAATAAGAAGATGTGAGCCACTCATTCAAGGGTCATCTTCTTCAACACAAAATATATAGAGAGCTGCTGCCATGCCGGAGCAAGAGATATAATTTATACACATCCATACCTTGCTCCCGGTCAGATATTAGGACCCGGTTTTTTAATGAAAAATGCTCAGGGCTCCTAAATATCACTCCCTACAGACTCAGTTTTTCCTTGTACTAATTTAGATATATTTGTATAGGAACTGAGCCTTATATTTTTGTGTTAGTAGCAAAGAACTAATTTGTTCTTTGGAAGCCAGTTATATTTTTAACTGGATGTAGCACCCCTCTGGGTTTATATATGAAAGATATATTCCCGGAAACTTATCTCATTTATTTTACTTGCTAATTTTCTTGAACTTAATTGATTTATCCGGTCACACAGAAAATTAGTAGGCAGCTCACCTAAACACTACAAATAGCCAAACCCACTCTGAAACAATAATTTATTTATCCGTAAATTCCGAAAAGAATTTAAATTATTGTGAGTATCGTATTCAACCCCCCTTCTACGATAATTCGGGACCTAACAGATTTGAATAGGTACATTCATTGTGGTTCTCATATCCAATGTAGTACAAATGATTTTTGACATGGATTTGGAGTAGCCAACTCTATTTTTATTTATCCCAGGCAGTTCAATCAAAGCTATATTTTTATAATTGAGTATTGATTGAATAAAATGTGGGAATAAAATTTCATTACCTCTCTTGGGAATCCTGGTTGTGAGCTCCCCAAGAATTGACTTCCCAACATTGAGCTTCTGGTTGTAAGCCAATGAATAGGTCAGCTTTAAGGCAATGCTGCTAATGTGGTTAAACCCTGTTTTCCTGCAAGTGAACACTCTCAAAATAGTGTCAAACAGGAATGACCACTCCTTCCTCATGTACTTCTTGTTTGTTTTGCCCAACTTGTACTTCTCAGCTCCATTCTCTACTTTATCTGAGTACCTAATGAACTCCAAAAAATCTAGAAGATCATTCTCAGTTGGCTCAACATCAAATTTCTTAGTTGGCAATGACAAGCTTTTGTTCACATCATTTTCATCAAAACTGATGTCTTTCTTTTCAATTTTACATGTTACCACAATCCTGGAGCTACCATCTTCCAAAACGATGTCCTCCCAAGTTGAATGTTCCAAAACTGCTCCAATATGTCTAGGTAGAGAGTGGGGTTTGCGAAAAAAAACTTTTTTCAAGTAGGAATCAATGAGAAATCTTGTAAAACATTTATATTGCGCCTTTGCATCTGCATCTCTAGCAATGGCCAAGAAGTTAGTTTCTGGAATTACATAAGTTACAGTTTCAGGGCTAGAGCTAGATGAAGCTATTGAGTAGTGTGTAGAAAAGAGAATTGAAGAAACGAAGAAGGTTTAGAGAAAAGTAGGAGAGATTTCGAATGACACTGTAAAGAGCAACATTTTCTTTGAGTTTGCGATTAAGCGTAAAAATAAAATGTTAGATCTACTTTGCTATTTATATGAATTAGACAACTCGACTGGAATTGTAATCGATTTTGTATGTTCGAGAACTCATAAAGTGAATAAAGTAACTTTAGTAGAGAACTATCAGAATTTGATCGAGAACTCATGTATATATGCATTCGAGAATTGTATCAATCGAGAACTCAATATGACTTAATCGAGAACTCTAGGATTCGAAAACTGTATCAATCGAGAACTCAAACTAGTACTGAATTGAGAACTCTGGAAAACATATTTGATCAAGAACTCACTAAAGTGGACTTATTCGAGAACTCACAAATAGAAACACAGTCAAGACGTCAGAAAAGAATGGAAACTCAATCACAAACTCCAGTTTTTGAGGAATTATTCTATTTTCACTTGGAAAATAAAATAATAATTTGTCAAATACATTTTTCAAAAATAAAATTTATTTAATTCTGGAATTAAAAATGTATTTGTAAAATATTCCTGAATAATTGAATATCACACTTGTTAATTAAAGATGCAAAAGTATAATGTTTTTTTTTCAGGCTTGCTTAGAACAAATAAATAGTTTCAAGCTGCTATATTATTTTATTTTTAAAACAAAATGTACAACAATATAACTGATGCATTTATAAGTACACACCAGTCTGTTTCACTTAGATAAATCATGTCTGTGAAACAATTGTTACAATAGTTGGTGAGATATATTTATTTAGCCACTAGTCAGAAGAGTTTAGCATTCCAATTTCACTTACCAACCTGTTAAAAGTGGCTTCATCTAGTGATTTAGTAAATATATCAGCCAACTGTTTTTTTGTAGGAACATAAAATAATTCAATTACTCCATTTTTTGCATATTTCCTTATTAAATGGTACCTTACATCAATGTGCTTTGTCTTTGAATGGTTCACTGAATTTGTAACAATAGATATGGCACTAGTATTGTCACACATGATTGGAATCCTTTCCAACACTAGTCCATAGTCTCTTAATTGATTTCTTATCCAAAGCACTTGAGCACATCAACTTCTCGCAGCTATGTATTTAGCCTCAACTGTAGAAGTTGAAACTGATTGTTGCTTCTTGCTAAAACATGACACCAATCTCTGTCCAAGAAATTGACAGCTTCTAGAGGTGCTCTTTCTATCAACTCTGCATCTAGCAAAATCAGCATCACAATATCTAACCAAGTTGAATCCTGTTTCTTTAGGGTACCATAAACCCATGAAGGGTGTTCCTTTGAGATATCTTAAAATCCTTTTGACAACAATGAGATGAGATTATTTTGGATTGGCTTGAAACCTTGCACACAAACATGTAGAGAACATGATGTCTGGTCTACTAGCTGTGAGATATAGCAGAGATCCAATCATTCTTTTATAGGTCTTCATGTCTACACTTTTTCCTTTCTTATCTTCATCCAGTTTGACAGCTATAGACATTGGAGTTTTAGCAGGTGATAAATATTGCATATCAAACCTCTTTAGCAAGTCATTGATATATTTGGTTTGACTTATGAAGATGACATCTGTTCTTTGACTTATTTGACGGCCTAGAAAATAATTGAGCTCTCCAATCATGCTCATTTCATATTCACTTTGCATGAACTTTGAGAATTTTTGACATAGCTTTTCATTTGTAGAGCCAAATATGATATCATCTACATAGATTTGAACTAGAATGATGTCATCACCATGTTTCTTATAAAAAAGAGTTTTTTCAATTGTTCCTCTTGTGAACTGATTTTCCGGTAGAAACTTTGACAATGTGTCATACCATGCTCTAGGGGCTTGTTTGAGTCCATACAATGCTTTGAGAAGCCTGTAGACAAAATCAGGAAACTTGGAGTCTTCAAAGCCACGAGGTTGTTGTACATAGACCTCTTCTTCCAATTCACCATTTAGAAATGCACTCTTTACATCCATTTAATAGACCTTAAAATTTGAATGTGCTGCAAAGGCTAGAAAAATTCTTATTGCTTTCAGTCTTGAAACAGGAGCAAAAGTCTCATCATAATCAATGCATTCTTCTTGTTAATAACCTTTTGCAACCAACCTTGCCTTATTTCTTATGACAATTCCATGTTCATCCATTTTGTTTCTATAGAACCATTTGGTGCCAATAACTGATCTGCCTTTTGGAGGTGGCACCAGTTCCCAAACATTGTTTATTTCAAATTGATTTAGCTCTTCTTGCATGGCCACAATCCAGTCTGGATCCAACAATGCTTCTTCAATCTTTTTAGGTTCATTTTGAGACAGAAAGCAAGCATACATGAACTCATTTATAGTTGTTCTTCTGGTTCTCACATCTTCATCAGGATTGTTAATTATTTGATCTGCAGTGTGGGCTCTATTCCCTTTTATTTCATGAGCCATACCTCTTGCATTTGAGCTTGTTTCTTCCTAATTCAAATTATTTGCATTTGTTGTTGATCCTTGAAAAGCTCCCCCTGAGTGTATGCTAGGATTGTGAGGAGAATTCTCAAGTTGAATGCGACTGAAATCCTCAGTATTTCTCTCTTCATTTGCACCATGTGAAATTTTCACATGTGAGCATTTATGTGCATTTTCATCCTTTTCATTTTCATATGCTTCCATTTCCATTTCATTCTCAAATCTCAAAGTGTCACAGTTTTCTCCTTCAAGACTCATGACTAGGAACTTGAAGTCATCAAAAGTCACATTATTGCTTTCCACTACTTTTTGTTGATCAATCACATATACTTTGTAGACTATTTTTTCCAAAGACTATCCTACAAAAATTCCTTCATATGCCTTGGCTTCAAACTTCCCTAGATGGTCAGCATCATCCTTGAGTACAAAGCATTTTGCTCCAAATACATACATGTGCTTGACATATGGTTTCATGTTTGCCATGATGTGATAAGGAGTCATTCCAATAGGTTTTGTGATGAGAGTCCTATTTTGAGTGTAACAAGCAGTCCTGACTTTAACATCCCAACAATTATCAAACTTATTTAAATCCACATAATTAACAATTCTCTAAAAATCCATAAAACATTAAAACTTCTCCAATCCAAAAATAAAAGCTACAACATAACTATACAAATTCAAATCTAAATATAAAATTTACAACTTCTCAAAGTCAGCAACTCGTACTCTTCCCATTAATTAGCCCACCTAACCTGCCGGGGGAAACAACAAAATATAGAACAACAGTGAGCGAAAGGCTCATATATGGATATAAAACAATTCAAAGAGTACAAGGGTTAGAACGATGACAATATGAATAAATAAAATATCTGAATAAAGAATGATGAAACAAACTGAAAGAGACAAAAGATACTGGTCATACTTAACTCATGATATAAACAATTAAAAAGATACGATATATACTTATCTTACAATCACAACGTACATACTTTTTAATCACAAATATTCTTACTCTTACTCGTACACTTACTAGTCATATTTTATAATGATCAAATACTGAAATACAAATTTGCTTACTGATATGGGAGACAATCTTACACTTACAGGATGTCCTACATTTCGGTTCTCCAGAATATGTAGTCATCAAAACTTACAGGGGATTGCATAAAACAAATCAAATGCTATCCAAAATCTTACAGGGGCTTGCACAGTACAAAACACAATGCTACTCAAATGGCCAAACAAACATACAAAATAGTCATGACTCTACGTGTCCCATAACTCCGGTGACACGCCCATATAATTTAAATACACCATATAGGTTGTGCCAAAACATGAGATTATCCACTCATGACGAAGGTCTTATGAAATCTCCCAAATCATACATATATCACAAAAAGACTAAAATATCATGCTCAAAATATCACACACGCCAAATATGACAGACTATTACAAATACAATCAGACCTGACCAGTTCCAAAGAAAGCCAATTAACTGTATAAAGATGAACTTGAATGACAAATCATAAAACACGAAACTTGTAGAAAATTCCGAGACCTTTCCAGAATGGTAAGAGTCGTCAAAAACGGATAAGAAACGAATGCAGAAAACAAACAAAGATGAGCTGTTTGAATAGAATCAGCACCTGATCACAGTAGTATTTTGAGATTTGAGATATCGACACCACAGAATCTGACAACAGAATGTAAACAAAAGATGAAGATGTTGAAAATACCGTTCCAGAGTGATATTACACATAATTGAATAAATATTCAATTTATTATGAATTTCAGAAGATACATCATATCAATCTGAATTAAACCATCAGATTGCATAAAAGGAAGATTTCGACACCCTTACGAACAAAATTTCAGAAAGTGTAAAGTAAAAAAGATGTAGATAATCTAAATACCTTTCTAAGGAGTCCAAAATCATAATATTTGGATGAATAACGAATCAGTTACGAATTTAACAAGAATTCAAATCAATTATGATATATATACACGAATTTGATATCACAATATGAAAAGAGAAGATAAAACGAACATATCCGTACACTAACAATACGAGAACAAAGAGAGAGTGTAGAATGTATCCGTACCTTAAACTTCCAAATACATTAATGATCTTCTGTAAAAATATAGATGTCCCCATCACACGAACCCTAATTTGATACAATAACCCATCTTCTCAAGATTTTTCTTCTTCTCTTTCTCAATCTTCTCACTCTCTTTCTCTTTTTCTTTCTCTTCTATCTTCTCTACGGCTTCCCAACTTTTCTTACGTAACTTACAAAATCCTAACCCTTTTTATTTTTCTTTCTATTCTATTTCTTTTTTTTTTCTATTTTCTTCTTTTAACCAATAATCTCTAAAATAATATCCTAATTATAAAATATCTATATTCATATTCAAATAATAATATTAGTAATAATTCACTAATATTATTCTTAATATTAAATTAAATAACTTAATATATTATTAAAAAAATACGGGATGTTACACTGACAGCCACAACCCAAAAACTGGTTGTAAGATTTACTTTTGCTAACATAGTTCTTGCAACTTCAATAAGAGTCTTGTTCTTCCTCTCAACAACTCCATTTTGTTGTGGAGTTCTACGAGATGAAAATTGGTGAGTGATTCCATTTTCCTTGCAGAATTCACTTAATGTAGTATTTTTGAATTATGTTCCATTATCACTCCTTATGGCCACTACAGGTGTAGGGCCTTTGTCCAATCTTTTCAAGTTTTCAATAATCAACTCAGAAACTTCATCTTTTGAATGCAGGAATTCCACCCAAGTATATTTGGAGAAATCATCCACCATGACAAGTGCATATCTTTTCTTAGACATGGACATGACATTTACTGGTCCAAATAAGTCCATATGAATCAATTGTAATGGTTTAGTGATTGATGTGAATTCTTTACTTTTATGAGTTGACCTCTTCATCTTTCCCTTTTAACATGCCTCACACAATCCTTCTATGCAGAATTCAAGTGAAGACAGGTCTTTCACTAATTTTCTTTTAACTAGAGAATTAAGATTCTTGAAGTTCAAGTGAGATAGTCTTTTGTGCCAAAGCCAACTTTCTCTTTCAGAGGCCTTGGTGTAGAAATAATAAATTCTTTCCTTGTTTGCAGAGTTCAAGTCTGCTACAAACAGGCTTCCTTTCCTTACTCCTTGTAAAGCAATTTCTTTGGTTTTTCTGTGTGATATGAGGCACAAATCTTTATCAAACTCCATCTTCAAGTCTTTGTTACAGAATTGAGTGATGCTCAATAAATTATACTTCAAACCATTAACCAAAGCTACATCTTCAATGACAACATTTCCATGAATCAACTTGTCATATCCCATAGTGAAACCAATGTTGTTGTCTCCAAAGGTTACCATTGGGCCAGCCTCTTCCTTGAATTGTGACAGCAGGGTTTTGTCACCAGTCATGTGTCTTGAGCATCCACTGTCCAAGATCCACATAACCTTATTCTTCTTACTTGTGCTCCATAAACAAAACAATATCAAGTTTTCTTTGGTACCCAAACTAAGTTGGGTCCTCTTTGTTTAGTCACATAAATGTCATTTTTGTTCTTAATAGTCTTAGTCACTTGATCATGCATGTTTTCTTTTTTTAGGTTTTGAGTTTTCACTTGAGTTTTACTTCCTGAACTAAATGCATTTCTAGGTGACATAGAGTGTTTTCTGTTCTTGATTGAACTAGCAGATTTAGGTCTTACAGTTTTGGGCAAATTTTGACTTATACAGCCTTCAATAAACTATTTCTCAACCTAAAGCAAGTATTCATGACATTCATATTGCATGGCATACAATCAAATTTGTCAAAAAAATTATGATTATCATGCATCAAGGTTTCCACATAGCCACATGATAAATCATCATTCTCAACAACAGATTTCTTGCACACATGTGTAAGGTGATTTGCTGAACCACAATTTTTACAGATCTTCCTAGGAGCATTGTGAACATGTGCATAATTAGTGTGTTTGTTAATGCCTATTTTACCATTTATATTTGCCTTTTTCTTCTTAACATGCATGATATCATTTGTCTAGACATTTTCTCTTGATTCTATTTTTAATAGGAATGAACTTGGCCTTGACTACTGGATCTTCTATTTCAATAGAAGGCACATCACTTTTAGCTGTTAGCTTATCTTCATCATTCAATTGTTATTTGATGACCATACCGACTTCATCAAACTCAACAATTGCTTTCTAAAAAATTAGAGCTTTAACATTTTTCAAAATGTGAGGATTTCCAACAAACTTAGTTTTCTTGCCTTTTGTTAACATAGACTTTTTCTTCCCAAGACTGTCATAGTTAAATCCAATTCCAACCTTAGAATTTTCTTGGTGTTTCTCATGAAACTCTTACTGTGTTACAGATGAGTTGTGATAGGCCTTTATCTTCAATTCATTTTCAGAGATTTGATCTCTCAGGAATTTCTCAATCTGTTGTAAGTAAGTGACTTTGTTCTTTAAGTATTCATTCTATTGTTTCATGGATTGCCTGTCAACCAAGGATAATTTTAACTGTTCATTTTTAAATTTCAGTTCATCATTGGCTTTTAACAGTCTATCAATATCTTCATAAGCATCATTCATATTGGTATGGATATTAAACATTTTAACACTTAATTCTTCCACAGTTTTCTTATATTGAGACTTTGACATGTAAATGGAAGTTGGGATTGGCACCTGACTTGTTGAGGTTGATTCTCATTCATCTGATTTAGCCATGAGGGCCAAATTTCCATATTCTTCATCCTCTTCTTCATCAGTATCATCCCAACATTTACCTTCAACAATGTATGCTCTACCAATTTTCTTCTTTAACAGTGCTTCATACTTGGATTCTAACTCCAAGCAGTCTTTGTCCTTTTTAGCTGCTTTTGGTTCCCTACACTCAGTAGCAAAGTGTCCCAATTCATCACAATTGTAGCATCTTATGTTTGACCTTTCAACAGATCCAGTCTTGTAACCTTCTTTGAATTTACTCTTGGGAACCTTGCCTTTACTTGAAGAGATGAAGTTTGGTTTTGGCTTGAAGCTTTTATTTTTCTTAAATCTCAAGTTTCCAAACTTTCTAGCCATGAAAGCCATAGATTTGTTGTCCATGCTTTCAAGCACTTCAAGAGTGTAGAACTCATATTCACTTTTGACAGATTCCTACACTTCTTTGTCTTTTTCAACACTTTCCTCATACTTCAGTTTTGGACTTGTACCAGCTTTTTCCACCTTCATTGGTTCTTTGACAATTAAAGCACTAGAGACATTTACCATTTTTCTTCTATTTCGTAGAATGGACTTCTTTTGAAAGTACTCCAATTCATATGTCTTTAATATTCCATAAAGAGTTTCCAATAGAAGTTTTGGTAAATCTCTTCCTTATCTTATAACATCAATTTTATGTTCAAAGTACTCTGGAAGAGTTAGCAAAAACTTCAAATTCTTTTCTTTTGTCGCATAGGCCTTTCCGTGTAGCTGTAGTTCATTGATTAGTTTGTCTCTTCCTTATCTTATAACATCAATTTTATGTTCCAAGTACTCTGGAAGAGTTAGCAAAAACTTCAAATTCTTTTCTTTTGTCGCATAGGCCTTTCCGTGTAGCTGTAGTTCATTGATTAGTTTGTTATACCTCTCAAAGACCTTAGTTATGCCTTCATTTGGTTTTGACGTAAATGTTTCATATTGTAAGAACCACAACTGTCTTTAATTTTCTCTTACTTCCATTGTGCCTTCACATAATAGCTCTATAGCTTCCTAAATGTGTTTGGAAGTGGTGTAGTTGACAACATTTCTATACATGACCATGTCTAGAGACTCAGTAAGGATTAGCATGAGACTTTTGTCAAGAGCCACTTTTTCTCTTTCAGTGTTAGTGTACTGAGATGAATGCTTGTAGTTTGCAGTCTTGATGAATGTTAACATCTTCTTCTTCCATAGTATGTAGTGTTCTCTGTCAAATGGAGGAATTTTGATATTGTTTAACTTCTGTGAATTTATCTTGATCATTTTACTATTTATATGTCAACAGCCTGTGCTCTGATACCACTTGTTAGGAATTAGAGTTATAAAAGTTTACAAAGAGGGGGTGAATGTATAAATTCAATTTTGTTTACTCTTACAACTAGATGAACTATTTGGTTGTGTTTGTAGCTTTATCAATTCACATGTGTTTACTTAATTATAAATGTGGAAATATAAAGAACACAGAGAATTAACTTTCAATCTAATTATGTATTAGAATGAACTTGCTACAATCTGAAATTCAAAGTGAATTTTAGCTTCTTGTTCTTAGAAGAAAACAAGGTATGAATACTTGATGCAAAATATTCCCACATCCTTTACTAACGAGGCTGTACAATGCTATATAGACAAAATTTCTCTTGGCACATGCACTCACTAATCAGTTAAGCTAAAACTAGAAATAGACAAACAACTTTACATTTGACTACTATCTATTTCTAGCTAACACATACTATGACAGTTCTTTTGCTTCCAGCCTTATCCCTTCTGGCATTTGTCTTGTTCTTCTTCTAAGCTTCGTTATAGACCTGTCTATATCATTCCAGGTTTGACTGATCCTGTAATGACAGAGATTCAATATGTTTGTCTTGTTTTTCTACAAGTTTCCTTAAAATTAGCTTATTTGAAACATTTGAATTCTTAGTATTGCTATAATTCGAGAACTTTTGGAGTATGTTACACATTCGAGTACTCAAGAGGCTTCTCGATTAGTCCTTTGCTTGATCACTTATCGATTGGCTAGACTTCTCGAATGCATAAAGTTCTTTGATGACATCTTGATTAGACTAGACTTCTCGATTGGCTCGATTACACTATCTTTCACTTCTCGAAAGACTTCTCGAAGGACTCATTTCTGTTACTTCTCTAATAGCTCACATTTCTTGACTTCTCGAATAGCTTCAATTTGCTTACTTCTTGACTTGTTTTTCTGGACTTCTCTAACCATTCATTTCTTGTCTTCTCTACCAAGATGACTTCTCAATTGACTTTTTGACTTAGAAACAATTTCATTCTGAAACTTCTTATTCTTCCAAACTCTTCTTGATTTGATGCATGATTTACCAACTGGAATCTTCTACCATTCTTTATTTTTCACTTCCAATATTTACACTTTGAAACTACAGTAGAAACATGCTTCTAACTGCAATGATACATGAGATAAATTAAGTAATTTTTCCTAGTACAGAGAATCTAGAAATGCTTAAACAAGACAAGCATTTAGTATAATGTAGGCTTGATTTGATCCAATATTTAGTATACTTGTTCTTGTGATTTTAGTATACTATATATGTTCTTGTGATTTTACACTAACTTATTCTTGGTATCATTGTTGTGGTTTTAATAGTTAGATACTTGTCTTGATACTTATTTTTCAATAATCCCCTAACCTATAATTTTTTGGTTTATATATTTAGGGGATCATATGATGGATGATTATTGTTGGTATCATTGTTGTGGCCATGATGGCTAGGAAAGGGAAGGGTAAGGAAACGGATAAGGGCAAGGGTAAGAAGATGAATAATTACAAGGGGAAGTTTAAGAGTAAGGAGAGCGGGAAAATCAAAGATACAGATAAGGAGATTATGAAGGGAAAGGACAAATGAGGTAAGGGGAATGGAAAACAACCGGTGGAGAGTACATTGAGATTGATTGACTAGTCTACCGAATTGGATACAGATTTGGATCAAAATAGGAGCGACGTAGAGGATGGTGCAAAAAGGAAAGTGAGGAGACCGCGCACACATTCATCGGGAAAGTTCGGAGATAAGATTCCAAGTAGACCAAAATGTATAAATATCTCTGGTAGACAATAAGTCTAATTCTCATATCTTTTTAGTTTGTTTAATTGTGTGTTAGCATGTTTAATTAGGTAGATTACATGGTGGATCATTATTTAGGTTGTCCTTTTGTGTTAGCATATTTATTTAGGTAGAATAAATGTTAGAAATGGTAGCTTTTGATACCATAATCATGTATATGTGTATGTTAGTATGTCACATATATCATCTTCTATTTATAATATAAATGTAAAATAAAAAAAATGTATGATAGATAACTAAAAAAATTGTGACTCCTAAAATATTTCAAAATGTTATAAAATTATTGTTATATTTGATTGAAAAGAATAAAATTAAAGGAATCAAATAAATTTTGAATTACAATACGAATGTAAAAGTTTAGAAATTTTTAAATAATAAAAGTACCAATTGACATACTGAAATTTTTCTTTTTTAGATTGTCTTTTTGTTAGCATATTTATTAATATTTGTTAATGTATGTTACGTGTATGTAGTATTGAAAATAATTGTAAAGCATAATGTAACGTAGTATGTAATAGTGATAATGATAACTCAACTAAAAAACAAAGACATATAAATAATACTAATATGCAGCACATGAATCCAGAAGGACATACAAACATGAATCATACATACATCATTGCAGAGCATTCAAGATGAAAAAGTTTACTGAACGACAGCGAGAGAAGTTCATTAAAATATTCAGGCCTCAGCAACAAATAAGTGTTCAGTAGATTTCAGACTAAAGACAGTGCAATGATTCAAGTATAGTTGTCAAAGGGTTTCAGTGATCAGAAGCAATGGAACAATCCAAAGTTAATCAGCTGAAACAGAACAGAAATCAAGGGAATTCAATTCAGTGTTAGTCATTTGTGAACCAGACCAGTGCACTAAGCATCAGCACAACAAGAAAAGAATTGTCTTGGTTAATCAGAAGAAAATCAGTTGATCAAGCCAGAGGAGTGAAAACCAAGTAGTTATTACTTCAAGAATTGAAGATATTTATTAAGACAAGTAAAACTACATTTGGTGGTGCCTACAAAGGTGAAACATAGTGTGGGCTCAACAAACTTTACTT
The DNA here is from genome assembly GCA_028671895.1 of Oenanthe sinensis. Lineage (NCBI taxonomy): Eukaryota > Viridiplantae > Streptophyta > Magnoliopsida > Apiales > Apiaceae > Oenanthe > Oenanthe sinensis. The sequence goes on from CM053803.1 coordinate 43,910,159, forward strand.
AGGCGCAACAAACAAAGTTGAAAGCTCAAGATTAGCCTAATTCATGGTTTGTAGTGCCTGCACAAGGGATTAGAAGTGAAGGCGCAACAAAACTTGTTGTGGCGCCACTTAAGCTAAGGTGGAAGGTTTGTGGCGCCTACACACTGCATCCAGTGTGCAAGCGCAACAAAAGGTATAATGGCGCAACAAACATCTCAGGCGCAAGGAAATGTTGAAAATGTTAAGGCATTTGTGGCGCCTATACAGGGGAACCACTGTATAGGCGCAACAAAAGTACCTGGTGGCGCAACAAACTAATTTAGGCGCAACAAACACTTTAGTGGCGCCTATACACCACTCTTCATGTTCAAGGCACAACAAAGGACTTATACAATTGTGGAATTCAATTTCCAAAAGTCTACAGAATATATATGGGTTAAATCAAAATGGTCAGTGTGGAATATTATTCATTCATCATCAACAAAAGAGATATAGAAGGGAGCTCCATTAAAAACATACATTTATAGCACCCAACTGTACTTCTATTGTAACATTGATTGAACCCATTGAAGCTAATCATTTGATTAGAAGTGTAGCACCTCAGGGAATTAATAATACATTGTTATTTCCCCGAATCTTTGTGTTTCATTAACTGCCATTTTTATTTCTCAAGAACACAAACACTTAATTCGCATTTAAACCAAAAATCTACCACTTCATATTCAACCCCCACTTCTATGATGATTTTGGACCTAATAATAATGAAGCTAAGAAGACTTTTCTTGCGATGATTCGAGAAAGGTGGCCCATTGGCCCAAACACCTTCAGTAATATTGATTATCATTATCTCGAATGGTTGCGTGAATGGGTTGAGGAGTTTAGAGTAAGTGACAATTAATTATTTCTTAATTTTTGAACTATATGACTTTATGTTTATTTCTCGACCGTTCTTGATTTTGTTTATTTTGTAGAAATATTATAAGAAAAAAAAAGGACAAAGCCGATCAAAAGCAACGACTATAATTGAACAACATATTAGGAACATGTGCAAGAGGACAATGAATGAAATTAAAAGGATGGTTGACAAATAATCAAAGGAGAGAGGAGTTGATAAAAAACTTTTAAGGCCCATCTATTGATCCGCAAAATTTTGGGATGATCTTTTGAAGTATTAGGAGAGTGAAGGGTGCATGCATAGGTCTAAGGTTGCATCCGCCAACCGCCAAAAGTTGGAAAGGTTACATAGTGTCGGTGCCCTAAGTTTTAATAGTGTTGAAGAGATATTTTTTTAACCTCTTAAAAATTTATAAACACACACACACACACACACACAAATTTTAACTTAAAATGCTAATTTTAGTTAATCTTTTTTTGAAAGAAAATGAGAAAGAAGTCTCGAAAACCCCTGAGTCGCCTTAAGGCGTGGAATGAAACTCATACGAAGGTTGGCTCCGATCCGGATCACCCATGTATACCACTCCGACGGCGATGCACATTGCGGTACTCCTTTATATAATTGTCTATTCTTTTATTTGTTTCGAGTATATATATATATATGTATGTATGTATGTATTAGGAAGTAAGCAATTTTGGTTATTAACCTTCTTATTATTTTTGATTTTTTATTGATGTGTTAGGAACGATATGTCGATATATTGGAAAGGATGCCGGTATCAGTTACCCAAATGGGTGATCGAGATGAGCCTTTAGAATGGTGGATGCAAGCGATAGGGGTACCAGAAGGCGATAAACCAAATAAGAATTATCTTGTCGAGTACCCCAATGCTAGAGCTAGTGATCTTATACCTACGTTTGCTACACGTTATAGGGACGCTCATCGAGGCAAAGTCGGATCCTCATCTTCATCCGCTACACGACAACCCGTCCTCCCCGACAATGTGTACTTCTCGGTGGTTAGGAACGTACTCAATGAGGTTCGTGCTAATCCTACACAATTTCCTCGGCAATTATCGAATGAAGAAATAGTTAACTTTGCACAAATGACACTTGAGGCCTCCGATCTATCTAATGACCAAAGTAGAAGACTTGGATGGAATAATCTCATATCCGGAGAAATGGTCCATATTATAACTACATTGGTCAAAGATATTCTCCAAAAAAGTGAGACACAAGTTCAATGGATGCTTGAGGTAATATGATCCTATATAACTCTTTAGTTGATATTAATTAACCTATGTAACTCTTTCGTTATATCTTCTAATTGTTTTTTAAATGTGTGTAGGAAAATGAACGTAATGTCGAGGAAAAGGATTATACGGATGAGGATGAGATGTCGGGGGATATGGATGGCAATGACGAGGGCGATGGAGAGGGAGATGGCGAAAATGATGAAGATGTGGAGATGAGTGATCCCCATGGAACGAACTCTAGTCTTTCTATGTCCGAGTCCGAGTAATATTTTTTTATGAATGTTATGAATTTTGGATTGTTATGTTTGGATTTGGAGGCAGTTGTAAATTTGGGATGTTATATTGATGTTAATTTGAGATTTTATGTACATTTGATATTAATTTTAGGATGTTATGTTGGAATGTTAATTACAAGATCATTTTATGTTAATTATATTGGTTTGCATTTGATGTTATGTGTATGAATGATTGTTGGTATTAGTTACAATGATTGTTGATTAGATTGGTTATTTTGATTAATAGGTGGACTGCAATTAGCTGCAGAATCTGTTTTTTTGCCAAAAAACTTGTAAAACCGACCGAAAGATCATATAACCGACCGTTTTTTACCATTCATAAACCCAGTAAAACCGACCGGCTATGGTCATAACCGACCGCCTCTTTCATAAAACCGACCGATTTCTTGGTTTGGACGGTCGGTTTAAGTTGGTCGGTTATGTCTCTTTCCCAAAATTTTGGAAACTAGTTTGCTAGAAAACTGACCGATATGCACATCGGTCGGTTATAATACTACAACTTCTCATGTCATAACTGACCGTGGCATCAGTCGATTTTAGTGGACATACAACGGACCGAATAGGCGATCGATTTAAGGTTACACGTGGGATACATGTGGCATCCGTGGGCCCAATTCTAACAAAAGTAGAAGTCTCATAACTGACCGATGTTGGGGTCAGTTATGATCGTTAAACCTTACCAACAATTAAAAATTAAACCGACCGAAATCAGTCATAACAGACTGATTTGGGCAGTCGATTTTAGACGTTTTCTTTGTAGTGATAACAATCCTCACAAAAGAAGGATGATTATTAAAGGAAAAATAAGAATTACAGTGATTAGATAAGAGAAAAGAATATGAAAGTTAATTTGTGAGAAGGAAGAATGCTTAATTGATGAAGAAAAGAATAGATCTGCATATTTTTTTATGACGGCTAGGGTTGCACTTCGACTTCAATTTTTTTTTATTTCTTACTTTCTCAACCCCACCTACTAGTCTCTCAGGAAGCAAGAAGCACTTAGGCGATCAGGACTCCAGCGAGATTCATTAAATCGGAACATAACTCCGATCTAAACTCAGATACATATATATATTCTTCTTCTTTACTGTACTCTTTTTGTCAATGCAATTTTTACTTAATAATTTGATTGAATGCTAGTCCAAATTTCCTAATCGAAATCAAATTCGAACCTCGATGAAAGACTTGATCACAGCACAATATATACCACATATTTATTGATGTAAACTGATAACAATCTTAAATAGAGTGCATGTTCAATGTTCATCCATATTCTCTAATATACCAGGGAGGAAGCCATAATTCAGTCGACCATTGTACGGCTGAGATGCGGAAGATCTCAATAATATTTAAATCCTGCATCTTTTGATCTCACTTTAGGGTACAGTTACGAGACAAACAAACCTCATCTTAGTTGCTTATATACATCATCATCATTATATCCACATGATCCTTGTTCAATTGATTTTTCCCATCTATAATTCTACAGTGCACCTAATGTGCTTCAACAGAAGCATCCACCTCTCTAGTCCTCTGGTAGTATATCGAATCCATTCCCAAACTAATCTTTTTCGAGGTACACTTTCCTAAATTAACCTATTTCATTTATCAAATAGTGTTGAAAATGAATCCATGGAATCCAAATTCGACTCCCTAAAATTATAATATTACTCTTTTCCCCTCGCGTACTTATAAATAAAATTTTTAATTTTAATTTTAATTTTATTAAGAGATATATGGGGTGCTTGGAAGTTAGAGGTTTGAGGAGAAATCAGAGGATTGAGGTAAGTTAGAGATTTGATCAAATAAATCCTCTAATATGTGTGTTTGGTAGTTAGCTAATTGAAATAGCTTATTGAGGTGAAAAAATTAATTTTAAAAAAACTACTTTTAAGAATTTTTTGTATCAGAGGTTTGTCATGTGCCAACTAGTTTAAATACAAACAGTTTATTACCAAACAATTTTTTTCAAAATAGTTAATTCAATTAATTAGTCAAAACAACTAATTCAATCTGCTCTGTCTAATAGCTAACCGTTAATTGCCAAATTGGGATAATGTTTTATTTTATATAAAACAAATATCATTTACAAATGTCAAAGTAGGTAAAAATGTGAAAAATGACATAATTAGTAATATTTTAAATAAAATTAACAAAAATAATAATTTTCCGGACAAAATTAATCATTGACATACACATTTATAAAATATGTATCTCATTTGTATAAATATTATTTTTTAATTGTGATACTCCAACAAAAAATGTATATACAATAAGGAGTAAGGACAACAAAACACTAGCATCAGAGAATATAGGAATTTATTTGAGATGTGCTTGACTTTCTTTGATCTAATAAAATATTTTAATAATTTCATTGATATAAAGTGATTCTATTTTTTTTTTCAATATAGACTAACAAATAATCTCTTAGAAATTTATTTTATATTAGAATTAATATGGAGACTTGTTTTCCAAATTTTTATAAGAAATTAAAAATTTTGATCTATAACTATTTCAGTAGGCAAGACGTACTACTGTACTAGTCTATATAATGAATCCATTTCTCGTCTATTTAATAATCAATACATTTTAAACTTTTCTGTGGTTACTAATCCCACCGAGAGTAAAATTATTCAAATTTGGGTGAGTAAGAAAATTTAACCCATAATATTGCAGTTCACATTTAGATGAAATTTTTCTTCTTCTAAAATTCTTAGCTTGTTTACATATATTCTCCAAATTAAATAATTTATAATCATCCCTAGGAATCAATGATATATGCACTCAAAATGAGAATTTCCTTTATTAATTTGTTCACTAAACTTGTTATTCAACTTCTGAGGCTGCAATTGTTGATCTATATGATAATGGAAACGATTTTTATTCCGTAATTATGTTATATTGTTATTATTTAATTGCTTATATTTTCTTGTTGATAAAGAGATATACAGTTAAACCTCGATAAATAAATACGTTTGGGACCGGAAAATTATATTCATTAATCAAGATTATTCATTTATCGATGTCAAAAATATACTGTTTCTATTATGTTGGGACGGGAAAAAATTATTCATTTGACGAGATTATTTGTTTATTAAATATTCATTTATCGATTATTAAAAATAATGTCCAAAGGGCCAATTGCTTCACTTACCGAGACTAAAAGGCCGACCACATCTGATGGAACTAGAGATGACAAAATAATTTATGGATAATCAATTGAATTATACCGAACCCCACATTTAGATTTGGATTTATTTTTGAGATCCGAAAGAGTTTGGATTTTAAGTATACCGAGCCGATACCCGATTCGATACCCGATCCGAAATCCGATCCCTTTAAGAAGTGGATGTATCCTTATTTTTATAAGACCTCACATTTCGGATAATCGGATCGGTTTCGGATCAGATCAGTTTCGGATTGGATCAACTTTCTGATATGATACATTTTGAGTATTGTTCGGATCAGATCGGATCTGATTCGGATCATATCTAATTTGGATTAAAATCGGTTGAATTTCGGATTAAGTTCGGTTCAGATCATTTTGGATTAAAAAAAATACAGTCTGGAATCTGGATTAATCTTGGATTAGTTTTTAACTATAGTAAAACTAAAATAAAAGTCGTTAAATAAGTTTGTTGAAATAATAACTTATTCATTTTTTTTGTTTTTTTTAAAAATTTGTTTGACATAAAAAAAATCGTCTTATTATTAAACATATTAGTTATAATATAAAATAACGTAAAATTTTCAAATTTTGATTATGTAACTATTTTAAAATTTTGATATAAAATTATTTAATATATGAATTTTGCTTAAGATAGATTAATTTAGTGAATAAAAAATAGTTTAATATACAGACACCCATTAAAATATAACTATTAGATTAAAATTCAATTCATCTTTTTTCTAATTCGATATAATTCATATTTATATCGAATCTAATCTCGTATTTCGAGTCATATTCAATTTAGGTCATTGTGTATTCGATTTTAATCAGTTCCAAGTTATTATCCGATCTAATATTTTGGATTAATTTCGTTTAAATTTTCGGTTTGGATCAAATTGGTTTTCAAATATTTTATCGGATTATGTAATTCGGATACAAAATCGGATTCGCTTCCATCAATTTCGGTTCGGTTCTTCGGATTCAGATCCGTTTTGCCCGGTCTAATCCTTATTATCTCGCAGGCCGATTGCCCCTTTTCATGGGATCGACACACCTCTCTGAGGGCAGTTTGCCCCACTTAAAGGAGTTATGATCTGACTTACATGGTAGATCTGACGTTCTTGACGTTGAGGCCACAACGGATCGAGGGATGACTCTCACTTTTGGAGCGTACTGAAAGGCAAATGATGAATAATCTTTTATCTCCAATGCTGATGAGATTACCATCAGGATTTCCAAAAATGCTTTATCCGGCCTCTCAACTTGAATACTATTTACTGTACTACAAAGTGTTACAAATCAGTCCCTAACAATAAAATCAACTATCAGCCTTGATCAAGTATACAGTCTATTGTGATCGACAACAACCATTGGCAGACTTGTCATAATCATGAACCAGCTTATATATATATACTGTGTGCTGAGTAATGCTAGAGACCCCAAATATTGTCACAAATTTTTTTCCTAAATAACGTGGTGACATATGATTTATTTTAATTCATGGGTACATATGTATGCACACGGGATCTCCTATTATTATAGGAAAGTTACCAATGGGTCTCCTATTATTATAGGAAGGTTACCAATTGTAGACGTGACAAGTCAACATTTTGGACAATTTTTGGGATAATTTTTGGTATCTCTAACATTTTTTTATACTACTACATAAATATACATACGCATTTAAATAAGTTATATTCTTGTTTTCTACTTGCTTATAAATCAATAAACGTCAATTTGGTGGAATAATTTGAATGAAATGGGTATTTAAAAAGTGGTCCGCATGTACAATAAATCTCAATCAATTGTTACTGACAAGCAACGGGTAGAATAAATCTACAAACCTCTTAAATTCTCTGGTGGCCTGGCCGGAGTATGTGCTACAAGCCTGCAATCTCATCATCACCTTATTCTTATACATGCATGTAGTAATATTGGCAGAACCACGGTTGTAAATTAGCCCGTGCCGAACTAGTATGAATATTATAACCGAAACTATTAATTGTTTTTCGACTAGTTCTCCTAATTTTATTAGGAGGAAATCAGTCGGGCTGGAGCGGGGTCATCCCTGTTGGAAAATGTAGATAGAAGCCCCACATTGTCAAGTCATTTTGAGCTTAAATTTGAATGATTTTTGGGTGCATTGCGCGCAACAAGTTATGATTGGAGTACGTTCTTCTTCGAGAGAGTTTTTCAACGCATATTTAAGTATTCAAAATGATCAAGGAATGGATGAGATATGATTATCCAAAGTTGGTACCTTGAAAGTGGAAATCTGGAAATAAGAACTTGAATCCCACATTGAATCGGAAAAGAGTTTTCCATGACTTTATATAGTAGAACACTTATGTAGTGTTTAAGATGTGTTAGTATGTTATTGCTCCACCACCCACGTGCGTGCAGGGGGTGCATTAGTCAGCATAATACAAAGTTGTTGTCGGGAAAGTTACTGTGTTCGACAGTAAACTCAGATCAAAGTTACTGTAAAATTTCCACTGTGCTTTAGCTCAATATAATAATTCGTTATTTTGTTTTAATAATAAGTATTATTATTAATTCGAAATTGATTACGAATTGATTTTCACAACCGATTTCCTTTATTAATTAACGCATGATTAGTTCAGAAAAATGCGTGGTAATTTTGGAAATTGTGTAGCGCCCAAGTTTTCCCGGTCTATATATTCATCTTATTCGGTCTTAGGTTCATAATTCCATCTTCTGACCTAAACCCTAAACACAGTCATCCTCTTCCTAGTGATAGTTTTCTTGCTATGTTTAACCTCGTTGAAGGTGTTGTTCCTCGTGACATCATCGTGTTCTCGTTTTATGAACCAAACATACGGTGAGAGGCGAAATAGCTTTAAGAAGACAATTCTGCACTGGACTCGAGACATCCTCCGTTTCTTAGGGTGTTGGCCCTATATGTCACAATTTGGGGAGAAAATGCCCTAAATGTCACACCCAAAAAAATGGCCATAAATAGCACTCCAAAACGCTACATCGTGTAGAGTTTTGGAAAAAAAAAATCTCCCCAAAACGCTACTTTAAGTTGCGTTTTTTAGTATAGAACCCAAGATAAAGTAGCGTTTTTCCCCAAAAAAATTTAAAAAAATTTAAAAAAGTGCAAAACGCTACACGAAGTAGTGTTTTCACCCCTTTTCCAGCACGCCACACTATGTAGCGTTTTGAAGTGCTATTTAGGGCCATTATTACGAGTTGTGCCATTTAGGGCATTTCCCCCCAAATTGTGACATAAGGCATTTTCTCCGTTTCTTATCCCTTCTCTTTAACAATTTGTTTATTGTCATACACTAATTTGTTGCTTGCACACAATCACTCGTGTTACATAATTGTGTTTTTGGCAGATTGTTTCACAATCCCCGCCTCCCCGGCCTAGTTCTGCCACTGTGTAGTGTATTTATACTACCAGCTGAACTTTAGAAGCATCATCATATTCAATGATTCATTTAATTTAAAAAGAAGAGGAAAAAAGGAGGAAAAATGGCACAAAAGATGTCTAACTGTTTTGCAACTGATGTGTATGTCGGAGATGTTAAGTGAAAATAATAGATGGGGAAATGATAGAGTCGAGAAATATATTTAAGAAAAGGGTCCTCGTGTTTTTTTAAAACGTATCAAAGACTTCAGTTTTTCTTAGAGGTGATTGTCTTAACAAACTTAAGACATCGGTAACAAATCAACTGATGTTAATAAAACCTTTAACATGGGTTGCATTTTCAACTGATGTCTGTTGTCTGATGTCTATGTGACAATTTGTAGTAGTGAACCAACAAAGTTATTATCTCGGGACTCTGGGACCAAATAATTTCAGAATCTTACTTTTAACTAACGTTATTACAGCCTCTATAACTCTATTTATTATGTACTATAAATGATCAGCAGGCAGGTCCTACACAATTTGGGCCAGGGCAATAGTACTTAATAGTACATAATAACGGGTCATGATATAATTTTCTACAAGACATAGTTAATTTTGCATGTAAAGAAAATAAAGTATATAAACTTCATAAACAGGTACGGGCTTAGTTAAATCTAAACCTGACCAAGTCGATGAGATCCTAGCCTAATAGCCGATTTTGAAAAAATGTTTGATAAAGAGTTATTCGATTTTTCTCTCTTCCATTCGTAATTTATACTGCCTGCATGACTCATTAGTACTCATTAGCATCACACAACTGCATAAAACAATTGGAGTTTTTAGCTCTAGAATAGGAGTCAAGACACGGGTTTTCACTTGGCCATAGGATCAATCATGATTTCCTACAAGGATTACAAAGTTGAAATGAACACCAAGAGCTTATGTTATTAGCGAGTATATGTGTTGCTATAATGGATTTAGGCACTCTATTAGTGTTGCAAGGGCAATAACAGATTGTAAGAGAACCTTCAAAAGCTTCATCTTTCCTGCAGGGATTAGATAATTGTCTAACAGCAGGCTCAGGAACATATTGAATTAATAAACGAATAATTTTCTCTAGGATGAGAGCATCAAATGTACTGATGTATTATGTCTGTAATGAAGGATTCACAGTCAATCAGTGTTTAGTGTCGGTGAGAAATATATTGTGGTTTGCATTATGTTAGTACTTGGTTTAAGCATATTATGAATTTCTTAGCTTATTATGTACTCGAGAAATGGAAGCTAAAATCTATACTTAAGTTCAGTTACACTACTTGCTCTAGAAATATTTGTTCTTTTAGTTATATCAATATTTCTATGCAGCTTGACCTTTCAATACAAAGCCAATGGATTATGTTTTTAGCGTAGTTCTTTCACTTATCCTGCAATCTCTATTAAAACCTAAATTTCATGCAATAAATAAACAGAGATGAAGTCCAAAGTTGTTCTTTAACCTCTTCCACACTGCATACAGGGATAGAGGCCATCCTGAGTGTTGTTCATAGATTCTAAAAGTGAAGGTCATGTTTGGCAGGATGGTCAAGTGTTTACTTTGTTATCAGCATGGTCAGATGATCTTCCTTTATTACAGGAACCTTGTGCACATATTAGTTTCTTTAGGTGATTAGTTTGGCAGGACTAGAAGTCATTAAGAGGCAAACCAGTTTGATGGCATTAGTGGCCGATGACTGAAATAATCAACTGAGCATCTATCATGTTTCAGGTCTGTGTTTTTTAGAAATGAGCAATATGTCAAACAAATGAATGAAATTATGGAAGAGTTTGTTTCCCAAACAGTACTTGCTTGATATTTTTATAGTGTGAGATTTCAGTTCATAGTGTTCTTGAGTTTACGTATACAGTTACATGTCAAACATGATGCCTGGATGTTGCTAATTATTGTCTCATATAATTTTTCAAGTCAACTAAATCAAACCAAACATTAACTCATGTATCACGCATTCCTTCTCATAGATTAGCTTTACTACTATATTTCTAAAAGGTTATTCGATTTGTCAAATGTATATCTGTTTTTTTTGTCTTTTCATGGGTTTCTTGTATAGACATGTGAACTTTTGTAAGAACAAAAGTCAATAAGTATAAGGAAATTGAGCAAATCTCCTAGCATTCCTTAGTACGAATGCATGAAACTGAATGGTGAAACTTGTATATTAGATATATGAATCAAGAATCTCTGGTCCCTTCTACTCTGAACACAGTTAACTAACAACTCTGTACTTGATACTGTGGGAAATCAAGAAAAATGAAAATTTGGACACTAATATGAAGCCAAACGATAAAACAAAGATAAACCATGAAAGGCTTCGGTAAATGTTCTTAGACCAGGTAGATATTTGAACACTGATATGTCTTCTTGATAATCTCAACATCGGGGAAGATCTATTGGAGGTGGCTCTATGGTCTGTGACTCTCCAACACCATTTCCAACCTCAAAAGCCATACCTAAACCCCATGTAAGATGTGTATCAATATGACAGTGGAACAGCCACACTCCTACAAAAACAGCCAAGTCAGATAATATAGTGAAGTAATGAAAAAAATAGTCATTTAAAAATTAGAATGTAATCTACCATAATTATGAAATCTATGTTCAAACTATTACCAGGATTATCCGCAACAAAACGAATAACAGCCCATCCACCAACAGGCACATCTATAGTATTCCTCTGCGGTGGATCGTTGAGGTTAAATTTGGCTGTATCGATGGCTGGATTAAAGTTACCAAAACCCTGTCCAACAATGTAGAATTGGTAGCCATGCAAATGGATTGGATGGTCCTCAGTTGAGAATATAGCTGTGTCTTGTAACACTATTTGCACTGAGGAACCAAACTTGAGCTTGTAGAGTTTAGTTCCAAAAGAGGGCTGCCACAAAGCACGGCTCACATTGCCTGTGTAATTAAATTTCAATGGGGGAACAGGTGGAAAGTCAGCGGTGTATATTCCTGGAATTCTTTGATAGTAGGCCTGTAGCAGGGATGTCCTTCTTGGAAGCATAAAAGACACATTGTTCATACTGGCAGCAATTCGAGTATTGTTAGGCCCTTGACATCTTGGCCCTGGGTTGCAAAAGACAAATCCTAATCCCACTGTGAAAAATAGACTCTCATCTATTTTCAAGGGGACTTCAGCTTTTGAAGGGCTTTTCAGTTGAGTTGAGAATGCAGTTACAGTACTAGTGTCATTGTAGGCAGGTAAGCGTGGCAAAATCGGTCTTGAGCAAGCAACATTTCTGGCATTGCAAGATGCAGACCTATACTCAAGGATAGCAGTTGTGGTTGTATTGTCAAATGGGGCATTTTTTGATGATGCGTATGCACGTGCAGCCATATAGTAGCGCCCTGGATTCTGATCAGCAGTGAGGAGAACATCAGTAGTCTGTCCAGGTCCAACCATGATAACACTGGTTGCAAAAGCCTTACTGTAGACAGCATCAGCTGCTACCACAGTTAGTTTATGGTTTGCAACAGTGAAAAACAGTTGCTGGTTGAGTGCAGCATTAATGACTCTGAGCATAATTGTGTCACCAGGGCTGATGGAAAGTCTTGTAGTATCTGCATTGTAACACAGAGTTCCATAGCTTAATAAAAACTTAAATCCTCAGTTATTTTGGTAACTTTAAGAAGATAAATATTTTTTTCTGGAAAACCTTGACGTGAGCATCCGTACAGATCACCAGGTTGTCCATTAATAGTATATGCATTTGACACATTTGGGGCTCCACCAGTAAAAACTGCTTGTCTCATCGTATCAAGAATATTGCTATTCCACCATTCTCCTGTTTAAACGATGATACATTGCATTAATTTACTATGTCAAACATATAATACTATAACTGGAAAAAGAGATGATGAATATTACCAAGAACAACGGGAAATTCTATTCTAGGCTGTGGGAAAGGATAAGGGGAGCCTAACTTTGGGCGGATGATTAGAGCGCCATAAACAGTAGCTCTTAGCCATCTGCTATGAGCATGCCACCACAATGTACCTTCTTGATCTTCAATTGTGTACCTATATGTGTAAGTTGCTCCAGGTTGAATCGGGCATTGTGTCACAAACTCAGGTCCATCAGCCCATGGTGTTCTCATCTGACGAATTCCATGCCTGATAAACAAAGAAAGAAACAGTGGTGCTATGTAAAACCAAAACCTTTGAACAAATTGTGTTCCAAGATAAAAGATGAAGTTATAACTTATAAGTACCAATGGATGGTGATATTGTAGCGAGCATTGTTCAGGACTTTGATAACAAGAGTATCTCCATTTCTGACATCCAGAGTTGGTCCTGGAAATTGTCCATTAACTGTTATAATATTCCTGGTTTTGCACAACCTTTGCACTGTTTTAGCTTGAACCTGTCCCATAAGAGATTAATCAAACAAAGCCAATACAAAAATCTTAAATATACAATATACAAAAACAAGGCCAACAGATCGTTGAAAGTCATACAACAAATTGATGGTAGTGAGTTTCTGCATTTGCAAAAGATGTTAACAACATGAGTGTCACAACAATGCCAAGTAGAATGCATTTGCTTAAAGTCTCCATTCCTTTCAGCTTCTGCTGAATGAGGAAATAAAACAAGGTTAAAGTTGTATATTGTGGATTTAGTATTAATGTTGTGGTAGTTATTTATACTACATTATGGAGGGAATGAAGTAATGTGTTCTGTGAAGTTGGTGTGTTTACCTGATTAGAATCATTAGGTTCTGACTCAAGTAATTGCCAATATTAGGCCACTTGGTCCAACAATACATAGCATTTGGTATGCCTGCTAGCTACCTCTTTCTTAAAATACATATTTTCCATCTAGCAAAAAATAAATGAGATAGCTACATATTATTAAATAAAACAATTTTTATAATGAAAAATAAGGAAAGGTTGTGTGCATCCAACTTACGACATTCATAACAATAAACACAAATTTACATAATTTTTTCTTATTATTTTACGGGAAATCAGTATTAACTTTTTCAATAATCAGTTATTTTCAAAGTGCAATCAGTTTATTAATAAGATTTAGTTGAATAATCAGTTTCTGTACTATTTGCTCTAGTAGTCTAGTTGGCCTGTCTCACTTCCTTTATTTACTATTAAGCTACCCATCACAGCTGAACTAATTTGCAAATCCACTACTTTGAAAATATAATATGCTACCCAATACTGCATTAGCAACACAGCAAACCAGCAGATATCTTAGAGACAATTTTAGTACACACAAATCACTTTTGCAATATGACCATTACAACAAGGAAAAAAAACACTATTTAGGACCAATATCTTATATGGTTTTACAGGCTCTCTAAACAGGGCTACTTAGCCAGCAGACTCTTTTGCCAGATCATCACCAGGTAGATCATCGCCAGGTAGATCATCTTCATCATGGTAGATGTTCTCTGCCATCTGCCATATTTGAAGTATGTTATCTTCCGCGACACTTGCAATTACCCACGGTTCACATGGGTTCCACGAAAAATCTGAAATCTTGCTTGTGTGACCACCGTGTATGAACAGCAGTTCTGGTGGGCCATCTTCAGCATCCTCAGGTGTTTGCTCTTTGTCAATTCTGTAGAGGCACATAGAACAAAATGTTAACAAATTATTCAGGGTGTAGAACTACGCCATGCATCAATCCATATATTATTTTTTTACTGATAAAACTGAATAAAACAAACCGCTTCAATAAGAAAAATCACACATGTACCTGCTAAGATCCCACACCATCAGTCTCCTACCCAGACAACATGAAGCTAATATTGTTCCATTTTTTGGACTCCAACCAACCTGGAAAACCTCCTCTCTGTTGTCCATGTCAGTAAGATTAGTTGAGAATATATGCAATGTAATGTGAAGGAGTTTGGCATGATGGATTACATTATGGCAATCGTAACACAAGCAATGAAGACCTCTTACTTGTGAGAATCAAAGGAATGAAGAGCATTGGAGAGCTTGCGAAGATCAAACAACTTGACTGTCTTATCGGTGGAGCCCGTGGCCAGAACCCATTCATTGAAAGGGTTAAATGCTAAACAGTTAACCTACAAAGAAACATTTTGATATATTTTTGTATATTCTCTGAACAAAACAACATTACATTCTATTTCTCTTATGCTGTGTTTTGTAAAAAAGTTTCAAGGCGAAGCCAGCATATATCCAATTTGAGAGTAATATTACCATCACAACTGTAACATATATAACATAATGATTCTTTATAGGACGACATACATCAAGAAATGTCTTGGACTACAATTAGAAAGACCTACAGCCCTGAACACCTTATCACATCACCGGCATCCAACTTCTTAAGGATGAGTCCAAGATTATTCTAATGTGAGGAATTTGCGCTTCAAATCAAGTGGAAGCAAACAGAAAGGAAGCATCAAGAAGAACAGGAAATATGGACTCTGCATTGACTTTGGAAAGTCAAAATGGACAAATTTTTGAATGGGATTGCCAATTCTCAGTTGCGATTAAACATGTCATTGAACAAAGGAGTTTAGTTTAGGACTTCATTCCCAACTCAAAAGTATAACAGAAAGATGACATAACAACAATATCTCAGATGACAATACCCAATTGAAAAAGAACTCCAACATGTATCTAAACCTACATAATTTGGTCATATACATATGCAAAATACATGTTCCAATAGAGAAGTAATGTGACTCACAAAACTCTATTACAAACCTCACTTTGATGAGCAACTACTGACTGAATTGGCTTGGTCACTGAAGGAGTTCGGAGATCCCATAAATGAAGATATTGATCATTCCCAACGGACCCAAATAAATATTCATGCCTCAGATGCCATGCTACATCTTCAACAACTCCATGTATCTATTTTTGAGAAAATATCAAGAAATAGAAAAGCAATCTCAAGCAAGAGCTACAATTGATGTAGTAACACTTAATCAGTAGTAAAACAAGTATATATACCTGAATTCCTGGTAATTATATTGTTAACGAGAGGGAAGAAGCCCAAGCAGTGTCATCAAAAGTAAGAAAAAAAGACGATTAATCAAGAACAATGCGAGGCTATTTTAGTAAGGCGGTCCCTTTTCCTCGACTAAGAAATATCTCGAGGCGATTGGTTAATTGAGCTGTTCTAGATACGATTTTTTTTTGAACTTATATCATATGACATAAGCAAACTTTGACCAAAAATTTATAGTTAAACTAACCTTAACCATGAATTATCCCTAAAAAAAATAAAACAATAGAATTAACAGGAAAAAAACCCCTTCAATCATTATATATCATCCTCACTGCACAGGACTCCTCGGAAGTCAAGAGATGCTTAGACTGACAGCCAAGCTTCTCTCTTCTCATTTGGATGTTCTACAAAATTGCATTTAACATCTAAAGATTCACCATAAGCTTTTTATGCACTCAATGTGAAGTTCATTTACGAATGTTAATTACCTTTACCTGAAGTTAATGTGTTTTGACTTCTAAATATTAACAATTTCTTAAATTTGTAAAAATAGACCCCCTTGTTGCTTCGTCTCGCTTCTCTCCTTAAAAACACAATGAACCCAAGAAATAAACAATAACCAATAAGCAAAGAGGTTAAAATTTTGGGGTTCTCAAAATAACCCAACATATGTATAGAATAAATTTATAAACTACCTAATAGTAAATACAAACTATAATATATTATGTCATACCTATCATGTGTTTTGAAAATTGTCTACATGTGATTTCACTAATCATCATATGTATGATACGAAAATCAGGAAACATACCTTAAATATTTGCATGGCATCTAGTGCCTTATTTTTCGTTGAAGCATTAACATCCCAGAGGCATATCTGAGCATCATCGGAACCACTTAATAAATGGCCCTCTTTGAATTGGCTCCAGGATAACCCGTACCCTTCAGTGTTGTGGCCCCGTAACCTCAAATCTGGATTACATGCACCATCTAGAGGAGGCTTAGATGGATGCTTGCTATAATCAAACAAGTATACTTCTGCACTTACAGTCTTGGTGGCAATAATAAATGGATTCTGAGGCATATAGCGTGCCCTGTTAACCTCTCCGTCATGATGGATTTGTTGAATGATTTGCACCTGAGCATAAATTTACATTTAGACAAACATTAGAAACTGTTAATGATGCAATCATCAACTCACAAACAAACAGAAGAACACACATATATTGATATTGACAAAAAAATCATATTCCTTTTGTATATCATAAATATCTTTTTAGTGAAGATCAAATTTGTAGGTATGTATGCATACTTTCTGGTTTATTTTAAAATACAGTTTCAAACCGCCTCTCATGCTAATTTATCTTAAGACGCCTGTTTTCCATTTTCAATTTTTTTGGGTAAACAATAAATACATGCTTTGCTTTTTGATGCAAACTTCGACCCATATAAAGAATTAGAATGCAGCTGCAAAAGGTGTCACATGCAGCAAATGACAAAACACATGTCTATACCCCCCCCCCTATCATACACTTCTCAACAGTGTTAACGTGCATCAACTTTACCTTAGATTTGCACCTAATTCCTCCCGCCACCCGGCCTCTCAATTCTTGTCCTCATTCCCATATCCACCGGACATGACATGGGTGAGAGTATGGGATTTGAGTTGGATCCATCTTATTAAAACCAAATACTTCACCTTGTAGCATCCCGATTTAAAAATTTAAAAGGTCTCGTCACAACTTATTTATGGATAAAAAGGTCAATGGATGACATGTTTGTATGTTTTTCTTTGATTATTCTACAAATTAAGATACTTAGTTAAGTGTATCTGATTTACGTGTAGTAGACACTATTTTCGTTCTAAAGAATCAAAAAAGACTTGTAATAATTTTTGGCATTTTTCTATTGAATCTTGTGTATGAACGAATTATCCAATTCAAAAGCATAATAATAATTTCGACATATATTCTCGACAGAAACTAACTAAATAATAAAAGTAGCTGTGTTCATTGACCTTAGCATTGGCAGCACCGAGTCTGGAACCGTGATCATCATAGTGAGGGGCATCATTTTCAGCATCTTCGAGAGGAAGTTGAACCTGAGCTAACATAAGATAATTGGGCTCATCTTCAGAAGTATGAGTCCCGAGAATCATCTTCTGAAGAGAGTAATCATTTCTGGGTTGTTCTTGACGATCAGGCAGCCATTCCAGGGTAAGAGAAGGCCATTCAAGAGCATGAGTAATGACAAGATCATAGAGAAACGGAGTGTTCTTTTTCCATATCTTGTACTCTTCGTTTATCAATCTCTCCTCTATCTCACCTCCACTCTCCTCCTCGTCTCTCCCCATCTTTTTAAATTAATTATTTAGATAAACAAAAGGAGGGAACAACAGAACAAAGCGGATACAAAATTGAGGGAGGAGGGTTTTGTTGTTTTACTACTGTTTTATTAGTTCAATTTTAGTATTATATTATTGAGAAAAAGGAACCCAGAAACATTTTAGATAATTTCTAAGATTTTAGTACAAAATTTTACATTTTGGTAAAATTTTAAATGAATCTTAATTTTACAAAAATAATCTTCCCATATTTGCATATAAAATCCTAATTATCTCATAACTTGCAATTTTACCAAAAGAATCTTCCCATATTTGATATAAAATCCTAATTATCTCATAACTTACAATTTTACCAAAATAATCTTCCCATATTTACATTTAAAATCCTAATTATCTAATAACTTACCCTAATCTCTATATTATTTTAGTTTTATTTTTGATTTCACACTATTTTTTTTTATAAATTGACTTATTTCATATATAAATTTAGCATTTTTTCCAATTAAAAGTATAAACTTATATAATGATCAATAGTGTTATATCTTGTTGAATAATTGTAAATTAGTGTATTTAATAGTTTATTTACTTTTTGAATGTAATTTTTGTTTTACTATTTACACCCTATTAATTATTTTAGTTTATAGTGACTTAAATATATGATTTATTTTAAAAAAAATATTATATGCGGTTTTAAAAAATCTCCAACCACAACTATAAATGCAGTTGCGGTTAACCGCGACATTTTCAATCGCGAATTTGCAGTTGGTGTGGTTCAATTTGAGGTTCAACCACCTAAAAAATATATAATAAATTAGTTATAATTATTATAAATTCATGTAGTATTATTATATAGTATAATAAAAAAAGATAAATTAAGGAGCAATATAATTAATGAAAAAGTAATAGATCCTTCAAGTTATGTTATCAAGTACTCTTGTCGATAAAAATATAATATATATACTAAAAATGTTTGATACAAAATTAAAATAATATATCAATCACGATTCTACATACTAAATTGTGTTAACTAATAACGTTATTTTGGAGTATATTTTATATTTTAAATAATTAAAATATATGTAAATGTATATATAATTTATTAATTTATAGAAATGTATAAGTATAATTATTATATTTTTAATTTTAGATATATATATATATATATATATATATATATATTGCGGTTTGATTTTTACGGTTTTTAAAATATAAAATCACAATCGAACCGCAAATGAGCGGTTATAAAAAATTGAATCCGAAACTATCTACGTTTTGCGGTTATCCACAAAATGTGATTTGGTTGATACGGTTGAGCGGATTCTTTGTACGCCACATAGGCTGTCTCTCTTGTCTGTGGCTCTGTGCTTGCTCATATTAGTTGGACTTGCATATTAGAAATATATGTAATGGCTTGCTCATATTAGTTGGATTTGCATATTAGAAATATATGTAATGGGAACCGGGATGAAGACCCTTCTCATTTTATTTTTTAAAATGTTTATTCAAAGTATTATCATTGATATAATTATGGAAATTCCTAATGATATCGTTGTATAATTGGCTTTTTTAAATGGTATCATTCACTATTTTAATAAAACCTTAATTTCTAATGATATCATTTAGAAAATTCAATTCTACAATGTAACATTAGACATTTTCCAATTTCTAAGTTCTACTTTATAAGGATGATAGTAATATAAAAATAATTATAAAAAACCAATATCTATTATATATGATAAAAAATTTAGGAAAAATTGAATTTGCTAAATGGTACAATTAGGAATTGTCATTTTAATTAATAATTAACAGTTTAGTTAACATAGTAGTGTGATGCGGACGAAGTCAAAAGTATAGTAATGTCACTTGAAAATCCAAAATAGTTATCATTTATAAAAACCAATTCTAAAATAATACTATTAGGAATTTTCCAATAATTAATTGTATTCAAAACATTTTCCTGCGAAAGTCAAGAAGAGCTTCACCGTACTACTTCTGTTGCTTTTCCGAGAATGCCTACAATAGTCAATAAGCTGCCATGATCCATGAAAATACAAATCAGAACATCATCTAATTAAGGTACACTCTCAGAGCAAAAATAAATGAAAATAGGTGGATGAAGTACCATAATTTAGTCAGCTTCTAATTCAATGTCAAGCAGAAAGATCACAGCCATCTTTTTATTGTTATCCGCAACATCTTTCATCTGTTATTCACTAGTTCAAACAAACCAAAAATAGCTGTAGGTACATGCAGTGCTATAATTCTGTCTAACTTCTAATTCAATGTCAAGCAAAAAGCCATACCCATCTTTTAACTGTTATCTCCAAGTGGTGAGCATAGTGATAAAATCTAATGCTTTTGTTGCTTTCTGAGAACAATCACTCCCCCGATATAATATTCAATATGCATAACATTAATAATAGCAAGAACAATCAATCAAGCTACAATCGATAAAGATATGGACCAAAACATTAAATCCAATAATTTCATTTCACGCCAAAACTCAAACCTAAGTTCTAATTGCTAATCACAACTACAAGGTGAGCTTATTTGTAATGCTTTGATTGCTTTTCTGAGAACATTGGAGATAGTCAATACGCTGCTCTGATCCATCCAAATAAAAACCAGAACATCATCCATGATCCAATTGAAGTAACAACAAAATGTCCTTTATCGCTACAGCGTTTAACTTTACCTATGGGTCCACGGGGTTGTTATGAATATTTGAAGAGGAGGAGCTAAAATAAAAAGAAACTTATGACAGCACTCAATGGATTATGTAAGAACTCTTTTAATTCTTAACTTATCTCTTCACTCTTGAAAACAAGTACATACTTCACCCCTATATTTATACTGTAAGGAGGAGTAATCAGGGGAAATACAAAACATCAATTATATTTAAACATCCATTAAGAGAGTCTCTACATATACCAGCACCAGGTTCATTGAATGCACTGAAGACTTTTGGCAAGGCTTTTGTAAACATATCTGCTACTTGAACGCCACTCGAAACATGATGCCGAAGGACATTTTTCATCTTTACATGCTCACGAATAAAATGAAAACGAACATCAATATGTTTACTTCGTTCATGATGCACGGGATTTTTTGCCAACTCTATTGCAGATTTATTATACATTCTGATTTCAGTTGCGTCATGCTGAATTAGTTTCAGCTCTTGTAGTAAATTCCTTAGCCATATTGCATGACACACACACCGAAGCTGCTACATACTCAGCTTCACACGTTGATAGTGCTACAATAGGCTGTTTCTTTGATTGCCATGTAAATATTGTCTCACCCTTAAAAAAACATAACCAGATGTGCTCTTCCGGTCATCCACACTTTCACACGAGTCACTATCAGAATATCCCACTAATTTGTAATTGTTTGTACTCGAATAAAATAATCCAAGTGATTTAGTTCCTTCGATATATCGAAGGATTCTTTTTATTGCCTTCCGATGCGAATACCTCGGATCATCCATGAATATACTAATAATACCAACACTGAAGGCAATATCAGGCCTCGTACACGTAAGATATCGCAATCTTCCAACTAGACTTATTTGCATCCACATAATCTCATTTATCAAACTTAGAAAGTTTTGTGCCTGGTTCCATCGGAGTTGATACCGAGCTGCACCCTTCCATTCTGAATTTTGCCAAGATATCCTTGGCATATGCATCTTGTGACATAAATATACCTGATTCACATTGCACAACTTCTAAACCAAGAAAATATTTCATCAATCCCAAGTCAGTCATCTCAAATTCCTGAGTCATCTCCATTTTGAATTCACTTATCATTTCTTCGCTATATCCCATAAATATCAAATCATCAACATATAGAGCAACAAACATTATACTACCTGCTTCTTTCTTCACATGCAATGCATGTTCATAGGGGCATTGTATAAAACCATTTTTCTTAAAATATTTGTCAATGCGTGTGTTCCAAGTGCGAGGTGTCTGCTTTAACCCGTATAACGCCTTCTTTAATTTCAGCACATTTTTTTCTTCTCCAACCTTAATGTACCCAGGTGGTTGGGTTACATATATCTCTTCTTCAAGTACGCCGTTCAGAAAGGCGGATTTCACGTCCATTTGATGTATCGGCCACTTTAATTGTGCTGCTTCTGAAATGAGAAGTCTAATTGTCTCCATCCTAGCAACAGGTGCAAAGACTTCTTTATAATCAATCTCATCTTTCTGCCTATAGCCCTTTGCGACTATTCGTGCTTTGTACCTGTCAATTTCACCTTGAGCATTAACCTTTTTCTTAAACACCCACTTCAAATCAATAGGTTTGTGGCCTCTTGGTAATTCCACCAGTTCCCATGTCTTATTTTTCTCTATGAATCTGATTTCTTCATCCATAGCGGCCTTCCATTTTTTATCTTTTATGGCATCTTCAAAGGCAACATTCTCATTGTCTAGAAGAAGGCAAACTAGATGAACTTCATCGGTGGATTCATATAGGTCCTGCAAAGTTCTTATTTTCGGATTTCTGGGTTCATCATCATCATCATCAGTTGTGTTGCTTGATTGTGAAATTGGTTGTGACAGAGAAAAAGATTCAGACTTCCTTTTCTCTTTCTCATGTATCTCTTCAGTTTGGTTGTTCCAATTCCAAGAAGCTTCCTCATTCACGTGCACATCTCGACTTATAACTATTTTTTTGTTGATTGGATCAAGTAACTTAAGACCTCCTTTCGTTCTTTCATCATAGCCGATAAACACATATTTTTTTCTCCTATCGTCTAATTTAGTCCCTCTTTGGTCTGGTACATATGCATAAGCAATGATTCCAAACACTTTTAGATGTGACACTGAAGCTTTCTCTCCAGTCCAAGCTTTTTGTGGAGTTTTGTTTGCTAATTTTGTATGAGGACAACGATTCTGTATATAAACAACACAATGCACTGCTTCAGCCCAAAACTCCTTTGACATGTCTTTTATTTTTAACATTGAACGAACCATGTCCAAGATGGTTTTATTTTTCCTTTCAGCCACGCCATTCTGCTGAGGTGAATATGGTGTTGTCAAGAACCTTCTAATTCCCTGCTCTTCACAATAATGCATGAATTTGGTCGATGTGTACTCGCCACCTCTATCTGACCTCAATGCTTTGATGTAGTGTCCAGTCATTTTCTCTATGAGCAACTTAAATTTCTTAAACATGTCAAGGGCTTCTAATTTCTCTTTTAGAAAGTAAACCCAAGTTTTCCTCGTATAATCATCAATGAAGGTTATAAAATACCTTTTTCCACTGAATGAATTGGGTGTAATTGGTCCACATATATCCGTGTGAACTAGCTCAAGAGCCTGCTTCGATTGATATGTTGTATGCTTTTGAAACACTTTTCGCATGTGCTTTCCAATGATACATCCTTCACAGAATTTTCTTGCGTAATCCATAATCGGAAGTCCATGAACTATGTTATTTTTGGCCATCTGCTTTAATCCACCATAATGTAGATGACCGAAACGCATATGCCATAGTGAAGCTTTATCTTTAATATTAACTTGTAAGCATCTTTCTTGAAAATCTCTCAAATTAAACTCAAACATCCTGTTTTGAGTCATTTCTACGCGTGAAAGCAACTAACCTGATTTGTCTTTTAGATGCAGAGTTCGATCATTCATGATGATCGAATATCCTTTCTCTAATAATTGTCCCACACTGAGTATATTGCTCTTTATGTCAGGCACATAATAAACATCTTCAATTGCTCCTTCTTTTCCATTCTCCTGAGAGAAACAAATCTTTCCTCGACCTTTCACTTGAACCTTTGAAGCATCTCTAAATGAAACATATCCGCAATCTATTTCCTCCAAGTTGAAGAACAAATTTTTGTGCCTGCACATATGGTTGTTGGCACCAATATCAAAGTACCATATTGTGTCACTGTCAGGTACTGCATCTCTATTAGCCATTAAAACTATACCACCATCATCATATGTTTCATCCTTAGTGGCCAGGTTTATATTTTCTTCAATTTTCTTCTTGGACCAGCAATCCTTTGCGTAATGTCCATGCTTTTCGCAATTGTAACACTCAGCTTTTGATTGATTTGATCGATCTCCTCTACCGTGACTACGACCTCGGCCACGCCAATTTTGTTGTCATATCTTCATGTCTGGTATCTCCATGTCCACCACCTCTGCCGCGGCTATAACTACGACCTCCTCGAGTACGTACTCTTCCTCTACTTTGCTATGCAAATAATGCTTTATTTTCATCAATATTAGCCTTTACTTGTAAAGCTTCCACAAGTTGCTCCTACTCTTTCATTTTCTTTCGTTGTTCGTGTGCTTCAAGAGAGCTGGCAAGGTCATCAACTGTCATTTCTGCAAGATTTTTTTATTCTTCTATAGCGCACACAACATTTTCAAACTTCCCGGTTAATGACCGTAAAATTTTCTCCACAACCCTTGTATCATTAATGCTTTCATCATTACGACGAAGTTGATTTACCACAGTTTGTACCCTTGTAATGTACTCGGACACTCCTTCTGAAGCCTTCATTTTCATCACTTCCAATTCACCTCGGAGAGTTTGAAGGCGAACTTGCTTCACTCTGTCAGCTCCTTTGAATGATTTTTCCAGAATTTCCCATGCGGTTTTTGAGTTTGGTGCACTTGCAATCTTCTCAAAACCAGACTCATCAAATGCTTGAAACAATAGATAAAGAGTTGTTTTGTCTTTCATTCGTGTGTTTCTTAAATTCTTTAATTCATTTACTGTCAAATCGTCAATTGTTTGTGGCTCTGTGTAGCCAGTTTCAATCACATCCCAAGCATCTTGTGCACCCAACCGTGCACGCATCTGAATGCTCCAATTGTCGTAGTTTGATTTTGTGAGGCTTGGTAGCGGAATTTGTCGTAGTGTACTACTTCCAAGGCTTGCCACGGCTCTGATACCAATATGTTATGAATATTTGAAGAGGAGGAGCTAAAAGAAAAAGAAACTTATGACAGCACTCAATGTATTATGTAAAACTGTTTTGATTCTTAACTTATCTCTTCACTCTTGAAAACAAGTACATACTTCACCCCTATATTTATAGGGTAAGGAGATACAAAATAATGAGAGTAATCGGGGGAAATACAAAACATAAATTACATTTAAACATCCATTAAGAGAGTCTCTACAAATACCAGCACCAGGTTCATTGAATGCAACTGAAGACTTTTAGTTTATCTCTAACATGGGTGCCTTCAAAGATTGTGAAAAATAATCAATTAAATGTTAAACAAGTCATTTATACAAAAATATTATGCTAAGATTCAAAAAAGTTAAGTCACATACCCTGCACTTTTTGCCATCAACAACCATCTTGGTAGGGTTTCGATCACATCTCTTTGCAAACTTGTACAGAGCAAAGTAAAAGGGCAATCAAGCATTGAAGTTCAATAGTAATTAGGGACAGGTTCTAATGATTCCACGGCTCTATATCTAGAAAAGAACAAACAAAGAAACAAGAAGAAGTTTAATGAACATATTTTATGCACACGAAACTAAAACTCCATCACTAGGATGTTCAACAATATATTTAATGGTGCAGATAAATAGAGTGTTCTGACCTCAGCATACAGCTATCAAAAACGTCATCTGCAGATTTGATCGCCTGAGGATTTGGAGACCTGAGGAAGATCAAAGGAGAGAAGAACAGAAAGAAAAAGAATAGAATACAGAAAGTTGGCAGTACGGTGAATGGCATAGCTAAAAAGAGGAAAGAAAGAAAATCGAATTTTCTCTTACGATAGGAAGCAGCCAGCAACACTGAGCACCTGAGAGCCAAGACGTAAAGTACTAAACTTGATTTGGTATATTTAGTCAGAATGTCACATGTGAGCACCATTGGGACAACAAAATCCGTTTCC
This sequence comes from Oenanthe sinensis, assembly GCA_028671895.1. NCBI lineage: Eukaryota > Viridiplantae > Streptophyta > Magnoliopsida > Apiales > Apiaceae > Oenanthe > Oenanthe sinensis. The sequence goes on from CM053803.1 coordinate 43,936,362, forward strand.
TTTCCGGGTCTAGAAATCTTGAATGTGTAGAGATAGAAACAGACATCATCATAGGCAGTAAGGGTGAAGATGCCACCTTGCATATCAGCAAGATATCCTGACAGCTTTTCATTGGATTGAGGGAAGGGTTTGACTTCAAAAATATATACGGGATCATCACGATAGCCGGTATGGAGACAAAAGCGATGGGCACTTACGACTCCGAAGTCAAAGGAGATAACAGCAGAATCAAAAAAACCATCAGTACCATAAAATGAAAGTAACTACCAAAAATAAGAAGTGAATAGCCATGGTTAGGATTTTCATGATAATTATGTTCTTCACTGCAATTGGGAAGGGGGACTATAGTACTCGAACGCACCTTCACGATATCAAGAACTAACATAAAAAACATAAAGCCTGTTTATTTAGCTCAAATACAAAAGGCTTGACCTTGCTACGTTGCATGAAAGGAAACCATTTATGAGACAACTCTTGAGTTTTGAAATCAAAGGTAATAAAGCCAATGTGCTTGGTACTACCACCAGTGAAGACGATTTTGGATTCATAAAGACCGCAATCCATAGAAGGATAGCCCTCAAATTGTTTTACCAAATTAAGATCAGGAACAGCATTTTTCGATATCAGTGTGGTAAGGTCACTGAACTTGATGGACCATATCATGTAGCAATGCTTCCCCTTGGTCTTACACTGTCCTTCGAAACAAATGTACATTTATCCACCTCACCCTTCACTGATCCTATAATCACTAACCGAATGTAGATACACAATCAGAATACACCTGTCAATAGGCTAATTGTTACTCTTGCATTCAATGTATTTGGTAATTGATCTATTCAATTTTTAAGACTGCATAGAAGCTTTCACGACCCTTGCACATGGGGGGAAATTGAAATTTTTCAAGTGAGTAATAGACAGAATGATAATTACAACTTTTTAAGATAAAAATAATAGCAACCTGATACATGTCCGAGTCTACTACTAATAACCGAGAAATTGATCATTTATATACTAGAAAGTATCAACTTTGTCCAACCCTTCACAGGAAACTCTCACTCGAAGCATGTTGGGTACAACAATTTCACAAGAATTAATGCAAGAAAGACTAGCATTTCTAAACACTAAAATTATACAAGATTAAAAATGGCATGCATCCTTTCTCTTTCTCCAACATTTTCAGAAAAAAAAAAGATGATGTTCATCAATAATAAAAGATTATGACACGAAAGAATCATAATTTTAACAATTCCAAACATGCAACGATCAGCAAAGTGATTGTTTCTTATCAAGAAATAATGAATTAAAACTAAATCGCTCTTAAAACCGAACCTACCTATCTCAAAAACTCTACGAAAAATTTGACAAAATTGCAAAATTACACAACCCAAACAACTCCATCGATAGAGTTCAGAACTGATCAGCCACTTGCAGCAATTCCCCAAAGCCACCAGCAAAGCACCATGAGCAACTTTAGTTTCAAACTTGCAGTTTCAATGTCTGCAACAATTTAATCTTACCTTCACAGATTTTTAAAAATTCAGAAAGCACTGTACTCTGTCCAGATATTAATTTCCTACCAACATCAGCAGGACTCCAACATCTTAGGGCTCCAGAAATACGGTCACCAAGCTCTGTGTCATTTACTAATGCGACACAAGTTTCTATTACATGGAAAACTCTTCCAGGACCTTCGTTCGACGCTTTTGTCATAAGGGAGGAAAGTATCATATCCAAACCTTCATCCATTGGTTTCTGTAGCTGTTCTTTTAACCACGTTATTACTTGCTCTATAATACTATAGACAGAGAGTATAGAATCTCGGATCTCATGAGATAGTTGAAAGTTTAACTGTTCTGTAGCTCCACCTTTCTTTTTTTTCTTTCCAGTTGGAAGAGATGATCGTACACAAGCTTGAATTACTAAAATATGCCAAGCCAAGGGTTCTGTAACCATTTGGATGACAACAGGAAGATCTCTGGCAGGAGATGACAGCAGAGGTCTCATGGATTTGACTCTCTCAACAATTTGTTTCTCTAAAAATGAATTGACAAGCTGCCAGGAACTAGTCTTATTTATGTCTCCATGAGATGCACCTTTTTGATGAGAATTTAGACTCCATGCATTATAAAACACAGTGAAATTCATCCATTCAATGAGGTTTGGACTTGCAACCTGCATAATTAAATAGATACCGATAACATGAAGGTGGTCTTTTAAAAATTGAAGTACATACCCCAAATGTATCTATCCATTTACCAATATATATCATATATGGTAACAACTTATAAAACCCAGCAACCAGACTAAATACCAATCAGAAAGTTAGCATCAGCCTAGATGTTTTTTCTTTCTAAATACATCTATTTTCTATGTGTCGTCACACCAGGACAATGAAAACAAATAGAGTGTGGGAGCACATATGTCGAATATGCAATAAAATTAATATTTTCCTTTGCCAATTAACTATTAGTCACCTTAAATATCTGCAAGGATTAGCTTAGCGGGTTTGGTAATGAGAGATTGAGGGTTCAAGCCTCAACAGTGCAGGCATGTGTGTGTCAAAATTATTGTTATTGACTAAAACCATTAAAAAAAAAAAAAATCAAGTTTATTCTATCAAATTTTTCCCTCCCGAGTTGTTTCAATCATTATAAAAATAGTAAAATACTTTAAGATTGATAATTACAAAAAAATCTGTGGGAGCATAAAAACAAGAGGTTAAAAGTTGAAGTCTTTGTAGAGATAAATTTGGTCGCTAGTTTTTTAGATTCATTTCAATTGACATTCCCAAAAAAGCAAAAAAAAACATGCATATTTTGTAGTTAGGGAATCTTAAATTTTCACAATGATCAAATCTAAATTGTCCAATATTTGAATCAACTTTTAATTTCTTTTACGCCTTACATGGTAATGAGAAAATATACATATATACAAGACATTCCAATGTGTTCACAGGAAAAAAATTACACCATACATAACACACCAAATAACCAATTCATAACAAAACTAATCAGAAGATAATTACATCATTTAAAAAAAAAATTGTATAAACATTATGAATAGATAGAGTGATTATATACACATGTATAGGAGGGGATTGGCATGTATATTAATATATATTTTATTTTGAAATTTGACATATTGTTGATAAATTATATATATATATATACATACATATATAGGGTTGAGTTCTAGGAATACCACTACTAAAATGAAGGCGTTGGAGATATACTCTTTATGATATTTTACCTCGTTTTCAAAATCCCATATCAATTTTACCACAATGAATGATATCAATTAATCTATACAACAATACTATGCAAGATCTTTTTTAAAAAGTTCTAATTAACCATACTCAAAAGATCAACCAATCTATTTTTTGATTATTTTGACCCGAATATAATATTTAAGATCCAATTTTAAAAGTAAATATCTTTAATATTTAATTTCAACCCAAGGAATTTGTCTATCCATACAACATACTATCCAAAATTTTATTTTTAAAGTCAATATATATTTAGTTTAATCCCAAATAACTTGTCGAGCCATATAATACACCATCTAAGATCTAATTTTTAGAAATCCACATTTTTATTAGTTAAATCTGACCGAAAGAATTGAGTAACACTCAAGCAATAAAGATAACTTGATATGGAAAAAAAATCCTTAATTTTCAGTATTATAGTGGTTCCAGTATAAGAGTGATAAGGGTGACGTAGGCCCCCTCTTTAGGTGGAAACATAGTTCAACAACTGTAGTACTGTACAGAACATGAGATCACTACAATACTTCTTTTATGCATCATCATATGTCCGAGGAGTAAATAATCACATTGTCCAAACTTTGTATCTTGAAGATGCAAAGCTAGAAACTCTCAATCGTGAATCAACTTCTGCAAACTTAGGAAACTTTTGGTAGTTATTAGGCTTTAAGTGAGTCCATTAATATTTGAGAATTTTTTAGTTAGGATCCTGTTGAAACTGAGATTTTTTTACTCACTGTGAACTGTTAACTATAGTATTTGGTTTCTCAAGCATTACCTCATTTATTTGTCAAGATGTGTTTTCAATCAATCACTTAATGTGTTCAAATTTTTACACCTATGTGAACGTCTTATATTAAGTTTTGTCAATCTTAATCCCAACATATACTCCATACACCGGAATACGGGTATATGCACCATTGCCTTTAGTCAATTACCATTTTGTTATTTAGGATCTTCATAAAATTGTATTATCATCTAAAGCTTTTGTAGTAGTAGTCCCTCAGTTATTACTTTATAAATCACAATTAAAATACAATACGAGGGAGATGGTAGACAATACTTGGGCCAATTGTGTGGCAACTGGCAAGTACATCATATGCTTCTGCCATGTACTTGCAAGTTGGCTCAAGTGTTGTCCACTATCTATCTTTCTATCTCTATTAATATTTAATCTTTTATGTGCTTTTTATGTGTTTGCGCTCAATAGAGAAATTACCAAGGAACTACTATTATTAAAACTTTAGATGATGCCAGAATTTTATATAGTTCTTAAACATAACAAAATAATTATTATTAATAGCAATTGTGCATTAATATTTAAATTAAGATTAACAAAACTTAATATAAGACATTAATGTAGAAGTAAATATTTAAATACATCAAATAATTAATTGTAGACACATTTTGGCACAATAATCAGATCATACTTGAGAAGCAGAAGACTAAAATAAGTGTTTACAGTGAATGAAAGAGCCTCAAGTTTCAGTATTCACCTGATTAAAAAAAAAAGGAACTTGAACACTAATGGACTCACTCAAACCTGTAAGCACCATAAAGATATTTCAGAAGTCAATTTATGGTAAAGAACTTTTTAGTCTTGAGTCCTCGGGATATGGAGTTTCAACAATGTGACTGTATACTCCTAGCACATATATAGTGGCCAAAAAAAAGGAAGGCATTGCAGAGATCCCAAGTTTCGCACAGTTTTCAAAAAAGTTTTTCCACCTGAAAAATGAGCCTACCTACTACTACTACACTCACCAGCCTCAGCTAGAACGATAACGAGGATAGAACCACTACCATAATATAGAAGATTGCGGGTTTTTAATATTATATCAAGATCGTTTTTATTGTTTTTATTGCTCAACTGTCACTCAATTAACTGGCATGGATTAAACTAATAAAAAATATGATTTTTTTTAAATTAAATCTTATGTTGTACATTACATGGCTCAGCAGGTCCGATGGGTTGGAATTGGATTAAACTAAATTCATATGTACTTTAAAAAAAGATCTTAAATATTGGAGTATATTATATGGACGGACAAGTCCTTTAGATCAGAATTAAATATTTAAAACTGTGTCCCACTTACCAATAACTTTGTAACATTAAAAGTTAGTGGTAAATTACATCAACAATATTTTGAATTTTATAAAAAATAATATATATTAAAATATATGCCAATCCTCTCCTATACATGAATATATATTCAGTCTATATCTTTTCAAAATTTTCATATATATCCTTTTTATACTTTTTTCTTACTAAATATGAATAGGATATTTATTTTGTCTTTGTATGGTGTATTTTTTTATACATATTGAAATCTCAAGGCAATGTAGAGATAATATTTTAGAAATGCAAAGTGTGTCTAATTACCTTTTAAAGTACCACCCGTCGGTAGCATATTTCAACTTGTTAGCATGTAAGATTTTAGTGAAAATTAGAAGTCCATTTAGTTATTGTCAAGTTGCCCCGTGCCCAGTCCATAACCAAATGGTTGTGGGTTCCGACTCTCACAACCAACATGTCAGGGTTCATTTTCTTCCTCTTTACTCTCTCGAGTAAAGATAAGGCTGCATATATCCTACCTACCCTCCCCACACCATGCTCTTCGAGAGGGATAAATAAGTACGTCCCTTTTCCTCTTTTAGATCCAAATCAGACATAAAGATTTCAAAAAAATACTAATTTTATCACAATAATTCTCCATAAAGGATTATTTATAGAGGAATATATGATCATGAAACTGGCACATCTATGTTTACACACATATATATGTATTGTTAGGAATGCTTCGGTCCTATAGTAGTGCATGGGTAAATGAGTAATTACAGAGTTAATTAGTTTGTACTGGGGAGTCTATAAATAGATCCAGGGAATGTAATTTCTATTTATGTTGAATATCAGAAAATGGAATTCATTTCCACCAACTCTTCTCTCTCTCTCTACTCTTTCTCTCTCTATAACTAACTTTCTTCTTCCCCAAACTATCTCTTTCTCTCTATCTCTCCCTCTCTCAATGTCTCTCTGATTCTCTGCTCTTTGTTTCTATATCTCTGTTTGTTACTTCAATTTACTGTACTTCTGCACTCATAAACAGGAAACACAAAAAACATTCAAACAACTAAACTACAAAACATGGTTATTGACATGTATATGACTGTATGTGGGTTTGCACTTTTTGCCATGACAAGACTTCTAAAGAGAGAACACTACCTATCCTTTTGAATAAAATTCCATAATGTGTTAAATCGCTATCCTTTCATCTTCTCTACTGACTGGTTTAGAGATAATAAGATAGCAAATAGTCATTAGTTTTGTTCTTCCTTTTAGAATAATTATAAAGCATAAATCATGCTAGATGTGTAATGTGTTGGTAGTTTCTAATCATCAGTAAGGTAGATCAGAATATACATAAATCAACTCAATAATTGAATAAGATAACATGATTACTCAAGCTGGATCTAGATTAATACCTCTGGAGAATTTTGACCACTTGAAACTTTGGAAACCATATTGATAGCATCATGGAAAGAAAACCCTAAAATATTTGCATAGCGCTCGAGCAATATCCTCAGCTCCGATGGGACTTGATGTTCAGGTAATGAACCATTAGCTTCAATATTATCCTTGACTGATGAAGCAGCATTCTCTAGAGATAAATAGATCATTCTAGGAACAAGGGACCGCCTCTCAATTGTTTTCAAAGTGTTTGTTTCCATTTGTTTGATCTGCATTTGCTGCAACAGAATACATAATGCATCAAGGCATGCGGGATAAGAGGATATTGCATAAGTTGTTTGAGAATATCATCTACCAAAACAGTTAGGAACCTTTTAGAAAACAATGAACAGGAGAGGGAGGACAAAGAAGAAAAACTACATTTTGGATTAAGAGATAATAAATTGGGAGAAGCACTTTAAATGGGAGCATAGTTTTATTTCATCAAAATTCGCATTAACAATCTAAAATTTTTAATACTAGCACAGCTATACACTACACATGGCCCTATTTCTCGAGTTAACAAGTAACCTAGACCATGAAAAGGTTTTAAAACAAACATCCCAAAAAAGAAGTAGAAATCCAACGAAATTAACACTGTTTAGTGCTTACAAGAGTTTAGCTGGAAGTGAAAACGAAATCATATAAGATGCATAATTTCAATATATAACAATGGTCTCATGGTTTAAATAAAAGCAAAATGTGAACAAACTAATTATTGCATGTTTTATAACGTTTGTAAGAAATTATATCTTAGTATTCAAAAAGTACTATCGCAAGTTTTATCAGTTACAAATTCTTTAAGATGTATTGGACACCGTACAGAGTAGAAAGCAAATTATCACCTGCATATCAAAGAGACAGCAATATAGTAGGTAGGAGAAAATTTATTTGCATCGTTCATAAGTTGTTATCTTTGTTAATAACTTAGAAGTAAGAATATAAAACACGAGTTTGATTCTCATACCACTATAGGAAGGGAGCATTTATTTCTCTTTACATACAATTGAAATAGCTTATCCAAATTGTACCATGTGCTAGTGTCAAATAGCACAAACACACCAATTTTAGATATTATGTCAAGCAAGAGTTCTCTCAGATACTACAGTAAGCAAGATTTCTACATTACATTTCTTCCATATTGAAGGACCCATGGGTCATATCATTTTCTAGTGATTTTAAAATATGACCATTGTCTAAAGTAGATGGTTCTTTCAAAAATTTGCATTGCACGACTGACACATTAGAATTTTAGTTACAAAGTTATATAATTTACCATATTTTCTCTAGGACAATAGGATACTCCTTCAAATGGACCTGCACAGAAAGAAGGATTCACTTGAGCAAAGACAAACCGGAAAACAAAATACTCTTAATGGATTAGCAGGTAAGTAGTAAAAGTAAGAAAAATTAATATAACACAAATAAACAACATTCTCACTATAAGTAAAAGAAAACAGAATGTTTATTTTTCAAAAATATACAACACATAGTAATCTTTCTGTATTGCATGTATCCTTTGTACCTAACAGATAATTTTTATCATAAGTTGGTGTCCACCAAGGCCGCAACTGCATATCTTCATTAAAGGTCAAAGATTTGGATCCAATCTCACTTGAAAGCTCAAGAAAGTGAGTTCCGCATTTCAGATTTTCAAGAACACTCTAGAAGAGTAAAAGGGCATCCCATAAAAATAATAATTGTCAAAGATAATTAATAGAAAAATATTTTAATTTTAAACAAGCGGGGGGAATTTTGGGGGGGGGGGGGGGGGGTTACCTCTTCTTTCTCAATGCTATCTGCGTTTTGTTTCATATGTAAAATTGGTGCCTCGATCTTTGCCAACAAGTACTGGCTTGAACGCTGTAGTCGCTCTTTGAACTGAACAAATTCAATTACCTGAAAAAACATGACAAATATGACAGTTTAATACTTGCATCAACATACTACTTGCAGTCATCAATCTGTTCGATGGACAGATAAAAGCTTTGGAATTGACAAAGCAGTTCTTGATACGGTGTTTACGACATTTGGAGTTCTATATCAGAGTAGCCCAGATGTATATGTGGCAGACGGCCATGGACAATTAAATGAGATAGACATTATAGGAGTAGGTAATTAAAATATGCCACATATGCATTTACGTATTTATATGGGATCCAATTTGGAACCTCTGGCATTACACTTATTGTGTAATCTGCATTTCGTTTCAGATGTAAAATTGGTGCCTCGATCTTTGCCAACGAGTACTGGCTTGAACGCTGCAGTCTGGCATTACACTTATTGTAAATCGAGGACTTGTCTCTCTTGCCCACAATTAAAGATTGGAAAGTACAAGATTGCACTCAAACATATTGAGTGCTGAAATAAACAGTAGGAATTATCTCTTATCAACAAGCTAACACATTGTTTGGCAAGAGTACACAATTAATAAGGTAAAAATTAAAGATTAAGAGCAAATAACAAATTCTGAAAATTGGCTTATTTCTCAAATATGCCATGAACACCAATTCAAAGCTAATGCAGAAAGATACTACCAAGGAAATAAATAGTTAAACAAAAACAAAAAATATATATACTTTCGAATAGTTCCGATGACGATAAGCCAGAAATGTAAGGTCTGCAGATTCTCGAAAATGGTCATCCATGAACTTTAGATAATCTTTCAAGAGATCACTTAAATCACTCCAAAGAGGATAAGTTAACATCTGGGGTAATATGTGGTGCGACACTGTTTCCAGCAAGATATTTTTCACATCCAAAGATTTATACCTACACATAAGAAAACCATCAGTAACGGAACAGGGAGATGAGAACAAATGCATACTTTGATACATACACTGCACCAAAATAATTAAATGAAAGGGAATGGTTTTCCACAAACCAGAAATACAGTTACAAGAAAATGAAATAACTTACCAGTCATATGCTAAAGGAAGAGCGCACCAATGAGAATATAAATGTAACAATAAAATCTTATATTGTGATACATGTCTGCAAAAGACAAGGAAAAAATGTAAAACAGAGAACATAAATAAAGCAATAAAACATCACAGACAAAGGCTTACAATGATAGACCAAGTGTTGATATAACATAGAATGTAGAGTGAGATGAGTTGGATGACTAGCAGCATAAATAAATACAGCAGCAAGCAGGTGGTCCCAAAAACAGAATGTAAAGTCACTAGCCCATGGGATTAGTTGAGGATTAATCATGGTAAATTACGAGTACAAGTCCTCCATGTAAACAAAATATTTGAAGAGGATATGTAAGGGCAAGTTGGCTTGATGAATTAGTTATGGTGAAGGCTGACATAAAACTTGAATGATGCTCAAGTAGCATAAATAGAAGTAGCTGCAAAACCATAGTGTTTAATGTCTTTGAAGCTTACTAATAACATTTAGAAGGAAATAATAGGACATGTTAAATTAAAAATATCAACATACTTAACATCAGTTAATAATCTTAGGGTTAGATTATAGTCAGAGCACCAAATTTTAAAAAAAAATAAAAGATGTGGACGGTTTGAATGAGATGACTCTAATAGAATGTACTTGTGAAATATGTTACATCAACAAACTTTGTTGAAAACTGCAGAAATGATAGTTAAGATTTAATTAATAGTATCAATACAAATAAAAAGGACAATAAGGAAAAAAATGATAACTTCAAACCTCCGAATAGTCAAACCGAACTCCATTATCATAATTGCTTCCAGAAAATATCCTATATGATTCGTACGCCAGAACAACTGCAGGAAGAAGCAACATATAGGTAACATCATCTAATGATAATACAACCTTCAACAGGTAAGTAGATTGAGTGCTACCCTACACCACATAATACATCATAATTGATATTACAAATCGGTTAATATCATGCTCATAAGGTGTAATCACAAAACTAAGTTTCTAATTTTCAAAAAGTAGAGTACATGAACTACTTCATAAAATAGCTTGAACAATTAGGCAATGCAAAGATATAAACAATTGAACGAACCAAGTACAAAAATTCACTCTATCCATGAGAAACCAACATGAAACTTTAATCTATTAGGTGAGAATTAGGCCCGGTTTTCATCTATAGCATAATTTTCATGGTGGGCACAACAGGACACCCAAAATGCCATATGGCGATGTGGCAGCCTGAAGTAATTGTGCCAACGTTCTCGTCTTAAGGTCATGCACTAAGGCGCTCACCGCAATTACCACAAGCAGCCACATACTGCTATTACTAAGAAATGCTTAGGATTTAAAACTAGCAATACAAGCCTCAGAGACATAATATTACCTGAACCAACATATTACAAGCCATGGACAATAGATCTTCCCCATGCACACTCTCTTGAATGTCCAAGTCCTTTGAAAGCGGTAGATTCTTGCAATACAAATCTGTCATTTGAACTGCAAAGTCCTCTATATCTAACAAGAGCAAAAGGTCACACTCCAGTTGCCAGGTAAATCATACAACAACGGTTATGAATAATAAAGGAATTTAACGTTACTGTAAATAAAGTAAACAGAAACGATGGTACACATATCAGTACGTGTACATATAATAACACAGCTCAATGTACACCTTAAAATTTAAAAGGCAAAACTTCATTAGAGAGACAGATTGTCGTATACAAATACCCCAATAAGATTTGCCTCTGCAATGAAGGGATAAGAAGAATCAGAGGTCCATGTTGGTAATACTAAGGTTACAAAGCCACAAGTGATATGTGAACTGTCCTCGGGCACATTTTTCCTATGATAAGTGGAAAGCGAACGCCTAGCTCTTCCTAATTTCTTAAAGAATGAGAAGATTCTAATAAGAACACAAATAAATAAGTAAAAGCTTATTCATTAACCACAAGAGATCGTCCAACACTAGACATGCCAATAATACAACTTGATTAAAATACAATTTGCCCCCAGTTGGATTTAGTTTAAAAACCGAACCAGATTAACAACTGCTCAAGAGAGCAAAAAATCCAGGAAACTAAGCTTGTTGCAAAATCAACTAGAGTGGAGAAATATTAAAAAAGTGAGAATATAATAGGGCATCCAGAAGCAATCTATTACAATAAAAATTGAAGGAATTAATAAATTTAAAAAGGGAAAAAATATACTCTGTTCAGCTACAGGCCTAAAACTTTAAATTAAAAAAAAAACGTTCAAAAAAAAACCCAAACACTTGTCCAAAATCAAATCAATTAACCAATTGAAACACATAAATACGGATCATTAACATATAAAGGATCACAGTTGTCCTCAATTTGATATTCCAGTAATTCAAAATGGATACTCATTAAGGTATAAAAGCATCTTCATTTTTCCCACTCTATTTTACGACTATGCTATTGGTGGAAGGAACTACACAAGATAATAGCATGAGATGTATGCACAGAAAGTATATCAGGGGATAAAGGGCATAGTTAAAAGAGTGGACACCAGAAGGGCAATATACTTTCGCTGTTCATTAAGATTCTTCCACCAGCAATAAGGTATTATGAGAACAGTTAGCTAAAGATTGCTTGAACAATATCAATAGAATGATAGAATCTGTAGACAGTGCTCCATACCAGTTGCAGGAATAGTGCACATTTCTCCAATTAATTCTCGAACTTTAAAAACTGTAATTGATTGCCCAAGAAGTTTTTTTGGTGCTGTGGCAAGAGCTCCACAGCTTTCAACTAACTTCTCCAAAAGCTCATTCTTTTTATCACGAGTTAAAACTTCAAGAAACATCTCAACATCGGAAGCAAAGCAAGGCAAGTGACCAAACCTATGTATCCAATGAAAATATTAGATGACTGAATTGTTTACAGTTAGTTTTTTCAGATAAGCAATTCAAGAGTAGATGAGCATCATAATTAATTAAAGGGAAAAGATATACAACTTCCACTGCTAAAACTGGACATATCACTACCAATTCACACTATGATTAAGCTATCTTGCAGAACATGTCATTGAGAAGCTGCTGGTCATCCTAATTCTGTGCTTGACTGATTGTGACTTGTTACAATCTACAGTAGTTGAAAGTTGCAAGAAATTACAGCCTCATATAATAAAACACTCTAGATTTCTCATAAGTGCAAATGATGCATCGTCATAAAATCGTCACTTATAAGATAAAAGAAGTGACACTAAGGTGGAATTTTTTTCAAGTACCTATAATGTATCAGTTTCAGCCCTCTACTTATTTTCAGCCTCTGAGTGTGCTACACATGTTGGACACCTACGAACATGAAGTCGCATCGTTTGGTGCAATATTCTAACACCATCTATTATATTAAGAAAAATACCCTTCTAAATCCAAAGTTCTGGCAGTCATTAACTCAGGTAGACTTTAGATGTATATATGAGTTTGCAAATGACAAATCGACTGAGGCTTCACTTGTTTACTCAGCAGTTGTGTTATTTTCTCACTTAAAATAATACAATTGTACAGTTTTCGAGTTTGGCTTTGTTTATCATATCTGCATGATTGTTTCATGTGGTTGGTGTGCTAGTATCATGCTTTTAAAATAATCAAATAGTAGATATCCTACAACTATGTCAAATTTTATGAAAACAACTAAAGAACTCGAGCCTAACCTGCAGAAGTATTGCATCATTGCCTCAATTAGCTTGTCCATATCTCCCCTGCCATAAATAAGCTTCCTTTTTTCAATTTCAAGACTTGCCAAGTATGGGCATCTTATTGAGTCGCTACTCGCTTTTTCAGCTAGCTTCAGTGCAAAATCAGATGCCCTCGAAATACGAGAGTCAAACTGCACATACAATTGACGATATCATGATGTAGGAAAAACTTTGCAAACAAGTACTAGTTGAAAACTAATATATCTATGAAGCGAAGAATGCACCATTTCATCTGTTAAATGCAAATTCTTGAAATCACCAGAATTCGGAAGATGAATCGATTTGTCCTGAGCTCCCTTGCTCCAGTTAGTGCCATCTCCTATTAAACAGCTTAAGTAGTTCTGGAAACACTCCCAGTCATCAGGACTGCAAATAGTAAGAAACAAGGGTTCAGAGTACCAACTAACAAGCAAAGCCCACATCAGGTAGAATAGGCAGATTACAGAAAGAAATAAGCACCTATTTTAAGTACCTATTTTTTGCTTTTGCCCTCAGGTAACAACTTTTAAGTCAGATTTTTAAGTCGTTTTGGGATTTTACACAAACAAACCATTCTCCGTCTCTTCTTTAACAAAATAAAGAGAAAAACACAAAAAAATGGAAGCTTGTCTAACTAAAAAATTAAAAGCTCGGTGTTGGAAAATGTATATTTCAAAAATTATTGCTCTTAAGCCTTGAAGGTCGTTACAAGTGTGTACTAGTAGGACTTGGGACATAAATCTTGTGTCCATGAAAAATATACACTTCAATCTATTAGCCTATCCAAGGGTATATAAACTGCTCCTTCCTACTAAAATTTAAAGACAAACACAACAAAACCAAGCCTAAACATAACAAAATAATCATATGATAGTATCAAATATTTACTCTGCAACCGAAATTGCGACTAGTCGAACAAACTATGAACCAATAACCAATTGCCAGCTAGAATGAAGAAAATAAGCAAATATAACTGGATATGTGAATAAGCTACTCGAACATCGATCAAGATCCCAAAAAGGATAGACTATTTTGTTACAATTTTGGCTATTGATGTGTCAAGGGCATAAAAAAAAAGAAATTATTTGTAGAAGGAATGAAAGCAGATAAAGATTTTCGTAAATTATCTTGGGACTAGCATGCAGAAAAACTTACCATAATTCTATAACTCTCTGAAATATATCAGCAGCTAGAATATAATCACCTGCCCGGGCAAGAAGCCTCCCCTGTCAACTTAAAGTTAAAGAATACCATTTTGTAAGAAATAGATGAAAAATAACACCTAACTTACACACGGAATCACGTATGCGCACACGCACACTCACAGATAAATATATATATATATATACCTACACACAGAGAGAGAAGAAAGTACATACACCAAGTTTTTAGAAAAGCGATCATCTATACTGACTTTCAAAAATAAACCTACTATAATATAGACATGAACCCTACTCCTATAACATTCTCTCTTTTGTCTCTGGTTCCTTACCGACAGAGGCGCCGACTAACTCGATGCAAAAACGTTATATCAGTTTAAGTTTACAAGGATGAGAATAACAAAGGATACTAAACTACATACACCATATTTCAAGGATAAATCACATATAGTTAATTATCTACTTTATCAACCATATAACCAATAATAATGATAAAATCGTCTTCATGTCTTTTGGTTTACTGCTCCTACTAATTATTCCCCCTCCCCCCTCCTCTTCTATTGAGTTCCCATCACAATTTGCAAGGTACTTTCAAAATGAATTAACACACCTATGAGCTGTTTGGTTTTAACAAGTACAGTATACTATATACTACATTTGCAAAGGTCTATTGCACAATTCACATATATGTAATTTGACAAATTACCTAAACTTTCCATCCAAACTATTTGAAAGCTCCAAATGTCTACTTCTCCCTGAAAGTGATCTACAACTAAAACATGTATTAAAATATTACTTTTGGAAGTTACCAAACTTAATATTAGAAATTAGTCTAAAATTATTTTCTCCAATCAAAAGCTCCACAAGTACAAGCTTATGTTACAAGTAGAATTCCAATTGAGATACATATAGTTAAAATTATGTACACCAAAAACTTATGAACCACCTTTTTTATATTTTTTTATTGTGAACACCCTGTTCAAATTTCAACTTCAGAACTCCTTCTTAAGTTCTTTCCTCAGATACTCAACAACTAGAATCTTCTATTCTACCACAATCACTGTTATCACGAAGACGACTAGTCGAATTGAAGGTACTCGGGCCCGAGACCTTTTGACACCCGCCTTGGCACCATAATAACCATGATTATGGTTTACAATCACCCCATCCGACTAATGGCAATACACAAGAATGGGATGGATATGAACATAATATTGATATGGGTTACTTTCCTTGATTTTCGCCATCACTTGTGTTTTTATTTTCTCGGACATGTTTGTTATTTGGTATTTGGATGTTATTATGTAGTAACTATGCTTAATTTGAACTTACTATTCTATTAGTTTTGATTTAAATTGTGAACTTGATGTGTTTAGCTATATTTTATATAAATCTAGTAAATATACGTATATGAACTACTTGTCTGACTTCTTCACTAGTCGGGTGACTTGTCGACTAGTCATCTTAAATGTAGTCTGACGTCAAGGCTCGACGGGATAACCATGACCACAATTCGATACTGACATGTAACATTGTTCTCATTATTCTAGACAGCATGAGTTTGGGCAGCTGATGCAAGTTATTTAATAGACTCTAAAATTTCGTTTCTCATATTGTACCTGAATAAGCTCCGTCCCACTCACATTCTCATTCTTGTATAAAGCATACACACATATACACCCTTTTAATAGTAAATCTCAATTAGGTAAAATTTGATGAGAAAATAATACAACAGAAGTCTTTAATATGAAACTATCAAATATCAACTACAATCGCTATAAGTGAGCCTAATTTTCAAATACAACAGAAGTCTTTAATATGAAGTCTTTAATTAGGTAATTTTGCCATCCTACCTGTATTCGAAGTTTATCAACTTCAATCACTATAAGTGAGCCTAATTTTCCCGAAAGAATCTCAAGAGCCTCCCCGAACTTGGATTGATATTCCAGTAGTGAGATGTAGACACTAAGAGCTGAAAAGTTACAAATGATTAACAAAAGAGATCTCAATGTTTAACAGAGAGAAGAGATAAAGCAAAATGCACCTTCTGGCTCATGCAAGTTATGAGTAGCAATATGCTTCTTAAGCAAACCCTCAGCTAAAAGCAACAGCTTGTTTTCCCCTGAACCACAAAATACCTACCAACAAAAAGAATTCATTGGATAAGCAATTGAACAAGGCTTATAATAAAAACATTAGGTTGTTTACCTATAGCTTCTTCTCGGAGTAATTACTTTTATAAAAGGAGAACACAACTAGATTCAAATTCAGAACAAAATATATAACAGTTCACGTTTAGCATAAAACCAACATATAATGGTTGATTTGTCCTTGTGTCACAATCAGGCAACATTACCTAAATCAACACATTGTCACACAAAAATTATCCAAATTATAGATGAGATTATGTGATCAGAAATTAGAACAGAAGTCTCATTCTTCTCTTTCCATGAGAACTGAATGATCTAATAAAGGAAATTCCAAAATTTGATTTTAGATGCTTTTATTAAGTTTGTAATAATTTCAATATATAACAGAAAACAAATGTGATTTTATTATTACTTATGTTTTTATATCAATGCATACCCCCATAATAAACCAACCAATGCAATACGACATGATTATGACTTATGACTTCGGCCGGTGGTAACGTAAAACTTGCTAGGTTTGAATATTATGAAATGTAAACAAATCAAAAAGTTCAATATTTCAAGTTCAAATTTAAATATGTATTAGTAGAAAACCACCATAGATGAAGTAAACAAGTTACAAATGCAAAGTAACAATGATACATCCAAATGACATGAAGGGGACTGATGAAATATATATCTAAAAGTTAGATTCTTTAGTTTTCTACTCCTGTTTGGCATAGACTAGGTCAATTTGAACATAAGACTTATAACAACGTATGAATAGCACTCTTGTTCCTCTAGCCTACTGTTATTTCCATCTATTTGATAACTTCAATTCATTCTATTTCAAACTTCAGTTAAAAAATATAATGAAGGTAGCATTTAATTATCAGAGAGTGCATATAAAAATTAAAGACGAGCAAGTAGAGCAGGCAGAACCTGCAGCTGAAAGCTACAAACTGCCCACAGCAAGAACCTTTCTTCACCAACAATCTTGTACATTTTCATAGCTATCTGCACGATAATGTTAAATCCAATTCCAATTATGCTACTTAAAAAGTTGCATTTTAAAAAAATTAAGCAATGGAATTCATAAAATAAAAAAACGAAACAAGTAGAAAAGAATAGTGAACTATTAAATACCATCAACCTGTTGTTGCTTCACAAATGAATACTCTCTGACATAACAGTTGAAAAGTCCCGTCATCAGCTCCACGTTATTTGGGAATTTCCCGCAAGCATACTCATAACAACTCGTAGCCACATCCACTGATGGGATAGAATTAATATAAGTTGGGTGAAATTTTCAGATAAACTGTAAATATATATCAAGTGGTGAAAAAAGACTGACAGTGATCAAGTCTCTGGAAAACTATTTGCAACGTGCTTAAAGTGAGATCATCAATTGAGATGGAAATACTGGTAAACAACATCTCTTTAGCAGTAAGGCACACAGAAAGTGCTTCATCCAATTTTCCCATCCTTTCCAAAATAAGTCCCTTCAATGCCTACACATAATAGTAGATATATCAGCATCAGTCCAACAAAAACTAATCAACTCATAATCGCTAATCCACGAGGACTTGATTCTTCTGGCATAGATGTACTTATATCTTCAGTCTTTACTATATGACAATCTATCAAATACTTGTGAAACATTATAATACAAGACAAGAATAAAAAAAAAAGTAAAACGATAGATAATTATGGATTAACCGCAGAAAATCCAGAAGCCTAAGGTGATCCAACCGCAAAAGAAATACTACTTGTAGGATTTCTCAACAACACAAGAGAAAATTATGCATGGATCGCAACCCATAGCAACAAGAGAGAACAATCTCCATTCCAATATTAATCAAAATCTTTTTATAATAATATATTACATCTCCTTACATAGGAGTAAACCTCGTAAACTTAGACACCAAGCAAGATATCAATAATAAACGAAACAAATCATTTTCTTATTCTCTACCATATTCTAGAATATTCCTAATTAACTATATATATAATATAATTAAACTTTATAATGAATTACAATTAAAATTATAATTCCATTCCTAAATAATAACATAAAAACACACTCCCTCCGTTTTTTTATAAGTCGCTTTGACTTTTGGCACACACTTTTAAGTGCTTTGACCGTATAGTAAAATTTATGATTTTCAAAATTTTCTTTTTTTGAATTAAAATATGTATTCTATATTTTAATACAAAACAGAAAATTTTAAAAATAATAATTTTTACTATGCGATCAAAGCACATAAAAATGTGTGCCAAAAGTCAAAGCGACTTATAAAAAGAACGGAGGGAGTACAAACTAATATTTTAATTTCTCGTTCCGCGTCACATCAAGTACTTGTAGAGCCGTAAACGAACCGAACTCGGACAAACTATTAACGAACATGAGCAAAAAATTATTGATCCAAACAATGTACGGTAATATTATCGACAATTTTCTTTGTCCGAACTCAAGTTTGGTAATAATCGAACCGAACACGAGTTGTTCGTGAATATATCAAACACGAGCGAACTCAAGCGAGCTTAACGAACAGTTCAATTCATTTCAGCTTAATTTATTCAATTATCAAGACTTTTAGTTTTAATTTTGAATTTTTAATTTATAAGCAGTAATCACTCATATGCAATGTCTAATAATCAATTGACATATCATTTTATTTTAAATGATACTTGGTGGTAAACTTATAAAATGGTAGGGGTAGATTATAAATATAATATTAATTTATATATATACTTGTTTATTGTCGAACAAACTCGAGCTTAACGAACTCGAACCGAACTTGAGTCGAACATGTATAAAGTTCAGTTCATTAAGATTATCGGACAAAAAATGTGGTTCAAACTCGAGTTCAATAGTATTTATGTTGAACAGAGCTTATCGAACTCGAACACAAGCGAGCTTAACACAAACAGTTCGTTTACAACTCAAGTTTTACTTGTAAACCATATGAATTCTGTTGTGCTCTCCACTAATGAAAACAATCAAACACCAAAATCTTTTTATGCATACTTTTACAATTTTTGAGTTGGGGATGAAATAATCTTTCATTACATTCCCACGGCATAGAAAAAAAGGTGCAAATTACCCAATAGACCTACGTCTTTGCTATCAAAAACTTGTTATGATAGATTTGGAGAATTTCTAACCAGTTAAGAACCGCAAGTAAGCAAAAAGTTTCTATAACATCAAAAGCTCCACAATCAATTCCCAAACAATTGCAATCATTGTCATAAACCTTGAAGAAGAATAAACAATCTGCATCCCGTATCTGGCTAATTATAAATAAAATTATGCATCTACATCTACAGTGTTAATAAGCTCAATTACGACGCATTTAGCAACCAAAAAAAAGCTCACGAAATCAGATGCTCTTTCTGGCTTCCATTTCAATTTACTATTGTGTTACTATTTTTATTGTGGACATTCCTGAAGAGTGAAACTTAAATTGCAAAAAAAAAAATAGATGAATTTGCATCAGGAAATATATTGTGTAACTAATTACAATAATCAGTGTACATTAGATTTTATTAAAAGCAGGTGATTGTAAACACTGATTAAATATTTTTTATCTGCTTGTCACCATATGGAGCTATTAAATGGAACTAAACAAAAAATTGCGATAATCAAGTCAACTGCAGTAATTTATACCAAAATAAGTTAATTCGAAATAATTTATAATCAATTATATCCAAGCTAATTAATCCATCATAACACTCTTACAATTCTTTAGATGTTAAACAGTCAGGCCACAAAAGCATTATTTGTCAGGCTAGCTTTGTCACAACTCATATGAAAATAGAATGTCGATCCCAATTCAGTAGCAATACACACAGAAGTAATCAAATAAGGTGCACAGAATAACTGACTCAATTACGAAAAAACAGAACAAGATCAACCTCCAGCAATCAATCCACGAGTAATCTCATTAGCAAGTAGTAGCTTATTCAGATAATATTAGCAATATTTATTACCGGTAATTTCCGTGTTGCTTTCCTTTCCTAGTAACCTCCTTCATCCTCAAATTATAATCAATAAAAAAAACAATTCATAATATACATTCTCTATACAAACAAACTCTCAGTAATACACCAAATTGTAGTAGATCAAATTCAAACTCTAACTATTACGAATCGATAAATAAACTAAACAAACATATTGAATTAAACTTACAAGTGCATAATAAAATAAGAATATATTAGAAAGATACTTACAAGAGCATAAGGAGATTTAGGATACTTAGAAAGCAAAGTAGCGCTGAGTTTGAGAGCGTTCTTAAATTGACGAGAATCGATGGCGTCCCATATAGGTCGAACACGACGCTCTGGAATCCCACTCGCCATTCCAAACTTCGACGCCATTTTACAGTTGGATTTCTTTCAATTCAGAAGAATTCAGTGAAATCTCTCTCCTGACTCTCTCTCTCTCTCTCTCGCTCTCTCGCTCTCTCGCTCTCTCTGTCTGTGTGTGTGTGTGAAATTGATTGAGAAAGAGTGGGTGTTTGGGAGAGTTTACTGCGGGCTAGTGAGGTCTAGCATGATACTCTTTTGGGTATAGACCTAGGCCGTGTTTGGATAGAAATATATCATCGCTTATTTTCTCGCCTTTTTTGAATAAAATTGTTGATGCAAACGAAATTAATTTTTAATATTTATATTATTAGAATTAAGATAAAAGGTCGAGATTAATTCAAGAAAATAATTTAGTCAATTATGTTTTTAGTAATATATTTATTTATTTCATTTTACAGAATTATGAGATACAATTCAATTTTTTATTTTTGGAAAATTTCAAATTAAGCGGAGCTAATTTTTTTATCCTAATTGCAAAATCTTGAATATCAAATCAAGTTTTAAGGTACTGCACAATTTTTATATTGTATATTGTACGAGTGAGGGTTTATTAACGTATTACAAAAATCAATCTCAGGAATAATTCATATAATATACTGGAATTGTATTGCGGTTTGTACTGATGTATTTAATTTTATTTTATATTTTTATAAACTATTGTAATCATAAAGGAAAATAAAGAATGCAGAAGAGGTAGAACTTTGTATGTAACTTTGGTTTTGTACTGTTTTTGTTATGCTCTACATTTAGTTTTGAAAAATTAGTTAAAGAATCATGAAACCGTGATTGAATAATTTTTTATTAAGAAATTTTAGGACCATTACTTTGTATGTAACTAAGAATATAAATTAGAGCATTTGTAGTCGGCGAGTAAAATCAAAATGTTGGTGTATAGGTATATTGCAACTCGGCGAGTATGTAATTCGATGTTGTGTTATCGATTGACTTGACTTGATATATTAATTAGTTTTGTAAGTGGATAACAAAGAAATCGTAATTAAGCTTATTGAGAGGTTGTATGATGAGCATAATGAATTACTTGAAAGGTATATTGCACTGTATATGATATATTAGGCAGATGTGCTGGGAGTTATTAGTTGTTACAGTGTAAATGTCGTATATGATATAGATATCGAAAATTTAACTTCGGACATAAATGAAGTAGGGAAAATTAGAAGTATGAATATATAAAAATGTGAAAGTGACAATATAACATGCAATCCACATGTGATGTGAGTTTGAAAAGGACTAAAAATATTTAAGTCATTTTGAATATGAAATTTCAGTATGACTAATAGTGGGAGCACATATCGACGTAATTTGAATAATTATAAATTTATTGATTAGTGGGAGTTATGAAAAGAATTTGACTAAGAAGTCAAGTGGGAGATGTTGTATTTGACTTATTTTGTCAAATATATTTAAAGAATAAAATACATTAATAATGTATTTGAAAGTTACAAATATTGATTATGTGAATATTGAATATATAAGTTACATATCTATTTATGTAATGACATTTATATATGATTCAATGGGAGTTTAATTGGACAGTTTTATCTTGGAGTGGAAGAGGTATTAGAATTGCATATATATAGTGGATTATTCCACATAGAAAAAATGCACTCAAAAAACAAGAAAAGAGAACTTGTTCTCAAACACACCTGCAACTCCAAAACACATATTTATCTATGATTTATTTCTAGGAATTAGATATACATATATTGTAACATCCCGTATATTTTTATAATATATTTAGTTATATTATTTAATATTAGGAATAATATTAGTGAGTTATTATAAATTTATTAGTAGCATATATTTTTATATTTATTTTATTATGAGGATATTTTATAAAATATTATTAGTCAACAAGAGGAAAAAAGAAGAGAAAAAAAGGAAAAGAGAAAGAACAGAAAAGGATTTAGGTAGATGATTGAGAAAGAGTGGGTGTTTGGGAGAGTTTACTTGGGACTAGTGAGGTCTAGTATCTAGTGAGAAAAGTATAATTAATTTCATCAATTTTAGTTAAATAATTTATAAATTAAATCAATTCAAGATGAATTAATTTAAGTAGATAAATTAAATAATTAATTAAATTTTCATAGAGAATTAATTAGTTTCTTCACTGAAAACCATTGTATATTTGACTTGAGTCTTTCCGTCTTCACTGTCTTTTGTTTGAAAATCACTTAAGCTAGGTGATAAATATTTATTAAATTAGTTGACACTCAAATGTACTGTATGGTTCATTTGTATCATACTAAAATAAATATTCTTCACCTTTTAACTTTAAAAGTTGTGATCTTCTGTCTTTTTCTTGCTTCTAGCTTTATCTATATTATTTTATTCTTTTGGAATCTTTTTGTAATAGCCACTTGAAATTTTCTGAATCTTCTGAACTTTTCTGAAATACTACTTCTTTATTTTTCGCCGACGCTTGAATATAATAATGAACTTATTCTGGTGTAGAGTAACAACCTCATCATAATCCTTCTGATAATCTGATTCTTCATGACTAGTTGACTTTCTTCGAACTGATTCATGTTATCATAATTATTATTTACTGCTTTTTCTTATCTGAGTTGAGTTGTCATCTAATTATTATAAATAGGCCTAGTCATATGTCTTTCAATTATTATTAGACTTCTTTTCGAGTAATATATATGTAATATATTTATGATGTTATTTTGATTTGGGAAATATTGTAAGAATCTGTCATGAGTGGATTGATCTCATGTTTTGGCACCTCTTATGCAGTGTATTTAAATAGTATGAGAGTGTCGCCGGAGTTATGAGACACGTAGAGTCATGAATATTATTTATGTTTATTTTGGTCATTTGGGTAGCATTGTATTTTGTACTGTGCAGGCCCTGCGAGATTTTGGATAACATTTGATTTGTTCTATGCAAGCCCGATTGCATATTCTGGAGAACCAAAATGTATGATATCCTGTAAGTGTAAGATTGTCTCCCATATCAGTAAGTAAATTTGCATTTCAGTATTTTGTCATTATAATATGTGACTAGTAAGAGTATGTAAGTTGTAAGAATATATTGTGTAAGAGTAAGTTTATTTTTATCAGGATACAAGTATATATGTTAATATTATTCATTTAAGCATCATTGATATTTTTCTTATTCAATTGTTATCATCACTCATCGTTTCAACATTCATTTTATATTTATATTATCATCGTTTTAACCCTTGTTCACCTTGTGCATTATTTTATATATCTGTATATGAGCCTTTCGCTCACTGCTGGTCTATGTTTATTTGTTTCCCCGACCGGTAATCATAA
This sequence comes from Oenanthe sinensis, assembly GCA_028671895.1. Classification (NCBI taxonomy): domain Eukaryota; kingdom Viridiplantae; phylum Streptophyta; class Magnoliopsida; order Apiales; family Apiaceae; genus Oenanthe; species Oenanthe sinensis. The sequence continues at coordinate 43,960,700 of CM053803.1, forward strand.
TTAAGTGGGCTACCTTTTGAGAAGAGTGTGAATTGCTGATTTTGAGGAGTTTGTTTAATTCTTGGTTTTTATTTGTTAGAGTTAATAAATATGGATTTAGATTTAAATTTGGATAGTTGAGCTGTAATGTTATCTGCCCTTAAGTACACTAAGTTTGGAGAAGGGGGGGGGGGTTCAATACAAACTTAAGAATTAATTTTAATTCTAGCGGAATGAAGTTTGTTTCAAGGACAGTATTTTTGAGTATAGAGAGAACTGATGTAACTAAGAACTTGACAAGAAAAATATTGAAAACAAAATACAACAATGTTAAAAATTACTAGTGAATTGGTTTTCCACTAGTATGTTTTTGCTTTCAATTGATCTTAGTACGAATACCAAGCTGCTTACAAAGTGAGTTTTGAACTCAGAAAAGCACTACAAGATACTGCCTATTTTTTTGTGCTCTTTGAGTTCTTGATATTTTTCTACACACTTTGCTACTGTATACTTCTAACAACTATATAGAAGTTTTCTTCACTCCTAATTTATATCGACAGATAGCAATATAAAATTACAACTTATATTATTTACATGAAAATAGAAACTAGCTACTAGCATAGTCTTCTTTTTGAACTGACTAGCCCTGAAAGTATCTTTGTCTTGATACATTCCTTGAATACTGTGTTGCCTTGAAAGTCTTCACAATCCTGACAGGACTGTCTTCCATTGATTCAGTTTCTGCACAGTTCCCATACTTTTTGTCTTTAACTAAATTGGGAAACCTTAATCAACCGATAAATGCTATTAAGCTTATCAGTTGATTCTCATTTGCTTATCCATCGATGGATGGGATATCTGTTGATCAGTTGATGTGTCGATGGATAATTGAGTTATCCATCGACTCCCTATCCATTGATGGTTCCTTATCCGTTGACTGTCTTTATCCATTGATGACTTGCATCTGTTGATAGCTTTCATCCGTTGAGTAGTGTTTTCATCCATCGACTTCAACATCAGTTGATCACTTCACTTGTGAGAATTCTGACTTAGAATATTTCCAATTGATCAGTCATTCTTTACATTTGTTGAGAAGCTAGAAATTGAAGTCAATAACATCAGTCGACTACTTCATAGCATCCATCGAGGCAATACAATCAGTTGATAGTGAAACATAAATCAATGCTACAATCCAGTTTATCAGTTGATAAACAATCTTCAACTGATAACTGGTTTCCTAGTCAATGGATATTTATAAGTCATATCCATCGACCAGTTATAAAGTAATTTTAAGTCCCTATTGAAATTCTAAGTAATTTGTTATCATCAAAACTCATAATTCCTAACAATCTCCCCCTATTTATGAATATGTGAAATATGCATAAATTTTTTGTTGATGATAACAAAACTCCTAAACATTTTTATTCTTAGCAAGAATTACAATATTGACAAAGATAGTTTGAGACAGAGTAATCAGATACCAGTAAAAGATGAATTCTGATAATTTTGATGATTGAGATTGAATCTTCTATCTTCTTCTCTTTGACTCATTCATCTTGTCTTCATTTTCTTTCATCTTTCTGTATAGAGTTCCCTTCAAGATCTTCTCATCTTCAACCCTGTAGTCCAATTGACTTGCTAGATGATTCAATTCCAGATTAGGCAGTTTGTCTATTTCTTGACAAATGTCAATACACTTTTCTCTGCCTTCTCTGTCCTTATATATCATCAAGTAGAATGGCTCATGAATCACCTTTCTTCCTTCAGGGTTCCAGATCTTTATCCTGTCATCCCTTTCTTCTTGAACATGTGCCTCCCTCATCTTCTTCATTCTTTCAAGGATGGCCTTTCCTATCTCTTCAATTAGATAATACTTCCTATTGAGCATAGTGTAGATTTTCCTTAAGATACCATATCCTTGATCCAGGACTTGATTGAATGTAAAAGTTGAATATGATCCATCTTCATACTCAATGTGAAGAAGATCAACATCCTTCTTCCTTTGTCCTTTTGCTGCAATCATTCCTTCAACTTTGATTGGCACAAAGTCTTCAGATTTGTGTTTGAACACCTCTATCTCTCTAGCTTGATTACTCCCAGAAGCTTGACCTTCAACCTTGACTTCTTTTGGCTTCTTCTCTTTGTCTTCTTTGTCTTCAACAACCAATTTTCTCTTAACTCCAGAAGTTCTTGGTGCATCTACAGGCTTGTTTGCTCTTTGCTTCATTCTTGGCCTCCTTTCACCTTCTTTTCTTCTGGCTTCTTTAATTAGCTTATCCTCCTCATCATATTCCCTTTGCAATTGAATAGCTAATTCTTCTTGTGATTTTTCTTGTTGCTCCCTTTCTCTTATGCCAACTACTATGGCTTTGCTCAACAATTTTTCACCTCCACCTGTGACAGCTTCCACTTTCTTTTTGCCAATTTCATTCAGTTTGCCCTTTCCTTTCCTGTCACCAGGTTCTGAGCTACTTGAATTGGTCTCCTTGATTTTGCTGGCAATTGAATCAAATTGCCTTACAATATTTTAAGCCAACTCCTTCTTTGGATCTGTAGACTTTGTCACCACAGCTTCACTTTCCTGCTTCTCCCCTTTTTGTTATCAGCAACTGGCTCTTGTGCTAATGACTGGGACAGGAGAAGGGTTTCCAAGTTTTTGCCCAGGAGATTGATTTGAGTGACTTGGTTCTTCATGATTTGCTGCATGTGGAGCTCCATAGCAGTTACTCTTTTCTCCAATGCAACTACCTTGTCCTTGGCTGAATACTCAATATCTAACCTTTGCTTGATTCTGGTGAACATTGTGAGGCTGAGTCTAGAATCAATGGTGTGGTCAAAATGCATCCTAGAACTGTCAATTTTTTCCCTTATCTTCTTCAACTTATATCTGGAGCCTGTGACATGCATTTTCTAGATCTTCAGGTTGTCTCTGTAGAAGTTCAGAATTCTTCTGTGCAAGGGATCCACCACATCCACCTCAGCCATTGATCTTCTGTAATGAGATGGCCCTTTCTGTGTCAGCTAAACTGGTTTCATCACTGGCCACTTGTGGATCTAGAAGTTCATCATCAGAGCTGTCTTCAAAATCTTCAGGGTTCATGTGGGATACATCATCAGGTTGACAGGCCAAAAACTACTTCTCACTCTTGAATTGCTCCTCTGTTTGCACCAAACCCATCATTTGCTCAGCTACTTGATTAGATGCTGCTGCTAGTTCTTGATAATGAGGATCTCCATGTTGAAAGGTTGAAGCATCAAGATTGACTTCAATTTCATCCTCCACCTCCAGGTTGACTTCTGCAACTCCTGCAGGAACTCCATGGCCTATAACTCCCCCTGACTCTAGCCCCAACTCCTAGGTGAGTTCTGCTGCAACCTGCTCAGTTTTAGAAGATGATGCTTCATTAGATTGAAAGGCTGGTTGCTCTCTATTCTTTTCTCTCTCACTCTCATCACTCTGTTTTTGCATCAGGATCTCATCCTGGATTCTCACCTCTCCCTCACTAAGCTCTCCTTTTGCATCACCTTCTAAGGTGGAACTCTCTTTTCTCACACCCTCTCCTTTTGCCACCTCAGAAGAAGTTGAGGGCCCCTCATTCACACACTTTCCTTTTTCCAAGGTATGCAAACCTTGCCTCTCACTCACCTCACCCACTCCACTCAATCCTAATAGGGTGTTGGCCACAATTGTTTCAGTGGATGGTTCATGAATTGGAATAAAATGCTCAATCGATGGATAAGAGATATCCATCGATGAAGGAATATCTGTTGATGGGTGCTCGTCGATGGATGTAAGGATATCCATCGATGGAAGTGAACTAGTCAATGGATATTGAAATGTATCAGTTGATGGAATGCCATCCATTGACTTGTTGAAATTTTCAGCATTTTCCTGATCAACCAAAGCGTTAACCTTATTTGGTGATGCAGGTGAGAGTGTTGGCTCCACCCTGAGTTGTAAAGAGGGTGAATTTAAAACAATGAAGTTGTCAATCAACACTGTTTCTGAAGAAATAGATTTTGAGGGAGATTGAGGAGAAGAGACAGATAGAGAATGGGGTTGTGCCTCAGGAAGATTCTGAGACACATCAAAAGAAGAGAGTGAAAGCTCCACCAAATTTTCATTTGGCTTTGCATGTGTGTGTACCCTGTGCAGTATTTGTAACCTTCTTTCTCCTTTTATATGGCTGTATTGTTTGGTGTTCCTTATCCCCATCTGATGGTCCTGGTTGAGACCTCTTTTCAATAGTTACACCTTTTTGAGAAGATGCAACTAGGGATGTGTTTAAGTCCTTTACTACAGCCTCAATCTGTTGGGAGATTGGGCTGGTGGCTGGCTGGTTTCTCTCAATCTCACTCTCCTTATCCTTCTGGCTTTCTTGATGTTGGCTAGTTCCCTCACCCTTATCAACCACCTTCACACTCCCCTCAGTGGTTTTTCTTTTCTTAGTTTTTACAACAGTAGTCTTTTGAGAAACTACTGAGGTGGTTTGTTTAGACTTGTGTTTGGAAGGTTGTGCAACTTGGGTAAGAGGGATGGATGCACTTCCATCTCCCTCCATTGTTACAGAAAGCAAAGAAATTTGAGTGTTTGAGGAAGAAGTTAAAAGATTGAGATTCTTAAGATATACCTGCACAAGAGGAGGATGAATGAGACACAACTTAGGATGTAAGTTGATTCTCACAAGATCCTTGAAAACCCTCTTGTTTTGCATCCATAGCTCCAAGGACTCCATATCTGCACTAATCTTGTATTCTCCAATGGAGGCATTAATAATCATCATGAAAAATCTAGCAAAATAAATGTTATTTTTCCTAGATGCCTTGGATCCTAACTTAGCAGTTAATTCATTTAGGAGTAGTGTGCCAAAATCGAAGTATTTATCAAACAGGACAGAATAAGCAATTTCTTGCATACTAGTTGTAATTGCATCAAAATTACTTATTTTCCTAGAAAATACTTTAATAATGGCATCAAAGAAGTAACTCCATTCTTTTCTAAGGTTTTTCCTAACAACTTCTCCTAATCCTATTTCAGCATTTGCATAATTAACATATTCTAGCATGTCCCTAATTTCTTTTTCAGTTGGAGGTTTATCACAATTATTTGCAGGTAATTCTAAGCATTCAGATAAAGAAGTACTAGTAATGGTGTATGAATTACCTCTGCAAGTGTAAGTGATTACCTTCCCGTCTTGTGATACTTCTGTAGAGTTCCACAGTTCCTCAACAAATGAACACACAATTGTGGGTGCTTCACTGAGAGCTTTGGACACTTTGCAGTCACCCAGGAATCGCATCAAGGGATGGAAATCCACGGGAGCATCGTTCAACGTTAGGCATGCTGTGAAGTTGTTCTGCTCGTAGATGAACCCAGTGGAGGAAACAATCTTCTTTTGTGGTGCCATTTGTCAGTTTATTCTTAAGAGATTAAAGAGAACTTGGAAGAGCTTAAGAGAATTAGAGAGAATTAGAGAGAATTAGCTTGAGAAAGAGACAGAGTTGCAGAGATTAGAGATAGAAAATAAAATAGCAAGTAGGAATGAATTGTTAATTGTAACTGCTATTTATATTTTCTGATATTAAAATGACTTGAAAAGTCTTTTTAATTAAGGATATAACTGTTGATGAATAAAAGAAAGTAGTATGTTACCCTAAGTGGTAATTATGCAATGGCTATAATCTGATCAACGGATGAATAAAACTATAGAAATTCTATTACTATCGACGGATAAAATAAAGAGATAATCATTTATCGATCGATCACTAACTACCAGGGTAATTATCTATCGATAGATAAATATCCATCGATAGGAATAAAATTTATCTGTTGATCAAATAAGAAAGAATTTATCCATCGATAAACAATTACTGAGGTAATTATCTGTCGATAGATAAATATCCATTGAGAGGAATAAAATATCCATTGATAATTAACACATTTATCAATTGATTACTTGGTTTCAACAGATAATTGTGAACAATGGCTACAAGACAAAGAAAACTTGACAGAAATTTTAAGATTGAGCAAAATTGAGCATACCTAACTCACAGACTAATCTATTAAAAGTAGATTCATCTAGAGGTTTGGTAAAGATGTCTGCAAATTGTTGTTCACTAGGGACAAAATGTAATTCAACCGTACCATTCATTACATGTTCCCTAATGAAATGATACCTTATGTCAATGTGTTTGGTTCTGGAATGTTGCACAGGATTTTCTGTTATTGCAATGGCACTTGTATTGTCACAGAAGATGGGAATCTTGTTCAAGTTGAACCCATAGTCAAATAGTTGATTCCTCATCCACAATATTTGTGCACAGCAACTTCCAGCAGCAATGTACTCAGCTTCTGCAGTTGAAGTTGATACTGAATGTTGCTTTTTACTAAACCATGACATAAGTTTGTTTCCTAGAAATTGACAGGTGCCTGTAGTACTTTTCCTGTCTATTTTGCAACCTGCATAATCTGCATCTGAGTAGCCTATTAGATTAAAACCAGAATCTTTAGGATACTAAATACTTAAATTTGATGTACCCTTGAGATACCTAACAATTCTTTTAATAGCCACTAAATGAGATTCTCTAGGATCAGCCTGAAATCTAGCACATAAGCATGTAGAGAACATTATATCCGGCCTACTAGCAGTTAAATATAAAAGAGAGCCTACCATGCCTCTATAGCTTGAAATATCCACCTTAGCTTCCTTGGTGTTTAATTCAAGTTTAGTGGCAGTGGCCATGTGAGTTTTTGCAAAAGAACATTCACTTAAGTCAAATTTCTTTAATAAATCATGAATATACTTTGTTTGACTTATAAAAATACCATCCTTAACTTGTTTGACTTGCAACCCAAGAAAGTAGGTAAGCTCTCCCATCATGCTCATTTCATATTTACTCTGCATTAATTTGGCAAACTTTTTGCAAAGTCCCTCATTAGTTGAGCCAAAAATAATGTCATCCACATAAATTTGTACAAGAATAATAGAGCCATTAACATTTCAACTGAATAGAGTTTTATCAACAGTACCTCTTGTGAAGTGATTCTCAATGAGGAACTGAGATAAAGTATCATACTAGGCCCTTGGTGCTTGCTTCAAGCCATAGAGTGCTTTGAGTAGATAGTAGACAAAGTCAGGGAAATTTGGATCTTCAAAGCCAGGAGGTTGTTCCACATAGACTTCCTCTTCTAGTACCCCATTCAAAAAAGCACACTTCACATTCATCTGATAGACTCTGAAATTAGCATGTGCAGCATAAGCTAGAAAGATTCTGATTGCTTCTAACCTTGCAACTGGTGCAAATGTTTCATCAAAATCAATTCCTTCTTCTTGTGAATATCCCTTTGCCACAAGCCTTGCTTTGTTTTTAGTCACAATACCAGTTTCATCCATTTTGTTTCTGAATACCCATTTTGTACCAATTACTGATCTATCTTTTGGTCTGGGCACCAACTTCTATACTTTATTTCTTTCAAATTGATTCAGTTCTTCTTGCATAGCCAAAACCCAATCAGGATCCATGAGAGCCTCTTCAATTCTTTTGGGTTCTTCTTGAGATAGAAAAATGCTATACAAACACTCATTTTGAGTAGCACTTCTTGTCTTGACACCATCTTCTGCATTTCCAATGATCAGTTCAAATGGATGGCTTCTTGTCCATTTTCTTTGAGGAGGCAAATTTTGCCTTGATGATGAGGCCTCATGATCATTTGTATTGAACTCAAAGTGATCTGAATTTGTAGATTGATTCTGAAACCCTCCCCCTGAAGTGGATACCCTAGATGTAGATTGTTGATTATCCGTTGAGGAGTTATCAGTTGATGCATTATCAGTTGATGGATTTCTATCAACTGATAAATTATCCATTGATGCAGTAACATCAACTGATATTGGGTTTCTAAAAACTTGAGGTTTTATAATTTCTGCCTCTTCATCATCATTTACATCATTTGATTCATTCTCAAAGTGCAGTATGTCATGATTTCCTTCATCAAACAAGCCTTGAATATTTTTATCATCAAATACTACATGTACAGATTCCATAACAATGTGTAGTCTGAGATTGTAGACTCTATAGGCTATGCCTGATAGTGCATACCCAACAAATATAGCTTCATCAGCCTTGGCTTCAAATTTTCCTAGGTTTTCACCTTGATTTCTTAGCACATAACACTTGCAGCCAAAAATATGAAGAAACCCCACTTTTGGCTTTTTGTCTCTCTTAATCAATTGATAAGGGGTCTTCCCTTGAGCTTGATTTACTAAGGAGATGTTTTGAATGTAACATGCGGTGTTTATGGCCTCAGCCCAGAAATATGTTGGTAGTTTGGCATCCTCCAACATGGTTCTAGCTGCTTCAATCAGTGTCCTATTTTTCCTTTCAACTACCCCATTTTGTTGAGGTGTTCTTGGTACAAAGAATGTGTGTATGATTCCTTTTGATTCACAGAACTCTTTCATTGTGGAATTTTTGAATTCTGTCCCATTGTCACTCCTTATCTTCTTTACATCCAATTCAAGGTTTTTCTCAACTTCTCTTATGTGCTTGATGATGAGATGACTAGCTTCATCCTTTGAATGCAGAAAATAAGTCCATGAGAATCTTGAAAAATCATCCACAATGACTAGAGCATACTTCTTCTTTGCAATAGACATGATATTTACAGGACCAAACAAATCCATATATAATAACTCAAGTGGCTTTTCAATTGATGATTCCAATTTTGACTTGAATGATGCATTCCTTTGTTTTCCTTTCTGACAAGCATCACAAAGTCCATCCTTGACAAATTCCATTTGTGGTAAGCCTCTCACTTGATTTTTCTTGACCAACAGATTCATGGCTTTGAAATTCAAGTGAGCTAATTTCTTATGCCACAACCAACTTTCATTTGTACTTGCCTTAGAGAGAAGATAAGTCATTGAATCTGCACTTGTTGAGTTGAAGTCAGCTATTTACACATTTCCTTTTCTATTTCCAGTCATAACCAGGCTTTCATCTACTTTGGTGGAAATTGTGCATGCTTCTGTTGTGAAACAAACTTTATTTCAATTGTCACATAGTTGATTTATGCTTAACAAGTTATGTCTTAAGCCATCAACTAATGCAATAGGTTCAATGATGACATTCTCTTTTGAAATCAAGCCATATCCCATGGTGTACCCTTTGCTGTCATCTCCAAAAGTTACTCCAGGGCCAGCTTTCTCCTCAAACTTTGTAAGCAGGGATTTATCTCCAGTCATGTGTCTTGAACACCCACTGTCCAAGTACCAAAGATTTCTTCTTTTTCCCTGCACACAGTCAAAACAAATCAAGTTGATTTTGGTACCCAAGTTGCCTTGGGTCCTTTCTTATTAGTTGCTATCTTCGGCTTGGTTTCCAATTTTTGTACCTTTGATTTTGGTGGTTTTACTTCCACTTCAACCTTAGGTGTTGGTTTCCTTACCTCAAAATTCTCAGTGCTAATATTTGGAATGCTCATGCTTGCAGAATTGGAAAAATTTGGTGCATGAAGATTATTAAACATATTCCATAGCATAACAGGCATATTCATGTTGGCAAATGCAAGATATGGATTAAACATATAAGGCATTGATGCATACTGAGCATGAATAGCATGAGAGTCACCTAAATGAGGAAAAACAGAATTAGAATGCATGTTAGGTATAACAGGCACATTGGTTGTTGTAGGCATGTTGAGTTTGCATTGCACAGATAAATGATTTTTACTACCACACTTAGCACATATCTTCCTAGGAGCATATTTGTCAGGTGTGTAGTTATTGTGTTTATTTATGCCTACTTTACCATTTCTGTTTTTCTTCTTCTTTTCATTTGGCTGAATATTAGGCTCTATCTTTTCCAATTTTTCTTTCAGTTGATCTTTAGATAAGAACCCTATATTGGCCTGTTCAATTTTGACTTGAGATTTAGAGGAGCTACTTTCTTTGACAAATTTAACAGGTCTGTTAAGCTTGGTTTTAATAACACACTTCTTAGCAGTTGATGATTCCTCAATCGATGGATAATTATCCGTTAGAATGACATTATCAATCGATGGATGATTATCCGTTGAATTGACATTATCAATCGATGGATAATTCTTATCAGTTGATTCAGAATTAGCAATCGATTGCTTCTTTTGCAAAGATTGATCTTCATCAATGGCTAATTTCTCAAGAGTTTCAGACAACATGGTGAAAGAATTTGTTCTATGAATGTCATTCATCTTCTTACTAGCTTTACTTGACCTGTTCCACTTGTCAATGGTTCTTAGTTCTTCTTCCAATTTTTCTTTCAAATTTTCTATTTCCTTTTTGCTCTCAACTAGCTCATTTCTAGCATCTTTGTTCTCTACCTTGAGTCTGTCCATTTGCACTAGCTCATTCTCTAGGAAATTATTTTTTTCAGTGAGAGTTTCTAAGGTTAATTTGAGCATAGTGTTCTCTTTGTTCAAGGACTTAAGAGTGACATGCAAATTATACAATTCATTTGACATTTCATTAATAGTAATATTGCATTCATCTTTGGATAACTCAGATAGGTTTGTAGAAATTACCTGATTGCTAGATGAACTAGCTTCCTGGTCATCTTGATTGGCCATTAGTGCAAGATTGATGTGTTCTTCTTCTTCTTCAGAATCCTCCTCAGCAGCCCAGTCCTTTTCTTCTGTCACAAAAGCCTTCTCTCTTTGTTTAAGCAAGTCAAAGTACTTCTTCTTATAGTCAATACCATCACTAAACTTTGACTTCTTTTCTATTTTAGGCTTTCTGCATTCACTTGAAAAATGACCAGCCGATCCACAGTTGAAGCATCTGAATTGAGTCCTGTCAACAAGATTTTTGCTTTGTTGAGTGTCTCTCCTGAACTGTGATCCAGGCCTTTGCATAGGATTCCTTTTGAACTTGAGTTTTGAAAATTTTCTTGATAGAAATGCTAAATGCTCATCTATTTCATCCATTTCATCTTTAGTGAATGACTCATCATCCTCACAAATTTCTTTTCCTTTCCCAGTAGAAGATTCATCATATCTAACATTACTTGCACCATTGTCATGACCTTCTTTCTTTCCTTCTTTGACAGGAGCAACTTCACCTGATTCTGCAACTTGCTTATCCTTGGCAACCAAAGCAATGGACTTTTCTCTCTTCGGACTTTTCTTCATCTTGTTGTAGCTCCAACTCATAGGTTTTCAAGATGCCATACAGCTTATTAAGAGTATATTCTTTAAAGTCAGGAGATTGTCTTATAGAAATAGTCATTGGTTTCCATTCCTTGGGTAAGGACCTCAAGAATTTGAGGTTGATGTCCTCAACATCATATACTCTTCCATATAATTTAAGCTCATTCAGCAGCTTTTGAAACCTACTATATGTATCATTGATTGCTTCACCACTCTTGAAGTGAAAGGCCTCATATTTTTTAATCAAGAGTTGCATCTTGTTCTTTCTTACTTGTTCAGTGCCTTCACAGAGGGTTTGAAGAGTATCCCAGACTTCTTTGGAGGTTGTACAGTTGATAACATTGTCAAACATATCCTTGTCAAGACCATTAAACAAAATGTCCATAGCCTTTTTATCCTTGTGTACTTCCTTCTCATCTTCATCTGTATACTCACTCACTGGTTTAGGAATGAGTTTGTCTGGTGCCTGAGTCCATCTGCATTTACACTTGTAACTATCTTCATAGGCACATGTGGACCTTTCTCTATGCAGTGAACATAGAAAGGATCAATGGACAGCAGATGCAAGTGCATTTTCACTTTCTAGGGAAAATACTCATCTTTCTCTAGAACTGGAATCTTAACTCCTGTGTCTTTTTTACCCATACTTGATGTACTTTTAGATCTTAACTTTCTGTATGTTGAAAGCCTGCTCTGATACCAATTGTTATATGCCCTTAAGTACACTAAGTTTGGAGAAGGGGGGTTGAATACAAACTTAAGAATTAATTTTAATTCTAGCGGAATGAAGTTTGTTTCAAGGACAGTATTTTTGAGTATAGAGAGAACTGATGTAACTAAGAACTTGACAAGAAAAATATTGAAAACAAAATACAACAATGTTAAAAATTACTAGTGGATTGGTTTTCTACTAGTATGTTTTTGCTTTCAATTGATCTTAGTACGAATACCAAGCTGCTTACAAAGTGAGTTTTGAACTTAGAAAAGCACTACAAGATACTGCCTATTTTTTGTGCTCTTTGAGTTCTTGATGTTTTTCTACACACTTTGCTATTGTGTACTTCTAACAACTAAATAGAAGTTTTCTTCACTCCTAATTTCTATCGACAGATAGCAATATAAAATTACAACTTATATTGTTTACATGAAAATAGAAACTAGCTATTAGCACAGTCTTCTTTTTGAACTGACTAGCCCTGGAAGTATCTTTGTCTTGATACATTCCTTGAATACTGTGTTGCCTTGAAAGTCTTCACAATCCTGACAGTACTGTATTCCATTGATTCAGTTTCTGCACAGTTCCCATACTTTTTGTCTTTAACTAAATTGGGAAACCTTAATCAACCGATAAATGCTGTTAAGCTTATCAGTTGATTCTCCTTTGCTTATCCATCGATGGATAGGATATCTGTTGATCAGTTGATGTGTCGATGGATAATTGAGTTATCCATCGACTCCCTATCCATTGATGGTTCCTTATCCGTTGACTGTCTTTATCCATTGATGACTTGCATCTGTTGATAACTTTCATCCGTTGAGTAGTGTTTTCATCCATCGACTTCAACATCAGTTGATCACTTCACTTGTTAGAATTCTGACTTAGAATATTTACAATTGATTAGTCATTCTTCACATCTGTTGAGAAGCTAGAAATTGAAGTCAATAACATCAGTCGACTACTTCATAGCATCCATCGAGGCAATACAATCAATTGATAGTGAAACATAAATCAATGCTACAATCCAGTTTAGCAGTTGATAAACAAGCTTCAACAGATAACTGGTTTCCGAGTCAATGGATATTTATAAGTCATATCCATCGACCAGTTACAAAATAATTTTAAGTCCCTATTGAAATTCTAAGTAATTTGTTATCATCAAAACTCATAATTCCTAACATGTAATTTTAAATTTTGGATTATAAGTTGTCGATATTGAGGAATTGAAACTTTTTATTCAATTTTTGGAGAATTTTCTTTACGGCACTGTTGTTGTTTTGAGACCTAACATGCCAGATGTCCTGCCTCATGTTTCTGTTTGAGCAAGAAATAGCAAGGTAGATATAAGATTCAAACTTTTGTACTATATTTTCATAGTTGTGGTATTTTTGCAGGACATCCACTAGATATTTAATTAGTTTTGCAACATTAGCAGGTTCAATTCTCTGCTTTCTTCCAAATATTTTGTCTAACCTTTAAGCAAAAGAAGAAATTTTTTTGCCAATGCGACAAACATCTGCAAATATAATTTATATGTAACAGATTGGAAAATTTTCTTTAATAATGAATGATTTCTGATCAGATGATGAAATGATGGGTTGACATATAATTGTTTATCATACATTTTTTCTTGCTTCTACAAATGACAGAGACCTTTTTTCCAAGTTAGTTATGATTGTGACTTGACAAAGTCCTGATAAAATGTAAGGTGTTTGTGCAAAGAAATACTAGTAAGTATGAAAAGCAGTTGATTGGTGTTAGTGAGATTACGAAGCTGTATGAATATTAATCGTGATAACTCAACACTAGAACATGACAAGTAAACAATATTACGCCTACACATAAATCAGGAAGAAATAAAGATAAGGCAGATATAGTGAATCAAGACATTAGAAGAATTTTTGAAGTCTATTACAGGTCACTAAAAGAAGTTCATTAATATGATCATGCCTCAGTGAAGAATAATGTTTGAAGACTTTAAGGATTTTAGAAGTGTTGAAGATTCAGTATAAAAGTGCCACTAGAATATTTCAGTGTATAAGCATTGATTGAATGTAGACAGTGTTCGAAGCATAGGAATCTAGAAGAATTGTAGACAGGGTAAAGACAAAGGTTAAAGAAGACAACTGCATTTTTGAAGTGGTACTCACTGAAAGAAGTCCGTTTGTATGCTCAAACATCAGTGAAGAACTAAGAATGAAGTGTTCAAGATTGCATTAGTAATGAAGACGTTGTCTAAGTACCAGAATAGATTCCAGTGAAAGTACAGTGTTTATTGATAGTTAGTGTTCGAAGCAATAAAGAACTGCAGCACTCCTATAATTTGATTTAAATACGAATATAAAGATCAAGATCAGTGTTAGTCACTTGTGAACCAGACCAGTGCACTAAGTGTCAACACAAAGGATTTGGTTAATATGTTCATTGTACAAGAAGAATTGACAGGAAGCCAAGTATACAAGGATTGAATAGAAGTTGAAATTACTCCAAGTCATTTTACATGGTGGAGAAAATCGACACCTAGTAACACTAGGTGAAGGAATTCGACATATAACTCTTAAGTGATGAAAAATATTCTAAGTCATGCATACATGGTGAAGAATTAGACACATAGCTTTTAAGTTGTCAAAAATATTCTAAGTCATGCATACATGGTGAAGAATTAGACACATAGCTATACAGGGAGTAAATTCGACACCTAAGCTGCACATTGATGAAGAATTCGACACATACCCTATTTGTGACCGAGGCAATTACATGTGACTAACGAATTCGACACCAAGAAATATTTTCTAAGTTCAAGTATATGGAAACAATATTCGTCACCTAGAAAATATCCACGGATTTCTCAAAGTCAACTCAAGTCAACATACATGGGAGAAGTTGTCGACACTCATAATTGTAGTTCAATTATTGTAAAGCCTACACAATAAAAACAAATAAATCTAATTCATTTGGTGTGAATACACACAACCACACAGAGAGATACAGAGAGAAACAGAAGCCAGAGAAGAAGAGATACAAAGTCATACACATACCTTCTTCATCGGAGTTTTATAATCTAGCCGGTTTATTATGTTGTAAATATATAGGGCTATTATAAAACACTCTATGTTAGATTGATTTCCTTTTGTACATACACAGATCGATACATTGTAATAGGAATCAGTCAGATCTCTTTGTTGTAGCGAAGAACTAATTTATTCATCGGAAACTGGTTCATTAAAACCGGGTGTAGTACCCCTATGGGTTTATATACGAAAGATATATTCCCCTAAACTTATCTCGTTTATTTACTTGCTAATTTTCTAGATCTGAAATTTTTATTCGTAAAAATAGAAAATTAGTAAGTCAGCCTCCTAAACGCTACAAGGACGCAAACTCTCAACAAAAGCAATAATTTAATTATCCATAAATTCTGAAAAGAATTTTAAATTGTTGTGAGTATCGTATTCAACCCCCCTTCTACGATACTTCCGGGACCTAACAATTGGTATGAGAGTTTGTTGATTGATATACAAATCAAGATCCGTAGCTTAGTAAATCTCAGCGTGCTGAAGCTGCTTTGAACTCAATGAGGCTTTGTTAAATAAGTTTAATTATAAACTTTTAATAATTTTATTTTATAAACTTTTATAAAATTTATTTTATAAACTTTTATTAGTTTATGTTATAAATTTTAATTATTTTATTTTATAAATTTTAAATTAAATTTATTTTATAAACTTTTGTAAAATTTATTTTATAAACTTTTATAAGTTTATGTTATAAATTTTAATTAGTTTATTTTATAAATTTTAAATTAAATTTATTTTATAAACTTATATAAAATTTATGTAATAAAATTTTATTAGTTTATGTTATAAAATTTAATTAGTTTATTTTTTAAATTTTATAAAGGTTTTTATTAAAATCTATTTAACAAAATTGGGTAGCTAGTTTCTGGACAAGTTGAGTTGCCAAGACATATCACACGCACCAATCATGTTGATCAAGTCAGGTGATTTGGTAATTCAAGTGAAATATTGTCCGATTGTTAATCAACTGGTAAGGTGCATGCGCGGAAAAGAGAAGTTACCTCAGGTGACTAGATTGGCTAGTAAGAAAAATCGACACTTAACCTTACGGAGTGAAAGCATTCGACACATACAGAATTTAAATGGTCCAAGGTCAAAGCCACATCCCCAAAGTATTATTTGGTACCCCAAGTTTTATATCCTTTAACCTTTAATTCTTATTTTAGATTTATTTATTTTTTCAGAAAATTTAAAATTCTTGAAAACTAATTTTTTTCTTAAAATATTAATTTACGGATTTTTAATTTTTAAGAAATTATAAATAATCTTGAAAATTAATTATTTGTAAATTTTTATTTTTGATTAATGTATTTTCTAAGAAAATTAAAAATTCTGTAAATTTAAGTGTTTCTTAAATATTAATTCGAGGGTGCTCAAGAGTTTGTAGTTGAAGATTTTTCTGGGCATTGAAGACAATTAAAATTGACTGAAGAAAATCCGATAAAGTTAATTCTTAAACAGGTTGAAGAAATAGTGGTATTAATCTCCTCAAAGTTTTACTCCATAGGATCTCATTAATATTTTGAAAGCTGCAAAAGAAGAAATTAATTTGGGTATAGTTTTTGGTTGATTCGAGTTGAATTTTTGGATGAAAAATCTTAGGGATAAAGTAGTGAAGGAGAACGAACTGGACTACCAGGAATCTCAGTACAAGCATTAAAGATTATTCTACAGGGAGATAACAAGAAGTTCGTGCTAACATTGCAGATCATCTGGAATGTAGGGTTACAGCCATAAGGAATCTAATGATATAACCACATTTTCTTTAGAGGAACTATTTGTGTGCTAAAAGCCTATGAACTAGAACAAGAGCTGAAGAAGATAATATTTGGTAAAACATGTTGTTGGCATATCCATTGTATTTGTGATCCAGGAACCAAATTTGATTGAAGTCAAGGTTGGAAACCTCTGAACAGAAATGAAATGATCCAAGAAGCTGAATTGAGGATGTTGTAGCTCAAGGTAGTGGTCAAGGTATTATAAGTGAGTATTACACTTTGAAATAACCTGAGAAACTAGACAACAAATCAAGCATGCAAGGTAATTGGAAGTTCAGTGACATCAGATTCAGACGGAATTCCAATTCTTAATCTAAGGTCCTTACATATAGATTTCAAAGAGGAGATTTTCAAGACCAGTTCAAGAGGCAGTTACAAGACATGAATGGTTGATTATAAAAGACAAGATCAGAGTTACACAGTTCAAGAAGTCTCAGCAAGCAAAAGATGACAGAGAATGTGTTGAGTTGAAGCACAAATATCAAGCATTAGTGAGGATGCAGCAAGGGAAAACATTTGTTGGTGAAGTTAAATGCAAAGTTGATTCTATCAGTGACAGTGATGAACTAAATGGATATCTGGCATCAATGACCAACACTGGAGATGAATCATTAAGCACTTTACAGGTATAGATTCTAACTAGTATACTTTTATCTAATTCAGAACTGTATAATTATTAATTATTGAAATGTATCATATGTCATTATGTTAGCATCTTAGGATTTATACGCTTAATTGATTGCTAAGAATAAGATATTGCATGCTAGGACTATTAATACATTTCATACTTGATCAACTATGCAGTAAAATGAATATCTAGAATTAGATAGGGTGTTCTAGACGGTTAGGTGCTCCCTAAACATTTGTTTGAACTTTATTTAAATCTTCCATGATTTAATACTTCTGCTAATGTTATGAAAATTGCTAAATAGACAAACATGTCATAGATCAGATATTTTATATTTGTTCTTACTTGAAATTGTTTATGTGCTTATTTTCATATGATTTGTTCTTACTCACATAGTTGCACTTAAATGTCAAATCACTTCATATATTGCTTGTTAGGGATAAGATGTTTAAAAGATGGAGAATTATCTAAGTAGTAAGTAAAATTTTTATATTAGATGATTGATTTAAAACTGACATAGATAATTAGAGATAGTTAAAATGCTAGACAATAACAGAAATGGATTAGGAAGAATTAATAATCAATTTGTTAGTTCTTCTATTCAATATGCTTTTAGAAAATTATTGAATATCTATAAATCTGTTTTACATCTATTGCACTTGTGTAGAATGATTAAATTTGATAGTACTGCATTTTCTAATATGCATATTAAAGCTGTTGTTACCATTATTGAAAGCAATATCTCTAACCCATTTGGACTCAATTAAAGTTGAGTACTAAGAAGTTTAATCATTTGTGATTGTAGAGTATGTAACAAAAGACAAAAGTTATGTGATTTCGTGACATTTATTGTTCGAGGCATATGAATAAGATTGAAGCTCTGATATCTCAGTTAATTGAGAAAGCCTATCATACGGTAACCTTTGGAGATGATAGCAAAGGATGTACAAGGGATTTGGATATCATAATTTTAGAATTGTCATCACTGGAAGTATCTTTCTTATCAACGGACTTATGCACTATCTACAGGGTACTAGGGAATTATTTGTCAATGATTTTCTGGAAAAGCATTATAAAGGAAAAGTGTTTGATTTCAAGCAAGAAAGATGGAAGCTTACTCAAACTGAGAGTGAGAAAGTTTGTTCGTAACTGACATGGATTCTATATGAAAAGGTGAAGTGAGGTTCTTAGTAAAGGTTCATCAGTAAAGAGTTAGCTATAGCATAGGAAGCTCTCATACTTGGTGAACTAGACAATGGATTCTTTGATAAAGGAAAAATTGGTGAGAGGACTGCTTCTAATGGAATTCTAACCAGAAGGACATTTTGAAGTATGTCATATATGGAAGTCAATGAAAACATCACACTGAAGCAAGTTATGCATAAAAGAAATATGTTTAGTGGTGGTTGAAGATAACCTTAATTACAATTTGGTGATGATATGGGTAAAAAATAGCCCTAAGGAAATAATAAATATAGCATTTATTATTTCATTTATTAGACCTAGATTGGTCCATAGACTTGGGCCCTTGAAACGAACAAGGAAAATAAATCCAAGGATCAACTGGATTTGTAAGTCCATCCCACAAGCTCTATTGAAGCCATAGGCCCATTAAGCCTTTATTATTAATTAATTTCATAATTAATTAATAAGGGCTCTGTAAAAGCCCAAGAAACCTGTTGAAGGGTCTCATCCTAGAAGGATCTAAAAACCCTATTTATTAATTAATTTCGTAATTAATTAATAAAGCCTCAATTAAAATCTTGTAGAGTCCTACGAGACCCCTCATCTGTGGAAGGCTCTAGAAGCCCAATCTCGAAGATAAACATCACTTGCTAGAGTCTAACGAGGACTCTTATTCCTAAAAGGTTTAGACATCCTTATCCCTAGGAGACTTGGCCACCAAGTCTCCTACTTCTAATCTGATTCTAAGGCCCTCATGCGCCTATATAAAGGGCCTAATCCCTCAACATTAGAACTACGTTGTTGGCTTGATTCTCATACGAACTGAGATACGTTGGCAGTTAACGAGGACCCGAGATAGTCACAAAACGTTAACTCAGCCATTAAAGCTTGAAGCTCCCCCAAACCCTAACATTAATTGCGTATTAAATATACCTCATTTTTAATCCGTAACATTTGGCTCCGCCTGTGGGAAGAGAATAACAACCATGGCAAGAACACGAAGTACCGCGAGCACCCTCGAATGAGAGATCCCTGACACCACTGATGACACCAACATTCCTCTTATCGCAACTCAGGAACAAGGAGTTGTTGTCCCAACCACCTCCGTCGTACGGGACCCCCGAGCGTCATCATTCATCCTTCCAATCCTGACATGTCAATCCATACCTCTGACCCTCCACTCCAGGTAATTCCACCCCTCAATACTACTTTTGTTGCTCCTCTCCCTTTGTAGGTCTCCACTACGGTGTTGCCTAGCAACCCTCAATATGGGCTTTCACCTAACTATGAGCCCTCTCACGAGCAAGGGCTGCTGCCCCCACATAGCTCACGTCGGGGGAATTAAGATTTTTCTGGACCCTACTCGAATGATGATGAAACGACTGATGGGGATGTTAATCCTAAAAGAAAGCGACATAGAAAGGAACCCCTTGGAGGGAGGAGTACCCAGCCCCGAGGGCCTCAAAACACTAACTCCATAAACCCAGAGAGGATACGAGCTCATGAGGCTGAAGCTCAACGACTAAGGAAAGACCTGAAAAGGGAGCTAACAAGGCAACAACGCCCGAGAGATGAGGGGTCTGGAGGATCAGCAAGGAATGCATATGTGATAGATCTAGATGAGCCGCTGATAAGGAGGCAAACAAAGTGGTATTTGCCCTTAAGTACACTAAGTTTGGAGAAGGGGGGCTGAATACAAACTTAAGAATTATTTAAATTCTTGTGGATTTAAGTTTGTTCAACTAGAGTGTTTGAGTGTATATATATAAAACTGATTGAACTAAGAATGCAGAAATTAAAGTATTGAAAACAGAACAAACAATATTAAAAATTACTAGTGGATTGGTTTTCCACTAGTATGTTTTTGCTTTCAATTAATCTTGGTAAAAATACCAAGCTGCTTACAAAGTGTTTATGCACAGTAGAGCTTACAATCTTTTCACTGTGTTTCTTCTTTTCTACACTTTGCTACAATGAACTACTAATCACTATATAGTGATTTTCTTCACTTCTAATTCCTATCGACAGATAACATTATAAAATTACAACTTACAATGTTTACATGAAAATATAAATTAGCTACTTGAACAGTCTTCTTTAGACATGTCTAGTCCTGAAAGTATCTTTGTCTTGATGCATTCCTTGAAGACTGTGTTGCCTTGAAAGTCTTCACAATCCTGACAGGACTCTCTTGTTATATTTTTATTAAACACGAAAACAACTTTGTACCAATGCACATAACGTAAAAATGCAAAAGAGAATGCATGAACGTAATAAGAGTGTCGAGTACTGAAGGGGTTTAAGGTACGAGAACAAAAGATAAAAGCCATGCATGGCCAACACGGGTAGTAAACGGAAAAGCTACTCATATAATCTTAGGCACACGACATTGAGGTCTTGACAGACCAGCCCCTTGGAAGCACAATTCGAACTCAATCCAGGTCTATGAAAGGTCAAACCCTGTAGGGCTCATCGACCTAGGTTAGAAATTGAGTCTTTATTCGAACTCAATCCAGGTCTATGAAAGGTCAAACCCTGTAAAGCTCATCTACCTCAATCCCATTTCAACCTAGGTGAGAAATTGAGTCTTTATTCGACCTCAATCCAGGGCTATGAGATGTCAAACCCTGTAGGGCTCATCAACCTCAATCCCATTTCGACCTAGGTGAGAAATTGAGCCTTTCTTCGACCTCGATCCAGGTCTATGGGAGGTCAAACCTGGTAGGGCTCATCGACCTCAATCCCATTTTGACCTAGGTGAGAAATTAGGCCTTTGTTCGACCTCGATCCAAGTCGATGGGAGGTCAAACCCTAAAGGGCTCATCGACCTCAATCCAGCCCCTTAGAAGCCAAATTCGACCTGAGTCTCAAGTCTGTCAGACGAGGTTTGAGACCCTTCAAGTCTGTCGAACGAGGTTTGACACCCCTCAAGTCACTCAAACAAGGTTTGAGACCCCTCAAGTCACTCAAACATGGTTTGAGACCCCTCAAGACAGTAAGACGAGGTTTGAGACCCTTCAAGTCTGTCAAACGAGGTTTGAGACTCCTCAAGTCACTCAAAGGAGGCCTGAGGCCCCTCAAGCTAATCAAATTCAACCTGGGCTTGAAATTGAGGTTTATTATACCTTAATCCAGGTCTATTCGATCTAGTGCTCAAACGAGGTCGGAGACCCCTCAAGTCAGTTAGACGAGGTTTGAGTCCCTTCAAGTCTGTCAAACGAGGTTTAAGACCCCTCAAGTCACTCAAACATGGTTTGAGTCCCCTTAAGTCACTTAAACAAGGTTTGAGACCCCTCAAGACAGTCAGAGGAGGTTTGAGACCCTTCAAGTCTGTCAAACGAGGTTTGAGACTCCTCAAGTCACTCAAACGAGGCATGAGACCCCTCAAGCTAATCAAATTCGACCTGGGCTTGAAATTGAGGTTTATTAGACCTTAATCCAGGTCTATTCGATCTAGTGCTCAAACGAGGTCGGAGTCCCCTCAAGTAAGTTAGACGAGGTTTGAGTCCCTTCAAGTCTGTCAAACGAGGTCGGACACCCCTCAAGTCAGTTAAACGAGGTTTGAGACCCTTCAAGTCTGTCAAACGAGGTTTGAGACCCTTCAAGTCAGTCAAACGAGGTTTGAACCCTTCAAGTCTGTCAAACGAGATTTGAGACCCTTCAAGTCAGTCAAACGAGGTCTGAGACCCCTCAAGTCAGTCAAACGAGGTCTGAGACCCTTCAAGTCAGTCAAACGAGGTCTGAGACCCCTCAAGTCAGTCAAATGAGGTTTGAGACCCTTCAAGTCTGTCAAACGAGGTTTGAGACCCCACAAGTCACTCAAACAAGGGTTGAGATCCCTCAAGACAGTCAGAGGAGGTTTGAGACCTTTCAAGTCTGTCAAACGAGGTTTGAGACTCCTCAAGTCACTCAAACAAGGCCTGAGGCCCCTCAAGCTAGTTAAATTCGATCTGGGCTTGAAATTGAGGTTTATTAGACCTCAATCCAGGTCTATTTGACCTGGTGCTCAAACGAGGTTTGAGACCCCTCAAGTCAGTCAAATGAGGTACGAGGCCACTCAAATCAGTAAAATGAGACATGATACCCCTCAATCCAGGTCTACAAGAATATAAAAATAGAAATTATTATTATTTAATAAAAATAATAATATCCTGGTTGTACTTTATTCGAATAAATTTTATCCGAGTGGGACACCTCATTTTATCCGAGTAGGACACCTCTGAATCCAGGAATTATTTATTCAAAAATTAATTGGGTAAAAATAAAAATTGTTCTTATTTAATTGGGTGGTCAAACTGCCAAAAGGCTACCCGAGTTTCGCACAACTTACGAAATTCCGTCTGAAGTTTAGACATCTTGAAGAAGCTGAGATACGTAGGCAGTTAACGAGGACCCGAGATAGTCACGAAACGTTAACGTAGCCATTAAAGCTTGAAGTTCCCCCAAACCCTAGTATTAATTACGTATTAAATATACCTCGTTTTTAATCCATAACAGGTGATGTTCATGCATTTAACAGATAATGTATCACATATGGTGATTGATCACATCCGAAAGATCAAGTTGGAAGGAAAGTAAGTTGTGAGAACTTTGAAGTCAGATATTGGAACTGAATTTTGCGAATAACATTCTAAATGAAGTCTGCACTTACTAAGGTACGTTAAAGCTAAAAAAATTAACATAACATGCTGCTTTGATCAACAAAGATCGTGAAAAGACATCAAATGAATTAATGACCAACCAGAAGCAAACACTGAAGCTCTTTTATGTGTTTGGAGGAAATTGGAATTTATATAAATAAATTGGCAAGTTAGAAAAAGCTCATGAAGCTCCACAAATAATCATAGACATCTTGAAGAAGCTTGATAAGGGTCCAAATCCTGTTGTGACTATCAAGAGTGACAATGGTACAAAATTCAAAAATACCATAATAATTAATTTTCCAAAGAGAATGGTATTACTCACCATTTTTATGCACCAAGGACAACTCAATAAAATAGGGTTGTGAGAAGAAAGAATATGATTTTCATTGAAACTGCAAGGACAATACTTGAAGAAGTCAACTCACCTACTAGGTTTTGGGTTAAGACTGTTACCATTGCATGCTACACTCAAAATAAAACAATAGATACTAAAGATTTATATTATATTATTAAAACTGAAATATTAAAAAAAATTATTGATGGGTTTTTTCAGTTACTATTTAGATCCTAGGTACATGCATGCAGGCATGCATGCATGCATACATACATATATACATATAATCAATGTAAAATAGAATTTTACTCTTACTAAGATGAAACCAAATTATATATATTTTTATATGAAATAAAATTCTACTTGTTATAGTTAACTTTTATGTCTTTTATTTGCTCCCCCTAAATTGCTACGATGATGTGTTGAAGATCCCTTACCTTTTTCAGGGGATTCTGTTAAAGTTCACGAGTTGTGTAGATTCACTACCATTTCCACTAATAGGATCTGAATCATCATTATTATAATTGATTCCTTCTGCAACCTTAGTTTCATCATCAATATCTGAATATGACTCTAACAAGATGTCAAACTTCTAAGATTCAAAATAGTCTTTCATTTGAATGCTTGGGAGCTTGGTTTTTAATCACCTTCTGGTTTCCAACCACATACGCCTCATAAGCTTTTGACTCCAATGAGTAGTTGAGGAAAACATTTCCTAGACTTTGAAGTTGCAGATACATTAGAATTTGTATATCATTCTCTTCCCAAGCTCTCTATGAATGGAGTTAGGGATTCAATCAAAATGTCAAGAACATGATATGACACTCTAACTGCTAATTACTTAAAAATAATTTTATATTAGAGTAGTTATACACATATATCTCTCTAGAATACAAGGTACACACAATGTAATATATATAAAAGTATACCATGATTGTATTATATGTGAGTCTACTAACAAAACTTGTGCAATAGATATTTTGCTAAGTAAATGTAGAGTACGTACAAGATGAGTATGTTGGAAGAGTTGCAATTCATTTTGGATTATAACTAGTTCAAAAGAATGATAGCAATTAAAGTAAGTCAAAGACCACTAAGCTTGATTAGAGAAAATCAAGTATATGAACTGAAGTGACAAGTTATAGAAGTATGATCATCTCATTACTTATTTAAGTGCATAAATACCATTTATTTTATTCTCGACATGCCTATGTTCAAGTTTTCAAGTGGATACTAGAGAATCTTTTCTTATAGCTAAGATATGAATTGTTAGGTATCTTAAGGGATTACCAATTCATAGAATCGGGTACTATAAAGATACTAGGTTTAACCTAATTAGTTATATAGATATAGATGATGCATGTTGTATGAAAGACAAGGAAGTAATTTCTAAAAGCTGTCAATTTCGTGGAAGAAGTTGACTTCTTGTAGAAATAAAAAGAAGCACTCGATACACAGTTGCAGAAAAAGGCGGAAATTAAAGAAACTAGTGAATGTGATGCTCTGATCTTCTGGACAAGGAAACTTCTTCAACTCCAACAACTCTGCTGGATATTCTCTACACCACGTATGGAACAAGCGCATGGACACCATGTATCATTTCTTTCAAGATTGTACTTAGTAGAATAACTTGTATATATTTATTAAACAACTTGATGAATTCATTTTGTCTAAGTTGGTTAGTGAACTTGAGATATTATTTATTTGCATAATTGGAAATCTCATCTGCAAGGAATTCTTAAATAAGTTCATAAGTATTAAATTTTCCATATTTAAAGGACTTGTGAGTTTATTTGAAATCCAGTACCTCGTACTTTTTGCTACTAGTTTAATTATCATGCTTACAATGTTTTATGCATATGTGGTAGTTAAATTTTCTAGCATAAGTTAGCAACATAATTATTTGTATGCTAAATATACAAACAATTGTGGCACTTTTAGTATTAGTGATGTTATTTAGAATTTCTGTTCTAAATAATTAATGCATATTTAAAAAATCACTAGTATTAAAAGCTAAAGTATTTTCTAGGTCTTGTGTATAAAATTCTCAATATTTTATATATTTAGAAAATGTTTCTAAAATTTGATTTAGTCAGGGAGGAGTTGTAATTAGGATCACAAGTATTAAATGCAAGTATTTAAAGGACTTGTGAATTTATTTTCAACTATTTCCTCGAGCTTTCATATATCACTAATAATTGTTATGAGTATAATTGCAATATGTTTGAGTGACAATTATTAGATATAGCGTATGAAGTTATATGCTAATATTCAAACTTATGAATATTTAGCATTTAGCAAAATTATTTCATCTTATTAAAATTATGAATTAAAGCAATTCTATTAGGAATTATGAGATTTGATGATAACAAAATACTTAGAATTATAATAGGGATTTAAATTTCATTGTAACTAGTTGATGAATATATGACTTATAAATATCCATTGACTAGGAAACCAGTTATCAGTTGAAACTTGTTAATCAACTGATAAATTGAATTGTAACATTTGATTCATGTTTCATTATTAATTGATTGCAATGTCTCGATGGATGCTGTGAAGTAGTCAACTGATGTTATTGACTTCAATTTATAGCTTCTTAACGGATGTGAAGAATGGCTGATCAATTGTAAATATTCTAAGTCATAATTCTCACAAATGAAGTGATCAATAGATATTGGAGTCGATGGATAAAGGCTATCAATGGATAAAGGCAATCAATGGATAAAGGACCATCAATGGATAAGGAGTTGATGGATAATCTAACTATTCATCGATACATCAATTGATCAATGGATAATCTATCCATCGATGGATGAGCAAAGAAGAATCAACTGATAAGCTTGATAGCAATTATCAGTTGATCAAGGTTTCTCAAATTGTTTAAAGACAAAAGGAATGAGATCTTTGCAGAAACTGAATCAATGGAAGACAGTCTTGTCAGGACTGTGAAGGCTTTCAAGGCAACACAGTCTTCAAGGAAAAGATCAAGACAAAGATTTTTCCAGAACAAGACAAATGCAAAGGAGACTGTGAAAAGAAGCTATAATCTATTTTAGTGAATACATTGTAAACTGTAATTTTTAATTTACAATGTTATCAATCGAAGAATATAAAATAGAAGTAGAATGTGAACTACTATATATGTAGTAGTAGTCCATTGTAGCAAAAGGTGTGAAAAATATCAAGATACAAAAAGTTAAGATCTAAAGTACATCAAATATGGGTCAAAAAGACACATGAGTGAAGATTCCAGTTCTAGAGAAAGATGAGTACTTTCCCTGGAAAGTTAAAATGCACTTGCATCTACTATCCATTGATCCTTCCTATGTCAACTGCATAGAGAAAGGTCCACATGTGCCTATGAAGATAGTTACAAGTGTGAATGTAGATGGTACTCAGGCACTAGATAAACTTATTCTAAAAACTATGAGTGAATACACAGATGAAGATGAGAAGGAAGTATACAAGGATAAAAAGGCTATAAACATTTTGTTCAATGGTCTTGACAAGGATATGTTTGACAATGTTATCAACTATACAACCTCCAAGGAAGTTTGGGATACTCTTTAAACTCTATGTGAAGGAACTGAACCAGTAAGAAAGAACAAGATGCAACTCTTGATTCAGAAATATAAGGCCTTTCACTTCAAGAGTGGTGAAGCAATCAATGACACATATAGTAGGTTTCAAAAGCTGTTGAATGAGCTAAAACTATATGGAAGAGTATATGCTATTGAAGATACCAACCTCAAATTTTTGAGGCCCTTACCCAAGGAATGGAAACCAATGACTATTTCTATAAGACAATCTCCTGACTTTAAAGAATATACTCTTGACAAGCTGTATGGAATCTTGAAAACCTATGAGTTAGAACTACAGCAAGATGAGGAAATTGAGAAAAGTCAGAAGAGAGACAAGTCTGTTGCCTTGGTGGTCAAGGATAAACAAGTTACAGAATTTTGTGAAGATGTTGCTGTCAAAGAAGGGAAGAAGGAAAGTCATGGTAATAGTGCAAGTGGTGTCAGATATGATGAATCTTCAACTATCAAAATAAAATAAAAAGTTGAAGATGATGAGTCATTAACCAAGGATGAAATAGATGAGCATTTGGCTTTTCTATTAAGGAAATTTTCAAAACTCAAATTGAAGAGGAATCTCATGCAAAGGCCTGGATCTCAGTTTAAAAGAGACAAATAAGATGCTAGAACTATGTTGGAAGATGCTAAATTACCAACATTCTTCTGGGCTGAGGCCATTAATACAACATGTTATACTCAAAACATCTCCATAGTGAATCAAACTTAAGGAAAGACACCTTATCAATTGATCAAGAAAGACAAAAAGCCAAAAGTGGGGTTTCTTCATGTCTTTGGCTGCAAATGCTATGTGCTAAGGAATCAAGGTGAAAACCTAGGAAAATTTGAAGCCAAGGTTGATGAAGCTATATTTGTTGGGTATGCACTATCAAGCATTGCCTATAGAGTCTATAATCTTAGACTACACATTGTTATGGAATCTGTACATGTAGTATTTGATGATAAAAAGATTCAAGGCTTGTTTGATGAAGGAAATCATGACAAACTACATTTTGAGAATGAATCAAATGATGTAGATGATGATGAAGAAGCAGAAATTATAAAATCACAAGTACTCAGAAACCCAATATCAGTTGATGCTACAACATCAATGGATAATTTATCAGTTGATAGACATCCATCAACTGATAATTCTTCAATGGATAATCAACACTCTACATCTATGGTATCCAATTCAGGGGGAGGGTTTCAGAATCAATCCACAAATTCAAATCAATTTGAGTACAATACTAATGATCATAAAGCTTCATCATCAAGGCAAAATTTATCTCCTCAAAGAAAATGGACAAAAAGCCATCCATTTGAACTAATCATTGGAAATGTAGAAGATGGTGTCAAGACAAGAAGTGCTACTCAAAATGAGTGTCTGTATAGCAGCTTCTTATTTCAAGAAGAACCTAAAAGAGTTGAAGATGCTCTCATGGATCCTGATTGGGTTTTAGCTATGCAAGAGGAACTCAATCAATTTGAAAGAAACAAAATGTGGAAGCTGGTTCCCAAACCAAAAGACAGATCAGTAATTAGTACAAAATTGGTATTCAGAAACAAAATGGATGAAACTAGTACTATGACTAGAAACAAAGCAAGGCTTGTGGCTAAGGGGTACTCACAAGAAGAAGGAATTGATTTTGATGAAACATTTGTACCAGTTGCAAGGCTGGAAGCAATCAGAATCTTTCTAGCTTATGCTGCACATGCTAATTTCAAGGTCTACTAGATGGATATGAAGAATGCATTTTTGAATGGAGTGTTAGAAGAGGAAGTCTATGTGGAACAACCTCCTGGATTTGAAGATCCAAATTTTCCTGACTTTGTCTACTATCTACTCAAAGCACTCTATGGCTTGAAGCAAGCACCAAGGGTCTGGTATGGTACTTTATCTCAGTTCCTCATTGAGAATCACTTCACAAGAGGTACTGTTAATAAAACTCTATTCAGTAGAAATGTTAATGGCTCTATCATTCTTGTCTAAATATATGTGGATGACATTATTTTTGGCTCAAATAATAAGGGACTTTGTAAAAAGTTTACGAAATTAATGTAGAGTAAATATGAAATGAGCATGATGGGAGAACTTACCTACCTTCTTGGTTTGCAAGTCAAACAAGTTAAGGATGATATTTTTATAAATCAAACAAAGTACATTCATGATTTGTTAAAGAAATTTGACTCAAGTGAATGTTCTTCTGCAAAAACTCCCATGGCCACTGCCACCAAACTTGAATTGAACACTAAGGAAGCTAAAGTGGACATTTCAAGTTATAGAGGCATGGTAGGCTCACTTTTATATTTAATTGCTAGTAGGCCAGACATAATGTTTTCTACATGTCGGTGTGTTAGGTTTCAGGCTGATCCTAGAGAATCTCATTTAGTGGATATTAAGAGAATTTTTAGATATCTCAAGGGTACATCAAATTTAGGTATTTGGTATCCTAGAGATTCTGACTTTAATCTAATAGGCTACTCAGATGCAGATTATGTAGGTTATAAAATAGACAGGAAAAGTATTACAGGCACCTGTCAATTTCTAGGAAATAAACTTGTGTCATGGTTTAGCAAAAAGCAATACTCAATATCAACTTCAACCGCAGAAGTTGAGTACATTGCTGCTGGAAGTTGTTGTGCATAAATATTATGGATGATGAATTAATTATTTGACTTTGGGTTCAACATGAACAAGATTCCTATTTTCTGTGATAACACAAGTGTCATTGCAATAACAGAAAATCTTGTGTAACATTCCTGAACCAAACATATTGACATAAGGTATCATTTCATTAGGGAACATGTAATGAATGGTACAGTTGAATTACATTTTGTCCCTAGTGAACAACAACTTGTAAACATTTTTACCAAACCTCTAGATGAATCTACTTTTAATAGATTAGTTTGTGAATTAGGTATGCTTAATTTTTCTCAACCTTAAATGTATGCTAAGTTATTTTTTTTAGCCATTATTCACAAATTATCTGTTGAAACAAAGTGTTCAATTGATAACTGTGTTAATTGTCAATGGATATTTTGTAGCCATCGATGGATATATTTGATCAATTGATAAAATATATTCATATCGATGGATATTTATCTATCGACAGATAATTACCCTGGTAATAGTTTATCGATTGATAAATTAATTTTTTTTTATTTTTCAATGGTTGTAATTACCCATCGATGGTAATAGAATTTCTACAGTTTTACATATCCATTGATCAAATTATAGCCGTTGGTTCTTTACTCTATTTATCAACAGATGATTATATCCATCGATTGCCATTTAGAGTAATTAACTTTTATTCTTTTTATCTTTCAACGGTTATATTCTTAATTAAACTGACTATTCAAATCATTTTAATTTCAAAAATATAAATAGCAATTTCAATTCTCATTTCATTCTTACTTGTTATTTTATTTTCTATCTTTAATTTTTGTATCTCTATTTCTCAAGAACCCTAAAGCAATTTCACTAACTTTCCTTCATATTTTTTTAATCTTCTCTAAGAACAGCAATGTCACCTCAGACGAAGATTGTTTCCTCAACAAGGTTTATCTGTGAACAAAACAATTTTGCTGCATGCCTAACCGTGGATGATGCTCCCGTAGACTTCCATCCATTGATGAGATTTCTGGGAGACTGCAAAGTGTCCAAGGCTCTTAGTAAAGCACCAACAATAGTTTGCTCATTTGTTGAAGAGCTATGGAACACTGCAGAAGTCTCACAAGATGGGAAGACAATTTCTTATACTTGCAAAGGTAAATCCTATACAATTACAAGTACTACTCTTTCTGAATGCTTAGAATTGCCTGAAAATAATTGTGATAAGTCACCCACTGATAATGACATTAGGGACATGTTAGAAACTGTTAACTATGCTAATGCTGTAACTGGATTAGGTGAAGTTGTTAGGAAAAATCTTAGAAAAGAATGGAGTTACTTCTTTGATGCTATTATTAAAGTATTTTCTGGAAAAATAAGTAATTTTGATGCAATTACCAGAAGTATGCAAGAAATTACTTATTCTATCATATTTGATAAGTACTTTGATTTTAGCACATTGCTCCTAAATGAATTAACTACTAAATTAGGAAATACGACATCTAGAAAAAACAACATCTATTTTGCTAGATTCTTTATGCTATTGATTAATGCTACTATTGAAGATTATAAGTTTACAACAGAGATGGAAATACTGGAGGCTTGGACTCAGAACAAAAGGGTCTTCAAGGATTTGGTGAGAATCAACTTACACCCTAAGTTGTGCCTCATTTATCCTCCTTTTGTGCAGGTATATCTCAAGAAACATAATTTCTCTTTTACTTCCTCTAGTATCCCAATTTCTTTGCATTCTGTAACAATAGAGGGAGATGGAAATGTCAAGTTGCACAACCTTCTAAATCCAAATCAAAACACACCACAAAATAGTTCAACCCTACAAAAGAAGAAAGAAGGATAGTAGCAATGCACATGGAGCACACACACTTGCAAAACCAAATGAAAATTTGGTGGAGCCTTCAGCTTCTTCTTTTGACGTGTCTCAGAATTTTCTTGAGGCACAACCCCATTCATTATATATTCCATTTCCACAATCTCCTTCAAAATCTATTTCTTCAGAAACATTGATGATTGATAACTTCAATATTTCAAATTCACCTTCTTTGCAACTCAGGGTGAAACCAACACTCTCGCCTGAATCACCAAATAAGGTTAACACTTTGATTGATCAGAAAAATATTGAAAAATCTTACAAGTCAATGGATATTACTCAATCAACTGATAATTTCCAACATCCATTTAATAGTTCACTTCCATCGATGTATATCCTTACATCCATCGATGAGCTCCAATCAACGGATATTCATCAATCGATGGATATTTTTCATCCATTGACTGACACTTTAATTCCAATTCATGAATCATCCAATGAAATAATTAAAGTGGCCAATACTCTACTAGGATTGAGTGGAGTGGGTGAGGTGTGTGAGAGGCAAGGTTTGCATACCTTGGTAAAAGGAGAGTGTGTGAATGAGAGGCCCTTAATTTCTTCTGAGGTGGCAAAATGAGAGGGTGTGAGCAAAGAGAGTTCCACCTTAGTAGGTGATGTAATGGGAGAGAATAATAAGGGATATGTGAGAATCCAGGATGAGATTCTGATGCAAAAACAGAGAGAAAAGAGTGAGAGAGAAAATAATAGAGAGAAACCAATTTTACCATCTCATGAAGCATCAACTTCTAAAACTGAGCAGGTTACAGCTGAACTCACCCAGGAGTTGGGGTTGGAGTTAGGGGGAGATGGAGGAAATGGAGAATATGGAGTTCCTGCAGGAGTTGCAGATGCCCACATGGAGGTGGATAATGAGATTGAATTTAATCTTGATGCTACAACATTTCAACATGAAGATCCACACTACCAAGAATTGTCAGCAACCACTAATCAATAGGCTGAAAAGATGTTGGGATTAATGCAAACAGAAGAACAATTCAGGAGTGGCAAGGAGAGTTTGGCAAGATAGCCTAATGATGTGTCTCACAGGAATCCTGAAGATTTTGAAGATAATTCTTATGATGATCTATTAGAGTCTGTAATGGCCAGTGATGAAACTAGTTTGGCTGACACTGAAAGGGTCATAGTTTCACACTACAGGAGATCTATGACTGAAGTAAATGTAGATGATCATGTACACAGAAGAATTCTCAAATTCTACAGAGATAACTTGAAAATCCAAAAGATGCATGTAACAGGTTCCAAGTATGAACTCAAAAAGATCAGGGAAGAAATTAATAGTTCAAGGACACATTTTGACTCTACCATTGATTCTAGACTCAGCCTCATAATGTTAACAAGAATCAAGAAAAGGCTTGATACTGAGTCTACAGCCAAGGACAAAGTTATGGCATTGGAGAAAAGAGTGACTGCTATGAAAGTTAGCGTGGAACTAATTTTGAAGAATCAAGTCACTCAAATCAAACTTCTAAACAGACTCTTGGAAACCCCTCTTATTTTTCACTCCTTGGAACAAGAACCTGTTGCTGATAACAAAAAGGGGGAGAAGGATGAAAGGAGAAGGGAGATTGAAGCAGTGATCAAGACTACAGAGAATGTTATGCAAAAGACAGATCCAAAGAAGGTATTAGCTCAACAGATTATAAGGCAATTTGATTCAATTGCCAGCAAAAATAAGGAGATTGATGCACAAAAGCCAATTGCCTTAATGCCAGAAATTCTTGAGGCAATAAAGAAAGGAGAAATAAGGGTAGATGAAGGTAGCTCACAAATTGTTGACAGAAAGGGGAAGGGCATTTTAATAGAAGAAAGAAAGAAGAAGAAGTCTGCCATGAGTAAAGGTGAGAAACTATTGAGCAAAACAATAGTTGTTGGTATGAAAGAAAGGGAGCAACAAGAGAAGTCACAAGAAGAACTAGACATTCAATTGTAAAGGAAATTTGATGAGGAGGATAGGCTAATTAGAGAAGCTAGAAGAAAAGAAAGTGAAAGGAGGCCAAGAATGAAATAAAGAGCAAACAAGCCTGCAGATAAACCTAAAACTTCTAGAGTTAAAATGAAACTTGTTGTTAATGGAAAAGTGGATGAGGAGAAGAAGCCAAAGGAGATAAAGCTTGAGAGTCAAACATCTGGGAGTGGTCAATCCAAGGATATAGAAATGTTCAAATCCAAACCTCAAATTTTTGTTTCAATCAAAATTGAGGGAATGATTGAAATTAAAGGACAAAGAAAGAAGGATGCAGATCTACTTGATATTGACTATGAGGATGGATCACATTCAATTTTCTCATTTGATCAAGTCATGGAACAAGGCTATGGCACCTTAAGGAAAATCTACACCATGCTCAACATGAAGTATTATCTAACTGAAGAGCTAGGAAAAGCCATTCTTGAGAAGATGAAGAAGATAAGAGAGACACATATTCAAGTAGAAAGGGATAAAAAAATCAAGATTTGGAACCCTGAAGGAAGGAAGGTACTTCATGAACCATTCTACATGATAATTCACAAGGACAGAGTAGGCAGGGAAAAATGCATTAATATTTTCTAAAAGATAGACAAAATGCCCAATCTGGAATTGAATTATCTTGTAAGCCAACTAGACTACAGAGTTGAGGATGAGAAGATTTTGAAGGGATCCCTATACAGAAAGATCAAGGAAAATGAAGATAAGATGAATGAGTCAAGGGGAAGAAGAAGAAGGTAGAAGATTCAGATTCAACATCAAAGTTATTAGAATTCACCTACTACTGGTACTTGATCACTCTGTCTCAAAATTACTTTTGTCAATATTGTAATTCCTACTAGAATGAAAATGTTTAGGAGTTTTGTTATCATCAACAGAAAATTTATGCATATTTCACATATTCGTAAATATGGGGAGATT
This sequence comes from Oenanthe sinensis, assembly GCA_028671895.1. Classification (NCBI taxonomy): domain Eukaryota; kingdom Viridiplantae; phylum Streptophyta; class Magnoliopsida; order Apiales; family Apiaceae; genus Oenanthe; species Oenanthe sinensis. The sequence goes on from CM053803.1 coordinate 43,995,212, forward strand.
TTTAGGAATTATGAGATTTGATGATAACAAATTACTTAGAATTACAATAGGGATTTAAATTTCATTGTAACTAGTCGATGAATATATGACTTATAAATAGCCATTGACTAGGAAACCAGTTATTAGTTGAAGCTTATTATTCAAATGATAAATTGGATTGTAACATTTGATTCATGTTTCATTATCAATTGATTGTAATGTCTCGATGGATGCTGTGAAGTAGTCAACTGATGTTATTGACTTCAATTTATAGATTCTCCACGGATGTGAAGAATGGCTGATTAAATATTCTAAGTCATAATTCTCACAAATGAAGTGATTAACAGATATTGGAGTCGATGGATAAAGGCTATCAACGGATAAAGGCAATCAACGGATAAAGGACCATCAATGGATAAAGAATCGATGGATAATCTAACTATCCATCGATACATCAATTGAACAATGGATAATCTATCCATCGATGGATGAGCAAAGAAGGATCGACTGATAAGCTTGACAGTAATTATCAGTTGATCAAGGTTTCCCAAATTGGTTAAAGACAAAAGGAATGAGATCTTTACAGAAACTGAATCAATGGAAGGAAGTCCTGTCAGGACTGTGAAGACTTTCAAGCCAACACAGTCTTCAAGGAAAAGATCAAGACAAAGATTTTTCCAGAACAAGACAAATGCAAAGGAGACTGTGAAAAGAATCTAGAATCTATTTTAGTGAATACATTGTAAACTGTAATTTATAATTTACAATGTTATCAATCGAAGAATAGAAAATAGAAGTAGAATGTGAACTACTATATATGTAGTAGTAGTCAATTGTAGCAAAAGGTGTGAAAAATATCACATACTCAAGAAAGGCACAATAAAGGATATAAAATATTTGCAGTGTTTTTCTTAGTTCAAAATCACATTCTTGTAAGGAGCTTGGTATCATTACCAAGATTAATTAAAAGCAAAAATACACTAGTGAAAAAACCAATCCACTAGTAATTTTAAAAGATTTGTTTTCAAGTGTCTTTTAATTCTTCTAGTTTTCTCTTTTTGTTTAATCTGGCCAAACACTCAAACACTTTTATTGAACAAACTTAAATCACCAAGAATCTAAAATAATTCTTAAGTTTATATTCACCCCCCCCCCCTTTTATAAACTTCGTGTACTTAAGGGTAAATAAAAAATTCAATGATTATTAGTTTCATAATTCTGATTTGATAAAATATTAAAAGCATAATTTCTTGCATTTTGAAATTATTGATAAATATCAAGTAATGATATTTTATGAATGTTTCCGTGCAATTAATTGTGATGTTTTTAACATTTTAGTGATAATATTTGTTTCTTAAATGAAATCACTAATAATTAAAATATGTTTAAATGTTTATTATTCTATTGAATAATTGTCATGTGTTGTTTGAATTATATATACATGTCTGTGGTAACTGTTTAGTATTGCATGAGTAATACTATTAGTTTTCTTCCATTGACTGAATGTTTTAAATCTGAATGTATTGAAAAATAATTCTTGTCTATTTCTTTTCCAGAATGTTTTATCCTACAATACATTCACTTTCTATCAGTTTTAGCGAAAGAAATTTCAAAAATCTTTTTCAAAACTTCTCTTTTGAAAATCTTTTGTTTTACAGCCTTACTTTATTTTCCAAAACCTAGGGTGTGAATCAATTTTTCTTAACGATAATCTTTCTCAAAATCTCAAAATCTTTTATCCTCTCTCAAAAGATGGTTTTAAAACGCTATATCTTTAAAAGTTTTATTCGGAGAAATTGTTTTTTCTTCGAGGTATCAACCATTTGTAAAATGATTTGTTTTTAAACACTTGTTTCAATGTATGTTTCGCATTGATTCAAAGTACCTAAAATAGTGGTTGTTGCTTTGAAGGCCTTGTCTGTATTGTTGAGTATACATCCACCCTCATTATAATGTATTTATGTTTTAAGTCAGGGATACTATCAGATGGACGAAAATGATGTGAATCATAATTGCTTTATGAGTTAGAAAATCATTGTCCGCTATCATAAAAGGATGTTTTGCAAAACTGTTTTCAAAACGTATAGTGCTCAAGTTTAAAGGAAATGAGTCATTTTATAGAGATAGAATTTGGTAAGAGAGTTGAATTTCTTTTTTGGTGTAAATTCTCGCATTTTATTATAGGAATTTTGCCTTATAAGAAATTCATAAGGGATAGAAAATTTCTTCTCTGATACACTTTCCCGCATTTTATTATGGGATATGTATCTAAAAGAAAATTTCATATCATACTCTTAATTGATAAATTTTTAGTTCTGACAAAAAATCTTTTGCTAAAAAGTGCTTTAATGCAATATATAGGGGGTGTTTGGGGGAACTTTTTTCCAGAATAAGTCAACTTATTTTAAGACAAAGTTAGAGATTCCTAACTTTTTTCTGAAAAAAGTTGACTTTTTTTTACAACTTATAGAATCTCAAATATACATTAAATACTTATATAAAAAACATTTATCAAAATATGAAATTTTTACCCGAAAATAAGTCCAAAAGGACTTATTTTTAAGTCCAGCCAAACAGGCCAATAATCATTCCTTATTATATTTTTCCTGCTTTCTGAGATGAAAAATATGTTTTGAAATGACAATATGATTATCGTTCTTTCTTGTTGATTATATCTGTTTAGCCCCTAGTGGCTTTAGAAGCTAGCCAAGAGGTTGAAAACCCATCAATCTCTTACCCATGCCATAGTACTAAACACTAATTCATCCACTTCCATATATTAACCCTTGGAGATATAATGAACTTATGTTAGTTAGAGGTTGATTAAGGAGAAACTGCACTTGATGCATCAAATAAGGATGAAATCAGAAGTGTACCCACAGTTCTACCTTCAGAGAAGAAAATTGGTATATAACTGAGGTAACTGTAAACTCATCTGCATCTTCTCAAAAGGATGCAAAGATGAAAAGGCAATAAAACTTTCTATGGAATTATTCTCTCAACATGGTGAGTCCATTGAAATTCGCTCGTCAGCTAGAGCACTTTATAATGAGTCAAGCACACCACTGGAACTCACACTAATGGTAAGCCCAAATAGATAAATTCTAAGAACATATTTCAAGGTGTGCATAGTGAGAGGTATAGGCATTCAGAGGAGATCGAACTCTAAATTACCATACATTACATTGTCCAAGGTATCTACTTCAAACAGAAGTTAATCTTTTGCATCCCGAAAGGGAGATCTCTTGTTCAGATTTATTTGGGCTTGAGAGGCAACTACTTGGCAAGAATTCTTTGGATGAGTCAAGTAGGGTATTTTATACAAAATTTCCGTTACTAGGTTACGAGGGAAATGTAGACTCTAAATTTCCATTCATTACATTACCTACTACATCGCCCCTCTTGGAAGGAACATTTTCAGATCCTGAAAAGGAATGTTCACCTCTCATTTATGGAGAAGGTGTGAGGCAACCCCTTGATAGAACAAGGGAGGATTCCCTAAAAGATTTAATATCTTGGGATAACCCATCTGAAAGAGGTGAGGCTCCACTAGACAGTGATTTAGCCAAAACTATTGAGCCTAGTGCTGAGACAATGCTTATGCATTATAAATGAAGAACACCTCTAGGAAGCAATTCTCTACTTGATAGTGATTCAATTCATTTTGATGAATCATGTGATGAGAATATAAATGAATTGACGGATTTCACTTAGATGTACAGAAGGCAATATTTGAAAAAAATAGTGAAAGTAAGGGAGAGAAACACTTGAGTGAAAGTGAGGGAGAGATACACTTGAGTGAGAGATAGGGAGAGAAAGAGTGAAACACTTAAAAATGCTCGACACTTAAGTGTAAACACAAACAGAAGGTAGTAGAAGTGAGGAAACCATAGACCAAACACTTACCCTTGCTACATGCTACTTCTGAAAGAAAAGCTACTATGTTTTCATAATCAATGATAGACAGCTCTTTGGAAGACAAGCCATGAGAAATTTATGGTCCAGTAAAGGATTCCTCAAATAAGGGGGATAATTTAGTAGACAAGAAAAAGGAGAAAGTCTATATAGGTCCGGTAAAGGATTCTTCAAATAAGGGGGATAATTTAGTAAACAAATCTCATAGAAAGGATAAATCAACTAACAACTAGAAAAAGTAATGGTCCGGGACTTGTAAATAATGCTACTGGTTTTTCTGGATCAGATTCTGCATTTCCAGAATTCTTATGTAACTGAAATGAAAGATATTTGTTCCTCTAGCACTGAACTGATATTCACATAGTATCGTCTTCATTTGCTCTGTGTTTTAGCTTCCTCTGCTTCAAAATCTGTTAGGTCCATAAGGATGGGGTATTAACTAAAAGGGGGGGTTGAATAACTTAATACCCTTTTAAAAATTAGAGCTTGGCGTTTTAAAATTTTCTCTTCTCTTTTAAAGTGTTACTAGTAAACTAGTAAATCAAATGCGGAATTTAAAAGAGAGTAAAGAAATAGAACACAACACACAAGATTTTTATCCTGGTTTGCGATGGCGCAATCCCCTAACGGATCTGTTCACCCCTAGTCCAGTCCCCGAGTCCCTCCCTGAACTCGAGATTTTCCTACTATAAAAAGATTCACTCCTTAAAGCGGCGAATAAGCCTATTACAACCACTATGTATTTATCTCGGACCTTAGCTCCCCGTTAACTCCTCAAAATACAATAGCAAAACCTACTTGACTAATCTTGGAGCGTAACTCCCCGCTACCTTCTCACATTCTAAGTAGAACCCTTACAAGTTTATCTTGGAGCGTAACTTCCCGTTACCTCCTCAAATACAAGTAAGAAAAATAAATTACAACCCTGCGTAGACTACGTTCCTCTAACCCTCTGTAGGTCTTGGATCTTAGGTCTTAGATCTTGGGTCTTTCCTCTTCCTCATGGTGAAGAGACACCCAACTTCCCGTTGGTGCCTAGGACTTGGGTCTTAGAACAAGGATCACCTCACTTCACATCACCTCACTAACAAAGTCTAGACAACCAGTACTACGACTTAATAACCCTGTTTAAGAAAAGAAGATTGGTGGACTAGTACATTACTGTACTAGACCGAGAACAAACAAACAAATATATATAATATAGCTGAAGCAACAGAATATATAAATGTAAGTCGGAGTAAGTCGCTTCTTTAGAAGGACGAACCACACGGAGTGTGTGAACGTGTATGCAGTAATTTAAGTGCATATGCTAAAGTAAAAAACGATATGTAAAGCGTATGAATGCAAGCACTTAAATTAAATATATATAATATGATGTATATAGGATATATAAGGCTGAAAATAACTAAGCCAAATATATTGTGACTTGAACAAGATCAAGAACGTTTTATGAGTGGGTTGTTTATAAGGCCTTGGAAATTAAAACAACTAAACTATGACCTTTGAACAAACGTCGGATACACCACTAAGATTTAACGAGGATGTTTTCGTTTATGTCGTACCTCGACTTATACGAATAGTATCTATCTCGGAATCAAAGTTGTATTAACTTCAAGAAATCAACATGTTAGGTTCGTTTACGTCGTACCTCGACTTATACGAATAACCCTTAACTCGGTGTTCGAAGTTAAGAATAAACTTACAAATATTCTACGAGTTGCTTTGTTTATATCTCTAAGTGAGATTTATACGAAAGAGTATAACTCGAAATATAAGTTCGTTTCTTTCACGAATAATTTAACAAGGAGTCCTTTTGTTTATGTCTCTAAATAAGACTTATACAAATTGGTCTCTACCTGGAATTAAGGTGAGTTTAAACTTGACAAATATTCTACGAAAGAAAGCTTCGTTTATATCTCTAAGAGAGATTTATACGAGTATTTTTATCTGGGAATATAAGTTAGTTTTTTTCACTTAATTGTTCTACAAGGAGTCCTTTTGTTTATGTCGTACCTCGACTTATACAAATTGGTCTCTACTCGGAATTAAGTGAGATTAATACTCTATTTATTTCAAACAAGGAGAAGTTTGTTTATGTCTAATAATTTAGACTTATACAAATGGAATCTCAACTCGGAAATAAAATGAGTTAACTTGCAACTTATCAACAAGGAGTCCTTTTGTTTATGTCTTTAAATAAGACTTATACAAGTAGGTCTCAACTTGGAATAGAAGCTAGTTTAATTACCAAATTCAACAAGGAGTCCTTTTACTTATACCTCTTTATGAGATTTATACAAATCGGTCTCTACTCGGAACTTAAGTAACTTAGAGTCGTTATGAATCCCGGAAGCCTACACCGAGGATATAAACAACTTGGTTGTGAAGAGAAAGAGATTAAAGTTAATCTCTTCCAACGATTACCACAATTTATATAGAAGACAACGAACAAACAATTAAAGTACGTAACTATATAAATCGTAGACAAGGCTAACTATATAATAGATCTAACAAACAAACCAAGCAAGCACAAATCTATTTATAATCTGCCTAATATATATACTAACATATAAAAATGGAATCAACTTGTAACCCTTGAGATCTAGAGAGAAATCAAGAGAAAAAACCAATTTCGAAGCCAAAACACACAAAAAGTAGTTGCCGGAAAAAATCGCCGGAAAATTGCCAGAAAGTGAACTTTTGGTATAACTTTGGGAGCAACTAAACAAGTCTAAGGGCTGTGGGAATGAGGTCTTTTCGTAGCCAAAACGGACTTGTATGGTTGGTGTGTTTAAAGTACAAGTATATGGGTGTTTAAGCTTGTAAGGAGTAAGATCTATGAAAGAACTAAGCTTAAAGGGAAAGAACTCTTGGAGATGAAAACCTACTGATGTTAAGAGCTTCTTGGAAAAGAAATTTGCAGCATATACTTGGCACTTAAAGGCTTGAGAAATGGTGTGGGGGGAGGGCTTTATTTAAAGGCAAAAAATGGAGCATTTTTGATTTATTTAATTAAGGGACAAGGGGACAAGGCTTGGCATGTGATAAGGTAAGGTACACAACTTAAAAATGCTGTCCCACTAGCTTTATTTACCCACATGGGTGCCTAGAAAAACGTGTTAGCCTCATTCAGTAAATTATATAAGCGAATAAACATGATATCGAACGATACGTTGAAAAAATGACGTTTTTCAAAATATGCTCCAAAAATTATGAAACTTTTGGAACCATCTGGTAGTGATCCCAATAGGTCATGGTCAAAATCCTACTCAATTTGGAGTTGACCTTCATTGACTTTTAATTGACCGAACAAACAATCCCGAAATCGGGAATACAGGCCAAAAATAAGTCACCCAAAAATTATGAAAATAATCCTAAAATTATTTTTCAATATTCTAATGACAATCCTCAAGTTTCAAGTCATTTGAATATGTGTAGCTATTACTTTGAGAAAAAGATTGTTTTGATGTCCCTACATGACGAAACAATAATCGATAGCCATTTGCCAGAACTAGTCGATGTTTGGACTAAAGTTTTGACTCAAAATATATTCAAATATAATATTCCTAAAATAATAATGACTATGAAGTCCAAGGAATATTTAATTTGAATTAAAATACAAATTATTCAAAGAAATAAGACAATTCAGGGCTTTTGGAAAATAATTTGTATTTTATGTTTAGGCAAGACTTTGTTGAAGGTAAATTGAACAAATATATTTATAGAATGTATTAAAAATATATTCCCTTGAAAACCTTTAAAACAAACACTCTTTTGAATAGATAACACATTTTCTGTTTCGTAAAAGCAGTGTTAAAATACTATATTTGTTCATCTTCAGTATTTGCCCCAAAATATAACATATATAACTTAGATTTGATTTTATCATTATTTTGATAGATCTTATCTAAATATATGTAGATAAAAGAATCATTTGGTTTTGTTTATAAAAGCAGTTTGACCCAATTTGACTTTCTTCTCGTTGACTGTCACTACGAACAACCTAAGGGAGGATTACTATATTAATTAGTAACTTCCTAATGCTAATTTAATTTACACTTATGATTAAGACAAAATAATCAAAACCTAATCCATAAGACTGTATCTCACAATCTTCCCCTTTTTAATATTTTGTCGAAACATTCTAGTGTAAAATTAAATATGTGTGTGACAGTCCTAGACCTCCCCTACGTGTATGCAACTATCTAATTTATGCATTTTTAGATTATTAAAATTTAATTAACACTTCCCTTATAGTGTTGAAAATCTTTCTTGATTTTAATGCATAGCAGATTGACATACAAATATTATGCAGCAGTTAAAATGTGCACAGAAAAATTGAGTATATACCCCTTGATAAGTGAGCACTTATTTTTAATTCCAGCTGGTATACTCCTTTTTCCAAAAACATTTCCATGTGCTTTCCATATTTGATAAGAATTAAAATTCTTTTCAATGACCTTGCTGCAAAATATTGGTATGTTAGAGTATTATTCTTGAATAATAACATTCTAGTTTAAATCCTTTCTTCACTTTAAATTTTTTTTTCTTTTTGTAAAACAATTTGATAAAATATAGTGGTAAAGTAATTTGAATTTATTTTTATCAAATTATCCAATTTCATTTTACCCTCTCTTCCCCTTGATTTGACAATGAATGTCAAAAACAATTTTAATTAGAACTACAATTGTCGAGAAATATTTTCACTTGAATGAAAATTCTATGTTTTTGAATTATAAAGAGATAGAGTGAAGAAGCTTCCCTTTTTAATTTATTCATTACCGAATAAATTAGTTCAATTGGTCCTTGTTTAAATTCAAAAAAAAATCCGAACATAAAGGTTGATTGCCTCGACCTGAAAAAAAACAATTTGATATGTATGGTGTCCAAACATTGAATTATAGCAATTCAGCTAATGAAACCTGTATATAATTTATCTGTTTAGCATAAAAGAATTTCATCTATGCCCTGTAGAAACCATCTATAGCATAATAAATTATACCAATCAATGCACAAGGGGAAGGGGGAAATGTTGTTTTAAAAGAAAAAAACTCAACACATAATTACTACAACTGAGTTTTGAACTTGTGTCATCTATCAGGTCCTTGTATAAGCAAGTTATACAAACTGAGGTTTACCAATTATCTAACCACTGGACTAATAAGAACAAGTAATGTGTAGAACCATGTCCTATCTTGTGTACCTGCAAGCTAAGTTTGTCAGTAAGGGAATAAGGAAAATGTGCATATAAAATGAAATGACAGAGTAAGATAGAGTTATTATAAAAGACAAGTCATTCATTTCAACTTCTGCAAAGCAAGATGAAGCAGTACATAGCATGAAGTATTTCTAACATGACCTTGAACCAACTGAACTATAGGTCATCTTACATATTTCTTAGCAGACACAAAGGAAGTGCACACTTAATACTACTGATACTAGTCCTAACAATAGAGATACAGATAACTTGAGCAAACCATTCAAGACAACACAAAAACAGATAATGCAGATAGACACCTCCACATCACAGTTTTCAGCTTCCATATTAGGAATCAGATTTCAAATCATGCAATAATGTCATCAAAACCTGAAATATCAGGTAGAGATTCACTTGCACCACCTACTTCCATGTCCCTGGGACCATCCACAGCTACTGGCCCTGCATTTCCTACCACCATCTCAGAAATATCACCATTTACATTCTCAGCTAGGGGCAGAAGTGGAAGATCCATCAATCCAAGTTGGATATTGATCAGTTGGGTCAACCCATCATCTATTCTACCAGCTCTAGTGACAGAGTTGGATAATATTTCCACCAAAACACCTATTTTAGTCTCAGTTAACTCAAGTTTATCAGCTAGAGCCTTAATTTGCTCTTGTAGAGACTTAAAGACTGCCTCAAGTGCACTGTGACTCTTCTCAAGGTTGAGAATTTTAATTTCTAATTCAGGCACAGATACATTTGCAACATTAGCTACAATAGTTGAATTAAAAATAACATTTGGAGGAGGGTTTGAGTCTGAGGAGGTTGGTAGACTATTAAATCCAGGTAAAGGGATCAAGGTTCTTACAGTTTTGTCAGTAATGGTACTGGCAACTTGGAAGTATGGAAGTTAATTAAGGTTTAAGTTGAAGTAGTCAAACACTTTAGTAAAGAGAAGTCCATAAAACATGTAACCCTTTTTGAAACCGTTGATCATTTGGAGAAGAATGGTGTAAGAAAGATTGAAGGTAACTTTTTGGCTAGATAGTTTGTACATGAGTTTGACTTCTGCAAAAGACATCAATTTTCTAGGTGTAGTGTTTAGAAAAATGTTTCCCCTCATGATCAAAGTTAAGGTCTGGAAATCAGGTGTAAAATGCTCATAAGATATCCCCTTATCTTCAACAAAAAGATTTTGGGGCACTTCAACTGCATAGAAAATAGATAGATAGAGTTTAAGTTCCATGGCATTGAAGGTGAATTCTTTGAGTATGTCAATGTTGGCTAGGTTTAAGAGCTTGAGACTGAGTTTGAAAGCTTTGCAAAGTTCAATGTGATCAAGAAAAAGTGCTTTCCCATTTACAACAGAGGTAATAAAGACTACATCCCCAACCCCATACCTAACCTCAATGTTGTTATAGAACTCAGTCACCATATTTAGAAGCACTTTTCTGTTTGGATAAAACAAAACGGGCTCCCAATTTGATTTGGCAAAGAGTTGATAGAGTTCAGTTCTCTTATCAAGGTGAATCAAGCATCCTGGTTAAAGTTTGGATTTGCTAGGCCTAGAAGATGGGTTGTCATAGGTGGAAGTGAGGTGATTTTGCTTTCTTGGTTTCTTCCTATTCCTATTTTTGGAAGGAGAAGGATCTGTGGTGTTGGAGATTTGACCAAGATATAAGGTAGTTTTGACTAGATTAGGATCAGACTCCATTAATTACAACCACAGAGAGTGAATGCAAGAAATAAATGCAGATGAGTTTTAAGTGCAAGAAGACAGGTTTGTTTAAGAATGTGAGACACAGATGAATAAATGCACAAGTGTGAAATCACAATTGAGGATACTGCACTCATATATACACAAACACATAGACACATAGCCAATAATAGATACAAATATGCATATATCACCAAAAAGACTACAAGTACCAGATTCTAGGCATGCAGGAACTAGAATAGTAGTGGTACAGCTTATGCAGCATATAAGTCATGCAAGCAACAGTTAGTCCAGTCTATATCTTATTTGCACAATATTAATTCAGATATATAAATTCTCAGAGAACATGAGACTGCATATTTTGGATCATAGACTACACAGGAAATACAGTAGGCATGTATAATTGTTGCAGAACTGAGTTTAGGCAGGTAACAGTTGACATTAAATCATTTTACAGATACAATGGCAAAATATACTTACTCTAGCCAAAAATAAAATCATTTAATTCAGTTATAGCTGCACAACAATTACCAATCAAGGCAGTGAATAATGACAGATGAGTGTCATACTGAGAACATGAATCAGAGTGTATATTTTAAAGCTGATTTTCTGCAGAGAAAATGACATAAAGCATTTAGATCAACTAAGTGCAGTCAAGTACAGGGGGCAAGTAGCAGAAAGGCTGTCAAACATAGTACACTGAATAGTAACATAGTACACAGGAAAGGACAATTGTCACCATACTCATTTAATGATCTGCAGGCCTCCTTATCAAATGAATTAATTTCTAGTACTTGACAGCACAAAGACATATATCAGTGGAATACATATACATAAGTGTGTGTGTGTGTGTGTGTGTTTATGAACAGTTGTTACAAATTTGAACAAGAGACAGAATTCATATAACACATAGTTATGTAATTCAACTAATATCATACTCATTTGATGTAAATAGACTTTGATTTAATACCAATATAGTGAAACACCTGTGTCATACTTCAATTATAACCAGATTTTAGTCAATGTATGATTATGACTAAATAAATTTCTATTTTCCAAGATTGCAAGTAAGTTATTAAGCATGCTGAATATTCAGGACCAAGTCACATCCATAGCAGGTATGTCATGAAATTGCTACAGTGTACTATTCACCACAAAGTAAATATGAGCAGATATGAGCACAGAGTGTCATACTTCAATTGTATCCAGAATTACATGTTGATATTACAAATCACACAGAAACAAAATCAAGCCAACTAATTTTCTTTCTACGATTAGCATGTTCTTCACATTCAATCATTCCACTAACTCAGCTCATGTTGATACATAATCAAGGCAAGAGTTTCATACAAACATCAGACATGAAAATTTTCAATTCATAACAAGAAAAAATAATGCAAGATGAACACATATTACTAGAGTGGCTGTTTAATCTGGGAACAGATCAAAGAGTGCTCATAAGACACTCTAGGCAGTCTATAATTAAAGAGCAGTGTGTGCTAATTGTGTCCTAGTATGATGTATAGAGAAGAATTTTGACATAAGTTAGCAAACTGTATTTAAATCATCTGAAACCTTGAAAAAAAACACAGTCCATGTATATCATGTGAAAACAAGCAGCATTAAGACATATTATCAAGTAAGATATGAATATCAATGTTGCATGAGATTCTTCTCAAGTGGATTAGCTAACAGTTTATTATAGAGTTAATAACCACTACTAGAACTAGAGCTGACAGTTATAGCAAAAAGACATTTGAAATCTTATAAACCCTGTTTCTAGCTCCAAATATCAGTACTCAAGATAATTTCCAATGATGCAGATAAAATACAATCATCTCTAAGGTCATTTCTTTCAATTACAAGCAGTAGTTACTAGATAAAACAAACACCTTATATAGACAATCATGAAGCTAGCAGATAATACATATCACATTAATTAATCTAAGCATGTAGTTCAGTTTAAAGTATCAATTACACACAAGATCAGATCAATATCATGTGATTATGGACTACACTCATTGTATCAATTTGCAATTACCAGTTATGCACATTATTGTGGATTGAATTCGAAAGTTTTGATCTCATGCCAAAGCTGTGGGGTGAATTCACACAGTTTAATCAACTAAACCTTGCACTCAACACTCCTTACTCTTTAACTCATGATGTTTCAGTCCCTAGAACCATTGGTTCGACTGTTCGACTATAACTCGCTGAGTCACTAGTGATTTTTCTCCGAGTTCTACATAATCAATTCTTGTACCTGCAAGACTCGTCAGGAACTAATTAGCAATAGTCAAATCCCATCCAATTACATCTAGCTATTCGATGAAATAATAGAGTAATATAGTTTAGGAATAGAGAATTTAAATCTTCATGCTACTCTTCTCAAGACATCATCGATATGCGCCAATAATTCCTTAAAATCGATCATTCACTCTGTAAGATTTCAATCTTCAAATTAGGGTTCGTGACTCAAGGCACAATCGAATTCAGTTGATGATTCTATGATAAGAAGACGATTTTGAAAGTGTGGAACTCCAAATCTTATGTTGCTCAAGTGCAGAGATACTCCAAATCATCGAATGAGGTTTCAACATATTAGGGTTTGTGAGGATTGATAACTTTGAACTTATTCAGTCACAGAATTGGAATGGAATGATAGATTTTGTCTTGAGGAGTACGAATTCGTGACCAGTTTTAGTGAAAAACTCATGGTTTGGATTGAATTGAGGTTTTAGTTTCTAGGGTTTGAAGAAGGTCGAGCTTTGGGAGACTGAGGCCGTACGGCTTCATATGAACTGAAAATAGAAAAATTAAATTTCTATTTATATTTTCTAAAGCAACGGTCCTAATTGAATCCATAAATAATCAATAGTTGAGATTAAACCCTGAAAAATTGAATTAAAATTGGCACAATTTTAATATAAGATAATATAAAACTATATTAGCACAATTTTAATTTTGCATAAATTTTATATGTTAATTACATAAAAATTGTAATTAAGGTGTATAAAATTATATGTATAATAATAAACTTATTTTACTATCTTAATTACAAAAGACAATGTAATTAAATTTTATAAAATAATATTTCATCAGAAAAATATTTTCTTAATTGAGAATTTTACTTCTAAATTCTCAGCAGTCATTATAAAATATTTTCTGGGACATATTAATTAACACTCACTATTTTCCCGAGTTTTGAAATACGAAGTATTCCAAGGCCAATCAATAGCTATGCTAATAATATTATTTTATTGAGCTTAATTTCACAATAAAGCTTGAACACTTTATAACTAAACCAATTATTGACAAATCTGAATTTCATATAGAAATCCGGTCAAATAAGAGCCTTAATTACAAACAAAACAAATTTCACTGAAAATTAATTCAACAAAATTAGAGACACTCAGTGTCTTTACTTTGGGCACACTAGCATTCCTAACTCCAGACGGAGTTTATTGAATCTTTCGGAGCTCAAAGTTTTCGTAAAGATTTCCGCAATATTATGTTCAGTATCTATATATACCATTTTAATATTGCCTTTTGAGACATGATCTCTCAGAAAATGATGTCGAACATCAATGTGTTTCGATAATGAGTGCAACACAGAATTTTTACTCAAATTTATTGCACTTATATTATCACACTGAATTGATATTGCATTAAATTTCACAGTATAGTCAGCTAGTGTTTGCTTCATCCAAAGGATTTGAGCACAACATTTTGCATCTGCTATATATTCAGCTTCTGTAGTGGATATGGACACATAATTTTGTTTCTTAGAAAACCAAGAAACCAAGCATCCACCAAGAAACTGACAAGTACCACTTGTGCTTTTTCTGTCAATTATGTGTCTGGCATAATACGAATCAGAAAAACACACTAAGTCAAATGGTTCTCCTTTTGGATACCATAGACCAATATCAGTGGTTCCCTTAAGGTATCTGAATATCCGCTTTACAGCAGTCACGTGAGATTCCTTAGGATTGACTTGAAAGCGGGCACACTTACATACGCTGAACTGTATGTCAGGCCTACTTGCAGTGATATAAAGAAGACTGTCAATCATCCCTCGATATTTCTTTGTATCCACAGAAATACCACTAGGATCTTCAGTCATCTTTAAAGCAGGTGACATAGGGGTACTGATGGACTTACAGTTTTCCATCTCAAATTTCTTAAGCATTTCCTTGCAATATTTCGATTGTGAAGTATGAATGCCTTCATCGGATTGCTTAATTTGCAGTCCTAAAAAGAAATATAATTCCCCCATCATGCTCATTTCAAATTCTTTACTCATAATTTCTGACAATTCCTTACATAGAGATTCCTTGGTAGAACCAAATATAATATCATCTACATAAATTTGAATGAGCAAGATGTCATCATTTTCATACTTCGTAAAGAGAGTGGTATCCACAATTCCTATTTTGAAATCATTTTCAATAAAGAACTTGCTTAACCGCTCATACCAAGCTCTAGGAGCTTGCTTTAACCCGTATAAGGCTTTGTACAATTTGTACACATACTCAGGATGTAAATGATCTTCAAATCCAGGTGGTTGTCTTACATGTACTTCCTTTTCTAAGACACCATTAAGGAAAGTAGATTTAACATCCATTTGATAGACCTTGAAACCTCTATGACACGCGAAGGCTAAAAACATTCGAATCGATTCAATTCGAGCCACGGGAGCATAGGTTTCATCAAAATCTATTCCTTCCATTTGAGTATAGCCTTGAGCAACCAATCATGCTTTATTTCTTACCACTGTTCCACTTTCGTCTAACTTGTTACGAAAGACCCATTTTGTTCCAATAATGGAAGTATCAAGGGTTGTGGAACTAGTTCCCAAACTTTATTATGAGAGAATTGGTTTAATTCTTCTTGCATGGCAAAAATCCAATCCTCATCCAATAAAGCTTCCTTTGTGGTTTTGGGTTCTATTTGTGATAGAAAGGCCATGTGACTCACAATGTTTTGAACTTGAGCACGAGTTTGAACACCTTTAGTTAAATCCCCTAAGACATAGTCTATCGGATGATTTTTAAGCAATGGTACTTCCATAGGCAATTCAAGTTCGTCCTCATCTTTTTCAAGAGGATTCTTTGGGATTGTAGATCCAAGATTCATATTTCCAATTTGTCGAACAACATTTGGAATATGACCATTTGAATCTGGTTCCTCTTCTATCAAATCTTTAAACTTTGAGTTTGGTTTAGATTCATCGAATGCAACATTCATTGATTCTTCCACAACCAAAGTATTAAGATTAAATACTCGATAAGCTTTGCTATTCACAGAATATCCTAAAAAAATGCCCTCGCTAGATTTTGGGTCAAATTTTGTTAAATAATCTTTGGTATTCATGATATAGCATTTACTTCCAAAAACTTTGAAGTAACCAAGCTTAGGAGTTTTATCAAAATAAAGCTCATATGGAGTTTTCAGTTTGATAGGTCGTAGTAATACTCTATTGAGAACATGGCAAGCAGTAGACATGGCTTCAGCCCAAAAATATTTTGGTCGATGATATTCATTAAGCATAGTGTTTGCCGTTTCTTGCAACGTTCTGTTCTTTCTTTCAACTACCCCATTTGATTGAGGTGTATAAGGTGCAGAAAAGTTGTGAGTAATACCATAAGCTTCACAAAACTCAACAAATTTTGAATTCTCGAATTCCTTCCCATGATCAGTCCTTATAAAAATGATCGATTCATTTTGTTGATTTTGTATGCGTTTGCAAAGAGCGGCAAATGATTCAAATGCATCACTCTTCGATTTTAGAAACTCAGTCCATGTAAATCGAGAGTAGTCATCAACTACCACGAGGGTGTATTGACTTCCTCCAAGACTTTGTACTGGGACTGGTCCGATAAGATCCATATGTAATAGCTCAAGTGGTCTAAATGTAGACACCATAAATTTGGCTTTATGAGATGCTTGAATTTGTTTGCCAATTTCACAAGCTTCACATATATGATCTTTAATGAAATTGAGTTTTGGTAATCCACGTACATGTTCTTTCGAGCATATAGTTTTAATGAGTTTCATGTTAACATGGCCCAACCTTCGGTGCCATAACCATGGATCCTCATTAATGGAAACCAAACATACATTTTCAAATTTCGTTGTGTCACACGTATATACATTTTTATCACGTGGACAGTTTAGAGCCAGTCTTCCATCTACATTGTAAATAGAACAATGCGATGAACGAAAGATGACTTTGCAACCATTATCACATAGTTGACTTATGGATAACAAATTGTACTTTAGTCCCGTGACTAGTTGTACGTTTGTTATTTTGAATTGTTTATTTCCAATATCCCCAATGCCAATGATGTCACCCTTACTGCTATCTCTAAAGGTTACACTTCCTGCGGCTACCTTTCTAATGTTGTTCAACAATGACTTATTACCGGTCATATGTTGGGAACACCCACTATCAAGATACCACACATCTTTCTTAGCAGTAAGGCATACCTACATAACAAATCAGTTAAACCTTTTGGTACCCTTTTGTCCTAAGGGTCCTTGGGTTAGTACATCATAAGGTATATATGAAATAGCATTAATAAATCTAGGCATTGGATAATATTGCACATCATCATACAACCTTTTAGCTGCTTTATTCCTAGCAGAGATATGATATGAATTTCTTCTAGGAGTATATTTGTTATAGTTAGCATGATTGTGAGTCTTACTATGTGGGAATATGGTAATACTCGAATTTCTAGAATTTGCATAGGCATTGTAATTCGTATCATTAATTCTAGCATGAGTATTCGAAGTACTAGGATAGGCATTACGACTCTTATTAGCAAGATGACTCGATCTAGTATGATAATTCGCATTTCTAGGAATATTAGCATTTAAGTTGTGAGATTGACCATTGTAGTTAGAATTTTGAGTCTTAGAGCTATTTTGAGAAACATTATTCTTTCTAGTTAAACTAGAGGTAGAATGAACATTTTTCATGTTCCTTGATCTATAGACTATTGGTTCTTGATGATACCAGAATTTTGGTTGACTTTGAACATTCGCTTTAGGGTCATTCCTCTTTTGTGATAATTTCTTATCATTTTTATTTTTAGAGGTTGATCCTTTAGGAACCCTTTTGTACTTCCCCTTAAGTTCACCTTCTATAGCTTTGCAATATAAACGAGTATGTCCACTTACATTGCAATACGTACACTTAGGTGTAGGTGACTTAGGTGTAGTATTAATCGAAGGTCTAGGTTTATGTTTTTCCTTTTTAGGAGGACCATTATCTTCATAACCCAATCCTTCACGATTAATTGATTCCCGGGTGCCAAATATCATTCTTTCTAAGATGGCACTGCCCTTAGTGAATTGTTTCAAAGTAACTTTGAGATTTTCTTTTTATTTGACCAAGGTATTAATCTTGTTGATCAAGAAACTTTCTTTATCCATGACTTGAGATAAGAGCTTTTGGTTTTCATCTTTAAGCCTTTGACTTTCCAACTTCATCATTTCTAATTCCGAGATAAGCCCTTGACGACTTTCGAGTTCAACATCTGCCTTATTTTTAAGTTTGGCATAATCGATGTTTTTACTCATTAATTGAAGTTGGTAGTCATTTTTTTGTTCTTTTAAGGCTTCATGAAGCTCTTCCTCTCGATCTCCCGTAAGAGATTGTTCGAGGTCATTTATACAATTGCATTTTAAAGAATTCTCGTGAATCAGCGCTTCATTTTGAATTTTCAGGTTTAAAAGCTCATCATGGAGCTCACGATTGCATTCATCTAAATGAATCTTGTCATTCTCAATCTTTTCAACTTGTCGAATCAGAGACACATTTTCGACTACTATAGTACGAATGTGATCATCCTTTTCGTTTGTCTCGATTCTCAAGCTTTCATTAAGAAAGAAAATGTTAGTAACGTACTCCATGTCTTTAACATGTACGTCGGGCAAACTAGTGACCTCTATTTGAAGTTGGAGACACAAATCTTCATATTTGTCTTTTTCGGATTTGGTCTTGGTATAGCTTCGATTGAATTCATCATAACCAATTTTCAAATCTTTAACCAGATTTCTAAGCTCAGAAATATCCATGTCATAATGATCAACCTTAGATAAAACAGCATTACTACTATAGGACGAAATTGAAACTGGTTTAGATATTACCTCTTGTAGGGAAGTAGAGGCTTCCGTAGGAGCAGTTTCGTCCCCAATTGCCATTAAGCAGAGGTTAACAATTTCTTCATTCTGCTCCGGAGTTTCCTCATCCTCGCTTAAATCCCATCCACTTTCAGCAACAAGTATTTGTCATTTAGACAAGTTTGGACATTCCCTTTTAAAATGACCAGGTTATTTACATTCGAAACAAGCATTCTCATTTTCTTCGGGATTTGCCTCTTTAGGCTTAGGTGTATAATTACTTGCGAATTTTGAGTTATTATTATAAGTATTATTTGCTTGTTGCTGTACACCTTTGCCTTTAGCATAGCTCGTGCTAGTGAAATTGTTCTTATAATTTGGCCTTCCCTTAGAGTTGAAAACTCGTTGTTGGTTACTGGATTTAAGAAAGCCTTTCCCGTATCTTTGAGCTTTGCTTTATAAAACGCGACGGAGTTGTCTCGTGAGTAAAGCAATTTCTTGCTCGTCAAGATTTTCTAACTCTTCGTTTAGATCGTCGTCGTTTTCATCTTCATCGATAAGTATTGCTTTTAGAGCCATATTTTTCCTCTTCTCTTCAATCTTAGGAAGAGGCTTATCCGGAGCATTGTCTTCTTCGTATGCACGAAGGTTGCCGAATAAGCTATCGATGGTATATACATTTAAATTATGTATTTCTTTTATAGTGGTAACTTTAACTTTCCAACTCGGAGGCAAAGCTTTTAACACCCTTCGATTTTTCTCATTAATCGAATAAGCTTTTCCGAGTTGTGCAAGTTCATCGATAATCCGAGTAAATCTCGTTTCCATATCAATGATGGTTTCACCCTCAAGGAGTTTAAAGTTCTCGTATTTTTGGATAAGAGTATCCATTCGAGTCTTTAATATCCATTGTTCCTTCGTAGGTAATAACCAATTTGTTCCACATTTCTTGTGCCGACTTGCAGTTGTTAACTCTTTTGTATTCTTTTTATGCAAGTGAACTTGTTAAGACCATCTTCGCTTTAGTGGCTATGTTCATTAACTCTTCTTCTTCGCGGGTGTATTCACTGACTTTCTTTTCGATGACAACATCGTTAACTACTTTAGTCGGAATAACAACACCGTCCTCGATAGCCATCCATACTTTGACACTTTGGGATTTAGCATAAATTCTAAATCTTGTTTTCCAAGTAGCAAAGTTGGTGCCGTCGAATAAAGGAGGTCTCGAACTTGAGAGACCTTCACCACAACCAATGGTACTCAAATACGCCATAAAAGATCAACTTTTTGTCGCGTTCGTAGGCACTGAAAAAGGCCACAGAACACAGTCAAAAGCACTGCTCTGATACCAACTGTTAGGTCCGTAAGGATGGGGTATTAGCTAAAGGGGGGTTGAATAGCTCAATACCTTTTTAAAAATTAGAGCTTGGCGTTTTAAAATTTTCTCTTCTCTTTTAAAGTGTTACTAGTCAACTAGTAAATCAAATACGGAATTTAAAAGAGAGTAAAGAAATAGAACACAACACACAAGATTTTTATCCTGGTTTGCGATGGCGCAATCCCCTAACGGATCCGTTCATCCATAGTCTAGTCCCCGAGTCCCTCCCTGAACTCGAGATTTTCCCACTATAAAAAGATTCACTCCTTAAAGCGGCGGAGAAGCCTGTTACAACCACTATGTATTTATCTCGGACCTTAACTCCCCGTTAATTCCTCAAAATACAATAGCAAACCTACTTGACTAATCTTGAAGCGTAACTCCCCGCTACCTCTTCACAATCTAAGTAGAACCCTTACAAGTTTATCTTGGAGCGTAACTTTCCGTTACCTCCTCAAATTCAAGTAAGGAAAAAAAATTACAACCCTGCGTAAACTACGTTCCTCTAACCCTCTGTAGGTCTTGGATCTTAGGTCTTAGGTCTTGGATCTTTCTTCTTCCTCACGGTGCAGAGACACCCAACTTCCCATTGACGTGCTTAGGACTTGGGTCTTAGAACAAGGATCGCCTCACTACACATCACCTCACTAACAAAGTCTAGACAACCAGTACTACGACTTAATAACCCTGTTTAACAAAAGAAGATTGGTGGACTAGTATATTATTGTACTAGACCGAGAACAAACAAACAAATATATATAATATAGCTGAAGCAACAGAATATATAAATGTAAGTCGGAGTAAGTCGCTTCTTTAGAAGGACGAACCACACGGAGTGTGTGAACGTGTATGCAGTAATTTAAGTGCATATGCTAAAGTAAAAAAGCGATATGTAAAGCGTATGAATGCAAGCACTTAAATTAAATATATATAATATGATGTATATAGGATATATAAGGCTGAAAATAACTAAGCCAAATATATTGTGACTTGAACAAGATCAAGAACGTTTTATGAGTGGGTTGTTTATAAGGCCTTGGAAATTAAAATAACTAAACTATGACCTTTGAACAAATGTCAGATACACCACTAAGATTTAACGAGGATGTTTCGTTTATGTCGTACCTCGACTTATACGAATAGTATCTAACTCAGAATCAAAGTTGGATTAATTTCAAGAACTCAACACGTTAGGTTCGTTTACGTCGTACCTCGACTTATACGAATAACCCTTAACTCGGTGTTTGAAGTTAAGAATAAACTTACAAATATTCTACGAGTTGCTTTGTTTATATCTCTAAGTGAGATTTATACGAAAGAGTATAACTCGAAATATAAGTTCGTTTCTTTCACGAATAATTCAACAAGGAGTCCTTTTGTTTATGTCTATAAATAAGACTTATACAAATTGGTCTCTACCTGGAATTAAGGTGAGTTTAAACTTGACAAATATTCTACGAAAGAAAGCTTCGTTTATATCTCTAAGAGAGATTTATACGACTATTTTTATCTCGGAATATAAGTTAGTTTCTTTCACTTAATTGTTCTACAAGGAGTCCTTTTATTTATGTCGTACCTCGACTTATACAAATTTGTCTCTACTCGGAATTAAGTGAGATTAATACTCTATTTATTTCAAACAAGGAGAAGTTCGTTTATGTCTAATAATTTAGACTTGTACAAATGGAATCTCAACTCGGAAATAAAATGAGTTAACTTGCAACTTATCAACAAGGAGTCCTTTTGTTTATGTCTTTAAATAAGACTTATACAAGTAGGTCTCAACTTGGAATAGAAGCTAGTTTAATTACCAAATTCAACAAGGAGTCCTTTTGCTTATACCTCTTTATGAGATTTATACAAATCGGTCACTACTCGGAACTTAAGTAACTTAGAGTCGTTATGAATCCCGGAAGACTACACCGAGGATATAAACAACTTGGTTGTGAAGAATAAGAGATTAAAGTTAAGCTCTTCCAATGGTTACCACAATTTATATATAAGACAACGAACAAACAATTAAAACACGTAATTATATAAATCGTAGACAAGGCTAACTATATAATAGATCTAACAAACAAACCAAGCAAGCACAAATCTATTTATAATCTGCCTAATATGTATACTAACATATAAAAATGGAATCAAGTTGTAACCCTTGAGATCTAGAGAGAAATCAAGAGAAAAAGCCAATTTCGAAGCCAAAACACACAAAAAGTAGTTGCCGGAAAATTGCCAGAAAGTGAACTTTTGGTATAACTTTGGGAGAAACTAAACAAG
This sequence comes from Oenanthe sinensis, assembly GCA_028671895.1. NCBI lineage: Eukaryota > Viridiplantae > Streptophyta > Magnoliopsida > Apiales > Apiaceae > Oenanthe > Oenanthe sinensis. The sequence continues at coordinate 44,017,817 of CM053803.1, forward strand.
TCTAAGGGCTGTGGGAATGAGGTCTTTGGGTAGCCAAAACGGACTTGTATGGTTGGTGTGTTTAAAGTGCAAGTATATGGGTGTTTAAGCTTGTAAGGAGTAAGATCTATGAAAGAACTAAGCTTAAAGGGAAAGAACTCTTGGAGATGAAAACCTACTGATGTTAAGAGCTTCTTGGAAAAGAAATTTACAGCATATACTTGGCACTTAAACGCTTGAGAAATGGTGTGGGGGGAGGGCTTTATTTAAAGGCCAAAAATGGAGCATTTTTTATTTATTTAATTAAGGGACAAAGGGACAAGGCTTGGCATGTGATAAGGTAAGGTACACAACTTAACAGTGCTGTCCCCCCAGCTTTATTTATCCACATGGGTGCCTAGAAAAACGTGTTAGCCTCATTCAGTAAATTATATAAGTGAATAAACACGATATCGAACGATACGTTGAAAGAATGACGTTTTTCAAAATATGCTCAAAAAATTATGAAACTTTGGGAACCATCTGGGAGTGATCCCAATAGGTCATGGTCAAAATCCTACTCAATTTGGAGTTGACATTCATTGACATTTAATTGACCGAACAAACAATCCCGAAATCGGGAATACAGACCCAAAATAAAAGTCACCCAAAAATTATGAAAAAAATCCTAAAATTCTTTTTCAATATTCTAATGACAATCATCAAGTTTCAAGTCATTTGAATATGTGTAGCTATATCTTTGAGAAAAAAATTGTTTCGCTGTCCCTACATGCCGAAACAATAATCGATAGCCATTTGCCAGAACTAGTCGACGTTTAGACTAAAGTTTTGACTCAAAATATATTCAAATATAATATTCCTTAAATAATAATGACTATGAAGTCCAAGGAATATTTAATTTGAATTAAAATACAAATTATTCAAAGAAATAAGACAATTCAGGGCATTTGGAAAACAATCTGTATTTTATGTTTAGGCAAGACTTTGTTGAAGGTAAATTGAACAAATATATTTATAGAATGTATTAAAAATATATTCCCTTGAAAACCTTTAAAACAAACACTCTTTTGAATAGATAACACATTTTCAAGTTTTGTAAAAGCAGTGTTAGAATACTATATTTGTTCATCTTCAGTATATACCCCAAAATATAACATATATAACTTAGATTTGATTTTATCATTATTTTGATAGATCTTATCTAAATATATGTAGAGAAAAGAATCATTTGATTTTGTTTATAAAAGCAGTTTGACCCAATTTGAATTTCTTCTTGTTGACTGTCACTACGAACAACCTAAGGGAGGATTACTATATTAATTAGTAACTTCCTAATGCTAATTTTATTTACACTTATCATTAAGACAAAATAATCAAAACTTAATCCATAAGACTGTATCTCACAAAATCCTTCATAGTTTGAACTAAAGAACTTATCATGAACAGAGCTTCATAAGAATTATAATTTCTTGGAACGTCTTCAATAGAACATAGAACATAGCTCAAGTAATGTTCTTCCCTTGAGAATGTGATTCTTCTTCTTTTACTTCTTCTTCCCTTCAGATGAACAATGGAAGTGTCAATTCTTTTCTATAAATCCCACTTGGATGAGGAATCCTCTATTGACAACTCATTTCAAGTATAAGATACAGTTTCTTGATTCTCCCATATTCTGTTGTTTCCCATAAGGATCAGAAGATTTTTCTTTTTCCTGTCTAAATTCTCCCCCTATGGTTATTAACTTCTCCCAAGGATACGAAGATTAGACTAAGACCTTCTCTTTTTTCTTACTAAATTCTCCCCCTTCTGTGAGGAATCCTCCAATTGACCATCTTTTGAATGGCTTCTCTTCCAATAAAGGTTCTCGTTTGTCATTGATTGGGAAAACATAGTAGCTTTTCTTTCAGAAGTAACAAGTAACAAGGGTAAGTGTTTGGTCTATGGTTTCCTTACTTCTACTACGTTCTGTTAGTCTTTACACTTAAGTATCGAGCACTTTGAAGTGTTTCACTCTTTCTCTCCCTATCTCTCACTCAAGTGTATCTCTCTCTCACTTTCACTTAAGTGTTTCTCTCTTTCACTTTCACTCTACATTTCAAATATAGCCTTATGTACCTGCAAGTGAAATCCGTCAATTCATTTATTTTCTCAGCACCTAATTCATCAAAATGAACTGAATCACTATCAAGTGGAGAATTGTCTCGTATAGGTGTTCTTGATCTATCATGCATAAGCACTGTCTCAGCACCAGACTCAATAGCAATTGCTAAATCACTGTCTAGTGAAGCGTCACTTCTTTGAGATAGATTATCCCAAGATTTTAAAATCTATTAGGGAATCCGGCCTTATTCTATCAAGGAGTTGCCTCACACCTTCTCCATAAACGGGAGGTCGACATTCCTTTTCAGGATTTGGAAATGTTCCTTCCAGGAGGGGCAACGTAGTAGACAATGTAATGAATGGAAAATTAGAGCCTACGTTTCCTTCATAACCCGGTGACAGAAATGTTGTGTAAAATACCATACTTGACTCATCCAAAGAATTCTTCCAAGTAGTTGCCTCTCAAGCCCAGATAAATCTGAACAAGAGATCTCCCTTTCGGGATACAGAAGATTAACTTCTGTTTGAGGTAGATAACTTGGACAATGTAATGTATGGCAAATTAGAGTTTGTATCTCCTCTGGATTCTTATACCTCTCACTATGCACGCCTTGCAATGTGTTCCTAGAATTTATCTGTTTAGGCTTATCATCAGTAAGAGTATCAGTGGTGTGCTTGACTTATTACGAGATGCTCTGGCTGACAAATGAATTTTAATGAACTCACCATGTTGAGAGAATGATTATAGAGATAGTTTAATTGCCTTTTCAGCTCTGCATCCTTTTGAGAAAATGTAGATGACCTTACAGTTACCTCAATTTATATACTACTTTTCTTCTCTGGAAGTAGAGCTGTGGGTGCACTTCCGACTTCATCCTTATTTACTGCATCAAGTGCAGTTTCTCCCTTATCAACCTCTAACTTACAAAGTTTCCTTATATCTCCAAAGGTTAATATATGGAAGTGGATGAATTAGTGTTTGGTACTATAGACTGGATAAGAGATTGATGGGTTTTCAACCTTTTGGCCAGCTTCTAAAGCCAATAGAGGCTAAACCAGATAGAATCAATCAAGATAAAAAGATAATCACCATAACATTATAAAACATATTTTTCATCTAAAAAAGAAGGAAAAATATAATAAGGAATGGTAATAGATTGCATTAAAGAGCTTTTAGGAAAAGAGTTTTGTCGGATCTAAAGATTTATCATTTAAGAGCATGATACGAAATTTTCTTTAAGATACTTATCCCATAATAAAATGCAGAAAAGTGTATCAGAGAAGAAAATTTCTAACCCTTATGAATTTCTTATAAGGCAAAATTCTCATAATAAAACGCGGGAATTTTTATCAAAGAAGAAATTCAACTCTCTTACCAAATTATATCTCAATAAAATGACTCATTTCCTTTAAAATCTAAGTATTGTAAGTTTTGAAAATAGTTTTGCAAAAACATCCTTATCAGATAGAGGACAATGATTTTCTGATTCATAATGTAATTATGATTTGCATCATTTTCATCTGCCTGATAATATTCCCATCTTAAAAAGAAAATACATGACAATAAGGGTGGATGTATGCTTAACGATACAGTACAAGGCCTTCAAAGTAACAACCACTATTTAGGTACTATGAATCAATGTGAAACATACATTGAACCAAATGTTTAAAAACAAATCATTTTATAAATGGTTGATACCTCGAAGTAAAAATAATTTCTCCGAATAAAATAGCAGTCACAAAGTTTCTGCCACTTTAAAAGGAAAAATTAAGAGAGAAAACGGTTTTGAAAATATAGCATTTAAAACTAGTTTTTGAGAGAGGATAAATATTTTGAGATTTAGATAAAGATTATCCTCAAGAAAAATTGATTCATACCCAAGAATTTAGAAAATAAATAAGGGTTGTAAATCAAAAGATTTTCAAAAGAGAAGTTTTAAAAAATAATTTTGTTATTTTCTTCTTTAAAACTGATAGAAAGTGAATATATTGTAGGATAGCACATTTTAGAAAAGAAATAGACAAGAAATTCTTTTCAATACATTCAGGCTTAAATTCAAAGAAAGAAAACTAATTGTAAAGCATAATGTAACGTAGTATGTAATAGTGATAACGATAACTCAACTAAGAAACAGAGACAGATAAATAGTACTAATATGCAGCACAGGAATCCAGAAGGACATAAACAAGAAATCATACATACATCATTGCTGAGCATTCAAGATGAAAGAATTACTGAACGTCAGTGAGAGAAGTTCATTAATATGTTCATGCCTCAGTGACAAATAAGAGTTCAGAAGATTTCATATTAAAGACAGAGTAACGATTCATGTATAGTTGTCAAAGGGTTTCAGTGAGCAGAAGCATTGCAACAGTCCAAGGTTAATCAGCTGAAACAGAACAGAAGTCAAGGGAATTCAATTAAGTGTTAGTCGTTTGTGAACCAGACCAGTGCACTAAGCGTCAGCACAACAAGAAAAGAATTGCCTTGATTAATCAGAAGAAAATCAGTTGATCAAGCCAGAAGAGTGGAAACCAAGTAGCAATTACTTCAAGAATTCAAGAAATATCTCAAGGCAAGTAATATTACATTTGGTGGCTCCTACACTCTTAAAACAATGGATAGGCGCATCTTATATTTCAAGGTGCAAGAAAAGTTTAAGGGAGGTCTTAGTGGCACCTACACAAGGCATTAAGAGTGCAGGCGCAACTAACCTAACAAGGCACAAGGATTTAGCTGACTTAGAATCTAACTCATGTGTGGCGCTTATAAAAGGAAACAAGTGTATAGGCGCAACATAAGTTGTCAAAGGCGCAACTAGCTTGAAGCACAGGCGCAACAACTCTAATTGTTCTAAGGCATTAGTGGCGCCTGTACAGGGAAACCACTGTACAGACGCAACTAATGTTTACAAAGAGGCGCAACAAATGTTCCAAGGCGCAACAACCATTCAAGTGGCGCCTACACACCACTCACACTGTGAAGGCGTAACATGGGACTTATGCATTGTTGGGAATCATTTTCCAAAAAGCCTACAATTATATATGGGTTTAATTCGAATGAATTAAGGGGTAATCATCTTCAGCATTCAACACAAACAGACGGGAAGCTCCATTAAAGCCATACATTTATTTCACCCAACTGTATCTGTGTTGTAATATTGTTTTGAACCCATTGCGGCTAATCTACTGATTAGAATTGTAGCACCTCAGGGATTTAATAATATATTATTATTTCCCCGAACTTTGTGTTTCAAGTACTGTCAAGTTCATATCTCTTAAACACAAAAACATAATCCGCAATTAAAATGAAAAATCTACCATATCATATTCAACCCCCCCTTCTATGATGATTTTGGACCTAACAATTGGTAGCAGAGCTTGTTGATTGAAGTTACAAATCAAGATCCAAAAATAGTTTTTCGAAAAAGTGCATTTTTAGATCTAAAAAAAATTATATTGAAATTTCTTTATTATTAAAGAAAATTCAATTTCGAATTTTTCAAAGATTTTAAGTTCACTAATTTTAAGAAGACTATCAATCATCAAGAATTCGTATTAAAATTTTATTTCTTGAAATTTAATCTTTATTCGAATTGATTTTAATTTTTAAGAAATTAATTATTTCTTAAGATTTAAAATTCTTTTAACCATGAGTACCCAAAAACTCAGCAGCATTAAAATCCCAGCCTTTGACAAAAATGAATACATCTTATGGAAGAAGAAGATGTCCATTTTCATTAAAACTTCAAATTCTCAATATTTGGGAATTTTGTAAAATGGACCCTATGTACCTCAGAAGCTTACACCAGAAACAGTTTCAGAAGACGGCGAACGGATTCCGCAAGGATTTACCCCAAAGGAACCTTCAGAGTTTACTGACACTGATAAAGAAAGAGTTGCATAGGACAATCATCTTCAATGCATCCTGATGGATTCTTTGGACACTACAATGCTAAATCAAGTGATTAACTGCACAAGTGCCAAACAGATGTGGGATACAATTGATCTGCTGATAGAAGGTACAGCAGAAGTGAAGGAGAACAGGCTTGATATTCTTACCTCCCAATATGAAGCTTTCAAGTCACTACCAGGAGAAAGTATCACTAAAGTCTTTAAGAGATACAACAAATTGTTGAATGACTTGTCACTGCATGGGAAGGCCTACTCACGTAGGCAGATCAACAGAAAATTCATGTTGACACTGCCAGCACACCTGGAACACAAAATCTCTGCCATCAGAGAAAGGAGTGACATAAATGACATGTCCATTGAAATTTTATATGGTAAGCTCAAGACTCATGAAATGGAGCAAGAGCAAAGACAAATCATTTATGGGACAGGTACAGTGGACAATAAGAATACAACACTGTTGAAGACTACAGCTCTTGTAGCCAAGGATCTTGCTATCTCAGAGATCAACACAGTGAAACCTGATGTTAAGAAAGAAGAAATTCTGGAAGCTGAATTTACAGATAACACTCAACCAGGTAATGAAGACGACTTCTACTCAATGGAAGAACTTGAACAATTGGAAAATAAAACAATGGCCTATATGGCAGGGAAGTTCAAGAACCTCAGGTTTAGGAGGAACCCTAAGTACAAATTCAAGAGTAACTCCAGTTACAGTGGTTCCAGTTTCAGAAACAGCAACCGAGGTGGATTGTCTTCAGGGTCTTACAGCAAAGGAGGTTATAAGACGGGAATGGTAGATCGCAGTAAGTTCAAGTGCTATAACTGTGATGAACCCGGGCATTTTGCAACAGAATGCCGGAAGCCAAAGCAAGTGAAAGAGAGAAAGGAGTCATATGATGAACTCAAGCAGAAATATGATGCACTGGTAAAGAAGTATCAGGGCAGAGCTTATATAGCTGAAGGAAAGAGCTGGGATGATTCAGACATCGATGAAGAAGAAACTTATTGAAATATTGCTTTAATGGCAGACTCTTCAGAGTCATCCCCTCAATCATCGAAGGTATCATTTCTCTCCTCCATTGACATGTATAAATCTGAATATAAGAAAACTGTAGAAGATCTCAGTATAGAAATGTTTAACATACATACAAGCATGCTAGCATCTGAAGAAGAAAATGCTAAACTAGTTCTAAAGAATAAAATGCTAGAAGCTATAAACGAAGAACTAGAGCTTGCATGTGTTAATCTAGAAGATTTGAAACAGAAAATAGAATATCTTCAGAATAGAGACAAGTGCAACTAGGAAGTAGAAACTACACTTAGGGATAAAATTTCCGAGTTAGAGTTAAAACTTCAAGCTTATAAGAAATCTGCTAATCTTGTAAAGGAGGCAATAGATAAACAGGTCATAGGTCAGAAAACTGGAATAGGTTTTGACTATGATAAAAAGACAGGAAAAATGCATGTAGAATCTATTGTTGAGGAAAGTCCTGTGAAGCAAGACATTCCACATGTATTAAAGAATGTAGCTAAGCCCCTCTATAAGAAGTTTGTCATTGAAACCTTAAATGAAGAAGAGCTCTTAATGAAAGAAGAATTCCTTGCTGAGGAGAAAAAGGAAAAGGTAAAAGATAAGAAACAGTTGCCTAAGAAATCTGTTAAAATTGAAGAACCAAAGAAACAGGTTAAAATTGATTTAGGCAACAAAACTGAAAACAAGAAAGCGAACAGAAATGGTAAAACAGGTGTCAACAAGAAAAATGTTAATGCCTATTCTTCTAGTGCTGCTAGGAAAGTTTGTAACAACTGCAATTCTACTAACCATCTTACGCATGCATGCAATAAGGTAAAAGTAGTAAAAACAGAAACTCCTAGTATGCCTGCCATGCCTGCCATGTCTATTCCTCATCAACCATGCGGTAAAGTAGGTTGCATGCCATGTGTTTTCAATATCATGTCTGCATACATTAACTTAATGAATACATCATCAAGTACTTGCATGAATACAGATGTGAACATGACTAGAAAGCATAATAGGGCAAAGACTGCCAGTCCTCCTAAATCTAGGAAGGAAGCCCCTGTCCCTAAGCCTAAAGACACCCATGTCAAGGCTAAACCAAAGGGCAAGGGAGCAGTCGATGAGAAAGGCAAGGACCAGACTTCTGTAGCTAAAAATGTTTACTTATCTAAGCCTCTTGGACCCAATCAAATTTGGGTGCCAAAGAAAAAGTAATCAATCTGTGGTTGCAGGGCACAACAAAGAACAAGCGTGTCATATGGATTCTTGACAGCGGTTGTTCAAGGCATATGACTGGTGATAAAGCCCTGTTATCAGATGTGATTGAGAAAGCTGGCCCGATAGTGACCTTTGGAGATAACAACAAGGGATTCACAATGGGATATGGAAATCTGGAAATTGGGAATGTTATCATAGAAAATATCTCTCTCGTGGACGGATTAAAACACAACCTTCTAAGTATCAGTCAGTTCACTGACAAGGGTTTCAAAGTAACTTTTGAGAAAGAAAGATGTGCAATCCAAAACAAGAAAGATACGAAGCTTGCTCTTCAGGGAGTGAGAAAGGGGAATCTCTTTGTAGCTGATTTGTTCTCTGCAAGCAAAGGCGAAGTACAATGTTTTTACAGCAAAGCTTCAACAGAGGACAGTTGGTTGTGGCACAAGAAACTTTCACACCTTAACTTCAAAGCAATGAACTCTTTAGTAAAGAGGGAATTGGTTAGAGGTCTACCCGAGATGGAATTCTGTCAAGAAGGGTTATGTGAAGCATGTGAAAAAGGGAAGTCAAAGAAAGCATCTCACCGAAGCAAAGACTCAACCGACATTACTGAACCACTGCAACTACTGCATATGGATTTATTTGGTCCAGTCAACGTCATGTCTATGTCAAGGAATAGATATGCACTGGTAATTGTAGATGACTACTCTAAGTACACGTGGGTGTTGTTTCTAGCCTCAAAGGATGAAGCCCCTCAAATAATCATTGATCACATAAAGAAGATAGAGGTAGAAGCTGGTTTGCCTGTCATAAAAATCAGGTCTGACAATGGAACAGAATTCAGGAATGTAACCCTAAATGAATTCTGTGTTGAAAAAGGTATCTCAAGACAATTCTCAGCGCCCAGAACTCCACAACAAAATGGAGTAGTAGAAAGGAAGAACAGGACTTTGGTTGAAGCAGCAAGAACAATGCTGAATGAAGCTAAATTACCTTTATACTTTTGGGCTGAAGTAGTCAACATAGCTTGCTACACTCAAAATCGTACCATGATCAACAAAGAACATGACAAGACTCCGTACGAGATAATGGCAAACAAGAAACCAACACTGAAATACTTTCATGTGTTTGGAGCAAAGTGCTTTGTACTGAAAGATGATGAGCATCTAGGAAAATTTGAATCCAAGGCTCATGAAGGCATATTTCTTGGCTACTCTCTGGAATCTAAGGCGTACAGGGTTTATGTGATTGAACACAAAAAGGTCATTGAAAGCATGAATGTAACTTTCGATGATCTCAAGCTCCCAAGTCTACAAAGAACAGACGACACTGAAACTCTGCAGTTTGAAAATATGAACTCAGATGAAAGTGAAATAGAACCTGAAGCTGCAACAGAAAATCAGGCCCTAAATGAGAATAATAACAATGATGATTCTGACCCTAGTAGTGGAAATAGTGGAATATTCACAGAAAGTACTAGTAGTGGCAGAGAATCTCATTCTCAACCAAGCAGCAGCTCAGGGGGGCAACTGAAGGATCAACTAGCAGGACCCAGCACTTTGATAATAATCAAGCTGAATCTTCAAGGGCAAATCTGCCTAGACATAGGGTGTGGAGTAGAGACCACCCCTTTGAGTTGATTCTAGGAGATCCAGATGCTGGAGTTCAAACTAGACTTCCTTCTCAAAATGAATGTTTATTCTCTGGCTTTCTCTCTGAGATAGAGCCAAAGAAAGTAGAAGAAGCACTAGAAGATCCAGATTGGGTCATTGCTATGCAAGAAGAACTCAATCAATTTAACAGACAAAAAGTATGGAAACTAGTACCCAGGCCAAAGAACAAGTCTATTATTGGCACAAAGTGGGTATTCAGGAACAAACTGGATGAAGATGGCATTGTTACTAGGAACAAAGCCAGACTGGTTGCTAAAGGTTATTCCCAAGAGGAAGGAATAGATTATGATGAAACATACGCACCAGTGGCAAGGCTTGAAGCTATCAGGATGTTCTTAGCATTTGTAGCACATTCCAACTTTAAAATATATCAAATGGATGTGAAGAGTGCATTCTTGAATGGAGAACTGGAAGAAGAAGTGTATGTGGAACAACCCCCAGGGTTTGAAGATCCAGAATTTGCAGATTTTGTATACTTCCTCTTCAAGGCACTCTATGGCCTAAAGCAAGCACCTCGAACATGGTATGACACTCTATCTATATTTTTACTTGAAAATGGTTTTACTAGAGGTGTCATAGATAAGACTCTATTTCACAAAATGCACAAAAATGATATGATATTACTGCAAGTATATGTAGATGACATTATATTTGGTTCTACTAACGATCAGTTATGTAGTAGATTTGCTAAGCTAATGCAGAGTAGGTATGAAATGAGCATGATCGGAGAGCTGAACTATTTCCTTGGACTTCAAGTAAGTCAAAGAAAAGATGGAATCTTCATTTACCAGACCAAGTACATCAAAGAACTTTTGAAGAAGTATGATCTTGAAGATGCATCAACAGCCAAAACCCCAATGGCAACTGCCACTAAGCTTGATAAAGATGAGCCTGGTAAGAGGGTAGACATCACAAGTTATAGAGGTATGATCGGCTCATTACTTTACCTAACTGCAAGTAGGCCAGATATTATGTTCTCTACATGCTTGTGTGATAGGTTTCAATCAGATCCTAAAGAATCACATCTTATAGCTGTTAAACGGATTTTTAAGTATCTTAAGGGAAGTCTGAATCTTGGAAATTGGTACCCTAAAGATACAGGCTTTGACCTTGTTGGCTATACATATTCTGATTATACAGGGTGTAAGATTGATAGAAAAAGTACATCAGGGAGTTGTCAATTCCTTGGTAGAAGATTGGTGTTCTGGTATAGCAAGAAGCAGCACTCAATTGCAATGTCGACAGCTGAAGCTGAATATGTTGTTGCTGGAAGTTGCTGTGCACAAATTCTATGGATAAGGAACCAACTTCAGGACTATAGACTGTTGCTGAGCAAAATTCTAATATTCTGTGACAACACAAGTGCCATAGCCATAACAAACAATCCTGTTCAACATTCAAGGACCAAGCACATTGATATCAGGTATATAGGTCTGCTCTGGACACATCTGCAGATGGACTCTTAGCCTTCACTTGCAAAATTCAGAAACAGAGGGTGCGAATAACTGAGAATGACATCAATCGAGCACTTCATCTGCCATTTGAGGATTTTGAAGATGAGCCATCTCAGGCAGAATTGGACAACTTCTTCATGTTCTTGCACTGCACCAGAGAGAACTCAAATCTTCCAAAAAAGATCTACAAAAATCACCTGCCTAAGGAGTGGAATCTATTTTTCAACATCTTGTCTCATGGCTTTGCACCAAAGACAGGTGGATTCCATGGCATTACATAGTTCAACAAGGTGGTTGGCTATGCAGTGGCTTCTGGATCAAGAATAAATTTTGGAAAATTGATCATGGATGAAATATCGAAGAACCAGGCAAAAATGGAGAAATTATGTATGTATCCAATATTTTTACAGCTGGTGTTGAACGAAGTACTTGAAGCTGATCAACTCCAAATGTTTCAAAACAGTCAATTGGAAGAGTCAGCTTCGTTACAGATCAGAACAATTTTGTTGCTAAAGAATGATGCTGACTATCCTAACAGGTATGCACCTGCTCCAATGACTGAACCTATCCGAGATTACATTGCTCTTCTTAGACAAGTTAATGAAGAAGATGAAGAAGAAGAAGAAGAAGAAGCAGAAATCTCTGAGACGAATAGTGAAGCTGAGACTTCAAGTGATTCTGGAAGCTCAGCAGCAAATGAAGAAGAACCAAGCACTGATAAAGAAGATGAAATGATGGATGAAGCTGGTTCTGAAAATGAGCAAGACCTTATTCCTGAAGAGGAACAAAGGAATAACCCTGAAAATCCAACAGATGAGGACAATGTTGAGGACATAGTGGAAGAAGATCAAACCACAAAGGTGTACATCCCTATCATTGATGATGAACAGATGGATGAAGGTACCCTTCTTAACTTTGACTTTTCTGCTTTTCTAACAGAAAATTTTGTCACACTATCTCCTACTGAGCCTGAAACGGCAATGCACACACAAGAGCCCTCAGTGGCCATAGAAGCTGGCAATGAACTAGGTCAAGACCAACCAGTTCTAACCACTGCCAGAGATCAACAAACACTCCCTTCATCTCCCAACATAAGAAAAAGAACCATTGATGTAGATGATATGGAGTCCCAACCGAATCAGGAAATTATTGAAATATCTCCTACAGCTCTGCCCTCTCGAAAATGACGTAAAATGAATTTTAAACCTAGGGCAACTGTGAGCCAGAAACCTGATTCTCCAATCTCTGAAACTTTTCTTTTCCTTCGTAATCTTAATTCTGAAATTGATAAAATCCTGAAAGGTACGGAAATAGAAACAGAGGTTGTAACAATATCAGTTATTTCAGTAGCTAGTACTGTTGTGGTTGATCCAATTCAGAACCTGTCTTCACAGACAGTTGGGGGCATCACTGACTCTCACGATCCATTCATTACATTGTCAAATGTGGTGACCCCTTGGACTTAACATCTCCAGATCCTAATCAGGATGTTTTCCCTCCCCAAGTGGGTGAAGTGGAAAGGCAACTCTCTCATAGAAGGGAAGAGGTCTCCATTCAAGGATTAGTTGTGTCAACAGCATCACCACTTCAAGTGGAAGTGCCTTTACAGGCTTCGCGGGGCACCACAGGCTCTAATTTGTCATTAACTACATTGCCTGAGGTGGTGACCCCCCTGGAGATTCAAATTCCAGCTCCTTATCAGGAGGTCCTCCCCACTTTTTCAGGTCAGGCGGAGGGACAACACACCCATAGAAGGGATGTGGACTCTATTAATAGAGCATCTGCTGCTTCGGTAGTAGAACCTATTCAGGGTGTCTCTGAGCAGGTAAGGCCTTCAATGGCTTCAGCTGGCATCACAGATTCTACAACTGTGCCAATCATTACAGAATCCATAGTGGTGACCACACTGGGTCTCAACCCCCCAGTTCCGGAAAAAGGAGTTCTCCCCACCCAAAGTGGTCAGGCGGAGAGGCAACCTACCCATAGAAGGGATAGGGATTTTAATGCAGGTACAGAAGATCGCAGTGCTTTTATGGAATTGAGTGAAACACTTAACCTTGGTGATCTTATGTTCCCTGACCCTGATTTCCCGAGTGTGAGTGTTGAGGGTCGTACAAACACAGAAACAGTGAGGAGTGAGACACCCACTACCAAAATAAACACCCCACACATTGCACACACTGCACATAGCCAAAGGATTCTAAATCTGGAGGCACAGGTAACTGAAATTCACTATTCAATAAGAAAAATCTTGGAGGTGCAGGAGCAGCAGAGAACAGAAATGAAAGAAATCAAAGATTTGGTTAAACAACTGCTAGCTCAGAAAGTTCCTATTTCTACTCGATCAACTTCAACAACTCAAATTACTCCGGTCAGAAGGGAGGATAACCCAACTGAGGGGGATAGAATAATACAAGAAAAAGAAGTTGGAGCTGAAATGATATTGGAGTATACAGCTCAAGGGGAGTCAGATATCTTCTATAGACCTGGAGCGATACAACTTGAAGAATGAGAAATATTTGAACCCTATGTGCCGCTGGAGATTCCAACAGAGATTGAATTAGAAGAAACTGCAAAAGCCGCTGGAATAGATGTTGAAGAAGAGTTTGCTGAAGAAGATGCTTTTGATAATGACTGTCTTCTAGTTGGTGTAGATGAAGTTATTACTCAAGACATAGTTCAAGCTCAAGAGTTAATGAAGAGAAAATGGAAAAGAGTCCAACACGCACTAGAAAGAAGGAATAGAATGAAGGACATTGAAGCAAAAGTTGGTCCTGATTGGGATGAAGCAAGGAATCTACTCAAAAAGAAATAGTTGACTTTAACTCAAAAGAAAGACAGAGAAGTCATTGACCTTTTCAAAACCCTGAAAGAAAAATATGAAGATGTTCATGAGTTCTATGTTATGCTTTCAGATGATATAACAAGCGTGTCGGTAAGTGCATTCAAACAAGGATGGAAAGTGTTCTTAAACTCAAAATCACTGGGGTCAAAGATTTTGTCGACAAAGAGTTTTGAAAAGATGAACATTGTAGAATTGTATGTGCTGAAGAGGAAAGTCATCTTTGGAGGGCACAAAACAAATGAGATACTGAGAGATCTGATTGAGAAGAAGATAATAGAGATCGGTGTCGAAGCGTTTGAGAAGCCTCCAGTAGTCAAATACTACAAAGCAACAACTCTTCATAATCTAACTTTGTCTGACGAATGTCTGGATTCAAGCCACGCAATGTTCATGCAATATGTAGAAGGGAAACTCAGAAGCAAGAAGAATAGAACAGAAGAAGATCTAAAGGCTGCTGAGTTGATCTATGCATTCAGACTGAACAGAGCAATTAAAACATCAGGAATATACCTAATGGAAATGACCAGATAATATCATGAACCAGTGTTTGTGAGAAGAGAGGATGGCATAGAAGTACTTGAAACAATAAGAGATTCTGAACCTTGCATTCAGACGGAGCCAAATGGATCAAAACACTTCCTATTCAAGAAGAATGGAGTGGATAAGAAGAAGAATCTATCAAAACTAAGGAAAAACAATTCTGAAACAATCCGAAAAGTCTTTTCAAGGGTAAAGAGATCCACCGTCAAATCAGACAAGAAGGCTTTGAGGATGATTGAAGATGTTCTAAGGGAGAAACTGGCAGAAGAGTCGATGCATGACACTGACAGAGTTAAAGGCTTTCCAAAAAGAATAACAGTGTTCGTGTTTTCAAAGAGACAATCTCTGGCCTTCGAGTCAATCTCCAAGATAAATTCAACGGCGTTTCTCTCTGAGATTTTGAAGAAATTAGAAGATCCACCTCATGTCAACACTCTTGAAGTGGAAGCTAGAGATTTAGTGAAGGCAAGGTTAGAAGAAAAGGAAGAAGAGCTAAGAAAGCATTACTCTGAAACAAGATCTAAACACAGGCAAGACTCTGTACAAAGAAGAAGAAGATCATAGAATTATCTGTTCAGGCTAGAGGAACAAACTTCTATTGTACATAAGAAATCTGGAAATGTAAAATCTAATCCAGAATGTAATTAATATTATTTACTATCTTTATGCACTTTAATTTTTTCCTTGTAAGTATCAGTTGAGTTATCCTCTCACAGGATTTGCTTGTCGAACTCTAACAAACAAATAGGGGGAGATTGTAAAGCATAATGTAACGTAGTATGTAATAGTGATAACGATAACTCAACTAAGAAACATAGACAGATAAATAGTACTAATATGCAGCATAGGAATCCAGAAGGACATAAACAAGAGATTATACATACATCATTGCTGAGCATTCAATGCAGCATAGGAATCCAGAAGGACATAAACAAGAGATCATACATACATCATTGATGAGCATTCAAGATGAAAGAATTACTGAACGTTAACGAGAGAAGTTCATTAACATGTTCATACCTCAGTGACAAATAAGAGTTCAGAAGATTTCATATTAAAGACAGAGTAATGATTCATGTATAGTTGTCAAAGGGTTTTAGTGAGCAGAAGCATTGCAACAGTCCAAGGTTAATCAGCTGAAACAGAACAGAAGTCAAGGGAATTCAATTAAGTGTTAGTCGTTTGTGAACCAGACTAGTGCACTAAGTGTCAGCACAACAAGAAAAGAATTGCCTTGATTAATCAGAAGAAAATCAGTTGATCAAGCCAGAAGAGTGGAAACCAAGTAGTAATTACTTCAAGAATTCAAGAAATATCTCAAGGCAAGTAATATTACATTTGGTGGCTCCTACACTCTTAAAACAATGGAGAGGCGCAGCTTATATTTCGAGGTGCAAGAAAAGTTTAAGGGAGGTCTTAGTGGCACCTACACAAGGCACTAAGAGTGCAGGCGCAACTAACCTAACAAGGCACAAGGATTTAGCTGACTTAGAATCTAACTCATGTGTGGCGCCTATACAAGGAAACAAGTGTATAGGTGCAACATAAGTTGTCAAAGGCGTAACTAACTTGAAGCACAGGCGCAACAGCTCTAATTGTTCTAAGGCATTAGTGGCGCCTGTACAGGGAAACCACTGTACAGACGCAACTAATGTTTACAAAGAGGCGCAACAAAGGTTCCAAGGCGCAACAACCATTCAAGTGGCGCCTACACACCACTCACACTGTGAAGGCGCAACATGGGACTTATGCATTGTTGGGAATCATTTTCCAAAAAGCCTACAATTATATATGGGTTTAATTCGAATGAATTAAGGGGTAATCATCTCCAGCATTCAACACAAACAGACGGGAAGCTCCATTAAAGCCATACATTTATTTCACCCAACTGTATCAGTGTTGTAATATTGTTTTGAACCCATTGCAGCTAATCTACTGATTAGAATTGTAGCACCTCAGGGATTTAATAATATATTATTATTTCCCCGAACTTTGTGTTTCAAGTACTGTCAAGTTCATATCTCTTAAACACAAAAACATAATCCGCAATTAAAATGAAAAATCTACCATATCATATTCAACCCCCCCTTCTATGATGATTTTGGACCTAACACTAATAGTAATACTCATGCAATACTAAACAGTTACCACATACATGCATATATAAATCAAATAATATGTGGTAATTATTCAGTACAACAACAAGCATTAAGACATTTTTATTATTAGTGATTTTCAGATAAGCAATAAATATTATCACTAATACTAAAAATATCACAATTAATTGCACGGAAATATTAAAAAAATATCATTACTTGATATTTATCAATAATTTCAAAATACAAGAAATTATGCTTCTAATATTTTATCAAATTAAAATTATGAAACTAATAAACATTAAATTGCTTCAATCCATAATTTTCATAAGATAAAATAATTTCACTAAATACTAAAATATTCATTAGGTTGAATATTAGCATCTAACTTCTTACGCTATATCTAATAATCGTCACTCAAACATATTACAATTATACTCATAATAATTATTAATGATATACGTAAGCTCGAGAAAATAGTTGAAAAGAAATTCACAAGTCCTTTAAATATTGGCATTTAATACTTGTGATCCTAATTACAACTTCTCACAAATAAAATCATATTTTAGAAATATTTTCTAAGTATATAAAATATTGAGAATTTTATACACACGACTTAGAAAATAATTCGTCTTCCAATATTAGTAAGTTTTGAAATATGCATTAATTACTTAGAACATAAATTCTAAATAACGTCACTAATATCAAAACTATCACAATTATTTGCAAAAAATATTTTAAAAAAATATCAGAGCAATTAAGCAAGATATCATTGACTAATATTCATAAAATATTTAACATACAAATAATTATGCTGCTAACTTATGCTAGAAAATCTAACTACCACATATGCATATAACATTGTAAGTATGATAATTAAACTAATAGCAAAAAGTACGAGGTACTGGATTTCAAATAAATTCACAAGTCCTTTAAATATTGAAAATTTAATACTTGTGAACTCATTTAAGAATTCCTTGCAGATGGGATTTCCAACAAATATACACATAAATAATATCCCAAGTTCACTAACCAACTTAGACAAAATAAATTCATCAAGTTATTTAGCACAAATCTGTAAGTTATTCTACTAAGGACGACTCTCGAAAGAAATGATATCTGGTGTCCATGAGCTTGTTCCATACGTGGTGTAGAGAGTATCTAGCAAAGTTGTTATAGTTGAAGTGGTTTCCTTGTCTAGAATATCAGAGCATCACATTCACAGGTTGCTTTAATTTTCGATTTTGCCGCAACTATGTATTGAGTGCTTCTTCTCATTTCAGCAAGAAATCAACTTCTTTCACGAAATTGACAGCTTCTAGGAATTACTTCCATGTCTTTCTTACAACCTGCATTATCTATATCTATATAGCCAATTAGGTTAAACCTGGTATGTTTAGGGTACCTGATTCTAAGAATTGGTGATCCCCTAAGATATTTAACAATTCATAGCTTAGCTATAAGAAAAAATTCTCTAGTATCACTTGAAAACTTGCACATAAGCATATCAAAAATAAAATATATGGTCTTTATGCATTTGAATAAGTATTGAGCTGATTATACCTCTATAGCTTATCACTTCAATTCATATACCTGATTTTCCCTAATCAAGCTTAGTGGTTTGTTGGCAAGAAGTCTTGGCAGGTCTAGAATCTTCCAAATTGCGCATCTTCAAAAGATCCTTGACTTACTTTAATTGTCATCATTCTTTTGAATTAATTGTAATCCAAAAAGAATTGCAACTCTTCCAACATGTTTATCTTGTACCTACTCTGCATTTACTTAGCAAATATTTCTTGCCAAATTTTCATTAGTAGACCAACATATAATATAATCATGGTATACTTGCACATATATTACATTGTGCGTGTCTTGTATTCTAGAGAGATATATGTGTATAACTACTCTAATATAAAATCATTTTCAGGTAATTAGCAGTTAGAGTGTCATACCATGTCCATGACGTTTTGCTTGAATTCCTAACTCCATTAATAGAGATCTTGGGAAGAGAATGATATACAAATTCTAATGGATCTGCAACTTCAAAGTACAAGAGTTGTACATCTACTTCAACTTCTAACTCACCATTCAGGAGTGCACTTGTTCACATTCATCTGATAGATATTCATGCTTGAATGCTAAACATGTGCTAGGGATTTTCTGTTATTAGGTCCTCGTCTTGTTGGTCCTAATAGGATCAAGTCTCGTCACTGGTGCTTGCTGTTAGATCTTGAAAGTCCCGAAGATTATGTTTCCATCATCGTCGATACCTTCTACTTTATAGTATCATGTAGTAACCAGTTTGGCTTTGTCCTTCATAACAATGCCAATAATCATCCAGTTTCTGAAAATCCTTACAATACCAAATATTGTCTTGTATTGTGGTCTAGGTTCCAACTTCAGTAAATTCTGCCTTCGAACTGATTGAGATCATCTTGCATTACAATCACTCAATCTGGATCAATCAGTGCTTCTTTAGTATTATTTGGGATTCCAGATGTTAGGTCCCGAAAAATATATGTTCATTTTGATTAACACTTCTAGACTTTACTCAATAATCAGGTTTACTAAGAACTAGACTCCATGAATGACTTTGACTTCAAACCCTTTGTCTTGGCATATATGTTCTTAATGTATTCATTTGATCTTTCATTGTGTTGAGTACGACTAATAGATCCTTCTTTTATTACTCTCCCTAAGTTGCTGCTAGGATGTGTTGAAGAACTTTCACCTTATTAAGTGGATTCTATTAAAGTTCCCAAGTTGTGTTGTTTCACTACCATTTCTACTAATAGGATCTGAATCATCATCATTATTATTGATTCCTTCTACAACCTCAGTTTCAACATCAGTATCTGAATTTGACTCTGACAAGATGTCAAACTTCACAGCTTTAGAATAGTCATTCATTTGAATGCTTGGGAGCTTGGTATAGTAGAACGATACATTCAGACTTTCAATCACCTTCTGGTTTTCCATCACACATTTCTTGAAAGAATTTGACATCAATGAGTAGCCAAGGAAAATTGTACCATGAGCCTTAACTTCAAACTTGCCAAGATGCTCATCTAAATCTTCAATAAATATCAATTTCCTCCAAACACACGAAAGAGCTTCAGTGTTTGCTTCTGGTTGGCCATTAACTCATATGATGTCTTTTTATGATCTTGTTGATTAAAGCAGCATGTTGTGTTAATTTCTTCAGCTTTAAAGTACCTTTATAAGTGCAGACTTTATTTAGAACTTCATTCGCGAAATTCAGTTCCACTATCTGACTTCAAAGTTCTCACAACTTACTATGATTCCAACTTGATCTTCCTGATATGATCAATTACCATCTGTGATATATTATCTGTTGAATGCATGAATATCACCAACTTGTAATTAGGGTTGTCATCAACCACCACTAAGCATATTTCTTCCATGACATAATTTGCTTCAATGTGATGTTTTCATTGACTTTCCTATATAACATACTTCAAAATGTCCTTCAAGATAGAATTATATATGAAGCAGTCCTCTCACCAATTTTTTCTTTATCAAAGAATCCATTGTCTTGTTCACTAAGTGTGAGAGCTTCTTATGCCATAGCTAACTCTTTACTGATAAAGCTTTACTAGGAAACTCACTTCACCTTCGCATACAATCTCCATGTCAGCTACGAACATAGTTTCCTCTCTCCTAGTTGAGTGAGCTTCCATCCTTCTTGTTTGAGATCAAACACTTTTCATTTTCAATGCTTTTCCAGAAAACCCTTGACAAAGAATTCTCTAGTGCCCTGTAGATAGTGCTTAAGTCTATCCACAAGAAAGATGCTTCTATTGATGACAAAAAAATCATTATAGTCAAATCCCTTGTACATCCTCTGTTGTCATCTCCAAAGGTTATCATTGGATAGGCTTTCTCAACCAACTGTGATGTCAGAGCTCCAATCTTAATCATATGCCTCGAAGAATAAATGTCACGAAATCACATAACTTTTGTCTTTTGTTATATACTCTTCATTCACAAATGAATAAGCTTCTTGGTAAACTTCAATTGAGTCTAGATAGGTTAGAGATATTGCTTTAAATAGTGGTAACAACAGCTTCAATCTTAACATGCACAAACTTATCATTGACTGATCACTTCTCATTTACAGCAGCCTTGACAAAGTAGTCTTAAGGCTAGGAGACTAGTGATTCCAACCTAACTTAAGGTGGACTAGCAGTCTTTACCCTATTGTGATTCTTATACATGATTTGCCTAGGAGTATGCAAGTCCTAAGATGTGCATTTTTAAATTTAAATGAACAAGCATGAAACTAAGAACACGTGATAAACATTCAGCTTCAATGCATTGTAGATAAGAATTATGCAATTCAGGCATGTTATGCATATTAGAAAATTTAATACCATCTATTTTAACCATCTTACACAAATGTGACATAAGTCAAGCAGATTTACAAATATTCAATAATTTTCTAAAAGTACATGGAATAGAAGAATTAACAATTAGATTACTAATTCTTTCTAACCCATTTCTGTCGTTGTCTAACAATTTTAACTATCTCTAATTACCTAAGTCAGTTTTAGATTAAGTTTCGAATCTACAAATGTTACGGACTACTTAGATAATTCTACCATCTTTTAGCATTCTACTCCTTTATAAGTAATACATGAAATGATATGACATTTAAGTACAACTATGTGAGTGAGAGCAAATCATGTGAAAATAAGCATATAAAAAATTTCAAGAATATGCAAAATATTTGAATAAGACATTATGAGCAATATCAAATTCCACATACACTTATCAAGTCATTTATTAATAAGAAAAAATATAAAATATCTGATCTATGACCTATTTGTCTATTAACAATTTTCACAACATTAGCAGAGATATTAAATCACAGAAGATTTAAATCAAGTTCTAGTAAATGTTCAGGGATACACCTAACCGTCTAGAACACCCTATCTAATTCTAGATATTCATTTTACTGCATAGACAATCAAGTATGAAATGTACTTGAAAGGCATATGACAAGGCCTATTTGTAATAAGGAGATGACAACTCAACTCAAGTAAGAAAATTAAGTAAGTAATAAATACCGAGGAAGGAATCAAGATGAAGACAGTCAACTAGACACAAAGAATCCTAATATCAGAAGTGTTCTAATGAAGCTGCTACTCTACACCGGAAGAAGTTCATTAATATGTTCAAGCGTCGGCGAAAAATAAAGGAGTAGTATTTCAGAAGAGTTCAGAAGATACAGAAGATTTCAAGTGCCTACTACAAAGAGATTCCAAGAAAAAAAACAGTGAAGCAGAAGAATGACAGAAGGCCTCAACTTAATGTATTAATAAATGGAGAATATTTATTAGTATGACACAAATGAACCAGACAGTACATTTGTGTGTCAACTAAAATAATATTTATTCTTCATTTAAATCAAAAGCTTTCAAGATCAGAAGACAAAGAAAAGACAAGAAGATTTCAAAGCTGACTACAGATTAAAAAGATCTCTATAATATTTTATTTCTACAAAAAATTATATAAGTTAATTATTTAATTTATTTAATTAAATTAATTAAATTAATTCAAGTTGAATTTAATTTAATTTATAAATTATTTAAATTAACTTAAGTAGAATTAATTTATTATAAAAGTAATGACTTAATATGACTTTTAATATAATTCAAATGACTCATTAAAAAGTCATACCGAATTATATGATTAAAAGTCATACCGATGCATTTTTTGATAAATCATACCGAATTTTATTAATAAAAATCATACCGATGCATCTTTATGAATAAGTCATACCGAATTTTTCTTTATAATATAAGTCATTCTGATTTATATTAATTAAGGAAAAATTCGAATATGACTTAAGAATAAGTCATACCGAATTTTCCTTGTTCAAAAGGTCATGCTGGAGCAAGTGGATTGATTTTTTATTTAATTAAAAAAGTCATACCGGTTTTTTTAATTAATAAAATAAGTCATACCGAATTTTTCTTGTTCAAAAGGTCATGCTGGACTTATTTTTTATTTAATTAAAAAGTCATACCGATTTTTTAATTAATAAAATAAGTCATACCGAGAGAAATAAGTCTTGCCCAGCTTTTTAAATGTCATACAAGGGTTAAAAAAAGTCATACAGACTTAATTTCAATAAATTAAGTCATGCTGATAAAGGTCATACCAGCCATCTTCATTCTCTATAAATATGAGATGAAGGCTTCACTTTTCAGTTGTTCAAGGTTAAGAAAATCAGTTTAAATTCAGTAATTTGTCTGCATTGTAATATTCACAGATTTCTGTGCTGAGTTTGGAATATAATTGTTAAACACGAACAGTTCATGTCAAATTTGTTCTAGATCATTTTATCAATTATATAACAGTTTTCTAAATATTAATTTTGTAATACTAATCAAGTTAAAATTATATCTTTCACTTGAACAGTATTTCATTATAATTAATATTTCGCGAGCAATTAAAATAATATTTTTAATTCAAATATTCCGCGATTAATTTTAGATATTGTATTCAACCCCCCCCTTCTACAATATCAGGGACCAACAATTGGCATTAGAGCTGGTTGATATTTTATATATATCAGATCCAAATCAAATTCCGTGAACTCATACAAATCTCAAAAATTATTTTAAATTCGAAATAATATTTTATTCGAAATAATTTTTTTTCGAAAAATTATTTTAAGTCAAAAATTAAAATATTTTTTTGAAACACTTAATTTTTAATCTTATTTAAAGATGAGTACTCAAAGAGTTAGTAGCATTAAAATTCCACAATTTGATAAAGACAATTATAATCTGTGGAAGAGAAAGATGACCTTGTTTCTTCGAGCTGCAAATCCTAAGTACAAGGATATTTTAAAAACTGGTGTTGCTGTTCCAATAAATATCTTTCTTGAGCATATGGAAGATGGTGTACTCATTCCGCACAGACAATTTGAAAAAGATATTTCTGAGTACACTGAGACAGAAAAGGAACTGGATACATTGGACACCAGTCTGCAGTTAATTTTAGTGGAATCTCTTGATCCCGGAATGTACAATCATGTTGTTAATTGTAAAAATGCTAAACACATCTGGGAAACGATAGAGATACTAAATGAAGGAACGGAAGAAGTAAGGGAGAACAGATTGGAAATCTTAACGTCTCAATATGAGCATTTTAGATCAAATCCAGGAGAAGGTATCTCTGAAGTTTTTGAGAGATACAACAAGCTGATAAATGATCTAAATCTCAATGGCAAACAATATACGAAGAAGGAGATCAGTAGGAAGTTTTTGCTGACAATGCCAGTACACCTAGAGCATAGGATAACAGCCATCAGAGAGTCAAAGGACATGAATGAAATTTCACTAGAAAGACTGTATGGCATACTGAAGACCTATGAGCTAGAGCAGATTCAACAGAACGAAATATATGGTACAGGCAAGGTGGTCAGCAAGTCTACAGCTCTTGTAGCAGAAGAACCAGAGTACAGAAAAGCTAAGACTGAATCTTCTTCAGTCAACCTCATTGATCAGGGTATTGTTGCAGAAGTTGGTGTAACTCTAGTGAATTCAACTGATAGTGAATTCTACTCAATGGAAGAACTCGATCAACTTGAGGATGAATCTCTGGCTCTGATTGCTAGAAAATTTGGAAATACAAGATTCAGGAGGAAACCTAGTTTCAAATTCAAGCCTATGGCAAACAGATTTCAGACAGGTGGTTCTTCTAGCTCATCCAACACAAAAGGTGGATACAAGACAGGGATGGTAGACAGAAGCAAGATCCGTTGCTTCAACTGCAATGAAATGGGACACTTTGCTACTGATTGTAGAAAGCCCAAGCAGGAAAGAAAGAAGGATTCATATGACGAGCTCAAACAGAAATATGACGCTCTACTCAAGAAGCATCAGGGAAAATCATACTTAGTAGCAGGAAAAAGCTGGGATGATTCCGACAATGATGAAGAAGATCAAATGGGAAACCTGGCTCTAATGGCCTCTTCTTCTGAAGGATCACAATCTCCACCTCGACAAGGAATTGAGGTAAACCCTAGCTGTCCTAAAATGTTTAAATTGCTAGGTGAGAATTTAACTGATGCTAGAGATCGAATAAAAGTCTTAATTCTCGAAAACAAAGTTTTATCAAATGAGAATTATAAATTGAAAAAGCTGAAACTTATTAATGTTAAATTAACTGAAGATGTTGCATTTCAAGTTAATAGAGTCAACTGCTATGTTGAGATTGAAGCTTTTTTAAAGAATAAAATTGAAGAAGAAAAGCAAAGGTGTCTAGCTTATAAAAATTCCTCTTATATTGTAAAGAACCTAGTTGACCAACAGGAAATAAACCGAAAAGTTGGAATAGGTTTCGAGTACAATAAATCTGTAGGAAAGCCAAGCAACATTACCCCGTTCAAGCAAAGCGCTGAAGAAAGGGGTATTCCTCATGTTGTTAAAAACACACCCAAACCTCTTTTCATAACACCTATTGCTGAACCTATCCTTGAGAGCTCTATACTGATAGCTTATGAGATGCAGTTAGAGGATCTCGAGGAAGAGAAGAAAAGAGAAGAACAAACAAGGGACATAAAAGGAGTAAATGTCCAGAAAGCGAAATATGTACCTAAAAGACCAATAGAAAATGTGAACTCTGCTAGTTCATCCACTCCTGGTTTAGGTGCTAAGAACT
Organism: Oenanthe sinensis; assembly: GCA_028671895.1. Classification (NCBI taxonomy): domain Eukaryota; kingdom Viridiplantae; phylum Streptophyta; class Magnoliopsida; order Apiales; family Apiaceae; genus Oenanthe; species Oenanthe sinensis. The sequence continues at coordinate 44,043,352 of CM053803.1, forward strand.
TAAAGAATGATTTGAACAGACCTAACAATAAGTTTGTTAGAAGTAGGGATAGTAACAACATATGCCATTCTACTGAAAACTTTAAATCTGCTGAAAAAGTTAAAGTAGAAATTGTTAAAACTCCTACTGCTGTGAATAACATGCCTGCTATTGATGTATGCCATAAACCTTGTGGTATGTTAAATTGTATGTTATGTGCTTTTAATGCTATGACTGCTTATTTCAAACGCATGACTGCTAATAAAAAGAACATGACACCTAGACAATACATCAATAATAAATTTGCTAAATCCAAGACTGATATTCCTTCACCTGTCAAGAAGGAAAAATATATTCCTAAGTCTAAACAAAAAGTTGTTAAGACTGTTTATAGGAAAGTAAGTACAGTCAAGGAGGATGCGACTGTTGTTCGAAAAGGATCTGTTGTCAAAGCTGACAAAGGTCAATTCTTTAAGTATGCCGGGCCCATTCAATTTTGGGCTCCGAAGACGTATTAATCCGTTTGATATGTGCAGGGAGTTAAACAGGAAAATCAGGTTGTATGGATCCTAGACAGCGGATCGTCAAGGCATATGACCGGAGATAGAGCCCTGCTATCAGACGTGGTTGAAAGAGCTGGCCCAATCGTCACCTTTGGAGATAACAGTAAAGGAATGGCTACGGGATATGGCAAGTTAAATACTGGGAATGTTATCATTGAAAACGTCTCTTTGGTGGAAGGAAGCTTTTTAAATGTCATACAAGGGTTAAAAAAAGTCATACAGACTTAATTTCAATAAATTAAGTCATGATGATAAAGGTCATACCAGCCATCTTCATTCTCTATAAATATGAGATGAAGGCTTCACTTTTCAGTTGTTCAAGGTTCAGAAAATCAGTTTAAATTCAGTCATTTGTCTGCATTGTAATATTCACAGATTTCTGTGCTGAGTTTGGAATATAATTGTTAAACACGAACAGTTCATGTCAAATTTGTTCTAGATCATTTTATCAATTATATAACAGTTTTCTAAATATTAATTTTGTAATACTAATCAAGTTAAAATTATATCTTTCACTTGAACAGTATTTCATTATAATTAATATTTCGCGAGCAATTAAAATAATATTTTTAATTCAAATATTCCGCGATTAATTTTAGATATTGTATTCAACCCCCCCTTCTACAATATCAGGGACCAACAGTACTAATTAAACTCATAAATCCTAGCATGCAATCTTATTCTTAGCAATCAATTAAGCATTTAAGTTCTAAGATGCTAACATGCTGACATGAATATAATACATTTTAAAACTTAATAATCATACAGTTTTGAATTAGATAAACATATACTAGTTAGAATGTGTACCTGTGAAGTACTTGGTGATTCATCTCCAGTGTTGGTCATTGATCCAAGATATCCATTTGGTTCATCACTGTCACTGATAGAATCAGCCTTGCATTAACTTCGCCAATAAATACATTTCCTTGTTGCATCCTCACTAATGCCTGAGATTCCTGCTTCAACCCAACACTGTGTCTATCATCATTTATTTGTACATGCTTCTTCAAACTATGTAGCAAACCCCTAATCTTGTCTTTCTATTTTAAACCATCCATGTTTTGCAACCGCCTCTTGAACTGATCTTAAAAATCTCCTTCATGGAATCTATAGGTAAGGACCTTAGATTTAGAATTGGGATTCCGTCTGAATCTGATGTCATTGAACTTCCTATTGCCCTGCAGGCTTAACTTGCAGTCCAGTTCTCAAGATATTCCAAAGTGTCAAATTCACATACAACACCTTGACCAGTACCTTGAGCTACAACATCTTCAATTCAGCTTCTTGGATCATTTCATTTCTGTTCAGAGGTTCTCAACCTTGAATTTAATTAAATTTGGTTCCTGGGTCACAAATACAGTGGATATGCTAACAACATGTTTTACCAAATATTATCTTCTTCAACTCTTGTTCTAGTTCATAGGCCTTCGGCACATACAGTGCTTTTATAGACAATGTGGTTATATTCTTAAATCCCTGTTGGCTATAATCCTTGTGTTCCAGATGATATGCAGTGTTAGCACGAACTTCTTGTAGAATAAACTTTAAGGTTTGTACTGAGATGTCAGGTAGTCTAGTCTGTTCTCCTTCACTACTTTAACCCCTAAGATAATTCAACTCAAATTAACAAAAAACTGTACCCAAATTAATCTTTTCTTTTCTAGCATCCGAACAAACAGTGGGATCCTATGGAGTAGACCTCTGAGGAAATTAGTACCACTTCTTCTTCAACCTGTTCTAGAATTAACTTCATTTATCTTCAATCAATTTTAGTTGTCTCCAATACCCGGAAAAATCTTCATCTACTACTCCTTGAGCATCCTCGAATTAATATTTAAGAAAAATTTATGTTTACAGAATTTTTAATTTTCTTTGAAAATAAATTAATCAAAAATAAATATTTATAACAAATTAATTTTCAAGAATTTCAAATTTTCTTAAAAATTAAAATATCGTAAATTAATACTCAAGAAAAATTTTAGTTTTTAAGAATTTTAAATTTTCTGGATAAATAAATAAATCTAAAATAAAAATTAAATTGATATGTAAATTTAAAGTAGACTGCAAATGGTGTGAATGGCGGTGAAATGCTGTAAACCTAAAATAGACAAAACAAATATATTTATGTTATAAAATTAAATTTACTTAAGTTTAAATTATAGATTTATTTTAAATTAAATTCATAAAATAAATTTATTTAAATTAAATTTATGAAATAAACTTATTCAAGTTTAAATAATAAACCTATTTAAATTAAATTTATAAAATAAATTTATTAAAAATAAATATATAAAATAAACTTATCAAAATTTAAATTTATAAAATAAATTTATTTATCAAGTCCTCTAATCTTGTGTTGTCCAAACAATTTTGACACTTTGAGCTTCACTAAATTGTGGATCTTGATTTGTATATCACTCAACCAGCTCTGATACTAATTGTTGGGTCCCGAAGTATCATAGAAGGGGGGTTGAATATAATACTCACTTAACTAAAAAAATTCTTTCATTTTTTTTGCGGAGAAATAATTTAGAGTTCGGTTAGTGGGTTCGAATTCATGAGGTGAATAGTGTTTAGGAGGCTGGATTACTAATTTTCTGTATTTATGAATAAACAATTAAGATCTAAAAAATTATCAAGTAATTAAACGAGACAAGTTTCGGGGAATATATCTTTCATATATAAATCCAGAGGTTGCTATACCAAGTTAACAATATAACTGGTTCCCGAAGAACAAAATGAGTTCTTCGCTACTAATACAAAAATATAAAGCTCAGTTCTTATACAAATATTGTTGGGTTCCGAGGCATAAAACGCAGCGGATAAACGTAAATATAACGAAAATTTTCGGAACCCAAACGCAGGATCATGTATAAGAATTGACGGATTATGGTGATAATCGAATCATACCTATTAAGATTTTGAATGCCACGAACTCAACGGAGATCCTTGCTATCACGATTTGTGTCTTCCTCTCGAAAGCACCTCTATGGTATCCACACGAGCACCTTCAAGAACGTCTCACAGTCTTGAACACGGAACGGAAGTACTAGCCTCCTTTGATAGGTTTCGAATTCTCTCTGCCTCTTCCTATGCTGCCTCTTCTGCTAGGGTTTATACAAAACGTGCAAGCCATTTAACCTATCATTATCTATTTATAATGATTGGTTAATGGGCCTTTTTAGCAAAAACCTAACCCATGTAGGCATAGGATTAAATAATAAAACATGCTTCTATTATTTAATTAATAATTAAGTCACACTTAATTATTATTGGCAGAAATATAATTCTTCAAATTCGAATTTATTTCAATTAATTAAGTCTCACTTAATTAATATAATAAATTCGAATTAATCATCAATTAATTTAAATCTATAATTTAAATTAACTATTCCTCTAGGTGCTCTATGTGTGTGACCCTATAGGCTATTATTTAATTAGCAATAATTTTATTCTCCAATAAAATTATAAACAATGAGCGGTATCTAGTAATACATCATTGCTACCTAATTAAACAATAATTAAATCGTGATTCGATAAAACCTTTCGTGATTAATGTTTCCGTGTAATATAATCCCTTTAACCATATATATTATAGATTAAACTCGAGGCATGTATTTAGTCATCCTCTTCAACATTTAATCCGGGTTTACTTGATCCATGAGTAGACTATGAAAAACAAATCATTATTTGAGCACGGCCATGCATTTTATAGTCTCACTCAATCAAGAGGCCAATAATATCTCTCCTAATTATAGGAGGGTTAAATCCTTTATCTATCATTCATATTTCTCATACGACTCATGATATACCCGATGTCCACTTTTATCATCACCCGGTCAAAGGTAACTTTTAATGTAGTCAAAGTATATCAATCCTCGTATAGAAATATAATGATCTCAAGTCAGAGGATCATTACACCATTATCACTGTGAGTCTTTCTTATGACTTAATTAAACATGAAGAATCTCACTGTGGGTTTGTCCAGTACCATGTACCCCTACATGTACCTATGTATTGACTTTAGTATCCCCATACTTATAACCAATGAGATGTGGTTATCTGTCAAACAACATACTAGTCTATTTATGTATTATTATTGTCCTATCATAATAATACTCGACTAGTGAACCTTTAAGAATATGATATATTATATAATCTCAAGTTCAAGTCATGTACTTAAACTATATAACGAGTATCATGATTCTAAGGACATTTATTATGCTAACAAATATATCGCAGTAATTAAAGTCATAATAAATACGTTTATTGAATAATCAAATGACATAAATGTTTATTAAAAGGAAAAATTGTATTGCCTCTAGGGCACCTACACTAACAATCTCCCACTTGCACTAGAGCCAATCACCCATGTATCTAATACCCATGGAACTAGTGTGATCGTCGTGCTTCTGCTGCGACAAGCCTTTGGTCAGTGGGTCTGCAATGTTATCATTTGTGTGCACTTTACATATGTGTATGTCACCCCTCTCATTAATCTCTCGAATGAGGTGATATCTCCTGAGTATATGTTTGGTTCGGGAGTGAGCTCTAGGTTCTTTAGCTTGTGCAAATGCTCCATTATTATCGCAGTATAGATCAATGGGATCTGCGATTGATGGAACCACTCCCAATTCAGTAATGAATTTTCGAATCCAAACTGCTTCCTTAGCCGCTTCACAAGCTGCAATGTACTCAGCCTCCATTGTAGAATCAGCTACTGTTTCTTGTTTTGAACTCTTCCAACTTACAGCACCTCCGTTTAGACAAAACACAAAACCAGACTGTGATACAGTATCATCCCTGTCTGTTTGGAAACTTGCATCGGTGTAACCTTTTACTACTAGTTTCTCCTCTCCTCCATACACCAAGAATGAATCTTTAGTCCTTTTCAAGTACTTTGGAATATTCTTGACAGCCGTCCAGTGACCTTCACCTGGATTAGATTGGTATCTGCTCGTCATGCTTAAAGCATACGAAACATCTGGGCGAGTACATACCATCGCATACATGATGGATCCAATTGCTGAGGCATATGGAACCTTACTCATGCGGTCCTTGTCATCCAATGATTTCGGACACTGACCTTTAGAGATCGTTATCCCTTGAGATACGGGGACATATCCCCTTTTTGCATTTTGCATACCAAAACGGTGCAAAACCTTATCGATGTATGTACTCTGACTTAGACCGATCATCCTTCTAGATCTATCCCTATAGATCCTCATTCCTAGAATGTAGGATGCATCTCCTAAGTCTTTCATAGAGAAATTACTCCCTAACCAAATCTTAACAGCCTTGAGAGAAGGTATGTCATTCCCCATTAGTAGTATGTCATCAACATATAGTACTATGAATGCCACATGGCTCCCACTAACCTTCTTGTAAACACAAGGTTCATCCTCGTTTTGAACAAATCCATACTCTTTGATAGTTTCATCAAAACGGATGTTCCATCTCCTAGAGGCTTGCTTTAATCCATAAATGGATCGACGTAATTTACATATCTTGCTAACATTCCCTGGACTGACAAAACCTTCAGGTTGTGTCATGTACACATCCACATCTTCTTCAAGGCTTCCATTAAGGAAGGCTGTTTTGACATCCATTTGCCAGATTTCATAATCATGGAATGCTGCAATAGCAAGCAAAATCCTTATGGATTTGACCATAGCCACTGGTGAGAAGGTTTCATCATAGTCAATACCATGAATTTGCTTGAAACCTTTTGCAACTAGCCTTGCTTTATAGGTCTGAACATTTCCATCCATGTCAGTTTTCTTCTTGAAAACCCATTTGCACCCTATGGGTTTTACCCCTTCAGGTGGATCAACCAAAGTCCATACTTGGTTTTCATATATGGATTCCATCTCGGATTTCATGGCTTCTAGCCATCTCTTAGATTCTGGACTGCTCATAGCATCTTGGTATGTGAGAGGCTCATCTTCATCTATGAGCATCAAATCACCACATTGAGTCAAAAGAAATCCATATCTCTCTGGCTCATGGCGAATTCTACCAGTTCTACGAACAACCTGTGTTTGTTGAGCGTTATTATTATCCTGCTCTTGTTCCACTTCAGGTTCAATGCTATTTTGTGGTTCTCGATCTTCATCGAGGTCTATAGTTCTCCCACTGTTTCTTTTGGAAACAAAATCCCTTTCCATGAAGACAGCATCTCGAGCAATAAACACTTTTTGCTCAGAAGGACTATAGAAATAATACGCCTTTGTTTCTTTAGGGTATCCCACAAAATTGCACTCTTCAGATTTAGGTCCAAGCTTGTCAGATACTTGACGCTTCACAAACGCCTTGCATCCCCAAACTTTCATAAAGCTCATGCCTGACCGTTTCTTCTCCCATATCTCATATGGAGTCTTTTGAACCTTCTTAGTAGGAACACGGTTAAGTGTGAAAGCCGCTGTTTCTAGAGCATAACCCCAGAAACTAATTGGAAGATCTGCATGACTCATCATCGATCGCACCATGTCCAACAAGGTGCGATTTCTCCTCTCTGAAACTCCATTCCATTGAGGTGTACCTGGCGGAGTGAGTTGTGATACAATACCACACTCCTTTAAATAATCTTTAAATTCAGTGCTCAAGTATTCTCCTCCACGATCAGATCGTAAGATTTTAATACTTGCACCTCCGCCAATTTGCTTCTCTACTTCAGCCTTGTATTCTTTGAACTTTTCAAAAGAATCGGATTTATTCTTCATAAGATATACATATCCATATCTACTGAAATCATCAGTAAATGTTATGAAGTAGTAGTAGCCTCCTCTAGCCATCACACGCATTGGGCCACATACATCACTATGTATTAGCTCCAAACGTTCAGTGGCCCTTTGACCCTTACCAGTGAAAGGGGCTTTAGTCATTTTACCAAGCAAACAAGATTCGCATTCTTGGTATGATTCAAAATCAAACTTATCCAAATATCCATCCTTATGTAATTTGGATATGCGTTTCTCATTTATATGGCCTAGACGACAATGCCAGAGGTATGTTTGATTTGAGTCATTAACTTTAAGTCGTTTGTTTTCTATATTACAGACAGGATTATCTAAGTCAAGAACATATAAACCATTAAACAAACGCGCAACACCATAGGTTAAATCATTCAAAGCAAAAGAGCAACTGTTGTCCTTTATTGTAAACGAAAAACCTTTCTTGTCCAAACAAGAAACAGAAATAATGTTTCTGCGAATTGTAGGCACGTAATAACAATTCTCCAGTTCTAAAACTAGCCCAGAGGGCAAAGATAAATAATAGGTTCCTACAGCTAAAGCAGCAACTCTTGCTCCGTTGCCAACTCGTAGGTCCATTTCTCCTTTAGCCAATGTCCTACTTCTCTGCATTTCCTGCACATTTATACAAATGTGAGAAGCACATCCGGTATCCAATACCCAAGATGTAGAAATAGACAGATTGACTTCTATAACATATATACCTGAATTAGAAGCTTGCTCAGCCCTCTTCTTCTTCAGATCCTCCAAGTAAACTGAACAGTTTCTCTTCCAGTGACCAGTTTTCTTACAGTAGTGACATTCACCCTTAGCGACCCCACCTTTAGGCTTTAAAGCCTGTTTAGGACCTGACTTTGGCTTGGGTGTAGAATCAGAACCTGTCTTCTTCTTACCCTTCCACTTGCCTTTCCCTTTGGCCTTACCTTTATTGCCCACCATCAGTATGGGAGCAGGTTCAGCCGTCTTCATGTTGGTCTCATATGTTCTCAACATAGCCAACAATTCAGTAGGTGTTTTGTCAAACTCATTCATATTGTAGTTCATAACAAACTGAGTGAATTTGTTGTTCAAAGAATTCAAGATTAGGTCAATACCAGTTTCCGGACCAATCGGGAAACCCAAAGTATCAAGATACTCAATGTAACCAATCATCTTCAGAACATGTGGGCCAACTGGTTCATTTGCCCCTTGTTTGCAGTTAAAGAGTGACTTGCTCGTGTTGAACCTTTCTTGACGAGTTTGGCTTGCAAACATACTTTGCAAGTGCTCATTGATAGTATATGCATCCATATGCACATGCTGTCTTTGAAGCTCAGCACTCATAGTTGCTAACATAAGACACGCAACATCAGTTGCATCATTCTCATCCTTTGTGTGGGCCGCTCGTTCCTCAACAGTAGCGCCCTCAGGAAGGGGACCTGCCGGAGGAATATCAATGACATGAAGCTTGCGCTCCTGCCTGAGGACAATCCTCAAATTCCTCTGCCAGTCTAGGAAGTTGTTTCCTCCTGTCAGCTTATCCTTCTCAAGGACAGATCGTACGGATAGTGTGTTTGTGTTGTTTGTCATTACTTGGTATCTACAATGATAAAAGCACAAAATTAAACATTAGATTGTCTGAGTTATTTATTATGTTCAAATGATTATGATACATTCATAATATATCTCCCACTATTTTTATCAAATCAATAGCCCTTACTATTAATTTGGAAAGTATATCCCATAATCCTTTCTAGTGAGCCAAGATCCATATTTCGTCATGTCTCAAGTCAACCACTGGAAGTCCTTAAGAATGATTATTTAGGTAGACAACATTTGTCAATTATATCATATATAATTCTTGGATAGTTTGGTGAGCAACGATTGATCTTATCTATCTAATAGATTTTTAACCAAACTCTATGCTTCTAAGTTCATAATGGTTGAATATAACCGTTTACTTTCACCTTATTATGACGACTCAGTTAAGTTTGACCCAATGATACAACGGCCGAATATAACCGTTTATATTCGTCGCATCTCACCACGATAGACAGGAGTCCCCTGCCACTGACAGTCTTTCCCCTAATCGATCTAGGATTCGATGAGTGTTCATTCATTGGAAAGCATCTGATTAAAACTTAATATTTTGTTAAGGGGTTTAGAAAATTTTACGACGATCATGATCACATCATGAAGAGATCCTCAATTTTTCCTTGAACTAAATATTTCAAATTGACATCTTAAATTGTTCATTTCCCAGGTAGATGGAGGATACCAGTGGTCACACTTAAAACCCATCAGCCTTACGAATACGCATATCCGTTTTTGTCAGAAAATCCCAATTATAGATATCAAAATCCATATTCAATTCCGTGTTTTAAAAATCCATATTTCATAAACACAAGAATCTCATGATCGTTTGTTGATTTTAAAATCTTGAATCGTTACAGATTTTATCTTGAGTCGTTACAGATTTTATCTTGTTTAAACAAGCATGGCATGGGTGTCGTATCTAATACATACATACATACATACATGATTAATCTAATTAAAGCATGCATCATTCATACATCAATATGTAAAGTGCAGTATGTAAACGTGCTTGGTTATGGCCCCTTTCCTATGTGATCCTTTCGAGCTAATGAAAGGATCAAAGTCAATCTATGGTGGTAAAATATAAATACAATTACATGTCTTCATTCTTCTTGTATCCACTAGTGCCTGCTCCTCTTCTTGGATCATCTTTCAGTCTTCAAGTACATTACATGGAATAATTGAATACAACCTAAGCTAATGTACTTACATAAGAAAACTCGAGTTACATTCGAGGTTAAACAATTACAAGAATGAAGAAAACGACATGCAAGTCGTATTTATAAAACCAAAACCAAAAACCATTAATCTAGGGGTCTAAGGGCCATAACCAGCACCATGCTCAAGTACATAAAATAAAATATTGCGGGGGTCCGGGGGCGGCAGCCCCTGGGCGGGGGTCCGGGGGCGGCAGCCCCTGGGCGGGGTCTGGGGCGGCAGCCCCTGGGCGGGGTCTGGGGCGGCAGCCCCCGGCGGGGTCTGGGGGCGGCAGCCCCCGGCTGGGGTCGAGCTGCCAGGTCAGCTCGAAATCAGAAATTTTTTTTTATTTTCGAAGACCAGTCCTATTCAGAAATCATCAATTTCTGAACTACAGATCATATCTGTTGGCCCTTTTTCCCACTGCATCTTATACAGTTTCAGAAGCATGTATCATATACATACTTATCATATCCCAGTTAACAGATCATGTCCAACATAATCTGTCCACCAGTTTATATCACTATACAAACTGACCCTCATGCATAATATACAAATCGCAATATGGCATATAAATCAGTCATGACAAATCATTAACATGTTAGTATCATCACCACATATTACAATTCGAATATACATGAAGAACATAGCATGGCAGAAGCATGGCAGTAACAAAGCAGTAGCATGGCAGTGGCATGGCAGTCACCAAAACAGGCATATTTGCATCAAATACAGTTAACACGTAACCAAATCAGTCCCTTATACACGTAGCTCTGATACCATTGTTGGGTTCCGAGGCATAAAACGCAGCGGATAAACGTAAATATAACGAAAATTTTCGGAACCCAAACGCAGGATCATGTATAAGAATTGACGGATTATGGTGATAATCGAATCATACCTATTAAGATTTTGAATGCCACGAACTCAACGGAGATCCTTGCTATCACGATTTGTGTCTTCCTCTCGAAAGCACCTCTATGGTATCCACACGAGCACCTTCAAGAACGTCTCACGGTCTTGAACACGGAACGGAAGTACTAGCCTCCTTTGATAGGTTTCGAATTCTCTCTGCCTCTTCCTATGCTGCCTCTTCTGCTAGGGTTTATACAAAACGTGCAAGCCATTTAACCTATTATTATCTATTTATAATGATTGGTTAATGGGCCTTTTTAGCAAAAACCTAACCCATGTAGGCATAGGATTAAATAATAAAACATGCTTTTATTATTTAATTAATAATTAAGTCACACTTAATTATTATTGGCAGAAATATAATTCTTCAAATTCGAATTTATTTCAATTAATTAAGTCTCACTTAATTAATATAATAAATTCGAATTAATCATCAATTAATTTAAATCTATAATTTAAATTAACTATTCCTCTAGGTGCTCTATGTGTGTGACCCTATAGGCTATTATTTAATTAGCAATAATTTTATTCTCCAATAAAATTATAAACAATGAGCGGTATCTAGTAATACATCATTGCTACCTAATTAAACAATAATTAAATCGTGATTCGATAAAACCTTTCGTGATTAATGTTTCCGTGTAATATAATCCCTTTAACCATATATATTATAGATTAAACTCGAGGCATGTATTTAGTCATCCTCTTCAACATTTAATCCGGGTTTACTTGATCCATGAGTAGACTATGAAAAACAAATCATTATTTGAGCACGGCCATGCATTTTATAGTCTCACTCAATCAAGAGGCCAATAATATCTCTCCTAATTATAGGAGGGTTAAATCCTTTATCTATCATTCATATTTCTCATACGACTCATGATATACCCGATGTCCACTTTTATCATCACCCGGTCAAAGGTAACTTTTAATGTAGTCAAAGTATATCAATCCTCGTATAGAAATATAATGATCTCAAGTCAGAGGATCATTACACCATTATCACTGTGAGTCTTTCTTATGACTTAATTAAACATGAAGAATCTCACTGTGGGTCTGTCTAGTACCATGTACCCCTACATGTACCTATGTATTGACTTTAGTATCCCCATACTTATAACCAATGAGATGTGGTTATCTGTCAAACAACATACTAGTCTATTTATGTATTATTATTGTCCTATCATAATAATACTCGACTAGGGAACCTTTAAGAATATGATATATTATATAATCTCAAGTTCAAGTCATGTACTTAAACTATATAACGAGTATCATGATTCTAAGGACATTTATTATGCTAACAAATATATCGCAGTAATTAAAGTCATAATAAATACGTTTATTGAATAATCAAATGACATAAATGTTTATTAAAAGGAAAAATTGTATTGCCTCTAGGGCACCTACACTAACAAATATATCTAAATTAGTACAAGAAAAAACTGAGTCCGTAGAGAGTGATATCTAGGAGCCCTGAGCATTTTTCATTAAAGAACCGGGTCCTAATATCTAACCGGAAGCAAGGTATGGGTATGTATAAATTTAAGTCTCTAGCTCCGGTCATGGCTGCTCTCTACATTTTTGTATTTGAAGAAGATGACTCTTTTTAATGAGTGGCTTCATCTTCTTATCTGTGTAGACTTTTAAATCAATAAAGCAAGATGATGTAATTTGGTTAGCTAAGGGCTAAGTGAGGCTAAGAAATATTTTATTGCGCTAATACATTTTTGTTGCGCCTGTAGAGTGACTTCCCTGAGGAGGCGCAAGATATGACTTGCCCCTGAATTAACACAAGTTGCGCCTGGTACTGTGTTGGCCTTGTAGTGGTGCCACAAATTGCCTTAAGCTGTTTTGAATGTTTGTTGCGCCCATTAATATTTTTATTGCGCCTTAGAATTTATGTTGTGTTAGGCTTTCTTTGTTGCACATAATACTCTGTGTGCATAGTGTTGGCGCCACAAACAACTCAACAATCTTGGAGAAGAGTTTCCTTGCACCTTTGACTTTTTGTTGTGCTTGGATTTCGATTTGCTTGGTCAAAGCTCCAATGAAGACTTTTGTTGCGCCATTTCTTTTGTTGCGCTTGAGTTTGATTTACATGGTCAAAGTGCGGTTTAGTCACTGCACTTTGACCCTCTATTCATTCCTTGACTGAAGTTTCTCAACTTCCATTTCTTGTACCAAAGTTTTGTCACATTACACCCTGTACCCTGAGCTATTTCCGTTCTTCGAATGTAATTCAGAAACTTTCACTTTTCGTACCAATGTTGTGACACTTTACACCCTGCACCCTTTGAGCTGTTTAGCTGTTTGGATGTAGCCTCTACAAATCATTTTTCGTACCTTAATAAATAACTGTTCTTTTCAAGTACGTTCTTCAACTTAACAATTCTTCTATAGATAATACTCAGTTTCCTTTCACAAACTGTTGATGCCTAGTGCAACTGATCTGGTTCACAGACGACTAACTTCGATCCAGGTCTTCGTATTATAGCCTTACGTACATTGTTAAATTTGCAGCAACTTCATTGTTTTGAACAATGACTGTCAATAAACATAGTACTTTCACTAGAACCTTTTCTGGTACTTCGACAACGTCTCCATTATTACCACAATCTTGAATACTTCATTCTCTGTTCTTCACTAACGCTTGAACATATAACTAAACTTCTTTCTATGAGTATAGCTTCAAGACTTTAGTTGTCTTTTTAATCCTTTGTCTTTACCATATCTTCAAATCTTCTAGATTCCTATGCTTCGAACACTGTCTATCTTCAATCAATGTTGGTGCATTGAAATCTTCTAGTGGCACTTTTATACTGAATCTTCAACACTTCTGAAACCCTAAAATTCTTCAACCATTATTCTTCTAATGTCTTGATTCACTGTATTTGCCGTGTCTTCATTTCTTCCTGATTTCTGTGTAGGCATAGTATTATTTACTTGTCGTATTTTAGTATTGAGTTATCACGATTACTATTCATACAGCTTCGTAATCTCACCAACACGAACATGATAAATGAACGGTTGAAGAATTTTAATAAAAAATAACAAAAATAATAGTTATTTTTATGTTAGGAATTATGTAGTATGATGATAAAAAAATACTTAGAATTATAAATTTGATGTATTTATTTGTAACTGGTCAATGAATATATGACTTATAAATATCCATTGACTAGGGAACCAATTATTTGAAGTTGTTATTAATCAACTGATAAATTGGATTGTTTTATTCTCCCTTAGTACAAGTTTGTAGAAGGGGGGTTGAATATAAACTTAAGAATTTTGACTAATCTTGCGGATTCAAGTTTAGTGTTTGGAAATATATAGTATAGAAACTATTTAAACTATGAATTGAAAGTTGATAGTCAAGAGAACAAAGCAAAGAAATTTAAAAATTACTAGTTGATCGGTTTTCCACTAGTAAGAATTTTTCTTTCAATAACTCTTGGTCTAAAGAACCAAGCAACTTACAAGTAAAAAAATTGAACAAAGAAAAATAATACAATGATTTATAACTTTTCTATGCTTTTCTTGGTTTTGCTCTATATCTCACACTTGTTACAATGAACTGCTAAGACAATATATAGCAGTTCACATCCTACATCTATTTTTCTATCGACAGATAAAATATAAATTAAAATTACATTTTACAATATATTCACTAAAATAGATTGTAGCTTCTTTCCATAGTCTCCTTTGCATTTGCCTTTTTTCTGGAAAAATCTTTGTCTTGATCTTTTTCTTGAAGACTGTGTTGCCTTGAAAGTCTTCACAATCCTGACAGGACTGTCTTCCATTGATTCAGTTTCTGCAAAGTTCCCATTTCTTTTGTCCTTAACCAATTTATGACACATTGATAAATTGATAATTGCTGTTAAGCTTATCAATCAATCCTTCTTTGCTTATCCATTGATGGATAGGTTATCAATTGATTAATTGATGTATCAATGAATATCTTGGTTATCCATCGACCCTTATCCATTGATTGTCTTTTATCCGTTGATTGCCATGGAGCTTTCATCTATTGATGGAGATCTATTGATTTAACTTTGGTTGACCTTTATCCATCGAACAGTTTCCACATCCATTGACTCCAATATATGTTGATCATTTCATTTGAGAGAATTCTGACTTAGAATATTTACAATTGATCAGCATTCTTCACATCCATTGAAAATCTATCAATTGAAGTCAATAAACATCAGTCGACTAGTTCACAGCAATCATCGACATATTACAATCAATTAATAATGAAACATGACTCAATTGCTACAACCCAATATATTAGTTGATTAATATTTTTAACTGATAATTGGTTTCCTAGCCGATGGATATTTATATGTCATATATCCATTGATCGGTTATATTTAAACTTGAATCTATATTGAAATTCTAAGTAATTTGTTATCATCACATCTCATAATTCCTAACAATCTCCCCCTATTTATGAGTATAATAAATAGGCATAAATTCACTGTTGATGGTAACAAAACTCTTAGCATTTTTACTCTTAGCATGAATTTCAATATGAAAACATGTAAATATTGATCAAGTATCAGTGACCAAGTATCAGTGACAGATGCTTTTTGACTTTTTAATTAATAAGTCGATATGACTTTTTAATTAAATTCGGTATGACCTTTGATGAACTGCTCGGTATGACTTTCTAATTAAGCTTCGGTATGAATTTTATTATATAATTCGGTATGACTTTTTAATAAGTCTTTTGAATTATATTAAAAGTCATACTAAGTCATATCTTTTATAATAAATTAATTCTACTTAATTTAATTAAATAATTTATAAATTAAATTAAATTCAACTTGAATTAATTTAATTAAATAAATTAAATAAATAATTTACTTTTAATAGTAAAATTAAAATACTATCTTGATTTGTAAAACCATGATGTCAGCTCTGAATCTTTCCGTCTTTTCTTTGTCTTCTGTCATAAAACCACTTAAGCTAGATGATGAATATTTATTAATTTAGTTGACACACAAATATACTATCTGGTTCATTTGTGTCATACTATAATAAATATTCTTCACATTTTAACTTTTAAGTTGTGGTCTTCTGTCCTTCATTTGTTTTACTGTCTTTCCTCTTGTGTTTTCTTCTTCTAAAACCTTCGTGTAGTAGCCACTCAAAATCTTCTGTATCTTCTAAATTCTTCTGAGATATTACTTCTTTATTTTTCACTGACGTTTGAACATATTAATGAACTTCTTTCAGTGTTGATTAGCAATCTCATAAAAATACTTCTGATAATTTGATTTTTCGTGTCTAATTGATTTTCCTCGTCTTGATTCCTGTTATCACATTTATTATTTACTTCTCTATCTTATCTGAGTTGAGTTGTCATCTAATTATTACTAATAGGCATAGTCATATGTCTTTCATATAGAACTAATTTTAAATACTTTATTAGGTGCTTCTTAATGTTAGACTTTCCGGAAAAATTAATTTGGTGATTCTTATTTGTATGGGAGTCTTGCCTCTATTTATTATTCGTTAGTGTAGAGTATTACTTCTCACTGCCCACTGTAGTGCTTTGAATACCAATTCCATTTCTTTTGCTTTGTTAACCCGCTTGCTTAATTAGTCTTGTAATATTTTTTTTGACATATTGCATTTTCTTAGCAGTTGATTTCTTTATGTTACTCGGTGGGTTAATTTAGAAGCTAGCTCTAAACCGTGCCTCACACGGGTATATTCCAGTTGAACTACTGTATATGTTTCTATTTTTTATTGTTAACGTATTAATTTTATAAATATCTTGTAAATTTATTGATAAATAACTAAGGTGTGTATGAATTGTTGCAAGTTTGTAATTGGTGAATAAAAATCATTTTATGTGTATCTAATCTTGTTTCAAAGGTCTCGCAGGTGTACATAATCCAAAAAGTAATCATTATGATAAAAAAATCAATTTATCTTAAAATTTCATCAAATAGGGAGCGTCTGATTATTTATTTATGCACTATATCTCGTCATTCTCTTTATTTTCTCTCAAATGAATTTGGTGAATTATACTCGTGAAAAGATAAAAAATAGTGGAGGGTTGGAGTGATTACTGACAATAGAGATGTAACTCATTTGGTTCCATAACATCTCCAACCTCAAAGTTTAAACCCTTTAAAACTTGTTATAGATATAATAAAACTCTCTAATGCATTGATTCACCATTATTAATATTAATGCAAAATGTACTTCAATTACAGTAAACCGTCCAGCCAAAACAGGTTGTTAGTCGTTTAATTGACAAGAACAAAAACAAGATTTACTCTTCTTCCGATAAACAATTACGAATAGGATCATCGGAATCAGCATATACATTGCCGAAGATTCTCATATATTCACTGCCCTTTAAATTATTCCATGCACCTTCTAATGTTTCATCTTCTTCTCTCAGCTATTAAATGGACTATTCCTTCTCATATTAAAAATTCAAATTTTTTATCTCATGACTTCATTAATCCACTTAATTCTTATATATATTTCTTTATCTCAAGTCACTTTTGACCTTAAAAGTTTATTTTTTATTTTTTTTACTGTTTTAAGTCTCCCCCTCTCTCCCCCCCTCTTTCTCCCTCTCATAATAAAGTTAAATATATAATACACATATTGACTATAAAGGAGAAATTGTGAATTATTTCTTTACTACTTTTATTTAATTTTTCCTGGGTAAAAGAAGAAGTTTTAGTTGAACTAAACTAAATACTTTTTAGTTGTTATTATTCTTGTCTTGTTTGATTAACTATTTTCAGTATTGTATAGTTGCCCAATGCAGAGAACTCATTTATAACTTTCACTGCAAATAATTCTCGTCAAGATAAATACACTTCTTTAGCCCTCAGAAGTTGAAAGCTGATACTGCAGGATTTTTTCAAAGTTGGTGTCTGTAGTAATCTGTTTAATACTTATTGTAATATAATTTATTTGAAATGGTTTTCTTTCAAATTAATTTGAATGCTTAAGTAAATTTTCTAGATTTCACTTTCTAAGAAAAAAAATGTTGAAATTGTTTATTTTAATATTTTTAAAATTATATTTATAATCGTTAAAGTTATAGTATACATAAAATTTAAAATAGATGTTATATGTATATTAACATAGCCAATATACTTGTCAATAAAACTATTCATATTTGTTTTAAATTTCAATTTTTTAAGAAAAAATTATTAAAAATATTTTTTTAATGTTTTTAACTGTATTTATCTTTATTAAAATCATAGCATTTATAAAATTTAGAAAAATATCTTTCATACAATTTGGAGTTGGTATTATGAGGTTTAACATCTCAGATTCATGTAGTGTTGTTATAATTTTTTTGTAATTTTTATATATATGTTCACATGACTTTATCGCTAACTTAGTAACTTATGTGCCGTCAAACTTTTTAGATTTATTGTGTTTTTGGTGATTATTATTTGTTACATAATTTTGCAAAAATAAATGATCAAATTAAAATAATTCATGTTTGAAGAATTTAGGACTATGATTTTTTCTCTTGTATACGGTCATAATAGATTGGACAATAGTCAAAAAAGAAAATAATTTAAATAAAAAATTCAATTAAATGAGATTAAAAACATATATTATATCTTTAAAAAAAAGAGATATATTATACACATATAAATGTTAATTATAAAATAATTAATGTATATCAAGAAACATGATATATGATATGGAATAATTAAAGAGACAAATATTAATTACAAAATAATTAATATACATTAATAATATGTAATATTACTATGTAAATATTAGGTAAGGGTTGAATGATTATTTCATATAATTAGATTATAATATATACTAATTAGACAGGGGTTAAATTGTTATTTCACACTATTAAATTTGCTTATGTTGTCTTATTAGATATATAATAATAATAGAATAGATTTTTTTTTTTGAAAGCAAGATAATAGATTATTATTATTATTGGTAAGGTTTAACGAGGAACCACTATTACATGGAAAAATCGAGGAACTATCTAATAATTAATAATTTTTTTAATGTAAACTGTGAAAAATAGTTTTTTTGTTGGTGGGGTTCCTATTTTAAACTTAGTCTATCTGTATATATACTACAATACTACATTAACGATGGTACACTAAATTTTATATGAAAAGTTACATAAAAAAATATACAATTATCGACTAAAATATCAATACTTAATTTTTCTTCACTGCGAGGATGTTATTTGATTATATAAAAAACTTTTCACTCATTTTAGAGAGAGTTTAAATTTTTTTTTAATATTAATATACATTAATAATATGTAATATTAATATGTAATATTAAGTAGGGATTAAATGGTCATTTCATATAATTAAATTATAATATATACTAATTAGACATGAGTTAAATTGTCATTTCACACTATTAAATTTGCTCATTTGTCTTATTAGATTAGATATATAATAATAATAGATAATAGATTATTATTATTATTTTTTGTGAAAGCAAGTTAATAGATTATTATTATTATTATTATTAGTAGTAGTAGTAGTAGTAGTAAGGTTCAACAGAAAAACACTATTAAATGGGAAACTCTAGGAACTATATAATAATTAATAATTTTTTTAATGTAAATTATGAAAATTAGTTTTTTTGTTAGCGGGTTTCCTATTTGAAACTTAGTCTATTTGTATATATACTACATTAATGATGATATATAACACTAAATTTTATAAGAAAAGCTACACCAAAAAAATATACAATGATCGACTAAAATATCAATACTTAATTTTTCTTCACTGTGAGGATGTTATTTGATTACATAAAAATCTTTTCACTCATTTTAGGGAGAGTTTAAAATTTTTTAATTATATATATTGAAATTCAATATCTAAATTATATGAATTGTGAAAGTAAAAAAATTTCAGATTTTTTAAAAGATAGAAATTGATATCGAATTTCAATATTTTAATTTTAGAATTAATTTTCATCATTAAAAACAAACTATATATTAACATAAATAATTGATTAATTATAATCTAATCTCATAAAGTATTTTTAGAGCGTGTTTGTCGTTCCTTATTTCAGAGAAATAAGTGTTTATTTCCTCGGAAAAAATATCCATTAACATGCTTTTTTTTTCAAAATACACCCTTATTTCTAAAAAATAAAGGCCCCATTTGAGATTTATTAAAAATAAGTAATAAGTTACTTATTTTTATAAAAAATACGTATTTTCACATATTTTTTAAAATATTAACATTTAGTTTAAATTTTGAAAACGAAATTTTATTTAAAAAAAATACAAGTTATTTGTTTTAAAAAAAATACATATATATATACACGTACTTTTTCTAAAAATAAGTAACTTATTCCCGCACATACCCCAAAAATAAGATTCTCAGTCTCGCGAAAAAACGTTACCTAAAAAAGCATTCACAACGGTTATAGGATCCTCAGGGGATGTGCAATCTGGTATTTTTCAATCCTAGCCTAAGCTTAGCTAGGTGTCTGCAGTACACTTTAAATATAAGAAATAAAGTTTAGCAATGTTTATTTTGTCAGTTACTCCTCCACCTCCACAAAGCAAGCCAAGCCACTTGAGGTTGCATTCAAGCCTAAAGACTTGGTCAGATTTACAGCTGTGTTTCAAAATCAAAAAAAGTGGCTATATTTTAATGGACTTTAATCCCCAGTCCCCACCCACCTTCTAGATCTTACTGTACTAGTTTATGTAATGTAACAAGTACTGTCCAACTGTATTTTCTTTAAATAAATGAGCATTAGTTATATATCTTTCCAAAAGTTCAATTCAAATTAAATAAAAGTATACTAGTAAATAATTTTAAAAATTGTTTATGGAGATAATATAAATACATATTATATAAACATTTAAATTGAAAAAAGAACAGAAAGCAAAGTTGAAGTAAAGAAAATCTGAACAAAACCTCCTTAATTATATTAAAAGCAAATTATGTCATATATTTTTATATGGTTATATTTAGATTTATTTTTAAAAATTCAAAATAAAATACAGGAAAAAATTAAATTTGTATATATATATATATAAATTGGAGTTTTTCATAAATACTCAAGTTTTAATTTTTTCTTACAAAAATAATATTATTTTATAAAATTATTTACAAAAATACGTTTTGTAACTTTGCAACTCAAATTTTAGAAAAAATTTGTGAAAATACATTTTACAACTTTGCAACCTAAAATATAAGTTAAAATGAAACTTAAAATACAACCTAAATTAGTTACACAGTTCAAATTAAATGCAACCTCCATATTTTTGTAAATATTTTCAGAATAAAATAGTATTTTTACAAATCTTTTCAGAAGTTGATAAAATTGCAAATAATTTCACAAAAATTAGTATTTTTGGTAAATTCCTATATAAATTTATATGTATAAAAATTATTTAATTGACGTTTAGTTTATTTGCATACTAGAATTTAATATAACTAATTTTTTTGTGACATTCAATCTAATATACATATTATTTATTTTTATATATTTATACATTTATGGTTTGAATATTAATATATAAGAAGTGGTAATGAGTTTATCCTCGGTTGTCCCATCCGGGTTGGACTCGCCCTTGTGATTATTTAGAATATGTAAGGTTCATGCCATCTCTAATTATTACTCTATTTTAAAACAATTTTATCTTCAAATTTTCACATTTTTCACTTCATATTACTATTTCTTCTCCAACCATTTTTTCAAAATTTACTTCAAACTCACTTTACCCTCATATATAACAATAAAATATGTAAAAATAGAATTAGAGATAGAGTTGGAAATATAAAATTTAAGAGATGTGATTAAAATATTAATAATTTCAAATGAATAGTATGACTTCAAATTTGTAGTTGTATAGTAATTATTTTTATATTTGAAGATGAATTGGAGGTGAATTACTTCATTTTTGAAGCAAAATATGAAGTAAAGAGGTGTTTAAAATTATGATTAGAGATGCCCTGATTAAAAAAAAAAAGTTAAAATAACTTCAACCGACAGAGCGACGTTACCAACTTACCATCAAACTTTTCCTTAGAAATTATGGGAAATTTACTCCGATTGTACCTCAGTACCTCACTCGAAAAATTATTAAATAAATTTTAATCTACAAATTTATTAAAAGAAAATGCAATATGAAGAATAAGTGAAAAACACTCTAACATTTATGAAATATAAATAAAAATCTCATTTCCACTTGAATAGAAGTCTAATACGCAAATAAGCCGTAAATCACGCCATTTAGGCAAGAACAATATATTGCTCAAGCAGAAATGCTGCATAAGTTAAAAATGAAGAGATATATGTAAACACCAACAGCATTTTCTACTGTAAAATTGTGTTAGCTAAATTATTCAGTGCATAACTGACATCTATCTATCCCTCTTTATAGTATATTAAAAAATCGATGCACTTTAACTTTATTTTCATTAGTAAAAAATTATAAATAATCATATTTGAATTTCTATATTTGTCGAACCAATAAATCTCTTAAGCATGATTTTATATGATTATTATTATAAATAATATCATAAAAGTGAATTTTCTTTTTAGCTAAAATTTTACGAGTATATAATAATTATAAAAGACCAATTTAGCTAACAATTTTATATATCACCCTCGCATATTCTCTAATATCTGAAATATATAAACACAAATTAAAACACGATTTTTTAAAATATTTAAATTTTTGATAAATAATTTATAAACCGAAAAATATACGAAATTTTAGATTAATCATACAAAAATTTGGAGTGTCGCAAATTTAGCTGAGAAAATCCAATAACTAGTTTATTAAAAATTTGTGATCCATCGCTGTTGTTGTTTCAGATGGTTCCTCCGACTTTGTTCATCACGTCCACTTTTACTTTCTCTTTATTTCTTTATTATTATTATATTCTCCTTTCCTCCCTCAAACCGCGTCTGTGGGCCCCACCTCATCTCCTCATCAGTCTTCACATAGGCTGTATATATATAATATATAAATTGACACAGCTATACATACAGAAATCCGTGTATCTATATTTCTAACAAAAATGGCGGACGACGGAGAGGAGAAGCTGTTAGCAGTGGCGCGTCACATAGCTAAAACACTGGGGCATACTGATAGCACGGCTGATGATATTCTCCGGATCTTCTCTAACTTTGACGGCAGGTTACGGGAGAAGTTGTCGGAGAAGTTGACTTCAGACGATGACTCGTCGCTTGACTTGAGGTTGAAGGCTCTGGAACGGCGGATCTCGATGTACTTGTCGTCGGAGCGGTTGATTTGGTCGGATTCGGCTGATTCAGCTGCGTTTTTGGACGGTGTTGATAATCTGATCGGTTTTATTCGTGATTGGACGCCGAGGGCGACGGAGAAGGCGGTGGCGAACGTTTTATATCGAGCTGAAGATTTGTTGCAGCAAGGTATGTTTAGGCTTGAAGATGAGTTTAAATCGTTGATGGAACGAGGTGGTGAGTCGTTTGATGCGACTCGGTATGGGTCGAATGGTTTTGACTCGAATGATGATGGTGGAAATGAAAGTGATGACGAGGACGAGGATGAGGATGAGGAGGAGATTCCGGTTGCGCATCGGATATCGGATTTTAATATTGTGATTGATGCTTTACCGTCGGGGACTATTAATGATTTACATGAGATTGCGAAGAGGATGGTGGCTGCTGGATATGGAAAGGAGTGTTCGAATGCTTATAGTGCGTTTCGGAGAGAGTTTGTGGAGGAGAGTGTGAGTAGGATAGGGTTACAGAAGCTTAGTATTGAAGAAGTTCAGAAGATTTCGTGGGCGGATCTCGAGGAGGAGATTGAGAGATGGATTAAGGGTGCGAATGTCGCTGTTAGAATATTTTTTCCGAGTGAGAGGAGGTTGTGTGATCAAGTGTTTCGTGGATTCTCGAATGTTTCGCATTTATCATTTATGGAGGTTTGTCGAGGGGTGATGACTCAGCTCTTGGATTTTGCTGATGCGGTTGCGATTGGGAGTCGTGCACCGGAGAGGTTGTATAAGGTGTTGGATGTTTACGAGGCACTTAGGGATTTGATTCCGCATATTCAGATGGTGTTTTCGGATCAGTATTGTTTGGTTATGTGTAATGAAGCGATAAGTATTTGGAAGAAGTTAGGAGAAGCGATTAGAGGGATTTTTATGGAATTGGAGAATTTGATTAGGCGTGATCCGGCGAAAGCTTCTGTTCCTGGTGGTGGACTTCATCCGATTACGAGATATGTGATGAATTATATAAGAGTTGCTTGCCAATCTCGACAGACTCTTGAGCAGGTCTTTGAGGATGGCGTTGGGGCACCTGTGGATAGGCCTTCTTCATCTTCGTCATTGTCAGTACACATGTCGTGGATGATGGAGTTGTTGGAGAGTAATTTAGAGGCCAAGTCGAAAATTTATAGGGATACTGCGTTGGCCTCTGTGTTTATGATGAATAATGGGAGGTACATTGTTCAGAAAGTGAAAGATAGTGAATTGGGATCGCTTTTAGGGGACGATTGGACTAGGAAACATACTGCTAAAGTGAAGCAGTATCATGTGAATTACCAAAGAAGTTCGTGGAGCAAGGTTTTGCAAGCATTGAAATTGGACAATAATTCGCCGTCCCCTACTGTTGTTGAGTTGAGGGCAATGAGAGAGAAGATTAGTTCATTCAATAATCAGTTTGATGAGATATGTAAAACTCAATCCAATTGGGTTATATTCGACGAGCAGTTGAGGGAGGAATTGAGGATTTCAGTATCCAGTAACTTGTCAATGGCTTACCGCAGCTTCCTAGAAAGAGTACAGAGTGATCCGGACACAGGGAGGCAAATGGAGAGACATATCAAGTATACCGTGGATGATCTTGAGTCTAAGATCAGTGAGTTGTTTAGAGGGAATGGCAGAAGGAAGTGACAGAAGAGGGGAAGAAGAAGCCAGTAAACAGCTTATTGGTGAATGTTATGCTGTAATATGTTGTATGTTGTAACATTTGTTGTTAGTGTAGTACTAATATGTAAAATTTTGTTGTATGCTATTGTAGCATTTGCTCATATTTGTGGTGTTGTGCCAGTATCTAATTTTTTTGCTTACAATTGGTACTTTTGTGGTGTTA
Source organism: Oenanthe sinensis (assembly GCA_028671895.1). NCBI lineage: Eukaryota > Viridiplantae > Streptophyta > Magnoliopsida > Apiales > Apiaceae > Oenanthe > Oenanthe sinensis. The sequence continues at coordinate 44,068,430 of CM053803.1, forward strand.
TATGTAGCAAATATAACTGGATATGAGAATTATTATTTGCTTGAAAATAAAATTATTATGTATGAGTAGTTTGATATACCATATGGTGGATGATTTGCTTGAACTATAGAAGGAATGAAATTATTATTTCCTGTATCTAGTAAAGAATCACCAAATATGAGAATTGAAGAGAATTTCGGCAAAGCATTGCATGTCATGAAAATGTTCAAAAGTTGAACCAAAGAGATCAAAAACAGGAGGATGGAAAAAGCCATGAGAGCTAAAAGCTTTTCACTAAACAAAAGTTTGTTTTTCTTGCAACTTCACAGTTTATATATATAGCTCCCCCTACATTACATTTTTAGAAAAAAAAAAATTATTGCCATATATAGAATTAAATATTCTTAATTTGGTTAATAATTATTGTATTGATACGCTAAGTTGTCTGTTTCCTCACTATTAGTTGGATAGTTCTATATCAAATTAAAAAATTGTGAAAAAGCAAATATTTTCATCAGCTAGGCTCATATAATTAGAAAAGTAAATGGTAATATACATATAGAGAAAATGTTTACCTTTAAAACTCCTTTTAAATTTTAACCTCAAGTAGCTAGACAAGATTCATCGATTTTTTTTATATGTGGGCTTATTCTCTTGAATATGCATGGGATAACAGATAAACGCCCTGTTTGGCAACCCATTTTTTCCGGAAATAAGCTCTTATTTCCGGAAAAAAGTATGTATGTATGTACTTTTTCTTGAAAATAATTAACTTATTTTTATTTTGAAGATAATATTTGATTTTAAAATTGTAAAATAAATATTTATCTTTAAAAAAATATGAAAATATGTAAAAAAATAAAAATAAAATAAGTTACTTATTTTAAGTTTAAGGAACTCAAACGGCCACGAAATGTAAGTTACCAATGTTTTCCACAATATGATAAAATATGTTGATATTGCACATATCATTTAGGTGCTCTTTTAATAGTAAAATACTAAGATATTTTAAAATAAAGAAAAACATATATAATTTACAATCACTATAAAAATTAAAGGATATACCTTTAACGTGTTTAAGTGCATTTCTAATTTTAACAAATTTTTTAATTAACACCCATTGATTATTTTCCCAAACTTTGGTGTGAATGAGATCTATATGACATGTGGCAAGTTAAATCTTCAAAATACAAGTAGGCTATGAAGTTTTGCAAATTATAGAATATATCAAAAGGAAAATGATAGGACTGGAATTAAACCAAACATAAACCAAAGACCACGTAATATAAATTGACTTTTAATTTTAAATTAAAAAAAGATTATGTATGTTATAAGTTAAAAATGATTTAAAATTTAAAAATATCTAAATTAAAAATATGTAGGAGGTATTTTTCAAGTAATTTTTTAATAATTTTATATGATAAAATTTAATACAATCATTCACATGTACAACTTATAAATTTTATTTATATATCTTTAATAACTCCTAAATTATCTAAAATAATAAAATCATGTAGGTAGATACTAACTAAAAAATTTTAATTTTAAATTATAAGTATGATTTTCAAATTTATCCCAACTTGAATGGCTCAAATCAAATTAGCCCAATCCAACCGAACTAGGACTGCACCTGATTTTGAATATAATTTATTATTCACTAAAAAAATATGTATTTGATTTTCTTGTATGCATTTTCAAATGGTTTGATTATATAACTAAAATTATTGTTTTCAAAAAAATTGTAAATAAATATATTGAAGTAATATATTTACTTACAAAACAAAAATTTTAAAATAAAATTTTATATAATTAAAAATATTTTAAAATACATATTAAATACTAATAGACTTATATTTTGAGACGTTATATTTGAAACGGATAAAGTGACTTATATGATATGTGAAACAGGGTCTATGTCATGTTTTCGCAATCTTATAACCTTACTGTAGTTAATCAAGAAAGGAGTATGAGGTCATAATTTTATATGTTATTATATTTCACCTATAATAAATATAATTGAATTAAATTATAAAGAAAATAAAAACTAAAAATGAAAAAGAATGAAAAGTAAATAATAAAATGATAATTGTATATATTATTCCTATTTAATATAAGTTAAAACTAAAATACACTAAATAATAATATTATATATATATATGTATTTTAAAATTAAAATATAAAAGGTCAACCAATATGATTAAATATATGCCACTATTAAATTTGAGTATTTTAAAATAATTCATGTCTAGTTTAGTAGTTTAGTGTCTAAATAGAAATTTCTATAAATTTACTTATTAAAAACAAATCTAAATATAACAGTAACACTAACAATTTATTTGATGGACAAAACAATTCCAACAAAATCAGCTTGGTAAACTAATAAAAAGAATCAAATTTAAGTAAAATTAACAAAAATACTAAATTATGTATAAAAATAATTATTAAATATCATATGATATATTTGAATTGATTATATTTTCTTAAATATAAGAAAATTTTATAATTTTACATTATAAATTTTATCAATTAAAAACTCTTAAATTAATACATTACCAAAATCACATCATTCAAGAATAATATTTTGTAACAAATTTTTGTACATTTAATATTACTCAATAGATAAATGATAATGACAAAACAGAATTAATTAACGTAAAGAGAAATTTCATATTAATTTTATTTGATTCATCATATTTAAATATATCATATATGCTATTTGATTTAAACAATAAAATCTAAAAACTATACCTCAAAATATAGATTTTTAATATTCAATCGATAACTGGATATAAAACATGAGTATGGAGATATAATGATTTTTTATTTTTATGTGTATTTATAAAATTACATATAAATTCTTATTTTAAAAAGATTATAATTATGTTATTTAAACTTTTATGAGTAATAAATATTTATTTTTTATATTAATTACTAATATTTTATATTTAGTAAAAAATATTAAATTAAAATTTAGTTGTTTAAATAATTTGGTAATTAAATGTATTTTTATATATAAGTTGTATAATAATTTAATTTTATATTGTATAATGTGTATGTTTATATATTGGGTGAAGGCCTTTAGTAACGAAATTTTAAATTATAGTGCCCAAAATAATCATAGGTGGGATCGCTGCCTAAAATAAGCGGACAAATCCGCATTATGTGTATGCGTATACGGACTTCGCATAAGCCAAATGCGTGTATTGTATATTGTACAGTGTTGAGTTTTCCAAAAACAGATCACGCATAATAAATATGCGAGTACTATGAAGCTCCATCCGAAAACACGCATAACAAAAATGCGTAGGACATCCTGACACCAACAACGACAATACTACTCTCTAAAACCCATTGATGCCTCTGATCTACTTGATTAATACATTCACTTCTCATCTAATACACAAATATGTATGTGATACAAACACACTCCCATTTATCTGTGATGAACATATTGCCGGCCATGACATCAAAAAGTGACTGCAACTTATTCAACAATATCATCTTCTATGTGCTTGACCAATTTCCAGTACACCTGCCCAGATATATGAACACAAATCCCAATACACCTCCTCATACATATCGTAACAAGCCCATTCAAAAATTATGTCAAATATATGATGGGCGTTTCTGTATTCTCTCTTGTTTTCGCTAACTGCCGATACAAATAACTTAATTTATATATATAAAAGACACACGATCTTCGTATTAAATAGAAAGTCGCGTCATTATATATATATATATATATATATATATATATATATATATATATATATATATATATATATATATATAGGGCTACTCAACCCTCTTATAATGATAACTAAGAACCTATAGCAGAATCACCAAATTCGAATTCAAATCACCAAAATAATTTAATACACACACACACACACACACACACACACACACACACACACACACACACATATATATATATATATATATATATATATATATATATATATATATATATTATAATTATATATAATTTGAACCAACACCATACTGCCACTATTACTACCATCGTTAGCCCCATCACCACACCACATTCCCATTACCGATCATCAAAACCACCATAACAATTATTACCACTGTTATGGAATAAAATGTAGGGTGCATTGAATGCGATATGTATCGGAGTTTATCGAGATTTAATGGATGCGCTTGTATTTCGTGACTTAACTATGTCCTCACAAGATGCCTACGTATCTTAAGCGTGTTGAGAATTAAGCCAGGACGTAGTTCTAAGAATAAGAGGTTAGGCCCTTTACATAGACGTTATGAGTCTTAGAATTATATTAGGTTTAGGAACCTTAATGGATGATGTCCACAAAAATTGATGGTGATTCCCTCAGGGCTTAGTAGTGCCCATGGGATATGGTGATGATAGGCTTAGTAATGCACATTAGGCTTAGTGATGATGCCCTCGGAGCTTAGTAATGCTCATTAGGTTTGGTGATGATGCCCTCGGGGCTTAGTAGTGCTCTCAAGGCATGGTGATGATGCACTCAGGGCTAAGTAATGCACATGGGGCATGGTGATGGTGCCCTCAGGGCTTAGTAGTGCCCTCAAGGCATGGTGATGATGCCATCGGGGATAACTAATGCCCATGAGACTTGGTGATGGTGCCCTCAGGGTTCAGTAGTGCTCATAGGGCATCGTAATGATGCCTTTTAGGCTAAGTAATGCCCATGGAGCGTGGTGATGATGCCCTCAGGGCTAAGTAATATCTATGGGGCATGGTGATGGTGCCCTCGGGGCTTAGTAGTGCCCTCAAGGCATGGTGATTATGCTTTCGGGGCTAAGTAATGCTCATGAGTCATGGTAATGGTGCCCTCGAGGTTTAGTAATACCCTCAAGGAATGGTGATGATGCCCTCGAGGCTAAGTAATGCCCAAGGGGCGTGGTGATGGTGCCCTCGGGACTTATTATTGCTCATGATACTTGATGGCCTTCGAGGCTTAATAATAATGCCCTTACGGCTTATTGAAGCCAACGAGGCTTGGTGGGTGACGTATGGAGTTATATCCACCAATTTTCGTCTCCCTTGTTATTCAAACATAGGAAAGTATATATAGTCGTTCGAGAGACTTGTTACTCAAATCCCATCAATTTGGGATAAGTTAAAGTCATCTCTCCCTTATAAATTAATTGTGAGTCTATTTATATAGGTAAAAGTACATAGTTTTTTTCACCTCTCCTCGATGTGGTAAAAGTAAACACCTTTTATATAGGAGTGTTCAAACTCATATTCTTTTGTAGCAATATAATTTTTTGGGAGAAAGTAACCTCCTTACATGAGCTTCTAGAACCTTCATTATGGAAACCAACTCCTTATATGAATAGTTGACTTGTAGACTGCTCTTTTCTGAAGTAGACAAAAATTAGGTTTTATTATTAGGCTTAATTAATCTGGCCATTAATTAATTACAAATTTATGTAATAATAAGATTTTTGGGCCTTCCTTACGGACCAATTCAGGTCTAATGAATGCGAAATGGATTACGCCTCTAGGGTTATTTTCAGCCCATATCAACCACAAAAACAAGTTCCACCCCACTATAACCGCCATCAAATTGAAAGTTATATTACTAAAATTTAAATAACTAACACCATCACAAAATTTTCAAAATCAAACTCAACTCTTCAAAAATTAAGATCACGGTTATTAGAATCACTGAATTTCAAACAAAGTCACCAAATATTTACAAACAAATCTCCAAAATTTTAACTAAAACCACCAAAAATTCTGAAATTGAAATCGTAAATACATAATTAGATCTGAATAAGTGGAGGTGTGCAAGGTCTATATATAAATGACTCATCAGAGAAAATGACCGGAACTTGCCAGAAAATATCTTTGATGAATTTTTCTTGCAACTAGGGACATAATTAATATACAAGTATCGACGAGTTCACATATTCTCCAACAAGCACATTCTTATCTCTTTGTGAAGATCGATCTCTTTCCCTCTATGTCGTGTTTTCTCTCTTTTTTGTTGTGCTCATAATTCATATACTTAGAGATCGAGTACATTGATGTATGTATTCTTTCATTTGAATTCATGCCAGAAATAACAAGATCAAAGTTAAACAAATCAAGAAAAAAATTCTGGTAGTGATGAGGTCTGAAATAATTTAAAAAGAATAGAAGAAGTGATAGATTGCAAATAGACATGTACAAATTTATCGAAAAAGGTATAAGCTCACCAGGGAAGATGACGTTTATGTAATATGTATAAATGTATGTATAGTTGAGATGTAGATTTTAAATGGTCATGACTAGTAAAGATTGAGTGAATAAATTGGGTTCAACGAGTGAATAAAAGATGTATGGTCTAGATTTAAAGATTCTTTTATAAAATAGAGGGCTGAGATTTGGTCTTAGTTCTCATTTTAAATTAGTTTCTCATTTGAGTATCTGCATATATATATATATATATATATATATATATATATATATATATATATATATATATATATATATATATATATATATATATATATATATATATATATCGTTTACTGCATATAATTGGTAGTCTGGTTGAATGTAACTCCTCCCTTTTTTTAGTATAGGCAAATATATTATGCGTATAGAAGTGGGTAAATAAGGCACTATTTTTTTACAAATGATATTTCGGGCACTTGTGTCATCAAAATATGATATTATGGGCCTTTTCTCTTATATATTTGTTTGTGTATGTGTATAATAATACAAAATGAGTTAAATTTTTATAAAAAGAGAAAATAAATAAATAAATAATAGAGTTAGTTATATTTAAACAATTATAATCATTACTAATAAAAAATTATAATCAAAATATTTTTATATACATATATATAATTAGTTATATTAATGATTATAAAATATTTTAAATCAAACATATGTATTCCATCATTGATGATTCAACCAAACACATATTAAAAAGAATGATACTACATATATAACACCTCACATAATAAATTTTTACATTTTTATCAAGAAAATAGGAAACTTTTAATGCTCTATATAGAATCAAATATTTTTAATTTGGTCAATAATTATTATATTGATAAGTTGACTCATGGTTTCCTCATTATAAATGAAAATGCACACCTAGAAGGGGTGAATAGGTGTTATGCCTAACCATGATCAATTTTAAATATTACCAAGTTATTAACATGCCAGCTAGCTAAGTTCAATTATAGTTCACTTTCAGCTAGCTATGATCCTAGTACAGACTTCTCTAACCACTTTTTCCCGAACCCTATTTCACGAGCTCAACTATTCAGCCACAAATCAAATACAACTCAATTACAAGTGAATAAAAGTTACAACTCAAACTAGAACTCTCTCCCGAATATATATAAGTATATAAAATACTAGAGCTCGAAAATATTATCTAAGAAAAGCTTTGAGATGAAAATATGTGTATATAGATGCAACAAATCAGTTTATGTCTTCACTTAGTTAAAATTTAAACAATACACATGAATATATATATATATATATATATATATATATATATATATATATATATATATGTGTGTGTGTGTGTGTGTGTGTGTGTGTGTGTGTGTGTGTGTGTGTGTAAGAACATATTAATGTTAGAATTAGCCCAACAAACATGATAGGATTTGAATCCCATTCAACGTTCAAATTTGTTTGTATAATTCAAACATTAACGTTATAAAGATAATGTAATATACTCATGATAAGAAGAATAAAACGTTTAAAAGCTTAGCCCTCAATATAAGTTTAAATACAGTAGATAGGGTTTGTTTATAATAGAGTTTAGATAAGAAACAAACACCTAAAATTTAGGAGAACAATTTTGAATATAAAAATATTAGAAAATAGTTATAAATTCAGCTCTAATTTTATATATATATATATATATATATATATATATATATATATATATATATATATATATATATATATATATATATATATATATATATATATTAGATAGTCCTCACAAGGAAGATCCTAGAAAATTTCCAAGAAATTCGGACTTCCAATTTATGTCTCTCTGCTCACAGTTTTAGCCGGCTAACAAGCTCCGTTTCCGTGTACTTAGCTTGCTTTCAATGTTTTAACATTTTATACCCATAAACTACTTATTGTTAGTGTAGGTGCCCTAGAGGCAATACAATGTTTCTTTTAATAGACCTTTATGTCATTTGATTATTCAATAAACGTATTTATTATGACTTTAAATACTGCGATATATTTGTTAACATAATAAATGTCCTTAGAATCATGATACACATTGTATAGTTTAGTACATGACTTGAACTTGAGATTATATAATAGATCATATTCTTAAATGTCCCTAGTCGAGTATTATTATTATAGGACAATAATAATACATAAATAGACTAGTATGTTGTTTGACAGATAACCACATCTCATTGGTTATAAGTATGGGGATACTAAAGTCAACACATAGGTACATGCAGGAGTACATGGTACTGGACAGACCCATAGTGAGATTCTTCATGTTTAATAAAGTCATAAGAAAGACTCACAGTGATAATGGTGTAATGATCCTTCGACTTGAGATCATTATATTTCTGTATGAGGATTAATATACTTTGACTACATTAAAAGTCACTTTTGACCGGGTGATGATAAAAGTGGACATCGGGTATATCATGAGTCGTATGAGAAATATGAATGATAGATAAAGGATTTAACCCTCCTATAATTAGGAGAGATATTATTGGCCTCTTGATTGAGTGAGACTATAAAATGCATGGCCATGCTCAAATAATGATTTGTTTTTCATAGTCTACTCATGGATCAAGTAAACCCGGATTAAATGTTGAAGAGGATGACTAAATTCATGCCTTGAGTTTAATCTATAATATATATGGTTAAAGGGATTATATTACACGGAAACATTAATCACGAAAGGTTTTATCGAATCACGATTTAATTATTATTTAATTGGGTAGCAATGATGTATTACTAGATACCGCTCATTGTTTATAATTTTATTGGAGAATAAAATTATTGCTAATTAAATAATAGCCTATAGGGTCACACACATAGAGTACTTAGAGGAATAGTTAATTTAAATTATAGATTTAAATTAATTGATGATTATTTGAATTTTATTATATTAATTAAGTGAGACTTAATTAATTAAAATAATATAAATTCGAATTCAAATTTGAATTCTGCCCTTAATAATTAAGTGTGACTTAGTTATTAATTAAATAATAAAATTCGGTTTTATTATTTAATCCTAAACCTACATGGGTTAGGCTTTGCTGTTATGGGTTGCTATTATGAGCCTATTAACCAACCATTATAAATAGATAATGTAGGGTTAATAGGTATTAAGTTTTTAAGAAAAACGAACCCTAGCAGCAGCAAAGGCAGATAGAAAAGGCAGAGGCAGAATTCGAAATCATCAAAGGAGGCTAGTACATCCATTCCGTAATCATGATCGTGAGACGTTCTTGAAGGTGCTCGTGTGGATACCATAGAGGTGCTTTCGAGAGGAAGACACAAGTCGTGAAAGCTAGGATCTCCGTTGAGTTCGTGTAAGTCAAGACCAGACAAAGGTATGATTCCGTTTCACCATAATCTGTCAATCTTATACATGATCCTGCGTTAGGGTTCCGAAATTTTTCGTTATATTTACGTTTAATCCGCTGCGTTTTATGCCTCAGAACCCAACAATGGCATCAGAGCTACGTGTATAAGGGACTGATTTGGTTACGTGTTTCATGTATTTGATGCATACATACCTGTTTTGGTGACTGCCATGCCATGCTACTGCTTTGTCATAATCTGTTATGCCACTGCCATGCTTCTGCTATGCTACTGCCATGCCTGTTATGAGACTGCCATGCCTGTTATGAGACTGCTATACTTCTGCCATGACATGATATGTATGATTAAAAACTGTTATATGATGAGTATCTGGTTATTCATATAATGAGTACATGGTTGATGATACTAGCATGTTAATAATTTGCCATGAATGATTTATATGCCTTATTGCGATTTGTATATTATGCATGAGGGTCAGTTTGTATAGTGATATAAACTGGTGGACAGATTGTGTTGGACATGATTTGTTAACTGGGATATGATAAGTATGTATATGATACATGCTTCTGAAACTGTATAAATTGCAGTAGGGAAAAGGCCAACAGATATGATCTATAGTTCAGAAATTGATGATTTCTGAATAGGACTGGTCTTCGAAAATAATTTTTTTTTCTGATTTCGACCCCAACCCGGGGCTGCCGCCCCCGAACCCCGCCCGGGGCTGCCGCCCCGGACCCCGCCCAGGGGCCGCCCCCCCCCCGGACCCCCGCATTATTTTTGTTGTGTACTTGAGCATGGTGCTGGTTATGACCCTTGGACCCCTAGATTAATGGTTTTGGTTTTGGTTTTATAAATACGACTTGCATGTCGTTTTCTTCATTCTTGTAATTGTTTAACCTCGAATGTAACTCGAGTTTTCGTATGTAAGTACATTAGTATAGGTTGTATTCAATTATTCCATGTAATGTACTTGAAGATTGAAGGATGATCCAAGAAGAGGAGCAATCACCCATGGATACAAGAAGAATGAAGACATGTAATTGTATTTATATATCACCACCATAGATTGACTTTGATCCTTTCATTAGCTCGAAAGGATCACATAGGAAAGGGGCCATAACCAAGCACGTTTACATACTGCACTTTACATATTGATGTATGAATGTATGTGTAGAGTAGAAGATGCATGCTTTAATTAGATTAATGATGTATGCATGTATTAGATACGTCACCCATGCCATGCTTGCCATGCTAAACAAGATAAAATCTGTAACGATTTAAGATTTTAAAATTAACAAACGATCATGAGATTCTTGTGTTTATGAAATATGGATTTTTAAAACACGGAATTGAATATAGATTTTGATGTCTATAATTGGGATTTTCTGACAAAAACGGATATGCGTATTCGTAAGGCTGATGGGTTTTAAGTGTGACCACTAGTATCCTCCATCTACCTGGGAAATGAACAATTTAAGATGTCAATTTGAAATATTTAGTTCAAGGAAAAATTGAGGATCTCTTCATGATGTGATCATGATCGTCGTAAATTTTCTAAACCCCTTAACAAAATATTAAGTTTTAATCGGATGTTTTCCAATGAATGAACACTCATCGAATCCTAGATCGATTAGGGGAAAGACTGTCTGTGGCAAGGGACTCATATCTATCGTGGTGAGATGCGACGAATATAAACGGTTATATTCGGCCGTTGTATCATTGGGTCAAACTTAACTGAGTCGTCATAATAAGGTGAAAGTAAACGGTTATATTCAACCATTATGAACTTAGAAGCATAGAGTTTGGTTAAAAATCTATTAGATAGATAAGATCAATCGTTGCTCACCAAACTATCCAAGAATTATATATGATATAATTGACAAATGTTGTCTACCTAAATAATCATTCTTAAGGACTTCCGGTGGTTGACTTAAGACATGACGAAATATGGATCTTGGCTCACTAGAAATAATTATGGGATATACTTTCCAAATTAATAGTAAGGGCTATTAATTTGATAAAAATAGTGGGAGATATATTATGAATGTATCATAATCATTTGAACATAATAAATAACTCAGACAATCTAATGTTTAATTTTGTGCTTTTATCATTGTAGATACCAAATAATGACAAACAACACAAACACACTATTCGTACGATCTGTCCTTGAGAAGGATAAGCTGACAGGAGGAAACAACTTCCTAGACTGGCAGAGGAATTTGAGGATTGTCCTCAGGCAGGAGCGCAAGCTTCATGTCATTGATATTCCTCCGGCAGGTCCCCTTCCTGAGGGCGCTACTGTTGAGGAACGAGCGGCCCATACAAAGGATGAGAATGATGCAACTGATGTTGCATGTCTTATGTTGGCAACTATGAGTGCTGAGCTTCAAAGACAACATGTGCATATGGATGCATATACTATCTATGAGCACTTGCAAAGCATGTTTGCAAGCCAAACTCGCAAGAAAGGTTCAACACGAGTAAGTCACTATTTAATTGCAAACAAGGGGCAAGTGAACCAGTTGGCCCACATGTTCTGAAGATGATTGGTTACATTAAGTACCTTGAAACTTTGGGTTTCCCGATTATTCAGGAAATTGGTAATGACTTAATCATGAATTCTTTGAACAACAAATTCACCAGTTTATCATAAACTACAATATGAATGAATTTGACAAAACACAACCTGAATTGTTGGCTATGTTGAGAACATATGAGACCAACATGAAGACGGCTGAACCTGCTCCCATACTGATGGTGGGCAATAAAGGTAAGGCCAAAGGGAAAGGCAAGTGGAAGGGTAAGAAGAAGACAGGTTCTGATTCTACACCCAAGCCAAAGTCAGGTCCCAAACAGGCTTTAAAGCCTAAAGGTGGGGTCGCTAAGGGTGAATGTCACTACTGTAAGAAAACTGGTCACTGGAAGAGAAACTGTTCAGTTTACTTGGAGGATCTGAAGAAGAAGAGGGCTGAGCAAGCTTCTACTTCAGGTATATATGTTATAGAAGTCAATCTGTCTATTTCTACATCTTGGGTATTGGATACTGGATGTGCTACTCACATTTGTATAAATGTGCAGGAAATGCAGAGAAGTAGGACATTGGCTAAAGGAGAAGTGGACCTACAAGTTGGCAATGGAGCAAGAGTTGCTGCTTTACATGTAGGAACCTATTATTTATCTTTGCCCTCAGGGTTAGTTTTAGAACTGGAGAATTGTTTTTATGTGCCTGCGATTCGCAGAAACATTATTTCTGTTTCTTGTTTGGACAAGAAAGGTTTTTCGTTTACGATAAAGAACAATTGTTGCTCTTTTGCTTTGAATGATTTAACCTATGGTGTTGCGCGTTTGTTTAATGGTTTATATGTTCTTGACTTAGATAATCCTGTCTATAATATAGAAAACAAACGACTTAAAGTTAATGACTCAAATCAAACATACCTCTGGCATTGTCGTCTAGGCCATATAAATGAGAAACGCATATCCAAATTACATAAGGATGGATACTTGGATAAGTTTGATTTTGAATCATACCAAGAATGTGAATCTTGTTTGCTTGGTAAAATGACTAAAGCCCCTTTCACTGGTAAGGGTCAAAGGGCCACCGAACGTCTAGAGCTAATACATAGTGATGTATGTGGCCCAATGCGTGTGATGGCTAGAGGAGGCTACTACTACTTCATAACATTTACTGATGATTTTAGTAGATATGGATATGTATATCTTATGAAGAATAAATTCGATTCTTTTGAAAAGTTTAAAGAATACAAGGCTGAAGTAGAGAAGCAAATTGGCGGAGGTGCAAGTATTAAAATCTTACGATCTGATCGTGGAGGAGAATACTTGAGCACAGAATTTAAAGATTATTTAAAGGAGTGTGGTATTGTATCACAACTCACTCCGCCAGGTACACCTCAATGGAATGGAGTTTCAGAGAGGAGAAATCGCACCTTGTTGGACATGGTACGATCGATGATGAGTCATGCAGATCTTCCAATTAGTTTCTGGGGTTATGCTCTAGAAACAGCGGCTTTCACACTTAACCGTGTTCCTACTAAGAAGGTTCAAAAGACTCCATATGAGATATGGGAGAAGAAACGGTCAGGCATGAGCTTTATGAAAGTTTGGGGATGCAAGGCGTTTGTGAAACGTCAAGTATCTGACAAGCTTGGACCTAAATCTGAAGAGTGCAATTTTGTGGGATACCCTAAAGAAACAAAGGCGTATTATTTTTATAGTCCTTCTGAGCAGAAAGTGTTTATTGCTCGAGATGCTGTTTTCATGGAAAGAGATTTTGTTTCCAAAAGAAACAGTGGGAGAACTATAGACCTCGATGAAGATCGAGAACCACAAAATAGCATTGAACATGAAGTGAAACATGAGCAGGATAATGATAATGCTCAACAAACACAGGTTGTTCGTAGAACTGGTAGAATTCGCCATGAGCCAGAGAGATATGGATTTCTTTTGACTCAATGTGGTGATTTGATGCTCATAGATGAAGATGAGCCTCTCACATACCAAGATGCTATGAACAGTCCAGAATCTAAGAGATGGCTAGAAGCCATGAAATCCGAGATGGATTCCATGTACGAAAACCGAGTATGGACTTTGGTTGATCCACCTGAAGGGGTAAAACCCATAGGGTGCAAATGGGTTTTTAAGAAGAAAACTGACATGGATGGAAATGTTCAGACCTATAAAGCAAGGCTGGTTGCAAAAGGTTTCAAACAAATTCATGGTATTGACTATGATGAAACTTTCTCACCAGTGGCTATGGTCAAGTCCATAAGGATTTTGCTTGCTATTGCAGCATTCCATGATTATGAAATCTGGCAAATGGATGTCAAAACAGCCTTCCTTAATGGAAGCCTTGAAGAGGATGTGGATGTGTACATCACACAACCTGAAGGTTTTGTCGATCCAAGGAATGTTAGCAAAGTATGTAAATTACGTCGATCCATTTATGGATTGAAGCAAGCCTCTAGGAGATGGAACATCCGTTTTGATGAAACAGTCAAAGAGTATGGCTTTGTTCAAAACGAAGATGAACCTTGTGTTTACAAGAAGGTTAATGGGAGCCATGTGGCATTCATAGTACTGTATGTTGATGACATACTACTAATGGGGAATGACATACCTTCTCTCAAGGCTGTTAAGATTTGGTTAGGGAGCAACTTCTCTATGAAAGACTTAGGTGAAGCATCCTACATTCTAGGAATGAGGATCTATAGGGATAGATCTAGAAGGATGATCGGTCTAAGTCAGAGTACATACATCGATAAGGTTTTGCATCGTTTTGGTATGTAAAATGCAAAAAGGGGATATGTCCCCGTGTCTCAAGGGATAACGATCTCTAAAGATCAGTGTCCGAAATCATTGGATGACAAGGACCGCATGAGTAAGGTTCCATATGCCTCAGCAATTGGATCCATCATGTATGCGATGGTATGTACTCGCCCAGATGTTTCGTATGCTTTAAGCATGATGACCAGATACCAATCTAATCCAGGTGAAGGTCACTGGACGGCTGTCAAGAATATTCTAAAGTACTTGAAAAGGACGAAAGATTCATTCTTGGTGTATGGAGGAGAGGAGAAACTGGTTGTAAAGGGTTACACTGATGCAAGTTTCCAAACAGACAGGGATGATACTGTATCACAGTCTGGTTTTGTGTTTTGTCTAAACGGAGGTGCTGTAAGTTGGAAGAGTTCAAAGCAAGAAATAGTAGCTGATTCTACAATGGAGGCTGAGTACATTGCAGCTTGTGAAGCGGCTAAGGAAGCTGTTTGGATTCGAAAATTCATTACTGATTTGGGAGTGGTTCCATCGATCGCAGATCCCATTGATCTATACTGCGATAATAATGGAGCCATTGCACAGGCTAAAGAACCTAGAGCTCACTCCCGAACCAAACATATACTCAGGAGATATCACCTCATTCGAGAGATTAATGAAAGGGGTGACATACACATATGTAAAATGCACACAAATGATAACATTGCAGACCCACTGACCAAAGGCTTGTCGCAGACGAGCACGATGGTCACACTAGTTCCATGGGTATTAGATACATGGGAGATTGGCTCTAGTGCAAGTGGGAGATTGTTAGTGTAGGTGCCCTAGAGGCAATACAATGTTTCTTTTAATAGACCTTTATGTCATTTGATTATTCAATAAACGTATTTATTATGACTTTAAATACTGCGATATATTTGTTAGCATAATAAATGTCCTTAGAATCATGATACACATTGTATAGTTTAGTACATGACTTGAACTTGAGATTATATGATAGATCATATTCTTAAATGTCCCTAGTCGAGTATTATTATTATAGGACAATAATAATACATAAATAGACTAGTATGTTGTTTGACAGATAACCACATCTCATTGGTTATAAGTATGGGGATACTAAAGTCAACACATAGGTACATGCAGGAGTACATGGTACTGGACAGACCTATAGTGAGATTCTTCATGTTTAATAAAGTCATAAGAAAGACTCACAGTGATAATGGTGTAATGATCCTTCGACTTGAGATCATTATATTTCTGTATGAGGATTAATATACTTTGACTACATTAAAAGTCACTTTTGACCGGGTGATGATAAAAGTGGACATCGGGTATATCATGAGTCGTATGAGAAATATGGTTAAAGGGATTATATTACACGGAAACATTAATCACGAAAGGTTTTATCGAATCACGATTTAATTATTATTTAATTGGGTAGCAATGATGTATTACTAGATACCGCTCATCGTTTATAATTTTATTGGAGAATAAAATTATTGCTAATTAAATAATAGCCTATAGGGTCACACACATAGAGTACTTAGAGGAATAGTTAATTTAAATTATAGATTTAAATTAATTGATGATTATTTGAATTTTATTATATTAATTAAGTGAGACTTAATTAATTAAAATAATATAAATTCGAATTCGAATTTGAATTCTGCCCTTAATAATTAAGTGTGACTTAGTTATTAATTAAATAATAAAATTCGGTTTTATTATTTAATCCTAGACCTACATGGGTTATGCTTTGCTGTTATGGGTTGCTATTATGGGCCTATTAACCAACCATTATAAATAGATAATGTAGGGTTAATACGTATTAAGTTTTTAAGAAAAACGAACCCTAGCAGCAACAAAGGCAGAGAGAAAAGGCAGAGGCAGAATTCGAAATCATCAAAGGAGGCTAGTACATCCATTCCGTAATCAAGATCGTGAGACGTTCTTGAAGGTGCTCGTGTGGATACCATAGAGGTGCCTTCGAGAGGAAGACACAAGTCGTGAAAGCTAGGATCTCCGTTGAGTTCGTGTAAGTCAAGACCAGACAAAGGTATGATTCCGTTTCACCATAATCTGTCAATCTTATACATGATCCTGCGCTAGGGTTCCGAAATTTTTCGTTATATTTACGTTTAATCCGCTGCGTTTTATGCCTCGGAACCCAACACTTATGAGTAAGCTTACACCCTGTAAAACCACGTTAACACATATACAAGCAGCTAGCTATTTTATATCATAACAAGCTCATCAGCTTGCTAACAGTGATTATCAAAATCAAAAGTGTTTCAATAAGTAGTTGGATAGTATATATTAAATAAAAAAAATATGTGAAAAATGAAATATTTTTATTAGCGAGACTCAAATAATTCAAAAAGTAAATGGTAATATACATATATAATTATATATAGAGAAAATATTTTACTTTGAAACTATTTTAAAATTTTAACCTTCAGTAACTAGACTGGATTCAACTATTTTTTATATATGTGGCCTATTCTTTCAAATATGTAGGAAAAATAATAAAACTTTACCTATTATTCCACAAAATAAAATAGATTGATGTTGCACATATCATTTATGTGCTTTTTTAATAGTAAAATACTAAAGGTTTAGAAAAAAGAAACACACAAATAATTTACAATTACTATAAAAAAAAGCTATATCTTTAATGTGTTTAAATGTATTTCCAATTCTGCCAAACTTTTAATTAACACCTATTGATTATTTTAGTTGATACCTCTCTCTCAAAACCCTACCTTTCTCTTGAGCCGCCGCCTCTAATATTATTTGAAGACTTCCATCGGTTTTCACATGTGAAAAACCCAGTTTACTTTTTGTTTTTCTTGATTATTCTCTTATTTTTCTTTAATAAATTCTCAATTCTTTTGAGTTTTGTTAGTCTCTCATTTCTTGTGAAAATTTAGTTTTGATTTTAGTGTTCTTCATGTCCGAGATTACAAATCTACAAGATTTTCATGGGTTTGATTTTATAATAAAGGCTTTTAGTTTGATTTTGTAATAAAGGCTTTTATGAGATTTCATATACGGTCGAAACAAGTCGATTGCTCAAAACAGTTGGGTAACAAGTACATATACCTATAATATCTTCAAAAAATAGTTTGGTTGCCTCTTCAAGGAAGGATTTAACAGTGATATGTTTAAGTATTTGTTCAATTTCTATTGTATCCGTGGATGTCGTATGACATTTTATTAATGAATTGATTCTTTTTTAAAAAAAAAAAATACCCATTGATTATTTTCAAAAACTTTGGTGTGAATATGATCCGTATGAGGTGTGCATGAATGAGAAAAAAAAATCTCATCCCATCAATATTTGTTTCGAAATTTGGAATTTTAAATTTATATAATTCAAATTTTTAGATTTAGATTTAGAATTATTTTTTAGATCCAAAAATATTTAAATTTGAGATATACCAATCTGAATTCCCATCCCATATTCAAACCCATATATATATATATATATATATATAGGGATTTTAGAGAACTTTTTTTTTATATAGAGTTAAACATAGAATCACTATATATAGATACATACATACATATAGATATATACATACATATCTATCTATCTATATATATATATATATATATATATATATATATATATATATATATACCGCATTATTCATTAGTTGTAAGTATAAATAAATTAAAATGAAGTTATATGGGTTTTTCTCTTGAAAAATATATTTAAAATCACTCCTAGAAATTAATAAATAATTTAAACTAATTCCATAGTATAATCAAATCCTCTGGAATGACTATATAATAGAATCAAATTTAAAATTTCTTTTTTAACTAACATTCTAAGTATTACATTTTCTAAGAAGATTATATATGATTAATATTTTATAGTAGAATCAAATTTTATATTTTATATTTTATAAAGCATGAATATGATTAAAATTAAAATTATTTATAAAATAGTACATTAGAATCCAAGGATTTTCTCCGTAACTCTTATAATAAGAGTGTTCGCTATAAAATAATGACATAAACAATATATATATATATATATATATATATATATATATATATATATATATATATATATATATATATATATATATATACATACTAGAATCCAAGGATTTTCTCCGTAACTCTTATAATAAGAATGTTCGCTATATATATATATATATATATATATATATATATATATATATATATATATATATATGGTAAGATTATAGGGAGACCCCAATCATCAAGAGATCCTACAGACCCCTAATCTCCACCGTTCATTATATATAGTATTTAAATAATTATAAATACAGTATATAATGATATTTGTGTAAATAAATGGAACAATCAGGGGTATACAATATATGTTTTGTATACATATACGGTAAAATAAATCAAGAAACTTTGATTTACCGATCACAATATTTATTAAGAATCTTTTATTTAAGGTAAGTATATAATATAATTATATAGTAGTTTATGTGCGCAGCCATTGTTATATTTTACCGAGTTTTTTGTCTGTTTAAGCTTTTTGTTCCAACCAATGGAGAAATAACATAACAAGTTCTTTAACTTTTATAAAATACAATACTTTATATTTTTATAGAATCGTTAGAGAATCACTACAGAATTGTTAGAGAATCGCTACAGAATTGTTAGAGAATTGCTACAGAATCGTTAGAGAATCGCTGAGATTATCACGTATATTGTTTTAGTGGTGATACACGAATGTCGTTACAAGTGGATTCACCAAAAAAAGAATCATGGTTGGAGGTATGCCGTCCATGTTATCGACAGAGGTGAGTTGATTGATGAGTACAACGAAAACAACGTAACAAGTATTGTAAAAAGCATGTGTGAGGATATTGATCGGGAATATCATAAAGATGAAGACGCAACACCCGAGGTAATTTTACATATTGTTTGTGTATAATATAGTATATGAGTTTTTATTTAGTTTAATAGTTAACGTTTTTATCCGAATAGATTGTAGTTGCCTGTTTAAAAGAATCTCTTGAAGAATACACTCTTCAATTGGAAACTTGTATGCAAGGTCTAATTTATAAGATTCTGTTAAGTGATCAAATGGGAGCTTTTACTGTGATGAGACACTCATGATTCAACTTACTAATCATTTTTTGGAGAGCAGGAATCCTAAGGTATACACTACACCTTTTTGATTAAATGTCTAGGTGGGTTTCTTGTGTTTTGTTGTATTATAATGTTGGGTTTTGGTGTTTGTAGGTGTTGAAAACACTTGATATGCTGTTCTTGATGTTCGTGGGGTTTATGATCCTAGTAACTATATCTAATTATTTGTTCTATTTGTGCAGATTTGGCCAGGCCCTGCAAATGTGCAGAAAATGTGCAGACTTTGCAAATGTTGGTTTTGTGAGAGTAAAAGTTGTGTGTGTGCTGAATAGAAAGTATTGTTGTTTAGGTAAGATGGGCGTTAGAACATCAGAATAAGTGCAGATTGGGCCATGTATTTGTAGTCAAAAGTCTGGGACATGGTCCTTATCTTACATTGTTTCCTGAGATTGAAATGGGAGCTCAGAATTCAGGGGTGTAGGTGGTCCGGGTGCGGATGTTGCAGTAGGTGTAGGTGTTAGGGAACCTTTGAGAAAACCTGGAATTTCTTTTCTTTGTGTATTTGATTTGTTTTTCAAGGTTTTTACAGCCCTTGACAGCCATGGTGGTTTGGTTTCTAGTGGGACTCGGTGCCTTTCTTTTATTCTCATTAATAAAGTAACACATTTAATTTTATTCTCTAAAGTGATTTTGTAAGGTATTTCCCATTAATAAACTAACACATTTAATTTTATTGTCTAAAGTGATTTTGTAAGGTATTTTATAAATATTCTCTAAAATAACTGCGTAAGGTATTCATCAATTTTTTTTTGAAAATGTTGTGTAATTTTATTAATTTTTTAAAAGATTTTCTAACTAAAATGTTGAATTAAAACGTCTTGTAAGGTATATTACAAGGTTCTCTAAAAAATGTCGAATTAAAATATAATAGTTTTTAAATATTATTTGTTTCACATCCATAATATATATTTTATAAAGTTCTATAGTAATATTTATTAATTTTTAAGAATGAAAAAATTATCTGAGATTCTCTAAAGTGATGTTCGATTGTTTAATTTTTCAGATTATGATTCTTTTATGTGATGTTTGGTTGATATTATCATTTTTTTTAAAAAAATGATATTATTATTTAGAACAAAATCAAGATACATTTTTTTTAATTCTATTATGTATTATACCAGAAGATCTAGATATAGAATTTTCTTGAGTAAGACAATCATTCATGAAGATTTGATTAGAAACACAATCTTCTTAATTATGATAAGGAAATTATGAGTAAGAAATATAAGTATTCAGCTAACTATTTTCTTAAATATTGTACTAATTATTTTAGAATAAGTTTCAATAATAATTTATAAAACACTTAAGAGAATCTTAATATTATTATTTAATATAAACAAATTGAGATGTGGTTATTTACTTATAAATCACACAAGATTCTTTTATATATATATAAATAACTTACTAAATACATATTTGAGATTCTTTTATATGTTCATAAATAATTTATTAAATGTTAAATCATTAAAATTCTTTGATATATTTATAAATATTTTTTAAATTCTTATTCTAGGTGTTATAATGTAAAAGTTGAATTCTCTTAAATCTTCTCGTATTTTATTAGGATTCACTTAAGTGTTTTAATGAATATTTTAATAAAATTCACTTAAGTGTTCACTTATAATATTAAATATTAAATATGAAATGGAGTATTAGTTCAGGAATTTTAGTGAACACTTTAAAGAACTTTAATTTTATTTATTTTTATAATTTTACTAAATGTTCTACTAACAAATAATTTTAACTATAATATGATTATTTATTAATATTATTATTCTATTGAGCATTATAAATATATTTATTTTTTTAGGCAACCTAAATTATATAAATTTTATTAAAATTTTGATTATAATATATTTATTGGATATCATGAGTAAAAATGCATTAAATTTTCTACCAAGTATTTTGATATGAGATTCTATATTGATTCTACTAAATATTCAATTATAAAATCCTTTCTAATTTGATTATTTTACATTTAAATTAAAATATAAAATATAAATATTAAGATTCTATTAAGTATTCTATGTTATACTTATTACTTCATATATTATTGTATTCGAAGATTATATTATATGTTTTATTAAGTTTTTTATGTTTAATATTCAGATTTTACAATACATTTCAATATAAAGCTTATTAGGATTCTACTACGTACTCTACTAATAATTAATTTTATTATAATTTTAATTAAAATACATTAATTTTATTTTTTTAATTAAAAAAATCTATTATGTATTCAACTAAGTTTTGTATTCTAATATTAAGATTTTATAAAAAAATATTATTAAATTTATTAAAATTCTATTAAGTATTCTACTAAGTCTATTTAAAAAAAAATATAGATCTGTAGGATTGTTAATGAATTTATTATATATTTAATTTAGCATTAATAAACAAAGTTAATAGCAATAATTATGAATTACGAAAAATATGGAAAGAAATATATAAGAGATAGTTCAAGAAATGTTTAAATAAAAGATTGTGGAATGAAATTCTAATATACATGCTAGCTAATCAAAATAATTGCAATACATGAAAAACATAATTAAAAAATATTAACACAATTTTTTCGTATATGGTAACAAATTTTCAAAATTAACACAATCTTTTGAGTTATGGTAACAAATAATCAAAATACGTATATTTTATGTATATGTAAATGGTATTTTCATTTTACAAAGATACTCTTCTAGTATACAATAGATATAAATATAAGCTTATATGTAAAGAATCTTGGCTATTAAATTAAAATAAAATCAACACTTAAGATTATGTCTCACGGTCTCTCACTAAATAGGGGTCTCTCTCGATCCTCTCTGTGTGTATATATATATATATATATATATATATATATATATATATATATATATATATATATATATATATATAGGCAAAATTTATATGGAGACCATATTTTTGTTGGAGATGTTAGGAATCTACATGTGATTTGATGATAACATTAATCTTAGAATCATAGAAATTTAGTTTGATGTAACTGATCAATTGATATGAAAGTTATAAATATCAATTGATCAGGAAACCATTTATCAGTTGAAGTGTTTATATGAATCAACTGATAATTTGGATTGTAGCATAGGTGTACTTAGTCTATTTCAATCGATAAGGTGTAAATCAATTGATATTTTGTTCATCAATTGATGTTGGAGTCGATTGATATAGATCATCAATTGATGTGTGAATTAAACTGTTAAATTGTAATTATGTGAAGATATGAAATTACACAAGTGAAGGATGATCAATTGATATTGAAGCATCGATGGATGAGGGATCAATCGAAGAAGCCAAGTCAAGCATTGAAGACCATCAACTGATGTGAAGACCCATCGATTGATATATCGATTGATAACATCTATCAATCGATAAGTCATCTTTTATCAATCGATGGATATAAAGATCAATCGAAAAAGAACATCAGTTGATGGATTAAAAGATGGATCAATTGATATGCTTAACAGCAAACTATCAATTGAGTGTGACAACACACAGAAAGAATATCTGCTGAAGATCCAGAGAACAAAAGCACACCTATGGAAGATAGTTTAGAATGATTGTGAAGACTCAATTAGAAGCTGTCTTTTTTAAACCTTTTTTTTAAAGAAATAGGTAGAAGAAAGGCAGGTAGAAACAATCCTAGATTAGGTATTGTAAAAGTACATTTGTGTTATATAAAACAAGTGTAGCAGCATTTTTAGAAAAGAAGTTAGACAAATTCAAGAATCAACTGTTCAAGCTTGAGAGCACATTTGTAAGAACAGTTGATTCGTTTTCTAATCTTGTAAAAACGCAGCTAGGTTTCTTTTAACCTAGAAAATTGAGTAAAAATATACACTGATGGAGAAATCAATCCATCAGTAATTTTAAAACTCTTTGCTTAATTTACTTTTCAGTCTTAAATTGTTCCAACATATTCTCACTAAGTCAAATCCTCAAGAACAAATATTATAACATACGAAAATTTTTAATATTTGTATTCAACCCCCCTTCTACAAATATTGACATTGTTCTTAAGGAATAACAATTGGTATCAGAGCAGGCTTTCAACATACAGAAAGTTTAAAGATCAAGAACAGTCAATATGGGCCAAAAAGATTCAGGTGTAAAGATTCCAATGTTGGAAAAGGATGAATACTTTCCATGGAAGGTAAAAATGCATCTGCATCTTCTTTCTCTAGATCCTTCTTATGTTCACTGCATAGAGAAAGGTCCTCACATTCCCATGAAGCTAGTTACAGGAGTAAACCCAGATGGAACTCCTACAGTTGATAGACATATTCCAAAATTTATTTATGAATTCACAGAAGAGGATGAAAAAGAAGTACTGAAAGACAAGAAGACCATGAACATTCTGTTTAATGGTCTAGATAAAGATATGTTTGATAATGTGATAAACTGTACTTCATCAAAAGAAGTGTGGGACACTCTTCAAACTCTATGTGAAGGAACTGAACAAGTTAGGAAAAACAAGATGCAACTCTTAATTCAAAAATATGAATCATTTCATTTTAAGAGCGGTGAAGCCATCAATGATACCTATAGCAGATTCCAAAAGTTGTTGAATGGTCTAAAGCTATATGGTAGGGTTTATGTAACAGAAGATACAAATCTCAAATTTCTAAGATCTCTTCCAAAGGAATGGAAGACAATGACTGTCTCCATTAGACAATCTCAAGACTTCAAAGATTATACTCTAGAGAAACTATATGGTATTCTCAAAACATATGAACTGGAGATTCAACAAGATGAAGAGATTGAGAAGAATCAAAGAAAGGAGAAAACTGTGGCTTTGATGGTCAATGGGAATGAAGACAAGAAAGAAAAGAAAAATACTGGTTGTGCAGAAGAAGTCATGATGGTGGCTAATGATGCTGATGAAGAATCATCCAAGGGAAAAGGAAAGACCAAATGTGAGGAAAATGAAACATGTTCACATGATGATTTGGATGAGATTGATGAGCACCTTGCATTTTTGTCAAGGAAGTTTTCAAAGCTAAAATTCAAGAGGAATCCAAATGCTCAAAGGCCTGGATCCCAGTTTAGAAACAACAATCAAAATAAAAATTTGGTTGATAGATCTAAATTCAGATGTTTTAACTATGGATTGGCTGGTCATTTCTCAAGTGAGTGCAGGAAGCCAAAGCAAGAAAAGGCAAAGACATATGAGGGTATTGATTATAAAAAGAAATACCTTGACCTTTTAAAACAGAAAGAAAAGGCTTTTATCACTGAAGAGAAGGACTGGGCTGCTGAGGACAGTGATTCTGAAGAATATATCAATCTAGCTCTAATGGCCAACCATGAGGATGAAGAAGCTAGTTCAACATCCAATCAGGTACTAGCTACAAACTTTTCTGAGCTTTCAGCTGATGAATGCAATAGTACTATTAATGAAATGTCCAATGAATTGTACAATTTGCATGTCACATTAAAATCTCTAAACAAAGAAAATCTCAAGTTAAAGAGCACTATTGCTGCCTTAACTGAGAGGAATGTTTTTCTTGAAAATGAACTTGTCTGTTTAGAAAGATTTAAGCAGGAAAGAAAGGATGCTAGGAATGAACTATTAAACAGTTTGAAAAGAGAAGAATTGTTGAAAGAACAATTGGCTGATGAAATAGAAACCATTAGCAAATGGAATAGGTCTGCTAAAACTGCCAAACAAATTATTGATGTTCAGGGTGTAGATACTCTAGGAGATCTTCCCAAATCAATAGGCAAGCCATTGGCTGATACTTCAATGGATAAAGATCAATCGAATGCTAATCCCTCATCAACTGATAATGATTATCAATCGATTGATGCTGAATCAATTGATAAGCATCCATCGACAAGTGAATCTTCAATGGCTAATAAAAAGAACAAATTTAGCACTCCTATCAAATTTGTTAAGGAAACCAAAAATCAAGTTGAGACTGAGAATGAGAAGGTTAACATAGGTAGCTTATCTAAGAATCAATTAAAAGCAAAACTAGAAAAGATTGCACCTGTGGAAACTACTCAATCTAAATCTGAGAAAAAGAAGAAGAATAGGAATGGGAAAGTAGGCATTAATAAGCACAACAATTACTCTCCTGATATGTATGCACCTAGAAAGGTTTGTGCTAAGTGTGGTAGTGTAAATCATTTGTCAATGCAATGCAAGAATGAAAAGAAGAATAAGTCTTCAAATGATTTAAATACACATGCTATGTCTTCAAATGCCATGCTTCTTAATCCTATGCTCATGAGTGCCATGTCTTCTAATTTGGTTGCACCTAATGTTCATATGCCTTATGCACAAGTTCCATACATGTATAATCCCTTCTTTGCATATCCTAATCTGAACATGCCAAGTATGTCATGGAACATGCCTAATATAAATGATGAAATTCATGGAAATTCTGCCATGAGTTCCAAGGTGTCAAAGCCCCAAAAGTCAACTCCCAAAGTTAAAGTGGATTTAAACCCACCAAAACAAAAGGAACCTAAGTTGACAACAGGGGCTCAGGCTGCAACTAATAAAAGAGGACCCAAGGCAAATTGGGTACCAAAAACAACTTGATTGTTTTATATGCGTGCAGGGAAACATGAAGAAAAATCTCTGGTATTTGGATAGTGGATGTTCAAGGCACATGACTGGAGATTTGTCCCTGCTCACAAAGTTTGTGGAAAAGGCTGGCCCATGAGTTACTTTTGGAGATGACAGCAAAGGTTTTACCCTGGGATATGGCTCAATTATAAAAGAAAATGTTATCATTGAAAATGTAGCACTAGTTGATGGATTGAAGCACAATCTGCTCAGTATCAGTCAACTGTGTGATATTGGTAATGGTGTGTGGTTTACAACTGGATCATGCATCATAGCCAATAAAGAATCTGGTGATATTCTCTTAACTGGAGAAAGGAAAGGAAATGTCTATGTGGCTGATTTTCTCTCTGTAAAGACAAATTCTATGACATGTCTACTAAGTAAAGCCAATACAGATGAAAGTTGGACTTGGCACAAGAAGCTAGCCCATTTGAATTTCAAGGCCATGAATCAATTGGTTAGGAGGAATTTGGTTAGAGGCATCCCACAGATAGAATTCACCAAGGATGGACTGTGTGATGCCTGTCAAAAAGGAAAACAAATAAAAGCATCATTCAAGTCAAAGTCTGAATCATCAATTGATAAGCCTCTGGAATTATTGCACATGGATTTATTTGGTCCAGTCAACATCATGTCAATTTCCAAAAAGAAATATGTCTTAGTAATTGTGGATGACTTCACAAGATTTTCATGGGTATATTTTGAAGGGTTTCGGGCATGAAAATGCAGCGGAATTAATGTAAAAACAATAAAAAAAATCGAAACCCAATCGCAGGTTCCATGTATAACGTTGGATGATTATGGTGAAGAAGTATGTACCTTAACAAAGCTTTCGTATGCTGTTTAATGGAGGTCCAGAAAGATGAATCACAGCAGTCCTTTGTTGCAAAGATTTGCTCTCTAAAGAAGTCCACACGAACGCCCGATCGTCCTACGATCACCGGAGTCGGTACTAGCCGAATTGTTTGCCTCTCTCTCTCTCTCTCTCTCTCTTTTTCTCTAGCCTCTCTTGATGTTGAGCAGCTAGGGTTTTTCTCTAAAACCGAAATTTGATGATTAAACCCTAATATTATACATCATTATGTATATATAGGGGATAAAGAGATTTTGGGCCTAACCCTAATCCATGTGGTTTCCAAAACCCATTATGACTTTGGGTTATTATTATTATTAAATCTAAATTCTAATATAATTAATCTAGTCCCACTTAATTAATTCAATAATTAAATTCGAATAAATAATAATATATTTAAATTCATAATTTAAATAAACCTCCGTTTTGACGTTCTTTGTGTGTGACCCTTTAGGATATTATTACGTTGGCAATAATTTTATTATCTAATAATAAAATTATAAACAATGAGCGGCATCTAGTAATACATCATTGCTACCCAAGTAACAATAATAATTGGTGATTCAAGTAAACCTTTCGTGAATAATGTTCCATGTAATATAATTCCTTTAACCTTATATTATAGATCAAACTCGAGGCATGTATAGTGTCATCATCTTCAACGTTTAATCTCGGTTTCCTTGATCAATGAGTAGACTATTTAAACAAATCAATATTTGAGCATGGCCATGAATTTCATAGTCTCACTCAATCAAGAGGCCAATAATATCACTCCTAGAATTGGAGGGTTAAATCCTATATCTATCATTCATATTCCTCATACGATTCATAGCATACCCAATGTACACCTTTATCATTACCCGGTTAAAGGTAACTTTGAGTGTAATCAAAGTATATTAATTCACGTATAGAAATATAATGATTTCAAGTCAGAGGATCATTACATCATTATCACAGTGAGATTTCTTATGACACTTATTAACATGTAGAATCTCACGGCGGGTCTTTCCAGTGTCATGTATTGATATATACACTTATGTTCTTGACTTTAGTATCACCATACCTATGACCAATGAGATGTGGTCATCCGTCAACAAACATACTAGTCTTATTGCATTATTATTGTCCTTAAATAATAATACTTGACTAGGGAATTTTAGGAATAAAATACTATTCATATAATCTCATTTTTAAGACACATACTTAAAGATATATATTACGTATTAATATTCCAAGGACATTTATTATCCTTTCAATTTATAACGCAGTAAATAAAGACATAATAAATAATAATTAAATAATCACATAAAACATAATCCTTAATTGTTTTCAATAAAACATTAAAAGTATTGTCTCTAGGACACCAATACTAACAATCTCCCACTTGTACTAGAGCCAATCTCTCATGTATCTAATACCCATGGAACTAGTATGACCTTCGTGCTTCTGTTGCGACAAAGCCTTAGTCAGTGGGTCTGCATTATTCTTATTAGTATGCACTTTACATATATGTATATCTCCTTGATCATTAATCTCATTAATTAGGTGATATCTCCTAAGTACATCCCCAAACAATCTCCTTGGCTGCTTCATAAGCATCAATATACTCAGGCTCTATTATAGAATCAACAACTGTCTCTGCTGTGAACCATTCTAGCATACAATATCTCCATTTAGACAAAACACAAATTCAGACTGAGAAATCGAATCATCCTTGTCTGTCTAGAAACTAGCGTCGGTGTAACCTTTTACAACCAGCTTATCTTCTCCTCCATATACCAAGAATTAATCTTTAGTCTTCTTCAAGTACTTACGAATATTCTTGACTGCTGTCCAGTGACCTTCACCTGGATTAGACTAGTATCTACTCTGACTTAGGCCGATCATTCTTCTTGATCTATCTCTATAGATCTTGATACCTAAAATATAGGTCGTTTCACCTAAGTCTTTCATTGAGAAATTCTTACTCAACCAAGTCTTAACAGCCTGTAAAGAAGGAATGTCATTCCCTATTATTAATATATCATCAACATATAATTCTAGGAATGCCACATTGCTCCCACTTACCTTCTTGTAAACACATGGTTCATCTTCATTTTGAATAAACCCAAACTCTTTGACAGTTTCATCAAAACGAATGTTCCATCTCCTTGAAGCTTGTTTCAATCCATAAATGGATCGACGCAGCTTACATACCTTTACAGCATTCTTTGGATCAACAAAACCTTCAGGCTGTGTCATATACACATCCATATCTTCTTCAAGGCTCCCATTTAAGAAAGCGGTTTTGACATCCATCTGCCAGATTTCATAATCATAGTAAGCAGCTATAGCAAGCAAAATCCTGATGGACTTGACCATAGCCACTGGTGAAAAAGTCTCATCATAGTCAATACCATGAATTTGCTTGAAACTTTTTACCACCAATCGTGCCTTATAGGTCTGTACATTACCATCCATGTCGGTCTTCTTCTTGAAAACCCACTTGCACCCTATAGGTTTTACCCCTTTAGGTGGATTAACCAAAGTCCATACTTGATTAGTATACATGGATTCCATCTCAGATTTCATGGCATTCAGCCATCTCTTGGATGCTGGAGTGTTCATAGCATCTTAGTAGGTGAGAGGCTCATCTTCATCGATAAGCATCACATCACCATCTTGAGTTAAGAGAAATCCATAATATCTCTCAGGCTCATGGCGAATCCTACTAGACCTATGAATAATCTGTGTTTCTTGAGCAGTGTTGTGGTCTTGTACATCCTGCTCAAGTTCCTCCATTGGTTCAATGTTATCTTGTGGGCCTCGAACTTCATCGAGATCTATTATCCTCCCATTGTTTTTCTTCGAAAGCATTTCTCTTTCAAGAAAAACTGTAGTTCGAGCAACAAACACTTTGTTTTCGGAAGGATTATAGAATGAATAACCCTTTGTTTCAATTGGATATCCCACAAAATTACATTTGTCTGATTTAGGTCCTAGCTTGTCAGAAGTTAAACGTTTCAGAAACGCTTCACATCCCCATATTTTCATAAATGACATGCTATGATATTTCTTAGTCCATATCTCATATGGAGTCTTCTGAACCGTTTTAGTAGGAACTCGGTTAAGTGTATAAGCAGCCGTCTCCGGGGCGTAGCCCCATAAACTAATTGGAAGATCTGTATGACTCATCATCGATCGTACCATGTCCAACAAAGTACGATTCCTCCTTTCAGAAATTCCATTCTATTGTGGTGTTCCGGGAGGAGTGAGTTGTGATACAATACCACACTCTTTTAATAAACTCTTAAATTCATGGCTTAAGTATTCACCTCCACGATCAAATCGTAGAGTCTTAATACTTCCGCCAGTTTGCTTTTCTACTTCAGCTTTGTTTCTTTGAACTTTTCAAAAGAATCAGATTTGTTCTTCATAAGATACACATATCTACTGAAATTATCAGTAAACGTGATAAAGTAGTAAAAGCCACCCCTTGTCATAGTACGTATAGGACCATATACATCACTATGTATAAGTTCTAATCGTTCAGTGGCCCTTTCACTTTGTCCAGTAAAAGGAGATTTAGTCATTTTTCCAATGAGACAAGGTTCGCATGCTTCGTATGATTCAAAGTCAAACTTATCCAAGTATCCATCCCTATGTAACTTGGAAATGCGCTTCTCATTTATATGGCCTAAACGACAGTGCCAAAGGTATGTTTAATTTGAGTCATTTATTTTAAGACGTTTGTTATTCACATTATAGATAGGAGTGTCTAAATCAAGAACATATAAACCGTTAAATAAACGTGCAACCCCATAGGTAACATTATTCAAAGAAAAGGAACAACTATTGTTCTGAATTAAAAATGCAAAACCTTTCTTGTCTAAACAAGAAACCGAAATAATGTTTCTGCAAATTACAGGCACGTAAAAACAGTTTTCAAGTTCTAAAATAAGCCCAGTGGTCAATGATAAATAATAAGTCCCTACAGCTAAAACAGCAACCTTTGCTCCATTGCCAACTCGTAGGTCGACCTCTCCTTTAGCCAAAGTCCTACTCCTTTGTAGTTCATGTACATTTATACAAATGTGAGAATCACATCCAGTATCCAATACCCATGATGTAGAAGTTGACAAATTGAACTCTATAACATAAATACCTGAATCAGAAGCTTGACCAGCCTTCTTCTTCTTCAGATCCTCCAAATAAGCATGACAGTTTCTCTTCCAATGACCTGGTTTACCATAGTAGTGACAATCACCCTTTGCAACAACACCCTTAGGCTTTAAAGCCTGTTTGGGATTAACCTTTGGCTTGGGACCAGAAGCAGATCCAATCTTTTTCTTTCCCTTCCATTTGCCTTTCCTATTAGCCTTACCTTTGTTATCTACCATCAACATGGCAGCAGGTTCAGCCTTTTCATGTTGGTTTCAGCAGTTCATAACATGGCCAATAATTCAGTGGGTGTTTTGTCTATCTCATTCATATTGCAGTTCATAACAAAATGAGTATAGTTGTGGTTCAAAGATTGCAAGATTAAGTCAATCTGAGCTTCCAAACCAATCAGGAAACCCAAAGCATCAAGATACTCAATATAACCTATCATCTTCAGAACATGTGGTTGAACAGGTTCACGCTCTCCCTGTTTGCAAGCATACAGTGCTTTGCTCGTGTCGAACCTTTCTTGACGAGCTTGTCCCTCAAACATTCTTTGAAGGTGTTCAATCATCTCATAAGCATCCATATGCTCATGTTGTTTTTGAAGCTCAGCACTCATGATTGCCAGCATGAGACATGCACTATCATTCACATCATCAATATGCTTCTGATAAGCATTTTGCTGAACGCGAGTTGCATTCTCAGTAGGAGGAGCATGTGAAGGAATTTCAATGACATGGAGCTTACGCTCTTGCCTGAGGACAATCCTCAAATTCCTATACCAATCCAGGAAGTTAGTTCCTGTCAGCTTGTCCTTCTCAAGGGTTGCTCGTACGGAGAAAGTATTTGTATTGTTTGCCATTTAAATATCTACAATGTTTAAAATGCATAAAATAAACATTAAATTGTCTGAGTTATTTATTATGTTCAAATGATTATGATATATTCATAATATATCTCCCACTATTTTTATTAAATTAATAGCCCTTACTATTAATTTGGAAAGTATATCCCACAATTCTTTCTAGTGAGCCAAGATCCATATTTCGTCATATCCTAAGTCAACCACTGAAAGTCCTTAAAAAATGATTATTTAGGTAGACAACAGTTGTCAGTTATATCATATATAATTCTTGGATAGTTTGGTGAACAACGATTGATCTTATCTATCTAATAGACTTTTAACCAAACTCTATGCTTCTAAGTTCATAATGATTGAATATAACCGTTTATTTTTACCTAATTATGACGACTCAGTTAAGTTAGACCCAATGATACAACGACCGAATATAACCGTTTATATTCGTCACATCTCACCACGATAGATAGGAGTCCCCTGCCACTGACAGTCTTTTCCCTAATCGATCTAGGATTCGATGAGTGTTCATTCATTGGAAAACATCCGAGTAAAACTTAATATTTTGTTAAGGGGTTTAGAAAATTTACGACGATCATGATCACATCATTAAGAGATCCTCAATTTTTTCTTGAACCAAATATTTCAAATTGACATCTTAAATTGTTCATTTCCCAGGTAGATGGAGGATACCAATGGTCACACTTAAAACCCATCAACCTTACGAATACGCATATCCGCTTTTGTCAGAAAATCCCAGTTATAGATATCAAAAATCAATATTTAATTCCGTGTTTTAAAAATCCATATTTCATAAACACAAGAATCTCATGATCGTTTGTTAATTTTAAAATCTTGAATCGTTACAGATTTTATCTTTCTTAAGCAGACATGGCATGAGTGTCGTATCTAATACATACATCATTCCAACACATACATATCTACACATGCATTTATATACATATATGTATTGTGCATAAATTAAATGTGTTTGGTTATGGCCCCATCCTATGTGATATTTCCAAGCTAATGGAATTATCAAGGTCAATCTATGGTGGTTTCAAATACTACACTATTACATGTCTTTATCTTCTTCATTGCTCCATCATCTGGATTGCCTCCTAGCTTCCTTGCTTCCAAGTCTCCATTGAACAATTACATTGAATAATAAATAAATCTATTCTAATGAAATTACAAGAAGAACTCGAGTTACATTCGAGATTAACAATTACAATGAATAAACGACATGCAAGTCGTATTTAGAAACCAAAACCATAAAACAAAACCACTATCCTATGGGTCTTTAGGCCATAACCATGCACCATGTTATCACATAACACATGTAATATATCTCAAATTATATAAACATATCATATAATCATATATAATAAATTTCGAAATTTCAGAAAATCAAATAAATTTCAGAAAATAATAAATCGCCGTTTCGGGGCCTCTAACGTCGTCAAACGTTCTTACAGACGCGAAGCTGACTTAGTCAGTATTGCTCAGTGACACGATTCCAGTCAGAAAACACATATTGTTTGCGAAAATCGGACACTGGACACAGATTTCAGAAAATCTACCGAAGCCGTTTCAGAATTCGTATCGAATACGATTTTCATAACAAGAACAAACATGTATCATATACATACAGCAATACACACAATCATCCCATGATTATACAACACATGAATATCATATATTCAAAATCATATAAAACATATATATCAATATATAGTCATGACATATCACATATATGTTTACATACATCGAAAAACTGTTAAACACATAACCAAATCATCCCATTATACACGTA
Organism: Oenanthe sinensis; assembly: GCA_028671895.1. Classification (NCBI taxonomy): domain Eukaryota; kingdom Viridiplantae; phylum Streptophyta; class Magnoliopsida; order Apiales; family Apiaceae; genus Oenanthe; species Oenanthe sinensis. The sequence goes on from CM053803.1 coordinate 44,102,662, forward strand.
GCTCTGATGCCATTGAAGGGTTTCAGGCATGAAAACGCAACGGAATTAATGTAAAAACAATAAAAAAAAATCGAAACCCAATCGCAGGATCCAAGTATAACGTTGGATGATTATGGTGAAGAAGTATGTACCTTAACAAAGCTTTCGTATGCTGTTTAATGGAGGTCCAGAAAGATGAATCACAGCAGTCCTTTGTTGCAAAGATTTGCTCTCTAAATAAGTCCACACGAACGCCCGATCGTCCTACGATCACCGGAGTCGGTACTAGCCGAATTGTTTGCCTCTCTCTCTCTCTCTTTCTCTAGCCTCTCTTGATGTTGAGCAGCTAGGGTTTTTCTCTAAAACCGAAATTTGATGATTAAACCCTAATATTATACATCATTATGTATATATAGGGGATAGAGAGATTTTGGGCCTAACCCTAATCCATGTGGTTTCCAAAACCCATTATGACTGTGGGTTATTATTATTATTAAATCTGAATTCTAATATAATTAATCAAGTCCCACTTAATTAATTCAATAATTAAATTCGAATAAATAATAATATATTTAAATTCGTAATTTAAATAAACCTCCGTTTTGACGTTCTTCGTGTGTGACCCTTTAGGGTATTATTACGTTGGCAATAATTTTATTATCTAATAATAAAATTATAAACAATGAGCGGCATCTAGTAATACATCATTGCTACCCAAGTAACAATAATAATTGGTGATTCAATTAAACCTTTCGTGAATAATGTTCCATGTAATATAATCCCTTTAACCTTATATTATAGATCAAACTCGAGGCATGTATAGTGTCATCATCTTCAACGTTTAATCTCGGTTTCCTTGATCAATGAGTAGACTATTTAAACAAATCAATATTTGAGCATGGCCATGCATTTCATAGTCTCACTCAATCAAGAGGCCAATAATATCACTCCTAGAATTGGAGGGTCAAATCCTATATCTATCATTCATATTCCTCATACGATTCATAGCATACCCAATGTACACCTTTATCATTACCCGGTTAAAGGTAACTTTGAGTGTAATCAAAGTATATTAATTCTCGTATAGAAATATAATGATTTCAAGTCAGAGGATCATTACATCATTATCACAGTGAGATTTCTTATGACACTTATTAACATGTAGAATCTCACGGCGGGTCTTTCCAGTGTCATGTATTGATACATACACTTATGTTCTTGACTTTAGTATCAGCATACCTATGACCAATGAGATGTGGTCATCCGTCAACAAACATACTAGTCTTATTGCATTATTATTGTCCTTAAATAATAATACTTGACTAGGGAATTTTAGGAATAAAATACTATTCATATAATCTCATTTTTAAGTCACATACTTAAAGATATATATTACGTATTAATATTCCAAGGACATTTATTATCCTTTCAATTTATAACGCAGTAAATAAAGACATAATAAATAATAATTAAATAATCACATAAAACATAATCCTTAATTGTTTTCAATAAAACATTAAAAGTATTGTCTCTAGGACACCAATACTAACATATTTCTTATTCTTTAAGGATGAGGCAAGCAAATTAATTATCAACCATGTGAAGAATGTTGACAATGGCACTGAATGGAAGGTCAAGAAACTTAGAAGTGATAATGGTACTGAATTCAAGAATTCAACCATGAAAGAATTCTTTGAAGAAAAAGGTATCACTCATCATTTCTCTACACCAAGGACTCCACAACAAAATGGAGTAGTTGAAAGGAAAAATAGGACCTTGATTGAAGCTGCTAGAACTATGTTAGAAGAAGCTAAACTACCTACATACTTCTGGGCAGAAGCAATTAATACTGCTTGCTACATTCAAAATATTTCCATGGTCAATAAACTTCAAGGCAAAACACCATATCAATTGATGAAGAAAGACAATAAACCAACAGTTAATTTTCTTCATGTCTTTGGCTGCAAATGCTTTGTACTGAGAAATCAAGGTGAAAATCTAGGAAAATTTGAAGCCAAAGCTGATGAAGCTATATTTGTTGGATATGGAATAACAACCAAAGCATACAGAGTCTACAACCTTAGATTACACATTGATATGGAATCTATGCATGTAGTCTTTGATGACAAGAAAATTCAAGGGTTTCTTGATGAAGGATTTCATGATCTATTGCGTTTTGAAAATGAATCCTCAAGTAATATTGAAGATAGTGATGATGATGAGGAAATTACAAGTATACAAGTTCCTAGAATCCTCCCATCAATTGATGTCATTGCTTCAACAGATAACTTATCAGTTGACAATCATCAATCGACTGATAATACATCAATTGATAATCATTCGATGGATAACAACTCTGCTCAACAATCTTCAAATAGAGTGTCCATCACAGGGGGAGGGTTCTCAAATAGTCAATCACTTCACAGTGATCATAACACTTCCAATGATCATGAAGCATCATCTTCAAGGAAAAACTTACCATCTCAAAGGAAATGGACAAAAAGTCATCCCTTTGAACTAATTATTGGAAATGCAAATGATGGTGTCAAAACTAGAAGTGCAACTCAAAATGAATGCTTGTATAGTAGCTTTCTGTCACAAGAAGAACCAAAAAAAGGATTGAAGAAGCCTTGAATGATCCTGATTGGATAAATGCTATGCAAGAAGAGTTGAATCAGTTTGAAAGAAACAAGGTGTGGAAGCTGATGCCCAAACCAAAGAACAAGTCTATCATTGGTACAAAATGGGTATTCAGAAACAAAATGGATGAATCTGGTACAGTGACAAGAAATAAGGCAAGATTAGTGGCAAAGGGCTATTCACAAGAAGAAGGCATAGATTTTGATGAAACATTTGTACCAGTTGCAAGGTTGGAAGCAATCAGAATCTTTTTAGCATTTGCTGCTCATGCAAATTTCAAAGTTTATCAGATGGATGTAAAAAGTGCTTTTCTCAATGGAGAACTAGAAGAAGAAGTATATGTAGAACAACCTCCTGGTTTTATTGATCCTGTTCATCCCAGATTTGTATACTATCTTCTCAAGGCACTTTATGGATTAAAACAAGCACCTAGAGCCTGGTATGATACTTTGTCTAAATTCCTGATTGAGAATTACTTCACTAGAGGTACTGTTGATAAAACTCTCTTTCATAGAAATGTAATTGGCTCTATGATTCTTGTTCAAATCTATGTAGATGATATTATCTTTGGCTCAACTAATGAAAAACTTTGTAAAAAGTTTGCTAAGTTGATGCAGAGTAAATATGAAATGAGCATGATGGGAGAACTAACCTACTTTCTTGGCTTGCAAATCAAACAAGTTAAAGATGGTATTTTCATAAATCAAACTAAATATATTTCTGATTTATTAAAGAGATTTGATTTAAATTAATGTTCCTCTGCAAAAACTCCCATGGCCACTGTAACTAAACTTGAATTAAACACTAAGGAAGCAATAGTGGACATTTCAAGTTATAGAGGCATGGTTGGCTCATTACTTTATTTAACTGCAAGTAGGCCATATATAATGTTTACTACATGTCTTTGTGCTAGGTTTCAAGCTGATCCTAGAGAATCTCATTTGATTGCAATAAAAAGAATATTCAGATATCTCAAAGGAACTCCAAATCTTGGAATTTGGTATCCTAGAGATTCTGGATTTGATCTAATTGGCTATTCAGATGCAGACTATGCAGGTTGCAGAATTGACAGAAAAAGTACAACAGGCTCCTGTCAATTTCTAGGAAATAAGCTTGTGTCATGGTTTAGCAAAAAGCAGAATTCGGTTTCTACATCTACTGCAGAGGCTGAGTACATTGCAGCTGGAAGTTGCTGTGCACAAATTTTATGGATGAGGGATCAACTACTTGACTATGGGTTCAACTTGAACAAGATTCCTATTTTCTGTGACAATACAAGTGCCATTGCTATAACAGAAAATCCTGTGCAACATTCCAGAACCAAGCATATTGACATAAGGTATAACTTCATTAGGGAACATGTAATGAATGGTACAGTTGAATTACATTTTGTCCCTAGTGAAAGACAACTTGCAGACATTTTTACCAAACCACTAGATGAATCTACTTTCAATAGATTGGTCTGTGATTTAGGTATGCTTAATTATATTTAATCTTTTAAATGTCTGACAAGTTATGTATTAATATTTATTTTAGCCATTGATTATGTTAAATTATTGATTCTTCAATAATCAACTGATAAGCATTTTTACATATCGATGGATATCTGAAGCTGTCGACAGATAAATATATCAATTGATGATATATTTGTTTATCGATGGATATCTGAAGCTGTCGACAGATAAATATATCAATTGATGATATATTTATTTATCGATGGATAAATGTACCTATCGATGGATAAGATTGCTATCAATCGAAGACCTGGAATTTGATTGGTCCATGTCATCAGTCGATCTGTACAAAATTTAGCCGTTGATTACTTATTTTATCAATTGATTAATACGTATATTCATGTATGTATAACAGTCGATTGCCAAAATAGGTAACTTTTACCTTTCATTTTCTTTTAACGGTCGATTAAGTTCTATTTTGAGTAAGAAATTGATTGAGAATTTAGTAAATATAAATAATGAGATTAAAACATTGTTCATTCTTACTTACATTTTTACTAACAATTTCTCTAACTCTTTCTCTCTCTCTCATTCTACGAACTTAATCACAACCCCCTGTCTCTCAGTACTCAACTCTTCTAATATCTTCAAAGCTTTTGTACTACTAATCTTCTACTCAAGGAAATGGCATCTTCATCCAAGAAAATCTCTGTTGGTCCCTGATATTGTAGAAGGGGGGTTGAATACAATATCTGAAAATTAACCGCGGAATAATTAGGATTAAAAATATTATTTTAATTTCTCTCGAAATATTAATTATAATGAAATACTGTTCAAGTGAAAGATATAATTTTAACTTGATTAGTATTACACAATTAATATGAAGATTAGATTCTATAACTGATATAAAAATCTAGAACGAATTCGACATGAAGTGTTCGAGTTTAATCAATTATATTCAAACTTGCACAGAAATCTGTGAATATTACAATGCAGACAAATTTCTGAATTTGAACTGATTTTCTTAACTCTTAACAAGTTGAACACTAACAAATGAAGCAAGCACCTCATATTTATAGAGGTTGGAAAAAGGCTGGTATGACCTTTTTCCATATGACTTAATTTCAAGAAAATAAGTCTGTATGACTTATTTTAACACTTGTATGACTTACAAAAGACTGGGCATGACTTATTTTGGTCGGTATGACTTATTTTTCTAATTAAAAAATCGGTATGACTTTTTAATTAAATAAAAAATCAATCCAGTATGACCTTTTGAGCATTTGAAATCTCGGTATGACTTATTATATATATATATATAGTTCGGTATGACTTATTAACAAGTCCTTCGGTATGACTTATTAATAAGTCATACTAACTGATTATATATATATATATATATACACAATTCGGTATGACTTATGCTAACATGCTCGGTATGACTTATATATATATATATATATATATAAAGAATTTCGGTATGACTTATTGATAAGTCATACTAGCAGTTTATATATATCTATATAAGTCATTTTAAAGCATTTCTTTTATAGTAAATTAATTCTACTTAATTTAATTAGTTAATTTATAAATTAAATTAATTTCAACTTGAATTAATTTAATTAGATAAATTAAATAATTAATTAACAATTGATAGTAGAATTAAAATACTATCTTTAGTCGCAGCCGTGCTGATAGTCTTGAAATCTTCCTGTCTTTTCTTCGTCTTCTAATCTTGAAACCTCTTGAATTAAATGAAGAATAAATATTATATTAGTTGACACACAAATGTACTGTCTGGTTCATTTGTGTCATCCCAATAAATATTCTCCATTTAAATAACATTTAACTAGAGGCCTTCTGTCATTAATTCTTCTTCATTGTTTGCATTCTTCTTCTGGAATCTGCTTGTAGTAACCACTTGAAATCTTCTATATCTTCAGTCTTCAATAGAAGTACTACTACATTATTAATTTCACTGACGCTTGAACAAATAATTGAACTTCTTCCAGTGTTGAGTAACAATCCTACAAAATACCTCTGATACTTAGATCCTTTGTGATTAGTTGACTGTCTTCGTCTTGATTCCTGTTTAGTGTTTAGTATTTACTTCTCTTTATCAGTTAGAGTTGAGTTGCCATCTAATTATTACAAATAGGCCTAGTCATATGCCTTTCAATCTCCCCATATTTGTTGTTAAACATTTAACACACAAATTCCTAGAGGATAACTCAACTAACAACTAAGAAAGTAGTACGACATTTAATGACTTGTAAATAATAAACAAAAGTTCTGGTTTTATATTTAACAATTTTCCAGATTCATACATAAAAGATAAATACAAGATAGATGTTCCTCTAGCACTGAACAAATATTACAAAGTTTCTATCTTGTCCTATCTACGTTTTCAGTCTTTAGAAGTATCAACTTCACCTTCTTCCAGGGTTGTACTTTTATGCACAGGTGTCCTTGGTACCTCTTCGGTTACTGATTGTTCTGTTGTAGTGGCCTCTCCATACAACCTTCTTTGCTCAGCTCTTGCTAACTGCCACAGTACTTCCTGTTCAACAGGATCTACTATCTCTTCTTCTACATCAGATGGTTGTGTTGAATCTATCTTTGGTATTTGCCTGATGTATGAATGAATTCTTTTTGACAGACAGTAGTTTCTTATCTTCTCTGCAGCATCCATTTTAGCTTGAGATTTGAAACCTTTTGACCTTAGCATCCTTTCAACTTGAATCATGTACTTAACTGTGTAGCCCTTAAAAGATTCCTCATTTAACTGCATGATTTGATACAACTTGTTTGAGAAAAATCTTACCTCATGAGGATCAAATAAGATCTGAGGACTAACAACTGTGGCAAAGACTCTAAGTCTATCCCTGAGAAGTTCATTTTCTTCTGAGCTCCTTTTTATTTTGTTCAAGAACGTCCATATTACTGATAAACTTCTTTGCCTGAAAAACTCTAAGGAAATTCTGAATGTTCCATTCCTGTGTGTGTAGACTAGTATCCGCCAGTCTTCAAGAATGTGATCCACTAGGATAGTGATGTAGTCCACTTCCTCTTTCAGAGCTTTCATGAAGTTGTCAATGTTGTCATTTGACTTTTCTAGACGCTCAATTATTGATTTCAGATGCTTGTCTTCAAATGGACCCTTTTGTTGTTTGTCCATTATTTTTCTTGCAGTATCCCATTTCTTTCCAATCTTGAGCTGTACATCTCTCTTCTTTTCTCTGACTGCTATGGCCCAGAGATTTTGCTTTTCTTGGCTTTCTTCTCTTTCTGCCTTTGTTCTTTCTATGACTAGAGCTTTCAGATTTTCAGTTTTTGCATGACTTGCCTTGATGTCTTCTTTTAGTTTCTTCATTGCCTCTTCATAGGCTGGATCAACTTCTTTTTCTTCTGGAAACAGAAAATCTTCATCAAATGCAATCTCTTCCTCAGCTCTGCAGTAGTCAGGAAAGTTTGATTCATCATGAGCACTGTCATCAATGAATTTCTCTTGATCATAAAACTGTTTTTCTGGTTCTGGATCATACGACTGAAATTGATCTTCAGAGTACAGTTTATCTTTCCCTTTTTCTTGAGTAGAAGCCCCTCCATCTTTAGCTACTTTCTCTTTTGATTTCTCCCCCTTAGTTGAGGGATCCTCTTGAGTTGTAGAGGCTTCAAAAGATGTCAACATTTTCTGCATAGTCAGATAGACTTGCTTCATTCCTTCATTCAAATGTGTCATTCCATCATCCAGTTTGCTGAATCTTTGTGAAGAGATCTTCTCATTTTCAATGATTGTTAATGTCAAGCTTTTCTCAACCTCATCAATCTTTTCATGTAATTTGCTGACTTCTTTCATGTCTTCAGCAATAAGATTCTGTACACTCTGGATGTCTTGAGTTTTTAGAAGAATGGAGGTTTTGACATCATCAACATCTTTTCGTACTATTGTCAGCTGCTGTGTTACAGAGGCAGATGTAGTTTTTTCTTCTGCTTGTGCTTTTACTTTTACCAACTCAGCCTGAACAATTTGCATTTCTTTCTGGAGAGCTTCCATTTTAGATAATAGAACACTGTGTGTGTGTGCACTCAGCTCACTTGCACTCCTGTTTATCTCACTATCACTCTGTGCATGTGTTTCACTTTGTGTTTGCCTCACATCACTCGTGTTTAGCTCTTCTCCAGATCCTGAAGCTGTACCTGCATATATAACAATAGCTTTTGAAGAGTCAAATTGCTCTTCTGATGCCTGTGAAGGCGCGTCCTCAACAAGATTAACTTGAAGTGGCTCCGCTACTGACGTAGCTACTCCGTGAATGGAGTCCCATCTCCCTCTATGGAGTGGTTGCCTCTCAAATCCACCAGTGGATTCGAGACCTTTTAAAATCACTGGATGTAATATATCCAGGGGGGTCACCACCTTAGACAATGTAGTGAATGGCTCATTAGAGTCTGTGGTGCCCCTAAGTACCTCAGAGGGTATCTGATGCTGCATTGCATCGAAAGTGTCATGGTCCACATCATAGGTGGCATCCGACCAGTTTTTATTAAAAACATTTTCTTCAACAAATGTGCCCTCATGTGTTTGTGTATCTGCAAGCGGAGGTCCTGCTAGTGTGAGAGCTAGCAGTGTGCTTTCCTCACTATCTGAAGCTGTAGCCGTGCAGCGAATTAGATCACCTGGTTGAGCAAGTGTATCTAAAGAACCTTGGATGGCCATGTCAAAATCCATATCCCATTGAGAGGAAAAGGATGAGTCTGCAGGTGTCTCTGGTTGAAATTTAGATCTTTTAGATTGTGGAGACAGAGCTGCGGGTTCACTCACATCAGCACCAAGACCCCTAACTATTCTAACAGGTTTCTTCCTTTTTCTGACTTTTAGTGAAGAGGAGGATGAAGGAGAAACTGTTTGAGGCTCTAATTCAGCTGGGGGCGGAACCTGTGTGTTTTCAGGTTCGTAGCTGACATCCTGGAGTGTAAGAACACCATAATAGTCCGCCACAGATAAATCTAATAGTGCATTGGATATTTCTATAGGTATTGAACTAGAAGATTGTGAGTGAGATATTACCTGTTGATCTTGTGCCACTTGATCGACATGCTGAGCAGCTTCAAGTAGAAGGTGCACAGGATGTTCTAATTGCATAGGCACTTGTTCTTGCTCTTGTTCCTGCACAGGATTAGCAATATGATCTAATATCTCAGCCATGTAATCTGTCCTTACTACTTGCACATCTTGAAACTTGGGGTTGTTGTGGAGCCTTGCAAATAAGTTGTTTTGAGAAGTCGGAGATTCTTCTACAGGACCATTCTGAAATAAGGCTTTGTCTTCTTCCATCAACAAGTCATTCATAAACAGCATCAGGAACCTCGGATAGTAGACTTGAACATTCTGTTCCCTGCTTTCTGGTTTCCCCATCTTCCTTATAATTTCTTTTAGAAGCAACTTCCCAAAATTTATCCTCCTATTGTGAGCCACAGAATACCCAAAGATTTGCAGTAGTGAAGATATATTGTTGAAGTTGTTCTTTGTAGTGGGAGCAAACACTTTGGCTAACGTGTCAAAGAAATAGTCCCACTCACTTACCAACTTGGACTTTGTCAGTCTTACCAAATTGATCTCACCCTGATATCTAATAGAATAGAAAAATTCTAGAATTTCTGGTACAGTGGGTGGATCCATGAAATTGTCAGTTGGAAAGCCCAAAATCCTGTTCACGTCCTCTTCAGACACCATATATTCATGATCTCCTATGCTGAAAGAGAATTGAACTCTGTCTGCAGTACTCCTATTCCTCGCAGTGGAATACAGAGCCCTAAGTGCTAACACTTGCAACGGGGCATCCAGAGTAATTGCAGTTCTGACGAGTGAATGTTCATTCATAAACACGATCCATGGTCGAAACCTCTCGACTGAACAATTCACCGGATTGAAATATCCTACAAAATTAGTTTTTACTAATTCGCAATAACCAGCCATTTTTGTTTAAACTATTACAATTAATAAAATTACAAAGTGCGATTACAACTCAAAATTAACAATTACAATTCAAGATTCGAAAATTACACTTGAAAAATTAAAACCCTAAGTAATAATCCCCAAATTGACTATAATCATCAATTCACTACACAGCTGTCTTTCAGTCACTCTAAGCACAAAAACCACTTGCTTGCTTCGAATTTTTTTTTCAAAAACAAGAACAGGAACAGTAGATTTTACTAAAATCGGGCAGAGCTCTGTTTGTTTTAATCGTTTTTAACACACTAGCAAGCAAAGATGCTTGTAAACAAGGATAAGCAACTGAAGGCAGTTGATTTAGATGGATAACAGTCGATTTATGAAGAAAAAAAATCGACTGTTCGTGTGTATATATGTGTAACAGCGTGTGTATGTGTTTATTAAACTGAGTATGACTTAATGTTTTAATAAGAATAGAACCTTAGCATTTCTCGGTATGACTTATTAAAAGTCATGCCGAGTTTTAAAAAAAACTTAAGTAAATCAGTTGCTAAGGAGTCGGTATGACTTACTATACTAGTTTCTCAAGTCATTCCGGGAAGGAAAAAAAAAATTGTCAGTATGACTTATTTCTTAATTCTCGGTATGACTTATTATTAACATAACAAGTCATGCCGAGTTTTAATTATAAAAGTCATACTGAGATAATACAAAATTATACAATAAATAATAATAGGCAGAAATTATGAGATAAATATTAATAAATTAAATACTAAAAGATATAAAATAAATATTTACATTACTAATTATTTTAATTAATTTAAAAGTTAAATTAACTCATGTTGAATTAATTTAATAAGCAAATTAATTGAATAATTAATAACATAATCATTTATATTAATGTACACATGCTTAAAAAAAATATATACTTATTTACATAATGCTTATAAATGCTTAATTTAAACAAAATTACTTATGCTTTAATTGAAACAATTATCTTCTAAGAATATTGATTTAATCTTAAGATAATTTTCCAAAAATTCATAAGCTCTAGGATTTTATTAATTCAAGACTCATAAATTCTTTAAATATTAACATTTAATATTTTATGAGCTTAAATTAATTCCTAGCAACCAAACATTTAGCCATAGTTTAACATCCCTAATTCACTAACCAGCTTTGAGAAAGTGGATTCATCAAGTGGTTTTGTGAAGATGTCGGCTAACTGTTCTTCTGTGGGTACAAAATGTAGCACCACAGTTCCGTTCATGACATGCTCTCTGATAAAGTGATACCTTATGTCAATGTGCTTGGTTCGTGAATGTTGTACAGGATTGTTGGAAATAGCTATAGCACTTGTGTTGTCGCAGTAAATTGGAATTTTGTTCAACGCAAGTCCATAGTCATTTAGCTGATTCCTAATCCACAAGATCTGTGCACAACAGCTACCTGCCGCAATGTATTCTGCTTCGGCTGTCGAGGTAGATACTGAATGTTGTTTCTTGCTGTACCAGGAGATCAACCGTCGTCCTAGAAACTGACAGCTTCCAGAGGTACTTTTCCTGTCCATCCTGCACCCTGCATAGTCTGAATCTGTATAGCCTATTAGGTCAAAACCTGTATCCTTAGGGTACCAAATTCCAAGATCTGGTGTACCCTTTAGATATCTAAAAATTCGTTTAACAGCTATTAGATGAGATTCTCTTGGGTCAGATTGAAACCTTGCACATAAGCAAGTTGCGAACATTATGTCGGGTCTACTTGCAGTTAGATATAATAATGAGCCTATCATACCTCTGTAGCTTGTGATGTCTACTTTCTTACCAGTTTCATCTTTGTCAAGCTTCGTGGCTGTTGGCATTGGGGTTTTTGCCGGTGAAGAATCTTCTAGATTGTATTTTCTGAGAAGATCTCTTACATACTTTGATTGGCAAATAAAAATCCCATCTTCCTTTTGCTTTACTTGCAATCCAAGGAAGAATGACAGCTCACCCATCATGCTCATCTCATATCTGCTCTGCATTAACTTAGCAAATCTCTTGCACAAGTTTTCGTTAGTAGAACCAAATATAATATCGTCAACATAAACTTGGACAAATATCATATCTTTTCCATGCAATTTATAAAAGAGAGTTTTATCTATGACACCTCTAGTGAAACCATTTTCAAGTAAAAACTCAGAGAGAGTGTCATACCATGTCCTCGGTGCTTGCTTGAGTCCATAGAGAGCTTTGAAAAGAAAGTACACAAAATCAGCAAACTCTGGATTTTCAAAGCCAGGGGGCTGTTCCACATATACTTCCTCTTCTAGCCTTCCGTTCATAAATGCACTCTTCACATCCATTTGGTAGACTTTAAAATTGGAATGTGCCGCGAATGCCAGAAATATCCTGATGGCTTCAAGTCTTGCAACTGGTGCGTAGGTTTCGTCATAATCAATTCCCTCTTCCTGGGAGTAACCTTTTGCAACCAGTCTGGCTTTGTTCCTTGTAACAATGCCATCACCGTCTAATTTGTTCCTGTATACCCATTTTGTGCCAATAACAGATCTATCTTTAGGCCTGGGTACCAGTGTCCAGACTTCTTGTCTTTCGAACTGATTGAGCTCTTCTTGCATGGCAAGAACCCAATCTGGGTCAATTAGTGCATCTTCAATCTTCTTTGGTTCTTCTTGAGATAGAAAAACTGAGAATAAACATTCATTTGAAGTTGCACTTCTGGTTCTTACTCCAACATCTGGATCACCTATGATCAATTCAAAAGGATGATCTCTGCTCCATATCCTTTCCCTAGGTAGGTTTGATCTTGATGATTCGCCTCGAAATTCATTGTGATGTTGTGTTCTGCCAGTTGATCCTTCATCTCCCCCTGAGTTGCTGCCAGGATGACTTGTTGATCCACCACTGGTATTAGTAGAATCCCCAGTGTTGCCATTGTTTCCACCATTAATACCTGGATCATTACCATCATTGATGTCATTATTTCCTGCTGCAACTTCAGGTTCTTCTTCATCATCAGTATGTGAGTCTGGATAATTGTCGAATTTTAATGACTCAGAAGAATCTTCAGTTTGGATACTTGGGAGTTTAGTGTCATCAAAAGTTACATTGACACTTTCCTTCACTTGGTGCTGATCAATTATGTAAACCCTATATGCTCTTCTTGAATATCCGACAAAAATGGCTTCATGTGCCTTGGCCTCAAATTTGCCAATGCGTTCATCTCCATCTTTTAGCACAAAGCATTTGGCTCCAAATACATGAAAGTACTTGAGAGTTGGTTTCTTGCCAGCCATTAATTCATAGGGAGTTTTCATATGATCTTTGTTGATCAGAGTTCGATTCTGAGTATAACAAGCTGTATTAACTGCTTCAGCCCAGAAGTAGATAGGTAACCTTGATTCACTTAGCATAGTCCTTGCAGCTTCAATCAGGGTTCGATTTTTCCTTTCTACAACTCCATTTTGTTGTGGAGTTCTTGGTGCTGAGTACTGCCTTGTTATCCCCTTGTCTGAGCAGAAGTTATTCAGAACTTCATTTTTGAATTCTGTTCCATTATCTGATCTGATTGCTCGGACAGGTAACTTTGAATCTAACTCAATCAGCTTTATATGATCAATCACCAAATGTGGAGTTTCATCTTTAGAATTCAAGAATAAAACCCATGTATACTTTGTGAAGTCATCCACAATCACTAAGGCGTATTTCTTCCTTGACATAGACAGAATATTTACTGGACCAAATAAATCCATGTGAAGGAGTTGAAGTGGTTCAGTGATGTTTGTAGTGTCTGTGCCTCTGTGAGTTGCTTTCTTTGACTTGCCTTTTTGACATGCCTCACACAATCCTTCTTGTGTAAATTCCATCGGAGGCAGTCCTCTCACCAAATCCCTCTTGACTAGAGAGTTCATTGTTTTGAAATTCAGGTGTGAGAGCTTCTTGTGCCATAGCCAACTTTCCTCTGTTGAAGCTTTTGAATAGAAACAGTTTGCTTCAGCTTCAGTTCCCGAGTTGAAATCAGCTACGTACAAGTTTCCTTTCCTTACTCCACGCAAGGCTAGTCTGTCTTCTTTAGAATGAGCTATTAAGCACTTCTCCTTGATAAAGTTTACTTTGTAACCTCTATCACAAAATTGACTGACGCTGAGTAGATTGTGCTTAAGTCCTTCCACCAAAGAGACATTTTCAATGATAACATTTCCTGTATTTAACTTGCCATATCCCATAGTCATTCCTTTGCTGTTATCTCCAAAGGTGACGATTGGGCCAGCTCTCTCAACCACGTCTGATAGCAGGGCTCTATCTCCGGTCATATGCCTTGACGATCCGCTGTCCAGGATCCATATAACTCGGTTTGCCTGTTTAACTCCCTGCAATTATCAAACGGATTAATTTGTCTTCGGAGCCCAAAATTGATTGGGCCCGGCATACTTAAAGAATTGACCTTTGTCTGCTTTGACAACAGATCCTTTTCGAACAACATCATTTTCTTCCTTGACTGTTCCTACCTTCCTATAAACAGTCTTAACAACTTTCTGTTTAGACTTAGGAATATATGATTCCTTCTTCTCAGGTGAAGGAGTCGCAGTCTTGGATTTAGCAAATTTACTATTGATGTGCTGTCTAGGTGTCATGTTATCTTTCTTAGCTATCATGCGTTTGAAGTAAGCAGTCATAGCATTAAAAGCACATAACATGCAATTCATTATACCACATGGTTTATGGAAAGCATCAATAGTAGGCATGTTATTCAATACAGTAGGGGGTTCAACAGATTCTACTTCAATTTTATCAGCATATTTGAAGTTTTCAGTAGAATGAAATTTATTGTTACTGTTCCTACTGTTCACAAACGTGTTGGGTCTGTTCATTTTATTCTTTAAGTCTTTTGCACCTACACCAGGTCTGGAGGAATCAGAAGTTCCCACATCTTTCACTGGTGTCTCTAGTGCACATTTTTCTTTCTGGACATTAACTCCTTTTATGTCCTTAACCTGTTCTCCTCTCTTCTTCTCTTCCTCAAGATCTTCCAACTGCATTTCATATGCAATTAGAACAGAGCTCTCAAGGATGGGTTCAGCTATCGGTGTTATGAAGAGAGGTTTCGGTGTGTCTTTAACAACATGTGGGATACCCCTTTCTACAGCACTTTTTCTAAAGGGGGTTATGTTGCTTGGCTTTCCTACAGATTTGTTATACTCGAAACCTATTCCAACTTTACGACTTATTTCTTGTTGGTCAACTAGGTTCTTAACAATATATGAGGAATTCTTATAAGCAAGACACTTCTTCTTTTCTTCTTCTATCTGGTTTCTGAGATTAGTTTCTACTACAACATGACAACTGACTTTGCTGACTTGAACAGCTAAGTCTTCAGTCAACTTAATAGTCAACTTGTCATGATTTCTTTTTAACTGTTTAAAAACTTCAGTCTGATCAATTAACTCTTTGACTTTGAGTCTGAGTTTCTTAACTTTATCTCTTTCACCATCTAGTTCTTTACCTAGCAAAGCAAACATCTTAGGACACGAAGGATTTACCTCTATTCCTCTGTCACTGGTGGGAGACAGTGATCCCTCTGATGAAGCCATAAGAGCAAGATTTCCCAGCTCTTCCTCATCATCGTTATCTGAGTCATCCCAGCTTTTGCCTGCTGCTAGATAGGACTTTCCTTGATGCTTTTTCACTAGCGCATCATACTTCTCCTTGAGCTCTTCATAAGACTCTCTCTTCTTCCCTTGCTTAGGCTTCTTGCACTCAGTTGCAAAGTGGCCTAGCTCATTACAGTTGAAGCAACGAAACTTGCTTCTATCAACTAAGCCGGTCTTGTAGCCGCTTTTTGATACTGCTGTCGAAGAACCTCCTCTTTGGAATCTTCCAAAATTAGGCTTACTTCTGAATGAGGAGTTTCTTCGGAATCTCATGTTGCCAAACTTCCTGGCAACCATAGCTAGAGATTCATCTTCTAGCTGATCTAGTTCTTCCAGTGAGTAGAAATCACCATCTTCTTGTTTGTCAGCAGTATGTCCAAGTTCTGGAACCACATACTCTGTTGAACTGTTAGAAGGTGCAACAGCCTTCACTTCTTCTTTCTCTGGTGCTTCTACCATTAATGCCTTGGAGGAACTCAGTACCTTACCTCTTCCATACATTTCTCTGGTTTGGATCTGTTCCAGCTCATAAGTTTTTAAAACTCCGTAGAGTCTTTCTAGGGTTACTTCTTTCATGTCCCTAGATTCCCGGATGGCTGCAATCCTGTGCTCCAGATGCTCTGGTAAGGTCAACAAAAACTTCCTGTTCACCTCTTGGTTCTGATAAAACTTTCCATTCATGTTTAGCTCGTTTATCAATTTGTTTAGTCTCTGAAACACCTCAGAGATACCCTCACCAGGGTTGGATCTAAACTGTTCATATTGGGTGGTCAGGATCTCCAGTCTATTCTCCTTAACTTCTTCAGTTCCCTCATTGATAATTTCAATTGTTTCCCAGATTTGTTTTGCATTCTTGCAATTGACTACTTGGTTGTACATGATGTAGTCTAGGGATTCAATTAATATGAGCTTCAGATTATTATCAAGGGACACAGCTTCTGTTTCCTCATCTGTATAGTCTGCCGGACTTTTCGGAAACTGTCTGTGGGGAATTACGACCCCATCTACTGTATGTTCGAGAACAACTGATATAGGGAGCTCAACACCTTTAGCCATAATCAATGCATACTTAGGATTTGCAATCCCGATAAACAGTAGCATTTTTTGTTTCCACAAGTTGTAGTGTTCTCTGTCGAACTGTGGAATCTTGATGCTTGTAACTTTCTGGGTACTCATCTTTAATAAGATTAAAAATTAAGTGTTTCAAAAAAAATATTTTAATTTTTGACTGAAAACAATTTTTGATCAGAAATAATTTTTAGTGAAAAATTATTTCGAATAAAAAATTATTTTGAATTAAAAATAATTTTTGAGATCTGTATGAGTTGCGGAATTTTTGGTTTGGATCTGATATTTTCTATATCAACCTGGCTCTGATACCAATTGTTGGTCCCTGATATTGTAGAAGGGGGGTTGAATACAATATCTGAAAATTAACCGCGGAATAATTAGGATTAAAAATATTATTTTAATTTCTCTCGAAATATTAATTATAATGAAATACTGTTCAAGTGAAAGATATAATTTTAACTTGATTAGTATTACACAATTAATATGAAGATTAGATTCTATAACTGATATAAAAATCTAGAACGAATTCGACATGAAGTGTTCGAGTTTAATCAATTATATTCAAACTTGCACAGAAATCTGTGAATATTACAATGCAGACAAATTTCTGAATTTGAACTGATTTTCTTAACTCTTAACAAGTTGAACACTAACAAATGAAGCAAGCACCTCATATTTATAGAGGTTGGAAAAAGGCTGGTATGACCTTTTTCCATATGACTTAATTTCAAGAAAATAAGTCTGTATGACTTATTTTAACACTTGTATGACTTACAAAAGACTGGGCATGACTTATTTTGGTCGGTATGACTTATTTTTCTAATTAAAAAATCGGTATGACTTTTTAATTAAATAAAAAATCAATCCAGTATGACCTTTTGAGCATTTGAAATCTCGGTATGACTTATTATATATATATATATAGTTCGGTATGACTTATTAACAAGTCCTTCGGTATGACTTATTAATAAGTCATACTAACTGATTATATATATATATATATATACACAATTCGGTATGACTTATGCTAACATGCTCGGTATGACTTATATATATATATATATATATAAAGAATTTCGGTATGACTTATTGATAAGTCATACTAGCAGTTTATATATATCTATATAAGTCATTTTAAAGCATTTCTTTTATAGTAAATTAATTCTACTTAATTTAATTAGTTAATTTATAAATTAAATTAATTTCAACTTGAATTAATTTAATTAGATAAATTAAATAATTAATTAACAATTGATAGTAGAATTAAAATACTATCTTTAGTCGCAGCCGTGCTGATAGTCTTGAAATCTTCCTGTCTTTTCTTCGTCTTCTAATCTTGAAACCTCTTGAATTAAATGAAGAATAAATATTATATTAGTTGACACACAAATGTACTGTCTGGTTCATTTGTGTCATCCCAATAAATATTCTCCATTTAAATAACATTTAACTAGAGGCCTTCTGTCATTAATTCTTCTTCATTGTTTGCATTCTTCTTCTGGAATCTGCTTGTAGTAACCACTTGAAATCTTCTATATCTTCAGTCTTCAATAGAAGTACTACTACATTATTAATTTCACTGACGCTTGAACAAATAATTGAACTTCTTCCAGTGTTGAGTAGCAATCCTACAAAATACCTCTGATACTTAGATCCTTTGTGATTAGTTGACTGTCTTCGTCTTGATTCCTGTTTAGTGTTTAGTATTTACTTCTCTTTATCAGTTAGAGTTGAGTTGCCATCTAATTATTACAAATAGGCCTAGTCATATGCCTTTCAATCTCTCAAGCAGGGTTCATCTACGAATTGAATAATTTTGTGGCCTGCACGGTTGTTGAAGATGCTCCAAAGGAATTTCATCAATTGATGCAATTCCTGGGAAGTGGCAAGATACAGAAAGCATTGAAGGAAGCACCAACAATAATCTGCAATTTGGTGGAAGAATTTGCCGATGACTTCTCGAGCATCAAGTTCAACTGTAAAGGACAAGAGTACATTCTTACTACTGTTATTTTAAATGAATGTTTAGATCTGCCTGTTAATAATACTGATAATGTGCCTAGTGAATCAGATATTAGAAACATGCTTAGGGCTGTTAATTATGCAAATCCTGATATCAATTTAGGACAAGTAGTTAGAAAACACCTTAGGAAAGAATGGTCTTATTTCTTTGATGCAATAATAAAATGCTTTAGTGATAAAATTAGTAATTTTGATGCCATCACTTCAAGCATGCAACAGATAACATATAGTGCTTTGTTTGATGAATATCATGATTTTTCTTCTATATTGTTATCTGAAATTGCTGCTAAGTTAGGAAAGAAGCATGATAGATCTAATCATATATACTATGCTAGATTTATCATGATTATAATTAACCACTTGGTCAAAGAAATTGAGTTTTGCAGGGAAACTGAAACCCTTGAGTGCTGGACTCAAAACAAAAGGGTCTTTAAAGACCTGGTAAGGATCAATCTTCACAGCAATGTGGAATTGATATATCCCCCTTTTGTTCAGGTATTTGTCTCTACTTTAAACTCTTCCCAACCTAATTCTTCTTTGCCTTCTGTGACTATGGAGGGTGGTAGTAATGACCTCAACCCTCCTGCCCAAGTCACACAACCAATCTCTAAATCCAAATCTAAGAAACCAACCTCAACAGGTTCCCAAAAACCTGCTGTTGTAAAAACAAAGAAAAGAAAATCAAATGTTTTGGTAAATAGACTAGAGGAGGATTTAGGTGGTGAGGGAACTGGGGAACATCAAAGAACCCAGAAGGATAAGGAGAGTGAGGGTGTGCAACCTCAGCCAAGCCACTCCACAGTCTCCCAAAAGACTGTGGATGTAAATATGGAAAACACCACATTCCTATTGCCATCCTCTCAAAAGGATGACAGTATTGAAAATAGCCCACAACCAGGGGCACAGAACAAAGTTGGGGACACAAAGTCCAAACCATTAACCCCATATAAGAGGAGAGGAAAGAAAGTCACCTTTGCACTTGGGGAATCACACACTGCAAAACCACAAGAAACTGTGGTGGAGCCTTCACAAAGTCTGTTTGATGCATCTCATATAAATGATGAGATGCAGCCCCATTCTCTTTCAATTCCTATCTCTTCTATTCTTCTTTCCCCATCTCAAACTTCTTCAGAAAATGTTTTGATAGATTATCGAACATTTTCAGATTCTCCTTCTTTGTTTTTCAAGGAGAAGCCAACACTCTCTCCTGAATCTTCTTCTCAGAATTTTCAGGATTCTATTTCCAATATCATCTCAAACATAACTTCACAAATTATCTCAACTGTTTCTTCTCCATCAATTGATGTTCCTTCATCAATTGATATTCAGCCATCGACTGATAAGCCATCGATCGATACTCAAGATCAATTGATGGGTATGCATCAATCGATGGATGTCCCAAACACCACTTCAACTAATATTGTCAATACATCAATTGATGATCAATCAATTGATGTTGCCCAAACACTCTTAGGAATGAGTGAGTAGAGTGAGAGGCAGGATTGTAACCTGGAAAAAGGAGAGGAAGTGAGCAAAAACATTCCTATTTCTTCCAGGGATGAGAGTGAAACACTTGAGGGCCTCACCTTAGAAGGTGCACAACAAATAAGTGAGGGAGATGTGAGATTCCAGGATGAGATCCTGATGCAAAATAGAGAGATGAGTGAGAGTGATAAAACAATTCTTCAATTTGCACAAGAATTGGAAAATGATCTGATGGCAGAAGAAGAAGAGGAAGGAGTAAAGCAGATAGGGGGAGCCTATGATGCAGAAGCTAGTGGGAGTGGAGTTCTTAAGGACCTTGAAAAAGAAATAGATGCTGGTGAATTGGATCCAAGGAATTTCATTCATCCTGATCCTCAATATCAAGGGTTGGCAACTTCAAGTAACAGGACTGCAGAACAACTTTTGGGAATTGAGCATACAGAACAAAGGACCAGGAATCTGAAGGAAAGCATTGCCAATACAACAGACACTTGTTATATGGCACCTGAAGAGTTGAAGAGTGATTCTGATGAGGAACCATGGATGAGCACTATTGATGGTTCCTTAGAAGCTGCTGAAACTGAAATTCTGTCTCAATACAGAAGAGCAATGGTGGAAGAAGAAATTGCAGATCCTGCACAAAGAAGAATTGCTCACTACATGAGGGACACAATGAAGATCCAAAAGATGACAGTTACAGGAGTAAGAAGGGAACTGGAGATCATCAAGAACTCTATCTCCACAACCAAGGATACAATAGACAGAAGATTGGATGAAAAGTTACCATTCAACACCATGAATAGCATCAAGAACAAGCTTTTCAAGGAATCCAAGAATTTTGCATCTTTGGAGACAAGAGTAGGGTCTCTAGAGAAGAAAGTGGATGATATCCTCAGAAGTCAAAATCTACATTCTTCCATTCTTCAAAGGATTCTTGACAGACTTCCACCACCCTCTTTATTTGATGATAACAAAAAGGGGGAGAATACAAAGAAGAAATATGATGATGGTGGTGATGGCAAAGGCAGTGGTAACATAGGTGGATCTGGAAAGGACAAGTCCAGTGGTATTGGCAGTTCTGCACATAGAAGAGATAAAAGCAGAAACAACAGGGACAATCAATCTTCAAAGAGAACTAAGTCATCTAATTCTCCAAAAGATGACTTAGAACAGAAAAAGAGAGAATTCAAGAAGTTTGATGATCTTGAAGCTAGGAGAATTTCTAGGGAGAAAGAAACTCAATCAATGATTGAGAGGGAAAAGAAAAGAATTGAAGATCTAAGGAGAAGCACTGAGTTAGTAACAGAGGCAGTAGAAAAATGAGACTTGGATGAGTTCATTTCTCAAACAAGAAAAATAAATGAAGATGCACAAAAGGCTGCCAAGGAAAGCAACTCAGATGCTGAAGCCTTTTTGTCAGTTGATCAAGAAGCCCTTAAAGAAAAGAAAAAGGGAAAAGCCATAATGATTAAAGAAGAGAAGAAGAGAAAAGAGCCAGTTGGCCAGAAGCTTCTTCAAGAAGCCATTTCAACAGGATTGTTAGATGCTGTCAAAAGGGAAAAAGAAAATGAGGAGATAGCAAGGCAAATGGAATTGGAATGGAAAATGGAGGAACAATTAATAGACCAACCACTAAGGAAAAAGAGAAAAGTTTCAATGGCCAAGAAAAGGCCAGGGCCTACTCAAGAAATAGTGGTTCAGGAAAATCTCCAGGGTCAACAAGAAGAAATCAAGGAGGAAGTCACAATTTGAAGGGAATACCAGTAATCAATGAAAAGGGATTAATTGGAGTGATGACTCACCCTGCAACCTCTAACCATGAAGAATCAATGAGGTTGGAGTATGAAAATGGAGTAAAAATCCTCTACTCATTAAAGGTGATAATGAAGCAAAGCTACAATGTTTTAAAGACTATTCTTCCTTTACTCAACAGAAAGTACAAACTCAACATAACAATTGCTCAGGAAATTCAACAGCAAATTTCAAGGTTAAGGAGATCCAAGGCAGAAGCTGAACCTGATTCACCTCTGAAGATATGGAAGTCACAGGTCAAAAAGGTAGTGTTGGAGCCAAAGTATGCCATGATTTTTACAGATACAGAGGGCAACACAAAGTTCTTTGATATCTGCAAATATCTGGACAAAATCACAGATGAAGAAATACACTATCTTATGAGGCAACTTGGAGAAACTGACAGAGATGAAGCAATCTTGAGAAGTTCTTTCATGAGGCAACTAAAGGAAAATGCAGAGAAGGGAAGGAAGAGGAAATAAGTAAATTATGAAGACACTGAAGCTGCTTGCAGGAGTTATCTATCAATATGGTACTTCCAAAACTAATGTGCCAATTAAATTTCTTGATTTTATCTAAATGTAAATTTTTTAAAGGTTTTTTTGTTATCATCAAGTAGATTTATGCCTGTAAATAACACAGACACAAATAGGGGGAGATTGTTAGGAATCTACATGTGATTTGATGATAATATTAATCTTAGATTCATAGAAATTTAGTTTGATGTAACTGATCAATTGATATGAAAGTTATAAATATCAATTGATCAGGAAACCATTTATCAGTTGAAGTGTTTATATGAATCAACTGATAATTTGGATTGTAGCATAGGTGTACTTAGTCTATTTCAATCGATAAGGTGTAAATCAATTGATATTTTGTTCATCAATTGATGTTGGAGTCGATTGATATAGATCATCAATTGATGTGTGAATTAAACTGTTAAATTGTAATGATGTGAAGACAGGAAATTACACAAGTGAAGGATGATCAATTGATATTGAAGCATCGATGGATGAGGGATCAATCGAAGAAGCCAAGTCAAGCATTGAAGACCATCAACTGATGTGAAGACCCATCGATTGATATATCGATTGATAACATCTATCAATCGATAAGTCATCTTTTATCAATCGATGTATATAAAGATCAATCGAAGAAGAACATCAGTTGATGGAGTAAAAGATGGATCAATTGATATGCTTAACAGCAAACTATCAATTGAGTGTGACAACACACAGGAAGAATATCTGCTGAAGATCCAGAGAACAAAAGCACACCTATGGAAGACAGTCTAGAATGACTGTGAAGACTCAATCAGAAGCTGTCTTTTTTAAACCTTTTTTTTAAAGAAATAGGTAGAAGAAAGGCAGGTAGAAACAATCCTAGATTAGGTATTGTAAAAGTACACTTGTGTTATATAAAACAAGTGTAGCAGCATTTTTAGAAAAGAAGTTAGACAAATTCAAGAATCAACTGTTCAAGCTTGAGAGCACATTTGTAAGAACAGTTGATTCGTTTTCTAATCTTGTAAAAACGCAGCTATGTTTCTTTTAACCTAGAAAATTGAGCAAAAATATACACTGATGGAGAAATCAATCCATCAGTAATTTTAAAACTCTTTGCTTAATTTACTTTTCAGTCTTAAATTGTTCCAACATATTCTCACTAAGTCAAATCCTCAAGAACAAATATTATAACATACGAAAAAGTTTTAATATTTGTATTCAACCCCCCTTCTACAAATATTGACATTGTTCTTAAGGAATAACAGGAGACTCGGAAACTAAATCTACACCTTGCATTTAACTCTAATCCAATGGTTATTAATATTTTTACTTTTAAATATATATTAAATAGAGCAGAGATATAATTGTCTTGTAAAATTACAATTTATACAAAAAAATACATTATATATATACATACAAGCATCAATTAGAAAATGCATATGTGATTTTTACATATTATTTATGTGATCCATATCATTATAAAAAAAATTCCCAACTTTCAGTAATGTACTACAAATAGCACTATATATTTTATTTCAAATATTATATGATTAGATCAAATTGTAGCAAATATTTTTTATGTGTATCAAGCTATTTAGATCTACACACGTAAAATCACATATAAGTAAAAATCAAGTTCAACGTATTACAATTTTATAATAACATTCTAGCAAGCAAAATTTGTGTTCTACATTTAATTTTTGCAATATGTTCTGCATCATTATGCTAAATGATAACGTTCATAAAAATTTATAACAACAATTATTCGTCGAAAATTAGAGAGAATTAAAAAATTAAATGTATTAATTGAATAATGTGATGTAGGAACACGATGTTCTAGAATTTAAACATAGTAATACGTTCTGCAAATAATAATACGTTCTGCAATAAAAAAATATTATTTACATACAAAACCGTAATTAACATAAAATGGATTGATTTGAAATTGAAACTTCAACTAAATCGCACGACACCAGTTGTAATCACCACATTTGTCAATATCTCCGCTAAATTGCAGGACATCCCTAAGCAATCATGCATCTTGATTAGACTCTATAAAAAAATTACAGAGTAGGATCAAGAAATTCCACTTTAATTCATTATCAACCTCGCTTTTGGTACGCAACGCATCTCTCATCATTGCAGGACTGATTTGAAAACTTGGGCGTCCTTGAAATTATTTACCCCCACGACACATCTACCAACAATGTCATTGCACTATCAAGATTTATGCATTGAGTCTCTCTCACGGAATTTCCTTGTACTGCATAAGTAACATCTATACCATTGTCATCTTCAGCACCAACATCTATAGAAAAACTATCACCCCCCAGTTCAGTTTCCGTATATTCATCGTCATCGCCAATACCCTTGTTATAAGATATGTCCCCATGTTGCACATTGTTCTCTTTGATTACTTCATCGCTTACCGTCATATCAATGTACTCTACCTTCTTCTTAGGCCAGTTATATAACCAAGGGCTTACAATCAAGTGATTACTTCGTCGGCGTCCTACAAAAGTTCACAAAAATTAAACATATTTATAAACCATGACTTACTCAACTAGACTAAAATTTAACAGGTGTGCAGGACATATATGATAACACAGTTAACATTATTTCCAAAGTAAACATTTAACATATTTATAATCCATGAAATTTTTCTACTATACTATAATTTAAGAAGTGTGCAGAACACACTATTTCCAAAGTGCAGAACATAGTATTTCCAAAGTCTAGAGTGTACAAAACAGTCATATATACGTATGTCCAAAGTACAGAAAATAAGTACAAACACAATTTTTTTTTTAGTAATAGCATCTACTACGTTCTCAACTTTTATCCAATAACAGAGATAATGCTCACAATATCACAATAGCACAACTGCAGTACACAAAATACCTCTTCTGCAGTATACCCAATACCACTTGCTTTTCAGGACCCTTATATGATTATTTTCTCCTTTTAAATTAAATAATAGATCTAGTAAATTCAAAACACAGAGTTTTTTAGTAATATAATCGACTAGGTTCTCAAATATTATCCAATTACATAGATAATGCACACAATATCACAATAGCACAACTGTAGTACACAAAATACCTCTTCTGCAGTACACTCAAAACCACTTATTTTTCAGGACCCTTACATGATTATTTTCTCATTTTAAATTGAATAACAGAGATAGTAAATTGAAAACACAGATTTATTTAGTAATAACATCGACTAGGTTCTCAAATATTATCAAATTACATAGATAGTGCACACAATATCACAATAGCTCAACTGCAGTACACAAAATGCCCCTTCAGCGGTACACCATATTCCACTTGTTTTCAGGACACCTAACATGATTATTTTCTCATTTAAATTGAATAACAGAGCTAGTAAATTGAAACCCCTAATTACAATACACATAATATCATAATATCATTGCAGTATACACACATAATTAAACACATAACACGTAAAATCACTCGCTTTTCAATATCAATGAGATGAGTCACTAAACCTAGCTTGATTATTTAATGTATAGCTTGCGAATAATTTCAAAAAATATATACCTTCACTCATATTGTCAAATTTGATTCACTGACTTGTTATTATATAAGATGATATGATGCAAAACCCTAGGTTCTCCACTTGATTGGATGCTATCTTCCCTCACTAATTTTGATATCTTCTACCTTAACTTTCAATCGATTGATGTTCTATATTATTTGGGATATATAGACAGACAATTATTTGGGATTTAATTTGGGGATTTTGATTTGCAGGACATAATATAGTAACCGTATACTATCAATCCGTATAATGGTACATATCAATATAAATTAATGCAGTATATTATCAAATAAATATTTATTAAATTACTGTTTTGTCCTTTTTTAAATTGTAGGATAGTAGTTTAATCCAACGGCTAATAACTAGTCTTATGGGTCTCCAATATATTCAAGTCCCCATATAACTCAACTCATATATATATATATATATATATATATATATATATAAGTAAAGACCTAGAGACCTCAATCCTAATCGTGGATTCTTTTAATCCTAACCATAGATTCTATTAAACTAAGATTCTTTTAATTTTTAAACTAAGATTCTCCTAAATAAAATCTAATCCGTTGGATTAAAAGTAAGTCAACGGTTGATATATAGGATCTCTAGTTCTCTCGATAAGGAGGGGTCTCTCTTGAATCTCGCCCTATATATATATAGATAGATAGATAGATACAAATATATATAATGAATTGTTTATCAATATATATATATAGACACACACACACACACGTATATTATGTTATATATTATTTTAGTAAGTATGTATATAATATATTATATAAATTTACGTAATATTATATATACAATGGTGGTGTTTGACTAAATATTTTTTTTAATAATATATGCTTATTTCTGAAAGAGAAGTGCACATTTATATACTTTTTTCATACTTATTCATAAAAAGGTACAATTTTACATACTTTTTAAAAAATAAGTACATATTTCCGGAAAATAATGTTAGCCAAACGCGCCCAATATATGTTACTTCAGATATTAATTTTTAGATTTGAATGTCGGGTTCGTACTGGGATTTTCAGATTTGGGATTTTATTTTTTAATTTTGTGTTTCGGGTAAATTTGAAATCCGTCGGACCGGATTTGAATTTTAAATTTAAAATTTTTCAATTTTGAATTTGAATAAGAGTTTCGGGTTTGAGTTTTGATTTTGTCAAACTCAATCCAATCTGACCCGATAGCCATCTGTAAACATGTCACTAAGTTAAATTTTCAAAAAAGAAGTATGTATGCATATTAGAAATTTCAAAGTATATAATAAATTAAAACAAGTATGTTTGTGTAACACCCCAGTTTTGTATGGAAGATAATCGAGGTTTTCTACATAAAAATCTCTTTCATATTGCTGAGAAAAATTATAGAAAATTTAAAAATTTGCTTTACTTTAAAACAGAACTGTCCCACCAGGTCGATATCCACATGTAAGTCATCATCAGGGTCGGTGCAACTGCAACTCACTCTTTAATCTCTTTAGAAATATATTCATTTGATGATGTATAAAATACTAGAACAGAGTCTAGCATGGTTTTGTTTGTAATAGAATAAGTCTTTTTAGTCTCTGAATATTTGAACAATCAGAGTCTAGTTATTCCCTATACAAGTATCAAGGTTGTTTTACTTAGAAGATTTTTAAGAGATCACAAGTATATAACCCCCCTTCTACTTGTATAATTGGGAAAATAACTGATATCAGATCCTAAAGTTTAAAATCGATCGAAGATGTCTAGAAACAAAGATGGCAATTCTAAAATTCTTACGCTCAAAAGGAATGAGTACACCTATTGGAAGGTTAAGATGTTGCACCATCTGGAGGCTACAGACCCTGACTATCTTGACATGATTCATGATGGACATTACATGTCCTCAAAACTTGTTACTCCAACCACTATTGAAGGAAAGATTATTGGTGAACACTTTGTTGATAAGCCAAAAGCTGAGTGGTCAAAAGAGGACAAGGAAAATGTCCTCAAGGAGGCAAAAGTTAAAAAAATTCTCTTTAATAGTTTGGACTCTATTATCACAAACTGTGTAATATCATGCAAAACTGCTAAAGAGATGTGGACAAAACTTGAAGTGCACTGTGAAGGAACCAAGAATATCAAGAAGAATGCAAGGTCTCTGTTAATTCAGGAGTATGACTATTTTGAAGCAAAATATGGTGAAACCATCACTGAGATGTATGATAGGTTTACCAAACTTCTGAATGAGGTGGTTATACTTGGTAAATTTTATGATTCTGAGGATAAAAAACACCAAGTTTTTTAGAGTCCTTCCTGAAGAGTGGGACAACAAAACAACTGCTATTAGGAAAACTAGTGACTTGGATGAAATAACTCTAGAAGAATTGTAGGGCAGACTCTATACATATGATTTAGAGATGCAACAGAGAAAGAATAAGAAATCTAGAAAAGTAAAATATGTGGCACTCTTAATTGAGTCTGAGAAAGAACAACAGGAAGAACCCAAGGAAACAAGGATCGAGAAATCAAAAAAAGAAGGGTAAAACAATTGTTGAGTCAGAGTCTACTGACACAGACTCTGGGTTTGATGATGAGATTGATTTGAGTTAAATGATGGAAATGTTTGCTAAGAATTTCAAAAGGATGAAATTCAACAAAAGAACTGGAAAATTTAGCAAGAGGCCAACTGTTAGGAATCTATGTATAACTTGATGATAACTTTAACATTAGAATCATAGAAACTTTAATTGATGTAACTAATCGATTGATATAAAATTTATAAATATCAATTGATCAGGAAACCATTTATCAATTGAAATATTTATCTGAATCAACTGATAATATGGATGATAGCATAGGTATACTTAGTCTACTTTAATTGATATGACTTAAGTCAACTGATATTATTCTCATCAATTGATACTAGAGTCGATTGATATAGGTCATCAACTGATGTAGAACTTAGACTATCAAATTGTAATTATTTGATGATAAGAAAATTATGCAAGTGAAGGATGATCAATTGATATGGAAGTATCAATGGATAGAAGATCAATTGATAAGAAGCCAAGTTAAATATTGAAGACCATCAACTAATATGAAGAACCATCGATTGATATATGGATTGATAACATATATCAATCAATAAGTCAACAGCTATTATCAATCGATGGATTTCAAGTTCAATCGAAGAAGAATATCAGTTGATGGATACAAAGAAGAATCAATTGATATGCTTAATAACAAATTATCAATTGATAGGGACTGCACAAAGAGATAAAATGTCATGAATCTTCAAACTAAAGCTCACCTATGGAAGACAGTCTACTCTGACTATGAAAACTCAAATGAAGCTATATTTCATAGGTTGAAGAACTTACTCAAAATAGCAAAAGGAAAATAGAAAAGATAGTTTAGTAACATTCCAAGAATAGATACTTTTGTTTTAATCTATTCTCGAGATTGTAAATACTCTTGTAATATATTAACAAGAGTGATAGCATTGTTAGAAAATATCAAAGTTAGAATATCATTCTGAATCAACTGATTAGCTTTAAAGCACTTTGTAAGAACATTTGATTTATTTTCTAAACATGTACAAGCAGTTAGGTTTTCTAAACCTAGATTATTTATATATACTCATGAAAAAACTAATCTATCAATAATTTTTAAATATCTTGTTCAATTTAAATTTCAGTTTCTATTGTTCTTTAAATCACTTATAAACACTCAAGACTACAAAAACAAATACTCAAAATCAAAATGTTTTAAGTATTTGTATTCAACTCCCATTCTATAAATACTATTCACTTTGTTCTGGGAAATAACAATTGGTATCAGAACGTAGGCTTTTAACATATAAAAAGTTTAAGATAAAGAGAAAGTCAATATGGGCCAAAACGATTCAGGTGTGAAAATTTCAGTATTGGAAAAAGATGAATACTTTGCATGGAAAATAAAAATGCACTTGCATCTACTTTTTCTTCACCCTTCATATGTTACCTGCATAGAGAAAGGTCATCATGTTCCCATGAAGCTAGTCACATGTGTAAACCCTGAGGGAACTCCTGCTTTTGACAAACATGTTCCAAAACTCATCACTGAGTTCACAGAAGAGGATGAAAAAAGGTGCTAAAGGATAAAAAGACCATGAATATCCTATTCAATGGTTTGGATAAAGATATGTTTGACAATGTTATCAACTATACAATATCGAATGAGGTATGTGATAGTCTTCAAACTATATATGAAGGGACTGAGCAAGTCAGGAAAAACAAGATGCAACTCCTGATTCAGAAACATGAATCTTTTCATTTTAAGAGTGGTGAGTCCGTCAATGATACCTGTAGTAAGTTCCAAAAGCTTTTGAATGGACTAAAACTATATGGTAGGGTTTATGCAACTGAAGATACAAACTTGAAATTTCTTAGATCTCTTCCAAAAGAATGGAAACTAATGACTATCTCTATTAGACAATCTCAGGACTTCAAGGATTATACTCTTGAGAAACTTTATGGTATTCTCAAGACATATGAGTTGGAAATACAGCAAGATGAAGAGATTGGGAAGATTCAAAGAAAAGATAAGACTATGTTTGATGTTAAAGGGAAATGAAGATAAGAAGGGGAATATTGAAAGTGGTTGTGTTGAAGGTTCTGTCATGGTGGCTATGAAGGAATTTATGCACTAGCGGAAGCATTGAATAACATTTATTTGCATATATTCCTATGTATACATACATATAGATACAAAACTATTTTATAAATTGAAGAATACCTCGATTGCTTTCCGGTAACAGCTAGAGAAGATCTTGTTCTTCAATCCTTGCAATCACTCCTCAAGTGTGGAGTGCTCTAAAGATATCCACCAAGAATCAAACTAAAAGATGAAGGAGGAGGCTATAGATGAAATTAGGGTTGCCTCCATTTTAAAATATTTCTCACAAAAATTAGGGTTGAAGTATTAGGGTTTATAATCATATATTTATAGGCAAATATCTCAGCTGAGATATTTTCTATAAATATCTTATTATTAATTCCCTTTTTAATTAAATAATCTTATTAATTAATTAGTTAATGATTAAAACTATTTTAATCATTAATTCCTTTTTCTAAACTCTTTTAGAAAATTATTCTCTCTTCATATTTAATTACTTTAATTAAATATTTAATTAATAATATTAAGATCTTATCTTAAATAATTTATAATCAATTAAATCTCATTTAATTAATTTATAAAATTTGCTAAGTAATTATTTATTTCATAAATAAATAATGACTAGCTATTATTAATTATTCCTTCATCTATAATTTAATCTCTTTTATGGTGTGACTCTTTATGTTCAATATTAAGTCGGTAGTAAAAATAAATAATAATAAATATTTTATTTATTATTTATATGAATTCTATTAATTCATTAAATATAATTAATCTGATTAATTATATTTATTCTACATCGTGAGTGATGCTTCTCAACATATCGCGACTATCCAGATAATACGAAATCATTGCTTAGAATACTTAGAACCTGTCAGTAATTAGTTACCGTACAATTAATTCCTTCTACCCTTCAATATCCCGATTAAACAAGGCATGGAACTCGTGTCAAGCCTATTTAATTTAATCATATGATTTCTTATTCATAATGCAAAGTTCCTTTTAATGCAAATTAGAAACTCTTTCTAATTTCATTCACTCTGGCCAGAGATTCCTGAACTTGCATATCTAAGAATAACATAGGATATTCACTTTCTTTACTGGAAGGGGCAGGTCCTTTATTGATCCGTTAACTATCTCCATACACAAATCACTATGCCAGGAATGGACCTAATGAATGTCCTAGAGACTAAGGACTAAACTAAAGCATAAATCATTGTATACGAGATTACTCTAACGATCTCAAGTCTAAGGATACTTGTACAACTATTTACTTAATAAACAACTATCGACACGTGAGTAAACTCCATTAGTTGTTCTACTTATCGAGTCATGTTCAGTGAACTTATTCCTTAATAAGCACCCACATACTAGATATAGTGTCACCACACAAATGTCTATGAGAACAGACATCCCCCTAAGAGAGCTAGCATAGTATGTACTGATCTTTACGGATTTACCAATTTCCAATTAGTTATCCTATGATCAGGAACTGTTTAAGTCTAAAGCTATTATCTTCTAGATCTCATTATTACAATCTCATTATAATTCTAGAAGCTTTGCTCTAAACTATGGAACATCATATTTAATACACTTCAAATAGATTAAGCCCGTAACATAACAAATAAATACTTTATTATTATCAAATAAAATTAAATAAGAGTAGCAGAAAGTTTTTCCTAACTCATCATACATGATTGGTTTTAGGTCAAACACTTTCAATCTTCCACTTGGCCTAAAGCCAATCACTCTGGTATCTAATACCCATCCGCTCCTTATGACGATCAAAATTTAACTGAGACAGCTGCTTCGTGAACGGGTCTGCTATGTTATTATGTGTGTCAACTCTTTCGATCTTGACATCTCCTCTTTCAATGATCTCCCTAATCAAATGAAACCGCCGCAATATATGTTTGGTATTCTTATGAGACCTCGGTTCCTTGGCTTGAGCTATTGCAGCGTTATTGTCACAATATAACACAATAGGCCCCTCTATGCCAGGAACTACTCCCAACTCAGAAACAAATTTTTTCATCCAAACAGCTTCCTTTGCAGCCTCACTTGCAGCTATATAATCTGCTTCTGCTGTGGAGTCAGCCGTCGTAGATTGCTTATGACTTCTCCAACTAATCGCCCCTCCATTTAGAGTAAACACATACCCTGACATGGATGTACTAACATCACACTCTGACTGAAAACTAGAGTCAGTGTAACCCTCTATTTTCAACTTAGACCCACCAAAAATAAGAAAAATATCCTTAGTCCTTCTCAAGTACTTAAGGATGTTCTTCACTGCTTTCCAGTGGTCTTCACCTGGATTTGACTGATATCTGCTAGTCACACTAATTGAGTGAGCAACATCAGGTCTAGTTCATAACATCGCGTATATGATAGATCCTATTGCCAACGCATAAGGAATCCTACTCATACGCTCTCTTTCTTCAGGTGTCTTAGGAGACATCTTGTCAGAAAGGGAGACTCCATGGCTCATCGGTATGAGACCTCTCTTGGAGTTTTCCATGCTAAACCTTTTAAGCATCTTATCGATGTACGTACCTTGGGTTAGACCTATCATTCTTCTTGATTTATCTCTATAGATCTTCATACCAAGAATGTAGGACGCTTCTCCCAAGTCCTTCATAGTGAAGTTCTTTGATAGCCACATTTTTACTGATTGCAGCATTAGTATGTCATTTCCTATTAAGAGTATGTCATCTACATACAAAATAAGAAATGTTACTGCGCTCCCACTAACCTTCTTGTAGACACATGGTTCATCTATGTTTTTGATAAAATCAAACTCTTTGATTGTCTCATCAAAACGAATGTTTCATCTTCGAGAAGCTTGCTTTAACCCATATATGGTTCGTAGTAGCTTACATACTAGATGTTCATTTAGTATGAAAATAAAACCCTCTAGCTGTGTCATATACACTTCTTCTTCAAGTTCCCCATTGAGAAAAGCCGTCTTTACGTCCATTTGCCAGATCTCATAGTCATAGTAAGCTGCAATAACAAGTAAAATCCGAATTGATTTGAGCAAGGCTACAGGCGAAAAAGTTTCATCAAAGTCAATCCCTTGTCTTTGTTTGAATCCTTTTGCCACGAGCCTTGCCTTGTAGGTCTCTACCTGGTTATTTGCTCCAATCTTTCTCTTGTATACCCACTTGCACCCTATAGGCTTCATATCCTTGGGTGCCTCTACCAAAGTCCATACTTGGTTGGCATACATGGAATCCATTTCAGATTTCATGGCACTCTACCATTTCTCTGAGTCAACGCTACTCACAGCCTCGTTGAAGGTCATAGGGTCATCTCCATCAATGACTGCCAATTCATTGTCATTCTCAATAACAAGGCCATAATACCTCTCAGGTTGGCGAGACACCCTTTGTGATCTACGGATGGGCTGTTCTACGGAAGGTCGTTCAATATGAACATGTGTTTTCTCTTGAACCGTATTAGTTTGTGCTTCATTAACTTCATCAAGTTCAATCTTGCTCCCACTATTCCCTTCAAGGATAAACTATTTTTCCAGGAAGGTAGCATGTCGGGAGACAAACACCCTTTGTTCGGTGTAAAAGTAATACCCTAAAGTCTCTTTAGGATATCCTACAAACCTACATTTCACAGATCGAGATTCTAGCTTATCGGGGTCAACTTTCTTGACATAAGCCAGACATCCCCAAATCTTAACGTGCTTAAGACTCGGTTTCTTTTCTTTCCATATCTCATACGGAATTTGAGGAACAGATTTGGAAGGCACCTTGTTCAATATATATGCTGATGTTTCCAATACATAACCCCAAAGTGATACTAGAAGATCTGTATAGCTCATCATGGATCGAACCATGTCCAACAAAGTTCGATTTCTCCTTTCGGATACTCTATTCAACTAGGGAGTGGCCGGAGGAGTCTATTGAGAGACTATACCATTTTTTTTGAGATAATCTAGAAACTCGCCACTTAAGTATTCACCTCCTCGATCTGATCGAAGGGTTTTAATACTATACTTGGTTTGTTTCTCTACTTCATACTTATATTCTTTGAACATTTCAAAGGCTTCGGATTTGTATTTCATCAAATACACATATCCAAATCTAGATCGATCATCTGTAAAAGTAATGAAGTATGAAAATCCACCCATGGCTTGCGTGGACATCGACCCACACACATCTGTATGTACCAATCCAAGCAACTCGGCAGCTCTTTCTCCATGTCCACTAAATGGAGATTTGGTCATTTTGCCTAACAGACAAGACTCGCATGTAGGATATGATTCAAATCAAAAGGTTCTAGTAACCCTTCCTTATGCAATGTCTTAAGTCTATTTTCACTAATATGACCAAGTCTGCAGTGCCACAAGTAGGTGGGATTTTCATCATCTCTTTTTCTTTTATTACTATATTCAATTTGAAGTAAACTATGTTCTACGTCACATACATACAAACCATTATTTAAAATACCAAAACCATAAAGAATATTATATCTAAAAATTAAACATTTATTATTCTCAATAACAAACGAAAAACCATCCAAGTCTAACATGAGAATAGAAATAATATTCCTCACAATTAAGGAAACAAAATAACAATTATCCAAAATAATAGTCTTGCCCGTAGGCATAAGTAAATCAAACGATCCTACAGCTACAACAACAACTCTTGCTCCATTGCCCATACGTAGGATCACCTCCTCTTCTTCAAGAGTCTTACTTCTCCTTAGTCCCTGCAACGAATTGCAAATGTGAGAACCACATGAGGTATCTAATACCCAAGTAGAAGTTTGATTAAGTGACATATTTAGTTCGATCATGAACATACCTGAAGCAGAAGTGGTAGTCTCACCACCCTTCTTTTTCTTCAACTCTGCAAGGTAAGCCTTACAGTTTCTTTT
Source organism: Oenanthe sinensis (assembly GCA_028671895.1). NCBI lineage: Eukaryota > Viridiplantae > Streptophyta > Magnoliopsida > Apiales > Apiaceae > Oenanthe > Oenanthe sinensis. The sequence continues at coordinate 44,138,316 of CM053803.1, forward strand.
CCAATGCCCACTTTGTTGCAGTGAAAGCAAACAACTTTGCTTTTGGGATCTTCAGCTTTTGGCGGAACTGGCCTTTTCTCACCTACCTTCTTCTTCTTCTTAGGAGGGCTCATCTTCCTCTTCTTAGGGTTAGAGCCTTCACCAATTAGAAGAACATAACTCTTCTTTGTGGGAAAATTCGACTCAGCAGTTTTCAGCATGTTATGGAGTTCAGGCAAGCTGACATCCAACTTGTTCATGTGAAAGTTCACAATGAACTGCGAGAATGAATCTGGAAGTGATTGCAAGACCAGATCTTGATTCAGCTCCCCATCCATGACAAATCCAAGTTGTCCAAGACGCTCAATCAAATTGATCATCTTGAGCACATGAACATTCACAGATGATCCCTCAGTCATCCTATAACGGAACAGCTCCTTCGATATCTCATATCGAGCTGTCCTTCCTGCCACATCATACAAATCTTGTAGATGCATAAGGATAGAGTGAGCATCCATATGCTCGTGTTGCTTTTGGAGCTCATCATTCATGGATCCCAGCATAACACACTGTACAACTGTTGCATCATCTATCCAATTACGATACACAATATGTTCATCATTATATGCATCCTGAGCAGGTTCAACAGGTTTAGGTGAGTCTAGTACATATTCCTTCTTCTCAATCCTGAGAATAATTCTCAGGTTTCGAAGCCAATCAGCATAGTTGGGACCAATTAATTTGTGTGCATCGAGCATGCAACGGAGTGATAGTGCAGAAGATATTTTGTATATAGTAAATCTGCAAATAATAAACACATAACAACATTTAGCAAATACTCTATTTCATTATCTAAAACATTATATGAATTGGGTCTTTATTCATAAGTGCCTCCCACTACTCTATCTAATTTCTATATCCCTTATTGAAATTAAGCATTCATAATGCTAGTGGGATAGGGATCCTATATTCCATCACACAACCTCGGCTGTAGCACGAAACGCCATGTAACGTTCAATAGGCAGACAACTCTTGTCAGCTACATCTCATGTTATTCCCTAATCTTACTTTAGCCTCTTGAATACTTGAGTCACGGCTGTGGCACGACAAACTCAATATTCTAAGTCAAGTCAATCCCAACATCTCGTATAATTAAACTAGTTTCAAATAGCCCACGGCTGTAGCACGTAACGACCATAAGATTCCAATTCATCATACACATCTCGTGTTATAGACAAGTATATCTTATTTCGGAAATAACGCCCTCGGCTGTAGCATGAAACGACAGAGTTTCAAAAACAAGAAATACTTTCTATTATGTTGGAAGGCTATGACCAACACAAGCCCTTTGTGTTTTATGGCCAATTACTAATTGATATTCTTTATATTTTAGGGGATTATATTATGTTACAATCATAATCATATTATAAGGAGATTCTTTTAGATTGGATTAAATAGTTCAAATCAACTATTGATACTTGGAGTCATCCCAGGCCAGGGGTGGAGCATTGTCAAGAGGCATCTCTTAATAACCCCCTTTCTTACAGATAGAACATCTGTTGTTTGACAGAATAATCCTTTCACTTAAGTTAAAAATTCATATTCAATCACGTGTTTCATAAACACAAAAATCTCATGATTGTATTCATAATATGTAAATTAAGGTCACGAAACAATTTCACTATTCTAGATTGTCTAACATACGCCTTATGTTAATTAAGTTCACCTAAATCTATCATCTCATGATAATTCAAGCATATATCACATATATATAATCACGAATAAACATAAGGTAGGCATGTTAAATCATATATTATAACATATAAGCATTATACATCTCTATGTATCACATGGTGTATTTAAAAGCAACTTAAAATAGTTAAAACTTGTTTTAAAACATTTTTGGAAGCTCTAAACAGTCCGAAACAATTTCAGAAAAATTATTGTAATATACCATTAGAACCGTCTCGGAAAAACGAATCCAACGGTATATTACACGCTCCATTCTAAGCTCCCACGCGCCCGCACGCGCCCCGAGAAGTTTTTGACGCATCCCCATGAGCGCACGCGCATGCAAGACACCCTGTCACGCATCTCGGGTATGCGTTACAAGCCAAAAACCTAGCTTGTAACGCATTCTACGCATGCGTTACACCTTTTTTTCCCCCAGATATTATTATTTAATTATGAATTAATTAAAAACAACTTTAAAAATCCATAATAAATAATATATTACTCAGAAAAATATTCTAAAAATACCTGGACGATCTAGAACACTTGTAGAACACATAAAAATATAAAATAAATTTTGAGGAACAGTAATGAATTAATCATAATTAAATCATTATTATTGCTTTCAAAATTCATAATAAATATTATACGCATCATAAAATTATGAAAATTTAACTGGACGATCTACAACACTTATAGAACCCAGAAAAATTATCAAAACAATTTTGACAAACAGTATCATATTAAGCATAATTAAAACATGATATTGCTTGTATAAATCATAATAAATACATACAGGCTCATAAAATTCTTAAACTTGACCACGAATCTATATGCATACAACCTATGCTCTGATACCATTGAAGGAATTTATGCACCAGCGGAAGCATTGAATAACATTTATTTGCATATATTCCTATGTATACATACATATAGATACAAAACTATTTTATAAATTGAAGAATACATCGGTTGCTTTCCGGCTACAGCTAGAGAAGATTTTGTTCTTCAATCCTTGCAATCACCCCTCAAGTGTGGAGTGCTCTAAAGATATCCACCAAGAATCAAACTAAAAGATGAAGGAGGAGGCTAGAGAGGAAATTAGGGTTGCCTCCCTTTTAAAATATTTCTCACAAAAATTAGGGTTGAAATATTAGGGTTTATAATCCTATATTTATAGGCAAATATCTCAGCTGAGATATTTTCTATAAATATCTTATTATTAATTCCCTTTTTAATTAATTAATCTTGTTAATTAATTAGTTAATGATTAAAACTATTTTAATTATTAATTCCTTTTTCTAAATTCTTTTAGAAAATTATTCTCTCTTCATATTTAATTACTTTAATTAAATATTTAATTGATAATATTAAGATCTTATCTTAAATAATTTATAATCAATTAAATCTCATTTAATTAATTTATAAAATTTGCTAAGTAATTATTTATTTCATAAATAAATAATGACTAGCTATTATTAATTATTCCTTCATCTATAATTTAATCTCTTTTATGGTGTGACTCTTTAGGTTCAATATTAACCCTGTAGTAGAAATAAATAATAGTAAACATTTTATTTATTATTTATATGAATTCTATTAATTCATTAAATATAATTAATCTGATTAATTATATTTATTCTACATCGTGAGTGATGCTTCTCAACATATCGCGTATCCAGATAATACGAAATCATTGCTTAGAATACTTAGAACCTGTCAGTAATTAGTTACCGTACAATTAATTCCTTCTACCCTTCAATATCCCGATTAAATACAAGGCATGAAACTCGTGTCAAGCCTATCTAATTTAATCATATGATTTCTTATTCATAATGCAAAGTTCCTTTTAATGCAAATTAGAAACTCTTTCTAATTTCATTCACTCTGGCCAGAGATTCCTGAACTTGCATATCTAAGAATAACATAGGATATTCACTTCCTTTACTGGAAGGGGCAGATCCTTTATTGATCCGTTAACTATCTCCATACACAAATCACTATGCCAAGAATGGACCTAATGAATGTCCTAGAGACTAAGGACTAAACCAAAGCATAAATCATTGTGTACGAGATTACTCTAACGATCTCAAGTCTAAGGATACTTGTACAACTATTTACTTAATAAACAACTATCGACACGTGAGTAAACTCCATTAGTTGTTCTACTTATCGAGTCATGTTCAGTGAACTTATTCCTTAATAAGCACCTACATACTAGATATAGTGTCACCACACAAATGTCTATGAGAACAGACATCCTCCTAAGAGAGCTAACATAGTATGTACTGATCTTTACGGATTTACCAATTTCCAATTAGTTATCCTATGATCAGGAACTGTTTAAGTCTAAAGCTATTATCTTCTAGATCTCATTATTACAATCTCATTATAATTCTAGAAGCCTTGCTCTAAACTATGGAACATCTTATTTAATACACTTCAAATAGATTAAGCCCGTAACATAACAAATAAATACTTTATTATTATCAAATGAAATTAAATAAGAGTAACAGAAAGTTTTTCCTAACTCATCATACATGATTGGTTTTAGGTCAAACACTTTCAGGCTAATGATGCTGTTGAAGAATTATCCAAAGGAAAAGGAAAGGACAAATATGAGGAAAGTGGAGCATGCTCTTAGGATGATTTAAATGAGATTGATGAGCACATTGTTTTTCTGTCAAGGAAGTTCTCAAAATTAAAATTCAAGAGAAATACAAATGCCCATAGGCCTGGATCCCATTTTAGAAATGACAACCAAAACAAAAATTTAGTTGATAGGTCAAAATTTAAATGTTTTAACTGTGAATTGGTTAGTCATTTCTTAAATGAGTGCAGAAAGCCAAAAAAGAAAAGAAGTCAAAGTCATATGATGGCATTGATTATAAGAAAAAGTACTTTGATCTTCTCAAACACAAAGAAAAGGACTTTGTTACTGAAGAGAAAGACTAGGCTGTTGAGGATAGTGATTCTGAAGAATTCATAAATCTAGCTCTAATGGCCAACCATGAAGAGGAAGAAGCTAGTTCATCATTGAATCATGTATTAGCTACTAACTTTTTTGAGCTTTTAAAAGTTGAATGCAATAGTACCAGAAATGAAATGTCTAATGAACTATACAAGTTGCATGTCACTGTGAATTCTCTAAACAAAGAAAATCTCAAGTTAAAGAACACCATTGATGCCTTAAATGAGAGAAATGCATTTCTTGAATATGAACTTGTTTGTTTAGATAGATTTAAGCAGGAAAGTAAGGATGCTAGGGATGAACTAGTGAATAGTCTAAGAAGAGAAGAATTGTTAAAAGAATATTTAACTAGAGAAACTGAAACCATTAACAAATGGAATAGGTCTGCTAAAACTGCCAAACAGATCATTGATGTTCAGGGTTTGGACACTCTAGGAGAATCCCCTAAATCTGTAGGTAAGTCATTAGTTGAAACCTCAATAAATAAATATCAATCAACTGCTAATCCTTTATCAATCGATAAGGATTATCAATCGATTGATGCTGAATCAATTGATCAGCACCATTGACAGGTAAATCATCAATGGCTAACAAAAAGAACAAGTTTAACATCCCTATTAAATTTATGAAGGAAACTAAAACCAAGAATCAAGTTGAGACTAAGGTTGAAAAGATCAATATTGGTAGCTTATCTAAGAAACAGTTGAAAGTTAAATTAGAAGAGATAACACATGTTGGAGTCATTCACCCTAGGTCTGAGAAAAAGAAAAAGAATAGGAATGAGAATGTAGGCATAAACAAGCACAATAATTACACTCCTGATATGTATGCACCTAGAAAGGTTTGTGATAAATGTGGTAGTGTAAATCATTTGTCTATACATTGCAAGAAATAAAAGAATTCCATACTTGCAAATGTTTTCAATACACATGCCATGTTTGCAAATGCCCTGCTTGCCGATCATATGCTCATGAATTCCATGTCTTCTAACATGGTTTCACCAAATGTTCATATGCCATGTGCACAAGTTCCATACATGTATAATCCATTCTTTGCATATGGCAACATGAACATGCCTGGAATGCCATATAATATGCATGTAACTATTAACACTCATGCTAAAGAAACTGTTAAATCTGAAATTTTGCATGATATTTCTGCCATGAGTTCCAAGGTGTTTGAATCTAAAAAATAAACTCCCAGAGTTAAAGTGGATTTAATCCCACCAAAATAGAAGGAACCAAAGTTGGCAACCAAGGCTCAAGCTGCAACTAATAAAGGAGGACCAAGGTAACTTGGATAACAAAAGTAACTTGATTGTTTTAATTATATGCAGGAAAATAGGAGGAAAAATCTATGGTATCAAGATAGTGGATGTTCTAGGCACATGAAAGAAGATATATCCCTGCTCACAAAGTTTGTGGAGAAGGCTAGTCCATAAGTTACTTTTAGAGATAACAACAAAGGTTTAACTATAGGATATGACTCAATTGCAAGTGAAAATGTTATCAATGAACTTGTAGCACTAGTTGATGGATTGAAGCACAATTTGCTGAGTATTAGTCAACTATGTGATAATGGAAATGGTGTGTGGTTTTCAACTAGATCATGCATCATAGCCAATAAAGAATCTGGTGAAATTCTCTTAACTGGTGAAAGAAAAGAAAATGTCTATATAGCTGATTTCAACTCTGTAACGGCAAATTCAATGACATGTCTACTCAGCAAGGCCAATACAGATGAGAGTTGGATTTAGCACAAGAAGCTAGCCCATTTAAATTTCAAAGACATGAATCAATTGGTTAGAAAGAATTTGGTTAGGCGAATTCTAAAGATGGAAATCACTAAGGATGGACTATGTGATTCCTGTCAAAAAGGAAAAGAAAGGAAAACATCATTCAATTCAAAGTCAGAATCATCAATTAATAAGCCTCTGGAATTATTGAAAATGGATTTATTTTGTCCTGTCATCATCATGTCTATTTCCAAAAAGAAATATGCCTTAGTAATTGTGGATGACTTAACAAGATACACTTGGGTACATTTCTTACACTCCAAGGATGAGGCAAGCAAATTCATTATCAATCATGTGAAGAATGTTGACAATGGCACTTAATGGAAGGTCAAGAAAATAACAAGAATGACAGAATTCTATGAAGAAAAAGGTATCACTCATCATTTTTATGCACCTAGGACTCAACAACAAAATAGAGTTGTTAAAAGGAAAAATAGGACCTTAATTGAAGCTGCTAGAACTATGTTAGAAGAAGCAAAACATCCTAGCTATTTCTAGGTAGAAGCAATCAACACTGCATGTTACATTTAGAATATTTCCATGGTCAATTAATTAAAAGGCAAAACTCCATATCAATTGTTGAAGAAAGAAGAGAAGCCAACAATTAATTTTCTTCATGTCTTTAGCTGCAAATGTTTTATCCTTAAAAATCAAGGCGAAAATTTTGGAAAATTTAAAGCCAAAGCTGGCGAGGCTATATTTATTGGATATGGAATAACAACCAAAGTTTACAGAGTCTACAATCTTTAGATGACACATTATCATAGAATCTATGCATGTAGTGTTTGATAATAAGAAGATTCAAGGGTTGTTTGATGAAGGATGACATGACTTATTGCATTTTGAAAATGAATCAACTGGTAATGGTGAAGAAAGTGATGATGATGTGGAAATTCCAAGAAATCAAGTACCCAGAAATTCCCCATTAATTGATGTCAATACATCAACAGATAACTTATCAGTTGACAATTAAAGTTTTGTGAAAGCATAGAGATAGAGAGAGTTCTTGTGAGAAATATAGAGAAGCTGCTAGAGTTTGTGTACACTTTAGGAGAGTTTGTATTTACACATCAATAATACAAATAATATTCATTCATATCTTTGTGTTTGATCTTTGTTCTTAATTTAAATCTTTAATTCGTATTGAGTTGATTTTAATCAGATAGAAAAAGTACACAAGTATTCAACCCCCCTTCTACTTGTGCAATTGGGAAAATAGAGGATTCTGAAATAATTAATCACATCACAATGATCATGATAATTCTAATGATTATTAAACATTATCCTTAAGGACAAACTTTCCACTACAAAATATATGGACCAAAAGTCATCCCTTTGAGTTCATTATTGGAGATGCAAATAATGATGTCAAAACTAGAAGTGTAACTCAAAATGAATGCTTCTATAGCCGTTTTCTGTCTCAAGAAGAACCAAAAAGGATTGAAAAAGCCTTGAATGATCCTGATTGGATAATGGCTATGCAAGAAGAATTGAATCAGTTTGAAAGAAACAAGGTATGAAAGCTGGTGCCTAAACCAAAGAACAAGCCTGTTATTGGTACAAAATGGGTGTTCAGAAATAAAATGGATAAATCTGGTACAGTGACAAGAAATAAAGCAAGATTGGTGGCAAAGGGCTACTCACAAGAAGAAGGCATAGATTTTGATGAAACATTTGCACCTGTTGCAAGGTTAGAAGCTATCAGAATCTTTCTAGCATATGATGCCCATGCTAATTTCAAGGTCTATAAGATGGATGTGAAAAGTGCTTTTCTTAATAGAGAATTGGAAGAAGAATTATATGTGGCACAACCTCATGGTTTTGTTGATCCTGTTCATCCTGGATTTGTGTACTATCTTCTCAAAGCACTGTATGGATTGAAACAAGCACCTAGAACCTGGTATGACACATTATCTAAATTCTTAATTAAGAATCACTTTACAAGAGGTACTGTTGTTAAAACTTTCTTTCATAAAAATGTCAATGGTTCTATTATTCTCGTTCAAATCTATGTAGATGACATTATTTTTGGCTCAACTGATAAGAAACTTTGTCAAAAGTTTGCTAAGTTGATGTAGGGTAAATATGAAATGAGCATGATGGAGAACTTACCTATTTTCTTGGTTTGCAAGTCAAACAAGTTAAAGATGGTATTTTCATAAATCAAACTAAATATATTTCTGACATATCAAGGAAATTTGATTTAAATGTATGTTCTTCTGCAAAAACGGCCACTACAACTAAAATTGAATTGAATACTAAGGAAGCTAAAGTGGACATTTTAAGTTATAGAGGCATGGTTGGCTCATTACTATATTTAACTGTAAGTAGGCCAGATATAATGTTTGCTACATGTCTTTGTGCTAGGTTTCAGGCTGATCATAGAGAGTCTCATTTGGTTATTATAAACAGAATTTTCAGATATCTCAAAGGAACACCAAATCTTGGCATTTGGTATCCTAGAGACTCTGGATTTGATCTAATTGGTTATTAAGATGCAGAATATACAGGTTGTAGAATTGACATAAAAAGTACAACATCCACTTGTCAATTTCTAGGAAATAAGCTTGTATCATGGTTTAACAAGAAGTAAAATTCAGTGTCTACATCCACAGCAGAGGCTGAATATATTGCTGCCGGAAGTTGTTGTGCACAAGTGTTATGGATGAGGAATCAATTGTTTGATTACGGTTTTAACTTAAACAAAATTCTAATACTTTGTGACAACACAAGTGCCATTGCCATTACTGAAAATCCAGTTCAACACTCAAGGACCAATCCATAGACATAAGGTATCACTTCATTAGGAAAGATGTAATGAATGGTATTGTTGAATTACATTTTGTACCTAGTGAAAGACAACTTGCAGACATTTTTACTAAACCATTAGATGAATCTACTTTCAATAGATTGGTCTGTGATTTAGGTATGCTTAACTATGTTTAATCTTTTAAATGTCTGACAAGTTATTTGTTTTAGTAATTTTTAGACTGTATCCATTGATTATGTTAATTTGTTGATTTTTCCATAATCAATTGATAAATATTTTAATTATCAATGGATATTCTCAGCTATCGACAGATAAATATATCAGTTGATGATATATTTGTTTATCTATGGATAGTACTACTTGTCGATGGATAAGCTTGTTATCAATCGGTGGCATGGAAGTTTTAGGGTCCATGTCATCAATCGACCTGTACTAAATCTAGCCGTTGATTACTTATTTTATCAATTGATGAATACATACAACCCTGTATGTATAACAATCGATTGCTCAAATTAGTAATTCTTTCATTTACCTTTTTATTCCAATAGTCAATTGAGTTCCATTTTGAGAAAGAAATCGATCGAGAATTCAGTAAATATAAATAGTGGGATTAAAATTTCTTTTAATTCTCATTTACTTTTTCTAACCGCTTTTCTATCTCTCTCTCTCTCTCTACGAACTCAATTCTCTTAATCCCTAATTTTCTCTGTTCTCATGCTCTTTCTCCAATCTACTAATCTCTCTCAAGTGTTTGCGATTACTCTCAACTGCAAAGAAATGGCATCTTCATCTGCCTCATCTTCCAAGAAAGTTTCACAAGAAGGATACTACTATTAATTGAACAATTTTATTGCATGCACGGTTATGGAAGAAGCACCTAAAAGCTTTCATCTAATGATGAGATTCTTGGAGAGTAGCAAGGCGAGGACAACTTTGAGTGAAGCACCAAGAATTGTTTGTAAATTGGTGGAGGAATTTTTTAGGAATTTATATATAACTTGATGATAACTTTAATCTTAGAATCATAGAAATTTTAATTGAAGTAACTGATCAATTGATATGAAAGTTATAAATATCGATTAATCATGAAACCATTTATCAGTTGAAATTTTTATGTAAATCAAGTGATAATATGGATTGTAGCATAGGTGTATTTAGTCTATTTCAATTGATAAAGTATAAGTCATTTGATATTATTCTCATCAATTAATACTAGAGTCGATTTATATAGGTCATCAACTGATTTGTAATTTAGACTATAAAATTGTAATTATTTGAAGACAAGAAGATTATGCAAGTGAAGGATGATCAATTGATATGGAAGCATCAATGGATAGAAGATCAGTTGATAAGAAGCCTAATCAAAGATTGAAGACCATCAAGACCATCAACTGATATGAAGACCCATCTATTGATATATCGATTAATAACTTCTATCAATCGATAAGTTATCATTTATCAATCTATGGATATAAAGATCAATTGAAGAAGAATATCAGTTGATGGATAAAAGGAATAATCAATTGATATGCCTTACAACAAATTATTAATTGATTGAGAAAACACAAATTGACAGACAAAAGCACACCTATGGAAGACAGTTTATGATGACTATGAAGACTTAAGTTGAAACTGTCTTTCCAAGTCTGAAGTACTTTTCCCGAAAAGTAAAAGGAAAGATAGATTAGAAACAATCCTAGTTTAGATTAATTATTTTAATACTCTTTCTATGTATTGTAAACACACTTGTACTATATAAACAAGTGTGGTATCATTGTTAGAAAATGACTGAAGTTAGACAATATTTAGAATTAACTGTTCAGGCCTTAGAGCACTTTGTAAGATCAGTTGATTCATTTTTCTAAGTTTGTAAAAAGCAGATATATTTTATTAACCTAGATAATTTGAGCAAAAATATACATTGATGGAAAAACCAATCCATCAGTAATTTTAAACATTTTTATTCAAATACTTTTCAGTTTAATTGTTCATATATTTTCTCTCAAACACTCATAACTACAAGAAAAATTATTAAAATAAAAAGTTTTGATAATTTGTATTCAACACCCCCCATTTCTACAAATTATATTGACATTATTCTGGAAAATAACAGAATTCTGGGCTACTATAAAGGTTGCCAAGGACTACTCAACCATTTCATTTACTTGCCAGGGAGATAAGTACATTCTTACTACTCTTTCTATTAATGAAGTCTTAAATTTGTCTGCTAATAATACTGATAAAGCACCAATAGATGAAGAAATTAGAAAAATGCTTAGGTCTGTTAATTATGTGGAACCTGACATTAGCTTAGGTCATGTTGTTAGGAAACGTCTTAGAAAGGAGGGGCCTTATTTCTTTGATGCCATAATAAAATGCTTAGTGGTAAAATTAGCAATTTTGATGCAATAACAACTAGCATGCAAGAGATAGCCTATGATATTTTATTTGATAAATATTTTAATTTATCTTCAATAATCATAAAAGAAATTGTTGCAAAATTAGGTGATAAATCTAATAGGTCTAACCATATATATTATGCTAGATTTATTATGTTGTTTATTAACCATTTTGTGAAGGACATTGAAATCACAATGGAGACAGAGACACTGGAATGCTGGGTCCAAAACAAAAGGGTCTTGAAAGACTTGGTAAGGATCAATCTTCATTGTAATGTGGAATTGATCTACCCACCTTTTGTTCAGGTATTTATTTCTAACCTTACTTCTTCTCAACCTGAATCTTCTTTGCCTTATGTGGCTATGAAGGGTGTTAGCAATGACCCCAACCCTCCTACCCAAGCCACACAAACTACTTCTAAACCCAAGTCTAAAAGGCCAACCTTAATGGGTTCTCAAAAACCTGTTGTTGAAAAATTAAGAAAAAGAAAAACTCCAAGTGATGATAGATTAGTTGGAGGAGTTATAGGTGGGGGAACTAGAGAAAATCAAGGAACCTAGAAGCATAAGAAGAGTGAGGGTTTGCAACCCAAGCCAAGCTACTCCACAGTCTCCCAAAAGGCTGTGGATGTTAATTAGAAAACTACCACATCCCTATTGCCATCCTCTCAAAAGGATGTCAATATTGAAAAGAACCCTCAACTAGGGGCATTCAACCAATGGGAGGACACACAAGCCAAAACCCCTAAATCCTATGAGAGAAGAAGGAAGAAGGTAACATTTGCACATGGGGACTCACACACTGCAAAGCCACATAAAACTGTGGTGTAGCCTTCATTTTCTCAGATTGATACATCTCCAATAAATGTGGAGATGCAGTCCCACTCTTTATCTATTTCTATTCCCATCTCTCTTTCTCCACCTCAACAAATTTCTTTAGAAAATGTTTTGATAGACAATCTTTTAGGATGAGATCCAGAAGAGGGAGTGAGTGAGGTCATTCCTAATTCTTCCAGAAATGACAGTGAAAAACATGAGGGGCCCACCTTAGAAGGTGCATAAGATATGAATAAGGGAGATATGAGGTCCAAGGATGAGATCCTGAAGAAATATAGAGAGATGAGTGAGAGTGATTTAAAGATTATTCAATATGCATAGGAATCAGAAAATGAACTGATGAAATAGGAGGAAGAAGTGCAGGAGATAGGGGATTTCCTAATATAAATGAAGCAAGTGGGAGTGAGAGTTGAGCACATAAAGAGACAGAGAAGTTGGAGGATGTTGCTGTAGAAGAGGAGGAGGTTGATGCTGATGACTTGAGTCCAAGCAACTTTATTCATCCTGATCCAAGATATCAAAATTTGGCCACTTCAAGCAACATGAATGTAGAATAAATTTTGGGGATTGAGCACACAGAACAAAGGACTAGGAATTTCAAGAAGAGTCTAGTCAATGTAACAGATGTTTTCCATATGACACCTGAGGATTTTGAGGAGGATTCTGATGAAGAACCTTGGATGAGTATAAATGAGGGATCTCTAGAGGCTACTGAAACTGATATTCTTTCTCAATACAAGAGGGCAACGATGAAAGTAAAAATTATAGATCCCACTCAAAGGAGAATTACACAATGTATGAGGGATCAATTGAAGATTCAAAGATGACAGTGACAGGGGTCAAAAGAGAAATGGATATTTTTAAGGGATCTATCATATCTAGCAAGGATGCTCTAGAAAGAAGGTTAGATGAAAAACTCCTTATGAACATACTAAGCCAGATGAAGGATAAACTCTTCAAGGAATCCAAAAACTTCAATGACTTGGAGAAGAGGGTGTCATCCATGGAGTTTAAAATTGATGATATCATCATAGGTCAAGCCCTTCATGCCTCAATTCTTCAGAAATTTCTAGACAGGATGCCTCCACCACCTCACCTTGATGATAGTGAAAAGGGGGAGAAGTAAAAGGATAATGATAAGGATGAGAATGGTGATGGTGATGTTGGTGAAAATAATGCAAATATAGTTGCTGGAAATAGCAACAAGGCTGGAAGAAGTGGAGCAAGTGGCAGTAACAAAGGTCAATCTTCAAAATAATCTAAGTCAATCAAAGATAATTTGGAACAGAAAAAGAGAGAGGCTAAGAAGTTTGAAGATGATCTAGAAACTAGAAGAATTTCTAAAGAAAAGGAAAGTCAGGAGATGATTATAAAGGAAAGGAGAAAATTTGAAGAGTTGAAGAAAAACACTGAGTTGGTAACCAAGGCTGCTCAAACAGGCAATTTGGATAAATTCATTGCATACACCAAAGCTATAAATGAATGTGTAAAGGAGGCTGCCAAGGAGGTCAACATAAATGAAGAAGAATTTATTCAATTAGATCAGGAAACTCTTAAAGAAACAAAGAAAGGAAAAAAAATAATGGTTGAAGAAGTGAAGAAAAAGAAGAATGAACCAGTTGGACAGAAGCTACTGAGTTCTTCCATCACTACAAGATTCAAGGATGCTGCAAGATTTGAAAAGGAGAATGAAGAAATTGTAAGGCAAATAGAGTTGGAGTGGAACATGGAAGATACGATGGAGGAACAACTACTATGGAAAAAGAGAAAAGTTGCAATGGCCAAGAAAAAGTCAAGTACTCCTAAGGCTGTGGTTCAGGAAAAACCATAGGTTGTTCAAGAGGAAATAAAGGAGGAAGTGATGATTGAAGGATACAAATTGACAGGAATACTAGATATATGTTAGAAAGGATTGATATGAGTAAGGACTCATCATGCAACCTCTAATCATGAAGAATCTATGAGGTTGAAGTATGAGAATGGCACAAAAAACTCCTACTCAATGAAGGCGATAATGAAGATGGGCTACAATGTTCTACAAACTATACTACCTCTTCTCAACAAAAGGTAAAAACTCAATGTTACAATTGCTTAGGAAATTTAATATCAAATCACCAATCTAAGGAGGATAAAAGTTGAAGATGAACCTGATTCACCCCTCAAATTGTGGAAGTTTCAAGTCAAAAAGGTGGTTTTAGAGCCAAAGTATGCTATGATTTTTACAGATGTGGAAGATAATACAAATTACTTTGATATTTGTAAATATCTAGATAAATCATAGATGAAGAAATTTTATATCTGATGAGGCAACTTGGGGAAACTGATGAGGATGAGACGATTCTGAGAAGTTCCTTCATGAGGCAATTAAAGGAAAATGCTGAGAAGAAGAAGAAGTAATTGAAGATTGAAGATTATCAAGGAGTGAAGGAATTGGAGCATCTTACAGAAATGATTCATCATCTGGTACCTCTAAAATTTAAAGTTCTTTTAAGTTTCATGATTCTATTTGAATAACTTTAGTTAAGGGTTTTGTTATTATCAAGTAGATTTATGCCTGTTAATGTCACAGAGACAAATAGGGGGAGATTTTTACGAATCTATGTATAACTTGATGATAACTTTAATCTTAGAATCATAGAAAATTAATTGATGTAACTGATCAATTGATATGAAATTTATAAATATCAATTGATCAGGAAACATTTATCAGTTGAAATGTTTATCTTAATCAACCGATAATATGGATGGTAGCATAGGTATACTTAGTCTACTTCAATTGATATGGCTTAAGCCAATTGATATCATTCTCATCAATTAATACTAGAGTCGATCGATATAGGTCATCAACTAATGTATAACTTAGACTGTCAAATTGTAATTATTTGAAGATAGGAAAATTATGCAAGTGAAGGGTGAACAATTGATATGGAAGCATCAATGGATAGAAGATCAATTGATAAGAAGCCAAGTCAGAGATTGAAGACCATCAACTGATATGAAGACCCATCGATTGATAACATCTATCAATCGATAAGTTAACAGCTATTATCAATCGATGGATTTCAAGATCAATTGAAGAAGAATGTCAGTTGGTGGATACGAGGAAGAATCAATTGATATGCTTAACATCAAATTATCAATTGATAGGGACTGCACAAAGGGATAAAATGTCAGGATTCTTCAGACTAAAGTATACCTATGGAAGACAGTCTACTCTAACTGTGAAGACTCAAATGAAGCTGTCTTTCTTAGGTTGAAGAACTTAGTCAAAATAGAAAAAGGTAAATAGGAAAGATAGTTTAGTAACATTCCAAGAATAGGTATTTTGTTTTAACCTATTCTCGAGATTGTAAACACTCTTATAATATATAAACAAGAGTGGTAGCATTGTTAGAAAACATCAAAGTTAGAATATCATTCTGAATCAACTGATCAGCCTTAGAGCACTTTGTAAGAACAATTGATTTATTTTCTAACATTTCAAAAGTAGTTAGGTTTTAAAAACCTAGATTATTTGAGCAATACATATACACTGATGGTAAAACCAATCCATCAGTAATTTTTAAATATCTTGTTCAATTTAAATTTCAGTTTCTATTATTCTTTAAATCACTTATAAACACTCAAGACTACAAAAACAAATACTCAAAACCAAAAAGTTTTAAGTATTTGTATTCAACCCCCCTTCTACAAATACTATCGACATTGTTCTAGAAAATAACATCGACATTCAAAAAGGAAGATGAAAAAGTTGAGAAAAGCAAGAGCACCATAATCAAGCTTGACAAGGCAAAAGCCAAGTGTTTCAACTATAGAATATTGGGGCATTTTACTAGTGAGTGTAGAAAGGCTAAGAATCAAGGCAAAGGAAAGGCACTCATCTCAACAAGAAAGGATTGGGAAGATTCAAGCTCAGAGGATGAAATAGATTATGAAAATCTAGAATTGATGGTTGTCTCCTCAGAAAAATCAGAATATCATAAAGAACCTTCATCTTCAAAATCTCTGGTATCAATCTTCTTTGCTGAATTTTTACTTAATTTAGACTCTGATGGTGTAAAGATTGTTCAAAGTGATGCTAAAAAGATAATGACTAATTATAGATCACTCACTAGTGATAATAATAGGTTAACAGAAGAAAACCTTATCTTGATGAGTAGGAATAACCACCTTATGTTTGTTATGAATTTCATTATCTTATCTTGATGAGTATGAATAATCTTATCTTATGAGATTGATCTGAGTCAAATGATGGCTATATTTGCTATGAATTTCAAAAGGATGAAATTCAACAGAAGAACTGGAAAATTCAGTAAACGACCATCATTTAAGAAGGAAGATGAAAAGGTTGAGAAGAGCAAAAAACCATAACCAAACTTGGCAAGGCAAAAGTCAAATATTTAAACTGTGGAATATTGGGGCACTTTGCTAGTGAATGCAAAAAAGCAAAAAATCAAGGCAAAGGAAAGGCACTTCTCTCAACAGGAAAAGATTGGTTAGATTCAAGTTCAGAGGATGAAATTGATTATGAAAATTAAGCATTGATGGCTATCTCCTCAGAAAAATCAGAATCTCCCAAAGAACCTTCATCTCCTAAAACTCAGTGAACCGGGGTAAATAAAGTAACCCTAATCCTGGATAGTGGATGCTCAGGACACATGACTGGAAAGAAATCTTTGCTTATAGACTTTGTGGAGATGGGTAGCCCAGAAATATCCTTTGGAGATGGAAACATATGACTGTATTCCCAGTTGCACAAGTAGAAGGGGGGGTTAAATACTTGTGTGCTTTTTGTGCCTGATTAAAATCGACTCAGTATGAATTAAAGCCTTGAATACAGAACAAAGATTAAACACAAAAATATGAATGAAAACTGTTTGTATTATTGATGTGTAAATATAAACTCTCCTAAGGTATACACAAACCTTAGCAGTTTCTATGTGTTTCTCGCAACAAATCTCTCTATCTCTATGCTCTCAAAAACTTTGACTTAATTCACACTTTTTAATTAGGTTATATAGAGTGTTTATATAGGGAGCTTCCTGTCAACTAATAATAGAAAAAAATTACAATAGAAATATAAGTCCTAATTATTATCTGACAGTTTCCTTCTGCAATTCTCCTTCATTCCCATAACATATCTGTAATATTTTTGGCTTTATCTTTGAAGACTTCCCTTTTCTGTAATCATCTTCTAAATTCAGCTTTTACTTCATAGACTCTAAAATCTTCAGACTCTGCCAGACTATAGACTCTGATAGACTATAGACTCTGATCATTTGTAGACTCTGACCGATTGTAGACTCCAGTAGTCTATAGACTCTGATCACCTCCTAAACTCTGATCTTCATCCAGACTCTGGTTTTACTTTTTACCAAAAATCTTCAAAGTACAAGAATATTGACTAACCAGACTCTGATTATAAAATTTTAGAGACTAGAAAGACTTATTATAAATAAGCTATGCTAAATCATGTTCTAGTATTTTGTACATCGTCAAATGAGTATATTCTTAACAATCTCCACTATTTATGCTTTATAAAAAGTAAGCATAAATGAAGGTTTGATGATGTCAAAACTAAAGAATGAAACGATTAATCTAGAACAATAAAATTGTATAAGGAAAAATAATTACTTCTCACTTAATCTTCTCAAAGGCTGGATTATTCTTCAAAAATGAATTCGGCATATTTTCCTGCACAATAGCAAGAGCTTCACCAACATACTTCTTTAATTTCTTCATTTCTTCATTTGAGCATTTGATTTGACAAAAAGCTGCTCTCGGATCATTTGCACTACTTTCTTGTTCCTTCAAATCCTTCAACATTAGAACACTAACTTTCTCACTCATAGGTTGAAATCCAAAGTAATGACCCATATCCTCTTGAAATTTAATTTTCTTTTCTTCTACTGGCATGACTTAATCATTTCCTTTAGCATCAACATATTTTAAAGAAAATTTGTCCATCTGTCAATTTGCCTGTCTATGCAGAGTCAGTTTCCTGTCAATTTCTTTGAACCATTTGTGAGTGACAGCCTCTTTGCTTTTACTTACTTCATAAGCTATTTGTAGGAGAAATCTAATATACTACAATTCCTAAGCCTGTTTGAAAAAGATGAAATTTGATTGACATATTCATCTAACAGATCCTCCTTCCATGAAGTAAATAAGCATCTCATTTTTTACTTTCTCTGTACCTTCTGACATCTTTCTTTCAAAAAATTATAAATAATTTGAGCAGATACCACTTTGTTTAAGTGCTTTTGTGTGATCTTTTCAAATTGCCTATCTGTCAAGGATTGAGGATCCCTGGATAGAGTTGTTGTTCTATTAATATTTGATTCTTCAAAGCCTCCAAGTCCTGTCTTCTTTTTGGCTCTTCGTTGCAGATTAGATTGACTACATTGCCAGTAAGTAGGTTCTTTGGCCTCATCAGAGTCTGACTTCTTCTTTTGCTTATCAGAGTCTGACTTAGACCTTAACTTCCCATGTCTAGTCCTTGACTGGTGTGTTTAAGATTTTAATAATATAGCCACTCCAGAATGTTTGAGTGGTACACCACCAGGACCCCTAGGACCATGGAAACTATTACCGCCATCATCACCATCTCTCCTCCTTTTAACTCTCTTTTTCTCATCCTTGCATACATCATCCTTATTTCTCCTGGAGGAATCACCTTTCTTCTCCCCCTTTTTGACCTCATCACTACCGGTGACAGCCAACATAATTTGTTCAAGTATTGTGGAGATATTGGCATGTGCAGCAATCACTAAGTCAACCTTGGTAGTTAGAGCAGAGACTGTGGTTTAAAGTTGAGCTTGATTTGCAGTAATATCATCAATAGTATCCTTGAAAGATACCTCTTTGGATAATTGAAGGGAATGGATTCTATCAAATTGAGTCTTGAGAAGAGAAGTAGTATTATCAACATCAGTAAGTTTGGTTTGAATATGAGATATATCCTTCACCACACTAGCCAAATGGGCAGTAAAATTCTTTGTCTTAATCCGAACATCTGCATCAATAGCTTTATCTGCTTCACCAGAAAAGTGACCATGTTCTTATAAAAAAGATTTTTTCTGAAAAGCCTTAAGTCTTTCAGACTGGTGAATACCCAAAATGCAGTCAAAAGTTGCTTTATCATCTATGCCCTTTTGTTGTGCAGAATCCCAAGATCGAGGAAACACCTGATCAAAATAAACAAAAGATGGATTAACTTGTCCATCATCCTCAGAAGTGCAATTGTCATCAACAGGCTCAATCTTGGTAACTAGAGGTGTAGACTCTGGTGGTGTAGACTCTGAAACTGCAATAGGGACTATAGACCCTGACTCTTCCTTAGAGTGATCAGAGTCTGTAGACTCTGGAAGGTTAGCCCTTATAGGCATGATCAACCGTGCTTCTTCTACTTCAATTTTGCAGTCTCAGTTGGAATGATAGTTGGATCCACCAAAGCCTCCATGACTCTTTCTTCTCTTCTTGCTAGAGAATCCACCAAATGATTTTGTGGTCTTTGTGTGAATGAATTTTGTATAGCTAGAGCCTCCTCCTTTTTTCTAATCTGCATTATTAAAAGAAAAGAATTTTGATCCATCCCCTTCCCCAAATCATTGGACTAACTCTTAGGAAAATCTTGATCCCAATAAGTGAAGCTAGGTTCAGGATACCCTAATCTCTCATCCTCGCAGTGGGGTTGGGCACCCACTTTCTCTTTCTCATTTAGGCTCTCTACAGCCTTATCTACCTTTCCTTTTGTCTGGACCAGTGCCAGCCTCTCATTTATTTTTTTCACTCATTTGGATAGGTGCACTTAAAAGTCCTACAGAAGAGGGGGTGAGAGAAATGATAGTTGCTTCAATACCTGAACCACCTTGATGGAGGGGAACCCCTTCAATTGTCTGAAGGCTAGGGGTTTCCACCAAGGGGTGAGCAGCAACAGACTCTGAACCCTTACAAGATTCTTCTTTCTTTCCAAAGTCTGTTGGCTCCAGTATTCCAGTCTCAGGGTCTACTCTAGACTCTTAATGCTTTAATATGACTTCATTAGAAGTCAGAGTCTGAGTGTCACCATCTTTGACTATTAGTACTTGAGACTCCCCCTCAAGGTGGATAGACTCTGATAGAATAGGGTGTGGAATTTCTTCATGAGCATCCATCAGAGTATGTCCTCCCATATCATTGGGGTTCCTAACAACATATTTGAGAGTTGCCAATGAGGGCCTACCAACATGCTCCCCTGCCCCACTATCACCCAACCACTACCTAGGTGGTTCTTGTGTGGGTGAGGCCGACTGAGCATTTTTCTCACTAGCCACCACTGGTGCACTAGTCCCATCCTCCAACTTCCTTACAATACCTTCTACCTCCTGTGGTTCTACCATTATTAATGCATCCAAGTTGTTATTTAGGAAAGTCCTTGAATGGATTACATTGATGTCCTGGGCATGAATCATGTGAAAGGAATCCTGCAGTTCCCTTGCAATTTTCTGATAGTATGAGCCCTTTATTTGATCCAATCTACTCAAATAAGTTGGATATATATATTTGTTATCTACCTTTCCTACATTAGGGATAAGAAAATCAACCACCTTCCTTGGAAGAGGCTGAATAGTTAAAATCCAATCAATAGTTGTCCTGTAGGTAATTCCTTTATCCC
Organism: Oenanthe sinensis; assembly: GCA_028671895.1. Classification (NCBI taxonomy): domain Eukaryota; kingdom Viridiplantae; phylum Streptophyta; class Magnoliopsida; order Apiales; family Apiaceae; genus Oenanthe; species Oenanthe sinensis. The sequence continues at coordinate 44,159,454 of CM053803.1, forward strand.
AAATTGTTTCATAGTCAAAAACTGGTTGTTCAATCTCAGTTTCTAACTCAGCAACAGGCTCTGATTCTCTCCTTTGGTGGACCTTAAGCTTTTTAGGATTCTTTGTATTTTGTTTTTCAGAGTCTGACCCACCAAGTGCTTTGAGAACTTTATTATTCATTCCTTCTATGAGCCCAGCTACTTTGTCTTGTAATGAAGTATTAAAGATGTAACTATATAAATTTGTGACAACATCTTGTGTAGACATTTATAACTCCATCTCCATTCTCTTCCTTAAGACTGCATAGGTTGTGAGAAGATCCAAGACTTGTTGCTGTGACTTGTAGAGTTGAGGATCTTCAAGAGACTACACCAAAGGATATAGAAATAGCAGTATCTCATCACGTGGAGTAATAATTTCATCAATGAGACATGAGGCTGCATCCAATGGCATTCCTTCCCAAAATGTCTCATAATCAGAGTCTAAAGGCAGTCTAGACTCTGACTTAACATTAGACTCTGGTTCAGGATTTTTCTTACTTTCAGATTCTGACCCTACAGGAGCCTTGGGAGTATTTGTTTCTTGCAAAACAGGGTTAGTAACAATAATAGGCTTGTGTGTGTGTGCAGAATAAGCCTTCCTTAACCTCCTGTATTTCTGAGCAATTTTTTTTCAAGAGACCCAATTTGAGAATCCTGAGGTGCTTCCCTAAGTTTATCAGAGTCTGTAGCCTTTTGAGAGTCTATAGACATGGATTGAAGGTTAGAATTAGGTTTATCATGACCCTCTTTGAGCAAAGAGAGTCCTTCAACAACCTGTTTCTCAAGGGGGTTGTGCTCCTCATCACTTGGCTCATCTACAAGCCTTGATTGTATCAATCTTCTCTTCTTTTCAACTGGTTCCTGTTGAGAGACACTAGAGGTTGTTTTTTTTTAGATTTTGGTTTTGCAGATTATTTATTTGAAGGGGATTTGGTTACTTGGGTAGGTGCATGAGGGTTCTCCATTACTTGTTCCTGCACCATTTCACCACCAAAAAATGAAAAATTATAGATAGAAGGTTTGTAGTTAGATAGTTTTACTTGCATTACCTGTGGATGTCATGGCCGGTAGACTCTTCTTTTTTCATCAATTCTCTTGATGTCAGAGAATATCTTTCTTTGTTGCCTATAAGCTTGCACACAACAATCATCTACCAACCTAGTTGACATGTTAGGAATGAAGTGGTTGAGGAGAATCATAAGAAATCTATGATAGTAGACTTTCTTCCTCCCCTCTTGCATATTATTTAATTTTACTCCCATTTGGGTGAGAAACATATCACCAATGGTGATCACCTTATCAAACAAGAGACTATGACCAATTTGGTAATTAATGGCAGTAATAGCATCAAAGCCACTACATTTACCAATAAAAAACGTAACAAGTTGATCAAAGAAAAAGGACCATTATTTTCTCAAATATGGCTAGTTAACTTACTCATGTTTTCTAAACTAGCAAAATAACCTAGTGATTTAAACATGCTCTTAATATTAGAATCAGAAACATGTTAATCAAAAGGTTGTTTAATAGGCAACTTAAACACTGAATTTTGCACATCAGCAGTAACGTCAAATGTAGTGGAGCCAAAAGTGAACATAATCTTACCTGGTTGATCCCGAGAAGGTTCAATTACTTTGGCCGAACTTCATGCCTTAGTCACAACATCCATGTGAATGACAGGTGATGCCTTGAGAATGTAACTTAGTTCACTCTATTCCAAAAAGTCCATCACAGGATAGTAGTTAGTGTCTACCTCTTTCTTTTCACCTAGGGCCGTAACATGATTTTTGGTCATGAATTCAAAATCCCCAAATGCGATACAATTGCTTTGGGACCCCTCATAAAAGTTGAGATATCAGTCATTGAAAATGTTGAGTTGAGAGTGATGAAAATGCTTGAAGAAATTATTTAGGGTTGGTGAAGAGCTCTGTGAGTATTTTTGCCTTAGAGAAAAAATTGCAGTAAACAAGTGAGTAAATTTTATGAAAAATTCTATTTTTTTGAAATTGCATACAATACACACGAGTCTATAGCCTGTCACTAGTCAAAAGTAACTGTTACTGCCTATTTCAAGTCATTTGAACAGTTTAAACATAATCAGAGTCTGCAGGCGCGAATGTTAACCGTTTCAGAGTCTAGACGCTTATAACATTCTCAGAGTCTACAGACTCGCAGAGTCTACAGACTCGTCAGAGACTACAGACTCGTCAGAGTCTACAGACTCTGTGACAGACTCGCAGAGTCTACAGCCTCGTCAGAGTCTACAGCCTCGTCAGAGTCTACAGCCTCGTTAGAGTCTACAGCCTCGTCAGAGTCTACAGCCTCGTCAGAGTCTACAGACTCGTCAGAGTCTACAGACATGTCAGAGTCTACAGACTTGTCAGAGGCTACATTCTCCTCAGAGTTTACAGACGCGTCATAGTTTACAGACCCATCAGAGTTTACAGACCCATCAGAGTTTAGAGACCCATCAGAGATGACAGACTCATCAGAGTTTAAAGACTCTTCAGAGTTTATATATTCATCAGAGTTTACAGACTCATCAGAGTCTAGGAGTTAGACTCTGTCAAGATATAGTACCTCAATAATTTTGTAAGAACAAATAATAGTTTGAGAAATCAGGGACTATAATTAAAGTACATACATTGCTTCCTTTATGATCGAACACTTATATATTTAACATACCTAACTCACCTACCAGTCTGAAAAAGAAAGATTCATCAAGTGTTTTAGTTAATATGTCTGCAATCTGTCTGTCATTTGAAACATAATGAAGTGTTACAGTTCCATTTTCAACTTGTTCTCTAATAAAATGATATCTGACATCAATGTACTTTGTTCTGGAATATTGGACTGGAATCTCTACAATTTTAATAGCACTAGTATTGTCACAATACATAGGAATATTTGAGAATGTTAGTCCATAATCAAGTAAATGATTTCTCATCCACAGAATTTTAGCACAACAACTTCCAGCTACTATGTATTCAGCCTCAGCTGTTGAGGTTGAAACTATTTGTTATTTCTTGCTAAGCCAAGAAATTAACATGTTGCCAAGAAATTGGCATTGACCTGTTGTGCTTTTCTTATCCACTTTGCATCCTGCATAGTCAGAGTCTGAATAGCCAATTAGTGAAAAATCAGACTCTCTAGGATACCAAAGTCCTAGAGTCAGTGCACATTTGAGATATCTAATTTTTTTTCATAGCTATTAAATGTGATTCTCTAGAGTCAACTTAAAATCTAGCACACAAGCAACTTGCAAACATTATATCTGGTCTACTAGCAGTTAAATATAACAATGAGCCAATCATACCTCTATAGCTAGTGTTGTCAGCTTTCTTACCCTTTGAGTCAGAGTCTAACTTAGTGGCAGTTGATATGGGAGTTTTAGCAGTTGCACTGTCTTGCATATCAAACTTCTTCAATATTAATTTTACATACTTTGATTAATTGATGAAAATTACATCATCGTTCTGTTTGACTTGAAGTCCTAAAAAAAGTTTAATTCTCCCATCATGCTCATTTCATAATTTGACTGCATTAACTTGCTAAACTTTTCACAGAGTTTTTTATTAGTAAAACCAAAGATAATATCATCAACATAAATTTGAACAAGAAAAATATCACCTTTATGTTTTCTAATAAAAAGAGTTTTGTCTATGGTACCTCTAATGAATCCATTTTCAAGAATTTTTTTTGATAGAGTTTCATACCATGCTCTTGGTGCTTGCTTCAATCCATATAGTGCCTTGTCTAATCTATAAACATAATCAAGAAACTTTAGATCAACAAATCCTGGTGGTTGCTCCACATATACTTCTTCTTCCAACTTCCCATTCAAGAAGACACTTTTTACATCCATTTGATACACCTTGCATTTTTAATGGGCTGCAAATGCAAGAAACATTCTGATAGCTTCTAATCTTGCTATTGGTGTAAAAGTTTCATCATAATCAATTCATTCCTCCTAAGAGTATCCTTTTGCAACTAGCCTTGCTTTGTTTCTAATCACAGACCCATTTTCATCAAGCTTGTTTCTGAACACCCATTTGGCTCCAATAATTGATCTATCTCTTGGTCTTGGTACAAATTTTCACACTTTATTTCTCTCAAATTCATTCAATTCTTCTTGCATTGCAATGATCCAATCAGGGTCTTGTAATGCTTCCACCACTTTCTTAGGTTCATTCTTTGAGAGAAAACAGCTATAAAGACATTCATTTTGAGTGGTTGCTTTAGTTTGTATACCACTCTCAGGATCCCCAATTATCAAATCAAGAGTGTGATCCCTTATCCATTTTCTAGCTGGTGGAAGATTGATTCTTGAACTTGAAACTTCCCCTAAATCATTTGCATTTCCTAAGTGAGAGTGAAATTCAAATGAAGAGGCTCCCCCTGAATTGTTTATCTCTGCGAATAATTCAGAGTTTCCTGATCCAAACCCTGAAGAGTTAGACTCTGAAAAACTTGATTCTGTCTGTCTAGAATCTGTTAGGGTAGACTCTGAACTGTTAGACTCTAAATTATTTGGATTTGAATTTTTTGGCTCCTCCTCAGTGTGTGTAAGATTCTGTGTTGTTTCAGGAGTTATTTGAATATCTTCATCTTCATCTATCTCAGAACTTTTCAAATTTTCAAATTCCAATGTTGTAGACTCTGATTCATCCTGCAATCCTATAATCTTTTTGTCATCAAATGCAAGATAAATAAATTCCATAACAATTATGGTTCTGGGATTAAATACTCTGAATGCCTTTGTGTTTGATGCATATCCAAGAAAAATTACTTCATCAGCCTTGGTTTCAAATTTGCTTAGATTTTCTGGATGTACTTTTAGTACAAAGCACTTGCATCCAAATATGTGAAAATGATTCACACTTGGCTTCTTGTTCTTTACCATCTCATATGGAGTCATTTCATGCATATTAATCAATGTATAATTTTGAGTGAAACAGTACTTACTACCTCAGCCCAAAAATATACTGGTAGTTTAGACACTGCCAACATTGTTCTGGCAGCTTCTATGAGTGTTCTATTCTTTCTCTCCACAACTCCATTTTATTAGGGTGTTCCTAGTGCAGAAAATTGTTAAATAATTCCCTTTGATGCACATTATTCCTCCATGGTTGCATTCTTAAATTCAGTACCATTGTCACTTCTTAGAACTCTAACTGTTTTATTTGCTTTTGTTTCCAGAAAAGTGATATGGTCTACTATGTGTTGTGAAGTTTCATCCTTCTAATGTAGAAAGAAAACCCATGTGAATCTTGTAAAATCATCTACAATGACAAGGGCATATTTCTTTTTGTTAATTGACATCACATCTACTGGACCAAATAAATCAAGATGTAATAAATAAAAGGGTTTAGAAATTGTGTTTATTGTCTTGCTCTTGAAGGATGTTTTCTTTTGCTTTCCAAGTTGACATGCTTCAGAAAGTCCATCTTGCACAAAATCAACCTGTGGTAATCCTCTTACAAGATTCTGTTTAACCATCTTGTTGTCTTGAAGTTGATGTGTGACAGTTTTTTGTGTTATTTCCAGCTTTCTTCAGTTGAGGCCTTGCTGTATAAACATGTGACTTCATTATAAATACAATCCTCCAAGATGGCTTCATATATGTTACCATGTTTGTGCCCTTTGAAGACCAAAATGCCTGTTTCTTTGTGAGTTACAAGACACTCTTTGTTGTCAAAGCCAGTATGGTAACCTTTATCTCCAAGTTGACTAATGCTGATTAGGTTGTGTTTTAAGCCATCAACTAGAGCTGCTTCTTCAATGTTGACACTTCCAAGTACAATCTTGCCATATCTCAGTATTTGCCCTTTGTTGCCATCTCTAAAGGATACTTCTGGGCCAGCCATCTCCACAAAATCTGTAAATAGGGATTTCTTTCCAATCATGTGTCCTGGCATCCACTGTCCAGGATTAGGGTTACTTTCTTTTCCCTAGTTCCCTGCATACATAAAACAACTAGTTAGATTTTTTGGGGATCAAAAGAGTTTTGGATCCTTTTCTACTAAATTTGGGTGAGACAGGTTTAGAGTTCTTCACTTTTGTTTTACCTGTCTCCTTTGTTGCTTTAGACTCTGGTGGAGTCTTGACAGTGTCATACCAACTTTTATCAATTGAAGATTTTAGCTCATAAAATTTATAATACAAATCCTGCTAGTCTCTACACATATAAATAGAATGAAATATGCTACCACAGTGATAACAAGGTTTCTGTGGAATGTAGTGACTTTTCAGAGTCTGTGAAGGAATATACTCTGATTTCTTCTCAATTTTTGCTTTACAGTCTAGAGCTAAATGGTTCTGGTTGCCACATCTGTAACACTTCTCTCTAGGAGCATTAGGATCATTTTGATAGTTATTGGCCTTGTTTATGCCTTCCTTACCATTTCTATTTCTCCTAGTTTTGGTAGACTCTGATAAGTTCTCTAGCCTTTCCTTGAACTTAGACTTAGACAAGTACCCTATGTTAATGTTTTTCTTAGACTTATTTGATCCTGGTTCATCTGTCTTTTTATCCATAATAGAGGGAAAATTGACAAATGAGTTTGTGGTTTCTGTAGGTAAATCATTCTTTAATTCAGAAGTCACAAACTTAACAGGGATAAAGGTACTTTTGTCCTTAGTCTTATTAATTTGACTAGCTTCTTCAATGTTATCATTCTCAATAATAGGTCTTTTGCCTTGACTCTTGTCATAGCCTAGACCAGCAGTTTGACACACATGTTGATTATTAAGAATTTTCTGAACTTTTCCTCCAGAGTCTGTCCAAACTCTGAAATTAAGTCTTTCTTCCTCTAGTTCTTTCTTAACATAGTCAAAGGCTTTCAAGATTTCAGTGTAGTTGTGACTATATTTCTCAGAAACCTTTTTGTATTGTTCCATTAATTTTAACCCAGACTCTAAATAATCATTCCTGTTTGTCAAGGTTAAATTTTCTTCTCTTAACCTTTCACTTTTACCATTAAGAGATCTACAGTTTATCATTATTTTATTAACCTCACTTTACACAATTTTTATACCATCAGAGTCTAAATTAAGCAAGGATTCAGGAGTGGAGATTAATACTTGAGTTTTAGGAGATGAGGGTTCTTTGGGATATTGTGATTTTCTTGAGGAGGATGCCATCAATGCTAAATTTTCATAATCAATTTCATCCTCTAAACTTAAATCTACCCAATCCTTTCCTGTTGATAGAATTTTTTTCCCTTTTCCTTGACTTTTTAACTTTCTGCATTCACTAGCAAAGTGTCCCAATATTCCACAGTTGAAACACTTGACCTTTGCTTTGTCAAGTTTGATTATAGTGCTCTTTATCTTCTCAACCTTCTCATCTTCCTTCTTGAATGATGGCCTCTTGCTAAATTTGCCAGTTCTTGTGTTAAATTTCATTCTTTTGAAATTTTTAGCAAATATATGCATCATTTGAATTAGATCAATCTCTTCATCAGAATCAGAGTCTGTGTCAGTAGACTCTAACTCCTCAATAGCTTTACCTTTCTTCCTTGAATTCTTGATTCTAACTTATATGGGTTGTTCCTATTGTTCTTTCTCATACTCCATTAAGAGTGCCACATATTTTATCTTTACATATTTCTTATTCTTCTTCTGTTGCATCCCTAAATCATATGTCTTGAGTCTGCCATACAATTCTTCTAGAGTTATTTCATCAAAATCTCTAGCTTCCTTTATGGTTGTTGTTTTGTTGTCCCAGTTTTCAAGAAGTGCTCTCAGAAACTTGGTGTTTGTATCTTCAGAATCATAAACCTTACCAAGCATAGCCATCTCATTCAAGATTTTTATAAACCTATCATACATCTCAATAATAGATTCTGCAGATTTAGCTTCAAAATACTCATACTCCTGAATTAGCAAAGACTTAACATTCTTCTTGACATCTTTAGTCCCTTGACAGTGCCATTCAAGTTTTGTCCACATCTCCTTAGTAGTTTTGCATGATATAATACATAATGTAAGAACAGAATTCAAACTGTTAAAGAGAATGTTTTTGACCTTTGTCTTTTTAAGGACATTCTCCTTGTCCTCTTTTATCCATTCAACTTTTGGCATTTCAATGAAGTGTTCTTCAGTTACTTTACCTTCTTCACTGATTTGAGGCACAAGCTTTAAGGGCACATAGGGTCCTTCATGAATCATTTCAAGATAGTCAGGGTCTGTAGCTTCCTGATGGTGCAGCATCTTAACCTTCCAGTGGGTGTACTCGTTTCTCTTAAGCATAGGGATCTTAGGATTGCCATCTTTGTTTCCAGACATCTTTGATCGATTTTACACGTTAGGCTCTGATACCAATTATTTTCCCAGTTACACAAGTAGAAGGGGGGTTGAATACTTGTGTGCTTTTTGTGTTTGATTAAAATCAACTCAGTATGAATTAAAGACTTGAATACAGAACAAAGATTAAACACATATATGAATGAAAACTGTTTGTATTATTGATGTGTAAATACAAACTCCTAAGGTGTACAAAAACCCTAGCAGCTTCTCTGTGTTTCTCACAGCAACTCTCTCTATCTCTATGCTCTCAAATTTTTTGACTTATTTCACACTTTTTAATTATTTTACATAGAGTGTTTATATAGAGAACTGCCTGTCAACTAATAATAGAAAAATAAATTATAATAGGAATATAATTCCTAATTATTAGCTGACAGTTTCCTTCTGCAATTCTCCTTCCTTCCCATATCATATCTGCAATATTTTTGGCTTTATCTTCGAAGACTTCCCTTTTCTCTAATCATTTTCCAAATTCAGCTTTGCCTTCATAGACTCTGAAATCTTCAGATTCTGCCAGACTATAGACTTTGATAGACTATAGACTCTGATCATTTGTAGACTCTGACAGATTGTAGACTCCGATAGTCTATAGACTCTGATCACCTCCCAGACTCTGATCTTCATCTAGACTATGGTTTCACTTTCTACAGAAAATCTTCTAAGTACAAGAATGTTGACTAACCAGACTCTGATTATAAAATTTCAGAGTCTAAAAATACTTATTTCTCTTCTAGTATTTTGTACATCATCAAATGAATATATTTCTAACACTTTTCAATGAAGTGTTCTTCAGTTACTTTACCTTCTTCAATGATTTGAGGCATAAGCTTTAAGGGCACATAGGGTCCTCCATGAATCCTTTCAAGATAGTCAGGGTCTGTAGCTTCCAGATGGTGCAACATCTTAACCTTCCAGTGGGAGTACTCGTTTCTCTTAAGCATAGGGATCTTAGAATTGTCATCTTTATTTCCAGACATCTTTGATCGATTTTAAACATTAGGCTCTGATACCAATTGTTTTCCCAGCTGCACAAGTAGAAGGAGAGTTGAATACTTGTGTGCTTTTTGTGCCTGATTAAAATCAACTCAGTATGGATTAAAGACTTGAATACAAAACAAAGATTAAACACAAAGATATGAATGAAAATTGTTTGTATTATTGACGTGTAAATACAAACTCTCTTAAGGTGTACACAAACCCTAGAAGCTTTTTTGTGTTTCTCACAGCAACTCTCTCTATCTCTATGCTCTAAAATACTTCGATATATTTCACACTCTTTAATTAGGTTCGATAGAGTTTTTATATAGAAAGCTGCCTATCAACTAATAATAGAAAATCAAATTACAATAGGAATATAATTCCTAATTATTAGCTGATAGTGTCCTTATGCAATCCTCCTTCCTTCCCATAGCATATCTGCAATATTTTTGGCTTTATCTTCGAGACTTCCCTTTTCTGTAATCATCTTCCAAATTCAGCTTTGACTTCATAGACTTCTGAAATCTTCAGACTCTGCCAGACTATAGACTCTGATCACTTATAGACTCTGACAGATTGTAGACTTCGATAGTCTATAGACTCTGATCACCTCCCAAACTCTGATCTTCATCTAGACTCTGGTTTCACTTTCTACATAAAATCTTCTAAGTACAAGAATGTTTACTAACTAGACTCTGATTATAAAATTTCATAGACTAGAAAGACTTATTACAAATAAGTTATGTTAAATCATGTTCTAGTATTTTGTACATCATCAAATGAATATATTCCTAACAATGACAAACACTGGGATATGGCAAGATTGTACTTGGGAATGTCATCATTGATGAAGTACCTCTAGTTGATGGCTTGAAACATAAATTAATCAGCATAAGTCAACTTGGACATAACCATACTGGCTTTGACGACAAAGAGTGTCTTGTGACTCACAAAGAAACATGCATTGTGGTTTTCAAAGGACCCAGACATTGTAACATATATGAAGTCAGCTTGGAGGATTGCACTCACAATGAAGTCACATGTCTATATAGCAAGGACTCAACTGAAAAAAGCTGGAAATGGCACAAGAAACTGTCACACATCAACTTCAAAACACTCAACAAGTTGGTGAAACAGAGTCTTGTGAGAGGACTACCACATGTTGACTTTGTGCAAGATGAACTTCATGAAGCATGCTAACTTAGAAAGCAAAAGAAAACATTCTTCAAGAGAAAGACAATAAACATCATTCCTGAACCGTTTTATCTATTACACTTTGATTTATTTGGTCCAGTAAATGTGATGTCAATTAATAAAAAGAAATATGCTCTTTTCATTGTACATGATTTTACAAGATTTATATGGGTTTTCTTTCTGCATTCAAAGGATGAAGCTCTACAACACATAATAGACCATATCGCTTTTCTGGAAACAAAATCAAAGAAGACAATTAGAGTTCTAAGGAGTGACAATGGTACTGAATTCAAGAATTCAATCATGGAGGAATACTGTGCATCAAAGGAAATTACTCAACAATTTTCTGCACCCGGAACACCCCAACAAAATGGAGTTGTGGAGAGAAAGAATAGAACACTCATAGAAGCTGCCAGAACAATGTTGACAGAGTCTAAACTGCCAGTATATTTTTGGATTGAGGCAGTCAGTACGACATGTTTCACTCAAAACTGTACATTGATAAATATGCATGGAAAGACTCACTATGAAATGGTAAAGAACAAGAAGCCAAGTGTGAAACATTTTCACATATTTGGATGCAAATGCTTTGACTGAAAGTATATCCTGAAAATCTAAACAAATTTAAAGCCAAGGTTGATGAAGCTATCTTCCTTCGATATGCACCAAATACAAAGGCATTCAGAGTCTTTAATCTCAGAACCAGAATTGTTATGGAATATATTCATGTTGCATTCGATGACAAAAAGATTACAGGATTGGAGGATGAGTTAGTGTCTACAACACTACAATTTGAAAATCTTATGTCATTCACATGGATGCTGTTTCTCAGGCTTGGAGCACAGCTAAGGTAGTTGATCCATCTCAGGATCAACCTGGTAAAATCATGTTCACCTTTGGCTCTACTACTTTTGATGTAACTGTTGATATGATAAACTCTGTGTTTAAGCTACTTGTTCGAACACCTTTTGATGAAACTGTTTCTGATAATGATATTAAAAACATGTTTAAATCACTAGGTTATTCTGCTATTTTAGATAACATGAACAAATTAATTAGGCCTTATTTGAGAAAGTAATGGTCCTTCTTTTTTAATCAAATTGCTAAGTGCTTTACTGGTAAATATAGTGATTTTGATGCTATTACTTTCATTACTTATCAAATTGGTGATAGCTTCTTATTTGATAAGGTGATCAACATTGGTGATATGTTGCTCACTCAAATGGGAGCAAAATTGAAAAATGTATAAGAGAGAAGAAATAAAGTCTATTATCATAGATTTTTTATGCTTCTCTTGAACCACTTTGTTCCTAATATATCTGCCAAGCTTGCAGATGATTGTTGTGTGCAGGCATACAAGAAACAGAGAATAATTTTCTCTGACATCAAGAGAATTGATGAGAAAAAGAGAACCAACCTACCTGCGCTGGTGTATACATGTAATGCAGGTAAAAATATCTACCTACAAACCTTCTATCTATAATTCTTCTTTTTTTAGAGGTGAAATGGTGCAGGAATAAATTATGGAGAGTCCCCCGACACCTACCCAAGTATCCAAATCCTCTTCAACCAAATAATCTCAAAAACCCAAATCTAAAAATAAATCAACCTCTGTTGTCTCTCAAAAGACACCAGTTGTAAAGAGGAGGAGATTGATCCAAACCAGGCCGGTAGAAGAGAAAAGTGATGATGAGCTCAATCCCCTAGAGAAACAAGTTGTTGAAGGACTTTCTTTGCTAAAAGAGGGTCATGATACAATTGATTGTAACCTTCAAGCCAAGACTGTAGACTCTCCAAAGGATACAGTCTCTAAAAAACTTAGTGATGCACCTCAGGACTCTCAAATTGAGTCTCCTGAAAAATTTTTGCACAAAAATATAAGAGGTTAATGAAGGCTTCTTCTGCACACATGCACAAGCCTGTAATTACTACTAACCCTGTTTTTCAGGAAATAGATGCTCCCAAGGCTCCTGCAGAGCCAGACTCTGGAAGCAAAAAAACTCTTGAACCAGAGTCTAATGTTGAGCCAGAGTCTAAACTGTCTTTAGACTCTAATCATGAAATATTTTCGGAAGGAATTCCATTGGATGCAACCTTATGCTCATTGATCAAATCATTACTCCAAGTGATGAGGTACTGCTATTCCTATATCCTTTAGTGGAACTAGTTGAAGATCCAGAGCACTATCAGACTCAATCTCAAGGAAGAAAATGGAGATGGTGTTAGTAATTGTGCTCTAGAGACAATACTTTTTATATTTTAAGGAAAATATTTATTATTAAAGATTATGTTTTATTGATTATTATTTATTTATTATGTTTTATTTACTGCGTAATAAATTGAAAGCATAATAAATGTCCTTGGAATTTTGATATGTATTATATATCTTTAAGTATGTGACTTAAAAATGAGATTATATGAATAGTATCTTATTCCTAAAATTCCCTAGTCGAGTATTATTATTTAAGGACAATAATAATGCACAAAGACTAGTATGTTTCTTGACAGATGACCACATCTCATTGGTCATAGGTATGGGGATACTAAAGTCAAGAACATAAGTGCATGTATCAATGCATGGCACTGGAATGACCCGCCGTGAGATTCTACATGTTAAGTAAGTGTCATAAGTAATTCTCACTGTGATAATGGTGTAATGATCCTTAGACCTGAAATCATTATATTTCTATACGAGAATTAATATACTTTGATTACATTAAAAGTTACCTTTGACCGGGTGATGATAAAAGTGGACATTGGGTATATTATAAATCGTATGAGAAATATGAATGATCTAGATGAGATTTAATCCTCCTAATTTTAGGAGTGATATTATTGGCCTCTTGTTTGAGTGAGACTATGAAATGCACGGCCGTGCTCAAATGTTGATTTGATTTTAATAGTCTACTCATCGATCAAGAAAATAAAGATTAAATTATGAAGAGGATGACACGAGACATGCCTTGAGTTTAATCTATAATATCAAGATTAAAGGGATTATATTACATGGAACATTATTCACGAAAGGCTTAATCGAATCACCGATTTATTATTATTACTTGGGTAGCAATGATGTATTACTAGATGCCGCTCATTGTTTACAATTTTAATTAGATATTAAAATTGTTGCCAACGTAATAATAACCTACAGGGTCACACACAAAGAACGCTTGAAGGAGAAATAATTTAAATTATGAATTTAAATTAAATAAGTAATTTATTTTATTTATGATATTAATTAAGTATGACTTAATTAATTATATAAATAGAATAAATGAATTACTTAAACTAATTTCAAAATTAATAATTAATTAATTAAGTGAGACTTAATTAAATAATTTAGAATTTTGGATTAGTATTAATTATAATTGGATTATAATTAGAAAACTTATTCCCCTCTCTATATAATCTCTTTATGGGCTGATTTAATAAGAGAGAGATTTTATAAAAACCCTAGCCGCTCTGAGAGAGGAGGAAGATAGAGAGAGAAGAAGTTTTCGGGTGCTAGTACACATCAATCCTTCATGAAAAGTGTTCGTGTGGATACCGTAGAGCGTAGATCGCGAGAGCGGGATACGTGGTGATTAAACAAGCTTTGGACCTCCATTAATCTTCCATTAATGAACTGTTAAAGCTTCTAAAGGTATTTATTCTTTATCTCTGAATTAAATCTTTTGTTTTCGCATGGATCCTGCGGAGGGTTTCGCTATTTTGATTTATTTTTCACGTTTATTCTGCTGCGTTTGTGTCACGAAACCCTTCAGATGGAGCTATAAATGTTTGCACAAGATGAAGTCACCAATCTATACAGCTACCTTATCAACTCTTCATTCCAAAGTCAAGAAGCTGGGATAATAGAAGGTAGGACAATTGAAGTTCTCAAAGCACTTGGTGTATCGGACTCTGAAAAACCAAAAATGAAGAAAGTCAAGAGGACAACGCCCTCAAAAGGAGACAATCAGAGTCTGTTGCTGAGACAGAGACTGAGATTGAGCAAGCAGTCTTTGATTATGAAGTAATTTGGGATAATGAAATTACCTACAGGACAACCATTCAATGGATTTCTCACTTCCAATCTCTGTCAAGATTGGTGGTTGACTATCTTATCCATAATATAGGTACAATTACCAACAAATATATATATCCAACCTACCAGGGTAGATTAGATCAATTCAAGGGCATATACTTTCAAAAAGTGAGAAGGGAACTGCAGGAACTCTTCAATCTCACAGATGCCCAAGCAATCAATGTAATCCATACAAGGGCCTTTCATCACAATTTGAATGCATTTATTATTGAAGAACAATAGGAGGATGAAGGTGCTTGAAGGAAGTTGGAAGATGGGACTAGTGCACTTGTGGTGACTAGTGACAAAGTTGTTCACTCTGTCTCACCCATACAAGAACCACTTAGAGGTTGGGTGATAGTGAGACAAAGGAGCATGCTGATAGGCCCTCTTTGACAACCTAACAAACTTGAAAGAGGAGATAGGAGTGAAGGGAAGTAACTCACTGCACTTTCATGTGTACTAGAAATGCTAAATGTAATCTCTATGTAATGGTTGATGATAACTCAACAATAGAACAGGACATGTAATAATATGCAGGTGCACAGAAATCTTGGATCACAGAGTTCAGTTAAGACAAAGTATCAAAGAATCATCTACAGACTTGAAGCTCACTGGAAGAAGTTCATTAACATGTTCAGGCCTCAGTGGAGAATAAAAGATGTTGACATCTATTCAAGGATGTGGAAGCTACAGAAGATTGTCTTAGTCTATGGAGATTTTAGTGCATTACAATCGAAGCAACAAGTAAGGTTTGCAAAGAAGAATGTGGAATCATGTTCGGAATCAAGAGCCCCTATCAAGACTAGTCACTTATGAACCAGACCGTTGCATCAAGTGTCAGGACATTGGAGGCAAGCTCTCATCGGTTAATATGGTTTTAATCATTCTAAAGTTATTGGTTTTCTTAAGTCATGTGGAGGATCAACAAAGGTGGTAAATCAGTGTTGGAGAAATGTGAGCCTAATGGATAAGGGACAGACGGCACAACCTGATTGGATCTTACTAAAGCTTCACAGATTAGAAGGCCAAATACTTGGACGTGGTGGAGTCACGTATACGGGGCCAAGTATTTGGATAAGGAAGTCTACACAAATTGAAGAGTGGAATGAAAATATTTAATTTAATTAAATAAAGTATTTATTTAATTATTTATATATTTTATAAATAAAGATATTCTTTATTTATATTATATATATTTATTAAATATTACTTTTACATTAAATATTTCCAAATGCATGCTTGGCACATGACTTTGAAGATAAGATTTGAGTGGACAAGAGTAAAAGGTGGAAAAGCAAAAAGCAAACCCTTTTTCTATATACAAAAAGAATCCAAGTCTTTATCTTAAGTAAGAATTCGGATGAGAAAGAAAAGGGGAGAGAGAGAGAAATTATTCTCTCCCCCATGGCCGAACTAATACTTTAATATTTTGGGGCCATGATTTTCTTTATCATACCACTCCTCTATCTTTCTATTGAAAACACTTGCTAAATCTTGTATAGAAGATATGGTTGATTTTTGTCTCCTAGATCTACAAAATGTAATAGTTTTAGAGGAGACAAAAATCACTTCTTTGTTGTGTTCTTGAACTTGTGTTCTTGAACTTGTTTGTAGCATCTACCCCACTTCAATGAATATAAAGTTATATTCTTGGATCTTGTTGTGTTGTGTGTTTTGGATGATTTACCGTTCATTATCTTGATTATTTTAATGGTGTTCTTGAGGTTGAAGAAGACGATGAACAGTACCTGAGTTTGAACCAAAGTAATTTTTATATTGTCCCAAAAATAATTAATAGTCATAATTTTAATTTGGGAATCGTATTCACCCCCCCTCTACGATCTCCGGGACCCAACAATTGGTATCAAAGATACTCGATTGACATACAAATCGATTGGATCTATTTTTATTTTTGAGATTAAAGAGGGTACGATTGGTTCACTGGGCATCCAGAATTTTTTTTGTAGCCCAGAATTTTTCTAAGTACAAAATGTTCGAGATAGCCAAGTAGAATATTTCTATGTAGAATATTCGACTTAGAATATTCGACTTAGAATATTCGAGTTAGAATATTCGAGTTAGAATATTCGAGTTAGAATATTCGACTTAGAATATTCGAGTTAGAATATTCGACTTAGAATATTCGACTTAGAATATTCGAGTTAGAATATTCGAGTTAGGATGTTCGAGTTAGAATATTCGAGTTAGAATATTCGACTTAGAATATTCGAGTTAGAATATTCGACTTAGAATATTCGACTTAGAATATTCGAGTTAGAATATTCGACTTAGAATATTCGAGTTAGAATATTCGACTTAGAATATTCGACTTAGGATGTTCGAGTTAGGATGTTCGAGTTAGGATGTTCGAGTTAGGATGTTCGAGTTAGGATGTTCGAGTTGGATGTTCGACTTGGATGTTCGACTTGGATGTTCGACTTGGATGTTCGACTTGGGATGTTCGACTTGGATGTTCGACTTGGATGTTCGACTTGGATGTTCGAGATAGGATGTTCGACTTGGATGTTCGACTTGGATGTTCGAGATAGGATGTTCGACTTGGATGTTCGAGATAGGATGTTCGAGATGGAATCTATGTAGAACATTCCTATGTAGAATTTCTACTTAGAAGGCTGTTTCAACATGACACATGGCTACATAGCTTAATTTTTATTTAAAACAAAAATTGTTTTTCTCTCAAATTGTTTTTAGTTTAATAATTGATTTAATACTTAAATTTGAATTTAATTATTTAAAATATTTTGGAAATAATTTTTAAATTTAAATAATTTATTTTTCAAGTTTATTTTACATCTTGGAAAATATTTTATTTTTTTTAAATTTTAGAGTCAAATATTTTATATTTTTAATATTCTTAGTTAAGAATTTTATTAATTTGAAAACTAAAATTAATCTTAAAATCCAATTTAATTTCTTTTGAGTTTAATATTCTTAAAAGTATTTTGAGAATTATTTTTGAGGTTTAATAATTTATTTTTCATAAAACTTTAATTACAAATTTTATAAAACTCTTTGGAAAATATTTTTGGATTGAAATAATTTATTTTCATAAACATTTTAAATGTCTTGAAAATTTAGTATTTGTATCTCAAAATTATGTTTTCAAGTTGTTTTATTTTAATTATAATTTAAGCTTGGAAGTTTTAATTATAAATCTCATAAAACTTTTTGGAAAATCATTTTGGTTGAAATAATTTATTTTCAAGAATATCTTAGATGACTTGAAACTTTATTATTTTTATATCAAACTTATATTTTCAATCTGTTTTATTTTAATTATAATTGAAACTGTTTTGGATTATAAATTCTATAAAATTCTTTGGAAATTAATTTTGATTTGAAATAATTTCTTTTTCAGGATTATTTAATATACCTTGAAAAATTTGTTATCTCTATATCAAAACTTTCTTTTCGAATTATTTTATTTTATTTATAATTTGAAATTGAGAAATTTATTATTATTTATAAAAAAAATGCATTTTCAATTTATTTTGATTATTTAAATTCCTAAAAAATTAAATACTTCTGTTTGAACAAAATGTTTTATTAAAACGAAACAACAGGAGTTGATTCTTCGTTTGTTGAGGACAAACGAACTGACTGAAGAACATTCTAATGGAGTTGAGACCTGATCTTACCATTGGAGATGTATTTCTATATCGGTCTACTCAGTGGATCATTTGGTTATTGAAAGGGGATTAGTTCATTTAGGGAAGAGTCTTCGATCAGTGGTTTTCGAATCAATATCTGAAGAATTTGGGATTTTGAAAAGGAATTCAGTTTATCGATCAAAGAACCAAAACAACAATTGAAGATTTGGTTAAAGGACATCAGTGGCAGAAATACACAAGGTTTGATTATCACTGACATATGATAATCAAGGGGTTATTGCTACACATACAAAGAAGAGTGATCTTTTCAAGCAGAACATGAGACATTCTATGTCGGGGTCTTTAAGCAGAACAATCAGGTATCAGTTTGGGTTGAAGCAGGAATATCATTGGTTATTGAGGTCAAATGCAAGGATACTTCCATGAGTGTCAGTAGAATGGAAATTGATTTGGATCAATTGATTATCACTCGAGATGGAATGTTAAGCATCGCTCAGGTATACTTTCTAACTAGTTTGTACTTGTTTGATTTAATTATAGAGTATTAAGTGCTAAACTGCATTATATTATAAGTTTGATGTAATGCATGTCTCACCTTGATTTCTATATAAATTAAATAACTTATGCTAGTTTGTTAGTGTTGCTTGTTTATCAGTATTTGACTTCATGATTAGATCTTGTGTGATTTAATGCTTGCTTTACGATAATTGATCATGTTAGCATATAGAGTCTTAGGTATTTATAGGGGTACATTTACCGGAAAGAGTATTTGCTGCATGCTAAGTGCCTTGATGGTTACATTGTCTATAATCTGTTTATACTCGCATGGTTGTATTAAATGCTATATTTGATCATGTGCTTGTTAAGATGAGTTTGTTTCTAATTTGGGAATTGCCTAGGGGTCAGTATAATAAATCATGAATTAAATTTTTAAATTTAAATTGACTCAGGTAATTAGAGATAATATAATGTTAAAGTGAACAACAAAGGTGATTTAGAAGAATTAGGAATCTGAGTGATTGATTCTTCTATGACTACATATATGTACGACATGATTCTTATAGACTGCTAGTCCACCTTAAGTTAGGTTGGGATCACTGAGCTCATAGCCAAGACTACTTGTTGAGGCTGACATAGATGAGGAGTGATCAGTCAGATAAGAATGAGCATGTTGAACTTAAATGCTTTGTTGTTAACTATGTTTAGAAATATCTCTAACCCTTGGACTCAATCAAATTGAGGACCACGTGTCTTAATCATTTGTGAATGCAGAGTATCTTTCAACATGTACAAGTTATATATCTATGACATTTTCATGTTCGAGGCATGTAACTACTTTTGCTTTGTTATTCAAATGATTAAGCAAGGTTACCTATTTTTCTTGAATGATCTGAAGCACAATATTAAGGAAGACCTAGGGAACTCTTTGCGAAGGGTTTCCTAATATCAGTTCGACGATGAACAGTATTGATCGGGGTCAAGAGAAATAGAAGCTCACTCTACTGGAAGTGAGGTTATTGCTGACACGAAATGTAATGCTTATGATGAAGTCAACTATTCGTTGAAGTTTATCAGAATGGAGTTAGCTGCAACAACAAGTGATGCTCTCACACTTGGTTTATCAACTAATACTTGGTTTATCAAGATAACGGATTCGACGGTAAAGATGAAGTTGGTGAGAAAGGACTACTTCTAATGAAATTCTTTTAAGAAGGACATTAGTGAAGTATGTCAGTTGAAGGGAAGTCAAGTCAAAGGCTACCCTGTTTAGTTTTGGTGGTTGTTCATGCATTCGATTGATGAAGTATCTCAGTGATTAATCACATTCAAAGGATTAGGCAGATTGCTGTAAGAACACTTTGAGGGCAGGTAATAGAATTTGTTGACGAACGAAGTTCTATGTTATGTCTGCACTGAAAGGAGTATTCTAGAGTAAAGTTCAGTTTCCGGACTTCATGACCAAATGGAGGAGTTGATAGGGAAATCCAGACCTTGAGTGGAATTACAAGGATAATGGATAGACTTAAGGTTTCCTATTCACTACGGCTGAATCAGTTGACACAGCAAGTCTAATCAGCAAATGTAAAGAGAAGACATCAAGTAAGATTAATCATGCCTGAAGTCACATGGTGTGATGGAAGGCTATCTTATTTGGAGTTAAGAGCTTACACAGAGTCTGTGATTGATTTAAGATGATCTAGACGCAGTGAACAACATCATCAAGCTCCCTAACATTCGTTTGATTTTAGCTCTGAATTTCTAAAGGTTGACATCCTGTTTAGGGCTCAAGATCAGATGACACCAGATGAAGAAAAGCTGCAAGCAGCATCACAGGGGGAGCATCAGTAAGTTGGATCAACTAGTCGTGTTTGATGCTCAAAGGCTAGCAGTGCTCATTGTGTAAGAGTTGAGATTCTTAGGAGCACTGAGTGATCCAGATTGAGTGATTTCATATTAGAAAGGAAATTGTCAATTTAAAAATAATGCAAGATGATCTCAATCATATTTGAAGAAGACTACTCTACCCACTGAATATCTAAGGAAACATTAAGGACACATCTGTCATGACAAAGGGTTTTGTGTAACAACATTTCCTAAAGTCAGTTCTTGATGAATCTGGGTAGTAGAGTAGTGATTGGTCGTGCATGTATAAGAGTATTTCATTGGTTTTTCTAAGTGAATTCAATGAAGACTGAAGATCCACTAACTAATCAAGATTGAGTAGGGTTCGAATCAAGGAACTAACTCAATTGAACCAGAGGCAGATACACTTAGCACAAGGAATCAATCCACACGAAGACTTGGTATTGATACAGAAGCTGAAGGGTAGTTCGGAGTTTTTTTTAAGGTTCTACTCTACTAGTGTCAAGACTACTGGTTTCTAGAGTGCTAAGTTTAGTGAAGCTGCTGCCAAGACCAATATCTACAAAGAAATATTTGGGTGTTGAAGGTAATGCAGTTTCCGTCTGGATGAGCGTGGTATTGTTTCGAGGAACAATGTTAACTGGTAGCTGAAAAGTTATTCCTGTCCAAATGAAGTAAACGTTCGATCTCGAAAGGAGTAAACGTTCGATCTCTAGGGCAAAGAGGAGTAATTGTTCATTCAACGATCATACACCAGTAAAAGCTCTATTGACTAAGGTATGTCACTCTAGTCTAATATTGATTTATTTTAATATAATGTTTATAGAGAGTGTTCATGCTATTTAGATGTCTACGATCTCTAGGAATTGATTAATGTTTGGCTTGTGACCACACGGGACCCAATATTATCGGTATGAGATTACCTATGATCACCCGGGACCTAGGGACCTAACAATGTAGCATCTCTTTGTATAGTCAATTTATATCCAGGACCTCGTACTTTGTGCTGTCATATGTTATTCATGCTATATGTATCAAATGTTTCAGCATAAGTATTTGCATATATTAATTAATTGTAATTTTATTTACTT
Organism: Oenanthe sinensis; assembly: GCA_028671895.1. Classification (NCBI taxonomy): domain Eukaryota; kingdom Viridiplantae; phylum Streptophyta; class Magnoliopsida; order Apiales; family Apiaceae; genus Oenanthe; species Oenanthe sinensis. Next base: position 44,181,113 of record CM053803.1, read on the forward strand.
TTAATTGTTTAATGCTAATATTAATGGAACCACTTAATATGTAGTTTAAGTGATGTAATTCATGTCTTTTGCAAAATCCATTAATATTAGTTGTCATTCTTTTTATATTAGTGATGTCACTTAGAATTTCTGCACTAAGTGATAAAAAAAAAAGATTATTTCAAAAACACTGATATTGAAAGTAATTTACTACATCGCGAGGGGTTGTCAAAGATCATAAATTTTAGCATTAATATTTAAAGGTATTTGATCTCTGATGCAACTAGTACCTCGAGCTTACATACATTCTGATTGTCATGAGTATTTTCAATATGCTTATGTGATAATTGTTGAGATGTAGTGTAAGAAGTTAAATACTGTCATTCGGTCAATGTATGTTCAGTGTTTAGTGGATGCTTATGTTTTATGCCTTAGAATTACCATGATCTATATTGCAATATGTGTTTGTTTCAAGAGACAAATGGTAATTGTCTAGCATAATGTAAGTATCTTATGTGCTTGATTGTTTTGTAGTAAGATGCATTTTATTACAAAATGATTGAATGATGTTAGTACTTTTGAATGTCTTGTCATTCATATCTTTGATAATTCATTAGTATTAACATATGTTTTTCATTCTTTAGGACATGAATGCATAAAGAAATTTCTTGTCTATTTCTTGTGAAAAATGTTTTATCTAAACATGCATTCATTTGCCAAAGAATGAAAAGCCACTAAAAGTTTTTTTTTAACTCCCTTTGAAAGAGAACATTTCTTGAGGATTATCTTTCTATTTCAAAATCATATATCCTCTCTCTCTAAATGTTTTGTAATGAAAACTGTTTTCTCTCCACGATTTGTTTAAATAAAGTTACTTGATAACTTGTAACTTAGGTTGCATGGTATCAGGCTATTTTATTTGAATAAATTGTTTTGATCTTGAGGTATCAACCATTGGTAAAATGTTTTTCAAAACTCTTGTTAATGTCTGTTTCACATTGACCTGCCGTATTAAAACAATGGTTGTTTGCTTTGGGATTAGTGTCTTGGACTGTATGACTAAAGCATTCATTCGATATTTTTTAATGATTTATGTTTTAAGTCGGAGATAATATCATATAAGAATGAATTATAAATCAATTTCTGAAAACATACAGTGAGCAAGATGAAATAGATTTGAGTTATTAATCAAAATGTTTTTGTTAAAAGAGTTGAATTTCAATTGGATATTTGTCTAAGAGAAATTTAAAAGAACACTTTTGTTAATCTGTTAAACTTTTTTTTCAAAATTGTGAGTTTATGAAATTTGGCTTAATATTCTTTTACATATTCTTTATTAATTCCCACATTTTAGCTCTGGTGCATTGTTTCTTGAGGACACATTGCTCCGATGCTATATTTCTGAGAAGGAATAGAGAATAAGTTTAATCATACTCTACCAAATTTTATATAGCTCTGATCAACTCTATCTATTTAGCCGTAATGGCTTGGCCTTAGTGGCTATAGGGGAAGGTCAAGAAGTTGAATAATCCATCAATTTCTAACCAAGGCCTTAGTACCAAACACTATCATTCTAATTCAAACTTTCAACCCTTGGTGATATAAGGAACTTATATAGATTAGCGGTTGTTAAGGGAGAAACTGCACTTGATGCAGTAAATAAGGATGAAGTCGGAAGTGCACCCACAGCTCTACCTCTCGAGAAGGAAAGAAGTATACAAATTGAGGTATCTGTAGCTCATCTGTATTCTCTCAAAAGGATGCAGAGTTGAAAAGGCAATTCAACCGTTTCTGAATGAACTCTCTTAACAGGGTGATTTCATTGAAAATTCGCTCGTCAGCCAGAGCACCTTGTAATGAGTCAAGCACACCAAAAGCATTCACGCTGATGGTAATCCTAAAGTTTTTGTTTCTAAGGGATGTTATAGGACCTAACAGTTCTCTAGCCTCTCTTGGGACCTACAATTGTGAGGACACATTGCAAGAAGTGCACATTGTGAGGTATAGGTAAAACCCCTAAACTTCTTTGTTTACCATTCATGGTGAATGAAGTTGTTGAGCCACATTCACAGGTATTTGAGGGAAACTTGGATTTCTTGCCATAAATTAGAATCCTTGTCAACCTTCCTAGGAGGAACAGTCCTAGTTCCCTAACGGGATTTCACATCCGCAGAGCAATCTGTTGATGTTGATAGGCAATCACTAACAGTTTTCCATGACTGAAAATAGTGAGTTCATTCATCTTTACAGGTGATTGAGAGAGATGTTTGTACACGTCTACTCTCCCAGGAATTCAAATTCTGGAATACATGGATTGCTCAAAACTTAAAGGCATATCACCGTCAACGATCCAGTGCATGGATTTGCATATGGGGAGTCGGTTGATGCTTAGATAGCTGCTAGTACGCATACCACATTCAACGATCCAGTGCATGGATTTGCATATGGGGAGATTGTTGATGCTGAAAGTAGCTGAGCAACAACTCGTAAACTATGATTCAGTTGGTTTACCAATTTGATGAGTCTTTTGAGGATCAGGGTGTTGGGATTTCAGTCACTCCTGGAATGGAGGAGATTCCAATTTCAGAAGGGTTATTCCCCGACGACGAGCCACGTGTGCATGGATTTGCTCATGGTGAGTTGGGTGACGGCCTAACTGAAACCCTGTCTGAGATTCCATCTCAGAACCTAGATCTTTAGTGATCGACAACATGCTATAGTCAACGATCCACAATATCTTGGTGAGACTAGCATGGATTTACTTGCAGGTACAAATTGCTATAAATGGAATGAGTGCAAGTAAGGGAGAGAAACACTTGAGTGAAGTGAGGGAGTGATACACTTGAGTGAAAGAAATAGGGAGAGAAATGAGTGGAACACTTACGCTTGAAAGTGTAAACACCAACAGAACGTAGTAGAAGTGAGGAAACCATAGACCAAACACTAACCTTGCTACTATGCTTGAATCCTGTTACTGAATTTTCTAGCTCTGGAATGTTGAAGAGATTCTTTTCTGGAAGACAAGCTGAAGAAGAGTCTAGCTGAAGCTTAGTGCGAATGTCCAAACTATTACCTTTGGGTCTATTAATTCATGTTGTTCTCAATCTCAAAGGGGGAGACATTAATTTTTAGGCCTAAGGAGGATTTTATGTTCAGTTGGAGGAGAGTTTCTTATTCGATTGAATGTAGATGATACTTTTATTATTTTAATGGATATTCTCAACTAAGGGGGAGAATTTGGTGATACAAGAAACGAGATCTATAAGAAACGAGATCCGTCAATCCTATCTTGTGGAGGTTACTTAGAGGATATCTAAAGACACAAGGGTGGATTGGAGCTTGCATGAACTAAGGGGGAGAATTAGATGAAATTGAAACCTTAGTGATGCAAGGGAGAAATTACTAAGGGGGAGTTTCTTAGTAATTGGTTGGAGCCTAATCCCTAAAGGTGTTGTAGATTTAACTGATTTTTCGTCTGAAGTGGAGAAGTTACTTTTTGTCAATTGGAAAGAAGTTATTTGTCGTACTAAGGGGGAGAAGTTACGGAGAATCTTAATATCTTGTTTTGCAATGCTATATCTTATTCTGAAAAGATATCTAAGGGATTTTGCTCTATTTGTTTGAAGATCTGTCCTTGGAACATTCTTAGGAGAGGTTCGGCAGAAGAATTCTTTCCAGCACGATCAATGAATGAAAATGAAGATTTCTTTGAAGAGTATCAACTCAGGGGGAGTTTTTGCTAAGTAGAAGTTTTCTGGGTAAAGAAGAATGTGAAGGAGATTTTCAAGGGGCATCTGAAAAGTGTCCAAGTGTGTTCTATTTCTTGTTTCAGTGATAGATGAAGTCAATGGAGTAGTGCAGGGAAGAAAGAAAAATATGTTTCCTGGAAATAGAACATCCTGAAGAAAAAGAGGAAGTGACTTTCATTCCAAGAGAGAACAACCTTAAGGGGAGTATGAGTTGACCTCTTATGGGGAACATAGAGAGTTGTATGTTCTAGTTTGAATTGCAAGATGAACAAGAATGATTGTTCAGAAGTCTTTACTAATGATTTGTTTCTTTATTGAAAGAACCTCATCTTTGAAGAACATTGAAGTGGAGGAAGCTAAAGGAAAATGAAATTCAGAAATTCATCATTCATTTTCAGCAGCTCAGGAAATCTGGATTTAACTGATTATATCTTTCCAGAACCTTTTGTATATTATTTTCATGTCTAGTACTTTAATTGTTTCTTGTATGTTAGTTGAGATATCCTCTAGTAGTTAATTTTATTTAATTGCTTTTGGAGGAGATTATAAAGGGAAATAGTATTTGATTGCTATTCCATATCAACCAAATAGGGGGAGATTGAAAGGGGAGATAGGAGTGAAGGGAAGTAACTCACTGCACTTTCATGTGTACTAGAAATGCTAAATGTAATCTCTATGTAATGGTTGATGATAACTCAACAATAGAACAGGACATGTAATAATATGCAGGTGCACAGAAATCTTGGATCACAGAGTTCAGTTAAGACAAAATATCAAAGGATCATCTACAGACTTGAAGCTCACTGGAAGAAGTTCATTAACATGTTCAGGCCTCAGTGGAGAATAAAAGATGTTGACATCTATTCAAGGATGTGGAAGCTATAGAAGATTGTCTTAGTCTATGGCGATTTTAGTGCATTACAATCGAAGCAACAAGTAAGGTTTGCAAAGAAGAATGTGGAATCATGTTCGGAATCAAGAGCCCCTATCAAGACTAGTCACTTATGAACCAGACCGTTGCATCAAGTGTCAGGACATTGGAGGCAAGCTCTCGTCGGTTAATATGGTTTTAATCATTCTAAAGTTATTGGTTTTCTTAAGTCATGTGGAGGATCAACAAAGGTGGTAAATCAGTGTTGGAGAAATGTGAGCCTAATGGATAAGGGACAGACGGCACAACCTGATTGGATCTTACTAAAGCTTCACAGATTAGAAGGCCAAATACTTGGACGTGGTGGAGTCACGTATACGGGGCCAAGTATTTGGATAAGGAAGTCTACACAAATTGAAGAGTGGAATGGAAATATTTAATTTAATTAAATAAAGTATTTATTTAATTATTTATATATTTTATAAATAAAGATATTCTTTATTTATATTATATATATTTATTAAATATTACTTTTACATTAAATATTTCCAAATGCATGCTTGGCACATGACTTTGAAGATAAGATTTGAGTGGACAAGAGTAAAAGGTGGAAAAGCAAAAAGCAAACCCTTTTTCTATATACAAAAAGAATCCAAGTCTTTATCTTAAGTAAGAATTCGGATGAGAAAGAAAAGGGGGAGAGAGAGAGAAATTATTCTCTCCCCCATGGCCGAACTAATACTTTAATATTTTGGGGCCATGATTTTCTTTATCATACCACTCCTCTATCTTTCTATTGAAAACACTTGCTAAATCTTGTATAGAAGATAGGGTTGATTTTTGTCTCCTAGATCTACAAAATGTAATAGTTTTAGAGGAGACAAAAATCACTTCTTTGTTGTGTTCTTGAGCTTGTGTTCTTGAACTTGTTTGTAGCATCTACCCCACTTCAATGAATATAAAGTTATATTCTTGGATCTTGTTGTGTTGTGTGTTTTGGATGATTTACCGTTCATTATCTTGATTATTTTAATGGTGTTCTTGAGGTTGAAGAAGATGATGAACAGTACCTGAGTTTGAACCAAAGTAATTTTTATGTTGTCCCAAAAATAATTAATAGTCATAATTTTAATTTGGGAATCGTATTCACCCCCTATATGATCTCCGGGACCCAACAAAACTGCTGATGAGAACCTCAATGATATGGGAGGACAGACTCTGATGGATGCTCATGAAGAAATTCCACAATTTATTCTATCAGAGTCTATCCACTTTGAGGGGGAGTCTCATGCACTAACAGTCAAAGATGGTGACACTCAGACTCTGGCTTTTAATGAAATCATACTGAAGCAGTCAAAATGAGAGGCTGTCACTGGTCCAGGCAAAAGGAGAGGTAGACAAGGCTGTAGAGAGCCAGACTGAGAATGAGAAAATGGGTGCCCAACCCCACTGTGAGAATGAGAGAATAGGGTATCCTAAACCTAGATTCACTTATTGGGATCAAGATTTTCCCAAGAGTTGGTCCAATGAATTGGGGCAGAGGATGGATGAAAGCTCATTTATGTTAATCATGCAGATTGGCAAGAAGGAGGAAGCTCTAGCTGCTCAAAAATCATTCACACAAAGACCACAAATTTATTTAGTGGATTCTCTATCAAGAGAGCGGATGAGTTATGGAGGCCTTGGTGGCTGCATCACATATTCAATCTAAGACTACAGAATTGAAGGCACGAGAATCAATTTTTATCATGCCTATCCAAGCTAGGCTTCCTGTTGGACTTAAATCAAGCCTAGCCTATGTAATTATCTGTCTTGCTGTAACATAGTTTGCACTTCTGTAATATTTTAGTGACTCAGATATCCTTGTGTAAAATTGCAGATAGAAGTCTACTCAGTTTGTCTTTTAATTGTAAATAAAGTCAAAAATAAAGTCTGTTAGAAGATTCAAGCTGAATCATGCAACAAGACAAAGAAGACTGATGGAGAAATAAGGAAAGCCATCTGAGAATTCTACTAAGGCAATTGCTCAGTCGAGAAGTCTACTATTAGAGAAGTCAAATCTATGAGAACACTTCGAGAAGTCTCAAAACACACTCAACAACTCAGTACTCGATCGAGAAGTCAGCCATTCGACAAGTCAAGTATTGAAGTCATTCGAGTAGTGTTAATTGTGAATCATTCGAGAAGTGAGAAAAGAAAATCAATTCGAGAAGTTAGCAAAAGAAGCATTCGAGAAGTGGTAAAGCTGACTCATTCGAGAAGTCACAATTTCAAGTTTCTATTCGAAAAGTCTAGCATAATCGAGAAGTCATCGAATGGAGTATACTAATCGAGAAGTTAGACATTCATAGTCCAATCGAGCTGTCACAGCCAGTACTCAATCGAGAAGTCAACTTCTATGACTTCTCGAAATATTTTAAACAGAGTACTGGACTGCACCAAGGAACTATTTTCAAGGAAAATTGCAGAACAAGTCAAATAATTCTGAATCTCTATTTTTAAAGAATAAGTCAAGCCTGAAAAGATAGAGACAAGTCTACAATGAAGCTGGGAAGTCAGTCAAGACAAATGACAGAAGGTATAAGGATGGATGTAGCAGACAGTCACAACAGTGTTAGATAGAAATAGATATCAGTCAAATGTAAAGAATGTCTTGTCTATTTCTAATTATAGCTAATCTATCTTATGTGAGCTTGAGCACAGGACAAGTTGTCTATATCTTTTATTTACAGCCACATTTGATAGATGTCTTGTGAGTTTTACAATTATAATTTTCCCAGAACCAGAAGCTGAAGTTCAATTTGAATTTCAGATTGTAGAAAAAGTTCATTCTAATAAAATTAGATTGAAAGTTACATCTTGTGTCCATTATATTCATTTTCTCTATTTGTTGTTCTAACTTAAATCTGTTTCACTTGCTCAATCTTACAATCAAGTTAACAGTTGAACTAGCTCATAAAAATCAAAAGAGTGAAAAAGGCTTGAAGTCTACATTCACCCCCCTCTGTAAACTTCTAGGACTCATAATTCCTAACAAGTGGTATCAAAGCAGGCTGTAAACATATATACAGACTAAAGGCTGCAAACCCCATGTATCCAGAAATATTAAAGAATGGTCCTTTCATGCCAGTAACTCTAGTTCCTGAAACTTCTAATGGGTCTGAAGTTATTCCTGCAACATGGATACCTAAAGATCCATCTCAGTACACAGATTCAGAGAAGGAAAAGGTGTCTCTTGACAACAGCTTAATGCTAATACTGATTGAATCACTGGATCTTGTGATGTACAATAATATTGTCAATTGCACATCTGCCAAACACATATGGGAGACTATAGAAATTCTATGTGAAGGAACTGAGGAGGTAAGGGAAAATCAAAGGCATCTCCTTGTCTCTCAATATGAAGCATTCATGTCAAAACCAAATGAAGGAATAACTGAAGTATTTGAAAGGTTCAACAAACTGATCAATGACCTTCAACTTCATGGGAAGTACTATGAGACAAAGGAAAAGAATATTAAGTTTTTGCTGACTCTTCTAGAGCACCTGGAGCATAAAATCTCTGCAATAAGAGAAGGGATAGATCTAACAAAACTTCCACTTGAGACTCTGTATGGAATCCTGAAGACATATGAACTTGAGTTCTATCATAAGGAAGTCATACGGGGAAATAGAGGAAAAATGGCAAATGTCTCAAATGCTTTGGTTGCAAAGGAACCATCTATAACTGAAAAGACTGGTACAAGCAAAAGGGTGAAAACTGAAGAGTTTGAAGAGCAGGAACATGAAGAAAAGGACTCTGTCAAAAGTGAATCAGAATAGGAAGATTTCTACACCATTGAAGAACTTGAAGGCATGGACAACAAAACCATGGCCTTCATGGCATAGAAATTTGGAAATTTGAGATTCAAAAGAAATAAAAGTTTCAAAACAAGACCAACCTTCAAGTCTTCAAGCAAAGGAAAGAATCCTGCAAAGAGCACCAACAATGGAGGATACAAAACGGGAACAGTTGATAGATCTAAGATAAGATGCTATAACTATAATGATCTTGGACACTTTGCAATAGAGTGTAGAAAACCTAAAGCAATAATGAAGGATAAAGATTACTTGGAGCTGGAAGCCAAGAGTTTTGATATGATCTGATTTTTAACTCCTTTTCAGAAATTTGTTCTTTAAGAAATTTTTCAATTTGTTCAGAACAAACAACCTTGTTTTTTAGATACTCATTTTCCTGTTTCATGTTTTCTAGAGTTACTGCAGATAATTCCAAAGTTTCATTCCTAGCAGTCAGTTCATCATTGGTTTTTACTAACCTAGCAATTTCCTCATATGCAACAGTCATGCTAGTGTGAATGTTAAACATTTCAATGCTCAATTCTTCCACAGTTTTCTTATATTGTGAATTTGAGGATGAAGATTCACTAGTTGAGTTGGCCATGAGTGCCAGATTTCCATATTCTTCTTCCTCATCTTCATCTGTGTCATCCCAGCACTTTCCTTCAGCAATATAAGCTTTTCCTGTCTGCTTTTTAAGGAGAGCTTTAAAAATTTTCACTAACAGCCTCAGCCCAAAAACTGGTTGCTAGATTTGCTTCTGCTAACATGGTTCTTGCAGCTTCAATGAGAGTCATGTTCTTTCTCTCAACCACTCCATTTTGTTGAGGAGTTCTTGGGGCTGATAATTGGTGAGTGATACCTTCTCTTTGTAAAATTCACTGAGTGTTGTATTTTTGAATTCTGTACCATTGTCACTTCTTAAGGCAACTAATAGAGTAGGACCTTTATCCAGTCTCCTTAAATTCTCAATGATAATCTCAGGAGCTTCATCTTTTGAATGCAAGAATTCTACCCAAGTATATTTTGAAAAGGCATCAACCATGACTAGAGCAAATCTTTTCTTTGACATGGACATCACATCACATCATTACAAATAGAAGGCCATCTGTGAAATACATGAACGTGTTTGGAGCAAAGTGCTTTGTTCTCAAAGATAATGTCAACAATCTTGGAAAATTTGAAGCAAAGGCATATGAAGGAATTTTTGTGGGATACTCATTGGACAAGACTGTCTATAGAGTATATGTGATTGATCAACAAAAAGTTATGGAAATCACAAATGTAACATTTGATGATTTTAATTTCCCTACTATGAGTTTGGAAGGTGAAAACTGTGACACTCTAAGATTTGAAAATGAAATAGAGCCTGAAACTTCTACAACTGAAAAGGTTATAAGTACTCTTGAAGACTTCCATGTAGACATCTCACATGGAATAAATGTAGAAAGAGAACATGAAAATTTTAGTCATATCCAACTTGAGAATTCTCCACATAAGTCTAGCATGAACTCAGGGGGAGGTTTTCAAGAATCTGCAATAAATGGCAATCACTTCAATCAGGAAGAAACATGCTCAAATGATAAAGATGGGACTCATCAAACTAAATGGAATAGAGCTAACACAGCTGATCAAATCATTGGAAATCCTGATGAAGGTGCGAGGACAAGAAGAACAACTATGAATGAATGCCTATTTTCCTGCTTTCTGTCTCAAAATGAACCTAAAAGAATTGAAGAAGCCTTGTTGCATCCAGATTGGATAATTTCCATGCAAGAAGAATTGAATCAATTTATGAGAAATAATGTTTGGGAAATAGTGCCACCTTCAAAGGACAGATCAGTGATTGGCACTAAGTGAGTCTACAAGAATAAAATGGATGAACATGAGATTGTAATAAGGAACAAGGCAAGGTTGGTTGCTAAAGGCTATTCACAAGAAGAAGGCATTGACTATGATGAGACTTTTACTCCTGTTGCAAGATTAGAGGCAATCAGAATTTTTCTAGCATTTGCAGCACACTCAAACTTTAAGGTCTATCAGATGGATGTCAAAAGTGCTTTTCTCAATGGTGAATTGGAAGAAGAAGTATATGTACAACAACCTCCTGGCTTTGAAAATCCAAATTTTCCAGACTTTGTCTACAGACTCATCAAAGCATTGTATTGACTCAAACAAGCCCCTAGAGCATAGTATGACACCTTGTCAAAATTTCTTCTGGAAAATCATTTCACTAGAGGAACCATTGACAAGGCTCTCTTTTACAAAAAGCATGGTGAGGTTATCATACTTGTTCAAATCTATGTGGATGATATCATTTTTGGTTCATCAAATAAGAAACTATGTCAAAGATTCTCTAAGCTTATGTAAAGTGAGTATGAGATGAACATGATGGGAGAACTCTATTACTTTCTAGGCCTTCAAATAAGTCAAAGGGCTGATGGCATTTTCATAAGTCAAACAAAATACATTAATGACCTACTCAAAAGGTTTGACATGCAAGATTGCTCAACTGCTAAAACTCCAATGTCTACAGCTACAAAACTGGATGAAGATAAGAAAGGAAAAAGTGTAGATATGAAGACTTACAGAGGAATGATTAGATCTCTTCTCTATCTCACAGCAAGTAGACCTGACATAATGTTCTCCACATGTCTATGTGCTAGGTTTCAAGCAAATCCAAAAGATACCCATCCCATTGCTGTTAAGAGAATTTTGAGATATCTCAAAGGAATATCATTTATGGGATTATGGTACCCTAAAGAAACAGGGTTCAACCTAGTTGGATACTCAGATGCTGATTTTTCTGGTTGCAGAGTGGATAGAAAAAGTACTTCATGAAGCTGTCAATTTCTTGGACAGAGATTGGTATCTTGGTTCAGCCAAAAGCAACAATCTTTGTCAACCTATACAACTGAGGCTGAATACATAGCTGCAAGAAATTGTTGTGCTCAAGTGCTTTGGATTAGGAATCAACTAAGGGACTATAGATTGGTGTTGGAAGGAATACCTATCATGTGTGACAACACTAGTGCCATATCAATTGTTGCAAATCCAGTCAATCATTCCAAGACAAAGCATATTAATGTAAGGTACCATTTCATAAGGGAGCATGCAGAAAATGGAGTAATTAAATTGTTCTATGTTCCTACACAAAGACAGTTGGCTGATATATTTACTAAGCCACTTGATGAAGCCACCTTTAACAGGTTGGTTAGTGAAATTAGAATGCTAAATTCTTCAGGATAAGTGGTTCACTAAATATATCCCTCCAACTATTAAAACAATTGTTTCACAGACATGAACGTAAATGATTTATCGAAGTGAAAAAAGACTGGTGTATATTTATAAATATGTCAGTTATATTGTTGTACATATGGTTAAACAAATGTTTTAAAACTAACTCCGAATTACTTCTTTGTTATGAGAAAACCTGAATGGAATTATCATACTTGTGCATTATTAAATAACAAGTGTGGTAATCAAAATATCAGGAATATTAATCAATCACACTTCTTATATCAAAGAGAATAAATAAATTTTATTTATCTAAGAAGTGATGATTGTAAATTTCTTATTTTATTTTCCAAGTGAAGATAAAATAATTCTTTAAGAAAATTGGAGTTTGTAGTTAAGTTGCCATTCTTTTTGACTTCTCGACTAAGGAAAATTCTAAGAGTTCTCGAATCATTCAATTCTAAGAGTTCTCGAATCATTCAATTCTAAGAGTTCTCAAATCATGATGTTGTGAGTTCTCGAATAGATCACTTCTAGAGTTCTCGATCAAGTACTATTAAGAGTTCTCGAATCATCAGAGTTCTCGACTATAGCTTGAGTGAGTTCTCGATTTTCATAGTTTTCGATCAAAGTCTGACAGTTCTCTACTAAAACAGCTTTACTCTTTTCTGAGTTCTCGATCACTAAAATTGATTACTATTCTAGTCGAGTTGTCTGTGTCATTTAAATAGCAAAGTAGATCTAACATTTCATTTCTACGCTTAACTACAAAATCAAAGAAACCCTTGCATTCCAACTGTTACTCTTGCATCCTTCTATCTCTAAAACTTTCATTTCCTCTCTTCACTATTTCTATACACTAACTCCATGGCATCCTCAAGTTCTGTTTCAACTAAAGTTTTTATCATTCCCGAAACCAACTTTTTGGCCATTTCCAGAGATGCTGATGCAAAACCTCAGTACAAATATTTCACCAAATTTCTTATAGATTCATACCTCAAAGAAGCCATGTTAGCTAACCCAACCCTTTACCTGGACATTCTTGAGCAATTTTGGGCTACTGCAGACTGGGAGAACATAGCATTGGAGAATGGTAGTTCAAAAATAGTTGTAACCTGCAAAATCCAAGGAGTAGATATCAGTTTTGATGAAGAAGATGTCAACAGAAGCTTATAGATTCCAACTAAAGAGTTTCATAATGAGCCAACTGATGAAGACTTGCTAGAAGACTTAAAAGAACAAGAATTCAGTACTAATGATCTAAGAGCAGATTTCTGTCAAATCAAATGTGACAATGAAGAGATGATCAAATTGAAGAAGTTTGTTAGTGAAGTTCTAGCTATTGTGGAGAAGAGTATGTTGAAGTCATTTTTGAGAAACAACACAGCTTTGAGAAGATAAATTGATAAGTAATTCTTTGTTCCTTATAAATTTTTATATACTGTTCTAGATTAATTGTTTCATTCTTTAGTTTTGACATCATCAAACCTTGATTTATGCTTACATTTTATAAAGCATAAATAGGGAGAGATTGTTATGAATATATTCATTTGATGATTTACAAAATACTAGAACATAGTCTAGCATAATGTATCTATAACAAATCTTTCTAGTCTCTGAACTTTTCTATAATCAGAGTCTAGATAGTCAACATTCATGTTTAGATGTCATTTATACTTAGAAGATTTTCAAGAGAATTGAAACTAGAGTCTGGATGCAAATCAGAGTCTAGGAGTTGATCGAAGTCTATAGTCTGTTAGAGACTGAAGATCATTAGAGTTTGAAGTCTTTTAGAGTCTATAAAGTTGAAGCTATATTTGGAAGGTGATCAACAAAAAGGGAAAGTTTCGAAGATAAAGACAATTATATTGTAGATATGCTATGGTAAGGAAAGAGGATTTTAGAAGGAAACTGTCAACTAATAATAAGGAATTTTGTTCCTATTTTAATTTGATTTTCTATTATTAGTTGATAGACGGCTCTCTATATAAATATTTTATGTAACCTAATATTATAGTCGAACTTATGAGAGCATAGAGATAGAGAGAGTTCCTGTGAAAATACAGAGAAGCTGTCGGGGTTTGTGTACATCCTAGGAGAGTTTGTATTCAATATTCTTTAATACAAACACTGATATTTTTATTCTCTGAGTTTTGATCTTTGTTCAAGTTTGATTCTTCTGTAATTGATTGAAACTAAGGCGAAAAGATTATAAAAGTATTCAACCCCCTTTCTACTTATGAAACTGGGATAATACTATAAAATAAATATAATACAATTTATTTATAATTTATAGAATGAACATAACTAAAATATAAAACCACCAAATTCTGATTATTATATAAAAGTTAAGATTTACGAATCAATATATCAATATTACTATATGTATGACAATGAAAAAGAGAAAATCATGTCACTAAAATATGTACAAATGTGAGAAATTATTAAAAAGAGTAATTTGGCTATGCATGATAATATATTGCCATTAAGATGCAAAGAACATTAGAAAATAGATAGATAGGTGCAAGTATTACATATCAACACTTATTCTCCATATCTATTTTTGGTTGATTTGACTATAATTAATCTAATTTTATAGATGACAAACTTTATTTACTATTATATCATGCTTAAGAGGTATTGGTAGCCATATTACATAGTGTTGTGCATAAAATATCGCATGAGCTGGATTTTGGCCCATAGTCTGTTAGAGATCCAATCCACTAAGTAACTAGCCCTCTAAAGAGGTTCTAAGACAGAATAAGAGTTGGTAGGAAGGTTCTATGGTGATTAAGTGAATCATGGAAGCTGCCAAGGAGGCTCATAAGGAGGAAGGTTCATCCAATGAGGAGGAACCACTGGAGGAAAAAGTACTAGTTATAAAGAGGTTCCACTGACCAAGGAGCTTCCATCATATCAAGGTTGATATCTAATTTGAAGGGGTTCTTGGAGTCCAATGAAACTGAGAATTAACCTGGAAGGTCCTGATATGTTATTATTTCAAGGGAAAAGGTTCCAAGTCCTATGGGATAGGTTCCAAGTCCCATGGGACAGGTTCCTGAAATTTTCTTCCAAGACAGCAGTCTGGTACCTCCTAGTAGGGTAATTGTACATGGACTATCTCACCTTATTTTTAGGAGACAATCTCTTCATGATTCTGGAGGATATTTATCATATTATTCTTATTTAATTAAGGATAATTGCAAGGAAAATACATACAATTCATATATTCACCCGATTATTAATCATGAATAATCTCAGGATTATACATTGGTGCCTTAGACCATTGCTAGCTCTGTACCTTTATCATATAATCTACCATTCACCCTTGGATGAAGCTTGGTCAGGAACCTTTTTCCTGATTAAAGATCTTCATTTTATTTCTACTATTCCGGTAAAGGGCCTCCACGGGTGTTGTACCCAATTCCTCTCACAAGATTTTAGCGCTAGAAGGAGGGTGTTGACTCATCTTTAGGGATGAAAGATGTCTAACAACTCAGACAGTGAGAAAACACCATTAAATGGAAAGGAATTCCCCAGGGAGATCCTTGACTTGAAGTTACTTTGAATGATGTTTTTGACTATGTGAAATAATTGGGGGAAAGAGTGGAAACACTCGAGAAGAAACCCCTCAAGAAGGGAAAAAAGAGGTTCAAATAGGCTACTTCTGGAAAGAAGTTGAAGCATAAAAGTATCACCCCCAAACAATTGGTGTTTGACTCTGAAAGTGGGGAAAGAGAGAAAGAATTGGAAGATGGGGCTACCAAAGAGGGGTCCTAGAAAGAGAAAGTTGTTGAAAAGGAGAAACAGGAACCTGCACGTTCCTCCTGCCCCACTATTAGTGTGTTTGATAGGTTGGGGAATAAGCTAAGTGACCAGGACCTTTGACACAAAATCAAGGCTAGTGAAAAGGACCTACGTCACTAGTTGTCTAGCAAAAGGGTAACCGAGAAAGGCCAACAGGGAGGTTCCAAGGCTGAAGGTCCCAAAAGTCAAAAGGGAGATGAGACTCAAGCCAAAACTCTTGCTACCAACAAGAAAGATTACTCAAATAGGGAGCCTAGTGTGGAGGAACTTGAGCAAGGTGATAGCTCCCAACATGTACCGAAACTGGAGGAAGAGATACCACTTGCTGGTGCGGTACTTAGTAGCTTAAAATTAAGGAATTAAAGGGAGGTTCTGCATAAAATTCAGGCTGAAAAGAAGTCTCAATCTGGCTTGGCTATAACTTCCCACTTCACTAAAAATGTGAAGCAATCTCCTTTACCGAGGTTCTATAGAATGAATGGGGACCTCAAATTCGATGGAAGCTCTGATCTAGTGGAGTATCTGAGTCGCTTTACTACTGAAATAGAGGTATATCATGTGGAACCACTCACAAGGTGTGGGTTGCTAGCTGCCACCTTCACAGGAAATGCCCATCAGTGGTTCAAGACTCTACTAGGCGATTTAATAAAGTCATGGGAGCAGATGGGGGACCTGTTTGTAGCAAAATTTAGAGCTTCAATGGCTTATGCCCCACCTGTCAACACATTGGCAAACATCAAATAAAGGGACAATGAAACTCTAAGGGACTACATTAAGAGGTTCAATGAGGAGGTGCCAAGGGTGGGGAAAGCTTCTAATGAAATATTGAAAAATTTCATCATTGCAGGTGTGAGGCCTGAAACTGATTTCTAGAAGGAGCTCCAAGGAAAATAACCTGAAACCCTTTCTGATTTTTATGCAAAGGCGGAACCTCACAAGGTTGTGGAGGAATCACTGGCCAAACTATCAAAAAACACCAACCACGGAGGTATCGGGGGGGGGGGGAGCAGGAATAAAAGGAATCATTCTTACAATCCCAAAGACATGAATAATGAGAAAAAAATCTCTGGAACGGGAACCTCTGATTCAAGGAGCTACAGTTGTGACGACAAAACAACTCCCATCTCTTTGAAGAATATATTCCCCTTAACACCTCTATCACTCGCATATATGAGGTCACGAAGAAGACATGGATGTTTAAGAAGCCCTATAGAATAGGCCCCCCGGGGAGAAAAGATTTGAGAAAGTATTGTGCCTTTCATGATAGCAATGGTCACGAGACAGCAGATTGCAGGCACCTCAAAGACCAGATTGAGGAATTGATAAGAGATGGACACCTCTCTGAGTTTGTGGCTAGAGAAGCTAAGAGGCTCTGGGATGAGAAGGCAGCCAAGAAAGCTAGAGAAGCTAAAAAGCTCCGGGATTTCACTCCAGTTGCGTAACAACTAGGTTTGGAAGCAGTAAATCATACGCATATACTTTTTTTAATGAAGTTAAAAGTATGACTCCCTCTTGTTGACCATGCCAACTTCATACGAAAAGCCTTGTAAAGTCTTCCCTCTTTAACTAGGGGAGCAATGCATCAGAGAGTTTTATCGTATCTGTAAAAACTTCTAAAGGGTTTAAACTTTACGGTTAGAGATGTTCTAGAACCAAATGAGTTACATCTCTATTATCAGTAGTCACTCCAACCCCTCAGTATTTCTAACTTTTTACCAGTATAATCCACCAAATTCATTTGAGAGAAAACAAAGAGGATGATGAGGTCTAACACCTAAAGAAATAATTAGACGCTTCCTTTTTGATGAATTGAATTTTTATCATAATGATTATTTCTTAGATTATATACACCTACGAGACCTTTGAAACAAGATTAGACATAACTAAAATGATTTTTATTCACCAATTACAAGTTTGTAGCAGTTCATACACACCTTAGTTATTTATGAATAAATTTACAGAATACTTATAAAAATAACATATTAATAATAAAAAGTAAAAACATATACGGTACTTCAACTAGAGCATAATTCTTTATGCACTTTAATTCTTTATTGTGTTCAATTTATTTGTAGCTATTACTAATATTTATCCGGCCCATAATTTACATTTTCTCTTTCCTTTATGAACAAAAATTACTCCCTATATGCATCTTGTCTTTTTGGCACACATTTTAACATGTTTTAACCACATATATGTTATTTTTAAAAATTTCTCTTTATGAATACAAGTATTTATTTAAAATTATTATTCATAAAATAACAATTTTAAAAATAACACTTCTAACTATACGTCAAAACACCTATGTCAAAAATTCTAAGAGGCAAATATTTTGAGCCCTAAGAATCACTATATAAAAATATTATTGATATATTATCTTCTTTCAAATTAAATAAAATTATTAATATGACAATATCTAATACTAAAAAATTTCAGGATTTTACGGTATGCATATTAGAAATTGCCAATTATATAATAAATCAAAAGCACAGTTGCATCATAGGGTTCCGATCCATTATAGCCTTAGTTTGGACTGCACTTTTTCCTCTTTTTTTTAATAAATCGGACTGCACTTGATTATTTATATATATTTTAAGTATAGCTAATACATATTATTCATTCTGAGATGCATATATTTGGGTCGGATTACGTTAAGCATATTTTGACAATCTTATCATGCCTACGCCCTAGGGGTGGTGATGAATTCCGTAACCAGAGACATAACCGATCCTAATTGACTTGAATTTTGGTTGACCTAATCGAAAAAAATTAAAACCGAAAATGAATTGAATTAATAATGATCAAACCCGAGTTTTATGGATTAATTAATGGTTAAGAGTTTTGATTATTTGGGTCATCCAAACGGTCCAAACCCAACCCGCAAAATTATTTGAGCTGGGCTGCTAAATATTAGTTTAGTAAGTTTTGTTTTGAGAATGATAAAACGTTTCATTGATTCATATATTACGGAGTAATATTTTCACATATAATTAATACTTGCTTGCATTTCAGGTGAAACATAGGTAAAATTAATAAATTATATATATATATATATATATATATATATATATATATATTAATTTTTTAATATAAATTAAATATTTATTTAGTGTTATAATTTATTTTATTATTAATTTATTTCTGTATATTTTATACAATATTATTTACGTTAGAAATATTTATTATAAATTATATTTTATTTTGCATGAAATTATTGAAGTTTGGATAAATAAATTAATCCCGAGCCAGGTTCTCTGTGATAAGTCGAAAAATATCCCATTAGTATTGTAACGTAGCATTTGATAATAATAATTCAAAATCTTTAAAAGAGAATTGATAGAGTGCAATGCACAAGTTTTATTTAATATTTTATAATTTTTATATACGTTAATAAATTTATGAGAGTATTGAATTTTTTTATTGACAGAAGAACTTGACGATTGGCAAATCAAATGGCTAATTCAGTGCTCTCCGAACTCTGCAGGAAGGTTTCCCACCAAGACCAAAATTTGAAAGAGAAGATTCACTTTCCGGAATTCCAACCCACTATATTTGCTAACAATGAGTCCATTCGGGATATCCTTGCATTCTAAGGATGAACAAGGTTAGTAACAGGCTCTGTAGGCAGAATACGTTAGAATTCAAACTCTCTTGAAACAATAAATAAAACAGCTGGGTTTGCATAATGTTATACTGAAAATATGGTGGGCAGCCGTGTGCAATAATTTCTACAGGCATGCATGGTCAACTTTTCATATAAGAGATGTACATAAGTCTTCCTAAAATCCTGGAGTTTGTATGCAGCTATTCAAATTTAGAAGTTGGGTTTTCAAGGAGTAAAAGATGGTTTTCAAGGAGTAACAAACCATCAGTTGGACATCTCAGAATATTCGGATGTATTGCATATGCACATGTTTTGAATTAGAAAAGAAAGAAACTGGATGATAAAGGAGAGAAATGCATTTTTACCGGATATGACAAGAGAAGCAAGGCCTACAGACTCTATAATCCTTTAACAAAGAATTTAATCATTTCTTGTGATGTTGAATTTGATGAATCGGATTACTGGAGATGGAGCGAGGAAGAAAGAAAAGTTGCAGGTCTATTCTTTAATGATGATAATGATGGTGATGACTCTAACATTGAAAATGACGAAGATGATGATCCAACTCTTCCACAAAGTCCAACTCAATAAACTCTTGCCTCGACACCATCGAGTTTAGGAAGCAACAGTAGCAACAGCTCAGGGGGAGCACCAAGAAAAATGCGAAGTCTGAATGACATCTATGATGCAACAAGTCCAGTACAAACCACATTTGATTATTCATTATTTTGTTTAATGGCGGAATGTAATCCGGTGACATTTGAGGAAGCTTCTGAAGAAAGTAAATGGAACAAATCCATGGATGAAGAAATTGGTGCAATCAAGAAGAATGATACTTGGGAGCTCGTAGATCTTCCAGAATGATAAAAAGCAATTGGTGTCAAATGGGTCTACAAAACAAAGACCAATCAAGAAGGAAAAATTGAAAAGTATAAGGCAAGGCTAGTTGCTAAAGGCTACAAGCAGAGATACGGGATTGACTACGATGATGTATTTGCTCCAGTTGCAAGAGTTGATACCATATGACTTCTTACAGCAATTGCAGCTCAGAATCAGTGGAAGATTTATCAGATGGATGTGAAGTCGGCATTTCTAAATGGTTATCTCGAAGAAGAAGTCTACATTGAACAACCTCCCGGATATGTTCAAGAAGGCTAGGAAGATAAAGTCTACTGGCTAAAGAAAGTACTGTTCGGGTTGAAGTAAGCCCCGCAAGCATAGAACACTAGGGTTGATGAATATTTTCAGAAGCATGATTTTCTGAAAAGTCCGTACGAGCATGCACTCTACATAAAAAAAATTCAAATGGAGATATTATGATCGTGTGCTTATACGTGGACGACATGATTTTTACTGGCAACAACCCTGGTATGTTTGATGACTTTAAGAAAGTTATGACTAATGAATTTGAGATGACAGATATTGGTCAAATGTCGTACTTTCTTGGAGTCGAAGTGAAGCAAAACAAAGATGAGATTTTTATGTCATAGAAAAAATATGCTGAGCAAATCCTTAAAAAAATCAGAATGAAAGAATGCAAGACAGTGAGTACGCCAGCAGAAGCAAGCATAAAGCTCAAAGTTGATTCAACAAGAGAGTCGATAAATCCGACATTGTTCAAAAGTTTGGTTGGAAGTCTGAGGTACCTAACTTTCACTCGTCCCGATATTATGTATGTAGTGGGACTGGTTAGTAGGTACATGGAAAAGTGGAAGCAAGATCATTTCATGGCAACTAAAAGAATTTTGAGATATATTAAAGGTACACTCGATCATGGTTTATTTTATACACATTCTCAAAATTCCAAATTAGTTGGCTATTCAGATAGTGATTATGGTGGAGATTTAGATGACGAAAAACCACTTCGGGATATGCTTTTCATATCAGTTCAGTAATATTTTCGTGGTCATCAAAGAAGCAACAAACAGTTGCTCTCTCAACATGTGAGGCAAAATACATCGCAGCAACAGCGTGCGCATGTCAAGCTATGTGGCTAGGCTACATATTGGGCGAGTTAAATCTTGCAAAGGAAGGTCCAATTATAATTTATGTGGATAATAAATCTGCTATCTCACTAGCGAAAAATCTCATGTCACACAATCGAAGCAAACACATCAATATAAAATATTATTTTATTTGAGAACAGGTGAACAACAAAATTGTGGAATTAGTGCATTGCAGGACTAAAGAAATTTAGCAGATATATTTAAGAAGTCATTGAAGCCGGATATGTTTCAGAAAATGAACAAGAAGCTTGGAATGGAAAGTCGAGTTTCAGGGGGAGTGTTAGAATTCAAACTCTCTTGAAACAATAAATAAAACAGCTGGGTTTGCATAATGTTATACTGAAAATATGGTGGGCAGCCGTGTGCAATAATTTCTACAGGCATGCATGGTCAACTTTTCATATAAGAGATGTACATAAGTCTTCCTAAAATCCTGGAGTATATATGCAGCAGCTATTCAAATTTAGAAGTTGGGTTTTCAAGGAGTAAAAGATGGTAGAAAACTCATGTGAACCAAAGAATTAAGGCAACGGTTAATATTGAAGAATGAAAACAATAACTAGTTTCAAGGAATAAATATTTATTGTACGTGATGTAAGGCATGATAAAAAGTTCTGGTTTTCAACTATAAATAAGGCATCTTGTTTGTATTAAAAAAACAACAACACAACAGTTGTTAGCTAGAGAGAAAAGTTAGGAGCTAAAGCTCATCAAAAAGCTGTAACTTATCTTATGTTGTAATAAAAGTTGTATTGGTTTTATTACATAATCTCTATTCTCTACTATATAGTTTTTATATACACTTAAGTAGGTTCTTCGGAATTTAAAGATTTTGGTGTAAAATCCCATCACATTTCCAACAGAATCGAGTTTCGAATCATAAGATGACCAAGTGACTTCCAGTTTCGAGTGTATTTGGTTTTTTTTTTGAAAATAAAATAATAGGTGATTGATGGGATTCAAATCTTATATCTTTGTTTGTAAATTTAAATCTAATAATATAGAATATACTTGTTATTAGATATAACGGTCATCATTTATTTACTTTTAACGATTGTTATTATTTTTATGGTTAAACCAACTACCAAATTTTTAGTATTTCAGTTATTATTTTTTAGGTTACAAAAAAACTCTTAAAATGCTAGAATATATCCGTCGTGCTTCGTAGCCTTAATCTTTAAGGACTATGAACTTCCATATCCTAATCATGATCATGTTCTATCAGCAAATTCTTCAAAATTCTACTATACTGAATAAGTAGCACTTAGAGATGTACCATGAAAGAGAATACATTTTGTTCTGAATGGTGATATGGCCAATTACTTAAAAGACACCGGTGGCACCTCAGGTATATATATTAAATTTGAAGCTTACCTAATGATTCTTATTACTCGGCTAAGGATCAATTAATTCATGCATCACAGATTCCTCCCGAGCTCTATGATGCCTTCATAACAGCAGTCAATGAGGCAATATGAAAATAATGGCAAACATTCAGAAGTAAAAGTGCTCCTTTCATTTCCCCAAGCTTAACTTGTGGTTTTTGAAAACTATCATAGCACAAAAGATTATTAAAAGTAAAAGTAAAGACTTGAGCCTTGAAAGCTCAAACATAAAAGATAAGAACAAGATATAAATTAACGATGAAAGCAAGTAAGAATTGATATCTAGTTAGGAGCTCAACCACAAAATATAAAAAAGAAAAGTAGATCTAAAAGAAAGAAGATAGGATGCAAGTAGAAAGAGAAACTAAGATCTACAATCTAGAATCAAGAACCAACAATAACAAAGTTAAAGATCTAAAATCATTAAACCCACATTTAAAATAGAGATTTAAAGGGCACATGACAAGATAATAAAAAGTAAAACTAAGGAGTAAAGTAGAGAGATGATGTAAACTAGATCTAAAATATTAATCTAAAAGGTCTCCTTTCATTTCTCAAGTATACAACTTGTGGTACTTAGAAAGATATCATAGTCATAAATTTAAAGAAAATAAGATGGAGACTAGCATAAAAAAACTAAGACTTATAAAAGATGAAGATGAACACTAGCATAAAAGAAAATAAAGACTTGCATTAATATGAAAAGTGTTTACAATATTTGAGAGATCTAAAAACTAGATCTAGAAAATTAAAAGAGAAACTACTACTAAAACTAGAGTAAAACTAAAGATGGGAATACAATGGGAGAATATGAGTATTTATAGGACAAAATTAGGGTATTGGGTAAATCCTAGTTCTTAATCTCTATCCATCCACGTGTCCTTTACTTTGACTCCAAGTATAGCTTGATGGCTTGAAAATGGCTTGGCTCAAATTTACTTCTTTTCCTTTCTTGTTTTTTCTCTCATTTTCTTCCTTTTTTCTTCTTTTCTTATTATTTAATCAAATATATACAAAATTATGAAAATGCTTCAAATTACTTAATTAAAAATACTATGTCAAACACTAAATAGGTATAAAAATATGCAAAAATCTGCACTAATCAATTGGCATCAATAATAAATACATTGGCATGTACAGTTTGTAAAGTATTGTGTACATCACCTGACCTAGCAAGAAGCGAAATGCGGCCAGCATGTTTCGATTATCTAAGATCGCAGGAGTTGGTTCAAGTGGACCAGTAGCTCTTCTATCTGGTTTAAATCCTAAACCATTGAGGTTAGTGCTTCATTTCTTCTCTGTGGTTGTATATGATGTTTGTCGCCTTGTACTTCCTTTTTCATCACTCCAACGCGCATGGCTTGGCATTCGATTAATCATGTTACCAAATTTTTATGCCCAATATTCGGGCATGAGCACACCTTTTAATTCGGTTCATTTGGCCTAAAAGCCCTGCTCTGATCACAGGGATGAAGATAGACCAGTGTTAGGGAGAAAAACTCGAGATACCTAACCAATGCAAAGCATACACATAATAAAATTATATGAAGCAGAAAACCACGTCCTAACTTGTATTATTAATCAAAATAATTATCAATAATACAAACACTCAATCACGAATACTTAAGCCTAACAATGCCCAAGCATTTCCTATCAAATATAATATGACTATGTATATATAGTCATTATAAACTTAGGCAACAAGTCTTATCATACTTGTCATACAAGTCTAATCATACTTGGTTTCTAATTACCTACCCAAGTCTAATCATACTTGGTATCTAATTATTTAACTTTGTGACCAAGACATACCATATATAATAATTCCCCAATTATAATTATTATCATCCATAATAATTATTCAAATACAATTATTATACTACCCATGTGTCTTGGATCACAAAAACCTGTACAACCATATTGGGTTTAACCCAACAATCATCCCCTTAAACCCAATACGGTTTCACAACTGATTTAACGGTCACCATCAATACATCGACGCTCATTCGCCAATGCTTCCCTTCGAACAAGAAACTTTCCTTCTAACACAAAAAGATTTATCCTATCCTTCCAACCTTTGAGTATCGTTAAATTTCTTTTAGTGCCCTCCAACATATCGTTCTTCATCATAACAGTATATCCCAAATTAACTAATTTACCCAATGAAATTAGATTTTGATTTAACTTCGGTACATACCTTACCTGAGTTAACTTCCGAACATGACCATTATGAAGTTTCATTGTTACCTCACAAATGCCAGCAACTTTCACCCTCTTACCGTTTGGAAGAGTTATCATCTTTCCCTCACACTCTTTGTAGGACAAGAACCACTCTCTCCTAGCACATATGTGATGAGAACATCCCGAGTCAAGTATTCATTCTTCTTTTGATCCCTTGTCTTCTTGAATTAAAAGAACATCATCACCATCAGCTACAAGCAAAACACTATTCCTTCCTCAAGTTTTTTTTTAACTCCTTCAAATCTTCTCTTGCTTTTGGACACGTGTATTGTACATGACTCAATTCCTCATAATAAAAACACTTAATATCAGGATTACATTTCTTACCATACATCTTATTCTTGTCATGTGCATCTACCACAAATGCACTTCCATCATATACATCATTTGATCCTTACTTCATCAATCATTCGGCCTCTAGAAGAACAACAATGGTCTCATCCAAATCTAACTTCGTTTCCCAACCAATAAAGATGTAATCACAGTACTGTACATCTCTGGTAGAGACATAAATAGAAGAACAACTTTGTCATCATCCTTTAGTTTTTCATCCCAATTATTCAACTGGTTAATCAATCCATTAAAACGATTCAGATGATCTCTTAAATCTCCATCTTTTTTCATCTTGATCCCGAACAAATCTTTCTTGAGAAACAACTTGTTGGCTAAAGACTTTGAGTGATATGTCTTCGTCAACTTCTCCCACAAATTTTTAGGATTATTCTCCTCAAGAACGTCATACTTGATTTCCGGTGAAAGGGTCAACCGAATTGTTGATGCCGCACGTAAATTCATATCTTGCCACTTTGCAGTTTCCACATCAGTAGGCTTCTTATCTTCAAGAGTCGCATATAATCCTCGTTGAATTAACAAATCTTTCATTGTGCTATGCCATAACGTAAAATTGTTTCTTCCATTAAACAATTTAATCTCGAATTTTCCTCCACCCATATCCATCACGAACATGGCTCTAATACCACTTGTCAGGGAGCGAAACTCGAGATAACCAACCAATGTAAAGCACACACATAACAAAATTATATGACACGAAAAACCACATCCTAACTTAATTGTATTATTAATCAAAACAATTATCAATAATACAACCACTCAATCATGAATACTTAAGCCTAACAATACCCAATCATTGCCTATCAAATATAATATGACTATGTATATATAGTCATTACAAAATTAGGCACCAAGTCTTACCATACTTGTCATACAAGTCTAATCATACTTGGTTTCTAATTACCTACCCAAGTCTAATCGTACTTTGTATCTAATTACTTACCTTTGTGACCAAGACATACCATATATAATAATTCCCCAATTATAATTATTATCATCCATAATAATTATTCAAATACAATTATTATACTACCCATGTGTCTTGGATCACCAAAATACGTACTACCATATTGGGTTTAACCCAACAACCAGAATATACTAACTAACTTAATCTCAATTTCATGAGCATGAGCATGAAGAGAGGAGAACTGGCTCCACGGTTCGCAGACTATTATCACATCATGTCCGCATAGAACTCATATGATGATGGGTTTGGTCCGGATCGCTATCCCGTCTCGTTTAGCAAACTCTAGCCCAAAGTACTTTGTGCGAATTCCTAACAACTAACTTGACAGACGCTAGCCTAGCCGACTAATCTCTTTCATCCATTTCTACACATCTAGAGACCACCGAAGGCCCGATGGAGTAATATCTTATTATAATTACTTATCCAAAGACAACCAGCCTCTGGGCTCATATCTAGATGCGCTACTGGGATGCTATATATAATATCTCTACAAGATCACTTCATTTCTACAATGCTACCCAAGCCAGGTCACAATAGGCAAAACTCTCTATGAGATGAATGAAATTAAAGGAAACATATGGAGATAGAAGAGAACATGGGAAGAAAAAATGAGTGGGTGCATATTTTCTATGATGAGATTCCCGTTTGATATGGGTATACATGAAAATGGAGGATTCTTTCCTAAATTGGGGTTTTGAACTGAACTTTAGATTGTTAGGAATAAAATAGAGGAAATGATGAAAATTTTGAATATTTACCCATAATCTATTTCAAATTTATTAGATTCCCTCCGACTTCGTTCCTCTCAACCAAACAAGTACAACATGATAGTATCCAATCATATATCCTCTGTCTGTGATTTCTGCTAATTACTTTGGAATTATAATGTTAGCACGCACTTGATACAATATAATATGAAACAAAAAAACTTAAAATGTTGGAATAATATCTGAATCACAATATAGTACTATGCAAGTTGAGATAATAATACTAGTTTTGCAATACATATACAGATGCGGTGCTTTAAAGCTGAATATACTTCCTGATCCATGATAACATAAGTAAACACGAGTGACATATGGTGAAATAAACGAAAAACTAAGCAAAATTGTATGTAAAAAGATACTTTATCTAAATTCAAATACAAATCTGAAAACAAGTCAGAATTGAACAATTAAAAAATTAAACTGATAATATTGTCTAACTATTCTCGTAAAGCTACGTGGTGTGTGTGTGATATATCTATTGGCTCCCAGGATAGATATATACATGAATGTTCTAACTAAGGTAAATATATATATTTATTAGTGCCTTCTTCCATGTCAAGCATGTTGTAACAGCAGCAACCTGCAAGGCAAGAGAATATATCGATCAGTTTTTTAAAACAAAATAATAAATCAATATATAGAATGTACATGGAAACAATGTGTATACCTATTCGTAACATATTTAAGTTCATGTATTAGGGCCAACTGCACCTAATGCGTGCTTGATTTTTCGGCAGCTGTGTTTAAGGAGTCGTGTTGCTTTGGTGGCAGCTTCCATAGTTATGTCTACCATTGGAGAACTATCCATTAGGATCTGGAATGACACCGTCAAGAGAGCTCCACTGGAGCCTTCTACGTGGAATGAAGGTCCATCCGGAAGTATTGTGAATCCTGATGGAAGGATTGGTAGAGCATTTGGATCACCGCCACTTAATAACACATCCATAGGACCAATTTCTATGGGGGCAAACACGACGTGGGATGCTACTTGATCACTCCAACTTTCTTGTAGTATTAGCATTTGCCCGTGACTCGGCTACAATTTTTTTTATTTTCAGCCATGTATAGTCAGACTTTTCTGTTTTAGTGCTAATAAACGAAAAAATAAATAAAGATATATGTACTTACTGGAACTTTATATATTGAAACATTATTGCTAGCTTCCTCGCCGTAGGAAATGAGACATACTGGTTCATGGTCATTTCCAATGGAATGAATGTCCCACTGTTGATCAATTTATGCATCTTATATCAATCTATGTTATGAAATGACAAAAAATCTAAAATGCTAGAATATATCTAAATCACATTAATTAATTATGCAAGTTGAGTATATAATACTAATTCTGCAATACAATAAAGATGCGGTGTTTAATTAAAAGCTGAATGCATACCTCCTTTCTAGATCTGTGATCACGGAAGAAATCAAACACCATTTTTGGTGCAAGTGGCAGTAAGAATGAGGAAGAGATACTTAGCAAAGTACCAGTTGGTAGGCCAGGCTCATCCATAACTCTTGTAGCCATCAATCTAATATCATCCCCCAAACTTCCAGGCAATTTAGTCCATCTACCCGTCTTAGGACCGGTAATCCCGAAATTGAAGTTATTCACCATTCTCTCAGAAATTTTCAAAATTCCTCTTTTCTGTTCTGGAGTAGGCATAATAACTGTGAAAACACCATAAGTTCGTCAAGGATACTATAGGACATATATTACTGACATGTAGTGAGAAATTTCTTCCGTGGAGTTACTGTGAAAATTATTTCCTTGCATAATTCAAAATAATAT
Organism: Oenanthe sinensis; assembly: GCA_028671895.1. Classification (NCBI taxonomy): domain Eukaryota; kingdom Viridiplantae; phylum Streptophyta; class Magnoliopsida; order Apiales; family Apiaceae; genus Oenanthe; species Oenanthe sinensis. The sequence goes on from CM053803.1 coordinate 44,209,703, forward strand.
TTACTCACATAGATTGTTGAAGTCATGACTTGATGGAACAATATTGGCAGGAATATTTGCAGTTACAAGACGTTGACACTGTCGCTCAAGAGTTGAAACCCATCGCTTGGCTCCAAATCCCAGACCAGAAAGTAGTAGACGTTTGTACATAGTGCTAACACCATTGTAGTCCACATATACATTCTCAACCCATGTAATCTAGAAAATCATAACAATAATAGTATATTAGTCATAATTAGTTATTAAAATCTAAAGTATGTAGCTAGTTTAAGCTATATGGTATCATAACTAAGCTAATTATAAGATTGTTCTGTATTTTCACCTTTGAGGAACCATTAGCCATTTCTTGAATCAGGCAACCCGATGGCCTTTTCTGGCATGTCATGATTCCCGCAGAATTGAGTATATTATCTAATGAAATATCAACGACAGCCCACACCCCTTCACAATGTTGTGTGCAATATCTTGCAAAAATGACCTCACGGTTTGGAACCAGTGGTGTAGGAATATGATATTCAGCATCTACCTGAAATATAAATGCATGCAATTATAATTCATTATTAACTAAAATTTAGCTGCACATAGAAATACATAAAAATAACTAAGTAGAAGTTTATATATGGCAGTTACCACTTCTAGAGCTCCATTATAGTCTTCTCCCGCATTTAGTACATCGATTGTTGCAGCTCTCGAAACAACGGGAGAAAACATGTATGCCCATTCATTCTAATTGATAAAACAAGAGATCGAACTTAGATATTTTTATTTCAAGATCATGTACCTACAATCAAATTGATAATTCGTAGATCACAAGAAAAATAATGCTAACCATGTCCATCAAAACATTGATCAACTGTTTGGGATTCAACAAGATCACAGCTATATGGCGAGAAGCTTCACATCTATAGCCTGATCTTGTGGGGCCAAAAATATTAGGAATTCTTGTGAGGTATTCCATTTCATTTAGCATGCTAGTTACCCCATCAGCACTGTCAGGAATCCACAATGGTTCTGCAGCGAATGCCATCACTTTCAGCTCCTCTGCAGCTTTAACTACAAGCTCAGCTATGAATTTCTTTAGCTCGTCTGGAGGAATCTGTGCATTGGCCGGTAAGTTTAGTCCTCCTCCTGAACTAGTGATACTAGTACTTGGATTTTCTGCCTCCGGTATTATGGGGATGTTTAGTGGATGTTGAGACATAATAGGAAGGTTTTGTGGATTCTGAACACCCATTAAACTTGTAATTTGTGAACGAAGCCTCTCCAGCTACAAAAGAAAATCAAATATTTGAATAAAAGAAAATTTCGATGAGCTTAGAATTAGAATTGTTAATCGTGAAAGTTCAAAATTAATTAATTAAGTTAATTATACCTCTTCTTTCAAACGAATATTTTCCAACCTCGCGTTTCCTTCCACTGAGAGTTGAGTACGGCCAACATAACAGTCCAGGCAGATACTTTTTCTCAGAGCTTCGGTACGTTGTTCTATTTGATCTCGAAGCACACTGTTCTCACATCGGAGAGCCTGGTTTTCGTACTGTTCAGTGTGGGTCTAGAAAAATTTGAGAGGTCAATGTAGGTAATTTATAAGAATATAAGTATATAACATGCAATTTATATATAAGAGAGCTAGGGTAAAGATTATAAATAAGATATGTAGGAAAATGGCAACATGGTAAAGATTATTAAAAAACATTGTAATACCTTTAGCTGATGTCTCTTGTTCTGAAACCAAAACCTGACTTGAGCAGGGTCTAACTCTAATGTCCTAGCAAGCTCATTTCTTTCTATGTGGTTAGGGTGTGGATTGTTCTTGAAGTAGCTAGATTAAAAAAAGAACACTTAATCAAGCACATTTTTATAATTTTTTAATTATGATATTATATTGTGTTTTTACATAATTATCTATATATTTTACAATCAAAAATTAATTACAGTATATGATAATTAATTACACTATTGAAATGCATCAACATAACGTCTTACTCTTCCAATGCACCGACTTGCTGCTGAGAGTGGCGATTATTATTTCCTCTAGCAGGCTGAGAGGAGGGGCCAGCAGCACCAGCAGCACCAGAAGCACCAGCACTGGAAGCTCCACTTTGGCCTGCCACCTGCCTTCCTGCTTCCATGTTGTTGTGTTCCATTTCGATCTGTGCATGCCAAAACATTAAGCTGATACATTAGTTATGTGGGCAGCACTAAGGTTTTATATGGATAATGCATGCATGTGTATCTATGATTGTCAGATAATTATCTGTCTATCCGTATCCGAATCCGAAAATCCGTATCTGAAAATTTTTAAAGGTTATTATCCGAATCCGGATCCGATGGATACTATCCGGATTATGATAATATCCGCATCCGAATCCGAATCCGATTTTTAATAAGTTTTTTTAATTTATATTAAAAATTTAAAAAAAATTGCAAAAAAATCTTAAAATTTAAATTTAAATTTTTTAAATTGAGTTAAGAGTTAAAGGGATTTAAGCCTATTTTATTTTTTTTAATTAATTTTTATTTAGCTTTTCAATATAATTTTGTTATCTTAATAATATTAAACTCAAATGATGTTTTTATATATATCTATAATATTTTTACAATTATATAAAATATGTATAAATATATTATTTAATGAATATATATACACACATTACAAAACTAATAAAATAAAATTTAAATTGTATATATATATTATTTATGTGATATATGCGATACGATATGAAATACATAAAATACTACTGAAATATAAATTGATATATATTGAATATAGATTTTAAAGTATAACCATGTATAGTGTATATATTAATTTATTAAATTAAAATAGACATTAGAGTTGAGTTAATTAAAAAATATAATTGAATCAAATTAAATGAGTTTATAATTATAAGTGTATGTATAGAAATATATAAATGGGCTTATAACTATAAATGGATTTAAAAATATATAATTATATTATATATATATATATTAAAAATATATATTTATATATATATATTATATATAATTATTTTCGGATACGAATTTTCGATACTGCCTATATTCACATCGTTATCCCGAATTTTCAAATTCGGATACGGATAATATTCGGTTTCTTCCGGATACGAATAATATCCATTTTTTTTAATACGAATACAGATATTTCGGAGAATTTTTCGGATTTTTTATCGTGGTATGTATCTATTTAAGTATACACTTACATCAAATACATATGATACATGTACATAAACATATTATATATAGTCGGTAAACCGGGAAGAACACAAACAAGTATTATATATGGCTTATTAGTAGGATATTTGTTAATAGTTTTGATATATATCTCAAGAAAATGATATTATACGTAATATGTGTATGTAATGAAAAATCATGACCAATAGGTACGTGTATATATATATATATATATATATATATATATACTGAAAATAAAAATAATGTTCATTATTCTTGGTTTAAAAAAAATAGTGTTTATTATAATATATTATATTTATGAAAGCATTTAAATACAATTATTTTATTAACATAAAAAATGTTATGCTATTTATAAAAATAAACTACTACACCGTAAACTAAGATAAAGAATAAATAAAATGTATAATAAATTAGTTATATATATATATATATATATATATAATATGTTTATGGGCTTAAAGACTCTAAAGTTACTTTAGTTAATTATTTAAAATTAACCCAACATATAATACATTGTTCATGTTATTTTTATAAATATATGAGCATGAATTATTATAAAAATGATATTAAATTTTTATACTAAAAATACCCATAACTTTAGGTAATTCGTAATTTATCTATTTTAGGAACTTTTTTCTCTATGTTTATAACAATAGTATAAAATATTTTTTTAGAATATGACTACATATAATTTATAACTTAAATCACATACATATGATACATGTACATAAACATATTATATATAGTCGGTAAACCAGGGAGAACACAAACAACAAGTATTATATATGGATTATTAGTAGAAAGAATACTTCTTAATAGTTTTGATATATATCTCAAGAAAATGATATTATACGTAATATGTGTACCTAATGAAAAATCATTATTAATACAAACATATATATTGAAAGTAAACATAATGTTCATTATCCTTGGTTTAAAAAAAAATAGTGTTTATTATATTATATTTATGAAAGCATTTAAGTACAATTATATATTTTATTGACATCAAAAATGTTATCCTATTTATAAGATAAACTACACTGTAAACTAAGATAAAGAATATATAAAATGTATAGTTAAAAAAATAAATTTTATAATATGTTTATAACAATATAGTATAAAATATTTTTTAGAATATGAATATAATTTACCAAAAATTATAAGGAAATATTTGTTATGATAATATAATTTTGGAATTGTATAAATTTAAACATATTTAATAATAAATATTTTATATTCATATATATATATATATTACAATAAATATATGGACTATATTTTAAAAAAATATAATTTTTTTAATAACCATATAAACTATTAAAGATCTTAACATGTGCATCGTACAAAAGTAATAACCAAATAAAACAAACAATAACCTTGGGTAAAAAAATTTGAAAACATAAATTTAGTTTTGAGACCAAGAAACTACAAATTAAGGGGTTTATTTTTTGGTCAGCAGAATAGCTTCACTCCATTTCCCAGTAGTTTAGTTAGCAAAACAAAAATTTTAATTTGAGATATATATATAAAACTAATACATTTGATTTCAAATCAAAGACTCAAACATTTAGCTAGAAATGAAAGAACATATATATATACTTCCCCACCAAAAGTACACAGTATTTTTATTCTTAGCACATACATTCAAATACAAGTGCAACTATAGATGTATAGCTAAAGTAAAGATATAGATAAATAGTATATATACTTACACAAATATAAGAACAAGAAACTTAAGAACAGATATATGTTGCAAATGAAATGGAATGAAATGGTTCATAGCTGGGGCTCTTATTTATAGAGGAGATTTGCACCTAAAATGGAAAATTTGTATACGGTAATAACAACATCTCTAGAATATCCCTGAAATAAGAGTATTTATCGTATCTTAAGGATATTATTTAAAAAATATAAAAGTGATTATCATATTTAAGGATAATATTTAAAAAAGAATAAAAAAATTAAAATTTATTTATAGTTTGTATATTAACTAATATTTTTAGGGTTTTAGGTTTTTCTCATTATAAATTTTAGTTGACATGGTTTTAATTATTAATTTTGGTTGACTTGATTTAAAAATATTTATTTGTATATTAATTCTTGTCACCTTCTAAAAAAAATATTATATACACTAGTAAACATAAAAAATATATAGTATAAACAATAATAATATAATAATAAAAAAATAATACAACTTTGCTAACTAATTAAGTGCTAATATCATTCATACAAAATTGTATAAAATCTTTTTATTTATAGATTTTTTCAAAAATCTATATTTAAAAAAAATACAAAAATATAATTTGTTTTTTCTTGGTTTGCAAAAAATATAATCTTTATATGTTTTTAAAAAATTCAATTTTACAACTCAATGCAAAAGAATGTAATAAAAATCAACCACCCAACCAAATCTGCAAATCATAAAAACAATATGTATTTTTACAAATATTTTAAGAGAAATTGTAGAGTTTATATTTTAAAAAAAAAAATTTAATAATTTATTTTCTATTTCTTACATATTTAAACCATACAAGCTAGTTAAATAACTATAAATTTGTGCTCATTTTGTTATTGTTAATTTTACATATTGTAAAGTAAAATGTTGACATCCCTTTGGTGTTGTCTTTGCTTGAGAGTAAAGCACGAATTTTAATTAGAAAAAAAAACACAAATTTAAATAGAAATATATATAGAGAGAATTTGAAGGACACGGTCTTATAAAAATAAATAAATTGGAATATTTTAGTCGAATCTAATAACTTAAAATCCATATACTCCTCAAAATTATTCAAAAAAGAAAAGGAGAAATAATTTTCAAAAAAATCAAAGAAATGTATCCAAATATACCTAGGTAACTATGAAATTATTTATTTTCTTTTAAGGAAATCTGACATCACTCTTATCAATGAAAAAATCAACAAATTATAATGCATATTTGAAGAAGATTATGAAAAACAACACATTTATCCGATAATTTTGTCACTGGTTTTAAAACATAGGAGTATGAAAAAATTCTTGTGTTTAATATTTTTAAATTTTTTATATAAATGTTAGGAATGCAAACACTTATGATTGTCAAAAAATATGAATCAGAGTTTATGCTTATGTCATCAAAGAATGAAAGAGTTGTCGGTCAGAATTTACTCTATCAGAGAATACTCGATCAAAGTTTACTAATACTCCAATCAGAGAATATTCAACCGACAGAGTTTATTATCAGAGTTTGTCATGAAACAATGAACTCAGAGTATGATTACGACAGTGAGATGGAATCTGAAGGCAAGTCTATTTCCTTATTTAAAGTTTTTCTTTTCTTAATCTAATTTATAATTAAATTGTAACTCTGTCTATATAAACACAAATATAGGTTAACATTATGTAACTTACTAGTCATATCTTTCATAACCTAGCAGCTCTTAAGAATAAATAATTTCTTGAGAGAATTTTATATTCTATTCATTATCTTTAATACAAAATAGTGTTCATCTTTTACATACTTGTGTTCTTGATCGATTAATTGGTACTATTACATTCAACCCCCCTTCTGTAATAGATTATATTTCTGGGCAAATAATTGGTATCAAAGTAGGCAGTTAAATTCAACTGATAGATCATAAAAACATGTCTGGAAAAAAGTATGAGAGCATAAGAATTTCAATCTTGAAGAAAGCTGAGTACCCTACATGGAGGGTAAAGATGTTGATGTTTCTGGAAGCCACAGATCCTGATTATCTCGATAGAATTAATGAAGGCCAGTATCTTCCAACAAAATTAGTACCAACAACTATTGTAGAAGGAAGACAAGTTCCTGAACATTATACACTTAAGGACAAGAAAGAATGGACCAATGAAGAAAAGCAAGAAGTCCTCAAAGATGCCAAGGTAAGGAACATATTGCATAATAGTTTTGACTCTCTAATGTCCAACAGGGTAATAGCATGCAGAACAGCAAAAGAGATCTGGGATACACTGGAAGTACAATGTCAAGAAACCAAGGAAATTAAGAAAAACAGAAGATTTGTGTTAATTCAGGAATATGAATACTTTGAGGCAAAACAAAATGAATCCCTCACAGGTATCTATGATAGATTTCTAACTCTGTTAAACAACTTGGCTTTGGTAGATAAGGTGTATGACAATGAAGATTCAAACACCAAGTTTCTAAGGGCTCTTCCAGAAGAATGGGATCTACAGACATCTTTGATAAGAGACAGGGCTGATTTGTATGAGATGTCTTTAGATGAAGTCTATGGAAAATTGAAAACTCATGACTTGGAATTACAGCAAAGAAGAAATAGGAAGAGTAACAAGGCAAAATCTATTGCTTTAAATATTGAAGCCAAAATTGAATAACCAAAAGAAAAAGTCCTTAAGGCCTCAACAAGAAAAAGGGAAAGAAATAATGGTCCAAGAAAGCAGTGAATCAGAGTCTGAAACAAACTCTGATGACTCCACAAACTCTGATATGATGGAGATGGTTGCTATGATTGTTAAAGGCTTTAAAAAGATGAAGTACATAAAGTACAAGAAGCAAGCAAATTTTCAAAAGAAGCATGGAGAGTCAAACAAGAAAGATAGGTTCAAGAAAAGAGAAGATAGAGATGGGAAATTAAAGACTGTTGACAAGTCAAAAGTTAAGTGTTACAAGTGTAACAAGATGGGGCACTTTGCTACTGAATGCAGAAGTAAGGAATCTTGAAAAGTCCTAATCACATCATAGAAGGATTGGATGGATTCCTCAGACTCTGAAGAAGAAACCAACTATGCACTCATGGCAAACACTAATGCTCATATCTTAAACTCTGACAAGGTACCAAACTCTGTCTTCAATATTGATACTGATAACATCTGTGAACTAAAGTCTTTTCTTAGATCTCTGCATGTTAGTTTTAAATCACAGACTTTGGAAAATGAAAGATTAAAATCTGAGATACAAACTTTGTCTGCTGGGAATAACATTCTTGAATCTGAAAATTCTGACATGTTAAACATTAAGAAAGACTTTGATAATGCTATTCACATGCAAACTCAATTAGAAATTCAAGTTGAATATCTGAAATCTGAGATAGGTAAAGAGAAAGAAACTTTTAGAGTTTGGACAAACTCTGGAAATAAAGTCTAACAAATGCTTTCTAATAAGAATTGGACTTCTGCTCTAGGTTATGAATCTGACAAAGATACACACACTAAATCACACACAAAAGGAATATTGAATAAACCTGTGAAATTTGTTAGAGCTAGTAATGACAAGAAAACTTCTAGTGAATGCTCTAAAAATAATAGTATGTCAGAAAAAAAAAAGGCGAACATAGGGTTACATTCACAGAAGCAACTTAAAGAAAAGTTGAAGGCAGTCACCAATAAAAACAAATCTAAAAAGGTGAAAAAAAATAGAAATATAAATGGAAAAGTAGGAATTACTAAGGAGAATAACTATGAGTATATCCCTGATGCTCCTAGAAAAACCTGCTTTAATTGTGGAAATTCAAATCACCTTGCCATTAACTGTAAACAAAACAAAAAGAATGAATCTAAGAAACGTAATTCAAAGGCTAGAGAACAAATAAGACATAGACCACAAAATCCCTGTTTGAAAGTCATATTACTAGTCCTATTTGTAATAAGTAGATGACAACTCAACTCAGATAAGAAAGCGAAGTAAATAATAAATATTGAATATAGAGGAAGAACAAAAGAAGCCATGACAAGAGAAGACACAAAGACCACTACAGAAGAAATGAGAATCAACATTGTAGTTAGTCATCCGTGAACCAGACCAGTGCACAGGGTGTCAACAATGTCAGTGAAGATTCGTCATCAAAAAGTTCAAGTGGTTAGAAAGGTTATTGTTGAAGAACAGAAGAGTCTTATCTACATCAACAATAGTCAAGCCTTTAATTTAATTCTCTATTAATTAATTAAATTAATTAGTTAATTTAATTAATAAATTAATTCACTCAGAATTAATTTATTTCTTAAATTAATTAAAGGATTAATTAATTTAGAATTATTTTAGAATGACAGAAGACAGAAGCTGGAAGCTCAAAGGGATACAGGTCTGTTTGGAATACAGTGTACAAGAGTCAGAATCCAAGATTGAATATTTGACTGAGTACATGCAGTGGTGAAAAGAAGTATTGTCTAGTTTAAAGAGTCAGAATATTTCAGTAACAGAGGTACTTCTAATTACAACTGTAGAAACAGCCAAACATGCCTGACAGTACTGACTTGAAGAAAAGACGGAAAAAGAAATGACACGGAAGAAATGCAGAGTCATATATTCTTAAAGGTGGAACCCCGGTTGGAATTGATTTATCATTTCCAAGTCAAAAGGAGTTCGGTTCCAGACCATCAGAAGACCACAGCTTAGAGCGTAAGGATTTATTTAATTAATAAATATTTTATTTATTTAGTAAATTATATTTATAAATATCTAAATAATATTAGATATTTATTTTTATAATTTATGAATTAAATTTATTATTTATTAATCAAAGATTATAAGATGTGCGGGTCTAAAAGCATTTCTACGGAGCTGATTCACTAAAAGACGAAATAGGCCCCTTTTCATTTGAAATTGAATTCGGCAGGTGATGCTTTTCAAAGAACCAATCATAGCCTGCCAAGTGCCCAGACAAGTGGGAAAGAAATGAAAAAGGCAGTGAATTCAAATGTCATACCGAACTATTCTGAAATGTCATACCGAGAGAATTCAAGGCTGTTAAGCAAAAGTCATACCGAGCTTATTCCAAAAGTCATACCGATTTTATTTAATTAAAAAGTCATACCGACCTTTTTAATTAATTAAAATAAGTCATACCGAGCTTCTGCCGACCTAAAGTCATACCAGAATAAGTCATACCGAATTTTCTGTGTTCAAAAGGTCATGCTGAATTGATTTTTTATTTAATTAAAAAGTCATACCGATTTTTTAATTAATAAATAAGTCATACCGACCACACAGAAGTCATACCCAGCTTTAGAAATGTCATACAAGTGTTAAAATAAGTCATACAGACTTATTTTCTTTAAATTAAGTCATAGTCAAAAAGGTCATAGCAGCCTTTTTGAAATCTCTATAAATATGAGATGAAGGCTTCATTTTCCTCAAGTTCTTTAAGTAGAAAAATCAGTTCAAATTCAGAATTTGTCTGCATTGTAATATTCACAGACTTTCTGTGCTGGTTTGATTTTAATTCCTAAAGTAGAACAATTCATGTCAAATTTGTTCTAGGAATTAAAGTTTATTCTACCAGATATTGTAACACCCGTTCAAGTTTAATATACATATTTAACTTGAATCTTGTTTACTTACTTGCTAATTTCTATATCTTAATTGTTATATCACGAAAATAGAAATATAGCAAGTCAGCCTCCCAAACACTACAAATACCCGAACCCTCAGCTTTAGCAATAATTTAATTCCGCAAATTCTGAGAAGAATTTTAAATTGTTGTAAGTATCGCATTCAACCCCCCTTCTACGATACTTCCGGGACCCAACAATTGGCATCAGAGCAAGCTGATTGATATACAAATCAAGATCCGCAGTTCAGTGAAGCTCAGGGTACCGAAGCTGTTTTGAACTCTGAATGTCTAGAGGCCTTGTTAAATAAATTTAGTTTATAAATTTAAATTTAGATAAATTTATTTTATAAATGTTATTTAAAATAAATTTATTTTGTGAATTTAATTTAAATAAGTTTATTATTTAAACTTGAAAAAGTTTTTTTTATAAACTTAATTTAAATAAGTTTACTTTATAAATTTTAATTTAAATAAATTTATTCTTTAAATTTAAATAGATTTCCTTTTATAATTTAAATTTGTTTAGATAATTTTATTTTATAAATTTAAATTTAGATAAATTTATTTTATAAATGTTATTTAAAATAAATTTATTTTGTGAATTTAATTTAAATGAGTTTATTATTTAAACTTGAAAAAGTTTGTTTTATAAACTTAATTTAAATAAGTTTACTTTATAAATTTTAATTTAAATAAATTTATTCTTTAAATTTAAATAGATTTCCTTTTATAATTTAAATTTGTTTAGATAATTTTATTTTATAAATTTAAATTTAGATAAATTTATTTTATAAATGTTATTTAAAATAAATTTATTTTGTGAATTTAATTTAAATGAGTTTATTATTTAAACTTGAAAAAGTTTGTTTTATAAACTTAATTTAAATAAGTTTACTTTATAAATTTTAATTTAAATAAATTTATTCTTTAAATTTAAATAGACTTACTTTTATAATTTAAATTTGTTTAGATAATTTTATTTTATAAATTTAAATTTAGATAAATTTATTTTATAAATGTTATTTAAAATAAATTTATTTTGTGAATTTAATTTAAATGAGTTTATTATTTAAACTTGAAAAAAGTTTATTTTATAAACTTAATTTAAATGAATTTATTTTATAAATTTAATTTAAGTAACTTTATTAATTAAATTTATATAGATTTAATTTATAATCTAAAGATATTAAAACTTGGTCCATTTTTCAAAAAGGGTTTGTAGTTGAAAAATTCTTCGTTTTGGCTCAGAATTAATTCGCAGAGCATATGACCCGGTTTCGAAGAAAGTGGTCATTTCGTATTAGTAGGTTTATTCCGGAGCATTTGGATTTTATTGTGGATGATTCGATTGTTCATGTTATAGTTCCACAAACTGCTCAAATGTAAAGATGGGATAGATTTATTAGTGGGGAACTCTGAAGATTTTTTTTCTGACTCTAATGATCATTCTAGTTTTTGTACTTATACAAAACGGATTTAAGAATCGTTAGAGGTCACAACTGAAGAAACATATGAGGCTACAAGTAGCAAGACAAGATCAGGTCTGTGCTACAATATTCAAGAAGCCTGAACAAGCAAATGATGACAGGGACTGTGCTGAGTTAAAAGCAGGTGCGTATTTTCATATGAATTGCTCACACTCACATAGTTGTACTTAAATGTCAGATCTTATCATGTATTGTTTGTTAAGGTGTAGAAGTAAAAGAGATGGTAGAATTATCTAAGTAGTCAGTAAAATTTATAGATTCGAGGCTTAATCTAGAACTAACTTAGGTAATTAGAGATAATTAAAATGTTAGACAACAACAGAAATGGATTAGAAAGAATTAGTAATTAAATTATTAGTTCTTCTATTCCATGTGCTTTTAGAAAATTATTGAATATCTGTAAATCTGCTGAACACCTGTTACACTTATGTAGAATGGTTAAAGTAGATAGTACTGAATTTTCTAATATGCATAACATGCCTAAAATGCATAATTCTTATCTATAATGCATTGAAGCTGAATGTTTACCATGTGCTCTTATTTTTCATGCTTGTTCGTTTAAATCTGAAAATGCATATCTTAGGACTTGCATAATCTTAGGCAAAGCATCAATAAGAATCACAATAGGGTAAAGACTGCTAGTCCACCTTAAGATAGGTTGGAATCACTAATCTCATAGCCTTAAGACTACCTTGTCAAGGCTGCTGTGTATGAGAAGTGATCAGTCAAAGATAAGTTTGTGCATGTTAAGGTTGAAACTGTTGTTACCACTGTTGAAAGTAATATCTCTAACCCATCTGGACTCAATTGAAGTTGAGTACCAAGAAGCTTAATCATTTGTGATTGCAGAGTATGAAACAAAAGTCAAAAGTTATGTGATTTCGTGACATTTATTGTTCGAGGCATATTACTAGCATTGAAGCTCTACTATTACAATTGATTGAGAAGGCCTCCCCGATGGTAACCTTTGGAGATGACAGCAAAGGATGTACAAGGGATATGGCTATCATGATTTAAGAACTGTCATCAGTGGAAGCATCTTTCTTGTCGACGGACTTAAGCACTAAGCACTATCTATAGGGCACTAGAGAATTCTTTGTCAAAGGTTTTCTAAAAAAGCATTGAAATAGAAAAGTGTTTGATTTCAAGCAAGAAAGATGGAAGATCACTCAACTGAGAGTGAATTGGTGATGTTCATGCATTCAACAGATAATATATCACATATGGTGATTGATCACATCAAGAAGATCAAGTTGGAAGCAAAGTACTTTCAAGTTGAAGCGATTAACATATCATGCTTCTTCATTCAACAAGATTATGAAAAGACATCATATGAGTCAATGGCCAACCAGAAGCAAACACTGAAGCTCTTTCGTGTGTTTGGAGGAAATTGATATTTATTGAAGATTTATATAAGCATCTTGATAAGTTTGAAATTAAGGCTCATGGAACAATTTTCCTCGGCTACTCATTGAAGTCAAAAGCTTTCAAAGTAAGATGTGATGTAAAACCAGAAGGTGATTGAAAGTCTGAATGTGTCGTCCTATTACACCAAGCTCCCGAGCATTAAAATAAAAGTCTATTCTGAATCTGTGAAGCTTGACATCTAGTCAGAGTCATATTCAGTTATTGATGATGAAACTGAGGTTGCAGAAGGAATCAATGTTAATGATGATGATTCAGATCCTAGTAGTGGAAATGGTAGTGAATCTACACAACTCATGGACTTTAACAGAATCCACTAAACAAGGTAAAGGATCTTCAACACATCCTAGCAGCAACTCAGGGGGAGTAAATAAAAGAAGGATCTACTAGTCGTACTTAACACAATGAAGATCAAAGGTATACATTAAGAACATATCTGCCGAGACAACGGGTTTGAAGTCAAAGTCATTCCTGGAGTCTAATTCTTAGTGATTTGGATAATAGAGTAAAGACTAGAAGTGCTATGCAAAGTAAATAGTTACTCTTCGGGAAAGAACAATTGTTAAACAGTTAGAATCCTAAAGAAGATTGAAGAAGCACTGATTGATCCAGATTGGGTGATTGCAATGCAAGATGATCTCAATCAGTTCGAAGGCAGAATCTACTGAATCTGGAACCCAGGCCACAAGACAAAGTTGTAATTGGTACTGTAAGGGTTTTCAGAGACTGGATGATTTTTGGCATTGTTATGAGGGACAAAGCCAAACTGGTTGCTACAGAAGGTATCGACGATGATGGAAACAGAATCTTCGGGACTTTCAAGATCTAACTAAAGCACCAGAGACGAGACTTGATACTATTAGGGCTGAACATGTTGATGTACAATAACTCCTGGACTTTGAAGTTTCATATCCACTTGAATTTGTATATCATTCTCTTCACAAAGCTCTCTATGACGAAGGTAAGATATCAAGCAATGGTCAAGGACATGGTATGACACTCTAACTGCTAATTACTTGAATATGATTTTATATTAGAGTCGTTATACACACATCTCTCTAGAATACAAGGCACACACACATGATGTTTAGTGCAAGTATACCATGATTATATTATATGTGGGCCTACTGTGCATAAAGACCATATATTTTATTCTCAATATGCCTATGTGCAAGTTTCCACGTGGATACTAGAGAATCTAATCTTATAGCTAAGATATGAATTGCTAAATATCTTAAGGGATCACCAATTCTTAGAATCAGGTACCCTAAAGATACTAGGTTTAACCTAATCGGCTATATAGATATAGATAATGCAGGTTATAAGAAAGACAGGGAGGTAATTACCAGAAGCTGTCAAACTCCATCAACTCTGCTGGATAATCTCTTCACCACTCACGGAACAAGCGCATGGACACCAGGTATCATTTATATCGAGAGTAGTCCTTAGTAGAATAACTTGCAGTTATTTGCTAAACAGCTTGATAAATTCATTTTGTCTAAGCTGGTTAGTAAAGTTGGGATATTATTTATGTGCATATTTATTGGAAATCTCATCTGTAAAAGATTCTTAAATGAGTTCACAAGTATTAAATTTTCCATATTTAAAGGACTTGTGAATTTATTTGAAATCCAGAACCTCGTACTTATTGCTACTACTTTAATTATCATGTTTACAATGTAATATGCATAGGTGGTAATTAGGTATTCTAGCATTAGTTAGTATATTATCTTAATTGATTTAAATTATGATGTCAGACAATTCAATGTCATATCAGTCTCATAATTTGAATGATTTAAATAATATGCAGCATAATTATTTGTATGTTAAATATTTTATGAGTATCAGTTAATGATATCTTGCTTAATTGTTTTGATATTTTTCTCTGATATTTTTAAATATTTTATTACAAATAATTGTGACACTTTTAATATTAGTGAATTATTTAGAATTACTGATCTAAATAATCAATGCATATTTCAAAAACACTAATATTGAAAAACGGAAGTATTTTCTAAGTTATGCGTATATAAAATTCTCAATATTTTATATACTTAGAAATATTTCCAAAATTGTTTTTACTTCGAGGTATCAACTATTTGTAAAATGATTTGTTTTCAAACACTTGTTTCAATGTTTGTTGCACATTGATTCAAAGTACCTAAACAGTGGTTGTTGCTTTGAAGGCCTTATACTGTATTGCTAAGAATACATCCACCCCTATTGTAATGAAATTTTCTATTTTAAGTTAGGGATAATATCAGGTGGACTAAAATGATGAATATCATAATTGTATTATGAGTCGGAAAATCATAGTCCTCTATCTGATAAGGATGGTTTGCAAAACTGTTTTCAAATCATACAGTATTAAGATATAAAGGAAAAGAGTCATTTTATTGAGATATAATTTGGTAAGAGAGTTGAATTTCTTCTTTGGTATAAACTCCCGCGTTTTATTATGGGAAGTTTGCCTTATAGAAAATTCATAAATGATAAAAACTTTCTTCTATGATACAACTTTCCCGCGTTTTATTATGGGATATGTATCTTAAAGGAAATTTCGTATCTTGCTTTTAATTGATAAATCTTTAGTTCTGACAAAACTCTTTTATTGAAAGTGCTTTAATGCAATCTATTACCATTTCTTATTATATTTTTCCTTCTCCTTGGGATGAAAAATATGTTTTGGAATGTTAAGGTGATTATCTTTTTATCTCGATTGGTTCTTTCCAGTTAGCCCTTAGTGGCTTTTGAAACTGGCCAAGAGGTTGAAAACCCATCAATCTCTTACCCAGGCCATAGTACCAAACACCAATTCATCCACTTCCATGTATTAACCCCTGGAGATATAAGGAACTCATGTAAGTTAGAGGTTGATAAGGGAGAAACTGCACTTGATGCAGCAAATAAGGATGATGTCGGAAGTGCACCCACAGCTCTACCTCCAGAGAAGAAAATGAGTATATAACTGAGGTAACTGTAAGCTCATCTGCATCTTCTCAAAAGGATGCAGAGCTGAAAAGGCAATAAAACTGTCTCTGGAATCATTCTCTCTACAGGATGAATCCATTGAAATTCGCTCGTCAGCTAGAGCACTTTGTAATGAGTCAAGCACACCACCGGCACTCACGCTGATGGTAAGCCTAAATAGATAAATTCTAGGAACACATTGCAAGGCGTGCACAGTGAGAGGTACATGCAACATTTTTTTGTTTTGTACAGTTTTATTTAATTGGCATTCATACTGTAAATATATTTTCCTTAAGAGAATTGAATTTCTTCTTTGGTACAAATTCCCGCATTTTATCATGGGAAATTTGGATTATAGGAAATTCATAAGTGATAGAAACTTTCTTCTCAGATACAACTTTCCCGCGTTTTATTAAGGGACATGTATCTTAAAGAAAATTTCGTATCATGCTCTTAAATAATATATTTGTTTTAACAATTGGTATCAGGATTTTTACAATCGGTATCAACAATTGGCATATTTATTTTTCCTATTAAATTGGCATATTTTTACTTTATAGTTTTTTATTATTTCATGTTATTTTTTAAAATTTATTTTTGTCTACGAGAAATTGTTCTAAGAATCATAAGTATTAAATGTCAATATTTAAAGGACTTGTGAATTTCTTTACATCTATTTTCTCAAGCTTACATATATCTCTGATATAATGTATGAAGTTAAATGCTAATTTTCATTCCTATGATTATTTAGTATTTAGCAAGATTATTTTATCTTATTAAAATTATGAATTGAAGCAATTAAATGTTTATTAGCTTCATAGTTTTAATACGATGAGATATTAAAAGAATAATTACTTGCTTTTTGAAATTATTATTAATTATCATATTTTGATAGTTTGTTATTATTTCATTGCAATTAGTTATGATTTTTGTTGTTAGTGATAATATATATTGTTTATCTGAAAGTCACTAATAATAAAAGCATATCTGTGTCCTGCCGAACAAGAGCAATCGACTCGAGGTAAAAGCAGGTAATCTCGATCTTGATATATTCTTTAATCAATTGATATAAATATATATACAATTGATATATTGAGCCCTCAGTGGCTATAGGACAAGATCAAGGGATTGAAAACATACAATCTCTAACACAGATCATAGAACTAAACACTCAAACAGATACAACTTCATCTACTAAACCCCTGAAAAGAAAATCTTTATCAACTAAAGAGGGTGAGAGAGTAAGTGCCTCTAGTGCACTAGAAAAGAGAAGTATCTATGAGTGTTCCAGCAGCTCTGCCTCTAGTTAGAATGTAATTGAAACCAAGGCAACTGCTAACTAATTTATATCCTCCCAAAAGGGTATAGATTTGCAAATGGAAAAACTGTTACTAGGTTCGTCATCTTAACATGATGAGTCTATTGAATTCGGCCTGTCAGCCAAGGCCATTTGTAAAGAGTCAACTTCATCTGGACACTCTCAAGCACTGCAAACCATAAATGTATATTCAGATGCACTGTAAGGATTGTCACACACTAAGGATGAATTGACGGAAGCAATTATTCTAAACTTCCATATCAAGGAAGGAAGGATGATTGATGATTCTGACTGAATCAACATGCCTTCACAGGCGTCAGGAGGAAACTTGGATCATTTGTTACATTATAGATCCTTGTCTCCCTCTCCAGATGGAACATATCTGGATTCCTAACGGAATAGATCATCTTAGATGATCAACAACTCACTGAATCTATTCCTGAAGCAATTCAGTTTTTAAAGTCAAATGTTTTTATAGATTCAATTGAGGACGGGGATTTACGAAACCCCATTGCACCACCAGTGACCTCTCTTGAAGGGGCTATGGTGATCTTTCTTGTAGGTACAAACGATTGTGTCATCCGTACTGAGAGAGAGAAATAGTGTTGTGAGGAAAGAGTGAAACACAAGTGAGAAAGAGTGAAAATATATATTCTATGAGTGAAACACTTAGAGAGTATATGAGCGAAACACTTGTCAGAAACACAAAAGAAAATCACACACTAGCACAATTACCAAATCCCATTCCCAATTATCTGTTACAGATTTATAATGTTACTCAACTAAGGGGGATGAAATTTCTTCTATTATTAAGGATTCTGAAGAGGATTACTCAACTAAGGGGGAGAAGTGTTGAACAGTTCGAACTGTTGAACAAGATCCAAAAAGGGAGAAGTAGATCCAAAAAGGGAAAAGTGTTGAACAAGATCCAAATGGGAGAATTGTTTAACAAAGACTTTTACTAGAAGAGGATTACTCCATTGTTGAAAAGGGGGTATATAACAACATGCTTGGATTGGATCCATTTGATTTTAGAAAATTCTTGTATATAGGATTAACTAGATTTTCTAAAATGCATAACATGTCATAGTTTGCATTTTTTATATCTGCGATGGTTTAATGCTGTATGTATGCCATGTCTGTTGTTACCTCTATTAAATTGGTTGGATAATTCACGTAAGGGGAGAATGAATTCACCTTGGGAGAGAAGTGAAGACAGAAGTTGGAGAAACAGAGGATAGATGGTAAGAAGAGAACAAGACTTCATCCCTGCCATCCTAAGGGGGAGTAGTGATGAGTCTGAGAAATGAAGATAATACTACTTGTATAATATGTTCAGTGCTAGAGGAACAAACATCTTTCATTTCAGTTTCTCAAGAAATCTGGAAATGCAGAATCTGATCCAGAGAAACCAGCAACTGAGGATCTACCAATGACACCTGATCTCTAGAAGAAGGTGAAGTTGATACTTCTGAAGCTGGTAATGATAGGTAAGTCAAGATAGAATATTGTTAAATGTGTTCAGTCTAGAGGAACATCTATCTTATATTTATCTTTCATAATTGAAATCTGGAAATGTATTATATGATCCAGAAAACAATTTATTATTTACAGTTCTTAAATGTCATTTTATTTTCTTAGTTGTTAGTTGAGTTATCCTCTAGGAATTTGTGTGTTAAATGTTTAACAACAAATAGGGGGAGATTGAAAGTCATATTACTAGTCCTATTTGTAATAAGTAGATGACAACTCAACTCAGATAAGAAAGCGAAGTAAATAATAAATATTGAATATAGAGGAAGAACAAAAGAAGCCATGACAAGAGAAGACACAAAGACCACTACAGAAGAAATGAGAATCAACATTGTAGTTAGTCATCCGTGAACCAGACCAGTGCACAGGGTGTCAACAATGTCAGTGAAGATTCGTCATCAAAAAGTTCAAGTGGTTAGAAAGGTTATTGTTGAAGAACAGAAGAGTCTTATCTACATCAACAATAGTCAAGCCTTTAATTTAATTCTCTATTAATTAATTAAATTAATTAGTTAATTTAATTAATAAATTAATTCACTCAGAATTAATTTATTTCTTAAATTAATTAAAGGATTAATTAATTTAGAATTATTTTAGAATGACAGAAGACAGAAGCTGGAAGCTCAAAGGGATACAGGTCTGTTTGGAATACAGTGTACAAGAGTCAGAATCCAAGATTGAATATTTGACTGAGTACATGCAGTGGTGAAAAGAAGTATTGTCTAGTTTAAAGAGTCAGAATATTTCAGTAACAGAGGTACTTCTAATTACAACTGTAGAAACAGCCAAACATGCCTGACAGTACTGACTTGAAGAAAAGACGGAAAAAGAAATGACACGGAAGAAATGCAGAGTCATATATTCTTAAAGGTGGAACCCCGGTTGGAATTGATTTATCATTTCCAAGTCAAAAGGAGTTCGGTTCCAGACCATCAGAAGACCACAGCTTAGAGCGTAAGGATTTATTTAATTAATAAATATTTTATTTATTTAGTAAATTATATTTATAAATATCTAAATAATATTAGATATTTATTTTTATAATTTATGAATTAAATTTATTATTTATTAATCAAAGATTATAAGATGTGCGGGTCTAAAAGCATTTCTACGGAGCTGATTCACTAAAAGACGAAATAGGCCCCTTTTCATTTGAAATTGAATTCGGCAGGTGATGCTTTTCAAAGAACCAATCATAGCCTGCCAAGTGTCCAGACAAGTGGGAAAGAAATGAAAAAGGCAGTGAATTCAAATGTCATACCGAACTATTCTGAAATGTCATACCGAGAGAATTCAAGGCTGTTAAGCAAAAGTCATACCGAGCTTATTCCAAAAGTCATACCGATTTTATTTAATTAAAAAGTCATACCGACCTTTTTAATTAATTAAAATAAGTCATACCGAGCTTCTGCCGACCTAAAGTCATACCAGAATAAGTCATACCGAATTTTCTGTGTTCAAAAGGTCATGCTGAATTGATTTTTTATTTAATTAAAAAGTCATACCGATTTTTTAATTAATAAATAAGTCATACCGACCACACAGAAGTCATACCCAGCTTTAGAAATGTCATACAAGTGTTAAAATAAGTCATACAGACTTATTTTCTTTAAATTAAGTCATAGTCAAAAAGGTCATAGCAGCCTTTTTGAAATCTCTATAAATATGAGATGAAGGCTTCATTTTCCTCAAGTTCTTTAAGTAGAAAAATCAGTTCAAATTCAGAATTTGTCTGCATTGTAATATTCACAGACTTTCTGTGCTGGTTTGATTTTAATTCCTAAAGTAGAACAATTCATGTCAAATTTGTTCTAGGAATTAAAGTTTATTCTACCAGATATTGTAACACCCGTTCAAGTTTAATATACATATTTAACTTGAATCTTGTTTACTTACTTGCTAATTTCTATATCTTAATTGTTATATCACGAAAATAGAAATATAGCAAGTCAGCCTCCCAAACACTACAAATACCCGAACCCTCAGCTTTAGCAATAATTTAATTCCGCAAATTCTGAGAAGAATTTTAAATTGTTGTAAGTATCGCATTCAACCCCCCTTCTACGATACTTCCGGGACCCAACACTGTTGTCATTGTTATAGTTTATGGCATTCTATTTATACTTGCAAAGAATATCATAGTATGTATTATAATTTTTATGAACCATTGCCTCAAATAAATATTTCTTCAAAACATACTGTCAAGCAAATATATGTGATAAAGTTTGATAAAAGGAATTTATCTCTGATAGTACAAACTCTGATCATGTAAACTTTGTTAACACAAACTCTGACAAAAGTACTTATGCTGCAAAAGTTAACAAGTTTCAAAAGAGAGAGGCCAAACTTGTTTGTGTTACGGATCAAAAATGAGTTGTATTTAATACGCAATTAATACCAGGTTTTGAGAGAGCTTTGAGATTCTATGACTGCACTAATGTTTCGTGACTATCTCGGGTCATCGTTAACTGCCTACGTATCTCAGTGGGTGTGAGAATCAAGCCAAATCACGTAGTTCTTATTTTGAGGGGTTAGACCCTTTATATATGCGCACGAGGGTCTTGGAATTACATTAGAAGTAGGAGACTTGGTGCTCAAGTCTCCTATTGTCAAGGTTGTCTAAACCTATTAGGAATTAGGGTCCTCGTTGGACTCTTCTCACGTCTGGGTTTCTAGATCCTTCTAAAAATAGGGCCTTCAACATGTTTCTTGGGCCTTTACTGAGCCTTTATTAATTAATTACGAAATTAATTAATAATAGAGGCTTACTGGGCCTATGGCTTTAACAGAGCTTATGGGCTGGACTTACAAATCCAGTTAATCCTTGGATTACAAATCTAGTTGATCCTAGGATTTATTTTCCTAGTTTGTTTCAAGGACCCAAGCCTTTGGATCATACCATGTCTAATAAATGAAATAATAAATGCTATATTTATTATTTTTTCATGGCTATTTTTACCCACATCATTTGCCCCACAACTTTTGGGAAAACTTCGTGAGTTTTCGTAAAAGTTTCACAAATGGTTTTAAGTGCCTTACCGGGCTTTTGACTTGTTTCAGTCAGTCTTATTTCATTTTTTGGGCTCAGACCTTTTATTATTAATTCTTTTAAAGAATTAATATTATACAAATTGGTCCCCTACAGACTTTATTTCTAGCAAACTCACCATGGATGAGTTTTTGGCAGGCCTGCCTCAAATCGACCTGGATCGAGGTCGATTAGGGGTTCAATTTCACCCCAGGTCGATTTGAGGATTGAGATCGAAATCGACTTCGGTCGAGGTCGAACAAGACTTGAAATGCATTCCCAGGCCGATATGGGGAACCGAGGTTGAAATCGACTTCGATTGAAGTCGATTACAACAGGAAAATCACCTTGAGGTCTATTACGTGACTGAGGTCGAATTCGACCTCGATTGAGGTCGAATTAGACTCAAAAATCCCTTGATGTCGAAACGGAGGATGAGGTTGATTTCGACCTCAACTGAGGTTGAATTGGCTTCATTGGCTCTTTGGAGTCGAAACATGAGGCTAGAGTGGTGTTCGACCTTGATTGAGGTAGGCCTCAATTGGCTATTGAGGTCGAAACGTAATTTTGGGATCGAATTCGACTTCATTGGTGTCGAATTAAAGTTATGTTATCCATTGTAGTCGAATGGATGGAGAGATTGATTTTTGACCTCATTTGAAGTCGAAAGAGACTTTAAAGTGCAACATGCCTTTCAGGCTTAGGGCTTCCAATTCAACCTTAATTGAGGTCGATTTATGCCTTATTTTTCCATTGAGGTCGATGGAGAATTGAGGTCGACTATCGACCTGGAATGAGGTCGATATAATCATCATTTTTCCTCTCAACCCGATTTTAGAATAAAGTTGATTGGCCTCTTGGCAATGGCTTAATTTCTACCTCGATTGAGGTCGTATATCACTTCAAATATAGACCCAAGTCGATTAATAATTATGGTCGATTATTTGAGATTAATATAGATCTTATTTGAGATCGAATTTTACCTTCAATTCACATTGAGATTGACTTGAGATTGAGATTGGATATCGATCTCATATGAAGTCTAACTTGACTTTAGAAGATGGACAGGCCTTCTAGGCTATATCTGTGTTTTCGACCTCAATTGAGGTCGAATTGTACCTCAAAAAGGCACCCAAGTTGATTCTTTTTATTTCTCAATAGTTGTTGATTTTCGACTTGGTTTGAGGTCGATCAACACTTGATTTTTCTCTTCATGTCAAAATTGTTGTGGGTTTCATGCCTTCATGTTTTTAGAAGGAGATTGAGGTCAAAATAAACCTCAAATGCTCACATAGGTTGAAAAATTATTGTTCCTTTATAGATTTGATTAAGTGGAGCCTTACAGACTTTTGGGTATTTAGGCCCTAGATAATATGGTCCCTCACTAAGCCTTCCATTAAAGAGTCCAATTGATTTTTCCAAATAGTGGGCTTTCACAGCTTTTAGATTATGGGCCTCCAAGGGTCTTGGATTATGGGCCTCCAATATCTTACAAGCTTTTAATCCTTATTTGCGCCTTCTGGGCCTTGGGCTTTTTAAATTCTAGGCCTTTGAGGCTTTTTCCTTTGGTTAGTAGGCCTTCATGGCTCATTGGTCATGGGCTTCACAGGCCCGACTTCTAGATTCTTCTTCTGGATTCTAGAAAAATCTATGATTATTTTTATTATTTATTTTTATTTATTTACCTTTGGGCCTTCGTTCATGGGCTTTGTTATATGAGGCCCTTCACCGGTTGTACCGGTTGACATACCCTTCAACGGTCATGTGACCTAGAGACACCGGTAAAAAGTGAAATTTGAACGGGTGGATGACCGGTTAGTGGTTATATATGAGTGATGTGAGGGGCTTCACTTCCCTCCCTTCTCATTTCTCAAACACCTTCGAGCTCTCAAGTTTTATAAGTAAATCCAGCTTATAGCACTCTCAAGGATACTCATAAAGTCAAAGCTTCCATGGTTGACAAGAAAGCTTCCAGGCTGGCAGCTATGAACGCAGGGTCTGTTAAGAGAGGTAAACCTCTTCTCAGAATCCCAATCTTTTCCTCTTATATGTCTTTAATCGATATGATAAACCAAAGGGGGGACAAGTACCCTAGTCTGTCTCACTTAGATTCATATAGTCATAGTAATAAGTTTTTTGACTCTGACTTAGTAGAAGAATACAACCACCTTTTTAATTTTCCCCCTCACTTTACCATTTCTTTGGCATAGCTTGGTGACAGGACCTGCCATTGGAATCCTTCCAAGTTATTTATATACATAGATGCCCTGTTAGCTGGGCTTCGGTTTCCTTTGCATGACTTCATTCCCACTCTTCTAGCTGACGTCCAAATTCACCCTAGCCAAATCATGCCCAATGGATGGAGACTCATCCATTGTTCCATGTTTTTGTGCTTAGAAAAAAAAATCAAAATGACTATCCCTCTTTTTCGTAAAATCTTTCAATTTAAAAATTCTTCTAGCCTTTCTTTGGGTTGGATTCACATTGCCCATAGACCAAATAAACCCCACATTTTTTATAACTCTTCCATCCCCGATAACAACCTTCATTGGAAGGAAAAATTTATTCAAATTTCATGGGAAGGGGGAGATTTGGGGACTCTCCTTAGGCCCACCTTTGGCAAGGTTGAAGACGGGATTGCCGATTCCATCATGCTTTCGGAGGAGGAGAAAAATGCTTATGTTGTGCTTACTAAGGTGGAGACCAAGGAAGTCTCTTGGTCTCTTCTTGATAAGCGCATACTAAAAGTTATGTGCCTATCGAGGGCCTCGAGCAAAGGTATACTACTTCTCTATGGTTTACCTTTCCACTTTGAATTTTTGTTGCTTTGCTTTACTAATGTGTTTATGTTTCATTTTTTCAGCTGTTGCACAGATCAATGAGTGGACCATTCCACCCGTCGAAGAAATTGGCTGTATGAAGCGGCTAAGGTTTATGAGCGATCCCAGGCAGGGAAAAGATTTCCAGCTTTCTTACAGCCTCACTCTGGGCCAACTGAGGCTGAAGGCAGTGAAGCTGTTAAGGCACCCAAATCCCTAGCTTACAAACCAGGCTGGGGATTTAGAAAGTCGGACACCGTGGTTGGATGCATGGACCACGCTAGGGACTGGTCCCTCCATTCCTTGACTCCTTATGATTACAAGGACATTGTCTTGGGTCGTGACGAGGAGAGCATTAAGGCTTTAGGTGCACAGGCACTGGCATCGGTAAATTTCCTTAACTACTCTGCATTTTACATCTACTATTTGCACGCACTTACCTTTAATACTTAGAATTCCCTTTACTCACCCTGACTTGTTGTCTTTCATGCCAATGCCTATTTTCAAGCTTCTCTGCACCAGGTGGAAGGCTCAAGCAGGGAAGCATAAGAAGGAGCTCTCGGTGGCAAATGCCAAAATAAAGCGTTTAGAGGAGAAGTTGGCCGAGAGGGAGGAAATCCTGAAGCAGGCCCAAGCTGAAATAGTTGAACTCCGAGATGAAAAAATGCAATCATCGACAAGTACATGGCCTCAAAGGAATATCAAGATTTGATCCTTCAGCACGACGATCTCCTTTTTCCTGCCAACTACACGATTGGGTGGAACGAGGCACTAGAGGCGGTGCTGAAGAAACATCTGGGTATGTTCGACCCTAAGTTAGACTTCAAGAGTCCTCAGTCAACCGAAGCTCTAAAACGGTTGATTGATGCTCAAGAGGATGAAACTGAGGGGGACAGCAGCCCTGATGTAAGGCAGAAAAGGGCTCGCAAGCCTAGCCATACTCCATCCCCTCAACAGGCCGTTCCCGAGACGACCCCTCAAAAGCCAATGGATGAAAGCTCTTCTGAAGAGGAAGAATTAAGTGAAGATGGAGAGGATTCATCTTCGGCTAGCGGGGAGGAGTCTTCGGAGGAGGAGGAGGAATCGTCGAAGTAGATAGGTTTTTGTTCCTTGTATTAATGTTGGCCCCTGCGGCTTGTAAAAACATTTAGCCCTCGGGCTTTTATTTATGTAACCACATTTTTCACTTTCATGTCTCTTTACTTTTTGCCTTTGTTTTGCTTATTTTTCGTGTTTAACTTGAACATAAACAACAAATAAATAAACCTAGTGAAAATGATAAATGTTATATAAGGATAACAGAAAACATCTCTTGAAACTTATCAAGTTCCCAATTATAACTTAGTATTTAAATATGTCATGCCTTCGAGGCTAATAAATCGATATTTAAACATTTATGAAAATCAAAATCGAAAACTTAAACATAATAAATTCTAAAGTTGGCAGCATTCCAGCTTCTCGGGATTTCAACTCCTTCAAGGGTTTGAAGCATGTACGCGCCCTTCCATGTGACCTCTTTCACTTGGTACGTTCCTTCCCAGTTCGGAGCTAACTTGCCCTTTGGACCTTCTTCAGATGTCTCGATCTTTCGCAGGACTAAGTCTCCTTTGCGGAAGAACCTTTCCTTCACTCTAAGGTTGTAATAAAATGAAGCTTTCTTCAGGTTTGCCACTTTTTGGGCATTGGTCTTGTCGCGTAGCTCATCTATCAGGTCTAAAGCCAACTTCATGTCTTATTCATTGGCGTCAATCTGGAACTCTTGCACTTTTTGTGACGTCCGAGTAATTTCAACGGGCACCACTGCCTCAGCCCCGTAGGCTAGTTGGAACGGTGTAGCTCATGTTGAAGCTCTACAAGTAGTTCTGTATGCCCATAAGATTGGAAGCAATTCGTCAACCCAAGTCTCTTGAGAGCGTTCAATCCTCTTTTTAAGTCCATCCAGGATGATTCTGTTGGCCACTTCTGCTTGTCCATTTGACTATGGATTAGCGACTAAAGTGAAACTTAGTTCGATATTGTAGTTCCCACAGTACTCTATGAAGTCCTTATTGTGAAAATGAGTCCCATTGTCCGCCACCAGGATTCGGGATAACCCATACCTGCATATAACATTCTCCCAGAAGAATTGAGTTACATTCTTGGTATCAATCTTGGTAAGGGGTTTGACTTCTATCCACTTAGTGAAGTAATCGACGGCGACAATGAGAAACTTCCTCTGTGCACTGGCCATATGAAATGGGCCTAAGATATCCATTCCACACATTGCAAAGGGGAGTGGAGAGTTAATGAATGTCAACATCTCAGGGGGTTGCCTAACGATGGGCGCAAACTTTTAGCAGCGATCACGTTTCTTAACATAAGTTTTAGCATCTCTAAGCATCTCAGACTAATAGAATCCTAGTCTTATGACTTTATGAGCAAGAGCCCTGCTTCCAAGGTGTTGACCACATATACCTTCATGAACTTCCCTAGGGTAGCTTCAGCCTCGTGGGGTCACAGACACTTCAAGTAGGGTATTACATACGATTTCTTATAAAGTATTCCCTCTATGAGGGCATACTTCAAGGCTCTCACCGATAGCTTGCGTGCCTCCATGAGGTCAGTTGTTGTCTTTCCCGTTTCCATGTAGAGCTAGATGGGATCCATCCAACATGCTCCCAACTCAATCGGGGCTACTAGTTTAGCGTTAATGCTTGGGGTCTTCAAGACTTGGAAATAAACACTGCCAGAACAACTATCATTTTCTGATGACGCAAACTTAGATAAGGCATCGACCTTCATATTCTTCTCTCTCGAAATATACTCGAAGTGACATTCTTCGAATTACGTAGCTTCAGCCTTAACAATCCTCAAATATTTTGCCATAATCTCTTCTCGGGCCTCAAACTCCCCATTTACTTGAGAGATCACTAACCTTGAATCACCACATATCTTCAACTTGTTCACCCTCAAGGTTCTGGCTAGACCAAGTCCAGCTATCAAAGCTTCATATTCTGCTTCGTTATTTGTAGTGGGGAAATCCAACTTGATTGCATATTCGACAACAAACCCTTCAGGGCTTTGCAAAACCAAGTCAGCTCCGCTAGTGCTCATTTTTGAAGCTCCGTCAAAAAAGAGTATCCAGTATTCTTTGAGTTCCTCCTCTTTTTCCTTATTATTTCCAGTTTCTTTATCCTCTTCCAACCCCCCTGACTTCTTGGTTGGGAATGGTACATTCAACCACGAAGTTAGCTAGAGATTGAGCTTTGATCGCTGTCCTTGGCTTATATTTTATTTCGAACTCTCCAAGCTCAATTACCCATTTGATTAGCCTCTCACTGGTCTTGGGGTTGTGTAGTATGTTCCTCTGGGGCTGTCTGTCAAGACTTCAATAACATGCACCTAGAAGTACAGGCGTAGCTTCCTTGAAGCCATTATTAATGCTAAGGCAAACTTCTCAACCTTTGAGTAGTTCAGCTCTGCTCCATGTAGAATCTTGCTGACATAGTAAATGGGTTTCTGAACTTTTGCTTCTTCTTTCACAAGAACGGTGCTTAAGGCTAAACCAGAGACATCAAGGTATAGGTACAAAACTTCTCCAGGTTTTGGCTTGACAAGAAAGGGTGGCTCAGCAATATATTGCTTCAGCTCTTCAGAAGCTGCTTGGCTTTCGTCATTCCATTTGAAGTTTTTAACCTTCTTGAGGGCCTTAAAGAAATGTAGCCATTTTTCTCCTGACTTAGATATGAAGCGTCCCAGGGCCGCTACCCTTCGTGTGAGCTTTTGGACATCCTTTACTGTCTTGGGGGGATCCATGTCCAGGATTTCTTGAATCTTATCGGGATTGGCCTCAATGCCTCTTTTGGAGACCATCAGGCCTAAAAATTTTCTAGAACCTACACCAAAGGCACACTTGGTTGGGTTCAACATCATCTTGTGGGTTCTAAGAACTTCGAATGCCTCCTTTAAGTGCTTAAGATGATCGGCCTTGTCTAGGCTCTTGACTAATATGTCATCAACATAGACCTCCATGGTTTTACCAATGAGGTGCTTGAAAATTTTATTTACAAGCCTTTGATACGTGGCTCCTGTATTCTTAAGTCCAAAAGCCATAACCAGATAACAAAAAACACCAAAGTCAATGATGAATGATACCGTAGGGATGTTATCGGGGAGCATTTTGATCTGGTTGTATCTACTAAATTCATCCAAAAAGCTAAGCATCTCGTGCTAGCTGTGGCATCTATCAACGAGTTTATCCTTAGCATTGAGAAACAGTCCCTAGGACAGGCATCATTCAAATTTGTGAAGTCCACGCACATTCTCCACTTTCCATTGTTCTTTCTGACCATCATAGGGTTAGCCAGCCATTCGGGAAATTGAATTTCTTCAATAAATCTGGCTTCCAACAATTTCTTTACCTCATGCTTAATGGCCTCCTATCTTTCAGGAGCAAAGCTTCTTTTCTTCTGCTCGACTGTTGTCCTTCCAGGATTCACATTCAACTGATGTGTTATATGTTGGGTTCCGAGGCATAAAACGCAGCGGATTAACGTTAATATAACAAAAAAATTCGGAACCCTAACGCAGGATCATGTATAAGATTGACAGATTATGGTGAAACATAATTATACCTTTTCTGGTCTTGACTTTCACGAACTCAACGGAAATCCTAGCTTTCACGACTTGTGTCTTCCTCTCGAAAACACCTCTATGGTATCCACACGAACACCTTCAAGAATGTCTCACGGTCTTGATTACGGAATGGATGTACTAGCCTCCTTTTGATGATTTCGAATTTGTTCTTTTCTGCCTCATTGCTGCTGCTGCCTTTAGGGTTTTAATTCACAAAACGTAAAACCCTTTTAACCTATCATTATCTATTTATAATGACTGGTTAACGGGTCTATTCAGCAAAACCTAACCCATGTAGGTATAGGATTAAATAATAAAATGTGTTTCTATTATTTAATTAATAATTAAGTTATACTTAATTATTATGGGCAGAAATCCTCTTCAAATTCGAATTTATATTATTTCAATTAATTAAGTTTCACTTAATTAATATAATAAAATTCAAATAATCACCAATTAATTTAAATCTATAATTTAAATTAACTATTCCTCTGAGTGCTCTATGTGTGTGACCCTATAGGCTATTATTTAATTAGCAATAATTTTATTCTCCAATAAAATTATAAACAATGAGCGGTATCTAGTAATACATCATTGCTACCCAATTAAACAATAAATAAATCTTGATTCGATAAAACCTTTTGTGATTAATGTTTCCGTGTAATATAATCCCTTTAACTATATATATTATATATTAAACTCGAGGCATGTATTTAGTCATCCTCTACAACATTTAATCCGGGTTTACTTGATCAATGAGTAGACTATGAAAACAAATCATTATTTGAGCACGGCCGTGCATTTTATAGTCTCACTCAATCAAGAGGCCAATAATATCTCTCCTAATTATAGGGGGGTTAAATCATTTATCTATCATTCATATTTCTCATACGACTCATGATATACCCAATGTCCATTTTTATCATCACCCGATCAAATATAACTTTTAATGTAGTCAAAGTATATTAATCCTCGTATAGAAATATAATAATCTCAAGTCAAAGGATCATTACACCATTATCACTGTGAGTCTTTCTTATGACTTTATTAAACATGAAGAATCTCACTGTGGGTCTGTCCAGTATCTTGTACTCCTACATGTACCTATGTATTGACTTTAGTATCCCCATACTTATAACCAATGAGATGTGGTTATCTGTCAAACAACATACTAATCTATTTATGTATTATTATTGTCCTATAATAATAATACTCGACTAGGGACCTTTAAGAATATGATATATTTATGGAACCACTCCCAAATCAGTAGTGAATTTTCGAATCCAAACTGCTTCCTTAGCTGCTTCACAAGCTGCAATGTACTCAGCTTCCATTGTAGAATCAGCTACTGTTTCCTGCTTTGAACTCTTCCAACTTACAGCACCTTCGTTTAGACAAAACACAAAACCAGACTGTGATACAGTATCATCCTTGTCTGTTTGGAAACTTGCATTGGTGTAACCTTTTACAACCAGTTTCTCATCTCCTCCATACACCAAGAATGAATCTTTAGTCCTTTTCAAGTACTTTAGAATATTCTTGACTGCCGTCCAATGACCTTCACCTGGATTAGATTGGTATCTGCTTGTCATGCTTAAAGCATATGAAACATCTGGGCGAGTACATACCATTGCATACATGATAGATCCAATTGCTGAGGCATATGGAACCTTACTCATGCGGTCCTTGTCATCCGATGATTTCAGACACTGATCTTTAGAGATCGTTATCCCTTGAGACACGGGGACATATCCCCTTTTTGTATACCAAAACGATGCAAAACCTTATCGATGTATGTACTCTGACTTAGACCGATCATCCTTCTAGATCTATCCCTATAGATCCTCATTCCTAGAATGTAGGATGCATCTCCTAAGTCTTTCATAGAGAAGTTGCTCCCTAACCAAGTCTTAACAGCCTTAAGAGAAGGTATGTCATTCCCCATTAGTAGTTTTTCATCAACATATAGTACTATGAATGCCACATGGCTCCCACTAACCTTCTTGTAAACACAAGGTTCATCTTCGGTTTGAACAAAGTCATACTCTTTGACTATTTCATCAAAATGGATATTCCATCTCCTAGAGGCTTGCTTCAATCCATAAATGGATCGACGTAATTTACATACCTTGCTAACATTCCTTGGACTGACAAAACCTTCAGGTTGTGTCATGTACACATCCACATCCTCTTCAAGGCTTCCATTAAGGAAGGCTGTTTTGACATCCATTTGCCAGATTTCATAATCATGGAATGCTGCAATAGCAAGCAAAATCCTTATGGACTTGACCATAGCCACTGGTGAGAAAGTTTCATCATATGAATTTGTTTGAAACCTTTTGCAACCAGCCTTGCTTTATAGGTCTGAACATTTCCATCCATG
This sequence comes from Oenanthe sinensis, assembly GCA_028671895.1. Lineage (NCBI taxonomy): Eukaryota > Viridiplantae > Streptophyta > Magnoliopsida > Apiales > Apiaceae > Oenanthe > Oenanthe sinensis. Next base: position 44,241,779 of record CM053803.1, read on the forward strand.
TCAGTTTTCTTCTTGAAAACCCATTTGCACCCTATGGGTTTTACCCCTTCAGGTGGATCAACCAAAGTCCATACTTGGTTTTCGTACATGGAATCCATCTCGGATTTCATGGCTTCTAGCCATCTCTTAGAGTCTAGACTCTTCATAGCATCTTGGTATGTGAGAGGCTCATCTTCATCTATGAGCATCAAATCACCACATTGAGTCAAGAGAAATCCATATCTCTCTGGCTCATGGCGAATTCTACCAGTTCTACGAATAACCTGTGTTTGTTGAGCATTATCATTATCCTGCTCTTGTTCCACTTCAGGTTCAATGCTATTTTGTGGTTCTCGATCTTCATCGAGGTCTATAGTTCTCCCACTATTTCTTTTGGAAACAAAATCTCTTTCCATGAAAATAGCATCTCTAGTAATAAACACTTTCTGCTCAGAAGGACTATAAAAATAATACGCCTTTGTTTCTTTAGGGTATCCCACAAAATTGCACTCTTCAGATTTAGGTCCAAGCTTGTCAGATACTTGACGTTTCACAAACGCCTTGCATCCCCAAACTTTCATAAAGCTCATGCCTGACCGTTTCTTCTCCTATATCTCATATGGAGTCTTTTGAACCTTCTTAGTAGGAACACGGTTAAATGTGAAAGCCGCTGTTTCTAGAGCGTAACCCCAGAAACTAATTGGAAGACATGCATGACTCATCATCGATCGCACCATGTCCAACAAGGTGCGATTTCTCCTCTCTGAAACTCCATTCCATTGAGGTGTACCTGGCGGAGTGAGTTGTGATACAATACCACACTCCTTTAAATAATCTTTAAATTCTGTGCTCAAGTATTCTGCTCCACGATCAGATCGTAAGATTTTAATACTTGCACCTCCGCCAATTTGCTTCTCTACTTCAGCCTTGTATTCTTTGAACTTTCAAAAGAATCGGATTTATTCTTCATAAGAAATACATATCCATATCTACTGAAATCATCAATAAATGTTATGAAGTAGTAGTAGCCTCCTCTAGACATCACATGCATTGGGCCACATACATCACTATGTATTAGCTCCAGACGTTCAGTGGCCCTTTGACCCTTACCAGTGAAAGGGGCTTTAGTCATTTTACCAAGCAAACAAGATTCGCATTCTTGGTATGATTCAAAGTCAAACTTATCCAAGTATCCATCCTTATGTAATTTGGATATGCGTTTCTCATTTATATGGCCTAGACGACAATGCCAGAGGTATGTTTAATTTGAGTCATTAACTTTAAGTCGTTTGTTTTCTATATTATAGACAGGATTATCTAATTCAAGAACATATAAACCATTAAACAAACGCGCAACACCATAGGTTAAATCATTCAAAGCAAAAGAGCAACAATTGTTCTTTATCGTAAACGAAAAACCTTTCTTGTCCAAACAAGAAACAGAAATAATGTTTCTGCGAATCGCAGGCACGTAAAAACAATTCTCCAGTTCTAAAACTAGCCCTGAGGGCAAAGATAAATAATAGGTTCCTACAGCTAAAGCAACAACTCTTGCTCCATTGCCAACTCGTAGGTCCACTTCTCATTTAGCCAATGTCCTACTTCTCTGCATTTCCTGCGCATTTATACAAATGTGAGTAGCACATCCAGTATCCAATACCCAAGATATAGAAATAGACAGATTGACTTCTATAACATATATACCTGAAGTAGAAGCTTGCTCAGCCCTCTTCTTCTTCAGATCCTCCAAGTAAACTGAACAGTTTCTCTTCCAGTGACCAGTTTTCTTATAGTAGTGACATTCACCCTTAGCGACCCCACCTTTAGGCTTTAAAGCCTGTTTAGGACCTGACTTTGGCTTGGGCGTAGAATCAGAACCTGTCTTCTTCTTACCCTTCCACTTGCCTTTCCCTTTGGCCTTACCTTTATTGCCCACCATCAGTATGTGAGCAGGTTCAGCCATCTTCATGTTGGTCTCATATGTTCTCAACATAGCCAACAATTCAGTAGGTGTTTTGTCAAATTCATTCATATTGTAGTTTATGACAAACTAGGTGAATTTGTTGTTCAAAGAATTCATGATTAGGTCAATACCAATTTCCTGAATAATCGGGAAATCCAAAGTTTCAAGGTACTCAATGTAACCAATCATCTTCAGAACATGTGGGCCAACTGGTTCATTTGCCCCTTATTTGCAATTAAAGAGTGACTTACTCGTGTTGAACCTTTCTTGACGAGTTTGGCTTGTAAACATGCTTTGCAAGTGCTCATTGATAGTATATGCATCCATATGCACATGCTGTCTTTGAAGCTCAGCACTCATACTTGCCAACATAAGACGTGCAACATCATTTGCATCATTCTCATCCTTTGTGTGGGCCGCTCGTTCCACAACAGTAGCGCCCTAAAAAAGGGGACCTGCCGGAGGAATATCAATGACATGAAGCTTGCGCTCCTGTCTGAGGATGATCCTCAAATTCCTCTGCCAGTCTAGGAAGTTGTTTCCTCGTGTCAGCTTATCCTTCTCAAGGACTGATCGTACGGATAGTGTGTTTGTGTTGTTTGCCATTACTTGGTATCTACAATGATAAAAGCACAAAATAAACATTAGATTGTCTGAGTTATTTATTATGTTCAAATGATTATGATATATTCATAATATATTTCCCACTATTTTTATCAAATTAATAGGCCTTACTATTAATTTGGAAAGTATATCCCATAATTCTTTCTAGTGAGCCAAGATCCATATTTCGTCATGTCCAAAGACAACCACTGGAAGTCCTTAAAAATGATTGTTTAGGTAGACAACAATTGTCAATTATATCATATATAATTCTTGGACAGTTTGGTGAACAACGATTGATCTTATCTATCTAATAGACTTTTAACCAAACTCTATGCTTCTAAGTTCATAATGGTTGAATATAACCGTTTATTTTCACCTTATTATGACGACTCAGTTAAGTTAGACCCAATGATACAACGGCCGAATATAACCGTTTATATTCGTCGCATCTCACCACGATAGATAGGAGTCCCCTGCCACTGACAGTCTTTCCCCTAATCGATCTAGGATTCGATGAGTGTTCATTCATTGGAAAGCATCCGAGTAAAACTTAATATTTTGTTAAGGGGTTTAGAAAATTTACGACGATCATGATCACATCATGAAGAGATCCTCAATTTTTCCTTGAACCAAATATTTCAAATTGATATCTTAAATTGTTCATTTCCCAGGTAGATGGAGGATACCAGTGGTCACACTTAAAACCCATCAGCCTTACGAATACGCATATCCGTTTTTGTCAGAAAATCCCAATTATAGATATAAAAATCCATATTTAATTCCGTGTTTTAAAAATCCATATTTCATAAACACAAGAATCTCATGATCGTTTGTTAATTTTAAAATCTTAAACCTTTACAGATTTTATCGTGTTTAGCATGACAAGCATGGCATGGGTTACGTATCTAATACATGCATACATCATTAATCTAATTAAAGCATGCATATTCTACTCTACACATACATTCATACATCAATATATAAAGTGCAGTATGTAAACGTGCTTGGTTATGGCCCCTTTCCTATGTGATCCTTCCGAGATAATGAAAGGATCAAGGTCAATCTATGGTGGTGGTAAAACATAAATACAGTTGCTTGTCTTCATTCTTCTTGCATCCATGGTTGCCTTCTATTCTTCTTGGATTATCCTTTGTCTTCAAGTACATTACATGGAATAATTGAATACAACCTAAGTTAATGTACTTACATAAGAAAACTCGAGTTACATTCGAGGTTCAGCAATTACAAGAATGAAGAAAACGACATGCAAGTCGTATTTATAAAACCAAAACCAAAACCATTAATCTAGGGGTCTAAGGCCATAACCAGCACCATGCCAACATAACAATTACTGACATCTCAGAATGCATAACCATATCATCATGCATCATTAAAAAAAAATTATCAAAAATTTAAAATTATGATCTCAAAACAGAAAACTGCGTTTTTGAGGCCCTTAACGATGTCAAATGGCCAAAAAACACCATAGGTCACGAAAAAGTCGTGATTTTTGCTCGTGGCGATTTTCCCTTTCCAGAAAGAGTAAATTTGACCCATTCTGACTCCGTCGAAAAATACTATTCACTGCAGAATCACTATTCACAGCAAACTGCATCTTATGCGGTTGTGTTTTTAAACATCTCAGAACGATTCCGACGACCTTCGTATGACCGTATCTCGTATCACATACATACAGTGCATCACACATATCATGCCATAACAGATTATAACATTGCAGTAGCATGGCAGTCTCAAACAGGCATGGCAGTAGCAAAGCAGTAGCATGGCAGTCACCAAAACAGGCATATTTGCATCAAACACAGTTAACACGTAACCAAATCAATCCCTTATACACGTACCTCTGATGCCATTGTTGGGTTCCGAGGCATAAAACGCAGCGGATTAACGTAAATATAACAAAAAATTTCGGAACCCTAACGTAGGATCATGTATAAGATTGACAGATTATGGTGAAACAGAATTATACCTTTTCTGGTCTTGACTTTCACGAACTCAACGGAGATCCTAGCTTTCACGACTTGTGTCTTCCTCTCGAAAACACCTCTATGGTATCCACACGAACACCTTCAAGAACGTCTCACGATCTTGATTACGGAATGGATGTACTAGCCTCCTTTTGATGATTTTGAATTTGTTCTTTTCTGCCTCCTTGCTGCTGCTGCTGCCTTTAGGGTTTTAATTCACGAAACGTAAAACCCTTTTAACCTATCATTATCTATTTATAATGACTGGTTAACGGGCCTATTCAGCAAAACCTAACCCATGTAGGTATAAGATTAAATAATAAAACATGTTTCTATTATTTAATTAATAATTAAGTCATACTTAATTATTATGGGCAGAAATCATCTTCAAATTCGAATTTATATTATTTCAATTAATTAAGTCTCACTTAATTAATATAATAAAATTCAAATAATCATCAATTAATTTAAATCTATAATTTAAATTAACTATTCCTCTTAGTGCTCTATGTGTGTGGCCCTATAGGCTATTATTTAATTAGCAATAATTTTATTCTCCAATAAAATTATAAACAATGAGCGGTATCTAGTAATACATCATTGCTACCCAATTAAACAATAATTAAATCTTGATTCGATAAAACCTTTTGTGATTAATGTTTCCGTGCAATATAATCCCTTTAACTATATATATTATATATTAAACTCGAGGCATGTATTTAGTCATCCTCTACAACATTTAATCCGGGTTTACTTGATCAATGAGTAGACTATGAAAACAAATCATTATTTGAGCACGGCCGTGCATTTTATAGTCTCACTCAATCAAGAGGCCAATAATATCTCTCCTAATTATAGGAGGGTTAAATCGTTTATCTATCATTCATATTTCTCATACGACTCATGATATACCCAATGTCCACTTTTATCATCACCCGGTCAAAAGTAACTTTTAATGTAGTCAAAGTATATTAATCCTCGTATAGAAATATAATGATCTCAAGTCAAAGGATCATTACATAATTATCACTGTGAGTCTTTCTGTTTTTCTTATGACTTTATTAAACATGAAGAATCTTACTGTGGGTCTGTCCAGTATCATGTACTCCTACATGTACCTATGTATTGACTTTAGTATCCCCATACTTATAACCAATGAGATGTGGTTATCTGTCAAACAACATACTAGTCTATTTATGTATTATTATTGTCCTATAATAATAATAATACTCGACTAGGGACCTTTAAGAATATGATATATTATATAATCTCAAGTTCAAGTCATGTACTTAAATTGTTGGTCCCTGATATTGTAGAAGGGGGGGTTGAATACAATATCTAAAATTAATCGCGGAATAATTTGATTTAAAAAATTATTTTAATTACTCGCGAAATATTAATTATAATGAAATACTGTTCAAGTGAAAGATATAATTTTAACTTGATTAGTATTACAAAATTAATATTTAGAAAATAGTTATATAATTGATTAAAAGTTCTAGAACAAATTTGACAGGAATTGTTCGTATTTAACAATTATATTCAAACTCAGCACAGAAAACTGTGAATATTACAATGCATATAAATTACTGAATTTGATCTGATTTTCTTCTCTGAGAAGTACTGAAAAATGAAGGTGATCTCCTCATATTTATAGAGGAAGAAAAAGGCTTGTATGACCTTTATCAGCATGACTTAATTTGTTGAAAATAAGTCATATATGACTTATTTAACACTTGTATGACTTTAAAAACACTGGGTATGACTTCTGAATGGTCGGTATGATTTATTTTATTAATTAAAAAGTCGGTATGACTTTTTAATATAATAAAAAATCACTCGGTATGAACTTTTGATCAACAGAAATTCGGTATGACTTATCTCCTGTATGACCTTTCTGCCTTAAGCTCGGTATGACTTTTCTTTTTAAAGCTCGGTATGACTTATTAGTCAGCTGCTCCGGTATGACTTTTCTTTAACAGCTTCGGTATGACTTTTATTAATATAATTCGGTATGACTTATTAATAAACAGTCGGTATGACTTATTTATTAGTCATTTGAATTATATTAAAAGTCATATTATTTATAATAAATTAATTCTACTTAAATTAATTAGTTAATTTACAAATTAAATTAAATTCAACTTGAATTAATTTAATTAGATAAATTAAATAATCAATTAACATTTGATAGTAGAATTAAAATACTATTTCGTCTTGTATTACCGTGCTATCAGTCTTGAAGTCTTCCAGTCTTCGTTGTGTCTTTTGTCATAAAACCACTTGAGCTAGATGATAAATATTTATTATTTTAGTCGACACACAAATGTACTGTCTGGTTCATTTATGTCATACTATAATAAATATTCTTCATCTTTAACATTAAGCTGTGGTCTTCTGTTCTTCTTCTGCTTCACTGTCTTCATTCTTCTTCTGGAATCTTCTGTAGTAGCCACTTAGAATCTTCTGAATCTTCTGAACAACTGCTTCTCTATTTTTCTCCGACGCTTGAACATATAAATGAACTTCTTCCGGTGTGGAGTAGCAACTTCATTATAATTCTTCTGACAAGTTGATTCTTTGTGTCTAGTTGACATTCTTCGATTTGATTCCATCCTTTGTATTTATTACTTACTTTAATTTCTTACATGAGTTGAGTTGTCATCTACTAATTACAAATAGGTCTTATCATATGCCTTTCAATCTCCCCCTATTTGTTGTTAAGCATTTAACATACAAATCCCTAGAGGATAACTCAACTAACAACTAAGAAAATAATATGACATTTAAGAACTGTAAATAATAAATTGTTCTCTGGATTATATAATACATTTCCAGATTTCCTGAGTTATCTGAAATGAAAGATGTTTGCTCCTCTAGCACTGAACATATTATACATGTAGTATTATCTTCATTTCTCAGACTCATCACTACTCCCCCTTAGGATGACAGAGATGATGTCTGTTTTCTTCTTACCACTTTTCCTTTGAATTTCCAACTTCTATTTTACTTCTCACCCAAGGTAGATTCATTTTCCCTTTTCGTAAATTATCCAACTTTTCTTGTTCAACAATTGAGTAATCCTCTTCTGGCAAAAGCCTTTGTTTACTTCTCCCCTTTTGATCTACTCCCCCTTAGTTGAACACTTTAACATTTTGGAGTAATCCTCTTAATAATTCTCCCCCTTAGTTGAGTAATCCTCTTAATAATTCTCCCCTAATTGTAGATAGGTAACAATTGTTGGTCCTTTTCTGAAGAAATTTCCACCTTGGTTGAATAACATTAGAAATCTGTAACAGGGAATTGGGAAAGGGATTCGGTAAGTGTGCTAGTGTGTGATTTTACTTTGTGTTCCTCACAAGTGTTTCGCTCATATACTCTCTAAGTGTTTCACTCATAGAATATATATTTTCACTCTTCCTTACTTGTGTTTCACTCTTTTCTCACATCACTATATCTCTCTCAGTACAGATGACTCAGTCTTTTGTACCTGCAAGAAAGATCACCATAGCCCCTTCAAGAGAGGTCACTGGTGGTGCAATGGGGTTTCGTAAATCCCCGTCCTCAATTGAATCTATTAAAATATTTGATTTTATAAACTGAATTGCTTCAGGAATAGATTCAGTGAGTTGCTGATCATCTAAGATGATCTATTCCGTTAGAAATCCAGATATTTTCCATCTGGGGAGGGAGACAAGAATCTATAATGTAGCAAATGATCCAACTTTTCTCCTGACGCCTGTGAAGGCATGTTGATTCAGTCAGAATCATCAATCATTCTTCCTTCCTTGATATGGAAGTTTAGAATAATTGCTACCGTCAATTCATCCTTCCTGTGACATTTCAAATGCTCCCTCTTGGTCCCTTTTTTTTTTGGTCCCAAGTAAGTCCTTAAATTGTTGGTCCAAAATGCCAATTGAGTTGGTCCATTGTTGGTCCCTAAAAATAAGACAAAATTTGTGGTTTCTTGAAAAATGTCAGATGAAATTAACTCTTTGCTGATAGCCTTGGCTGACAGGCTGAATTCAATAGACTCACTCTGTTGAGAGAATGAACCTAGTAACAGTTTTGCCTTTTCCAAGTCTGTATCCTTTTGAGAGAACACAAATGAGCTAACAGTTGTCTCAGTTTATATATGAATCACCTTTCTGGAGACAGAGCTGTTGGTTCACTCACATCACCAACCTTATCAAATGCAATCAAGGCATTGACTCCCTCATTCTGAACAATTAGGTATTCTGTTTAATGGTTAGAGAGATGGAAGTGATAGTGTTTGTGTGTTTGGTTCTAAGATCTTGGTTAGAGATTGATGCCAATGATTAGGATCTCACTTTTAGAATCGATTGGATTATCAATGCTCATAGATCTTTCCTACTTCTCAAAAGAGACTTGAGAATAATCATCACATATTTATATAGAAATAAACATAAAAATAATAAAAATAAAGATGCCAAGTTGTAAAACAAATAAAACTATACATACTTAAATATACCAATTGTTGAGAGCAATTGTTGGAAATAATAAACAATATATACTAATTGTTGGAAAACAAACATAATATAAAATATATTTACAGTAGAGATGCCAATGAAAAAAAACTGTACAAAAAAAAGGAAAATCTTTTTGAGTTTTCTTTTTCATTTTATTTGTTTGTTTTTGAAATATTTTAAGGAATATATACAGTGTATTTACAGTGCTTGAAAATAAATATGCAATTTAAAACAACATGCAATAATTAGTTCATTTTTAACATCCCTAACTCACTAACCAACTTAGAGAAAGTGGATTTATCAAGTGGTTTCGTGAAGATGTCGGCAATTTGATCTTCTGTGGGTATAAAATATAACACCACAGTTCCATTCATGATATGCTCTCAGATAAAATGATACCTTATGTCTATGTGCTTGGTTCTTGAATGTTGTACAGGATTATTGGAAATAGCTATGGCACTTGTTTTGTCGCAAAGTATTGGAATTTTAGATAGCGCAAGTCCATAATCATTCAGCTGATTCCTTATCCACAAGATCTGTGCACAACAACTACCTGCCGCAATATATTCTGCTTCGGCTGTCGAGGTAGATACTGAGTGTTGTTTCTTGCTGTACCAGGAAATCAACCGTTGTCCTAGAAACTGACAACTTCCAGATGTACTTTTCCTGTCCATCCTGCATCCTGCATAATCTGAATCTGTATAGCCTATTAGTTCAAAACCTGTACCTTTAGGGTACCAAATTCCAAGATTCGGTGTACCCTTCAGATATCTAAAAATTCTTTTAACAGCTATAAGATGAGATTCTCTAGGATCAGATTGAAACCTTGCACATAAGCATGTTGCAAACATTATATCGGGTCTACTAGCAGTTAGATATAATAATGAGCCTATCATACCTCTATAGCTTGTGATGTCAACTTTCTTACCAGTTTCATCTTTGTCAAGCTTGGTGGCTGTTGGCATAGGGGTTTTTGCCGGTGTAGAATCTTCTAGATTGTATTTCCTTAGAAGATCCCTTACATACTTTGATTGGCAAATAAAAATCCCATCTTCCTTTTGCTTCACTTGCAATCCAAGGAAGAATGACAGCTCACCCATCATGCTCATTTCATACCTACTCTGCATTAACTTAGCAAATCTCTTGCACAAGTTTTCATTAGTAGAACCAAATATAATATCGTCAACATAAACATGGACAAATATCATATCTTTATCATGTAATTTGTAAAAGAGAGTTTTATCTATGACACCTCTAGTAAAACCGTTTTCAAGTAAAAACTGAGAGAGAGTGTCATACAATGTCCTAGGTGCTTGCTTGAGTCCATAGAGAGCTTTGAATAAGAAATATACAAAATCAGCAAACTCTGGATTTTCAAAGCCAGGAGGCTGTTCCACATATACTTCCTCTTCTAACTTTCCATTCAGAAATGCACTCTTCACATCCATTTGATAGACTTTAAAATTGGAATGTGCTGCGAATGCCAGAAATATCCTGATGGCTTCAAGTCTTGCAACTGGTGCGTAGGTCTCATCATAATCAATTCCCTCTTCCTGGGAGTAACCTTTTGCAACCAGTCTGGCCTTGTTCCTTGTAACAATGCCATCACCGTCTAACTTGTTCCTGTATACCCATTTCGTGCCAATAACAGATCTATCTTTAGGCCTGGGTACCAGTGTCCATACTTCTTGCCTTTCGAACTGATTGAGTTCTTCTTGCATGGCAAGAACCCAATCTGGATCAGTTAGAGCATCTTCAATTTTCTTTGGTTCTTCTTGAGATAGAAAAACTGAAAATAAATATTCATTTGAAGTTGCACTTCTGGTTCTAACACCAACATCTGGATCACCTATGATCAACTCAAAGGGATGATCTTTGCTCCATATCCTTTCCCTTGGTAGGTTTGATCTTGATGATTCGCCTCTATATTCATTGTGATGTTGTGTTGTGCCAGTTGATCCTTCATCTCCCCCTGAGTTGCTGCCTGGATGACTTGTTGATCCACCACTGGTATTAGTAGTATCTCCAGTGTTTCCATTGTTTCCACCACTATTACCTGGATCATTACCATCATTGTTGTCATCATCATTTCCTGCTGCAACCTCGGGCTTTTCTTCATTATCTGAATCTGAGTCTGGATGATTGTCAAATTTTAATGACTCAGAAGAATCTTCAGTTTGGATACTTGGGAGTTATTGTCATCAAAAGTTACATTGACACTTTTCTTCACTTGGTGTTGATCAATTATGTATACCCTATATGCTCTTCTTGAATAACCGACAAAAATAGCTTCATGTGCCTTGGCCTCAAACTTGCCACGATGTTCATCTCCATCTTTTAACACAAAGCATTTGGCTCCAAATACATGAAAGTATTTGAGTGTTGGTTTCTTGCCAGCCATTAATTCGTAGGGTGTCTTCATATGATCTTTGTTGATTAAGGTTCGATTCTGGGTATAACAAGCCGTGTTTACTGCTTCAGCCCAGAAGTAGATAGGCAACCTTGATTCACTTAACATTGTTCTTGCAGCTTCAATCAAGGTTCGATTCTTCCTTTCTACTACTCCATTCTGTTGCGGAGTTCTTGGCGCTGAGAATTGTCTTGTTATCCCTTTGTCTGAGCAGAAGCTATTCAGAATTTCATTCTTGAATTCTGTTCCATTATCTGATATGATTGCCCGGACAGGTAGCTTTGAATCTAACTCAATCAACTTTACATGATCAATCACCAATTGCGGAGTTTCATCCTTAGAGTTCAAGAATAAAATCCACGTGTACTTTGTGAAGTCATCTACAATCACTAAGGCATATTTCTTCCTTGACATAGACATAATATTGACTGGACCAAATAAATCCATATGTAGCAGCTGCAGTGGTTCAGTAATATTTGTAGTGTCTGTGCCTTTGTGAGTTGTTCTTTTTGACTTCCCTTTCTAACATGCCTCACACAATCCTTCTTGTGTAAATTCCATCGGAGGCAGTCCTCTCACCAAATCCCTCTTGACTAGAGAGTTCATTGTTTTAAAATTCAGGTGTGAGAGCTTCTTGTGCCATAGTGAACTTTCTTCTGTTGAAGCTTTTGAATAAAAACAGTTTACTTCAGCTTCAGTTCCCGAGTTGAAATCAGCTACGTACAAGTTTCCTTTCCTTACTCCACGCAAGGCTAGTCTGTCTTCTTTAGAATGAGCTATTAAGCACTTCTCCTTGATAAAGTTTACTTTGTAACCTCTATCACAGAATTGACTGACGCTGAGTAGATTGTGCTTAAGTCCTTCCACCAAAGAGACGTTTTCAATGATAACATTTCCAGTATTTAACTTGCCATATCCCGTAGTCATTCCTTTGCTGTTATCTCCAAAGGTAACGATTGGGCCAGCTCTTTCAACCACGTCTGATAGCAGGGCTCTATCTCCGGTCATATGCCTTGAAGATCCACTGTCCAGGATCCATATAACTCGGTTTACCTGTTTAACTCCCTGCACATACCAAACGGATTAATTCGTCTTCGGAGCCCAAAATTGATTGGGCCCGGCATACTTAAAGAATTGACCTTTGTCAGCTTTAACAATAGATCCTTTTCGAATAACATCATTATCTTCCTTGACTGTTCCTACCTTCCTATAAACAGTCTTAACAACTTTTTGTTTAGACTTAGGAGTATATGATTCCTTCTTCTCAGGTGAAGGAGTCGCAGTCTTGGATTTAGCAAATTTATTATTGATGCATTTTCTTGGTGTCATGTTATCTTTCTTAGCTATCATGCGTTTAAAGTAAGCAGTCATAGCATTAAAAGCACATAACATACAATTTAAAACACCACAAGGTTTATGGAAAACATCAATAGTAGGCATGTTATTCAATACAGTAGGTGGCTTAACAGATTCTACCTCAATTTTATCAGCAGATTTGAAGTTCTCAGTAGAATGAAATTTATTGTTACTGTTCCTACTGTTAACAAACGTGTTAGGTCTGTTCATTTTATTCTTTAAGTCTTTTACACCTATACCAGGTCTGGGGGAATCAGAAGTTCCCACAACTTTCACTGGTGTCTTGGGCGTAATTATCTCTTCTTGGACATTTACTCCTTTTATGTCCCTAGTTTGTTCTTCTCTTTTCTTCTCTTCCTCGAGATCCTCGAACTGCATCTCATAAGCTATCAGTATAGAGCTTTCAAGGATAGGTTCAGCAATAGGTGTTATGAAAAGAGGTTTGGGTGTGTTTTTAACAACATGAGGAATACCCCTTTCTTCAGCGCTTTGCTTGAACGGGGTAATGTTACTTGGCTTTCCTACAGATTTATTGTACTCGAAACCTATTCCAACTTTTCGGTTTATTTCCTGTTGGTCAACTAGGTTCTTTACAATATAAGAAGAATTTTTATAAGCTAGACACCTTTGCTTTTCTTCTTCAATTTTATTCTTTAAAAAAGCTTCAATCTCAACATAGCAGTTGACTCTATTAACTTGAAATGCAACATCTTCAGTTAATTTAACATTAATAAGTTTCAGCTTTTTCAATTCATAATTCTCTTCTGATAAAACTTTTTTTTCGAGAATTAAAACTTTTATTCGATCTCTAGCATCAGTTAAATTCTCACCTAGCAATTTAAACAATTTAGGACAGCTAGGGTTTACCTCAATTCCTTGTCGAGGTGGAGATTGTGATCCTTCAGAAGAAGAGGCCATTAGAGCCAGATTTCCCATTTGATCTTCTTCATCATTGTCGGAATCATCCCAGCTTTTTCCTGCTGCTAAGTATGATTTTCCCTGATGCTTCTTCAGTAGAGCGTCATATTTCTGTTTGAGCTCGTCATATGAATCCTTCTTTCTTTCCTGCTTGGGCTTTCTACAATCAGTAGCAAAGTGTCCCATTTCATTGCAGTTGAAGCAACGGATCTTGCTTCTGTCTACCATCCCTGTCTTGTATCCACCTTTTGTGTTGGATGAGCTAGAAGAACCACCTGTCTGAAATCTGTTTGCCATAGGCTTGAATTTGAAACTAGGGTTCCTCCTGAATCTTGTATTTCCAAATTTTCTAGCAATCAGAGCCAGAGATTCATCCTCAAGTTGATCGAGTTCTTCCATTGAGTAGAATTCACTATCAGTTGAATTCACTAGAGTTGCACCAACTTCTGCAACAATACCCTGATCAATGATGTTGACTGAAGAAGATTCAGTCTTGGCATTCTACAAGAGTTGTAGACTTGCTGACCACCTTGCATGTACCATATATTTCATTCTGTTGAATCTGCTCTAGCTCATAGGTCTTCAGAATGCCATAAAGTCTTTCCAAAGAAATTTCATTCATGTCCCTTGACTCTCTGATGGCTGTTATCCTATGCTCTAGGTGTACTGGCATTGTCAGCAAAAACTTCCTACTGATCTCCTTCTTTGTATATTGTTTGCTATTGAGATTTAGATCATTTATCAGCTTGTTGTATCTTTCAAAAACCTCAGAGATACCTTCTCCAGGACTTGATCTAAAATGCTCATATTGAGACGTTAAGATTTCCAATCTATTCTCCCTTACTTCTTCTGTTCCTTCATTTAGTATCTCTATCGTTTCCCAGATGTGTTTAGCATTTTTACAATTAACAACATGATTATACATTCCGGGATCAAGAGATTCCACTAAAATTAACTGCAGACTGGTGTCCAATGTATCCGGTTCCTTTTCTGTCTCAGTGTACTCAGAAATATCTTTTTCAAATTGTCTGTGCGGAATGAGTACACCATCTTCCATATGCTCAGGAATGATATTTATTGGAAGAGCAACACCAGTTTTTAAAATATCCTTGTACTTAGGATTTCCAGCTCGAAGAAACAAGGTCATTTTTCTATTCCACAGATTATAATTGTCTTTATCAAATTGTGGGATTTTAATGCTACTAACTCTTTGAGTACTCATCTTTAAATAAGATTAAAAATTAATTGTTTCAAAAAAATATTTTAATTTTTGACTTAAAATAATTTTTGATCAAAAATAATTTTTCGGGAAAAAAAATTATTTCGAATAAAAAATTATTTCGAATTTAAAATAATTTTTGAGATCTGTATGAGTTCGCGGAATTTGATTTGGATCTGATATGAAAATATATCAACCAGCTCTGATACCAATTGTTGGTCCCTGATATTGTAGAAGGGGGGGTTGAATACAATATCTAAAATTAATCGCGGAATAATTTGATTAAAAAAATTATTTTAATTACTCGCGAAATATTAATTATAATGAAATACTGTTCAAGTGAAAGATATAATTTTAACTTGATTAGTATTACAAAATTAATATTTAGAAAACAGTTATATAATTGATTAAAAGTTCTAGAACAAATTTGACAAGAATTGTTCGTATTTAACAATTATATTCAAACTCAGCACAGAAAACTGTGAATATTACAATGCAGATAAATTACTGAATTTGATCTGATTTTCTTCTCTGAGAAGTACTGAAAAATGAAGGTGATCTCCTCATATTTATAGAGGAAGAAAAAGGCTTGTATGACCTTTATCAGCATGACTTAATTTGCTGAAAATAAGTCATATATGACTTATTTAACACTTGTATGACTTTAAAAACACTGGGTATGACTTCTGAATGGTCGGTATGACTTATTTTATTAATTAAAAAGTCGGTATGACTTTTTAATATAATAAAAAATCACTCGGTATGACCTTTTGATCAACAGAAATTCGGTATGACTTATCTCCTGTATGACCTTTCTGCCTTAAGCTCGGTATGACTTTTCTTTTTAAAGCTCGGTATGACTTATTAGTCGGCTGCTCCGGTATGACTTTTCTTTAACAGCTTCGGTATGACTTTTATTAATATAATTCGGTATGACTTATTAATAAACAGTCGGTATGACTTATTTATTAGTCATTTGAGTTATATTAAAAGTCATATTATTTATAATAAATTAATTCTACTTAAATTAATTAGTTAATTTACAAATTAAATTAAATTCAACTTGAATTAATTTAATTAGATAAATTAAATAATCAATTAACATTTGATAGTAGAATTAAAATACTATTTCGTCTTGTATTACCGTGCTATCAGTCTTGAAGTCTTCCAGTCTTCGTTGTGTCTTTTGTCATAAAACCACTTAAGCTAGATGATGAATATTTATTATTTTAGTTGACACACAAATGTACTGTCTGGTTCATTTATGTCATACTATAATAAATATTCTTCATCTTTAACATTAAGTTGTGGTCTTCTGTTCTTCTTCTACTTCACTGTCTTCATTCTTCTTCTGGAATCTTCTGTAGTAGCCACTTAGAATCTTCTGAATCTTCTGAACAACTGCTTCTCTATTTTTCTCCGACGCTTGAACATATAAATGAACTTCTTCCGGTGTAGAGTAGCAACTTCATTATAATTCTTCTGACAAGTTGATTCTTTGTGTCTAGTTGACATTCTTCGATTTGATTCCATCCTTTGTATTTATTACTTACTTTAATTTCCTACATGAGTTGAGTTGTCATCTACTAATTACAAATAGGTCTTATCATATGCCTTTCATAAACTATACAATGTGTATCATGATTCTAAGGACATTTATTATACTAACAAATATATCGCAGTAATTAAAGTCATAATAAATACGTTTATTGAATAATCAAATGACATAAAGGTCTATCAAAAGGAAACATGGTATTGCCTCTATGGCACCTACACTAACATTATAAGCTCGGGGTCCATCCCTGGCATGTCGGCTGTTGTCCAAGCAAAAACATCCTTGTTAACTTATAAGAATTGAATCAGTTGTTCCTTCAGGTTCTTGGGGAGTGAAGTCCCTATGTATGTCACATTCTCGGGATACAAAGGATCCAAATGAACAGGCTCCAAGTCCTCTGCGGGCTTACCCCTCCTTTCTTCTCGATTCTTGACATTCATGTCTTTAATAGGGAGAACCTGCCTCCCGGTGCCACTAGGCTTTAAGGCGGCAACATAACAACTACCGACCATTTTTTGATCTCCTTTCTCTCCTCCCACTCCATTCCTAGTCGGGAATTTGAGTTTCAGATGGTATGTAGCGGCTATCGCCTTGAAGGCATGCAGCCCAGTCCTGCCAAGGATTGCATTGTAAGTGGTGTTTGCCTTAATAATGAGGAAATTCAGCATTTGAGTAGACTATCGAGGTTCTTCTCCCATAGTCATGGGTAGTTGTATAATTCCTTCTATCCAAGATTCCACTCCATTGAAATCATAGATAGGCATGTTGGAGGGGGTCAATTGTGAATCGTTATACCCCATCTTCACAAAGGCTTCATAAAATAGGATGTCTACAGATGATCCGCTGTCTACCAAGACTCTTTTCACCGGAGAGTTTCCTATGGCAGGGTGATTACCAAGGGATCATCATGGGGGAATCTCACCCCTTCTAAGTAAGAATCATTAAACTATAAAAAAACCTCAGTCCTTGTTCTCTTAGGAGGTTCTCCTACGATGCTCATTACCTCTCGGGCATATGTCTTCCGGGAGTTTCGGGAGTTACCTGTTGCGGTTGGTCCTCCTAGGATTACGTTAATCACAGGCCCTCGGGACTGATTGTTTCTGTCCTTGGGGTCTGAGTCCCTTCATTTATCATTATGACCTCTGTCATATCTAGCACCCTCCTTAGTATACTTTTCTAACTTTCCTCTTCTAATCAGAAACTCTATCTCATCTTTCAACTGACGACAGTCATCAGTGTCGTGTCCCACATCCCTATGGAATCGGCAGTACACGTTCTTATTTCTATTTTCAGGATCAGTCCTTAGTGGCTTCGGCCATCGAAGGTCTTTACCCTTCTCAATGTCCATCAGTATTTGGCAACGGAGAGTATTTAACCTTGCATAGTATGTGAACCTGGATCCTCCCTTCTTCTTGGAATCATCATCGTTCTTTGCATACTTGGTATCAATAGTATACTCAGTAGCATTGTGTCTCTTCTTAGAATAGGTGTTCGAGGCCTGAAACCCTTGTGCTTTCCTCATACTTTCCTCGGCCTTGATATACTTTGCAGCTCTCTCATAGAGCTCATTTATACTCTCGGGGGCCCTCTTGGCTAACGATCTCCTGGAAATTTCGTCAAAAGTCCCTTGCTTTAAGGCTATCATAGCTACCTTCTAGTCTAAATCAGGGACCTTCAAGGCTTCCTTTGTGAACATGTTCATATAATCCCTCAATGACTCATTCTTCCCTCGATGCATGTTCATTAGTGAAGCCGAGCTCTTTTCATGAGTCTTGCTGCTGATGAATTGACTAATGAAGGCCCTGCTCAGATCTTTGAATGACCCAATAGAGTTTGGTGGTAGGCGATTGAATCACCGCTGAGCCATACCACTCAGGGTTTGGGGGAACACCCTACACTTGATGCATCGTTTACGGGCTGCAGCAACAGTGCATTAGAGAATGTGAGAACATGATTTGAGGGATCTCCTGTCCCATTATAGGCCCTAATTGTAGGCATCTTAAACTTCCTTGATATCTTCTCATCTATAATATTCTCAGTGAAAGGGGAAGTAGGATCATCAGGATCTCCAAGTGGTAATAGGTCTTGGGGGTCAGTCCTAACATTACTTGCCTTTGTTTGCCTCCTAGTTGGGGGCTCATCCAAATCTATCACAGGTGCGTTTCTTATCGACCCCCCAACACCTTCAATCCTAGGGCACTATCGCCTTGTTAACGCCCTCCCCAGGTCTTTCCTCAGTCGCTGGGCTTCGGCTTCATGAGCGCGTATTATGTCTTGAAGGCTCATGGAGTCATTATCTTGAGGCCCTCAGGACTGGGTACTCCTCCCTTCAAGGGACTCCTTTCCGGGTCACCTCCGTTGGGGGTTTATATCTTCGTCAAACGACTCCTTATCGTCAGTAGAGTAAGGTCCTGAGAAGTCCCGACTTCTTCGTTATGAGGTATAGTGGGGAATTAGTCCTTGCTCATACGGGGTTTCGTAGTTTCTTGGGAGCCCATAACGAGGGTCGGGTGTTATGGCAGATGAGGTCTACAAAGTAGGAGGAGCAATAAAAGTCGTACGAAGGGGTGAAATTACCTGGAGTGGAGGAACCGAAGCATGGATGGACACGATGCTTAGGGGTCCCGCACGCCGAATACTTGCTTCAGGGTCCTCGATGGAGGTGGTGGGAACATTAGTTCTTTGTTCTTGGGCCCCAGTAGGGGGAATTTTGGTGTCAATAGCGGTGTCACGAATCTCTCCTTCGAGGGTGCTCGCAATTCTTCATGTTCTTGCCATGGTTGTTATTCGTTTACCACAGACAGCGCCAAATGTTATAGATCAAAAACTAGGTGTATTAATACGAAATTAATACTAGGTTTTGAGAGAGCTTCAAGCTTTTATGGCTGCACTAACGTTTCGTGACTATCTTGGGTCCTCGTTAACTGTTTACTTATCTCAGTAAGTGTGAGAGTCAAGCCAAATCATGTAGTTCTAATTGTGAGGGGTTAGGCCCTTTATATAGGTGTACGAGGGTCTTGGAATTAGATTAGAAGTAGGAGACTTGGTGGCCAAGTATACTATTGTCAATGTTGTCTAAACCTATTAAGAATGAGGGTCCTCGTTGGACTCTTTCCACGTCTGGGTTTCTAGATCCTTCTAGGATTAGGGCCTTCAACAAGCTTCTTGGGCCTTTACTGAGCATTTATTAATTAATTGTGAAATTAATTAATAATATAGGCTTACTGGGCCAATGGCTTTAACAGAGCTTGTGGGCTGGACTTACAAATCCAGTTGATCCTTGGATTACAAATCTAGTTGATCCTAGGATTTATTTTCCTAGTTTGTTTCAAGGGCCAAAGCCTTTGGACCATACCAGGTCTAATAAATGAAATAATAAATGCTCTATTTATTTTTTCTTCAGGGCTATTTTTACCTACATCAGTTTGGGTTCCCAAATCTACTAATTAAGTGGCATTTACTGATTGCAGTGAAACAGGAAAAATATCCTAGTGATTGATAGTGGATGTTCTGCATATATGATTGGAAATAAATCCCTACTTTCAGAGTTTTAGGAGAAGGTTGGCCCAGCAGTATCTTATGGAGATGGCAACATAGGAAGAACACTTGGATATGGCAACATTGTGATTGGAAATGTCATCATTGAACATGTAGCTCTAGTTGAAGGACTCAAGAATAATTTGTTAAGTGTGAGTCAAATGACAGACATAAGTTATTCTATGGAATTTCATGGAACTCATTGTGAAGTGAAAAGCAAGAAGAATGGGAAAGTAGTTCTTATTGGTCACAGACATAACAATTTATTTGAAGCTAGCTTAGATGTAAACTCCGTTGGTCCCTTAACTTGCCTACTTGGAAAGGCATCATCCATGGAAAGCAGGAATTGGCACAAAAATTTGTGCCACTTGAATTTTAGAAACATTAATAAATTAGTAAAAAGGATCTAGTTAGAGGTCTTCCAAAAGTTCAATTTCATCCTGATGGACTCTGTGATTCATGTCAAAAGGCCAAACAAAAGAAGACATCTTTCAAGAGCAAAACTGAAAATTCAATTGATCAACCTTATCATCTTTTGCATCTTGATTTATTTGGTCATGCCAATATTATGTCTATTGGAAAGAAGAAATATACTCTGGTGATAGTTGATGATTACACTAGATTTACCTGGGTGTACTTTTTACATAAGAAGGATGAAACTGCAGAGATAATTTTTGATCATATTGTAATGATTGAGAATGGATCAACACACAAGGTAAAGAATCTAAGGAGTGACAATGGAACAGAGTTTAAGAAATCTGCAATGGAGGAATTCTGCTCAACAAAAGGTATCATTCAACAATTCTCAACACCTGGCACACCTCAACAGAATGGTGTAGTTGAAAGAAAGAACAAAACTCTAATTGAAGATGTCAAAACAATGCTAGAAGGAGCAAAGCTACCTACTTATTTTTTGGCAGAAGCTGTGAATACTGCATGCATTACTCAGAATTGTTCTTTAATAAACAAATATGGAATGACTCCATATGAATCTTTGAAGGGAAAAAAGCCAAATTTTAAGTACTTTCATATCTTTGGAAGCAAGTGTTTTATTCTCAAAACACATCCTGAACAATTGAAGAAGTTTGAACTTAAATCAAATGAAGAAATTTTTGTTGGTTATGCAACAACTTCTAAAACCTCTTCAAGGTCATTCAAAGTGTTCAATTTAAGGACAAGGACAGTCATGGAATCAATTAATGTCTCTTTTGATGAAGGAAAGATAGCTGGATTACTTGATGAAGGATCACAGAAAACTCTGAGATTTGAGAATGAATTGCAGAATATAAACTCTGTTGAACTAAACTCTGATGAGTCAAATACTGTTCAACCAAACTCTGATGAGATAAACCCTGTTCAACCAAACATTGGTGAGGTAAACTCTGATTCAGAAATGATTGAAATAGAAATTGAAGATTCTTCACATGTTGAGGGGGAGCAACATCAATCACTTACTGATATTGGAGGACAAAACACAGTTACTGAAATATTAGAGGCTGACCAAACTTTGAACAACACAAACTCTGAAACCCTAAACTCTGATCAATCAAACTCTGAGACCACAAACTCTGAAACCCTAAACTCTGATCAATCAAACACCGAGACCACAAATTCTGAGACCTCAATCTCTGATAATTCAAACTTTGAGTACATAAACTTTGAGACATCAAACACTGATGGAAGCACATCTTTAGGGGGAGGATCAGCATTTACAGAAGAATCATTTTATGAAGGCACAAATAATGGGGGAGCATCTAGTTCAAGAAATTTTCCACATCCAAGAAAATGGAGCAAAGATCACACACCTGATTTAATTATTGGTGATCTAGCAAGTGGAGTAAAGACAAGAAAAGCTACTCAGAATGAATGTCTATTTCATAGTTTTTTATCAAACAGAACTAAAGAAGGTTAAAGATGGTTTGAAGGATTATTAGGAATTAGGAGTCCTAGAAGTCTACAGAGGGGGGGTGAATGTATACTTCAAGTCTTTTTCCCTCTTTTGATTTTCAAAGCTTTGTTAGACTATTGAATGGATTGTATCTTTGAACTGGTGAAAACAAGTTTAGTGTTTGGAACAGCATATAATAATGAGTATAGTGAACACTATATGTAACTTTCAATCTAATTTTATTAGAATGAATTTTTACTACAATCTGAAATTCAATTTCAATTTCACCTTCTTGTTCTAGGAAGATTACAATGTAAAAATCAAAGACATCTATCAAATGTGGCTGTGCATAAAATATATGGACAACATGTCCTATGCACATGCTCACATAAGATAGATTACCTAAAACTAGAAATAGACAAGACATACTTTACATTTGACTAATATCTATTTCTAGCTAACACTGTTGTGACAGTCTGCTACATCCAGCCTTATACCTTCTGTCATTTGTCTTGACTGACTTCCCAACTTCATTGTAGACTTGTCTCTATATTTGCAGGCTTGACTTATCCTGTAAAAATATAGCTGTAAAATTATTTGTCATGTTCTGCAATTCTCCTTGAAAATAGCTCCTTGGTGTAGTTAAGTACTCTGTTTAAATTGATTCGAGAAGTCATAGTGATTGACTTCTCGATTGAGTACTAGCTGTGACTTCTCAATTGGTCTTTGAATGATTGACTTCTCAAATGACTAGACTTATCGATCGCATACCTAATTTGATGACTTCTCGATTAGGCTAGACTTCTCGAATGTAAGCTTGAAATTGTGACTTCTCGAATGACTCAGCTTTACCACTTCTCGAATGCTCCTTTTGCTAATTTCTCGAATTATTTTTCTCACTTCTCGAGTGATTCACATTTATCACTACTCGAATGACTTCAATACTTTGACTTCTCGAATAGTAGACTTCTCGAACTGCTTTAATAGATTTGACTTCTTGAATAGTTTACTTTTCAACTGAGTAATTGCCTTAGTAGAATTCTCATATGGCTTTCCTTATTTCTCAACAAGTCTTCTATGTCTTATTACATTATTCAACTTGAATCTTCTAACAGACTTTATTTTTGACTTCATTTACAATTAAAAATCAAACTGAGTAGACTTCTATCTACAATTTTACACAAGGATATCTAAGTCACTAAACTATTACAGAAGTACAAACTATGTTATAGCAAGACAAATAATTACATAGGCTAGGCTTGATTTAGGTCCAACAATCTCCTCCAATTTGGAAAATGATAAATTTTACAAATTAATATAAGATATCAAGCCTACCTATTTTGTTGTTGTTGATGAACTGCCTGATCATATCTTTTTTTTCTTTCTCTTTCTTCCCTTGCCTTGTTTTCTTCAATAGCTTCTAAAAGTTGTTGCCTGGCCATGACTTCTTTCATTAAAATAGTATTGTTTAACATGTCAACAGCAATCTTGAGGGTTTGCATAGGATAGTTTTGAATAAACTTCATTCTAATTTTGATTGTAGCTCCACTTCTCAGTTTAAATTCAATCCTATCAGGATCCTTGAACACCCTGCATTTTTCCTGCCTTCTTAATTCTTTAGATAACTTTTCTATTCTTTCCTCCTCCTTTCTTTTCTTTTCAACCATCTCCTCCATGTACTTGACTTTATCAATCTTTTTCTGATATTTCTTTGCCAAGTACTGAGTCATTTCCATCATTTTTAATTTGTCAATCATGCTTCTCTTATCAAATAGGCTGATCACTCTCCTAATGTCATGAGTGATAGCATTACTGTTGTCATGATGGAAGCCTCTTTCTTCTCCATCAATAGTTGTGACAAACATTCTTTTGTCCCTAATCTCAACTTTGGCAATCCTGTTGGCATTCCACTGTTTGATCATCTTTTTGTTAATTTCAGCAACTTCTTGAATAGGCTTAACTTGTAGACCCTTATCAGGAACAATAAGCTGCTTCCTCCACTTAGGACATCTAACTAGCAATAAACTAGTAGAATTCTTGAATTTAGTTGTTATGGCAGTATTGACCTTGATTTGTTGACTTGGCTTCAATTTCTTTGTCTGATTCTTTTTAATTTTCTTCCTTATCACTCCATGTGTAGTAACTTTCATAAACAGTCTTCTTGGAGATTTGAATTTGGGGGCAATAGCAGTTTCTAAAACTGTTGATATCACATTAGTACCCTGAGATTTGGTAGGTGTGCTAGAATGAGTACCAACAGCTTGCTACTTGGAAGGATTTCTTCTTTGATATTGTTTCTCTTTCTCTGATATTTCTCTTTTCTTCTTATCCACATTCTCCTTTTTCTTGTCTTCCTTCTTTTCATCCTTATCACTCCTGGACTCAGGCTTTTTGTCCTTTTTGTCCTGATCCTTGTCCTCATCATAAACCTGATTGAGCTCTTCTTTTGTTTCTTCTATTCCTCACTTGCAAAGTCAGATATTTGTCCATTTATAAACTTCTTTAACTTTTCTACAATCACATTGTCTTCAACCTATTTCACCTTCTTCTTTTCAATCAACTCAATCAGGTTTATGATTTGACTTCTATTTCTTGAGTTGAGGTGTTGAGGGATCTTAAAATGAGCAAGCCTCTCTCTTCTAGCCATATACATCACACCATCTGGGCTGCAGTAGGTTTCAGGAAGTGCATTGGATAGGAGAGGTCCCAATATTTGATTATTCAATTCTTCATCCTCTTGAGTTACCAATCCACTGCTTTGTGCAGACACTCCAGCTCAGTATAAGATAATCTTTGAAAAAGTGCAACTGAGACTTTGAAGTAGCCAGACTCTATTTGAATTAAAGGCTCTTTAAACATTTGTCCATTCTGCTCAAATTTAACTCCCCTTACTGCAATAATAGCATTGTCAAGCATCTTCTTGTAACTCCAATGATTGCCCTTGACTTGCTTTTTGATGTGATGCAGAAGGTCCAAGAAATCCTTGTCAGAATTAGGCTTTAGAATTTCACTCCTGAGCTTTCTCAAAACTTCCTTTTGCCTTTCAGTTTTTATTTCTTCTCTCATTTCCTTCTCCCCCTTAGGGTTAATATCTTGTCTTGTGAGAAAAAAAGAATGACTTGGCTTAATTTGAGTTGGAATTGGTTCTAGAGGAGCTTGACTTGGTTTGCCCAAGTTGGAGATTAGTGATTGTAGAGAAGTGAGTTGTGCAGAGATGGTGTGTAGAGAAGTGCCTTGATTTGCAGAGGAACTGAAAAACTCCTTCTTGAGGCTTTGGACATCTGACCCAACTTTGGAGACTGTGGAGGTAATAGAATCCACTCTGTCATTTAAAGTGTCAATTGTAGAGGCCCTTGCACCTTCATCTTTGGCCTTGGACTGATAGTACAGATCCACTTGAAATGGTGATAAGGTGTGAATGGGCACAACCTTAGGCAGCCTGTCTGCATGCTTATTTTTGAATAGGACTTCAACCATATTGTTGATCTTCCTTTGATTGTCCAGGATGGCTTGATGACTGTGAACCATGTCCTTAAACACCTTCCCTAGAGAATCCATCTTAGAATTGAGAAGTGAAGACTTTGCAGAATCTCCTCTTGGAATGCCTCTATAAAAACCACCAGGCCTTAGCTTGTCTTTAATAGCCTTTAATGTACCCTCTATCTTGGCTCTGTGATCATTAATTTCAGATTGAACTCCCTTAGCAAGGTAGTGGTTGGACTGCAGCTGAACTTTGGCAGCTTCATGAATTGCATCATATATTGCACTTGGGGTAAAAATCTTCTCACAGGATCCAAGAGAAGTGAGATACTTTTGTCTGGTCCACTCCAAAACTTCCTCCATACTAACTTCAGAATTTTCATCTAACCATGCATCTACATTGGCTTCTTCATCTTCAGCCACGTTAGCATTCTTCTCTTTCAAATCCTCCTGATCCTTTGCATATTCCAGTATTATTATAGCATAATCTTTATTTGGAAAATGAGAAGTCAATAGCTGTTGTGCAATGTGGTAAAATCCTTCCAACTGATCTCCATATAATTCTTGTAGCTTTTCATCAGATAGTGACCCACCAAGTGTTGATGGTCCTGGTTCCCTGTCATGTTGTACAGGTTCCAGCCATTTTGACAGAGAGTGAGAGCTAGGGCCACTGGTTACAATAGTCCTCTCAATATCTATTTCCTCATCCAATTTCTCAGATGATTCATTAGACACTGGATGGACATGTGATTTCTCCTAAGGAGAGAGTCTTTGAATGACTGGGGAGTATCTAGGGGATGACATTTGCATAGTGTGGAGGTCTCCTAGATTATCCAATGTCTGTGAAGACACTTGGCTTTGAGATGCCTGAGCCCCCACAGAGTCTGAAGTAAAGACTCCTGAAACCTCTGTGGTTTTGATGGTGTCATCAGGATATGCCTTAGCATGCATTCCCTCACCATCTGAATAAGTGTCCTGAGTGGTGAACAAGGTTTCAAGCACCAAGTCACTTGAATGGGGCTCACCAGGGAATTAAGAATCCTGGTGATCAACAACCTCATGTGTTTGGCTAGACACAGTTGGTTGAGAAGAAATTTGAGAGGTGGAGGAGAAAGTGTGAATAGTACTGAGTTTTGGCAACTCCCCTGAGAAAATGGGAAAGTTTCAAGAGAAGAACCTATATATGCACAGTGTGTCTCCTTTTCAACTAAAACACCTTCATTGACAGGAGTGAATTCCTGCAATGGTGCAGACTCTATACAGGATGGAGTGGGCTGACTCCCAATTTCAATAGATGCACCTTGTTGAGAAAGTGCACCTAGTAGTAGGTTTAGTCCCTTATTAACCTCTACATTCTGTTGAGAGGATGTAGAGTGGTCTGCTGTGGCCTTTTTATTTTTCTTCCTCCTAGTTAAAGGCTCCACAGGTGACTCATCTAAGACATCTTCACTTTCTACAACAGTTTCTAGTGTTCTTTTCTTAACAGCTTTCTCTTTCTTCGTCTTTGCAACTACACCCTGTTGAGAGGATGTAGAGGTTGGTTTGCTAACATCTAGGGGATTCAAGGAAGGGCTAGCAGTTGGGTTAGAAGTCCTTGGATTAGGTGCATTTGGTTCTTCTGCAACCTTAGGACCTCTTACTACATCAAGGTAACCATATTTAGGCTGCACAAGTGGGTACCCCATAAATACACTCAACATGTGAGGTGTAATTTGAAGGGGCACATTCGTTGTGTTTATCCTATCCAATGTGGCAAAAATAATTTTTGACATAGATTTGGAATAGCCATTTCTCTGTTTGTTCATCCTAGGCAATTCAATTAAACTAGCATTCTTATAATTGAGAATTAATTGAATGAAGCGAGGGAAGAAAATCTCATTACCTTTCTTGGGAATCCT
This sequence comes from Oenanthe sinensis, assembly GCA_028671895.1. NCBI lineage: Eukaryota > Viridiplantae > Streptophyta > Magnoliopsida > Apiales > Apiaceae > Oenanthe > Oenanthe sinensis. Next base: position 44,269,063 of record CM053803.1, read on the forward strand.
GGTTATGAGTTCCCCAAGAACTAGCTTTCCAACATTGAGCCTTTGGTTTTAGGCCAATGAGTAGGCCAGCTTCATGGCAATGAGGCTAACCTGGTTAAATCCTATCTTCCTGCAGGTAAATACTCTTAAGATAGTGTCGAACAGGAATGACCACTCCTTCCTCATAAACTTCTTGTTTATCTTCCCAAGCTTGAACTTCTCACCTTCTTTGTCTACAGTATCAGAGTACCTAATGATTTCCAGAAAGTCTAGCAGGTCATCTTCAGTTGGCTCATCATGAAACTCTTCAGTTGGAATCTTTAAGGTCTTATTGACATCTTCTTCATCAAAACTGATATCTATTCCTTGGACTTTGCAGGTTACCACTATTTTTGAGATCCCATCCTCTAGAACTATGTTCTCCCAATCTGCGGTTGCCCAAAACTGTTCGAGAATATCAAGATAAAGGGTTGGATTAGCTAACAAGGCTTCTTTTAGGTATGAATCTATGAGAAATCTTGTGAAGCATTTGTACAGTGGTTTTGCATCTGCATCTCTGGATATGGCTAAGAAGTTGGTTTCCGGAATAACAAAAACTTCGGTTAAAATTGAGCTTGAGGACTCCATAGAGTTAGTGTATAGAAATAGTGAAAAGAAGAAACAAAAGTTTTAGAGATAGTGTAGGGTGTTCAAGAGTAACAGTTGGAGTGCAAGGGTTTCTTTGATTTTGTAGTTAAGCGTAGAAATGAAGTGTTAGATCTACTTTGCTATTTATATGACACTGACAACTCGACTAGAATAGTAATCGATTTTAGTGGTCGAGAACTCAGAAAAGAGTAAAGCTGTTTGGGTAGAGAACTGTCAGACTTTTGATCGAGAACTAATACAATCGAGAAGTCACTCAAGCTCTATTCGAGAACTCTGGAGATTCGAGAACTCTTAATAATGCTTGATCGAGAACTCTAGAGAGGACTAAATTGAGAACTTAAGATGGTCAAGAACTCTTAAAATTGAATGATTCGAGAACTCAAGACATTTGAGAACTCTTAAAATTGAAAAGATCCGGGAACTCAAAAAATTAAACTTAGTCGAGAAGTCAGACAGAAATGCAACTTAACTACAAACTCCAGTTTTCTTAAATAATTATTTTATCTTCACTTGGAAAATAAAATAAAAAATTGCAACCATCATTTCTTAGATAAATAAAATTAATTTATTCACCTTGATATAAGAAGTGTGATTGATTAATATTCCTGAAATTTTGATTATCACACTTGTTATTTAATAATGCACAAGTATGATAATTCTATTCAGGTTTTCTCAGAACAAAGAAATAGTTGTGAGTTAGTTTAAAAACATTTGTTTAGCCATATGTACAACAATATAACTAACATATTTATAAATATACTCCAATTTTTTTCACTTAGATAAATCATTTAGGTTCATTTCTATGAAACAATTATTGTAACAGTTGGAGATATATACTTAGTGAGCCACTCACCCTGAAGAATTTAGCATTCCAATCTCACTAACCAGCCTGTCAAAGGTGGCTTCATCAAGTGTCTTAGTAAATATATCAGCCAATTGTTTCTGTGTAGGAACATGGAACAATTTATTCACTCCATTTTCATCATGTTCCCTTATGAAATGGTACCTTACATCAATGTGTTTTGTCTTGGAATGGTTGACTGGATTGGTAATAATTGATATGGCACTGGTATTGTCACACATGATGGGAATTCCTTCCAACACAAGTCCATAGTCTCTTAACTGATTTCTAATCCAAAGCACTTGAGTACAGCAGCTTCCAGCAGCAATATATTCAGTCTCAGCTGTAGAAGTTGACACGGATTGTTGCTTTTTGCTGAACCAAGATACCAATCTTTGTCCAAGAAATTGACAACTTCCTGAAGTGCTTTTTCTATCCACTCTGCAACCAGCAAAATCAGAATCTGAATATCCAACTAGGTTGAAACCTGTTTCTTTAGGGTACCATAATCCCATAAAGGATGTTCCTTTGAGGTATCTCAGAATTCTCTTGACAGCAATTAGATGGGATTCTTTTGGATTTGCCTGAAACCTTGCACATAGGCATGTGGAGAACATTATGTCAGGTTACTAGCTGTGAGATAGAGAAGAGATCCAATCATTCCTCTGTAGGTCTTCATATCTAAACTTTTTCTTTTCTTATCTTCATCCAGTTTTGTAGCTGTAGACATTGGAGTTTTGGCAGTTGAGAAATCTTGCATGTCAAACCTTTTGAGTAAGACATTGATGTATTTTGTTTGACTTATGAAAATATCATCATCCCTTTGGCTTATTTGAAGACCTAGAAAGTAATTGAGCTCTCTCATCATGCTCATTTTATATTCACTTTGCATAAGCTTGGAGAATATTTGACATAGTTTCTCATTTGATGATCCAAAAATGATATCATCCACATAGATTTGAACAAGTATAATATCCTCACCATGCTTTTTGTAGAAAATATTTTTGTCAATAGTTCCTCTAGTGAATTGATTTTCCAGAAAAAAATTTGACAATGTGTCATACTATGCTCTAGGGGCTTGTTTGAGTCCATACAATGCTTTAATGAGTCTGTAAACAAAGTCTGGAAAATTTAGATCTTCAAAGCCAAGTGGTTGTTGCACATATACTTCCTCTTCCAATTCACCATTGAGAAAAGCACTTTTGACATCCATTTGATAGACCTTAAAGTTTGAGTGTGCTGCAAAGGCTAAGAAAATTCTAATTGCTTCCAATCTTGCAACAGGAGCAAAAGTCTCATCATAGTCAATGCCTTCTTCTTGTGAATAGCCTTTAGCAACCAACCTTGCCTTGTTCCTTATCACAATTCCATGTTCATCCATTTTGTTCCTCTAGACCCACTTAGTGCCAATTACTGATCTATCCTTTGGAGGTGGCACTAGTTCCCAAACATTATTTCTCACAAATTGATTCAATTCTTCTTGCATGGAAATATACCAGTCTGGAACCAACATGGCTTCTTCAATCCTTTTTGGCTCATGTTGAGACAGAAAGCAAGAAAATAGACATTCATTCATAATTGCTCTTCTTGTCCTCACACCTTCATCAGGATTTCCAATGATTTGTTCAGCTGTGTGAGCTCTATTTCATTTAGTTTGATGAGTCCCATATTTATCATTTGAACATGTTTCCTCCTTATTGATGTGATTGTCATTTATTGCAGATCCTTGAGAACCTCCCACTGAGTTAATGCTAGACTTATGTGGAGAATTCTCAAGTTGAATATGACTGTAATCTTCATGTTCTCTTTCCACATTTGTTCCATGTGAGATATCTACATGAGAGTCTTCATGAGTACTGATAACATTTTCAGTTGCAAAAGTTTCAGGTGCTATTTCATTTTCAAATCACAATGTGTCACAGTTTTCACCTTCCAAATTCATAGTGGGGAACTTGAAATCATCAAATGTCACATTTGTACTTTCCATAACCTTTTGTTGATCAATCACATATACTCTATAGACAGATTTGTCCAATGAGTATCCCACAAAAATTCTTTCATATGCCTTTGCTTCAAATTTTCCAAGATTGTTGACATCATCTTTGAGAACAAAGCACTTTGCTCCAAACACATGCATGTATTTTACAGATGGCCTTCTCTTTGTCATGATGTGATAAGGAGTCTTTCCAATTGGTTTTGTGATGAGTGTTCTGTTTTGAGTGTAACAGGCAGTTCTAACAGCCTGAACCCATAAGCTTGTTGGTAGATTTGCTTCTGCTAGCATGGTTCTTGCAGCTTCAATGAGAGTCCTGTTCTTTCTTTCAACAACTCCATTTTGTTGTGGAGTCCTTGGAGCTAAGAATTGATGGGTGATACCTTTTTCTTTGCAAAATTCATTGAGTGTAGCATTTTTGAATTTTATACCATTGTCACTCCTTATGGCAAATACTGGTGTAGGACCTTTATCCAATCTCCTCAGATTTTCAATGATAATCTCAGGAGCTTCATCTTTTGAATGCAAGAATTCTACCTAAGTATATTTTGAAAAATCACCAACCATGACTAGAGCAAATCTTTTCTTAGACATGGACATAACATTTACTGGTCCAAACAGGTCCATATGAATTAATTGCAGTGGTTTGGTGATTGAAGTGAATTCCTTACTTTTGTGACTTGATCTCTTCATTTTCCCTTTCTGACATGCCTCACACAATCCTTCTATGCAGAATTCAAGTGGAGGCAGACCATTCACTAATTCTCTCTTGACTAAAGAATTAATGTTTTTGAGATTTAAGTGAGACAATCTCTTGTGCCAAAACAAACTTTCATTTTCTGAAGCTTTGGTGTAGAAACAACAAATTTTCTCCTTGTTTGCAGAGTCCAAATCTGCTACAAATAGGCTTCTTTTCCTCACTCCTTGCAGATCAATTTCTTTGGTCTTCATGTGTGTTATTAGACATAATTCCTTTTCAAACTCCAACTTCAGATCTTTGTTGTAGAATTGAGTGATGCTGAGGAGATTGTGCTTCAAACCACTGACCAGGGCTACATCTTTAATGACAACATTTCGATGAATTAATTTGTTATATCCCATGGTGAGACTAGTGTTGTTGACTCCAAAGGTTACCATTGGGCCAGCCTCCTCTTTGAATTGTGACAGCAGGGCTTTGTCACCAGTCATATATCTTGAACACCCACTGTCCAAAATCCACATGTCCTTCTTCTTACCTGTCCCCTGCAAATAAACACAAATCAAGTTTTCTTTAGTACCCAAACAAGGTTGGGTCCTTTATGCTTAGTTACATGAGTGTCATTTCTGTTTTTAGCATTTTTAGTTGCCTGCACATGCATGTTTTCATTTTTTCTAATTTGATTTTTAACTTGATTAGTACTTTCAGAACTAGAAGCATGCTTAGGTGACATGTAATGCTTTCTATGCTTAACAGGACTGGCAAATTTAGGCTTAGGATTTATGTTCAGATTCTGACTTATGCATCCTTTAACAAACTGTTTCCTGAGCCTAAAACAGGTATTCATGATATTCATGTTACATGGTATACAGTCAAATTTGTCACAAAATTTATGATCATCATGCATTAAAGGTTTAATATAACCATAGGCAAACTCGTTATTTTCAACAACAGGCTTCTTACATATATGAGTAAGATGATTTATTGAACCACAGTTTTTACAAATATTTCCTGGTGCATTATGAACAGGTGCATAGTTGTTGTGTTTGTTGATGCCTATCTTTCCATTTCTATTTGCCTTTTTCTTCTTAGAATGCATGGTGTCATTTTTCTGAGCATTCTGTTTCGTTTCAGTTTGAATAAGAATGGACTTGATCTTGATTGTTGGTTCTTCTATTTCAACAGAGGGCACAATTCTTTTAGTTGCTTCCTTATCATCATCATCCAACTGTTGTTTGATGACCATACTAACTTCATCAAATTCAACAGTTGATGTCTTAAAAATTGGTTCTTTGACATTTTTCAAAATATGAGGATTTCCATGGATTTCAACTTTCTTGCCTTTTGTTAAAGCTGATTTCTTCTTCTTGAGATTCTCATAATCAAAACTAACTCCAATCCTAGTGTTCTCATTGTTCTTCTCATGGAACTCTTGAACAACAGTTGCTGAGTTTTGATAGGATCTGATTTTTAACTCATTTTTAAAAATTTGTTCTTTAAGAAATTTTTCAATTTGTTCAGAACACACAACTTTGTTTTTTAGATACTCATTTTCTTGTTTCAAATTTTCCAGAGTTATTACAGATAATTCCAGAGTTTCATTCCTAGCAGTTAGTTCATCATTGGCTTTTACTAACCTAGCAATTTCCTCATATGCAGTAGTCATACTAGTGTGAATGTTAAACATTTCAATGCTCAATTCTTCCACAGTTTTCTTATATTGTGAATTTGACATGTCAAGTGAGATTAATGAGGGTACCTGAGAATTTGAGGATGAAGATCTATTGTTTGAGTTGGCCATGAGTGCCAGATTCCCATATTCTTCTTCATCATCTTCATCTGTGTCATCCCAGCATTTTCCTTCAATAATATAAGCTTTTCCTGTCTGCTTTTTGAGGAGAGCTTCATACTTGGCTTCCAACTCCAAGTAATATGTATCCATCTTAATTGCTTTAGGTTTTCTAAACTCTGTTGCAAAGTATCCAAGCTCATTACAGTTATAGCATCTTATATTAGATCTATCAACTGTTCCAGTTTTATATCCTCCATTGTTGGTACTTCTTGCTGGATTCTTTCTTTTGCGTGAAGACTTGAAGGTTGGTCTTATTTTGAAACTTTTATTTCTTTTGAACCTCAAATTTCCAAACTTTTTTGCCATGAAGGCCATGATTTTGTTATCCATGCCTTCAAGTTCTTCAATGATGTAGAAGTCTTCCTCTTCTGATTCACTTTTGACAGAGTCCTTTTCTTCATGTTCATGTTCTTCAAACTCTTCAGTTTTCACGTTTTTGCTTGTACCAGTCTTCGCAGTTGTAGATGATTCCTTTGCAACCAAGGCATTTGAGACATTTACAATTTTTCCTCTATTTGCCAAAATGGCCTTCTTCTGATAGAACTCAAGTTCATATGTCTTTAGGATTCCATAGAGAGTCTCAAGTAGAAGTTTTGTTAGATCTCTCCCTTCTCTTATTGCAGAGATTTTGTGCTCCAGGTGCTTTGGAAGAGTCAGCAAAAACTTCATATTTTTCTCATTTATCTCATAGTACTTCCCATGAAGTTGAAGGTCATTGATCAGTTTGTTGAACCTCTCAAATACTTCAGTTATACCTTCATTTGGTTTTGACATGAATGCTTCATACTGAGAAACAAGGAGCTGCCTTAGATTTTCCCTTACCTCTTCAATTCCTTCACACAGAATTTCTATAGTCTCTCATATGTGTTTGGATGATGTACAATTGACAATATTATTGTACATTACAAGATCCAATGACTCAATTAATATTAGCATTAAGCTATTGTCAAGGGACACATTTTCCTTCTCTGAATCTGTGTACTGAGATGGATCTTTAGGTATCCATGTTGCAGGAATAACTTCAGACCCACTAGTAGTTTCAGGAACTAGAGTTACTGGCATGAAATGACCATTCTTCAATATTTCTGGGTACATGGAGTTTGCAGCCTTTATGAACATCAACATCTTCCTTTTCCATAGGTTGTAATTCTCTCTGTCAAATGTAGGAATCTTTATGCTGCTTAGCTTCTGAGAACTCATCTTGATCTTTGGTCTGTAGTATGTTTACAGCCTGGCTCTGATACCACTTGTTAGGAATTATGAGTCCTAGAAGTCTACAGAGGGGGGTGAATGTATACTTCAAGTCTTTTTCCCTCTTTTGATTTTCAAAGCTTTGTTAGACTGTTGAATGGATTGTATCTTTGAACTGGTGAAAATAAGTTTAGTGTTTGGAACAGCATATAATAATGAGTATAGTGAACACTAGATGTAACTTTCAATCTAATTTTATTAGAATGAATTTTTGCTACCATCTGAAATTCAATTTGAATTTCAGCTTCTTGTTCTAGGAATATTACAATGTAAAAATCAAAGACATCTATCAAATGTGACTTTGCATAAAATATATAGACAAATGTCATATGCACATGCTCACATAAGATAGATTACCTAAAACTAGAAATAGACAAGACATACTTTACATTTGACTAATATTTATTTCTAGCTAACACTATTGTGACAGTCTGCTACATCCAGCCTTATACCTTCTGTCATTTGTCTTAACTGACTTCCCAGCTTCATTGTAGACTTATCTCTATCTTTGCAGGCTTGACTTATCCTGTAAAAATAGAGCTGCAAAATTATCTGTCCTTTTCTGCAATTCTCCTTGAAAATAGCTCCTTGGTGCAGTCGAGTACTCTGTTTAAATTGATTCGAGAAGTCATAGTGATTGACTTCTCGAATGACTAGACTTCTCGATCGCATACTTAATTTGATGACTTCTCGATTAGGCTAGACTTCTCGAATGTAAGCTTGAAATTGTAACTTCTCGAATGACTCAGCTTTACCACTTCTCGAATGCTCCTTTTGCTAATTTCTCGAATTGTTTTTCTCACTTCTCGAGTGATTCACATTTAACACTACTCTAATGGCTTCAATACTTTGACTTCTCGAATAGTAGACTTCTCGAACTGCTTGTATAGATTTGACTTCTCGAATAGTTGACTTCTCGACTGAGTAATTGCCTTAGTAGAATTCTCAGATGGCTTTCCTTATTTCTCCACAAGTCTTCTTTGTCTTGTTGCATGATTCAACTTGAATCTTCTAACAGACTTTGTTTTTGACTTCATTTACAATTAAAAGACAAACTGAGTAGACTTCTATCTGTAATTTTACACAAGGATATCTAAGTCACTAAACTATTACAGAAGTACAAACTATGTTACAGCAAGACAAATAATTACATAGGTTAGGCTTGATTTAGGTCCAACAAGGATGCAGATTGGGTTACTGCAATGCATGTAGAAACGAATGATTTGAAAGAAATGAAGCTTGGACCCTAATTTCAAGGCCAAAGAACAGATCAATTATTGGCACAAAATGGGTGTTTAGAAACATGACAGATTTTGATGGAATCATTACAAGAAACAAAGCAAGACTGGTAGCCAAGGGTTATTCTCAACAGGAAGGTATTGATTATGATGAAACTTATGCACCAGTAGCTAGACTGGAAGCGATCAGAATTTTTCTTGCTTATGCTGCACATCATAAATTCAAGGTCTACCAGATAGATGTTAAAAGTGCATTTTTAAATGAAGAACTTGAAGAAGAAGTTTATGTTGAAAAACCACCTTGATTTGTCAATCCAAAATATCAAAATCATGTCTACAGACTGGATAAAGCTTTATATGGACAAAAGCAAGCACCAAGGGCCTGGTATGAAACTTTGGCTCAAGTTTTACTTGAAAGTGGTTTCACTAGAGGTACAATTGATAGAACCTTGTTTTATAGAACTCAAGGTAAGGATTCATTATTGGTACAAATATATGTTGATGATATTATATTTGGTTCCACTAATGAGAAACTCTGTGAAAGATTTTAAAAGTTAATGCAGTCCAGGTATCAAATGAGCATGATGGGAGAATTGAGTATTTTCTAGGATTACAACTAAAACAGACTGAGGAAGGCATTTTCATTAGTCAGTCTAAATATACAAAGAATCTACTCACTAAATTTCAAATGCAAGACTCTGCATCTGCTACAACTCCAATGGCTACTGCAACCAAACTTGATCAAGACACTGGAGAACCTTTAAATATAACAGCATATAGAGGAATGATTGGTTCTCTACTTTATTTGACTGCAAGTAGACCAGACATTATCTTTGCCACATGTCTATGTGCTAGATTTCAGGCAAATCCAAGGGCACCTCATTTGATTGCTATTAAGATAATTTTCAGATATCTCAAGGGTACTATTAATCTTGGCTTATGGTATCCTAGAGAGTCTAATTTTAAATTAATAGGCTATTCAGATGCTGACTTTACAGGATGCAAAATTGACAGGAAAAACACAAGTGGCAGTTGTCAATTTCTAGGTGGAAGACTTGTGTCATGGTTTAGTAAGAAACAGAAATCATAATCAACATCAACAGTAGAGGCTGAATATATAGCTACAGGAAGCTGTTGGGCACAAATCTTATGGATGAAAAATCAACTGTTAGATTATGGTTTAAACTTTTCTAAAATTCCTATTTATTATGATAATCAAAGTGCTATTGCAATGACAGGAAATCCAGTTCAACATTCTCTGACAAAGCATATCAGTATTAGATATCATTTCATAAGGGAACATGTCATGGAAGGCACAATTGAATTGCATTTTATTCCCACAGATCAACAATTAGAAGATATATTCACCAAGCCATTGCCTGAAGCAACGTTTACAAGATTAGTTTCTAAATTAGGGATGGTGACAAGTGGCTCAACTTAAGATGACAAGTAGTAGACAATCAAAGTATATGACAGAGCACGTGGTAAACTCTGATGAAATATGGAGTAAACTCTGATCATTGAAGCATCTATTCTCTGATCATAAAATATCAGTGTTTATGGTAAACTCTGTCAGAATATGTGGTAAACTCTAACAGTAAATACTAAACTCTGACTTATATAAACTTTGATTTCATGCTTGATAAACTCTGTTTAAGTGGTAAACTCTGAGATCATATTTATGACATCATATTTCTTTTTATGGCATCATAATTACTATTCTCTGATTGGACTTATAATAGGGCTTGTGTATCTCACAAAAGACGGTTTAAATCATTACACAGATACACACACACTTGCTGTATTTTGAGACTTGTTCTAATAATTACTCTTCCAATCAGTTTATTCCACGTGTCCCACTACAGGGTATATACAAATGAAAGGGTACAGTTTAATTCTTATTTTCACTTTGAATTATTCATATGTATCTATTATGCTTCTCTTGATCTCTCGTTTCATATAAACCCTAACTGCTCAAACTTGCAAATCTTTGTTGTTTCAATGGCATCCAAAGGTGTAACTTTCCATAATTACATATTTGTTGCTATAAACTATATCTCTCTTTTGGATAAAACCGATACACCTCAAGATTTTCATGTTATGAAGGATTTTTTAGAACAAAGTTACATTGGTTATGCGCTTCAGGAACCTTCTAATTTTTCTGCTCAAACTATGCTGATAATCTGGTTGTCTACAAAGTTTAATAATGTAAGTGATGATGAAGAACCTATCATCACTTTTCAATGCAATGGCAAACACTTGATTACTCCTGCTGTGGTTCGAGAAGCCCTTCATCTTCCAAAAGTGGCTGTATATGATGACTTTCTGGGACATGAACAGATAAAGGAGTTTTTCAGGTCTATAGGCTATGGAGGAAGCCTTTCAAATCTAGGGAGCCTAACAAGACCTAATCTAATAAGATAATGGAGTTTCTTCTTTGATTGCATCACGAGGGCCTTCACAGGCAAATGCACTAACTTTGATGCTATCCCTCAACTAACTCAACAAATTGGGTACTCTCTGACCCATAATCATAATTTTAATTTTCCTTGTTTGATAATTAGGCAGCTAACTAGTAAAATAAATGATGATGCTCACACTGTATATTTTTCTAGATTTCTTCAATTGATTTTTAGCCATTTGTTGCCTAATGTAAATTTTGAGAATGATCAAAGTATAGCTACTTTTTGTATGAATAAAAGATTTTTTATTGACTTAGCTTGGAAGGATGCAAAGAAAGGTAATCTCTCTCCTCTCTTTTATCCCACATGGGTCAGGCTTCTCTTAAATCAAAGAATGCCTACCATATATGGAAGGGATTTTCTCTCTCTGGCTATGGATCAGAGTTTAGCACCTTCTGATTCAAACCCAATCCACCCTCCAAACACTAAAACCCAAATACTTTTGCCTACCTCTACAGTCTCCCAAAAGACTGTAGTCGTAAAACACTCCTCTCAACAGGGCACAAGTAAGAGGAAGGGCAAATTAGTGAAAGAATCTTCTCCTAAGAACAGAAAATTGGTTGATTAAGATACAGATTCTGATGAAGGGTTAGTTTTTCCTGAGAGAAAAATGGTTAAGAAGGCTTCAGAGATACCTCCTGCACCTTTTATGAAGCCATTCACAGCGAATCCAATGTCTGAAATGAAAAAGAAGAGGAGAAGATTAGTCAAGGCTTTAATCTCTGATGCTGCAAATACTAAAGGGTTAAACTCTGATGCAACAATAATCTCTGATATCCTAATCTCTGATCAGCCAAAATCTCAAGATTTAAACTCTGAAGACATCCTAAACTCTGAGCCAACATATCCTCTAAACTCTGATGTCTTGACAAACTCTGATGAAGCATGGCATTACTGGAAGGAAAATATTCCTTGGAAGGAACCTGGATTACCAGTTCCAATTGAGAACATGATTCTTCGGTATGTCAAGTTAAAAGTTGATTGGTGGAAAAATATTGCCCATTATAACCGTGAACGTATTAGACGGGGGGCTAATGTTGATAAGACAATCTACAGGAAAAATTTGGCGAAAATAATTGATCTTTAGTTCAAGGATGAACAGGAGCGACAACACAATTATTTGAAAAATGGGCCATATGTCACTCTAGGTGAAGCTGTTCCTGTAACAATATCTAATTCTCCTACACTTTCCCCTAAGCAAATTATCAAGGAGATATCCTATGAAAGAGTGAGGGAACTGACTGAAGAAGTAAGAAAAGAAATAGAGGCAAAGAAATCTCAATCTTCTTCAGTATCTCCTAGTTCCAAGAAGTTTTCAAGAAAGAAGAATAAGTCTGTTTGCTTTGGCCAAGACACACAAGAACTTGCTTCTCAAAGTGAAGTATCAGTCAATGAATGGTCAGGCACACAAGAACCTATTGATCAACGTTCAATAGAAGCCACAGTTCCAGCAAATGAAGCCAACATGGATCAGGGGTACAACCCACAAGAACCTTCAGCTCAAAGGGTTGAAGAAGTTGTCAAGGCCCCAGCTACACAAGAACCATCCAATCAAAGTTTGGAGGCAGGCACTCAATCTATGAAAGAAGATCCTACTATTGTTGATGCTGAAGGCCAATCTCTGGCAGCTAGAGTCAAGCCCACAAGAACCTTCACCTCAAAGTGGTGAATTAGCTGCTGATATGACTCAGATCACACAAGAACCAATCACCGATTTTGTGATTGCAGATCAAGAAATAAAGATGAAGACAAACTCTAATTCTATTATTGAAAAGACAAACTCTGATGAAGTTCCACTAGCAATTTCTAACGCAATCATGGTGCAACCAATTTCTACACAGCCAATGGAGACAACATCCACATCCACAAATACTCAAGGTATAAACTCTGAATTTTCTTCAGAATTTGTATTCTCTGATAGTATAAGTTCAGATTTTACCTTTCCTGTTTTAACTGCTAGAATGATCATGAATAGTCCTGAAAAGGGTACCCCTACTCATGTAACTATAGACCACCTTTCTCAGCCACCTCTTATTTCTGTAGGACATTGTGTGTTGAGCCTTTCATGTGATAATGAGGTAAAATGTGTGAAAAATAGAATTAATGAGAGGCAAACACTAGATCTGGCAAAAGGAGAGGTAGAATTGAGAAAGAAGTTAGTTACTTCTAGTGAGCAAAATCTAACTCTTAAAAGTTATGATATGTGTGATGTGAGAAGTAATGAGATTACTTTAAAAAATCAGAGTGATTTAGGATGTTCTATATCTTTTGTAGGTAATCAGATTTTATCTACTACTGCAAACTCTGAGGCTTTGCTAAACTCTGACCAAGCAGTAAATTCTGATGGGGAGGACACAGACTCTAGTGAGCCGATTTTTGCTGATGAAGAAGTCACAGACCTGTCAATCCCCTACACACAAATATTCAACACCAAAAAGTGGTCTATCAATTCACATGATACACATGAAAGATTGAGAATGGATTATATTAACTACATTATGGTGGAGAAGCTCAAAGGAGAAATTGAAGCTACACTAAATGATGAAGGTGTAAAGAGAGATTTCACTTCAAAGGCAGAACTATCTCAGGAAGAATTGTTAAATTCTCACAGACAAAAAGTCTGGGATATGTCATGGAAATACACCAATGAAAAAATCTATTGGCCACATGTTCATGAGTTGATAAATAAAGTTGATAAAGATATAAACTCTGATGAAATGAAGTCAATTTTGAAAGCTACTACTGTGTTGTCCAAGGGACTTCACAATGAAATTGGTGAACTGAAGGATTATGTCAACAAATCACTGCATATGTTCAAACTACTGTTATAGCATCTCAACACTCTCTGGATCTAAAACTCAAAACTGTTTCAGCAAAACAGGATGCATTGAAAGCTAAGGTTAATAATCTTTCCACTTCTGTCAGTTCTATGCAGGAAATGCTACACACTATTGTTGAAATTCTTACTGTTAGATAAGGGAATGATGTCAGAAAAGGGGAGAAGGGTTCTGACAAATCAAGGAGGATGTTGGACAAAAAACTGACAAACCTGATGATGAAGATTAAGGGAGTCACAAGGATGGGAAACAAACTCTGAAGCAGCAAACTCTGATTGATCAAACTCTGTCAACCTCTCAAACTCCGATGAAAACAAACTCTGACAAACAGATAATCTCTGATAAAAAGCAAACTCTGATGGAAGCTGACATAGAACTAGCAAAAAGGCTTGAAGAGGAAGAAAAGCCTGAGAAAATTGAACAAAATTTTAAGGATGCAGAACTGGCAAGAAAAATTTTTGAAGAAGAAAATCCAGGAATGGATCCAGTTGCTGTAGAAGAAGAACTAAAGAAATCTTGTAATGACAATGCTCAAGTCTAGAAGAAAATAAGTGCAAGAACGTGAAAGACTCCAGTTCAAAAGAAGAAAACTTCTCAAGCAAAATCTGTTAAAGTTCAAGCAAAGCCTGTTCAAATTCAAAAACCAATCATTCAAGCAAAACTAATTCCTACAATCCAAAAAAAATCAACTACAATTTAGAAGAAAGCCCCGGCAAAATCAAAAACCCCTCTCACTATGTCTGGAACAACTTTTCTTCCAAGTGGATCTAGTTTTGATGATGAGGAAGAACAACAACAATCTCTGATAAGAAAGCAAAGATCTGATCTTCTATGGACCAAGACTCAAACTCTGACTCTCAATGCCAGACTTGGAAAAGACAAAGGTGGTATTGGTGATTCACATGCCAAAGTCTACAGGGGTGAGACAAATATCTTCAGAGATCCTTTTTCATTAAAATATAAGCCTGAGGAAGAGTTGTCACAAAAACATCTGGACAAATTGATATCTGTCAACATAGTGAAAGACATTTTTGATGGAGCTCAAGCCAAGGAGAAGCTTCTATATTTCTTAGAAGATGGGAGAGTTTTGAAGATTGCTGAAGAATATCTGATTCAAAAAGCATCTAAAGAACTTGAACATATTCTTTACCTTCTCAATTAAGCAACTTCCATGTGGGTGAAAACTCTTGAATGAGTGATAGCTAAAAAGAAAAAGAATGAGAGGCTACTTATGGTAAACTCTGAAGAATATAAACTTAGATATATACTTGAAGATGAAACAGAAAGAACAATGAGAAAAGGAGATGGAAAGGTCAAGATGGTGTTAGGGATTCCTACACTAATTTTAAATCTTGATGGTTTGAAGGCCTATTGCATTGCCTTGGATAAAAGAATGGATAAATCATCTATCTATGTTCTAAGGGCTGCTATATGTCAAATTGATGATTCTTCTGAGCAGATGAAAGATTTGAAGAAGAAGATTGTTGATTTATTGAAGAATGCTGAAGAAAAACTTCTGAATCAGTTTCTGAAAGAAGACTTCTCATACAAAAGAATCCAAGGAAAAACAAACTCTGATGCATTTATCTTATATTTCTGACATCATAACTGGAATTTATGTTTTAACTCATAAAGCATAAATTGGGGGAGATTGTTAAGAATACAAACACTGAAGATTGTCAGAGAATACCAATAAGAGTTTATATTGACGTCGTCAGAGAATGAAGGAGCTATCGGTTAGAGTTTACTCTATCAGAGAATACTCAATCAGAGTTTACTCTAACAGAGAATACTCCAATCAGAGAATATTCAACCGACAGAGTTTATTATCAGAGTTTGTCAGGAAACAATCAAATCAGAGTATGATTAGGATAGTGAGGAGGAATTTGAATGCAAGTCTATTTTCTTATTTAAAACTGTTCTTTTCTTAATCTGATTTGTAATTGAATTGTAACTGTGTCTATATAAACACAGATATAGGTTAACATTATGTAACTTACAAGTCCTATCTTTCATAACATGACAGCTCTTAAGAACAAAGAATTTTTTGAGAGAGTTTTGTATTCTATTCATTATCTTTAATACAAAACAATGTTAATCTTTAACATACTTGTGTTTTTGATCGATTAATTGGTACTATTACATTCAACCCCCTTCTGTAATAGATTATATTTCTGGGCAAATAATAAAACTTTAAAATTTAAAATTTTATATTAAATTGTGATAGAATATTATTATGAAATTTTATATATTCAAATCAAATATATGTATAAAGAAAAGCAGTAGAACTGGAAGTACAAATCATTAGCAAAAATAATTTTTTGTACCTTTTTATTTTATATCATAATTAACATAACAGTGTAAGAAAGTTTAATTTCAATAATAAATATAAGAATTTATGACTTATTTATATATTATTAATAAACCAGATAAATTTTGTAAACTACTAAAAAAAAAGACTAGTTAATAAATAAATAAAGGATCTAAGAATAAATATTTAACAATTATAAAAGGTGATATTATGTTTATTAAATAATTATTAATTGACACAAAATACTAAAAAATAAAACTCAATACCATATAACTATAAAAAAAATAACAATAATAACATTACATATAAAAAATATCTAATACAAATAATCGTAATCAAGCCTATACATCTCCCTCCATTAAAAAAAACAAATGAACTATGGGATTAAAAATAAAAAAATATACGTTATATGATATGGTATACGAGCATACACTTTTTTTATTCCCTTTCTACACTTTAACTGACATGTGTCCGATTTTTTTATAAAAAAAGTCATACGCTATTGTTATGGATTAAAAAATATAATGTAATAATTGCGATGTGTGTCGGAGCTTATCGAACTTTAATGGCTGCACTTTTATTTCGTATCTTAGTTCTGCCCTCACAAGATGCATACGTATCTCATTAAATGTGTCTCCCTTCATGACCAAACTAGGTCTAATTAATGCTACAATAATTGTGTCTTTAGGGCTTACTTTTAGCCCATATCATTTATCCCCCCAACTTCTGTAAAGTGTGCAACACTTTGTTGGAGTTAAGGTTCATGATCAAAGTTTGTCTTTACGTCTTTCAGAATTTTGTTAAATTCTATTTTGTCCTCAAGGATATTCCTTTGTATTCACAGGTATTTTTCTAGGAATTTTCCTCTATTTATAGAGAATTTTTTATAATTTATTTCTACCCACTAGTATTTTTCTAGGAATTTTCCTCTATTTATAGAGAATTTTTTATAATTTATTTGTACCCACAGGTATTTTTTAAGGAATTTTCCTCCATTTATAGAGAATTTTTCCATAATTTATTTGTGAAAATTTGAAGCCAAAGCTGATGAAGCTATATTTGTTGGATATGGAACAACAAACAAAGCTTAAAGAGTCTACAATCTTATATTACACATTGTTATGGAATCTATGCATGTAGTCTTTGATGATAAGAAGATTCAAGGGTTGTTTGATGAAGAATACCATGACCTATTGCATTTTGAAAATGAATCAACAAGCAATGGTGAAGATAGTGATTATGATGTGGAAATTTCAAGAAATTAATTACCCAAAAACTCCCCATCAATTGATGTTAATACATCAACAGATAACTTATCAGTTGATAATCATCAATCTACTAATAATACATCAATTGATAATCATTCAATGGATAGCAACTATGCTCAACAATCTTTAAGTATAGTGTCCATCTCAGGAGGAGGGTTCTCAAATAATCAATCACATTACAATGATCATAACAATTCTAATGAACATGAAGAATCATCTTCAAGGACAAATTTACCATCATAAAGGATATGAACAAGAAGCCATCCCTTTGAGTTGATCATTGGAGATGCAAATGATGGTGTCAAAACTAGAAGTGAAACTCAAAATGAATGCTTGTATAGTAGCTTCTTGTCTCAAGAAGAACAAAAAAGGATTGAAGAAGCCTTGAATGATCCTGATTGGATAATTTCTATGCAAGAAGAGTTGAATCAGTTTGAAAGAAACAAGGTATGGAAGCTGGTTCCCAAACCAAAGAACAAGTCTGTCATTGGTACAAAATGGGTGTTCAGAAACAAAATGGATGAATCTGGTACAGTGACTAGGAATAAAGTAAGATTAGTGGCAAAGGGCTATTCACAAGAAGAATGTATAGATTTTGATGAAACATTTACACCAGTTGCAAGGTTGGAAGCAATCAGAATCTTTCTAGCATATGCTGCTCATGCTAATTCCAAAGTGTATCAGATAGATGTGAAAAGTGTTTTTCTCAATGGAGAACTAGAGGAAGAAGTGTATGTAGAACAACCTCCTGGTTTTATTGATCCTATTCATCCTGGATTTGTATACTATCTTCTAAAAGCATTTTATGGATTGAAACAAGCACCTAGAGCCTGGTATGACACATTATCTAAATTCTTGATTGAGAATCACTTCATAAGAGGTAGTGTTAATAAAACTATATTTTATAGAAATGTTAGTGGCTCTATGATTCTTGTTCAAATCTATGTAAATGACATTATTTTTGGCTCAACTAATGAGAAACTTTGTCAAAAGTTTGCTAAGTTGATGCAAAGTAAATATGAAATGAGCATGATGGGAGAACTTACCTATTTTCTTGGTTTACAAGTCAGACAAGTAAAAGATGGTATTTTCATAAATCAAACCAAATATATTTCTAACTTATTAAGGAAATTTGATTTAAATGAATGTTCTTCTGCAAAAACTCTCATGCCCACTGCAACTAAACTTGAATTGAATATTAAGGAAGCTAAAGTGGACATTTCAAGTTATAGACGCATGGTTGGCTCATTACTTTATTTAACTACAAGTAGGCCATACATAATGTTTGCTACATGTCTTTGTGCTAGGTTTCAGGCTGTTCCTAGAGAATCTCATTTGATTGCAATAAAAAGAATATTCAGATATCTCAAAAGAACACCAAATCTTAGAATTTGGTACCCTAGAGACTCTGGATTTGATCTAATTAGTTATTTAGATGAAGACTATGTAGGTTACAGAATTGACAGAAAAAGTACCACAAGCACCTGTCAATTTCTAGGAAATAAGCTTGTATCATGGTTTAGCAAGAAGCAAAGTTCAATGTCTACATCCACTGTAGAGGCTGAATACATTGCAGCTGGAAGTTACTGTGCACAAATATTATGGATGAGGAATCAACTATTTGACTATGGGTTCAACATGAACAAAATTCCTATTTTCTGTGATAACACAAGTGCCATTGCAATAACATAAAATCTTGTGCAACATTCCAGAATCAAGCACATTGACATAAGGTATCACTTCATTAGGGAACATGTAATGAATGGTATTGTTGATTTACATTTTGTCCCTAGTGAAAGAAAACTTGCAGACATTTTTACCAAACCATTAGATGAATCTACTTTCAATAGATTGGTCTGTGATTTAGGTATGCTTAACTATGTTTAATCTATTAAATGTCTGACAAGTTATATATCTATATTAATTTTTAGTTTGTAGCCATTGACTATGTTAATCTATTGATTCTTTCATAATCAATTGATAAACATTTTACATATCAATGGATATTTAAAGCTATTGACAGATAAATATATCAATTGATGACATATTTCTTTATCGATGAATATTGTAGCTGTTGACAGATAAATATATCAATTGATGATATATTTATTTATCGATTTATAGTAGTACCTGTCGATGGAAAAGGTATTTATCAATTGATGACCTGGAATTTTTAGAGTCCATGTCATCAATCGATCTGTACAATTTCTAGTCATTGATTACTTATTTTATCAATTGATTAATACATGTATCTCTGTATATATAATAGTCGATTGCCAAAATTGGTAATTTCTACTTTTAATTTTTCTTCCAACGGTCGATTAAGTTCTATTTTGAGTAAGAAATTGATTGATAACTTGATAAATTTAAATAGTGAGATTAAAACTTCTTTTAATTCTTACTTGCAATTTTACTAACGATTTTTTATCTCTTTCTCTCTCTCTCTCAATCTACGAACTCAATCTTTAACTCTCTCTCTGTTCTCAATCTCTAAAATTCTTAATCTCTCTAGTATAATCTCTAATCTCCATATACAAGAAATGGCATCTTCATCTGCTTCATCTTCCAAAAAGGTTTCACAAGCAGGATACTACTATGAGTTAAACAATTTCATTGCCTGCACTTTTGTGGAAGAAGCACCACAAAGTTTCCATCCAATGATGCGATTCTTAGAGAGTAGCAAGGTGAAGACAACTTTAAGTGAAGCCCCAAAAATCGTTTGCAAAATGGTGGAGGAATTCTGGGCCACTGCAGAAGTTGTCAAGGACTACTCAACCATTTCTTTCATGTGCAAGGGAGATAAGTATACACTAACTACTGTTGCTATTGATGAATTTTTAAATCTACCTACTAATAATACTGACACAGAACCAACAGATGAAAATATTATAAACATGCTTAGGTCTGTTAATTATGTGGAGCCTGATATTGTTCTAGGTCATGTTGTTAGGAAGCATCTTAGAAAAGAGTGGTCTTATTTCTTTGATGTAATTATAAAATATTTTAGTGGTAAGATCATTAACTTTGATGTTATAACAACTAGTATGCAGGAAATTGCCTACAGTATTTTGTTTGATAGATTTTTTAACTTGTCATCAATAGTAATTAAAGAGATTGCTGCAAAGTTGGGTGATAAATCTAATAGGTCTAACCATATTTATTATGTTAGATTTATTATGCTTTTTATTAACCATTTTGTGAAGGACATAGAAATCACAAGAGAGACATTGGACTGTTGGGTCCAAAACAAAAGGGTCTTCAAATACTTGGTAAGGGTCAATCTTCACAGTAATGTGGAATTGATCTATCCACCTTTTGTTCAGGTATTTATTTCTACCTTAACTTCTTCTAATCCCCAAGCTTCTTTGCCTTCTATGGATATGAAGGGTGTTAGCAATGACCCCAACTCTCTTACCCAAGTCACACAACCAATTTCCAAACCCAAATCTAAAAAGCCAACCTCAATAGGTTCCCAAAAACCTGTTGTTATAAAAATAAAGAAAAGAAAAATACCTGTCATGGTAGATAGATTAGAGAAGGATGTAGGAAGGATAAAGAGAGTGATGGTGTGTTACCTAAGCCAAGCCACTCCACAGTTTTTCAAAAGATTGTGTATGTTAATAAGGAAATTACCACATCCCTATTGGCATCCTCCCAAAAGGATGTTAATATTGAAAATAGCCCACAACCAGAGGTGCAGAACCAAGATGGGGACACACAAACCAAAACCCCAAAATTATATGAAAGGATAAGGAAGAAAGTCACTTTTGCACCTGGAGAAACACACACTGCAAAATCATGGAAAACTATGATGGAACCTTCTTAAAGTCAGTTTAATGCATCTCATATAAATGATGAGATGTAGCCCGATTCTCTCTCAATTCCAATTCATTCTATTCTTCTTTCCCCACTCCATCAAATTTCTTCAGAAAATGTTCTGATATTCAGGCATTTTCAAATTCTTCTTCTTTGATAATCAAGGAGAAGCCAACACTCTCTCCTGAATTTTCTTCCTAGGAAATTCAGGATTCCATCTCACATGTCATTTCAAATGTCACTTCTCAAATAATTACCCCAAATGTTTCTACTCCATCAATTGATGTTCTTTCATCAATTAATATTCAACCATCGACTAATAAGTCATCGATCGATACTCAAGATCAATCGATTGGTATGCATCAATCGATGGATATCCCAAACACTTCAACTGATATTTTCTATACATTAATTGATATTCAATCAATTGATGTTGTACAAACACTCTTAGAATTGAGTGAGTTGAGTGAGAGGCATGATTGCAACCTGGCAAAAGGAGAGGGAATGAGTGAGGTCATTCATATTTCTTCCAGGTATGTGAGTGAAACACATGAGGGCCCCACCTTAAAAGGTACACAAGTTATGAATGAGGGAGATGTGAGATTCCAGGATAAGATCCTGATACAAAATAGAGAGATGAGTGAGAGAGACAAAATAATTCTGTTATATGCACAGGAGTTGGAGAATGAATTAAAGTCAGAGGAAGAAGGAATAAAGGAGATATGGGGAGTCCCTCATACTGAAGCAAGTGGGAGTGGAATCAACAAGGAGAATGAAGATGAAGAGGTTGATGCTAGTGACTTGGATCCACATAATTTTGTTCACCCTGATCCACAATATCAAGGGTTGGCTACTTCAAGTAACAGATATGCAGAGCAATTGTTGGGAATTGAGCATACTGATCAAAGAACCAGGAATTTGAAGGAAAGCATTGCCAATACAACAAATACTTGTTATATGGCCCCTGAAGATCTGGAGGATGGTTTGATGAGGAGCCTCGAATGAGTACTATTGATGGATCCCTAGAAGATGCTGAAACTGAAATTCTTTCTCAGTACAAAAGGGCAAACATGGAAGTTGAAATTACAAATCTAACTCAAAGGAGGATTGCCAACTATATGAAGGAGCATAAAAATTGACAGTAACAGGAGTGAAAAGGGAGTTAGAGATTATCAAGAGTTCTATTGTCTCCAACAAGGATACATTGGAAAGAAGATTAGATGAGAAGCTTCCAATGAATACTCTGGCTCAAATCAAGGACAAGTTGTTCTAAGAATCCAAGAATTTTGTAGCCTTCTAAAAAATAGTGGAGTCTCTAGAAAAGAAAATAGATGACATCATTAAAGGTCAATTTGTACATGCCTCCACTCTTCAAAAGTTTCTTGACAGGATGCCACCACCTCCTCCAATTGATGATAACAAAAAGGGGGAGAATGCTAAGAAGAAAGATGGTGATGGTGATGATAAATCTGGCAGTGGTGGTATTGGTGGTTCTGGTGTTAGTAAAACTAGTAGCATTAGTGATGTTGCAACTAAGTGTTGGGTTCCGAGGCATAAAACGCAGCGGATAAACGTAAATATAACGAAAAAATTTCGGAACCCTAACGCAGGATCATGTATAAGAATTGACGGATTATGGTGATAAACGAATCATACCTATTAAGATCTTGAATGTAACGAACTCAACGGAGATCCTTGCTATCACGATTTGTGTCTTCCTCTCGAAAGCACCTCTATGGTATCCACACGAGCACCTTCAAGAGCGTCTCACGATCTTGATTACGGGATGGATGTACTAGCCTCCTTTGATGATTTCGAATGACTGTCTTTGCTGCCTCTCTTGCTCTGCCTCTAGGGTTTTATCATATAAAAACGTGTGGCTCTTTTAACCTATCATTATCTATTTATAATGACTGGTTAAACGGGCCTAAGCAGTAAAACCTAACCCATGTAGGTATAGGATTAAATAATAAAACATGTTTCTATTATTTAATTAATAATTAAGTCATACTTAATTATTATGGGCAGAAATCCTCTTCAACTTCGAATTTATATTATTTCAATTAATTAAGTCTCACTTAATTAATATAATAAAATTCAAACAATCATCAATTAATTTAAATATATAATTTAAATTAACTATTCCTCTAGATGCTCTATGTGTGTGACCCTATAGGCTATTATTTAATTAGCAATAATTTTATTCTCCAATAAAATTATAAACAATGAGCGGTATCTAGTAATACATCATTGCTACCCAATTAAACAATAATTAAATCGTGATTCGATAAAACCTTTCGTGATTAATGTTTCAGTGTAATATAATCCCTTTAACCATATATATTATAGATTAAACTCGAGGCATGTATTTAGTCATCCTCTTCAACATTTAATCCGGGTTTACTTGATCCATGAGTAGACTATGAAAACAAATCATTATTTGAGCACGGCCATGCATTTTATAGTCTCACTCAATCAAGAGGCCAATAATATCTCTCCTAATTATAGGAGGGTTAAATCCTTTATCTATCATTCATATTTCTCATACGACTCATGATATACCCGATGTCCACTTTTATCATCACCCGGTCAAAGGTAACTTTTAATGTAGTCAAAGTATATTAATCATCGTATAGAAATATAATGATCTCAAGTCAAAGGATCATTACACCATTATCACTGTGAGTCTTTCTTATGACTTTATTAAACATGAAGAATCTCACTGTGGGTCTGTCCAGTATCATGTACTCCTACATGTACCTATGTATTGACTTTAGTATCCCCATACTTATAACCAATGAGATGTGGTTATCAGTCAAACAACATACTAGTCTATTTATGTATTATTATTGTCCTATAATAATAATACTCGACTAGGGACATTTAAGAATATGATATATTATATAATCTCAAGTTTAAGTCATGTACTAAACTATACAATGTGTATCATGATTCTAAGGACATTTATTATGCTAACAAATATATCGCAGTAATTAAAGTCATAATAAATACGTTTATTGAATAATCAATTGACATAAAGGTTTATCAAAATAAACATTGTATTGCCTCTAGGGCACCTACACCAACAATCTCCCACTTGCACTAGAGCCAATCACCCATGTATCTAATACCCATGGAACTAGTGTGACCGTCGTGCTTCTTCTGCGACAAGCCTTTGGTCAGTGGGTCTGCAATGTTATCATTTGTGTGCACTTTACATATGTGTATGTCACCCCTTTCATTAATCTCTCGAATGAGGTGATATCTCCTGAGTATGTGTTTGGTTCGGGAGTGAGCTCAAGGTTCTTTAGCCTGTGCAATGGCTCCATTATTATCGCAGTATAGATCAATGGGATCTGCGATCGATGGAACCACTCCCAAATCAGTAATGAATTTTCGAATCCAAACAGCTTCCTTAGCCGCTTCACAAGCTGCAATGTACTCAGCCTCCATTGTAGAATCAGCTACTGTTTCTTGCTTTGAACTCTTCCAACTTACAGCACCTCCGTTTAGACAAAACACAAAACCAGACTGTGATACAGTATCATCCCTGTCTGTTTGGAAACTTGCATCGGTGTAACCCTTTACAACCAGTTTCTCCTCTCCTCCATACACCAAGAATGAATCTTTAGTCCTTTTCAAGTACTTTAGAATATTCTTGACAGCCGTCCAGTGACCTTCACCTGGATTAGATTGGTATCTGCTCGTCATGCTTAAAGCATACGAAACATCTGGGCGAGTACATACCATCGCATACATGATGGATCCAATTGCTGAGGCATATGGAACCTTACTCATGCGGTCCTTGTCATCCAATGATTTCGGACACTGATCTTTAGAGATCGTTATCCCTTGAGACACGGGGACATATCCCCTTTTTGCATTTTGCATACCAAAACGATGCAAAACCTTATCGATGTATGTACTCTGACTTAGACCGATCATCCTTCTAGATCTATCCCTATAGATCCTCATTCCTAGAATGTAGGATGCTTCACCTAAGTCTTTCATAGAGAAGTTGCTCCATAACCAAATCTTAACAGCCTTGAGAGAAGGTATGTCATTCCCCATTAGTAGTATGTCATCAACATACAGTACTATGAATGCCACATGGCTCCCACTAACCTTCTTGTAAACACAAGGTTCATCTTCGTTTTGAACAAAGCCATACTCTTTGACTGTTTCATCAAAACGGATATTCCATCTCCTAGAGGCTTGCTTCAATCCATAAATGGATCGACGTAATTTACATACCTTGCTAACATTCCTTGGATCGACAAAACCTTCAGGTTGTGTCATGTACACATCCACATCCTCTTCAAGGATTCCGTTAAGGAAGGCTGTTTTGACATCCATTTGCCAGATTTCATAATCATGGAATGCTGCAATAGCAAGCAAAATCCTTATGGACTTGACCATAGCCACTGGTGAGAAAGTCTCATCATAGTCAATACCATGAATTTGTCTGAAACCTTTTGCAACCAGCCTTGCTTTATAGGTCTGAACATTTCCATCCATGTCAGTTTTCTTCTTGAAAACCCATTTGCACTCTATGGGTTTTACCCCTTCAGGTGGATCAACCAAAGTCCATACTCGGTTTTCGTACATGGAATCCATCTCGGATTTCATGGCTTCTAGCCATCTCTTAGAGTCTGGACTGTTCATAGCATCTTGGTATGTGAGAGGCTCATCTTCATCTATGAGCATCAAATCACCACATTGAGTCAAGAGAAATCCATATCTCTCTGGCTCATGGCGAATTCTACCAGTTCTACGAACAACCTGTGTTTGTTGAGCATTATCATTATCCTGCTCCTGTTCCACTTCAGGTTCAATGCTATTTTGTGGTTCTCGATCTTCATCGAGGTCTATAGTTCTCCCACTGTTTCTTTTGGAAACAAAATCTCTTTCCATGAAAACAGTGTCTCGAGCAATAAACACCTTCTGCTCAGAAGGACTATAAAAATAATACGCCTTTGTTTCCCTAGGGTATCCCACAAAATTGCACTCTTCAGATTTAGGTCCAAGCTTGTCAGATACTTGACATTTCACAAACGCCTTGCATCCCCAAACTTTCATAAAGTTCATGCCTGACCGTTTCTTCTCCCATATCTCATATGGAGTCTTTTGAACCTTCTTAGTAGGAACACGGTTAAGTGTAAAAGCCGCTGTTTCTAGAGCATAACCCCAGAAACTAATTGGAAGATCTGCATGACTCATCATCGATCGCACCATGTCCAACAAGGTGCGATTTCTCCTCTCTGAAACTCCATTCCATTGAGGTGTACCTGGTGGAGTGAGTTGTGATACAATACCACACTCCTTTAAATAATCTTTAAATTCTGTGCTCAAGTATTCTCCTCCACGATCAGATCGTAAGACTTTAATACTTGCGCCTCCGCCAATTTGCTTCTCTACTTCAGCCTTGTATTCTTTGAACTTTTCAAAAGAATCAGATTTATTCTTCATAAGATATACATATCCATATCTACTGAAATCATCAGTAAATGTTATGAAGTAGTAGTAGCCTCCTCTCGCCATTACACGCATTGGGCCACATACATCACTATGTATTAGCTCAAGTCGTTCAGTGGCCCTTTTACCCTTACCAGTGAAAGGGGCTTTAGTCATTTTACCAAGGAAACAAGATTCGCATTCTTGGTATGATTCAAAATCAAACTTATCCAAGTATCCATCCTTATGTAATTTGGATATGCGTTTCTCGTTTATATGGCCTAGACGACAATGCCAGAGGTATGTTTGATTTGAGTCATTAACTTTAAGTCGTTTGTTTTCTATATTACAGACAGGAGTATCTAAGTCAAGAACATATAAACCATTAAACAAACGCGCAACACCATAGGTTAAATCATTCAAAACAAAAGAGCAACTGTTGTTCCTTATAGTAAACGAAAAACCTTTCTTGTCCAAACAAGAAACAGAAATAATGTTTCTACGAATCGCAGGCACGTAATAACAATTTTCCAGTTCTAAAACAAGCCCAGAGGGCAAAGATAAATAATAAGTTCCTACAGCTAAAGTAGCAACTCTTGCTCCATTGCCAACTCGTAGGTCCATTTCTCCTTTAGCCAATGTCCTACTTCTCTGCATTTCCTGCACATTTATACAAATGTGAGCAGCACATCCAGTATCCAATACCCAAGATGTAGAAATAGACAGATTGACTTCTATAACATATATACCTGAATCAGAAGCTTGCTCAGCCCTCTTCTTCTTCAGATCCTCAAAGTAAACTGAACAGTTTCTCTTCCAGTGACCAGTTTTCTTACAGTAGTGACATTCACCCTTAGCGACCCCACCTTTAGGCTTTAAAGCCTGTTTGGGACCTGACTTTGGCTTGGGTGTAGAATCAGAACCTGTCTTCTTCTTACCCTTCCACTTGCCTTTCCCTTTGGCCTTACCTTTATTGCCCACCATCAGTATGGGAGCAGGTTCAGCCGTCTTCATGTTGGTCTCATATGTTCTCAACATAGCCAACAATTCAGTAGGTGTTTTGTCAAATTCATTCATGTTGTAGTTTATGATAAACTGGGTGAATTTGTTGTTCAAAGAATTCATGATTAGGTCAATACCAATTTCCTGAATAATCGGGAAACCCAAAGTATCAAGATACTCAATGTAACCAATCATCTTCAGAACATGTGGGCCAACTGGTTCACTTGCCCCTTGTTTGCAATTAAAAAGTGACTTGCTCGTGTTGAACCTTTCTTGATGAGTTTGGCTTGCAAACATGCTTTGCAAGTGCTCATAGATAGTATATGCATCCATATGCACATGCTGTCTTTGAAGCTCAGCACTCATAGTTGCCAACATAAGACATGCAACATCAGTTGCATCATTCTCATCCTTTGTGTGGGCCGCTCGTTCCTCAACAGTAGCGCCCTCAGGAAGGGGACCTGCCGGAGGAATATCAATGACATGAAGCTTGCGCTCCTGCCTGAGGACAATCCTCAAATTCCTCTGCCAGTCTAGGAAGTTGTTTCCTCCTGTCAGCTTATCCTTCTCAAGGACAGATCGTACGGATAGTGTGTTTGTGTTGTTTGTCATTATTTGGTATCTACAATGATAAAAGCGCAAAATAAACATTAGATTGTCTGAGTTATTTATTATGTTCAAATGATTATGATACATTCATAATATATCTCCCACTATTTTTATCAAATCAATAGCCCTTACTATTAATTTGGAAAGTATATCCCATAATTCTTTCTAGTGAGCCAAGATCCATATTTCGTCATGTCTCAAGTCAACCACTGGAAGTCCTTAAGAATGATTATTTAGGTAGACAACATTTGTCAATTATATCATATATAATTCTTGGATAGTTTGGTGAGCAACGATTGATCTTATCTATCTAATAGATTTTTAACCAAACTCTATGCTTCTAAGTTCATAATGGTTGAATATAACCGTTTACTTTCACCTTATTATGACGACTCAGTTAAGTTTGACCCAATGATACAACGGCCGAATATAACCGTTTATATTCGTCGCATCTCACCACGATAGATAGGAGTCCCCTGCCACTGACAGTCTTTCCCCTAATCGATCTAGGATTCGATGAGTGTTCATTCATTGGAAAGCATCCGATTAAAACTTAATATTTTGTTAAGGGGTTTAGAAAATTTACGACGATCATGATCACATCATGAAGAGATCCTCAATTTTTCCTTGAACTAAATATTTCAAATTGACATCTTAAATTGTTCATTTCCCAGGTAGATGGAGGATACCAGTGGTCACACTTAAAACCCATCAGCCTTACGAATACGCATATCCGTTTTTGTCAGAAAATCCCAATTATAGACATCAAAATCCATATTCAATTCCGTGTTTTAAAAATCCATATTTCATAAACACAAGAATCTCATGATCGTTTGTTAATTTTAAAATCTTAAATCGTTACAGATTTTATCTTGTTTAGCATGGCAAGCATGGCATGGGTGACGTATCTAATACATGCATACATCATTAATCTAATTAAAGCATGCATCTTCTACTCTACACATACATTCATACATCAATATGTAAAGTGCAGTATGTAAACGTGCTTGGTTATGGCCCCTTTCCTATGTGATCCTTTCGAGCTAATGAAAGGATCAAAGTCAATCTATGGTGGTGAAATATAAATACAATTACATGTCTTCATTCTTCTTGTATCCATGGGTGCTTGCTCCTCTTCTTGGATCATCCTTCAATCTTCAAGTACATTACATGGAATAATTGAATACAACCTATACTAATGTACTTACATAAGAAAACTCGAGTTACATTCGAGGTTAAACAATTACAAGAATGAAGAAAACGACATGCAAGTCGTATTTATAAAACCAAAACCAAAACCATTAATCTAGGGGTCTAAGGGCCATAACCAGCACCATGCTCAAGTACATAAAATAAAATATTGCGGGGGTCAGAGGGCGGCAGCCCCTGGGCGGGGGCTCGGGGGCGGCAGCCCCCGGGCGGGGTCTGGGGGCGGCAGCCCCCAGCTGGGGTCGAGCTGAGTGATAAACGCAGCGGATAAACGTAAATATAAACGCAGCGGATAAACGTAAATATAACGAAAAAATTTCGGAACCCTAACGCAGGATCATGTATAAGAATTGACGGATTATGGTGATAAACGAATCATACCTATTAAGATCTTGAATGTAACGAACTCAACGGAGATCCTTGCTATCACGATTTGTGTCTTCCTCTCGAAAGCACCTCTATGGTATCCACACGAGCACCTTCAAGAGCGTCTCACGATCTTGATTACGGGATGGATGTACTAGCCTCCTTTGATGATTTCGAATGACTGTCTTTGCTGCCTCTCTTGCTCTGCCTCTAGGGTTTTATCATATAAAAACGTGTGGCTCTTTTAACCTATCATTATCTATTTATAATGACTGGTTAAACGGGCCTAAGCAGTAAAACCTAACCCATGTAGGTATAGGATTAAATAATAAAACATGTTTCTATTATTTAATTAATAATTAAGTCATACTTAATTATTATGGGCAGAAATCCTCTTCAACTTCGAATTTATATTATTTCAATTAATTAAGTCTCACTTAATTAATACAATAAAATTCAAACAATCATCAATTAATTTAAATATATAATTTAAATTAACTATTCCTCTAGATGCTCTATGTGTGTGACCCTATAGGCTATTATTTAATTAGCAATAATTTTATTCTCCAATAAAATTATAAACAATGAGCGGTATCTAGTAATACATCATTGCTACCCAATTAAACAATAATTAAATCGTGATTCGATAAAACCTTTCGTGATTAATGTTTCAGTGTAATATAATCCCTTTAACCATATATATTATAGATTAAACTCGAGGCATGTATTTAGTCATCCTCTTCAACATTTAATCCGGGTTTACTTGATCCATGAGTAGACTATGAAAACAAATCATTATTTGAGCACGGCCATGCATTTTATAGTCTCACTCAATCAAGAGGCCAATAATATCTCTCCTAATTATAGGAGGGTTAAATCCTTTATCTATCATTCATATTTCTCATACGACTCATGATATACCCGATGTCCACTTTTATCATCACCCGGTCAAAGGTAACTTTTAATGTAGTCAAAGTATATTAATCATCGTATAGAAATATAATGATCTCAAGTCAAAGGATCATTACACCATTATCACTGTGAGTCTTTCTTATGACTTTATTAAACATGAAGAATCTCACTGTGGGTCTGTCCAGTATCATGTACTCCTACATGTACCTATGTATTGACTTTAGTATCCCCATACTTATAACCAATGAGATGTGGTTATCAGTCAAACAACATACTAGTCTATTTATGTATTATTATTGTCCTATAATAATAATACTCGACTAGGGACATTTAAGAATATGATATATTATATAATCTCAAGTTTAAGTCATGTACTAAACTATACAATGTGTATCATGATTCTAAGGACATTTATTATGCTAACAAATATATCGCAGTAATTAAAGTCATAATAAATACGTTTATTGAATAATCAATTGACATAAAGGTTTATCAAAATAAACATTGTATTGCCTCTAGGGCACCTACACCAACACTAAGGTGGTTATTAAAAATGGGAGAAACAGGGACAGAGGACAATCTTCAAAGTCATTTAAGTCAACCACAGATGACTAAGAACAGAAAAAGAAAGATTTGAAAATTTTTAAAGATGAACTAGAAGCTAGAAGAATTTCTAGGGAGAAAGAAACTCAAGCAATGATTGAGAGGGAAAGGAAAAGAATTGAAGATCTAAAGAAAAGCACTGAGTTGGTGACAAAGGCTGCACAAAAATGAAATTTGGATGAGTTCATTGCTCAGACAAAGGTAGTCAATGAAAATGCAAAGAAGGCTGCCAATGAAATTAATTCAATAATTGATCTTGAAGCCCTTGAAGAGAAGAAAAAAGAAAAAGCAATAATGATTGAAGAAGAAAAGGAAAAGAAGAAGCCAGTTGGCTAAAAGCTTCTTCAAGGAGCCATCTTTTCATAAATCTCAAAAGCTGCAAGGAGAGAAAAGGAGAATAAAGAGATTGCTAGGCAATTGGAAATGCAATAGAATTTGGAAGATCAATTGGCAGAACAACCACTAAAGAAAAAGAGGAAAATAGTCATGGCTAAGAAAAAGATAAATGCAACTCAAGAAATAGTGGTTAAAGAAAACCCTCAAGAGAAACAGGAAGAAATCAAGGATGAAGTAATAATTGAAGGATATGACATGAAAGGAGTATCAGTGGTAAGTGAAAAAGGGTTGATTGGAGTAAGAACTCACCCTGTAACCGCTAACAAAAAGAATCAATGAGATTGGAATATGAGAATGGAGCATAAATCACTTACTCAATGAAGGTGATAATGAAGCAAAACTACAATGTCCTGAAGACCATTCTACATCTTCTCAACAGAAGGTAAAAACTCAATACAATAATTTCTCAGGAATTCAACATCAAATTTCAAAGATAAGGAGAGCAAAGGCTGAAGTTGAACCTGATTCACCTCTTAAGCTATGGAAGTCTCAAGTCAAAAAGGTAGTGTTGGAGCCAAAATATGCTATAATTTTTACAGATATGGAGGGCAACACAAAGTTCTTTGATATTTACAAATATCTGGATAAAATCACAGATGAAAAAATTCACTACCTAATGAGGCAACTTGGAGAAACTGATGAAGATGAAGCAATATTGAGGAGTTCCTTCATGGATAGCTAAAAGAAAATGCTGAGAAGAAAAGGAAGAAGAAGTGAGTGGAGAATGAAGACCATGAAAATTAGAAGACATTGAAGCAGCTTGTAGAAATCACACATCAACTAGTATTTCCAAACTCAAAGTGCTATTTAAATTTCTTGATTCTATCTGAATGAAAATAATTAAGGATTTTTTTATCATCAAGTAGATTTATGCTTATTCATGTCACATACACAAATAGGGAGAGATTGTTAGGAATCTACATGTAATTTGATGATAACTTTAATCTTAGAATTATAGAAATTTTAATTGATGTAACTAATCAATTGATATGAAAATGATAAATATCAATTGATCAGGAAACCATTTATCAGTTGAAATGTTTATGTGAATCAACTGATAATATGGATTATAGCATATGTGTACTTAGTCTATCTCAATCAATAAGGTGTAAGTCAATTGATATTATTCTCATCAATTGATATTAGAGTCGATTGATATAGGTCATCAGTTGATGTGTAACTTAGACTGTCAAATTGTAATTATTTAAAGACAGGAAAATTATAGAAGTGAAGGATGATCGGTTGATATTGAATCATCGATGGATAGAAGATCAATTGAAGAGGCGAAGTCAAGTATTGAAGACCATCAACTGATATAAAGACTCATCGATTGATATATCTATTGATAACATCTATAAATCAATAAGTCATCATTATCAATCGATGGATATAAAGATCAATCGAAGAAGAACATCAATTGATGGATAAAAGGAAGGATCGATTGATATGCTTAAAAGCAAATTATCAATTGATTGAGATAACACAAAAAAGGCTATATGTCAGAGATCTAAAGGACAAAAGCACACATATGGAAGACAGTCAATGATGACTGTGAAGACTCAAACAGAAGCTGTCTTTCCAAACTTTTCCTAAAATAGAAAAAGGTAAAAGGAAAGATAGAATAGAAACAATCCTAGAATAGATATTGTAAAAACACACTTGTGGTATATAAACAAGTGTAGTAGCATTGTTAGAAAAGGGTTAGAAAAAAAAATTTAGACAATATTTTCTTGAATCAACTGTTCCGCCTTAGAGCACTTTGTAAGAACAGTTGATTTATTTTCTAACCTTGTAGAAACGAAGCTAGGTTTCATTAACCTAAAAAAATTGAGCAAATATACAATAATGGAAAAACCAATCCATCATTAATTTTAAAATATCTTTATTTGATTTATTTTCAATTTCATTTGTTCATATATATATGTTCTCTTAAAAACTCAAACCTTAGGTACAATTATTAAAACACAAAAAGTTTTGATATATTTGTTTTCAACCCCCTCCCCCTTCTATAAATATTAGAATTGTTCTAGAAAATAACATAATTGTTGCAATAGTTGGTGAGATATATTTATTTAGCCACTAGTCAGAAGAATTTAGTATTCCAATCTCACTAACCAACCTGTTAAAGGTGGCTTCATCTAGTGGTTTAATAAATATATCAGTCAACTGATTTTGTGTAGGAATATATAATAATTCAATTACTCCATTTTTTGCATGTTCCCTTATAAAATGGTACCTCGCATTAATGTGGTTTGTTTTTTGAATGGTTCACTGGATTTGCAACAATGGATATGGCACTAGTATTGTCACACATGATTGGAATTCTTTCCAACACTAGTCCATAATCCATTAATTAATTTATTATCTAAAGCACTTGAGCACAACAACTTCCTGTAGCTATGTATTCAGCCTCAGCTGTAGAAGTTGAAACCGATTGTTGCTTCTTGCAAAACCATGACACCAATCTCTGTCCAAGAAATTGACAACTTTCAGAGGTGCTCTTCCTATCAACTCTACAACTAGCAAAATCAGCATCAGAACAACCTACTAGGTTGAATCCTATTTCCTTTAGATCCCATTTGAGGTGTTCCTTTGAGATATCTCAGAATTCTTTTGACAACAATGAGATGAAATTCATTTGGATTGGCCTGAAACCTTGCACACAAACATGTAGAGAACATGATGTCTGGTCTACTAGCTATGAGATATAACAGAGATCCAATCATTCCTCTATAGGTCTTCATGTCTATACTTTTTCCTTTC
This sequence comes from Oenanthe sinensis, assembly GCA_028671895.1. Taxonomy (NCBI): domain Eukaryota; kingdom Viridiplantae; phylum Streptophyta; class Magnoliopsida; order Apiales; family Apiaceae; genus Oenanthe; species Oenanthe sinensis. The sequence goes on from CM053803.1 coordinate 44,303,570, forward strand.
TTATCTTCATCCAGTTTGATAGCAGTAGACATTGGAGTTTTAGCAGGTAAACATCTTGCATATCAAACCTTTTTAGCAAGTCATTGATGTAATTAGTTTGAATTATGAAGATGCCATATATTCTTTGACTTATTTGAAGGCCTAAGAAATAATTGAGTTCTCCCATTATGCTCATTTCATATTCACTTTGCATGAGCTTTGAGAATCTCTGACACGGCTTTTCATTTGTAGAGCCAAAGATGATAGCATCCACATAGATTTGAACTAGAATGATGTCATCACCATATTTCTTGTTAAAGAGAGTCTTGTCATTTGTCCCTCTAATGAACTGATTTTCAGTAAGAACTTTGACAGTGTGTCATACCATGCTCTAGGGGCTTGTTTGAGTCCATACAATGCTTTGAGTAGTTTGTAGACAAAATCAGGGAATTTAGAGTCTTCAAAGTGAGGTGGTTGTTGCACATAGACCTCTTCTTCCAATTCACCATTTAGAAAAGCACTTTTGACATCCATTTGATAGACCTTGAAATTTTAATGTGCTGCAAATGCCAGAAAGATTCTTATTGCTTCTAGTCTTGCAATAGGAGTAAAAGTCTCATCATAATCAATGTCTTCTTCTTCTTAATACCCTTTCACAATCAACCTTGCCTTGTTCCTTATAACAATTCATTGTTCATCCATTTTATTTCTATAAACCCATTTGGTGCCAATAATTGATTTATCTTTTGGAGGTGACACTAATTCCCAAATATTATTCCTCTCAAATTGATTTAGCTCTTCCTTCATGGCCACAATTCAGTCTGGATCCAACAATGCTTCTTCAATATTTTTAGGCTCATTTTGAGATAGAAAGCAAGCATACATGCATTCATTTATAGTTGCTCCTCTTGTCCTCACACCTTCATCAGGATTACCAATTATTTGATCTGCAGTGTGAGCTCTATTCCATTTTGTTTCATGAACCACACCTCTTGCATTTGAATTTGTTTCTTCCTGATTCAAATTATTTGCATTTGTTGTTGATCCTTGAGAAGCTCCCCCTAAGTGAATGTTAGGGTTGTGAGGAGAATTCTCAAGTTGAATGTGACTGAAATCCTCAGTATTCCTCTCTTCATTTGCTCCATATGAAATTTCTATATGTGAGCATTCATGTGCATTTTCTTCCTTTTCATTTTCAGATGCATCCATTCCATTTCATTCTCAAATCTTAGAATGTCACAGTTTTCTCCTTCAAGGTTCATGGCTGGAAACTTGAAGTCATCAAAAGTCACATTTTTTCTTTCCATTACTTTTTATAGATCAATCACATATACTCTGTAGATAATTTTATCCAAAGAGTATCCCACAAAGATTCCTTCATGTGTTTTGACTTCAAACTTTCCAAGATGGTCAGCATCATCTTTGATAACAAAGCATTTTGCTCCAAACACATGCATATACTTGACAGACGGTCTTTTGTTTATCATGATATGGTAAGGAGTCTTTCCAACAGGTTTTGTGATGAGTGTCCTATTTTGAGTGTAACATGCAGCCCTGACAGCTTCAGCCCAAAAACTAGTTGGTAGACATGATTCTGCTAACATGGTCCTTGCAACTTCAATAAGTATCTTGTTCTTTCTTTCAACTAATCCATTTTGTTGTGGAGTTCTTGGAGCTGAGAATTGGTGAGTAATTCCATTTTCCTTGCAGAATTCACTTAATGTAGCATTTTTTTAATTATGTCCCATTATCACTCCTTATAGCCACAACAGGTGTTGGACCTTTATCCAATCTCCTCAAATTTTCAATAATTAACTCAAGAGCTTCATCTTTTAAGTGCAGGAATTCCACCCATGTGTATTTGGAGAAGTCATCCACCATAACAAGTGCATATCTTTTCTTGGACATTGATATTATATTTATGGTCCAAAAAGATCCATGTGAATCAGTTGCAATGGTTTTGTGATTGAAGTGAATTATTTACATCTGTGACTTGACCTTTTCATTTTTCCCTTTTGACATTTCTCACACAATCCTTCTATGCAAAATTCAAGTGAAGGCATATCTTTCACTAATTCTCTTTTGACTAGAGAATTAAGATTCTTGAAGTTCAAATGAGATAGCCTTTTATGCCAAAGCCAGCTTTCTCTTTCAAAGACCTTGGTGTAGAAACAACAATTTTTTTCCTTGTTTGTAGAGTCCAAATCTGCTACAAATAGACTTCCTTTATTTACTCCTTGTACAACAATTATTTGGTCTTTCTGTGTGATATGAGGAATAATTCTTTATCAAAGTCTACTTTCAAATCTTTGTTACAAAATTTAGTGATGCTTAATAAATTGTGCTTCAAACCATTAACCAAAGCTACATCTTCAATGACAACATTTCTATGAATCAACTTACCATATCCCATGGTATAACCAATGTTGTTGTCTCCAAAGGTTACCATTAGGCTAACTTCTTTCTTGAATAGTGACAGCAAGGCTTTGTCACTAGTCATGTGTCTTGAGCATCCACTGTCCAAGATCCACGTAATCTTCTTCTTCTTATATATGCCCTGAAGTAAAAAATATATCAAGTTTTCTTTGGTACCCGAACCAAGTTGGGTCCTTTTTGCTTAACTTTATAAATGTCATTATTCTTCTTAACAGTCTTAGTCACTTGATCATGCATGTTTTTATTTTTCAGGTTTTAAGTTTTCACTTGAGTTATACTTCCTGAACTAGATGCATTTCTAGGTGACATAGAGTGTTTTCTATTCTTGATTGGACTAGCAGATTTAGGTCTCACAGTTTTGTGCAAATTTTGACTTATGAAACCTTCAACAAACTGTTTTCATAACCTAAAACAAGTATTCATGACATTCATATTGCATGGCATATAGTCAAACTTATCCCAGAATTTATGATTATCATGCATCAAAGGTTTCACATATTCACAGGCAAGCTCGACATTATTAGTAACAGGTTTCTTACACATATGTGTAAGATGATTTGTTGATCCACAGTTTTTACAAATCTTCCTAGTAGCATTGTGAACATGTGCATAGTTAATGTGTTTGTTAATGTCTGCCTTGCCATTTATATTTATATTTTTCTTCTTAGTTGCATGGTGTCATTTTTTTTGGATATTTTATTTTGATTCTATTTTAACAGGGATGGACTTGGCCTTGACTACTGATTCTTCTATTTCAACAGAAGGCACATCACTTTTAGATGTTAGCTTATCATCATCATTCAACTATTGTTTGATGACCATACTAAATTCATCAAATTCAATAGTTGCTTTCTTAAAAATTGGAGCTTTAAGATTTTTTAAAATGTGAGGATTTCCAACAAACTCAGTTTTCTTGCCTTTTATTGACATAGACTTTTTCTTCTCAAGAGTGTCATAGTCAAACCCAACTCCAACCTTAAAATTCTCTTAGTATTTCTCATGAAACTCTTGCAGTGTCACAGATGAGTTGTGATAGGCTTTTATCTTCAATTCATTTTCAGAGATTTGATCTCTTAGGAATTTCTCAATCCATTCTAGGCAAGTGACTTTGTTTTTTAAGTATTCATTCTCCTTTTTCATGGATTGCTTGTCAACCAAGGATAATTCTAACTATTTATTTTTAGCTTTCAGTTCATCATTGGCTTTTAACAGTCTATCAATTTTCTCATATGAAGCATTCATACTGGAATGGATATTAAACATTTCAACACTCAATTCTTCCACAGTTTTCTTATATTGAGATTTTGACATGTCAATGGAAGTTATGATTGGTACCTGACTTGTTGAGGTTAATGCTCCTTCATCTGATTTGGCCATGAGAGCCAAGTTCCATATTCTTCATCCTCTTCTTCATCAGTATCATCCTAGCATTTGCCTTCAGCAATGTATGCTCTGCCAGTTTGCTTCTTTAATAGGGCTTCATACTTGGCTTCCAACTCCAAGTAGTCTTTGTCCTTTTTGGCTGCTTTTGGTCTCTTACACTCAGTAGCAAAATGTCTCAATTCATCATAGTTGTAGCATCTTATCTTTGACCTTTCAACAGATCCAGTCTTGTAACCTCATTTGAAGTTACTCTTGGGAGCTTTGCCTTTACTTGAAGAGTCAAAGTTTGGTTTTGGCTTGAAGCCTTTATTTTTCTAAAACCTCAGGTTTCTAAAATTTCTAGCCATGAAAGTCATAGATTTGTTGTTCATGCTTTCAAGCTCTTCAAGTGTGTAGTACTCCTCATCCTCAGATTCACTCTTGACAGATTCATTTTCTTCTTTATCATTTTCAACACTTTCCTCATGCTTCAATTTTTGACTTGTACCAGCTTTTTCCACCTTCATTGGTTCTTTGACAATTAGAGCACTAGAGACATTTGCCATTTTTCCTCTGTTTCCCTGAATGGACTTCTTTTAAAAGTACTCTAGTTCATATGTCTTTAATATTCCATATAGTGTTTCCAATGGAAGTTTTGTTAAATCTCTTCCATCTCTTATAGCAGCAATTTTATGTTCCAAGTGCTCTGGAAGAGTTAGCAAAAACTTCAAATTCTTTTCTTTTGTCTCATAGGTCTTTCAATGTAATTGCAGTTCATTGATTAACTTGTTAAACCTCTCAAAAACTTCAGTTATGCCTTCATTTGGTTTTGACATAAATGCTTCATATTTTGAGACCAACAGTTTTCTTTGATTTTTTTCTTACTTCCACTATTTCTTCGTATAGTAGCTCTATGGTTTCCCAAATATGCTTAGAAGTGGTGCAGTTAATAACATTGCTATACATGACCATGTCTAGAGACTCAGTCAGGATTAGCATGAGACTGTTGTCAAGAGCCACTTTTTCTCTTTCAGTATTAGTGTACTGAGATGGATCCTTTGGTACCCATGTACAAGTGTTACTAGCATGAAGGGTCCATTCTTCAAGATCTCAGGATACATGTAGTTTGCAGTCTTGATGAATATTAACATCTTTTTCTTCCATAGGATGTAGTGTTCTCTGTCAAATGGAGGAATCTTGATACTCTTTAGCTTCTGTGAACTCATCTTGATCTTTTTACTGTTTGTATGTCAACAGCCTGTGTTCTAATACCACTTGTTAGGAATGAGAGTTACATAAACTATGCAGTGAGGGGTGAATGTATGGTTTCAACTTTCTCTTTCTTCTTTTTGCTTGTGATGAACTGATTATCAACTATTGTATCTTATATAACTTTGTAGTGTTTATAATGTATTTGCGGAAATGTTATAAGCATACAAGTTAAACTTTCAATCTAATAGTATTAGAATAAGTTTGCTACAATCTGAGATTCTTGACTTGAACCTCAACTTCTTATTCTTGGAAGATACAAGGTATGAATACACTTGATAATATTCAAAGATACTAACTAAAGAGGCTGTGCATAAGCTATATAGACAACATGTCTTGTGGCACATGCTCTCAATAGTCAGTTAAGCTAAAACTAAAAATAGACAAGAAACACTTTACATTTGACTATTATCTATTTCTAGCTAACACAATCTTTTGACAGTCTTTTCTTTTCAGCCTTATCTTTTCTGTCTTTTGTCTTGTTCTTCTTCCAAGCTACATTATAGACTTGTCTCCATCGTCACAGGTTTGACTGATCCTGTAATGACAAAGCATCAAAATCACTTGTCTTGTTCTTCTGCAAATTTCTAAGAATTCAGTTTCTTGAATCAATCGAGTACTCGCTTCATTTTGCTTCAAGAAGTCATGGTGATTGACTTCTCGATTAGGTACTCCTGAAACTTCTCGATTAGTCCTTAAATGACTTACTTCTCGAATGACTAGACTACTCGATTGTATACTTCACTTGATGACTTCTAGAATAGACTAGACTTCTCGAATGGATACTTGAAACACAGACTTCTCGATTAGTTCTTCCCTAAATACTTCTCGATTGATTGTGTTGGCTTACTTCTCGATTTGTTCAACTAAACTTCTCTAATGGTTCTAATTTTACACTTCTCAAGTAACTGTTAATTCTATGACTTCTCGATCACTTCTCACTTCTCGATTGATTGCTAAGTTACTTGAGTATTTGAGACTTCTCTACCAGATTCACAGTTCTGACTTCTCTACCAAGATGACTTCTCAATCGCATACTTGCCTTGGAATATTTTCCACTACAATTCTTATTTAATGAAGTCTTCATTATTTTGATGCCCGATTCAGACTTGAATCTTCTATCATTCTTTATTCTTGACTCATTATTTACATACAGTCTTCACAATAGAAACAAACTTCTATTTGCAAGTACATTGAGATATTCTAAGTACGCATCCTAATACAGAAGCATTACATGTGTTACATCAAGACAAGTAATTACACAGAGTAGGCTTGATTTGGTCCAACAAAAAGAAAAACGAATACCATATCAGGGGTATTTTTGTGAATATACGAGGTGCACGTTATTATTACAAAATGTCACTCCGTTTTACATACAAAATTATTATAATCTTAGGTAACTTACCTAAGGTCGTCCTTAGGAAAAGTTTTCTCTATTATTATATATTAATTACTTTTTTTAATTTTAATATTCATAAAATTTAATTTTAAATAAATTAAAGATTTTTAATGGTGATGAAATTGAGTTGAATGTGAGTATAATTATATTAAATAAAACTATAGTGTAAGTAGGTTTTTTAAAATAAAAAATATATGATATAATTTAGATATAATATAATATAATATTAATTATGAGCAGTTGTATAAAAAGAGGACTGGTTGTGTGTATGATATATCTGTTTTAAATATCATAAAAATATAAGGACATTCTCTATTATACCCTAATACAATTGGCTTTTGCCAATGATACCATTATATTATTGACTTCTATCCATAGTGCCCTCGTATATTTGATTTTTATATATAATACCTTTATGTCAAGTAAAAAGTAATGAGATTGATTTCAAATTGTAAACCAAATTGTATATTTGAAATCTTTGTGAAAAGCATATAAAATAGACCTTTAAATTATGTAAAATGAGTGAGATATTAATTGTCAAAATTTGGTTATGGAGTTTGAATATACTTCAATCATTTTAATTCCGTTTTAAATGATTCAATAATCTATTTCATGTATTTTTTCACAAAGATTTTAAATATATAATTTATTTTACAATTTGAAATCAATTCTATTACTTTTTACCTAACAGAAGGGTATTATATTTTATATCCCAAAAATATATTATATTTTGGTATTTAATTTTATATATTTAATTTTAATTAATTAAAAGAGTTTGTATAAAGATATATTTTGATTAAAATTTAATTAGAAATTGTGTTTAGAGTTAAGTACAAGACAAATATTATAATACAAGAGTGAATTAAAAATTGTGTTTAGAGTTTGAGTGAGACAAATATTATGAGTAGTCGACCGGTAATCTATACTATATTATTAAAGCTGAAACATTAAAAGTTTGGTAGTTGTTAGGAATCTACATGAGATTTGATGATAACATTAATCTTAGAATCATAGAAATTTTATTTGTTGTAACTGATCAATTGATATGAAAGTTATAAATATCAATTGATCAGGAAACCTTTATCAGTTGAAGTGTTTATTTGAATCAACTGATAATTTGGATTGTAGCATAGGTGTACTTAGTCTATTTCAATCGATAAGGTGTAAATCAATTGATATTTTGTTCATCAATTGATGTTAGAGTCGATTGATATGGATCATCAATTGATGTGTAAATTAAACTGTTAAATTGTAATTATGTGAAGACAGGAAATTGCACAAGTGAAGGATGATTAATTGATATTGAAGCATCGATGGATGAAGGATCAATCGAAGAAGCCAAGTCAAGCATTGAAGACCATCAACTGATGTGAAGACCCATCGACTGATATATCGATTGATAACATCTATCAATCGATAAGACATCTTTTATCAGTCGATGGATATAAAGATCAATCGAAGTAGTACATCAGTTGATGGATTAAAGAATGGATCAATTGATATGCTTAACAGCAAATTATCAATTGAGTGTGACAACACAGAAAGAATATATGTTGAAGATCCAGAGAACAAAAAGCACACCTATGGAACACAGTCTAGAGTGACTGTGAAGACTCAATCAGAAGCTGTCTTTCAAACCTTTTTGTAAAATAGAAAAAGGTAAAAGGAAGGCAGGTAGAAACAATCCTAGTATAGGAATTGTAAAAGAACACTTGTGGTATATAAACAAGTGCAGTAGCATTATTAGAAAATATACAAGTTAGACATATTTCTTAATCAACTGTTCAAGCTTGAGAGCACTTGTGTAAGAACAGTTGATTTGTTTTCTAATCTTGTAAAAACGAAGCTAGGTTTCTTCTAACCTAGGAGCATTGAGCAAAAATATATATTAATGGAAAAACCAATCCATCAATAATTTTAAATCTCTTTGTTCAGTTTTATTTTTCAGCATTAATTTGTTCGAACTTATTCTCTTATTCTTTCAATCATCAAGAACAAATATTAGAACACACAAAAAGTTTTAATATTTGTATTCAACCCCCCCTTCTACAAATATTGACATTGTTCTAAGGAATAACAATTGGTATTAGAGCAGGCTTTCAACATACAGAAAGTTTAAAGATCAAGAACAGTCAATATGGGTCAAAAAGATTCAGGTGTGAAAATTCCAGTTTTAGAGAAAGATGAATATTTTCCATGGAAGGTCAAAATGCATCTGCATCTTCTTTCTCTCGACCCTTCTTATGTTAACTGCATAGAAAAAGGTCCTCATGTTCCCATGAAGCTAGTCACAGGTGTAAACCCTGATGGAACTCCTGCACTTGACAGACATGTTCCAAAACTTATTTCTGAGTTCACAGAAGAGGATGAAAAAGAAGTACTCAAAGACAAGAAGGCCATGAACATTCTGTTTAATGGTCTAGATAAAGATATGTTTGACAATGTAATAAACTGTACTTCATCAAAAGAAGTATGGGATACACTTCAAACTCTGTGTGAAGGAACTGAACAAGTAAGGAAAAACAAGATGCAACTCTTGATTCAAAAATATGAATCATTCCATTTCAAGAGTGGAGAATCTATCAATGACACCTATAGCAGATTTCAGAAGTTGTTAAATGGATTGAAGCTATATGGTAGGGTTTATGCAACTGAGGATACAAATCTAAAATTTCTTAGATCTCTTCCAAAAGAATGGAAACCAATGACTGTTTCCATTAGACAATCTCAGGACTTCAAGGATTTTACACTGGAGAAACTTTATGGTATTCTCAAGACATATGAGTTGGAAATCCAACAAGATGAAGAGATTGAGAAGAATCAAAGAAAAGAGAAAACTGTGGCTTTAGTAGTCAAGGGAAATGAAGAGAAGAAGGAAAATGGGTATGAAGAAGAGTCAGTCATGATGGCTGGTGATGCTGTTGAAGAATCATTCAAGAGAAAAGGAAAGAGCAAGTGTGAAGAAGATGAAACATGCTCTCAGGATGATTTGGATGAGATTGATGAGCACCTTGCATTTCTGACAAGGAAATTTTCAAAGCTAAAATTCAAGAAGAATCCATATGCTCAAAGGCCTGGATCCCAGTTTAGAAACAACAATCAAAATAAAAATCTGGTTGACAGATCTAAATTCAAATGCTTTAACTGTGGATTGGCTGGTCATTTCTCAAGTGAGTGCAGGAAGCCAAAACAAGAAAAGGCAAAGTCATATGAGGGTATTGATTATAAAAAGAAATACTTTGACCTTTTAAAACAAAAAGAAAAGGCTTTTGTAACTGAGGAGAAGGACTGGGCTACTGAGGATAGTGATTCTGAAGAATATGTCAATCTTGCATTAATGGCCAATCATGAAGATGAAGAAGCTAGTTCAGCATCTAATCAGGTACTAGCTACCAACTTTTCTGAGCTTACATCTGAGGAATGCAATAGTACTATTAATGAAATGTCTAATGAACTGTACAATTTGCATGTCACTCTAAAATCTCTAAACAAAGAAAATCTCAAGTTAAAGAACATCATTGATGCCTTAACTGAGAGAAATATTTTTCTTGAAAATGAACTTGTTTGTTTAGAAAGATTTAAGCAGGAAAGAAAGGATGCTAGGAATGAACTAGTAAACAGTTTGAAAAGAGAAGAATTGTTGAAAGAACAATTAGCTGAAGAAATTGAAACCATTAGCAAATGGAATAGGTCTGCTAAAACTGCCAAACAAATTATTGATGTTCAGGGTGTAGATACTCTAGGAGATCTCCCCAAATCAATAGGCAAGTCATTGGCTGATACTTCAATGGATAAAGATCAATCGACTGCTAATCCTTTATCAACTGATAAGGATTATCAGTCGATTGATGCTGAATCAATCGATAAGCATCCATCGACAAGTAAATCATCAATGGCTAATAAAAAGAACAAATTTAGCACTCCTATTAAGTTTGTTAAGGAAACCAAGAATCAAGTTGAGACTGAGACTGAGAAGATCAACGTAGGTAGCTTATCCAAGAAACAATTAAAAGAAAAATTAGAAAAGATAGCACCTGTGGAAATTACTCTATCTAAGTCTGAGAAAAAGAAAAAGAATAGGAATGGTAAAGTAGGCATAAATAAGCACAATAATTACACTCCTGATATGTATGCACCTAGAAAGGTATGTGCTAAATGTGGTAGTGTAAATCATTTGTCCATGCAATGCAAAAGTGAAAAGAATTCTATATCTCCAAATGATTTAAATATACATGCCATGACTGCAAATGCCATGTTTACCAATCCTATGCTCATGAATGCCATGTCTTCTAATTTGGTTGCACCTAATGTTCATATGCCTTATGCACAAGTTCCATACATGTATAATCCCTTCTTTGCATATCCTAATATGAACATGCCTGGTATGCCATGGAACATGCCTAATGTAAATGATGAAATCCATGGAAATTATGCCATGAGTTCTAAGGTGTCAAAGCCCCAAAAGTCAACTCTCAAAGATAAAGTGGATTTAAACCCACCAAAACAAAAGGAACCTAAGTTGACAACAGGGGCTCAAGCTGCAGCTAATAAAAGAGGACCCAAGGCAACTTGGGTACCAAAAGCAACTTGATTGTTTTATGTGTGTGCAGGGAAACAGGAAGAAAAATCTCTGGTATTTGGATAGTGGATGTTCAAGGCACATGACTGGAGATTTGTCCCTGCTCACAAAGTTTGTGGAAAAGGCTGACCCAGGAGTTACTTTTAGAGATAACAGCAAAGGTTTTACTCTGGGATATGGCTCAATTGCAAAAGAAAATGTTATCATTGAACCTGTAGCACTAGTTGATGGATTGAAGCATAATTTGCTCAGTATTAGTCAACTGTGATAATGGTAATGGTGTGTGGTTTACAACTGAATCATGCATCATAGCCAACAAAGAATCTGGTGAAATTCTCTTAACTGGAGAAAGAAAAGGAAATGTCTATGTGGCTGATTTTCTCTCTGTAAAAGCAAATTCAATGACATGTCTACTTAGCAAAGTCAATACAGATGAAAGTTGGATTTGGCACAAGAAACTAGCCCACTTGAATTTCAAAGCCATGAATTTATTGGTTAGAAAGAATCTGGTTAGAGGCATTCCACAGATGGAATTCACCAAGGATGGACTATGTGATGCATGTCAAAAGGGAAAACAAAGAAAAGCATCATTCAAGTCAAAGTCTGAATCATCAATTGATAAGCCTCTGGAATTATTGCACATGGACTTATTTGGTCCAGTCAACATCATGTCAATTGCCAAAAAGAAATATGCCTTAGTAATTGTGGATGACTTCACAAGATTTTCATGGGTATATTTCTTACATTCTAAGGATGAAGCAAGCAAATTAATTATCAATCATGTGAAGAATGTTGACAATGGTACTGAATGGAAGGTCAAGAAATTTAGAAGTGACAATGGTACTGAATTCAAGAATTCAACCATGAGAGAATTCTGTGAAGAAAAAGGTATCACTCATCATTTCTCTGCTCCAAGAACTCCACAGCAAAATGGAGTAGTTGAAAGGAAAAATAGGACCTTGATTGAAGCTGCTAGAACTATGTTAGAAGAAGCAAAACTTCCTACATACTTCTGGGCAGAAGCAATAAATACTGCTTGTTACATTCAAAATATTTCCATGATCAATAAACTTCAAGGCAAAACTCCATATCAATTGATAAAGAAAGACAAGAAGCCAACAGTTAACTTTCTTCATGTCTTTGGCTGCAAATGCTTTGTACTGAGAAATCAAGGTGAAAATCTAGGAAAATTTGAAGCCAAAGCTGATGAAGCTATATTTGTTGGATATGGAATAACAACCAAAGCATACAGAGTCTACAATCTTAGATTACACATTGTTATGGAATCTATGCATGTAGTTTTTGATGACAAGAAAATTCAAGGGTTGTCTGATGAAGGATTTCATAATCTATTGCAGTTTGAAAATGAATCCACAAGTAATATTGAAGATAGTGATGATGATGTGGAAATCACAAGAGTTCAAGTACCTAGAATCCTCCCATCAATTGATGTCAATGCATCAACAGATAACTTATCAGTTGACAATCATCAATCAACTGATAATACATCAATTGATAATCATTCGATGGATATCAACTCTGCTCAACAATCTTCAAGTAGAGTGTCCATCTCAGGGGGAGGGTTCTCAAATAGTCAATCACATCACAATGATCATAACACTTCCAATGATCATGAAGCATCATCTTCAAGGACAAATTTACCATCACAAAGGAAATGGACAAAAGCCATCCCTTTGAATTAATAATTGGAGATGCAAATGATGGTGTCAAAACTAGAAGTGCAACTCAAAATGAATGCTTGTATAGTAGCTTCCTGTCTCAAGAAGAACCAAAAAGGATTGAAGAAGCCTTGAATGATCCTGATTGGATAATTGCTATGCAAGAAGAGTTGAATCAATTTGAAAGAAACAAGGTATGGAAGCTGGTGCCCAAACCAAAGAACAAGTCTATCATTGGTACAAAATGGGTGTTCAGAAACAAAATGGATGAATCTGGTACAGTGACAAGAAATAAAGCAAGATTAGTGGCAAAGGGCTATTCACAAGAAGAAGGCATAGATTTTGATGAAACTTTTGCACCAGTTGCAAGATTGGAAGCAATCAGAATCTTTCTAGCATATGCTGCTCATGCTAATTTCAAGGTGTATCAGATGGATGTGAAAAGTGTTTTTCTCAATGGAGAGCTAGAAAAAGAAGTATATGTAGAACAACCTCCTGGCTTTATTTATCCTGTTCATCCTGGATTTGTATACTATCTTCTCAAGGCACTTTATGGATTGAAGCAAGCACCTAGAGCCTGGTATGACACATTGTCTAAATTCTTGATTGAAAATCACTTCACAAGAGGTACTGTTGATAAAACTCTCTTTCATAGAAATGTAAATGGCTCTATGATTCTTGTTCAAATCTATGTAGATGACATTATTTTTGGCTCAACTAATGAAAAACTTTGTAAAAAGTTTGCTAAGTTGATGTAGAGTAAATATGAAATGAGCATGATGGGAGAACTAACTTATTTTCTTGGTTTGCAAATCAAGCAAGTTAAAGATGGTATTTTCATAAATCAAACCAAATATATTTCTGATTTATTAAAGAGATTTGATTTAAGTGAATGTTCTTCTGCTAAAACTCCCATGGCCACTGCAACTAGACTTGAATTAAACACTAAGGAAGCAAAAGTGGACATTTCAAGTTATAGAGGTATGGTTGGCTCATTACTTTATTTAACTGCAAGTAGGCCAGACATAATGTTTACTACATGTCTTTGTGCTAGGTTTCAAGCTGATCCTAGAGAATCTCATTTGATTGCAATAAAAAGAATATTCAGATATCTCAAAGGAACTCCAAATCTTGGAATTTGGTATCCTAGAGATTCTGGATTTGATCTAATTGGTTATTCAGATGCAGATTATGCAGGTTGCAGAATTGACAGAAAAAGCACTACAGGCTCCTGTCAATTTCTAGGAAATAAGCTTGTTTCATGGTTTAGCAAAAAGCAGAATTCAGTGTCTACATCTACTGCAGAGGCTGAATACATTGCAGCTGGAAGTTGCTGTGCACAAATATTATGGATGAGGAATCAACTACTTGACTATGGGTTCAACTTGAACAAGATTCCTATTTTCTGTGATAATACAAGTGTCATTGCTATAACAGAAAATCTTGTACAACATTCCAGAACCAAGCACATTGACATAAGGTATCACTTCATTAGGGAACATGTAATGAATGGTACAGTTGAATTACATTTTGTCCCTAGTGAAAGACAACTTGCAGACATTTTTACCAAACCATTAGATGAATCTACCTTCAATAGATTGGTCTGTGATTTAGGTATGCTTAATTATATCTAATCCTTTAAATGTCTGACAAGTTATGTATTTATATTACATGTAGCCATTGACTATGTTAAATTATTGATTCTTCAATAATCATCTGATAAATATTTTACATATCAATGGATATTATTGGAGCTGTCGACAGATAAATATATCAATTGATGATATATTTGTTTATCGATGGATAGGGGTAACTATCGACAGATAAATATATCAATCAATGATATATTTGTCTATCGATGGATAATTGTACCTGTCGATGGATAAGCAATTTATCAATCGATGACCTAGAATTTAAAGGGGTCCATGTCATCAATCGACCTGTACAAAAATCTAGCCGTTGATTACTTATTTTATCAATTGATTAAAACGTACATTCCTGTATGTATAACAATCGATTGCCAAAATTGGTAACTTTTAATTATCAATACTCTTCCAACGGTCGATTTAGTTCTATTTTGAGTAAGAAATTGGTTGGGAAATCAGTAAATATAAATAGTGAGATTAAAACTTCTTTTAATTCTTACTTGCATTTTTACTATCGATTTTTCTATCTCTTTCTCTTTCTCAATCTTCGAACTTACTCTGTATCTATCTCTTGCTAAGAACCCTAATCTACTACTGTCTATTTATTATTTCTGTTATAATTACTAACAAGTTTACCAGTTAATTCAATTATAAATCTTCAAACTCGATAATGGCATCTTCAAAGAAAGTCTCACAATCTGGATTCTACTATGAGCTCAACAACTTCGTTGCTTGCACTATGGTGGAGGAAGCCCCAACAGAATTTCATCCCCTAATGGAATTTCTAAGGAGTACGAAAATTGCAAAGGCCCTCTCAGAAGCACCAAAAATAGTGTGCAATCTAGTTGAAGAATTCTGGACAACAGCAGAAGTAGCAGATGATTTTTCTACAATCTCCTTTGAATGCAAAGGACAAAGGTATATTCTAACCACTGTGGTCTTGGGTGAGTGTTTAAATATTCCTGCAAATAATACTGAAAATGCACCCACTGACACAGATATTAGAAACATGCTTAGGGAAATCAACTATACTGCTCCTGATGGTAGTCTAGGTAGTATTGTTAGAAAGAATCTAAGAAAAGAATGGTCATATTTCTTTGATGCTTTAATAAAGTGTTTTTTTGGTAAGGTTAGTAATTTTGATGCAATAACAACAAGTATGCAACAAGTAGGGTATAGCATTTTATATGATAGATATCATAATTTAGGAAGCCTGTTACTCAATGAAATATCTGCCAAATTGGGGAATAAAATAAATAGATCTAATCATATTTATTATGCAAGATTTATTATGATTATTATTAACCACTTTGTCAAGGATATTGAGATTGACAGGAATACAGAAATTTTGGATTGCTGGACTTAAAACAAAAGGGTCTTTAAAGATTTGGTTAGGATCAATCTTCACAGCAATGTGGAATTGATCTATCCCCCTTTTGTTCAGGTATTTATCTCTACTTTAAACTCTTCTAAACCTAATTCTTCTTTGCCTTCTGTGACTATGGAGGGTGGTAGTAATGACCCCAACCCTCCTACCCAGGCCACATAACCAATCTCTAAATCCAAATCTAAGAAACCAACCTCAACAGGTTCTCAAAAACCTGGTGTTGTAAAAACCAAGAAAAGAAAAGCATCTAGTGTGGTAGATAGATTAGAGGAGGATGTAGGCGGTGAGGGAACTGGGGAACATCAAAGAACCCAGAAGGATAAGGAGAGTGAGTGTGTGCAACCTCAACCTACCCACTCCATAGTCTCCCAAAAGACTGTGGATGTTAACATGGAAAATACCACATCCCTATTGTCATTCTCTCAAAAGGATGACAATATTGAAAATAGCCCACAACCAGGGGCACAGAATCAAATTGGGGACACAAAAGCCAAAACACTAACACCATACAAAAGAAGAGAAAAGAAAGTCACCTTTGCACTTGGGGAATCACACACTGCAAAACCACAGGAAACTGTGGAGGAGCCTTCACAAAGTCTGCTTGATGCATCTCATATAAATGATGAGATGCAGCCCCATTCTCTTTCAATTCCTATCTCTTCTATTCTTCTATCCCCATCTCAAACTTCTTCAGAAAATGTTTTGATAGATTATCGAACATTTTCAGATTCTCCTTCTTTGTTTTTCAAGGAGAAGCCAACACTCTCTCCTGAATCTTCTTCTCAGAATTTTCAGGATTCTATTTCCAATATCATCTAACACATAACTTCACAAATTATCTCAACTGTTTCTTCTCCATCAATTGATGTTCCTTCATCAATTGATATCCAGCCAACGACTGATAAGCCATCGATCGATACTCAAGATCAATCGATGGGTATGCATCAATCAATGGATATCCCAAACACCACTTCAACTGATAATGTCAATACATCAATTGATGCTCAATCAATTGATGTTGCACAAACACTCTTAGGATTGAGTGAGTTGAGTGAGAGGCAGGATTGTTACCTGGCAAAAGGAGAGGAAGTGAGTAAAAACATTCCTATTTCTTCCAGGAATGAGAGTGAAACACTTGAAGGCCCTGTTGGTGTAGGTGCCCTAGAGGCAATACAATGTTTATTTTGATAAACTTTTATGTCAATTGATTATTCAATAAACATATTTATTATGACTTTAATTACTGCGATATATTTGTTAGTATAATAAATGTCCTTAGAATCATGATACATATTGTATAGTTTAGTACATGACTTGAACTTGAGATTATATAATATATCATATTCTTAAATGTCCCTAGTCGAGTATTATTATTATAGGACAATAATAATACATAAATAGACTAGTATGTTGTTTGACAGATAACCACATCTCATTGGTTATAAGTATGGGGATACTAAAGTCAACACATAGGTACATGCAGGAGTACATGGTACTGGACAGACCCACAGTGAGATTCTTCATGTTTAATAAAGTCATAAGAAAGACTCACAGTGATAATGGTGTAATGATCCTCTGACTTGAGATCATTATATTTTTATACGAGGATTAATATACTTTGACTACATTAAAAGTTACCTTTGACCGGGTAATGATAAAAGTGGACATCGGGTATATCATGAGTCGTATGAGAAATATGAATGATAGATAAAGGATTTAACCCTCCTATAATTAGGAGAGATATTATTGGCCTCTTGATTGAGTGAGACTATAAAATGCATGGTCGTGCTCAAATAATGATTTGTTTTCATAGTCTACTCATGGATCAAGTAAACCCGGATTAAATGTTGAAGAGGATGACTAAATACATGCCTCGAGTTTAATCTATAATATATATGGTTAAAAGGATTATATTACACGGAAACATTAATCACGAAAGGTTTTATCGAATCACGATTTAATTATTGTTTAATTGGGTAGCAATGATGTATTACTAGATGCCGCTCATTGTTTATAATTTTATTGGAGAATAAAATTATTGCCAATTAAATAATAGCCTATAGGGTCACACGCAAAGAGCACTTAGAGGAATAGTTAATTTAAATTATAGATTTAAATTAATTGATAATTATTTGAATTTTTATTATATTAATTAAGTGAGACTTAATTAATTAAGATAATATAAATTCAAATTAGAATTGTATTTCTGCCCATAATAATTAAGTATGACTTAGTTATTAATTAAATAATAAAATTCATTTTATTATTTTCCTAGACCTACATGGGTTAGGTTTTGCTGCTATGGGCCTGTTAACCAAACATTATAAATAGATAATGTAGGGTTAAGAGGCACAACACGTTTTTGATAGAAAAACCCTAGAAGAGGCAGCAAAGAGGCAGGAAGACAATTCAAATTATCAAAGGTTTGCTAGTACATCCACTCCGTAATCAAGATCGTGAGACGCTCTTGAAGGTGCTCGTGTGGATACCATAGAGGTGTTTTCGAGAGGAAGACACAAGTCGTGATAGCAAGGATCTCCGTTGAGTTCGTGACATTCAAGATCATAATAGGTATGATTCGATTATCACCATAATCCGTCCAATCTTATACATGATCCCGCGTTAGGGTTCCGAAATTTTTCGTTATATTTACGTTTATCCGCTGCGTTTTATGCCACGGAACCCAACAATGGTATCAGAGCTACGTGTATAAGGGACTGATTTGGTTACGTGTTTTATGTATTTGATGCATACATGCCTGTTTTGGTGACTGCCATGCCATGCTACTGCTTTGTCATAACTGCCATGCCACTGCTTATGCTACTGCCATGCCTGTTATGAAACTGCCATGCCTGTTTGATGACTGCCATGATACTGCCATGCTTCTGCTATGCTACTGCCATGCTACTGCCATGTATATTCGAATTGTTATTCATATGATGAGTAAATAGATGATGATACTAGCATGTTAATGATTTGTCATGACTGATTTATATGCCTGTTTGCGATTTGTATATTTTGCATGAGGGTCAGTTTGTTATGATACAAACTGGTGGAAAGATTATGTTGGACATGATCTGTTAACTGGGATATGATAAGTATGTATATGATACATGCTTCTGAAACTGTGTAAATTGCAGTGGGGAAAAAGGCCAACAGATATGATCTGTAATTCAGAAATTGATGATTTCTGAATAGGACTGGTCTTCGAAAATAAAAAATTTCCAAGCTGACCTGGGGGCTGCCGCCCCCGACCCCCGCTGGGGGCTGCCGGCCCAGACCCCGCCCGGGGGCTGCCGCCCCCGAACCCCCGCCCAGGGGCTGCCGCCCCCGGACCCCTGCATTATTTTTGTTGTGTACTTGAGCATGGTGCTGGTTATGGCTTTTGGACCCCTAGATTAATGGTTTTTGGTTTTGGTTTTATAAATACGACTTGCATGTCGTTTTCTTCATTCTTGTAATTGTTTAACCTCGAATGTAACTCGAGTTTTCTTATGTAAGTACATTAGTATATATTGTATTCAATTATTCCATGTAATGTACTTGAAGATTGAAGGATGATCCAAGAAGAGGAGCAAGCACCCATGGATACAAGAAGAATGAAGACATGTAATTGTATTTATATTTTACCACCATAGATTGACTTTGATCCTTTCATTAGCTCGAAAGGATCACATAGGAAAAGGGCCATAACCAAGCACGTTTACATACTGCACTTTACATATTGATGTATGAATGTATGTGTAGAGTAGAAGATGCATGCTTTAATTAGATTAATGATGTATGCATGTATTAGATACGTCACCCATGCCATGCTTGCCATGCTAAACAAGATAAAATCTTTAACGATTTAAGATTTTAAAATTAACAAACGAACGATCATGAGATTCTTGTGTTTATGAAATATGGATTTTAAAACACGGAATTAAATATGAATTTTTAATATCTAAAACTGGGATTTTCTGTCAAAAGCGGATATGCGTATTCGTAAGGCTGATGGGTTTTAAGTGTGACCACTGGTATCCTCCATCTACCTGGGAAATGAACAATTTAAGATGTCAATTTGAAATATTTGGTTCAAGGAAAAATTGAGGATCTCTTCATGATGTGATCATGATTGTCGTAAATTTTCTAAACCCCTTAACAAAATATTAAGTTTTAATCGGATGCTTTCCAATGAATGAACACTCATCGAATCCTAGATCGATTAGGGGAAAGACTGTCAGTGGCAGGGGACTCCTATCTATCGTGGTGAGATGCGACGAATATAAACGGTTATATTCGGCCGTTGTATCATTGGGTCAAACTTAACTGAGTCGTCATAATAAGGTGAAAGTAAACGGTTATATTCAACAATTATGAACTTAGAAGCATGGAGTTTGGTTAAAAATCTATTAGATAGATAAGATCAATCGTTGCTCACCAAACTATCCAAGAATTATATATGATATAATTGACAAATGTTGTCTACCTAAATAATCATTCTTAAGGACTTCCAGTGGTTGACTTAAGACATGACGAAATATGGATCTTGGCTCACTAGAAAGAATTATGGGATATACTTTCCAAATTAATAGTAAGGGCTATTGATTTGATAAAAATAGTGGGAGATATATTATGAATGTATCATAATTATTTGAACATAATAAATAACTCAGACAATCTAATGTTTATTTTGTGCTTTTATCATTGTAGATACCGAATAATGACAAACAACACAAACACACTATCCGTACGATCTGTCCTTGAGAAGGATAAGCTGACAGGAGGAAACAACTTCCTAGACTGGCAGAGGAATTTGAGGATTGTCCTCAGGCAGGAGCGCAAGCTTCATGTCATTGATATTCCTCCGGCAGGTCCCCTTCCTGAGGGCGCTACTGTTGAGGAACGAGCGGCCCACACAAAGGATGAGAATGATGCAACTAATGTTGCATGTCTTATGTTGGCAACTATGAGTGCTGAGCTTCAAAGACAACATGTGCATATGGATGCATATACTATCAATGAGCACTTGCAAAGCATGTTTGCAAGCCAAACTCGTCAAGAAAGGTTCAACACGAGCAAGTCACTCTTTAACTGCAAACAAGGGGCAAGTGAACCAGTTGGCCCACATGTTCTGAAAATGATTGGTTACATTGAGTATCTTGATACTTTGGGTTTCCCGATTGGTCCGGAAACTGGTATTGACCTAATCTTGAATTCTTTGAACAACAAATTCACTCAGTTTGTTATGAACTACAATATGAATGAATTTGACAAAACACCTACTGAATTGTTGGCTATGTTGAGAACATATGAGACCAACATGAAGACGGCTGAACCCGCTCCCATACTGATGGTGGGCAATAAAGGTAAGGCCAAAGGGAAAGGCAAGTGGAAGGGTAAGAAGAAGACAGGTTCTGATTCTACACCCAAGCCAAAGTCAGGTCCTAAACAGGCTTTAAAGCCTAAAGGTGGGGTCGCTAAGGGTGAATGTCACTACTGTAAGAAAACTGGTCACTGGAAGAGAAACTGTTCAGTTTACTTGGAGGAAGAAGAAGAGGGCTGAGCAAGCTTCTAATTCAGGTATATATGTTATAGAAGTCAATCTGTCTATTTCTACATCTTGGGTATTGGATACCGGATGTGCTTCTCACATTTGTATAAATGTGCAGGAAATGCAGAGAAGTAGGACATTGGCTAAAGGAGAAATGGACCTACGAGTTGGCAACGGAGCAAGAGTTGTTGCTTTAGCTGTAGGAACCTATTATTTATCTTTGCCCTCTGGGCTAGTTTTAGAACTGGAGAAATGTTATTACGTGCCTGCAATTCGCAGAAACATTATTTCTGTTTCTTGTTTGGACAAGAAAGGTTTTTCGTTTACAATAAAGGACAACAGTTGCTCTTTTGCTTTGAATGAATTAACCTATGGTGTTGCGCGTTTGTTTAATGGTTTATATGTTCTTGACTTAGATAATCCTGTTTGTAATATAGAAAACAAACGACTTAAAGTTAATGACTCAAATCAAACATACCTCTGGCATTGTCGTCTAGGCCATATAAATGAGAAACGCATATCCAAATTACATAAGGATGGATATTTGGATAAGTTTGATTTTGAATCATACCAAGAATGCGAATCTTGTTTGCTTGGTAAAATGACTAAAGCCCCTTTCACTGGTAAGGGTCAAAGGGCCACTGAACGTTTGGAGCTAATACATAGTGATGTATGTGGCCCAATGCGTGTGATGGCTAGAGGAGGCTACTACTACTTCATAACATTTACTGATGATTTCAGTAGATATGGATATGTATATCTTATGAAGAATAAATCCGATTCTTTTGAAAAGTTCAAAGAATACAAAGCTGAAGTAGAGAAGCAAATTGGCGGAGGTGCAAGTATTAAAATCTTACGATCTGATCGTGGAGGAGAATACTTGAGCACTGAATTTAAAGATTATTTAAAGGAGTGTGGTATTGTATCACAACTCACTCCGCCAGGTACACCTCAATGGAATGGAGTTTCAGAGAGGAGAAATCGCACATTGTTGGACATGGTGCGATCGATGATGAGTCATGCAGATCTTCCAATTAGTTTCTGGGGTTATGCTCTAGAAACAGCGGCTTTCACACTTAACCGTGTTCCTACTAAGAAGGTTCAAAAGACTCCATATGAGATATGGGAGAAGAAATGGTCAGGCATGAGCTTTATGAAAGTTTGGGGATGCAAGGCGTTTGTGAAGCGTCAAGTATCTGACAAGCTTGGACCTAAATCTGAAGAGTGCAATTTTGTGGGATACCCTAAGGAAACAAAGGCGTACTATTTCTATAGTCCTACTGAGCAGAAAGTGTTCATTGCTCGAGATGCTGTTTTCATGGAAAGAGATTTTGTTTCCAAAAGAAACAGTGGGAGAACTATAGACCTCGATGAAGATCGAGAACCACAAAATAGCATTGAACCTGAAGTGGAACAAGAGCAGGATAATGATAATGCTCAACAAACACAGGTTGTTCGTAGAACTGGTAGAATTCGCCATGAGCCAGAGAGATATGGATTTCTCTTGACTCAATGTGGTGATTTGATGCTCATAGACGAAGATGAGCCTCTCACATACCAAGATGCTACGAACAGTCCAGACTCTAAGAGATGGCTAGAAGCCATGAAATCTGAGATGGATTCCATGTACGAAAACCGAGTATGGACCTTGGTTGATCCACCTGAAGGGGTAAAACCCATAGGGTGCAAATGGGTTTTCAAGAAGAAAACTGACATGGATGGAAATGTTCAGACCTATAAAGCAAGGCTGGTTGCAAAAGGTTTCAGACAAATTCATGGTATTGACTATGATGAGACTTTCTCACCAGTGGCTATGGTCAAGTCTATAAGGATTTTGCTTGCTATTGCAGCATTCCATGATTATGAAATCTGGCAAATGGATGTCAAAACAGCCTTCCTTAACGGAATCCTTGAAGAGGATGTGGAAGTGTACATGACACAACCTGAAGGTTTTGTCGATCCAAGGAATGTTAGCAAGGTATGTAAATTACGTCGATCCATTTATGGATTGAAGCAAGCCTCTAGGAGATGAAATATCCGTTTTGATGAAACAGTCAAGGAGTATGGCTTTGTTCAAAACGAAGATGAACCTTGTGTTTACAAGAAGGTTAGTGGGAGCCATGTGGCATTCATAGTACTATATGTTGATGATATACTACTAATGGGGAATGACATACCTTCTCTCAAGGCTGTTAAGATTTGGTTAGGGAGCAACTTCTCTATGAAAGACTTAGGAGAAGCATCCTACATTCTAGGAATGAGGATCTATAGGGATAGATCTAGAAGGATGATCGGTCTAAGTCAGAGTACATACATCGAAAAGGTTTTGCATCGTTTTGGTATGCAAAATGCAAAAAGGGGATATGTCCCCGTATCTCAAGGGATAACGATCTCTAAAGATCAGTGTCCAAAATCATTGGATGACAAGGACCGCATGAGTAAGGTTCCATATGCCTCAGCAATTGGATCCATCATGTATGCAATGGTATGTACTCGCCCAGATGTTTCGTATGCTTTAAGCATGACGAGCAGATACCAATCTAATCCAGGTGAAGGTCACTGGACGGCTGTCAAGAATATTCTAAAGTACTTGAAAAGGACTAAAGATTCATTCTTGGTGTATGGAGGAGAGGAGAAACTGGTTGTAAAAGGTTACACCGATGCAAGTTTCCAAACAGACAGGGATGATACTGTATCACAGTCTGGTTTTGTGTTTTGTCTAAACGGAGGTGCTGTGAGTTGGAAGAGTTCAAAGCAAGAAACAGTAGCTGATTCTACAATGGAGGCTGAGTACATTGCAGCTTGTGAAGCGGCTAAGGTAGCTGTTTGGATTCGAAAATTCATTAATGATTTGGGAGTGGTTCCATCGATCGCAGATCCCATTGATCTATACTGCGATAATAATGGAGCCATTGCACAGGCTAAAGAACCTAGAGCTCACTCCCGAACCAAACACATACTCAGGAGATATCACCTCATTCGAGAGATTAATGAAAGGGGTGACATACACATATGTAAAGTGCACACAAATGATAACATTGCAGACCCACTGACCAAAGGCTTATCGCAGAAGAAGCACGACGGTCACACTAGTTCCATGGGTATTAGATACATGGGTGATTGGCTCTAGTGCAAGTGGGAGATTGTTGGTGTAGGTGCCCTAGAGGCAATACAATGTTTATTTTGATAAACCTTTATGTCAATTCAATAAACATATTTATTATGACTTTAATTACTGCGATATATTTGTTAGCATAATAAATGTCCTTAGAATCATGATACATATTGTATAGTTTAGTACATGACTTGAACTTGAGATTATATAATATATCATATTCTTAAATGTCCCTAGTCGAGTATTATTATTATAGGACAATAATAATACATAAATAGACTAGTATGTTGTTTGACAGATAACCACATCTCATTGGTTATAAGTATGGGGATACTAAAGTCAACACATAGGTACATGCAGGAGTACATGGTACTGGACAGACCCACAGTGAGATTCTTCATGTTTAATAAAGTCATAAGAAAGACTCACAGTGATAATGGTGTAATGATCCTCTGACTTGAGATCATTATATTTTTATACGAGGATTAATATACTTTGACTACATTAAAAGTTACCTTTGACCGGGTAATGATAAAAGTGGACATCGGGTATATCATGAGTCGTATGAGAAATATGAATGATAGATAAAGGATTTAACCCTCCTATAATTAGGAGAGATATTATTGGCCTCTTGATTGAGTGAGACTATAAAATGCATGGCCGTGCTCAAATAATGATTTGTTTTCATAGTCTACTCATGGATCAAGTAAACCCGGATTAAATGTTGAAGAGGATGACTAAATACATGCCTCGAGTTTAATCTATAATATATATGGTTAAAAGGATTATATTACACGGAAACATTAATCACGAAAGGTTTTATCGAATCACGATTTAATTATTGTTTAATTGGGTAGCAATGATGTATTACTAGATGCCGCTCATTGTTTATAATTTTATTGGAGAATAAAATTATTGTCAATTAAATAATAGCCTATAGGGTCACACGCAAAGAGCACTTAGAGGAATAGTTAATTTAAATTATAGATTTAAATTAATTGATAATTATTTGAATTTTTATTATATTAATTAAGTGAGACTTAATTAATTAAGATAATATAAATTCAAATTAGAATTGTATTTCTGCCCATAATAATTAAGTATGACTTAGTTATTAATTAAATAATAAAATTCGTTTTATTATTTTCCTAGACCTACATGGGTTAGGTTTTGCTGCTATGGGCCTGTTAACCAAACATTATAAATAGATAATGTAGGGTTAAGAGGCACAACACGTTTTTTTGATAGAAAAACCCTAGAAGAGGCAGCAAAGAGGCAGGAAGACAATTCGAATTATCAAAGGTTTGCTAGTACATCCACTCCGTAATCAAGATCGTGAGACGCTCTTGAAGGTGCTCGTGTGGATACCATAGAGGTGTTTTCGAGAGGAAGACACAAGTCGTGATAGCAAGGATCTCCGTTGAGTTCGTGACATTCAAGATCGTAATAGGTATGATTCGATTATCACCATAATCCGTCCAATCTTATACATGATCCCGCGTTAGGGTTCCGAAATTTTTCGTTATATTTACGTTTATCCGCTGCGTTTTATGCCACGGAACCCAACAGGCCCCACCTTAGTAGGTGCAAAAGAAATGAGTGAGGGAGAGGTGAGATTCCAGGATGAGATCCTGATGCAAAATAGAGAGATGAATGAAAGTGATAAAAACATTCTACTTTTTGCACAGGAATTGGAAATTGAAATGATGGAAGAAGAAGGAGTAAAGGAGATAGGGGGAGCAAATAATGCTGAAGCTAGTGGGAGTGGAATTGCTAAAGACTTTGAAGAGGAAATAGATGCTGGTGAATTGGATCCAAAGAATTTCATTCATCCTGATCCACAATATCAAGGGTTGACTACTTCAAGTAACAGGAATGCAGAACAACTCTTGGGCATTGATCATACAGATCAAAGGACCAGGAATCTGAAGGAAAGCATTGCCAATACAACAGACACTTGTTATATGGCACCTGAAGAGTTGGAGAGTGATTCTGATGAAGAGCCATGGATGAGCACTATTGATGGTTCCTTAGAAGCTGCTGAGACTGAAATTCTCTCTCAATATAGAAGAACAATGGTGGAAGGAGAAATTGAAGATCCTACTCAAAGGAGAATTGCTCACTATATGAGAGAATCAATGAAAATTCAAAAGATGACAGTAACAGGAGTAAGGAGGGAACTGGAGAGGATTAAGGACTCTATCTCATCTAACAAGGATGCAATGGACAGGAGATTGGATGAAAAGTTACCATTCAACACCATGAATAGCATCAAAGACAAGCTTTTCAAAGAATCCAAAAATTTTACATCTTTGGAGACACGAGTAGGTTCTCTAGAAAAGAAGATGGATGATATTATTAGAGGTCAAAATCTTCATGCTTCCATTCTTCAAAGGTTTCTTGACAGACTTCCACCCCTCCCTCCAATTGATGATAACAAAAAGGGGGAGAATACAAAGAAGAAGGATGATGATGGTGACGATGGCAAAGGCAGTGGAAGTGGTGGAATAGGTGGTTCTGGTATGAATAAGAATAAGTCAAGTGGCATTGGTGGTTCTGCACCCAGAAGAGATAAAAGCAGAAGTAACATGGACAATCAATCTTCAAAGAAATCTAAGTCATCTAATTCTCCAAAAGATAATTTAGAACAGAAAAAGAAAGATTACAAGAAGTTTGATGATGATTTTGAAGCTAGGAGAATTTCTAGGGAGAAAGAAACTCAATCAATGATTGAGAGAGAAAAGAAAATAATTGAAGATCTAAGGAGAAGCACTGAGTTAGTAACAGAGGCAGTAGAAAAAGGAGACTTGGATGAGTTCATTGCTCAAACAAGAAAAATAAATGAAGATGCACAAAAGGCTGCCAAGGAAAGAAACTCAAATACAGAAGCTTTTCTTCAATTGGATATTGAAGCTCTTAAAGAAAAGAAGAAAGGGAAAGCAATAGTGATTGAAGAAGAGAAGAAGAAAGAGACTGAACCAGTAAGTCAAAAGCTACTTCAAGGAGCCATCACTACAGGAATCTCAGATGCCTCAAGGAGAGAAAGGGAGAATGAAGAGATTGCTAGACAGATGGAAATGCAATGGCATTTGGAAGAAGAGCTACAGGTAGAGCAACCTTTGAGAAAAAGGAGAAAAGTTTCTATGGCCAAGAAAAGGTCAAGTTCTACTCAAGAAATAGTGGTTCACGAAAACCTCCAGGGTCAACAAGAAGAAATCAAGGAGGAGGTCACAATTGAAGGTTATGATTTGAAGGGAATACCAGTAATCAATGAAAAAGGATTAATTGGAGTAAGGACTCACCCTGCAACCTCTAACCATGAAGAATCAATGAGGTTGAAGTATGAAAATGGAGTGAAAACAATCTATTCATTGAAGGTGATAATGAAGCAAAGCTACAATGTTTTAAAGACTATTCTTCCTCTACTCAACAGAAAGTACAAACTCAACACAACAATTGCTCAGGAGATACAACAACAAATTTCAAGGTTAAGAAGATCCAAGGCAGAAGCTGAACCTGATTCACCTCTAAAGCTATGGAAGTCACAGGTCAAAAAGGTGGTGTTGGAGCCAAAGTATGCTATGATTTTTACAGATATAGAGGGCAACACAAAGTTCTTTGATATCTGCAAATATCTGGACAAAATCACAGATGAAGAAATACACTACCTTATGAGGCAACTTGGAGAAACTGACAGGGATGAAGCAATATTGAGAAGTTCTTTCATGAGGCAACTAAAGGAAAATGCTGAGAAAAGGAGGAAGAGGAACTAAATTAAATTATGAAGACATTGAAGCTGCTTGCAGGAGTTATCTATCAATCTGGTACTTCCAAAATTAATGTGCCAATTAAGTTTCTTGATTCTATCTAAATGTAAATTTTTTTAAGGGTTTTTGTTATCATCAAGTAGATTTATGCCTGTTAATAACACAGACACAAATAGGGGGAGATTGTTAGGAATCTACATGAGATTTGATGATAACATTAATCTTAGAATCATAGAAATTTTATTTGTTGTAACTGATCAATTGATATGAAAGTTATAAATATCAATTGATCAGGAAACCATTTATCAGTTGAAGTGTTTATTTGAATCAACTGATAATTTGGATTGTAGCATAGGTGTACTTAGTCTATTTCAATCGATAAGGTGTAAATCAATTGATATTTTGTTCATCAATTGATGTTAGAGTCGATTGATATGCATCATCAATTGATGTGTAAATTAAACTGTTAAATTGTAATTATGTGAAGAAAGGAAATTGCACAAGTGAAGGATGATTAATTGATATTGAAGCATCGATGGATGAAGGATCAATCGAAGAAGCCAAGTCAAGCATTGAAGACCATCAACTGATGTGAAGACCCATCGACTGATATATCGATTGATAACATCTATCAATCGATAAGACATCTTTTATCAGTCGATGGATATAAAGATCAATCGAAGTAGTACATCAGTTGATGGATTAAAGAATGGATCAATTGATATGCTTAACAGCAAATTATCAATTGAGTGTGACAACACAGAAAGAATATATGTTGAAGATCCAGAGAACAAAAAGCACACCTATGGAACACAGTCTAGAGTGACTGTGAAGACTCAATCAGAAGCTGTCTTTCAAACCTTTTTGTAAAATAGAAAAAGGTAAAAGGAAGGCAGGTAGAAACAATCCTAGTATAGGAATTGTAAAAGAACACTTGTGGTATATAAACAAGTGCAGTAGCATTATTAGAAAATATACAAGTTAGACATATTTCTTAATCAACTGTTCAAGCTTGAGAGCACTTGTGTAAGAACAGTTGATTTGTTTTCTAATCTTGTAAAAACGAAGCTAGGTTTCTTCTAACCTAGGAGCATTGAGCAAAAATATATATTGATGGAAAAACCAATCCATCAATAATTTTAAATCTCTTTGTTCAGTTTTATTTTTCAGCATTAATTTGTTCGAACTTATTCTCTTATTCTTTCAATCATCAAGAACAAATATTAGAACACACAAAAAGTTTTAATATTTGTATTCAACCCCCCCTTCTACAAATATTGACATTGTTCTAAGGAATAACAGTAGTCGGTCGTTATTTGGGTCGAATAGTTAGTATTGAGCATAATTTTTTAAAAATTAATTTTCTAACTAAAAAAATCACAAATTAATCTACTAACTAATACACATCTCTAAATAAAATATATAAATATTATTTTATAGAACATTAATCTTCTAACTAAAACACATCTCAAATTAATTTTCTAACTAATACAAATCTATAAACAAAACACATAAATATTATCTAAATATTATTAATCTTTTCACTAAAACATATACCACATTAATTTTTTAACTAACACACGTTTTTAAATAAAACACGCAAAAATTATTTTATTAAAATACAAATACAAAAGTATATGAATTTTTTTATAAAAAATATATGTATAATATTAAATAAAGTTAAAATTATTATTATATAAATTTAAATTCAAGTCGTATAAAGAAAATATTAAAATAAAATTTATTTAAAATATTAAAATAATTCAATCCGTGCATCGCATAATAATATTATAAATGAGTAAGTTAATATATTTGGTAACGGTACGAGGATCCGGCGGCCAACGGTACGAGCTATAGGCCTGTAATCCAATCCAATTCCCCTTTGCGCACACACATAGACGCAACAAGTACTTAATGATTCTCTGTTCGGTAATTAGCGGTTAGCTGTTAAAGGATTAAACTAGCTGTTTTGATTAACTAACTGAAGTAGCTATTTTTACTAGCGCATTGAATTAGTTGTTTCGTATTAATGTAATTATTTTGTACTTTAATTAGGTACATGTCAATCCTTTAATTAAAAAACTCTATAAAATAGTTTTTTGAAAATTAACTTTTTGAGTCAAACCGCTATTTCAACTCGTTAACTACCGAACACCGATTATAAATGATTCTAGTGCTCAAAGCTCTCCCTTATTATTGAGAAATGGCCTAAAATGACACATTTTTATAAAATAATACCCAAATGTCACTTATGGATAATATGATCCTATATGTCACTCCAAGACCCAAGATAGTGTAGAGTTTTGCTCTTCATGTATTTTGAGTTCAAATTTTGAGGTTTCAAATACATATTTTTTAATTAATATGTTTTAAAATTAAACATATATCATAATTCAACGATTTTTAATATTTTAGGGTTCAATAAGTCATAATTTGGATTTTAAAAATATTTAAAAAATTGCTTAAAACTCAACTTAAAGTAGCGTTTTACCCTAAAACTCAATTTAAAATAACTTTTTGCCCTAAAACCCAACTTAAAGTAGCATTTTAGCCGGTGAAACATAACTTTAAGTCATGTTTGACCAAAAAAATGAAAAAAAATTCAAACACGACACGATCTTACATTTTCAATAAAACTCAGCTTTATGTAATGTTTTGAAATGACATTTTGAATCATTTCGTCCTGTTATACCATTTTGGGACACCGACGCATAGTGCCGTTACCCCTTGTTATTTTCCCAACCCTCTTGCTTCCGAACAGGATATATAAAAAAGCAAAGAGAGAGAGACAGAGTAATATACTATCAATTGAGCTGCTAATACGAGGGAATATCCCCTTTTAATCTGTCAGATAATACCTCCCCCTCTCTCTTCGTGTATATATATACAGTACACGCTTGATTTGTGTCGTCGTCCATTCATTATCATAATCATAATCATCTTGCATCTCTTTGTGTGCGGTGGTGCCTGTCTTTATCTGGACTGGCATTGCCCTTCATCTTCACCCCCTCCCTCGTTACAATTCAATTCAGACGCAGAGAGAGTAGAGAAAGAGAGTGTGTAGAGAGATTGAGAGAGAGTGTGTGCAGGGAGATTAGAGAGACAGAGAGAGAGATTAAATTCAATTCACCCCTTCCCTTGCTACAATTCAATTCAATACAGAGAGAGTAGAGAGATAGAGAGATAGAGAGAGAGAGAGAGAGAGTGAGAGAGATTATAGAGACAGATAGAGAGCGAGAGTGTGCAGAGAGATTGAGAGAGATTAGAGAGACAGAGAGAGAGATAAAGAGAGATGTCGATACCAGAGGAGCCAGATCAAGTAATCAAACAAAGAGATGGATCCGTATTGGGGAAAAAAACTATACTTAAAAGCGACCATTTCCCTGGCTGTCACAAAAAACATTTATCCCCTCAAATTGACGGTGCCCCCAATTTCCGTCAGGTACACTGCATTCTCACATTTCACTACCATTTCTTCGTTTTTATTGATTTCTGTTTTGCTCTATTATTCTCGGCTTCCAGTTACACATATTACATTCCTCTATTTACGACTTACTTGCTCGTCTTTCTTATACTTGACTATTATTAGGCAGAATCATTTCATGTTTACGGTGTTGCAATTCCAACAACTGATGGAATCAGAAACCTTCTTGACCATATCGGGGCTCAAAGGAATGGGAAGCTAACACAAGTTCTCTGGATTAATCTTCGCGAGGAACCGGTATATCCCATTGCTTTTTATGAAGAAACTGTCAAGAAAGTGGATGCTAGCCATATGTATAGACAAGGCACACATGTAGGAAATAATTGCAAACATCTGTCTACTTTAGGCGTAATTATAAGATTTGAAGACATGGTACAAATTTGCCGTGTTGCTATGCACATTTCCCATTTATATCATCTACTAATGACATGACACAGTGAAATCCAGCTCAATGCCGTTAACGAAAAGACTTATTCTAGTTATTCTAGTGATTAAAATGTCATGTACCATCCATATTACAGATTACGTGATTGATTCCTGTCTTTCACATTACTTTTATGCAATGATTTGAAATTTCTGTAACCATTGTACTCTCCATTATAGTTTCAATGTAACAGAGGAGATGCGTATGC
Organism: Oenanthe sinensis; assembly: GCA_028671895.1. Lineage (NCBI taxonomy): Eukaryota > Viridiplantae > Streptophyta > Magnoliopsida > Apiales > Apiaceae > Oenanthe > Oenanthe sinensis. The sequence continues at coordinate 44,335,840 of CM053803.1, forward strand.
ATTTCATATAACATTTCCACCTTCTTGTACTCAAGCATTTAGAATTACATCATCAAAATAAAGAAACTGGTTGGAAGTAGCCTTGAATAATCATTCCTAAAGACAATCAATAGAAAACTGTCATTAGTACAAAATACCAGCCAGTGACTAAAAGCTAAGGTAATGATAATAATAAAGCGTATAAATTATTTAAATTAGATTATGAGGCCATATGGATGGTTATGTATCAAGTCAATTGTGGTACATGTCAATCTTTTATAAATAAAAAATGCTTACAAACTTCTTAGAATTAGAACTAAAGTATTAACAAAAATGAACCTTATTAGTTTTGGGAAGAGGCAAATGTTACATATAGCCTAACCTGTTACTACCCTCACTACCCAACATTGGCCAAAAATTGAGTTTTTTTTTTTGACAACCTCGATTTAGTTTCTTTTGAGGAACTTCTAATCCAAAATTACTTTTATATTACTCAATATATTTCTTTATTCGTATTACAGGTGGTGTATATTAATGGTCGCCCCTTCGTATTGCGTGATGTGGAAAGACCCTTCTCCAATCTGGAACACACGGTGTGTTATTAACTAGAAAGATTAACTCTTGAGTTGTGTTAGTTATCATATATTATTGGATGCTCAATCCTATTGTGTAAGCCTCATTAAAGATGTGGAATGCTTTTGTTACTTTAGATTTTATTTGAGTTGTCTAATGTTATCAGTTCTAGTTGTTTGATTGATCTTTCTGTTTTGTACATTAAGACTTATGAGGCACTGAGGTAGGTATCCCGGATTTTTCTACCAAGTAGGCAAGTGTTTAAAATCATATGTTCTTCTTGGAAGTAATCTGGCATCTAAAACTTTGCACATTTGTTTCCCTCACTAATCAATGATGCAGATCGACAAGAGGATCAGTTACAACTATTATTAAATACATCATGTGGGTACATTTAAAAAACATGTTTTTTGACTTAATTATTACTATGATGTTAGCCATATAGTATTAGGATGTCATGCAAAAAAAACCTATATTCTAGATGTTTATTGTAGACCATAACATAGTTTACAACATAACCCATTGGTGAGGAATAAAAAATGTGCAAATCCAGTTATATGCTACTGAGTAGTGAGTACCTTGTCTTGATATTAGCAATGTCATTTCAATATTTCAAAATTTTAGAATTCCTAACTGTAACCTTTTAAATTAATTTTAAATTTCATATTGAGTAGGGTATTAACAGGTTTAGGCTTGAACAAATGGAGGATCGGCTTAGGGAAGATATCCTGCAAGAAGCGTCAAGGTTTTTACAAGTGATCTTTCTTGTTTCTGTGGTTTCATTAAGCTGTCCAGATTTTGTTGTTACTTCTTTGGTCAACAATTATATGCTTTGATTGGACATTAATTATATATGCTTTAATTCTTTTCTTGTTTCCATATTGAACCAAATAGATATGGAAATATGATCCTCGTAACTGATGAGCTACCAGATGGTCAAATGGTAGATCAGTGGGAGCCTGTGACACGTGAATCTGTGAAAACACCGTTGGAGGTAGAACATGACTTAATTTTTATTCTTATTTTGATGGTCTAATTTGTCTTACATTTATGTATTAATAATAAGGAATCATTATCACACTTCTTAAATGACCAATTGTAACTGATATTTTATGTAGGTCTATCTGGAACTTCAGAACAGAAGTTATATGGTTGATTATGAGCGTGTTCCTATTACAGATGAGAAATCACCAAAGGAGCAGGATTTTGATATTCTGGTGTGTTGCTTGTTTAATCTCGAGATCATTTGTTATTAAATGAAGTTCTAATTATTCTTTTGCCCTAATTACTCTGTTAATTCATCAAAGAGATGATACAAGTCTACATGGACAATTTAGGATATTAACTTATTGGTTGACATTGGAACTAACGTAGGGGTGCAGTAGCAACTCAGTTGTTGCTATTTCATTCAGTTCTCACAATCATGTACTTTGAATAATCACTTAGTAGGAGAGCAGGATATTTTTTCTGGTTTTGATCACTTGGGCAAGTCTGTGATTTATGGTTATTTCTAGTTGTGAAAATTTCTTATGATATGGGAACATGGGATGGTAATATGACCCAGATCCAGAACATGTAAGAGTAGGTCCAATGCTAGTGCTCAAATACATATAGCTATTGCTATATTATGAAATCAAAAAGTGATTTTTGTGCTAAAATAGAACTTGTAGGCCAATGGATACTTATAAAATGGCATAGCTACTTTTTAACCACCTAAACTTTATATGCCCAATTATGTTTGTCAACATTGCTTTAAACAAGCGTTATGACCGTATTACATACACTTTATTCAAATAAATTTATGAAACTATCATTTTTATAATGATATGTTAATGAAAATATAAAATTTCATCATATATGAAAATAACACATATTAACTCATAACTATAGTATTAATATCAAATATTCATAATTTATTAGATTCTTATATTTACAAAAAAAAATATGAGATTTATATGCTCGTGTTTCATATTTTTTACTATAAAATTTAATAATTAATACAAATAAAAGTATATCTTAATTTGAATGTATTGTAATTATTTTGTATATAAAAATAAATACATTTAATTTAATAAATAAAAAAATATCTATCATATATCAAATACAATAATTACATACATAATTATAATAAGATATATCCATTTGATTGTTTATTTAATAATAAATTTTAAATTATAATTAAATATGGATGATACATGATATTTACCTGAAAATTCTATATTAATTTTGTATTCTTAATGTTTCTTACGCAATTATAGATGATAATATAACTCTATGTACTATTAAATTATGCTATGATATTGATTAATTTTTGTTAATTATTAAATAAAATTCGATTATGATTTATTGATTTGCGGCTATCATCAACCTTTTGGTTGATGTCTTGATGATAAGACCCTTTTTATTGTTTTTTAGTTTTATTCTTATTCAATAATTCTCCTCTTTATTTAGAGTCTTTCTGCCCATTTATTGGGTGTTCTCTACTCAAAATTTGGGTTTTGTTCTCTCTGTGTGAGAGAGTTTGGCTTGCTTTGCTTTAATGTTCAGTCAGATTTGTAGGGTATTCGATATATTGATTCATTGAGAATGATTCGTATGGGATTGCAACTCTGCTTAACTTTTCGAATACGTTTTGACAAAGTGACAAACCATATATATATATATCACACAATTACAACAAATCGTTAGACTGTCACTTGAAAAAACATATATATTTTAGGGATGTGAGCGTGGATACGCCATAGTTAAAAAGCTATTTAGTGATCGTGGTTTCGATGAAGAAAACTTTGATTCGGATCTTTGTTATGTGTTCGTTAAATTTTAATTATTTTTGTAGATGTCGTATGACCTTTTAATCATTGAATTATATTATGATAAAGAAAAGTGTTTAGATAACTTGTGGCATTTCATTTTTTCTTATTTACTTGATTAGTTTTCGGGCATATGCCCTTTTAATTCAATTCTAAATTAATTTTAGATATATATTAATGGTGAATATGAAGTTATTTATAAAAGAGAACAAATATGATTAATTATATATAATATTTTAATATAATTATATTATAACTTTTTAGGTACAATTATTTATGTTATTAATTAATAGTATTATAGTTCGACGTGATTAATATAATTATATTTCATATTTTTTTTCAGACTGTTTAATTGAGTCTTTTAACCGGGGAAGAGGGAGGAGAATTAGTGGAGGGAGAGATATACATGTCAAACTTGAAAAATAATTGCGTAAATGACCAAATTGCCCTTTTGCATAATTATAAGTAACTTAACCTAGGCTTAACTAAGGGATATGGTTGAGAAATTATATATATATATATATATATATATATATATTCATTTTCCTCCATTTTCCCACTTGCATTCCTATGTGGCAGTTATAGCAACATCATTCTATATTTAGCATCAAGTAGTATTTTGCTATTTTACATCCATGTTTAGCATTGCATTAGAGTGGTATGTTCAGTTTATGTGCAAATTATAAATATAGAATCACTTATAGCACTGCATTGGACCTGCTCTAAGATGCTATTCTTGAATAAATTTTAGCGCCCATTGGCGATAAGGCAATGAGGTATATAGTGATGAACAAAGAGAGATTAAGAAATTTTAGGTAACTGGTGGCTGTAAGTGTCACACTTTCTTAAAGGTGTGAAACATGTCTTGAAAGTTTAACTAAAGATATTACTAACCTGCTACTCTTAATCGCCTATAGAATAGCAGGCAGGGGCGGGATGTATTCTCTCCTTGAAAACAGTATTGAAATCTTGAGTCTGTAATGTTTGGAATTACTGTTTGTGGCAAACCAAGTGCAAATGACTAAGGCACCGTTTGTCTGGACTTATAAGCAGCTTATAAGCTGAAAAAGTTGGTATATATGTACTTTTTCTGAAAATAAGTAACTTATTTTCAAATTTGAAAATAAGATTTGGTCTTAAATTTCTAAAATAAATATTAATTTTCAAAAAAAAATATGAAAATACTTTTTTAAAAAAAGTAACTTATTACTTATAAGCTAAGCCAAACACCCCCTAAAACTATGCTTATTGGTAGTAGAATACTAGAATTTGTGTTAAAATTAAACAACAATGATATAGATAAAGAGTGCAAGAGGTGGGATAGATGTGAGGAAAATCACGGTACAAAAGATGAAAGATCTCATCAAATCTATTAAAATGTTACTTTATATACTGCAAATTCATATTGTCGTCTTAATTTGTTTTATAAAACCACAAGCTACTATACCAAGCTTACCTGCTAATCTTCTCCTTTCACATGTGTAGTACATGTTATTTATTAAAATTTTCTTTTTGTCAGGATTAATTAAAATTGTGATTTCCTTTTCATCAATATAAATGTGGTTGGTCTTGTTATGAGTTGTAGACCTTTTTTAAAAGTATTATTTAGGAGTATTCGTTGTAAAAAAAACTATATGTTTCAACTAGTATTTCACCCACAGTGCAGATCAGACCACTAATAGGTCAAAAGCTACAATGATTTGCAGAAACTAATGTTCTTATAATATGTTCCTGTGTGCATATATATATATTGCTCATTTAAAATTTTAATTTCCTATATATATATATGTATGTATTTATATGTGTGTATATATATAGCATCCCAAGAATTTCAACAACACATCTCAGATTTTTCACCTGTCCAACTGTCGTTTTGTTTCTCTTGTAATTTTAGGTTCATAGAATTTCACAAGCTAATATAGAGACACAGATAATTTTTAATTGTCAAATGGGACGTGGAAGAACGACAACTGGGATGGTGATTGCTACATTGATTTACCTTAATCGGATTGGATCTTTTGGTAGTCATCTTCTCACTTATGCTATTTTTATACATGTTTTTAATATGATTTCAATTCATATGCTTTGCAGGGCCATAAATGTTTTCTATAGTCCTAATCCTAGAACTGTAGGTTTTAGTAGTATTTAGAATCATGATCGTGCAGTATGTTGAAAATTTGTTTCTGTCACAAAACTGGAATAAGTCGGCGAATCAAGTTTAGGATAGCAGTTAGAGTATCGTCTCCGCATAGAAGGAACGAATCAATTTATATTACTGATATCATAATTTTATACAAGTATATGATTTTTGTTTTCCTTTTTGAAATACTAAATTTTAAATTTAATTAAATTAAATTTCAAAACAATTAATAGTGTGATATTATGTAACGAAAAGATGCTCCAAGAGTTAGACTTCATCTAGTTTTACAATCGTTTCAATTATTACATAATTGCTCCAGATTCCTAGATAAATTATAGTGGCCAACAATCATCTTTTACGTCACTCCCATAAATAATAAAATAATATTTTTCTGACTGTTAAGCACCAAAATAATAAATCTTACAATTCAAATTTAATGTTCCCATTAAGTTCTTATATAATCTCTACTATGTTATTTACTAATGTTGTAATTGTATAGTCAACCTCCCGATATAAAGTCTCTAAATTCGATTACACGATAATTACTCTTTTAATTTTATGAAACCAATTATGATAATATAATGAGGCAAGAATTAATGGCAATTTGATATTTCATTCATGATAAAATAATGACTTATTAAATATGGTATCAAAGTTAACTTCAACAAAATAGGACAAGATAACAAAGATATATTAACTCATATTTTGTAGATCTTTTTTGGTTGTTAGGTCCGCAAGTGAAAGTATGAACGATTTGATCCAAATAACTAACAATTATATATATATATATGTAGGTCAATATATATAAATTTATAATTGAAATTTTACATATAAACGCTATGTATATGGACATCACGGTAATAGCATTGCTGTTACAATTTTCCTTCAAGTAACCTGTATGTTTATATGTATTTAATATTGTAGTGATTATTACAACAACCTATTGCAAGCACCAAAGATAGGCGAATTGTTCCAGATAACCAAAAAATTATATCATCATAGACAGTTTAGAATTTAAAATGAAATATTTTACAGAGTCACTTAATTCTTACAGAAAACTTGGCTTTAGGGTAGTTCTGAAATAAATATATCTCGCAGAACCAAATGAAAGCCTAGCTTCACAAGCTAGTTATAGATTTGTAATACTTACTCTGCTGAGCAAGTGACTTTTCACCCTGGTAACAAAAATTTTTTTGAGGAACTGAATGTCATTTACATCATTATTGTTGATATGAAAGAGAACTAAGGTCTAACGTCAACACATATTTCTTTTGTATATGCATAAGATAAAGAAAGAAACATGTGAAATTTAATAAAATTTTATAGCATAGTAATTCTCCTTTTACTTGAATAAAAGAGGAACGGTTAAATTTTGAACAAGTAACAGTATATGACTCATTTGGCAATCCACTGAAAGTTCAATGGATCCATTTTTTCTTGTGAAATCCAATGTTATTCATTTATATTACTAGTATTACATAAACATTCAAAATGATGGAAAAACATTGGACTCGGTGGATCTACTTATAAATGTTTGACAGTTGGACTCAGTGGATCTGCTTATATGATCTGAAAAAATGTTTGATTTTATGAAACTGCAAAAAGACTGTACAGAGATCTTATTTGAATGATGTGAAAGATACTATCTACTTTGTAAAAATAAAAAGAACCTTTATTTTTTACCATGATGAGTATTCGAGTTCCATGATTTGGAAGAGAATAAAAAAAATTGCATAGAGGTAGTAAAAACTGGGAAATGACTTGTTAGCTATGGATTTTGAAAAGTTTTGTATTAAGCGTTACTTTCGAGAATATTACAAGAACCTGAACATTGGAAATGACAAAGATTGCTCTTAAATGCTGTTTCTCCCTTTATTTTTGTGATTTGGATTCCTTAGAGGAATATTTTGGTCGGTAATCCCCTAAAATTTGTCTCTAAACCTGATTTCGTAAATATTCAGCTGTACGGACCAATAAAAGTAAGTGTTTTTCTTTTCTTTTCTTTTTTGTGGGTAGGTGGTTTTTTTTTTTTTTTTTGGGGGGGGGGGATAGAAACTAAAACGCCCATCTGCATGATGGCAAATAAATAAATCACAAGTGGTGATCAAAATTAATCACTCCTTTAACATTACCAAAAAGCTTTAGTATTCATTAGTATATGCTGGAGACATCTCTGATTCATTTGTTTCTAAGGTATCCCAAGGACAAGTTCGCTTGGAAAAATTTCTGACTATGGTTCTAATGTTGCTGACAAGATGCCAAATTCAGAGGAGGCAGTATCTAGAGGAGAATATACAGTAATTAGAAGTTTAATACGGGTTTTGGAGGTTCGAAGGAGTTTCTCTTAATTATCTAAGTCTAGAATTTAGAAAACAATCTAATATCTGTATTTGTTTGAAAAATGTGTCAGGGTGGTGTTGAAGGAAAAAGGCACGTGGACGAAGTCATTGACAAATGCTCCTCTATGCAGGTAATTAGTTCTCTTTGTCTTGATCTACTTAGCTGTTACTCAAGTTCTTATGTGGTTTCATGCAAGTTTCCCATTTCTATTCTGTTGAGACTTGGAGCACAACTTTTTGGAACAGTGGTTATGCCTAAATTTCTTCTTCCTAGATCTTACTTGAGTGGTTAGTTGTTCCAGAAGAGAAATTTTCTGGTGCTTCTTGAGTTCTGCAGTTTCATCTTGATATCTATTCTGGTTTACTTCATCTAGAAAATAACATAATAGCGATATGAACTAATAAGTTTTTGTTTGGAATTGCCCTGCAGAACTTGCGTGAAGCTATTGCTACTTACCGCAACAGCATTTTGCGTCAGTCTGATGAGATGAAGAGGGCGGCACTGCTGTCTTTTTTTGTGGAGTACTTGGAAAGATATTATTACCTTATATGCTTTTCTGTATATCTTCATACAGAGAGAGCGCCGCTTGATCCTGGATCCTCCAGTCACTGCAGCTTTTATGAATGGATGAAATCGAGGCCAGAATTATATACCATTATTCAAAGGTAAGAATTGAAGTCTATTTGTTAAGCATTAATAATTCTGTATTCTGAAATTGAGGTGACCTGACAAATTTAGTGCTTTATATACACATCCTAGTGTCAGCATATTATTATATGTGCTTATCGCACTGTGCCTTCTACTTTTTCAACTTACATATCTGTACTTATTCCACACCTGGTCTTGGATAGAAGTCATCGATGAATGATGAGTTTAGTTGAGGTCTAGAGCTCTATTTATGGAAAAGGATTGGAACAGGACATGCTTCCAAATCTTGTTCACGTTTATACCATATCATGATTCTATACTAAACATGTGTTGTTCGGTTGTCTATTATACTAGGACCGTCTTAGGAATTGTAGCACAATAAATATAAATATTCAAAGCTTATAGGGTTGGCTTAACAACTCCTCAACATGTCGTTTAGTGAATTGACAATGTAAGTATTCCAGGGGTCAAAGGTTTGTCCTTGGATGAATATGTTTCAAGAGAAGTTCACAAGAATATATTGAACTTGCATGTTTAATGCTGTAGCATGACTTCACTAAAATTGTAAGACCTGATCTTTACTTCAAGGAGAATGTCAGAACCTTGTTGCCTCTTCAAACCTAAAAACACAAAATATCTACGAGCTTATATGGGCCTTGCATCCTAATTATGCTTTCTCTACTTGCCTTGTGGATACGTCTGGTTAAAGCAAAATTAAACTAACTTGCGATTACATTATATGTATCCAAACATTTTGGTGGGCAGTATCAGACTCTTTTTTATTTGAGCTGTTTTGGTTTCAAAAGATCTTGTTGGGCCTCATAAGAAAAGGCCCATAAACTCAGCCAAAGGGAGAAAAGCCCATATCCAGTTTTATATTTATTTGTAATATAATGATATTGGACCCCACAGTGGTAGGTATAAATACTCAGCCTTGGGCAACAAGGAAAGGGGTTAGCAAATTAGAGATTGTAGAGAGAGAAAGTCTCCTAAAAGTGTAAAACTTTATCGTAAAAGCCTTTAGATCTGAATATAAATATGCTACTAATTTTAAACTTAACAGATCTCATAAGTCATTGGCTGGTGCCGCCACGGACCTACTCAGGTTGCACGATTCGTGGGTTGGATTATGGATCGCCGAACCATTTTGTTTGTTCCAGAACGCAGGTCGATATCGGCCTGGATCACTGGGGGTCACGCTCCAATTCGCCATCTCCGACAACCACCATCTCTAACTCGGGCGACCCCTATCTCTACCTCCAAAGACTTTAAAAAGAAGATAAATTAAGATAAAAGACAGCGGGATTATTGTTTTACATTGAAGCAAAAGGGAGGACGAAGGAGAAAATGAATTCAGAGGATTACGACTTGCTGCTGCTGCTTTTGAATTCACATATTATGATGGACGAGCCTTGATATGTGTAACTGCCAGTCTTGAAATATTTATGTGTTCCCATGCATTGTTTGAGTTTTTTTCTTAGTCCTCAATTCAATGATGCGAGTTACCTGCGGATGGAACTCCAGCTGGAATTCGAAGCAAAAAGAAGAAATTTTGAATCAGCATGCTTGCTAAAACTAACGGTATGTCAATGAATCCGATTTCATGGGGGTCTCAGAAACTTCAAAACTGGATGAGATTGCTTTTGAAGTTTTATCCCAACCCAATAGTAATTCATCTGCTGAAAGAGTTTGGAGCCCATACATATATATACATAGTGCAAAACAATATACATTGAATTCTACAAGGCTGGATAAGCTGGTTTTAGTTCATTTGAACATCCGTCTTGTATCTCTTTCTGAAAGTTCTAAAAAGGAGCATTTGCAAACTTAGGTATTAACCCGGAGAACGTTTATTTGGAAGTTTTCTTTTCTTTTTTAAAGGCATTGGAGCTAGAGATAGGGGTCGCGGGAGTTAGAGATGGGGGTGGGCGGAGATGACGAACTGAAGAGTCCAGCAATGATCTAGTTCGAGATCGACCCACATTATGGCACAAACAAACTGGGTTGGGGTTCTGTAGTCAACCTGCGAACTGTCCATCACTTTCTACATGGCCCTAGCCAGGATCCATTCTCATAACAGTATTTCGGCATATAAATAGTGATATATATTATATACACATCGGGATTACTTTCATTATAAAGTATTTGTAATAGCTAGCACATACTAGCACCCAAAATTTAAGCATCAATTAGGTCGATTATTAGGTTATATGTAAACCAAAATTTCTATTAAGCTACATTATCCTCCTCTATCTTATTAAATGCACCGGCAGTTTATTATATAATACATTAATGTTTTAAGAATGTCATAATAACATTGCCTGTTTTGCAGGTTGCTAAGAAGAGACCCAATGGGTGCACTTGGTTATGCAAGAACGAAAACATCTCCTATGAAACTTGCGGAATCTGCTGAAGGTCGTCCTTCTGATATGCAAACTATTGCAGGCTCAAGGCATGGAGAGGTTCTAGGAAGTCAAACAGTTCTTAAAAGTGATCATTGTCCTGGTTGTCAACATTCTCCTTTACCTGAAAGAGTAGAGGGTGCCCCTAACTTTCGAGAAATTCCTGGTTTTTCGGTTTATGGTGTTGCGAACCCAACAGTTGATGGCATATTATCTGTTATCCATAGGATAGGCAGCTCTAAAGGCGGCCGCCCGGTTTTCTGGCATAATATGAGGGAAGAACCTCTAATCTACATTAATGGAAAACCATTTGTTCTTCGTGAGGTTGAAAGACCATACAAAAACATGCTCGAGTACCGGGTATGCATTTTGCATCTACGAAACCTAAAAAACTTTCGCAAGTCAGATTATGACATGTATCTGTGCACTTGTATATATTTTGTGTGTGTTATATTCTTTTAGTTCATAATGGTTAAGTAGCTTCTCAGTTCACAGTTTATGGATTTTAATCTTTCTTGACTTTGTTAGAAAACATTAAAATGGGGGAACATTATTGTTTGATATATTCAATTATTCATCTTAAACTACTTGCATCAAAACTCCAATTAAAAGAAGTATATCTTTGGTTTTCGAACAATCATTCTACTTTTTTATGGATAAAGACAGAAGACTGGATGTCAACAAGTCTTGTGCATCTATCTATTTAGCCGGCTTCTTAATTGCCATCTGCCATATTAGCTTCTTTGTTCAGTAAAGTTTGAGTTTTTTCTACTTATTCATACTTTATGAGGCTATAATAGGATATCGACTTATAGGGAATTGATCGAGATAGAGTGGAAGGAATGGAAGCTCGATTAAAGGATGATATCTTGCGAGAAGCTGAACGCTACCATGGTGCTATAATGGTCATTCATGAAAGTGATGATGGGAAAATATTTGATGCATGGGAGCATATTAGCTCCGAAGTAGTGAAGACCCCGCTTGAGGTCTTCAAAGGTTTGGAGGCTGATGGTTTTCCAATCAAATATGCTAGGGTGCCCATCACTGATGGTAAAGCTCCAAGGAGTTCTGATTTTGACACATTGGCCATGAATATAGTATCCGCTCCCAGAGACGCAGCTTTGGTTTTTAATTGTCAGGTGAAACTTCTCCTTGGTTACAAACTTGCACTAAATCTATACATTCAATCTAGGCTTAAATTTAACTGGGAACATATCGAGTCCATGTGACAAATGCTATTTATGTATCTACAGATGGGTCGCGGAAGGACAACCACTGGTACCGTAATTGCTTGCCTTCTAAAGCTTCGTATTGACTATGGGAGACCAGTTAGAATACTGCTTGAAGATTTGTCAAGTGAAGAGGCAGATGATAATTTATCAAGTGGTGAAGAAACTGGAGGCACACCTCGAAAAGAATCAAGTCGTACTTTCGGGATAAATGATATCCTACTATTGTGGAAGATAACAACTTTGTTTGATAATGGTGTGAAATGTCGGGAGGCCTTAGATGCTATCATTGATAGATGTTCTGCTCTGCAGAACATACGTCAAGCAGTTCTGCATTACAATAAGATATTTAATAAACAACAGGATGAGCCAAGGGAAAGGAGAGTGGCACTGAATCGTGGTGCGGAGTACCTTGAGCGTTATTTTCGCCTAATTGCTTTTTCAGCATATCTTGGAAGTGAAGCATTTGATGGATTTTGTCAAGATGGAAAAGCGAGAATGACATTTAAGCATTGGCTCCATCAAAAACCGGAGGTTCAAGCAATGATATGGTCAATTAGATTGCGGCCAGGACGATTCTTTACAGTCCCCGTATGTTCTTTTATTTCTCTTTTTTCTGTCATTTTTCAAGGCAAAAGGAATTCTTTTCATATAACTTAACTGGATTTGTACTTTGTTTTGGTGTCAGGAAAAGCTGAGAACACCTCATGAATTTCAGCATGGTGATGCAGTTATGGAAGCAATTGTAAAAGATCGTAATGGTTCTGTTCTGGGCAAAGGGTCTATACTTAAGATGTATTTCTTTCCTGGTCAAAGAACTTCCAGCTTTATACAAATTCATGGTGCACCTCATGTCTTCAAGGTAAGCATAAATGTTACGTGTTGCCGAAAATAGTGTAGCCAATATTCCAATTTCTTACTCTTTTATCAGCCTATTCCACTTGTTCAGTGCAGTAAGCATGTTTTTTCAAGTTTTGACAAGCCCTTGTGTGATAAATTGTTTTCGGTTACTCATCTTGTTGCAAGAAATGAGCAACCCATCTAGTTTTTAGGTTATATACATTTTGGCCCTAATAGTATCTGTGTTTGTACACAACTACACATAAACCATCAAATTATAAAAAGCAACTCAGTCAAATTTAGTTCCAAATTTTTGAGCCACACTAGTAATGATAACTCCAAATTTGGACAATACTACAAATTTTTCTGAGTCAGTTAAGTTATGAGTGAACTTAATAAACTTGCTAATAAATGCTTAACTCAATGGATAAGATTTTTATTTTTGTTATATAGCTAGAATACGATAAAATTATTTGTTGGCTATTTTGGCATGTTTCACCAGATAAATTATTACTCCCTATGTCCCTAGATAACAGTCGTTTTTTAGTTTTACACATATATTAAGAAAGACATTTAATACATCATTTTCAAATTTTAACCTTCATTTCCTATTTTACCTTGTATGTATTTTATGTTTATTTATTCAGCAACGATTCACATTCATCTATTCTCCACCAATGATTTTGATTACTTCAACTTATTAATATATAAATTGATTTTAATAAACTATTTTAATATTTAATTTTTATATATATCCTAACAACATTTTAATTACAAATTTTCATCTCATCTCATAAATTAAAATAATTTTTATTTTTTTATCAAATTAAATTAATACATATTTAAATATAAAATAAATATCTGAAAATGTTGATCTTAATAAATCTTTATAGTAAATTTAGATTAAAAAAATTAATTAAGAGTGTATTATTTATCTTTTGTTTTGTATATTGTATACATATTTAATAATATTTTATACATTTTTGGCATGTAATTTTTGACTTTTGTTTAATAATTTAATAAAGATGGTATACTAAACACATATTTATAATTAATAATTATTACTTAGTAGTTTGAATCATATTTTTCACAAAATTTTATACATCATTAATATATTTTTTCTTAAAATATTATCAAAATAATAAATAATTATAAATTACTAAAAAATTGTACATGTACATAGAATCATAGATATAATAAATTTAATATTTAAAATAGGCATAATTCAAAATAATATGTAAAAGTGGTAAAACAAAGTTGCAGAATAATCTGGACAAAAAATATTTGCAGAATAATACTGCTCATAAACATTGAATTGAGAGAAACACGAGGGAATTAAAGAAGGGCATTACGGAAAAAATAGGGAAGCATTTGCTTTGAAAATACAAACCGACTGTTATTATTTTTATGGGACATCTAAAACTTTCAAAAGCGACTCTTAAACAGGGACAGAGGGAGTAGTAAGCTATGTCATATTGTGAAGTAAAATGAGTTCTCAATATGCTTAGACACATTTATGGGGGGATATTAGATACATTTTGTTATGCTTGAATGCGTAAAATCTCTCCGTTACTTTCAGGTGGATGGACATCCTGTGTATAGCATGGCAACTCCGACAATTTCTGGCGCAAAGGAGATGCTAGCTTACTTAGGTGCCAAACCCTCTGTGGATGGAAGTAATGCGAAAAGAGTAGTTCTGACCGACCTGAGAGAAGAAGCTGTTGTTTACATTAATGGCACACCTTTTGTCCTCAGAGAACTGAATAAACCTGTTGATACTCTCAAGCATGTGGGAATTACTGGTCCAGTGGTCTGTTACAAATTTATCATAGCATTCATGTTTAATACTAATTGTCAAGGTGGGCCAATAGTCTCAACATCTTTTCTATTCAATCTGCAGGTGGAACATATGGAGGCCAGGCTAAAAGAAGATATAATATCTGAAATTAGACAGTCTGGTGGCCGTATGCTTTTACACCGTGAAGAATACAATCCCATATTAAATCAAGCCAGTGTCATAGGATATTGGGAGAATATCTTTCTAGATGACGTAAAGACACCTAGTGAGGTGTATGCTTCCCTAAAAGATGATAGGTTTGATATAGCATATAGAAGAATACCTTTAACCAGAGAAAGAGAAGCCTTGGCATCTGATATTGATGCAGTGCAAGACTGTATGGAAGAGTAAGTATATCATCAATCATTTGACACACATAAAATAGAAACATGAATTGTTGATTTTTCTTTCTTGGATTTTTGAAGTATTTGATAATTTTATCATAATGAATTTTGGATAAATGTAAAGTTTTTATGCTTAGAAAAATGTTGCAGCAAAACCTTAATAACATTCTCTTTGTTCAGAAAGCTGAATCTGAAAATATGGTTGGATTTGCTCTTATAGCTATTTATTGAAGACATGATTTAGTTTCATTGTGCCTTTTGGTGATATACATAAGCCACAAACAGCTCTAGCATAATCGTACCATATAATTTTCTATTTTATGATTGGACAGACATGTGAACATTTAATGGTCGATATAAGTATATATTCTATTTTATTATTCTGTCTTAAACAGAGCATTATTATTAAATCTCAGTACTGAAACTGCCATTTTCTGCAGCCTTGCAGAGTCCTATCTTTTTGTATCACACACAGGTTTTGGGGGGGTTGCATATGCAATGGCCATTATATGTATAAGGCTTGAAGCCGAAGGCAAGTTAGCATCTAATATTCCCAGACCAATTGTTGGAACTTCACATCTTTCTGCTGAGGAAGCACATGGGATGGGGGATTATCGCGACATTTTAAGCTTGACCAGAGTTCTGATACATGGTCCAGAGAGCAAAGCAGACATTGACGCTGTTATAGACAGGTATATAACCTTATCTAGATAAGTAGAAACTCTGCGCATTGATCCAACCTGCCTTACAACTTACAAGTGTTTCGAGAAAATAAATGTAAGCCTGCTAAAATGCATGTTTACAAATAAGTGAATAATGTGATTCAAAGTCCAGAGTTGAGGCATAACCTTTTGTGTTGTCTGTTTATGTATGTCCAGTGATGTCTGCTAAAATGCTTCCAAGCTATGTTTATAGTATCTTGAATTAAACTTACTAACTAAGATCTGAAAGCTGAACTTCTGTACAGAGAATGGACCTCTCGTATTATTTTTGTTTTATCTTATAGGCCGTTCTCTGAATTGGTCCCTCTCTATAGGTGTGCAGGTGCTGGGAATTTGCGAGATGATATTCTCTATTATATTAAAGAACTTGAAAAGTTACCAGTGGGTGATGATGAACATCGAGCTTACCTGATGGATGCGGGACTTAAAGCGTTAAGGTTAGATTAATTTTTGGTTTTTGCGATCTGCTTGAAATGTATAACCTAGGTTCCCAGCAAATATTTAATTTTAAATCTATTTTCATTCTCTTGATTTTATGTTAATAGCGGACATGTCATGCGTGCATTCTTTTAAATTAGCACTCTCTAAATAGTAAATATACAGAAGTTCTAACCAAAATATTAGCATATTTGACATCGTAGTCCTTGAAATATCTCATTTGTTCCGAAAAAACGTGCATGCCAATCAATAATCATATGCATGCCCTAAATCCTTAATTGACTATATTGACCTGTGCATGAAAATGAAATGATGATGTGCCATACTCTTTTGTTATTGGCCGGGTAAAGATCCTAATTAATCAGTTATAACAATTTTTCCTACAACCTTGTTTCTGCAGACGCTATTTTTTCCTTATTACATTCAGATCCTACCTTCACTGCAATTCAGCAGCTGAGACGAGCTTCACCTCCTGGATGGATGCGAGGCCAGAACTCGGTCATCTTTGTAGTAACCTTAAAATTGTGTAGATGCTGTAAAAAAAGATATTTATAGCTTCTTAGGTTCAACTTAGTTTTGCATGAGCAAAGCAGAGCTAAGCTAACCTCTTCCCAGGTAATGTAGTATAATGTACAGCTCGTAAAGTTTAGTGTAACTATACATGTATATGCCTATTGAACATGACATGGTGATGCATGAAAGATGAAAATTGTGTAGTGAATAAATTAGAGAAGTTGAAAGTATATTACAGTAAATTATCCTTACCTCGGTAGGGTTTATATTATATGTGAATAATAAGATACCATCACAACAAAACTTTTGTTAAACTTTCAACAGAAATCAATCCTATCGGATATAGATCTCTTGTTCAAGTGAAAAGAACCTACTTGAAAATTTATCGTCGATGACCGTAAACTTACTGTTTGATTTTGGCTTAGCCAAGTAGCTTTAACTGAACGGAATTTCGATAAGCAAAAGTAACGTTTTTTTATTTCAGAGAACATTATAACACTGTACGGGGTTTTGTTACAGTGACATTATAATAAAGTGCTGGATGATACCAGTATATCAGTTGTACAGAAGTCAGAATATAACGAGGTAGAAAAGATGTAATAAAAAAAATTATATGATATAAGATCCGCGCGAAGGATGAGTAATATAAATGAAGTCAACAATCCGTTAATTGGTTGTTAATTGCCAGGCACACTGAGCTGAAATACGCTTCGCACGTATCTGAATTCTGAGGAGACCAACTTGGTAAAGGTTCAAGTGACTGGTGCATGGCATAGTCATTAGCCTGGTAGATTGTCCTGAATTTCGTCCTATACTTCCAGTAACACGAACACGATATGAAAAACGAAATTTTCATATACGCATGTCAAATTAAGTGCATGGAAAATACACCAAACGGGAATATATATATATATATATATATATATATATATATATATAGGGCTAGACTCAAATGAGAACCGGTTCTCCGGAAAACTAGTATGTTCTGTACTTCCATAGCACGTGTTCTGTAAACATTTTTTTCACTATTTTTTTGATATTATATTAATTTTCTTTATAAAATTCTATTTTTAACATTAAATTGTATAAAATTATTTATTATAATATATTATTATATATTTTTCTAAAATTTTATTTTATATAATTAATTATGTTATGTATTTTCGTATTATGTACGTAGAAAATAAAATCAAGGGAAATTCCTAATAGTAACATTGTACTATTGGCTTTTTCAAATGGTACCAATTATTGTTTTGAACTTCGAAGTGGTAACACCGAACTATTAACTTCGTCCACACTATAACACTCCGTTATCTATCTGTTAGTCAAACGTTATAATCATTGATACCACTTGAAAAAGTCAATTCTATAGTGGTACCATTAAGAATTTCCCTATATAATTTTCATAAATCGACTAATTTTAATATTGATTAAAATCTTTAAAATAATAAGATTAAAATCTGTTAGAGATTGTGATACCAACAATGTAATCAACTAATATTTACTTAGATTAATTAATAATTAACTAAGTAAAATATACTGTCATATATAGTTTGACAGTATGTTTAAAATGTTACTTGTAATAAGATGCTCAAATAGTCAAGTAGGTGATAAGTATCAATAGTTACTGTCATGTGTAAATGAAATAAATGATTCATGAATTAGAAGTTCACAAAGTGTTCATGCACAACATATATCAATTTTCTGACAGTAACATTCTACATTCTAGAGCCTACGGCATCATATTCAAGTGACAGCAACTTTTGGAGACCAACTTGGTAAAGGTTCAAGTGACTGGTGCATGGCATAGTCATTAGCCTGGTAGATTGTCCTGAATTTCGTCTTATACTTCCGGTAACACGAACACGATATGAAAAAAGAAATTTTCATATACACATGTCAAATTAAGTGCATGGAAAATACACCAAACGGGAATATATATATATATATATATATATATATATATATATATATATATATATATATATATACAGGGCTAGACTCAAATGAGAACCGGTTCTCCGGAAAACTAGTATGTTCTGTACTTCCATAGCACGTGTTCTGTAAACATTTTTTTCACTATTTTTTTGATATTATATTAATTTTATTTATAAAATTCTATTTTTAACATTAAATTGTATAAAATTATTTATTATAATATATTATTATATATTTTTCTAAAATTTTATTTTATATAATTAATTATGTTATGTATTTTCGTATTATGTACGTAGAAAATAAAATCAAGGGAAATTCCTAATAGTAACATTGTACTATTGGCTTTTTCAAATGGTACCAATTATTGTTTTGAACTTCCAAGTGGTAACACCGAACTATTAACTTCGTCCACACTATAACACTCCGTTATCTATCTGTTAGTCAAACGTTATAATCATTGATACCACTTGAAAAAGTCAATTCTATAGTGGTACCATTAAGAATTTCCCTATATAATTTTCATAAATCGACTAATTTTAATATTGATTAAAATCTTTAAAATAATAAGATTAAAATCTGTTAGAGATTGTGATACCAACAATGTAATCAACTAATATTTACTTAGATTAATTAATAATTAACTAAGTAAAATATACTGTCATATATAGTTTGACAGTATGTTTGAAATGTCACTTGTAATAAGATGCTCAAATAGTCAAGTAGGTGATAAGTATCAATAGTTACTGTCATGTGTAAATGAAATAAATGATTCATGAATTAGAAGTTCACAAAGTGTTCATGCACAACATATATCAATTTTCTGACAGTAACATTCTACATTCTAGAGCCTACGGCATCATATTCAAGTGACAGCAACTTTTGGAGACCAACTTGGTAAAGGTTCAAGTGACTGGTGCATGGCATAGTCATTAGCCTGGTAGATTGTCCTGAATTTCGTCTTATACTTCCGGTAACACGAACACGATATGAAAAAAGAAATTTTCA
This sequence comes from Oenanthe sinensis, assembly GCA_028671895.1. Taxonomy (NCBI): domain Eukaryota; kingdom Viridiplantae; phylum Streptophyta; class Magnoliopsida; order Apiales; family Apiaceae; genus Oenanthe; species Oenanthe sinensis. The sequence goes on from CM053803.1 coordinate 44,355,598, forward strand.
TATACACATGTCAAATTAAGTGCATGGAAAATACACCAAACGGGAATATATATATATATATATATATATATATATATATATATATATATATATATATATATATACAGGGCTAGACTCAAATGAGAACCGGTTCTCCGGAAAACTAGTATGTTCTGTACTTCCATAGTACGTGTTAAACATTTTTTCACTATTTTTTTGATATTATATTAATTTTATTTATAAAATTCTAATTTTAACATTAAATTGTATAAAATTATTTATTATAATATATTATCATATATTTTTCTAAAATTTTATTTTATATAATTAATTATGTTATGTATTTTCGTATTATGTACGTAGAAAATAAAATCAAACACTAATTAATACTAAATATCATCGTGCAGTTTCGTGTTGTATATTTCGCGTCATAATAAAAACATTATTGAGACAGATTATGCGTGCATTCTTTTAATTAGATCAGACTAAAGGAGTGAAATTACAAGAGTTTTAACAATATTTTAGCATATTTGACCTTGGCAGTCATAAAGATATCTCGTCTGTTCAGAAAAAATGTCTATACCAATACATATACCAATAATATGTATGCCCCGAATCCTAGAAGAAATGATAATCTGCCATATTCTTTTATGTTGTGTTTACCCATATTTTAGTTCAAATTTCATTTCATTCATTCTAACCAAACACAACATTAGTATAGGCAGGGCAAGATAAGATCCTTATCAACTTTGATAATCTGACATATTCTTTTATGTTGTGTTTACCCATATTTTCTCCAACTTTGATTTTTCATATGCTATTTTCCCCATACCTTTACTGCAATTTAGTATTTTTTCGGTTCCAAATTAACTGTCTGTTTTATTTGACTTTTTGTGATCTATTTGATTCAATTTTAATTGAGAATTAAAAATTATTTCTTATAATTTCAGAAAATTGAAAAATACATTTCGAAATAGATTAAATATATACTTTGTTTTTTAATTTTTTTCAACTATATATAGTATATATAATTTTTAGCAAAATTTTGGTCAATTTAATTATAAAAAATTAAATAAAACAATTAATTTGGGCCGAGGGGTACAAGGATTTCACTTCCCTATGCATGGGCAAAGTAGAGCTAAACTTGCTTCTTCTAAGATATATATATATATATATATATATATATATATGTATATGTATATATATATATATATGTATATGTATATGTATATGTATATATATGTATATGTATATATATATATATATATGTATATGTATATATATATATATATATGTATATGTATATATATATATATGTATATGTATATATATAGTCTAATGTGCCGCTGGAAAAGGCTGCTCTCTTCTATTTACATACAAACTACAGTTTAGTCTTTAACTACATATGTAAAGACATATGAAGATGACATGGTGAGGCATTAAAGATTAAGAATGTGTAGTGAATAAATTAGTGATGGCGAAAGTATGTAACCAAAAAATTCTCCTTCTCTGTAGGGTTTAGATTATACGTAAATAATATGATTCAATCAGGAGATTACTTCTGTTAGTCACATGTTTCCTGTATCATAAGCAGACAAGCTAATTTATAATTGATTAAGATGTTCCATGTAAAACACATAACAGTTTCCTCTAAAAATCTCGATTTGGAATGATAGAGATGTTTTATGTAAAGTATCGAATAATTTGCACTAAAACCATTTGAATGAGTATGGATACAGATTAGTGATACAAAAGCCATTTTTCTATTAATCTGTGAAGAACCTGTACTAGCAAATATTATCAGCAAAATGAAAACTTGAAATATAAAAACAAAACAAGTACTACGATATTTATAGAATTTTGCTGATTTTACAACAGATTTGATCCTTTGACCATAGTAGGAATGCCAAATAAGTATAAAACCATCAAACTGCAGTCCATGCGCAAACAGAACACAAAGGAAAAGATAAAACTAGGAAATATAGGATGCATTTTGTTAGTGTATTAAATATAACAATTAATGAATTTCATCTAGCTTCTTCAAAAATTTTACATAAACCACACTGACAAAAGGATAAAACTACTAACATTGCAGCATGCCCTTCTCTGCTAAAGTGCTAAGCATATTGAGGTGAAGTACGCTTCACAAGTATCTGAGTTCTGATATGGTCAATTTGGGATTGTAGCTTAAAAGTGAATAGTACACAGAACATATCCAAGCAGACTGCACAACAGAAGGGGCCCTATTTAGATGTATCAAGTACTAAAGAGGCATAGTAGAAACCTTCAACTAATCAAGTAGTAAAGGCCTTTCATTAGGCTGTTTCAAGTTTCTAAGTGCATATTATCTTCGCACACGAAAACGTTCCCTTTTACGAAATCGTTCAAGCATGATTTCATCTGTGGCAGCTTGCCTTCGAACAGCTGCATCTGGATTAGAATCATTAGGCCTAGGTTGTAGAGCATTTTTCTCGACATCTTTATCTTTGTAAAGTTGCGGATGTTCTGCAAGAGTGCCATTTCTTTTATTATATGAAAATAATTATGTTAATCATGTTGAATTATATGGCAAAATACGGGGACAGGAACTTTGTATTTTACTGGTAATTAGAAGAGGAAAAAACAGACGAAAAAGAAAAAGGGGAACTGGTCATATTTTAAAATTTTCAGACCTAAAACAATCAACCCACATGAACAAGTTTACAATTTTACTGTTGGTACCTAAGTCGGTCGAGCATTGAGACCTACCTTGCTTCAAGGTAATTTCAAGACCTCAATTAGATGTTTATATAACTATATTGGACAACAGAAAGGTGATGCAAATTCTGAATTATGTTATAGTTTCTATGCTACCTATCTATGTAGGGCATAACCATCAATAGTCCCCAAGGACAAGCAAAGGTACTGTCACAACCCAAGGGAGTAAGAACCAGACCCTTTGACATCCAGGTTCATCCCTTTATATAAACCACTATTCTACCAAGTCCATAACGTAATGTGCTCAGTTTCTTAGTTAAAAGTAAAAACTAGGTACATAGTTCTCTAATAGCTGGAAGTAGAGGGAAGATAAAGGGGCAGCAGCAAACCTCTCCTAAGTTTTTCAGCATAGTCCTTGCCGCGCTGGAAGTAATCTGCACTGTAACTTGAAGGAATGCTGGAGTCCGTTTTAGTTCGACCCATAAGCCTCTTCTCCTGTAAGAGCTTTTTGGCCGCCTCAGTTTCCTCAATATTTCGCAACTTGTACCTACAACCAATAGAAAGAACCAATTAAATTTAACTGGGGTATTAGGAAAGATTTTTTATTCCTTGTATGGAGTAAAACCAACATGTGAAGTCAAGTCTATTTCAATAGTGAAAATGCCTATCTTTACTTTTAGCAGCTTAGAGAGGATGTACAGAGAATGGAGTTTTACAGGGGCCAAGTAACCCAGCTTTATATCTAAAAAGATTTCTTCTATCTTTACTTATAATTGAGACCGTCCTACTCTTTGTAGCTTCCTCTAGCAGTTATCTGTTTGTTCTTGCATATCCCTACTTGTTTTCCAAATGAGTCCCGTCAATATATATACTAGTTGCTATATTAGGCATGAACTTTTTCTATTTGCCAACACACTTTAACAATTGAACATAACAGACAGTAAAAGATCATGAAAACACCCCTCTCAGTTCATTTCTGTTTTTTTTCCGCATTACCAACTCGACAAGAAAATCATCTACAATCTGGGATGATTCCTAGGAAAATTAAGGGGAACAGACTCCACATTACTCAAAATACCAACAAACGTCAAAGAGGAACAACCTCCTACTTTTTAATTATTCAGATACCATTACACTAATAGGCTTATATGCTTAATAAATAAACAAAGCTGGGCTAGGATATTTTAACATTTGTTGATGAAACAGCTTAGAAGTTAGAACTATGAAGTTTACATCTAATCAACTGTTTACTTTGATCAACCATGTGCACTGTCATAGCTAACATAGCTTCTATCATTATGTCTCAGTTCATTTCTTGTCTTCTTTACATTCTCCTCTTCTCATTTCTTTCTTTGACACAGCCTCCACAACCATAAAACAACAATATCACAACTTCATACCTAATACTTACCACAAGTCCATATTCAATGATCATGAGCTCATTCACCGAGAAAAATATATTTTATATATCATAGGGGATCTTGCTTATTTTTCAGTTCATGGGAGGTAAAGTGAACTAAAACAAAGATCATGCACTGATACAAACTTAAATTTAACTAAATACAGCTACTAAGCTACTAGTCAATTAATATAAGGTATTTTCTGCATGTTAAAGACATACTCAATGGGAAGCTGAATCTCTGCAATCCCAGTGGTCCACTGAGTAGAACTTTCTTCTGAGTTTCGTCTCTTTACCTGGGTACACAGGAAAAATAGATGTGAAAAAAAGTTTTAAAATACCTATCAATATTAAAGAACAGAAAATCTGACATGACACTTTTCATCAAGTTCATTTCGTGTGATGGAGAGAAATTACAGTTCATAGAATAGCTTTTCTGCCATGAGAGCTATGTGAAAAACAATTGTACTAAAGTTGCAGTAAATTCTTGTCCTATGTTACTCGGACTCTTCATTTTACCTTCGAGTACCCGAGTCGGACACTCAGACTTGGACACTTATTTTAGGCCAAAAACATGTATATTTTTCAAAATGTTTCCGAGTCCGATACTTGGATATGTATCCATATTGGACACTTCTAGCCGAGTCCAAGTAACATAGCTTTTGTCAGAGTCACATCCAGAAGCACAATGAAAAACTGTAGTTCAGTTATAATTTGCATTAAAGATGCTTTGACGTTAAGATTTGCTGACCGTTAGAGAGGACGAAGACTGTAAAAATCCTATCCAGCTCACCGAGTTACAACACAGTTATGAATATAGTTATAAAAAGACTTGTATAGTTGAACATATAACCTACTAGAATCCTCATTTCAAGCTGAAAATGGAAAGTATGGTAATACTGAAACGGTATAAGATTTATCATTGCTTATGCATATAGAGAATACAGGTGATTTAAAACCAATGAAATCTTTATCTGATTAGAGCACGTGACAACTTTATTTGTGATACCTATCAGGTAATTACTAAAGGGAGAAGCGGGGGTTAAATGCCTGCAGCTCAGGTAAAAAACCATTACAAAAATATTTATATTATCATGCTTAAGTTGTTCGGACTAGAGGACCTAACTTAATGCCGTAAGATATGTGAAGTCAAATATTTATTACCGAGAAGCAGACAGTTCCAACACTATAAAAAGAAAATATATGAGAACACAAAAGGGCAGACTCTCTCTCTCACTTTAAGATTATCTGGAATTTTATATAATTCGTCCTCCGCATGTTTGATCTCGTTCTCAACTTGATTTGCATCATCAATGGTTTTCCCCCTCTTCTTAGCTAATTCTTGTTCAACATATCTCAACCTGCTCATTATGGACAATCAAAGAAAATCAGGAAGGACCAATAATGTAGTCAATTTGATTGATAAAGAAATTCTAGAACCTCTTTAGGAAATTTGGTTTGTTAAATTTAGTTGGACTGGTAAATGCTTTGTAATTAGATTAAAGCCACACCTCACTATTCAATTGTGTTGTGTAGTGTTGCACAATCATGCTATTTAGTTGAAAATATTTGTTGATAGAAAAGTAGTGGCAATTCTAATGAGAAACCAATCAAAATTAATTTTGAACAGTTAGTTAGAGTTCTACCTGACTATCAAGTTACTAATTCAGTGTATTTTCTGTTTGTATCTATTATTTCTACTACTCTCTCATTTATCTTTTCAAATGTCGTCTGTCCTCGAGTTATCATTGTCTGATAGAACCTCTGTAGGAACATTTGGTGTGTTAAACATATAAGATGATCCAACTAACAGTTCGAAATTAATTTTGATTGGTTTCACATTAGAACTGCCACTACTATTCTATCAACAAACATTTCCAACTAAATAGCATGATTGTGCAACACTACACAACACAACACAATTGAATAGTGAGGTGTGGCTTTAATCTAATTACAAAGCATTTACCGGTCCAACTAAACTTTCTCATTCAACAATAGTTACTAGTTTACTACACATTTAAACACAATAAAACTAATTAGTTTCAAGATAATAAAAATCATTATACTGCGTACTATTATCCAAAGACCCAACTATATTATGTCACCTGTATACTTAAAATAATACTGGACACACGAACATAGACATTATTACCAAAAACCCAATATTTAGGATAAACAATCCAACATCTCGATTCCCAACTAGGGAACCGACCCATATGGGTGTTCTTAAATAAGCTTCAAAGCTACTATAAAATCATAAAGTTAAATTTTTCCTAATACTTTATCTGTCCATAGTTATAAACATCCATATAAATACATATGTACCTTTAGAATTGCATAAAAAAGAAATCCCCTAAAATTCATCAGAATAACACGAAACAAATACAATAACGATTAATGGTAAACGAAACATACATACATATTAGGGTCTTCAACCATAACAGCAGTTTCTTGAGCAAAAGTATCCTGCAAAACCAACTCCTCATTCTCTCCATCCACTTCATTCTTATTCTCACTCCCTTTCGAAACCAACCCACCACTCACACCGCCCCCACCACTCCCTTGATTACCCGAAAGCAATGCAGGGATCCCAGACTTCTTCTCCCTTTGTTTCTGAAGAAACTTAATCTCTTCCAATGCCAATCTATCCTCAACCAAAGCATACAACCAACTTTATCTCTATATTTAACATTAAAGCATATAACTTTACCAAGAAATCGACAAAATCAAAACATATACATACATATAAATGTGTATATAGAGAGAGAAAGAGAAACCTTCTTTGTTGTTCATCTTCTTGATCAAAATCAGTGGTGGTTGAATTGGATTCATCTATACTTCGTTTTCGAAAATTCTTCTTCTTGGCCCCTTTCATTGTTAATGCCCCTTTCATTATTATCAACTATCAACTGCTTTCTTCAAAGTATTGGCCTAATGGTATAGGGGTCTTTCCAGTGCGGTCACTGACAACTTTTTTTTCTGAGTTTGTCAATTTTTTATTTAGCTAGTATTTCTATGCATATACGGAGTATTATTATTATCATTATTATTATTAAGAAAACCAATAAATTTTTAATAATTTATTAAAATATAATTATTAGTGTGTGTTTATGTGCACCTATTATAGGAACCGATGGTATATATACCGGGGTTTCAAACATTCACCTAATGGGTAAACGGGTCATAATTTCCTTTTTCTTTTTGAAATTTATATCTTGATTTCCCCTATCTTTTCTTGTGTTGTTGAAATTCATAATTTTCTTTAAAAAAACAATTTTATACTAGAGAAAGGTGGTTATGAGGTCATCTTCAGGAAATTATATGAGATTAAACTCAAATACAGTACGAAATTGGAATGACAATTTTGTAAATAATATTTCACCCTCTTCATTCACATAAATACTCATATATCCCAATTGTATTTTGTTTTAATCATATTACCAAAGAATGACTTCAAAAGCATCAAGCTCTTTATATTATTATATGATATAATTATAAATTCTTTAATTTATTATATCCTATATATGAGACTATTGTGGTCGTCGTAATTCTCATGCGATTATATGTACATAAAATTTAAAAAGAATTCAATAGAAAATTAAAAGTAATAAAAATATTCAAATATAAAACATAAATCTTCTCAAGAAATTTCATTTAAAAAAATTGTATAAATGTAGCTCACCCTTCCTCTGATTTCTAATTCCGTTAAAATATTTATTTATTTATTAATAAATTATATATTAATTATTTTATATAATTTAAATATTTAATTTAGTGTGATAATTATTTCTACATTTTTTTATACAATATTTTATATATTATTATTCATAAATTTTAATTATAAATCATAATTTTAAATAAACAAAAGAGTTTGAATGGTAATGAAATTGAGTTGAATGTCATTACAACTATAATAAAAAATTATAATATATTAAATAAAAATTATAAGGTAAATAGGATTTTTTAAATAGAAAATGTAGAATATAAGTTAGATATAATATGATATTATCCGTGAGCAGTTGTATAAAGAGAGGACTATTGTTGATATAATTGTATGCATGATATATCTATTTTAAATATTATAATAATATATAATACTTTGTATTTTATTTTTTATATTTAATTTTAATTAATTAAAAGAGTTGTATAAGAGTGTAAGAGTGTATTTTATTTATTTATTTTAATTTAAATAGAAGAGTTTATTTTAATTATAAGAATTTGTAATTAAAATTTAATTAGAAATGGTGTTTGAAGTTAAGTAGGAGACAAAGTAAATAACAAATATTATGACCAGTTTAATTAAAAATTATATTTCGAATTTGAGTAGTTGAAAGATAAACCGTTAGATTTTATAAAAAAAATTGGACGATTAAGATTTTTTTATGGTTCCTTGGATAACCAAAAAGTTTTCTTATTTGATTATAATAATATAGTATAGACGTAGATTTATGTGACTATATTATTATTTTTTTGCCATAAAAAGTCAAACTTTATTAGTTATGCAAATCTTTCGACATAACATAATGGACATCGGAGTGGACATCCCCCACCCTCCATATACGGTCAGCTACAGAACAACTAGTTCTCGCTAAGAAATGAGCAACTTTGTTCGCTAATCGTTTAACAAATCTAAACTTTAAGTTTTTGCAAAGTAAACTTGCTAAAAGTTCACGGCATTCTTTAATAATTTTCCCCAAGTATGAGTAGCACATGAAGGAGCTTCGAATGGCCTGGACGATTTGCAAGCTATCAGATTCTAGCGTTACATTATTCAAGTCTGCATTCTTCACCCAACTCAGAGCCTCTTTGATCCCTAATGCTTCAGCCAACTCCACACTAGGACATCTTCTTAAACAACTCGACCTGGCTTCAATTAGTTTTCCTTCATGATCCCTGGTTACAAAGGCATGGCTATAGCAGTTAGACTCCTTGAATATGGTTGCATTAGTGTTAACCTTAACACTATTAATAGATGGTAAGCTCCAGTGTTCGTCTCCATCCTCCTGAGACATATACCCTAGAGTATGATCAAAAGTTCGAACTTGAACACTCTTCCACTGATTAAGGACCGAGTACGCTGATTCCACCACTTCAGTAGCTCCTAGACTGCATTGATTCCATATGAGATCATTCCTACTCTTCCACAACATCCAACAGATCATTACCACAACGCAGACTTCTTCCCTAAGTTTTTGTTCGAACACCAACTTCAACCAAACTGCGAACGAACTATAATCCCCAGAAATATGGAAGTTTTGAAATTTCTCCCAGCAAGCAATAGCATGTGAACAGCAAACCAAAGTATGCATAACTATTTTTGGATAACCGTTGCAAAAGGGCAATGAGTCATTCACCCGAACTCTTTTAGCACGAAGCATGTCCCTGGTAGGCAGACAATTTGTGCATGCTCGCCATAAAAAGTTTTTAACTTTTGGAGGAATTTTTAAATTCCAAAGGCTTCGCCAAAAGCCAGAGTTTGACTCTGTACTGTTTCCTTCCTTATTCTCCTGCATAAGCAAATAAGCACTTTTCACCGAATAATTACCCATCTTTTCGCGTCTCCAATACCAAGAATCTTCAACATCAGCATTCAAAGGAATAGAAATGATTATGTTTACGTCTCTATCATCAAATATGTCCAGAACCAGATCAACAACTCAGGTATTGCTATTTAAATTATTAGACATGAAACTTTCTGACCTTGAATTGCCTCACTATTTGTTTGGATGTACACATCCCTTTCGAGAGGTAACCATGGATCCTCTAGTATGTTAATAGACTGTCCATTTCCCACTCTACAGCCCACCCCCATTTGATGACATTTTGCGATTCCAAAATACTTCGTCGTACATAACTGGGGTTATTCCCTATCCTCACATTAAGAAAAGAACCTTATGGGTAATATCGAGCCTTGTAAACTTTACTGACTAGCAAATCTGGGTATTTAAGAAGTCTTCACCCCTGATTACCGAGCAGAGCTATATTAAAGTCCCGAACACTTCTAAAACCCATCCCACCTAGAGATTTTCTTTTGCACATGGTACTCTAACTTTTCCAGTGAATGCATCTGTCTTTTTTGGAGTTTGTTTTCCACCAAAATTTACACATCAAGCATTTGAGTTGCTGACATAAGTCCAAAGGTAGCAAGAAAAAACTCATGGCTTAATTCGGCAAAGATTGCACAACCGTTTTTAACAACACCTCTTTCCCTCCTTTTGAAAGCATTTTTTTATCCCAACCTTATATATGGTTCTGCATTCTCTCCTTCAAAAATCCAAATATCGAGGATTTATTTCTACCAATTATATTAGGTAAACCCAGATATGTACTTCGATCATCAGCCTCTGCAAACTTGAGCTTTTGGCACAGCTCATTTTTTAAAGAACTTGGAGTATTCCTGCTGAAAAAGATTGAAGACTTGTCCACGTTAATCTGTTGCCCTGAAGCTTTCTCGAAAATCCTCAATAGCTGCAAAATAGAGTCTGCACTCTCCATATTGGCTTTGCAGAAGATATAAGAATCGTCTAAAAAAAACATATGAGAAATGGATGGAGCTGTTCGAGCCACTTTAATACCTTTTATCAATTTCTCTCTCAAAATCATGAAGTAGAACCATAAGACCCTCTATGCAGATGAGAAATAAATAAGAAGACAGTGGGTTTCCTTACCTGAGCCCCCGTTCCGAAATGATATTACCAAAATTCCTGCCTGCATGAGAGATTTTATAACTCACTGAAGATAGACATCGCATGAACAACAAAATAATCTTGTGATTAAACCCCATCCGAACTAACATGGCCTCCAAATAGTTTCACTCAACTCGATCGTAAGCCTTAGACCTATCAAGTTTTAAAGCCATCCAATAATCATTCCCCTTTGTTTTACGTTTCATGTAATGCATGACATCAAAGGCAACCATAATATTATCTGCAATTAATCGCCCAGGTATAAAAGCACTTTGGGAATTAGATATAATTGAATCAATTACCTCTTTCAACCTATTTGGCAGAACCTTAGAAATGATTTTATAGATCACATTGCAGAGAGAAATTGGGCGGAGGTCTGTCATTTACATTGGATTTGGCTTCTTGGGAATTAGAGCTATGTTGGTACCCTTTAATTGTTCGTCCATCACACCAGTTTCAAACAAATGTTGAACTATCATAACCACATCTGCTTTCACAATATTCTAACACTTTTGATAGAATCCTGGACTCATCCCATCCGGGCCCGGAGATTTATCTTGATGCATATTGAATAACGCTGCTTTAACTTCTTTTTTGCTAATTTCTGATAGGAGCTTCTCATTTTGAACACTTGTGACTCTACTAGTAACACAGCTTGATACTCTTTCCCAGTCTGTGCTTGTGGCTATAAAAAGTTTTACAAAATAATCCTTCATTAATTTTTCCAAACCAGTACCCCACTCTACTCTATTGTCGCGACTATTTGATAAAGAGCTTATGTGATTGGCTTTTCTTTTATTCTTCGTGGCTGCATGAGAATATTTACTATTACGATCCCCTTCACGTAACCACAATTGCTTTGATTTTTGATTCCAAAACACCTCCTGTTGAGTGTAAGTTTCCGCCAACTTTTTCTTTTCCTCTTGAATAATCTTGACTGAATGTGCATCTCTTCTTCCCTTCAAAGTTTTTAAAATCTTTTTGTTGTGGCTTATTTGACCTTTGAAGTTGCCCGTGAGTTCCTTTCCCCATTTAGCTAACACCTCAGAACACAGAGATAGTTTATCGAAAAAAGTTTTCGAATTGTTACTCCATATGTCCTTCACCAACTGATAACACATAGGTTCTCGAAGCCACGCATTTTCAAATCGAAATGCTCTTGTACATATTCTGATAGTACTTATCACAAGCTCCAACCAAATCGGACTATGATCAGAAGTTGAAACTTCTAAATTAGTGAGCTTGGCATCTTTAAACATGTTTAAAAACTCAGAATTGGCTAGTGCTCTGTCCAAACGTACTTCAACATGTGAATCTGTACCAAAGCCTTTTTCCAGGTGTATTGATACCTGCACAAATTCATGTCTACTAAATCACAATCATTAAGGACATTTTGATACCCTTGAAGAAGACGATCTGGATACAGTCTGCCACCTCTTTTGTCACTTTGAAAAAGGGCATTGTTCATATCTCCAACTAAGCACCATGGCATCGAATTATGGTTTGCCATATTTCTTAAAAACTCCCAAGTTTCCTGACGTTTAGCACGATCAGGTTCTCCATAAACTCCTGTAAGTCTGTATTTGATACCGTCCCTATTTGAAACCACCACGTCAATGTGATTTTTATTAAAAGTACTTAGCGTTACCTCATCTTTATTGTACCATAAGAAAGCTAAGCCTCCGCTATGACCATTAGCTGGTACTGTTATCATCCCTTCAAAACCCAATGAAGATCTTACTCTCTCTAATGTCTCTACTTTACATAACGTTTCACATAAAAATACAAAATTTGGGGACTTTTGGAGTACAATCTCCTTAAAGAATTGTAAAGCCCGTGGGGTCCCAAGCCCTGGCAATTCCAGTTGATAAGACTCATTATGAAAGGCGAGCATCCCCATGGATACTCGCCTCTAGTCCATTTTTTGAAAGAACATTATTATTTGGGCCCATTTATTCAAAATTCGTGTCCATGTCTTCATCTGCATCCGGAATAATCTCAGTATTAAAGCCCACTTGACTGTCAAGGCCCACCTCATCTTCAGTTCTCCTTTTCTTAGATTCGATAATAGTTGTATCTTTCCTCCCATTTATTGGCGCGTTTTTAGTAGCTGTATCATGTTCACTCCTTATCCTACCCAGCCCGTCTTTTTGAGCATTTTGGACTCCGTTGTCTACTAAAATCCCGCCCTTCGTAACTGTGTCCTGAAATTGTGGAGGAAAAAGTGGATCCTGATTGCTACCACCGGTTTCGTTCTGAGTCTGAGCTTCTGTCTCGTTCGCCGGCCAGCCACCGTCATCCATCCCGTTTCGAAGCCATTTTGCACCTATAGGTTTGACATGCCTCTTAAAAGGAGCTCTCATCCAAGGACCATACGATTTAACTATGTCTGTTTCTGATGTTTCAAACAATTTGTTGTAGGATTTCTCAGAGTGGCCCAATGTTCCACATATAAAATAAAAAACTGGGACATTCTTATACTTAAAAGATATCCAATACCAATCATCTGCATCTTTCTTGATCTTCATTCGTCTCTTTAGTGGTTTTGTAACATCTATGGTAACTCTTACTCGAAAGTACTCTCTCCATACACTTTTGAAATTGCTAGGACATGATGCTACAAATTTACCAATGTTATTTCCCACCTCTGTAATTACTTTCTCTGTCATAAAACCAACTTTGAGATCATAAACTTAAACCCATAAATCCATTTCATTTAACACAACAGAATAAGGGTTCTCTCCATCCTTTAATCGACGCATTACCATAGCTCTTCTGTTAAACGGCCATGGACATCATTCCATAACTCTTCTGACATCCACCTCATGATAAAATTGGAACAAAAAGAGATTTGTTTCAAAGTCCTTGATATATACTCCCTTACCTGGTTTCCAAAGAGCCGTCATTGTTTGTTGCATAGCCTGAAAATCGACATATCCATCGGATAAAAATCGCGCCACCACACACAGCTTTGCATCAAATCCACTCAATATTTCAGGGTTCTCAGACAGTGTTTCTGATTCTAGCGACAAACCTCTTTCTTCCTCCTCATCCAACGAGATATTATTCATAGAATTAATCAAGCTATTTGTTGACGCCATAATAACTATTTTACGTACTGAATTGTTCACAAAATGACAAGTCTACGAAGAAGACAGAGACAAACATACCATGTCACAGATATAAGACTTTTTTTAAGTTGTATGCGACTATATTATATAATTATAAGAAAAGTGCACTTTGTGTACCTGCACTTCAATGGTTGCTGCATTTACGATATAAACCTTCAAAACCCTGCACTTTATTGGCTGCACTATTAATTTCATAATACTATATGTAATCATAAGGGTAGTATAGTATTTTTACCTTTTACGCCAATTACAAGTACCTTTAGGTGCACGATTGATGTATAAATATCACATCTAAGACACATATACACTTTTTTGTCCGATAACTCATAAATAGGTAATCAACGATGACAGAGTGGATGATTCATACTCGTGAAGACAATGAAGCATAATAGCCACACGAATGTCTGAATTATGAGTGTAAGTTCCTCTCTTCTCTAATTGAAATTAGGGTTGTGATGTTAAGGTTTATATTTCAAAATTAGGATTTCTGTTAAAAACGTTCTTGTGATCCCTAAATGCTTTATGGTAGTATTTGTTTAGGGTTTATTATTGGCATTTATGGTTATAGTTCTTTATTCTTTTGCCTTTTTTATATTTCTTGTTCTTTTCATATTTTATTGGCAACCCTCTAGGTGTTGAAGCTTATAACTTTGAAGCTAAGAAAGTGGCCACTTTCACAATTCTAAGAAAATTGGACCAAGCAAGGAAGAAAAGGGCTAACAATATGCAGCAGCTTATAGTGTGGAAATTATAAGCACTAGTACGGCATAATTTTAGCCATCGTGTGCAATTGAATTAGGGTTTATTAAAGGGAATAAAGAGATGGGAAAGAAGTATCATGTTATATTAGGGTTATATATTTTATATATGTAGCAATGTGGTCTCTAATATTTAATATACTAAAATACCCTCACGGCGTTAACGGAATTAAACAAGTGTACATATAGTGTTATGAAATTAATAGTGCATTCTATAAAGTGCATGTTTTTAAAATATTGTAAGTGCAGCACCCGTTGAAGTGTAGGTACATAAAATGCATTTTTCTCTATAATTATATACTTTATAAAAAATGTTTATTTATTTTTTTGTTCAAATTTTGAGTTTAAATTTTCGCATTCATTCTTTTCAAGCGAATTGATCATAATTATTCCTATAAGTTTTTTTTAAATAATTTTTAAGATACTCATTAGTATATGTTTAATATATATTAATATTAGACGGAATTAAATCCAAGATCTTGAGGACAATAAACAAACAGAGTAATGCTAGAGAACCAAACAAATTTTTCAAAAATATTTTTCAAAATGATGTGGCATGATTCATATGGTAAGATGTGTAGTTTTAATTGATATTATTGATTTGAATGTACATGGTTTCATCTCATTAGTTATTTTCACAATCAATCAGAATGAGACATGTGACATTTGAAAAAAAAATTGGAAAATTTGTTTGATTCTCTAGCATTACTCAAACAAATAACTTTATCACTAAAACTGAACTACTCTCTAACCATAATTATCCCTGTAAGTTGATTGTGTTGATTGTCAGTTTGGTTTCATTTCCGCTCATGTTCAAAAATGAGAAAAAGTTAAATACTATTTAGATCATAAAATATTGGAATGAGTTTCTCGTGAATCAAATTATAATTACATGATCCAAAAAAGTCCTTTTTTTTACAAGATCCAAAAAACTCTTTTAAAAAATATATGAGTTGGGCAAAATCACCTTTAACAACTGAACTCACGGCTACTGAGTAAGCTGAGAGAGTTCATTAATTTGGTAATTACTCCCTCTGCTTTTAATTAATTGTCATTTAAGAGCAATGCACTAGTATTAAGAAAATGCATTAATACACTTTCAATACAATTATGACAAAATAAAATTATAATTGTATCTTTTATTTGATTACTTTGTAAACAGGAGAGAGAAAATTAGAGGAGGGTATGTTGCGGAAATAACACATTTATTACCTTTAGAATTCTGAAAACGTCAAATAAATAAAAACAACACTTGAATTCTAAAACGTCAATCAATAAAAAATGGAGGGAGTATATTGGATCGCCTATCAACCTTTAATTTGATTAAAATTAAAATTAACAAATATTATTTTAGTCGGGAGATGCCCTTAATTAGATCAGCTCGTGCAGTGGCTAAACATGCCATGAAATGCAGATAATTAGATATGTTGTTCATTTGGATGGGGGTCTTCCTCCAAATGCTGGCTTTGGCTGGCCTTCCCTTACTTTGGTGGTTCAAGTTTACTCCCAAAAATAAATAAATTATATCCATTCGATTTTGCTTATATGTTGAATAATTTTAACATTTAAAAATAAATACGAAATTTTATAAATATTAAGGCCTTATTTATTTTATCAATTTTGTGATTACTAATTTTATTAAATCTCATTATTTTATAATTAATGGGGCAAGTATCTTGTGTTTACCATGAATAAACTCCTTGGCAAGCTAAATTTCTTAAATATTTAATTTCTTATATAGAATGAAAAATACTAGGTACCCAAAAATTGTCTCAAATGCTGAGTTGTGATGTATGTAATTGATAATTTTTCTATAATAATATGAGACCCGCATGCATACATATGTGCCCATGAATTAAAATAAGACATATGTCATGTCACATCATTTGGTAAAAAAAAATTTGGGATAACTTTTTGAGCACGTAGCATTACTCTTAATTTCTCTTATTTGGTATGTTAGAGATTGTAATTCATGAATAGTTGTTGGAGACTGTAATTCATGGAAATTGTAAATTACCTGGGAGAGGGAACTTCTCATGTTTTATGAAAATTACTTCCAAAGAATTTCTATTTAACATACTAGTGTTAATCAAACATCTTCGTATATTCTCACTTCCTAAGAAGCCAGAGTTCGTGATAATGTAATGTCTACCAAACAACCTAGGCAACTAGGTTCCTTTGACTTTGGATAACTCCAAGTACCTTGGAAGAACATGTTACTTTGTTCAATTTTAAATCATGCAATTAAACAGAAAGCAACTCCTTTCAATATCAGGGAATTGTAATTAACTTTTGTAGCAGATCTAAATATAAAATTTGACGAGCAAGGATAATCAGATTAATTTGTCTCAACCTGAGCTGATGATCAACTCAGCTAGAGCTTAAATGGCTCAAGATTAACCAAATCGACAAACAAGCTCAAAACTAGCTTATCAACTCGGAGCAGGAGTCAGTTTTGGTTGTATGCCGTTAGCTGGGCTCTTCCTATTACAGCTTTACTTGTAATTTATGGATATTGTAATCTCGAAACTGGATAGAGGTAGACAATGAGAACTTGAATATCCATTTCATTTGGGTATACGTGCCTTTTCTTTGTACCGACTTCAGGAAAAAGAATAAGAGACAAAAAGTTCCAAGTAAAGGTTTAAAACTGCAAGCAAAAAAGATTACATTTAAGAAGAAAGCACAGGTTTTATCCAGATGATCTCCATATCCTCCCCTCAAGTGATATCACCATAACAGACACATCGTCATGGTATTTACGCCGATCCCCGTTTGGAATATCGAGCAATTCATGGAAGTCCATTCCTGCAACAAATGTAGTAAATATACTATGAGGATAAGTATTGAGGCCAACAGACCTGAAAAATATGGTGCATCTGTATTTAAGAAAAATATAGCTGTAGAGCCAATTACAGTAAGCTAGTAGGAATATTTACTGTCAACAGATTGAAGCCCCCCCCGGGGGGGGGGGGGGGGGGGGGGGGGGTAAAGATCACTAACTTTCCTTTTTCAGCCAAATGAAGGTAAAAAACCCTAACAGTAACATGTTAAGATGGTTTGATTTGATATAACTTGCACAATTAAGTCAAATCTCCCCGAACTAGAGTAAACTAACAAAGATCAAGCTACATAATGTCCATAGCAATTGGTTGATGCCCTTGTACCATTTAATAGAGCAATACAAAAATTAACTTGTATACCACAGATAATTATAGTGTGTACAATTGATAGGACAAAGTATATTAAATAACCTAAGGATCGTTGAGGGATTGTGAATTATGATTGTCTTAATTTGTAGGTTGAGTCCCGTAGCAATAATAACATATGATAGTTATTCTCAATTGTGAATATAATTTCTGAATATTGTGACTAATTCTTTGTATTTAAATAAAGGTTTGAGAATTCATTAATTTTTAATCAAACAAGAATAATACTTGATGTAATATTCTAGTTGCAACTAATTTAATTTCCTAACTTCGCCACTATATGTTGAAGGAAGAAACTTAAGCAACCAGCTGCACACCAAATTGACCACATAGATCAGAGAGGTTAACTCACCATTCTTCTTGGCAGCGCGAAAGAGAAGCTCTGCAATGAGATATTGTGCAGGATCACCTTCAGGGACTTTTTCCATGAACCACGTGATATGGGCTACAACCTCTTCATTGCTGAAGTACTGATAAAGCCCATCAGATGAGAGTACAAGGAAACGATCATTTGATGAAAGTTGGAGGTGCAATACAGAAGGGATGCAGCTTATATAAGGTGCCGTCCCCAGATAATCAATCTGGAACATCTCCAGAAGAGCTCTATTGCATCCTGGCTGGAACCAGATTCAGGAAAATGTTATGCTGAAAACCACTAAACAAAAATTCATATTGTGCTGAAAACTATTGTGCTGAAAACCAAACAAAAATTCATATTATGCATTGTAGATGCACCTTCGTCCCCTGATGTAAAACAAGATTTAGAACAATGTATATACGAACTAAAACCACTAACAATTGATAAGCTTGGGTGGATGAACCGCAGAACACCCACTACCCCAAGGGTTTCCCAACTGCAGGAGGGGGAAAAACTATGAATCGCAACCCATAAACAAGAGGCTTAAGTCAATATGATTATCAAATCACTGTATATCAATCAACCAAGTCTAATGAAACAAGGATTCATCATAAAGTCTAAATACTGATAATAAAACCTTTAACTGACCAAGGCCCATAAACAATTGGTCTTATTATAAATTATAAATAAACTAATAACTAAAGCCTATATAATTATTATATATATTAATATTCTCAATATTATATATATAATAATCTTAAAACTTTTTTTAATTTCCCTAATGGCTCAGATTTTGAAGATAATTACCATATATAGCAAGTGATTTAAAGTTAGTCAGGTGTCATTCGTCCAATTGTACTGTGGATGTAATTGAGTGAAAACTGAACCAGAGAGGACCCAAGTTGGCTGTTGACAGTCCAATCTTTCCACCATTAGAAATTGTTACACAAAATTACATACCAAGTTGTATTAACTACCGAGTACTAACAGTATATATGTACCATCACTGTGAACAAAATTCTAGAAATAATGCCAAGAGATTTCTTTTTGGTCAAATTTATGTGGCTTTATGTCCTACACAAGATGTACGTGTTTCATCAAAACAAATATATTGTGCTATAAAGGTTGATCCATCATGTTTATGGATAACATAACTTGTAATATATAAAACATAAAAAATTGGGAATTACTCAAAACTATAATCATACAGTAAACTAACCAAACCCAAATTCCACTCTTCTGTACAAATAGTATGGCTGACGTGATAATTAGATGTGCACGCTATATGATCAACTAACCTTCTTAAGAAACCCAGCTCCAAATGCTCTCGTTACTTTTAATTGTCCTTTCACTCGACCATTTACAACAGCTTGGCTGTCATCAACATGCTCCGATTTTATCCTTAAAATTTCCTGCAGCATTTAAGCATTACAGTGGTTTAAAAGGTTGTTTACTCAATCAGCCCGACAATTACAATGAATTATTGGAGAGATTGGAGCGAGTGAGCTAGAGGTTCAAAGATTAAAGCAAAGGAAAGAACTGCAGTACCTAAAGAATGGACCGGATTACTTTTCCTTTTGTAATATGTTTGAATTTTGACATCCTCACTGCTAGTAAGTATATACTTATTTAAAAAAATAGGACATTTTATTATGACATATTTTTAGACCAAATACAGTCCAATTGCTTAGCAATTAATTGAAAGTAATCTTCAAAATCACCCAACTGCAAAGAAATAGAATGATAATTAAACTAACTTATGAATGAGGTCAATCAATTCAGCAAGAAAGAGATTTATTATCATCTCAAAGGTAAAGAGAGATATTTAAGGACATGTTTGCTGTAATATTACATCTTGCTGATTACTACTCTAGGGCGGACACTTGTTAATTAAGTCAATCAAACCAAAAAAAATCTAATATATCCTACTTGTAAGTAGGGTTTAGGAACGGTGAAATGTATGCAAACCGTACCCTTACTCCTACAAGTAGCAGTAGATGTGAGAAACATTGTCTAAAAGCTATGAAAAATGTTGAAAATTATGAAGATAAAATATTATGAAATATTTTATTTTCTATTTTGTAAATTTTGAGAAGCCTAATATGCTATACACTAATTGTATATAGTCATAGATCTTTAAATAATCCTTAAAGAATTTCATAATGACAAGTATCAAGATTCATTAAAAGCCAAACAAAGATTACTGAGAAATTATCATCTTTAGAACTATTAAGAATGGAGCAGCACACCTCTTCTACACTTGTGCTGTGATCAGATGAAAGTTGTACCGCTCTCATCTTTAATCTGCAAATAGATATTTCCCTGTTTTTGTTCACATCGCTGGTTTGACTGTTCTGATTATGTATTGGAGATTCCTCTGATATTCTGTCAAGCTCCATCCTTACAAGGGACTCCCTTGACTTATTCTGGTTCCTAGCATCATCTCTCAAAAATGTTGAACTTACGTGACGCTCATGAAGTTTCTCTTGAGCCAAAATCGCACGGCTATCACCTAGGTTCATGACATATACATCTTGATCCTTCATTAACATAACCAGGACACATGATCCCATCAAAGCAAGCTCTGGGGTTTTGTCAAGATCTTTTTCCACCATTTTCATGTAAGCCTCTTCAGTTGTTTCAAGTGCTCGAGCCATTGCTCTTAAAACATTGTTGTGATCAACCGTACCTGTTTTACATCTCCTAATAGGTCTAAAAGTTTCTGGCTCTGGTATTCTTTCTTCAGCACGACTCTCTTCTCTGTGCCAATCATAGTTCCAACGTAAAAGTTTTTTTCGCAACGATTTTTGATTTTGGTAGAGTTGTCTAATTTTGGAGCTGATAACTGACTTTCTAGTTCGTCCCTGTCTGGTAACAGAAGAAGAATCCAAGAAAATCTTAGTGTTTGATTTGATGCTATTGCCAACATACTCTTCTGAAGTTGAGGGCTCTTCAAGAGGGTAGTTACAACTATCTTGTTTTATGTTTAACTGTTCTTCCCGAAAAAATCCCTCTGGACTTATATTTGTAACATCTCGCTGCAAATCAGAAGTTTCACTAGTTTGATGCTCAGTCCTGGACTGAGCCAACTGAGTTTCATTGTCTTTTGCTTCTATCTGAAGTAGTTCATATAGTCGTTTGCTTTTTCTTGCCGGACCAGCAATCTTTTCACTTGACACGGAACAAATTTTAGTGCCCAACAGACTAGGCTCCTCAGACCTAATCAGATGCTGATCAACACTTATTTCCTCAATTGTATCACTATTAGATGACTGGTTGAAGGCAATTTCAATATTGCATAAATTGTCTGAATTACCATAATGAACATCCCTTGTGTGAGATTGAGTATCGACCATCTGTTGACATTGTGACTTGGTCAACGTGTCTCTAATTTGAGTTGAATCCAACTGCCCATCCTTATGTATAGATTTCTCTTCATAATCCCAGAGCAATCCTTCTAATTCCTTGTCTATCGATTTGTAAAGATGGCTCATAAGAAATTCCGGTGCATCTGGACCACTAAAACCGTCATAAATCCCAATAAACAACCATCCTTGCTCTTCTGAAAGCACCACGTGAACCCTATCTTCACCAGCTTTTCCGTGAGCCCATTGCAGGTTACGGGTTTCCCGGCACTCTCCTTCTAGTGGTCCATCTTCCAAAAAGTTGTGGGACACTTCTGTTTGAAATCTTGGTTCTTTAGGATGCCAAACAAATTGGTTAACTGGCTGAGGGAACAAGCGTTGCATCCAACCAACCCCTGCAGAATGTCTTGAGAAAGTCCGCAAAAGGGTGCTTCTCATAGGACCACTCACGCTCCTTACCAGATGGCGGAAGCCAGGCCTTTTACGGACATGTGTAAGTGGTGCAGAAAAGTTTGATTTATCTGTTACTTCTAAGGGACCAGATATTGCCCCTTTCTCAATAGGTCCAGACATAAACCCCCCTCCCCGATCTAATGGACCTGACGCAAAACCTCTTTCTAGGGGTCCAGACATAAAGCCACTCAAGGGTCCAGAACAACGTGGCACAGGTTGCAAGGGAATTGCAGCAAATGAAGAGGTACTTTCAAATGAAGCAGCGGGCTCTAGGACATCAGTAGCAAACAATGCACACTGGTTTCCAGTTCGAGCTGTAGAAACATTAGCACTAACAGATGCCCCAGATATCGCTTTAAATGTGGTTTCCGAAAAACTCTTATTGAGCTTATGCAACCCCGATATATCTTCAATTGCATCATGACGGAATGACCCACTCATCGTTTCAGAATCAATAGTACTCGAATCAATAGTAAACCTCTCAGAATTCGATGGCGTAATGGCAGGAGATTCAAAAATCATAGGTCTAACATAACAAAAGGAGTGACCTAACCCTTCATCTAGGGGCTCCAAGAAAACCATCTCAGCAGCACCTTTCCCATAGGAAGGCACAAAACATCCCACAACCCGCGAAGTCCCATTCCCCATTCTATTTTTTTTCTCAAACTCCCCTAGATATCAAAACACCTTGGCAATGAAGATTTTCTATAGCTAAGAATCATAAGCATCCACAAATAACTAGACATGGTAACATTCCCTTAAACAAGTGCAACAAAACATAACATAATCCACTAATTTAGCACAAGTAAAGCTCAACACAACCTCTCAGAACACCATGAATCAAAATGAGAAGCTAAAAACACAATGATCTGACCTGATAGAAGTGCATCCAAGCTGGAACATCAAATAACAGATCTACTAAACATCAAGACTGCAATACATAACAAATCAAGAAACCCAAGTAAGCTAAAAAAGATAGGATTTTGATCAAACCCCAAATCACCAAAGAGTCAAATTCTGCTAAAATCTCAAACCCCAGATCAAGAAATGACCAAAAGTGAGCTAAAACACAACAACATTGAAAATACAGCATAAATAAATACAAGTGGCTATATAAAAAAATGCAAGAAGCCAAGATGAGAATCTAAGTAAAGAATAAGAATGGAGAAGTGAGTGGACAGGTATGGTGGGAGAAATAGTAAGGAGAGAAAGGTGAAAATGTGGGGGTTTGTGCCTCTCCTTGGTAAGCCTATGATGAAGCTAGATTGATGAGTTCATCAATAAAGAAAGCCCCTTTCTCGGGGTTTTCAAATGGTTTGGGAGGGTAAAAAGAATAACATTACCCACAAAAATCATTCATTGTTTTACTTTTATTATATTTCTTTTTCTTAATGCATATAGAAAAAAGAATTCAGTTTTTAAATTTATTTATAAAAATTTATATTTTAATTTTTTATTATATATATATTTCATTAATACTATAAGTACGAGATAAACAAACAATAAACTTTATTGCTTATTATAAGTCCTGTTAAATTACAAATCAAGCATGATGGGATTAGTAGTACACTGCCACCAACTTCAAAAGTCTCACACTTGAATAAAGATAAATGTTTCATTATTCATGCCAGGTGTAAAATAGTGTTGGCACATATGGTGTAAATAAAGAAATACTACTTCCGTCTCACCTAATTATTTTTCGGAAGTAATTGTTGTTCTTTTAGAGAGAAGGTTCAGTACGCATTTTAAGGTGCATATAAAGTATAGTTCTATAACTTATTTTAGTTAAATTTTTATTCAGAAAAAAATTTAAAAATAAGTTATGGAACTATACTTTATATGCATCTTAAAATACGCGTCGAACCTTCTCTCCGAAAAAATAATAATTGGGGGATGGAGAGAGTAAAAAAGAGTTTGGTTGATTGGGTTTGGTTATTTTATTTAACTTCTTCACTGCTTTGTATAATTGTATGTACATGCATACATAAGAGTAAGATAGTACCAGTAAAACAGAAATGATTGGTGGGGTGGTTTGGTTAATAGCGGTGCTGCTAGAGTCAACACCACCACGAGCACCAGTAGTTTATCTGTGTCTGTGTAATCATTATCATATGTCATATGATCGACGTGTGTGTTCAACTGTTCACCCAAGACTAAACCCACTTCATCAATTGTTTTGGTGCGTTGTTCAACTTGGGGTCGAATTTTTTAAATTTTATCAAATACATTTTTTTTTTCTAAACTTAGACTCGTAAATTTTTCAAGTTAGTTTAGATTTTGAGGTCATCCTTAATAATTGATTTTTTTAATTATATATCTGTAATTTAATATAATAAATTAAGTTAATATTAAATTTTTTATTTGAATATAAAGTACTATATTATTATATTCATACTTAAAAGAGGAATTAGAATTTCCATATATCTACTATAAAGATCATAAATAGTACTAACAAACAATCGATTACTAGGAACTTATTCCCATAAATTTTTATTTACTTTCTATTTGTTTAAATAATATTAAAACTGGTCTATAAAACCAAAAATATTAGAAATTTAGGAAATGAATGTGTATCCGAAAATGAAAATATATCATTTATATTTTCTCCTTTTATTAAATAAATTTATATCACTTGTTTTTATATTTTTTTAAACTATTTCATTTGGTCTATGGGCTATTATAGAAGACATTTGAATTTCTGGATGTATTTTAGTAATTTTGAAAATATAGTTAATATTATTATTTTTCATACTATATTCTTTATAAATAATAATTTAACATACATAATATTAATTTAACTATATATTAATAAAAATTCAAAAAAGGAAACAAAAATATTAATTTAACTATATATACAAACCATGTGCGTAAAAAATATAAAAACGTATATAAAGAAACAGAAGAGCACATTTTAAAGTTATAATGTTAAATATTATGCTATTTTATATTATTATTCAACGACAGAAGTTCAAAGTCCAAATTTTAGGTGACTGATACCGATTTCTACCAATTGTTGTACTTCACAACTACGAATAAAACCAAAAAGTTGTTTATTTCGTCAAAGATAAATGAAATGCTGCGCTCGTATTTTAAAAAATAAAATGAAATTATAAATAAATATTTAAAAAATTCATTTCTTTCTCTATTTTACTCCTAAACATCTAAAACTAACATAAATTGAAGATTCAAAGCCACCAATTTTTTAAAAAAATGTTCAACTATCAAATATATCCATTTTTAATTCAAATTTTATCATACAAAATTTACCCCAACTCAATTTTTTTTTCAAATCTTCCCTTCCATATTTATTATTTTCTTTTAATTTTATTCATTTCATTTTTTTATATTGTTACCAACCAAACACAACATTATTCCCCAATTGTCTTTCAAGAAGTTACTAACAATCCGGTCTCTACTGCGTTTCCCGCGAAACATGATCATTAAAAAACTGAAACTTAGAAATAATTTAAGAATAGATGATCACTTGTAAGTTGTAACATTTCTGGATCTTTCTAGTATGTGCCCCTGAACACATTTTAACAATTACTTTTCGATGAGTTGGTTGATTGTAATATAACATTTAGCTTTTCTAAGATAAAGCAAACTGGAAAATCAAAGTATCCTACGATGAGTATGGAAAATTTAAATAAAACCAAACTGGATTCTCAATTAGTAAGAAGAATCTTCTTTAAATTGTACGAGTGCTATATTTGACCTGTTTGGCTGGGCTTAAAAATAAGTCCTTTTGGACTTATTTTCGGGTAAAAATTTCATATTTTGATAAAAAAAATTTATACAAGTATTTAATGTATATTTGAGATTCTATAAGTTACAAAAAAAAGTTAACTTATTTCAGAAAAAAGTTAGGAATCCTAACTTTGTCTTAAAATAAGTTGACTTATTCTGGAAAAAAAGTTCCCCCAAACACCCCCATTATATATGCACATGAGAAATAGGGTTCTCTATGTTCAACTTTTCCGCAAGTAAATATAAGATATGTTGCTGTTTCTGCTGGTTCAGATTTTAGAAATACCGTACATTGGCTATTTTGTTATCTTAGAAGTCAAATATAAATTCAAGTAAGCTCTCCCAAGATTTACCTATATCTACCTATATAGGGAAAATGCACTGGATTTGGCCGCAATTATCAATTGTATTACCGAGTATATCCGCACTCATCAAGTCTACCGCTGTACTTGAGAATGGTGCTGAGGTATTGTTCCACTGGCACGAGTTGACTGTAGGTCACCAATTAGAGGTAAACAGCACAAGCTCACGAAATTTCCACCATAATACGGAAACTTACAAGGGAACAATTATTCCCGATACCAATAGTTTCTGAAAGATAAATATGAACCAATTATGAAAAATGTAAATAATAAATTAATCACAAAACTATATCAGGAAAATGACACTTACAAGTATTAGTGAAAACACGGGCACCAATCACAGCGAGGAAAGAGTATTAGCATATGCTTTTTGTGCTTCTTTTCCAATGGATGAAAGGTTGATACTTATCTCTCTGCAGAGTCTGCCTTCGACAAGACGAACAGGTAACCACAGTTTTGGCTCCACATCAACAACATATGAAAGTGTTGTCTGAAATTCTTGGTTGGGTGAGGAATTACTTTGTTCACATCGTACGATATTCTACACAACCAACAGTTTTGTAAAACATATCAACTCTTGTTAATGAATCACAGAAGCATATTACAAAAGGTAGACAAACTGAGATTTATTTAATAAGCTGTGGCTATAGTCTATGCTTAAAACCTAAACTACAGTCCAGATGTGTATATAAGATTTCATTAGTTAAGAAATCTGCAACCTGATTTTGTCACGCGTGAAGCCAGAGAAACTATCTTAAAAATAGCATCCAGCTTTGACAGCTATGTTCATTGCAAACAGGAGGCCTTGTTTAGGTAACAATAGAAACAATGTCTTACTTTCTCATCCAAGATAATAACTTATACGCTTATTATATCTACTAACAGGCTCCAACTATGATTAGTATGGTCTTTGTTGCCAACTTTCTACAACAAAAATGTCCAACTTAAGTAGCAGAAGTTTAAAGTCGAAAAGTATATTTGTAGTTGTAGAACAAAGATGCGTGAAGCTAAAACAGCAGAAAATAGGGGGGGGGGGGGGGATCTAACCTGCTCTATAGACCATTTTCCTTGAAAGAGTTTAAAGTCACCTTCGATCATATTAAATTCAATATCCCGTCTCTGTCCAGATGGCAAGTTCTCCAAATCATTCTCAAAGCATTCAACAATTCCTTTAGCATTAAATTTTATTCCGAAGGCAAGATTCTGCTCGCCTATCTGTTAAAAGGAAATTAGAAAGCAAGTTACTTGGGCATTTCATATTTTGATGGTTTAATCTTACATTTAATACAATACAAAAAAAAGAGTAACAAAATCAAGTATTTTAAGAACAAGTAATTACAAGCCAAGAATGCAAAATTCTGTAACCAGAAGTAAGGTTGTAATGAAATAACAAAAAAGATAAGACACTGCATTGGAAATTATATATACTAGTCTTATATAAAGTCAGTAGTTCTGTACAGCAATTATATTTCATCAACGCATGTTACGGTCCAGACTCAAGAGTATAAGGACATGGATAGATAGGTTTTTTTTTTCAAACAAACTAATATTATATGAATTATTTCCAAAATAAAATTTTCAGGAATATATTTTCATAAAAACTCCTTTTTTCTTCAGTCAAAATACGGTTTTACTGCAACTAAACACATGCAAAAACCTGCAACCACGATATTTTAAAAAACAAACAAAATTAGGGGTAGTAAGAATATGAAAAGGAATAAAAAGTACACATGCGGTAATTTCCCATGGATATTTTATAGTCTAGCAGTTTCCTCAACAAATATATAAAAATAAGTGACTAAAGCAACTACCATTCTCAAGTAATTTGAAGCCCAAACACAGAACCAAAATTGCAAAATTTAGGTAAACTTCTAAGTTGAAATTCATTTCTGATATAGTAACGTAGTAAAGGAAATAACCAACAAAAAGTACAACCCAAAGAACTCTCGCTCCTGCGATATCACACTCACTCCCATTACGAGGAGGGTTCAAGACCCGTTGAAGGCAAAATGGGTGTGTAAAGTGTGTTCAAATAGGAAAAAAAGACCTTGACCGAGCACTTCATCACAAATAATCTTTACATTGAACATTTAGATTATATCATCAATGTGCTAATAAGTAGTAATAACCGTAAAGATCACAATTCACATCAAGTACAAATTAAAATCATCCACAAAAAGTATAAGCATATAATTAAAGCTCAAAGGCATGCCCCAAAAATCCGACTCATTTGGTACAAGAACAAAACTTTAATACAACTCTAATTGTCTTGATACGAAAAAAACACATATAATAAAATTCTTTTCTTTTAAAAATATACAATTTCAATCAAAGTTTTGTAAATTTTAAAACGACAAAATACTGACATGTTTAAGAACACTGACATCCGAACCCGAAATTAAGCCCCCCCCCCCATCAAATAAACCAGCTTTCCATAATCCATCAGAGTAAAATTTCATGCACACACAATTCACAAATATATTCTCCCCCAATCCCACTTTTTTTAATGTATATTAAGTTATAAAAAACATGGGTTTATATTACAAATATACCCTTACTACCTAATGTAAAACCTCGATAAATGAATATTTGATAAATTAATAACCTCGATTAAATAATAATTTTTTCCGGTCCCGACTTGGGCCAATGAGATAAATTAATATTATCGTTAAATGCATAAGATGATAATTTTTGGAGAAATCCTTGAAGGACCTATATAAATATAAAATAATAATTCATTAAAAATATTAATTTTTTCATATATAACACATAATACTTAAATATTTTTTTCCAACACAGTTTATGCAATTGGAGTTTCTGAACACTGACCTAACAATAGTTTTTATGTGATAAGGTCAATTGTGAGCTTTCTGGGATGTTGATGCAATTTGGATCACTTGAGATGTCTTCGATTTCGTTTTTAGTTTCAAGAATTTTTAAATTCTATGTGTTAAACTATCAAGAAACAAATCAAATCAGCTAATTGTTTTTAGTATGTTATTTGTTTTCCAACCTGGTTGTATCGGCATTTGAGGGTTTGTTCTGTTCTATTTAATGAAAAATGCTATTTGTGCGTCAAAAAATATATTTTCTAGACAACTTTACTAAAATATGGGTTAATAATTCAACAACAATTTTTAAAAGATAAGATCAATTCAGAAGCACTTTATAATTTTATTATAAAAAAAATATTTATTATAAAAAAATATATATAGCAGACAGAATTCCATTGTCTAATTGGGGACCTCGCGATAGATTTGGATTCTATCCTACAAACATACAAACATATGAAGATAAATAATTCAAAATATATAACAGCAAACAAACGGTTCTTAGATTTATTTGTGACCTTTGAGGAGCCGTATGAGGTGAAAATCTCATGTACGGTTCTGTAATTACACTGCGAACAGAAATATTATCATCGACTATAATTATCTAACAATTTAAGTAGGGCACTCAAAATATGGCTTTTGGGGGCGAAATTTGTGGGATCAACCTACAGGGGACTGTTTCGCTTTTAGTGAGAATTAAATTTAATTTCACCCCTAATTTTTTGAAAGGACATGGAAATATTAATTATTTCTATAAAAATATTACATTAAAATATTTCTTGAAATTTATTTTTCTAACAAAGATTACATTAAAAAATGTCAAAAGGATAAACAAATACTAGATGAAATGGACCTGAAAAAGGCGGGCAAACTTATCACGTTTTTCAAGAAGCTGATTAACAGCAAGACTTGGAATAAAATCAGACAGTTTTTCATAATCAGTCAACACATCCCAAACATGTTGCAAACTAGCCTCCACGTGTATCTTTGATCGGATCCTCCTTTTGTTCTTCCCTATCTTCTCTATCTCTATTTCAACCCCATCCTCCGGGTCGGGTTGTAACCCACCAAGCTCTCCTTCGTCAACACAGGCAACGATAGAATCATCTGTGGTAGAAGAATTTGAGGTTAATTTGGTGTATTTGAGATGGGTTTTTTGAGAAAATGAGATGGGTTCGGTTGAATAAGTGGATTTTGAAGGTGTGGGAAATAGAGAACAAGGTGACAAAATGGAGGGTTTTGATGTGTAGAGTAACATGGAGGAAGACAAGGGGATAATATGACGATCACGATACTTTGATATTATATCCTGTGTATAATTCTAACAAGGAGATAACATGTAACGGTTGTCAAAGTAATAATGTAAAATTTTAAATATTATCAATTAATTAATTTATTTAGGTTTGATTTTTTGTAATTATAAATATTAATTTAATAATATTTTTTAATTTATTTATTAACAAAATGATTAAGTTTTGATTATCAATCAATATTAATAATTAATTTAATATTATTCTAAAAGAAAATATATTGAAAATGAATAAGTATAAATCTTCAAAATTTAAAATTTTAGTTATAAAATTATTATTAAAAACAAAACACATTCATCGCATGTGGTATAAGTATTAACTATGTATAATAATATATGTATAATGTATAATATATGTAACTATTTATGTATGTGACTCATTTTTCTATGTATTGTCACCAAATTAAGATCTTTTGGTTTATTTATAATTTATCATCTTTTGGTTTATGTATAATATATGTAACTATTTATTTTCAATTTATAATAACTCAGTCAACAAATAACACATCAACGATTTTTAGGTGGATAATAACTTCCCTAAAAAAAAGTGGATAATAACCGGTACTCTCCCTTTGGAATAAGAGAGAATCTTGTTTTATTTGGGTAGTCTGAATCACCAAATATGACTTGTTAAATCGAAGATATATGACCCAAACAATGAAATTTGTGCATGCAGTTCAATAAATATAATTCTTTTTCCAATTTTTCTTTAATTTTTTTTGAAGTAAGTTTACTTATTAGTTATAATAAAATATTAAACTCTATTAAATAAATATCCGCTTATCATTCGAAATATGGTCATGGTTCCTGAGACCATTTAGACAACAAGCTGTTTTTCTGCTATTCGATTCGTAATTGGACGGTCAAGATTAAAGAAGAAATAATACACTCCGTGAAAAATAATCACGGAAAGACTAAACTCATTTCTTCTATCCGCGGTAAATATACATGGAGCTGCCTCAAACTAGGGGTGAGTATCGGGCGGTTTGGGTGGGTTTGGTGGACAAAACCATCCAAACCGAATTTTTCGGTTTGGCAATCCGTCAAACCGTTACCGTTACCATTACCGTTAGTATTAAAATTAAACCACCCAAATTATAATTGTTTGGTTTGGGCGGTTTTGGTTTCAAACCGCTAAATTATATAATAATTTAATTCTTGAACAACTAAATAATTATAGAGTTTTTTGCACTTCGCATCCCTTAAGTTTGGACGGAAAACAGTATGATCCTTAAACTTTTTATAAATACACATTGCATCCCTTTACTTTTTATATAACACAAAATTCCGATTTTAAATTTTAAAATTTTAAAAAAAAATCATAGTATATGATTTTATTTATTTTTTAATCTACAAATAAATTAAATCTTCTTACAAATTGAGATAAACTCTCAATTTTTTAATCTACATATATATATAAAAGTAGAGGTCTGTACTTCTACTTCCTTTAAAAGTAGAGGTACAGACCTCTACTTTTATATATTTTAAAAGTACGGTCATCTACTATTTCGGTCATCTGCTGCAAGTTTACTATATATTTTTATTTTTCCTTTTTATTTATCTTTATTATGCTATTTACCCATTATACCCTCACTGATTTAACGTTAACTTTGTAAATAAACGGATTTTGGTGAAAGGAATGCACATTGAAGCGCTAAAAAAGTAAAGGGATGAAATGTGTATTTATAAAAAGTTTAAAGATCATACTGTTTTTCGTCCAAACTTAGGGGATGCAAAGTGCAAAAAACTCATAATTATATAATCATACATTACCATTCAAAGTCTTACATAATTAAAAATACATCTAAATCAAAAGGCCGTGACTTCTTAAATTTCAAACATCTGCAATATCTTCATCCGCTTCCACAACAGCATCTAAATCTGAAATCAAATAATAACATATATAATAGTCAAGCAAGGCTCTCGACGTTTCCACTGTAAATACTCGAGCTTATATAATGTATTCGGGAAAAATACATTTCCACTGTAAATTAAAGGATGAAATGAGAAAAGACTTAAAGGATGAAATGAGAAAAGACTTATTATGGGTAAATAATAAATATGATTCATATTTATAATTAATTATTAATTTAAATTATATTTCTTAAATAATAAAAAAAATAATTAATATATATTATTATATATTCGGGTGGAACGGGTTATATTGGTCGGTTTGACAAGGCAAACCGAACCCAACCATTATTTTTCGGTTTTTTAAAAATCGAAACCGTTACCAACCCGAACCGTTACGAAACCGTAATTTCTGGTTTGGGCGGTTTGGATCGGGCGGTTTGGGCGGGTTCGGAAAATTTTGCTCACCCCTACCTCAAACACATTAAGTTAGATGGATTAACTTGTTAACTTTCTTTCAAACACATTAATGGCCTGTTTGACCTGCCTTAAAATAAGTCTTTTTGGACTTATTTTCGGGTAAAAATTTCATATTTTGATAAATGTTTTTTATACAAGTATTTAATGTATATTTGAGATTCTATAAGTTGCAAAAAAAAGTTAATTTTTTCTAGAAAAAAGTTAGGAATCTCTAATTTTATCTTAAAATAAGTTGATTTATTCTGGAAAAAAGTTCTCCCAAACACCCCCTAAGTTAGATGGATTAACTTGTTAACTTTCTTTCTTTCTGTCATATCACTTGTAAATAATTTTTTTATTATTAAAATTACAACTAATTTATTCATATAATCACTAACATATAAATTTATAATATATTATAATATAAATAATTTTACAACCACAATTAATTAGTTGTAATTAAAATTTTATTTAAAATAATTTCAATAGCATTTACAAAACATATATCTATATATACTTTTTTATTGAAAAAATAATAAAAATTAAAATTATGTTTGTAAAGTATAATATATTATAATTATTATTTGTGAAATCTAATTCTATTATAATTATAAAATATAATCATAATTATGTTTATAAAATATAATCTATTATAGCTGTAATATATAACCATAATTATGTTTGTAAAATATAATATATTATAATTGTAATTTCAAATTATAAATGGTTTTAGATAAAATTGACCAAAAGATTAATTCCAAAAAATTTAAATTTGAATTGTAAGTATTAAAACAAATAAAATTAAAGTATAATTTTAATAATAAAAAATTTATAAATTGACTGCCATAGATCTTTTCTATTTGTTTGTCATGTAGAAAGTGGTAGTTCATGTAGCTTATGTCTTTGAGGTAGCTCCGATTATATTTACCGCGGATAGGAGAAATGAACTTAGTCTTTTCGTTATTATTTTTTTTAAAATTTTGACCACCCAATTACGAATCGAAGGACAACAGTTTGTTGTCTAAACGGTCCTGACAAGGGTATGCTAGGGACCTATGTGCATGTAAAAATATAGTTGATATGAAAATAATAATCATTTAAAAATATATATTCTACAAGCTTATAACCCGTACGAAACATGGGATGACCGATATATAAGTAATTTATTTTTTTATTGATATTTAATATAAAATTTTATAATATTGAGAATTTATGTTAATATATATGATATATTTTTTTATTTTATATAAATTTATTAAAGATGTAAGTGATAATAAATTAATTAAAGAAGTTATTTTGATAATAATTTATAATTATGTATAATAAATAATTTTTTATTTAACATAATTATTTGTGTTATTTGAGCTTACAAAATTGAAGTACAATAAATATTATTTTATTTAATATAAAAATGTTATAATTTGTACCTGTGTTATAATAAATATATAATTTGGGCCTAAAATTAAAATTTTAATTCATATATATGTATATAGTCATGACATATGTATATAATTAGATCCCGTATTATAATAAGTAGAATTGTATTTAATATACTTATATGTCATGTTTGACAATTAACGGTTATATGTTAGCTGAAACAGATTGAATTAGCTGTTTTGACTAGCTGATTTGAATAGCTGTTTTGACTAGCTGATTTGAATAGTTATTTTAAATAAAAGTGTTTGATAACTAGCTATTTGAATTAGCTGTTTTTGTATTAACTAGACACATCAAAATTCTCTAATTGAAAAAACTCATAAAACTAACTTTTTCAAAATTAGCGGATTGAGTCCAAAATCCTGTTTCAAACTCCTAACTACCAAATACTAATGTTAGAGTTTTTATCTGGCCAAACCTGTAACTTCTCCCAAACCTCTAATTTACCCTCAAACTTCTAACTTCCAAACACGGCCATAATTTTTTAAGCCCATGACCCGGTATCAATCGCCATCAAAATTTTAAATCTTTTGACTATAATAATATAGTATAGATGCGTCTGTTAAGAAACAGAAACCTATGTGCACGAGGAAGCCTGAGGAAATCACCAAGGAGTATGCTGCTTTCTACAAGAGTCTTACAAATGATTGGGAGGAGCTTTTGAATGTGAAGCACTTCTCAATTGGAGGCCAGCTGGAATTCGAGGTTGTTATATTTGTTCCTAAGAGCAGGGGCGGATCTTTTACTTTAACATTTCTAGGGAGATGTTGCAGCAGAACAAAATCCTTAACGTCATCCACAAGAACTTGGTGAAGAAATGCCTTAGAGCTCTTTTTTGAGATTGCAGACAACAAGGAAGACTACAACAAATTTTTTGAAGCTTTCTTAAATAATCTGAACCTAAAGGGGGAGATAAGTAAGAGACATGGATATATTGGGGATCATTTATTTTTAAGTGAAATAGATTCATTCCAACACTCAACCAAACACATGGAATGAGGAATGATACTTGAACCCCATAACATCTTAACCCGATTCCTTGTTTCAATTCCATACCCTTCCACGAACCAAACGACCCTTAGCATTAACTCTGTACATTTGGGTCATTCAAATTCAATTGCTACAACAATGGGGAATCCTTGACTTGGCTTAAACAATCTGTCTTTTTGGTTCAACTAAAATGGTGATTCAACCACAAACAGACTCTGTGAATGCTGAAATGAACTCACTAACAGTCTACCAAATGGCCCAAGAAAGCGATCAAGAGTTGCAACCGAAAAACAACACAAATAATATTCCACCCAAGGTTTTGCAGCACAAATGCAACTCAAGAAAATAATCGAAGTTAGAAGAGAGAAAGAAATTCGTAGAGTTGCTCTATGCCTTTGGTATGTTTGGTTAGACCAGTATTTGGTTTGCTAAGCTATAATAAGAATGGACTATCGAATACTATGTGCCTGGCTATTGCATTCATTAATTATTGTAGCCGGATCAAAAATATTATTCGTAAACTAAGATAAAAGATAGATATGTAGTTCACTCCGACATTTTTACTTTCAACCGTCATGGACAACCGAGATTTGACAAATGACTCCTCAAACATACATTAAACATTTTTCTTTCCCAAAGACATGAATATTTAATCGAAATTCAAAAACTTAATGAACAGAAGTTGGTAATAGAATTGAAAAACAGAATGACAAGATATCAATTTCACAACCTGAGTTTTCTTACATATATCCCCCCTGTGGCCATGGGGCAGGGTAATAGGAACCATGGTAATTCGGAAAGCCTGCAGTAAACCATGAATTAGATCCTGGCATCATTGGAAATTTCTTGTGCATTCCAGATTGAACATCTCCCCAAAAATATTCTTGTTTAGGCGGCACATAAGCTTCGGGTTTATGATCTTTAAACGTGTTACATTTTTTGTAATGATCTGCACCAATATTTTCTGCTTCATCGTCAACACAAGAACATTCTTTTTCTTTCTTGCCATGACTTCCCTTTCTTTGACCATGATCTTGGAACACACAATGTTTTTCGTGATCTTTTGCAGCACTATCTTCCACTTCATCGTTGTCAGAATCGCAAAAACAATCATCTTCTTTTTTGTCACAACTTTCCTTTCCATAATCATGTTCTTCCCATATTTCTTTTTTATAGTAGATGAGATCAGCATGTAAATTTATTTTCTGAAACAATGTGATAAGTTTCACAATATGTATACTGCCTTTAATTGTCACAGTCTTCTTTTCTAGATCTCCATCAACCTCCACAATACCTGAACACAAAATATATTATGCTTGAGTGCGTATATTAGATGAACATAAATCACAATGCACGAGAGCTAGCGGCGCAACTTGTTACTCGTTTAATCGAAATCTTTTCGTAGTAGTGACAATAAAATAGAAGAATTAACAAGAACTTACCAATTTGTTTTTGCAAACGTTTCTTTACTTTCTCTATGCATGTCACGCAAGAGAGTTTATTCACTTTGAAAACAAAAATCTGCAAATATAAAAAACATTATGAAATTAAATTGCAAACAGAAGAAGAAAAAAATAAATATTTAATTGATGAATACCGAATCAATAAGAAGCTCCTCCATAGTTTATGTTTGTGATCAAGCACAAAATAATGGGCAACACTTCTGTATATATACTATGTGTGAATTACTGATAGGTTTTATCTTATATGGTATTACTTATAATGACGGAAATCTTGTATGAAATATATGGTAATAAACGAAATTATAAATGAAATTACAAATCAGCTTTCTATAAATTACTGTGGTAATTAGATTTTAAAGAAGGTAATTAATAAATATGTTATAGCTGTGGACAGTAACACATAGGAGTATTTACAAATTTGATTAATTGGCAACATCGTGTGCATTGCATTAATGGTATATTTTTAAAATTTTAAATGTTCGATTATTCAATTTAAATAAAAATATTTTTGAAGCCTATTTATGTTCAAGATTAATATTTGTCAAGTTAAATTCAAATACTAAAACATTTTTAGTATTTATTTTAGGAGTCGATTCTTTAAATACAAGTTTTAAATTGATCATTTTTAAAAAATCTGTAATATGTAAAATTGCTCTATGTATACTATTATGTTTGTAGCTAATTGTTGGTGCAGAAAATTTTTTGTGGTTGCACATTATGGGGGAACCAATTGTTGGTTTCACATGCATAATGTACGTTTCGTAATTTTGTTTAGTCAGAAGTATGGGGCATGAACAATATCCATTCAGGCGAGTCCGCAAGAACAGTATCTAGAAGCCATGCAAAATTGACCAAATGTCGAAAACAGGGATTGCAGCGAATAAAATTTCCTAATTGTGAGATATAATGAAATCTGAATAAAACAATAACTGAGATAGCTACCCAATATAAAAAACAACAAAACAAAATAAAATACAAATTTGATGAAGGTAAAACATTGTTCAATGGCAGCATCCCCTTTCAGCTTCCTATGTAGGGGCTTCATTACATTTTTTAAAAGGTGCTGTTTACCAGTCCAATTCCAATATAAGCTTTATGGGCTCAGTCGGAGGCAGCAGCCACATCTCTCTTTAATTGCAGTTTGCTGCACTCATTCTTGTCAAAGAATCAAATACTGATGTAATCAATCAGCATACCACCATTTGCTAAATTTGAAAAACTTCCAATACATTTAAAAATCGGGAATCTTGGTAACCAGCATCTCCTCGGCAAACTATCAGTCAGGTTAGATCTTACACAAGGCCTATCTAGATTCAACAAGTAACACCCAACACATACAAACATGATACATAACATCCCAAACAAAGGATGATACAACAGTAACGGACCATTTCTCGTCTCCTTAACACTCGATTCAAGAGAAATTATTAGCAATTACTGAATGTTACTACCACCTGATTGTGCCTTTGACTCTACAAAAAGCCTTACAGTTGAGAAGATGAGTGATGGTTCAGCCATGGCACCATTCCCAAAGTCACCACAGGCAAGCCTCTTGGATACAGGTGGAATGAGAGAAATCCCAAGTTCGTCAACTGCCATAAGATGCTTTTCCGTGAAAACATTGTTCCACATGTAGGTGTTCATAGCGGGGGCCACAAAGAGAGGTTTGGAATAATCCCATGCTCGCACAATGCAAGTAAGCAGGTTGTCACACAATCCATTAGCAATCTACAGTAACAAAACAAAACGAGTATTGGCAAGACCTACTCAAAATCAACTAGATTACAGTAGGTCACTAGATCAAACTGATACAAATATACAGCAAGTATAAATTGTATTTGTATTTGTGGTATCACTAAGTAAATTAAAATTCAGTTGAAGCCTGTCCAAAACACTTGAGGTCTAAGAAGCCTACAATGACCGATTATACTTCCTCTCATTTTTTTTTTGCGAAGAGACTTTCTCTCTTGTTATTCCAAAAAATCAAGCCAACCTTATTCCTAAATTAACCATATTCTAAAAAGTAAAGACTAACGTATTAATGTAAGCTAAATTACCTTTCCAAGTGTGTTTGCTGATAACGGAGCAATCACCATGATATCAGCCCAGCGCCGGAGCTCAATGTGAAGTACACCATCACCAATCTTTGACCAAGTAGACCATTCATCATCATCCGTATATAGAGTCACATCTTTAGGCAGGGATGCTCTATCAATGAAATGTAAAGAAGCTTTAGTGACAACAGCTCTTACTTCAGCCCAGTCAGAGAAACTACTGCAAAGGTTGCCAAACTTTATGGCAGCTACACTTCCACTGGCAGCCAGTAAAATCCGGGGTTTTCTCGGAGCACCATTTGGTTCTGCCATAGGCTGATATCAGACACCAATTACAGTATTCACCTGACAAGAAAAAAGTAAAGTAGAAACAGGCCAGCAAATCTTAATAACAGTTTGTTAAACTGCGCACATATCAACTGATTGAAGATTTCAAAATCTTCAACGTTCGAAGCAGAGGTCTTTGAGGACCATTACAAGTCATAAAGTAAATTAATGGTCTATTTGGAACATGAATTTCATTTAAAATTCTCTTCGGATAATCAAAAAAATTTAGATTTGGATCTCATTTGAATTTCAAGAATCAAGACATTCAAATATAAGTATAATTTTAAGAATTTGAAATGGAAACTCCACTACTGTCATTTGAAATGAATTACATGTTCCCAAACACAATTTAACAGAATATATAGATAAGCACGAAAGGATGCTCATGACATAATATATGGTAATTAGCCCGATATCTTATAATTTACTTAAGGTTGTAGACTTGTAGTGCAAACTCCATGATGTAAGAATATGCAATGAACTACACAGCATTAAAAACAATTTTCAATCTTAAAAATACCATTTCGAGTAAATATTTTCGGTTGACAGATGAGCTGATTCATATGCCAATTGAACATTGTTCGCTGGTACTCATTAGCGGTAAAATATCCTATAACAAATGTGCAAATGTGCAAGGCATGGTACGAAACATCAAAAAGTTATTTTTCTTGGGATTACAAAAGCACATCAATACAAGTACATGACTGTGACTCAATACCAATAGTCATCACTCATAATAGATAAAAACACAAATACTTGTTAATTGGATACATGATGAACCGTGCGTAATTGAATTCTCCATACCTTGGAAACATATTTAAGCAAACAATTCACCGCAATAAAACAATCGTAGACACAAAAACACTACTAAAAAACATTCTCCTTACACAAGTCCTTTATTTTCTCTGCGTAACAATATATATGGTTAATTTATTCATTTATCGAGATTAAAAATACACGGTCTATTCTAGGACTGAAGTAATATTAATTATCGAGTATACATTAATCGAGTTTGTATCAAGTAAAGTACAAGGCAAGGAATTCAGATTAGTCAAGTGATAATAATTCACAAAAAAGCAAAGCAAATCAAATAAAACGATCGTTTAATTCAACAAACTTAGGGTTAGATTATTACAATTTACAGAAATACAAGGAACTCAAAAAGTTACCTGAAAAGAGATTCAAAGAGTGAGGCTTGGCCACTATAAAGGTAAGATGTCACCGTCAATTTAGCGGAGCCCTGAACAATCACTGTCGCCGCCGGGATGGAGCTGTTGCACAAAACTGAAATATAAAATAATTTGTTAAATTAAATTAAATAATATAGAATAGGTGATATAAATTAGGAATTTTTTGAAAAATATCTGAGGGTATTTTTTTTGTAAAAATATTGGCTTTTTAAAAATATTTTGTAAAAATATGATTTTTTAAAAAATAGCAAAAAGTACGATTTTTCAAATTTTTTTACATAAATACGATTTTGCAATTTTGTAACCACATTTGCAATTGGAATCAACCGAAATCAACTATAAATGTAACTTTAAAATTTGGTCAAAATGATTATTTTTTGGTTGCATAATTGGTTGCTTAACAAGTTGCACGATTAAAATTAAAATGCAACCTTAAATGCAATCAAAAGTAACTTCAATTATTTTTTTGAAAAATTAAAAAATAAGTTTTATCTAGTTGCTTTTGATTGTAAACAGTATTTTTATAAAAAAATTTAAAAAATCATAAATTATAAAAAAAAACTTAAAAAAAGTAGTAGTTTTGATAATTTCTCCATAAATTATGAGAAGAATCCGGTGACTTTTTTTGAATTTAAGATTTTGTGCGCTTGGCTATTTTTAGTAGGCAACATAGGCGATTTTCAAAATTATGTAAATTTTGTGTAGTTTAATAGTTTAAGTAAACTAACTTTATTTTTAAACAACTTTATATTTTGAATTAGTCTTTAATTTAATGGTTATTCTGGAGTTAAATAATACATGTCTTAATAATCAAAGATAAATATAAGTTAGGTAACAATTGTGTTTAAACAGTATAATAGATGGTATATTTTGTGTTTAATTCATAAAGTTAGGCAATTAGATATGAAAAATGGTGAGACTTATGTTGGAAAATGTGGGTAGAAACCCCACATTGTTAAGTCATTTTGAGCCTAAGTTTGAATGCTTCTTGGGTGCGTGCGCGCAATAAGTTATGATTGGAGTATGTTCTTCTTCTTCGAGAGCTTTCCAACGCATATTTAAGTATTCAAAATGATCAAGGAATGAATGAGATATGATTATCCAAGGTTGATACCTTGAAAGTGGAAATCTAGAAATGAGAACTTGAATACCACATTGAATTGGAAAATAGTTTTTCATAACTTTATATAGTAGAACACTTATGTAGTGTTTAAGATGTGTTAGTATTGTATTGCTCCACCACCCATGTGTGCGCAGGGGGTGCAAATCATGGGATTTCGAGGGCAAATTCGTCGCTTCGCAAGCCTTCGGGCTTTCCGTGTGGGCGACCTGCGGCCACGAATGCCCCAAAATTTGGGGCGAATAAATCCGGACCAGTTTTACAAAGTTACTGTCAGACTCAAACTTGCTGTCGAAGAAGCAAAGTTACTGTCAGAACTGCTTAACTCATTTCAAAGTTGTTGTCGGCATGTTCATACAAAGTTACTATCAGAACATATCAAAGTTGCTGTCAAGGAAGTCCTGACAGTAAACTCGGACAAAGTTACTGTCGTGCTTGACAGTAAACTCAAAGTTACTGTCAGGAACATCATCGTGTTCTCGTTTTATCTTGGGAGGCTATCGACTCAAACATACGGTGAGAGGCGAAATAGTTTTAAGGAGACAGTTCCGCACTGGACTCGAGACATCCTTAGTTCCTTATCTTTTCTCTTTAACAGTTTACTTATTGTCATACACTAATCTATTGTTTGCACACACAATCACTCGTGATTATTATTGTATTTTTGGCAGATTGTTTCACAATCTTAAAGCTATTTTATTTTTC
The DNA here is from genome assembly GCA_028671895.1 of Oenanthe sinensis. NCBI lineage: Eukaryota > Viridiplantae > Streptophyta > Magnoliopsida > Apiales > Apiaceae > Oenanthe > Oenanthe sinensis. The sequence goes on from CM053803.1 coordinate 44,397,478, forward strand.
TATCTGTGATTAACACATACGTGCTTTCTGTTTCAGTGACAAATTAATGGCTGACAATACTGTGAATGTTAACGGAAACTCGGTGGTTGACCCCAATGCACAGATAGTGTTGTCTGATGGGGGTAACCAGTCAACTCTAAGCCCCAACGCACAGACAGTGTTGTCTAACGGGGGTAATACGGTTTTTGGACAAGGGTCGATATGCCAAACACCTGCTGGGCACATAACTGTTGGACAGTTTAGTGTTCCGTTTGGGCAGAACCAAGTTGGATACGTGCAACCAACGATGCAAAGGGTGGAAACTGCGCCTATGATGCAAGGGGTGGCTATTCAGCCTGTTATACCCGCTACACAACCTGTGTCCGCTGCACATCTTGAGAAACCTGAGAAGTTCAGTGGAACGAACTTCAAACGCTGGCAGCAGAAGATGCTGTTCTACCCGACCGCACTGAATATGTCTCACTTCTTAAAAGAGGAGACACCCATGCTCACTGCTGAAGCGATATACAGACTGTATATGCTACTGATGCATGGAAGCACTCTGATTATATTTGTCGGAATTATGTGCTAAACAGCTTGGCTGACACGTTGTATAACGTGTATTGCACAAAGTCAACATCAAAGGACTTATGAGAATCTCTTGAACATAAGTATAAAACCGAAGATGCTGGGGCTAAAAAGTGGATTGTTGGCCGTTTTCTTGTTTATAAGATGACGGATATCAAGACTGTGGTCAGTCAGGTGCAAGAGCTGCAGGTAATCATCCACGACATTCATGTTGAAGGAATGGTCGTAAGTGAGTCTTTCCAAGTTGCTACTGTGATTGAAAAGCTGCCGCCTGGCTGGAAAGAATTCAAGAACTACTTGAAGCACAAGCGAGATGAGATGTCTATGAAGGATCTGATTGTTAGACTTCGTATCGAGGAAGACAACAAAGGATCTGAAAAGAAATCTAATGTTGCCACTGAAAAGGCAAACGTGATGGAGCATACTAAATGCTCCAAGTTCAAGAAGAACAGTTCTGGTAAAGGAACAAAGCTAGCACCCAAATGAGGAATTTCGAAGCCTTCGAAGTTTCTAGGAAAGTGTTACAACTATGACAAAGTGGGTCATAGGTCTTCTGATTGCAAGAAGCCCAAGAAGTCCAACAAAAAGAAAGAAGCAAATATGGTGAATGATATCTCCAAGGAGATGTCCGATATAGACCTCTGTGCTACGGTCTCTGAAGTAAATCTAGTTGTCTCTAATCCAAGGGAATGGTGGATTGATACGGGAGCTACTAGGCATATTTGTTTTGATAAGGCAATTTTCTCTAGCCTCAAAGCTTTCAATGCTGGTGAGAAGCTTTATATGGGAAATTCTACGACTTCCACAATTGCAGGGGAAGGCACAGTGATTCTGAAGATGACCTCTGGAAAGAATCTAACTTTGAAGAATGTACTTTACGTGCCTGATATTCGCAAGAACCTTGTGTCTGGTACCTTGTTGAATAAGCATGGTTTTCGTATTGTAATAGAGTCAGATAAAGTTATTTTGTCTAAGAGTGGTATTTTTATAGGCAAGGGCTACGTTTGTGATGGGTTTTTTAAGCTCAATGTAATGTCTGTTAAAGATGAAAATGAATTGAAGAATTCTTCTGCTTACTTACTTGAGTCTCCTAATTTATGGCATGCTAGATTAGGACATATGAATTATGACACTATACGACAATTAAGTGTAAAAGAATACATACCAAAATTGAACATCGATTCAAAACATAAGTGTGAAACTTGTGTTGAGGCAAAATTAACGAGATCATCATTTAAACGTGTGGAAAGAAATACCAAAGTGCTAGACTTAGTATATATCGATATATGTGATTTAAAATTTGCTCCAACTCGAGGAGGTAACAAGTATTTTATTACATTCGTAGATGATTGTACAAAATACTGCTATGTATATTTGCTCAAAAGTAAAGATGAATCTATAGATAAATTTAAAATCTATAAGAAAGAAGTTGAGAAACAACAAACAGAGAAAATTAAAAGGATACATAGTAATCGTGGAGGTGAATATGTTGAACCTTTTGGGGAATTCTGTTCACAACATGGTATAATCCATGAGGTCATTGCATCATATTCTCCTCAGTCAAATGGAGTGGCTGAGAGAAAGAATCTTACTCTAAAGGAAATGATGAATGCAATGCCGCTAAGCTCTGGACTTCCATAATCAATGTGGGGGGAAGCCATCTTAAGTGCAAATTATCTATTAAATAGGATTATGCACAAAAACAAGGTTGAAAGTCCTTATGAAATATGGAAGAAAGAGAAACCGAGCTATAAGCATTCGAAAGTGTGGGGGTACCTTGCTAAGGTACTGATCCCTGCGCCTAAGAAAGTGAAGATTGATCCAAAGACCGTAGATTGTATCTTCATTGGATATCCTCTAAATAGTACTGCATATAGGTTTCTCGTACATGAATCAAAGATTCCTGACATTTAAAAGAATACGATCATGGAGTCAAGGAATGCCTCATTCTTTGAGACAATATTTCCTTGTAATCCAGAAACCAACCACCCTATAACGTCTAAACGATCTCATGAGTCTATAGAGGAAGACAATGAGGTCGAATACAGTGAAGATGAAAATGTGGGGGTAGTAAGAAGGAGCAAAAGACAAAGGAAAGAGAAATCATATGGGTTAGAATTTATGACTTATTTGCTCGAAGAGGGTGATCCGAAAACCTATAAGGAAGCGGTAACATCACTTGATGGACCTATGTGGAAAGAGGCCATCAAAGAAAAAATTGATTCAATCATGCAGAATCATTCGTGGGAGCTAGTGGACTTGCCATCTGGATGTAAACCACTAGGATGCAAGTGGGTTTTCAAAAAGAAATTGAAAACTGATGGCAGTATTGACAAGTATAAGGCCAGACTTGTAATTAAAGGATACAAGCAACAACATGGCCTCGATTACTTTGATACATACTCACCCGTGTCACGAATAACATCTATAAGAATAGTGCTTGCTATTGCTGTACTACGAAACTTGGATGTACATTCAAATGGATGTGAAAACAGCTTTTTTAAATTGAGACTTAGACGAGGAAATCTACATGGAACAACCCGAAGGGTTTGTGGTTCCTGGACAGGAAAGAAAGGTATGTAGATTAGTTAAGTCATTATATGGCTTGAAGCAAGATCCCATGAAGTGGAATGAAAAGTTTCATCATTTTATGATGGAAAATGACTTTAAGGTGAATGAATGTGATAACTGTGTCTATTACAAGGATAACGAGAATGAATATGTCATGCTAACATTGTATGTAGATGATCTACTTATTGCTGGTAGCAGTGGAAAAGTGATCAAGTCTACAAAGGACATGTTAAGATCAAGATTTGACATGAAAGATATGGGACATGCAGATGTGATTCTAGGTGTGAAAATCTCTAGAACATCAGAAGGTATCGTGCTAAGTCAGTCACACTATGTTGACAAGATCCTTGAGAGGTTTGCCAAGGATGATACTGAGATAGCCAAAACACCTGTGGATTTGACTTTACATCTATCCAAGAATAAAGGTGTAGAAATTTCTCAATTGGAATACTCGAGGATAATAGGAAGTCTGATGTACCTAATGAGTTGTACAAGACCAAACATTGCGTACTCAATCAGTAAGTTGAGTATATTCTCAAGTAATCCAGGAGATGATCACTGGAAAAGCGATCATAAGAGTACTAAAGTACTTAAGAGGAACTCGAGACTATGAAATATATTATGGAAGATATCTAGCAGTACTTGAAGGGTACATAGATGCAAATTGGATATCTAGCAAGAAGGCATTAAAGTCTACGAGTGGCTACATGTTTACACTAGCTGGGGCAGCCGTGTCATGGAAATCCTCAAAACAAACAGTGATAACTCATTCCATGATGGAAGCTGAGTTCGTGGCATTAGACAAATTCGTACAAGAGGCTGAATATTTACGCCAATTCATGGAGGATATTCTTAGATGGCCAAAACCTGTGACTGCAATATGACTACATTATGATAGTCAGTCAGCTATTGGCAAAGCACATAATATGTTGTATAATGGTAAGTCTCATCACATACGACGATGATACAGTTCCATTAGACAATTAATATAAACTGGAATTATCACTATTGACTTTGTACCATCAAGAGATAATATTGCGGATCCATTAACCAAAGGGTTATCAAGAGAACTGGTTGATAAATCATCTAAAGGGATGGGCCTTAAGCCTATTGCTTAACGGCGTCATGGTGGACACCCAACCTTGCTGACTGGAGGTCCCAAGAACTTGGTTCAAAAGGGCAAACTAAATCATGATGACCAAATCACTGTGGGGGTAACCCCTGGCCTGTTCCTATAGTGTGGAAACAGTGAGACCCGTATGATACGAGGGTAAGCTTACATTTTTAATGATCTGTTGGTGAATACATGAAATTCAAGGTTGAATGCATGGAATTCAGTTGAGTAAACACGGGTTACTCTTTAAGATAAAGATCACCTATGTAGGAGAGAAGTGGGGCCGCTTTAAATGAGAATTGCGAGGTACAATTATTTAGAAACTCCCGCAGAACCAGGATGATGTCCATGGCCAAAATGGATATAATCACGAGAGCTGAACGAGTCAGAAAAGATGTAGTGATAAGTATATCATTGCTTACATAAACAGTCGAACAGTTCAAGGACACTCGCGTCTACTGTCTACCAGTAAGGTCGGTATGCTTACTCGAGCGAAGGTTCAAGGAGCATTCTCTACCTATCGTATGCTATATCTGATCGAAGAAACTATCACCAAGCCAAATTTCATATCTGTCTGTCTGATGTGTGCTACTGAAACATCAATCTCATCCATGTGGGGGATTGTTGGAAAATGTGGGTAGAAGCCCCACATTGTCAAGTCATTTTGAGCCTAAGTTTGAATGCTTCTTGGGTGCATGCGCGCAATAAGTTATGATTGGAGTATGTTCTTCTACGAGAAAGCTTTCCAATAAATATTTAAGTATTCAAAATGATCAAGGAATGGATGAGATATGATTATCCAAAGTTGGTACCTTGAAAATGGAAATCTAGAAATGAGAACTTGAATCCCACATTGAATTGGAAAAGAATTTTCCATGACTTTATATAGTAGAACACTTATGTAGTGTTTAAGATGTGTTAGTATGGTATTGCTCCACCACTCACGTGCGTGCAGGGGGGGTTTGCAAATTATGGGATTTCGAGGACAAATTCGTGGCTTCGCAAGCCTTCGGGCTTTCCGCGTGGGCGACCTGCGGACACGAATGCAGCAAAATTTAGGGCGAATAAATCCGGGCCAATTTTACGAAGTTACTATCAGACTCAAACTTGCTGTCGAAGAAGCAAAGTTATTGTCAGACTCAAACTTGCTGTCGAAGAAGCTAAGTTACTGTCAGAACTGCTTAACTCATTTCAAAGTTTCTATCGGCATGTTCATACAAAGTTACTGTCAAGGAAGTTTACTGTCAGAACATATCAAAGTTGCTGTCAAGGAAGTCCTGACAATAAACTCGGACAAAGTTACTGTCACGGTATGAAACTTGCTGTCGTGTTTGACAGTAAACTCAAAGTTACTGTCAGAAAACTTGTTGTCGATAGTAAACTCAAAGCTGCTGTCGAATTTCCACTGTGCCTTAGCTCAATATAATAATTCGTTATTTTATTTTAGTAATAAGTATTATTATTAATTCGAAATTGGTTACGAATTGATTTTGACAACCGATTTCCTTTATAAATTAACGCGTGGTAATTTAGGAAATTGTGTAGCGTTCAAGTTTTCCCAGTCTATATATTCATCTCATTCGGTCTTAGGTTTCAAGTCAATCTTCTGCCCTAAACCCTAAACACAGCCGTCCTCTTCCTGGTGATAGTTTTCTTGCTCTGTTCAAGCTCGCTGAAGGTGCTGTTCTTCGTGACATCATTGTGTTCTCGTTTTATCCTGGGAGGCTATCGACTCAAACATACGGTGAGAGACGAAATAGCTTTAAGGAGACAGTTCCGCACTGGACTCGAGACATCCTCTGTTCCTTATCTTTTCTCTTTAACAGTTTGTTTATTGTCATACACTAATCTATTGCTTGCACACACAATCACTCGTGATTATTATTGTGTTTTTGGCCGATTATTTCACAACATATATAATAATTATGATAAATTTTAGTAGCTAAATTTGAGATAGCTATATAGGAGTGAGATCAAATATAAACTTTTCTAATGTGCAAACCGTGTAAACTTTTTAGTATCGTTGGATAATAAAAAAATCAAAGATACTGGTTGTTTTAAAGTTTATATGAGAAAAAGTATTTTTGTAACTTCTTTTTATGTCTTAATAAATTATATAAATTGAAATTCTATTAACATTGTTCGTTGCTTTGATTAAGGAGAGAGAAGCTAGTGAGAGAAATTTGTAATCGACAGTTAAAAAAGGTTAATTTGAGTTTATTAGCTTCGTTTATTTTGTTATCTATATGAAATTGGTTGTTATAATGCTTCGATAACATGTTTATATAGGTTGAATAAATTGATTTGATTGTATCAGTTTTGTTTTAATTACAGTTTTTTGATATTTGTTGTTTATTAACAACGATTTGATCGATTTTGTGTGCTTTGTTGAAGTCAAAGATTTGGTTGAATTGTGAGTTTGAGTGTTAATTTCTTAGTGAATTCAGATATGGAGAAAAATTTAGGTATTTTTGTTTGATTTCAGTTGGTTCATTACTTATATTAAGTCGTAGTTCATATACGTTGAACCTTTATTCTAATTTTAGTGTTGAAATGTTATTTTTTGTGTGGTTGAATTGCATATCTATATTTTTTTAAAGTTTTGTGAGATATGTTTCAGATTAGTTCTTATATGTTGAATCATTGTTTTGTATTGTTGAATTGTGTATCTGTTTTTGTTTTAGTTATTGATCTATAGATATATTTTGTTGTACATATTAATGTTATGTTGATTTTTTTTCATATAGGTTGAATCGTTGTTCTAGTTTTTTTATTGAACTGTGCATCTGTTTTATTAAAAGTTTGTGACTTATGTTTAAGTTTAATTCTTATATGTTGAATTGTTGTTCTTATTTTGTTCATGTTTTTTTCATAGTAGCTTATATCCTGTGCGATTCACGGATCAAATTAATAATTTAAACTTTATTTAATATTATATATATGTATATATTTGTTAGGATCTAAACGCTTACCACTATGCCAAAAACAGCTACTTGTGCAGAAAGCGCAACTTATAATCTTTATATTGTAGCAACCAGCGCCACGTTTCGATTTATGAAAATGCTGACACTCCAACAATCTCCCAGCATCTGCCAGTACTAACAAATCCATGTTAAGAGTTAGGAGACAATGACTGCACATCATGCCTTCGGCATAATATGCGCTCCTGTCATAATTATGCGTTACGTGAGATTCGAACCCATGACCAGCTCTGATATCACTACTAGAAAAATTGGATATAACATCGGTGCTTTAACAACGGTCGTAGAAATCACCGATGTTAAAGGGTTTTTTAACATCGATTATGTTTAAAACGATGTCAAAGCATATGTAAGACACCGCTCTCTAAAAATACTGATATGGTATGTCTTGTTTCAAAAAACAAAAAAACAAAGGTCACGGATCAGTACACTTTCCCCCCCTTAGTTAAAATCATTCCCCCAATTATCTCAATATTCATCCCCCAAAATATTTCCCCTCATTCTCTCGGTCTCTCCTCTCCCGACAAACCCATCTCTCAACTCCATCTCGCCTCTCTCACAGAATCCAGAACACATCTCATCTCTTCTACCTTTTCACAACCACAAACCCTAGATATTAGAAAACCCCTTCTCAATCGATACTAATTGGGCAAAACCCTAGGTTTTCTTGGTTGTCTTGGTCTGAATCGAGAAAATGACTGTTAATTGGTAATTTTTTTCTAATTTATTCTCAAAACTTAATTTTGAGTTTTAATCTCTCTCTTTCTCTCTCCCTCCCTCTCCCCCCCCTCTCTCTCTGGCTATAGATATATATATATCGATATGGCGACGCCATTGTCAGGGATTCAACACAGAGAAGGCGTAGCGGTAATGGCAGGAGCGACGAACCAGCTGGATTTGACGAACAAGCGGAGCTGTTGCAAGAGCACGACGTCGCCAATTAGGATATTTTTGTTCTTTCACAAAGCTATTAGGTCTGAGTTATTGCACATTATTTGATTTGTAGTAGTTTTGTTGATCTATTGATAAACTGTACATGCTATTGATAGTCTGATACTGGATTTATTCTAGTAAAAATTGATGAGTGGACCTCTAACTAGATCTGACAACCCTTTATGTGTCTATTTTCATTTTTAAGTGATGGGTTTTAGTCAATCGGTGTTCATCCCTAACCCAACGTTCGAAGTTGTCATTTTTTGTCCCAACATTCCTTTTTATATTTGAATATCTCAGACAAGTAGGTTTATCTTGGTTTTGCAGGTTTTTCCACTACTTACTGAAAAGTTTTCATTTGAAGAGCAAGCTTAATTGGTATGGCAGTTTTTGTGCAGCATTCCTGTAAACATGATGGCAGAATTTCTTCCTTGGCTTTCTTCCTCCCTATCCTCTGATGAACGCCAGAATATGTGCAAGTGGTTTCGCAAAAGAGGAGCTCCTTCAGCAGGTGACATTTCTAAACTGTAAACTGTGTATTTTATAATCTTTGACACACCATATATCCTCCTTGACTCTCTCCTCAAAATGAAGATAATTTTCACTTGGATGGACGGGGAAAAGATTAATAAGAAGCATAAAAGTTGTATAGATCATTCTGAGCTCAAAAGTCCGTCAGATTCTGCGGCTAGCACCTCCATATGTTCGATTGATAAAGGCCAGTGTGCTTGTGAATATTCAAACAAAGGAAAACGAGAAATTCTGTTGCTAGACTACTGTCCTGCAAATTCCACTCTGGACCGACCAGTAGATGAAATATTGCATTGGCACAAGGCAATAAAAAGGGAATTGAGTGATATAGCTGAAGCAGCTAGAACGATACAGCTATCTGGAGATTTTTCTGATATATCCACATTTAATAAGAGGCTGCAATTCATTGCCGAAGTTTGTATTTTCCATAGGTATGCCCAAATATACTCTTTTATAATCTATTGCAATTTTTATATTAAAAAATGGATAAGAAATTAAACTCGGAACCAAATGTTGTTGGAGTTCACTGCTGTTTAGTTTGTTTATACTGAAAATCCTTGTACTCGGAAAGATAATAACTCTTAGTTGAATTTTTAGTGCGTGGACAGTAATTGGTGACCGTAGACAACTTGCTTAAAGATGTTCCACATTTATTACTTTCTTTACAAGATGCTTTCTCCCATTAACTGTATGCAACGTCTTGGTTAGGATGTACCTCTATGTAGCATTTTTCAGGTTTCTGTTTTATTATATTTTACCAAATGAGTTTCAAGGGGGCACTTTCAGGTGAATTTTATCTAGAGAATTTATATGATGTTTGTTTACATTTCCAGAGTGCTTCAAGTAACTTACAATAATTGAATTACTTTGCAGTGTTTCAAACCTGATAATGTTTCCAGTGGACTGCTTTTGTGCAATCATAAATCCTCCACAGGTTCTATTTCTCTCTTTGGCTGTCTGGCACACACCCAAATACAGAGCTCTCTCTATATGCTTATGTATCAAGGCCCTGTTATAACCTTGTCATGCACCTAGAAAGTGTTTAGATTTACATTGCAGGCCACCTCCTTTGGCGATGCAAATAATTCATCATGCCTTCAAAAATGGCGGTTTACCTAAATAAATTGTTCAAAAATAAGTCACAGTTATAAAGATAAGATTACTACATAACTCTTAGTATTTTTGCACTCTAATAAATGTATTTCTTTTGCTAATAACAGAGGATCAAAGTTGTTAAGGGTAATATAGTCGAGAACAAGGGGAAAAAATCTAATATGTGGGATTTACTCTACTGCAATTTTTAAGGATGAAGGCAGTATTATTGTTAAATATTTAGTTAGGCTTGCGAGAGAGAACATGTCATTTTTCTTGTTGGTCTATTGTGTAACTTGTTTTTTCTTTATTCAAGCTGGTATTCTGGTCGTTGATGAACTAATAGTCGGAACTGATGGTAAATTATATCCTTGTACTTTATTGCTATATAAATCAACTATTTCATAATTCTTCAATACAATTTTATGTCTGTAGGTGTCAAGAAGCCTGGTGTCATCACAAAAATGAATTTAACGCTATCTGCTGATCACCGATTTTTTGATGGAAAAGTAAGAGATATATGTCCCTGTGAATTTTATCCATCAGATATGGTACAAACTTATTTTCTTTTCTGTTCACTTGTATTCTTTGTGATCCTTTATAGAAAAACTAAAAATGAAAGCGCTCAAAATGGTACAGTTACTGCAATACCTGTTAGACTGCATTTGTAATTTATTTATTCTATGTTGTTATATTTTAGTGGGCTACGAAGACTCGAAAGTCTTACACAGTGCAAGAACTGGATGAGGTGCGCTTGAAGACCTGACATTTATTGAAGACAAGATGTAAATATTTTCATTATGCGTATTTTTGAGCTTGACAAACTTGGTTCACTATATATTATGGCTAGTTTCGATACTTAGGTTGTTATTGTTGGATGTTGGTTATTTTATTGTTAAAAGCATTTTGTTTGAATTTGCTGGTATAATACTTATTTTGGAATCTGCTAGGGTTGTTTAGTTGAATGGTTAATTTCCATTTTGTTTAGATTGAAGTACTTTTAGCTAGCCATGTTTATTTATGTGGATGTGTTACTTTGGTTGTTGGTAATGATATATATATCAATTGAGTTTGACAATTCAAATTTCTTTTTGTGGCACCAGTTCTTTTTCTGTAGTTTGGTTGTGGTTGAATAAGTTTATTAGTTGGTTGAATTGATTTTGGCTAATATATATCAACGTACACAGGACACTGTCATCTGAACCTAAAGAAATAACATCACAATTTTTTTTAAAGCGATGTGTAATAGTATATCTAACAATATTTTATAAAAAAAATTTGATGTCTAAAATTACAAAGACATCAGTTGGTCTTTAAAAAATATGATGTCTTAAATAAGCTATTACATCATTTAAACTGAAAAAAACTGATGTTAAATTTGTAATAGACATCAGATATAAAGATAAAACATGATGTCTTAAAGAAACTAGTAAATCGTCTCTATAAAAACAACTGATGTTAAACATAGCTATAGACATCGAATTTTATAAGAAAATTGATTTCCAAAATTGGTTTTAACATCGTCTTTACTTAGGAGACGATGTCTTATATCTGTTTTAACATCACTTGAAAACTGATGTGTAAAGTATATACTTTTAACATCACATGCGAAGACATCAGTCAGAAATTTTTCAAACATCAGTTGACAACTGATGTTGTATGCAGTTTTTCTAGTAGTGTATTATTGTTTTCCCAGTTGCACAAATAGAATGAAGGGTTGAATACTTGTGTGGTTGAATACTTGTGTACTTTTTCTGCCTGATTAAAATCAACTTAATATGAATTAAAGATTTGAATTAAGAACAAAGATCAAACAAAAATATATGAAGGAATACTGTTGGTATTATTGATGTGTAAATACAAACTCTCCTAAGGTGTACACAAACCCTAGCAGCTTCTCTGTGTTTCTCACAAAAACTCTCTCTATCTCTATGCTCTCACAAAACTTTTCAACTTCGACAATTACAATTAGGTTACATAAATTGTTTATATAGAGAGTTGCATATCAACTAATAACAGAAAATAAAATTACAATAGGAATAAAATTTCTAATTATTAGTTGACAGTTTTCTTCTGAAATTCTCTTTCCTTCCCATAGCATATCTGCAATATATTTATCTTTATCTTCGAAGACTTCCCTTTTCTGTGATCATCTTCCAAATTCAGCTTTGACTTTATAGACTTTGAAATCTTCAGACTCTGATAGACTATAGACTCTGATCAAGTGTAGACTTTGAAAGATTGTAGACTCCGATAGTCTATAGACTCTGATCACCTTTCAGACTCTGATCTTCATCGAAACTCTGGTTTTACTTTTTATAGAAAATCTTCCAAGTACAAGCGACAAGAATGTTGACTATCTAGACTCTGATTATAAAATTTCAATGACTAGAAAGACTTATTACAAATAAACTATGCTAAACCCTGTTCTAGTATTTTGTACATCATTAAATGAATATATTCTTAATAATCTCCCCTGTTAGGAATATATTCATTTGATGATATACAAAATGCTAGAACAGGGTTTAACATAGGTTATTCGTAATAAGTCTTTCTAGTCTCTGTAATTTTATAATCAGAGTCTAGATAGTCAACATTCTTGTACTTAGAATATTTTTTGTAGAAAGTGAAACCAGAGTCTAGATGAAGATCAGAGTCTATAGACTATCGGAGTCTACAATCTATTAGAGTCTACAAATGATCAGAGTCTATAGTCCATCAGAGTCTATAGTCTATCAGAGTCTATAGTCTGGCAGAGTTTGAAGATTTTAGATTCTATAAAGTTGAAGCTAAATTTGGAAGATGATCACAGGAATGAGAATTCTTCGAAGATAAAGACAAATATATTGCATATATGTTATGGGAAGGAAATAGAATTTCAGAAGGAAACTGTCAACTAATTATTAGGAATTATATTCCTATTATAATTTGATTTTCTGTTATTAGTTGATAGGAAGCTCTCTATATAAACACTCTATGTAACCTAGTTGTAAAAAAGGTCAAAAAAATTGTCGAAGTTGAAGATATAAAGTTTTGTGAGAGCATAGAGATAGAGAGAGTTGTTGTGAAAACATAGAAAAGCTGCTAGGATTTGTGTACACTTTAGGAGAGTTTGTATTTATACATCAATAATATAAACAGTATTCATTCATATCTTTGTGTTTAATCTTTGTTATTAATTCGAAGCTTTAATTCTTATTAAGTTGATTTTAATCAGGCAGAAAAAGAGCACAAGTATTCAACCCCCTTCTACTTGTGTAACTGGGAAAACAATTGGTATCAGAGCCAAACGTTTAAAATTGATCAAGACTCCACCAGAGTCTAAAGCAACAAAGGAGACATGTAAAACAAAAGTGAAGAATACTAAGCATGTTTCACCCAAAATTAGTAGAAAAGAATCCAAAACTATTTGGGTCCCTAAAACATTTAACTAGTTGCTTTATATATGCAGGGAACCAGAGAAAAGAAAGTAACCCTAATTCTGGACAATGGATGTTCAGGACAAATGACTGGAAAGAAGTCCCTGCTTATAGACTTTGTGGAGATGGCTGGCCTAGAAGTATCCTTTGGAAAAGGCAACAAAGGACAAACACTGGGATATTGCAAGATTGTACTTGAAAATGTCATCATTGATGAAGTAGCTCTAGTTGATGGCTTGAAACACAATTTAATTAGCATAAGTCAACTTGGAGCTAAATGTTACCATACTGGCTTTGACAACAAAGAGTGTCTTGTGACTTACAAAGAAAGATGCATTTTGGTTTTCAAAGGGCACATACATTGTAACATATATGAATTCAGCTTGGAGGATTGCATTCATAATGAAGTTACATATTTATATAGCAAGGCCTCAACTAAAGAAAGATGGAAATAGCACAAGAAGCTGCCACACATCAACTTCAAAACACTCAATAAGTTGGTGAAATAGAATCTTGTGAGATGACTACCACATGTTGACTTTGTGCAAGATGGACTTTGTGAAAAATGTCAATTTGGAAAGCAAAGAAAAACATCCTTCAAGAGCAAGACAATAAACACAATTTCTGAACCCTTTTATTTATTACACTTTGACTTATTTGGTCCAGTAAATGTGATGTCAAATAACAAAAAGAAATATGCTCTTGTCATTGTAGAAGATTTTACAAGATTCACATGAGTTTTCTTTTTGTATTCAAAGGATGAAGTTTCACAACACATAATAGACCATATAACTTTTGTGGAAACAAAATCAAAGAAAACAGTTAGATTTCTAAGGAGTGACAATGGTACTGAATTCAAGAATTCAATCATGGAGGAATACTGTGCATCAAAGGGAATTACTCTACAATTTTCTACACCAGGAATACCCCAACAAAATGGAGTTGTGGAGAGAAAGAATAGAACACTTATAGAAGCTGCCAGAACAATGTTGGCAGAGTCTAAACTACCAGTATAGTTTTGGGCTGAAGTAATTAATACAACATGTTACACTCAAAACTGTACACTGATTAATATGCAAGGAAAGACTCCATATGAAATGGTAAAGAACAAGAAGCCAAGTGTGAAACACTTTCACATATTTGGATGCAAGTGCTTTGTACAGAAAGTACATCCTGAAAATCTAAGCAAATTTGAAGCCAAGGCTGATGAAGCAATTTTTCTTGGATATGCATCAAACACAAAGGCATTCAAAGTGTTTAATCTCAGAACCAGAATTGTTATGTAATCTATTCATGTTGCATTTGATGACAAAAAGATTACACGATTGTAGGATGAGTCAGAGTCTACAATACTAGAATTTTAAAATTTGAAAAGCTTTGAGATAGATGAAGATAATGAGGATGAAGAGACTCAAATTACTCCTGAATCAATACAAGAACTTACACACTCTGAGGGGGAGCAAGAAAATTCAACTCCAAACAGTTCAGAGTCTAACAGTTCAGAGTCTACCCAGACAGAGTCTAGATAGACAAAATCAAGTTTTTCAGAGTCTAACTCATCTGGGTCTAGATCAGGCAACTCTGAATCTTTTTCAGAGGTAAATAATTCAGGGAAAGCCTCTTCATTTGAATTTCACTCATACACAAAAAATGCCAATGATTTAGGGGGACCTTCAAGTTCAAGAATCAATCTTCCACCAGCTATAAAATGGGCAAGGGATCACACTCCTGATTTTAAAATTGGTGATCCTAAAAGTGGTGTACAAACTAGAACATCCACTCAAAATAAATGTCTTTATAACTGTTTTCTCTCAAAGAATGAACCGAAGAAAGTTGAGGAAGCTTTGCAAGACCCTGTTTGGATTATTACAATGCAAGAGGAATTGAATGAATTTGAGAGAAATGAAGTGTGGAAACTTGTACCAAGACCTAGAAATAGATCAATTGTTGGTGCCAAATGGGTGTTCAGAAACAAACTTGATGAGAATGGAACCGTGATTAGAAACAAATCAAGGCTAGTTGCAAAAGGATACTCTCAGGAGGAAGGAATTGACTATGATGAAAATTTTGCACTAGTAGCAAGATTGGAAGCTATCAGAATGTTTCTTGCATTTGCAGCTCATTCAAAATTCAAGATGTATTAAATGGATGTGAAAAATGCCTTATTGAATGGAAAATTGGAAGAAGAAGTCTATGTGGAACAATCACCAGGATTTGCTGATCCAAAGTTTCATGATCATGTTTACAGGTTAGACAAGGCACTATATGTATTGAAGCAAGCACCTAGAGCATGGTATGAAACTCTATTAAAATTTCTTTTTAAAAATGGATTCATTAGAGGTACCATTGACAAAACTCTTTTTAATAGAAAACACAAAAGTGATATTTTGCTTGACCAAATTTATGTTGATGATATTATATTTATTTCTACTAATGAAAAACTCTGTGCAAAGTTTAGTAAATTAATGCAGTCAAACTATGAAATGAGCATGATGGGAGAATTAAACTTCTTATTGGGACTTCAAGTCAAACAGATTGATGATGGAATTTTCATCAATCAATCAAAGTATATAAAAGAACTATTGAAGAAGTTTGATATGCAAGACTGTGCATCTGCCAAAACTCCCATGTCAACATTCACTAAGCTAGACTCTAACTCAAAGGGTAAGAAAGTTGACAACACTAGCTATAGAGGTATGATAGGCTCATTGTTATATTTAACTGCTTGTAGACTAGATATAATGTTTGCAACATGCCTGTGTGGTAGATTTCAAGCTGACCCTAGAGAATCACATCTAATAGCTGTGAAATATTTTTTAGATATCTCAAGGGCACAGACTCTGGGACTTTGGTATCCTAGAGAGTCCTACAAGTAGTTCTGTATGCCCATAAGATTGGAAGCAATCATCAACCCAAGTCCCTTGGGAGTGTTCAATCCTCTTCTTAAGTCTATCCAGGATGATTCTGTTGGCCACTTTGGCTTGTCCATTTGACTGTGGATGAGCGACTGAGGTGAAGCGTAGTTGGATGTTGTAGTTCCCACAATATTCAATGAAGTATTTGTTGTTAAATTGAGTCCCATTGTCCGTTACCAGGATTTTGGGTAATCCATACCTGCGTATAACATTCTCCTAGAAGAATTGAGTTATATTCTTGGTATCAATCTTGGCAAGGGGTTTGGCTTCTATCCACTTAGTGAAGTAATCGATGGCAATAATGAGGAACTTCCTTTTTCTACTGGCCATAAGAAACGGACCTAAAATATCCATTCCCCACATAGTAAAGGGGAGTGAAGAGTTAATAGATGTCAGCATCTCAAGGGGCTGCCTAACGATGGGTGCAAACCTTTGAAAGCGATCACATTTCTTAACATAAGCTTTAGCATATCTAAGCATCTCAGGCCAATAGAATCCCAACCATATGACTTTATGAGCAAGATCCCTGCTTCCAAGGTGTTGGCCATATATACCTTCATGAACTTCCTTTAGGGCAGCTTGAGCCTCATGGGGTCTCAGACACTTCAAGCAGGGTATCACGTATGATTTCTTATAAAGCATTCCTTCTATGATGGCATATTTCAAGGCTCTCACCGATAGCTTGCGTGCCTCCATGGGATCAGTCGGTATCTTTCCCATCTCCAAGTAGAGCTTGATAGGATCTATTCAACATGCTCCCAGCCCAATTGGGGCAACTAGTTTAGTGTTAATGCTTGGGGTCTTCAAGACTTGGAAATAAACACTGCTAGAACAGCTATCATTCTTCGATGATGCAAACTTAGATAAGGCATCGACCTTCACATTTCCCTCTCTCGGAATGTACTCGAAGTGACATTCTTCGAATGGCGTAGCTTGAACCTTAACAATCCTAAAATATTTTACCATAGTCTCTTCTCGGGCCTCAAACTCCCCATCTACTTGAGAGATCACTAACCTTGAATCACCACATATCTTCAACTTGTTCACCCTCAGGATTCTGGCCAGACCAAGTCCAGCTATCAAAGCTTCATACTCTGCTTTGTTGTTTGTAGTGGGGAAATCAAACTTGATTGCATACTTGACAACAAACCCATCAGGGCTTCACAAAACTAAGCCAGCTCCGCTAGTGCTCATTTTCAAAGCTCCGTCAAAAAAGAGTAGCCAGTATTCTTTGAGTTCCTCCTCTTTTTCCTTATTCTTTCCAGTTTCTTTATCCTCTTCCTGCCCCGACTTCTTTATTGGTAATGGTACATTCAACCATGAAGTCAGTTAGAGCTTGAGCTTTGATCACCATCCTTGGCTTGTACTTGATTTCGAACTCTCCAAGCTCAATAGCCCATTTGACAAGCCTCCCACTGGCCTTGGGGCTGTGTAGTATGTTTCTCAGGGGCTGGTCTGTCAAGACTTCAATAACATGCGCCTGGAAGTACGGGCGTAACTTTCTTGAAGCCATTATTAATGCTAAAGCAAACCTCTCAACCTTTGAGTAGTTCAGCTCTGCTCCATGCAGAATCTTGCTGACATAGTAAATGGGTTTCTGAACCTTTGATTCTTCTTTTACGAGAACGATAATCAAGGCTGAATGAGAGACAAAAAGGTACAAGTATAACACTTCTCCGGGTTTCGGTTTGGCAAGCAAGGGTGGCTCAGCCATATATTTCTTCAGCTCTTCAAAAGCTTCTTGGCTCTCGTCATTCCATTCGAAAATTTATCCTTCTTTAGGGCCTTGAATAATGGTAGGCACTTTTCTCCTAACTTGGATATGATGTGTCCCAGGGCCGCTACCCTTCCTATGAGCTTTTGGACATCCTTTACTGTCTTGGGAGGCTCCATGTTCAAGATTGTTTGAATCTTATTGGGATTGGCCTCAATGCTTCTTTTGGAGACCATCAGGCCTAAAAATTTCCTATAATCTACACCAAAGACACACTTGGCCGGGTTCAACATCATCTTATGGGTTCTCAGAACTTTGAATACCTTCTTCAGGTGCTCAAGATGATCGTTCTTGTCTAGGCTTTTGACTAGTATGTCATCCATGGTCTTGCCAATGAGGTGCTTGAAGATTTTATTTATAAGCCTTTGATACGTGGCTCCTGCATTCTTAATTCCAAAAGCCTTAACTAGATAAAAAAACACCAAAGTCAGTGATGAATGATACCTTAGGGATGTCATCGGGGTGCATTATAATTTGGTTATAGCCACTGTATCCATCCATGAAGCTAAACATCTCGTGCCCAGCTGTGGCATCTATTAACGTGTCTATTTTTGGCAATGGGAAACAGTCCTTAAGACATGAATCATTCAAATTAGTGAA
Organism: Oenanthe sinensis; assembly: GCA_028671895.1. Lineage (NCBI taxonomy): Eukaryota > Viridiplantae > Streptophyta > Magnoliopsida > Apiales > Apiaceae > Oenanthe > Oenanthe sinensis. Next base: position 44,415,975 of record CM053803.1, read on the forward strand.
GTCCACGCACATTTTCCACTTCCCATTGTTCTCTTTGACAATCACAGGGTTGGAAAGCCATTTAGGAAATTGAATTTCTTCAATACATCCAGCATTTAACAATTTTTCTACCTCCTACTTAATGGCTTCCTGTCTTTCAGGGGAAAAGCTCCTTTTCTTCTGCTTGACTGCTGTCCTTCCAGGATTCACTTTTAATTGATGCGTTATAAGCTCGGGTCTATCCCTGGCAAGTCGGCTGTCGTCTAAGTGAAAAAATCCCTATTATCTCGCAAGAATTGAACTAGCTGTTCTTTTAGGTTCTTGGGGAGTGAAGTCCCCACATATGTCACCTTCTCGGGATTTAGAGGATCCAAAGGAGCAGGATCCAAGTCCGCTGCAGGCTTACCCCTCCTTTCTTCTTGGTCCCTGACATCTATGTCTTCAATAGGGAGGACCTGCCCCCCAGTGCCACTAGGCTTTAATGAGGCCACATAATAGCTCCTAGCCATTTTTTGATCTCCTTTCTCTTCTCTCACTCCATTCCTAGTTAGGAATTTGAGCTTCAGATGGTATGTAGAGGCTATCACCTTGAAGGCATGCAGCCCAGTCCTTCCAAGGATTGCATTGTAAGTGGTGCTTGCCTTATTAACTTGAAAATTCAACATTTGAGTGGACTGTAGGGGTTCTTCACCCATAGTCATGGGTAGTTGTATAATTCCTTCTATCCGAGATTCTTCTCCATTGAAACCATAGATAGGCATGTTGGAGGGGGTCAGTTGTGAATCGTTATACCCCATCTTCACAAAGGCTTCATAAAATAGGATGTCTACAGAAGATCCATCGTCTACCAAGACTCTTTTCACTGGAGAGTTTTCTATGATATGGGTGATTACCAAGGGATCATCGTGGGGGAACCTTACCCCTGCTAAGTCATAATCATCAAACGACAAAGAGACCTCAGTTCTAGCTCTCTTAGGAGGTTCTCCTACGTTGCTCATTACCTTTCGGGCATATGCCTTCCTGGAGTTTTGGGAGTTTCCTGCTGCGGTTGGGCCTCCTGAGATTAAGTTGATCACAGGCCCTCGGGGCTGATTATTTCTATCATTGGGGTCTGAGTCCCTTCTTTTGTCATTATGACCTCTGTCATGTCTAGTACCCTCCTTGGTGTACTTTTCCAACTTTCCTCTTCTAATCCGACACTCTATCTCATCTTTCAACTGACAACAGTCAATAGTTTCGTGTCCCACATCCCTATAGAACTGGCAGTATGCGTTCTTATTTCTCTTTTCAGGATCGGTCCTTAGTGGCTTCGGCCATCGAAGGTCTTTATCCTTCTCAATGTCTATCAGTATTTGGCTTCGAGAAGTATTTAGCCTTGCATACTCGGTGAACCTGGATCCTCCCTTCTTATCATCATTCTTTGCATACTTGGTATCGACAGTATACTCAATATCACTAGGTCGTTTCTTAGAGTAGGTGTTCGAGGTTTGAAACCCTTGGGCTTTTCTCATACTTTTCTCGGCCTTGATATACTTTCTAGCTCTATCATGGAGCTCGTTCATACTTTCGGGGCCCCTCTTGGCTAACGATCTCCTGAAATTTTCATTAGAAGTCCCTTGCTGTAAGGCTATCATAGCTACTTTCTGGTCTAAATCAAGGACCTTTAAGGCTTCCTTTGTGAACCTGTTCATATAATCCCTCAATGACTCATTCTTCACCTGGAGCATATTTATTAGTGAAGCTGAGCTCTTCTCATGAGTCTTGCTGCTGATGAATTGACCAATGAAGGCCCTGCTCAAATCCTTGAATGACCCAACAGAGTTTGGGAGTAGACGACTGAACCATCGTTAAGCCATACCACTCAGGCTTTGGGGAACGCCCTACACTTGACGGAATCGTTTATAGGCTATAGCAACAGTGCATTAGAGAATGTGAGAACATGATTTGAGGGATCTCCCGTTCCATCATAGGCCCTAATTGTAGGCATCTTAAACTTTCTTGATATCTTCTCATTCATGATATTCTCAGTAAAAGGGGGAGTAAGATCATCAGGATCTCCAAGTGGTAATAGTTCTTGGGGGTTATCCCTAACATGACTTGCCCTTGTTTGCCTCCTAGTTGGGGGCTCATCCAAATCTATAACAGGTGCGTTTCATAACGACCCCCCACAACCTTCAATTCTGGGGCACTGTCGCCTTGCTAACGTCCTCTCCAGGTCCTTCCTCAGTCACCGGGCTTCAGCTTCATGAGTGCGTATTCTGTCTTGAAGGCTCAGGGAGTCATTATCTTGAGGCCCTCGGGGCTGGGTAGTCCTCCCTCCAAGGGGCTCCTTACCGGGTCGTCTTCATCGTGGGTTTATATCCTCGTTAGATGACTCCTCCTCGTCAGTAAAGTAAGGTCCAGAGAAGTTCCAACTTCTTCGTTGTGAGGTATAGTGGAGCAACAACCCTTATTCATAAAGGGTTCATAGTTTCTTGGGAGCCCATAACGAGGGTCGGGTGTTTTGGCAGACGACATCTGCAAAGTAGGAGGAGCAATAAAAGTTGTACGAAGGGGCGAAATTACCTGGAGTGGAGGAACCGAAGCATGGATAAACACATTGAGGTTGGAAGGATGAACAACGATGCTTAGGGCTCCGGTACGCCGGATACTTGCTTCAGGGTCCTCAACGGAGGTGGTAGGAACAATAGTTCCTTGTTCATGCGTCACAGCGGGGGGATCGTTGGCGTCAACAATGGTGTCAGGGATCTCTCCTTCGATGGTGCTCGCAGTTCTTCGTGTTCTTGCCATGGTTGTTATTCGGTTCCCACAGACGGCGGTAAATGTTACGAATTAAAAACGAGGTGTATTTAATGCGCAATTAATACTAGGGTGTGAGAGAGCTTCGAGCTTCTATGGCTGCACAAATGTTTCGTGACTAACTCAGGTCCTCGTTAACTGCCTACGTATCTCAATGTGTGTGAGAATCAAGCCAAAAAATGTAGTTCTAATGTTGAGTGGTTAGGCCCTTTATATAGGCGTACGAGGGCCTTGGAATCAGATTAAAAGTAGGAGACTTGGTGGCCAAGTCTCCTAGTGACAAGGTTGTCTAAACTTATTAGGAATGAGGGTCCTCGTTGGACTCTTCCTACATTTGGGTTTTTAGATCCTTCTAGGATTAGAGCCTTCAACAGGCTTCTTGGGCCTTTACTGAGCCTTTATTAATTAATTACGAAATTAATTAATAATAGAGGCTTACTGGGCCTAAGGCTTCAACAGAACTTGTTGGCTGGACTTGCAAATCCAGTTGATCCTAGGATTTATTTTCGTAATTCATTTCAAAAGCCCAAGCCTTTGGACCATACCAGGTCTAATAAATGAAATAATAAATGCTATATTTATTAGTTCCTTAGGGCTATATTTACCCACATCACAAAGTTTCTACCACTTTAAAAAGAAAAATTAAGAGAGAAAACAGTTTTAAAAATATAGCATTTAAAACCTGTTTTTGAGAGATGATAAAATATTTTGAGATTTAAAGAAAGATTATCCTCAAGAAAAATTTGATTCACATCCTAGGATTTAGAAATCAAAGAAGGGCTGTAAATCAAAGGATTTTCAAAAGAGAAGTTATGAAAAAGAATTTTGAAGTTTTATTCTCTAAAACTGATAGAAAGTGAATGTATTGTATGATAACACGTTTTGAAAAAGAAATAGACAAGAATTTCTTTTAAATATATTCAGGTTTAAAATTCAGTTAAAGAAATAAAACTAAATATACTAATACTAACAGCTTTTTCAAAAAATAATTTTTACTTAGAATAAAGACTAAGCAAATCCATTAGTATCAATATATCACAATTATTTTATAATAAAATATTAATCAATTGTCACAAAGTAATAAAAGAGAATATTTATACTACAAATAATCAATAATATTTGCTCTTGGAATAATAGTGACGGTGACGATACATGTGAAGAGAAGTTGGCGAGAAATAATATTTACTTTTGGAAGAGACATGGGTTGAAGAAGGTCACTCAAATAGTGCAGGTTTACAGAGATGTTGGCATTGTTCTTTCATATTGTTCTTAGAAGATTCTGAATCATGAAGATGTTCAAAGTTTGAAATGTGATATGTTATGTTTGGTTTGGTGCAAGGGATTAAATATATGTTTAAGAATGGTGTAGATTCTTATTAAATTTCAGAGGTGTTACATGCATTACATAATTTTAGTATTCACTTTGTGGTAAGTCTTCTAATTGATCTTTCTTGTATTTTTCATAATTATGTATTATATGTATATATTTGATTATAAAAATTTGGACTAAGCGGTTATATTTTAAAGTAACATGTGTTACATGGCTTATATGTGTTGTGTCTCAACAAGAATTTTGGAACTCTGATTTATACCATGATTTGCAAAAATTGACGACCGAGTAAGAGGGTTCTAATGACAGTTTTCTAAAAATTTAAAACCGTTGTCATCAGGTTATAGTTATCGTGGTATAAATTTGTGGATAAAAGGTTATTGTTCTATTTATGGCCATCGTATCATGCCGAATAAGAATCTGAAAGTGTATCAAAAATTTGTGTTGGTATATATATTAGATGTTGTTTGGCTGGACTAGTTGGATCGATTCTTTACTTGTTGGGCTGTGTAGCTCAGTACTTATAATTTTCATGTTTGCTGTAAGAGTAAGTTACAGTTCATTGGAATTTGAGGATGTTAGATTTGGAGTAAATTAGTTGTTGACTTATCATTGTTAGCTACGTTTTTGTAATAGTTATCTTTATAATAGAGGTTTGTATTAATAAATTGTATTGTATTTTAGATTTGCTGGAATTAATAGTCCGAAAAAGGGCGGGCTTTTACATGAACCTTTTTCTTAGTTCCCTTTGTTGGTTTAATTAAAATTCCATCCATAAAACCCAGTTTTGTACCATTCCATCTTCCTATAGGCTAACATTACTTGCTAATTTTGATACCTATATTTTGAGAATCCTTGTTATAACTATGGATATAGCAATAGTGTTTATATGTTGTATCCAATCCATATTGCTAGTATGGCTATTATATATTGTGATTCCGCAGATGATTCATTTCTATGACATACTGCACCGGTTGAGCTTCGATATAAGCTTTATTTTATTTACCATTCAGTATTCAAAATAAATTGGTCTACATTTTCGTGTTCTTTACTCTAATTCATATATCATGGTTTTATTTAAAATGTTTTATATATATACTTGTTGAGCATTTCTTTGGCTCACTTTTACTTTTCATCAGACACTTTTCCACACAGAGAAAATATTAGGCTTTCAGAAAAAGTAGGCCGACGAGACTTATCCGCGTAGCTCGGAAGAAGAAAGTATGATGTCCTTATGAAGACGTTTTCGATCTAGAAAGTTTCTATCTGGAGTAAGTTTTATTTATATATTGGTATATTATATATATTGCTTAAATTAATTGTTGTATTTTGGGAAATTTCTTAAAGACTATGAATATTTGAAGAACTTTATGGATGAGGTCACAAGTGTGATTTGATTTAATTTATTCAGGTTTGTAATAACTGATGTTTCGACTTCGGATTCTTGTTTCTAGAATTATAACCTAAAAGATCTAGGTAATTGGGGTTGTAGATGAAGATTTCATATATTGAATGACTACATATGATTTAAAATGTTATTAAACAGGTGATTTTATATTGAGGATTTTCACGTGACGACCAGATCCCTGACCCCGGATTTGGTGATTTTATATTGGGGGAATTATGACCCGCATTTTTTATTTTTTAGAACACAACTTCATATATCGAGCTTTTTCCCAAGCAATGCCTTAAATAATCTTTAACTATGTAATATACAAAAGTGAAATTAAAAAGTCCTTTAACATTAGTGGTTTTTGCAACCATTGTTAAAGGTGTGATGTTGTATCTAGTTTTCCTAGTAGTTCTTACTCAACGAGGATTTGTCTTGTCTTAACGAGGGACATAAAGAAGCCCACATCACTATATATAATGTGCAATGAGTAATCTAAAAAAATTACATAATATCCATATTTATCAACTGATAATTCAAGTGAGGGTCCCCTCACATCACTATATATAATGTCCAATCGATGAATGTTTTGTACTTTGCTAGGAAAAAATGAAAATCCCTAGCTTTCATTGCTTGGCCAATAAGTACAAAATTAAATGTTGTTGATCACCAAAATGGCAATGAAAAATTATGGGGAATTAATTTAAGAGATCTATGATTGGGTTGTCTAATTAAACGGTGGCGCTACATATGCATAGAAGTTTGCGAGAAACAATATTTGCTTTTGGAGAAGAGACATGGGTTGAAAAAGGCCACTAATATAATGCTGGTTTATAGAGAAGTTGTCATTGTCCTTTCTACCGTTAATCAAAGATTTAAGGTATTTACATAATTATGGAAGATCTAGTAGTAATTACTTTTTCTATGGTTATCAAATCTTAACCAAAAAGATCTGTTATTTTCTTATTATATTATATAAATATGTTAATAATATATATTTGGTAACATCCTCTCAATATTTATTAACCACTAAAAGTTAAGAGTTTGTTAAAACAAAAAAATGAAATCAATCATTAGCTCCGATGGTTTTGTACTTTTCGGAAAGCTCTTTTCGGTCTCTACAAGACTATAGCTTTCATGCATTGGGTTTTTCGAAAAAATATCGTTTAGAGACACAAAATGGTCAAATACCGATCTTAGCAAGGTTTGGAATCAGGGAGTCATTTGAAGTTTGAAATGTGACATGTCTGGTTGTGTGCAAGGGATTAAATATGTGTTTGAGAATAATGTAGATTCTTCAATTTCAGAGGTGTAATGCATTACATAATTTTAGTGTTCACTTTGAGGTAGGTCATCTAATTGATCTTTCTTGTATTTTTAAAATTATTTATTATATGTGTATTTTGATTATAAAAATTTAGACTAAGGGATTATATTTAGAAGTGATGTGTGTTACCCGACCTATATGTGTTGTGTCTCAACACTAATTTTGGAACTCTGATTTATATCATGATTTGTGAAAATTTAGGATTGTAGTGATAGTTTTCTAAAAAAATTTAGGACCATTGTCACCCGGTTGTAGTGATTGTGGTATAAATTGCATGTAGGTAAAACGTTATTGTTCTATCTATGGTCATGGTACGTGTCGTGTCGAGTAAGAATCAAAAGTGTATCGAAAATCTGGGTGTACTATCATTGTTAGCTGCGCTTTTATAATAGTTATCTTAATAGTAGAGGTTTGTCTTAATAAATTGTATGGTATTTTAGATTTGCTGGAATTAATAGTCTGAAAAAAAAGGAGGGCTTTTACATGAACCTTCTTCTTAATTCCCTTTGTTGGTTTAATTATCATTCCATCCATAAAACCCAGTTTGTTTTTAGCATGAAAATTGTTATGCTGGAAAAGAGTAAGACGTATTGCAGGCTCAAGGAGTCGGGGGAGTAAAATTTAAATTGTTTTCTGTGTTTGGTGCAGGGAATAGTGTGGGGTAGTGTAATCTCCCATTGTTGTCAGTTTTGTCCTCGTTGTTAATTCGGTGGTGGTCAGTTTATTTATCTTCGTTCTTGATTAACTAGGCTTTAGGTCTCCATTTGCCTCTAAATACCATGATAAAATATAAAAGAAGGGTTTTATTATAATGAACCATGTCACCATTACGATATAGTAGATGCTGATATAGCTAACATCTAAAATATATTAATGAAAACAAACCTATCACGGAAACTAATATTATAACAAAGGAAATTTGTCAAATTCTCAAATAATAATATATATGTTGATAATATATATGTGTTAAGACTAAGGGTCGTGATTGCTTGGTTGCCAAGACTGAAAATTATACATTGGAATTGGTGTAGGATATTGGTCTGAGTAGGTTGTTAAATTGTCACAACTTTATTTGGTCCTTCTAATTAACTATTATGAAATAATATATAACATCAGCTATATATGGACACAAGTGAGTTTTCTATGTACCAAATATAAAAAGTTTGTAAGATAAGATTTCTTTCCCTACATTAAAGGTTTATAAGGTTGGTTTAGGCTACAATCTTGACTGAACTTCAAATATTTTTTAAGTTAATGAGTCAGACTCTCTATGTAATTTTAATATATTTCTTTAAATGATTTGATGGGTCAAACAACAGAAACATAATCAATTTCTTTACGTTGAGACTTGGGAAAACTATTTCAAAATTTCATAATTCTTAGTTAGCTAATTACAGGGGCTTAAAGGTGGATATGTTCTATATCAACATATGTGTAAATCACAATACATAAATATATTATACTAATTTAATATGTTCGAATGACTAAGAACAAAGGGGATACTAGGTTTTCTTTTGCATATTCTTCTGAATTCCACTTTCATATATAACCTACTATACACTGGTGATGAAAAATTGGTACTAGTCATTTTAAATTTTTACAAGATCAAGGTTCAATTGATAATGTATGTAATTGATTGAGTTGGATAGGTGTTAATGGAAATTTCATGGTGCGATGAGATTTAATTTTATGAAATTACTTAGACAATAAACATTATTATTTATAGGTTAAAAAACTTTAGAAAACAAAAGGATACTTAATAGTTCTATGTACACACAGAGATTTTCTCCGGAGAATTTATGGTACTCGAAACTCTAATGATGCATTTGGATGTGCTATGTTAGAGTTTTTCTATCATTAAAGTGCACTTAAATTGTTTTAAGATGCTAACTTTATTCGCAAGTATACTATTCTTAAAATTTATTCGCAAGTGTATTTCAATATTAAAAGTTATTGTTGTTGTTCCCTTCTTCATATCGTGTATAAATGCTTCTTCCTTCATTATCCTTTTAAAATTTAACGGTTGTTTGTTCTCACTAATGTAGCTTTCATATTCTTTCTTTTTTAGATTGAATCATCAATGTTTTGCTACTTATTTTAGTTTGATAATACCTTCAACCGTACCACCAAAATTTCTTCGTGCAAATAAAATAAGTGAGTTGAACAACTTGCATTGATGTTTGAGGGTCTGAGCCTTTGTGGCCAAACTTTCATTGATATGTGATGGAAATACATGCTTTTGTGGTTAATTTATATATAAGTTGCCTTGATGGCAACTGTGTGGTATAAACAGGGGAGAATATTGGGATAATTTAAGGATGGCTATGGAGTATTGGTCTTAATGGCATTTATGGTGGTAGCTAGAAATTCAAATCCACACTACCTTGCCCATATCATTGCACATTTGCACTACATATATGGCTAATCACCAATGGTGTTGGTATGTGTTATGGTTGATCTAATCTTCGGACTACTCAGTTTCACTCAATATTAAATTAATTTATTTTTGATATAAATAACTTGTAATTTAAATATACATCTTATTGGTACTCAAATATATTTGTTGGTCGGATCACTCAGGCCAACAAGTTCTGTTCAGTTTCGCTCAATATTAAATTAATTTATTTTTGATATAAATAACTTGTAATTTAAATATACATCTTATTGGTACTCAAATATATTTGTTGGTCGGATCACTCAGGCCAACAAGTTCCGTTTCACTCTTGTAACTATAATTCTTTTATAATTTCAAAGATATGCATCACTCATATACGATTGTTCGCATTTAAATTTTCATTATCGATAGTTCTACTTCCTGAGCATTGAGATCATTCACTCATGCTATTGCAATATTTTAGTTGAGCTTTAAATAAGAATAATGAAACTCATAAGCAGTGAGTGAGCTGGAGTTTGACACCGATCCATACATATGGATATCAGACCTTAATTGTGCAACAATTGGTGTTTTATAATAAGTGAGCCAAATTTTAATTTTTTCATAAATTTTAGAGCTAATTCTTAACACAAATTAGAATTAAACATTTCATTAGTAATAAAATTTTGAAAGTTAATTACATCTTCTTTATAAAGTCCCAATTATAAATTTTTCGAAATCTGGGACTTCACAATACTAGTACTTGGGCACACTATAGATCAACTCCATATTAACTTGGATTTTCAGCCTTGGGAGGTCTGGTGGACTTTGAGACACCGTGGGGAGGTTTTTTGGATTCTGAACATCCATAAAACTAGAAACTTGTAAATTAAGTATCTTCAACTACAAAAGAAAATCAAACAATTATTTTAAGAAGATATATCAAGAAAAATCAACGAGCTAGCAAAATATTTGTAAGTGAGATTATTATAGTCAGAAACATTAATGAGCTTATAATTAGAATGGCAAATCATGAAGTTAGAAAGAATTAAGTTAATCAAACCTTCTCTTTGAGATAAATATTTTCCAATATGGTGTTCAAACAGCCCAGGCAGATGTTTTCCCTCAGAGCTACCCTGTATAGTTCATTTTCAGCTCGGAGCACATTGTTCTCAGATTTCAAAACCTCGTTTTCCTGGCGTTCAGGGCTCTACAAATATTTGAGAGGTAAATTTATGTAACTTACAATATAATTAATATGCCTCGTAAGAGAGGTTGAGGTTAGAGGGGGAAAGTACCAAAAGTAAGCATGAAGCAACACCGCGGATTATAGTTAAAATATATAGCAAAAGTACGTAGGCAACATTCTAAAGATTCTAAAAGAATGTACATTAAAAAAATAGATAATTAAATAATTAAACAATTAGATACCTCTATTTGAGTTTGGTCATTCTCAAACCAAAATGTGACCTGAGCAGGGTTCACCATTGGACTGACTTGGTGCTGAGAGGATGCGCCAGCAACATTAGCAGTACCAGAAGCACCAGCACTGACAGCACCCGCAGCCCGTCCTGTTTTTGAGTTGTTCTGCTCCATTTCAATCTGCGCATACCAGAACAACATTATGCTAATACATTAGTTACGGTATAGAGATGTGTAATATATTAATTATATTATAAAAAATGTACACTAATAATATTAAATTATAAATTTCTTTTCTATAGATATATTTACCAATATTTATAAGAAAATGTTTATATTAATTAAAATATATTTTTAAATTATTTAAAATTTATGTTTATTTGATAATCTAATAATTATATATATATATATATATATATATATATATATATATATATATATATATATATATATATATATATATATATATATATATATATATATATATATATACATACACTAATTTAATGAAAAAACATTTGAATGAAACACATTATTTTCTTTAAAAACATAAAAACTAATTTTACAAAATTTTAACAATGAAAAATTCAAATATATATATATATATATATATATATATATATATATATATATATATATGTATGTATGTATGTATGTATGTATGTATGTATATATGTATGTATATATGGTATGAAATTAATAACCAAATAAAACAAATTAGCCACATCAAAAAAATGTTGAAATTATATAAAACTACAAGAGATTTAATTTTGGTCAGCAGGGCTTCATTCCATTTGTTGGCAGCATTATTTATCAAACAAAAATATTTTTATAAACATAAAAAACTGAGAAAAAACTATAAGCTATTGGTATTTTTAATTTCAAAATCAAATCAAATATGGAGAAATCAAAAAGATGTATATTTGTTTCACCTTATATCAAATAGAAATACTCATTAGTAAATAAAAAATCTATTCAACTTACACAAACAAGAAGAAATTTAAGAACAAGTTAAAGAGATTGTGTGAAAATGTAAATAATATCAAATGAGAGAAAATCGAGTGAGGGAGGTTGTGCTTGAGTGCTCCTATTTATAGGATATTTATAAGACGGCCAGATTGAATATAGGGGAACGGTTATCTCTAAAGTACTCCCTCCGTCCCGACCAAATGTTTACATTTGGTCCGGGCACGGAGACCAAGATAGTGTGTGTAATATTGTTAAAATAAATGAAGTAGTGGGTGTAATAGTGATTTTATTGTTAAAATAAATGAAGTAGTGGGTATAATAGTGTAAAGTGTTGAAAAAGTGGAGTGAAGTAGTGGATGTAATAATGTATTTTATTGTTAAAAGTTACTATTTTTAGTAATGTAAAGAATTGGATGAGACGTCCCAAAAAGGAAAGTGTAAAGAATTGGTTGGGACAGAGGGAGTAAGTGGATATGTTATCTCATATTTCAAATAAAGAGGATATTGTACAATATTATGCTTAAAGATAATATTTTTGTAAAAAGTAAGACTTTGAATCTTAAATTGATTTGTAATTGTTGGGCGGAACATATAGCACTGTGATTAGCCCATGAGAATTTTGAGGCCCAATTATATTGATAAGTGGGTTTCACACAAGTTCATATCTAATAGACCTATAAGGAGAATGAGGTCCACAAATTGTGAGAATGAGAGGAAGGTGGCGACGCCTTGACATAAACTATATATACTCTAGAGATGGTATTACAATGATTAACAAGGTTTAGGTCAACCAAATGGTACCTATTGAGGTCTACATGTCTTGATCTGCAAGGGATGGAATTGAGATTGCTATATATCAATATTACAAGTTGCTATACCACGCCAATCCAAATGGAAGAAGGGAATGCCTTACCGGAGGTTCCTAGTGGTTGAGAGGTTCAGGTTGGCCAAAGAAAACCACGGCTGGTTCCAGGTCCGGGTAGGAGGAGGTGTAGTTTGACAAGTACTCAACTCCTATAACTTAGGAGCTTGTTTTATCACATGAGAGATTGTCCACAAATATGCTTCAATCCTACAAAAACAAGATAATTATCACTTATATATATCTAATATATATACAAATAGATAATTATCATTTCTTTTATGAAATAAGAGGTCTACTTGAGTTATATGAAACGTTTTAAACCTCAAATACAATAAGATAGTGTTTTGATAATAATCAAACACTCCAAAATGTGGTTGATTTAGATCATCTAAGAGCCCAAAACTTGGTAACTAGCTACATCAACTTGATACCCATGTAGACACTATCCACGGTTACGGTTGACGAGTCCTATACAATACATGTTAACGATTACTGAACATAATCCCTTATAGCCTTGATCTCTAAAGATATACCAAAACTGGTTGACATAAGATCATTTGGTAAACTGTAGTCATACGTTGTCCCAAACATTCTATAGGGTAGCCAAAAAACAAATGATTGACGTGATTCGATCCTAAACACTGAAACACTACTACATACTTTTTACAAAATTCAATTCAGTGTCTATATTTTTGCAAATACCTTTAAAGTAATGGTCTACCAAGTATCCCTCAAGCGAATACGCTTTTTGTATCCCACAAGCGGATAGCTATAGGCTATAGCACTGCATAATATATATATACGTACATACATTTTAGGCCATGTTATCCCCCAAGCAGGTCCCCTTGTGCACATATATATACATGTATCTATTTTGTCCACTTATAAACACAAATACATGATATATTACTATATTAACTTTAGATATATTTAAACATGTCTATTTTAATGAACCTGACCTTTGAACTTTGAAAGTAAATTTGAAAAAATATAGCATTTCTCGATACCATTATTGTATTCTAATGTACATTCATAATTTTAAGTCATGCACAAGAAACCTATATGCAGTAATGTTGTGTACCCTATACAAATATAATATTCCACTGTTTTGGACCATTATCCACCCTAGTTGGTTCTTGTTATCTAATTTCCATCATGCCCTTCAAGTCCAGGACTAACCAAAAATGATTACTCCTTCATTAAAGGTGGTGGGAATGATATTACTATTATTGCAATCTATGTAGATGACATCATTATCACCGGAAACAATATTGTAGTCATTCACTCCTTAAAACTTTATCTTGATAATCACTTTAGTATCAAGATCTAGTGTTGGAAGTGAACGATCTAGTGTTGTCTTAATTACTTCGGCCAAATCAACTAGCACACCAGTCCGATTTATAAATCTCAACTCACATTTAATACTGGTCTTCTTTTCCATGAATCTTCCTTGTATAGGTATCGCTTGGGAAAATTTTATTTTCTTACAAACATTCACTGACTTATCCTTCACTATGCAATTGCTCAACCAATATACGTTACATGCACCACTTGTCAAATAATATTTGCTTAAATTGGGCTTTAAACTTAACTTATAGGCCTTTTCTAATTTTGATTAGTCCACTTTTCTAGATAGTAGAAGATTAATTTGTAGTTGACTATACTCTTATTCTTGGAAATTGATCGATCACCAATTACTTAGAAAAGTAATTAAATATGCTTATTTTACAAGATGACAATTGTTTATATAGATAATACCTAATCAATAATAAAGAAAACTAATATAATCAGGGAACTCTCCATAATAATAATAAACGTAAATCTCTCATATTTTCCTATAATAATATAGTCTCTACTTTTACTGTTGTTGGTTTGAGATAGTCTCTTCCACAAATCCATCATCATTGTATTTTTTTTTTGAAATCGACCCACAAACTCTTGTCGCCTCTTATATCCACCACCTCTCCTAAATTTCTTTTTTTTTTTTCACATCGCCAAACTCTTGGAGGATTTTTGTTTCTTGCACCCAAGCACTTTCGTACATCTCACACCTACAAACTCTTGTAGGATATTTTTTCCCCACACCTAATAACCTAGTTCTGATACCATAAAAAATAATATTTAATTCTCCTCTTTTCATGCAATTTTGAAGGCATAAGCATCAATTCTTTTACAAGATCACAATTTTTTATATAGCTAATACCTAATCAATAATAAAGGAGTTAAATAATATGATCCTGGTAATCCCGCTTCCTAACACCTTGAGGTTCTAGGAGTACTGGTAAATTAACATAGTATCAGAGCTCTGATTGTAGAAGGTCTTGAGTTCGAGCCCTTCCTACCCAATAAAATTATCATTTATTAAAAATATTGATGTTGTACTATTGTGGTCCCAAAATGGGATGAGATTCCCACCTAGTAATTGAAAAAGTCATCGATCTCCCATTTTGTGACAAAGTGGTGAAAAATAAGAACACTAGATTCTTGTTAACCTTAACTTAGTGGCACATGTTACATCTCTTATGTTTGTGACAAAGTGGTGCAAAATAGGCGCATTAGATTATTGTTAACCATTACTCAGTGTCACATGTTAAAGAAAATGATTTATTAATATTAAATGAATATATTTTAATTTTAATTTTATTTATGTTGAATTTATTTATACAATTCTTTTACAGTTTTATAAGTTTGCCAACCTTTAAATCCTTTTTAGCAAAAATCTAGATGGCTGTAAAAATAATATATTTACTGATATATAACCGCTCCAAGTATTAATTAAAGACATTTTAACAATTATAAGTGTCAATGTTGCAATAGTGGCATCACATATAATTACCTAAAGGAAGGACGTTGTATAGCTAATACCTAATTAATTAAAGACTATTTGAAGGCATAAGCATCAATTCTTTTACAAGATCATAATTGTTTGTATAGCTAATACCAAATCAATAATAAAGAAAACTAATATAATCAAGGAACTCTGCATAATAATAATAAATGTAACTCTCTCATATTTTTCTATAATAATATAATCTCTACTTTTATTGCTGATGGTTTGAGACAGTCTCTTCCACCAATCCATCATCATTGTATTTTTTTTGAAATCCACCCACAAACTCTTGTAGGCTCTTGTTATATCCAGGACCTCTCGTGAATATCTCTTTTTTTCACATCCCCAAACTCTTGAAGGATTTTTGTTTCTCGCACCCCCGAACTCTCATAGATCTCATACCTACAAACTCTTGTAAGATATTTTTTTCCACACACCCAATAAGGTTGTTCTAATACCATGATAAAATAATCTCAAATTTTCCTCTTTTCATGCAATTTTAAAGGCATAAGCCTCGATTCTTTTACAAGATCCTAGTAACTAATCAATAATAAAGGAGTTGAATAATATGATCCTGGTAAGCCCGCTTTCTAAGGTTCTAGGAGTACTCGTAACCTAACATTAATTCAAAACTCTAATTGTAGGAGGTATCAAGTTCGAGCCCTTTGTACCCAATAATATTATCATTTATTGAAAATATTGATCTTGTACTACTGTGGTCCCAAAAAGGGACAAGATACCCACATGATAATTGAAAAATTGGATATAAATTGGAACCACCTAGTGATCAACTTAATAGTTTTACGGACAAATAAGAAAATAATTTAATTGCTCGATCTCCCATTTTGTGTCAAAGTGGTGAAAAATAGGAGTGGCACATGTTAAAGAAATTGATTTATTAATATTAAATGAATATATTTTAATTTGTTTTTATTTATGTTAAATTTATTTATACAATTCTTTTACGGTTTTATAAGTATGCCAACCTTTAAATCATTTCTAGCAAAAATCTAGATGGCTATAAAAATAATATATTTACTGATATATAACTGCTCCAATTAAGTATTAATTAAAGATATTTTAACAATTGTAAATGTAATTTTTTCGGTAGTGGCATCACATATAATTACCTAAAGGAAGGATGTTGTACGTAAATGGGGTAGAAAATTATAAATAAGTTATAATACAGATAGGTATTTACTATGTTGTCCTGATACTACAAGTGTAATATCTCATATTTGTTTTTTTAATAATGATCTCTTGATACAAATTTTTCCTATTATTCTTCGTCTTTTTTATTATAATTCGTAGGATTTTCCAAACACCACTCGCGTATCATGGAAATTTGTAATAAATTTATCGTAAGTCAAAATTTGTTGATTTTGTAATTTTCACAAAGATCTTTAATTTCGTTCTCTAAAATTATTAAAAATATTTATTATATCCACTTTATTCAAAAAATTAATTAATTTGTTTCTTAAAAGTGTTGATATCAAAAATAGAATATAGAAATGACTTTTTAGAAATTCTCAATTTTACTTGTGGATCGATTATAGAATTTAATCAAATAGAATTATTTTAGGCACACTGGAGTAGATATCTTATTGAATGGGGATTTTCTTTGTCTTAACGAGGGAGGTAAACAAGCTATCATCCAACAATCTAATTATAGAAGCTGTAAGGAAGGATGTAAACAAGTCGCTATTCAACCAACCGTCGAATTATAGATTAGGGATTTTGAATATATGACTTGTAGGATGTAGTGTTCTGAATTATTCTACTACATTTAGTATGCTTGATTTTTTGGAAGCTGTGTTTGAGGAGTTGTGTTACTTTTGTAACAGCTGCCTTGGTTATATCCAGGAGTGGACATCTATCAATTAACACCTGAAATAACGCATTCAAGAGAGTTCCACGGGAGCCTTCTATGAGCAAAGAAGGTACATGATGAAATATTGTGAATCCTGATGGCATGGCAGACCATCAAAAAATAGTCTATGGCTGTCCTGAAATTTAAAAATGTTTATTATATTAAATATTAAGTAATATTTCATATAATAAAGAAAATGCTAATTAAAGTTTGTTAATATACATGATATTTAATAGTAAAAATATAATATAAATAAGTTTTACGAAAAAATGTATATTACAAATAAATGAGATAAGTTATATTTTTTAATCATTAGACTCACGAAAGTTGGCACCTAGTTTATGGGATGCCAACTTTGGCATCTCGTGCCTCGTTATTTGGCATTACAATAACTCCAATAGAGTGCTACAGGAGAGTTAGGTATACCTTTTTCCACGTGATTTTTGCACCCGTCTTGCAATCCCTTATTCGAGTTCTCACTACAAGGTAACAGTTAAAACCGACTGCACAAAACCGACCGACAAAAAAGTGGGAGGTTAAAACCGACTAACAAGTAATCGGCCGGTCATGTAGTTTGCAAAGAAAAAGAAACGACGTAGATCTGATGAGGTGGCAGATATTAAAACCGACTGACGTTGGACAGTCAGTTTTAACTCTGACATGGGAAGAATAAAATTGACCGTTATGATTCAGTCGATTTTAAGGCGTACTGAAAATATTATAAAAATAATTTAAACTAAAGCTTGTGTACTGTCATAGATAAAACAACGCTGTTTTGTTTTAAAAGAAATAACAGACCGTCGGTTTTAATAGTTACTTTTTTTTATTACAAGCTAGTACTAAACTTTCATTTTTTTACAAAAGTAAAGTTATATTTTTTTAAAGAGAGTAAGGTTAGAGAAGAACACAAAGAAGAAGAACAACACAAAGAAGAAGATCAAAGGAGATAGAATAGAAAGAATACATAATGTAAGATTTCCTCACTTTGAATATTTTTTTATAGTGTAAATATATATATACTTATGTATATATTGTGTTCATATTCTATATAAATGCATGTGTATTTATAATTATTGTTTGATCTTTTAATGCTTTGTTAGCATGCTAAATTATTGTTTATAATATATATTTATGTAGATGACAAACAATGATCGAAGTTGGATGTGTAAATAATTATAAAATGATAAAATTTCCTTAACTCCTGAATGTAAATAAAGGTGTAGAATATTTTTTAGATTTTGCAAGTAAAGTAAAAATGGAATGGAGGGCGATAAGACAAAATGTCCTTGTAAAAGTTGTAAAAATTTGAATTGTTTGCCAATTGATGAAATATAGTGAGGGTTATACGGTTTGGACTTCGCACGGTGAAGTTGTTCGAAGGAAAGAGAATCAACAATCACATTCTCATCATCATCATAGGGAAATATTGACAGTTAGTTTTGACTCTTTCCCTTGTACGGTCTCTAAAATATTTTAAATTCTTCACATGATATGAAATAAATGCTAAATATAGGAAAACAAATTTGGAGTTTTAAATTGGCTAAGAAGAGTTTCATAAAATATAGATAATAATGATCCTTGTCGTCTGAAACCCCATTTAGCCACTCTTGTCGTGACTGGTTCCTGGTCATCGAGACACGAATCATAGTCGTCCAAAACCCCATTTGGACATTCTCATCATCAGGACTTGAATCCTAGTCATCCAAAATATTATTTGTACATTCTAGTCTTGGTTAGGCTCTTTATACAGACGAAGTTAGATTAAGCTTAGGAATCTTAGTGGACAAGCCAGGGGATTTTGTGTCTTAATGTTAGGAATTAAGAGTCTTGATGATAATAAAGTTCTTCGAATTACAATATAGAATCCATGTTAAGTTTTACTAGTCAATGGATATAAGACTTGTAAATATCTATTGACTAGGAAACCATTTATCATGTGAAAATTATTCATCAACTGATAAAATGGTGTGTAGTAGTTGATTCATGTTTCTATTTTATCAATTGATCGTAATATGTCGACGGATGCCATAATCTAGTCAACTGATATCTATTTGACTTCAATTAATAGCTCTTCCACTAATGAGAATAATGGTTGATAAATTGTAAATATTTTAAGTCAGAATTCTCTCAAATGAAGTGATCAACAAATATTGAAATCTATGGATAAAGACATTTTTTGATGGATAAAGGTCAACAAAGGTCAAATAAATGGATCCCATCAATGGATGAAAGCAGTCAATGGATAAAGAGTCGATGGATAAACTAATTATCCATTGATACATTAATTGATCAATGGATAACCTATCCATCAGTGTTTAAGCAAAGAAGGATCAAATGATGAGATTTACAGCAATTATTAGTTGATCAAGGTTTCCCAAATTAGTTAAAGATAAAAGGAATGAGATCTTTGCAGAAACTGAATCAATGGAAGACAGTCATGTCAACATTGTAAAGAATTTCATGGAAACACAGTCTTCAAGGAAAAAATCAAGAAAAGATTTTTTTTTCAGAACAAGGCAAATGCCAAGGAAAGTGTGAAAAGAAGCTACAATCTATTTTAGTAAATACATTATAATATATAATTTCAATTTGTATTTTTATTTGTCAATAGAAATATAGATATAGGTAGTGAAATACTATATATATTTTAGTAGTTCATTGTAACAAGTAGAGTGAGAGAAAATAAGAACAAGAAAAGCTTAGAAAAATCAAAAACAATTGGATTGCTTTTCCTTGTTCACATTTTCATACTTGTAAGCAGCTTAGTTATTTTAACCAAGGTTAATTGGAAGGAAAATATTCACTAGTGGAAAATCAATCCACTAGTAATTTTTAATTGCCTTATTTCGTTTTCAATATATCAATTTTCAATTCATAGTTTAAATAGTTTCTTCACTATATATTTCCAAACACAAAATCTATCAAAGTACAAACTTAAATTCGCAAGAATTAGTCAAAATTCTTAAGTTTGTATTCAACCCCCCTCTACAAACTTGTACTAAGGGAAAATAACACTTAATCGGTGCTCACAAGATTCCTATGCTTCACTATTAATCCTTTTAGGTGGTGGTGTCTTGGAGACTAATCTTTGTAGTTGCTTTCTATTAAAACACATTAATTAGGCTAATTAATAGTTTTTATTAATTAATTATAAAATAATAAATTATTACGGCTTAGGCCTTTTTCATTGGGCTTTATCCAACCAATTCAATGAGATAAACGTTATGGGCAATAACTAGTAATTGTGCCTTAGTGTTGAGACGAACTAGGTCTAACTAAAGTAGCATTAATTATATTTTAAGGTTAATTTCTACCTATATCATTCCCCCCCCCCCCCCTCAATTTCTGGAAAGTGGGTCAGACTTAGAAGTTGAGGTTCTTGAGTTTGTCATTGAAGTTAAACTTTATAGCTTAAATCATCTTACTAAATTCCATATTATACTTATTCTTCCAAAGTATTAATGTGCAACCATGCATTAAGACTTCCTTACATTCATGGAATTTTTCCTTAATTTCAAAAAAAAAATCCTTAATTTTTATAAAAATTTCTATAATTTCTAGGAATTTTTCATAATTCTTAAAAATTTTCCTTATTTTTGGGGAACTATCTATCTTTTATTATTATATTTTTATGATTTTTCGTGCTTTGTCCTTAATTTCGACTGACCAAGAATCCTCGTCATTATTCGAATAGGATCCTAGTTGGCGGAAATGTGTTTTGAACTTCTAGCTCGTGACTAGGAATGACTAGGAATCATGGTCAACAGACGACTATGATCCTAGTCATTTGAAACCCCGTTTACCCACTCTGGTCATGACCAGTTCCTGGTCGTCGGATGACTATGAATCATAGTCGTCAAGACTCTAGTCGTCCAAAACCTTATTTGAGCATCCTGGTGGTCAAGACATGAATCCTAGTCGTTTAAAATCTTATTTGAACATCCTGTTAATGGTTGGGTGCCCTAGTCAAGAGTGATTCTTGGTCGATTGTTCGACCATGATTCGTTAAGTCCTAGTTGTGTTTAAAATACATTTTGGGCCCCTAGTCTAGAGTGATACTTGTTCATTTGTTCGACTAGGATTTTTATAGTCCTGGTCGTTTAATAGGTTAGGATTTATTGTGTAATAATTTTAATCCTCCTAACCCTTTTAGATCATGCCTTAAATTACATATATCTTACTTTACTTATTAATGATTATTATGTACTTTGTTCAGAACTTTCTAGAATTATGTTAATTTTGTATAAATTTGAACAAGAGGGGCTTCGCGCCTAAAAATGACCTATTCTGTTATTGGGTCTCTTAAATTACCTGATATAATAGGTTTCCATAACTTTCTGCCTGTTAAGGTGCCGGTAGAGTGTGATTTCATTTTCACAGCTAATAAAAGGAAATGCCTTACCACCGCAGGTTCCAGGTCCACTAAAAGGGTAGCCTGAGGTGCAGTTTGACATGTACTCAACTCCTATCACTTAGGAGCATGTTTTATCACATTATGCTTCAATCCTACCAAACGAGATAATTATCCCTTATATATATCTAATATATATACGAATCGATAATTATGCTTCTTTTTAATAAATAAGAGGTCGACCTGAGCTAAGACACAGTTTAAACCTCAAATACAATTAAGATAGTGTTTTGATAATAATTAAAAACTCCAAAACGTGGCTGATCTAGATCATCTAAGAGTCCAAAACTTTATAACTACATCAACGTGATCCCTATGTGGACACTTTGCAAGAGTACCATTGACGAGTCATATAGAATACATATTAACGATTAGTGAACTTGGATGGTGGGATAGAGTGTTATAATTAATCCCTTATAACCTTGATCTCTAAAAATCCAGCAAAAATCTGTCTTAATCAAAATCAAAAAACCATCCATATTCAATAGAATTCGGTTGTTAACATTGATTTGATAGCTGAGAACCTCGCCACTAATCACTATACTTGTGTTTTTACAAATTTCATCCATCAATAATTTTTTTTAATTAATATTTTATATATCTTTTACAAAGAATAAATTTTAAATTAATATTTTCAAATATATCATAAAATTATAAAAGTCTAAGTTTCATGTGTATGGGGTAAACATGCAACAGAGTTAGAAAAAAAACCCGAATGTGCTAAAAGTAAATGGCATAAAACTGTTGATGATCTCTACATTCCCCATCATGTTTATGCACTTTTGCCTCTGTGGCTTTAGTTGTTGGTTGAAAAACTTTAAATAATACATTAAAAATTTTTCTTAAAAGAGATACCTCGGTAAGATCCATACATGTATGTTTTCCTATATCCCAACACCAAAACATCATTCCCCAATGTTGACTAGTGCCTATTTTTCATTTGGAATCTCCACCCCCAAAGTAGATCAAACAATAAATCTCTAACCAAATCATGATGATTTTTGAACCCGAGTTATTTTTAAAAATGCACGGCATGTTCTCCTAATATATCTACACGAGTTAGGCACATTGGACAGAATTCACCGAAGTTATTTTTGAAAATACACGACATGCTCTCCTAATATATCTACACGAGTTAGGCACATTGGACAAAATGCACCCTCTAAAATATGGGATTCATTAGCCTATAACATAAGATCATTTGGTACTCTCATGGAGTCATGCATTGTTCTAAACCTTCTATAGGGGTAACCAAAAACAAATCATTAGAGTGATTGGATCCTAAACATTGAAATAATACAACTTGCGCTTTACAACATTAAATTCAGTGTGTAAATTTTTGCAAATATATTTAAAGAAATGGTCTATTACGTATCCCACAAGTGGATCCTGTTGTTGTATCATATAATCAGATATATTATATATATATAGGGCTACTCCAATAAGAACCCTCTTATATTATATTATATATTATATATATATTATACAAATTTATTATCAGATCACCAATATTTTACATATACGGCCAAACATTTAACAAAAAATCATCAAAATTCAAATGAAATCAACCAGAATTTTAATCCTATATATTCGCATGCTTCATCGTAACAACACCTTTACTAACCACATAACCACCAATTACCGTCTTATTTACCAACATCATCGTATCCAACAAGGGTTACAGATCTAGCACCAGACTCTGAGAGGATGAATATATTATACAAATCACAGAAAAAAAAATCAAGATATACTTGTATGTATATATGTATGTATATGTATATGAAGGGAAGGGATTGATGTTATAATATGGTTACAAATCAAATCGAGGACATGGTAGTGAAATGTGATGGCTGGAATGAAAGTACAGAAGAGGAGAAAGACCGTAGTCGAGAAAGAGAGAGACGTGAGTGATTGATTAAATGAATGGTGGGGATTAAAAGATTATTATAAATTGAAAGACTGAGATTAGATCTCAGTTCTCACTATAATATGGGTTTTCATTTGAGCATCTGCCTATATATATATATATGCTTGTGATGGAGAGAGAACCGGCTAGATGAGAGAACATGTAACCACCCTTAGAGCCATTGATTTTGTGATGATCCAACGCTTGACATTTTTCTCATTCTATTTAAATCTATTTAAATAATTTCCATATATATAAGCGGGTAGAGTTGGAACTGTGTAATATCTTTATACACATAGTAATAAATACATATCTCAGCAGTTTATTTGATTGTATTTATTACCATATTTACACTAGTTGAAATCAAAACATGGCTCTAACAAAGTGGTTTTCATGTCGGTCATGAACCACGGCTTGAACGGGGAACAAAACTTATGGTTTGAATCTGTAAGTGAAGAAGTTTCTTGCATTATTTTTTCCGTAGAACACATGTTAGAATACACTAATGATATATGAATTAAAAACACGGCTCATGCACAGTTTATGTGTTAAAATTCAGTATTCTTTTCTAGAGTTCTAATGGCGGATGTTTTCATGAACGGTAAGATTTTATTACGTACATTAATATAAAATTATATGTTTTAGTTGCCATACATAAAAAAAGATATAGGTGATTTAACAAATTTCAATCAAAATCCTTGCCATATTAGATTGATTGATCTATTTTGTCTATCTCAAATTTGACCTTTGTATATGTCCAAGGTATTTAAGATATTTTCAGATTTTCCACTGGTTTATTTATTAAAAAAAATTTGATTAAAATGTAATGAAGGGTCTAGATTGGTTCCGTTGGTTCTCTTGATTGCATGGTTCTCCCTGGAACTCTACCCTATATATCCTACAAGCGGATCCCCTTGTGTACATATATATACATGTATTTGTTTTGTCCACTTACAAATAGAAATTTGTTATATATCACTGTATTAATTCTAGTTATATTTTAACATGTTTTTTTCAATGAACAAGACCATTCTTTGAACTTTGAAAGTAAACTTTGAAAAAATAAAGCATTTGTCAATTCCATTATTGTATCTTATGTGTATCGAAGATTTTAACTCATTCATAAGAAATATATATGCAAGTATTGTTGTGTACTCTATACAAATATAGTATTCCACTATTTAGGACCATTTTTCACCCTAGTTGGTGCTCGTTGGCTAATTTCCATCATGTTCTTCATCTCCAAGACTAGGCTACTCTCAAACCAAAAATGATTACTCCTTCATTAAAGGTGGTGGGAATGATATTACCATTATTTCAATCTATGTAGATGACATCATTATCACTAGTAACAATATTGCAGCCATCGACTCCATAAAACTTTATCTTCATAACGACTTTAGTATCAAGATCTAGTGATGGAAGTGAATTATTTACCTAAGGATATCACCCTAACTCATAGAAAATTCACTAGAGAACTTTTAGAGAAAGTTGTCTTAATTACTTCAACCAAATCAGCTATCACAGCAGTACCATTTATAAATCTCAACTCAAATCTAATACTGGTCTTCGTTTATGTGAATCTTCCTTGTATAGGTGTCGCTTGGGAAAACATTACTTTTTTTCAAACATTCACTGGCTTATCCTTCCCTATATATGCAATTGCTCAAACAATATATGTTACATGCACCGCATGTCTGTCAACTAATCTTTGCTTAAAGCGGGTTTTAAACTTACCTTTTAAGGCCTTTTTTAATTTTGAGTAGTCCACTTTTCTAGACAGTAGATGATTTGTAGTTGAGTATATATTCTTATTCTTGGAAATTGATGGATCACCAATTACTTAGAAAAGTAAGAAATAGACCGTTGTTTCTCGATCGTCTTCAAAGGAAAAGCCATGGGAGGAATATATGAGGTTACCTTGATGGTTAAATTACTTACCGAAATACGTGATACCAATTTTTCACTTTGTCACTCTTCAATGATAGGATCTATCTCCCATGCACATTGTTATGAATCTTGTATTCCATGAACCGACAAAGAACTTTGACATAGATGGTCATTTCATTCGCCATAAGGTTCTTAAGGGCTTACTTCAACTCACTTATATCCCTACTAATTGCCAACTGCCAACTTGTAGATGCCTTAAATAAAATACTTCCCACACTCCCATTTCTCTCATCTCAATTCCAAGCTAGAAATGGTTCAGCCTCTATTATGGGTAACTCGAGGGGGCTTGTTGAGAATAGCAACTATAAATGAATAAAATTTTGGATATGGGTATTTATTTATCACTTTGTTTAACAAAAGCTTTTGGTAAGAGGTATTTATTTATCACTTTATTTATCTTAGGCCTTAGTGCATGACACATGACAAGGAGAGTGTTTTACTCATTTTTTCAGATTTTTAGCCATAAAACAAAATATTTAATTTATTCACCGCAAGAATATAGAAATTCACATAAAAAAGTAATATACATCTCCTATTTTTGTGACAAAGTGGTGCAAAATAGGTGCACTAGATTATTGTTAACCACTACTCAGTCTCACATGTTAAAGAAATTGATTTATTAATATTAAATGAATATATTTCAATTTTATTAATATTTATATTAAATTTGTTTATACAATTGTTTTACAGTTTTATAAGGGTGTCAACATTTATATTAGTTTTAGCAAAAATGTAGATGGCTCTAAAACTAATATATTTAATAATATATAACCACTTATTAGACACATTTTAAAAATTATAAGCGTCAATGTTGCAATACTGGCATCACATATAATTACGTAAAGGAAGGTCATTGCATATAAATAGAAGGACATGAATAAGTATTCATAATCTATCTATTCATATTCATATATAAGTTGTCCAAGGGACTAGCACATTACTAATACTAGAGATATATGTTTACTATGCTGTCGTGATACTACGAGTTAATATCCCATATTTCTTTTTCAATAATTAAATGGGTTAATAACAATAAAAGGATTAAAATTTGATAAAGATTTGGAATTAGTATTAGCTTAGAATAATGGCAGTAAAGATTGGATATGAATTAAGAATTCTAATGGGATTAGAATTAAGATTTCAAAATATTATATACGGATTAAGATATTCTCATTCTTTCATTTTTTTAGCGACCAAGACCAAAGTTATAATTATCTCTCGATACAAATTTTTACTTTTTTTCTTTCCCTTTTTAACGGTAATTTGTTGGATTTTCCAAATACCACTAAGATATCTTAGAAATTTATAATATATTCATCGTAAGTTAAAATTTGTTGATTATGTACTTTTCAGAAAGATGTTTCATTTCGTTCTCTAAATTTACATAATTTAAGTTTTTACAGATACATCATTTATAAGGTCAAAAAACTTAAAAAAAGATCTTGTCAAAATTGATGTAAAGGAAAAATTTAATGTTTGAGATGTGATATTTTCGTTTGTGTACCAAAGATTGAACAAATGTTCTATGATTATATGAATTCTTTGTTTCTGTGATTTTGGTAAGTGACTTTTCATAGCTCACTAAATTATGAAAACTATTTTATTCGATCAACTTTATTCAATTTTTTTTAATAGATTTGATTCTTAAAAATTGTTATATTGAAAATAGAATATAGGAAAGAATTTTTAGAAATCCCCACTTTTAATTGCCTATCGAACTATAGAATCTGATCAAATAGATTTAGTTTACGCACATTCCACTAGATACCTACACCAGGATTTATTTTGTCTAAACAAGGGACAGTAAACAAGCCCACATCACTATATATAATGTACAATGGATGATCTCCAAAAATCAAATAATATCGATATTTTTCAATTATTAATTCAAGTGAGGTCCCGGACATCACTATATATAATCCTTAGCTTTCATTACATGAACAAGAAGTATGAAAAATATATATTGTTGTTTAACAACATGGCAATGAAAAATTATTGAGAATTAATTTAAGAGATCTACGATTGAGATGTCTTAAACAATGACGGTACATGTGAAGAGAAGTTGGCAAGCAATAATATTTGCTTTTGGAAGAAACATGGATCGAAGAAGTCCACTCATATAGTGTAGGTTTATAGAGAAGTTGGCATTGTTCTTTCATATTGTTCTTAGAAGATTCTGAATCATAGAGACGTTCAAAGTTTGAAATGTGATATGTTTGGTTTCGTGCAAGGGATTAAATATTTGTTTAAGAATGGTGCAGATTCTTATTAAATTTCAGAGGTGTTACATGCATTACATAATTTTAGTGTTCACTTTGTGGTAAGTCTTCTAATTGATCTTTCTTGTGTTTTCATAATTATGTATTATATGTATATATTTGATTATAAAAATTTGGACTAAGCGGTTATATTTTAAAGTAATGTGTGTTACATGGCTTATATGTGTTGTGTCTCAATAAGAATTTTGGAACTCTGATTTATATCATGATTTAGAAAAATTGACGACGGAGTAAGAGGGTTCTAATGACAGTTTTCTGAAAATTTAAAACCGTTGTCATCTTGTTATAGTTATCGTGGTATAAATTGGTGGATAAAAGGTTGGTTCTATTTATGGCCATCGTGTCATGTCGAATAAGAATCTGAAAGTGTATCGAAAATTTATGTTGGTATATATATTAGATGTTGTTTGGCTGGACTAGTTGGATCGATTCGTTACTTGTTGGGCTGTGTAACACAGTACTTATAATTTTCATGTTTGCTGTAAGAGTAAGTTGCAGTTCATTGGAATATGAGGATCTCAGATTTGGAGTAAATTAGTAGTTGACTTACCATTATTAGCTACGCTTTTGTAATAGTTATCTTTATAATAGAGGTTTGTATTAATAAATTGTATCATATTTTAGATTTGCTGGAATTAATAGTTCGAAAAAGGGCGGGCTTTTACATGAACCTTTTTCTTAGTTCCTTTTATTGGTTTAATTAAAATTCCATCCATAAAACCCAGTTTTGTACCATTCCGTCTTCCTATAACCTAACATTACTTGCTTATTTTGATATATATATTTTGAGAATCCTTGTTATAACTATGAATATATCAATAGTGTTTATATGTTATATCCGATCCATATTGCCAGTATGGCTATTATATATTGTGATTCCGTATATGATTCATTTCTATGACATACTGCACCGGTTTAGCTTCGTTATAAGCTTTGTTTTATTTACCAATCATTTTTCATAATAAACTGGTTTACATTTTCGTTCTTTACTCTAATTCATATATCATGGTTTTATTTAAAATGTTAAATATATATACTTGTTGAGCATTTCTTAGGCTCACTTTTGCTTTTCATCATACACTTTTCTAGACAGGATGAGAAAATATTAGCTTTTCAGAAAAAGTAGACTGACAAGACTTATTCGCGTAGCTCGGAAGAAGAAAATAGGATGTCCTTACGAAGACGTTTTCGATCTAGAAAGTTTCTATCTGGAGTAAGTTTTATTTATATATTGGTATATTATATATATTGCTTGGTATAGACCGGTCCTAGTCACCGATATATTTCTTATCGAAGTTATACTAGTAGTATAAGATTGGTGTAAGGAGATTATTGAAATCAATTGTTGTATATTGGCAAATTGCTTAAAGACTATGAATATTTGGGGAACTTTATGGATGAGGTCACAAGTGTGATTTGATTTAATTTATTCACGTTTGTAATAACTAATGTTTCGACTTTGGATTCTTGTTTCTAGAACTATAACATAAAAGATCTTGGTAATTGGGGTCGTAGATGTAGATTTCATATATTGAATGACTACATATGATTTAAAATGTTATTAAACAGGTGATTTTATATTGAGCCCGGATTTGGGGGAATTACAATAACTTTGTGGCCTACCTAACAAAAAGAATTTGATTTATAAAACCTGTGAAAATTGTAATTTACTATGTGCGAGGATCGATTACAACACCTAATCATATAAGCCATCATATCAATTTAAATAATTTGAGACACCAACTAAAACTTAATGGTGCCACGTGAAGCAACATTAGTAGTTCACGTAAGATCACCTAAAAAACGATCGTAATCGTCGGTGTGAAAGATTAAACGTTTTACATGTACGGTGAAACCATGAAGTAGTCACAAGTCATAACAAATGCAATCAGCCTAATCCATACTTTTGGAGTATATGATAACAATCTTAACAACATTGAAAAGTACACTTACACCTATCTATTACTCCATGATAAATGTTAAAAACATAAACAAAGTGGTAATCAAAAAGGAAAAATATACATACATAATACATTTATCTATATGTATACACACCAAATAATAAGATAAAAATAAAATATATACACACACATACATATTCAAAAAATTTAAAACTCCAATTCGTAGGTAAAATTTCGAACTAATTTTGAAAAAAACTTACTAATTGCTCAGAAAATTTCCAAGAAACTAATTGCTAACAAATAAGAGCTTAAAATTTACCTAATTTACACTAAACGAACTAATTCCTAACCAATCTTAGCTTGAAAATCTAGGGTTTTGAAAATTGATTTGTAAATCTACACTTTGTAATTTTTTGTCTAATGGGGGAAATATTTTTATTTAAGGGGAAATTATTTGGGTATTAAGCGGGGGAATTATGACCCACATTTTTTATTTTTTAGAACACAACTTCATATATGCGGCATTTTACCAAGCGATGTCTTAAATAATCTTTAACTCCGTAATATACAAAAGTGAAATTAAAAAGTCCTTTAACATTAGTGGTTTTTGCCGCCGTTGTTAAAGGTGTGATGTTGTATCCAACTTTCCTAGTAGTGCTTACTCAACGAGGATTTGTCTTGTCTTAACGAGGGACATAAAGAAGCACACATCACAATATATAATGTGCAATGAGTAATCTAAAAAAATTATATGATATCAATATGTATCAACTGATAATTCAAGTGAGGGTCCCCAGACATCACTATATATAATGTCCAATCGATGAATGTTTTGTACATTGCTAAGAAAAAATGAAAATCCCTAGCTTTCATTGCTTGGCCAAGAAGTACAAAATTAAATGTTGTTGATCAACAAAATGGCAATGGAAAATTATTGAGAATTAATTTAAGAGATATATGATTGGGATGTCTTATTAAACGGTGATGCTACATATGCATAGAAGTTTACGAGAAACAATATTTGCTTTTGGAGAAGAGACATGGGTTGAAAAAGGCCACTCATATAATGCAACTTTTTAGAGAAGTTGTCATTGTCCTTTCTACCGTTAATCAAAGATTTAAGGTATTTACATAATTATGGAAGGTCTAGTAGTAATTACTTTTTCTACGGTTACCAAATCTTAACCAAAAATATCTGTTATTTTCTTATTATATTATATAAAATAGTATAAATATGTTAATAATATATATTTGGTAACATCCTCTCAATATTTATTAACCACTAAAAGTTAGGAGTTTGTCAAAACAAAAAAAATGAAACATTAGCTCTGATGGTTTTGGACTTTTTGAAAAGCTCTTTTCGGTCTCTACAAGACTAGAACTTTCATGCTTTGGGTTTTTCGAAAAAATATCGTTTAGATGCACAAAATGGTCAAATACAGATCTTAGCAAGGTTCAGAATCACGGAGTCATTCGAAGTTTGAAATGTGACATGTCTGGTTGTGTGCAAGGGATTAAATATGTATTTGAGAATAGTGTAGATTTTTCAATTTCAGAGGTGTAATGCGTTACATAATTTTAGTGTTCACTTTGAGGTAAGTCTTCGAATTGATCTTTCTTGTGTTTTTAAAATTATTTATTATATCTGTATTTTGATTATAAAAATTTAGACTAAGGGATTATATTTAAAAGTGATGTGTGTTACTTGACCTATGTGTTGTGTCTCAACACTAATTTTGGAACTCTGATTTATATCATGATTTATAAAAATTTAGGACACAGTCACAAGTTTGTACTAATAGTTTTCTGAAAATTTAGGACCGTTGTCAACCGGTTGTAGTGATCGTGGTATAAATTGCATGTGGGTAAAAGGTTATTGTTCTATCTGTGGTCATGGTACGTGTGGTGTCGAGTAAGAATCTAAAGTGTATAGAAAATCTGGGTGTACTATCATTGTTAGCTACGCTTTTATAATAGTTATCTTAATAGTAGAGGTTTGTCTTAATAAATTGTATGGTATTTTAGATTTGCTGGAACTAATAGTCCGAAAAAAGGAGTGCTTTTACATGAACCTTCTTCTTAGTTCCTTTTGTTAATTTAATTATCATTCCATCCATAAAACCCACTTTATTTTTAGCATGAAAATTGTTATGCTCGAAAAGAGTAAGACGTATTGCAGGCTCAAGGAGTAGGGGGAGTAAAATTTAAATTTAATTTTTTTGGTTTGGTGCAGGAATAGTGTGGGGTAGTGTGATCTCCCATTATTGTCAGTTTTGTCCTTGTAATATTATTTGTCTTGATTTTCTATTTTTTAAGTTTGTTATTTATTGGGATGACCACTTAATAAATATATTGGTTTTATTTATTAAATATAATTAGGATAACTATTAGTTATATATAGTAGAATTTTGACAAATATATATTAGGGTTCTCATCTTTTGTAAGGATATACTTTGTAACTTTGCCGATATAGTAAAAATCTCCTCGCCTTGTGGATGGAGGTCACATGGACCGAACCATGTTAAATCTCTGTGTTCTTTGTGTGGTTGTTCTTGTTTTCATTGTGATTAATTGATTGTTTATTTGGTCAAAATCTTAACAGTCCTCGTTGTTAATTCAGTGGTGGTCGGTTTATTTATATTCGTTCTTGATTAACTGGGCTTTAGGTCTCCATTTGCCTCTAAATACCATGATAAAATATAAAAGAAGGGTTTTACTATAATGAACCATGTCACCATTACCATATAGTAGATTCTGATATAGCTAACATCTAAAATATATTAAAGGAAACAAACCTATCCCGGAAACTAATATTATAACAAAGGAAATTTGCATAATTCTCAAATAATAATATATATGTTGATAATATATATGTGTTAAGACTAAGGGTCGTGATTGCTTGGTTGACAAGACTGAAAATTATACATTGGAATTGGTGTAGGATATTGGTCTGAGTAGGTTGTTAAATTGTCACAACTTTATTTGGTCCTTCTAATTAACTATTATGAAATAATATACAACATCAGCTATATATAGACACAAGTGAGTTTTCTATGCACCATATATATAAGGTTTATGGGATAAGATTTCTTTCCCTACATTAAAGGTTTATAAGGTTGATTTAGGCTACAATCTTGACCTGAACTTCAAATATTTTTTAACATAATGAGTCAGCCTGTCTATGTAATTTTAATATATTTATTTAAATGATTTGATGGGTCAAACAACAAAAACATAATCAGTTGTTATCTTTATGTTGAGACTTGGGAAAACTATTTCAAAATTTCGTAATTCTTAGTTAGCTAATTACAGGGGCTTAAACGTGGATATGTTCTATATCAACATATGCGTAAATCACAATACATAAATATATTATACTAATTTAATATGTTCGAATGACTAAGAACAAAGGGGATAATAGGTTTTCTTGTGCATATTCTTCTGAATTCCACTTTCATATATAACCTACTATAAACTAGTGATGAAATTTTGGTACTAGTCATTTTAAATTTTTACAAGATCAAGGTTCAATTGGTAATGTATGTAATTGATTGAGTCACATAGGTGTTAATGGAAACTTCATGGTGCGATGAGATTTAATTTTATGAAATTACTTAGACAATAAACATTATTATTTATAGGTTAAAAAACTTTAGAAAAAGGACACTTAATAGTTCTATGTACACATAGAGATTTTCTCCCCAGAATTTATGGTACTCGAAAATCTAATGATGCCTTTGGATGTGCTATGTTAGAGTTTTTCTATCATTAAAGTGCACTTAAATTGTTTTAAGATGCTAACAATTGGTAATATGGGTTGTGCAATTAATAAGCAAAGTTGATTTAGTTACTTAATTAATTAGGGTCAAGGCAACTTTCCCATTCTTATACTTCCCTATTCTTATACTTTATTCGCAAGTATACTATTCTTAAAATTTATTCGCAAGTGTATTTCAATATTAAAAGTTATTGTTGTTGTTCCCTTCTTCATATCGTGTATAAATGCTTCTTCCTTCATTATCCTTTTAAAATTTAACGGTTGTTTGTTCTCACTAATATAACTTTCATATTCTTTCTTTTTTAGATTGATCATCAATATTTTGCTTAACACAAATTTGAATTAAACATTTCATTAGTAATTAAATTTTGAAAGTTAATTACATCTTCTTTATAAAGACCCAATTATAAATTTTTCGAAATCTGGGACTTCACATACTAGTAGTTGCATACACTATAGATCAACTCCATATTATCTTGCATTTTCAGCCTTGTGGATCTTGAAATATTATGGGAGGTCTGGTGGACTTTGAGACACCGTGGGGAGGTTTTTTGGATTCTGAACATCCATAAAACTAGAAACTTGTGAATTAAGCATCTTCAACTACAAAAGAAAATCAAACAATTATTTTAAGAAGATATATCAAGAAAAATCAACGAGCTAGCATAATATTTGTAAGTGAGATTATAATAGTCAGAAACATTAATGAGCTTATAATTAGAATGGCAAATCTTGAAGTTAGAAATAATTAAGTTAATCAAACCTTCTCTTTGAGATAAATATTTTCCAATATGGTGTTCAAACAGCCCAGGCAGATGTTTTCCCTCAGAGCTACCCTGTATAGTTCATTTTCAGCTGGGAGCACATTGTTCTCAGATTCCAGAACCTCGTTTTCCTGGCGTTCATGGCTCTAGAAATATTTGAGAGGTAAATTTATGTAACTTACAATATAATTAATATGCCTCGTAAGAGAGGTTGAGGTTAGAGGGGGAAAGTACCAAAAGTAAGCATGAAGCAACATGGCCGATTATAGTTAAGATATATAGCAAAAGTACGTAGGCAACATTCTAAAGATTCTAAAAGAATGTACATTAAAAAAATAGATAATTAAATAATTAAACAATTAGATACCTCTATTTGAGTTTGGTCGTTCTCAAACATGAATGTGACCTGAGCAGGGTTCACCATTGGATTGACTTGGTGCTGAGAGGATGCGCCAGCAACATTAGAAGTACCAGAAGCACCAGCACTGACAGCACCCGCAGCCCGTCCTGTTTTTGAGTTGTTCTGCTCCATTTCAATCTGCGCATACCAATATTAATATATTTATAGAGATGTGTAATATATTAATTATATTAAGTATATTATAAATGATGTAAATTAATAATATTAAATTATAAATTTCTTTTCTATAGATTTATTTACCAATATTTATAAGAAAATGTTTGTATTAATTAAAATATATTTTTAAATTATTTAAAATTTATGTTTATTTGATAATCTAATAATTATATATATATACTAATTTAATGAAACAACATTTGAATGAAACACATTATTTTCTTTAAAACATAAAAACTAATTTTACAAAATTTTAACAATGAAAAATTCAAACATATATATATACATATATATATGTATATACATTGTATCAAATTAATAACCATATAAAACAAAAATATTTTTATAAACATAAAAAACTGAGAAAAAACTATAAGCTATGGGTATTTTTAATTTCAAAATCAAATCAAATATGGAGAAATCAAAAAGATGTATATTTGTTTCACCTTATATCAAATACAATTACTCATTAGTAAATAAAAAATTTATTGGACTTACACAAACAAGAAGAAATTTAAGAACAAGTAAAGAGATTGCGTGAAAATGTAATTAAATATCAAATGAGAGAGAAATCGAGTGAGGGAGGTAGTGCTTGAGTGCTCCTATTTATAGGAGATTTATAAGAGGGCGAAAATGAATACAAGGGGAATGGTTATCTCTAAAGTAAGTGGATATGTTATCTTATATTTCAAATATAGAGGATATTGTACAATAGTATGTTTAAAGATAATATTTTTGTAAAAAGTAAGATTTTGAATCTTAAATTGATTTGTAACTGTTGGGCAAAGATAATATTTTTGTAAAAAGTAAGACTTTGAATCTTAAATTAATTTGTAACGGTTGGGCAGAACATATAGCACTGATCATAGTTAGCCCATTAGAATTTTTAGGCCTAATTATATTGATAAGTAGGCTTCACACAAGTTCATATCTAATAGACCTACAAGGGGAATGAGGTCCACAAATTGTGAGAATGAGAGGAAGGTGGCGATGCCTTGACATAAACTATATATACTCTAGAGATGGTATTACAAAGATTAACAAGGTTTAGGTCAACCAAATGGTACCTATTGAGGTCTACATGTCTTGACCTGCAAGGGATGGAATTGAGATAGCTATATATCAATATTACAAGTTGCTATACCATGCTAATCCAAATGGAAGAAGGGAATGCCTTACCGGAGGTCCCTAGTGGTTGACAGGTTCAAGTTGGCAAAAGAAAACCACCGTTGGTTCGAAGTCCACTAATAGGGTAGGAGGAGGTGTAGTTTGACAAGTACTCAACTCCTATAACTTAGGAGCATGTTTTATCACATCAGAACGAGGATCTATACCATGTCTCACCTTGTCACTCTTCAATACGAGGATCTATCTCCCATGTACATTGATATGAATCTAGTATTCCATTAACGGGGAAAGAACTTTGACATAGACCATCATTTCATTGGCCATAAGGTTCTTAAGGGGTTAGTTCAACTCACTTATCTCTCTACTAATTCCCAACTTGTACATGCCATGAATAAAATACTACCCTCACTCCCATTTCTCCCAAACTCAATTCAAAGCTAGAAATGGTTCAACCTCTATTATGGGTAACTAGAGGGGGCTTGTTGAGAATAGCAACCATAAATGACTAAAATTTTAGATATGGGTATTTATTTATCATCTTGTTTAACCTAGACTTTAGGATTTTGTTAAGGGGTATTTATTTATCACTTTATTTATCGTAGGTTTTTGATAAAATAATCTCAAATTCTCCTCTTTTCATTCAATTTTAAAGGTATAAGCATCAATTCTTTTACAAGATCACAATTGTTTATATAGGTAATACCTAATCAATAATAAAGGAAACTAATATAATCAGTGAACTCTCCATAATAATAATAAACGTAAATCTGTCATATTTTCCTATAATAATAGTCTCTACTTTTACTGTTGTTGGTTTGAGATAGTCTCTTCCACAAATCCATCATCATTGTATTTTTTTTGAAATCGACCCACAAACTCTTGTCGCCTCTTATATCCACCACCTCTCCTAAATTTCTCTTTTTTTTTCACATCCCCAAACTCTTGGAGGATTTTGTTTCTTGCACTCACGCACTTTCGCACATCTCACACCTACAAACTCTTGTAGGATATTTTTCCCCCACACCTAATAACCTAGTTCTGATACCACAATAAAATAATCTTTAATTCTCTTCTTTTCAGGCAATTTTGAAGGCATAATCATCAATTCTTTTACAAGATCACAATTGTTTATATAGCTAATACCTAATCAATAATAAAAGAAACTAATATAATCAAGGAACTCTCCATAATAATAATAAATGTATGTCTCTCATATTTTTCTATAATAATATAATCTCTACTTTTACTATTGTTGGTTTGAGATAGTCTATTCCACAAATCCATCATCATTGTGTTGTTTTTTTGAAACCGACTCACAAACTCTTGTAGGCTCTTGTTATATCCACGACCTCTGGTGAATATCTCTTTTTTTCACATCCTCCAAACTCTTGGAGCATTTTTGTTTCTTACACCCACGAAATCTCGTAGATCTTACACCTATAAACTCTTGTAGGATATTTTTTTTCCTCACACCTAATAACTTGGCTCTGATACCATGATAAAATAATCTTAAATTCTCCTCTTTTCATGTAATTTCGAAGGCATAAGCCTCAATTCTTTTACAAGACCACACTTTTTTATATAGTTAATACCTAATCAATAATAAAGGAGTTAAATAATATGATCCTGGTAATCCCATTTCCTAACACCTTGAGGTTCTAGGAGTACCGGTAAATTAACATGTTATTAGAGCTCTGATAAAACGGGATGAGATCCCCATCTAGTAATTGAAAAATTGGATATAAATTGAAACCACCTAAACTAAAAAGTTATCGATCTCCAATTTTGTGACAAAGTGGTGAAAAAAGTGCTGCAAAATAGGCGCATTAGATTATTGTTAACCATTACTCAGTGTCACTTGTTAAAGAAAATGATTTATTAATATTAAATGAATATATTTTAATTTTAATTTTATTTATGTTAAATTTATTTATACAATTCTTTTACAGTTTTATAAGTTTGCCAACATTTAAATCCTTTTTACCAAAAATCTAGATGGCTGTAAAAATAATATATTTACTGATATATAACCGCTCCAAGTATTAATAAAAGACATTTTAACAATTGTAAGTGTCAATTTTGCAATAGTGGCATCACATATAATTACTTAAAAGGAAGGATGTTGTACATAAATGGGGTAGAAAATTATAAATATGTTATAATACAAATAGGTATTTACAATGTTGTCGTGATACTACAAGTGTAATATCTCATATTTGTTTTTTAATAATTATCTCTCGATACAAATTTTTACTATTATTCTTCGTCTTTTTTATTATAATTCGTAGGATTTTTCAAACACCACTCGTGTATCATGGAAATTTGTAATAAATTTATCGTAAGTCAAAATTCATTGATTTTGTAATTTTCACAAAGATCTTTAATTTCGTTCTCTAAAATTATTAAAAATATTTATTATATCCACTTTATTCAAAAAAATTAATTAATTTGTTTCTTAAAAGTGTTGATATCAAAAATAGAATATAGAAATGACTTTTTAGAAATTCTCATTTGTACTTGTGGATCAATTATAGAATTTGATCAAATAGAATTATTTTAGGCACATTGGAGTAGATATCTTATTGAATGAGGATTTTCTTTGTCTTAATGAGGGAGGTAAACAAGCTCTCATCCAACAATCTAATCTAATTATAGAAGTTGTAAGGAAGGATGTAAACAGGCCGCCATCCAACCAACCATCGAATTATAGATTAGGGATTTTGAATATATGACTTGTAGAATGTAGTGTTCTGAATTATTCTACTACACTTAGTATGCTTGATTTTTTGGAAGCCGTGTTTGAGGAGTTGTGTTACTTTTGTAACAGCTGCCTTGGTTATATCCATGAGTGGACATCTATCAATTAACACCTGAAATATCGCATTCAAGAGAGTTCCACGGGAGCCTTCTATGAGCAAAGAAGGTACATGATGAAATATTGTGAATCCTGATGGCATGGCAGCCCATGAAAAAATAGTCTATGGCAGACCTGAAATTTAAAAATATTTATTATATTAAATATTAAGTAATATTTCATATAATAAAGAAAATGCTAATTAAAGTTTGTTTATATACATGATATTTAATAGTAAAAATATAATATAAATAAGTTTTACGAAAAAATGTATATTACAAATAAATGAGATAAGTAATATTTTTTAATCATTAGACTCACCAAAGTTGGCACCTAGTTTATGGGATGCCAACTTTGGCACCCCAAATTGGCATCTCATGCCTTGTTATTTGGCATTCCAATAACTCCAATAGAGTGCTACAGGAGAGCTAGGTATTCGTTTTACCATGTGATTTTTGCACCCGTCTTGCAATCCCTTATTCGAGTTCTCACTACAAGGAAACGGTTAAAACCGACTGCACAAAATCGACGGACAAAAAAGTGGGAGGTTAAAACTGACTGACAAGTAATCGTCCGGTCATGTAGTTTGCCAAGAAAAAGAAACGACGTAGTTCTGATGAGGTGGAAGATATTAAAACCGACTGCGTTGGACAGTCAATTTTAACTCTGACATGGGAACAATAAAATTGACTGTTATGATTCAGTCAGTTTTAAGGCGTACTGAAAATATTATAAAAATAATTTAAATTAAATCTCGTGTACTGTTATCGATAAAACGACGCCTTTTTGTTTTAAAAGAAATAACCAACCGTCAGTCGATTTTAATATTTATTGTTTTTATTACAAGCTAGTACTAAGCTTTCATTTTTTTACAAAAGTAATGTTATATTTTTTTTGAAAGAGAGTAAGTTTAGAGAAAAACACAAAGAAGAAGAACAACACAAAGAAGAAGATCAAAGGAGTTAGAATAGAAAGAATATATAATGTAAGATTTCTTCACTTTGAATTTTTATTTTATAGTATACTTATGTATATTATGTTAAAAATTCTATATAAATGCATGTGTATTTATAATTATTATTTGATCTTTTAATGCTTTGTTAGCATTCTAAATTATTGTTTATAATATATATTTATGTATATGGCAAACAATGATCAAAGTTAGATGCGTAAATGATTACAAAATGATAAAATTTCCCTAACTCCCGAATATAAATATGGTGTAGAATATTTTTTAGATTTTACAAGTAAAAATGGAATGAAGGGCGATAAGACAAAATGTCCTTGCAAAAGTTGTAAAAATTTGAATTGGTTGCCAATTGATGAAATATGGTGAGGGTTATACGGTTTGGACTTCTCACGGTGAAATTATTTGAAGGAAAGAGAATCGACAATCACATTCTCATCATCATAGGGAAATATTGACACTCAGTTTTGACTCTTTCCGTTATATTTTCTCTAAAATATTTTAAATTCTTCACATGATATGAAATAAATGCTAAATATAGGAAAACAAATTTGGAGTTTTAAATTGGCTAAGAAGAGTTTCAGAAAATATAGATAATAATGATCCTAGTCGTCTGAAACCCCGTTTAGCTACTCTTTTCGTGACTTGTTTCTGGTAGTCGAGACACGAATCATAGTCGTCCAAAACCACATTTGGACATTCTTATCGTCACGACTTGAATCCTAGTCATCCAAAATCTTATTTGGACATTCTAGTCTTGGTTAGGCTCTTTATATAGATGAAGTTAGATTAAGCTTAGGAATCTTAGTGGGCAAGCCAGGGGATTTGGTGTCTTAATGTTAGGAATTATGAGTCTTGATGATAACAAAGTTCTTCGAATTACAATATAGAATCCATGTTAAGTTTTACTAGTCAATGGATATAAGTCTTATAAATATCTATTGACTAGGAAACCATTTATCATGTGAAAATTATTCATCAACTGATAAAATGGTGTGTAGTAGTTGATTCATATTTCTATTTTATCAATTGATCGTAATATATCGACGGATGCCATAATCTAGTCAACTGATATCTATTTGACTTCAATTGATAACTCTTCCACTAATGAGAAGAATGACTGATAAATTGTAAATATTCTAAGTCAGAATTCTTTTAAATGAAGTGTTCAACAAATATTGGAATCTATGGATAAAGACACTTTTCGATAAAGGTCAACAAAGGCAAAATCAGTGGATCCCCATCAACGGATGAAATCAGTCAATGAATAAGGAGTCGATGGATAAAATAATTATCCATTGACAGATTAATTGATCAATGGATAACCTATCCATCGATGGATAAGCAAAAGAGGATCAAATGATAAGCTTTATAGCAATTATCAGTTGATCAAGGTTTCCCAAATTAGTTAAAGACAAAAGGAATGGGATCTTTGCATAAACTGAATCAATGGAAGACAGTCATGTCAAGATTATAAAGAATTTCAAGGAAATACATTCTTCAAGGAAAAAATTAGGACAAATTTTTTTTCAGAACAAGGCAAATGCCAAGGAAAGTGTGAAAAGAAGCTACAATCTATTATAGTAAATGCATTGTAGTATATAATTACAATCTATTAAAACACATTAATTAGGCTAATTAATAGCTTTTATTCATTAATTATGAAATAATAAATGATTACGGCTTAGGGCCTTATTCATTGGGCTTTATCCAACCAATTCAATGAGATAAACGTTATGGGCAATAACTAGTAATTGTCCGTTAGTGTTGAGCCGAACTAGGTCTAATTAAAGTAGCACTAATTATATTTTAAGGTTAATTTCTACCCATATCATTCCCCCCCCCCCCCCCCCCCCTAATTTCTGGAAAGTGGGTCAGACTTACAAGTTGAGGTTCTTGAGTTTGTCATTGAAGTTAGACTTTATAGCTTCAATCATCATACTAAATTCCATATTATACTTATTATTCCCAAGTATTAATGTGCAACCATGCATTAAGACTTCCATACATTCAAGTAATTTTTCCTTAATTTCAAAAAAAATTCCTTAATTTTTATAAAAATTTCTGTAATTTCTAGGATTTTTTCCTAATTCTTAAAAAATTTCCTTATTTTTGGGGAACTATATATCTTTTATTATTATATTTTTATGATTTCTCGTGCTTTGTTCTTAATTTAGACTGACCAAGAATCCTCGTCATTATTCGACTATGATCCTAGTTGGCGGAAACGTGTTTTGAACTTCCAGCTCATGACCATTTCCTAGTTGTTGAACGACTAGGAATCATGGTCAACAGGAGACTATGATCCTAGTCATTTGAAACCCCATTTACCCACTCTGGTCATGACCAGTTCCTGGTCGTCAAACGACTACGAATCTTAGTTGTCAAGACTGTAGTCGTCCAAAACCCCATTTGGACATCCTGGGGGTCAAGACATGAATCCTAGTCGTTCAAAATCTTATTTGAACATCCTGTTAATGGTTGGGTGCCCTAGTCGAGAGTGATTCTTGGTCGATTGTTCGACCATGATTCGTATAGTCCTAGTTGTGTTTAAAATGCATTTTGGGCGCCCTAGTCTAGAGTGATTCTTGGTCATTCGTTCGACTAAGATTCTTATAGTCCTCGTCGTTTAATAGGTTAGGATTTATTGTGTTATAATTTTAATACTCCTAAGCCTTTTAGATCATGCCTTAAATTACTTATGTCTTACTTTACTTATTAACGATTATTAAGTACTTTGTTCAGAACTTTCTAGAATTATGTTGATTTTGTATAAATTTGAACAAGAGGGGCTTCGCGCCTAAAAATGACCTATTATTTTATTAGGTCTCTTAAATTACCTGATATAATAGGTTTCCATAACTTTCTGCCTGTTCAGGTGCCGATAGTTTCGCTAATGAAAGAGTAGAGTGTGATTTCATTTACACAGCTAATAAAAGAAAATGCCTTACCACCGCAGGTTCCAGGTCTACTAAAAGGGTAGCCTGAGGTGCAGTTTGACATGTACTCAACTCCTATCACTTAGGAGCATGTTATTATCACATCAGAGACGGTCCACAAATATGCTTCAATCCTACCAAACGAGATAATTAACCCTTATATATATCTAATGTATATACGAATCGATAATTATGCTTCTTTTTAATAAATAAGAGGTCTACCTGAGCTAGGACATAGTTTAAACCTCAAATACAATTAAGATAGTGTTTTGATAATATTTTAAAACTCCAAAACGTGGCTGATCTAGATCATCTAAGAGCCCAAAACTTTATAACTACATCAACGTGATCCCTATGTGGACACTTTGTAAGGGTACCATTGACGAGTCATATACAATACATATTAACGATTAGTGAACTTAGATGGTGGGATAGAGTGTTATAATTAATCCCTTATAGCCTTGATCTCTAAAAATCCAGCAAAAATCAGTCTTAATCAAAATCAAAAAGCCATCCATATTCAATGGAATTCGGTTGTTAACATTGATTTGATAGCTGAGAACCTCTCCACTAATCACTACACTTTGTTTTTACAAATTTCTTCCATCAACAATTTTTTTTATTAATTAATATTTTTATATATCTTTTACAAAGAATAAATTTTAAATTAATATTTTCAAATATATCATTAAATTATAAAAGTTTAAGTTTTATATGTATGAGGTATAAACATGCAACAGAGTTAGAAAAAAAAACCCAAATATGGCAAAAGTAAATGGCATAAAACTGTTGATGATCTCTACATGCCCCATCATGTTTATGCACTTTTA
Organism: Oenanthe sinensis; assembly: GCA_028671895.1. Lineage (NCBI taxonomy): Eukaryota > Viridiplantae > Streptophyta > Magnoliopsida > Apiales > Apiaceae > Oenanthe > Oenanthe sinensis. The sequence goes on from CM053803.1 coordinate 44,459,414, forward strand.
CCTATGTGGCTTTAGTTGGTTGAAAAACTATAAATAATACATTACAAAATTTTCTTAAAAGAGATACCTCCGTAAGATCCATACAGTATGATTTCCTGTATCCCAACACCAAAACATAAGTCCCCAATGTTGACTAGCTCTTGTTTTTTAGTTGGAATTTCCACCCCCAAAGTACATCAAACAATAAATCTCTAACCAAATCATGACGATTTTTGAACCCGAGTTATTTTTGAAAATGCACGACATGCTCTCCTAATATATCTACACGAGTTAGGCACATTGGACAGAATGCACCCTCTAAAATATGGGATTCATTAGCCTATAACATAAGATCATTTGGTACTCTCATGGAGTCATGCATTGTTCTAAACCTCTATAGGGGTAACCAAATACAAATCATTAGCGTGATTGGATCCTAAACACTGAAATAATACTACTTTCTCTTTACAACATTAAATTCAGTGTGTAAATTTTTGCAAATATGTTTAAAGTAATGGTCTACTAAGTATCCCACAAGTGGATCATGTTGGTGTATCCCATAATCGAATATATTATATATATATAGGGCTACTCCAATAAGAACCCTCTTATAATGAGAACTGAGAACGAAAATACAATCACGTAATTTTAAATAAAATCACTAAAATAATTTAATACACATGTTTATATACATTTTCTAATTCTATTTACCAAACCAACAACATACTGCCAGCAACCACTTTACCATCATCAGCTCTCATCATCATACTGTTGTCTAACTCAAGCACCTGATTAATACATTCACATATAATAAGTGTTTACTATGAAACTGATAAGAACAAAAGAAGTATTATGAACCTGCTAATTTTTATTCATCTCAACAATACAATTATAAATACCTGATGCACAGATTAAAGACTAAAAACTAGGACCTGACTACCTAAAATAAATCTACTACTTACCGTTTATTTGCAAACTACTCATACAATCACTCCACTAGCTGAAAGACCAAGTCTCATCAAATTAATAAAACAATGATTAAAAAGCAAACCATAAAATAATTAAACAAGTTTTGATTAAAAACCCAACAATCTCCCTTTTAATCTAAACTTGCTTATGAAGATCCTTGATGCCCAGCAACTTCCTCGTCATCTCGAACTTAGTTATTGACAAGGCCTTAGTGAGTGTGTCTGCTCGTTGTTTGTCAGTGGTAACATGTTTTACAATGATCTCTCCTCGCTCAATGCATTCGCGAATAAAATGATACCGAATATCTATATGTTTGCTCCGTCCGTGGAACACAGGGTTTTTAGCTTGGTTAATTGCAGACCTATTGTCGATAAACAACACTACTAGCCCAATGTAGCTACCCGATATTTGCCCAAGCAATTTTCTCAACCAGATGGCTTGACACGCAACAACAGTTGCTGCCATAAACTCTGATTCTCATGAAGAGAGTGATACACACCTTTGTTTTTGGGAGACCCAAGTTACCAGACTCTCGTTTAAATAGAACATCATCCCTCCCGTACTCCTTCGATCATCAATGTGACCAGCCAATTCACTATCTGAGTAACCTATTAACAAATTATTGCCACTATTTTTCGTATATATTAAGCCAAAATCAAGTGTATCTCTGACATATCGAATATGCGCTTCACAGCGTGTTGATGCAACATGGTTGGTTTCTCCATATATCTGCTTACTATCCCTACTGAGTAAGCTATATCAGGTCTCGTGTGGACTAAGTAATGCAGTCCTCCAACCATGCTCTTGAATTGGGTAATGTCTACAAGTTTCCCTCCTTCGTCTTTTGTAAGGTACTCCTTAGGATCCATGGGAAACTTGGTGGGATTACACTCTAACATACCAGCTTTCTCCAGGATTTTCCTAGCATAGGCTGACTGCTTTAATTCGATGTAACCAGTTCCTTGCTCGACCTCTATTCCCAAATAGTATGACAGCATTCCCAAGTTGCTCATTTCAAACCTCCTAGACATCTGATCTTTGAACTCTTCTATGACCGAGAGTTTTGTACCTATTACCAACAAATCATCGACATTTACGCCGATTATTAACATCTCTTCACCCACTTTCTTTGTATATACTGCGTGCTTATAGGGACACCTTATAAATCCAAGTTCTTCGAGACACTTGTTTAGTTTGGCATACCAAGCACGAGGTGCTTGTCGTAAGCCATACAATGCTTTTATAAATTTATTGATGAGAAAAACAAAATAACTAACACCGTCATGAAATTGTTAAAATTGAACTGAAATATTCAAAAATTGATATTGCTATCAGAATCACTAAATTTCAACCAAAATTACCAAATATTTAAAACAAATCACCAAAATTATTATATAAATTCATTATCAGATCACCAATATTTTACATATACAACCAAACATTCAACAAAAAATCACCAAAATTCAAATGAAATCAACTAGAATTTTAATCCTATATATTCGCATGCTTCATCATCACAACACCTTTACTAACGACATAACCACAAATTACCGTCATATTTACCAACATCATCGTATCCAACAAGGGTTACAGGTCTAGCACCAGACTCCGAGAGGATGAATATATTATACAAATCACAGAAAAAGAAAATCAAGATTTACTTGTATGTATATATGTATGTATATGTATATGAAGCGAAGGGATTGATGTTATAATATGGTTACAAATCAAATCGGCGACATGGTAGTGAAATGTGATGTCTCGAATGAAAGTACAGAAGAGGAGAAAGACGGTAGTCGAGAAAGAGAGAGACGTGAGTGATTGATTAAATGAATGGCGGGGATTAAAAGATTATTATAAATTGTAAGATTGAGATTAGATCTCAGTTCTCACTATAATATGGATTCTCATTTGAGCACCTGCATATATATATATATATATATGTATGTATGTATATGTATATATATGTATGTATGTATATATGTATGTATGTATATGTATATATATGTCTGTGATCGAGAGAGAACCGGTTAGATGAGAGAACCATGTAACCAACCTTAGAGCCATTGATTTTGAGATGATCCAACAATTGACATTTTTCTGATTCTATTTAAATCTATTTAAATAATTTCCATATATACAAGCAGGGTGAGTTGGAACTGTGTAATATCTTTATACACGTAGTAATAAATACATATCTCAACAGTTTATTTGATTGTATTTATTACCATATTTACACCAGTTGAAATCAAAACATGGCTCTAACAAGGTGATTATCATGTCGGTCATGAACCATAGCTTGAACGGGGAAGAGAACTTATGGTTTGAATCGGTAAGTGAAGAAGTTTCTTGCATTATTTTTTCCATAGAACATGTGTTAGAATAAACCAATAATATATGAATTAAAAACACCGCTCATGCACAATTTATGTGTTAAAATTCAGTATTCTTTTCTAGAGTTCTAATGGCGGATGTTTTCATGAACGGTAAGGTTTTATTACGTACATTAATAAAAAAATATATGTTTTAGTTGCCGTACATAAAAAAAGATATAGGTGATTTAACAAATTTCAATCAAAATCCTTGTCATATTAGATTGATTGATCTATTTTGTCTATCACAAATTTGACCTTTTTATATGTCCAAGGTATTTATGGTTTATTTATTAAAAAAGATTTGATTAAAATGTAATGAAGGGTCTAGATTGGTTCCGTTGGTTCTCTTGATTGTATGGTTCTCCCTACAACTCTATCCTATATATCCCACAAGCGGATACCCTTGTCACTTACAAATAGAAATACGTTATATAACACTAAAATTTACTAATTATTTTAAAAAGGTTTCAATTGTAAATAGTTAAAAAACGTACGGTTAAATTTACTAAATATATTAAAAGAGGGTTTGAATTGTATATTGTTAATAACACAGGGTTTAAATTACATTTAAGCCTATATTTTAACATGTTTTTTTTCAATGAACAAGACTATTCTTTGAAATTTGAAAGTAAACTTTGAAAAAATAAAGCATTTGTCAATTCCATTATGGTATCTTATGTGTATTGAAGATTTTAACTCATTCATAAGAAATATATATGCAAGTATTGTTGTGTACTCTATACAAATATAGTATTCCACTATTTTGGACCATTTTTCACCCTCATTGGTTCTCGTTGGATAATTTCCATCATGTTCTTCATCTCCAAGACTAGGCTACTCTCAAACCAAAAATGATCACTCCTTCATTAAAGGTGGTGGGAATGATATTACCATTATTTCAATCTATGTAGATGACATCATTATCACTAGTAATAATATTGCTGCCATTGACTCCATAAAACTTTATCTTCATAACGACTTTAGTATCAAGATCTAGTGTTGGAAGTGAATTATTTACCTAATGATATCACCCTAACTCATAGAAAATTCACTAGAGAACTTTTAGAGAAAGTTGTCTTAATTACTTCTACCAAATCAGCTATCACAGCAATACCATTTATAAATCTCAACTCAAATCTAATACTGGTCTTCGTTTCTGTGAATCTTCCTTGTATAGGTGTCTCTTGGGAAAACATTACTTTTTTTCAAACATTCACTGGCTTATCCTTCACTATATATGCAATTGCTCAAACAATATATGTTACATGCACCGCATGTCTGTCAACTTACCGCACTGGTTTTAAACTTACCTTTTAAGGCCTTTTTTAATTTTAAGTAGTCCACTTTTCTAGACAGTAGATGATTTGTAGTTGAGTATATATTTTTATTCTTGGAAATTGATGGATCACCAATTACTAAGAAAAGTAAGAAATAGACCGTTGTTTCTCGATCGTCTTCAAAGGAAAAGCCATGGGAGGAATATATGAGGTTACGTTGATGGTTAAATTATTTAACGAAATACGTGATACTAATTTTTCACTTTGTCACTCTTCAATGATAGGATCTATCTCCCGTGCACATTGTTATGAATCTTGTATTCCATGAACGGACAAAGAACTTTGACATAGATGGTCATTTCATTCGCCATAAGGTTCTCAAGGGCTTACTTCAAATCACTTATATCCCTACTAATTGCCAACTGCCAACTTGTAGATGCCTTGAATAAAATACTTCCCTCACTCCCATTTCAATCATCTCAATTCCAAGCTAGAAATGGTTCAGCCTCTATTATGGGTAACTCGAGGGGGTTTGTTGAGAATAGCAACTATAAATGAATAAAATTTTGGATATGGGTATTTATTTATCACTTTGTTTAACCAAGGCTTTTGGTAAGAGGTATATATTTATCACTTTATTTATCCTAGGCCATAGTGACACATGACAAGGTGTTTTACTCATTTTTTCAGATTTTTAGCCATAAAAGAAAATAATTAATTTATTCACTGCAAGAATATAGAAATTCACATAAAAAAAAGTAATATACATCTCCTATTTTTGTGACAAAGTGGTGCAAAATAGGCGCAGTAGATTATTGTTAACCACTACTCAGTGTCACATGTTAAAGAAACTGATTTATTAATATTAAATGAATATATTTCAATTTTATTAATATTTATATTAAATTTATTTATACAATTGTTTTACAGTTCTATAAGGGTGTCAACATTTATATTAGTTTTAGCAAAAATGTAGATGGCTCTAAAAATAATATATAACCACTTATTAGACACATTTTAAAAATTATAAGCGTCAATGTTGCAATAGTGGCATCACATATAATTACGTAAAGGAAGGTCATTGCATATAAATAGAAGGACATGAATAAGTATTCATAATCTATCTATTAATATTCATATATAAGTTGTCCAAGGGACTAGCACATTACTAATAGTAGCAATATATGTTTACTATGTTTTGGTGATACTACGAATTAATATCCCATATTTCTTTTTCAATAATTAAATAGATTAATAACAATAACAGAATTAAAATTTGATAAAGATTTGGAATTAGTATTAGGTTAGAATAATGGCAGTAAAGATTGGATATGAATAAAGAATTCTAATAGGATTAGAATTAAGATTTCAAAATATTATATACGGATTAAAATATTCTCATTCTTTCATTTTTTAGTCACCAAGACCAAAGTTATAATTATCTCCATACAAATTTTTACTTTTTTTGTTCCTCTTTTTAACCGTAATTCGTTGAATTTTCCAAATACCACTAAGATATCTTAGAAATTTATAATATATTCATCGTAAGTTAAAATTTGTTGATTATGTACGTTTCAGAAAGATGTTTAATTTCGTTCTTTAAATTTAAATAATTTAAGTTTTTACAGAATACAACATTTATAAGGTCAAAAAGCTTAAAAAAGATCTTGTCAAAATTGATGTAAGGGAAAAATTTAATGTTTGAGATGTGATATTTTGGTTTGTGTACCAAAGATTGAACAAATGTTCTATGATTATATGAATTCTTTGTTTGTGTGATTTTGGTAAGTGACTTTCATAGCTCACTAAATTATGAAAACTATTTTATTCGATCAACTTTATTCAATTTTTTTTAATAGATTTGATTCTTAAAAATTGTTATATTGAAAATAGAATATAGGAAAGAATTTTTAGAAATCCCCACTTTTAATTGCTGATCGAACTATTTAATATGATCAAATAGATTTAGTTTAGGCACATTCCACTAGATACCTTACAAGAGGATATTTTTTATCTAGAGGAGGGACGTAAACAAGCCCACATCACTATATATAATGTGAAATGGATGATCTCCAAATATCAAATAATATCGATATTTTTCAATTGATAATTCAAGTGAGGGTCCGCGACATCACTATATATAATCTTTAGCTTTCATTACATGAACAAGAAGTATAAAAATTAAATATTGTTGTTTAACAAATTGGCAATGAAAAATTATTGAGAATTAATTTAAGAGATCTACGATTGCGATGTCTTAAGAGTGACGGTACATGTGAAGAGAAGTTGGCGATCAATAATATTTGCTTTTGGAAGAGACATGGATTGAAGAAGGCCACTCATATAGTGCAGGTTTATAGAGAAGTTGGCATTGTTCTTTCATATTGTTCTTAGAAGATTCTAAATCATGGAGACGTTTAAAGTTTGAAATGTGATATGTTTGGTTTGGTGCAAGGGATTAAATATATGTTTAAGAATGGTGTATATTCTTATTAAATTTCAGAGGTGATACATTCGTTACATAATTTTAGTGTTCACTTTGTGGTAAGTCTTCTAATTGATATTTCTCGTGTTTTCATAATTATGTATTATATGTATATATTTGATTATAAAAATTTGGACTAAGCGATTATATTTTAAAGTAACGTGTGTTACACAGTTTATATGTGTTGTGTCTCAACAAGAATTTTGGAACTCTGATTTATATCATGATTTGCAAAAATTGACGACCAAGTAAAAGGGTTTTAATGAAAGTTTTCTGAAAATTTAAAACCGTTGTCATCATGTTATAGTTATCGTGGTATAAATTGGTGGATAAAAGGTTGTTGTTCTATTTATGGCCATCATGTCATGTCGAATAAGAATCTGAAAGTGTATCGAAAATTTGTGTTGGTATATATATTAGATGTTGTTTGGCTGGACTAGTTGGATCGATTCGTTACTTGTTGGTCTATGTAGCTCAGTACTTATAATTTTCATGTTTGCTGTAAGAGTAAGTTAAGAGTAAGTTGCAGTTCATTGGAATTCGAGGATCTCAGATTTGGGGTAAACTAGTTGTTGACTTATAATTGTTAGCTATGTTTTTGTAATAGTTATCTTTGTAATAGAGGTTTGTATTAATAAATTGTATCGTATTTTAGTTTAGTTGAAATTAATAGTCCGAAAAAGGGCGGGCTTTTACATCATGAACCTTTTTCTTAGTTCCTTTTGTTGGTTTAATTAAAATTCCATCCATAAAACCCAAATCTGTACCATTCCATATTCTTATAAGCTAACATTACTTGCTTATTTTGATATCTATATTTTGAGAATCCTTGTTATAACTATGAATATAACAATAATGTTTATATGTTACATCCAATCCATATTACCAGTATGGCTATTATATATTGTGATTCCGTATATGATTCATTTCTATGATATACTGCACCGGTTGAGCTTCGATATAAGCTTTGTTTTATTTACCAATCATTTTTCATAATAAACTGGTTTACATTTTCGTTCTTTACTCTAATTCATATATCATGGTTTTATTTAAAATGTTTTTTATATATACTTGTTGAGCATTTCTTTGGCTCACTTTTGCTTTTCATCATACAATTTTCCAGACAAGATGAGAAAATATTAGCCTTTTAGTAAAAGTAGACCGACAAGACTTATCCGCGTAGCTCGGAAGAAGAAAGTAGGATGTCCTTACGAAGACGTTTTCGATCTAGAAAGTTTCTATGTGGAGTAAATTTTATTTATATATTGGTATATTATATATATATTGCTTGGTATAGACCCGTCCTAGTCGCGGATATATTTCTTATCGAAGTTATACTAGTAGTATAAGATTGGTGTAAGGAGATTATTGAAATCAATTGTTGTATATTGGGAAATTGCTTAAAGACTATGAATATTTGAGGAACTTTATGGATGAGGTCACAAGTGTGATTTGATTTAATTTATTCAAGTTTGTAATAACTGATGTTTCGACTTTGAATTCTTGTTTCTAGAACTATAACATAAAAGATCTTGGTAATTGGGGTCGTAGATGTAGATTTCATATATTGAATGACTACATATGATTTAAAATGTTATTAAATAGGTGATTTTATATTGAGGATTTGGGGGCATTACAACAACTTTGTGGCCTACCTAACAAAAAGAATTTGATTTATAAATCCTGTGAAAATTGTAATTTACTATGTGCAAGGATCGATTACAACACCTACTCACATATGCCATCATATCAATTTAAATAATTTGAGACACCAACTAAAACTTAATGGTGCCACGTGAAGCAAGATTAGTAGTTCACGTAAGATCACCTCAAAAACGATCATAATCGTCGGTGTGAAAGATTAAACCTTTTACATGTACGGTGAAACCAAGAAGTAGTCACAAGTCATAACAAATGCAATCAGCCTAATCCATACTTTTCGAGTATATGACAACAATCGTAACAACATTGAAAAGTACACTTACACCTATCAATTACTCCATGATAAATGTTGAAAACATAAACAAAGTGGTAATCAAAAAGGAAAAATATACATACATAATACATTTATCTGTACGTATACCCACCAAATAATAAGATAAAAATAAAATATATACACACATACATACATATTCAAAAAAATTAAAACTCCAATTCGTAGGCAAAATTTCGAACTAATTTTGAAAAAAAACTTACTAATTGCTCAGAAACTTTCCAAGAAACTAATTGCTAACAAATAAGAGCTTAAAATTTACCCCAAACGAACTAATTCCTAACAAATCTTAGCTTGAAAATCTAGGGTTTTGAAAATCGATTTGTAAATCTACACTTTGTAATTTTCAAAGTCTGAGCTTAAAGTATTTTTTGTCTAATGGGGGAAATGTTTTTGTTTAAGGGGAAATTATTTGGGTATTAAGCGGGGGAATTATGACCCGCATTTTTTATTTTTTAGAACACAACTTTATATATCCGGCATTTTACCAAGCGATGTCTTAAATAATCTTTAACTCCGTAATATACAAAAGTGAAATTAAAAAGTCCTTTAACATTAGTGGTTTTTGCCGCAGTTGTTAAAGGTGTGATGTTACATCCAATTTTCCTAGTAGTGCTTACTCAACGAGGATTTGTCTTGTCTTAACGAGGGACATAAAGAAGCCCACATCACTATATATAATGTGCAATGAGTAATCTAAAAAAATACATGATATCGATATGTATCAACTGATAATTCAAGTGAGGGTCCCCAGACATCACTATATATAATGTCCAATCGATGAATGTTTTGTACATTGCTAGGAAAAAATGAAAATCCCTAACTTTCATTGCTTGGCCAAGAAGTACAAAATTAAATGTGGTTGATCAACAAAATGGCAATGAAAAATTATTGAGAATTAATTTAAGAGATATATGATTGGGATGTCTTATTAAACGGTGACGCTACATATGCATAGAAGTTTGCGAGAAACAATATTTGCTTTTGGATAAGAGACATTAGTTGAAAAAGGCCACTCATATAAAGTTGTCATTGTCCTTTCTACCGTTAATCAAAGATTTAAGGTATTTACATAATTATGGAAGATCTAGTAGTAATTACTTTTTTTATGGTTACCAAATCTTAACCAAAAAGATCTATTATTTACTTATTATATTATATAAATATGTTAATAATATATATTTGGTAACATCCTCTCAATATTTATTAACCACTAAAAGTTAGGAGTTTGTTAAAATAAAAAAAATGAAATCTAACATTAGCTCTGATGGTTTTGGACTTTTTGAAAAGCTCTTTTCGGTTTCTACAAGTCTAGAACTTTCATGCTTTGGGTTTTTCGAAAAAATATCGTTTAGAGGTCCAAAATGGTCAAATACAGATCTTAGCAAGGTTCGGAATCAGGGAGTAATTTGAAGTTTGAAATGTGACATGTCTGGTTGTGTGCAAGGGATTAAATATGTGTTTGAGAATAGTGTAGATTCTTCAATTTCAGAGGTGTAATGCGTTACATAATTTTAGTGTTCACTTTGAGGTAAGTCTTCTAATTGATCTTTCTTGTGTTTTTAAAATTATTTATTATATCGTATTTTGATTAGAAAAATTTAGACTAAGCGATTATATTTAGAAGTGATGTGTGTTACCTGACCTATATGTATTGTGTCTCAACACTAATTTTGGAACTCTGATTTATATCATGAGTTGTAAAAATTTAAGACCGAGTCACAAGTTTGTAGTGATAGTTTTCTGAAAATTTAGAACCGTTGTCACCCGGTTGTAGTGATCGTGGTATAAAATGCATGTGGGTAAAAGGTTATTATTCTATCTATGGTCATGGTACGTGTGGTGTTGAGTAAGAATCTAAAGTGTATAGAAAGTATGGGTGTACTATCATTGTTAGCTACGCTTTTATAATAGTTATCTTAATAGTAGAGGTCTGTCTTAATAAATTGTATGGTATTTTAGATTTGCTGGAATTAATAGTCCGAAAAAAGGAGGGCTTTTACATGAACCTTCTTCTTAGATCCCTTTGTTGGTTTAATTATCATTCCATCCATCAAACCCAATTTATTTTTAGCATGAAAATTGTTATGCTGGGAAAGAGTAGGATGTATTACAGGCTCAAGGAGTAGGGGGAGTAAAATTAAAATTAAAATTTGTTTGTTTGGTGCAGGAATAGTGTGGGGTGGTGTGATCTCCCATTGTTGTCAGTTTTGTCCTTGTAATATAATTTTCTTGATTTTCTATTTTTTGGGTTTGTTATTTATTGGGATGGCCACCTAATAAATATATTGGTTTTATTTATTAAATAGAATTAGGATAACTATTAGTTATATATAGTAGAATTTTGACAAATATATATTAGGGTTCTCATCTTTTATAAGGATATACTTTGTAACTTTGCCCATATTGTAAAAATCTCCTCGCCTTGTGGATGTAGGTCACATCGACCGAACTATGTTAAATCTCGGTGTTCTTTGTGTGGTTGTTCTTGTTTTCATTTTGATTAATTGATTGTTTATTTCTTAACAGTCCTCGTTGTTAATTGTCGGTTTATTTATATTCGTTCTTCATTAACTGGGCTTTAGGTCTCCATTTGCCTCTAAATACCATGATAAAATATAAAAGAAGGGTTTTACTATAATGAACCATGTCACCATTACCATATAGTAGATGCTGATATAGCTAACATCTAAAATATATTAAAGGAAACAAACCTATCCCGGAAACTAATATTATAACAAAGGAAATTTGCCTAGTTCTCAAATAATAATATATATGTTGATAATATATATGTGTTAAGACTAAGGGTCGTGATTGCTTGGTTGCCAAGACTGAAAATTATACATTGGAATTAGTGTAGGATATTGGTCTGAGTAGGTTGTTAAATTGTCACAACTTTATTTGGTCCTTCTAATTAACTATTATGAAATAATATACATCATCTATATATGGACACAAGTGAGTTTTCTATGCACCATATATATAAGGTTTGTGGGATAAGATTTCTTTCCCTACATTAAAGGTTTATAAGGTTGATTTAGGCTACAATCTTGACTTGAACTTCAAATATTTTTTAAGTTAATGAATCGGCCTGTCTATGTAATTTTAATATATTTCTTTAAATGATTTGATGGGTCAAACAACAAAAACATAATCGGTTGTTATCTTTACGTTGAGACTTGGGAAAACTATTTCAAAATTTCGTAATTCTTAGTTAGCTAATTACAGGGGCTTAAACGTGGATATGTTCTATATCAACATATGCGTAAATCACAATAAATAAATATATTATACTACTTTAATATGTTCGAATGACTAAGAACAAAGGGGATAATAGGTTTTCTTGTGCATATTCTTTTGAATTCCACTTTCATATATAACCTACTATAAACTAGTGATGAAATTGGTACTAGTCATTTTAAATTTTTACAAGATCAAGGTTCAATTGGTAATGTAAGTAATTGATTGAATCGGATAGGTGTTAATGGAAACTTCATGGTGCGATGAGATTTAATTTTATGAAATTACTTAGACAATAAACATTATTATTTATAGGTTAAAAAACTTTAGAAAACAAAAGGGCACTTAATAGTTCTATGTACACATAGAGATTTTCTCCCGAGAATTTATGGTACTCGAAAATCTAATGATGCCTTTGGATGTGCTATGTTAGAGTTTTTCTATCATTAAAGTGCACTTAAATTGTTTTAAGATGCTAACAATTGGTAATATGGGTTGTACAATTGACAAACAACATTGATTTAATTACTTAATTAATTAGGGTCAAGGCAACTTTCCTCTTCTTATACTTTCCTATTCTTATACTTTATTCGCAAGTATACTATTCTTAAAATTCATTCGCAAGTGTATTTCAATATTAAAAGTTATTGTTGTTGTTCTCTTCTTCATATCGTGTATAAATGCTTCTTCATATCGTGTATAAATGCTTCTTCATATCCTTTTGCACTACATATATGGCTAATCACCAATGGTGTTGGTATGTGTTTTGGTTGATCTAATCTTCGGACGACTCAGTTTCGTTCAATATTAAATTAATTTATTTTTGGTATAAATAACTTGTAATTTTAAGATACAACTTATTGGTACTCAAATATATTTGATGGTCAGATCACTCAGGCCTACAAGTTCTGTTTCACACTTGTTTCTATAATTCTTTTATAATTTCAAAGATATGCATCACTCATATACGATTGTTTGCATTTAAATTTTCATTATCGATAGTTCTACTTCCTGAGCATTGAGATCATTCACTCATGCTATTGCAATATTTTAGTTGAGCTTTAAATAAGAATAATGAAACTCATAAGCAGTGAGCTGGAGTTTGACACCGACCCATACATATGGATATCAGACCTTAATTGTGCAACAATTGGTGTTTATAATAAGTGAGCCAGATTTTAATTTTTTCATAAATTTTAGAGCTTGTTCTTTTCTTAACACAAATTTGAATTAAACATTTCATTAGTAATTAAATTTTGAAAGTTAATTACATCTTCTTTATAAAGTCCCAATTATAAAATTTTCAAAATCTGGGACTTCACATACTAGTAGTTGCATACACTCTATATCAACTCCATATTATCTTGCATTTTCAGCCTTGTGGATCTTGAAATATTATGGGAGGTCTGGTGGACTTTGAGACACCGTGGGGAGGTTTTTTGGATTCTGAACATCCATAAAACTAGAAACTTGTGAATTAAGCATCTTCAACTACAAAAGAAAATCAAACAATTATTTGAAGAAGATATATCAAGAAAAATCAACGAGCTAGCATAATATTTGTAAGTGAGATTATAATAGTCAGAAACATTAATGAGCTTATAATTAGAATGGCAAATCATGAAGTTAGAAAGAATTAAGTTAATCAAACCTTCTCTTTGAGATAAATATTTTCCAATATGGTATTCAAACAGCCCAGGCAGATGTTTTCCCTCAGAGCTACCCTGTATAGTTCATTTTCAGCTGGGAGCACATTGTTCTCAGATTCCAGAACCTCGTTTTCCTGGCGTTCATGGCTCTAGAAATATTTGAGAGGTAAATTTATGTAACTTACAATATAATTAATATGCCTCGTAAGAGAGGTTGAGGTTAGAGGGGGAAAGTACCAAAAGTAAGCATGAAGCAACATGGCCGATTATAGTTAAGATATATAGCAAAAGTACGTAGGCAACATTCTAAAGATTCTAAAAGAATGTACATTAAAAAAATAGATAATTAAATAATTAAACAATTAGATACCTCTATTTGAGTTTGGTCGTTCTCAAACATGAATGTGACCTGAGCAGGGTTCACCATTGGATTGACTTGGTGCTGAGAGGATGCGCCAGCAACATTAGCAGTACCAGAAGCACCAGCACTGACAGCACCCGCAGCCCGTCCTGTTTTTGAGTTGTTCTGCTCCATTTCAATCTGCGCATACCAGAACAACATTATGCTAATACATTAGTTACCGTATAGAGATGTGTAATATATTAATTATATTAAGTATATTATAAATGATGTAAACTAATAATATTAAATTATAAATTTCTTTTCTATAGATTTATTTACCAATATTTTTAAGAAAATGTTTTTATTAATTAAAATACATTTCCAAATTATTTAAAATTTATGTTTATTTGATAATCTAATAATTATATATATATATATATATATATATATATATATATATATATATACTAATTTAATGAAAAAACATTTGAATGAAACACATTATTTTCTTTAAAACATAAAAACTAATTTTACAAAATTTTAACAATGAAAAATTCAAACATATATAAATACATATACATACATATATATATATATATATATATATATATATATATATATATATATATACTGTATCAAATTAATAACCATATAAAACAAATTAACCACATCAAAAAAATGTTGAAATTATATAAAACTACAAGAGATTTAATTTTGGTCAGCAGTGCTTCATTCCATTTGTCAGTAACTTTATTTATCAAACAAAAATATTTTTATAAACATAAAAAACTGAGAAAAAACTATAAGCTATGGGTATTTTTAATTTCAAAATCAAATCAAATATGGAGAAATCAAAAAGATGTATATTTGTTTCACCTTATATCAAATACAATTACTCATTAGTAAATAAAAAATTTATTCGACTTACACAAACAAGAAGAAATTTAAGAACAAGTAAAGAGATTGCGTGAAAATGTAACTAAATATCAAATGAGAGAGAAATCAAGTGAGGGAGGTAGTGCTTGAGTGCTCCTATTTATAGGAGATTTATAAGAGGGCGAGAATGAATACAGGGGGAATGGTTATCTCTAAAGTAAGTGGATATGTTATCTTATATTTCAAATAAAGAGGATATTGTACAATATTATGTTTAAAGATAATATTTTTGTAAAAAGTAAGACTTTGAATCTTAAATTGATTTGTAACTGTTGGGCAAAGATAATATTTTTGTAAAAAGTAAGACTTTGAATCTTAAATTGATTTGTAACTGTTGGGCAGAACATATAGCACTGATCATAGTTAGCCCATTAGAATTTTGAGGCCCAATTATATTGATAAGTAGGCTTCACACAAGTTCATATCTAATAGACCTATAAGGGGAATGAGGTCCACAAATTGTGAGAATGAGAGGAAGGTGGCGATGCCATGACATAAACTATATATACTCTAGAGATGGTATTACAATGATTAACAATATTTAGGTCAACCAAATGGTACCTATTGAGGTCTACATGTCTTGACTTGCAAGGGATGGAATTGAGATAGCTATATATCAATATTACAAGTTGCTATACCATGCTAATCCAAATGGAAGAAGGGAATGCCTTACCGGAGGTTCCTAGTGGTTGACAGTTTCAAGTTGGCAAAAGAAAACCACCGTTGGTTCGAGGTCCACTAATAGGGTAGGAGGAGGTGTAGTTTGACAAGTACTCAACTCCTATAACTTAGGAGCATGTTTTATCACATCAGAACGAGGATCTATACCATGTCTCACCTTGTCACTCTTCAATACGAGGATCTATCTCCCATGTACATTGATATGAATCTTGTATTCCATGAACCGGGAAAGAACTTTGACATAGACCATCATTTCATTCGCCATAAGGTTCTTAAGGGGTTAGTTCAACTCACTTATCTCTCTACTAATTCCCAACTTGTACATGCCTTGAATAAAATACCACCCTCACTCCCATTTCTCCCAAACTCAATTCAAAGCTAGAAATGGTTCAACCTCTATTATGGGTAACTAGAGGGGGCTTGTTGAGAATAGCAACCATAAATGACTAAAATTTTAGATATGGGTATTTATTTATCATCTTGTTTAACCTAGACTTTAGGATTTTGTAAAGGGGTATTTATTTATCACTTTATTTATCGTAGGTTTTTGATAAAATAATATCAAATTCTCCTCTTTTCATCCAATTTTAAAGGCATAAGCATCAATTCTTTTACAAGATCACAATTGTTTATATAGGTAATACCTAATCAATAATAAAGGAAACTAATATAATCAGTGAACTCTCCATAATAATAATAAACGTAAATCTGTCATATTTTCCTATAATAATATAGTCTCTACTTTTACTGTTGTTGGTTTGAGATAGTCTCTTCCACAATTCCATCATCATTGTATTTTTTTTGAAATCGACCCACAAACTCTTGTCACCTCTTATATCCACCACCTCTCCTAAATTTCTCTTTTTTTCACATTCCCAAACTCTTGGAGGATTTTGTTTCTTGCACTCACGCACTTTCGCACATCTCACACCTACAAACTCTTGTAGGATATTTTTCCCCCACACCTAATAACCTAATTCTGATACCATAATAAAATAATCTTTAATTCTCTTCTTTTCATGCAATTTTGAAGGCATAATCATCAATTCTTTTACAAGATCACAATTGTTTATATAGCTAATACCTAATCAATAATAAAGGAAACTAATATAATCAAGGAACTCTCCATAATAATAATAAATGTATGTCTCTCATATTTTTCTATAATAATATAATCTCTACTTTTACTATTGTTGGTTTGAGATAGTCTATTCCACAAATCCATCATCATTGTGTTTTTTTTGAAACGACTCACAAACTCTTGTAGGCTCTTGTTATATCCACGACCTCTCGTGAATATCTCTTTTTGTCACATGCTCCAAACTCTTGGAGCATTTTTGTTTCTTACACCCACGAAATCTCGTAGATCTTACACCTATAAACTCTTGTAGGATATTTTTTTCCCTCACACCTAATAACTTGGCTCTGATACCATGATAAAATAATCTCAAATTCTCCTCTTTTCATGTAATTTCGAAGGCATAAGCCTCAATTCTTTTATAAGACCGCAATTTTTTATATAGTTAATACCTAATCAATAATAAAGGAGTTAAATAATATGATCCTCGGATTAAGGTTCTAGAAGTACGGGTAGATTAACATGTTATTAGAGCTCTAATAAAACGGGATGAGATCTCCACCTAGTGATTGAAAAATTGGATATAAATTGAAACCACCTAAACAAAAAAGTTATCGATCTCCAATTTTGTGACAAAGTGGTGAAAAAAGTGCTGCAAAATAGGGGCATTAGATTATTGTTAACCATTACTCAGTGTCACATATTAAAGAAAATGATTTATTAATATTAAATGAATATATTTTAATTTTAATTTTATTTATGTTAAATTTATTTATACAATTCTTTTACAGTTTTATAAGTTTGCCAACCTTTAAATCCTTTTTACCAAAAATCTAGATGGCTGTAAAAATAATATATTTACTGATATATAACCACTCCAAGTATTAATTAAAGACATTTTAACAATTGTAAGTGTCAATGTTGCAATAGTGGCATCACATATAATTACCTAAAGGAAGGACCTTGTATAGCTAATACCGAATTAATTAAAGACTATTTGAAGGCATAAGCATCAATTCTTTTACAAGATCATAATTGTTTGTATAGCTAATACCAAATCAATAATAAAGGAAACTAATATAATCAAAGAACTGTGCATAATAATAATAAACGTAACTCTCTCATATTTTCCTAAAATAATATAATCTCTACTTTTATTGTTGCTATTGGTTCGAGACAGTTTCTTCCACCAATCCATCATCATAATTTTATTTTTTTTGAAATCGACCCACAAACTGTTGTAGGCTCTTGTTATATCCAGGACCTCTAGTGAATATCTCTTTTTTTCACATCCCCCGGACTCTTGGTGGATTTTTGTTTCTGGCACCCACGAACTCTCATAGATCTCACATCTTCAAACTCTTGTAAGATATTTTTTTCCACACACCCAATAAGGTTGTTCTAATACCTTGATAAAATAATCTCAAATTTTCCTCTTTTCATGCAATTTCAAAGGCATAAGCCTCGATTCTTTTACAAATCCTAGTAATTAACTAATCAATAATAAAGGAGTTGAATAATATTATCGTGGTAAGCCCGCTTTCAAAGGTTCTAGGAGTACTCGTAATATCAAAACTCTAATTGTAGGAGGTATCAAGTTCGATCCCTTTGTACCCAATAATATTATCATTTATTGAAAATATTGATCTTGTACTACTGTGGTCCCAAAAAGGGACGAGATACCCACATGATAATTGAAAAATTGGATATAAATTGGAACCACCTAATGATCAACTTAATAGTTTTACTGACAAATTAGAAAATAATTTAATTGCTCGATCTCCCATTTTGTGTCAAAGTGGCGAAAAATAGGAGTGACACATGTTAAAGAAACTGATTTATTAATATTAAATGAATATATTTTAATTTTCTTCTTATTTATGTTAAATTTATTTATACAATTCTTTTACAGTTTTATAAGTATGACAACCTTGAAATCATTTTTAGCAAAAATCTAGATGGCTATAAAAATAATATATTTAGTGATATATAACCGCTCCAATTAAGTATTAATTGAAGATATTTTAACAATTGTAAATGTCAATTTTGCGGTAGTGGCATCACATATAATTACCTAAAGGAAGGATGTTGTACATAAATGGGGTAGAAAATTATAAATAAGTTATAATACAGATACGTATTTACAATGTTGTCGTGATACTACAAGTGTAATATCTCATATTTGTTTTTTAATAATTATCTCTCGATACAAATTTTTACTATTATTCTTCGTGTTTTTTATTATAATTCGTAGGATTTTCCAAACACCACTCGCGTATCATGGAAATTTGTTTTAAATTTATCGTAAGTCAAAATTCGTTGATTTTGTAATTTTCACAAAGATCTTTAATTTCGTTCTCTGAAATTATTAAAACTATTTATTCTATCAACTTTATTCAAAAAAATTAATTAATTTGTTTCTTAAAAGTGTTGATATCAAAAATAGAATATAGAAATGACTTTTTAGAAATTCTAAGTTGTACTTGTGGATTAATTTTAGAATTTGATCAAATAGAATTATTTTAGGCACATTGGAGTAGATATCTTATTGAATGAGGATTTTCCTTGTCTTAACGAGGGAGGTAAACAAGCTCTCATCCAACAATCTAATTATAGAAGTTGTAAGGAAGGATGTAAACAAGCCGCCATCCAACCAACCGTCTAATTATAGATTAGGGATTTTGAATATATGACTTGTAGGATGTAGTGTTCTGAATTATTCTACTACATTTAGTATGCTTGATTTTTTGGAAGCTGTGTTTGAGGAGTTGTGTTACTTTTGTAACAGCTGCCTTGGTTATATCCAGGAGTGGACATCTATCAATTAACACCTGAAATAACGCATTCAAGAGAGTTCCACGGGAGCCTTCTATGAGCAAAGAAGGTACATGATGAAATATTGTGAATCCTGATGGCATGGCAGACCATCAAAAAATAGTCTATGGCAGTCCTGAAATTTAAAAATGTTTATTAGATTAAATATTAAGTAATATTTCATATAAAAAAGAAAATGCTAATTAAAGTTTGTTAATATACATGATATTTAATAGTAAAAATATAATATAAATAAGTTTTACGAAAAAATGTATTTTAAAAATAAATGAGATAAGTAATATTTTTTAATCATTAGACTCACGAAAGTTGGCACCTAGTTTTTGGGATGCCAACTTTGGCACCCCAAATTGGCATCTTGTGCCTCGTTATTTGGCATTCCAATAACTCCAATAGAGTACTATAGGAGAGCTAGGTATCCCTTTTGCCATGTGATTTTTGCACCCGTCTTGCAATCCCTTATTCAAGTTCTCACTACAAGGAAACGGTTAAAACCGACTGCACAAAACCGACCGACAAAAAAGTGGGAGGTTAAAACTGACTGACAAGTAATCAGCCGGTCATGTAGTTTGCAAAGAAAAAGAAACGACGTAGTTCTGATGAGGTGGCAGATATTAAAACCGACTGACGTTGGACAGTCAGTTTTAACTCTGACATGGGAAGAATAAAATTGACTGTTATGATTCAGTCAGTTTTAAGGCGTACTGAAAATCTTATAAAAATAATTTAAATTAAATCTTGTGTACTGTTATAGATAAAACGATGCCTTTTTGTTTTAAAAGAAATAACCGACCGTCGGTCGATTTTAATATTTACTGTTTTTATTACAAGCTAGTACTAAGCTTTCATTTTTTTACAAAAGCAAAGTTATATTTTTTAAAAGAGAGCAACGTTAGAGAAAAACACAAAGGAGATAGAATAGAAAGAATATATAACGTAAGATTTCCTCACTTAGAATTTTTATTTTATAGTATAAATATATATATATATACTTATGTATATTATGTTCAAAATTCTATATAAATGCATGTGTATTTATAATTATTGTTTGATCTTTTAATGCTTTGTTAGCATGCTAAATTATTGTTTATAATATATATTTATGTAGATGGCAAACAATGATCAAAGTTGGATGTGTAAATGATTACAAAATGATAAAATTTCCTTAACTCCCGAATATAAATACGTTGTAGAATATTTTTTAGATTTTGCAAGTAAAAATGGAATGAAGGGCGATAAGACAAAATGTCCTTGCAAAAGTTGTAAAAATTTGAATTGTTTGCCAATTGATGAAATATGGTGAGGGTTATACGGTTTGGACTTCGCATGGTGAAGTTGTTGGAAGGAAATAGAATCGACAATCACATTCTTATCATTATAGGGAAATATTGACCGTCAATTTTGACTCTTTCCCTTGTAGTGTCTCTAAAATATTTTAAATTCTTCACATGATATGAAATAGATTCTAAATATAGGAAAATAAATTTGGAGTTTTAAATTGGCTAAGAAGAGTTTCAGAAAATATAGATAATAATGATCCTAGTCGTCTGAAACCCCGTTTAGCCACTCTTGTCCTGTCTGGTTCCTCGTCGTTGAGACATGAATCATAGTCATCCAAAACCCCATTTGGACATTCTCATCGTCAGGACTTGAATCCTAGTCATCCAAAATCTTATTTGGACATTCTGGTCTTGGTTAGGCTCTTTATATAAACGAAGTTAGATTAAGCTTAGGAATCTTAGTGGGCAAGCCAGGGGATTTGGTGTCTTAATGTTAGGAATTATGAGTCTTGATGATAACAAAGTTCTTCGAATTACAATATAGAATCTATGTTAAGTTTTACTAGTCAATGGATATAAGACTTATAAATATCTATTGACTGGGAAACCATTTATCATGTGAAAATTATTCATCAACTAATAAAATGGTGTGTAGTAGTTGATTCATGTTTCTATTTTATCAATTGATCGTAATATGTCGACGGATGCCATAATCTAGTCAACTAATATCTATTTGACTTCAATTGATAGCTCTTCCACTAATGAGAAGAATGGCTGATAAATTCTAAATATTTTAAATCAAAATTTTCTCAAATGAAGTGATCAACAAATATTAAAATCTATGGATAAAGACACTTTTCGATGGATAAAGGTCAACAAAGGTCAAATAAATGGATCCCCATTAACGGATGAAAGCAGTCAATGGATAAGGAGTCGATGGATAAACTAATTATCCATTGATACATCAATTGATCAATGGAATACCTATCCATCAATGGATAAACAAAGAAGGATTAAATGATAAGCTTTACAACAATTATCAATTGATCAAGGTTTCCTAAATTAGTTAAAGATAAAAGGAATGAGATCTTTGCAGAAACTGAATCAATGGAAGACAGTCATGTCAACATTATAAAGAATTTCATGGAAAACAGTCTTCAAGGAAAAAATCAAGACAAAGATTTTTTTCAGAACAATGCAAATGCCAAGGAAAGTGTGAAAAGAAGCTACAATCTATTTTAGTAAATACATTATAATATATAATTTCAATTTATATTTTTATCTGTCAATAGAAATATAGATGTAGGTAGTGAAATACTATATATACTTTAGTAGTTCATTGTAACAAGTAGAGTGAGAGAAAACAAGAACAAGAAAAGCTTAGAAAAATAAAAAACAATTGGATTGCTTTTCCTTGTTCACATTTTCATACTTGTAAGCAGCTTGATTATTTTAACCAAGTTTAATTGGAAGGAAAACATTCACTAGTGGAAAATCAATCCACTAGTAATTTTTAATTACCTTGTTTCGTTTTCAATATATCAGTTTTCAATTCATAGTTTCAATAGTTTGTTCACTATATATTTTCAAACACAAAATCTATTAAAGTACAGACTTGAATTCGTAAGAATTAGTCAAAATTCTTAAGTATGTATTCAACCCCCCTCTACAAACTTGTACTAAGGGAAAATAACACTTAATCGGTGCTCACAAGATTCCTATGCTTCACTATTAATCCTTTTAGGTGGTGGTGTCTTGGAGACTAATCTTTGTAGTTGCCTCCTATTAAAACACATTAATTAGGCTAATTAATAGCTTTTATTCATTAATTATAAAATAATAAATGATTACGACTTAGGGCTTTATTCATTGGGCTTTATCCAACCAATTCAATGAGATAAACGTTATGGGCAATAACTAGTAATTGTGCCTTAGTGTTGAGCCGAACTAGGTCTAATTAAAGTAGCATTAATTATATTTTAAGGTTAATTTCTACCCATATCATTCCCCCCCTCAATTTCTGGAAAGTGGGTCAGACTTAAAAGTTGAGGTTCTTGAGTTTGTCATTGAAGTTAGACTTTATAGCTTCAATCATCTTAGTAAATTCCATATTATACTTATTCTTCCCAAGTATTAATGTGCAACCATACATTAAGACTTCCTTACATTCAAGGAATTTTTCCTTAATTTCAAAAATATTCTTAATTTTTATAAAAATTTCTATAATTTCTAGGAATTTTTCATAATTCTTAAAAATTTTCCTTATTTTTAGGGAACTATCTATCTTTTATTATTATATTTTTATGATTTTTCATGCTTTGTCCTTAATTTCGACTGACCAGGAATCCTCGTCATTATTCGAATTGGATCCTAGTTGGCGGAAACGTGTTTTGAACTTCCAGCTCGTGACTAGTTCCTAGTTGTTGAACGACTAGGAATCATGGTCAACAGATGACTATGATCCTAGTCATTTGAAACCCCGTTTACCCACTCTGGTCGTGACTAGTTCCTGGTCGTCGGACGACTAGGAATCTTAGTCGTCAAGACTCTAGTCGTCCAAAACCCCATTTGGACATCCTGGTGGTCAAGACATGAATCCTAGTCGTTCAAAATCTTATTTGAACATCCTGTTAATGGTTGGGTGCCCTAGTCGAGAGTGATTTTTGGTTGATTGTTCGACCATGATTTGTAAAGTCCTAGTTGTGTTTAAAATGCATTTTGGGCCCTCTAGTCTAGAGTGATTCTTGTTCATTTATTCGAATAGGATTCTTATAGTCGTGGTCGTTTAATAGGTTAGGATTTATTGTGTAATAATTTTAATACTCCTAACCCTTTTAGATCATGCCTTAAATTACATATATCTTACTTTACTTATTAAAGATTATTATGTACTTTGTTCAGAACTTTATAGAATTATGTTAATTTTGTAAAAATTTGAATAAGAGGGGCTTCGCGCCTAAAAATGACCTATTCTGTTATTGGGTCTCTTAAATTACCTGATATAATAGGTTTCCATAACTTTCTGCTTGTTAAGGTGCCGGTAGTTTCGCTAATGAAAGAGTAGAGTGTGATTTCATTTTCACAACTAATAAAAGAAAATGCCTTACCACCGCAGGTTCCAGGTCCACTAAAAGGGTAGCCTGAGGTGCAGTTTGACATGTACTCAACTCCTATCACTTAGGAGCATGTTTTATCACATTATGCTTCAATCCTACCAAACGAGATAATTATCCCTTATATATATCTAATTTATATACGAATCGATAATTATGCTTCTTTTTAATAAATAAGAGGTCGACCTGAGCTAGGACACAGTTTAAACATCAAATACAATTAAGATAGTGTTTTGATAATAATTAAAAACTTCTAAACATTGCTGATCTAGATCATCTAAGAGTCCAAAACTTTATAACTACATCAACATGATCCCTATGTGGACACTTTGCAAGGGTACCATTGATGAGTCATATACAATACATATTAACGATTAGTGAACGTGGATGGTGGGATAGAGTGTTATAATTAATCCCCTATAACCTTGATCTCTAAAAATCCACCCAAAATCAGTCTTAATCAAAATCAAACAACCATCCATATTCAATAGAATTCGGTTGTTAACACTGATTTGATAGCTGAGAACCTCGTCACTAACACATGTGTTTTAACAAATTTTTTCCATCAATAATATTTTTTATTAATTAATATTTTTATATATCTTTTACCAAGAATAAATTTTAAATTAATTGTTTTCCCAGTCGTACAAGTAGAAGGGGGGGTTGAATACTTGTATGTCTTTTCTGCCCGATTTAAAATCAAATTAAGAACAAACTCAAACACAAAAATATGAATAAGTACTGTTTTGTATTATTGATTTGTGAATACAAAACTCTCCTAGGGTGTACACAAACCCTAGCAGCTTCTCTGTGTTTATCACAGCAACTCTCTCTATTTCTATGCTCTCACAAAATTTCACTCAGATAATTATGCTTCGACTTCCACACCTTTACAATTAGGTTACATAGAGTTTATATAGAGAGCTGCCTATCACCTAATAACAGAAAGATAAATTACAATAGAAATAGAATTCCTAATTATTAGTTGACAGTTTCCTTCTAGAATTCTCTTTCTTTCCCATAGCATATCTGCAATATATTTATCTTGATCTTCGAAGACTTTCCATTCCTGTGATCTTCTTCCAAATTTATCCTCAACTGTATAGACTCTGAAATCTTCAGACTCTGATGATCTTCAGACTCTGATCACATGTAGATCCTGATAGATCATAGACTCTGATAGTCTATAGACTCTGATCACCTTCCAGACTCTGATCTTCATGCAGACTCTGGTTTCACTTTCTACAGAAATTCTTCTAAGTACAAGTAACATGAATGTTGACCATCTAGACTCTGATTATACATTTCAGAGACTAGAAAGACTTATTACAGATAAACTAATCTAGACACTGTTCTAGTATTTTGTACATCATCAAATGAATATATCCCTAACAATCTCCCCCTATTTATGCTTTATAAAATGTAAGCATAAATCAAGGTTTGATGATGTCAAAACTAAAGAATAAAACTATTAATCTAGAACAGTATAAAAGAATTATAAAGGAAAAAGAATTACTTTTTATTTAATCTTTTCAAAGGCTGGATTGTTCTTCAAAAATGAGTTTAGCATATTTTCTTCCACAATTGCAAGAGCTTCACCAACAAACTTCTTTAATTTCTTCATTTCTTCATTTGAACATTTGATTTGACAGTAAGCTGCTCTAAGATCATTTGCACTGCTTTCTTGATATTTTAAGTCCTTCAACATCATAACACTAACTTTCCCACTCATAGGCTGAAACCCAAAGTAATGACCCACACCTTCTTGAAATTTAATCTGTTTTTCTTCCAATGGCATGACTTGATCATTTCCCTCAGTATCAACATATTTTAAAGAAAATTTGCCCATTTGTCAATTTGCCTGTCTGTGCAAAATCAGCTTCCTATCAATCTCCTTGAATCATTTGTGTGTGACAGCTTCTTTGCTCTTGTTAACTTCATAAGCAATTTGAAGTAGGAATCTAATATACTGTAGTTCCTCATCCTGTTTGAAAAAGATAAAATTTGACTGACTAATCCATCTTACACTTCCACCTTCTAAGAAGTAAACCAGCATCTCATTCTTCACCTTTTCTGTACCTCCCTGACCTCCTTGTATCTTCGTTTCAAAAACATTATAAACAATTTGAGCAGACACCACTTTATTTAAGTGCTTCTGAGTGATCTTCTCAAACTGCCTATCTGTCAAGGATTGAGGATCCCTGGTTAGAGTAGATGTTCTGTCAATGTCAGATTCTTCAAATCCTCCAAGACCTATCTTCTTTTTAGCTCTAAGTTGCAGATTTGATTGACTGCACTTCCAGTATAAAGGTTCTTGAGTTTAATCAGAGTCTGACTTCTTTCTTTGCTTATCAGAGTCTGACTTAGACTCTGATTTCCCATGTCTAGTCCCTGACTGATGTGTTTGAGTTCTTGCTACTCCAGATTGCTTTTGTTGCACACCATCAGGACCCTTAGAACCATGAGAACTATCTCCATCATCACCATCTCTCCTCCTTTTAACTCCCCTTGATTTATTCTTGCATCCCTCATCCTTATGTCTCTTGGAGGACTCACCTTGCTTCACCTTCTCCCCCTTTTTGACATCATCATTACTGGTGACAGCCAAAAGAATCTGCTCAAGAATAGTGGATATATTTGCCTGGGCTGCAATAACTGAATCAACCGTAGTGGTCAAATCAGAAACTGTAGTTTGAAGAGAGGCTTGAGTGGTAGTGATAGCAGCTAGAGCATCTTTAAAAGCGACCTCTTTGGATAATTGAAGAGAGTGAATTCTGTCAAATCTTGTATTGAGCAAAGAAGTTGTATTATCAACACCAGTGAGCTTTGTTTTAATATGAGAAATGTCCTGGACCACACTGGATAATTGAGCAGCAACATCAGGTAGCTTAGCTTTAACAGCTCCATCTAAGACTTGATCTTCTTCACCAGGATAGTAACCATGTTCCTGTTGAAAAGATTTTTTCTGAAAAGCCTTAAGTCTCTCAGAAAGATGAATATCCAAAATACACTCAAAAGAATCTTTATCATTGATGCCTCTTTGCTGTGCAGACTCCCAAGACTGAGGAAACACCTGATCAAAATAGATAAAAGAAGGAGTAACAAGATCATCATCTGCAGAAGTGCATTCCTCAGCAACAGGCTCTAGCTTTGTGAATGGAGGTGTAGACTCTGGTGGTGGTGTAGACTCCGGAACTGCAAACGGGACTATAGACCCTGACTCCTCTTGAGAGTGATCAGAGACTGTAGACTCTGGAAGTGTAGCCCTTATAGGCATTATTAAAAGAGGTTCTTCTGACTTCAATGTTGCAGCCTCAGTGAAAATGACAGGGTTATCCACCAAAGCCTCCATGACTCTATCTGCTCTCCTTGCTAGAGAATCCACCAGGTGAAGTTGGGGTCTCTGTGTAAATGATTTCTGAGCAGCAAGAGCCTCCTCCTGTTTGCCAATCTACACAATCAGACATAGTGAATTGTCATCCATCCCCTGCTCCAACTCATTGGACCAACTCTTTGGAAAATCTTGGTCCCAATAAGTAAAGCTAGGTTCAGGATACCCTAATCTCTCATACTCACAGTGGGGTTGGGCACCCACTTTCTCAATCTCACTCAGGCTCTCTACAGCCTTATCTACCTCTCCTTTTGCCTGGTCCAGTGCCAGCCTCTCATATATCTTGTCACTCAATTTGGAGGGTGCACTCAATAAACCTACAGAAGAGGGGTTGAGAGATAAAAATGGTGCTTCAATACCTGAACCACCTTGATGGAGGGGAACCCCTTCAAATGTCTGAAGGCTAGGGGTTTCCACCAAGGGGTGAGCATCAACAGATTCTGAACCCTTACTAGCATCTTCTCTCTTTTCAGAGTCTGTTGGCTCCAGTATTCCAGTCTCAGGGTCTACTCTAGACTCTGACTGCTTCAGCATGACTTCATTAGAAGCCAGAGTCTGAGTGTTACCATCTTTGACTGTTGGTTCATGAGACTCCCCCTCAAGGTGGATAGACTCTGATAGAATAGATTGGGAAATCATCACTTCATGAGCATCCATCAGAGTCTGTCCTCCCATATCACTGGGGTTCTCATCAGCTCTTTGATGAGTTGTCAAGGAGGGCCCAACAGCATACTCCCCTGCCCCACTATCACCCAACCTCTGACTAGGTGGTTCTTGTGTGGGTGAGGCAGACTGAGCATCTTTATCACTAGTCACCACTGGTGCACTAGTCCCATCCTCTAACTGCCTTGCACCACCTGCTACCTCCAATTGTTCTTCAAGAATAAATGCATCCAACTTGTGAAGAAAGGCCCTGAGATGGATTGTATTGATTGCCTGGGCATCTGTGAGATTGAAGAGGTCCTGCAGTTCCCTTCTTACTCTTTGAAAATAAGTGCCCTTGAATTGATCCAGTCTACTTTGGTAGGTTGGATAGATGTATTTGTTGGCAATTGTACCTATATTATGGACAAGATAGTCAGCCACCTGTCTTGACAGAGGTTGAATTTGAGAGATCCATTGAATGGCTGTCCTGTAGGTAACTCCATTATCCCAAATTGCTTCATAGTTAAAAACTGGTTGCTCAATCTCAGTTTCCAACTCAGCAACAGACTCTGATGCTCTCCTTTTGTGGACCTTAAGCTTTTTAGGCTACTTTGTAATTTTCTGTTCAGAGTCTGGCACACCTAGTGCTTTGAGAACTTCATTAGTTCTGCCTTCTATGAGCCCAGCTGCTTGCACTTGGAATGAAGAGTTGAATAAGTAGCTGTAGAGATTTTTGACCACATCCTGTGCAGACATTTGTAGCTCCTGTTCTATTCTCTTCCTTAGGGCTTCATAGGTTGAAAGAAAATCCAAGACTTGAGATTTAGTCTGATATTGCTCTGGATTTTCAACTGATTCCACTAAAGGATATAAGAGTAGCAATGCCTCATCACTTGGAGTAATGATCTCATCAATTAGGCATGAGGCTGCATCCAATGGAATTCCTTCCCAAAATGTGTCATGATCAGAGTCTAAAGGCAGTCTAGACTCTGACTCAACATTAGACTCTGGTTCAGGTGTTTTCTTGATTTCAGAGTCTGGCTCTGCAGGAGCCTTGGGAGCATCTGTTTCCTGCAAAACAGGGTTAGTAATAATAACAGGCTTGTGTGTGTGTGCAGAATAAGCCTTCCTTAACCTTCTGTACTTCTTAGCAAAAGATTTCTCAGGAGACTCAATGTGAGAATCCTGAGGTGCTTCCCTAGGTTTCTCAGAGTCTGTAGCCTTTTGAGAGTCTACAGACTTGGCTTGAAGGTTAGAATCAAGTGTATCATGACCTTCCTTTAGCAAAGAAAGTCCTTCAACAACTTGCTTCTCTAGTGGATTGAGCTCCTCATCACTGTGCTCATCTATAAGCCTAGATTGAATCAATTTTCTCCTCTTTACAACTGGTGCCTGTTGAGAGACACCAGAGGTTGGTTTCTTTTTGGATTTTGGTTTGGAAAATTGTATAATTGAAGGGGATTGTGTGACTTGGGTAGGTGCAGGGGGACTCTCCATTACTTGTTCCTGCACCATTTCACCACCAAAAAATGAATCATTGTAGATAAAAGGTTTGTAGGATGAGAGTTTTACCTGCATTACCTGTGGATATGTCATTGCAGGTAGACTCTTCTTTTTGTCATCAATTCTCTTAATGTCAGAGAATATCCTCCTTTGTTGTTTGTATGCCTGCACACAACAATCATCTGCCAACTTGGTTGACATGTCAGGAATGAAGTGATTGAGGAGAATCATAAGAAATCTATGATAGTAGACTTTCTTTCTCCCCTCATGCACATTATTTAATTTTGCTCCCATTTGAGTGAGCAACATATCACCAATGTTGATTATTCTATCAAATAGGAGACTATGACCAATTTGATAAGTAATAGCAGTAATAGCATCAAATCCACTACACTTACTAGTAAAACACTTAGCAATTTGATCGAAGAAAAATGACCATTCTTTCCTTAAGTAAGGCCTAGTTATCTTGCTCATGTTATATAAGCTAGCAGAATAACCTATTGCCTTAAACATGCTTTTAATGTCATCATCAGATACAATTTCATCAAAAGTAGACTTAACAGGCAGTTTAAACACAGAATTAAGCACATCTGCAGTGACATCAAATGTAGTCGAACCAAAGGTAAACATTATTTTACCTGGTTGATCTTGAGAAGGATCAACTACCTTTGCAGTGCTCCATGCTTGTGATACAACATCCATGTGAATGACTGGTGATGCCTTGAGAATGTAGTGTAGCTCGGATTGTTCCAAGAAATCCATCACAGGGTAGTAGTCAGCGTCTACCCCTTTCTTATCTCCAAGAGCAGCAACATGATTTGTGGTCATGAACTCGAAATCCCCAAATGTGAACGCAATCGCCTTGGGTCCTCTCATGACAGTAGAAACGGCAGCCATTAAAGTTGTTGAGTTGAAAGTGA
This sequence comes from Oenanthe sinensis, assembly GCA_028671895.1. NCBI lineage: Eukaryota > Viridiplantae > Streptophyta > Magnoliopsida > Apiales > Apiaceae > Oenanthe > Oenanthe sinensis. Next base: position 44,490,103 of record CM053803.1, read on the forward strand.
TGGAGAAGCTTGAAGAATTTAGCTAGGGTTCGTAAAAAGCTCTGTGAATATTTTTGCCTTAGAAATCAATTGCAATAAACAAGTGAGTAAATTGTATGAAAAATTCTATTTTGCTCAAGTTGCATACAATACACACGAGTCTACAGCCTGTCTCCGATCAAAAAAAAACTGTTACCGCTTATTTCAAGTCATTTGGACATTTTAAATGCAATCAGAGTCTGCAGGCGCGAATTTTAACCGTTTCAGAGTCTAGGGGATAATTTTCTCAGAGTCTACTGACTTTCAGAGTCTACAGACTCGTAAGAGTCTACAGACTCGTCAGAGTCTACAGACTCGTCAGAGTCTAGACTCTGTCAAGGTAAAATACCAAACAAAATGTTGCACTGACAATTAATCACAGTGTGTTAAGACAGGGACTATAATTAAAGTACATACCTTGCTTCTTGTAATTTTTGATCACTTACATATTTAACATACCTAATTCACCTACCAGTCTGAGAAAGGTAGACTCATCAAGTGGTTTTGTTAAAATGTCTGCAATCTGTCTGTCAGTTGGAACATAGTGAAGTGTCACAGTACCATTTTCAACATGTTCTCTATTAAAGTGATACCTGACATCAATGTGCTTTGTTCTGGAGTGTTGGACTGGATTCTCTGCAATTTTAATAGCACTAGTATTATCACAATACATAGGAATATTTGAGAATGTTAGTCCATAATCAAGCAATTGATTTCTCATCCACAGGATTTGAGCACAGCAACTTCCAGCTGCAATGTATTCAGCCTCAGCTGTTGAGGTTGATACAGTCTGTTGTTTCTTGCTAAACCAAGAAATTAATCTGTTGCCAAGAAACTGGCATTGTCCTGTTGTGCTTTTCCTATCTACTTTGCATCCTGCATAGTCAGAATCTGAATAGCCAATTAGTAAAAAATCTGACTCTCTAGGATACCAAAGCCCAAGAGTTTGTGCCCCCTTGAGATATCTAAAAATTCTTTTCACAGCTATTAAGTGTGATTCTCTAGGGTCAGCTTGAAATCTAGCACACAGACAAGTTGCAAACATTATATCTGGTCTACTAGCAGTTAAATATAACAATGAGCCAATCATACCTCTGTAACTAGTGTTGTCAACTTTCTTACCCTTTGGCTCAGAGTCTAGCTTAGTAGCTATTGACATGGGAGTTTTAGCAGATGCAGAATCTTGCATATCAAACTTCTTCAACAGTTCTTTTACATACTTTGTTTGATTGATGAAAATTCCATCATCATTCTGTTTGACTTGAAGCCCCAAAAAGAAGTTTAATTCTCCCATCATGCTCATTTCATAATTTGACTGCATTAGTTGACTAAACTTTTCACAGAGATTATCATTAGTAGATCCAAATATAATATCATCAACATAAATTTGGACAAGCAAAATATCATCTTTATATTTTCTAATAAAGAGAGTTTTGTCAATGGTACCTCTTGTGAATCCATTTTCAAGAAAGAATTTTGAAAGAGTTTCATACCATGCTCTAGGTGCTTGCTTCAATCCATATAGTGCCTTGTTTAACCTATAAACATGATCAGGAAACTTTGGATCAACAAATCCTAGTGGTTGCTCCACATAGACTTCTTCTTCCAATTCTCCATTTAAGAAAGCACTTTTCACATCCATCTGATACACCTTGAATTTTGAATGAGCTTCAAAGGCTAGAAACATTCTAATAGCTTCCAATCTTGCTACTGGTGCAAAAGTTTCATCATAGTCAATTCCTTCCTCCTGTGAGTATCCTTTTGCAACTAGCCTTGCTTTATTTCTTACTACAGTTCCATTCTCATCAAGTTTATTTCTATACACCCATTTTGCACCAACAACTGATCTATCTCTAGGTCTTGGTACAAGTTTCCACACTTTATTTCTCTCAAATTCATTCAATTCTTCTTGCATTGCAATAATCCAATCAGGGTCTTGCAAGGCTTCCTCAATTTTCTTGGGTTCATTCTTTGAGAGAAAACAGCTATAAAGACATTCATTTTGAGTGGTTGTTCTTGTTTGTACACCACTCTCAGGATCACCAATTATCAAGTCAGGAGTGTGATTCCTTGTCCATTTTCTAGCAGGTGGAAGATTGGTTCTTGAACTTGAAACTCCCTCTAAGTCATTTGCATCTTCTGTATTTGAGTGAAATTCAAATGAAGAGGCTCCCCTTAAATTGCTTTACTCTGACAAGAGTTTAGAGTTGCTTGATCCAGACCCTGATGAGTTAGACTCTGTCTGTCTAGACTCTGTCTGGGTAGACCCTGACCTGTTAGACTCTGAATTATTTGGAGTTGAATTTTCTGGCTCCCCCTCAGAATGTGCAGGTTCCTGTGTTAGTTCAGGATTTATTCTAGGGTCTTCATCCTCTTCTTCTTCATTTATCTCAGAACTTTTTAGATTTTCAAATTCCAGTGTTGTAGACTCTGACTCATCCTGCAATTCTGTAAACTTTTTATCATCAAATGCAACATGAATAGATTCCATAACAATTTTGGTTCTGAGATTAAACACTCTGAATGCTTTTGTGTTCGATGCATATCCAAGAAAGATTGATTCATCTGCCTTGGCTTCGAATTTGCTTAGATTTTCAGGATGTACTTTCAGTACATAACACTTGCATCCAAATATGTGAAAGTGTTTTACACTTGGCTTCTTGTCCTTTATCATTTCATAGGGAGTCTTTCCATGCATGTTTATTAGAGTGCAGTTTTGAGTGAAACATGCTGTATTGACTGCCTCAGCCCAAAAATATACTGGCAGCTTAGACTCTGCCAACATTGTTCTGACAACTTCTATGAGTGTCCTATTCTTTCTTTCCACAACTCCATTTTGTTGAGGAGTTCCTGGCGCAGAAAATTGTTGAGTAATTCCCTTTGATGCACAGTGGTTCTCCATGATTGAATTCTTGAATTCAGTACCATTGTCACTCCTCAGAATTCTTACTGTTTTCTGTGATTTTCTTTCCAGAAAAGTGATATGATCTATTATGTGTTGTGAAGCTTCATCCTTTGAATGTAGAAAGAAAACCCATGTGAATCTTGTAAAATCATCTACAATAACAAGAGTATATTTATTTTTGTTAATTGGCATAACATTTACTGGACCAAATAAATCAAGATGCAGTAAATAAAAGGGTTCAGAAATGGTATTTATTGTCTTGCTCTTGAAGGATGATTTCCTTTGTTTTCCAAGTTGACATGCTTCACAAAGTCCATCTTGTACAAAATCAACTTGTGGTAATCCTCTTACAAGATTCTGTTTAACCAACTTGTTGAGTGTTTTGAAGTTGATGTGTGACAGTTTCTTGTGCCATTTCCAGCTCTCTTCAGTTGAGGCCTTGCTGAATAGACATGTGACTTCACTGTTTATGCAATCCTCCAAGCTGGCTTCAGAAATGTTACCATGTCTGTGTCCTTTGAAAACCACAATGCCTGTTTCTTTGTGAGTCACAAGACACTCTTTGTTGTCAAAGCCAGTATGGTAACCTTTGTCTCCAAGTTGACTTATGCTTATTAAATTGTGCCTTAAGCCATCAACTAGAGCTACTTGTTCAATGATGACATTCCCAAGTACAATCTTGCCATATCCCAGTGTTTGTCCTTTGTTGCCATCTCCAAAGGATACTTCTAGGCCAGCCATTTCCTCAAAGTCTGTAAGCAGGGATTTCTTTCCAGTCATATGTCCTGAGCATCCACTGTCCAGGATTAGGGTTACTTTCTTTACCCTAGTTCCCTGCATACATAAAGCAACTAGTTAGATGTTTTGAGGACCCAAATAGTTTTGGATCCTTTTCTACTAATTTTAGGAGAAACAGGCTTAATAATTTTCACATTTGGCTTACCTGTCTCTTTTGTTGCTCTAGACTGTGGTGGAGTCTTAACAGTGTCATACCAACTCTTATCAATAGAAGATTTAAGCTCATAAAAATTGTAATACAAATCATGATAGTCCCTACACATATATATAGAATGAAATATGCTACCACAGTGATAACAAGGTTTCTGTGGTATGTAGTGACTTTTCAGAGTCTGAGAAGGACTAGACTCTGATTTCTTCTCAATTTTTGTTTTACAATCTATAGCTAAATGGTTTTGGTTGCCACATCTATAACACTTCTTTCTAGGAGCATTAGGATCTTTTTGATAATTATTAGCCTTATTGATGCCTTCCTTACCATTCCTATTTCTCCTAGTTTTGGTGGACTCTGATAAGTTCTCTAGCCTTTCTTTTAACTTAGACTTAGACAAGTACCCTATGTTTATAACTTTCTTAGAGTTATTTGCCCCTGTTTCATCTGTCTTTTTGTCAACAACAGGGGGACTATTGACAGATGAGTTTGTGGCTTCAGTTTTTTCTTTAGGGATCACAAACTTAACAGGAACAAATGTACTTTTGTCTTTAGTCTTATTAATTTTGCTAGCTTCTTCATTGTTATCATTCTCAACAATAGGTCTTTTGTCTTGACTCTTGTCATAGCCTAGACCAGCAGTTTGACACACGTTTTGATTATTGAAAATTTCTTGAACTTTTCTTCCAAAGTCTGTCCAAACTTTAAACTTAAGCCTTTCTTCTTCTAGTTCTTTCCTAACATAGTCATAGGCTTTCAAAATTTCAGTGTAGTTATGACTATATTTCTCAGAATCCTTTTTGTATTGTTCCATTAATAATAACTCAGATTCTACATGACAATTCCTTTTAGTTAAGGCTAAATTTTCTTCTCTCAACCTTTCACTTTCACTAGTGAGAGACCTACATGTTGTCATTATTTTATTAACCTCACTTTTCACAATCTCTATGCCATCAGAGTCTAAATTAATTAAGGATTCAGGAGTAAAGATTGATACCTGAGTTTTAGGAGATGAGGGTTCTTTGGGAGACTGTGATTTTCTTGAGGAGGATGCCATCAGTGCTAGATTTTCATAATCAATTGCATCCTCTGAGCTTGAGTCTGCCCAGTCCATTCCTGTTGATAGAAGTACTTTTCCTTGACTTTTTGACTTTCTGCATTCACTGGCAAAGTGCCCCAATATTCCATAGTTGAAACATTTGACCTTTGCTTTGTCAAGTTTGATAATTGTACTTTTGCTCTTCTCAACCTTTTCATCTTCCTTCTTGAATGATGGCCTTTTGCTAAATTTTCCAGTTCTTTTGTTGAATTTCATTCTTTTGAAATTTTTAGCAAACATAGCCATCATTTGACTTAGATCAAACTTTTCATTAGAATCAGAGTCTGTGTCAGTAGACTCTGACTCCACAGCAGCTTTACCCTTCTTTCTTGAATCCTTGATTCTTGCTTCTGTGGATGGTTCCTGTTGTTCTTTCTCAGACTCCATCAAGAGTGCCACAGATTTTGTCTTTACAAACTTCTTATTCTTTCTATGTTGCATCTCCAAATCATATGTCTTGAGTCTGCCATACAATTCTTCTAGAGTTAGTTCATCCAAATCTCTAGCTTCTCTTATGGCTGTAGTCTTATTGTCCTACTCTTCAGGAAGTGCTCTCAGAAACTTGGTGTTCGTATCTTCAGAATCATAAACCTTACCAAGTATAGCCATCTCATTCAAGAGTTTTGTAAACCTATCATACATCTCAGTGATAGATTCTCCAGATTTTGCTTCAAAGTACTCATACTCTTGAATAAGCAAAGACCTAGCATTCTTCTTGACATCTTTAGTCCCATGACAGTGCACCTCAAGTTTTGTCCACATCTCCTTAGCAGTCTTGCATGATATGACCCAGTTAGTTAGAACAGAATCTAAACTATTAAAGAGAATGTTCTTTACTTTTGCCTCCTTAAGGACATTTTCTTTGTCCTCTTTTGTCCATTCAGCCTTTGGTTTCTCAACGAGGTGTTCTTCAGTTATTTTGCCTTCCTCATTGATTTGAGGCACAATTTTTAAGGGCACAAAGGGTCCTTCATTAATCCTGTCAAGATAGTCAGGGTCTGTTGCTTCCAGATGGTGCAGCATCTTAACCTTCCAATGGGTGAACTCGTTTCTCTTAAGCATAGGAATCTTATAATTGCCATCTTTGTTTCCAGACATCTTTGATCGATTTTAAACGTTAGGCTCTGATACCAATTGTTTTCCCAGTCGTACAAGTAGAAGGGGGGGTTGAATACTTGTATGTCTTTTCTGCCCAATTTAAAATCAAATTAAGAACAAACTCAAATACAAAAATATGAATAAGTACTGTTTTGTATTATTGATTTGTGAATACAAAACTCTCCTAGGGTGTACACAAACCCTAGCAGCTTCTCTGTGTTTATCACAGCAACTCTCTCTATTTCTATGCTCTCACAAAATTTCACTCAGATAATTATGCTTCGACTTCCACACCTTTACAATTAGGTTACATAGAGTTTATATAGAGAGCTGCCTATCAACTAATAACAAAAAGATAAATTACAATAGGAATAGAATTCCTAATTATTAGTTGACAGTTTCCTTCTAGAATTTTCTTTCTTTCCCATAGCATATCTACAATATATTTATCTTGATCTTCGAAGACTTTCCATTCCTGTGATCTTCTTCCAAATTTATCCTCAACTGTATAGACTCTGAAATCTTCAGACTCTGATCACATGTAGACCCTGATAGATCATAGACTCTGATAGTCTATAGACTCTGATCACCTTCCAGACTCTGATCTTCATGCAGACTCTGGTTTCACTTTCTACAGAAATTCTTCTAAGTACAAGTAACATGATTGTTGACCATCTAGACTCTGATTATACATTTCAGAGACTAGAAAGACTTATTACAGATAAACTAATCTAGACACTGTTCTAATATTTTGTACATCATCAAATGAATATATCCCTAACATTAATATTTTCAAATATATCATAAAATTATAATAATCTAAGTTTCATATGTATGACGTAAACATGCAACAGAGTTAGAAAAAAACCCGAATGTGCTAAAAGTAAATCGCATAAAACTGTTGATGATCTCTACATGCCCCATCATGTTTATGCACTTTTGCCTCTGTGGCTTTAGTTGTTGGTTGGAAAACTATAAATAATACATTACAAAATTTTCTTAAAAGAGATACCTCGGTAAGATCCATACATGTATGTTTTCCTGTATCCCAATACCAAAACATCATTCCCCAATGTTGACTAGGGCCTGTTTTTTAGTTGGAATCTCTGCCCCCAAAGTAGATGAAACAATAAATCTCTAACCAAATCATGACGATTTTTGAACCTGAATTATTTTTGAAAATGCACGGCATGTTCTCCTAATATATCTACACGAGTTAGGCACATTGGACAGAATGCACCGAAGTTATTTTTGAAAATACACGGCATGCTCTCTTAATATATCTACACGAGTTAGGCACATTGGACAGAATGCACCCTCTAAAATATGGGATTCATTAGCCTATAATATAAGATCATTTGGTACTCATGGTGTCATGCATTGTTCTAAACCTTCTATAGGGGTAACCAAAAATAAATCATTAGCGTGATTGGATCCTAAACACTGAAATAATACTACTTGCGCTTTACAACATTAAATTCAGTGTGTAAATTTTTGCAAATATGTTTAAAGTAATTGTCTACTAAGTATCCCACAAGTGGATCCTGTTGTTGTATCTTATAATCGGATACATTATATATATATATATAGGGCTACTCCAATAAGAACCCTCTTATAATGAGAACTGAGAACTAAAATACAATCACGTAATTTCAAATCAACTCACTAAAATAATTTAATACACATGTTCATATACATTTTCTAATTCTATTTACCAAACCAACAACATACTGCCGGCAACCACTTTACCATCATCAGCTCTCATCATCATACTACACTGCCACCATCGATCATTAAAACCACCACACCGATTATCACCGAGAAAAACAAAATAAGTAACACCATCATGAAATTGTTAAAATTGAACTGAAATATTCAAAAATTGATATTGCTACTATCAGAATCACTATATTTCAAACAAAATCACCAAATATTTAAAATAAACCACCAAAATTATTATATAAATTTATTATCAGATCACCAATATTTTACATATACGGCCAAACATTTAACAAAAAATCATCAAAATTCAAATGAAATCAACCAGAATTTTAATCCTATATATTCGCATGCTTTATCGTCACAACACCTTTACTAACGACAAAACCACCAATTACCGTCTTATTTACCAACATCATCATATCCAACAAGGGTTACAGATCTAGCACCAGACTCCGAGAGGATGAATATATTATACAAATCACAGAAAAAAAATCAAGATATACTTGTATGTATATGTATATGAAGGGAAGGGATTGATGTTATAATATGATTACAAATCAAATCGGGGACATGGTAGTGAAATGTGATGGCTGGAATGAAAGTACAGAAGAGGAGAAAGACCGTAGTCGAGAAAGAGAGAGACGTGAGTGATTGATTAAATGAATGGTGGGGATTAAAAGATTATTATAAATTGAAAGACTGAGATTAGATCTCAGTTCTCACTATAATATGGGTTCTCATTTGAGCATCTGCCTATATATATATATGCCTGTGATCGAGAGAGAACCGGCTAGATGAGAGAACATGTAACCACCCTTAGAGCCATTGATTTTGTGATGATCCAACGGTTGACATTTTTCTGATTCTATTTAAATCTATTTAAATAATTTCCATATATATAAGCGGGGGTAGAGTTGGAACTGTGTAATATATTTATACACATAGTAATAAATACACATCTCAGCAGTTTATTTGATTGTATTTATTACCATATTTATACCGGTTGAAATCAAAACATGGCTCTAACAAAGTGGTTTTCATATCGGTCATGAACCACGGCTTGAACGGTGAACAGAACTTATGGTTTGAATCTGTAAGTGAAGAAGTTTCTTGCATTATTTTTCCCATAGAACACGTGTTAGAATACACCAATGATATATGAATTAAAAACACGGCTCATGCATAAACAATAGTTTATGTGTTAAAAATCAGTATTCTTTTCTAGAGTTCTAATGGCGGATGTTTTCATGAACGGTAAGGTTTTATTACGTACATTAATATAAAATTATATGTTTTAGTTGCCATACATAAAAAAAGATATAGGTGATTTAACAAATTTCAATCAAAATCCTTGCCATATTAGATTTATTGATCTATTTTGTCTATCACAAATTTGACCATTGTATATGTCCAAGGTATTTAAGATATTTTCAGATTTTCCACTGGTTTATTTATTAAAAAAGATTTGATTAAAATGTAATGAAGGGTCTAGATTGGTTCCGTTGGTTCTTTTGATTGCATGGTTCTCCCTAGAACTCTACCCTATATATCCCACAAGGGGATCGCCTTGTGTACATATATATACATGTATCTATTTTGTCCACTTATAAATAGAAATATGTTATATATCACTGTATTAATTCTAGTTATATTTTAAGATGTTTTTTTCAATGAACAAGACCATTCTTTGAACTTTGAAAGTAAACTTTGAAAAAATAAAGCATTTGTCAATTCCATTATTGTATCTTATGTGTATGAAAGATTGTAACTCATTCATAAGAAATATATATGCAAGTATTGTTGTGTACTCTATACAAATATAGTATTCCACTATTTTGGACCATTTTTCACCCTCGTTGGTTCTCGTTGGCTAATTTCCATCATGTTCTTCATCTCCAAGACTAGGCTACTCTCTAACCAAAAATGATTACTCCTTCATTAAAGGTGGTGGGAATGATATTACCATTATTTCAATCTATGTAGATGACATCATTATCACTAGTAACAATATTGCAGCCATTGACTCCATAAAACTTCATCTTCATAACGACTTTAGTATCAAGATCCAGTGATGGATGTGAATTATTTACCTAAGGATATCACCCTAACTCATAGAAAATTCACTAGAGAACTTTTAGAGAAAGTTGTCTTAATTACTTCAACCAAATCAGCTATCACAGCAGTACCATTTATAAATCTCAACTCAAATCTAATAATGGTCTTCGTTTCTGTGAATCTTCCTTGTATAGGTGTCGCTTGGGAAAACATTACCTTTTTTCAAACATTCACTGGCTTATCCTTCCCTATATATGCAATTGCTCAAACAATATATGTTACATGCAACGCATGTCTGTCAACTAATCTTTGCTTAAGCGGGTTTTAAACTTACCTTTTAAGGCCTTTTTTAATTTTGAGTCCACTTTTCTAGACAGTAGATGATTTGTAGTTGAGTATATATTCTTATTCTTGGAAATTGTTGGATCACCAATTACTTAGAAAAGTAAGAAATAGACCGTTGTTTCTCGATGGTCTTCAAAGGAAAAGCCATGGGAGGAATATATGAGGTTACCTTGATGGTTAAATTACTTACCGAAATACGTACCAATTTTTCACTTTGTCACTCTTCAATGATAGGATCTATCTCCCATGCACATTGTTATGAATCTTGTATTCCATGAACCGACAAAGAACTTTGACATAGATGGTTATTTCTTTCGCCATAAGGTTCTTAAGGGCTTACTTCAACTCACTTATATCCCTACTAATTGCCAACTGCCAACTTGTAGATGCCTTAAATAAAATACTTCCCTCACTCCCATTTCTCTCATCTCAATTCCAAGCTAGAAATGGTTCAACCTCTATTATGGGTAACTCGAGGGGGCTTGTTGAGAATAGCAACTATAAATGAATAAAATTTTGGATATGGGTATTTATTTATCACTTTGTTTAACCAAGGCTTTTGGTAAGAGGTATTTATTTATCACTTTATTTATCCATGACAATGAGAGTGTTTTACTCACTTTTTCAGATTTTTAGCCATAAAACAAAATATTTAATTTATTCACCCCAAGAATATAGAAATTCACATCCAAAAGTAATATACATCTCCTATTTTTGTAACAAAGTGGTGCAAAATAGGCGCACTAGATTATTGTTAACCACTACTCAGTGTCACATGTTAAAGAAATTGATTTATTAATATTAAATGAATATATTTCAATTTTATTAATATTTATATTAAATTTGTTTATACAATTGTTTTACAGTTTTATAAGGGTGTCAACATTTATATTAGTTTTAGCAAAAATGTAGATGGCTCTAAAACTAATATATTTAATAATATATAACCACTTATTAGACACATTTTAAAAATTATAAGCGTCAATGTTGCAATACTGGCATCACATATAATTTCGTAAAGGAAGGTCATTGCATATAAATAGGAGGACATGAATAAGTATTCATAATCTATCTATTCATATTCATATATAAGTTGTCCAAGGGACTAGCACATTACTAATACTAGAGATATATGTTTACTATGTTGTTGTGATACTACGAGTTAATATCCCATATTTCTTTTTCAATAATTAAATGGATTAATAACAATAAAAGGATTCAAATTTGATAAAGATTTGGAATTAGTATTAGCTTAGAATAATGGCAGTAAAGATTGGATATGAATTAAGAATTCTAATAGGATTAGAATTAAGATTTCAAAATATTATATACCGATTAAGATATTCTCATTCTTTCATTTTTTTATCGACCAAGACCAAAGTTATAATTATCTCTCCATACTAATTTTTACTCCCCCCCCCCTCTTTTTAACGGTAATTCGTTGGATTTTCAAAATACCACTAAGATATCTTAGAAATTTATAATATATTCATCCTAAGTTAAAATTTGTTGATTATGTACTTTGCAGAAAGATGTTTCATTTCGTTCTCTAAATTTACATAATTTAAGTTTTTTAAAGATACATCATTTATAAGGTCAAAAAGCTTTAAAAAAAAGATCTTATCAAAATTGATGTAAAGGAAAAATTTAATATTTGAGATGTGTGATATGTGATATTTTCCTTTGTGTACCAAAGATTGAACAAATGTTGTATGATTATATGAATTCTTTGTTTGTGTGATTTTGGTAAGTGACTTTTCATAGCTCACTAAATTATGAAAACTATTTTATTCGATCAACTTTATTCAAAAAAAATTAATAGATTTGATTCTTAAAAATTGTTATATTGAAAATAGAATATAGGAAAGAATTTTTAGAAATCCCCACTTTTAATTGCTGATCAAACTATGATCAAATAGATTTAGTTTACGCACATTCCACTAGATACCTTACACGAGGATTTATTTTGTCTAAACGAGGGACGTAAACAAGCCCACATCACTATATATAATGTACAATGGATGATCTCCAAAAATCAAATAATATAGATAATTTTCAATTATTAATTCAAGTAAGGGTCCCCGACATCACTATATATAATCCTTAGCTTTCATTACATGAACAAAAAGTATAAAAATTAAATATTATTGTTTAACAACATGGCAATGAAAAATTATTGAGAATTAATTTAAGAGATCTACGATTGGGATGTCTTAAACAGTGACGGTACATGTGAAGAGAAGTTGGCAAGCAATAATATTTTCTTTTGGAAGAAACATGGATTGAAGAAGGCCACTCATATAGTGCAGGTTTATAGAGAAGTTGGCATTGTTCTTTAATATTGTTCTTAGAAGATTCTGAATCATTGAGACGTTCAAAGTTTGAAATGTGATATGTTTGGTTTCGTGCAAGGGATTAAATATATGTTTAAGAATGGTGTAGATTCTTATTAAATTTCAGAGGTGTTACATGCATTACATAATTTTAGTGTTCACTTTGTGGTAAGTCTTCTAATTGATCTTTCTTGTGTTTTCATAATTATGTATTATATGTATATATTTGATTATAAAAATTTGGACTAAGGTTATATTTTAAAATAATATGTGTTACACGGCTTATATGTGTTGTGTCTTAACAAGAATTTTGGAACTCTGATTTATATAATGATTTGCAAAAATTGACGACCGAGTAAGAGGGATCTAATGACAGTTTTCTAAAAATTTAAAACCGTTGTCATCATGTTATAGTTATCGAGGTATAAATTGGTGGATAAAAGTTTGGTTGTATTTATGGCCATCATGTCTTGTCGAATAAGAATCTGAAAGTGTATCAAAAATTTGTGTTGGTATATATATTAGATGTTGTTTGGCTGGACTAGTTGGATCGATTCATTATTTGTTGGGCTGTGTAACTCAGTACTTATAATTTTCATGTTTGCTGTAAGAATTAGTTACAATCCATTGGAATTCGAGGATCTTAGATTTGGAGTAAATTAGTAGTTGACTTATCATTGTTAGCTACGCTTTTGTAATAATTATCTTTATAATAGAGGTTTGTATTAATAAATTGTATCATATTTTAGATTTGCTAGAATTAATAGTTCGAAAAAGGGCGGGCTTTTACATGAACCTTTTTCTTAGTTCCTTTTATTGGTTTAATTAAAATTCCATCCATAAAACCCAGTTTTGTACCATTCCATCTTCCTATAAGCTAACATTACTTGCTTATTTTGATATATATATTTTGAGAATCCTTGTTATAACTATAGATATAGCAATAGTGTTTATATGTTATATCCAATCCATATTGCCAGTATGGCTATTATATATTGTGATTCCGTATATGATTCACTTCTATGACATACTGCACCGGTTGAGCTTCGATATAAGCTTTGTTTTATTTACCAATCATTTTTCATAATAAACTGGTTTACATTTTCGTTCTTTACTCTAATTCATATATCATGGTTTTATTTAAAATGTTTTATATATATACTTGTTGAACATTTCTTAGGCTCACTTTTACTTTTCATCATACACTTTTTCGGACACGATGAGAAAATATTAGCCTTTCAGAAAAAGTAGACCGACAAGACTTATCGGTAAGGAGATTATTGAAATCAATTGTTGTAGCTCGGAAGAAGAAAGTAGGATGTCCTTGTGAAGATGTTTTCGATCTAGAAAGTTTCTATCTGGAGTAAGTTTTATTTATATATTGGTATATTATATATATTGCTTGGTATAGACCCGTCCTAGTCGCAGATATATTTCTTATCAAAGTTATACTAGTAGTATACGATTGGTGTAAGGAGATTATTGAAATCAATTGTTGTATATTGTGAAATTGCTTAAAGACTATGAATATTTCAGGAACTTTATGGATGAGGTCACAAGTGTGATTTGATTTAATTTATTCAGGTCTGTAATAACTGATGTTTCAAATTTGGATTCTTGTTTCTAGAACTATAACATAAAAGATCTTGGTAATTGGGGTCGTAGATGTAGATTTCATATATTGAATGACTACATATGATTTAAAATGTTATTAAATAGGAGATTTTATATTGAGGATTTTCACGTGACGACTAGATCCCTGAGCCCACATTTGGGGGCATTACAATAACTTTGTGGCCTACCTAACAAAAAGAATTTGATTTATAAAACTTGTGAAAATTGTAATTTACTATGTGCAAGGACCGATTACAACACCTACTCACATATGCCATCATATCAATTTAAATAATTTGAGACACCAACTGAAACTTAATGGTGCCACGTGAAGCAACATTAGTAGTTCACGTAAGATCACCTCAAAAATGATCATAATCGTCGGTGTGAAAGATTAAACGTTTTACATGTACGGTGAAACCAAGAAGTAGTCACAAGTCATAACAAATGAAATCAGCCTAATCCATACTTTTCGAGTATATGACAAAAATCTTAACAACATTGAAAAGTACACTTACACCTATCAATTACTCCATGATAAATGTTGAAAACATAAACAAAGTGGTAATCAAAACGTAAAAATATACATACATAATACATTTATCTGTATGTATACACACCAAATAATAAGATAAAAATAAAATATATACATACACATACATACATATTCAAAAAATTTAAAACTCCAATTCGTAGGCAAAATTTCGAACTAATTTTGAAAAAAACTTACTAATTGCTCAGAAACTTTCCAAGAAACTAATTGCAAACAAATAAGAGCTTAAAATTTACCTAATTTACCCCAAACGAACTAATTCCTAACAAATCTTAGCTTGGAAATCTAGGGTATTAAAAATCGATTTGTAAATCTACACTTTGTAATTTTCAAAGTCCGAGCTTAAAGTATTTTTTGTCTAATGGGGGAAATGCTTTTGTTTAAGGGGAAATTATTTGGGTATTAAGCGGGGGAATTATGACCCGTATTTTTTATTTTTTAGAACATAACTTCATATATCCGGCATTTTACCAACCGATGTCTTAAATAATCTTTAACTCCGTAATATACAAAAGTGAAATTAAAAAGTCCTTTAACATTAGTGGTTTTTGCAGCCGTTGTTAAAGGTGTGATGTTGTATCCAATTTTCCTTGTAGTGCTTACTCAACGAGGATTTGTATTGTCTTAACGAGGGACATAAAGAAGCCTACATAACTATATATAATGTGCAATGAGTAATCTAAAAAATTTACATAATATCAATATGTATCAACTGATAATTCAAGTGAGGGTCCCAGACATCACTATATATAATGTCCAATCGATGAATGTTCTGTACATTGCTAGGAAAAAATGAAAATTCCTAGCTTTCATTGCTTGGCCAAGAAGTACAAAATTAAATGTTGTTGATCAACAAAATGGCAATTAAAAATTATTGAGAATTAATTTAAGAGATCTATTATTGGGATGTCTTATTAAACGGTGACTCTACATATGCATAGAAGTTTGCGAGAAACAATATTTGCTTTTGTAGAAGAGACATGGGTTGAAAAACGCCACTCATATAATGCAGGTTTATAGAGAAGTTGTCATTGTCCTTTCTACCGTTAATCAAAGATTTAAGGTATTTACATAATTATGGAAGATCTAGTAGTAATTACTTTTTCTATGGTTACCAAATCTTAACCAAAAAGATCTGTTATTTTCTTATTATATTATATAAATATGTTAATAATATATATTTGGTAACATCCTCTCAATATTTATTAACCACTAAAAGTTAGGAGTTTGTGAAAACAAAAAAATGAAATCGATCATTAGCTCCGATGGTTTTAAACTTTTCAGAAAGCTCTTTTCGGTCTCTACAAGATTAGAACTTTCATGCTTTGGGTTTTTCGAAAAAATATCGTTGAGAGGCATAAAATGGTCAAATACAGATCTTAGCAAGGTTGGGAATCAGGGAGTCATTCGAAGTTTGAAATATGACATGTCTGGTTGTGTGCAAGGGATTAAACATGTGTTTGAGAATAGTATAGATTCTTCAATTTCAGAGGTGTAATGCGTTACATAATTTTAGTGTTCACTTTGAGGTAAATCTTCTAATAGATCTTTCTTGTATTTGAAAATTATTTATTATATGTGTATTTTGAATATAAAAATTTAGGCTAATTTTGGAACTCTCATTTATATCATGATTTGTAAAAATTTAGAACCGAGTTACAAGTTTGTAGTGATAGTTTTCTGAAAATTTAGGACCGTTGTCACCCTGTTGTAGTGATCGTGGTATAAATTGCATGTGGGAAAAAGGTTATTGTTCTATCTGTGGTCATGGTACGTGTCGTGTCGAGTGTACTATCATTGTTAGCTACGCTTTTATAATAGTTATCTTAACAGTAGAGGTTTGTCTTAATAAATTGTATGGTATTTTAGATTTGCTGGAATTAATAGTCCGAAAAAAAGAGGGCTTTTTCATGAACTTACTTCTTAGTTCCCTTTTGGTGGTTTAATTATCATTCCATCCATAAAACCCAGTTTGTTTTTAGCATGAAAATTGTTATGCTGGAAAAGAGTAGGACGTATTGCAGACTCAAGGAGCAGGGGGAGTAAAATTTAAATTTAAATTTGTTTGTTCGGTGCAGGGAATAGTGTGGGGGTAGTGTGATCTCCCATTGTTGTCAGTTTTGTCCTTGTAATATTATTTGTCTTCATTTTCAATTTTTTGGATTTTTTATTTATTGGGATGGCTACCTAATAAATATATTAGTTTTATTTATTAAATAGAATTAGGATAACTATTAGTTATATATAGTAGAATTTTGACAAATATATATTAGGGTTCTCATCTTTTGTAAGGATATACTTTCCAACTTTGCCGATATAGTAAAAGATCTTCTCGCCTTGTGGATGTAGGTCACATCGGCCAAACCACGTTAAATCTCTGTGTTCTTTGTGTGGATGTTCTTGTTTTCTTTGTGAATAATTGATTGTTTATTTGGTCATAATCTAACAAATTGGTATCAAAGCTCTTGTTAGTTTTTTTTTAAATGATCAATTGATAACATCTTCTATTGTTTAGTATTTGAATAATCTGTTCATCATAGGAGTTTTGGTATCCATCGTCTTCAACTCTTAAAGGGTTCAAAAATCAATCCCAGTGGTGTTCTGGCACATCTGTGCGGAGATTCTTGAAGAAAAAAATCTATGGCGACCTCAACTAAATTTACAATGACTTCGTTTGATGGTAAAAATAATTTTGGTATATGGCAAATAAAAATGAAAGCTTTGTTACGTCGCGAGGGTAATGTCAAAGACCTGGAAGGAAAGTATCGAGATGATATGAAAACTACAGAGGCAGAAGAGATGGATGAAAAAACACATAGTGTGATACAGTTGTCACTGCAGGATAATGTCTTGAGAGAGGTAGTATATGAGGATACTACTGCAGGACTGTGGAAGAAATTAGAAAGCCTCTATATGACTAAGTCGCTTACAACTAAGTTGTATTTAAAAAAGAGGCTTTACACATTAAAGATGAAAGAAGGTACATCTTTACAGGATCATCTTGATGAGTTTAATCAGATTTTTATTGATATTAAAAATATCTGGATTAAACTTGAGGAGGAGGATCAGGCTCTCTTGTTGATTTGTTCGTTACCATCTTCGTATGAGAACTTGAGTAATTCTATGATTTACGATAGAGACACTATAAAGCTAGATGATGTTAAAGTTGCGCTTAACTCTGCAGAATTAAAGAACAGGTTGCATGGTACAAATTTTGACACTCGAGTTGCTGATGGTTTGGTTATTAGAGGGAGATCCAAGTCTAGAGATGGGGGAAAATTAAGAGGTCGTTCCATGTCCAGAGCAGATAGTAATGTTGACTGTTTCTATCATCATAAAAAGGGGCACTACAAAGCTGATTGTTATGCTCTCAAGAAGAAGGAAAAACAGAAAGGTCAAAGTTCAGATTCTGCAAATGTGATGCAATCAAATGATACTGATGAGAGTGTTCTCACTACTTGTGTGGCTAACAGTCATTCTGTAGCTGACTGGATTCTTGACACAGGTGCTTCGTATCACATGTGTTTACATAAATATTGGTTTAGCACATATGAGCCATTGACTGGTGGTTCAGTTATGATGGATAATCATGCGGTTAGTCAGACAATCGGTATTGGTAGTGTTCGCTTCAGGTGTCACGATGGGGTAGTGATGACTTTGACAGATGTGCGACATGTTCCTGATTTGAGGATGAATTTGATCTCTCTTGGTACTTTAGCTTCTCTCGGTTGTAAGTATTATGGTGAAGGTAAAACTCTGAATGTTATCAAGGGTTCTCTAGTTGTAATGAAAGGTAATTTAAATAATGGCCTTTATGTTTTGGATGGTACTACTATAAATGGTTTTGGTGGATTATCATCATCAGATTCTGATAAGGATACAACTATGTTGTGGCATATGCGTTTGGGTCAAATGAATCAGAGAGGGATGGATGTTTTGAGAAAACGCGGTTTACTTTGTGGTGTCCATACTACATCACTTGATTTGTGCGAGCATTGTGTCTACGGTAAGTAGAAAAGGGTTAGTTTTAGTACCGACATCTATTCAACGAAAGGTACTGTTCATTACATTCATTCAGACTTATGGGGGCCTTCTTCAGTTACATCTAAATGTGGAGCAATTTACGTTCTTACATTTATTGACGACTTTTCTAGGAAGGTATGGATTTACTTTCTGAAACACATAAGTGAGGTGTTTGAAACTTTTAAAATGTGGAAAATATTGATTGAGAACCAAACAGGAAAGAAAATTAAGCGTCTCCGAACTGATAATGGCCTAGAATTTTGTAGTGGAGAATTCAATGAATTTTGTGCTAATTCTGGGATTGTTTGTCACTGCATAGTTCGGTTTACTCCACAACAAAATGGTGTGGCGGATCGTATGAACAGGACTTTAATGGAAAGACCTAGATGTATGCGCTCTAATGCTGGCCTTGGAGATGATTTTTAGGCTGAGGCAGTTAATACAGCTTGTTATCTCGTAAACCTCTCTCATTCCACTGCAATTGATTGTAAGACTCCAAATGAGGTATGGTCAGGTAAAACTCCTGATTATTCTGATTTAAAAGTATTTGGATGTCCAGCATATTATCATGTTAGAGATAGAAATATAGATCCTCGAGCTAAAAAGGGTATATTTATTGGTTATGTTGATGGTGTGAAAGGCTATCATATTTGGTCTCTTGATACTCCACAGAAATTCATTATTAGTAGAGATGTTACTTTTAATGAAAAACTTATGCTTGTTTATGGAAAGGTTTTTGTTGAGTCTACAGGAGCAGATACTTCTAATGCGAATGATGTTGACGTGGAGTTGGTGGTGACACTTCGCACACACCATCTCACGTTGATGATTCTTTTATAGAAGATGTTGTTTCAGGTGGAGAATCCGTGGAAATTGATCAGTCATATCCTATTGCTACAGGTAGAGAGAGGAGACAGATTAGACCACCTCAGAAGTATGGTTACTCCGATTTGGTGGCACAGGCACTTATAGTAGCGGAAGAAATGGGCATTCATGAGCTTGACATTTATTCAGAGGCTATTACATGTGGAGAGTCCAAACAGTGGGTCGTTGCAATGGAACAGAAACTCAAGTCTCTTCTTAAAAATGAGACTTAGGAGTTGGTTCAATTACCCAAGGATAAGAGAGTTATTGGATTTAAATGGGTTTACAAGAAAAGGAGGGGATACCTGGAGTTGAAAATGCTAGGTTCAAAGCTCGATTGGTGGCAAAGGGCTTCAGTCAGAAAAAAGGGTATTGATTATGATGAGGTATTCTCACCGGTAGTGAAACATACTTCTATCCGTGTGTTACTTATATGGTTGCTCTACTTGATATGGAACTTGAGCAGCTTGATGTCAAGACTGCATTTCTACATTGCGAGCTTGAGGAGACTATCTACATGACAACCAGAAGGTCACTTCATCAAAGGAAAGGAGGACTATGTTTGCAAGTTGAAGAAGTCTTTGTACGGCTTGAAACAATCTCCATGATAGTGGTGTAAGAGGTTTGCATAGCTCTATGCTTAGTCATGGTGTAATATCCATAATTTATTTATTTAGATATTAGTAATAATAATTAGAATTAGATTAGAATTTGTAAAGATTATTTTCTTTAACCATAATATTTATTATATAGAATTTGATTAGAAATAGAATTTGAAATAAAATAGATTAATAATAATAAAAAAAGATTAAAATTAGATAGATATTAGGAATTAAAATTGGATTAGAATAACGGGCTTTCGAATATTGGTATTTGGATCGTAGTAGGTTTTGTTATAGGGTTTTAAAACTCTCTCTATATATATTAAGATCTCCTCATTCTTTCATATTCTTTTCTAGCGACCAAGACTAAACAGATGTAAATCTCTCTCGATACACAAATCCTTATTCTTTTTCTTCATCGTTGTTTGTAAAATTCGAAGGATTATTCATACACAAATCAGTTGTCTTGTAAAATTTGTAATAAATTCATCGTAAGTCGGAATTCATTGATTCTGGATGTTTTAGAAAGATCTTTTCGTTCTCTACGATTGTTGTGTTTTAAGTTTTTCCAGAAAACATCGTTTAGAGGGTCAAAAAGGTAAAATACAGATCTGGGCAGAATTGGAGTTACGAAGAAGTTCGACGTTTGAGACGTTTGAGATGTGATATTTTTGATTGGGTGTTAAGGATTTTTTTATTCAGTATATATACAAGACCCATGTATACACAATCGTGAGCTTTATTAAACCTTAAAGTGGAGTCCGCGTAAGAAAGAAATACCGATGCGCTATTTGGTACGTTGGACGCATTGAATTGTCTTGATCAAGAAGAACATATCGTGAACCAGAAATTTTGTGGGTCTATGTTGTTTTCCTTAGTGTCTGAAATTGCTAGTTCGAGTTTTCGTTAGTGTCTGAGATTGCTATTTTGAGGTACAGATTTCATCTCCTTTCTTTTCCGTGCTACTCTTTTTAGGATTAGTTATATTTTATTCATTCTGTTCGTAAATCTGTTCCTTCCGTTATTATTCGTTTTAACTGTTTTGATTCTCCGAAAGTTATTTTAAAGTCTGTTTCGAAATATTTAAATATTTGTCTCTGCGATTTTCGAAAATTATGTATGTTACATATCTACGTAGAATATTTAAAATATTTGTTTAGGTGATTTTAAAATTGTGAAAATTATTTTATTTGAACCCTTAGAGTGATATAGAGTATACCGATTTAGCCAGCTGTAGGGGTACTACGGCCATGTCGTTGCGGCACCAGTGGCATGACACTTCCGTGGCTGTGTGATTAGTCACGACGTATCCTTCTGATAGCTCAGGTGGTGAGCTTTGCGCATTAGTATTAGTTTGGAGGCCTGTTGGACCAATTTAATTATATAAGGTGAATTTTAGTACTCTGTATACAGGTTTGTGGTTTGAAAAGTAACCCCTCATCTCATTTTGGGAAGGGGGTGTTATAGAGATGGCATCAGAGCTTAGGTTCATTCTTGTAGAAAACCTATTTAGGTTTGACCTGTGAGTTTGGGTAGACATTAGGATGGGTATTCAATTGTGAGATTTCACTTAGTTGCGTTCATTTCAATATTATTTCACTCTTGTAAAATTTTATAAACTACTTCAGCTTGCCTCTTTCTGCGAACTTCATTCATATTTGTATTTGATATTGTTAATCCTTTTTAGACGTGGAGCTTTTGCATTATTTGAATATGTTTTGACTCATTTTGTTGCTTCTTTCCCATCTCTTCATAATCTTTCCTTTTAGTATTCGTAAATGGATCCTTTTATGTGCCTTCGTGATAATTGTCAAGAGTGCTTAGAATCTGTAAAATATACTTATCTAGGCATACTTATTACCGATAGTGATGCATAACCTTGATTAAATCTTAAGGATTTATTGATTTAACATTTTGGAGCAATTGATTAAAAATGAAAGTGAACGATCTATGAGGATGCAAGTATGTTAGTAACTGTAGATCAAGATTTTTAAATGAAAGATGTATTTAGAATTATTTTGGCTTTATGAGTAAGATAACTTTTGCCTAAGGATTGTATGGCTTTTAGACTTCAACTAGGGATATGAGCTACATATTAAGAATTATTGATTATCAATGAGTTAAATGCAAAGAGATACTATGTTCGCTACCATGGTAGGATGTGAAATCAGATATATAAAATTTGAAATATGGTGCGGGAATATGAATGCGATTAGATGAAAAGATTTCAAGATGGTAATGGATTGAAAATGATTTATTAATGTGTTCATCATGCAATATTTCTCAAGTTTGTATAAAGAAATTTACCTTTGGATGTTATATTTCATTAGGTAGGATGATGATGAGAATATTTTAAATTACATTAAAAAAAAGTTTGTTAGGTTGGATTGCTCGAAGGGTTAGTGTGACATCTTTAAAGTAATGAGAGATTTAAATATGGATTGAGATCTAACCTAAGTGGTTCCATATAACTAGAGATGTTGGAGTATAAAAAGAAAGTAGTGGATGGATTTTATAATTGTAGGTTTGAGAATACTCCAGAGACATGAAAAGATGTGTTATTTCACAAAAGCATGTATATGTTATTCTTGAATTTGTCACCAGGGCTGAAGTTATTTAAAATGATTGTATACGATGACACTAGTAGAGTTATAGGAATTAAAAGAATAAGTACAAGACTTGTTGGATAAGGGATTTATCAGACCGAGTGTAGCTACATGGAGTGCTCCACTATTTTTTGTGAAGAAGAAAGACGGGTCTATGAGATTGTGTATTGACTACAGGGAGTTGAATAAGATGACTGTTAGAAATAGGTATCATTTGTCATGCATTGATGACTTGTTCGATTATTTGCAAGGGAAAAAAATATTTCTTTCGACGATAGATTTGAGATTGGTTATTATCAGTTACAAGTAAGAAATGAAGATATTCTCAAAACAACATTTCGTACTTGATATGATCATTATGAGTTTCTTGTGATGTTTTTAAGTTGACGAATGCTACAACAGTATTTATGGATTTGATGAATCGCGTCCTTCACGATTAGTTTAATAAGTTTGTGTGGTTTTGATTGATGATATCTTGATATGCTCTAGGAATAAAGAAGAACACGAAGAACATTTGCGCATTGTACTTTAAATCTTGAGGAAAAAGAAATTGTTTACAAAATTTTTAAAGTGTGAATTCTGGCTAGAGCAGGTTATATTTTTGGGCATATTGTGTCTGGTAAGGTGATTCAGTTGGATCCTGTGAAAGTCGAGGCTATCACAAATTAGTCGAGACCTAGCATTATGACAGAGATGAGGAGTTTCTTAGGTTTGGCAGGCTACTATAGGCGCTTTGTAGAGGGTTTCTCATTCAAAACTTTGTCATTGACTCAACCAATGAGGAAGGGTATTAAGTTCGAGTGTAATGATGATCGTGAGCAGAGTTTCCAAGAGTTGAAGAAAAGGTTGGTGTCAGCCCCTATACCTGTTTTACCATCACGAAGTGGAGGATATCAAGTTTATAGTAATGCTTCTAAGAGGGGTTTGAGGTGTGTTCTTATGCAGCATGAGAAGGTGATTTCTTACGCTTCTAGGCAGCTTAAACCTTATGAGGTAAACTATCCTATACATGACTTGGAGTTAGCAGCAGTGGTCTTCGCCTTAAAAATTTGGAGGCATTATTTGTATGGAGAAACTTGTGATATCTTCACTGATCATAAGAGTCTCAAATACATTTTTACACAAAAAGAGTTAAACATGAGGCAGATGAGGTGGCTTGAACTTATTAAAGAATATGATGCTAAAATTCAGTACCATCCAAGAAAGGCGAATATAGTGACAGGTGCTCTTAGTAGGAAGAATTTGGGAAGTTTTTCATCTCTTATGACTCAGTAGCACCTTATTTCAGATACGGAGCGCTTGGGTGTGAAGCTATATGTTGGAGGATCGACTGTAAGCATGACAAGTTTGAAGGTGGATTCAAATCTAGTCTCAAGGGATAAGGAAGGTCATAAAAATGATACAGGGCTAGAAGCTATTAGATCGAATGTTGCAGATGGTAAGTAAACAGAGTTTCATTTGATGATCATGGTGTGGTATGGTTGGATAGTAGATTGTGTGTACCTTCAGACGTAGCAATTCGTGAAGCAGTTTTGACTGAGGCTCATAGTTCTTCATTCTCTATTTATCCAAGTTCTACTAAGATGTATCGAGATTTGAAGAAGCACTTTTGGTGGAGTGGGATGAAACGAGATATAACAGAGTTTGTGAAGAAATGTCTTACTTGTCAACAGGTGAAGAATGAACACCCGAGATCTAGTGGAATATTACAGCAGTTGGATATTCTGGTTTGGAAGTGGGAAAACATTACCATGGATTTTGTGACCAGTTTACCGAGGACCTTCAAGAAGAATGATGTTATTTGGGTGGTAGTTGATAGACTTACAAAATCAACTCATTTCTTAGCTATTAGAGAAAACACTCTTATTCATGATTTGGCAGAGATATTTTAGTGGGATATTGTTAGACTTCATGGTGTGCCTGTGCTGATGGTTTTAAACAAAGATACGAGGTTTATTTCACATTTTTAGAAGGTATTTCAGTAGGCTTGGGGTACGAGGCTTAATTATAGTACAACTTTCCATCCACAAATTGATGGACAGTCGAAGATGGTGATTTAGACGTTGGAGGATATGTTAAGAGCTTGTGCTTTAGAGTGGTCTGGTGATTGGGACAAGTATCTATACCTTGTGGAGTTTGCATACAATAATAGCTGGCAAGCGAGCATTGACATGTCACCATTTGAGGCGTTATATGGTAGAAAATGTAGAGCACTGACTTGTTGGAATGAGGTTGGAGAGAGTGTCATTGAAGGGCCAGAGTTGGTTTGGGTAACTAACGAGAAGGTGGAACAGGCTAAAGAAAACTTAAAGGAAGCTCAATCGCATCAAAAGAACTATGCAGATCAAAAGAGGAAGTTTGACGTATTTGAGTCTGGTCATCATGTGTTTTTAAAAGTATCTCCTTGGAAGGGTGTTAAACGTTTTGTTATGAAAGAGAATCTTAGTCCAAGATATGTTGGTCCTTTTGATGTTATAGAAAGAGTGGGGGGAGTTTCTTATAGAGTAGCATTGCCACCACAGTTATCTCATGTGCATAATGTGTTCCATGTGTCTGTTTTAAGAGGCTACAAGTATCATCTGTTGCATGTAGTTCACTATTCGTTACATAAGATTAGGGAAGATCTTTCTCGTGAGGAAGAAGCTGAAACTATTTTAGCTCGAGAGGAACGAATTATGAGGAAGAAAACTATTCCATTTGTTAAAGTTTTGTGGAAGAACCATTCTGAAAGAGAGACTACTTGAGAATTAGAAGAATCTATCTGTGATAAATATCCTCACTTATTTGATTCAGGAATGAGTTTTAGTTTTGTTCGATTCCGGGGACGGAATCATTTTTTAAGAGGGTATATATGCAATATCCGTAATTTATTTATTTAGATATTAGTAATAATAATTAGAATTAGATTAGAATTTGTTAAGATTATTTTCTTTAACCATAATATTTATTATATTGAATTTGATTAGAAATAGAATTTGTAATAAAATAGATTAATAATAATAAAAAAGGATTAAAATTACATAGAGATTAGGAATTAAAATTGGATTAGAATAACGGGCTTTCGAATATTGGTATTTGGATCGTAGTAGGTTTTGTTGTAGGGTTTTGAAACTCTATATATATATATTAAGATCTCATCATTCTTTCATATTCTTTTCTAGCCACCAAGACTAAACAGATGTAAATCTCTCTCGATACACAAATCCTTATTCTTTTTCTTCATCGTTGTTTGTAAAATTCGAAGGAATATTCATACACAAATCAGCTGTCTTGTAAAATTTGTAATAAATTCATCGTAAGTCGGAATTCATTGATTCTGGATGTTTTAGAAAGATCTTTTCGTTCTCTACGATTATTGTGTTTTAAGTTTTTCCAGAAAACATCGTTTAGAGGGTCAAAAAGGTAAAATACAGATCTGGGCAGAATTAGAGTTACGAAGAAGTTCGACGTTTGAGACGTTTGAGATGTGATATTTTCGATTGGGTGTTAAGGATTGTTTTATTCAGTATATATACAAGACCCATGTATACACAACCGTGAGCTTTATTAAACCTTAAAGTGGAGTCCGCGTAAGAAAGAAATACAGATGCGCTATTTGGTACGTTGGACGAATTGAATTGTCTTGATCAAGAAGAACAGATCGTGAACCATAAATTTTGTGGGTCTATGCAGTTTTCCTTAGTGTCTGAAATTGCTAGTTCGATTTTTCGTTAGTGTTTGAGATTGCTATTTTGAGGTACAGATTTCATCTCCTTTCTTTTCCGTGCTACTCTTTTTAGGATTAGTTATATTTAATTCATTCTGTTCGTAAATCTGTTCCTTCCGTTATTATTCATTTTAACTGTTTTGATTCTCCGAAAGTTATTTTAAAGTCTGTTTCGAAATATTTAAATATTTGTCTCAGCGATTTTCGAAAATTATGTATGTTACATATCTACATAGAATATTTGAAATATCTGTTCAGGTGATTTTAAAATTGTGAAAATTATTTTATTTGAACCCTTAGAGTGATATAGGGTATACCGATTTAACCAGCTGTAGGGGTACTACAGCCATGTCATTGCGGCACCAGTGGCATGACACTTCCGTGGCAGTGTGATTAGTCACGGCGTATCCTTCTGATAGCTCAGGTGATTAGCTTTGCGCATTTTAATATTAGTTTGGAGGCCTGTTGGACCAATTTAATTATATAATATGGATTTTAGTACTCTGTATACAGGTTTGTGGTGTGAAAAGTAACCCCTCATCTTATTTTGGGAAGGGGGTGTTACACATGGTTACCTTCGTAGTACATATGACAGTTGCGTGTACTTTAAAAGGCTTGAAGATGGTTCTTTTGTGTACTTGTTACTTTATGTTGACAACATGCTCATAGCTGCAAAGAACATGTCTGAGATTCAGCTTTTGAAGAAGCAACTTAGTTATGAATTCGAAATGAAAGATCTTGGTGCAGCCAAGAAGATATTAGGCATGGAGATCCGTCATGACAAAATGTCAAAAAGATTATATCTATCGCAAAAGAGCTATATTGAGAAGGTACTTGAGAGGTTTGACATGGACAAAGCCAAGCCAGTTGAGACACCATTGGCTTCTCATTTCAGATTGTCAGCTTAGGATTCACCGCAAAGTGAAGATGACGAGAAAGCTGTCTCATATTCCGTACTCGAGTGCTGTTGGTAGCATGATGTATGCTATGGTGTGGACTCGTCCATTTATCACACACGCGGTTAGTATGATTAGTAGATACATGGCTAATCCTGGAAGATTACATTGGCGTGCTGTCAAGTGGATTCTACGGTACCTTAAAGGTACTACTGGCATGGGTTTAGTTTTTGATGGTACTAGTTCTTCTGGAACTTCTATTGTTGGGTTTGTTGATTCTGACTATGCAGGTGATCTCGATAGGAGGAGATTTTTGGCAGGCTATCTTTTCAAGATTTCTGGTTCAGCTATTTCATGGAGATCGACTTTACAGTCGACGATTGCTTTGTCTACTACAGAGGCAGAGTACATGGCTGCATCTGAAGCAGTGAAGGAAGCTATTTGGTTGAGAAATCTTGTGATTGAGCTTGGGGTTCAGCAGGAACCAAAGTCTGTTGTCATTTGTGACAATCAAAGTGCTTTACACTTGATTAAAATTCAAGCATATCATGAGAGGATGAAACATATAAACGTCATATATCATTTTATTCGTTAGGCTGTCTCTGAAAGAGTAATTTTGGTAAAGAAGGTCAGCACTCATGATAACCCTGCAGATATGTTGACTAAACCAGTATCGGGCAACAAATTCAAGCATTGCTTGAATTTGAGTGGCGTTCGTTGTTAAGTTGAGAGCTGCCCCGTGTAGGGGATTGAAAGGCGAGGAGGTTATTTTTGTCTATATGCTGTTGTGATTATGAAGTAGACATTTTCTTCATGTCTTTTGTTTCTTACATTGAGTTCGCTCAGGTAAGCTTAGAGATATGTAATGAAAGTGTTTGCTTCTCGGTTCCTTGGTGAAAATCAAGTCAAGGTGGAGATTTATAATATTATTTATCTTGATTTTCTATTTTTTGGGTTTGTTATTTATTGGGATGGCCACCTAATAAATATATTGGTTTTTTTATTAAATAAAATTAGGATAACTATTAGTTGTTGGGGAAGATATCAAAACACAGAAGAATACATGCTAATGTTCTTACTACACACTTAAAGAAGTAAAGATACAAAGTCTGTAGTATATATCAGACTTATTGAATAACTGCTACAACTGCTCTAATTGCTATCTAAAATACCGGAATGTGAAATAACTGAACATAAAACTAACACACATTTAACTGCCATCTATAACTGATACTAGATAATACAAGACATAAACAACTAATAATTTGAAGCTTATTCAAACACTCCCCCTGCTTCAAATTTTGTCACTCCCATCTGCAAACGGAAGAACTGATGCTTTGCTTGAGACAAAGACTTTGTAAGAACATCTACAACTTGATAATTTGTATTGCAATATTCCAGAACTATTTTTCCATCGATAACCAAGTCTCGAATGAAGTGGTAACGTATATCTATGTGTTTAGTCCTGCGGTGAAATACTGGATTTCTTGTCATTGCGATGGTTGCTTTGTTGTCACAATATATAGCAGTTGCACCTTCTTGGACTTGAATAAAATCAGCTAACAATATACTCTGCTTCTGAAGAAGACAATGTAACTACATCTTGCTTATTTGAACTCCATGCTATAGCACCAGACCCTAGAAAAAACAAGTACCCAGATGTGCTTTTTCGGTCTTCTAAACATCCTGCCCAGTCACTATCTGAGAACCCAACTAACCTAAAATTTGACACTCTTGTATACCAGATTCCCAGATCTACAGTTCCAACAACATATCGTAAGATCCGCTTTGCTGCTCCATAATGATGCTGAGTAGGATTATGCATAAATCTAGAAATTACACTTACAGAAAATGCAAGATTAGGCCTAGTATGACACAAATAATTTAGACCTCCGACAATACTACGATAACGTCTTGCATCTGTCATTCCAGTACCATCTTCAGCCACCAACTTCTCATTAACATTCATGGGTATAGAGCCTTGTTTACAGTTCAACATATTAAATTTTTTCAACAAATCAGTAGTATATTTTTGTTGAGAAATGAAAATGCCATCTGAATTCTGGATTACCTCAAGCCCAAGAAAATATCGTAATAAACCCAAGTCCGACATTTCAAACTTCTCCATCATGCAAGCTTTAAAATTTTCAACAATAGCTTCATTGGACCCCATATAAATCATATCATCAACATACACAAACACAAATAGAAAATCAGAATTACCTTGCCTTTTTACGTATAGAGTTGGCTCACTTGGACTTCTTTCAAATCCTATCTCAAGAAAATATGAATCCAGCTTACTATACCAAGTTCGTGGGGATTGCTTTAAACCATATAATGCCTTTATTAGCTTGTAAGCCTTATACTCTGCATCACTCACAATAAATCCATCTGGTTGAGAAACATACACTTCTTCATTTAATTCGCCATTCAGAAAAGTAGATTTGGCATCAAAATGATAAACAGGCCATTGAAGTTGTGCTGCTAAAGCAAGAAATGTTCTTACTGTCTCAAAGCGTGCAACAGGAGAGAACGTTTCATCAAAATCAACACCTTACTTTTGTGCATATCCCTTAGCAACTAATCGAGCTTTGTACTTCTGAACCTCTCCATCTGCATTAAACTTTGTACGGTACACCCATTTTAAGCCAACGACATTTTTTCCTTCCGGTAAATCTACCAGTTCCCATGTTTCATTTCGTTGAATCGCTAACATCTCCTCAGCCATTGCATTCTGCCAAATCTCGCTACTTGCAGCATCTTCATAATTCACAGGGTCTGAAACACACAAGGCAAAATTACACGAAGCATAGATATCCTTAAGTGATTTGAATCATTGAGAGGATGTATCCGAAGAACTTCTGTTATTGTTGCTGCCTTGAGTTGATGGTTCTGATGGCTCCAAAAATTCTGATTCATTTAACTGTTCAGCAACAGGTGCATCAATTTGAGTAATCACATGAATCGGTGTTTCTTTATTGCTAGTATCCCAATTTCAAATCTCATTTTCATTAAATTTGACATCCCTACTAATGATTACCTTGCCACTTAGTGGATCATACAATCTATATGCCTTGGACTAAATACTATAACCAATAAAAATGCACTTTATTGATTTTTTATCAAGTTTCTCACGACTGTTTGATGTATCCAAGACATAAGATATGCAACCAAATACTTTCAAGTGACTTACTCGTGGCTTCCTTTCTTTCCAAGCCTCGTAAGGAGTCCTATTGAAGACTGCCTTTGTCGGAGAGATATTAAGTAAATATACTGAAGTTGCTACAGCCTCCGCCCAGAATTGTTTAGGAAGCCCTGTAGCTGTCATCATACTCCTTGCCATTTCAACAACAATTCTGTTTTTGCGCTCTGCCACTCTGTTTTGTTGGGGGGTATGCAGTGCAATAAACTCTCTATGAATCCCATACAATTCACAATAGCTATTAAAAGCATTAGAAGTAAATTCACCGCCTCTATCAGTACGAAGCACCTTAATACTTTGTCCAAACTCATTTTCAACCAACGCTTTGAAAATCTTAAAATTTTCAAAAGTTTCTGATTTGGACTTTAAGAAATACACCCAACTGAAACTACTGTAATCATCAGTAAACAACAGAAAATATTTACTACCACCAGAAGACTCCACACTCATAGGACCACAAAATCAGCATGCACAATTTCAAGACAATTTGAAGCTCTATATGACTTATTTACAGGAAAAGAGTTTCTATGGTGTTTTCCATAAACACAGCCTTCACAGAAACTTAGATCACCAAGCTTGGGTTATCCCACGACCATGTTCTTCCTTGTCAACAATTTCAGACCTTTCTCATTCAAGTGCCCATAACGTAAATGCCACAATTTTGTATCATCAGATTTAGCAACCAAAGCACAATTTTTCACATCATTGACATTTAACGGAAACATATTATTTTTTGCCATTGGTATGTTAACTACAAGTCTACCAGATTTCTTGTCATGGATTGAGCAACAACCATTATCAAACAAAACAAAGTAACCACTTTCCAATAATTGTCCAACGCTTAATAAATTATGTGCAAGATTTGGAACATATTGAACATTGTTAAGAAATTTTACATTACCATCAGCGGTCTTGATTCCAATAGTCCCTTTTCCTTCAACTCGCATGAGTTTGTTTTCAACAATACGAACTTCACTCTTTTTTGATTCATCCAAATCTGTGAACATCATTTTCATGCCACACATATGGTTTGAACATCCACTATCGATAAACCAAAATTCATCATTAGTAACTTGAGTAGGAGCCTGCATCACAAATAATTTTGTTTCATTCTCAACATTCTCGACAAGATTGACTTGCTTCTCATTTCTCTGTTTGGTCCAACATTCAGCATCTTTGTGCCCAAATTTATTACAATAATGACACTGTATTGAACCTCTGTGTTGACAATTAATAAACCAGCCACGTCCTCTGCCAACACCGCGACCTCTACCACGAAAGTTGTTCCTTCCATGTCCACGACCTCCAAAGTTTTCCAATCTTCCCTTAAAGGATGACTCTGCTTTTGCTTGGAAATCCTTTTCCTCCATCTTGGTACTAGATTTTTTAAGTCTGGCTTCATGCGCTAATAGAGAACCCATTAAATCATCAAAGGTGTATGTTGATAAATCCTTTGATTCTTCTATTGTAGGAACTACATGATTGAAACTTTCATTTAAAGTTCTCAAAACTTTACACACTACAATCTCATTACTAATGTCTTCTCCATATGACCTCATCTAACTAACAATTTCAGTCACTCTAGACAAATAAGTTTGAACAGATTCATTTTCTCCCATGACCAATTCAGCAAAAGAAACCCGAAGTGTTTATAACCGTACCTTAATCACTCTTTGATCACCTAAATACTCCTGCTTAAGTATCTCCCATGCTCCATGTGCACTGGTGGCTGATGAAATTCGAGGAAAAATATTATCATCTAACGCTGATTGAATAAAGAACAATGATCTTGCATCTTTCTTGCGGTTCTCTCTCAATTGTTGATCGGGCACTGCCGGTGCCGGATTAGGTTCATCATAACCGTTCTCCACCAAATCCCATAACTCTTGGGACTTGAACACAGTCTTCATTTTTAGACTCCAGAGATGATATTTTTCCCCTTTAAATGGAGGGATCGAAGGTTGGATCGAAGAACTTCGGCTGCTAGCCATGTGTTTTATATTTTATGTAAACTGGTGCTTTGATTCATTTCAGATGTATTTACTTTCGTTTTACTTTTGCTGGCTCTAATACCAATTTTGTTGGAGAAGATATCAAAACACAGAAGAATACATGTTAATATTCTTACTACACACTTAAAGAAGTAAAGATACAAAGTCTATAGTATATATCAGACTTATTGAATAACTGCTACAACTGCTCTAACTGCTATCTAAAATACTGGAATGTGAAATAACTGAACATAAAACTAACACACATTTAACTGCCATCTATAACTGATACTAGATAATACAAGACATAAACAACTAATAATTTGAAGCTTATTCAAACATTAGTTATATATAGTAGAATTTTGACAAATATATATTAGGGTTCTCATCTTTTGTAAGGATATACTTTGTAACTTTGCCGATATAGTAAAAATCTCCTCGCCTTGTGGATGGAGGTCACATCGACCGAACCATGTTAAATATCTATGCTCTTTGTGTGGTTGTTCTTGTTTTCATTGTGATTAATTGATTGTTTATTTGGTCAAAATCTTAACAGTCCTCGTTGTTACTTCAGTGGTGGTCGGTTTATTTATATTCGTTCTTGATTAACTGGGCTTTAGGTCTCCATTTGCCTCTAAATACCATGATAAAATATAAAAGAAGGGTTTTACTATGATAAACCATGTCACCATTACCATATAGTAGATTCTGATATAGCTAACATCTAAAATATATTAAAGGAAACAAACCTATCCCGGAAACTAATATTGTAACAAAGGAAATTTGCCTAGTTCTCAAATAATAATATATATGTTGATAATATATATGTGTTAAGACTAAGGGTCGTGATTGCTTGGTTGCCAAGACTGAAAATTATACATTGGAATTGGTGTAGGATATTGGTCTGAGTAGGTTGTTAAATTGTCACAACTTTATTTGGTCCTTCTAATTAACTATTATGAAATAATATACAGCATCAGCTATATATGGACACAAGTGAGTTTTCTATGCACCATATATATAAGGTTTGTGGGATAAGATTTCTTTCCCTACATTAAAGGTTTTTAAGGTTGATTTAGGCTACAATCTTGACCTGAACTACAAATATTTTTTAAGTTAATGAGTCGGCCTCTCTATGTAATTTTAATATATTTCTTTAAATGATTTGATGTGTCAATGTTATTCCTTAGAACAATGTCAATATTTCTAGAAGGAGGGGTTGAATACAAATATTAAAACTTTTTCCTTGTTCTAATATTTGTTCTTGATGTTTGAAAGAATAAGAGAATAAGTTCGAACAAATTAGTGCTGAAAATGATACTGAACAAAGAGATTTAAAATTATTGATGGATTGGTTTTTCCATCAATAAATATTTTTGCTCAATGCTCCTAGGTTAGAAGAAACCTAGCTTCGTTTTTACAAGATTAGAAAACAAATCAACTGTTCTTACAAATGTGCTCTCAAGTTTGAACAGTTGATTGTAAAATAATGTCTAACTTGTATGTTTTCTAATAATGCTACTACACTTGTTTATATATCACAAGTGTACTTTTACAATACCTATTCTAGGATTGTTTCTTCCTGCCTTCCTTTTACCTTTTTCTATTTTACAAAAAGGTTTGAAAGACAACTTCTGATTGAGTCTTCACAGTCACTCTAGACTGTCTTCCATAGGTGTGCTTTTGTTCTCTGGATCTTCAACAGATATTCTTTCTGTGTTGTCACACTCAATTGATAATTTGCTGTTAAGCATATCAATTGATCCATTCTTTAATCCATCAACTAATGTACTTCTTCGATTGATCTTTATATCCATCGATTGATAAAAGATGGCTTATCGATTGATAGATGTTATCAATCGATATATCAGTCGATGAGTCTTCACATCAGTTGATGGTCTTCAATGCTTGGCTTGGCTTCTTCGATCGATCCTTCATCCATCGATGCTTCAATATCAATTGATCATCCTTCACTTGTGCAATTTCCTGTCTTCACATATTTACAATTTAACAGTTTAATTTACACATCAATTGATGATCTATATCAATCGACTCTAACATCAATTGATGAACAAAATATCAATTGATTTGCACCTTATCGATTGAAATAGACTAAGTACACCTATGCTACAATTTAAATTATCAGTTGATTCATATAAACACTTCAACTGATAAATGGTTTCCTGATCAATTGATATTTATAACTTTCATATCAATTGATCAGTTACAACAAATAAAATTTCTATGATTCTAAGATTAATGTTATCATCAAATCACATGTAGATTCCTAACAATCTCCCCCTATTTGTGTCTGTGTTATTAACAGGCATAAATCTACTTGATGATAACAAAAACCCTTAAAAAATTTTACATTTAGATAGAATCAAGAAACTTAATTGGCACATTAATTTTGGAAGTACCAGATTGATAGATAACTCCTGCAAGCAGCTTCAATGTCTTCATAATTTAATTTAGTTCCTCTTCCTCCTTTTCTCAGCATTTTCCTTTAGTTGCCTCATGAAAGAACTTCTCAAGATTGCTTCATCCCTGTCAGTTTCTCCAAGTTGCCTCATAAGGTAATGTATTTCTTCATCTGTGATTTTGTCCAGATATTTGCAGATATCAAAGAACTTTGTGTTGCCCTCTATATCTATAAAAATCATAGCATACTTTGGCTCCAACACCACCTTTTTGACCTGTGACTTCCATAGCTTTAAAGGTGAATCAGGTTCAGCTTCAGCCTTGGATCTCCTTAACTTTGATATTTGCTGTTGAATCTCCTGAGCAATTGTAATGTTGAGTTTGTACCTTCTGTTGAGTAAAGGAAGAATAGTCTTTAAAACATTGTAGCTTTGCTTCATTATCACCTTCAATGAATAGATTGTTTTCACTCCATTTTCATACTCCAACCTCATTGTTTCTTCATGGTTAGAGGTTGCAGGGTGAGTCCTTACTCCTATGAATCCTTTTTCATTGATTACTGGTATTCCCTTCAAATCATATCCTTCAATTGTGACCTCCTCCTTGATTTCTTCTTGTTGACCCTAGAGGTTTTCCTGAACCACTATTTCTTGAGTAGAACTTGACCTTTTCTTGGCCATAGTAACTTTTCTCCTTTTTCTCAATGGTTGCTCTGCCTGTAGCTCTTCTTCCAAATGCCATTGCATTTCCATCTGTCTAGCAATCTCTTCATTCTCCCTTTCTCTCCTTGAGGCATCTGAGATTCCTATAGTGATGGCTCCTTGAAGTAGCTTTTGACTTACTGGTTCAGTCTCTTTCTTCTTCTCTTCTTCAATCACTATTACTTTCCCTTTCTTCTTTTCTTTAAGAGCTTCAATATCCAATTGAAGAAAAGCTTATGTATTTGAGTTTCTTTCCTTGGCAGCCTTTTGTGCATCTTCATTTATTTTTCTTGTTTGAGCAATGAACTCATCCAAGTCTCCTTTTTCTACTGCCTCTGTTACTAACTCAGTGCTTCTCCTTAGATCTTCAATTCTTTTCTTTTCCCTCTCAATCATTAATTGAGTTTCTTTCTCCCTAGAAATTCTCCTAGCTTCAATATCTTCATCAAACTTCTTGTATTCTTTCTTTTTCTGTTCTAAATCATCTTTTGGAGAATTAGATGACTCAGATTTCTTTGAAGATTGATTGTCCCTGTTACTTCTGCTTTTATATCTTTTGGGTGCAGAACCACCAATGCCACTTGACTTATCCATACCAGAACCACCTTTACCATCACCACCATCACCATCATCCTTCTTCTTTGTATTCTCCCCCTTTTTGTTATCATCAATTGGAGGGGGTGGTGGAAGTCTGTCAAGAAACTTTTGAAGAATGGAAGCATGAAGATTTTGACCTCTGATAATATCATTCATCTTCTTTTCTAGAGAACCTACTCTTGTCTCCAAAGATGTAAAATTTTTGGATTCTTTGAAAAGCTTGTCTTTGATGCTATTCATGGTGTTGAATGGTAGCTTCTCATCCAATCTCCTGTCCATTGCATCTTTGTTAGATGAGATAGAGTCCTTAATCCTCTCCAGTTCCCTCCTTACTCCTGTTACTGTCATCTTTTGAATTTTCATTGATTCTCTTATATAGTGAGCAATTCTCCTTTGAGTAGGATCTTCAATGTCTCCTTCCACCATTGTTCTTCTATATTGAGAGAGAATTTCAGTCTCAGCAGCTTCTAAGGAACCATCAATAGTGCTCATCCATGGCTCTTCATCAGAATCACTCTCCAACTCTTCAGGTGCCATATAACAAGTGTCTGTTGTATTGGCAATGCTTTCCTTCAGATTCCTG
This sequence comes from Oenanthe sinensis, assembly GCA_028671895.1. Lineage (NCBI taxonomy): Eukaryota > Viridiplantae > Streptophyta > Magnoliopsida > Apiales > Apiaceae > Oenanthe > Oenanthe sinensis. The sequence continues at coordinate 44,526,986 of CM053803.1, forward strand.
GTCCTTTGATCTGTATGATCAATGCCCAAGAGTTGTTATGCATTCCTGTTACTTGAAGTAGCCAACCCTTGATATTGTGGATCAGGATGAATGAAATTCTTTGGATCCAATTCACCAGCATCTATTTCCACTTCAAAGTCTTTAGCAATTCCACTCCCACTAGCTTCAACATTATTTGCTCCCCTTATCCCCTTTACTCCTTCTTCTGCCATTAGTTCAATTTCCAATTCCTGTGCAAAAAGTAGAATGTTTTTATCACTTTCACTCATCTCTCTATTTTGCATCAGGATCTCATCCTGGAATCTCACCTCTCCCTCACTCATTTCTTGTGCACCTACTAAGGTGGAGCCCTCAAGTGTTTCATTTTCATTCCTGGAAGAAATAAGAATGTTTTTACTCACTTCCTCTCCTTTTGCCAGGTTACAATCCTGCCTCTCACTCAACTCACTCAATCTTAAGAGTGTTTGTGCAACATCAATTGATTGAGCATCAATTGATGTATTGACATTATCAGTTGAAGTGGTGTTTGGGATATCCATCGATTGATGCATACCCATCGATTGATCTTGAGTATCGATCGATGGCTTATCAGTCGATGGTTGAATATCAATTGATGAAGGAACATCAGTTGATGGAGTAGAAACAGTTGAATTAATTTGAGAAGTAATGTTTGAAATGATATGGGAAATAGAATCCTGAAAATTCTGAGAAGAAGATTCAGGAGAGAGTGTTGGCTTCTCCTTTAAAAACAAAGAAGGAGAATCTGAAAATGTTCGATAATCTATCAAAACATTTTCTGAAGAAGTTTGAGACGGGGAAAGAAGAATAGAAGAGATAGGAATTGAAAGAGAATGGGGCTGCATCTCATCATTTATATGAGATGCATCAAGCAGACTTTGAGAAGGCTCCACCACAGTTTCCTGTGATTTTGCAGTGTGTGATTCCCCAAGTGTAAAGGTGACTTTCTTTTCTCTTCTTTTGTATGGTGTTAGTGTTTTGGCCTTTGTGTCCCCAATTTGATTCTGTGCCCCTGGTTGTAGGCTATTTTCAATATTGTCATCCTTTTGAGAGAATGGCAATAGGGATGTGGTATTTTCCATGTTAACATCCACAGTCTTTTGGGAGACTATGGAGTGGCTTGGTTGAGGTTGCACACCCTCACTCTCCTTATCCTTATGGGTTCTTTGATGTTCCCCAGTTCCCTCACCACCTACATCCTCCTCTAATCTATCTACCATACTAGTTGATTTTCTTTTCTTGGTTTTTACAACAGCAGGCTTTTGAGAACCTGTTGAGGTTGGTTTCTTAGATTTGGATTTAGAGATTGGTTGTGTGGCTTGGGTAGGAGGGTTGGGGTCATTACTACCAACCTCCATAGTCACAGAAGGCAAAGAAGAGTTAGGTTGAGAAGTGTTTAGAGAAGAGATAAATACCTGAACAAAAGGGGGATAGATCAATTCCACCTTGCTGTGAAGATTGATCCTAACCAAGTCTTTAAAGACCCTTTTGTTTTGAGTCCAGCAATCCAAAATTTCTGTATTCCTGTCAATCTCAATATCCTTGACAAAGTGGTTAATAATAATCATAATAAATCTTGCATAATAAATATGATTAGATCTATTTATTTTATTCCCCAATTTGGCAGATATTTCATTGAGTAACAGGCTTCCTAAATTATGATATCTATCATATAAAATGCTATACTTGTTGCATACTTGTTGTTATTGCATCAAAATTACTAACCTTACCAGAAAAACACTTTATTAAAGCATCAAAGAAATATGACCTTTCTTTTCTTAGATTCTTTCTAACAATACTACCTAGACTAGCATCAGGAGCAAGGTAATTGATTTCCCTAAGCATGTTTCTAATATCTGTGTCAGTGGGTGCATTTGCAGTATTATTTGACGGAATATTTAAACACTCACCCAAGACCACAGTGGTTAGAATATACCTTTATCCTTTGCAATCAAAGGAGATGGAAGATAAATCATCTGCTACTTCTGCTGTTGTCCAGAATTCTTCAACTAGATTGCACACTATTTTTGGTGCTTCTGAGAGGGCCTTTGAAAATTTTGAATTCTTTAGAAATTCCATTAGAGGATGGAATTCTGTTGGGGCTTCCTCCACCATAGTGCAAGCAACGAAGTTGTTGAGCTCATAGTAGAATCCTGATTGAGAGACCTTCTTTGATGATGCCATAATCGAGTCTAAGGTTATAGAATTGAATTATCTGACAAACTTGTTAGTAATAAAGCAGAAACAACAATTAAACAGTAGTAAATTAGGGTTATTAGCAAAATGTAGATACAGAGAGAGAGAGTTCTAAGATTGAGAAAGAGAAGGAGATAGAGAAGTCGTTAGTAAAAAAATTGTAAGTAAGAATTAAAAGAAGTTTTAATCTCACTATTTATATTTACTGATTTCTCAATCAATTACTTACTCAAAATAGAACAAAATTGACCGTTGGAAGAGAATTTAAGAGTTAAAAGTTACCAATTTTGGCAATCGACTGATATACATACATGAGTGTATGTATTAATCAATTGATAAAATAAGTAATCAACAGCTAGAGTTTGTACAGATCGATTGATGACTTGGACTATTAAAATTCCAGGTCATCTATTGATAAATAGCTTATCCATCGACATGTACAATTATCCATCGATAGACAAATATATCATTGATTTATATATCTATCTGTCGATAGTTACCCCTATCCATCGATAAACAAATATATCATCAATTGATATATTTATCTGTCGACAGCTCCAATAATATCCATTGATATGTAAAATGTTTATCAGTTGATTATTGAAGAATCAATAATTTAACATAATCAATGGCTATCATCAATATTAATACATAACTTGTCAGACATTTAAAGGATTAAATATAATTAAGCATACCTAAATCACAGACCAATCTATTGAAGGTAGATTCATCTAGTGGTTTGGTAAAAATGTCTGCAAGTTGTCTTTCACTAGGGACAAAATGTAATTCAAATGTACCATTCATTACATGTTCCCTAATGAAGTGATACCTTACATCAATGTGCTTGGTTCTGGAATGTTGCACAGGATTTTCTGTTATAGCAATGGCACTTGTATTATCACAGAAAATAGGAATCTTGTTCAAGTTGAACCCATAGTCAAGTAGTTGATTCCTCATCCATAATATTTGTGCACAGCAACTTCTAGCTACAATGTATTCAGCCTCTGCAGTAGATGTAGACACTGAATTCTGCTTCTTGCTAAACCATAAAACAAGCTTATTTCCTAGAAATTGACAGGAGCCTGTTGTGCTTTTTCTGTCAATTCTGCAACCTGCATAATCTGCATCTGAATAACCAATTAGATCAAATCCAGAATCTCTAGGATACCAAATTCCAAGATTTGGAGTTCCTTTGAGATATCTGAATATTCTTTTTATTGCAATCAAATGAGATTCTCTAGGATCAGCTTGAAACCTAGCACACAGACATGTAGCAAACATTATGTCCGGCCTACTTGCAGTTAAATAAAGTAATGGGCCAACCATACCTCTATAACTTGAAATGTCCACTATAGCTTCCTTAGTGTTCAATTCAAGTTTAGTTGCAGTGGCCATGGGAGTTTTAGCAGAAGAACATTCACTTAAATCAAATCTCTTTAATAAATCAGAAATATATTTGGTTTGATTTATGAAAATACCATTTTTGACTTGCTTGACTTGCAAACCAAGAAAATAGGTAAGTTCTCTCATTAAGCTCATTTCATATTTACTCTGCATCAACTTAGCAAACTTTTGACAAAGTTTTTCATTGGTTGAGCCAAAGATAATGTCATCTACATAGATTTGAACAAGAATCATAGAGCCATTTACATTTCTATGAAAGAGAGTTTTATCAACAGTACCTCTTGTGAAGTGATTCTCAATCAAAAATTTAGATAATGTGTCATACCAGGCTCTAGGTGCTTGCTTCAATCCATAAAGTGCCATGAGAAGATAGTATACAAATCCAGGATGAACAGGATCAATAAAACCAGGAGGTTGTTCTACATATACTTCTTCTTCTAGTTCTCCATTGAGAAAAGCACTTTTCACATCCATCTGATACACCTTGAAATTAGCATGAGCAGCATATGCTAGAAAGATTCTGATTGCTTCCAATCTTGCAACTGGTGCAAAAGTTTCATCAAAATCTATGCCTTCTTCTTGTGAATAGCCCTTTGCCACTAATCTTGCTTTATTTCTTGTCACTGTACCAGATTCATCCATTTTGTTTCTGAACACCCATTTTGTACCAATGATAGACTTGTTCTTTGGTTTGGGCACCAGCTTCCATACCTTGTTTCTTTCAAATTGATTCAACTCTTCTTGCATAGCAATTATCCAATCAGGATCATTCAAGGCTTCTTCAATCCTTTTTTGTTCTTCTTGAGACAGGAAGCTACTATACAAGCATTCATTTTGAGTTGCACTTCTAGTTTTGACACCATCATTTGCATCTCCAATTATTAATTCAAAGGGATGGCTTTTTGTCCATTTCCTTTGTGATGGTAAATTTGTCCTTGAAGATGATGCTTCATGATCATTGGAAGTGTTATGATCATTGTGATGTGATTGACTATTTGAGAACCCTCCCCCTGAGATGGACACTCTACTTGAAGATTGTTGAGCAGAGTTGATATCCATCGAATGATTATCAATTGATGTATTATCAGTTGATTGATGATTGTCAACTGATAAGTTATCTGTTGATGCATTGACATCAATTGATGGGAGGATTCTAGGAACTTGTATACTTGTAATTTCCTCATCATCATCACTATCTTCAATATTACTTGAGGATTCATTTTCAAAATGCAATAGATCATGAAATCCTTCATCAAACAACCCTTGAATTTTCTTGTCATCAAAGACTGCATGCATAGATTCCATAACAATGTGTAATCTAAGATTGTAGACTCTGTATGCTTTGGTTGTTATTCCATATCCAACAAATATAGCTTCATCAGCTTTGGCTTCAAATTTTCCTAGATTTTCACCTTGATTTCTCAGTACAAAGCATTTGCAGCCAAAGACATGAAGAAAGTTAACTGTTGGCTTCTTGTCTTTCTTCATCAATTGATATGGTGTTTTGCCTTGAAGTTTATTGACCATGGAAATATTTTGAGTGTAACAAGCAGTATTAATTGCTTCTTCCCAGAAGTATGTAGGAAGGTTTGCTTCTTCTAACATAGTTCTAGCAGCTTCAATTAAGGTCCTATTTTTCCTTTCAACTACTCCATTTTGCTATGGAGTTCTTGGAGCAGAGAAATGATGAGTGATACCTTTTTCTTCACAGAATTCTCTCATGGTTGAATTCTTGAATTCAGTACCATTATCACTTCTAAATTTCTTGACCTTCCATTCAGTGATATTGTCAACATTCTTCACATGATTGATAATCAATTTGCTTGCTTCATCCTTAGAATGTAAGAAATATACCCATGAAAATCTTGTGAAGTCATCCACAATTACTAAGGAATATTTCTTTTTGGCAATTGACATGATGTTGACTGGTCCAAATAAATCCATGTGCAATAATTCCAGAGGTTTATCAATTGATGATTCAGACTTTGACTTGAATGATGCTTTTCTTTATTTTCCCTTTTGACAGGCATCACACAGTCCATCCTTGGTGAACTCCATCTGTGGAATGCCCCTAACCAGATTCTTTCTAACCAATAAATTCATGGCTTTGAAATTCAAATGGGCTAGTTTCTTGTGCCAAATCCAACTTTCATCTGTATTGGCTTTGCTAAGTAGACAAGTCATTGAATTTGCCTTAACAGAGAGAAAATCAGCCACATAGACATTTCCTTTTCTTTCTCCAGTTAAGAGAATTTCACCAGATTCTTTGTTGGCTATGATGCATGATTCAGTTGTAAACCACATACCATTACCATTATCACACAGTTGACTAATACTGAGCAAATTGTGCTTCAATCCATCAACTAGTGCTACAGATTCAATGATAACATTTTCTTTTACAATTGAGCCATATCCCAGAGTAAAACCTTTGCTGTTATCTCCAAAAGTAACTCCTGGGCCAGCCTTTTCCACAAACTTTGTGAGCAGGGACAAATCTCCAGTCATGTGCCTTGAACATCCACTATCCAAATACCAGAGATTTTTCTTCCTGTTTCCCTGCACACACATAAAACAATCAAGTTGCTTTTGGTACCCAAGTTGCCTTGGGTCCTCTTTTATTAGTTGCAGCCTGAGTCCCTGTTGTCAACTTAGGTTCCTTTTGTTTTGGTGGGTTTAAATCCACTTTAACTTTGGGAGTTGACTTTTGGGGCTTTGACACCTTGGAACTCATGGCAGAATTTCCATGAATTTCATCATTTACATTAGGCATGTTCCATGGCATACCAGGCATGTTCATATTAGGATATGCAAAGAAGGGATTAGACATGTATGAAACTTGTGTATAAGGCATATGAACATTAGATGCAACCAAATTAGAAGACATGGCATTCATGAGCATAGGATTGGTAAACATGGCATTTGCAGTCATGGCATGTATATTTAAATCATTTGCAGATATAGACTTCTTTTCATTCTTGCATTGCATGGACAAATGATTTACACTACCACATTTAGCACATACCTTTCTAGGTGCATACATATCAGGAGTGTAGTTATTGTGCTTATTTATGCCTACTTTACCATTCCTATTCTTTTTCTTTTTGTCAGACTTAGATAGAGTAATTTCCACAGGTGCTATCTTTTCTAATTTTTCTTTTAATTGTTTCTTGGATAAGCTACCTATGTTGATCTTCTCAGTCTCAGTCTCAACTTGATTCTTGGTTTCCTTAACAAACTTAATAGGAGTGCTAAATTTGTTCTTCTTATTAGTCATTGATGATTTACTTGTCGATGGATGCTTATCAATTGATTCAGCATCAATCGATTGATAATCCTTATCAGTTGATGAAGGATTAGCAGTCGATTGATCTTTATCCATTGAAGTATCAGCTAATGGCTTGCCTATTGATTTGGGGAGTTCTCCTAGAGTATCTACACCCTGAACATCAATAATTTGTTTGGCAGTTTTAGCAGACCTATTCCATTTGCTAATGGTTTCAATTTCTTCAGCTAATTGTTCTTTCAACAATTCTTCTCTTTTCAAACTGTTTACTAGTTCATTTCTAGCATCCTTTCTTTCTTGCTTAAATCTATCTAAACAAACAAGTTCATTTTCAAGAAAAATATTCCTCTCAGTTAAGGCATCAATGATGTTCTTTAACTTGAGATTCTCTTTGTTTAGAGATTTTAGAGTGACATGCAAATTGTACAGTTCATTAGACATTTCATTAATAGTACTATTGCATTCCTCAGATGTAAGCTCAGAAAAGTTGGTAGCTAGTACCTGATTAGATGCTGAACTAGCTTCTTCATCTTCATGGTTGGCCATTAAGGCTAGATTGATATATTCTTCAGAATCACTATCTTCAGCAGCCCAGTCCTTCTCCTTAGTGACAAAAGCCTTTTCTTTCTGTTTTAAAAGGTCAAAGTATTTCTTCTTATAGTCAATACCCTCATATGACTTTGCCTTTTCTTGTTTTGGCTTCCTGCACTCATTTGAGAAATGACCAGCCAATCCACAGTTAAAACATTTGAATTTAGATCTATCAACCAAATTTTTATTTTGATTGTTGCTTCTAAACTGGGATCCAGGCCTTTGAGCATATGGATTCTTCTTGAATTTTAGCTTTGAAAATTTCCTTGATAGAAATGCAAGGTGCTCATCAATCTCATCCAAATCATCCTGAGAGCATGTTTCATCTTCTTCACACTTGCTCTTTCCTTTTCTCTTGAATGATTCTTCAACAGCATCACCAGCCATCATGACAGACTCTTCTTCATAGCCATTTTCTTTGTTCTCTTCATTTCCCTTGACTACCAAAGCCACAGTTTTCTCTTTTCTTTGATTCTTCTCAATCTCTTCATCTTGTTGGATTTCCAACTCATATGTCTTGAGAATACCATAAAGTTTCTCTAGTGTAAAATCCTTGAAGTCCTGAGATTGTCTAATGGAAACAGTCATTGGTTTCCATTCTTTTGGAAGAGATCTAAGAAATTTTAGATTTGTATCCTCAGTTGCATAAACCCTACCATATAGCTTCAGTCCATTTAACAACTTCTGAAATCTGCTATAGGTTTCATTGATAGATTCTCCACTCTTGAAATGAAATGATTCATATTTTTGAATCAAGAGTTGCATCTTGTTTTTCCTTACTTGTTCAGTTCCTTCACACAGAGTTTGAAGTGTATCCCATACTTCTTTTGATGAAGTACAGTTTATAACATTGTCAAACATATCTTTATCTAGGCCATTAAACAGAATGTTCATAACCTTCTTGTCTTTGAGTACTTCTTTTTCATCCTCTTCTGTGAACTCAGAAATGAGTTTTGGAACTTGTCTGTCAACTGTAGGAGTTCCATCAGGGTTTACACCTGTGACTAGCTTCATGGGAACATGAGGACCTTTCTCTATGCAGTGAACATAGGAAGGGTCAAGAGAAAGAAGATGCAGATGCATTTTTACCTTCCATGGAAAATATTCATCTTTCTCTAAAACTGGAATCTTCACACCTGAATCTTTCTGGCCCATTTTGACTGTTCTTGATCTTTAAACTTTCTTTATGTTGAAAGCCTGCTCTGATACCAATTGTTATTCCTTAGAACAATGTCAATATTTGTAGAAGGGGGGGGTTGAATACAAATATTAAAACTTTTTCCTTGTTCTAATATTTGTTCTTGATGTTTGAAAGAATAAGAGAATAAGTTCGAACAAATTAGTGCTGAAAATGATACTGAACAAAGAGATTTAAAATTATTGATGGATTGGTTTTTCCATCAATGTATATTTTTGCTCAATGCTCCTAGGTTAGAAGAAACCTAGCTTCGTTTTTACAAGATTAGAAAACAAATCAACTGTTCTTATAAATGTGCTCTCAAGTTTGAACAGTTGATTGTAAAATAATGTCTAACTTGTATGTTTTCTAATAATGCTACTACACTTGTTTATATATCACAAGTGTACTTTTACAATACCTATTCTAGGATTGTTTCTTCCTGCCTTCCTTTTACCTTTTTCTATTTTACAAAAAGGTTTGAAAGACAACTTCTGATTGAGTCTTCACAGTCACTCTAGACTGTCTTCCATAAGAGTGCTTTTGTTCTCTGGATCTTCAACAAATATTCTTTCTGTGTTGTCACACTCAATTGATAATTTGTTGTTAAGCATATCAATTGATCCATTCTTTAATCCATCAACTGATGTACTTCTTCGATTGATCTTTATATCCATCGATTGATAAAAGATGGCTTATCGATTGATAGATGTTATCAATCGATATATCAGTCGATGGGTCTTCACATCAGTTGATGGTCTTCAATGCTTGGCTTGGCTTCTTCGATTGATCCTTCATCCATCGATGCTTCAATATCAATTGATCATCCTTCACTTGTGCAATTTCCTGTCTTCACATATTTACAATTTAACAGTTTAATTTACACATCAATTGATGATCTATATCAATCGACTCTAACATCAATTGATGAACAAAATATCAATTGATTTACACCTTATCGATTGAAATAGACTAAGTACACCTATGCTACAATCCAAATTATCAGTTGATTCATATAAACACTTCAACTGATAAATGGTTTCCTGATCAATTGATATTTATAACTTTCATATCAATTGATCAGTTACAACAAATAAAATTTCTATGATTCTAAGATTAATGTTATCATCAAATCACATGTAGATTCCTAACAGTCAAACAACAAAAACATAATCAGTTGTTATCTTTACGTTGAGACTTGGGAAAACTATTTCAAAATTTTGTAATTCTTAGTTAGCTAATTACAAGGGCTTAAACGTGGATATGTTCTATATCAACATATGCGTAAATCACAATACATAAATATATTATACTAATTTAATATGTTCGAATGACTAAGAACAAAGGGGATAATAGGTTTTCTTGTGCATATTCTTCTGAATTCCACTTTCATATATAACCTACTATAAACTAATGATGAAATTTTGGTACTAGTCATTTTAAACTTTTACAAGATCAAGGTTCAAGTGATAATGTATGTAATTGATTGAGTCCGATAGGTGTTAATGGAAACTTCATGGTGCGATGACATTTAATTTTATGAAATTACTTAGACAATAAACATTATTATTTATAGGTTAAAAAATTTTAGAAAACAAAAGGACCCTTAGTAGTTCGATGTACACATAGAGATTTTCTCCCGAGAATTTATGGTACTCGAAACTCTAATGATGCCTTTGGATGTGCTATGTTAGAGTATTTCTATCATTAAAGTGTACTTAAATTGTTTTAAGATGCTAACAATTGGTAATATGGGTTGTGCAATTGACAAGCAAAATTGGTTTAATTACTTAATTAATTAGGGTCAAGGCAACTTTCCTGTTTTTATACTTTCCTACTCTTATACTTTATTCGCAAGTATACTATTCTTGAGATCATTCACTCATGGTATTGCAATATTTTAGTTGAGTTTTAAATAAGAATAATGAAACTCATAAGCAGTGAGCTGGAGTTTGACACCGACCCATACATATGGATATCTGATCTTAATTGTGCAACAATTGGTGTTTTATAATAAGTGAGCCAAATTTTAATTTTTTCAAAAATTTTAGAGCTTGTTCTTTTCTTAACACAAATTAGAATTAAACATCTCATTAGTAATTAAATTTTGAAAGTTAATTACATCTTCTTTATAAAGTCCCAATTATAAATTTTTCGAAATCTGGGACTTCACAATACTAGTACTTGCATACACTATAGATCAACTCCATATTATCTTGCATTTTCAGCCTTGTGGATTTTGAAGTATTATGGGAGATCTGGTGGACTTTGAGACACCGTGGGGAGGTTTTTTGGATTCTCAACATCCATAAAACTAGAAACTTGTGAATTAAGCATCTTCAACTACAAAAGAAAATCAAACAATTATTTTAAAAAGATATATCAAGAAAAATCAACCAGCTAGCATAATATTTGTAAGTGAGATTATTATACTCAGAAACATTAATGAGCTTATAATTAGAATGGCAAATCATGAAGTTAGAAAGAATTAAGTTAATCATACCTCCTCTTTGAGATAAATATTTTCCAATATGGTGTTCAAACAGCCCATGCAGATGTTTTCCCTCAGAGCTATCCTGTATAGTTCATTTTCAGCTCGGAGCACATTGTTCTCAGATTCCAGAACATCGTTTTCCTGGCGTTCAGGGCTCTACAAATATTTGAGAGGTAAATTTATGTAACTTACAATATAATTAATATGCCTCGTAAGAGAGGTTGAGGTTAGAGGGGGAAAGTACCAAAAGTAAGCATGAAGCAACACCGCGGATTATAGTTAAGATATATAGCAAAAGTACGTAGGCAACATTCTAAATATTTTAAAAGAATGTACATTAAAAAAATAGATAATTAAATAATTAAACAATTAGATACCTCTATTTGAGTTTGGTCGTTCTCAAACATGAATGTGACCTGAGCAGGGTTCACCGTTGGATTGACTTGGTGCTGAGAGGATGCGCCAGCAACATTAGCAGTACCAGAAGCACCAGCACTGACAGCACCCGCAGCCCGTCCTGTTTTTGAGTTGTTCTGCTCCATTTCAATCTGCGCATACCAGAACAACATTACGCTAATACATTAGTTACGGTATAGAGATGTGTAATATATTAATTATATTAAGTATATTATAAAAGATGTACACTAATAATATTAAATTATAATTTCTTTTCTATAGATATATTTACTAATATCTATAAGAAAATGTTTGTATTAATTAAAATATATTTTTTAATTATTTAAAATTTATGTTTATTTGATAATCTAATAATTATATATATATATACACACTAATTTAATGAAAAAACATTTGAATGAAACACATTATTTTCTTTAAAAACTAATTTTACAAAATTTAATGAAAAATTCAAACATATATATATATATATATATATATATTTATATATATATATCTGTGTGTGTATATGGTATGGAATTAATAACCAAATAAAACAAATTAGCCACATCAAAAAAATGTTGAAATTATATAAAACTACAAGAGATTTAATTTTGGTAAGCAGGGCTTCATTCCATTTGTCGGCAGCTTTATTTATCAAATAAAAATATTTTTATAAACATAAAAAACTGAGAAAAAACTATAAGCTATGGGTATTTTTAATTTCAAAATCAAATTCAAATATGGAGAAATCAAAAAGACGTATATCTCTTTCACCTTATATCAAATAAAAATACTAATTAGTAAATAAAAAATTTATTCAACTTACACAAACAAGAAGAAATTTAAGAACAAGTTAAAGAGATTGTGTGAAAATGTAATTAAATATCAAATGAGAGAAAAATCGGGTAAGGGAGGTTGTGCTTGAGTGCTCCTATTTATAGGAGATTTATAAGAGGGCGAGTTTGAATAGAGAGGGAATGGTTATCTCTAAACACTACAAGAAAAACCGGCTAAATGTGACCGAATATTTTCGACCGACTTAAATTCGACCGATTTTGGTCGAATTTGAGACCAATTTTAGTCAAACAATTCCCCGAATTAAATTCTACCAGATCCGGTCACTTTTAAGATCGGTCGAATTTAGCCGATCGAATTTAATTAAATTCGACCGCTAATTTTTGTTGGTCGAATTTTTGTCATGCCAAAAAAAAGAGGGAAAATTCCCGCCCATTTTATCAAATTCTTGAAATATAAATGTGACTAAATTCGGTCGAATTTATAAAAGCGACCTACAACGGTCGAATTTAATTCTAGATAGAAAGGGAGGGAAAATTCCCGCCCATTTTATCAAATTGTTGAAACATAAATGTGACCGAATCCGGTCGAATTTATAATAGCGACCGAAAACAATCACATTTATAAATGTGACCAACAACAATCACATTTATAAATGTGCCCGAATCTAGTCGAATTTAGCTAAATACGACCGAACACGGTCGAATTTAGTGCCAGGTCAGTGATCCACGTGAAAGGTATCCAATGGTCCAGATTTGACCAACTAAACACAAATCCAAATCTCACTTATATATATACATATACACACATTTTAAATCACTACTCTTCTTCTTCTTGTTCTTCTTCTTACTCATCATCTCATCTCTCTTTCCCCCAAAATACAAGTATTTGTATATCATATATTTATATAAACATACACAAATTACATATATATATAATCTCTTTATTACAAAATAATGGTACACACAAGAATAACACCAAGAAAATCAACTCGGGGAATAGTCATTCCGGTTATAAAGCCAAATCGGATAACGAAAGCAAATCCGACATCAAAAGCAATTCCGGCGAATGAAGAAATTCCGGCGACCCAAAAAATTCCGGCAATCGAGAAAAATTTGACAAATGTTTGCCTCCAAGTAGATGAGAAAGTGATAGTAGTATTATGAAATCCCACCAAAATATTTGAGTTGAATTTTTATGACTCAAAGTATTTGTAACAAAAATATTATTGATAAATATGAAATTATTTATGTTCTTCAATTGATTATATTACATAAATTATATGATATTAATGTTGATAATAACATAAACCTAATGAATATATTAATCAATGTAGCAAAATAATATATATGGGGCATATATTACTGCAAATAAAAGTAGCAGAAAGCTGCTGCTGGGTTTTTAAATATGGCGCATTAAATTCGACCGGAGTCAGTCACATTTATATATTCGACCGGAATCGGTCACATTTATAAATTCGACCGAATTTGGTAATTTTTATCAATTCGACCGAATTTAGGCGCCAAATTTTAAAAAATTCAAAATTTGAAATTTCAAAATTTTGGTCGAATTTAATCGGTCGAATTTAACCGTTCGAATCTACCCGGTTGAATTTAGCTAAATTCGACCGATTTTACTAAAAGTGACTCCTCTAAAAGCGACTAGACAGTTTCGGTCGAATTTAGTTAAATTCGACCGAATCTAGTCTAATTTAGCTAAATACGACCGCACTACTCTAGTAGAATTTAGCCATTTTTCTTGTAGTGAAAGTAAGTGGATATGTTATCTCATATTTCAAATAAAGAGGATATTGTACAATATTATGCTTAAAGATAATATTTTTGTAAAAAGTAAGACATTGAATCTTAAATTGATTTGTAACGGTTGGGCGGAACATATAGCTTTGATCACAGTTAGCCCATGAGAATTTTGAGGCCCAATTATATTGATAAGTGGGCTTCACACAAGTTCATATCTAATAGACCTACAAGGAGAATGAGGTCCACAAATTGTGAGAATGAGAGGAAGGTGGCGATGCCTTGACATAAACTATATATACTCTAGAGATGTATTACAATGATTAACAACGTTTAGGTCAACCAAATGTTACCTATTGAGGTCTACATGTCTTGACCTGAAGAGATGGAATTGAGATAGCTATATATCAATATTACAAGTTGCTATAGCATGCCAATCCAAATGGAAGAATGGAATGCCTTACCGGAGGTTCCTAGTGGTTGACAGGTTCATGTTGGCAAAAGAAAACCACAGCTGGTTCCAGGTCCACTAATAGGGTAGGAGGAGGTGTAGTTTGACAAGTACTCAACTCCTATAACTTTGGAGCATGTTTTATCACATCAGAGATTGTCCACAAATATGCTTCAATCCTACAAAAACAAGATAATTATCACTTATATATATCTAATATATATACAAATATATAATTATCATTTCTTTTATGAAATAAGAGGTCTACGTGTGTTATATCAAATGTTTTAAACCTCAAATACAATTAGATAGTGTTTTGATAATAATCAAACACTCCAAAATGTGGTTGATTTAGATCATCTAAGAGCCCAAAACTTGGTAACTAGCTACATCAACTTGACAGCTAAGTGGGAATACACATGGAAAGACTAGATAAAGTAAATAAAGCAAAGATGGATCTCAGTAACCAACCTACAGAACCCAAGCGTTGTCAATATTATACACAATATCCTCTAGCCCTTTGAATTAACTAATCTTGTGGTAACTTAAAATTGATAACGTTTGTGTATCATAAATACTATATTTTTATTCAGTTTTAAGTTTAGAGCTTTGTTGTGTTGACAACAGTTGTTCTAAATAAGAAAACTATTATGTGTAAAAATTAAAATAAAGATTGCATTGTATCTTATATATTGAGACAAATGTTCTTTTAGAAATATTTATTGTGCAAATTAACAAATACAAGCATTTGAAAGAAAGAAACCACTGTCTAACTAAAAGAAACACAACAAAAAATATAATAAAAACCCTCGTATCCTTGTCATGTAGACAACATTTTCTATTCATAAACTATTGTGTGTTAGAGTTGTAACAACACTTTAAAACAAAGCAAAGATTTATCTGTAGGAACTACAACAACCATTCCTTCAATAAGAAACTGTTGTGTGAAAGGCTCTCATGAGTTACATTTTTTTCTAAAAACACTTGTGATTCACCTATGCAACAATGATATTCATTTATAAAACTATTGTGTAACTTTTGATAAAACAACTCTTGCTATTTAGAGAACCATTGTCTTAACCCTTGAACAACAACATATGTTAATTTTAGAATACTTGACTGACTTCATTTCACACAAGTGTTTTTAAGCATAGCATTATTGTTTCTAGGTGTTATACAACGGTTTCTAGAACATGGAGCGTTGTCTTTCTATCTTTTGGATAACAGTTAGTGTACCGTTGTCTGAGCTGCATATCAGCAGTGCCTCAATACTCAACGGGCAAACAGGGTGTCAGACAACCGGTAAAAGCCGTTGTCTATTTCAGTTTTCCTTGTAATGCCAATTACTTAGAAAAGTAAGAAATATACAATTATTTCTCGATCATCTTGTTAAATGACTTACCGAAATACGTGATACCCATGTCTCACCTTGTCACTCTTCAATACGAGGATCTATCTCCCATGTACATTGATATGGATCTAGTATTCCATGAACGGAGACAGAACTTTGACATAGACCGTCATTTCATTCGCCATAAGGTTTTCAAGGGGTTAGTTCAACTCACTTATCTCTCTACTAATTCCTAACTTGTACATGCCTTGAATAAAATACTACCCTCACTCCTATTTCTCCCAAACTCAATTCAAAGCTAGAAATGGTTTAGCCTCTATTATGGGTAACTAGAGGGGGCTTGTTGAGAATAACAACCATAAATGACTAAAATTTTAGATATGGGTATTTATTTATCAACTTGTTTAACCTAGACTTTCGAATTTTGTTAAGGGGTATTTATTTATCACTTTATTTATCATAGGTTTTTGATAAAATAATCTCAAATTCTCATCTTTTCATTCAATTTTAAAGGCATAAGCATCAATTCTTTTACAAGATCACAATTGTTTATAAAGGTAATACCTAATCAATAATAAAGGAAACTAATATAATCATGCAACTCTCCATAATAATAATAAATGTAACTCTCTCATATTTTCCTATAATAATATAGGCTCTACTTTTACTATTGTTGGTTTGAGACAGTCTCTTCCCCAAATCCATCATCATTGTGTTTTTTTGAAATCGACCCATAAACCCTTGTCGCCTTTTATATCCACCACCTCTCCTAAATTTCTCTTTTTTTTTCACATCCCCAAACTCTTGGAGGATTTTTGTTTCTTGCACCCACGCACTTTCGTACATCTCACACCTACAAACTCTAGTAGGATATTTTTTCCCCCACACCTAATAACCTAGCTCTGATAACATAATAAAATAATCATTAATTCTCCTCTTTTCATGCAATTTTGAAGGCATAAGCATCAATTCTTTTACATAATCACAATTGTTTATATAGTTAATACCTAATAAATAATAAAGGAAACTAATATAATCAAGGAACTCTCGATAATAATAAATGTATGTCTCTCATATTTTTCTATAATAATATAATCTCTACTTTTACTATTGTTGGTTTGAGATAGTCTATTCCACAAATCCATCATCATTGTGTTTTTTTTGAAATCGACTCACAAACTCTTGTAGGCTCTTGTTATATCCACGACCTCTCGTGAATATCTCTTTTTTTCACATCCCCCAAACTCTTGTAGGCTTTTGTTATATCCACGACCTCTCGTTAATATCTCTTTTTTTCACATCCTCTAAACTCTTCGAGCATTTTTGTTTCTCACACCCATGAACTCTCGTAGATCTCACACTTACAAACTCTTGTAGGATATTTTTTTCCTCACACCTAATAACCTGGCTCTGATACCATGATAAAATAATCTCAAATTCTCATCTTTTCATGTAATTTCGAAAGCATAAGCCTCAATTCTTTTAGAAGATCACAATTTTTTATATAGTTAATACCTAATCAATAATAAAGGAGTTAAATAATATAATCCTGGTAAGCCCGCTTGCTAACACCTTGAGGTTTTAGGAGTACTGGTAAATTAATATGGTATTAGAGCTCTGATTGTAGAAGGTCTCCAGTTCGAGCCCTTCCTACCCAATAATATTATCATTTATTAAAAATATTGATGTTGTACTATTGTGGTCCCAATTGAAACCACCCAGTGATCAACTTAATATTGGAGAATAATTTAATTGCTGACTAAAAAGTATCGGTCTCCCATTTTGTGTAAAAGTGGTGAAAAATAAGAATACTAGATTCTTGTTAACCTTAACTAAGTGGTGTCACATGTTAAAGAAAATGATTTATTAATATTGAATGAATATATTTTAATTTTAATTTTATTTATGTTAAATTTATTTATACAATTCTTTTACAGTTTTATAAGTTTGCCGACCTTTAAATCCTTTTTAGCAAAAATCTAGATGGCTGTAAAAATAATATATTTACTGATATATAACCGCTCCAAATATTAATTAAAGACATTTTAACAATTGTAAGTGTCAATGTTGCAATATTGGCATCACATATAATTACCTAAAGGAAGGACGTTGTATAGCTAATACCTAATTAATTAAAGACTCTTTGAAGGCATATGCATCAATTCTTTTACAAGATCATAATTGTTTGTATAGCTAATACCAAATCAATAATAAAGGAAACTAATATAATCAAGGAACTCTCCATAATAATAATAAATGTAACTCTCCCATATTTTCCTATAATAATATAATCTCTACTTTTACTGTTGTTGGTTTGAGACAGTCTATTCCACCGATCCATCATCATTGTATTTTTTTTTAAATCGACCCACAAACTGTTGTTGGCTCTTGTTATATCTAGGACCTCTCGTGAATATCTCTTTTTTTCACATCCCCCAAACTCTTGGAGGATGTTGTCGTGATACTACAAGTGTAATATCTCATATTTGTCTTTTAATAATTATCTCTCGATACAAATTTTTACTATTATTCTTCGTCTTTTTAGTATAATTCATAGGATTTTCCAAACACCACTCGCGTATCATGGAAATTTGTAATAAATTTATCATAAGTCAAAATTCGTTGATTTTGTAATTTTCACAAAGATCTTTAATTTCCTTCTCTGAAATTATTAAAACTATTTATTATATCCACTTTATTCAAAAATATTAATTAATTTGTTTCTTAAAACTGTTGATATCAAAAATAGAATATAGAAATGACTTTTTAGAAATTCTCACTTTTACTTGTGGATCAATTATAGAATTTGATCAAATAGAATTATTTTAAGCACATTGGAGTAGATACCTTATTGAATGGGGATTTTCTTTGTCTTAACGAGGGAGGTAAACAAGCTCTCATCCAACAATCTAATCTAATTATAGAAGTTGTAAGGAAGGATGTAAACAAGCCGCCATCCAACCAACCATCGAATTATAGATTAGGGTTTTTGAATATATGACTTGTAGAATGTAGTGTTCTGAATTATTCTACTACACTTAGTATGCTTGATTTTTTGGAAGCCGTGTTTGAGGAGTTGTGTTACTTTTGTAACAGTTGCCTTGGTTATATCCATGAGTGGACATCTATCAATTAACACTTGAAATAACGCATTCAAGAGAGTTCCACGGGAGCCTTCTATGAGCAAAGAAGGTACATGATGAAATATTGTGAATCCTGATGGCATGGCAGCCCATCAAAAAATAGTCTATGGCAGACCTGAAATTTAAAAATGTTTATTATATTAAATATTAAGTAATATTTCATATAATAAAGAAAATGCTAATAAAAGTTTGTTAATATACATGATATTTAATAGTAAAAATATAATATAAATAAGTTTTACGAAAAAATGTATATTACAAATAAATGAGATAAGTTATATTTTTTTATCATTAGACTCACGAAAGTTGGCACCTAGTTTATGGGATGCCAACTTTGGCATCCCAAATTGGCATCTCGTGCCTCGTTATTTGGCATTCCAATAACTCCAATAAAGTGCTACAGGAGAGTTAGGTATACCTTTTTCCACCTGATTTTTGCACCGGTCTTGCAATCCCTTATTCGAGTTCTCACTACAAGGTAACAGTTAAAACCGACCGCACAAAACCGACCGACAAAAAAGCGGGAGGTTAAAACCGACTGACAAGTAATCGGCCAGTCATGTAGTTTGCAAAGAAAAAGAAACGACGTAGATCTGATGAGGTGGCAGATATTAAAACCGACTGGCGTTGGACAGTCAGTTTTAACTCTGACATGGGAACAATAAAATTGACTGTTATGATTCAGTCAGTTTTAAGGCGTACTGAAAATATTATAAAAATAATTTAAATTAAATCTTGTGTACTGTTATCCATAAAACGACGCCTTTTTGTTTTAAAAGAAATAACCTACCGTCAGTCGATTTTAATATTTACTGTTTATATTACAAGCTAGTACTAAGCTTTTATTTTTTTACAAAAATAATGTTATATTTTTTTAAAAGAGAGTAAGGTTAGAGAAAAACACAAAGAAGAAGAACAACACAAAGAAGAAAATCAAAGGAGTTAGAATAGAAAGAATATATAATGTAAGATTTCCTCACTTTTAATTTTTATTTTATAGTATACTTATGTATATTATGTTCAAAATTCTATATAAATGCATGTGTATTTATAATTATTATTTGATCTTTTAATGCTTTGTTAGCATTCTAAATTATTGTTTATAATATAAATTTATGTATATGGCAAACAATGATCAAAGTTGGATGCGTAAATGATTACAAAATGATAAAATTTCCCTAACTCCAGAATATAAATATGGTGTAGAATATTTTTTAGATTTTACAAGTAAAAATGGAATGAAGGGCATGTCCTTGCAAAAGTTGTAAAAATTTGAATTGTTTGCCAATTGATGAAATATGGTGAGGGTTATACGGTTTGGACTTCGCACGGTGAAGTTATTCGAAGGAAAGAGAATCGACAATCACATTCTCATCATCATAGGGAAATATTGACACTCAGTTTTGAGTCTTTCCGTTATAGTGTCTCTAAAATATTTTAAATTCTTCACATGATATGATATAAATGCTAAAT
This sequence comes from Oenanthe sinensis, assembly GCA_028671895.1. Taxonomy (NCBI): domain Eukaryota; kingdom Viridiplantae; phylum Streptophyta; class Magnoliopsida; order Apiales; family Apiaceae; genus Oenanthe; species Oenanthe sinensis. Next base: position 44,547,518 of record CM053803.1, read on the forward strand.
ATAGGAAAACAAATTTGGAGTTTTAAATTGGCTAAGAAGAGTTTCAGAAAATATAGATAACAATGATCCTAATCGTCTGAAACCCCGTTTAGCTACTCTTGTCGTGACTGGTTCCTGGTAGTCGAGACACGAATCATAGTCGTCCAAAACCACATATGGACATTCTTATCGTCAGGACTTGAATCCTAGTCATCCAAAATCTTATTTGGACATTCTAGTCTTGGTTTGGCTCTTTATATAGATGAAGTTAGATTAAGCTTAGGAATGTTAGTGGGCAAGCCAGGGGATTTGGTGTCTTAATGTTAGGAATTATGAGTGTTGATGATAACAAAGCTCTTTGAATTACAATATAGAATCCATGTTAAGTTTTACTAGTCAATGGATATAAGACTTATAAATATCTATTGACTAGGAAACCATTTATCATGTGAAAATTATTCATCAACTGATAAAATGGTGTGTAGTAGTTGATTCATGTTTCTATTTTATCAATTGATCGTAATATATCGACGGATACCATAATCTAGTCAACTGATATCTATTTGGCTTCAATTGATAGCTCTTCCACTAATGAGAAGAATGACTGATAAATTGTAAATATTCTAAGTCAGAATTCTTTCAAATGAAGTGTTCAACAAATATTGGAATCTATGGATAAAGACACTTTTAGATAAAGGTCAACAAAGGCAAAATCAATGGATCCCCATCAACGGATGAAAGCAATCAATGAATAAGGAGTCGATGGATAAAATAATTATCCATTGATACATCAATTGATCAATGGATAACCTATCCATCGATGGATAAGCAAAGGAGGATCAAATGATAAGCTTTACAGCAATTATCAGTTGATCAAGGTTTCCCAAACTAGTTAAAGACAAAAGGAATGGGATCTTTGCATAAACTAAATCAATGGAAGACAGTCATGTCAAGATTACAAAGAATTTCAAGGAAACACATTCTTCAAGGAAAAAATTAAGACAATTTTTTTTCAGAACAAGGCAAATGCCAAGGAAAGTGTGAAAAGAAGCTATAATCTATTTTAGTAAATGCATTGTAGTATATAATTTCAATTTGTATTTTTATCTCTCAATAGAAATATAGATGTAGGTAGTGAAATATTATATATAGTTTAGTAGTTTATTGTAACAAGTAGAGTGAGAGAAAACAAGAACAAGAAAAGCTTAGAAAAATTAAAAACAATTGGATTGCTTTTCCTTGTTCACATTTTCATACTTGTAAGCAGCTTCGTTATTTTTACCAAGGTTAATTGGAAGGAAAACATTCACTAGTGGAAAACCAATCCATTAGTAATTTTTAATTGCCCTGTTTTGTTTTCAATATATCAGTTTTCAATTCATAGTTTAAATAGTTTCTTCACTATATATTTCCAAACACAAAATCTATCAAAGTACAAACTTGAATTCGCAAGAATTAGTCAAAATTCTTAAGTTTGTATTCAACCCCCCTCTACAAACTTGTACTAAGGGAAAATAATACCTAATCGGTGCTCACAAGATTCCTATGCTTCACTATTAATCTTTTTAGGTGGTGGTGTCTTGGAGACTAATCTTTGTAATTGCCTTCTATTAAAACACATTAATTAGGCTAATTAATAGCTTTTATTCATTAATTATGAAATAATAAATGATTACGGCTTAGGGCCTTATTCATTGGGCTTTATCCAACCAATTCAATGAGATAAACGTTATGGGCAATAACTAGTAATTGTACCTTAGTGTTGAGCCGAACTAGGTCTAATTAAAGTAGCATTAATTATATTTTAAGGTTAATTTCTACCCATATCATTCCTCCCCCCTCAATTTCTGGAAAGTGGGTCAGACTTACAAGTTGAGGTTCTTGAGTTTGTCATTGAAGTTAGACTTTATAGCTTCAATCATCTTACTAAATTCCATATTATACTTATTCTTCCCAAGTATTAATGTGCAACCATGCATTAAGACTTCCATACATTCATGTAATTTTTCCTTAATTTCAAAAAAAATTCTTTATTTTTATAAAAATTTCTGTAATTTCTAGGATTTTTTCCTAATTCTTAAAAAATTTCCTTATTTTTGGGGAACTATCTACCTTTTATTATTATATTTTTATGATTTTTTGTGCTTTGTTCTTAATTTAGACTGACCAAGAATCCTCGTCATTATTCGACTATGATCCTAGTTGGCGGAAACGTGTTTTGAACTTCCAGCTCATGACCATTTCCTAGTTGTTGAACGACTAGGAATCATGGTCAACAGGAAACTATGATCCTAGTCGTTTGAAACCCCATTTACCCACTCTGGTCGTGACTAGTTCCTGGTCGTCGGACGACTAGGAATCTTAGTCGTCAAGACTCTAGTCGTCCAAAACCCCATTTGGACATCCTGGTGGTCAAGACATGAATCCTAGTCGTTCAAAATCTTATTTGAACATCCTGTTAATGGTTGGGTGCCCTAGTCGAGAGTGATTCTTGGTCGATTGTTCGACCATGATTCGTATAGTCCTAGTTGTGTTTAAAATGCATTTTGGGCGCCCTAGTCGTGATTCTTGGTCATTCGTTCGACTAGGATTCTTATAGTCCTGGTCGTTTAATAGGTTAGGATTTATTGTGTTATAATTTTAATACTCCTAAGCCTTTTAGATCATGCCTTAAATTACTTATGTCTTACTTTAATTATTAAAGATTATTATGTACTTTGTTCATAACTTTCTAGAATTATGTTGATTTTGTATAAATTTGAACAAGAGGGGCTTCGCGCCTAAAAATGACCTATTATGTTATTAGGTCTCTTAAGTTACCTGATATAATAGGTTTCTATAACTTTCTGCCTATTCAGGTGCCGGTAGTTTTGCTAATGAAAGAGTAGAGTGTGATTTCATTTACACAGCTAATAAAAGAAAATGCCTTACCACCGCAGGTTCCAGGTCTACGGAAAGGGTAGCCTGAGGTGCAGTTTGACATGTACTCAACTCCTATCACTTAGGAGCATGTTATTATCACATCAGAGACCGTCCACAAATATGCTTGAATCCTACCAAACCAGATAATTAACCCTTATATATATATAATATATATACGAATCGATAATTATGCTTCTTTTTAATAAATAAGAGGTCTACCTGAGCTAGGACACAGTTTAAACCTCAAATACAATAAGATAGTGTTTTGATAATATTTAAAAACTCCAAAACGTGGCTCATCTAGATCATCTAAGAGCCCAAAACTTTATAACTACATCAACGTGATCCCTATGTGGACACTTTGCAAGGGTACCATTGACGAGTCATATACAATACATATTAACGATTAGTGAACTTAGATGGTGGGATAGAGTGTTATAATTAATCCCTTATAGCCTTGATCTCTAAAAATCCAGCAAAAATCAGTCTTAATCAAAATAAAAAAGCCATCCATATTCAATGGAATTCGGTTGTTAACATTGATTTGATAGCTAAGAACCTCGCCATTAATCACTACACTTTGTTTTTACAAATTTCTTCCATCAACAATTTTTTTTTATTAATTAATATTTTTATATATCTTTTACAAAGAATAAATTTTAAATTAATATTTTCAAATATATCATAAAATTATAAAAGTTTAAGTTTTATATGTATGAGGTATAAACATGCAACAAAGTTAGAAAAAAAACCCGAATGTGCAAAAAGTAAATGGCATAAAACTGTTGATGATCTCTACATGCCCCATCATGTTTATGCACTTTTACCTATGTGGCTTTAGTTGTTGGTTGAAAAACTATAAATAATACATTACAAAATTTTCTTAAAAGAGATACCTCGGTAAGATCCATACATGTATGATTTCCTATATCCCAACACAAAAACATAAGTCCTCAATGTTGACTAGCTCCTGTTTTTTAGTTGGAATTTCCGCCCCCAAAGTACATCAAACAATAAATCTCTAACCAAATCATGACGATTTTTGAACCCGAGTTATTTTTGAAAATGCACGACATGCTCTCCTAATATATCTACACGACTAAGGCACATTGGACAGAATGTACCGAAGTTATTTTTGAAAATACACGGCATGCTCTCCTAATATATCTACACGAGTTAGGCACATTGGACATAATGCTCCCTCTAAAATATGGGATTCATTATCCTATAACATAAGATCATTTGGTACTCTCATGGAGTCATGCATTGTTCTAAACCTTCTATAGAGGTAACCTAAATAAATCATTAGCGTGATTGGATCCTAAACACTGAAATACTACTACTTTCTCTTTACAACATTAAATTCAGTGTGTAAATTTTTGCAAATATGTTTAAAGTAATGGTCTACTAAGTATCCCACAAGTGGATCATGTTGTTGTATCCCATAATCGAATATATTATATATATATTGGGCTACTCCAATAAGAACCCTCTTTTAATGAGAACTGAGAACGAAAATACAATCACGTAAATTCAAATAAAATCACTAAAACAATTTAATACACATGTTCATATACATTTTCTAATTCTATTTACCAAACCAACAACATACTTCCAGCAACCATTTTACCATAATCAACTCTCATCATCATACTGTTGTCTAACTCAAGCACCTGATTAATACATTTACATATAATAAGTGTTTACTATGAAACTGATAAGAACAAAAGAAGTATTCTAAACCTGCTAAATTTTATTCATCTCAACAATACAAATATAAATACCTGATGCACAGATTAAAGACTAAAAACTAGGACCTGACTACCTAAAATAAATCTCCTACTTACCGTTTATTTGCAAACTACTCCTACAATCACTCCACTAGCTGAAAGACCAAGTCTCGTCAAATTAATAAAACAATGATTAAAAACCAAACCATAAAATAATTAAACAAGTTTTGATTAAAAACCCAACAATCTCCCTTTTAATCTAAACTTGCTTCTGAAGATCCTTGATGCCCAGCAACTTCCTCGTCATCTCGAACTTAGTTATTGACCAGGCCTTAGTGAGTGTGTCTGCTCATTGTTTGTCAGTGGTAACATGTTTTACAATGATCTCTCATCGCTCAATGCATTCGCGAATAAAATGGTACCGAATATCTATATGTTTGCTCCGTCCGTGGAACACAGGGTTTTTAGCTAGGTTAATTGCAGACCTATTGTCGATAAACAACACTACTGGCCCAATGTAGCTACCCGATATTTGCCCAAGCAATTTTCTCAACCAGATGGCTTGACACGCAACAGCAGTTGCTGCCATAAACTCTGATTCTCATGAAGAGAATGCTACACACCTTTGTTTTTGGGAGACCAATGTTACCAGACTCTCGTTTAAGTAGAACAGCATCCCTCCCGTACTCCTTCGATCATCAATGTGACCAGCCAATTCACTATCTGAGTAACCTATCAACAAATTATTGCCACTATTTTTCGTATATATTAAGCCAAAATCAAGTGTACCTCTGACATATCGAATATGCGCTTCACAGCGTGTTGATGCAACATGGTTGGTTTCTCCATATATCTGCTTACTATCCCTACTGAGTAAGCTATATCAGGTCTCGTGTGGACTAAGTAATGCAGTCCTCCAACCGTGCTCTTGAATTGGGTAATGTCTACAAGTTTCCCTCCTTTGTCTTTTGTAAGGTACTCCTTAGGATCTATGGGAAACTTGGTGGGATTACACTCTAACATACCAGCTTTCTCCAGGATTTTCCTAGCATAGGCTGACTGCTTTAATTCGATGTAACCAGTTCCTTGCTCGACCTCTATTCCCAAATAGTATGACAGCATTCCCAAGTTGCTCATTTCAAACCTCCTAGACATCTGATCCTTGAACTCTTCTATGACCGAGAGTTTTGTACCTGTTACCAATAAATCATCGACATATACGCCGATTATTAACATCTCTTCACCCACTTTCTTCGTAAGACCTCTTCTTCAATTTCTCCATTTAGAAAAGTGGATTTTACATCTAAATGATGTACTTCCCAGTCATTTTTGGAAGCAAGAGCCAGCAGTAGTCTAACGGTTTCGAGACGTGTAACTGGTGTGAAGATTTCCTCAAAATCCCTCCCCTGTTTCTGAACATAACCTTTGGCAATAATTCTCGCTTTATACTTTATGATATTCCCATTTGTGTCCTTTTTTAGCTTGTAAACCCATTTTAAACCGATGGTCTTTTGACCTGGAGGGAGTTCTATTAGTTTCCAAGTATTATTCTTTTCCGCTGCTTCAATTTCACTCTTCATGGCTTGCTTCCAACTGTGCTCACGAGATGCTTTACTGTAACTCGTAGGCTCATTCACTCCTGCAAAGAAAAGTTTATCATCTTGTAGTTCAATCTCCTCGGTTTCATTATACACATCTCTCAGTGATCTGTAATGCCTGGGTTCACTGCTTGCCTTTGCATCTGAAGTTGACATAGATGATTGAGGTGTGTGACTGACCTCTGTGTCACTATCTTCCGCACCTGAATCAGCACTCTGAGAAGCATTTGAGTCATCCCCTTCAATTACACTCCTTGCTCTTCTTATAGATGTACTTGCCACAACGAAAGTTCCTCGAACTTCAGCTTGCATTTCTGTGTCGTCCTTCCACACCCAACCTTTGTGTTTTGCAAACACCACATCTCGACTGACGTGCACCGTTTTATTTTCAGGATCATATAATCTATATGCCTTCGTGTTTGGTTCTTTACCAAGACTAATCACAGCCTTACTTCGGTCATCAAGTTTCGTTGTGTGAGTAGATGGTAGTTTCATGTATGCTAAGCAACCAAACACACGTATGTAAATGGTTTAACACATAGATGTAATGTCATACAGCCTCTCCCCAAAGCACTAATGGTAGTTGTTTCTCCTTTAAAAAACTCCGTGCCATCTCCACTACTGTCCTGTTTCGTCTTTCAACCACTCCGTTTTCTTGGGACGAGTAAGGTGTCGTGAACTGTCTCGTAATTCCAGCTTCAACACAATATGAGTTAAAAAGTTTAAAAGTGAATTTTCCTCCCCTATCGGTCCTGAAATTCTTCACTTTTCTTTCTGCGCCGTCTTCAACTTGTGCTCGAAATCTTTTAAATGCATCAAGTTCTTCATCCGTACTCTTTAACATATATACCCACATAACTCGACTGTAATCATCTACTAGTAAAAAGAATAACTTATTACCAGCTGGAGTTGGAGGTGTGATTGGACCACACAAATCGCCATACACTAACTCTAGAATCTTTTAGAGCTGTAAGTTGCCTGGCCTGGAAATGGTCTCCTCGCCTGCTTCGACATTAAGCACCCTGAACATACCTCACTTTGCATCTTGATCTCAGTTAAACCATGAACCATTTTGTTCGAGGACATTAATGACATAGCTTTGAAATTAACGTGTCCAAGACTAGCATGCCAACGCCAGGAATTCTCATCACATTTTGACATCAAACATTCTGCACCATTACTCTCAATAATAATTTTGTATAGTCTGGTCATCGATCGCTTTACCTTCATTATCAACTTCTTGTTTCTGTTATAGACCCACAAATATTCATCATTTAGAATGACCTTGTTCCCCTCTTCAGACAATTGCCCAAGACTAATGATATTGTTGCAGAGTGTTGGTATGTAATACACCTTTCGTAGAACCCTCTCTTCTCCATTCCTGAAACTCAAAGTAATGCTTCCTTTTCCTTTTATAAGAACGGTGGATACATCTCCGAATTTGATCTTTCCCTTCACAGTTTCATCTAACTCTCTAAACTTAGACAACTGGCCCGTCATATGGTTATTAGCGCCGTTATCTAAGTACCACAAATTTGAGTTCCCCTGTTTGCTTTCACTACTCAAGTTTAATTTTAGCATCACCTTCTCCTCATTGATTAACATTACTCTATCATCCTCCATTGCACTTTCCATAAACAATAAGGTCGGTTCATCATCCTGCATCTGAGTTATGTTTACCTCCTCATTGTGTTCTCTTACACGCCTTGGCTTTTTACACTCTACAGCATAATGACCGTATCCCTGGCAATTAAAATATTTTACCTTGCTATTATCGTGAGTTCCTCGTCCAAAATCTTTTCTGCTTCGAGATCTTTGACTGGGTGACACATCTGACCCTCCTTTTGTTGTTCGTTTCAACCATTCTTCTCTTGTCAATAAAAGCTTGCCTTCCTCTTTTTCTCGCTTTGACCACTATTCATTAGTGAGTAACAACGGACCTCCACTAGTTTCAGTTTGACCTCACAGACGCTCCTCATGTGCCTTCAACGATCCAATCGTTTCCTCAACAATCATCGTTTCTAGGTTCCCAAATTGTTCGATGGTGGATGCTATTTGAAGAAACTTGGTAGGGACTGCCCGTAACAATTTTTTCACAACATATGCCACCTCAATTTTTTCACCCAGAACTCGGATCTTTGTTACTAACTCATTTAGATTTATACAAAAACCATCCAGAGGCTCACTATCTTTCATAATTAGTGATTCAAACTCATCCTTAAGAGTTTGAATTCTTGCTTTCTTCACACGCTCAACTCCCAAACACATGGTTTTCACGACGTTCCATGCCTCTTTTGCTGTTTATTTTTCACCCATGAACAATAATACATCCTCATGTATAACCTGGTAAATAGAAGCTAAAGCTATCTTGTCCATCCTGTCCTCCACAACCGTTTTTGGGTTCACAGGTTCCACAACATCCTAGACTCCGTGTGCTTGCATATATACTTTCATCTTATGTGCCCACGCCATGTAATTCCCTCTGTTTAAGTCTAACATAGGATAACTCAGGCCTATCGCACCCTCTTTTGTTTTGTTTATTTCCATCACAGTTGACTTAGGCATATACTTTGGATTCACCGACGTTACCCGCTCTGATACCAGGTTGTTGTCTAACTCAAGCACCTGATTAATACATTTACATATATTAAGTGTTTATTATGAAACTGATAAGAATAAAAGAAGTATTCTGAACCTTCTAATTTTTATTCATCTCAACAATACAAATATAAATACCTGATGCACAGATTAAAGACTAAAAACTAGGACCTGACTACCTAAAATAACTCTACTACTTACCGTTTATTTGCAAACTACTCCTACAATCACTCCACTAGCTGAAAGACCAAGTCTCGTCAAATTAATAAAACAATGATTAAAAACCAAACCATAAATTAATTAAACAAGTTTTGATTAAAAACCCAACACATACTACACTGCCTCCATCGATCATTAAAACCACCACACTGAATATCACCAAGAAAAACAAAATAACTAACACCGTCATGAAATCGTTAAAATTGAACTGAAATATTCAGAAATTGATATTGCTATCAGAATCATTAAATTTCAACCAAAATCACCAAATATTTAAAACAAATCACCAAAATTATTATATAAATTCATTATCAAATCACCAATATATTACATATACGACCAAACATTCAACAAAAAATCACCAAAATTCAAATGAAATCAACTAGAATTTTAATCCTATATATTCGCATGCTTCATCGTCACAACACCTTTATTAGCGACATAACCACAACTTACCGTCATATTTACCAACATCATCGTATCCAACAAGGGTTACAGATCTAGCACCAGACTCCGAAAGGATCAATATATTATACAAATCACAGAAAAAGAAAATCAAGATCGATATACTTGTATGTATATATGTATCTATATGTATATGAAGAGAAGGGATTGATGTTATAATATTGTTACAAATCAAATCTGCGACATGGTAGTGAAATGTGATGTCTCGAATGAAAGTACAGAAGAGGAGAAAGAGGGTAGTCGAGAAAGAGAGAGACGTGAGTGATTGATTAAATGAATGGTGGGGATTAAAAGATTATTATAAATTGTAAGATTGAGATTAGATCTCAGTTCTCACTATAATATGGATTCTCATTTGAGCACCTGCCTATATATATATATATATATATATATATATATATATATATATATATATATATATATATATATATATATATATATATATATATATATATATATATATATATATATATGCCTGTGATCGAGAGAGAACCGGCTAGATGAGAGAACCATATATGTAACCAACCTTAGAGCCATTGATTTTGAGATGATCCAACAATTGACATTTTTCTGATTCTATTTAAATCTATTTAAATAATTTCCATATATACAAGCGGGGTGAGTTGGAACTATGTAATATCTTTATATACGTAGTAATAAATACATATCTCAGCAGTTCATTTGATTGTATTTATTACCATATTTACACGAGTTGAAATCAAAACATGGCTCTAACAAGGTGGTTATCATGTCGGTCATGAACCATAGCTTCAACGGGGAAGATAACTTATGGTTTGAATCCGTAAGTGAAGAAGTTTCTTGCATTATTTTTTCCATAGAACACGTGTTAGAATACACCAATAATATATGAATTAAAAACACCGCTCATGCACAATTTATGTGTTAAAATTCAGTATTCTTTTCTAGAGTTCTATTATATGTTTTATTACGTACAATAATAATAAATTATATGTTTTAGTTGCCCTACATAAAAAAAGATATAGGTGATTTAACAAATTTCAATCAAAATCCCTGTCATATTAGATTGATTGATCTATTTTGTCTATCACAAATTTGACCTTTTTATATGTCCAAGTTATTTATGGTTTATTTATTAAAAAAGATTTGATTAAAATGTAATGAAGGGTCTAGATTGGTTCCGTTGGTTCTCTTGATTGCATTGTTCTCCCTACAACTCTATCCTATATATCCCACAAGCGGATACCCTTGTCACTTACAAATAGAAATACGTTATATATCACTGTATTAAATCTAGTTATATTTTAACATGTTTTTTTTCAATGAACAAGACTATTCTTTGAAATTTGAAAGTAAACTTTGAAAAAATAAAGCATTTGTCAATTCCATTATTGTATCTTATGTGTATTGAAGATTTTAACTCATTCATAAGAAATATATATGCAAGTATTGTTGTCTACTCTATACAAATATAGTATTCCACTATTTTGGACCATTTTTCACCCTCATTGGTTCTCGTTGGATAATTTCCATCATGTTCTTCATCTCCAAGACTAGGCTACTCTCAAACCAAAAATGATCACTCCTTCATTAAAGGTGGTGGGAATGATATTACCCAGTACCGGCTCGGGGGGAGCTGACCTAGGCTGGAGCCTAGGGCCTCATTTTTTCTGGGGCCTCACTATTTTAGAGGTCACAAATTATATATATAATAATATTTTAATATTAGTTTATTTAATTATAATTTAAAAATTAAAAATTGTAGTGGGCCAATTATCATCACAAGTATTTTATTCTAATAATAATAAACTATTACTTTTGGGCCTCAAGTTCCAAATAGAACTGGAAATTGAACCTACTTTTCGTGAATCTCGTGTTCGTCGAAGAAAGAAATTTTTTGAAGAAAGTGCTACAGATGAACCAATTCAAGTTGCTGAAGAATCTTTTCGAGTTAATTATTTTTTAGTTATGGTTGATACTATCATTTCCTCGGTTCAGACAAGATTCGTGCAGTTTAAGAAATATGAAGAAATTTTTGGGTTCTTATTTGATTTGGGCAGATTGAGAGGTATAGATGATGAAAGTATGAAAAATGCATGTGCTACTCTTGAGAATGTTTTGGGCCATGATAATAACTCTGATGTTGATGGACTTGAATTATTCTCGGAGCTGCAATTGCTGAGGAAGTCACTACCAGAGAAAATAAGCAAACCAATTGAAGTGTTAGAGTATATTAGGAATATGCATTTTGCTTTTCCTAATACTTGGATTGCTTATAGGATAATACTGACGATTCCCGTTACTGTAGCTACTGCTGAGAGAAGTTTCTCCAAGTTGAAGTTGATAAAAAACTACCTTCGATCAACTATGTCACAAGAGAGGTTGAATGGTTTGGCTATGTTATCTATAGAGAAGAAAATCGCAGCTGAACTTGATTATAAAAATCTGATTGAATCTTTTGCGCATCAAAAAGCAAGAAGAGTTATTTAGGGGCCTCAATATATTTGTTTGCCTAAGGCCTCCAGTATGCTGGAGCCGCCTCTGATATTACTATTATTTCAATCTATGTAGATGACATCATTATCACTAGTAACAATATTGCAGCCATTGACTCCATAAAACTTTATCTCCATAACGACTTTAGTATCAAGATCTAGTGTTGGAAGTGAATTATTTACCTAATGATATCACCCTAACTCATAGAAAATTCACTAGAGAACTTTTAGAGAAAGTTGTCTTAATTACTTATACCAAATCAGCTATCACAACAATACCATTTATAAATCTCAACTCAAATCTAATACTGGTACTACACCATAAGTGCTCATATGCAATGCTCTCTGATGTTGCCTTGTGTGCCAAATGGTGTTTCCTTAGGCCTGAAATCGAAAAAGACAACATTAGTTAAAGAGAAAGTCTCATTTGATCGGTTTGACTAGTATAAAATCACATAGAAAAAAACTGAATTTTTTTTTAAAAATTGACATTACGAAAATAGTCAGATATTAACATCCGTACGGTTGGATCGTCGGAAAAGAAATTTAAAAAAATAAATTCAGCATTCAGCACAACACTAGTTACAGAGAAAGTCTAGTTTGACCGGTTTGACTAGTATAAAATCGCAAAGAATAAAACTAATTTTTTTTATAAAAAAATTGGCATTACTAAAATAGTCAGATATTAACATCCGTACGGTTGTATCATCGGAAAATAAATGTAAAAAAATAGATTCAGCATTCAGCACAACACTAGTTACAGAGAAAGTCTAGTTTGACCGGTTTAACTAGTATAAAATCACATAGAATAAAACTGATTTTTTTATTAAAAAAATGGCATTACTAAAATAGTCAGATATTAACATCTGTACTGTTGGATCGTCGGAAAAGATATGTAAAAAAATAGATTCAGCATTGAAGCACAACACTAGTTACAGAGAAAGTCTAGTTTGACCGGTTTGGCTAGTATAAAATCACATTGAATAAAACTGAATTTTTAAAAAAAAAATGGCATTACTAAAATAGTCAGATATTAACATCCGTACAGTTGAATCGTCTGAAAAGAAATTTAAAAAATAGATTTAGTATTCAACACAACACTAGTTATAGAGAAAGTCTAGTTTGACCGGTTTGACTAGTATAAAATAACATAGAATAAAACTGATTTTTTTTAATAAAAAAATGGCATTACTAAAATAGTCAGATATTAACATCCTTACGGTTGGATTGTCAGAAAAGAAATATAAAAAAATAGATTCAGCATTCAGCACAACACTAGTTAGAGAGAAAGTCTAGTTTGACCGGTTTGACTAATATAAAATCACATAGAATAAAACTATTTTTTTTTAAAAAAAATGGACATTACTAAAATAGTCAGATATTAACATCCGTATGGTTAGATCGTCGAAAATAAATTTTAAAAAATTGATTCAGTAATCGGGTTATATTAATTATTATATAAAGACTAGAAAACACAAAGGCAACACAAAACAACCAAATGCAACGCTTGTGATGGGGACCACATGCCACGTCAGCATGGGAACGTCAGTAGATGTGGGCCCCACAATTGCCACGTCAGCGTGGGTCCCACTGCCACGTCAGCAGTGGTGAGCCCCACACTACCATATCAGCATGGGCCCCACTGCTACGTCAGCAGTGGTGGGCCCCACTACGCCAAAAATAGCCTAATGTAATGCGCTCCTAATGTTACAATAGGCTTAAAATCTGTTACATTAGTTCTAATGTAACACTAGGGGGTGTTACATCTACGGTTGTTACATTAGAGCCCTAATGTAACGTTTTTTGGACCCTACTGTAACACCACGAAACTGTTACATTATAAGCCTAATGTAACACCAAAGCAACCTAATGTAATGCTTTCCAGTGTTACATTAGATAATTACATATCAGATAAATATTTACACGTGGCAAGCTTATGTAGTGACACGTGGCATCCACGTGGATTCCACATGGCAGCAAGTGGGGCCCGCATGATGACACGTGATAGTGTTACGTGGCGCTTGTGGGGCCCATTTTTTACCACGTGGCAGATGACCTATTGTAACACTTTTAATTATCTATTGTAACACTGCATATATATAATGTAACAGTAAATAATACTAATGTAACTAGACAAATGTAACACCACAAGTGCAAATGTAACACTAGATAAAAAATATTTTACAAAGTCTGCTTTGTTTATGCAGTATTTCCATCCAAAAAACATCCTAAGTTACCATGTTCATAAACCATCCAAAATACAGTCAACCCAAACTCCAACCACCTATCCAACAATCCAACCTCCAACAATCAAAAACCAAAACCACCAACTTCTACCACATAATTACATAGTATAAAAAAGCTGTTCTAGATAAATATTAAACATGGTAACTACAAAAGTACGATAAAAACAGTAGAGTGTTTAAGATGTAGCTCCGCCGCCTTGAGTTCCAGGAGTGATAGGAGTTCCATTTTCGTCGGCATCGCTAGAAAGGGTTGCACAGAAGTCAGTAAGGTCGAGTTTCATCTCCGGATTCGCCTCTCCTAGTTTTTTCACGAACCAAACCATGTTTTCCTGAAATTTTCTGTTGACCTTGGCGTCCATTTCATTCTGAAAATTCTGAGTAATCTTCACAGTCAGCTCATCAACATAGGTATCTGGAACAGCCGGCTTGTCTGTGGAGGAAACGGTTTTACTTTGCCTTCCCACCAACCAATCCGGTCGATTCTTTTTTCTGGGAAACACCACATCTGCATCCTTTCCTTGTTTCACCATATCCTCAATTCCCTTCTGCAATAGAAATAAACATGTACTAATGACACATATAACTTTTTAAAACTTATAAATAAAAACTGTAAGATTTTTTATAATATATCGAAAGTATTCAACTACCGAGTACATAGCACTTCCACTATCCTATCGAGTCTGACAGATCATACAGAGACTTGCCAAACTTATCAATTACTTATATCTCACAAAAGCTCATGCAGCAATGTATATTCATCTCATAATCAAAAACATCTAAAAATATACTAAAGGCGGTGATGATAAACTGATAATAAGCAACCAAATAAAATAGCAAACAATACCTCTCGAATTTTATCTTCAGTTAAAGTACGAGACATAATACGTATATATACATAAGTTGTATATATAATACATAAGTTCACTTATGCAACAACAAGCAAAGAAGAAGAGAAATATAATACGTTCAATTTTTGTATGTATATACATAATACATACAAAAATGACTAGCACATTTATCATTATACAATGTAATGGACATTTTTAGCACATAAATGACTAGCACATAAATGCAGATGACATTTATCATTATACAATGACTAGCACATAAATGCAGATGACATTTTTAACAAGAGATTGCATTTTGAATTTTTAGCACATATATATTTGATAATATATTTTGCCAAGTAATTTTAACCTTAATACAATTATTCAATGGATATAAAATTTCAGTTACAACATATATTATCAAATATAGCATCAAATGAATTAAAAGTTACAACTATACCACTTGATTCTATATATTATCAGGATAAACATGTGAGAGACATATATTGAAACTTAGACGTACACCATATTATTATTTAATACACAAGGGCAGAGCAACATATGTAATACACCATATTCATCAACAACCAAGATAGAATACGTTTAATTTGGAGCATTTCATATTATAACTAGAAAGAAACAAAGAGCGGTAGAGAGAGAGGAGGAGAGAGGGAGAGAGAGAGGGGGGGGGGGAGACAGCGAGCGGGTGAGTGAGAGGAGGAGAGAGGTAGAGAGGGGGGGGGGAGGGGGGGGAGTGGGGGACCCCCAATTTTTACCTTAATTTGAAACCCTAATTCGTCGTAAGTACTCCTAGATTCCAAGCCCTAAACATGAAATCCAGACGCGAAAGTAGCAGATTACTGGTAGGGGGAGAGAGAGAGAGGGAGAGGGCGGTGAGGGGCGGTGAGAGAGAGAGGAAGGGGGCGGTGAGGGGCGTGAGAGAGAGAGAGGGGTGTGTTAGATGAGTGTGCTAGAGAGAGAGAGGGGTGCGTTTCAGTGTATTAGTGTATTTTCATTTTGGGGGGATAAATGCCGCCCAATTATTTTCATTTTGGGGGAGAAATGTGGGCCCATTTGTGTTGCCACTTAATTAATTAATTATTAATTTAATGATTAATTATTAATTAATTAATAATTAATTGTTAATTAATTATTAATGTGGGCCCATATGTGGGGCCCACTTAATTAATTAACTATTTATTTATCTAATGATTATTTATTAATTAATTATTAATGTGGGCCCCCTTAATTAATTAATAAATTATTTATTTATTAATTATTAATTAATTTTTAATGTGGGCCCAATGGTGGGGCCCACTTGTGAGGCCTACTTGTGGGGCCCACATGGCGGGGCCCACTTGTGGGGACCACTTAATTAATTAATTATTTAGTTATTAATTATTAGTTAATAATTAATAATTAATTAATTAATGTGGGAACCACCTCCACGTCGTGCCACGCAGGAGTGCCAAGTGGCATTAATAATAATTAATTATTTATTTAATTGATAAATACGTCAACTTTAACAATACGTAGTAACTAATGTAACTGTATTTGAGTAGTGTTACAAAATGTCATCTATTGTAACGCTTGTTTTTTGTAACACTTCAAAAAGCATTACAGTTGCCCACTTATGGCGTAGTGGCCCCCCACTGCCACGTCAGCATGGGCCCACTACAACTTCAGCGTGGGTCCCGCTGCCACGTCAGCTGTGGTGGCCCACTGGTGGGCCCCTCCAGCCACGTCAACATGGGTCCCACTGCCACGTCAGCCATGGTGGGCCCCCCCACTGCCATGTTAGCACTATCTCACTGCCACGTCACTAATTATTAAAAAAAAAATAGCGAATGCAATGCCATTCGTTAGTGTTGCATTCACTGCAACACCGTGAGTAGTATGCAACACGAAGTTTTATCTAATGCAATACTATTTTAGCAGTGTTGCAAAAGAGCCAAAAATTCAGAGCTATCGCAACATTTTCAGTGCAACGCTTTCTAAAAGCATTGCCTATGAGCACTTATGGTGTAGTGTGGTCTTCGTTTCTGTGAATCTTCCTTGTATAGGTGTGGCTTGGGAAAACATTACTTTTTTTCAAACATTCACTGGCTTATCCTTCACTATATATGCAATTGCTCAAACAATATATGTTACATGCACTGCATGTCTGTCAACTTACCGCACTGGTTTTAAACTTACCTTTTAAGGCCTTTTTTAATTTTGAGTAGTCCACTTTTCTAGACAGTAGATGATTTGTAGTTGAGTATATATTATTATTCTTGGAAATTGATGGATCACCAATTACTTAGAAAAGTAAGAAATAGACCGTTGTTTCTCGATCGTCTTCAAAGGAAAAGCCATGGGAGGAATATATGAATTTACCTTGATGGTTAAATTATTTAACGAAATACGTGATACTAATTTTTCACTTTGTCACATGCACATTGTTATGAATCTTGTATTCCATGAACCGACAAAGAACTTTGACATAGATGGTCATTTCATTCGCCATAAGGTTCCCTACTAATTGCCAACTGCCAATTTGTAGATGCCTTGAATAAAATACTTCCCTCACTTCCATTTCAATCATCTCAATTCCAAGCTAGAAATGGTTCAGTCTCTATTATGGGTAACTCGAGGGGGTTTGTTGAGAATAGCAACTATAAATGAATAAAATTTTGGATATGGGTATTTATTTATCACTTTGTTTAACCAAGGCTTTTGGTAAGAGGTATATATTTATCACTTTATTTATCCTAGGCCATAGTGACACATGACAAGGAGAGTGTTTTACTCATTTTTTCAGATTTTTAGCCATAAAACAAAATTTTAATTTATTCACCGCAAGAATATAGAAATTCACATAAAAAAGTAATATACATCTCCTATTTTTGTGACAAAGTGGTGCAAAATAGGCGCACTAGATTATTGTTAACCACTACTCAGTGTCAAATGTTAAAGAAACTGATTTATTAATATTAAATGAATATATTTCAATTTTATTAATATTTATATTAAATTTATTTATACAATTGTTTTACAGTTTTGTAAGGGTGTCAACATTTATATTAGTTTTAGCAAAAATGTAGATGGCTCTAAAAATAATATATTTAATAATATATAACCACTTATTAGACACATTTTAAAAATTGTAAGCGTCAATGTTGCAATAGTGGCATCACATATAAGTCATTGCATATAAATAGAAGGACATGAATAAGTATTCATAATCTATCTATTAATATTCATATATAAGTTGTCCAAGGGACTAGCACATTACTAATACTAGCAATATATGTTTACTATGTTTTGGTGATACTACGAGTTAATATCCCATATTTCTTTTTCAATAATTAAATAGATTAATAACAATAAAAGAATTAGTATTAGGTTAGAATAATGGCAGTAAAGATTGGATATGAATAAAGAATTCTAATAGGATTAGAATTAAGATTTCAAAATATTATATACGCATTAAAATATTCTCATTCTTTCATTTTTTTAGTCACCAAGACCAAAGTTATAATTATCTCTCGATACAAATTTTTACTTTTTTTGTTCCTCTTTTTAACGGTAATTCGTTGAATTTTCCAAATACCACTAAGATATCTTAGAAATTTATAATATATTCATGGTAAGTTAAAATTTGTTGATTATGTACTTTTCATAAAGATGTTTAATTTCGTTCTTTAAATTTACATAATTTAAGTTTTTACAGAATACAACATTTATAAGGTCAAAAAGCTTAAAAAAGATCTTGTCAAAATTGATGTAAGGGAAAAATTTAATGTTTGAGATGTGTGAGATGTGATATTTTGGTTTGTGTACCAAAGATTGAACAAATGTTCTATGATTATATGAATTCTTTGTTTGTGTGATTTTGGTAAGTGACTTTCATAGCTCACTAAATTATGAAAACTATTTTATTCGATCAACTTTATTCAATTTTTTTTAATAGATTTGATTCTTAAAAATTGTTATATTGAAAATAGAATATAGGAAAGAATTTTTAGAAATCCCCACTTTTAATTGCTGATCGAACTATTGAATATGATCAAATAGATTTAGTTTAGGCACATTCCACTAGATACCTTACACGAGGATTTGTTTTATCTAAAAGAGGGACGTAAACAAGCCCACATCACTATATATAATGTGAAATGGATGATCTCCAAAAATCAAATAATATCGATATTTTTCAATTGATAATTCAAGTGAGGGTCCCCGACATCACTATATATAATCCTTAGCTTTCATTACATGAACAAGAAGTATAAAAATTAAATATTGTTGTTTAACAAATTGGCAATGAAAAATTATTGAGAATTAATTTAAGAGATCTACGATTGCGATGTCTTAACAGTGAGGGTACATGTGAAGAGAAGGTGGCGAGCAATAATATTTGCTTTTGGAAGAGACATGGATTGAAGAAGGCCACTCATATAGTGCAGGTTTATAGAGAAGTTGGCATTGTTCTTTCATATTGTTCTTAGAAGATTCTAAATCATGGAGACGTTCAAAGTTTGAAATGTGATATGTTTGGTTTGGTGCAAGGGATTAAATATATGTTTAAGAATGGTGTAGATTCTTATTAAATTTCAGAGGTGATACATTCGTTACATAATTTTAGTGTTCATTTTGTGGTAAGTCTTTTAATTGATCTTTCTCGTGTTTTCATAATTATGTATTATATGTATATATTTGATTATAAAAATTCGGACTAAGCGATTATATTTTAAAGTAACGTGTGTTACACAGTTTATATGTGTTGTGTCTCAACAAGAAATTTGGAACTCTGATTTATATCATGATTTGCAAAAATTGACGATCGAGTAAAAGGGTTTTAATGAAAGTTTTCTGAAAATTTAAAACCGTTGTCATCATGTTATAGTTATCGTGGTATAAATTGGTGGATAAAAGGTTGTTGTTCTATTTATGGCCATCATGTCATGTCGAATAAGAATCTGAAAGTGTATCGAAAATTTGTGTTGGTATATATATTAGATGTTGTTTGGCCGGACTAGTTGGATCGATTCGTTACTTGTTGGTCTATGTAGCTCAGTACTTATAATTTTCATGTTTGCTGTAAGAGTAAGTTAAGAGTAAGTTGCAGTTCATTGGAATTCGAGGATCTCAGATTTGGGGTAAACTAGTTGTTGACTTATAATTGTTAGCTATGTTTTTGTAATAGTTATCTTTATAATAGAGGTTTGTATTAATAAATTGTATCGTATTTTAGTTTAGCTAAAATTAATAGTCCGAAAAAGGGCGGGCTTTTACATGAACCTTTTTCTTAGTTCCTTTTGTTGGTTTAATTAAAATTCCATCCATAAAACCCAGATTTGTACCATTCCATATTCCTATAAGCTAACATTACTTGCTTATTTTGATATCTATATTTTGAGAATCCTTGTTATAACTATGGATATAACAATAGTGTTTATATGTTACATCCAATCCATATTGCCAGTATGGCTATTATATATATATTGTGATTCCGTATATGATTCATTTCTATGATATACTACACCGGTTGAGCTTCGATATAAGCTTTGTTTTATTTATCAATCATTTTTCATAATAAACTGGTTTACATTTTCGTTCTTTACTCTAATTCATATATCATGGTTTTATTTAAAATGTTTTTTATATATACTTGTTGAGCATTTCTTTGGCTCACTTTTGCTTTTCATCATACAATTTTCCAGACAAGATGAGAAAATATTAGCCTTTTAGAAAAAGTAGACCGACAAGACTTATCCGTGTAGCTCGGAAGAAGAAAGTAGAATGTCCTTACGAAGACGTTTTCGATCTAGAAAGTTTCTATCTGGAGTAAATTTTATTTATATATTGGTATATTATATATATTGCTTGGTATAGACCCGTCCTAGTCGCGGATATATTTCTTATCGAAGTTATACTAGTAGTATAAGATTGGTGTAAGGAGATTATTGAAATCAATTGTTGTATATCGGGAAATTGCTTAAAGACTATGAATATTTGAGGAACTTTATGGATGAGATCACAAGTGTGATTTAATTTAATTTATTCAAGTTTGTAATAACTGATGTTTCGACTTTGAATTCTTGTTTCTAGAACTATAACATAAAAGATCTTGGTAATTGGGGTCGTAGATGTAGATTTCATATATTGAATGAGTACATATGATTTAAAATGTTATTAAACAGGTGATTTTATATTGAGGATTTGGGGGGCATTACAATAACTTTGTGGCCTACCTAACAAAAAGAATTTGATTTATAAATCCTGTGAAAATTGTAATTTACTATGTGCAAGGATCGATTACAACACCTACTCATATATGCCATCATATCAATTTAAATAATTTGAGACACCAACTAAAACTTAATGGTGCCACGTGAAGCAACATAAGTAGTTCACGTAAGATCACCTCAAAAATGATCATAATCGTCGGTGTGAAAGATTAAACGTTTTACATGTACAGTGAAACCAAGAAGTAGTCACAAGTCATAACAAATGCAATTAGCCTAATCCATACTTTTCGAGTATATGACAACAATCTTAACAACATTGAAAAGTACACTTACACCTATCAATTACTCCATGATAAATGTTGAAAACATAAACAAAGTGGTAATCAAAAAGGAAAAATATACATACATTATATATTTATCTGTATGTATACACACCAAATAATAAGATAAAAATAATATATATACACACACATACATACATATTCAAAAAAATTAAAACTCCAATTCGTACGCAAAATTTCGAACTAATTTTGAAAAAAACTTACTAATTGCTCAGAAACTTTCCAAGAAACTAATTTGCTAACAAATAAGAGCTTAAAATTTACCTAATATACCCCAAACGAACTAATTCCTAACAAATCTTAGCTTGAAAATCTAGAGTTTTGAAAATCGATTGGTAAATCTACACTTTGTAATTTTCAAAGTCTGAGCTTAAAGTATTTTTTGTCTAATGGGGGAAATGTTTTTGTTTAAGGGGAAATTATTTATGTATTAAGCGGGGGAATTATGACCCGCATTTTTTATTTTTTAGAACACAACTTCATATATCCCGCATTTTACCAAGCGATGTCTTAAATAATCTTTACTCCATAATATACAAAAGTGAAATTAAAAAGTCCTTTAACATTAATGATTTTTGCGGCGGTTGTTAAAGGTGTGATGTTGTATCCAATTTTCCTAGTAGTGCTTACTCAACGAGGATTTGTCTTGTCTTAACGAGGGACATAAAGAAGCCCACATCACTATATATAATTTACAATGAGTAATCTAAAAAAATACATGATATTGATATGTATCAACTGATAATTCAAGTGAGGGTCCCCAAACATCACTATATATAATGTCCAATCGATGAATGTTTTGTACATTGCTAGGAAAAAATGAAAATCCCTAACTTTCATTGCTTGGCCAAGAAGTACAAAATTAAATGTTGTTGATCAACAAAATGGCAATGAAAAATTATTGAGAATTAATTTAAGAGATATATGATTGGGATGTCTTATTAAACGGTGACACTACATATTCATAGAAGTTTGCGAGAAACAATATTTGCTTTTGGATAAGAGACATGAGTTGAAAAAGGCCACTCATATAAAGTTGTCATTGTCCTTTCTACCGTTAATCAAAGATTTAAGGTATTTACATAATTATGGAAGATCTAGTAGTAATTACTTTTTCTATGGTTACCAAATCTTAACCAAAAAGATCTATTATTTACTTATTATATTATATAAATATGTTAATAATATATATTTGGTAACATCCTCTCAATATTTATTAACCACTAAAAGTTAGGAGTTTGTCAAAACAAAAAAAATGAAATCTAACATCAGCTCTGATGGTTTTGAACTTTTTGAAAATCTCTTTTCGGTCTCTACAAGACTAGAACTTTCATGCTTTGGGTTTTTCGAAAAAATATCGTTTAGAGGCACAAAATGGTCAAATAAAGATCTTAGCAAGGTTCAGAATCAGGGAGTAATTTGAAGTTTGGAATGTGACATGTCTGGTTGTGTGCAAGGGATTAAATATGTGTTTGAAAATAGTGTATATTCTTCAATTTCAGAGGTGTAATGCGTTACATAATTTTAGTGTTCACTTTGAGGTAAGTCTTCTAATTGATCTTTCTTGTGTTTTTAAAATTATTTATTATATCGTATTTTGATTATAAAAATTTAGACTAAGCGATTATATTTAGAAGTGATGTGTGTTACCTGACGTATATGTATTGTGTCTCAACACTAATTTTGGAACTCTGATTTATATCATGAGTTGTAAAAATTTAGGACCGAGTCACAAGTTTGTAGTGATAGTTTTCTGAAAATTTAGAACCGTTGTCACCCAGTTGTAGTGATCGTGGTATAAATTGCATGTGGGTAAAAGGTTATTGTTCTATCTATGGTCATGGTATGTGGGGTGTTGAGTAAGAATCTAAAGTGTATAGAAAATATGGGTGCACTATCATTGTTAGCTACGCTTTTATAATAGTTATCTTAATAGTAGAGGTCTGTCTTAATAAATTGTATGGTATTTTAGATTTGCTGGAATTAATAGTCCGAAAAAAAGGAGGGCTTTTACATGAACCTTCTTGTTAGATCCCTTTGTTGGTTTAATTATCATTCCATCCATCAAATCCAATTTATTTTTAGCATGAAAATTGTTATGCTCGAAAAGAGTAGGACGTATTGCAGGCTCAAGGAGCAGCGGGAGTAAAATTTAAATTAAAATTTGTTTGTTCCGTGCAGGAATAGTGTGGGGTAGTGTGATCTCCCATTGTTGTCAATTTTGTCCTTGTAATATTATTTGTCTTGATTTTCTATTTTTTGGGTTTCTTATTTATTGGGATGGCCACCTAATAAATATATTGGTTTTATTTATTAAATAGAATTAGGATAACTACTAGTTATATATAGTAGAATTTTGACAAATATATATTAGGGTTCTCATCTTTTGTAAGGATATACTTTGTAACTTTGCCCATATAGTAAAAATCTCCTCGCCTTGTGGATGTAGGTCACATCGACCGAACTATGTTAAATCACTATGTTCTTTGTGTGGTTGTTCTTGTTTTCATTGTGATTATTTGATTGTTTATTTCTTAACAGTCCTCGTTGTTAATTTTCGGTTTATTTATATTCGTTCTTCATTAACTGGTCTTTAGGTCTCCATTTGCCTCTAAATACCATGATAAAATATAAAAGAAGGGTTATACTATAATGAACCATGCACCATTACCATATAGTAGATGCTGATATAGCTAACATCTAAAATATATTAAAGGAAACAAACCTATCCCGGAAACTAATATTATAACAAAGGAAATTTGCCTAGTTCTCAAATAATAGTATATATGTTGATAATATATATGTGTTAAGACTAAGGGTCGTGATTGCTTGGTTGCCAAGACTGAAAATTATACATTGGAATTGGTGTAGGATATTGGTCTGAGTAGGTTGTTAAATTGTCACAACTTTATTTGGTCCTTCTAATTAACTATTATGAAATAATATACATGAGCTATATATAGACACAAGTGAGTTTTCTATGCACCATATATATAAGGTTTGTGGGATAAGATTTCTTTCCCTACATTAAAGGTTTATAAGGTTGATTTAGGCTACAATCTTGACTTGAACTTCAAATATTTTTTAAGTTAATGAATCGGCCTGTCTATGTAATTTTAATATATTTCTTTAAATGATTTGATGGGTCAAACAACAAAAACATAACAGGTTATCTTTTATAATTTCAAAGATATGCATCACTCATATACGATTGTTTGCATTTAAATTTTCATTATCGATAGTTCTACTTCCTGAGCATTGAGATCATTCACTCATGCTATTGCAATATTTTAGTTGAGCTTTAAATAAGAATAATGAAACTCATAAGCAGTGAGCTGGAATTTGATACCGACCCATACATATGGATATCAGACCTTAATTGTGCAACAATTGGTGTTTTATAATAAGTGAGCCAAATTTTAATTTTTTCATAAATTTTAGAGCTTGTTCTTTTCTTAACACAAATTTGAATTAAACATTTCATTAGTAATTAAATTTTGAAAGTTAATTACATCTTCTTTATAAAGTCCCAATTATAAATGTTTCGAAATCTGGGACTTCACATACTAGTAGTTGCATACACTCTAGATCAACTCCATATTATCTTGCATTTTCAGCCTTGTGGATCTTGAAATATTATGGGAGGTCTGGTGGACTTTGAGACACCGTGGGGAGGTTTTTTGGATTCTGAACATCCATAAAACTAGAAACTTGTGTATTAAGCATCTTCAACTACAAAAGAAAATCAAGCAATTATTTTAAGAAGATATATCAAGAAAAATCAACGAGCTAGAATAATATTTGCAAGTGAGATTATAATA
The DNA here is from genome assembly GCA_028671895.1 of Oenanthe sinensis. Classification (NCBI taxonomy): domain Eukaryota; kingdom Viridiplantae; phylum Streptophyta; class Magnoliopsida; order Apiales; family Apiaceae; genus Oenanthe; species Oenanthe sinensis. Next base: position 44,572,971 of record CM053803.1, read on the forward strand.
GTCAGAAACATTAATGAGCTTATAATTAGAATGGCAAATCATGAAGTTAGAAAGAATTAAGTTAATCAAACCTTCTCTTTGAGATAAATATTTTCCAATATGGTATTCAAACAGCCCAGGCAGATGTTTTCCCTCAGAGCTACCCTGTATAGTTCATTTTCAGCTCGGAGCACATTGTTCTCAGATTCCAGAACCTCGTTTTCCTGGCGTTCATGGCTCTAGAAATATTTGAGAGGTAAATTTATGTAACTTACAATATAATTAATATGCCTCGTAAGAGAGGTTGAGGTTAGAGGGGGAAAGTACCAAAAGTAAGCATGAAGCAACATGGCCGATTATAGTTAAGATATATAGCAAAAGTACGTAGGCAACATTCTAAAGATTCTAAAAGAATGTACATTAAAAAAATAGATAATTAAATAATTAAACAATTAGATACCTCTATTTGAGTTTGGTCGTTCTCAAACGTGAATGTGACCTGAGCAGGGTTCACCATTGGATTGACTTGGTGCTGAGAGGATGCGCCAGCAACATTAGCAGTACCAGAAGCACCAGCACTGACAGCACCCGCAGCCCGTCCTGTTTTTGAGTTGTTCTGCTCCATTTCAATCTGCGCATACCAGAACAACATTATGCTAATACATTAGTTACCGTATAGAGATGTGTAATATATTAATTATATTAAGTATATTATAAATGATGTAAACTAATAATATTAAATTATAAATTTCTTTTCTATAGATTTATTTACCAATATTTTTAACAAAATGTTTGTATTAATTAAAATATATTTTTAAATTATTTAAAATTTATGTTTATTTGATAATCTAATAATTATATATATATACTAATTTAATGAAAAAACATTTGAATGAAACACATTATTTTCTTTAAAACATAAAAACTAATTTTACAAAATTTTAACAATGAAAAATTCAAACATATATATATATATACATATACATACATATATATATATATATATATATATATATTGTATGAAATTAATATCCATATAAAACAAATTAACCACATGAAAAAAATGTTGAACTTATATAAAACTACAAGAGATTTAATTTTGGTCAGCAGGGCTTCATTCCATTTGTCAATAGCTTTATTTATCAAACAAAAATATTTTTATAAACATAAAAAACTTAGAAAAAACTATAAGCTATGGGTATTTTTAATTTCAAAATCAAATCAAATATGGAGAAATCAAAAAGATGTATTTTTGTTTCACATTATATCAAATACAAATACTCATTAGTAAATAAAAAATGTATTTGACTTACACAAACAAGAAGAAATTTAAGAACAAGTAAAGAGAATGCGTGAAAATGTATTTAAATATCAAATGAGAGAGAAATCGAGTGAGGGAGGTAGTGCTTGAGTGCTCCTATTTATAGGAGATTTATAAGAGGGCGAGAATGAATACAAGGGGAATGGTTATCTCTAAAGTAAGTGGATATGTTATCTTATATTTCAAATAAAGAGGATAGTGTACAATATTATGTTTAAAGATAATATTTTTGTAAAAAGTAAGACTTTGAATCTTAAATTGATTTGTTACTGTTGGGCAAAGATAATATTTTTGTAAAGTGCAAGACTTTGAATCTTAAATTGATTTGTAACTGTTGGGCAGAACATATAGCACTGATCATAGTTAGCCCATTAGAATTTTGAGGCCCAATTATATTGATAAGTAGGCTTCACACAAGTTCATATCTAATAGACCTATAAGGGGAATGAGGTCCACAAATTGTGAGAATGAGAGGAAGGTGGCGATGCCATGACATAAACTATATATACTCTAGAGATGGTATTACAATGATTAACAATATTTAGGTCAACCAAATGGTACCTATTGAGGTCTACATGTCTTGACTTGCAAGGGATGGAATTGAGATAGCTATATATCAATATTACAAGTTGCTATACCATGCTAATCCAAATGGAAGAAGGGAATGCCTTACCGGAGGTTCCTAGTGGTTGACAGTTTCAAGTTGGCAAAAGAAAACCACCGTTGGTTCCAGGTCCACTAATAGGGAAGGAGGAGGTGTAGTTTGATAAGTACTCAACTCCTATAACTTAGGAGAATGTTTTATCACATCAGAGATGGTCCACAAATATGCTTCAATCCTACAAAAACAAGATAATTATCACTTATATATGTCTAATATATATACAAATAGATAATTATCATTTCTTTTATGAAATAAGAGGTCTACGTGAGTTATATGAAACGTTTTAAACCTCAAATACAATTAGATAGTGTTTTGATAATAATCAAACACTCCAAAATGTGGTTGATTTAGATCATCTAAGAGCCCAAAACTTGGTAACTAGCTACATCAACTTGATACCTATGTAGACACTATCCGCGGGTACGGTTGACGAGTCCTATACAATACATGTTAACGATTACTGAACATAATCCCTTATAGCCTTGATCTCTGAAGATATACCAAAACTAGTTGACATAAGATCGTTTGGTACACTCTAGTCATATGTTGTCCCAAACATTCTATAGGGTAGCCAAAAAACAAATCAGTGGCGTGATCGGATCCTAAACACTGAAACACTACTACATACTCTTTACAAAATTAAATTCAGTGTCTATATTTTTGCAAATACATTTAAAGTAATGGTCTTCCAAGTATCCCACAAGCGAATACCCTTTTTGTATCCCACAAGCGGATAGCTATAAGCTATAGCACTGCATAATATATATATGCATACATACATTTTAGGCCATGTTATCCCACAAGCAGGTCCCCTTGTGTACATATATATACATGTATCTGTTTTGTCCACTTATAAACACAAATACATGATATATTACTATATTAATTTTAGATATATTTAAACATGTCTGTTTTAATGAACCTGACCTTTCTTGGAACTTTGAAAGTAAATTTGAAAAAATATAGCATTTCTCCATACCATTATTGTATTCTAATGTATATTCATAATTTTAACTCATGCACAAGAAACCTATATACAGTAATGTTGTGTACCCTATACAAATATAATATTCCACTGTTTTGGACCATTATCCACCCTAGTTAGTTCTTGTTAACTAATTTCCATCATGCCCTTCAAGTCCAGGACTAACCAAAAATGAATACTCCTTCGTTAAAGGTGGTGGGAATGATATTACTATTATTGCAATCTATGTAGTTGACATCATTATCACTAGAAACAATATTGCAATCATTCACTCCTTAAAACTTTATCTTGATAACCACTTTAGTATCAAGATGTAGTGTTGGAAGTGAATGATCTAGTGTTGTCTTAATTACTTCGGCCAAATGAACTAGCACACCAGTCCGATTTATAAATCTCAACTCACATCTAATACTGGTCTTCTTTTCCATGAATCTTCCTTGTATAGGTATCGCTTAGGAAAAATTTATTTTCTTACAAACATTCACTGACTTATCCTTCATTATGCAATTGCTCAACCAATATATGTTACATGCACCGCTTGTCAAATAATATTTGCTTAAAGTGGACTTTCAACTTAACTTATAGGCCTTTTCTAATTTTGATTAGTCCACTTTTCTAGACAGTAGAAGATTAATTTGTAGTTGACTATACTCTTATTCTTGGAAATTGATGGATCACCAATTACTTAGAAAAGTAAGAAATGTACAATTGTTTCTCGATCATCTTGTTAAATGACTTATCGAAATACGTGATACCCATGTCTCACCTTGTCACTCTTCAATACGAGGATCTATCTCACGTGTACATTGATATGAATCTAGTATTCCATGAACGGGGAAAGAACTTTGACATAGACCATCATTTCTTTCGCCATAAGGTTCTTAAGGGTTTAGTTCAACTCACTTATCTGTCTACTAATTCCCAACTTATACATGCCTTGAATAAAATACTCCCCTCACTCCTATTTCTCCCAAACTCAATTCAAAGCTACGAATGGTTCAGCCTCGATTATGGGTAACTAGAGGGGGCTTGTTGAGAATAGCAACCATAAATGACTAAAATTTTAGATATGTGTTTTATTTATCACCTTGTTTAACCTAGACTTTAGGCTTTTGTTAAGGGGTATTTATTTATCACTTTATTTATCCCACGTTTTTGATAAAATAATCTCAAATTCTCCTCTTTTCATGCAATTTTAAAGGCATAAGCATTAATTCTTTTACAAGATCACAATTGTTTATATAGGTAATACCTAATCAATAATAAAGGAAACTAATATAATCAGGGAACTCTCTATAATAATAATAAATGTAACTCTCTCATATTTTCCTATAATAATATAGTCTCAACTTTTACGATTGTTGGTTTGAGACAATCACTTCCACAAATCCATCATCATTGTATTTTTTTTGAAATCGACCCACAAACTCTTGTCGCCTATTATATCCACGACCTCTCCTAAATTTCTCTTTTTTCACATCCCAAAATCTTGGAGGATTTTTGTTTCTCGCACCCTACATATCACACCTACAAACTCTTGTAGGATATTTTTTTATCACACCTAATAACCTAGCTCCCATACCATAATAAAATAATCTTTAATTCTCCTATTTTCATGCAATTTTGAAGGCATAAGCATCAATTCTTTTACAAGATCACAATTGTTTATATAGCTAATACCTAATCAATAATAAAAGAAACTAATATAATCAAGGAACTCTCCATAATAATAATAAATGTATCTCTCTCATATTTTTCTATAATAATATAATATGTACTTTTACTATTGTTGGTTTGAGATAGTCTATTCCACAAATCTATTATCTTGTTAACCTTAACTTAGTGGCACATGTTACATCTCCTATTTTTGTGACAAAGTGCCATAAAATAGGCACACTAGATTATTGTTAACCATTACTCAGTGGCACATGTTAAAGAAACTGATTTATTAATATTAAATGAATATATTTTAATTTTCTTTTTATTTATGTTAAATTTATTTATACGATTCTTTAACAGTTTTATAAGTATGACAACCTTTAAATCATTTTTAACAAAAATCTAGATGGCTATAAAAATAATATATTTACTGATATATAACTGCTCCAATTAAGTATTAATTAAAGACATTTTAACAATTGTAAGTGTCAATTTTGTCGTAGTGGCATCACATATAATTACCTAAAGGAAGGTTGTTGTACATAAATGGGGTAGCAAATTATAAATAAGTTATAATACAGATAGGTATTTACTATGTTGTCGTGAGACTACAAGTGTAATATCTCATATTTGTTTTTTAATAATCATCTCTCGATACAAATTTTTACTATTATTCTTCGTCTTTTTTATTATAATTGGTAGGATTTTCCAAACACCACTCACCTATCATGGAAATTTGTAATAAATTTATCGTAAGTCAAAATTCGTTGATTTTGTAATTTTCACAAAGATCTTTAATTTCGTTCTCTGAAATTATTAAAACTATTTATTCTATCAACTTTATTTAAAAACAATTAATTAATTTGTTTCTTAAAAGTGTTGATATCGAAAATAGAATATAGAAATGATTTTTTAGAAATTCTCAGTTTTACTTCTGGATCAATTATAGAATTTGATCAAATAGAAATATTTTAGGCACATTGGAGTAGATACCTTATTGAATGGGGATTTTCTTTGTCTTAATGAGGGAGGTAAACGAGCCCTCATCCAACAATCTAATTATAGAAGCCCTAAGGAAGGAAGGAAACAAGCCGTCATCCAACCAACCATCGAATTATAGATTATGGATTTTCAATATATGACTTGTAGAATGTAGTGTTCTGAATTATTCTACTACATTTAGCATGCTTGATTTCTTGGGAGCGGTGTTTGAGGAGTTGTGTTACGTTTGTAACAGCTGCCTTGGTTATACCCAGGAGTGGACATCTATCAATTAACACGTGAAATTTAAAAATGTTTATTATATTAAATATTAAGTAATATTTCATATAATAAAGAAAATGCTAATTAAATTTTGTTAATATACATGATATTTAATAGTAAAAATATAATATAAATAAGTTTTACGAAAAAATGTATATTACAAATAAATGAGATAAGTAATATTTTTTAATCATTAGACTCACGAAAGTTGGCACCTAGTTTATGGGAGGCCAACTTTGGCACTCCAAATTGCGAGCTAGTGCCACGTTATTTGGCATTCCAATAACTCCAATAGAGTGCTACAGGAGAGTTAGGTATCCCTTTTGCCATGTGATTTTTGCACCCGTCTTGCAATCCCTTATTCGAGTTCTCACTACAAGGAAATGGTTAAAACCGACCGCACAAAACTGACCGACAAAAAAGTAAGAGGTTAAAACCGATTGACAAGTAATCGGCTGACAAGTAATGGGCCGGTCATGTAGTTTGCAAAGAAAAAGAAACAACGTAGTTCTGATGAGGTGGTAGATATGAAAACCGACTGACGTTGGACAATCAGTTTTAACTCTGACATGTGAAGATTAAAATTGACTGTTATGATTCAGTCAGTTTTAAGGCCTACGGAAAATATTATAAAACTAATTTAAATTAAAGCTTGTGTACTGTCATAGATAAAACGACGCCGTTTTGTTTTAAAAGAAGTAACCGACCGTCAATCAGTTTTAATAGTTACTTTTTTTTATTACAAGCTAGTACTAAGCTTTCATTTTTTTACAAATGTAAAGTTATATTTTTTAAAAGAGAGTAAGGTTAGAGAAGAACACGAAGAATAAAACAACACAAAAGATCAAAGGAGATGGAATAGAAAGAATATATAATATAAGATTTCCTCACTTTGAATATTTATTTATTCTATATAAATGCATGTGGATTTATAATTATTGTTTGATCTTTTAATGCTTTGTTAGCATGCTAAATTATTGTTTAAATATATATTTATGTAGATGGCAAACAATGACCGAAGTTAGATGTGTAAACGATTACAAAATGATAATATTTCCCTAACTCCCAAATATAAATATGGTGTACAATATTTTTTAGATTTTGCAAGTAAAAGTGGAATGGAGGGCGATAAGACAAAATCTCTTTGCAAAAGTTGTAAAAATTTGAATTGTTAGCCAATTGAGGAAATATAGTGAGGGTTATACGGTTTGGACTTCGCACGGTTAAGTTGTTCGAAGAGAAGAGAATCCACAATCACATTCTCATCATCATAGGGAAATATTGACAGTCAGTTTTGACTCTTTCCCTTGTAGGGTCTCTAAAATATTTTAAATTCTTCACATGATATTAAATAGATGCTAAATATAGGAAAACAAATTTGGAGTTTTAAATTGGCTAAGAAGAGTTTCAGTAAATATAGATAATAATGATCATAGTCGTCTGAAACCCTGTTTAACGTCTCTTGTCGTGACTGGTTCCTGGTCGTCGAGACACGAATCATAGTCGTCCAAAACCCCATTTGGACATTCTGGTCTTGGTTAGGCTCTTTATATAGACGAAATTAGATTAAGCTTAGGAATTTTAGTGGGCAAGCCAGGGGATTTGGTGTCTTAATGTTTGGAATTATCAGTCTTGATGATAACGAAGTTCTTCAAATTATAATATAGAATCCATGTTAAGTTTAACTAGTCAATGGATATAAGTCTTATAAATATCCATTGACTAGGAAACCATTTATGAGGTAAAAATTATTCATCAATTAATAAAATGGTGTGTAATAGTTGATTCATGTTTCTATTTTATCAATTGATCGTAATATGTCGACGGATGCCATAATCTAGTCAACTGATACCTATTTGACTTTAATTGATAGCTCTTCAACTAATGAGAAGAATTGCTGATAAATTGTAAATATTCTAAGTCAAAATTCTCTCAAATGAAGTGATCAACAAATATTGGAATCTATGGATAAAGACACTTTTCGATGGATAAAGGTCAACAAGGTCAAATCAATGGATCCCCATCAATGGATGAAAGCATCAAGGCTATCAACGGATAAAGGCAGTCAATGGATAAGGAGTCGATGGATAAACTAATTATCCATTGATACATCAAGTGATCAATGGATAACCTATCCATCGATGGATAAGAAAAGGAGGATCAAATGATAAGATTTACAATAATTATCAGTTGATCAAGATTTCCCAAATTAGTTAAAGACAAAAGGAATGAGATCTTTGCAGAAACTGAATCAATGGAAGACAGTCCTGTCAGGATTGTAAAGAATTTAAGGAAACACAGTCTTCAAGGAAAAGATCAAGACAAAGATTTTTCCAGAACAAGACAAATGCCTAGGAAAATGTGAAAAGAAGCTATAATCTATTTCAGTAAATGCATTGTAAAATATAATTTCAATTTGTATTTTTATCTGTCAATAGAAAAATAGATGTAGGTAGTGAACTACTATATATAGTTTTGTAGTTCATTGTAACAAGTAGAGTGAGAGAGAACAAGAACAAGAAAATCTTTGAAAAATCAAAAACAATTGTATTTCTTTTCCTTGTTCACATTTTCATACTTGTAAGCAGCTTGGTTATTTTAACCAAGGTTAATTGGAAGAAAAACATTCACTAATGGAAAACCAATCCACGAATAATTTTTAATTGCCTTGTTTTGTTTTCAATATATCATTTTTCAATTCATAGTTTAAATAGTTTCTTCACCATATATTTTCAAACACAAAATCTATCAAAGTACAAACTTGAATTCGCAAGAATTAGTCAAAATTCTTAAGTTTGTATTCAACCCCCCTCTACAAACTTGTACTAAGGGAAAATAAGAGTTAATCGGTGCTCACAAGATTCCTATGCTTCACTATTAATCCTCTTAGGTGGTGGTGTCTTGGAGACTAATCTTTGTAGTTAGCTTCTATTAAAATACATTAATTAGGCTAATTGATTTAAAAACATTAATTAGGCTAATTAATAGCTTTTATTCATTAATTATGAAATAATAAATGATTACGGCTTAGGACCTTATTCATTGGGCTTTATCCAACAATTTCAATGAGATATACGTTATGGGCAATAATTAGTAATTGTGACTTAGATGTTAAGGTTCTTGAGTTTGTCATTGAAGTTGGACTTTATAGCTTCAATCATCTTACTAAATTCCATATTATACTTATTCTTCCCAAGTATTAATGTGCAACCATGCATTAAGACTTCCTTACATTCAAGGAATTTTTCCTTAATTTCAAAAAAAATTCTTTAATTTTTATATAAAAATTTCTTTAATTTCTAAGAATTTTTTCTAATTCTTAAAACTTTTCCTTATTTTTGGGGAATTATCTATCTTTTATTATTATATTTTTATGATTTTTTGTGCTTCGTCTTTAATTTCGACTGACAAGGAATCCTCGCATTATTCGACTAGGATCCTTGTTGGCAGAAACGTGTTTTGAACTTCCAGCTCGTGACCGGTTCCTAGTTGAACGACTAGGAATCATGGTCAACAGACGACTTTGATCATAGTCATTTGAAACCCCGTTTACCCACTCTGGTCATGGCCAGTTCCTAGTTGTCGGACGACTAGGAATCTTAGTCGTCAAGACTCTAGTCATCCAAAACCCCATTTGGACATCCTCGTGGTAAAGACATGAATCCTAGTCCTTCAAAATCATATTTGAACATCCTGGTAATGGATGGGTTCCCTAGTCGAAAGTGTTTCTTGGTCGATTGTTCGACCATGATTCGTATAGTCCTAGTTGTGTTTAAAATGCATTTTGGGCGCCCTAGTCTAGATTGATTCTTGGTCATTTATTGGACTAGGATTCTTATAGTCCTGGTAATTTAATAGGTTAAGATTTATTGTGTAATAATTTTAATACTCCTAACCCTTTTAGATCATGCCTTAAATTACTTATGTTTTACTTTACTTATTAAAGATTATTATGTACTTTATTCAGAACTTTTTAGAATTCTGTTGATTTTTTATAAATTTGAACAAGAGGGGCTTCCCGCCTAAAAATGATATTTTGTTATTGGGTCTCTTGAATTACCTCATATAATAGGTTTCCATAACTCTCTGCCTGTTTAGGTGCCGGTAGTTTCGCTAATGAAAGAGTAGAGTGTGATTTCCTTTTCACATCTAATAAAAGAAAATGCCTTACCACCGCTAAAAGGGTTGCATGAGGTGCAGTTTGACATGTACTCAACTCCTATCACTTAGGAGCATGTTTTATCACATGAGAGACCATCCACAAATATGCTTCAATTCTACAAAACTAGATAATTATCCCTTATATATATATATATATATAAGTGGATAATTATGATTCTTTTTAATAAGTAAGAGGTCTACCTGAGTTAGGACATAGTGTAAACCTCAAATACAATTAAGACAGTGTTTTGATAATAATTAAAAACTCCAAAATATGGCTGATCTAGATCATCTAAGAGCCCAAAACTTTATAACTACATCAATGTGATCACTATGAGGACACTTTGCAACGGTACCATTGACGAGTCATATATAATACATATTAAGGATTAGTGAACTTGGATGGTGGGATAGAGTGTTATAATTAATCCCTTGTAGCCTTGATCACTAAAAATCCAGCAAAAATCAGTCTTAATCAAAATCAAACAACCATCCATATTCAATGGAATTCGGTTGTGAACATTGATTTGGTAGCTGAGAACCTCGCCACTAATCTCTACACTAGTGTTTTTACAAATTTCTTCCATCAACAATTTTTTTTTATTAATTAATATTTTTATATATCTTTTACAAAGAATAAATTTTAAATTAATAATTTCAAATATATCATAAAATTATAAAAGTCTAAGCTTCATATGTATGAGGTAAAAATGTAACATAGTTAGAAAAAAAACCCCGAATGTACCAAAAGTAAATCACGTAAAACCGTTGATGATCTCTACATGCCCCGTCATGTTTATGCACTTTTGCCTCCGTGGCTTTAGTTGTTGGTTGAAAAACTATAAATAATATATTACAAAATTTTCTTAAAAGAGATACCTCTATAAGATTCATACATGCCAAAACATTAGCCCCCAATGTTGACTAGAGCCTTTTTATTAGTTGGAATCTCCGCTCCTAAAGTACATCAAACAATAAATCTCTAACCATATCATGACGATTTTTGAACCAGAGTTATTTTTGAAAATGCACGGCAGGCTCTCCTTATATATCTACACGAGTTAAGCACATTGGACAGAATGCACTGAAGTTATATTTGAAAATGTACGGCATGCTCTCCTAATATATCTACACGAGTTAGGCACATTGGACAGAATGCACCCTCTAAAATATGGGATTCATTAGCCTATAACATAAGATCATTTGTTACTCTCATTGAGTCATACATTGTCCTAAACCTTCTATAGGGGTAACCAAAAACAAATCATTAGCGTGATTGGATCCTAAACACTAAAATAATACTACTTATGCTTTACAACATTAAATTCAGTGTGTAAATTTTTGCAAATATGTTTAAATTAATGGTCTACTATGTATCCCACAAGTGGATCCCATTGTTGTATCCCATAATCTGATATATTATATATATATAGGGCTACTCGGATAAGAACCCTCTTATAATGAGAACTAAGAATGAAAATAAAATCACGTAATTTCAAATCAAATCACTAAAATAATTTAATACACATGTTCATATATATTTTCTAATTCTATTTACCAGACCAACAACATACTGCCAGCAACCACTTTACCATCATCAACTCTCATCATCATACTACACTGCCACCATCAATCATTAAAACCACCACACCGATTATCACCAAGAAAAACAAAATAACTAACACCGTCATGAAATCATTAAAATTGAACTGAAATATTCAAAAATTTATATTGCTACTATCAGAATCACTAAATTTCAAACAAAATCACCAAATGTTTAAAACAAATCACCAAAATTATTATATAAATTCATTATCAGATCACCAATATTTTACATATACGACCAAATATTTAACAAAAAATTACCAAAATTCAAATGAAATCAACCAGAATTTTAATCCTATATATTTGCATGGTTCATCGTCACAACACCTTTACTAAGGGCATAACCACCAATTACCATCATATTTACCAACATCATCGTATCCAACAAAGGTTACAGATCTAGCACCAGACTCCGAGAGGATGAATATATTATACAAATCACAGAAAAAGAAAATCAAGATATACTTATATGTATATATGTATGTATATGTATATGAAGCGAAGGGATTGATGTTATAATATGGTTACAAATCAAATCGGGGACATGGTAGTGAAATGTGATGACTCGAAGTACAGACGAGGAGAAAGACGGTAGTCGAGAAAGAGAGACACGTGAGTAATTGATTAAATTAATGGTGGGGATTAAAAGATTATTATAAATTAAAAGACTGAGATTAGATCTCAATTCTCACTATAATATGGGTTCTCATTTGAGCACTTGTCAATATATATATATATATATATATATATATATATATATGCGTGTGATCGAGAGAGAACTGGCTAGATGAGAGAACTATGTAACCACCCTTAGAGCCACTGATTTTGTGATGATCTAACAATTCACATTTTTTTGATTCTATTTAAATAATTTCCATATATACAAGCGGGGTTAGAGTTGGAACTGTGTAATATCTTTATACACGTAGTAATAAATACATATCTCAGCAGTTTATTTGATTGTATTTATTACCATATTTAGACCAGTTGAAATCAAAACATGGCTCTAACAAGGTGGTTATCATGTCGGTCATGAACCACGGCTTGAACGGGGAACAAAATTTATGGTTTGAATCTGTAAGTGAAGAAGTTTCTTGCATTATTTTTTCCATAGAACACATGTTAGAATACACCAATAATATATGAATTAAAAACACGGCTCATGCACAGTTGATGTGTTAAAATTCAGTATTCTTTTCTAGAGTTCTAATGGCGGGTGTTTTCATGAATGGTAAGGTTTTATCACCTAAATTAATATAAAATTATATGTTTTAGTTGCCATAAATAAAAAAAATATACGTGATTTAACAAATTTCAATCGAAATCCTTGCTATATTAGTTTGATTGATCTATTTTGTACATCACAATTTTGACCTTTGTATATGTCCAAGGTATTTAAGATATTTTCATATTTGCCACTAGTCTTATTTTATTAGAAAAATTTGATTAAAATTTAATCAAGGCTCTAGATTGGTTCTCTTGGTTTTCTTGATTGCGTGGTTCTCCCTCAAACTCTACCCATATATGCATGTGATGGAGAGATAACTAGCTAGATGAGAGAACCATGAAACCACCCTTAGAGCCATTGATTTTATGACGATCCAACGGTTGATATTTTTCAGATTCTATTAAATTCTATTTAAATAATTTCCATATATACAAGGCGGGTGTAGACTTGGAACTGTGTAATATCTTTATGCATGTAGTAATAAATACATATCTTAGCAGTTTATTTGATTCTATTTATTACCATATTTACACCAATTGAAATCAAAACATGGCTCTAAGTTCCCTGTTTTATTAATATACGGATTTGATTGAGCTTCAATTAGAATATTAGTGAAGAGAACAATAAAATTGATCTTGAAATTTATGTTGAATGCATATGTTCTTATTATAGCATCACACACGTTATCTAGCAAAATATCACATTGACCAATACTCAAATCAAACTATTCCATCCAAGATTCTAATTTCTCATTGTCATGTGAGAATTCTATGCTATTTTCACCTCTGGGCAATCCAAGGATTTTATAAACAACTTCCTCGACTATTTGATAAACTGTTCCTTTAATAACTAAGTTGATTTGCCCGGATGATACAATAAAATAAGAGAGTTCCGAAGAAAAATCTTTGAGGTTGAACAATAATAATGACCCAAAACCACTTTTGATTATCCATTCTTTTTGGATGTCTACCAAGGTGGTTATCATGTCGGTCATGAACCACAGCTTGAACGGGGAACAAAACTTATGGTTTGAATCTATAAGTGAAGAAGTTTCGTGCATTATTTTTCCTTAGAACACGTGCTAGAATACACCAATGATGCATGAATTAAAAACACGGCTCATGCACAGTTTATGTGTTAAAATTCAGTATTCTTTTATAGGGTTCTAATGGCCGATGTTTTCATGAACGGTAAGGTTTTATTACGTACATTAATATAAATTATATATTTTAGTCGCCATACATAAAAAAGATTATACGTGATTTAACAAATTTCAATCGAAATACTTTCCATATTAGTTTGATTAATCTATTTTGTATATCACAACTTTGACCTTTGTATATGTCCAAGGTATTTAAGATATTTTCAGATTTACCACTGGTGTTATTTTATTAAAAAAATTGATTAAAATTTAATGAAGAAGAAGTTTATGTTGAGCAACCACCTGGCTTTGTCAATCCAAAATATCCAAATCATATCTACAGACTAGATAAAGCCTTATATGGACTCAAACAGGCATCAAGGGCCTATTATGAAACTTTAGCTCTATTTTTACTTGAAAGTGGTTTCACTAGAGGTACAATTGATAAAACCTTGTTTTATAGAACTCAAGGTAAGGATTTATTATTGGTGCAAATATATGTTGATGATATTATATTAGGTTCCACTAATGAGAAGCTCTGTGAAAGATTTTCAAAGTTAATGCAGTCCTCGTATCAAATGAGCATGATGGGAGAATTGAGTTATTTTCAAAGTTAATTATTATTGCTTATAAGTAAAATAGACTGAGAAAGGTATTTTCATTAATCAGTCTAAATATACAAGAATCTACTCACAAAGTTTCAAATGCAAGACTCTGCATCTGCTACTACTCTTATGGCTACTACAACAAAACTAGATCAAGATACTAGAGAACCTGTGGATATTACAACATACAGAGGCTGAATATATAGCTGTAGAAAGTTGTTGTGCACAGATCTTATAGATGAAAAATCAACTGTTGGATTATGGTTTAAACTTTTCTAAAATTCCTATTTATTGTGATAATCAAAGTGCAATTACAATGAAAGGAAATCCAGTTCAACATTCTCTGACAAAGCACATCAGTATCAGATATCATTTCATAAGGGAAAATGTTATGGAAGGCATAATTGAATTATATTTTGTTCTCATAGATCAACAAATAGCAGATATATTCACCAAGCCTTTGCCTCAAGCAACATTTAACAGACTGGTTTCTGAATTAGGGATGGTGACAAGTGGCTCAACTTGACTTGGAAAATTTTAGGTAATCATAGTATATGTTAGAGTATGTGGTAAACTCTGATGAAAAATGGAGTAAACTCTCATCATTGCCGCAACTAATCTCTGCTCACAAGTTATCAGTGTTTATGGTAAACTCTGTTAGAGTATGTGGTAAACTCTGACAGTACAAACTAAACTCTGACTCACATAAACTCTGATTTCATGCTTGATAAACTCTATTTAAGTGGTAAACTCTGAGATGATATTTATGACATCATATTTCATATGTGTGACATCATAATTATCATTCTCTGATTAGACTTGAACTAAGGCACGTTTATCTCACGAATGACGGTTCATATACTTACACAAATATACAAACACTTGCTGTCTTTTGAGACTTGTACTAATAATTGCTCTTCAAATCAGCTTTTGCCATGTGTCCCACTACAGGTTATATGCAAACGAAGAGGCATAGTTTATTTCTTATTTTCATTTTGAGATTATTTATTTATATCTACTCTTCTTCTTTTAATCTCTCGTTACACATAAACCCTAATTGTTTAAACTTGCAAATCCTTATTGTTACAATGGCATCTAAAGGACAAACCTTTCAAAACTTCACTTTTACTACCACCAACTATATTGCCCTGATAAATAAATCCGATGCACCCGAAGATTATCATGTCGTTCAAGATTTCTTAAGGCAAAGTTACATAGGCTATTCTTTGCAAGAACCATTAAACTTCTTTACTCAATCCTTGATAAGAATATGGTCATTTGCAAAGTTTAACAATGCAGGAGATGATGCAGAACCAATCCTCACATTCAACTGCAATGGCAAGCACTTGATAACACCAGCTGTAGTTCGACAAGCCCTTCATCTTTCAAAAGTGGCTGTGTATGATGATATGGTGAAAGATGAACAGAACAAAGAATTTTGAGGTCTATAGGCTATGGAGGAAGCCTATCAAAATTGGGGAGCCTGACAAGACGTAATCTTCGAAGAGAATGGAGTTTCTTCTTCGATTGTATTACAAGGGCCTTCACAGGCAAGTGCACGAATTTTGATGCAATCCCAAATCTAGCACAACAGATTAGGTATTCTCTGACCTATAATCTCAATTATTAGCAAAATAAAAGATGATGCTCATACTATATATTTTTCTAGATTCCTTCAGTTAATTTTTAACCATTTGTTACCTTATGTAAATTTTGAGTCTGATCAGAGTTTAGCTAGTTTTTGTATGAATAAAAGAATTTTTTGTTGACCTAGCTACGAAGGATGCTAAGAAAGGTAATCTCTATCCTCTCTACTATCCCACATGGGTCAGACTTCTCTTAAATTAGAGAATGCATACCATGTATGGAAAGGACTTTCTCTCTATGGCTATGGATCACAGTTTAGCACCCTCTGATTCAAACCCAGGCCACCCTCCAAACACTGACACCCAAACACTTTTGTCAACCTCTATAGTCTCCTAAAAGGATGTAGTTGTAAAACACACCTCTCAACAGGGCACAAGCAAAAGAAAGAGGAAGGCAGTGAAGGAATCTTCTCTTAAAAAGAGAAAATTAATTGATTAAGATTCAGATTCTGATGAAGGGTTTGTTTTTGCTAAGAGAAAGACTGCTGAACAGGCTTCTGAGATACCTAGTGCACCTTTTATGAAGCCATTCACAGTGAATCCAATACCTGAGGTGAAAAAGAAGAGGAGAAGATTAGTCAAGGCTGTAAACATTGAAGGACTAAACACTACGCCATAGATGGCCTGTTGCAACACTGCCATTCTGTTACATTTGACCCATTTTACGTTGCATTAGGCCTAATGCAACGCGATTTTGCCATTGCATCCGCGAGAGCTGCATTTGCTATCTAATGCAACGCTTTAGTTTTCAAATGTAACAGTAGGAAAAGTGTTGCATTAAGGCCCTAATGCAACGCTTTATTGGCCAAATGTAACAGTAGATTGCGTTGCATTAGTTTTCAAAAAAATTTGATTAAATGGGGTTAAAAGGTGGGACCCACAACTGCCATGTCAGCAACTGGGCCCCAACATCCATGTCAGCAGTGCACGTCAGCAGTGCCACATCAGCTCTGCCACGTCATCAGTGGGCCCCACTCAGCAGTGACACATCAGAATTGCCACGTCAGCAATGGGCCCCAGTACGGATCCAACCGTACGGATGTTAATATATATCTAATATAGTGATATTCCCAAGATTTTAAAAAATAAAAAATTATTTTAGATGGTATATTTTGTAGTCAACTATTAATTTGACTTGTACTACTAACTAGTACATTATCCCAGATTGTTGTCTCTATTTTTTTAGAAATACTTATCGACGATCCAACCGTACGGATGTTAATATATATCTAATACAGTGATATTCCCAAAATTTTAAAAAATAAAAAATTATTTTAGATGGTACATTTTGTAGTCAACTATTAATTTGACTTGTACTACTAACTCAAATGCAACACCAAGTGCAAATGCAACACTGAAGGACCAAATGCAACGCTTTCTTGCCATATTAGCAGTGCCACGTCAGCAAAATGTGGGTCCCACACATGACATGGCAGCACATGTGGCCCCCTGCCACGTCAGCAGTGCCACGTCAGCAAAATGTGGGCCCACACGTGGGTTCCACACATAACACGTCCGCAGAAGTGGGTCCCATATGATGACATCATCACTGCCTCGTCAGCAAAATGTGGGTCCCTCAAAAACTCAAATGCAACACCAAGTGCAAATGCAACACTGAAGGACCAAATGCAACGTTTTAGTGCCACATCAGCAGTGCCACGTCAAAAAAATGTGGGTCCCACACGTGGGCCCCACACATGACACGTCAGCACATGTGGGTCCACCTGCCACATCAGCAGTTCCACGTCAGCAAAATGTGGCCCCCACACGTGGGCCCCACATATGACACGTCAGCATGTGTGGGTCCACCTGCCACGTAAGCAGTGACACGTCAGCAAATGTGGGTCCCACACGTGGGTCTCACATGCCACATCATTATTTTTTGTCCTAATTATTCAGCAAATGCAATGCTTTTTCCCCTAGTGTTGCAAGGTGCAACACTACAATTGAATTGCAACACAACTTTCTAATATAATGCAACGCTTTGTTTGTAGTATTGCAGTTGCTCAAAAAAAGTAGGCTAATGTAACGGAAAATGAGTGTTGCATTCTAAAAGTATTGCATTAGGCCGTTTATGGCGTAGTGAAACTCTGATGCAGCAATAAACTCTGATGTCCT
Organism: Oenanthe sinensis; assembly: GCA_028671895.1. Taxonomy (NCBI): domain Eukaryota; kingdom Viridiplantae; phylum Streptophyta; class Magnoliopsida; order Apiales; family Apiaceae; genus Oenanthe; species Oenanthe sinensis. The sequence continues at coordinate 44,591,346 of CM053803.1, forward strand.
AATCTTTGATCAGCAAAAATCTCAAGATTTAAACTCTGAAGACATCCTAAACTCTGAGCCAAACTCTGATGTCCTGACAAATTCTATTAAAGCATGGCGTTGCTGGAAGGCAAATATTCCTTGAAAGGAACCTGGATTATCAGTTCCAATTGAGAACATGATTCTTCGGTAAGTCAAGTCAAAAGCTGATTGGTGGACAAATGTTGCCCATTATAACCGTGAACATATTAGACGGGGGGCTACTATTGACAAGATAGTCTGCCGAAAAAATTTGAGGAATTTAAATGATATTTGGCTCAAGGCAGAACAGGAGCTACAACAAAATAATTTGAAAGATGGGTAATATGTCATTCTAGAGGAAGCTGTTCTTGTAGCAATCTCTGATTCTCCTACAAACTCACCTAAATAAATTATCAAGGAGATTTCTTATGAAAGGGTTAGGGTGTTGGCAGAACAAGTAAAGAAAGAGATGGAAGCAAAGAAGTCTACATCATCTACCTCTCCAAGTTTAAAACAATTTTCAAGAAAGAAAAGGAAGTCTGTCACTTTTGGCCAGAATACACAAGAACCTATATCTCAAAGTGAGATAGCAATCTCTATATGGCCAGGCACACAAGAACCTGTTGATCAAAGTTCAACAGCAGCCACTATTCCAGAAGATGAAGCCAGTATGGATGATGGGTACAACCCATAAGAACCTTCAGCTCAAAGGGTTGAAGAAGTTTTTAAGGGACTAGCCACACAAGAACCATCCAATAAAAGTTTGGATGCAGACAATCTACCTATTCTAGAAGTCTTGATGTTGCCGATGCTGAAGTCCAATCTATGGCAGAGTCAAGCCCACAAGAACATTCACCTCAAAGTGGTGAAGCAGCTGAAGATGAGACTCAGGTTCCACAAGAACCAAGCATCCATTTTATGATTGCAGACCAAGACTCTAATGTTGGACAGACAAACTCTGATGAAGCTCCACTGACAATCTCTGATGCTCTTATGGTACAACTAATATCTGCACAACTAATGGAGACAAGATCCACATCCACAACTCAAGGTATAAACTCTGACTTTTCTTTAGAATATGCATTCTCTGATAGTTTAAGTTCAAATTTTACCTTTCCTATTTTAACTACTAGAATGATCATGAATAGTCATGAAAAGGGTACCCCTAATCATGTAATTACAGTCAACCTTTCTCAACCACCTCTTATTTTTGTAGGACATTGTGTGTTGAGCCTTTCTAGTGAGTCTGAGGTAAAATGTGTGAAAAACAGAATTAATGAGAGGCAGATACAAGATCTGGGAAAAGATGAGGTAGAATTAAGAAAGAAGTTAGCTACTTCTAGTGAGAAAAATCTAACTCTTAAAAGTTATGATATGTGTGATGTGAGAAGTAATGAGATTACTTTAAAAAATAAGAGTGATTTAGGATGTTCCATATATTCTGCAGGTACTCAGAGTTTATCTGTTGCAAACTCTGCTCTTTTGGTAAACTCTGAGAAAGCTATAAACTCTAATGAGGAGGAAGTAGACTCTGATGAGCCTATTATTGTTGATGAAAAAGTTACAGACCTGTTAATCCCCTACACATATAGGTACAATACCAAGAAGTGGTCAGTAAATTCTCATGATGCACATGAAGGACTGAGAATAGAGTATCCTGATTATCTGATAGTGGAGTAACTTAAAGGAGATTTTGAAGCTGCTCTAGATGCTCAATGTGCAAAGAGAGATTTCACTTCTATGGCAGAACCATCTCATGTTGTATTGATAAATTCTCATAGACAAAAAGTTTGGGATAGTTCATGGAAATACTCAAATGAAGTCATCTCTTGGCTACATGTTCATGAGTTGATAAGTAAAGCTGATAAGGGTATAAACTCTGATGAGATGAAGTCAATTTTAAAGGCTACTATTGTGTTGTCCGAAGGACTTCACAGTGAAATTGGTGAACTCAAGGATTCTATCACCAAAAACTCTGCTTCTGTTCAATCTGTTGTTACAACATCACAATATTCTCTAGAATTAAAACTCAAAACTGTCTCAGCAAAGCAGGATCCATTGGAAGAAAAAGTTAATAATCTTTCTACTTCTGTCAGTTCTGTGTAAGGATTGCTACATACCATAGTTGAAATTCTTACTGTGAAGATATAGAGTGATGTCAGAAAGGGGGAGAATTGTTCAGAAAAATGCAAAGAGGATGCTGCACAACAACTTGACAAACCTGATGATGAAGATCAATGTAGTCACAAGGAGGGAAAACAAACTCTGCAACAGCAATCTCTGATTGGTCAAACTTTAACCACTAAAACTCTGATGAGTGCAAACTGTGACAAATAGTTAATCTCTAATAAATTGCAAACACTGATAGAAGCTGATTTAGCACTAACAAAGAGGCCCGAAGAAAAAGAAAAGCCTGAAAAAATTGAGGAACAAAATTTAAAGGATGCAGAACTGGCAAGGAAGCTATTTGAAGAAGAAAATCTTGGATTAGATCCAGTTTCTATGGAAGCTGAATTGAAGAAATCTGGTACTGACAGTGCTCAAGTCCAGAAAAAGAGAAGATATATGAAGAAAGGTCTAATTCAGAAAAAGGCAACTGCTCAACAAAAGAAATTAGAATCTAAACCTATTCAAATCAAATCAATTGAAACTCCAAAGCCAGTTGCTCAATCAAAACTAGTCTCTGAAATTCAAACAAGATCATCTTCAAAAATTCAACAAAAAGCTCCAACTAAGTCAAAGACTCCTCTCACTATGTCTAGAATAACTTTTCTTCCAGATGGCTCAAGCTTTGATGATGAGAAAGAAGAACATCAACAATCTCTGATAAGGAAGAAAAGATATGATCTTTTGTGAACCAAGACTCAAACTCTGACTCTCAATGTCAGACTTGGAAAAGACAAAGGTGGTATTGGTGATTCACATGCTAAGGTCTACAGAGGAGAAGAAAATATCTTCAGAGATCCTTTTTCATTGAAAGATAAACCTGAGGAAGAGTTGACTCAAGAACATCTGGACAAATTAATCTATGTTAACATTGTGAAGGATATCATTGATGGTGCTCAGGCTAAGGAGAAACTCATTTATTTTTTAGAGGATGTGAGAGTTTTGAAGATTGCTCAAGAAGATTTGATTCAAAAAGCATTTAAAAAACTTGAACATGTTCTATATCTTATTAATGATGAAAATGAAGTTACTTCTAGATGGGTGAAAATTCGTGAAGGAGTGATAGCTGAGAAAAAGAAGAATGAAATGCTGATGATGATAAATTCTAAAGAATATGAGACTGGATATACACTTGAAGATGGAAAAGAAGAGCTATGAGGAAAGGAGATTCAAGGGTCAAAATAGTGTTATGGATTCCTACACTAATTTTATATCCTGATGGTATGAAGGCCTGTTGCATTGCTTTGGATGAAAGAATAAAAAGATCATCACTTTATGCTCTAAGGGATGCAATATTTCAAATAGGTGATTCTTCTGAACAAATGAAGGAATTGAAGGAGAATCTGGTTGAGCTGTTGAAAAGTGCTGAAGAAAAGCTCTTGAATCAATTTCTGAAAGAAGATTTTTCCTACAGACGAATCTGAATCATGAAGGGTAAACAAACTCTGATGCATTTGTCTTGGATTTCTGACATCATAAGTGAAATTTTTGTTTTAATTTTTAAAGTATAAATTGGGGGAGATTGTTAGGAAGCAAACACTGATGGCTGTCAGAGAGTACAAATCAGAGTTTACACTGTTGACATCATCAGAGTTTAAGGAGTTATCAGACAGAGTTTACTCTATCAAATAATACTCAATCAGAGTTTACTCTAACAAAGAATACTCCATCAGAGAATAATAACCGACAGAGTTTGCAAGACAGAGTTTGTCAGGAAGCAATTCAAATCAGAGTCTGAATATGATAGTATGAAGGAATCCTAATGCAAGTCTATTTCCTTATGTAAAGTTGTTCTATTTCTAATGTGATTTGTAATTGATTTGTAATTGTGTCTATATAAACACATGCATAGGTTAACATCGAAGTAATCTTTGAAAATCATATTATTCAAAACCTAGAAGCTCTTGAGAACAAAGAACTTCTTGATAGAGTTTTGTAATCTATTCGTTATCTTTAATACAGAATAGTGTTCATCTTTTACATACTTGTGTTCTTAATCGATTTACTTTTACTATTACATTCAACCCCCCTTCTATAATAGCTTACTTATCTGGGCAAACAGTTTGTAAGTCAAAAAAGTTAAGGATGGTATTTTTATAAATCAAACAAAGTACATTCATGACTTGTTGAATAAATTTGACTTAAGTGAATGTTCTTCTGCAAAAACTCTCATGGTCACTGCCACTAAACTTGAATTGAATACTAGGGAAGCTAAAGTGGACATTTCAAGTTATAGAGGTATAGTATTTCTATATTTAACTGCTAGGAGGGCAAACATAATGATGTCTACATGTTTGTGAGCTAGGTTTCAGGCTGATCCTAGAGAATCTCATTTAGTGGCTATTAAGAGGATTTTTAGATATCTCAAGGCTACATCAAATTTAGGTATTTGGTATCCTGGAGACCTTGGTTTTAATCTAATAGGCTACTCAGATGCATATTATACAGGTTGCAAAATAGACAAGAAAAGTACTACATGCACCTGTCAATTTCTAGGAAACAAACTTGTATCATGGTTTAGTAAAAAGTTACACTCAGTGTCAACTTCAACTGCAGAAGTTGAGTACTTTGCTGCTAGTAGTTGTTGCGCACAAATATTATGGAGGACGAATCAATTATTTGACTATGGGTTTAACATGAACAAAATTCCTATTTTCTATGATAACATAAGTGTCATTACAATAACATAAAATCATGTGCAACATTCTAGAACCAAACACATTGACATAATGTATCATTTCATTAGGGAACATGTAATGAATGGTACAGTTGAATTACATTTTGTCCCTAGTGAACAATAACTTACAGACATTTTTACCAAAGCTCTAGATGAATCTACTTTTAATAGATTAGTCTGTGAATTAGGTATGCTTAATTTTGCTCAACCCTAAATGTTTTGCTAAGTCACTTGTTTTGTTCAACCCTAAATTAGTTATTCTGAATCAATGGATGTAATAATCCATCGATGGTAATATAATTTCTATAGTTTTACACATCCATTGACTAAATTATAGTCGTTGATTCTTTACTTTATTTGTCAACAGATGAATATATCCATTTATATATATCAATCAATTGTCATTTAGAGTAATTTATTTTAATTTTTTTTAATCTTTGAATGGTTATATTCTTAATTAAACTAAATATTCAAATCATTTTAATCTCAAAAATATAAATAGCAATTATAATTCTCGTTTCAATCTTACTTGCTATTTTATTCTATATCTCTAAACTTTGTATCTCTATTTCTCTCTCTCTCAAGAACTCTTAAGAAAATTTCTCTAACTTTTCTTCAAGTCTCTTTTCGAATCTCTCTCAAGAACAACAATGGCACCTCAAAAGAAGATTATTTCCTTAACCGATTTTATCTATGAACAGAACAATTTTGCTGCATGCCTAACAGTGAATGATGCTCTTGTAGACTTTAATCCATTAATGAGGTTCCTGGGAGACTGCAAGGTGTCCAAAGCTCTTAGTGAAGCACCAACTATCATATGCTCATTTTTTGAAGAGCTATGGAACACCGCAGAAGACTCACAAGATGGGAAGGTAATTTTTTATACTTGCAAAGGTAAACCCTACTCTAATACAAGTAATAATCTCTCTGAATGTTTAGAATTACCTGAAAATAATTATGAAAAGTCACCCACTGATACTGATATTAGGGATATGTTAGCAACTGTTAATTATGATAATGCTGAAACTAGATTAGGTGAGGTTGTTAGGAAAAATCTTAGAAAAGAATGGAGTTACTTCTTTGATGCAATTATTAAAGTATTTTCTGGAAAGATTAGTAACTTTGATGCAATTACCATAAGTATGCAAGAAGTTGATTATTCTATCTTATTTGATAAGTACTTTGATTTCAGCACATTTCTCTTAAATGAGTTAACTACTAAATTAGGAAATAATGCATCTAGGAAGAAGAACATCTATTTTTCTAGATTTTTATGTTGTTGATTAATGCTGCTATTAGAGATGATGAGATTACAGCATAGATGGAAACACTGGAGGCCTGGACTCAAAACAAAAGGGTGTTCAAGGATTTGGTGAGAATCAACTTACATAGTAGATTGTGCCTCATCTATCCTCCCTTTGTGAAGGTTTATCTCAAAACTCACAACATTCCTTTTTCTGATGTGGATATATCACTTTCTTTGCCTTCTGCAACAATGGAGGGAGATGGAAATGCCCCCATCCCTCATACCCAAGTTGCATAATCTTCTAAATCCAAATCTAAACAAACACCTCAGTAGTTTCCCAAAAAACTACTGTTGTAAAAACCAAGAAAAGAAAAAGAACTGAGGGGAGTGTGAAGATGGTTGATAAGAGTGAGAGAACTGGCCAACATCAAGAAAGCCAGAAGATTAAGGTAAGAGAGGGTGAGATTGTCCAGCCAACCATCAGCCCAATCTCTCAAAAGATTGAGGCTGTGACAAAGAATTTGAACACATCCCTAGTTGCACCTTCTCAATAAGGTGTAGCTATTGAAAAGAGGTCTCAACCAGGACCAATTGATGGGGATAAGGGACACAAAGTATTTCAACCCTACAAAAGGAGAAAGAAGGACAATAGCAATGAACAGGGATCACACAAACTTGCAAAGCCAAATGAAAATTTGGTGTAGCCTTCAGCTTCTTCAATTGATGTGGCCCAGACTTTTTCCTGAGGTACATCCCCATTCACTATCTATTCCATCTCCACAATCTCCTTCAAAATTTATTTCTTCGAAAACATTAATGATTGATAACTTCAATGTTTCAAATTCAGCCTCTTTGCAACTCAGGGTGAGGTCAACACTCTTACCTAAATCACCAAATAAGATTAGCACCTTGGTTGATCAGGAAAATATTAAAAATTCTCCTAAGTCAATAGATATTACTCAATCAACTGATAATTTCCAACATCCATTGACTAGTTCACTTCCATCGATGGATATCCTTGCATCCATCGACGAGATCCAATCAACTGATATTCATCAATAGATAGATATTTGTCATCCATCGATTGACACTTTCATTCCAATTAATGAATCATCCATTGAAACAATTCTAGTGGCGAATACACTTTTAGGATTGAGTGGCGTGGGTGAGGTATGTGTAATAACCCCAATTTCTAACGCTTGGTATTATTAAGATTTTTGGATAAAATTTTCATTTTCAGAATAAACTAATTTATTTGATTTATTTCTCATAAAGAACTTAAGATTTGAGGTCGTACTATTTATATACGACGTATTTGAATATATGTGTCGAATTTATTTTCTTAAATCTGGGGAACTTTAAAATATTTTATTAGGAATAAAGAGTTCATTGTGAGTAAACAATGTTGCACCATTATTTCCTGATATTAGACTTTAGTTCCGAGGATGTTTTAGTATTCAGCGAGATAATCGTGTTTGTAGGTGCCAAATTGGGTATTGCCGAATCTCGATTTTGTAAATTTATTATGAACCTACAATATATTTAAATGTATGTAAATTATATACTTTTTAAAAATTCACAATTCTTCTATTAGATTGTAATTTAAGAGATATTTAAGTGTATGAAAATTTTGATGGTTTTCCGATAATTGTAACTCGAAAGTTCTTCATCGTACCCGTGTTTAGGATAATATACATAATAAGAATAGGAATTTATTATTAAATTTAGTCTAACAAAACCTATTTGATGTCCTCCTAGAAGTTATACAGAGTTTAAAGAATGGTGGAAGTGAATAGTTTTTCGGTGAATAGTCAATTTTAGAAATTTTCGAAACAATTAACCGTAATTGATTTAATTGTTAAACTTCATATTAAAAACATAAAATAGAATTACGAAATGATATTTCAAGATTTAAAAACTTGAAATAGTAGGAGGAATAAAGTACGAGAAGGAGTGATTAAAATGAAGTGGGGATGTCGCGCGAACTCCCACAAAAGATCCCACCAACATTTAAATCCCAAACCACTTCCATTCCTTTTCACACATCAAAAATCAAAAATTGAGTTCCCCCCACCCCCCGTGAAGAGGATAAGCCGAAGCCCCCTTGATTTTGAAGAAAAATTCCACCTCTTGCTTAATTCTCGCTCGAATTCATCACTTAATAGCTCGAATCGAAGGTACCAACTCCTACTACGCTTGTATTTGATTTCAATTCATTCCATCCATCAAAACTCTTTCAATGATTCAAAAACTCAAGAACATGAATAGTGTTTTGAAAAATACAAATTTTGTTTCTGTGATTCTTGGGTTCCTATGGCTTGTTAGATGATTTTTATGTGATGTACAAGTCACGGGTAGTATAGATTAAGCTTGGTTGATCCTAGAAACACAAGACTTGTTCATTTGATTTTAAATTACTTTTTCATAAGCTTGACACATTTTGTTGGTTTGAGATTGTATTATGTTGATTGTTGATATTTTTTGAGGGGTTGGGATTGCTTGTTGGTTGAATTGAAGTAGAATAAAAATGCAAAAAGATGAGTTTACAGACGTTACCATGCCTATTTTTTTCTTCCCATTCTGTTGCCAGTCTAGAAAATCTGGGAACATTTTTCCTCTGCTCTGGATAATTGGGTGAGATTACTGGATATTAAATAGTCTTAAGATCATTTGCACTCTAATTTTGCGGCATTCAGAGTTACGAGTTAAAAGTTATGAACGATTTAGTAATCGTAGTGCAGAAAATGAAAATTCTGTTTTCATCCAAATTTGAGGCTATGATTGGACTAGCTAGGGAGCTTAATAAAATCAGAAACTTTTATTTAAAATACTAGAGTCATCTGGAATGATCCAGAAAAAGGTTTTGGATTAAAAAGAGTAAAATCTGATTTATTAAAATTGTTAGAGTCAAGTAGGTATGAGTAAAAAACCATAAGGAACAAGCATGTCTTATGCCTATGTTTGAGGCAGTGTTTCATTTAGCCGTATTCCTTGGATTGATTCAAAACTTTTATGGAAGGTTGTTGGTAGTACAAAGATTATCTCAAAAAATAATTCACGTCAAAGCGATTATTATCCAATTTATTAAAAATGCTAAAAAAACATGGTGTTAAGTGGAATGAACATAAGAAAAAGGTTAAACAACCGTTTTGAGAGACGATTTCGAGAAACATAGAGGACTTGTTTCGAGTCGGTCAAGTGATGAAGGTTGTTAAGGAATATCATGACTATATGTAGGTGTAAAAAACTTGACTGAAAACCCTGGACAAGATAGTTTTACAAATATCTAAAGTAGGTCTGATGAGGTGAAATGTCAGGCAAAATAAAAGTTAATAAAACTACCAAGTACAAATTGTAATGGCCTTGTTTGGACTCGATATAGGTTTGTGGATTAGTATCGAGGAACTAGGTTATTAAAATCATGAGGTTTAGTAATCACAAAGCACCTATTAGTGGTTAATGAAAATGATTATGATTAGTATAGATAAAGTAACTAACTCGGGTAGAGAGACTAATCAAAGTTCTTATATCTATTGATAGAACTTCTGGATTACGAGTTGAACTTTGAAAACACATCATGGACTCGAGGCAAGTTTTCTAACTATGTTCTTCAATTTCTAGCTCAGAATATCTTGACTCCTTAACATCTTGACTTCTTGACTTTATAACAAGTCATGTTTATAAAGCTTTGTGGTATATGAATATTGTTATATCAATTTGAACTGTTTTTACCCCCTTACTACTTAGTTCTTTCGCGACTCTGAACTTCTTGAAAAGTTAGAGTACGCATAATAGTAGATAAGGATAGTTGAACTATGTATCGAGTTACGTCCTTCGATGTACTCTATAGTTGACTGGGAGTAGTCTATTACTTTCTCGACTTTTTTCGATATTATTCAAGGATCTTTCCTTAAAATATATTTTGATATTCATTGATAATAAATATGGATTATTTATTTATTAATTAATATCCCTTAGAATTATTTGAATAAGTATTTGAATAATGATTAAATATTTTTAGTTCATTTTGATTTATGTAAATATTATTTAAATATTTCAACTCATTTAAAAAATTTATATATTAAATAATCTTCATTAAATCCTACTAAATATTTCAATCATTTCTTTCTAAATCCTTTTAATATTATTCGGGAAATATTTGAGGTCTCTTAATTATTAATCAAATATTATTTAACCTTTAAAAATATTTTGGTGCTTTCTAAAATTCTTTAAATATTACTTTTATTTAAATAATAATTACTGAGCTATGACTCAAAGGTTCCATAATTATTTTTGAGTTAACTCCACATTAGGGAATGAATAAATAACTTTGACATTCTTCCCATATATACTTGTGCCTTTAGGGACCAGTATCTTACGTAATTAAACATTTTCCATTGGGATTATTTTATTCATTTATAGCGACTCCCCGGTCGTGTTCTTGAGTCTTATTGATTCAATTACCTTATCTTATTGATTAGTTGACTGAGAGTCGACCCACATACTCACGAGAGTACTTCCACATAATTCCAGAAGTGAATCCATTATCTGATGTTGAAATCTTCGAAAGGATTGTTGTTATTCTGGAATGTTGGGTTAAATTTTCCTTCCAGACTCATTGATTTCATATATTCAAAAGGACTGGAGATATAAGTGTAAGAGGCTTGTGTGCGGCACAGTCCATCTTAGCATAAGAAGCTGAGTGACGCACGGTCTAGCATTTAAATGCCCATGTATTGCCTGGGGTGATGACTTGTTGCGAATCATCCTTCTACTAGTAGAGAAAGTTACATATTTTTCTGTTGTACATACGACTGATCATTGTGTACAATAGGGCGTGGTGAATGCTCCAAATTATAGTCCCTTCTTTCAATTGGAATTTGACATTAACATTGTAACAAAAGCCTAGGTGCTAAGTTATCGATAGTGTTAATGGGAACTGTTGAACTTTCACTGTTCTTACATTATAACGAAAGCCAAGGTGGTAAGTTACCGATAGTGTTAATGGAATTTTTTTAACTTTTATTGGTTATTTTCGCAGTATCTTGAACTGCTTGCTTAGTGATTCTTAAATGAATAGAACACTGTAGTTGATGTCATCGTGCTAAGTTACCGATAATGTCATTCCAAAATTGTGAACTTAAATTGTTGTATCGCAATAACTCAAATTACATACATATTGTGAGTACCTTCTTGCATCATGAACTCTGATTTAATTATTGTCGAGATATATCGGGCTACATATCTGCATTTATATTGCAAGTTGTATACTTATACTATTGAAGTTGGGATAATTATGGTTACCACCATTTTCCTTGGTACAAACCACATAAATATTTTGATAAATTACTTGTTGATCATTCTTTGGCTCATTCTTGCATTTTGTAAACATTATATCTTGCGGTAAGATATAACTATAATTTGTCTACCTCGCGCATTACTCAAATATGCAATGTCATAATAAATCTTGAAACAATTTTTACATCTAATATAATATCATGTAGAAGTTATATTAGTAGTATGAGATCCTGAGTTTGCATTTGGTTTGTAATAATTGTCATTATTTTAATTTCGTTTCCTGAGTTTATGACTCGAGTTGTGTATCTGAATTGGGGTCACTGAAGTTATATTTAGTTGTTATAATTGTTAACCAGGTGAGTATTATTATTATGGAATTGGACCGTGATGGCCTGGATCCCTGACCCCGGATCTGGGGGCGTCACAGTATATGAGAGGCAAGTTAATTTTGCATACCTTGGCAAATGGAGATAGTGTGACTGAGAGGCCTTCAATTTCTTCTGAGGTGGCAAAAGGAGATGATGTGAGCAAAGAGAGTTTCACATTAGTAGGTGATGCAAAAGGAGAGCATTATGAAGAAGATGTGAGAATCCCCGATGAGATCTTGACGCAAAAATAGAGAGAAGAGAGTGAGAGAGAAAAGAATTTAGAGAAACCTTGTTCATCATCTCACGAAGCATTAACTTCTAAAACTTAGAAGTTTGTAGCGGAACTCACCTAGGAGTTGGGGTGGGAGTTAGAGGGAGATGGAGGTGATGCCCACAAGGAGGTGGATCATGAAGTTGAAATCAATCTCAATGCTGAAACCTTTCAACAAATGATCCTCATTATCAAGAATTGGCAGCCGCCACAAATCAAGAGACTGAGAAGATGTTAGAGTTGGTCCAGTCTGAAGAAGCTTATATAAGTAAAAAGGAGAATTTGGCTCGAATGCCTGATGTTATTTCTCACACGAATTCTGAAGATTTTGAAGTTGATTCTGATAATGATATTCTAGAGCCTGCAATGGCTAGTGATGAAATTAGTTTGGCTGACACTGAGAGAGCCATAGTTTCACACTACAAAAGGTCTATGGCTGAAATAAATGTGGAGGACCCTGTACATAGAAGAATTCTCAACTTCTACAAAGATAATTTGAAAATCGAAAAGATGCATGTCACAGGTTCCATGTATGAACTAAAGAAGATTAGGGAAGAGATTGATAGTGCAAGGACACACTTTGACATTACCATTGACTCTAGACTCAGTCTCACCATGATGACAAGAATCAAGCAGAGGCTTGACACTGAATCTATAGCCAAAGACAAAGTTGTGGAATTGGAGAAAAGAGTGACTGCCATGGAAGTTAGCATGGAGAAACTTTTGATGAATCAAGTAACTAAAATCAAACTCCTGAGCAGACTCTTGGAAACCCCTCTCATTTCTCAATCCTTGGAGCAAGAGTCTGTTACTGATAACAAAAAGGGGGAGAAGAATGAGGAGTTAAGGAGGAGGGAGAATGAAGCTGTGATCAAGAACACATACAATGTCATTCAAAAGAGAGATCCAAAGAAGGCATGGGCTCAACAGTTTGTAAGGCAATTTGATTCTATTTCCAACAAGAATAAGGAAATTGATGCACAAAAGCCAATTGCTTTAATGCCAGAAATTCTTGAACTTGTGAAGAAAGGAGACATAAGGATAGAAGAAGGTAGTTCAAAACCTGGTGACAGAAAAGGAAAATGGATTTTAATTGAAGAAGGAAAGAAGAAGAAATCTATCATAAGTGGAGGTCAAAAACTATTGAGCAAAGCAATAGTTATTGGTATGAAAGAAAGGGAGTAACAAGAAAAAGAATAAGAAGAACTAGCCATTCAAGTACAAAGAGTATTTCATGAGGAGGATAGACTAATTAGAGAAGCCAGGAGAAAAGAACATGAGAAGAGGCCAATGGTGAAACAAAGAGCAAAGAAGCATGCAGACAAAACTAAAATCTATGGTGTAAAAAGGGAACGTATAGTTGATGAAGAAGTGGCTAAGGAGAAGAAGCCAAAGGAGATGAATTTTCATAATCAAGCATCTGGCATTTGTCAATTCAAGGAAATAGAGGTGTTTATATCAAAATTGAGGGAATGACTGCAATAAAAGGACAAAGGAAGAAGGATGTAGATCTATTTCATATTGACTATAAAGATGGGTCAAATTCAATTTTTACATTTGATCAAGTCATAGAACAAGTCTATGGCACCTTAAGGAAGATTTATACCATGCTCAACAGGAAGTATTATCTAACGGAAGAGCTAGGTAAAGCCATCCTGGAAAAGATGAAGAAGATAAGGGAGGCACCTTTTCAAGAAGAAAGGGATGATAGAATCAAAATTTGGAACACTAAATGAAGGAAGGTACTTCGTGAACCATTCTACATGATGATTTACAAGGACAGGGAAGGTAAGGAAAAATGTATTGATATCTGTCAAGAGTTCGACATACTGCCCAATCTGGAATTGAATTATCTTGCAAGCCAACTAGACTACAGGGTTGAGGATGAGAATATTTTGAAGGGATCCCTATACAGAAAGATGAAGGAAAATGAAGATAAGATGAATGAGTCAAGGGGAAGAAGAAGAAGGTAGAAGATTCAGACTCAACATCAAAGTTATCAGAATTCATCTGTTACTGGTACTTAATCACTTTGTCTCAAAATTACTTTTGTCAATATTGTAATTCCTGTTAAAATGAATATGTTTAGGAGTTTTGTTATCATCAACAGAAAATTTATGCATATTTCACATCTTCATAAATAGGGGGAGACTGTTAGGAATTATGAGATTTGATGATAATAAATTACTTAGAATTATAATAGGGACTTAAATTTCATTGTAACTGGTCAATAGATATATGACTTATAAATATCCATTGACTAGAAAACTAGTTATCAATTGAAACTTGTTACCTAACTGATAAATTGGATTGTAATATTTGATTTATGTTTCATTATCAATTGATTGTAATGCATCGATAGATGCTGTGAAGTAGTCAACTGATGTTTATTGACTTTAATTTATAGCTTTTCAACGGATGTGAGGAATGGCTGATCCACTGTAAATATTGTAAGTCTGAAGTCTAACAGATGAAGTGATCAATAAATATTGAAGTCGATGGATAAAGACACTGCTCGATGGATAAAGGTTATCAATGGATAAAGCCAATCAATGGATAAAGGACCATCAATGAAACGGGAATCGATGAATAACCTAATTATCCATCGATACAACAATTGATCGATGGATAACATATCCATCGATGGATGAGCAAAAGAGGATCAACTGATAAGCTTAACAGCAAATATCAGTCGATCAAATTTTCCTAAATTAGTTAAAGATAAATGAAATGGGATCTTTGCAGAAACTAAATCAATGAAAGACAATCATGTCAGGATTGTGGAGACTTTCAAGGCAACACAGTCTTCAAGGAATGAATCAAGACAAAGATATTTCCAGAACTAGACAAAGTCTAATGAAGTTTGTGAAAGTAACTAATTTTTATTTTCATGTAAACATTGTAAAATGTATTATTTGCTATTATCAGTCGATAGAAAATAAAAGTAGAAATGAACTACTATATACTGATTAGTAGCTCATTGTAGCAAGGTGTAGAAGAAAAATCAAGAACTCAAGAAAAGCACAATAGAAAGATAGAAAATATTTGTAGTGTTTTTCTTAGTTCAAATTACATTTTGTAAGCAGCTTGGTAACTTTACCAAGGTTAATTGAAATCAAAAATACACTAGTGGAAAAACCACTTCACTAGTAATTTTTAAATTGCTTTGTTTTGTTTTCAATATATTAATCTTCAATCCATAGTTTAAATAGCTCTCTTCACCATATATTTCTAAACACAAAATCCATCAGAGTACAAACTTGAATCCGCAAGAATTCCATAAAATCCTTATGTTTGTATTCAACCCCCCCCCCCCTCCCTCTACAAACATCCTGTACTCAAGGGAAAATAAATACATAGTTAAAACAAATCTACTTTAAAATAAACAATATAATTCATTGGGTTACCTCCCAAGGAGCATTTGTTTAACTTCATTAGCTTGATGCATGTGCTTCTTCTGATTTTTATGGTGAAAATTTTGACACAATCTTGACTCCCACCGCATGAATAGATTGTTCACTTTTCTCCAAAATTTCCTTCCTACTATTTCCAGAACTAGACAAAGTCTAAGGAAGTCTGTGAAAGTAACTAATTTTTATTTTCATGTAAACCTTGTAAAATGTATTATTTGCTATTATCAGTCGATAGAAAATAGAAGTAGAAGTGAACTACTATATATTGATTAGTAGCTCATTGTAGCAAGGTATAGAAGAAAAATCAAGAACTCAAGAAAAGCACAATAGAAAGCTAGAAAATATTTGTAGTGTTTTTCTTAGTTCAAATTACATTTTGTAAGCAGCTTGGTAACTTTACCAAGGTTAATTGAAATCAAAAATACACTGGTGGAAAAACCAATCCACTAGTAATTTTTAAATTGCTTTGTTTTGTTTTCAATATATTAATCTTCAATCCATAGTTTAAATAGCTCTCTTCACCATATATTTCCAAACACAAAATCCATCAGAGTACAAACTTGAATCCGCAAGAATTCCGTAAAATCCTTATGTTTGTATTCAACCCCCCCCCCCCCCTTCTATAAACATCTTGTACTCGAGGGAAAATAAATACATAGTTAAAACAAATCTACTTTAAAATAAACAATATAATTCATTGGGTTACCTCCCAAGGAGCGTTTGTTTAACTTCATTAGCTTTATGCATGTGCTTCTTCTGATTTTTATGGTGAAAATTTTGACACAATCTTGACTCCCACCGCATGAATAGATTGTTCACTTTTCTCCAAAATTTCCTTCCTACTATTTCCAGAACTGGACAAAGTCTAATGAAGTCTGTGAAAGTAACTAATTTTTATTTTCATGTAAACCTTGTAAAATGTATTATTTTCTATTATCAGTCGATAGAAAATAGAAGTAGAAGTGAACTACTATATATTGATTAGTAGCTCATTGTAGCAAGGTATAGAAGAAAAATCAAGAACTCAAGAAAAGCACAATAGAAAGCTAGAAAATATTTGTAGTGTTTTTCTTAGTTCAAATTATATTTTGTAAGCAGCTTGGTAACTTTACCAAGGTTAATTGAAATAAAAATACACTAGTGGAAAAACCAATTCACTAATAATTTTTAAATTGCTTTGTTTTGTTCTCAATATATTAATCTCCAATCCATAGTTTAAATAGTTCTCTTCACCATATATTTCCAAACACAAAATCCATCAGAGTACAAACTTGAATCCACAAGAATACCGTAAAATTCTTATGTTTGTATTCAACCCCCCTTCTACAAACATCCTGTACTCAAGGGAAAATAAATACATAGTTAAAACAAATCTACTATAAAATAAACAATATAATTCATTGGGTTACCTCTCAAGGAGGGCTTGTTTAACTTCATTAGCTTGATGCATGTGCTTCTTCTGATTTTTATGGTGGAAATTTTGACACAATCTTGACTCCCACCGCATGAATGGATTGTTCAATTTTCTCCAAAATTTCATTCGTACTATTCACCATATAAGCCTTCGCTTCAAGAAAAGGCTTTTAGTTGCTTGATTGAGATCAAACTCAACCTTCTATTGGCCCACCTTCAACGAGTCTTTACCATCCCTAACATCAATTTTTGTTCTATCTATAGCCAAGAATGGTCTTCCCAAAATAATGGGAATATCTAAATCCTCGTTTATCTCCAAAATCACAGAGTCACATGGAATGACAAATTTATCCACTTTTACCAAAACATCCTCAAGAACACCCAATGGATATTTTATTATTATATCTGCCAGTTGAAGTGAGATTTTAGTCTTCCTTAACTCTCCTAATCCAAGTCTTTTATATGAGAATGTGGCATTATACTCACACTAGCCCCTAAATCACACAAAGCTTTTTTTACTTCGACTTTCCCATTAATGGTACATGGCAAAGAAAAATAGCTAGGATTCTTGAGTTTAGGAGGAATCTTTAGTTGAAGGACATTTGAGCCAATGCATCAACAAATGGAATGTTGATATGAATCTCCCAAAACAAATGGAACTTTTCATATTGTTTCTCTAATTTCCAGTTTTTTAACCTTTGGGGAAAAGGTAGTGGAGGCACATATGGTTTGATTGGAACTTTAGGCATGGTCTCTTTCTCTTTTGGCTCCTCGTTGTTTTCTGAAATCTCCACTTCAGCTGGAAATGTTTTTCCACTTTAGGCATGGTTTAATTCTTTGATTTTGAAACTTCAATTTCAAGTAATACTCTTCTGTTCCTCAAATTAACAGCCTTGCAGTGTTCTTCGACATTCACATCAGGTTGACATAGTAGTGCTCCTTGCTCACGCACACCAATTTTATTAGCCATCTAACTAATTGGCACTTCTAACATCTTTTGTGAAGATGTTATTTCATCAAGTCTTGACTCAATCCTTTTAAATTTGGTCTCTATATTTGCAAAAGCCCCGCTAGTCCCTTTAATCATCTTCTTATTGCAACTTCCCAATCGGCAGATTCCTTCTTCTTTTCCGGTGAAGTTAAAATTTGTTGCGGTGCGTGATACGATTGACGTGGCTGAAAACCTAGGGGTTGGTTTTGATTTGGAGTGTAGTAGGAATTATTTTGCATTGACTATGATTATCTTCCCTGAATAAAAGAAATATCCTCAGAAAATTGAGCAACCTGTAAAGACTGATTGACACGATATTCATTATATGCTTCCATTGGAGATGAGATTGCATTAACATTGGCTCTTTCTCCACGCATCACTTGAGTAAGAGCATCCAATTTAAGAGTGAGCAAGTTCATCATCTCTGTTTCTTGAATAGATTTTGCAAAACATGTCTCATTAGGTGCCCAAGTGTAATTATTTGATGCCAATTATTCTAGAAGTGATTTAGCTTGATGTACAGGTGCTTTCTTAAAGTCTCTACCACCAGTTACATTCAAACTTAGACAAACATCTTCATTTATATATAGATCCATTAAAAGTGTTCATGATCATCAACTCGGTACAACCATGATGTGGGCATTGTCTCAACATTGCCTTGTATCTCTCTCATGCTTGATACAAACCTTCTCCTGATTGTGCATTGAAACTCGGAATCATAGCTTTCATTTGGTAATTCTTTTATAAAACAAAATTGACATGACCTATTTGTTTAATAACAAAGCCACCATTAACATGGTTTTTCATAGACCAATCCAATTTCATACACCAATCTAAAAGATCACCCCCGACCCATAGACAGTATCAAAAGAATCCCAACAACATCATCTTACCAACCATTTAACAACTAAAGACTAAATGCAAAATAAAACATCAAGGTAGAATTCTAGTTACATTCACAAAAAGGTTATACATAAAGTAAGTAAATATGAAGTAAGTGGTACTGCTAGGTCAAGAATGTGCATCTCCATCTGACTTCTCTACAATCTTGACAGAAATATCACAAAGTTCTTCAACATTTCTTCAAAGTTATTGCAGCAACATGACCAAGAGGTTCTTCTATTGCTCTCTTCAGCATGAAAGCCTGTAAAAACATTACATAAGAGGCCACAAAGCAAGGAACATGAAACATTTTTACAAGTTTATTATCCTAAAAAGTTCAAGACACTAAGAAAACATTTTGATCATCAAAATCCAATAACATGATGTCCATACATAGTATCATACATAGAAAGAAGTTTTATAAATGATATCCATGACTAGAGAATTCAATGTTGGAAATGTCAGCAGAGACATGTTGGAGTCAAACTGTTAGGTCCTGGAGATCGTAGAGGGGGGGTGAATACGATTCCCAAATAAAAATCTGACTTTTATTTATTTTTGGGACAACATAAAAATTACTTTGGTTCAAACCCAGGTACTGTTCATCATCTTCTTCAACCTCAAGAACACCATTAAAATAACCAAGATAATGAACGGTAAATCATCCAAAACACACAACACAACAAGATCCAAGAATATAACTTTATATTCATTGAAGTGGGGTAGATGCTACAACAAGTTCAAGAACAAAAGCTCAAGAACACAACAAAGAAATGATTTTTGGCTCCTCTAAAAATATTACAAATTCTAGATCTAGGAGACAAAAATCAAACCTATCTTCTAAACAAGATTTAGCAATGTTTACAATAGAAGATAGATGAGTGGTATGAAAAAGAAATTCATGGCCCCATAATATTAAAGTATGAGTTCGGCCATGGGGGAGAGAGAAAATAATTTTCTCTCTCTCTCCCCATTTCTTTTTCATCTGAATGCTCTCTTCAAATGATGACTTGGGTTTCTTCTTTATATATTGAAAAAGGTGTTACTTTGTTTTTCCACCTTTTACTTTTGTCCACTCAAATCTCATCTTTAAAGTCATGTGCCAAGTATGCCTTTGGAAATATTTAATGTAAAAGTCATATTTAAATAAATATATATAATATAAATAAAGAATGTCTTTATTTATAAAATATATAAATAATTAAATAAATACTTTATTTAATTAAATTAAATATTTCCATTCCACTCTTCAATTTGTGTAGACTTCCTTATCCAAATACTTGGCCCCGTATACGTGACTCCACCACGTCCAAGTATTTGGCCTTCAAATTTGTGAAGCTTTAGTAAGATCCAATCAGGTTGTGCCGTCTGTCCCTTATCCATTAGGCTGACATTTCTCCAACACTGATTTACCACCTTTGTTGATCCTCCACTTGACTCAAGAAAACCAACAACTTTAGAATGATTAAAATCATATTAACCGACGAGAGCTTGCCTCCAATGTCCTGACGCTTGATGCAACGGTCTGGTTCATAAGTGACTAGTCTTGATAGGGGCTCTTGATTCCGAACATGATTCCACATTCTTCTTTGCAAACCTTACTTGTTGCTTCGATTATAATGCACTAAAATCGTCATAGACTAAGACAATCTTCTGTAGCTTCCACATCCTTGAATAGATGTCAACATCTTTTATTCTCCACTGAGGCATGAACATGTTAATGAACTTCTTCCAGTGAGCTTCAAGTCTGTAGATGATCCTTTGATACTTTGTCTTAACTGAACTCTGTGATCCAAGATTTCTGTGCACCTGCATATTATTACATGTCCTGTTCTATTGTTGAGTTATCATCAACCATTACATAGAGATTACATTTAGCATTTCTAGTACACATGAAAGTGCAGTGAGTTACTTCCCTTCACTCCTATCTCCCCTTTCAATCTCCCCCTATTTGGTTGATATGGAATAGCAATCAAATACTATTTCCCTTTACAATCTCCCCCAAAAGCAATTAAATAAAATTAACTACTAGAGGATAACTCAACTAACATACAAGAAATAATTAAAGTATTGGTCATGAAAATAATATACAAAAGGTTCTGGAAAGATATAATCAGTTAAATCCAGATTTCCTGAGTTGTTGAAAATGAATGATGAATTTCTGAATTTCATTTTCCTTTAGCTTCCTCCACTTCAATGTTCTTCAAAGATGGGGTTCTTTCAATAAAGAAACAAATCATTAGTAAAGACTTCTGAACAATCATTCTTGTTTATCTTGCAATTCGAACTAGAACATACAACTCTCTATGTTCCCCATAAGAGGTCAACTCATTCTCCCCTTAAGGTTGTTCTCTCTTGGAATGAAAGTCATTTTCGCTTTTTCTTCAGGATGTTCTATTTCCAGGAAACATATTTTTCTTTATTCCCTGCACTATTCCACTGACTTCATCTATCACTGAAACAAGAAATAGAACACACTTGGACACTTCTCAGATGCCCCTTGAAAATCTCCTTCACATTCTTCTTTACCCAGAAAACTTCTACTTAGCAAAAACTCCCCCTGAGTTGATACTCTTCAAAGAAATCTTCATTTTCATTCATTGATCGTGCTAGAAAGAATTCTTCTGCCGAACCTCTCCTAAGAATGTTCCAAGGACAGATCTTCAAACAAATAGAGCAAAATCCCTTAGATATCTTTTCAGAATAAGATATAGCATTACAAACCAAGATGTTAAGATTCTCCATAACTTCTCCCCTTAGTACGACAAGTAACTTCTTCCCAATTGACAAAAAGTAACTTCTCCACTTCAGATGAAAAATTAGTTAAGTCTACAACACCTTTAGGGATTAGGCTTCAACCAATTACTAAGAAACTCCCCCTTAGTAATTTCTCCATTGCATCACTAAGGTTTCAATTTTATCTAATTCTCCCCCTTAGTTCATGCAAGCTCCAATCCACCCTTGTTTCTTTAGATATCCTCTAAGTAACCTCCACAAGATAGGATTGACGGATCTCATTTCTTGTATCACCAAGAGATCTCGTTTCTTGTATCACCAAATTCTCCCCCTTAGTTGAGAATATCCTTTAAAATAATAAAAGTATCATCTACATCCAATCGAATAAGAAACTCTCCTCCAACTGAACATAAAATCCTCCTTAGGCCTAAAAATTAATGTCTCCCCTTTTGAGATTGAGAACAGCATGAATTAATAGACCCAAAGGTAATAGTTTGGACATTCCCACTAAGCTTCAGCTAGACTCTTTTTCAGCTTGTCTTCCAGAAAAGAATCGTTTCAACATTCCAGAGCTGGAAAATTCAGTAACAGGATTCAAGCATAGTAGTAAGGTTAGTGTTTGGTCTATGGTGTCCTCACTTCTACTACGTTCTGTTGGTGTTTACACTTTCAAGCGTAAGTGTTCCACTCATTTCTCTCCCTATTTCTCTCACTCAAGTGTATCACTCCCTCACTTCACTCAAGTGTTTCTCTCCCTTACTTGCACTCATTCCATTTATAGCAATTTGTACCTGCAAGTAAATCCATGCTAGTCTCACCAAGATATTGTGGATCGTTGACTATAGCATGTTGTCGATCACTAAAGATCTAGGTTCTGAGATGGAATCTCAGACAGGATTTCAGTTAGGCCGTCACCCAACTCACCATGAGCAAATCCATGCACACGTGGCTCGTCGTCGGGGAATAACCCTTCTGAAATTGGAATCTCCTCCATTCCAGGAGTGACTGAAATCCCAACACCCTGATCCTCAAAAGACTCATCAAATTGGTAAACCAACTGAATCATAGTCTACGAGTTGTTGCTCAGCTACTTTCAGCATCAACAATCTCCCCATATGCAAATCCATGCACTGGATCGTTGAATGTGGTATGCGTACTAGCAGCTATTTAAGCATCAACCGACTCCCCATATGCAAGTCCATGCACTGGATCGTTGACGGTGATATGCCTTTAAGTTTTGAGCGATCCATGTATTCCAGAATTTGAATTCCTGGGAGAGTAGACGTGTACAAACATCTCTCTCAATCACCTGTGAAGATGAATTACCTCACTATTTTCAGTCATGGAAAACTATTAGTGATTGCCTCTCAACATCAACAGATTGCTCTGCGGATGTGAAATCCCGTTAGGGAACTAGGACTGTTCCTCCTAGGAAGGTTGACAAGGATTCTAATATATGGCAAGAAATCCAAGTTTCCCTCAAATACCTATGAAGGTGGCTCAACAACTTCATTCACCATGAATGGTAAACAAAGAAGTTTAGGGGTTTTACCTATACCTCACAATGTGCACTTCTTGCAATGTGTCCTCACAATTGTTAGTCCCAAGAGAGGCTAGAGAACTGTTAGGTCCTATAACATCCCTTAGAAGCAAAAACTTTAGGATTACCATCAGCGTGAATGCTTTTGGTGTGCTTGACTCATTACAAGGTGCTCTGGCTGACGAGCGAATTTTCAATGAAATCACCCTGTTGAGAGAGTTCATTCAGAAACGGTTGAATTGCCTTTTCAGCTCTGCATCCTTTTAAGAGAATACAGATGAGCTACAGATACCTCAATTTGTATACTTCTTTCCTTCTCGAGAGGTAGAGCTGTGGGTGCACTTCCGACTTCATCCTTATTTGCTGCATCAAGTGCAGTTTCTCCCTTAACAACCGCTAATCTATATAAGTTCCTTATATCACCAAGGGTTGAAAGTTTGAATTAGAATGATAGTGTTTGGTACTAAGGCCTTGGTTAGAAATTGATGGATTATTCAACTTCTTGTCTTTCCCCTATAGCCACTAAGGCCAAGCCATTACGGCTAAATAGATAGAGTTGATCAGAGCTATATAAAATTTGGTAGAGTATGATTAAACTTATTCTCTATTCCTTCTCAGAAATATAGCATCGGAGCAATGTGTCCTCAAGAAACAATGCACCAGAGCTAAAATGTGGGAATTAATAAAGAATAGGTAAAAGAATATTAAGCCAAATTTCATAAACTCATAATTTTGAAAAAAAAGTTTAACAGATTAACAAAAGTGTTCTTTTGAATTTCCCTTAGACAAATATCCAATTGAAATTCAACTCTTTTAACAAAAACATTTTGATTAATTACTCAAATCTATTTCATCTTGCTCACTGTATGTTTTCATAAATTGTTTTGCAATTCATTCTTATCGGATATTATCTCCGACTTAAAACATAAATCATTTAAAAAAAATCAAATGAATGCTTTAGTCATACAGTCCAAGGAACTAATCCCAAAGCAAACAACCATTGTTTTAATACTACAGGTCAATGTGAAACAGACATTAACAAGAGTTTTGAAAAACGTTTTACCAATAGTTGATACCTCAAGATCAAAACAATTTACTCAAATAAAATAGCCTGATACCATGCAACCTAAGTTATAAGTTATCAAGTAACTTTATTTAAACAAATCGTGGAGAGAAAACAGTTTTCATTACAAAACATTTAGAGAGAGAGGATATATGATTTTGAAATAGAAAGATAATCCTCAAGAAATGTTCTCTTTCAAAGGAAAAAAACTTTTAGTGGCTTTTCATTCTCTGGCAAACTAATGCATGTTTAGATAAAACATTTTTCACAAGAAATAGACAAGAAATTTCTTTATGCATTCAAGTTCTAAAGAATGAAAAACATATGTTAATACTAATGAATTATCAAAGATATGAATGACAAGACATTCAAAAGTACTAACATCATTCAATCATTTTGTAATAAAATGCATCTTACTACAAAACAATCAAGCACATAAGATACTTACATTATGCTAGACAATTACCATTTGTCGCTTGAAACAAACACATATTGCAATATAGATCATGGTAATTCTAAAGCATAAAACATAAGCATCCGCTAAACACTGAACATACATTGACCGAATGACAGCATTTAACTTCTTACACTACATCTCAACAATTATCACATAAGCATATTGAAAATACTCATGACAATCAGAATGTATGTAAGCTCGAGGTACTAGTTGCATCAGAGATCAAATACCTTTAAATATTAATGCTAAAATTTATGATCTTTGACAACCCCTCGCGATGTAGTAACTTACTTTCAATATCAGTGTTTTTGAAATAATCTTTTTGTCACTTAGTGCAGAAATTCTAAGTGACATCACTAATATCAAAAGAATGACAACTAATATTAATGGATTTTGCAAAAGACATGAATTACATCACTTAAACTACATATTAAGTGGTTCCATTAATATTAGCATTAAACAATTAGAAGTAAATAAAATTACAACTAATTAATATATACAAATACTTATGCTGAAACATTTGATACATATAGCATGAATAACATATGACAGCACAAAGTACGAGATCCTGGATATAAATTGACTATACAAAGAGATGCTACAATGTTAGGTCCCTAGGTCCCGGGTGATCATAGGTAATCTCATAGCGATAATATTGGGTCCCGGGTGGTCACAAGCCAAACATTAATCAGTTCCTAGAGATCGTAGACATCTAAATAGCATGAACACTCTCTATAAACATTACGTTTAAATAAATCAATATTAGACTAGAGTGACATACCTTAGTCAGTAGAGCTTTTACTGGTGTATGATCGTTGAATGAACAATTACTCCTCTTTGCCCGAGAGATCGAACGTTTACTTCTTTTGAGATCGAATGTTTACTCCATTTGGACATGAATAACTTTTCAGCTACCAGTTAACATTGTTCCTCGAAACAATACCACGCTCATCCAGACGGAAACTGCATTACCTTCAACACCCAAATATTTCCTTGTAGATATTGGTCTTGGTAGCAGCTTCACTAAACTCAGCACTCTAGAAACCAGTAGTCTTGACACTAGCAGAGTAGAACCTTAAAAAAAAAAACTCCGAACTACCCTTCAGCTTCTGTATCAATACCAAGTCTTCATGTGGATTGATTCCTTGTGCTAAGTGTATCTGCCTCTGGTTCAATTGAGTTAGTTCCTTGATTCAAACCCTACTCAATCGTGATTAGTTAGTGCATCTTCAATCTTCATTGAATTCACTCAAAAAAACCAATGAAATACTCTAATACATGCACGGCACTACCAATCACTACTCTACTACCCAGATTCATCAAGAACTGACTCTAGGAAATGTTGTTACACAAAACCCTTTGTCATGACAGATGTGTCCTTAATGTTTCCTTAGATTTTCAGTGGGTAGAGTAGTCTTCTTCAAATATGATTGAGATCATCTTGCATTATTTTTAACTTGACAATTTCCTTTCTAATATGCAATCACTCAATCTGGATCACTCAGTGCTCCTAAGAATCTCAACTCTTACTCAATGAGCACTGCTAGCCTTTGAACATCAAACACGACTAGTTGATCCAACTTACTGATGCTCCCTCTGTGATGCTGCTTGCAGCTTTTCTTCATCTGGTGTCATCTGATCTTGAGCCCTAAACAGGATGTCAACCTTTAGAAATTCAGAGCTAAAATCAAACGAATGCTAGGGAGCTTGATGATGATGTTCACTGCATCTAGATCATCTTAAATCAATCACAGACTCTGTGTAAGCACTTAACTCCAAATAAGATAGCCCTTCATCACACCATGTGACTTCAGGCATGATTAATCTTACTTGATGTCTTCTCTTTACATTTGCTGATTAGACTTGCTGTGTCAACTGATTCAGCCGTAGTGAATAGGAAACCTTAACTCTATCCATTATCTTTGTAATTCCACTCAAGGTCTGGATTTCCCTATCAACTCCTCCATTTGGTCATGAAGTCTGGAAACTGAACTTTACTCTAGAATACTCCTTTCAGTGCAGACATAACATAGAACTTCGTTCGTCAACAAATTCCATTACCTGCCCTCAAAGTGTTCTTACAGCAATCTGCCTAATCCTTTGAATGTGATTAACCACTGAGATGCTTCATCTATCGAATGCATGAACAAACACCAAATCTAAACAGGGTAGCCTTTGACTTGACTTCCCTTCAACTGACATACTTCACTAATGTCCTTCTTAAAAGAATTTCATTAGAAGTAGTCCTTTCTCACCAACTTCATCTTTACCGTCGAATCCGTTATCTTGATAAACCAAGTATTAGTTGATAAACCAAGTGTGAGAGCATCACTTGTTGTTACAGCTAACTCCATTCTGATAAACTTCAACGAATAGTTGACTTCATCATAAGCATTACATTTCGTGTCAGCAATAACCTCACTTCCAGTAGAGTGAGCTTCTATTTCTCTTGACCCCGATCAATACTATTCATCCTCGAACTGATATTGGGAAACCCTTCGTAAAGAATTCCCTAGGTCTTCCTTAATATTGTGCTTCAGATCATTCAAGAAAAATAGGTAACCTTGCTTAACCATTTGAATACCAAAGCAAAAGTAGTTATATGCCTCGAACATGAAAATGTCAAAGATATATAACTTGTACATGTTGAAAGATACTCTGCATTCACAAATGATTAAGACACGTGGTCCTCAATTTGATTGAGTCCAAGGGTTAGAGATATTTCTAAACATAGTTAACAACAAAGCATTCAAGTTCAACATGCTCATTCTTATCTGACTGATCACTCCTCGTCTATATCAGCCTCAACAAGTAGTGTTGGCTATGAGCTCAGTGATCCCAACCTAACTTAAGGTGGACTAGCAGTCTATAAGAATCATGTCGTACATATATGTAGTCATAGAAGAATCAATCACCCAGATTCCTAATTCTTCTAATTCACCTTTGTTGTTCACTTTAACATTATATTATCTCTAATTACCTGAGTCAATTTAAATTTTAAAAAAAAATTAATTCATGGTTTAATATACTGACCCCTAGGCAATTCCCAAATTAGAAACAAACTCATCTTAACAAGCACATGATCAGATATAGCATTTAATACAACCATGCGAGTATAAACAGATTATAGACAATGTAAACATCAAGGCACTTAGCATGCAGCAAATACTCTTTCAGGTAAATGTACCCCTACAAATACCTAAGACTCTATATGCTAACATGATCAATTATCGTAAAGCAAGCATTAAATCACATAAGATCTAATCATGAAGTCAAATACTGATAAACAAGCAACACTAACAAACTAGCATAGGTTATCTAATTTATATAGAAATCAAGGTGAGACATGCATTACATCAAACTTATAATATAATGCAGTTCAGCACTTAATACTCTATAATTGAATCAAACAAGTATAAACTAGTTAGAAAGTATACCTGAGCGATGCTTAGCATTCCATCTCGAGTGATAATCAATTTCCATTCTACTGACACTCATGGAAGTATCCTTGCATTTGACCTCAATAACCAATGATGTTCATGCTTCAACCCAAACTGATACATGATTGTTCTGTTTAAAGACCCCGACATAGAATGTCTCATGTTCTGCTTGAAAAGATCACTCTTCTTTGTATGCGTAGCAATAACCCCTTGATTATCATATGTCAGTGATAATCAAACCTTGTGTATTTCTGCCACTGATGTCCTTTAACCAAATCTTCAATTGTTGTTTTGGTTCTTTGACCGTTAAACTGAATTCCTTTTCAAAATCCCAAATTCTTCATATATTGATTCGAAAACCACTGATCGAAGACTCTTCCCTAAATGAACTAATCCCCTTTCAATAACCAAATGATCCACTGAGTAGACCGATGTAGAAATACATCTCCAATGGTAAGATCAGGTCTCAACTCCATTAGAATGTTCTTCAGTCAGTTCGTTTGTCCTCAACGAACGAAGAATCAACTCCTGTTGTTTCGTTTAATAAAACATTTTGTTCAAACAGAAGTATTTAATTTTTTAGGAATTTAAATAATCAAAATAAATTGAAAATGCATTTTTGATAAATAATAATAAATTTCTCAATTTTAAATTATAAATAAAATAAAATAATTCGAAAAGAAAGTTTTGATATAGAAATAACAAATTTTTCAAGGTATATTAAATAATCATGAAAAAGAAATTATTTCAAATCAAAATTAATTTTCAAAGAATTTTATAGAATTTATAATCCAAAACAGTTTCAATTATAATTAAAATAAAACAGATTGAAAATATAAGTTTGATATAAAAATAATAAATTTTCAAGTCATCTTAGATATTCTTGAAAATAAATTATTTCAACCAAAATGATTTTTCAAAAAGTTTTATGAGATTTATAATTAAAACTTCCAAGCTTAAATTATAATTAAAATAAAACAACTCGAAAACATAATTTTGAAATAGAAATACTAAATTTTCAAAACATTTAAAATGTTCATGAAAATAAATTATTTCAATCCAAAAACATTTTCCAAAGAGTTTTATAAAATTTGTAATTAAAGTTTTATGAAAAATAAATTATTAAACCTCAAAAATAATTCTCAAAATAATTTTAAGAGTATTAAACTCAAAAGAAATTAAATTGGATTTTAAAATTAATTTTAGTTTTCAAATTAATAAAATTCTTAACTAAGAATATTAAAAATATAAAATATTTGACTCTAAAATTTAAAAGAAAATAAAATATTTTCCAAGATGTAAGATAAACTTGAAAAATAAATTATTTAAATTTAAAAATTATTTTCAAAATA
Source organism: Oenanthe sinensis (assembly GCA_028671895.1). Taxonomy (NCBI): domain Eukaryota; kingdom Viridiplantae; phylum Streptophyta; class Magnoliopsida; order Apiales; family Apiaceae; genus Oenanthe; species Oenanthe sinensis. The sequence continues at coordinate 44,620,659 of CM053803.1, forward strand.
TTTTATATAATTAAATTCAAATTTAATTATTAAATTAATTATTAAACTAAAAACAATTTGAGAGGAAAACAATTTTTATTTTAAATAAAAGTTAAACTATGTAGCCATGTGTCATGTTGAAACAGCCCTCTAAGTAAAAAAAATTTACATAGGAATGTTCTACATAGACTCTATCTAGAACATCAAGTAGAAATTCTACATAGAAATGTTCTACTTAGGCTCTATCTAGAACATTAAGTAGAACTTCTGACTTAGAAAATATTTCTAACTCCAGAATTTCTACTTAGGTTCTATCTAAAACATTAAGTAGAATTTCTACATAGAAATGTTCTACTTAGGCTCTATGTAGAACATTAAGTAGAACTTCTGACTTAGAAAATATTTCTAACTCCAGAATTTCTACTTACTATCTAGAACATTAAGTAGAATTTCTACATAGAAATGTTCTACTTAGGCTCTATGTAGAACATTAAGTAGAACTTCTGACTTAGAAAATATTTCTAACTCTAGAATTTCTACTTAGGTTCTATCTAGAACATTAAGTAGAATTTCTACATAGAAATGTTCTACTTAGGCTCTATGTAGAACATTAAGTAGAACTTCTGACTTAGAAAATATTTCTAACTCCAGAATTTCTACTTAGGTTCTATCTAGAACATTAAGTAGAATTTCTACATAGAAATGTTCTACTTAGGCTCTATGTAGAACATTAAGTAGAACTTCTGACTTAGAAAATATTTCTAACTCCAGAATTTCTACTTAGGTTCTATCTAGAACATTAAGTAGAATATTCGAGATAATGTTCGAGTTAGACACTATCTCGAACATCAAGTCGAATTTCTACATAGAAATATTCTACTTGGCCATCTCGAATATCTATCTCAAATATTCTACATAGGAATGTTCTACTTGGCCATCTAGAACATTTTGTACTTAGAAAAATTCCGGGCTTCAAAAAAAATTCTGGATGCCCAGTGAACCAATCGTACCCTCTTTAATCTCAAAAATAAAAATAGATCCAATCGATTTGTATGTCAATCGAGTAGCTCTGATACCAATTGTTAGGTCCTGGAGATCGTAGAGGGGGGGTGAATACGATTCCCAAATAAAAATCTGACTTTTATTTATTTTTGGGACAACATAAAAATTACTTTGGTTCAAACCCAGGTACTGTTCATCATCTTCTTCAACCTCAAGAACACCATTAAAATAACCAAGATAATGAACGGTAAATCATCCAAAACACACAACACAACAAGATCCAAGAATATAACTTTATATTCATTGAAGTGGGGTAGATGCTACAACAAGTTCAAGAACAAAAGCTCAAGAACACAACAAAGAAATGATTTTTGGCTCCTCTAAAAATATTACAAATTCTAGATCTAGGAGACAAAAATCAAACCTATCTTCTAAACAAGATTTAGCAATGTTTACAATAGAAGATAGATGAGTGGTATGACAAAGAAATTCATGGCCCCATAATATTAAAGTATGAGTTCAGCCATGGGGGAGAGAGAAAATAATTTTCTCTCTCTCTCCCCATTTCTTTTTCATCCGAATGCTCTCTTCAAATGATGACTTGGGTTTCTTCTTTATATATTGAAAAAGGTGTTACTTTGTTTTTCCACCTTTTACTTTTGTCCACTCAAATCTCATCTTCAAAGTCATGTGCCAAGTATGCCTTTGGAAATATTTAATGTAAAAGTCATATTTAAATAAATATATATAATATAAATAAAGAATGTCTTTATTTATAAAATATATAAATAATTAAATAAATACTTTATTTAATTAAATTAAATATTTCCATTCCACTCTTCAATTTGTGTAGACTTCCTTATCCAAATACTTGGCCCCGTATACGTGACTCCACCACGTCCAAGTATTTGGCCTTCAAATTTGTGAAGCTTTAGTAAGATCCAATCAGGTTGTGCCGTCTGTCCCTTATCCATTAGGCTGACATTTCTCCAACACTGATTTACCACCTTTGTTGATCCTCCACTTGACTCAAGAAAACCAACAACTTTAGAATGATTAAAATCATATTAACCGACGAGAGCTTGCCTCCAATGTCCTGACGCTTGATGCAACGGTCTAGTTCATAAGTGACTAGTCTTGATAGGGGCTCTTGATTCCGAACATGATTCCACATTCTTCTTTGCAAACCTTACTTGTTGCTTCGATTATAATGCACTAAAATCGTCATAGACTAAGACAATCTTCTGTAGCTTCCACATCCTTGAATAGATGTCAACATCTTTTATTCTCCACTGAGGCATGAACATGTTAATGAACTTCTTCCAGTGAGCTTCAAGTCTGTAGATGATCCTTTGATACTTTGTCTTAACTGAACTCTGTGATCCAAGATTTCTGTGCACCTGCATATTATTACATGTCCTGTTCTATTGTTGAGTTATCATCAACCATTACATAGAGATTACATTTAGCATTTCTAGTACACATGAAAGTGCAGTGAGTTACTTCCCTTCACTCCTATCTCCCCTTTCACAAACAAATGCTTGTGTTAGTCTTCTGGTTGCTTCTTTGTCAGGTTGTTTTGAGGGGCACATTTTAAGTGGCGACGATATGCTTTATAGGATTTCACAAAGTTATTAAATATGGACTTTGGTGGGAACAAGATTAACCTCATATTATTATGTAGGCCAACACCTCGTAAAAGAATTAATTTTGGCTTATCTCGGTACAACAAACCCCTAAGAGAGTATTCCAATTTTTTGATATTGATTCGTATATAAGGTGTGTTACTAAACTATATGGATTTCATCTTATCCTTTGGTGTAACATGAGTAATTTTTAACACAACCATTCCTGCATAGAACTAGTCAAAGTAATTTTGACCATTAATTTGCATTAAAACTACTAGACTTTATTTAACCAAGTGTTATATTCCTTGAAAATATGCATGCTAAAAAGATAAAGAAGTAATTTGTCCATGATGCGAGATGGTCAAAGTTCATGGTGACTGTAACCACGAATCTCCATCAATTTAAACAGGCAATCCAGGAAAAAGATGGATTTTAATTGATCGCCCATGTGCTAGTACCTGTATCAATTAAATGCTTAAATCAGCATCCGAAAACCACCAATTCATCTAATTGATCCCAAGAAATTTCCATTCTTTTATTAAAGGGTCCTGGTCTGCATTTATTCATTAATGAATCATAAACGAGCTTTGGAAACTACCATCACCCATATAGCTTCCAATATTGGCAACAAGAACACCTTCTGCATCCTACAGAGCTTAGAAGGAAACAAATTTCAATTTAAACATATAAACAAGAAAATACTATCATAATTTATGCACTTTGGGCAGTCCTAGATAAGTCAGTTAAAAAGTACGACATTAGCAATGAGAGTAATCAACAGTAATAATTACTGCATCACCCAACATAAAATCATGCCAGAGTATAAAACAGATAGATACTTACAAGATCTAACCAATTTCTTTGTCTCCTTCGTTGCTGCCTTGCGGTTTCAATTTGATATGTCGGATGCCTTTCTAGATTTTTGGATTGAAGCTCTAACGTCCTCGAACAATTCAGCCTCGAGGCTTTTTAGTGTCAAAAGATGATGTTTACCCCCTCTCAGCTCCATCAATTATGGTTGATATATCCTCAGCATGTTAAAATAGTAAAAACACTAAAAACCCCCAAAATTAACATACATACAACAAACACCCAAATCAAAATCCCTTCCAAATTAAACCCCACAAATTAAAATTAGTACTCTTGAAAAATCCTAAATAAAAAAAACCAAAAAAAATCCATGGTGAACACAATAATGCTCAAATAAGAATCCTAATTAACACATAATGCTCAAATTAAACACTAAATTTTCAATAAATAAAGCCCTAACTAACAAATAAGAATCCCAATGAAGAACAAGGAAAAATATATTTACCTTCTTCGAGCTTTCTATGACCTTTCTCCAAGCTTCAATCTTCGAGTTCTTATTATGCTGAGTCACCTAGCTCTTAATCAACCGTTCCACTCCACTCGATGTCATTTGTTTCTTCATAAATGACAGTGATCTGTCCAAATTGTTCTAGAGCACCCTGACTTCCTCTTCTTCGTCTCTCCGTTGTCGTCCTACGGTAATGATAAACAATAACTCTCGATTAATAGATAAACATATAACTGAACTATAGGTAAAAATCACATATATACATAATTAAAAATAAAAATGTACTAGTTGATTACCTTTGCACAGAGTGACAGAGATAAAATGGTGGAGGCTAAATGAAACCCTCGTTTTGGTGCTATGTTTATATAACAAGGATTAATGGTAATCCTCGTTTCGTCTGCCTGCATAGATGGGCTTAATGATATGTGGGCTTTAGGACTGGATCCATGGTTTTTGAATTTTAGGCCCAATTTTAATTGGTTTTTTTTGTCTGAAATTGGGGGTAATAATAATAATATTTATAATACAATACTAGGAAAAAAATAATGTTATTTTAATGATATAATATAAAATTAAAATAATCTACAATTATAGCGGTTGTTGTAGTTGTTTATTTGTAGTAAGATGATTGAAAATTATTAAATTCAAATTTATATATTTCTTTTTAAAATTAAATATCTATTTTAACACCAAATATTAATTTTTTTATTTTATTAAATAGAGATGACCACCTTTAGTTTCATAATATAGCAATAATAATCATATTTATTTTCATGCTATTACGGGACATACTCTAATAGATCAAATATTGTATGTTCCTTATTTTGTTCGAAGGTTTCTAGTTTAATATATTCATCTATTCGCGGTTTTTATAGCACGGTTTTTATAACGGATAATAATAAAATTTTAAACTCCATATAAAACGTATTTTTATAGCAACTCCATATAAAACCATTGCAATAGATCGTAAATTTTAAACTTTTTTTATTACTTCTATTCTATTGTAATGTTTTTTTAAATAGTTGCAATATATTTTGTTAGGTCCAAATGTGTTGTAGAGGGGGGGTGAATACAACTTTTCAAATTTAAGAAGCAATAAATGCAATGTAATAAATGAACATACTGATTCAAGGAATATATGTTTTATATATATCTTGAAAAGTTTGCTACAACATTCATTACAAAGTACATCAGAAGTAAAGAGAGTAGTAAATGATACTAAGCTCGGTGAATATACTCTCTCTCTTTTACAAGTGTTTTTCTCGAAAATATTGCTCTCTCTTTTTTTTTTAAATAATACACAAGTACTTCTATTTATACTACTTGTAATCTATGTCCTGTAGACTTCAAAGACTAAGATGTACGTGGCCCAATGATGTCCACATAAATCTTATCTTATCTTGAAAGCTTGGAAATCTGCCAATTAGATGATGCCATGTGTCATGTTGAAACTGCCCTCCATGTAGAATATCTACTTGAGAATTTCTACTTGGCCATCTCGAACATCTAAGTAGAATTTCTACATAGGAATGTTCTACTTGACTATCTCGAATATCTAAGTAGAATTTCTACATAGGAATGTTCTACTTGGCTATCTCGAACATCTAAGTAGAATTTCTACATAGGAATGTTCTACTTGGCTATCTAGAACATTTTGCACTTAGAGAAATTCTGGGCTTCAACTTGAAACTTCAATGCAACATCTTGAACTTGTGATTTCTTTATGTCTTCCATATTTTTCAACAAGCTCTTGAACTTGGATCTCTATTACTGACATAAACATGCTATCAATGTCCTGACACTTGATGCAATGGTCTGATTCATAAGTGACTAGTCTTGATAGTGTTTCTGCTTTTTGAATAGATTACCATATTCGATTAGTAATGTGGCTTTCCAAATATTGCTTTCCTTCTTGTTCACTTGAAATCAATTAGTCTTATTGATACTGATTGATATGATCTTGAATCTTTAGGTTACAAATCACTGAGGCATGAACAACTCTGACTTGAACTTCTTTCAATGATTTCTTCTTTATTTGATCATAGTTAACATGTTAAATTGTATCAATTACACTGTCTTCATTTAGCATTGATTTCTTTGTGGCTTCAAGTTCTTGATTGTCTTCTGGTTAAGTATCTTTTCTTTTAGTTGAGTTACATAAGTTATAGTGTTACAAGTTTAGACACTCTGCTTTTCAATCTCCCCCTATTTGATAGTCTAACAATGACATTCAAATTAACAAAGGGATAACTCAACTAAACAATGAGACGAGAAAAAGATAAATAACATTACTATCTTGTTTGAATTACAACTGAAATAAACTTGAAAACAATTCAAAGAACTAGAATAAATAAGACTTAAGCTAGACAGAAAATTCAAACTTCGAATTAAAGATCATTTGAGTGATTCCTATCACCTGGATTATTTCAAACCTTTCAGTCAAACTTATATCACCTTATTGGATCCACTCTGATTCACGGTTACAGTATGGTACGTTAGCCTATCTCGCATACCGTGATCAGGTGAATTTTCCTCAAGTGAGTTAAAGCAACCAAAAAGATATGAAGTTTTTCCAACTTCAAGTTCACACCACTCTGACCGTTAATTCTAATTCCGTCTCTTCTTCCTAACTTCTTCAGCTTGGCGCTTCTCTTCCTTCAACCTTTTGCGCCTTTCCTTCTGTTGTTGTTCTTTCTTGTAAACTGGATCATGAAGCTGCTTCCACCTTGCATTCAACAGACTTACCGCTTCCATTTCTAAAGGATTCCTGGGCTCTGGATAAGGATGCCTGAAAAGCCTTCTGAGTTTGTCCACCTCCTGAGTAGTTCTGATCTTTGGAATGTCCTCAAAATTTTTCATTATGAGCTGTGACTTCCAATGAGACTTATCAGCCTTAAACTGACAGTAGATCATTTTAGGGTAGCCCTTAACACGGTTAGTATTGTGGACACTAGCCGCATCTAGCTCCATTCTCTTCTTTTCCACTACTACTTCAGATAAGTACTTCAGGAGTCTCTGCTTCTCATCTACATTCTCATTCTCCACTTCGCCCCATTTGAATACTTCTATAACTCTCTCCAGAAAAGCAGCATCTTGAGTCTGCAGCAGCCATTTCCTACTCATATGCAACAATGTTTGATTTTGGTCTGCGTCTATGAATGCTAAAGCATCAGCTGTGTCATCATCATATGAGTGTATCCAGTATACACTATCTCTCCCTGGAACACCAACTGCCTCCCTTATTTCTCCTTGTTCCAGAGATCCAGAAGGAAGAGTCAGAGCTTCATCTACATTCTTAACAGCTTGTAGAATATTCCACTTTCTTTCAATTAGCTCCGGCTCAATCTTTACATTGTCTAGAGGGTTTGGAGCAATAATGTCACACTTCCAGATTTCATTGCTCATCTTGAATATGACCCTCTCAATGAACTCCACTGACTTCTCCTTGCTGTCAGAAGTGAATCCCTTACTCATCAGTTGCCTACAGACAGCTTTTAGGGATTCTACCGGTAGAGCCATTAGATCATTTTCTTCTAAACTAACCCTCTTCATCTTTCCATCAACTACCATCCGGACAACATCAGGATTTGCTGAGAATTCTGGTCCCTTGTCCTCTACTAGCTGCATTAACTGATCTCTATACAGAATGCTAAGCTCCTCAGCTTGAGAATATTGAATTTTTGTTGCTAGCAAGAACAACTCTGACGCAGATCTTCTCGAGATGAATTGATCATCCACATACAAGAAAGATGTCGGGACTCCTTCGACTAAAGACAAGATGACCTGCCATTCCTTAACCATTGCATTATATCCAACTCTGACTTTTGAGATCAACCTTTTCAAAGCATTTATGTAGTCAACAATCAGTGGATTCTGCAAGTTCAAGTTGTAGAACAAGTCTTCCGCCTCTTTGTTATGAGTTCCTTTTGTACAAACTCCCGATAGAATCTTCCTTGCATCATCCCATTTCTGTCCTATCCTTTTCTTGTCCAGATCTACTTGAGGATCAGCTAACCTTGCAAGCTCATGATCATACTGTTTCTCCTTAAGCTCCGCTTTCTTTTCAAGAAAAACAGCCTCATCCTGCATCATCTTCATTTTATAGAATTGAGCTTGTTCCAAGGCCAGCTGTTGGGCTTCTAGAGTTTCCTTATCAACAGGTATTTCTTCAGGCTGTCCGGAAGACATTCCAGCACCTCCACCTTGTTCCTTCAAAGATCTTCTAATAGCATGTGCTAACGGAACATCCTCCATATCAGAATCTGAATCAAGTACTGCATGTGCTTCTTCCTGATGACAACTCAAGTCAATGAATGGCTCTTCTTGTTCAGCCACCACTGCCTTACCCTTCCTCTTTCTTTGAGCCTCCTCATCAATTACTGGCTCATTTTCTTTGACAAGATCAGTCTGTTCTCCAATTTCTTCAATAATTAGCGACTGCTGTCTCGTCTCTTTTCCACTCTCCCCCTTAGGTGAGTTATCCTGACCATCACCCTTCTCTCCAGATCCACCAGTAGCATAGGAACCACCAAAACCAGATCCCGAGGGTCTAGCTCCACTAGCACCGCCAGCACCACCAGCATCATCAGTATCTGGGGGAGCCTGAGTATTTTGATCGTCAAAGCACTCTGGGGGAACAAAGCTCCTAACTGCATACAACATTCTGCTTATCTCCGTTGCCATTGTATGCATTATGCTTTCTACTGCTCCCATCCTATCATAAAGAGTGCTGCCCAAGACACCACCAGCATGGCCCAAGTCATTTACCTTGTTTGCCAAATCATCGAATGTTGTTGCTTGACTTGCCATTCGTGCTGCGTAGTCATCTAGAGCGCGCTTGTTGTCACCAACATTGATCCCTAACTGCTCCATGGACTGTCCAAACTGCTTGATTACATTTTCCATTGTTGTCATACGAGTGTGAAGATTGACAAGATTAAGGGACGGTGTTTGGCTTGGGTGTCCTCGCTCTAAAAATCGTTCTGTTACTGTTTGTCGCTCGGTTTCGGGCCTTGAAAATGAAGGTCCCTCACTCCCTAAACGCTCACACACACTCCCTGTCTCACGCTCGTGTATGTCTTCAATAAGATTCCTGAAAGTGAAAGCAGTACCTGTAGAAACTGGATAAGTAAAGTGAGTAGCAGTTATGGGATCTGTTTCTGTCATAGCCTGAGGTGGAATCTCAGGTTGAGAGGCTGTAGAGTGTTCTAGTACAACATCAGAACCGATCCTCTCTGCAGCATCAGTATGTACCGGTGAAGGTACTTCTGAAGCAATGAAAGCTTCTGGCCTTTCTGAAGCAACAGGCTCTTCAGAAGGCTCCAGATCCTCACCAAGATTCTTAGGTGTAGAATGTGCAAAGGTAGAACCACTCTCGTGAGGTGGAGTGGGTGTGAATGACATTCTAGGTTTGGACTGGGCTGAAGAAGTTGCAGCATGTGAAAATTTGGCTTTCTTCCGAATAACTGGCTGCACTTCGGGGTCACTCTCCGAGCTCTCACCTAAATCTACAGATGCCAGAAATATAGCTCGCACCCTGGGATAGATCCTGCGGGCTAGCAGAATCTTGGGCAATGGAATCAGATTTAGATGAAGAAGTAGCAGTAGTGTGAACAGAGAGTTGCTCTTGTTCATAGAAATTACCTCCTTCATTACCTTGTCCAGCAAAGGGATCAGGATCAGCATGAGGAGTAGTTTGTCTTTCCCTTTGACCGGCAGAGGTTTGACCGTGAGAGTGGCCATCATCATCTTCATCACTTTGAGGCTCTTCAGGAATCCCTTGAAATGCGTCAGCATGTGCAGATGGATTCTGAGCATGTGAAGATACGTGCGAGGTTCCCGCCATAGTAGTAATACCTGCATCATACTGCAGCCACACTTGAATATTAGCAGGAATAATCAGTGCTTTAGTGTGATGTTTATCCTGGTTAGCAATTGTTGTGAGTGACTTGGTGCCCATGCCAAGTGATGCAGATGTTTTACTCGATGCAAATGCCTGTCTTACAGCTAAAGCATTAGTCGGTACTAAATGATTAATGAGCATTTGTAAGAAACGAGGATACCAGCATACAACATTAGTAGTTGCAATGTTTCTGTGTTCAGATGATCCCATTGTAGCCACTATTTCGGAAAGAACGATTCTTCCATAATTAATGTCCAGTTCACGGGCTAGGGAAACGGCAAAGATCTGTATGGGAATTGGAATCTGATGATAATCTTTTTCGCGCGGCCGAAAACATCTCGTGATGGCCTCGAAAAAGTAATTCCATTCCACCTGGAAGTATTGTTTCTGGATGGCGCCAGCTAAGATCCGTCCAGAAGGAGGATAGCATCCAATCTCCTCAAAGAATTTGAGACGATCTGCCGTTGAAGGTTCAGGGTCATAAACATCTTTAACTGGAAATCCCAGAACCCTGTTGAACACTTCCTCCGTTACTTCATATTCCTGACCCGCCAAGGTAAACCTGAAACCATAGGGGGTATTTTTGCTCCCAAAAGTAACCGCACTAGTCCATAATTGCTGTAAAGCATCATGGACTAGTGTTGGTTTAGCAGTAAAAGCAACACTAGCCTTGGAGTACAAATTAAGAAATCGTATCCAAAACTTGAAGCGCGGGAGATGATCACCAATTTCCGTACTAATGTTATAAAAATTAATTTTTGCAAGAATAAATTGGTGAGCCATTTGTAAAATAATTTTCCTTGAGTTAAGGTGATATTTTGAAAAGAAACAATTAACGTAAATACGTAAGGAAAAAAATGTAATCTAATTAATTCCTTTTAGAGAATCGAGAAGATGAACAGCCGATTTGAACTAAACTACGGAATTAATTATAATCAAAATCAAAACAACCAAAATCCAGTCCAGTAAATAATGCAACCCCAAATCAGTGATATAAAAACTAAACTGTGTTTGTAAATAACCGTGATAGTTGTGTGTATATTTGTGTATATGACAAACTGAACAGATGAACAGACGGGTCCAAATACACAATAACAGGGCAAACAGAGAATAGTAAATATAAAACGGGCAGCAGTTCGAGATATGTAAGAGTTTTAACACAACTCGAATGAACAGAGCAATGACTGTTTGAAATCGCAGGGAGGGAGGGCGGGGGCTGTAAAAATTTAGGGTTAAAACAATTAGGTAAAAGTGAAAAGAAAGACAGGTTAATGTTGTAGATATAGGCATATATGTGCAAAGACGAGAATATCCCTGTGAAAAAGGAAAAAAACGTTAAGTACATACAAGGGAACATCAAGTCGAACACTATCTCGAACATCTAAGTCGAAATTCGAGATGAGTTTCGAGATAGGAGCTATCTCGAACATCAAGTCGAATATTCGAGATAAAGTTCGAGATGACACTAACTCGAACAAATAATCACTTGATCAATTAATACAGCTGAATAAACCCACCAGGGAATCCTATCTCGAATATTAAGACAAAATTCCAAAGAAAATGAGTAAAATTTCAAGTACAAACCTGGGAATACTATCTCGAACATCAAGTCGAATATTCGAGATAATGTTCGAGATGGGACTCAAGTCGAACATCAAGTCGAATATTCGAGATAATGTTCGAGATGGGACTCAAGTCGAACATCAAGTCGAATATTCGAGATAATGTTCGAGATGGGACTCAAGTCGAACATCAAGTCGAATATTCGAGATAATGTTCGAGATGGGACTCAAGTCGAACATCAAGTCGAATATTCGAGATAATGTTCGAGATAGAGATTAACTCGAACAATTTCCCAGACTTGGAAAAAAAAAATTTCTCGAATATTCTTCCCAGACTCAGAATTTTCAAAATTTTTAATTTTGAAGATAGTCATAATAATTTGGCAATTTTTTGCAATAAAAACAACAATTAAAATTTTGCCAAATTAAGATAAACATCAATTCAAGGATTTTTATCAAAGCAAATAATAAAAACATTCCTTGACAATTCTAAGGCCTCTTAAATTAAACAACATTACATGAAAAACACAGGTAAATTCATCTAAAAATCATAAAAAAAATTTAGAATAATATGAATTTAACTCCCCCTATGATCATGCAATCATACCAGCATAAATTCAAAGATTTAACTAATAATTACACATAAAACACAATGAATTCATGTAAAATAACACAACATGCATCCTAAAATACTCATTACTTAATCATTTTAAAGTCTAAGTCCATAATGATTAATTAGCATGCAGAAGTGATATTTTGAGCAATTGTAGAGATTATTTACATATGTTTTCAACTTTGTATCAATAAAATAGGCAAATGCCAAGACTAAAAACATATGTTCATGATTAAAAACTGAAATTTTACAGATAGCAGAAATCACTAACTTGTGTTAAGCATTCCCAATTCACCAACCAACCTATTGAATGTTACTTCATCAAGAGGTTTAGTGAATATATCTGCAATTTGTTGCATTGTGGGCACAAAATGTAGCTCCACAGTCCCCTCCTCGACATGTTCTCTAATGAAATGATACCTGATATCTATATGCTTGGTTCTTGAGTGGTCTACAGGATTGTTGGTCATGGCAATGGCACTTGTGTTGTCACACATGATTGGAATCTTTTTGTGCTCCATGCCATAATCTTTCAATTGGTTCCTCATCCACAGTATTTGAGCTACACAGCTTCCAGCAGCAATATACTCAGCTTCAGCAGTAGAAGTAGATACTGTGTGTTGCTTTTTGCTTTGCCAGGACACCAATCTTCTGCCAAGAAATTGACATGCACCAGATGTGCTGTTTCTATCAATCCTGCAACCTGCATAGTCTGTATCCGAATAGCCAATTAGATTAAAACCTGTATCTCTTGGGTACCAAATCCCTAGATTTGATGTTCCCTTGAGATACCTAAAGATTCGTTTGACGGCTATGAGATGTGATTCTCTAGGATCCACTTGGAACCTTGCACACAAACAAGTTGCGAACATAATATCGGGTCTACTTGCAGTTAAATAGAGGAGTGAGCCAATCATACCTCGATAGCTTGTGATGTCAACTGGTTTACCTGATTTGTCTTCATCAAGCTTCGTGGCTGTTGCCATGGGAGTCTTAGCTGTTGATGCATCTTCTAGATTATACTTCTTGAGTAAATCTTTGATGTACTTGGACTGACAGATAAAGATTCCATCTTTTCTTTGACTGATCTGTACTCCAAGGAAGAAGGACAGCTCTCCCATCATGCTCATCTCATACTTATCCTGCATTAACTTGGCAAATTTCTCGCACAAGCGCTCATTAGATGACCCAAAAATAATATCGTCCACATAGACTTGAACAAGTATTAAATCACTTTTTACATTTTTATAGAACAATGTTTTATCAATTACTCCCCTTGTAAAACCACTTGCAATTAAGAACAAGGATAGGGTTTCATAGCATCGTCTTGGGGATTGTTTGAGGCCATAGACAGCTTTGAAGAGAAGATACACAAAATCTACAAGTTCTGGATCAACAAAGCCAGGTGGCTGTTCCAGATATACTTCTTCTTCTAGCTCTCCATTCAGGAAGGCACTTTTCACATCCATCTGAAAAACCTTGAAGTTCTTGTGTGCTGCAAAGGCCAAGAACATCCTGACTGCCTCAAGTCTTGCAACTGGAGCGTAGGTCTCATCATAATCAATACCTTCTTTTTGAGAATAACCCTTCGCTACCAAACGAGCCTTGTTTCGTGTTACAAGTCCGTCTTCATCCAGTTTATTTCTGAATACCCACTTAGTTCCAATTACTGATCTGTTCTTCGGTCGGGGTACCGGCTTCCAAACTTTCTGCCTTTCAAACTGATTGAGCTCCTCTTGCATTGCAATCACCCAATCAGTATCAACAAGAGCTTCTTCTATTTCTTTAGGTTCAAGCTTGGATAAAAACCCAGAATATAAGCAAATATTAGCCATGTCAGCTCTTGCAGTTCTTCTAGTAGTCACACCAGCATCTGGATCACCAATTATTAATTCAAACGGATGGTCTCTACTCCATACTCGTTCTCTTGGAAATTGTCTTGATGATTCAGCTTGACTTTCTGAGTTGTTGTGTTGACTACTTGTGGTATTTCCACTAACTCCCCCTGAGTTAGTGCCAGCTCCTACAGAACTAGTGTCATCTCGTCTTGAGCCTTGAACGCTTGTCCTTGTGCTGCTATTTACTCCCCCTGAGTTGTTGCAGGATCGTGCGGAAGAAGTTTCTTCTGATCTTGTAGGATTCGATTGTTCATTAAGCTCAGATGTTTCTTCACGAACACTTGGAACATTTGAAATGATAACCAACTCAGGTTCATCTAAGTCCAGATTCTGAAATTTAAGGGACTCTGGTTCACTAGAATCTTTAGATATTGATGGGAGTTTGGTATCGTCGAATCTGACGTTGTAGCTTTCAGTCACTTTTCGATCATTCACTAAGAATACCCGATAAGCTGCCACCACATCTGTAGAATAACCAACAAAGATTCCTTCACGAGCTTTTGCTGCAAATTTTTCTAGATTTTCATTATCTATAATGAAAGGCATAGGTGTACTAACTTGTAACACTTAATTATTATGTAACTCAACTAAGTAAAAGATAAAACAACAACAAAACAAGAGAAACGGAAGAAGCACATGGAATCAATCAACTGAAGAAATGGTAATGATACTTGGTAACTACAAGTAACTAATTTGGTTAATCAAAGATGCATAAGTGAGAAGAAGTTCAATCTGAGTATTGCTCATGCCCTAACTTATCTAATGGAGAATCAAATTAATGTCAAGGAAGTATCAAGAAGAACAAAGTGATTTCATGTAATGTATATCAACATCTGGATAATGTAAAGGTTAATCAACAAATGAGAACTGACATTCAGAAGCAAGAACCCCTACAAGACTAGTCACTTATGAACCAGACCATTGCATCAAGTGTCAGGACATTGGAGGCAAGTTCATGTCAGTAATAGAAGATCTCATTTGAATTGAGTGAGGAAAAGAAATTGAGGAAGCTAAGGAAACTTGCTCATAAAGGTTAATCCTCAATTAGTCACTAAAGAAGGTCAACATTGGATGTGTGCATATTTGCTAAGGCAAATGTCGATCCACAGCAGATCGAGATGCGGGTCGAGATTTACAAGTGAAGTAAAACACTGCAAAGGCAAATCTCGATCCGGGCGATAGATCGAGATCTTCACAGATTGAGATCGAGATCGAGATCTTCATAGATCGAGATCGAGATTCTCCCAGATCGAGATCGAGATTTTCACAGATCGAGATCGAGATGGGTCCAGGCGAAGATCGAGATGCGGGTAGAAATGTAACATTTAATGTTCAAGGGACAGGTGGCTTATTGTGAACGGTTGATCCAGAGTTGTTAAAGTACTTTTTGTTGTCGAAATCCTGATTGGGCCACGTACACAAAAAGGACAAGATCAAGACTACATGACATTATAAAAGTAGCACTTTGTTATTTAGTAGTAACGAGTGTCTCTGTATTTTAAACGATTTTTTTAAGAGAGAGCATTTACTGTAAAACAAAAAGGTGAGAGAGAGGATCAGTTGAATCTAGCTTTAATTGCTGTATTTATTGTTCAACTGATCATGATGCTTTTATGAATGTTGTAGCAAATCCATCAATGAATATAATGATATATTCTTGAAATTCTGTGTCATCATTTATTACCTGCATATTGCTTATTCTCTCATAAATTTTAAACAGTTGTATTCACCCCCCCCCCCCTCTACAACACTTTGGACCTAACAATTGGTATCAGAGCTCCTGTTAAACACATCTAACAGAGATCCTACTGTGTTGTTTGAGTTTGTTCTTGAAAATCCCAGATCTAATTTTTTTCTTGAAGTTTGTGCCGAAAGTTTTTATTTGTTTCTTCTTGAAAAAGTCGTAGATCTAAAAAGTTCTGAGTCATGGTGTAAGGAATACTTGTACAAAATTCCAAAATACTGTACTTTAGAGCTTTTTGGATTTTCTTGTGGTCAAAACTGGAATCAACTGATTGACTAAACAAAAAGGACAATTTCGAACTTCTGTCAACTAGAAAGTGGACACCTTTTTGTTTAGACTTGAAAAATTGTGGACCCTGCTACTGTTCCTGTGATTAAAACTAACTTGCTTGAATCTTAAGTGCAAAATCCGTTGGATATTAAGTGTTGGATATTTAAAGTGAGATAATTAATTTTTCAAGTAAATACAATTTATTGTAATTTGAAAAGTGTATTATCTTAATTTTAAATTTTATTAAAATGGCCGCCGCACACAGATTTAAGATACCTCCGTTTGATGCACAACATTATGACGAATGGACCGGAAGGATGAGAGCTTACCTTGAATCAATAAACAAGGTATACTTGAGAATATTGGAAAACGGTCCATACATACCCATGAGAATTGAGCCAGAGCGAATGGAAGGAGGGATACTAATTCCATCCCGGTCTGTTCCTAAAGAGGAAATGGAGTTTTCAGACGCAGATAAAGAATTGGTCGGTATGGATGCGTCGTTACGCAACGTCATAATTGAATCCCTAAACTCAGAGTACTATGTTCAAATAAAGGGATTAAAAACAGCTAAAGCCATGTGGGATAAACTAGCTGTGGTGATGGAGGGGACCGAGGAAGTTAGAGATAATCACAAACGCATTCTGATATCTGAATATGAATCGTTCAGATGCGAACGAGGAGAAAGCGTAGCGGATGTTTACAAACGTTACAGTAAATTGCTTATCGAGCTGAGTATAAGAGATAAAGTCTATCCACTAGCAGATTCAAATATCAAGTTTCTATTGAATTTGCCTAAACATCTGGAACACAGGATCACTGCCATTCGAGAGTCAAGAGACTTGAAAAATACTTCTCTGGAAAAACTGTATGGTGTTTTGAAGACCTACGAGCTGGAGCAGGAACAAAATGACAGAAGAAGATCCTACAATAGTGGAGAAAACAAAGCGGTAAGTGAGTCTAGACTTGTAGCTGAAGAGTCTGCTGTAAAGGCCTTGCAGCTGTCTCATTGAAAACTGCTAATCCTGAAAGGGTGTTATTAGACATTGAAGATCCATCCGAAGAAAGTGAGGATGAATACTATACCCTTGAAGAGCTGGACAAATTAGAAGACAAGTCATATGCTTGTATTGCTCGAGAATTTGCTCATATCAGCTTCAGAAAGCAAAGAAGTGGGAAAGGACGATTTGGTAGTTCTTTCAGCCGAAGAGGCAGCAGTAGCGGCAGAGGCAGTAGTGTAAGTGGTCGGGGAAGTTACAGTGGCCGAGGTAGCACATCCGGTAGTGGCTACAGACCTAACCTGGTAGAGAAGAACAAGTTCAGATGCTACAACTGCAATGAATTGGGGCACTTTGCAACAGAGTGCAAGAAGCCCAAGTACGTTCATCCCAAGGAATCCTATGCTGATCTAAAAAAGAAATATGATGCCTTGGTTAGCAAGCAACAGAAGGGAAGCCGGGCGTATGTTGTGACTGAAGGGAAGGGTTGGGACGAGTCTGATGAAGATGAAGATCAGGAGCTATGCAATTTCGCTTTAATGGCAAAATCTTCAGAACAATCAGAGGTACCGATTCTAACCGTAAATGAAATGTCTATTCCTGAGTACCAACATGAATTAGCTGCCATGACTAAAGATATGTACAATCTCCAACTAAATCTAATTGCTGTTAATGAGGAAAATGCTAAACTCTCCCTTAAGAATAGACTTCTCGAGGCCAGGGTAGAGGAATTAGAATCAGGAGAAAGTAAAGAAAGGCAATTAATAAATCAGGTAGACGTTTTAGAACACAAGCTTAAGATTAGGGAAGACCTTAACGAAGAACTTAAAAATGAATTAGCTGAGCTTAAAATAACATGTAAATCTTTTGAAGAAGCTGCTAATAAAGTTTTCGTAGAAAGGGACATGTACATGAAACTGGCAGGCAAGAGTAAAAATGAAAAAGTAAACATAGGACTTGACTACACACAGAAAAAGAAAAATAGGGCTGCTGAGTTGTTAGAGCCAATGTTAGTCAAAGAAAATGTGCCTGAAGTTTTAATGGATGTTAGAAAACCTATCTTTAAGCAGTTTGAGCCCAGGACCATAGATCCTGTTGCTACTAAAATTGAACAAGAAATTAAAATTGAAAGAGATTCAGAAGAAAAAGTAGTAGAACCTACAACTTCTAAAAGAGCGAGTAAGATTGCTTATGCTAAGAGAGGTGTAGGAACCAAGGAGGCTAAGACGGTGTCATATAAATAATGGGTAGCAGGATCAGACCAAATGAAAGCACCTGTAAAGGCAGTTAAAACTGAACCTGCATCTGTATCTACATCTACACGAGCTAGAAAGGCATGCTATATCTGTAATCAAACTGATCATTTGTCTTACTATTGCCCGTTCTATGTAGAGGAAGAAAAATATGTTGGTTGTAATACCATGCCTGCAACTACTGCTTTGCCTAACATGCATGCAAATCATGCTAAATGCAATAATCCTAATTGTATGCCATGTGCTGTAAACATCATGCATGCTTATTTTAATTTAATGAATACTGCTAGTGCATCTGTTGAACATACATCTAGTAGTGGTAAGAAAAAGCATGTGGGGTCAAAGACTAAGACTTCAAGTCCTCCTAAAGTTAGGAGTGACCAGTCTACTCCCAAACCTGACAAACCAGTCAAGGTTGACAAGGGAAAAGACAAAGTCAAGATGAATGCCCCTGATGGCAACAAGGCAAAGCCTTCTGTATCTGAAAAGAAAAAGGAAATTATTGATGCCGGGCCCAAACATCATTGGGTTCCGAAGAACACCTAACCTTTCTGGATTTGCAGGGCAGTGTACAGGAAAAGAGTAAAGTCATATGGGTGCTGGACAGTGGAGCATCGAGGCATATGACCGGCAATAAGTCCCTGCTAACAGATTTGGTGTTGAGAGCCGGCTCCGTGGTTACTTTTGGAGATAACAGCAAAGGTTACACCAGGGGATATGGCAAGATCGTTTGTGGAAATGTTATCATTGAGGATGTATCTTTTGTGGAAGGATTGCGACATAATCTTCTCAGCATTAGTCAGTTCACCGACAGGGGTTTTGACGTCAAATTTGGGAAGCATGATTGTTCGATTCGAAGCAAAAAGGATGGAAGTCTTGCTCTCAAAGGAGTAAGGAAGTCAAATTTGTTCATAGCTGACATGAATTCTGCTGATCAGTCTGAAGTCACGTGTTTCTACAGCAAGGCTTCTGCTGATGAAAGTTGGCTATGGCATAAAAGATTATCTCACCTGAACTTTAAAGCAATGAATAATCTCGTAAGGAGAGAATTGGTGAGAGGGCTGCCGCAGATGGAGTTTACTCCAGATGGACTCTGCGAAGCATGTGAGATGGGAAAATCAAAAAGAGCCTCGCATAAGGATAAACAAGTGAATAGCATTACCGAGCCCCTACAACTCCTTCACATGGATTTGTTTGGACCTGTTAATATTATGTCAATGTCAAGGAAAAGATATGCGCTGGTAATTGTCGATGACTTTTCCAAATACACATGGGTGAAGTTTGTGACATCGAAAGATGAAGTGCCACATGAGATCATTAGACATGTACTGGAAATTGAAAATGTAGCAAGTCTGACTGTGAAGACTATCCGATCCGACAATGGGACAGAATTCAAGAACTCAGTGTTAATGGATTTCTGCATATCTAAAGGGATCAGACGACAGTATTCAGCACCGAGAACACCGCAGCAGAACGGGGTGGTAGAAAGGAAGAACAGGACACTGGTTGAAGCAGCTAGGACAATGCTGTATGAGTCAAAACTTCCTTTATATTTTTGGGCTGAAGCAGTTAGCACGGCTTGTTATACACAGAACAGAACCCTGATTATAAAGGACCATAATGAGACGCCGTATTACATGATGAATAAACGAAAACCATCTATCAAGTACTTTCACGTATTTGGTGCCAAATGCTTTGTGTTAAGAGACAATGCACAACTTGGAAAGTTTGATGCCAAAGCAGATGAAGGGTTTTTCATTGGATATTCTCTTGAAGTAGTAGCAGCGTACAGGGTGTTTGTGCTTAATGATCGCAAGGTGGTTGAAAGCCTTAATGTCACATTCGACGACTCAAAGCTCCCTTCTATACAAAAAGAAGATAGTGAGCCCACTTCCCTAAGATTTGAAAATATGGATGTTGATGAAGTGGATACAGTTCCTGAGTCAGTAGTGCAGGGTAGTGATCCAACTATAAATAATGAAATTAATCAAGAGTCTAGTGTTTCGCAAATTCAAAACACTAGGACTGAGGGATCACCTTCCGTCAGACCTGGTACTAACTCAGGGGGAGTCAGTATGCACTCAGGGGGAGCAGCTCACTCAGGGGGAGCCAGTACTAGCTCAAGGGAAGCTAGTGAAAGTGCTTCTAGACTAAGTCACCTTCACTTACAAGAACAAGCTGAATCATCAAGAACATTTGCTAGGGATCGCACTTGGAACAAGGACCATCCGTTCGAGCTAATTATTGGTGATCCAGAAGCCGGAGTGACTACTAGAGGAAAAGCTAGAGCTGAAATTGCCACTGAGAATGAATGTCTATATTCAGTGTTCCTTTCCCAGATGGAACCTAAAGTGGTGGAAGAAGCTCTAGATGACGCTGATTGGGTGATTGCTATGCAAGAGGAACTCAATCAGTTTGAAAGGCAGAAGGTGTGGAAGCTGGTACCCAGACCAAAGAATAGATCTGTTGTTGGGACAAAATGGGTATTCAGGAACAAGCTGGATGAAGACGGATGTGTAACACGAAATAAAGCTCGCCTGGTTGCTAAGGGTTACACCCAAAGAGAAGGAATTGATTATGATGAAACCTATGCACCAGTAGCAAGGCTAGAGGCAGTGAGGATGTTCTTGGCATTCGCAACACATCTTGGTTTTAAAGTCTATCAAATGGATGTCAAGAGTGCATTCTTAAACGGTGAACTGGATGAAGAGGTGTATGTCGAGCAACCTCCCGGGTTTATCGATATCAAATATTGTGATTATGTTTATCGACTCTTCAAATCAGTATATGGCCTTAAGCAGTCTCCGCGGAAGTGGTATGAAACTCTGTCAGACTTCTTACTAGAAAGTGGTTTTACAAGAGGAGTAATCGACAAGACGCTTTTCTACAAAAAATGCAAAGATGATCTAATAATAGTGCAAGTATATGTGGATGACATTATCTTTGGGTCTGCAAATGAGAAGCTGTGTGCTAAATTCGCAAAGTTAATGCAATCAAGGTATGAGATGAGCATGATGGGAGAGCTGACATTCTTTCTGGGCATTCAAGTTAGTCAGAAGAAGGACGGGATATTTATCTGCCAGACCAAGTACATTCATGATCTATTAAAGAAGTATGGTCTCCAAGATGTATCACAAGCAAAGACTCCTATGGCAACAGCCACGATGCTTGACGAGGACAAAGCGGGTAAACCTATAGACATCTCAAGCTATCGAGGTATGATCGGCTCACTTTTGTATTTAACTGCTAGCAGACCTGATATTATGTTCTCTACATGCTTATGTGCAAGGTTCCAAGCGGATCCTAGAGAGTCACATCTCATAGCCGTAAAGCGTATTTTTAGGTATCTCAAGGGAACATCAAATCTCGGGATTTGGTACCCAAGAGATACAGGGTTTAATCTTGTTGGCTATTCGGATTCAGATTACGCAGGTTGTAGAATAGATAGGAAGAGTACTTCAGGAAGCTGTCAGTTCCTTGGAAGAAGGTTGGTGTCTTGGCAAAGCAAGAAACAACATACAGTATCTACCTCGACAGCTGAAGCAGAATATATTGCTGCTGGAAGCTGTGTGGCCCAGATACTGTGGATGAAGAACCAACTCAAGGACTACGGTGTGGAAGTATCTAAGATTCCTATCATGTGTGACAACACAAGTGCTATTGCAATGACCAACAATCCTGTGGATCACTCAAGGACCAAGCACATTGACATCAGGTATCATTTTATTAGAGAGCATGTAGAAAATGGAACTGTAGAGTTGCACTTTGTGTCTACTGAACGTCAAATAGCAGATATATTCACTAAACCTCTAGACGAATCAACATTTTCTAGATTGGTTGGTGAATTGGGGATGCTTAACACCTGTTAGTTTTGCTACCTATCTGTTATAATTCAGTTTGTGTACATATTATTGTTATTCATGAATATTCATAATTAATAATGTGTACTTAACTTCATAAATGTATGTGTTGCATATCATAAGGGGTTAGAAAGTTTCATGACATTAATCTTATGCTGATCTGTATATCGTTATGGTTAGTGTCTAAATGAAGTAATGAGAAATTTTCTATGGCAAATCTCGATCTATCCACATCAAGATCGACATCGAGATGTAGATCGAGATGCGGATCGAGATCGACATCGAGATCGACATCAAGATCGACATCGAGATGTAGATCGAGATGCGGATCGAGATCGACATCAAGATCGACATCGAGATGTAGATCGAGATGCGGATCGAGATCGACATCAAGATCGACATCTAGATGAGGATCGAGATGCGGATCTCGAGATCGAGATGTGACTTGTCTTTTCAGTCACGTCTTTTTAGGCGTGCAAGTATATATTATAGCATTAAAAAGGCTGTTCATTATTTACATTAACTTTCTTTCTCTCCAAAAGCTTAAGCTCTTCATATACACACGCGTATACATACATTACATCAAGTTTTCTTGTGATTTTCTTAAACAAAAATCACTAACTATTACTTAAAAGCATCAATAACTAAAACGAAACTCTGCTAAAATTTTGTTTAAAACTGTTGAACTTCTTGTGTTGTTTTCACGTCATTACTGTTCTTGCAAATAGTTCTTTAGTTTTCTTCTTCATTCGAGTGAGTTTGTTTTTGTTTCGTGCTTTCTTATTCTTAAGTTCTTTTGTGTTCTTGAGCAAAATTAGTTGTGAGTACTACTGGTTAATCCTTAAAGTGCAACTTTACCGCCGTGTTTGTGGTTTTCTGGAAAAATAATTTATTTTATAACGGCTGTTCACTTTAATTTTCGAAAACTCAACTGTCAATCATTAGTGGGGAGTTAAGTGGTCATTAGTGGGGAAGTTAATTTGTTTTAATGTGTGTCCCTAATTACGTGGGGTAATTAGTGGGGTTCGTGTACGTTTTATTTTGTTTAAATTTAGAACTTGTTCTCTAAAAATTCCATTGCAAAACCATTTCAGAACATTTCTTTTCTCAAACACAAAATTAAAATGGCAAACCCAAATTTCACCATTCCCAAGACCAACTTTGTTAATCTCTCTGCTGATCGAACAACTGGTAGATTTATTCACTATCAGTTCTGGATTGAATCCCTCAACAACACATCAATCATAAGTCACGCCTTAACTGCCTCTCCCATCCTGAATGTCGAAGCCCTTCAAGCTGCTTACTCTACACTAGAGATTCAGGGTGGAAAAGTCAATCCAACAGGCCTATCCTTTACTATTGGTGGTGTCAAATATGAAGTCAGTCTGCGGAAGTTCAATGAGTTACTCGGGCTTCCTACAGAAGATTATGCTCCGGAACCCACTATGGAGGATATGTTGCAATTATTCACGGAGATAGGTTGTCGCCCTCCCACGGGTCCTATCAAGGTAACAAAGGTTAACACCGGTATGCTACCAGCTGAGTGGGATTATGTAGTTCAGGCCATTCAGCGCTGCATGTTCCCAAAGGACAAAGACTACAGGCCAATGAACAACAGCTGTCGGGTAATACTATATGGAGTGGCAAACAACAGGAGAGTGAATGTGGGCAAACATCTGTTGATTCAGTTGCATGAGAGGTGGGCATTGGAGAAAAATGCCTCAAGGAATCCAGAAGATGGTCCAGTCAAATGCTGGATGCCAAGATTTCTTCAGATGGTTCTGGATGACGTCCTTTCAGAGGAACACCGAAGAATATTTCAAGGCTCTGAAAGGATGGCATGTTTTGATATGACTCTAAAGAGTATCTCCACCATGGAAACCCAGCAAAAGTCAAGACTTTTTGAGTTGCGCCTGACTCCATTCTTCCAGGATCTGCAAGATGAGTATGCTAGGAGGCATGCTTCTCAGTTTACTGCAGTAGAAGCTGAGAGTAGCGGTAACGAAGCTGAAGGTGGAGATCAAGTGCCTAGAAATTTGGATCAAGCAGGTATGGATGTTGACATGGCTGAGGCAAATATTGCAGAAGCTGGAGCTGACAAGGATGACGATCTTCTGAGTCAGGTACCTATTCTTGCTGATCTTGATCAATCATCAATTCAACCTGTTTTCTACAGCCGTGGGCCTGAAAACCCCCAGGCTCTATCCCAGGCTACAAGCCCTTCTGTTCATAAACGTTCAGCCAGCCCTAAAACTGGTGATAAAAGGAAGGCAAGCTTATCTGAGTCGAGTGAATCGAGTGGAGGGAGTGTAGGAGTTGAGAGAGTAGTCACTTCAGCAGCTCTGCCACCTCCAAAGAAGCAAAAGGTGGATTCAAACCCAGTGGCAACTGCACAACCTGTTAAGGCTAGTTCACCTCTCACAGCCACCACACCTCACGCTGGTGGCTCTCCTCTCCAAATGATTTCAACACATTCGCACTCGCCTAGGCATGTTGGTGAGAGTCAAGAAGGGGGTCCAGCTCAACAGCCAATAGGAGCTGGCCCTACCTTCCCTGAGTTGTCCGCTCAGGGCTCTTTGAGCAATTTCTCGGAAGGGGAATGGCAAACTGAGACTAGCACTTCTGATACTAGTATCTCAGGCAGTTTTAATGAGGAAGAGTCTGTCGAATCCGGTACGGATGACGCTTCCTCATCTAAATCAGAAAACAAGTTGCTTGCAGAGCAACGACATCTGGTGACTGGTGGGTCTACGCCTCCAGAACAGCCCAGCGAACCAGAAAAGGTTCTAAGTGAACAAGGGGATGACATGGTCATAACGTCATCTCCCGTCGTAGACACAGCGCTTAAAGGCTCAGTCTCACTGACCGATATCGCCGACCAACTCACCGCTAGTCCCCAGCGATTAGTGGATGAGGCTCTAGTACTGTTAGGCTCTAAACACGAGGGAGAGACAGGGAGAGTAGATCCCTTCTTTTTAGGGATCTTGAGTGAAACAGAACTCGGCGAGAGTAAACAGTCTAACCCAAGCCAAACACCGTCCCCCAAATTGCAGGATTTAGTGAAGAAAGTGGAGGCTTTGGAGGCTGGAGTTGCTGGTGTTACTGCTGCTGTCTCTTCTCACTCTGGAAGATTGGAGGTTGGAGCTCAGTTCATGGAAAACCTCATTGCCGTCCAAAATCAAATGATTGACAAGATAAACAATCTCGGCATGGCACAGGTGGAGGTTGGAAGATCAGTAGATGATGTCACTTATGGCATGTCTCAAGTTTGGACGAAGCTCAATGAACTACTTGATGCTGTCTTTGGCCGTAACAGGGCTGGACCTGGTCCTTCAACCGGTGGTGGTGGTGACGATAATAATGATGATAATGCTCCTGATGAGGATAACACACCTAAGGGGGAGAAGGAGGATCAGGGTCTGAAAAAGCTGACTAGTAAGGGTCCGGTGATCGAGTCCTCAAACAAATCTGGTGAAAAGGTGGAGGAGGCTCAACCGGCTCTTAAGGACAAAGGCAAGCAGAAGATGGTAGTTGAAGAAGAAGCTGAGAAAGAAACACCTCTTGTTGATGCATTTATGGGAGACTTTATTGAAGATTCTGATGATGACGAGATGGATGTAGAAGCCTTAGTGGCAAGGAGGTCGAGACTCGAGCAACGCGCAAGAGAATGGGAACAAGAAAGAGGTCTAAATCCTGGCGGATCTGGCGCAGGAGTTGCAGGTGATGCAGGAGACCACTCGGTTGCTGATGAGCATGTTCCAGAAGAAGAAGTTGATGAAGCGGAGATGCAAGGAGAGATTTTCAGGGAAGCCAGAGAAAGAGTAAATGAAGAAGTTCTACAAGGGATAGTTGAAAAAGAACTAATGGCAAAGGAGAAGAGAGCGGCTCAGAAAACTCAGCATGAGTTTGAAATGAAAAAGATCAATGATCCTAAGGTCCAGGCTGACATAAGGAGGGAAGGTCCCGAGTGGGACAAGGCTAGAGAAGCCTTAGCTGGACCAAGAGCCTATGCTCATGACTCAGGAAGATTGAGCTTTCTTCTTCATAAGCTAGAAAATCTAAACCCTGGGCTGCTGAATTATCTAAATTGCATAAGACAGGGATGCACCTCCGTACAAGTCATATTCAAGGAGAAGGCATGGAATCTGATGATCACTTGGACACCCATAACAAAAATCGGGCCGTGTATGGTCGATGAAGCTTTCTTCCATGAAAGGGGTGCAAGTGAACTGGTAGAATTCGCTCACAAGGTAGACACCTCTGTCAAGACTGGAGTGCTGTTTAAGGAGAAATTGTTGAAGATGGCTGAAGACA
The DNA here is from genome assembly GCA_028671895.1 of Oenanthe sinensis. Lineage (NCBI taxonomy): Eukaryota > Viridiplantae > Streptophyta > Magnoliopsida > Apiales > Apiaceae > Oenanthe > Oenanthe sinensis. The sequence continues at coordinate 44,647,000 of CM053803.1, forward strand.
GAGGGGTTGACATTATTCTAAATCCCTACCAGATCAGATATGTCCATGACAAGGTCTTGAAGATCGTAAATCTGCATGACTCGAAACTAAACTCGAGCGGAAATGTGCTGAAGGCAGTTGCAAAGCTAGTCCTCTCTAAGGGTTTTCTAACAAAGGAAAAGAAGCTGGTGGCTAAGGACTTGGAGAAGCTGATAAGAAGGCAAGACGCTAGATACAAGTTGCCTGAAGCTACACTACCAGTGGTTAAGAAGGAACCTGAAGACTATGCATTCGAGCTGCAAAACGAGGCAATAAGAGAGCATGTGCAAAGATACGGAGATCCAAGGATAGACACTCCAGAAGAAGGGGAAATAAGGAAGGAAGCTGGTGCAGTGGCTGGTGCAAATGTCAAGTTTGTCAAGAGCAAAGCTGAGAATGAGAATGATCTGCTGATCTATACAGACAAGCATAAGGTGGAAACCATCATTGAAATCAAGTACGACATCTTTGCAGAACACAGTCATGAAACACTGTGTATTATAAGAGAATTGATTGAGGAGATGGATGATATTGACGAGTTTGATTAGGATTATCTGAGGGTCACGTTTGATAACTTCTGTAAGAGAAGACAACAGCTTGATATTCAGAGGCTACAGCAATGCACCACCGCTATTGTCATTGGATACCCTAAGCAGCTGGTTATAAGGAAGAAAGGGGAAAAGGGGTACCCTGACAAAGTCACAAAGCTGAGGTTTGAAGACATTCCCACGAAGCTTACCACTCGCAGCATGGCTGAAAGGTGGTTGAGGTTGTTTCGAAATTACAAGATCAGAAATCATGTGGAAGCAGAAGGACTTAATCTTCTCAAGAAAAGAATGGATGAAGTCTGCAACCCTGAGTTCATGAAGAAAGAAAAAGCAGCCAAGAAGAAAGCTCGTGAGGAAGAGGAGCGCAAGAAATAAAAGTTTTAATGTATCATGCTTGTAATGTTTCTTTGCGTTGTAATTTGTTTTCTTGTTTTCCTGCATTGTAAAAATATATTATCTGTTTTCTTGTGTAGTGTAAGGTAGAAGTTAGTTAGCTAAGTGTCTTGAAACTGGTTTATATTAGGCGTCAATTATTTCGCGAAGTTCGGCGGTGGTAATACTGCTAAAAGGACTTCAGAAGGATAATTGAAGATTGAGTGGACCGTGCTCTTAAAGTACTTAGAGAAAATCTCTAGAAGAGCATGAAGCCATTTAATCGAGCCAACAGGTGTCCAATTTTGGCACTTGAAGTATCAGTAATAGACATGAAGTTAATTAATCAAGCCAAGCATTATGTAAGTTAACATGATCATTTATGAATGTTATTTTATCTTTTTTTTCAGTCCCTGTTTAGTTGAGTTATCCTCATTGTGAATTTGGTTGTCATTGTTAGACAATCAAATAGGGGGAGATTGAAAGGCATAGGTGTACTAACTTGTAACACTTAATTATTATGTAACTCAACTAAGTAAAAGATAAAACAACAGCAAAACAAGAGAAACGGAAGAAGCACATGGAATCAATCAACTGAAGAAATGGTAATGATACTTGGTAACTACAAGTAACTAATTTGGTTAATCAAGGATGCATAAGTGAGAAGAAGTTCAATCTGAGTATTGCTCATGCCCTAACTTATCTAATGGAGAATCAAATTAATGTCAAGGAAGTATCAAGAAGACCAAAGTGATTTCATGTAATGTATATCAACATTTGGATAATGTAAAGGTTAATCAACAAATGAGAACTGACATTCAGAAGCAAGAACCCCTACAAGACTAGTCACTTATGAACCAGACCATTGCATCAAGTGTCAGGACATTGGAGGCAAGTTCATGTCAGTAATAGAAGATCTCATTTGAATTGAGTGAGGAAAAGAAATTGAGGAAGCTAAGGAAACTTGCTCATAAAGGTTAATCCTCAATTAGTCACTAAAGAAGGTCAACATTGGATGTGTGCATATTTGCTAAGGCAAATGTCGATCCACAGCAGATCGAGATGCGGGTCGAGATTTACAAGTGAAGTAAAACACTGCAAAGGCAAATCTCGATCCGGGCGACAGATCGAGATCTTCACAGATCGAGATCGAGATCGAGATCTTCATAGATCGAGATCGAGATTCTCCCAGATCGAGATAGAGATTTTCACAGATCGAGATCGAGATGGGTCCAGACGAAGATCGAGATGCGGGTAGAAATGTAACATTTAATGTTCAAGGGACAGGTGGCTTATTGTGAACGGTTGATCCAGAGTTGTTGTTAAAGTACTTTTTGTTGTCGAAATCCTGATTGGGCCACGTACACAAAAAGGACAAGATCAAGACTACATGACATTATAAAAGTAGCACTTTGTTATTTAGTAGTAACGAGTATCTCTGTATTTTAAACGATTTTTTTAAGAGAGAGCATTTACTGTAAAACAAAAAGGTGAGAGAGAGGATCAGTTGAATCTAGCTTTAATTGCTGTATTTATTGTTCAACTGATCATGATGCTTTTATGATGTAGCAAATCCATCAATGAATATAATGATATATTCTTGAAATTCTGTGTCATCATTTATTACCTGCATATTGCTTATTCTCTCATAAATTTTAAACAGTTGTATTCACCCCCCCCCCCCTCTACAACACTTTGGACCTAACATATAAGCACATAGCATTTAGCTCCAAAGACATGAAAGTATTTGATTGTAGGTCTTCTGTTATTCATTAGTTCACATGGTGTCTTTTCTTTATCTTTTATGATCAGGGTTCTATTCTGAGTGTAACACACTGTACTCACTGCTTCGGCCCAAAAGTAAAGAGGAAGTTTTGAATCATACAACAATGTTCTTGCTGCTTCAACCAAAGTTCTGTTCTTCCTTTCAACTACTCCATTTTGCTGTGGAGTTCTCGGGGCTGAGTACTGACGACGTATTCCCTTAGATACACAGAAGTCATTCAGCACTGCATTCTTAAATTCAGTACCGTTGTCTGTTCTAATCGTCTTTACAGTAAGTGTTGAAACATTCTCAATTTGAGTGATGTGATCAATGATTAGGAAAGGTACTTCGTCTTTCGTCATTGCGAACAATACCCATGTATACTTGGAGAAGTCATCCACGATTACCAAAGCATATCTTTTCCTAGATAAGGATAGGACATTCACTGGGCCAAACAAATCCATATGAAGAAGTTGTAAAGGCTCAGTGATACTAGAAATTTCTTTACTTTTATGTGATGCTCGCTTTGACTTTCCCATTTCACAAGCTTCACAGAGTCCTTTAGGAGCAAACTCCATCTGTGGTAGATCTCTCACTAATTCTCGCCTCGCGAGAGCATTCATCGTTTTGAAGTTTAAGTGAGATAGCTTTTTGTGCCATAACCAGCTTTCATCATCTGAAGCTTTGCTGTAGAAACAGGTGACTTCATTCTGATTTGCCGAATCCATGTCTGCAACAAAAAGATCTGCCTTTCGAACTCCTTTCAAAGATAACGAACCTTCCTTGATGTGAGTTATTGATACACCTTTCTTATTGAAGACAATTTCATAACCTTTGTCACAGAATTGACTTATGCTCAACAGATTATGCTTCAATCCCTCAACATAGGAAATATCTTCAATGATGACATTTCCAGTCTTCAGTTTGCCATATCCCTTTGTCACTCCTTTGCTGTCATCTCCAAAGGTAACATAAGGGCCAGCTTTCATAACCAACTCTGTAAGCAGGGACTTGTTTCCTGTCATATGCCTTGATGCTCCACTATCTAGCACCCATAAGACTTTATTTCTTTTCTGCTTAATGCCCTGCAATGACAGATTGGTTAGGCGTTCTTCGGAACCCAACTTTGATTGGGCCCGGCTTTTCTATAAGATCGATAGTTATCAGGTATAACAACAGGAGATGCACTTTTTTTAACATTACTAGAGCTTTCGACTTTGTCTTTCCCTTTTTCAGACTTGACAGATTTGTCAGTCTTAGGAGAAGGCTTGTCACTCCTAACTTTAGGAGGACTGGCAGTCTTAGCTCTCACATGCTTCTTCTTGATATTAGAACTAGTAGCAGTATTTAAACATGTTTGACTAGTTGCATTCATCAAATTTACAAAAGTTTGCATGACGTTAAAAGTGCATGGCATACAATTAGGTTGACCACATTGTGCATGATTCTGATGCATGTTATTCATTGTATGTGGTACAGGCATGGCATGTGCAATAGGAATATTCATGTTAGATTTACATGCATAAGAAAGATGTTCAGTAGATTTACAGTGATAACATGCTTTCTTTACTCGTTCTGCCTTAACCTCTTTTATGCCCTTTTCTTTCTTAACCTGTTGTTTAACGGCCTTGGCTCCTAATCCTGGTCTAGATTCTTCTCTAGGGGATTTGATTTTAACTGATTTAGTAGGAGTTACAGGTTGTTCTTCTTCCGATCTTCCATCTCGATTTCATATCTAACTAGTAAATCAGTCTCTTCTTCTTCTCGAGGAGTAAAGTGTTTGAATATTGGTTTAATAGCAGATTTGAGAATTGTAGGTACTTCTTTTTTAATCTCACTGGGACTGGTGTCTACAGGCCTTTTCCCTTCTTTCTTTGATAAGTTAGAATAGTCAAGTCCTACACCAACACCAGTTATCTTCTTAAATGTGCTACTATCAACATTCACTTTACTAGCTGCTAGTTTATAAGCTTCGCATTTTGTTTCTAACTCAGCTAGTTTATTCCTAAGACATGCTTCTATTTCATCTTTAAGGTTGAGCTTGTGTTCCAAAGTTTTAATAGAATCTCTTAGGGAAGTATCTATAGTGCAAACGGCCTCTAATTCTTCCACTTTTGCCTCAAGCATTCTGCATTTGGCAACAATTGTTTTCTGTTCTTTTTGAGAAGTATTTAGGCTTTTGCACAGCATATAGATCTCTTCGCTAAGAGCCCCGTTCTGCACCTTATAATCATCTAGAGACATTTCTTCCTTAAGGGTTAGAACTGGTACCTCTGGTTCATCTGACGTTTCAGCCATGAGGGCAAAGTTTGCTGTATGAGTAACTTCTTCCTCATCTGAATCATCCCACGCTCTTCCTTCTGTGACAACTAAAGCTCTTTTTCCATGTCTTTCCTTCACCAGGGCCTCATACTTGCTTTTGAGGGCTTCATAAGTTTCTTTTGGATATGTCTGTTTAGGCTTCTTGCAATCTGTAGCAAAGTGTCCAGCTTCACCACAGTTATAACATTTGAACTTCATTTTGAAATCCAAAGGAGATTTGTAGCTGGTACTCTTGCCTTTTCCTTTGTAGCCTTGTGAACTACCACCACCCCTAGTAACCCGATAATAAGATGAAGATTTACTTTGCGGTCGGTTACTCTTTCTGAATCTGATATTGCTGAACTTCCTTGCCATGTATGCCACGACACTGTCATCCATGTTGTCCAGCTCTTCTTGGGTGAAGTAGTCGTCATCACTATTTGATGTGCACTCATCATCATTTTCAACTTGAGGTGATGCAGGTGATGACCTAGGCTTTTCTGCAACCATTGCCTTTTTAGACTCTACCTCATCAGCAACTAACCCTGATGCAGCTTCTTTTCCTCTTGAATCATTATCCCATGCTTGATCTTGAAGTGTTTCCAGCTCATAGGTCTTTAGAATTCCATAGTATTCTTCCAGAGTTGTTGTGTATAAATCTCTGGTTTCTCTAACAGCGTAGACTCTATGTTCAATGCTTTTTGGCTGGTTCCTCAGATATCTCGTGTTGACTTCAACCATGGGGAGAGTTACACCTCTCAGATTCAAATCCAAAACCAACTGACTGAATCTTAGATAGACATCGGTTATACTTTCTCCTTTTCTTATTCTGAAAGTGTCATACTCCATCTTGAGTATAAGTGTTTTGTTGCTTCTGACCTCAGAGGTACCTTCCATGACGACCTCTAGCTTGTCCCAAATCTTCTTTGCTGTAGTTAGTCCTTTAACTACGTTAAACATCTCATGATCTAGGGATTCCATCAGTGTTTGTCGAACGGATGTGTCGAAAGATATCTGCTCCTTATCAGCATCTGAAAAGTCTACTGCCTTCTTCGGCTCAGACCGTTGTGGTACAACCACATCTCCTTCCATATGCTCAGGAACAACAACCATTGGTACAAATTTACCTTTATCGAGAACTTCCAGATATTCAGGATTGACGGACTCAAGGTAAAGTTTCATTCTCAACACCCATTCTTCATAATGATCTCGGTCGAACATTGGAATCTTGAAATTGTTTTTAGGTGCCATCTAATTGTGGATTTAAAGTAAAGATAATAAACTTTTCTTATTACTTGAGTAGTAATTAAAAGAAAATTAAATTATCTCAAAATAAATCAAACTTCAAATTTTGATCACCAAAAAAATTTTCTAAGTACCAGGACAAGGCTAAGTAGAATATCTATGTAGAACTTCTGCCTAAGTCGAAATTCTCCAAGTCGAAATTTTCTAAGTCGAACTTTTGTCCAAGTAGAATATCTTAAGTCGAATATTCAAGTAGAATATTCCAAGTAGAATATTCAAGTAGAATATTCAAGTAGAATATTCAAGTAGAACTTTTGTCCTTGGAAGAAATTTTCTGCAGGTCACTTTTAATATTGAATAAACAATATTACTTTTCACACTTTTTGACTTTTGTAGCTTTTCTCACCTTACTCACCTAACCCACGTGCTAGGTACTGAATATCTTCTGTAACATTTTTGTTGTGAGATTTATGTCAAATCAAAAGCCAATAACACATTTTTAACTTTATGTCTCTTGAAAAAGTAATCAAAAGTTGCTGGGTTTATCTTCTTTATCAAGAACAGTAATGTCTCCTTGAAGAACACCAAAAATCAAAGTACCCAGAATAATTCACAAAAATTATCTAAAGTCCTCCCAAGCTAAATAATTACTTCTGGAGTATTTAAATAATTTTTAGAGTGAGTTTTCTCTGCCAAACAAATTTGAGCACACTTTTCGAGAAGAACTTGAAAAGTAGATCTATAGATGAAGACTCACTAATCTTCTACCAAACACAAGGATCTATGTTTTGTATATTAAACATGAGGCTCTGATACCAATTGTTAGGTCCAAATGTGTTGTAGAGGGGGGGGTGAATACAACTTTTCAAATTTAAGAAGCAATAAATGCAATGTAATAAATGAACATACTGATTCAAGGAATATATGTTTTATATATATCTTGAAAAGGTTGCTACAACATTCATTACAAAGTACATCAGAAGTAAAGAGAGTAGTAAATGATACTAAGCTCGGTGAATATACTCTCTCTCTTTTACAAGTATTTTTCTCGAAAATATTGCTCTTTTTTTTTTTTAAATAATACACAAGTACTTCTATTTATACTACTTGTAATCTATGTCCTGTAGACTTCAAAGACTAAGATGTACGTGGCCCAATGATGTCCACATAAATCTTATCTTATCTTGAAAGCTTGGAAATCTGCCAATTAGATGATGCCATGTGTCATGTTGAAACTGCCCTCCATGTAGAATATCTACTTGAGAATTTCTACTTGGCCATCTCGAACATCTAAGTAGAATTTCTACATAGGAATGTTCTACTTGACTATCTCGAATATCTAAGTAGAATTTCTACATAGGAATGTTCTACTTGGCTATCTCGAACATCTAAGTAGAATTTCTACATAGGAATGTTCTACTTGGCTATCTAGAACATTTTGCACTTAGAGAAATTCTGGGCTTCAACTTGAAACTTCAATGCAACATCTTGAACTTGTGATTTCTTTATGTCTTCCATATTCTTCAACAAGCTCTTGAACTTGGATCTCTATTACTGACATAAACATGCTATCAATGTCCTGACACTTGATGCAATGGTCTGATTCATAAGTGACTAGTCTTGATAGTGTTTCTGCTTCTTGAATAGATTACCATATTCGATTAGTAATGTGGCTTTCCAAATATTGCTTTCCTTCTTGTTCACTTGAAATCAATTAGTCTTATTGATACTGATTGATATGATCTTGAATCTTTAGGTTACAAATCACTGAGGCATGAACAACTCTGACTTGAACTTCTTTCAATGATTTCTTCTTTATTTGATCATAGTTAACATGTTAAATTGTATCAATTACACTGTCTTCATTTAGCATTGATTTCTTTGTGGCTTCAAGTTCTTGATTGTCTTCTGGTTAAGTATCTTTTCTTTTAGTTGAGTTACATAAGTTATAGTGTTACAAGTTTAGACACTCTGCTTTTCATATTTAATTTTATCAAAATTTCGCAAGCAATAGCAATGTTTTTATAGAAATTTTCTAATATGTGGTTTCTATAAGCAATCTATGGTGTAGTGCATATTGGCTTCTTCTTTCCTTTGTTTTGCCTCTTGCCTCCTATTTCGAAAAGTGCGCTCAATTTCTGGATTAAAGTTTAAATCTGTTGCACTCTTAGAATTATGAATCAAAGTTTAAATCTGTTGCAATCTTAGAATGTATCATGCGGGAATTTTGAAGGGTTTCATGGCACAAACGCAGCGGAAAAATACGAAAAATAAATACAAAACGTATTATAAATCGAAATCATCTGCAGGATCCATGTGAAAATAAAAGATGTAATTCAGAGATAAAGAACTAAAAGCTTAAAAACGTTAACAGTTCATTAATAGAAGATTAATGGAGGTCCAAAACTTGTTTAATCACCACATATCCCGCTCTCGCGATCTACGCTCTACGGTATCCACATGAACATTTTTCATGAATGATTGATGTGTACTAGCACCCAAAAGCTGTTTCTCTCTCTAGCTTCTCTTTTCTCAAAACGGCTAGTGTTTTAGTGAAAATATATTTCATCTTAATAAATCAGTTCATAAACAGATTATATAGAGAGAGGAATAAATTTTCTAATTATAATCCAATTAAATTAATAATAATCCAAAATTCCAAATTATTTGATTAAGTCTCACTTAATTAATTAATTACTAATTTTTGAATTAGTTTAATTAATTCATTTATTATATTTATATAATTAATTAAGTCATACTTAAATAATATCATAAATAAAATAAATTACTTATTTAATATAAATTCATAATGTAAATTATTTCTCCTTCAAGCATTTTTTGTGTGTGACCATGTAGGTTATTATTACGTTGGCAACAATTTTAATATCTAATTAAAATTATAAAAAATGAGGGGCATCTAGTAATACATCATTGTTACCCAAGTAATAATAATAAAATCGGTGATTCGATTAAGTCTTTTGTAAATAATGTTCCATGTAATATAATCCATTTAATCTTGATATTATATATTAAACTCAAGGCATGTCTCGTGTCATCCTCTTCATATTTAATCTTTATTTTCTTGATCGATGAGTTGACTATTAATATCAAATCAACAATTGAGCACGACGGGGCATTTCATAGTCTCACTCAAAAAAGAGGTCAATAATATCACTCCTAAAATTAGGAGGATTAAATCTCATCTAGATCATTCATATTCCTCATACAATTAATAATATACCCAATGTTCACTTTTATCAAAGTATATTAATGAAATCAATGTAACTTTTAATGAAATCAAAGTATATTAATTTTCTTATAGAAATGTAATGATTTCAGGTCTAAGGATCATTACACCATTATCACAGTGATAATTACTTATCACTCTTATTTAATATGTAGAATCTCACGGTGGGTCATTTCAGTGTCATGCATTTAGACATACACTTATGTTTTTGATTTTAGGATCACCATACCTATGACCAATGAGATGTGGTCATCTGTCAATAAACATAATAGTCTTTGTGAATTATTATTGTCCTTGAATAATAATACTCGACTAAGGAATTTTAGGAATAAGATATTATTCATATAATCTCATTTTTATGTGACATACTTAAAGATATATAATACGTATCAAAATTTCAAGGACATTTATTACGCAGTAAATAAAACATAATAAATAATAATCAATAAATTTTAATCCTTAATAATAAAATATTTTTCTTAAAATATAAAAGTATTGTCTTTAGTGCACAATTACTTATCTCCCACTTGCACTAGAGCCAATTACCCAAGTATCCAATACTCATGGAACTAGTGTGACTTTCATGCTTCTGTTGCGACAAAGCCTTAGTCAGTTGGTCTGCAATATTATTAGTAGTATGCACTTTACATATATGTACATCTCCTTGATTATTAATCTCATTAATTAGATGATATCTCATACGTACATGCCCAAACAAACTCCTTGGCTGCTTCGTAAGTTTCAATATACTCAGGGTTAATTATAGAATTAACAATTGTCTCTACTATGAACCATTCCAGCATACAATATCTCAATTTAAATAGATAAAACATAAATCTAGACAAAAACACTAAATCATCGTTGTTTGTCTAGAAACCAATATCACTGAAACCTCTTATAACTAGTTTCACATCTTCTCCATATAACAAGAATCAATCTTTAGTCATCTTTAAGTACTTACGAATATTCTTGACTCTTATCTAGTGACCATCACATGGATTAGACTGGTACTTACTCGTCATGTTTAAGGTTTACAAGACACCATACTAAGTATATATCTTCTCATACATTAAAGAACCAATTGCCGAAGCATATGGAATTGTACTCATACGATCCTTATTATCCAATTATATATGTAAATTTTATTTTGAGATCATTATCCCATGAGACATTTGGACATATCCATCTTAGCCTTTTTGCATCCCAAATTGGTTTTATACATTGTTAATGTATAAACTCTGACTTAAGCCAAATGATCATTTTGATCTATCACTATAAATTCAGATCCCTAAAACGTAGGTCATATTACCTAAGTCTTTTATCGAGAAACTATTTCTCAACCAAGTCTTCACAGTCTATAGAGAAGGAATGTCATTCCCTATTAATAATATATCATCAACATATAATACTAGGAATTCTACATGGCTCCCACTAAACTTCTTGTAAACGCAAGTTTAATCTTCATTCTAAATAAAGCCAAACTTTGTTTGACTATTTAATCAAAACGAATGTTCCATCTCCTCGAGGCATGTTTTAATCCATTAATGGATCGATGTAACATACAAACCTCTCCATCATTCTTTGGATCAAAAAAAACCCTAAGGTTGTGTCATGTACACATCCACATCTTCTTTAAGGCTCCCATTTAAGAAAGTGGTTTTGACATCCATTTACGGGATTTCATAGTCATAGTAAGAAGCTATAGCAAGCAAAATCCTGGTGGACCTGACCATAGCCACTAGTGAAGAGGTCTCATCATAGTCAATACCATGAATTTGCTGGAAACCTTTTGTCACCAATCGTGCCTTACAGGTCTGTACGTTACCATCCATATCGGTCTTCTTCTTGAAAACCCACTTGCACCCTATAGGTTTTACCTCTTCAAGTGGATCAACCAAAGTTCATACTTGATTAGTATACATGGATTCCATCTAAGATTTCATGGCATCCAGACATCTCTAAGAATCTAGAGTATTCATAGTGTCTTAGTAGGTAAGAGGCTCATCTTCATCTACAAGCATCACATCACCATCATGAGTCAAAAGAAATCCATAATATCTCTCGGGCTCATGGTGAATCCTACTTCACCTATGAGCAACCTATGTTTCTTAAGCAGAATTTTTTTCTTGTACATTCTACACAAGTTCCTCCATTGGTTCAATGTTAACATGTGGGTCTCGAACTTCATTGAGATCTATTATCCTCCGACTGCCTTTCTTCGAAAACAATTCTTTTTCAAGGAACACTGCATTTCAAGAAACAAACACTTTGTTCTCGAAAGGATTATAGAAAGAATAACTATTGGAAATTACGAAGTTATATGAATAGTAATTGTGATAACTCAACATTAGAACAGGACAAGTAAATAATACTATGCCTACAAAGAAATCAATACAAAATGAAGATAAGGTAATTAATACAATTCAACATGTTAATGATGTTCAATCAAAGAGGAAATCATTGAAAGAAGTTCAAGCCAAAGTTGTTCATGCCTCAGTGATTTGTAACTTAAAGAATCAAGATCATAACTATCAGTATCAATAAGGCTAATTGATTTCAAGTGAAGAAGCATGAAAGCAACTGTTGGAAAGTCACATTACTAATTGAATATGGTAATCTATTCAGAAACAAGAACCCTATCAAAACTAGTCACTTATGAACCAGACCATTGCATCAAGTGTCAGGACATTGATAACAAGTTTATGTCAGTAGTAGAGATCCATGTTCAAGAGCTTGTTAAAGAATATAGCAGACAAGAAGAAATCACAAGTTCAAGATGTTGCATTGAAGTTTCAAGTTGAAGCCCAGAATTTCTCTAAGTACTTACTAGGGAACCTATGTAGAAATTCCTATCTAAAAATTCTAGATAAGTTTCCACTTAGATCCAAGTAGAAATTCTGGAGGTGGAAATATTTTCTAAGTACACAAAGAAGTTCTATTTAATGTTCGAGATAGAACCTAAGTAGAAATTCCTATGTAAAATTTCTACTTAATGTTCGAGATAGAACCCAAGTAGAAATTCCTATGTAGAAGTTCTACTTAATGTTCGAGATAGAACCCAAGTAGAAATTCCTATGTAGAAGTTCTACTTAATGTTCGAGATAGAACCTAAGTAGAAATTCCTATGTAGAAGTTCTACTTAATGTTCGAGATAGAACCTAAGTAGAAATTCCTATGTAGAAGTTCTACTTGAGTTTCGAGATAGAGCAAGTAGAAATTTCCATGTAGAAGTTCTACATAGAGGCCAGTTTCAACATGACACATGGCATCATCTGGTTGACCGATTTCCAAGCTTTCAAGGCAAGATAAGATTTACATGGACAATATTGGGCCACTCATATCTTATCTTTTGAAGACTACAAGTCATAGATTATATGTAGTATAAATAGAAGTACTTGTGTAACTTTTCAAAGAGAGCAATATTAAGAGAAACACTTCTAAAAGAGAGAGAGAGTATTCATAGAGCTTAGTATCATTTACTACCCTCTTTACTTCTATTGTACTAGTGTAATGAATGTTGTAGCAACCCTTTCAAGTTATATATAATACATATATTCTTTGAATCATTGTGTTCATTTATTACATAGTATTTATTGCTCCATAAAATTAAAAAGTTGTATTCACCCCCCTCTACAACACATTTAGACCTAACAATTGATATCAAAGCTATTTGTTTGACATACAAAACATAGCTTCTTGTATTTGGTAGAAGATTTGTGAGTTTTCATTTCAAGATCTATTTTTCAAGCTTTCCTTGAAAAGTGTGCTTTAATTCGTTTATCAGTGAAAACTCATCCTAAAAATTATTTAAATACTCCAGGTGTGATTATTTAGCTTGGGTGGATTTTAGATAATTTTTGTGAATTATTTTGGGTACTTTAGTTTGTGGTGTTCTTCACGTATTCATCACTGTTCTTGATAAAGAAGACAAACCCAACAACTTTTGATTTCCTTTTCAAAAAGACAAAAAGTGAAAAAGGTGTTATAGGCTTTTGATTGGACAACATACTCACTGCACAAAAAGAAATTACAAAAGACTCTGTACCTATCACGTGGGTGTTACATGAGTTAGGTGAGATAAGACACAAAAGTCAAAAAGTGTGAAAAATAATATTGTTTATTCAATATTAAAAGTGACCTGCAGCAAATTTTCTCTAAGGGCAAAAGTTCTACATAGAATTTCTACTTAAGAATTTCTACTTAGAAATTTTGACTTGAGCAAAGTTTCTACTTAGTGAAAATTTCGACTTGGACAGAATTTCTACTTGGTGAGAATTTCGACTTGGACAGAATTTCTACTTGGTGAAATTTTGACTTGGGCAAAAGTTCTACATAGATTTTCTACATAGCCTAGTCTTGGGTACATAAAAATTTTTGGTGACCAGAATTTAAACTTTGATTTATTCTGAGATAATTCGATTTTCTTTTAATTACTAAACAAGTAATAAGAAAAGTTTATTATCTCTAATCTAAATCTATATTAAGATAGCACCTAAAAATCTATTCAAGATTCCAATGTTCAACCGAGATCACTATGAAGAATGGGTTTTGAGAATGAAACTGTACCTTGAGTCCATTAATCCTGAATATCTAGAAGTCCTTATCAAGGGTAAATTTGTTCCGATGGTTATTGTTCCTGAGCATATGGAAGGAGATGTGATTGTACCACAACGGTCTGAGCTTAAAAAGGCAGCGGACTTTTCAGATGCTGATAAGGAGCAAATAGCTTTCGATACGTCCGTACGACAAACCTTGATGGAATCCCTAGAACATGAAATGTTTAATGTAGTCAAAGGACTAACTACAGCTAAGAAGATTTAGGATAAAATAGAGGTCATCATGGAAGGTACCGCTGAGGTCAGAAGCAACAAAACACTTATACTCAAGATGGAGTATGACACCTTCAGAATCAGAAAAGATGACAGACACTATGTTGGGTTATAGCATGAATATCAAGCATTAGTGAGGATGCAGCAAGGGAAAGCATTTGTTGATGAAGTTAAATGCAAAGCTGATTCTATCAGTGACAGTGATGAACTAAATGGATATCTGGCATCAATGACCAACACTGGAGATGAATCACTAAGCACTTCACAGGTACACATTCTAACTAGTATACGTTTATGTAATTCAGAACTGTATGTTTATTAAGTTTTGGAATGTATTATATTCATGTCAGCATGTCCGCATCTTAAGACTTAAATGCTTAATTGATTGCTAAGAATAAGATTGCATGCTAGGATTCATGAGTTTAATTAGTACATTTCATAGTTTATTTTATATTCAGTAAAATGAATATCTAGAATTAGATAGGGTGTTCTAGACGATTAGGTGTATCCCCAAGCATTTGCTGGAACTTGAGTTAAATCTGATATGATTTAATACGTCTGCTAATGTTGTGAAAATTGCTAATAGACAAACAGGTCATAGATCATATATTTCATATTTGTTCTTATGAATGACTTGTTAAGTGTATGTAGAATTTGATATTGCTCATAATGTCTTATTCAAATATTCTGCATATTCTTAAATTGTTTATGTGCTTATTTTCATATGATTTTCTATCACTCACATAGTTGCACTTAAATGTCATATCAGATTATGTATTGCTTGTTAAGGAATAAAAGATGGTAGAATTATCTAAATAGTCAGTAAGATATGTATATTCAAAGATTAATCTAAAACTGACTTCGATAATTAGAGATAGTTAAAAATGTTAAACAACGACAGAATGGATTAGACAGAACACTACGCCATAGATGGCCTGATGCAACACTGCCATTCTGTTACATTTGACCCATTTTACGTTGCATTAGGCCTAATGCAACGCGATTTTGCCATTGCATCTGCGAGCGCTGCATTTGCTATCTAATGCAACGCTTTAGTTTTCAAATGTAACAGTAGGAAAAGTGTTGCATTAAGGCCCTAATGCAACGCTTTATTGGCCAAATGTAACAGTAGATTGCGTTGCATTAGTTTTCAAAAAAACTGATTAAATTGGGTCAAAAGGTGGGACCCACAACTGCCATGTCAGTAACTGGGCCCCAACATCCATGTCAGCAGTGCACGTCATCAGTGCCATATCAGCACTGCCACGTCATCAGTGGGCCCCACTCAGCAGTGACACATCAGAATTACCACGTCAGCAATGGGCCCCACTTTTGTGGGGCCTATTGCTGACGTGGCAATTCTGATGTGTCACTGCTGAGTGGGGCCCACTGATGAGGTGGCATTGTGGGACCCACCTATGGCCCATTGCTGACGTGGCAATTCTGATGTGTCACTGCTGAGTGGGGCCCACTGATGAGGTGGCATTGTGGGACCCACCTATCAAATGCAACACAATACTTGACTCTAATGTAACACTATTTCCTCTATTGCAACACTGTCTTTTTTCTTTAAAGTAACACTTTTTATAGTCAAATGTAACACTTTTATCTTATAATGTAACAGTAGACCTTTTGAATAATGCAACACAATGTGTGAATTTTGCAACATTAATATTAGAAGCAAATGTAACAGTAGTAAAAAAAATTGCAATATAATATTTGTAAATATGTTATTCCCATTAAATTGAACCTGCTAACAAACCATTCAAAATCCCAAAACCAATTCAGAAATGTACATCACCAAAAAATGGTTTTAAATAATGCCTCCAATCAAATAATGAATCAATATATTTATCAATACAAAAATTTCTAATTGATCTACCATTTTTATGTAAAAATTACATACATAACAATCTCATGTCTCTACATATATAGCAATCTGAAGGGATTGACCAATACACTATGCAAATTGTACCATTAAACATCTCCATTTGGAGTTGGGCCATCTGTAGGGATCCAGATCGCCTATGCCAGTAACCAAACCACTGAACCTGCAGAATATTAGTGTACTACTTAACTTGCATTTTTATGTACTACACAGTAGTGACTTAATGAGAACATATGTGTCGACATACCTTCTTTCTGGGGGGGCATCATCCACATCACACTTCATCTTGAATCGTGTACCTACCAGAACCTGACTCCTGATGCCTCTCAAATATTTTTGCTGGGGCAGAACAAATTCTGCATGAGTAGCCCTGAAGATTTAATTATTTAATTTTAATTTTCTTGAATTTATAAAAGCAGACGTGCAAAGATTTCAGCAAAAGTAATAAATAACATGTCATTTAAAGCATATAACACCAATAACAACATTCGTCCCTGTTGAAGTTTTTTTATATATTCATAGTAAGTAGCCATTGTTTTTACACACTCCACTGTTCTTGTCATTTAGGAAATTAATATAGTAAATATATTCAAATAATTGTTCTGTTAACAGTACGTCATTCTATGGCTCATAAAGAATGGACAAGCAGCATCCAGTACGTTTTCTAACATATCAAGTGTCTAAATTATTGTTATCACAAAGATGACTAGTCTTCAACTAGGAAGAAGTATTAATAATCCTACAACCTCCATTACAGAATAAATGTTTATAGAAACAGTACCTTGGGCTGTAGAAAACCTGAAACACATTCTTGGTGGATACTGCATTAACGACTGAGGCAAGGATATTGTGGTTAGAGCTCTGGTTCCCATTAACTCGATCAGGAAGCCCAATTTTAGGTCGGGCAGCTCTTCTGATCCCCAGTCTCAGCTCTCCACCTCTACCTCTACAAGTAATTATCTTGACATATATCTACTAACTAGATTTTTTTTGTCTTTATCTAACACTGAGTTGTCTGAAATAATACTGATAATGCACCCTGAGGCACTGATTCAGTTTAGGACACTTTGATTGCTAGAAAATTCAAAATTGGACATAAAACATCTCTACAAACAAGATGACAACCTCTCATCTAACATTACACCTATAACAATATATTACTATTCTCCAGGTGAATATAATTTCAAATGACTAATCTCCTGGTCTTCATTATCCAGTCACATTCTTAGGCTTAAAATCCACCATTTTACTTTTTCATTCTGTCTCACTGATTCTAGCAATCACGCTGATCAAAACTTTCCTCAAACGATAACAAATCTATAAGACACAACATCTACTTTAGTCAAAACATAATAGCATCAAATATATGTATACCTTAAGAAGAGGACTGCATCTCCTGCAACAAGATTCTTTTGGCTAACAAAAATACTCCACCCAGTGGTAAGCAAATGTCGCCTTGGTTGGCCTGAAATGTATTATCACCCTCAAAAAGGTTCCAGTCTGTTAAAATATAGGACAAAATTCAATCAGTTACCCACCTCTATATATATGCCGAAATTTCCATTCTACTCCATGCAAATCCTTAGCAACGAGTTCCTGAGAGGGTCTTTGCTCTCTATAATCCTGCAAAAAGAAAATAAACATCAAAGATCACAGAAGTCTTCAGTAAGGAGCTATCAACGTACTTATAGGGAAATTTTGAATAAAGAGTAACATACCAGAGGTGCAAAACAGTCTTCCGCAGCTCTGCGAGGAACTGAAAATCCACCATGTGTACTGGTATCAGATGCAGTCAACGTTTTGCAAAACATATGCAGTAACAACTACAAATTACCCAAAGGTGACAACTTTAAGAGATGCATTGGTACAGTTTATCCACAGGATTGATGTAAAATCCAAGCATCTATATAACTTAAACAAAAAGGAGCATGGAAATTTAAAAAATACATAAAACCCTTCACTCCAAAATAGAGAATTAAATTCCTTCCAAATAAGGGTAAAAATATGCAGTAACAAGCATTCCCAAAAGCACATAAGTAAACTGGTGTACAAAGATGGCAAGCAATAGACAAGCAAAGTTACAAAATTTAAACAACCCAAATATAAAAGAATCTAAATTTTCAAAAAAGCACAAATAATCTAGCATACCAGTAGTTTAACATCTATAACTCTACAAAAGGTCTGAGGTCTAAGAACAAAATTGGGCATTTGAGTGTGTGGAAAAGGAGAAGTTTCCAAGTGACCTTGTGGGAAATAGACAACTACATTCCCTTTCTTGGGAAGAGTAACAAGAGGACCAGCACAAGCATGCCAAAGCTCCTTATAAGTTGGAGAAAAAGCTTCACTGTTACAATTTCCATTACAATCTGCAGCTATTTCTACCTCACCCACCGCTTGGTTAAGATCAATCTCCATGAAAACTTCACTGTGTGCTGTTTCACACACAAAATGTGAATGACACCAAACAAAAAATATAAAAACTAAAAGTTGGGTTCTTGAAAAGAGTACTCAGGGGGAAAAAAGAAGTTATAAAAGGGAGCAGAAGATGCAACAGACATTGACAGATGATACAAGTGCAGTTCGAATAGCAGCCGTTGTCTTGCGAGATCCAAACCATGCGTCCACCTTCAGCTTCTTCTGACCAGTAGTCTCGTCGGTGAAAGTGAAAATCGAGATTCAAATGCTTAACATCACAAAAGTAAAAACTTACGGTTTCGATTTACAGAGAAGTTAGGGTTTGTGGGTGTTTGTAAATTTGGGGATTGAAGAGGGAATTGAAATTTGGGTAAGTAATGAAAGAGGGAAATGTATTTTTTCCTTATTTATGTTTATTATTTTGTAATTTTTTATTTTATTATAAATTAAAGTTACAAAATTAATTTAATCTTTTTTATTTTTTAAAAAATCTTTCAGATCAATATATAGTCAACTATATATTTGACTTGTACTACTAACTAGTATTTTATCCCAGATTTTTGTCTCTATTTTTTAGAAATACTTATCGACGATCCAACCGTACGGATGTGAATATATATCTAATATAGAGATATTCCCAAAATTTTAAAAAATAAAAAATTAATTTAGATTGTAAAATTTATAGTCAACTATTGATTTTACTTGTACTACTAACTAGTACTTTATCCCAGATTGTTGTCTCTATTTTTTTAGAAATACTTATCGACGATCCAACCGTACGGATGTGAATATATATCTAATATAGGGATATTCCCAAAATTTTAAAAAATAAAAAATTAATTTAGATTGTAAAATTTATAGTCAACTATTGATTTGACTTGTACTACTAACTAGTACTTTATCCCAGATTGTTGTCTCTATTTTTTTAGAAATACTTATCGACGATATAACCGTACGGATGTGAATATATATCTAATATAGCGATATTCCCAAAATTTTAAAAAATAAAAAATTAATTTAGATTGTAAAATTTATAGTCAACTATTGATTTGACTTGTACTACTAACTAGTACTTTATCCCAGATTGTTGTCTCTATTTTTTTAGAAATACTTATCGACGATCCGACCGTACGGATGTGAATATATATCTAATATAGTGATATTCCCAAAATTTTAAAAAATAAAAAATTAATTTAGATTGTAAAATTTATAGTCAGCTATTGATTTGACTTATACTACTAACTAGTACTTTATCCCAGATTGTTGTCTCTATTTTTTTAGAAATACTTATCGACGATCCAACCGTACGGATGTGAATATATATCTAATATAGTGATATTCCCAAAATTTTAAAAAATAAAAAATTAATTTAGATTGTAAAATTTATAGTCAACTATTGATTTGACGTGTACTACTAACTAGTACTTTATCCCAGATTGTTGTCTCTATTTTTTTAGAAATACTTATCGACGATCCAACCGTACGGATGTGAATATATATCTAATATAGCGATATTCCCAAAATTTTAAAAAATAAAAAATTAATTTAGATTGTAAAATTTATAGTCAACTATTGATTTGACTTGTACTACTAACTAGTACTTTATCCCAGATTGTTGTCTCTATTTTTTTAGAAATACTTATCGACGATTCAACCGTACGGATGTGAATATATATCTAATATAGTGATATTCCCAAAATTTTAAAAAATAAAAAATTAATTTAGATTGTAAAATTTATAGTCAACTATTGATTTGACTTGTACTACTAACTAGTACTTTATCCCAGATTGTTGTCTCTATTTTTTTAGAAATACTTATCGACGATCCAACCGTACGGATGTGAATATATATCTAATATAGTGATATTCCCAAAATTTTAAAAAATAAAAAATTAATTTAGATAGTAAAATTTATAGTCAACTATTGATTTGACTTGTACTACTAACTAGTACTTTATCCCAGATTGTTGTCTCTATTTTTTTAGAAATACTTATCGACGATCCAACCGTACGGATGTTAATATATATCTAATATAGTGATATTCCCAAAATTTTAAAAAATAAAAAATTATTTTAGATGGTACATTTTGTAGTCAACTATTAATTTGACTTGTACTAATAACTCAAATGCAACACCAAGTGCAAATGCAACACTGAAGGACCAAATGCAACGCTTTCTTGCCACGTCAGCAAAATGTGGGCCCCAAATGTGGGCCCTACACGTGGGTCCCACACATAACACGTCAGCAGAAGTGGGTCCCACATGCTGACGTCATCACTGCCCCGTCAGCAAAATGTGGGTCCCACAAAAACTCAAATGCAACACCAAGTGCAAATGCAACACTGAAGGACCAAATGCAACGCTTTCTTGCCACGTCAGCAAAATGTGGGCCCCAAATGTGGGCCCCACACGTGGGTCCCACACATAACACGTCAGCAGAAGTGGGTCCCACATGCTGACGTCATCACTGCCCCATCAGCAAAATGTGGGTCCCTCAAAAACCCAAATGCAACACCAAGTGCAAATGCAACACTGAAGGACCAAATGCAACGCTTTCTTGCCACGTCAGCAAAATGTGGGCCCCAAATGTGGGCCCCACACGTAGGTCCCACACATAACACGTCAGCAGAAGTGGGTCCCACATGCTGACGTCATCACTGCCCCGTCAGTAAAATGTGGGTCCCTCAAAAACTCAAATGCAACACCAAGTGCAAATGCAACACTGAAGGACCAAATGCAACGCTTTCTTGCCACGTCAGCAGTGCCACGTCAGCAAAATGTGGGTCCCACACGTGGGCCCCACACATGACACGTCAGCACAGGTGGGTCCACCTGCCACGTCAGCAGTGACACGTCAGCAAATGTGGGTCCCACACGTGGGTCCCACATGCCACATCATCATTTTTGTCCTAATTGCTCACCAAATGCAACGCTTTTCCCCCTACTGTTGCAAGGTGCAACACTACAATTGACCTGCAACACAACTTTCTAATATAATGCAATGCTTTGTTTGTAGTGTTGCAGTTGCTCAAAAAAAGTAGGCTAATGTAACGGAAAATGAGTGTTGCATTCTAAAAGTATTGCATTAGGCCGTTTATGGCGTAGTGGAATTAGTAATTAATTTGTTATTTCTTCTACCCATATGCTTTATGCATATTGAAGTTGTTGTTACCTTTGATAATATCTCTAACCCTTCTGGACTCAAATAAAATTTAGTACCAAGAAACTTAATCATTTGTGATTGCAGAGTATGTAACAAAAGTCAAAAGTTATGTGACTTCGTGACATTTATTGCACGTGTCATATGATTAAGATTAAAGCTCTGACATCACAGTTGGTTGAGAAAGCCTACCCAACGGTAACCCTTTGGAGATGACAGCAAAGGATGTACAAGGGATTTGGCTATATTTGGAATTGTCATCAGTGGAAGCATCTTTCTTGTGGAAGGACTTAAGCACTATCTAAAGGGCACTAAGGAATTCTTTGTCAAGGGTTTTCTGGAAAAGTGTTTAATCTCAAACAAGAAGGTTGGAAGCTCACTCGACTGAGAGTGAGGAAGTTTGTTCGTAGCTGACATGAAACTTGGATGCAAAGGTGAAGTGAACTTTTCAGTAAAGCTTCATCAGTGAAGAGTTAGCTATAGCAAAAAAAGCTCTCACACTTGTTGATCAAGACAATGGATTCTCTGATAAAGATGAAATTGGTGAGAGCACTGCTTCATAATGAATTCTATCAAGAAGAACATTTTGAAGTATGTCACACAGGGAGGTAAATGGAAACATCACATTGAAGCAATCAATGTCATGAGAAATATGCTTAGTGGTGATTGAAATTGATAACCCTAATTATAAATTGGTGATATTCGTGCATTCAACAGACAAAATGCCACACATGGTGATTGATCAAATAAAGAAGATCAAGTTGGAAGCAAAGTAAGCTGTGAGAACTTTGAAGTCAGATATTGGAACTGAAATTTCATGAATGATGTTCTAAATGAAGTCTGCACTGAAAAGGTACTTTAAAGCTAAAGCAATTAACACAGCATGCTGCTTTAATCAACAAGATCGTAAAAAGACATCATATGAGTTAATGGCCAACCAGAAGGAAACACTTAAGCTCTTTCGTGTGTTTGGAGGGAATTGTTTTTTAATGAAGATTTATTTGAGTATCTTGACAAGAAGTTAAGGCTCATGGAATAATTTTCCTCGACTACTCATAGGTGATTAAAAGTCTGAATGTGTCGTTCAACTACACCAAGCTCCCAAGCATTCAAATGAATGACTATTCTGAATCTTTGAAGTTTGACATCCCGTCAGAGTCAAATTCAGATACTGATATTGAAACTGAGATTGCAGAAGGAATCAATGACAATGATGATGATTCATATCCTATTAGTGGAAATCCACTGTATAAGGTGAAGGATCTTCAACACATCCTAACAGCAACTCAGGGAGAGCAAATAAAAGAAGGATCTACTAGTCATACTCAACACAATGAAGATCAAAGGTTTACATCAAAAACATATCTGCCAAGACAAAAGGTTTGAAGTCAAATTCAATCCTGGAATCTAGTTCTTGGTGATCCGGATTCTTGAGTAAAGTCTAGAAGTGCTAATCAAGATGAACATATATTTTTCGGGATCTAACATTTGGAATCCCAAAGAATACTAAAGATGCACTGATTGATCCAGATTGGGTGATTGCAATGCAAAATGATCTCAATCAGTTCGAAGGCAGAAACCACTGAAGCTGAAACCCAGACCACAAAAATCGAAGCTAAAATTGGTACAGTAAGGGTTCACAGAAACTGGATGACTATTGGCATTGTTATGAGGGACAAAGCCAAACTGGTTGCTATAGGTTACTACTAAAGTAGAAGGTATCGATGATGATGGAAACAGAATCTTCGGGACTTTCAAGATCAAATAGTAAGCACCAGTGACGAGACTTGATCCTATTAGGGCTGAACAAGATGAGGACCTAATAAAAGGATATCCTTAGCACATGTGGATCATTCAAACATGAAGATCTATCAGATGAATGTGAACAAGTGCACTCCTGAAAGGTGAGCTAGAAGTTGAAGTGGATTTACAACTCCTGGACTTTAAAGTTGCAGATCCATTGGAATTTGTATATCATTCTCTTCCCAAATCTCTCTATGAATGGAGTTGAGGATTGAAGCAAATCGTCAAGGACATGGTATGACACTCTAACTTTTTGGTAGAGTAGTTATACATTTCTCTAGAATGCATGGCACACACAATGTAATATATGTGCAAGTATACCATGATCATATTATATGTGGGTCTACTAACAAAACTTGTGCAAGAGATATTTTGCTAAGTAAATGCAGAGTAGGTACAAGATGAGCTTGTTGGAAGAGTTGCAATTCTTTTTGGATTACAATTAATTCAAAAGAACGATGGCAATTAAAGTAAGTCAAAGATCTTTTGAAGATGCGCAATTTAGAAGATTCTACACCTGTCAAGACTTCTTGCCAAAAATCCACTAAGCTTGATCAGGGCAAATCAGGTATATGAATTGAAGTGACAAGCTATAGAGGTAATCAGCTCATTACTTATTCAAATGCATAAAGACCACATATTTTATTCTTGATATACCTATGTGCAAGTTTCCAAGTGGATACTAGAGAATCTTATCTTATAGCTAAAATATGAATTGTTAGATATCTTAAGGGATTACCAATTCTTAGAATCAGGTACCCTAAATATACTAGGTTTAACCAAATTGGCTATATAGATATATATTATGCAGGTTGTAAGAAAGACATGGAAGTCATTCCTAAAAGCTGTCAACTTCAACAACTCTGTTGGATTCTCTCTACACCAACTAAGGAACAAGTGCATGGACACCAGGTATCATTTCTTTCGAGATTGTACTTAGTGGAATAACTTGCAGATTTTTGCTAAATAACTTGATGAATTTATTTTATCTAAGTTAGATAGTAAACTTGGGATATTATTAATATGCATATTTGTTGAAAATCCCATCTCTAAGAAATTATCAAATGAGTTCACAAGTATCACTTTTTCCATATTCAAAGGACTTGTGAATTTATTTTAAATCCAGTACCTCATACTTTTTGCTATTAGTTTAATTATCTTGCTTACAATGTTATATGCATAAGTGGTAGTTAAATTATTTAGCAAAGGTAAGAAACATAATTATTTGTGTGTTAAATATTTGATAAGTATTAGTCAATGATATCTTGCTTAATTGCTCTGATATTTTGCTCTCATATTATTAAATATTGTATTACAAAATAATTGTGATACTTTTGATATTAGTGAAGGTATTTAGAATTTCTGTTCAAAATAATTAATGCATATTTCAAAACTCACTAATATTGGAAGATGAAGTATTTTCTAAGTTATGTTTTATATACTTAGAAAATATTTCTAAAATTGATTTTGTTTGCGAGGAGTTGCAATTAGGATCACAAGTATTAAATGCCTATATTTAAAGGACTTGTGAATTTCTTTTCAACTATTTCCTCGAGCTGACGTATATCATTAATAATTGTTATGAGCATGCTTAATGTGTGATGAGTGACAATTATTAGATATAGCGTAGGAAGTTAGATGCTAATATTCAATTTAATGAATATTTTAGTATTTAGCGAGTTTATTTTATCTTATTAAAATTATGGATTGGAGCAATTCAATGTTTATTAGTTTCATATTTTGATTTGATAAAATATAAGAAGCATAGTTTCTTGCATTTTGAAAATATTGATAAATATCACGAAATGATATT
The DNA here is from genome assembly GCA_028671895.1 of Oenanthe sinensis. NCBI lineage: Eukaryota > Viridiplantae > Streptophyta > Magnoliopsida > Apiales > Apiaceae > Oenanthe > Oenanthe sinensis. The sequence goes on from CM053803.1 coordinate 44,672,405, forward strand.
TGGTTAATATTTCCGTGCAATTAATTGTGATATTTTTAATATTAGTGATAATACAACATAATGTTTATTTGAAATCACTAATAATAAAAATATATTACCATGCTTATTGTTCTACTGAATGATTGCCATGTTTATTTGATAAATATGCATGTGATTGGCAATTGCTTAGTACATCACAAGTATTTAATTTATTTTGATTTATTTAAATCATGATGATATATAACAATTCAGTGAAATATCTGTTCCATGATTTAAGTAAATTAAAATAAATTCGAAGCAGAATTATTTGTAGTATAATTTTTATCTTTTATTACTCTGTAATAATTGAATAATATTTTGTTACAAAATAATTGTGATATATTGATACTAATGGATTTGCTTAGTCTTTATTCTAAGTAAATATTGGTTTTTGAAAAAGCCGTTAGTATTAGTATATTTAGTTTTCTTTCTTTGACTGATTCCTAAATGTATTTATAAAAAAAATTGTCTATTTCTTTTTCAAAATGTGTTATTCAAAGATACATTCATTTTTCTATCAGTTTTAGATAAGAAAACTTCAGAATTCTTTTTCAAAACTTCTCTTTTGAAAAACTTTTCTTGAGGATAATCTTTCTTTAAATCTCAAAATGGTTTATCCTCTCTCTCTCTCAAAAATTGGTTTTAAATGCTATATTTTCAAAACCGTTTTTCTCTCTTAATTTTTCTTTTTAAAGTAGCAGAAACTTTGTGACTGCTATTTTATTTGGAAAAATTGTTTTAACTTCGAGGTATCTATCACTTGTAAAATTATTTGTTTTCAAATACGTGTTTCAATGTATGTTTCACATTGATTCATAGTACCAAAACAGTTATTGTTGCTTTGAAGGCCTAATATTGTATTGTTAAGCATACACCCAACCCCAATTGTCATGTTTTTACTTTAAGATGGGAATATTATCAGGCAGATGAAAATGATGTAAATCATAATTGTATTATGAGTCAGAAAATCATTGTCTTCTATCTGATAAGGATGTTTTGCAAAACTGTTTTCAAAACATACAATATTAAGATTTAATGGAAAAGAGTCACTTCATTGAGATGAAATTTGGTAAGAGAGTTGAATTTCTTCTTTGGTGTAAATTCCCGCATTTTATTATGGGAAGTTTGCCATACAAGAAATTCATAAGGTATAGAAACTTCTTTCTCTGATACAAATTGCCGCGTTTTATTATGGGATAAGTATCTTAAAGAAAATTTTTATTAGTTTCATGCTCTTAAATGATAAATTTTTAAAACCGACAAAACTCTTTTATTAAAAGTGTTTTAATGCAATCCATTACCATTCCTTCTTATATTTTTCTTTCTCCTTGAGATAAAAAATATGTTTTGGAATGTTAAAGTGATTATATCTTTATCTTATTTAATGATTCTATCTGTTTGGCTCCCAGTGGCTACAGAAGCTGGCCAGGAGGTTGAAAACCCATCAATCTCTTACCCAGGCCTTAATACCAAATACTGATTCATCCACTTCCATATATTAACCCTTGGAGATATAAGGAACACATGTTAGTTAGAGGTTGATAAGGGAGAAACTGCACTTGATGCAGTAAATAAGGATGAAGTCGGAAGTGCACCCACAGCTCTACCTCTAGAGAAGAAAAGTAGTATATAAACTGAGGTAACTGTAAGCTCATCTGCATCTTCTCAAAAGGATGTAGAGCTGAAAAGGTAATAAAACTGTCTCTGGAATCATTCTCTCAACAGGTGAGTCCATTGCAATTCGCTCGTCAGCTAGAGCATCTTGTAATGAGTCAAGCACACCACTAGCACTCATGATGATGGTAAGCCTAAACAGATAAATTCTATGAACACATTCTAAGGAGTGCACAGTGAGAGGTATAGGCATTTAGAGGAGATACGGACTCTAGCCATATATTACATTGTCCAGGGTATCTACCTCAAACAGAAGTTAATCTTCTGCATCCCGAAAGGGAGATCTCTTGTTCAGATTTATTTGGGCTTGAGAGGCAACTGCTTGACAAGAATTCTTCGGATGAGTCAAGTAGGGTATTTTACACAAATTTCCGTCACAGGGTTACGAGGGAAACGTAGGCTCTAAATCGGCATTCATTATATTGTCTACTACATCGCCCCTCTTGGATGGAACATTTCCAGATCCTGAAAAGGATTGTCCACCTCCCATTTATGGAAAAGGTGTGAGGCAACTCCTTGATAGAATAAGGCAGGATTCCCTAATAGATTTAAAAATCTTAGGATAACCCATCTCAAAGAGGTGAGGCTCCACTAGACAGTGATTTAGCAATTGCTATTGAGTCTGGTGCTGAGACAGTACGTATGCATGATAGATCAAGAACACCTCTACGAGGCAATTCTCCACTTGATAGTGATTCAGTTCATATTGATGAATCAGGCGATGAGAATAAGAATGAATTGATGGATTTCACTTGCAGGTACAGAAGGCTATATGTGAAATGCAGAGTGAAAGTGAGAGAGAGAAACACTTAAGTGAAAGTGAGGGAGAGATACACTTGAGTGAGAGATAGGGAGAAAAAGAGTGAAACACTTCAAAGTGCTCGGCAATTGAGTGTAAACACCAACAGAACGTAGTAGAAGTGAGAAAACCATAAGCCAAACATTTACCCTTGCTACTTGCTACTTCTGAAAGAAAAGCTACTATATTTTTCCCGATCAACGACAGACGAGAACCTTCTTTGGAAGACAAACCATTCAAAAGTGGGCCATTGGAGGATTCCTCAACTAAGGGGGAGAAGTTATAGTTATAGGAAGAAAAAGGAGAAGTTAATAAAGTCTTATCTTCGTAACCATGGGAAAAGCTAATATCCTAAAGGGGTTCGTATCCTGGATCCTTAAGGGAAGATCCTTAGAAAAAGGGGGTTCGTATCCTTAGGGGGAGATTTTAGACAAGAAAAAGAAAATCTTATCTTCTGATTCTGAGGGGAAACAACAGAAATATGGGAGAATCAAGAAACTGTATCATATACTTGAAAGGAGTTGTCAGAAGATGATTCCTCATCCAAGTGGGAAGAACAGAGAAGAATTGACACTTCCATTGATTTTCTAAAGGGAGAAGAAGAAAAAGAAAGAGAATCACATTCTTAGGGGGAGAACATTATTTGAGCTATGTTATGTGCTCTATTGAAGACGTACCCAGGAATATTGATTCTTATGAAGCTCTGTTCATGATAAGTTCTTTAAGTTCAAACTGAAGGATTTTGAAATGGAGAGAGCTCAAACAGACATAAATGAAGATGATATAACTTGAATATTAGTTCAAAGTCAGAGGAACAAACATCTTTCATTTTAGTCACACAAAAAATCTGGAAATGCAGTATCTGATCCAGAAAAACCAGTAGCATTATTTACAAGTCTCGGACGATTACTTTTTCTAGTTGTTAGTTGAGTTATCATCTTTATGAGATTTGTTTGATAAGTTTAACAATCAAATAGGGGGAGATTGTTGGAAATTACGAAGCTATATGAATAGTAATTGTGATAACTCAACACTAGAACATGACAAGTAAATAATACTACGCCTACAAAGAAATCAACACAAAATGAAGACAAGATAATTGATACAATTCAACATGTTAATTATGATCAATCAAAGAGGAAATCATTGAAAGAAGTTCAAGTCAAAGTTGTTCATGCCTCAGTGATTTGTAACTTAAAAAATCAAGATCATAACTATCAGTATCAATAAGGCTAATTGATTTAAAGTGAAGAAGCAGGAAAGCAACTGTTGGAAAGCCACATTACTAATTAAATATGTTAATCTATTCAGAAGCAAGAACCCTATCATGACTAGTCACTTATGAACCAGACCATTGCATCAAGTGTCAGGATATTGATAGCAAGTTTATGTCAGTAGTAGAGATCCATGTTCAAGAGCTTGTTGAAAAATATAGAAGACAAGAAGAAATCACAAGTTCAAGATGTTGCATTGAAGTTTCAAGTTGAAGCCCAGAATTTCTCTAAATACTTACTAGGGAACCTACGTAGAAATTCCTATCTAAAAATTCTAGATAAGTTTCTACTTAGAGCCAAGTAGAAATTCTGGAGGTGGAAATATTTTCTAAGTACACAAAGAAGTTCTACTTAATGTTCGAGATAGAACCTAAGTAGAAATTCCTATGTAGAAGTTCTACTTAATGTTCGAGGTGGAACCTAAGTAGAAATTCCTATGTAGAAGTTCTACTTAATGTTCGAGATAGAACCTAAGTAGAAATTCCTATTTAGAAGTTCTACTTAATGTTCGAGATAGAACCTAAGTAGAAATTCCTATGTAGGAGTTCTACTTAATGTTCGAGATAGAACCTAAGTAGAAATTCCTCTGTAGAAGTTCTACTTAATGTTCGAGATAGAACCTAAGTAGAAATTCATACGTAGAAGTTCTACTTAATGTTGGAGATAGAACATAAGTAGAAATTCCTATGTGGAAGTTCTACTTGAGTTTCAAGATAGAGCAAGTAGAAATTTCCATGTAGAAGTTCTACATAGAAGACAGTTTCAACATGACACATGGCATCATCTGGTTGGCCGATTTCTAAGCTTTCAAGGCAAGATAAGATTTACATGGACAACATTGGGCCACTCATATCTTATCTTTTGAAGACTACAAGTCATAGATTATAAGTAGTATAAATAGAAGTACTTGTGTAACTTTTCAAAGAGAACAATATTAAGAGAAACACTTGTAAAAGAGAGAGAGTATTCACAGAGCTTAGTATCATTTACTACCCTCTTTACTTCTGTTGTACTAGTGTAATGAATGTTGTAGAAACCCTTTCAAGTTATATATAAGACATATATTCCTTGAATCATTGTGTTCATTTATTACATAGTATTTATTGCTTCATAAAATTAAAGAGTTGTATTCACCCCCCTCTACAACACATTTGGACCTAACAATAACCCTTTGTTTCAATTGGGTATCCCACAAAGTTACATTTGTCTGATTTAGGTCCTAATTTGTCAGAAGTTAGACGTTTCACAAATGCCTCATGTCCCCAAAATTTCATAAATGACATGCTGTGATGTTTCACAGTCCATATCTCATAAGGAGTCTTTTGAACCGTTTTACTAGGAACACGTTAAATGTATGTGGACCGTTTCTAGAGTACAACCCTTGAAACTAATTGGAAGATTCATTGACTCAACATTGATTGCACCATGTCCAACAAGGAGTGATCCCTCCTATCAAAAAACTTTTTCCTTGATATTTTCTACTTCATCTTTATAGTCTTTGAACTTTTTAAATGATTTAAATTTGTTCTTCAAAAGATATATATATCTATATCTACTAAAATAATTAGTAAATTTTATGAAGTTAATAAAAGCTACATCTTGTCATCGTATGCATATGACCACATGCATCACTATATATAAGTCACACTCGTTCAGTGACCGTTTCACCTTGTTCGGTAAAAGGAGCTTTAGTCATTTTACCAAATAAACTAAGATTCGCATCCTTTTGTATAATTCATAATCAAACTTATCCAAGAATGCATCCTTATATATTATAGAAATATTTTTATCATTAATATGGCCTCAATGATAGTGCCGAAGGTAATGTTTGATTTGAGTCAATTTAGAACATATAAATTATTAACTAGTTGTGCAACATTATAAGCCTCATCATCGAAATAGAATAAATAATTATTTTTATTTAATTAAAATGAAAAAGCCTTTCCTGTCCAAACAAGTAACTGATATAATGTCAATGCTAATTGCAAGCACATTATAACAATTATCAAGTTCTAAATTTTCCTTGAAGGCCAAAAGGTAATTAACTAGTTTCTCTAACCAAAGAAACTACCTTTACTCTAATTCCAGCCCGATATACGAAGCATGACCTTTACTGGTCATCTTCTTTCGATCTTCCAAATAAGCATGATAGTTTAATTTACAGTCTCTTAATTTTTCACAGAAGCGACAATTGTCTTCTTTATCAACACCTCATTCAGACTTTAGAACCTATTTTGGGATTGGACATTGGTTTGACAATGGAATTAGATCAAATCTTCTCCTTGTCTTTCTATTTTCTTCTCCCTTTTGAATTCCCTAAGTTTACCATCAATATACTAGTAGTTCATGCATTTATCATGTTGCTTTCAACAGTTCTCAACATGCCTAGCAACTCGATGGGTGTTTCACCAATCTTACTCATTTTATTGTTCATAACAAACTAAGAATATTTGTTGTTCAAGGATTGTAAGATCAAATCTAATTGAGTCTCTAGACCAATCTGGAAACCCAAAATGTCAAAGGTACCCATTATACTCTAAATTCTTTTAAACATGTGGTGTAACCGGGTCTCACTCTCCCTACTTATAAGTGTATAGTTCCCTTTTATTGTCAAATATATATTGTGCTCAATCGTCTCATAAGCATCTAAATGCTCGTGTTGCTTCTTAAGCTCAGCACTCATAGTTGCAATCATGAGACATGAAACATCAGTCGCAACATCAATTTGCTTCCAATAAGCACTACCATTTACACATGTCACATTCTCATCTTTAAGAACAGGGGAAGAGATTTGACTAACATCATGGTGCCCAAGGACGATCCTCAAGCTCCTATGTCAGTCGAGGAAATTTTTCCTCGTCAACTTGTCCTTCTCAAGAATTGATCGCATAGAGAAGTTGTTTGTGTTTATCATTTTATATCTACAATATTAAAGTCTATAAAATAAACTAGAATGCAGATTTAATATTAGTTATGTTTAAGTGATTATGGTATATCACCATATACCTCCCACTATTTTTATCAAACTAATAGCCCTAACTATTAATTCAGAAAGCATTTTTTTAAATCTTTCTAATGAGACAAGAACCATATTCCATCCATGTTTTAAGATAGCATTGGCTAATACACTCAAAACACGACTATTTAGATAAATAATATTTCTCGATTATATCAAATATAACTCTTGGAAAGTTTGGTGGAACAACCTTTTGTACACATTTATCCAATAAATCTCACCAAACTTTATGCCTCTAAACCCACAATCTTATTGTGATGATTTAGTTAAGTTAAACTCAATGTTTCAATAAACTAAGTACACTCATTTATCACGTCTTCCCATGATTGATAAGAGCACCTTACTTTGGCAAACCCACTCCTTTTCAATCTAGATCTTGACGAGTATTAAATATTGGAAGGCATCTGATTAACTTATATATGTATTTAGGGATTTTATTATTTATATGAACGATCATGATCCTATCATAAAGAGATTCTCAATTTTCCTTGATCAAATAATTCATTTCAATATTCGTCAATAGATTGATTTCCAGGTCGTCGAAGAAGTCACAAGCGGTCTCTCTTAAAAACCGACTTTCTTATGAATTAAACTAATAATATGCTTTTGAAAAAATCTCCCCATATCAGAAAAAGAAAATTCTTATTCATTATTGTGTTTCATAAACACAAGAATCTCATGATCGTTTGTTCAATTTTAAAATCTTGAATCGTTACAGATTTTATCTTTCTTAAGCAAGCATGGCATGGGCGTTGAATCTAATACATACATGATTAATCAAAATTAAGCATGCATCTTCATTATATCTACAGATACATACTAATACATGCAATTATATACATATATGTAATGTGCGTAAAATAAACGTGTTTTGTTATGGTCCAATCCTATGTGATCTTTCAAAGCTAATGGATATATCAAGGTCAGTTTATGGGGGTTTTAAAAATATATATTATTTATTACATGTCTTCTTTCTTCATTGCTCCATCATCCCCTTTCGGATCGACTCCTTGCTTTCAAATCTCCATTGATAATTACATTGAATATTGAAACAACACTATTATAATAAAATTACAAGAAGAACTCGGGTTACATTTGAGATAATTAAATTACAATGAATAGACGACATGAAGTCGTAATTAGAAACCAAAACCATAAATAAAGAAAATCATTAATTAATGGGTCTTAAGGTCATAATCATACACCATGCTATCATATAACACATATAATATATCTCAGATTATATAAACATATCATATAATCATATATATAACAGATTTCGAAATTATAGAAAATTAAATAATTTTCATAATATATTAAATCGCTGTTTTGGGGCCTGTAACGACAACGAATGGCTTACAGAAGCTAATCTGATATGTTCAGTATTTCTCAATGACATGATTCCAGTCAGAAAACACATATCGTTTGTGAAAATAAGACACTGGCAACAGATTTCAAAAAATCTACAGTAGACGTTTCAGAATTCGTATCGAATACGATTCTCATAATAAGAACAAACATGTATCATATACAAACAGAAATACACACAATCATCACATGATTATAAATCACATGAATATCATATATTCAAAGTCATACAAAACATATATATCAACATATAGCCATGGCATATCATATACATGTTTATATACAATGAAAAATTATTAAACACATAACCGAATTAAAACATTTCGTAAGTAGCTTTGATACCATTGAAGGGTTTCATCGCACAAACGCACTGGAAAATGTGAAAAATAAATACAAAACGTAATATATATCGAAACCCTCCGCAGAATCCATGCGAAAATAAAAGATTGAATTTTGAGATAAAAAACAAATTCCTTTTAAACTTTAACAGTTCATTAATGGAAAATTAATTGAGGTCCAAAACTTGTTTAATCACCACGTATTCCGATCTCGCGTTCTATGCTCTATGGTATCCACACGAACACTTTTCATGAATGATTGATGTGTACTAGTACCCGAAAACTGTTTCTCTCTCTATCTTCCTCTTTTCTCAAAATGGCTAGGGTTTTATTAAAAATATTTATACTCTTATTAAATCACCCATAAAGAGATTATATAGAGAAACGAATAAGTTTTCTAATTATAATCCAATTATAATTAATACTAATCCAAAATTCTAAATTATTTAATTAAGTCTCTCTTAATTATTTAATTACTAATTTTGAAATTAGTTTAAGAAATTCATTTATTATATTTATATAATTAATTAAGTCATACTTAATTAATATCATAAATAAATTAAATTAATTATATAATTTAAATTATTTCTCCTTCAAGTGTTCTTTGTGTTTGACGATGTAGGTTATTATTTCGTTGGCAACAATTTTAATATCAAATTAAAATTATAAACAATGAGTGGAATCTAGTAATACATCATTGTTATGCAAGTAATAATAATGAAATCGGTGATTCGATTAAGCCTTTCGTGAATAATGTTTCATGTAATATAATCCCTTTAATATTGATATTATAGAATAAACTCAAGGCATGTCTCGTGTCATCTTTTTTATAATTTAATCTTTATTTTCTTGATCGATAAGTAGACTATTAAAATCAAATCAACATTTGAGCATGGCCGTGTATTTTATAGTCTCACTCAAACAAGAGACGAATAATATCACTCCTAAAATTAGGATGATTAAATCTCATATTGTTCATTCATATTCCTCTTATGATTCATAATATACCCAATGTCCACTTTTATTATCACCCGGTCAAAGGTAACTTTTAATGTAATCAAAGTATATTAATTCTCGTATAGAAATATAATGATTTCAGGTCTAACGATCATTACACAATTAACACAGTGAGAATTACTTATTACACTTATTTAACATGTAGAATCTCATGGTGGGTCATTCCAGTGTCATGCATTGAAACATGCACTTATGTTCTTGATTTTAGTATCATCATACCTATGACCAATGGGATGTGGTCATCTATCAATAAACTTAATAGTCTTTGTAAATTATTATTTTTCTTGAATAATAATACTCGACTAGGAAATTTAGGAACAAGATACTATTCATATAATCTCATTTTTGAGTCACATAATTAAAGATATATAATACTTATCAAAATTTCAAGGACATTTATTATGTTTTCAATTTATTACACAGTAAATAAAACATAGTAAATAAATAAATATCAATAAAACATAATCATTAATAATAAAATATTTTCCTTAAAATATAAAAGTATTGTCTCTAGGGCACAATTACTAACAAATTCCAGTATCTGAAAAGAAAACACCAATAAAATAGATCTTGGAAACAAATTTGACACAATCTAAACAATAAGAAAATATAAACCTAAACTTAATATTGTTGTCTTCCTCGGCAGCGGCGCCAATTTGTTGTCGAGTATTTGAGAAGGGTATCGTTCGAAGAGAAGGACTGATATTAATATAAGCTCAAGTATATTATTTCTTAATATCTAGAGGCGTAGAAGAATGATTAGGGTTTTATTTATCAACTAAATTAAACTAATAAGCAAATAAAATTTATGAATTAACGATGATAAAAAGCAATCCAGAAAATAGAGTTCTTCATTCGCATTGATGAATGTCTATCAATTGTGACATACAAGTCTCATACTCCGCTAAAAATAATCATTCTAAAGTTTATAATGTTCTTTCCCAAGACACAATATAATACTTTCAACCGTCCCACAACCATCACCCACATGATCAATTAAAGTACAACTATAAGCTATCAAGACCCAAGGATTTTCAGCTTCATAAATCGCATATTAATCTCCAAATAAGTCATTGACTTTTGTCTATCATATCATGAACTAGAAGTATAAATCTTCTAACGATTCAATATAATTTTTGGGATATATACAATTAAAGGTTCGTGACTCCTATTATTGTGTTAAGTGCTAAAAGATAGATTAGCAAAGCAGAGAAATCAAAATACAATATTAAATAAACATTTCAACCAATAAATACTACCTAATCCACAGATTAGAAAAATTAGTTACTTATAAAGAAGAAAGAAAAAACGAACATATATTAATAACGAAAACCATGGTTACAAGAGTATAGAGTTAAGAATATATTACTTAATAAAATCTATTATTGAACTTGTATTGAATCCCTCCAATCCTTGTTGAAGTTCTCTCTAAAACCTCTATTTTCTCTCTCTATATATCTCTCTCAATAATACCGCTCTCTCTATGAAACCCTAAATATTATGTTTTTATACTTGGATGGGATTTTTTTAGAGTCCCCTAAAGTGTAGAATAGAAAATTAAAACTAAATATGGAAGCTATAATGTTAAAAAACCCGTCCAGATTTAGGGTCTCGAACATCAACTTCAGGGTGTTGAAAGTCAGCCTCATGGTCTTGAAAGTCAGCCTCAGGGCCCTGAAAAAATCTGCCTCTCAGCTCCTTTTTGCTCATAATTATCCCAATTTTTCCTACAACCATAGAAAATCATCTTTAGCATTTATCCAAGTTATAACACTCATAATGCTACTAATTAAAGACTAATTACTAACAAATAAAAGATAAATAGGGGAAAATATGATATAAAATGTATATAATTATAGCATGCATCAAATATCCCTTACTTATCCTTTACTCGTCCTCGAGTACAATAATATTATTTAGCTACTAACTATTACCACTTTCGATAGTGATCACGGTTGCATTTGGCATATGCAAAAAGCCTTTTAAACCCCTATTGGTAGCCCCAATGGACGAGTGAGGTCTCGTGAGGGCCAATAGTGAAGTACCTACAAAATCCATCTACCTCACATAATGTAAAACTATAACTACCTGTATGAATACAACTAAATGAATGAAAATCTACAAGATGTCAAACATCATAGCGCATGCAAAGAGAGTAATATCCATCAGAATTTGCAACAAGTTTAACTATATTAAACCCAACCAAAGTATCACCACATAGTAAACACTAGAATAGAGTGTGCTGTGTGCTTAGCTTAAAAACATGCTCTCAAACTTCAACATGACATGTCATGCACATAAGTACACCCCAAGTTGAGTACTAGAATAGATTTTTAATACTTAATTACTTAGAGCTAGCCATTATTCAAGTTAATCAAAGGATTTATATGGCTCTCTTTTTTATTGCTTGCTCTTTTTTTACTTTTTTTTTTATTTTGTTGGGTCTAAAGGTCGAAACGCTTCTCAGGGTAAGTGAGTTATGACCACCATTTGACTTCGTTAGTTCTTTTTTTTTTTTAAGTCAAGTAATTCTCCAGTAACCAAGGACAGTGAAAAGACACCAAGAAATATTTATTTCTACTACAATTGCACTTAATTCCAACACATGTACATAAATCGTCCCTTTCATATGACATTGTATTTGTCTCCTATTGATCTCAAAGGAGTACTTGATATTTGGTTTGCATATATTTTTTTAAGGCATTTATATCCCCTAGTTTCACCCAAAATTAAGCATTTACATACTAAGCTCAAAAGTGAATAGTCAAAATTCTAATTAAAACAAACGGCTACCCTTACAAAACAAGTATGCCTCAATCTCCATTTAAGAGCATAATAGTTTTTTAATGTCAAGAAATATACTCTGCTATACTTATACTAAGCATGTAATATCATAGAAAGTCATAATTAGAATAAACAAGTTACACACGATATCATCATAAATTACTAATTTGGACTACTACTAATATGAGATCATGTTATATATGTTATGCAATGGAAAAAGTTTCTAATTTAATTATGAATCCTAAGCATGCTCTTATTATGTCACTATTACACCACCATATAACCCACAAAAATACTAAGACACATAAACACATACTAAAAACACCTCCCCCCCCCCCCCACTTAGCATGTTCCTTGTCCCCAAGGAACAACATACACAAACCCATAACAATATATAGAGACAATTAATTGAATAATGGACTTTTAACATGAACATGAAGAACAAGTACTCCCCTGAAGATTATCTCCAAGAAAGCCTTTTAAGCTTCGTTCGAACCCTCCAATATTTTGTACTTTTCAAAATATTTCCCCGTCCACATACATAGTCCCTACACAGAAGAATATCTATTAGATACATATTTAAAACAAATCCACTATAAAATAAATAATATAATTTATTGGGTTACCTCCCAAGCAGCGCTTGTCTAACGTCATTAATTGACGTATGGGCTTCTTCTAATTTTTATGGTGTTAATTTTAATACAATCTTGACACCCACTACATGTATAGATTGTTCAGTTTTCTCTAAAAGTTCTTTTGTACTATTCACCACAGAAGCCTTCGCTTCAAGAAAAGGCTTTTTAGTTGCTTGATTCAGATCAAACTTAACATTCTCTTAGCCCTCCTTCAACGAGTGTTTAACATCCCTCACATCAATTTTTGTTCCAGTTATAGCTAAGAATGGTCTTTCCAAAATAATGGGAATATCTAAATCCTCGTTCATCTCCAAAATGACAAAGTCACATGAAATGACAAAGTTATCCATTTTCACCAAAACATCCTCAAGAACACCAAATGGATATTTTATTATTCTATCCGCAAATTGAAGTGAGATTTTAGTCCTCTTTAACTCACCTAATCCAAGCTTATAACAGAATGCGGCATTATACTCACACTAGCCCCTAAATCACACAAAGCTCTTTTTACTTCGAATTTCCCAATTGTACATGGCAAGGAAAAACTCCCAGGATTCTTGAGTTTAGGACGAATCTTTAGTTGAATGACTGCAATGCACTCTTCATTAAGAGTTATTGTTTCTACCTCCTCTAGCTTCTTCCTATTCGACAATACTTCTTTCATAAATTTTATATAAAGGGGCATTTGAGCCAATGCATCAACAAATGGAATGTTGATATGAATCTCCCGAAACAAATGGAAATTTTCATATTGTTTCTCTAATTTCTCGTTTTTTAACCTTTGGGGAAAAGGTAGTTGAGGCTTATATGGTTTGATTGGAGCTTTAGGCATGATCTCTTTCTCTTTTGGCTCCTCATTGTTTTCGGAAATCTCCACTTCAGCTGGATATGCTTTTCTCTTTTTAGGGGGAAGATGTGAATTATTTGATTTTGAAACTTCAATTTCAGGTAATACTCTTCCGCTCCTCAAAGTGACAGTCTTGCAGTGCTCTTCGACATTCATATCAGGTTGACTCGGTAGTGCTTCTTGTTTACGCACACCAATTTTATTAGCCATCTGACTAATTTACACTTTTAACATCTTTTGTGAAGACGACATCTGATCAAGTCTTGACTCAACCCTTTTAAATTTGGTCTCTATATTTGCAAAAGCCACGCTAGTCCCTTGTATTATCTTGCTTATTGCAACTTCCCAATCAGCAGATTCCTTCTTCTCTTTCAGTGGAGTTAAAATTTGTTGTGGTGTGTGATACGATTGACGTGGCTGAAAACCTAGGTAATGGTTTTGATTTGGAGTGTAGTAGAAATTATTTTGCATTGGTCATGATTATCTTCCCTGAATAAAAAAAATCTCTTCAGAAAATTAAAGAACATGTTAAGACTAATTGACACGATAGTCATTATATGCTTCCATTGGAGATGAGATTGCATTAACATTTTCCCTTTATTCACGCACCACTTGAGTAAGAGCATCCATTTTAAAAGTGAGCAAGTTCATCATCTCTATTTCTTGTGCTGATTTTGCAAAACTTGTCCCATTAGGTGCCCAAGCGTAATTGTTTGATGCCAATTGTTTTAGAAGTGATTTAGCTTGATGCACAGGTGCTTTCTTAAAGTCTCCACCAACAATTACATCCAAACTTAGACGAACATCTACATTTATAGCTTCATAAAAATTTCTCACGATCATTCACTCGGTGTAACCATGATGTGGGCATTGTCTCAACAGCGCCTTGTATCTCTCTCATGTTTGATACAAACCTTCTCCTCGTTCTGCTTTGAAACTCAGAATCATAGCTCTCATTTTTTGAGTTTTGTCTGAAGGATAGTATTTGGACAGGAACTCGGTAAAAAGACTTTCCCAAGTAACAAGTGAAGTTTCTAAATGTTGTTTAAACCATTCCAAAGCTCTTCCCTTAATAGAGTAGAGAAACATGTATAGACGAATTTGGTCAGCTGTCACTCCATTGATCATGAATGAACCACACATTTATATGTAGCACTCTAGATGACGGTGTGGATCCTCTCACTCAATATCACCTTCAAAAGGCAGAATTGCTCACCATCTAAATTAAGCTTGAATTAATGTTATATTGATTTACACTAATCTTAAGAGTCTTGTACATGAAATTTCCGGGATTATGAGTTTTATGATCTCGAATAGATGACTCGTCAAAATTAGAAACTTCAGCATTTTGATCACCCATATTGGCTTCTTCTTTCTTTTGTTTTCCCTCATGCCTCCTAATTCGAAAAGTGAGCTCAATTTCTAGATCAAAGTTTAAATCTGTTGCACTCTTAGAATTCTGAATCAAAGTTTAAATTTGTTGCACTCTTAGAATGTATCATGCCGGAATTTCAGTACATGAAAAGAAAGCACCAATAAAATAGATCTTGGAAACAAATTTGACAGAATCTAAACAATAAGAAACTATAAACATAAACTTAATATTGTTGTCTTCCTCGGCAGCGGCGCCAATTTGTTGTCGAGTATTTGAGTAGGGTATCTGGTTCGCAAGGAAGGACTGATATTAATATAAACTCAAGTATATTATTTCTTAATATCTAGAGGTGTAGAAGAATGATTTGGGTTTTGGTTTATCAAATAAATTAAACTAATAAGAAAATAAAATTTATGAATTAACGATGATAAAAAGTAATCGAGGAAATAGGATTTTTCATTGGCATTGATGAATCTCTATCAATTGTGACATATAAGTCTCTTACTCTTCAAGCCTTGCTCAAGTTCTCTCTCAAATCTCTCTTTTCTCTCTCTATATCTCTCTATCAATAATACAGCTCTCTCTATTATGTCTTTAAATATTATGTGTTTAAACTTGAATGGGCTTTTTTTAGAGTCCCCCAAAGTGTAGAACAGAGAATTAAAACTAAATATGGAAGCTATAATATTAAAAACCCATCCAGATTCAGGGCCTTGAATATCAGCTTCAGGGTCTTGAAAGTCAACCTCAGGGTCTTGAAAGTCAGCTTCAGGGCCCGGAAAGAATCTGCCTCTTAGCTCCCTTTTTGCTCATAATTCTCCCAATTTTTCCTACAACCATAGAAAATCATCTTTAACATTCATCCAAATTAAAATACTCTTAATGCTACTAATTAAAGAATAATTAATAACAAATAAAAGATAAATGGAGGAAAATATTTTATAAAATGTTTATAAAATCATAAATATAATTTCTCCGTGTTCTCGCTACGGTTGGTGTTTGGCTCCCACTAAGGGTGTCAAATGTTGTAGAATTAAAATTAGGGTGTATTAATTGTTAAGGTTTATTTATTAATTATGAAATTAATAAATAATTAGTGTTTCAGGACTTATTAATTGGGTTATATGTAACCAATTCAATGGAATCTACATAATAGGCAATAACTACTAAATGTTCTTTAGTGCTTAGCCAAAATAGGTCTAATTAACATAGTATTAATCATATTGTAGGATTAATTTCAGTCATATCATTTAAAAAAGGAAAATATAAAATTTTTGATTAAATTTTACAACCTGTAAACATACGGCCAGGGGTGGGGAGGGGCGACCGCCTGAGCCAAAAATTTTGAGGGGAACATTTTTTTCAAAAAATATTAATATATACTAGCTTATATCCCGTGCGATGCACGGATGAATTTTTTTAATTTTTTAATATTTTTATTTTAATATTTTTTAATGATTTGAATTTATTTGTATTTGTATAATAATAATTTAAATTTTATTTAATATTATATGTATATGTTTTTATATAATTTATTTGTATTTATATTTTAATAGGATAATTTTTGTTTGTTTTGTATAGAGATGTATTTTGCTTAGGAGATTAATGTGAGATATTTTAGTTAGAAGATTAATATGAGATTGTATTTTAGTAGTAATGTTTATATTCTTTAGAATTATAATGTTTATGAGTTGTTTGCATAAAAGGAGGATTATTGGTGTTAGAATTGTATGTATGAATATATTCTTTTAAAATTATATTTTATTAAAATTCAACGGTTAAGATTATTTCTATGGTTCACTTAAAATTGGAAGGTCAAGATCTTTTCTATGATTCACCTAGTACCATACCGACCAAAACTTTTAATCTTTCGTCTTTAAAAATATAGTATAGATATATATAATCATTTTTTTCTAATGTGTAACCATGTGCACACATTAAAAGGTTAGTTATCAAATTTTTATTGTCTTTCTAATCATTAATAACGATGGACTCCTGTATGCACAAAAATTCTCTCCAATAAAAATGAACCAACCCAATAAAAGTGCTAAAAGTTAGTGCTTAGAGTGTGACTATGGGCACACACTATAAAGACCCATATATATTATTGTGTAAGGTTTGAAAAACCCTAATCACGTAAAAACATATCTTTAAATTTATAATTTATGGATCAATACCTAAATAGCAATATATATTTCATCTTTATTTTGATATAAAGATTAATTTTTTTCAGACTTGAGTGAGAATTTTGGTCTCGAACTATCTATTTGATACCAATTATGAGTCAAAGCTAATATAAAGTAAAGATAACTATTCTCTTAGGGTGAGAATGAACACAAGTAATTGCAATTTAAAGAATATAAGCCCCCTTCTATTGCTACCAAATGAGTTTAAATACAAAGGTCTGGTTTGGTTTGCAGGATTCTTGGTTACGTTTTAACTCAGATATCCTTGGAACTAGGTTACAACGTGTAGTTCTTGGGTGAATAAAAAGTAAGTGTTTGGTTGAGAAGTATCTAACTGTTTAATTTATTATTTATATAAAATAACATACTAAGTGCTATCCCACCGGTCACTTATTTGAAAATAAGAACATGTAAAGTAGTGGATATGATGGACACATTGGCCCTAAGTGGATTGGTTTATCATATTTTGAGGCCCAGCCTTATCAATTACTTATTTACTTGCAAACGGTATATTTTTGACAGAAATTGCAGATAATGAAAAACTTCATTTAAGACTAAAGATTCAAACCGATGAAATAGGATTCCCACGCAATTATATATCTATGTCAGATAACTAAACTGTAAAATATTTTCCTGAAAATAAGCAAGAGCAACTCCAAAACAAATGTTCATATAATTTTGTAATTTAAATTTAATTCAAGATAAAATTTTGGTCCAGTTTCTTAGAATTTGACATTATATATAACATATGCTCTTAAATCATTAAGATTCACATTTTTTCTAATATTGTTAAAAAATATATTAAAAAACTCTCGGAGCTGCTCTTAACTCTTAGCCCGTCCAATTTGGTTAATTAAATTCCTTGCAATCCAGCTGGGGAATTCCAGATAGATACAGTACATTAAAAGTAGACAGATCGACCAATATATCTCTTTTTGTCTCAGCTAATAATAAATTAATTAAAAAAGGAAAAAACCTATATAATTGCTTCGCATCCAAGCAAAGTTGAAAGTTTTAATAATGAAACAGATCAAGAAAGGGGACATCGGTTTTGCACTTTTGTTTCCTTATATTTTAGATTTGTGGTTACCTAATATTTTATTTGAATAAGATGAAATGTTTTATAATACGTCTCGATTTGTCAAATATTTGATCCATGCGAATTATTATTAGCAAGGAGTTACACGTGCAGTTTCACTATTTTGTCAATGAATAAACATTATGTTTTGTTTTGTATTTGTAAATATAATATGAGAAAGCAACTTCAGTAGGGATGAGGAGACAATAGTTGTGGTTTGTATCTACAGCCGGCAGTAGACATGTACATGGGAAATAAAAGAAGAAATAATGCATATATATGCAGAGGCCTATATTTATGTACAAATTTTTTTAACTTGTAAACTCTACAAATTTAAAAAAATTCATTAATAATGATATTAGATACGTAAGTAAAATTTATAAAATATTTAAAAATAAAATTATTAAAAACATTGTTTGAATGACTAACTAAATTACAATTTTATTTATTATATAATTATTATATCTTGATTACTAAATATATTTATATTTTAAATAAATTATTATTTACACATTTTATCTTCAAAATTATAGATTTATTTTAAGAATTATACCGTTATTTTTCCAGAATTTTGGTGCATCAATAATCTAGCAAAAGGAACATATGTACATTCTTGTTTAATTCAAAGAGAACCTTCGAGAATAAAAATGAATACTCCCTCCGTCCCGGCCAAATGTTTACATTTGGTCCGGGCACGGAGACCAAGGATAGTGGGTGTAATAGTGATTTTATTGTTAAAATAAATGAAGTAGTGGGTGTAATAGTGTAAAGTGTTGAAAAAGTGGAGTGAAGTAGTGGATGTAATAATATATTTATTGTTAAAAGTTACTATTTTTAGTAATGTAAAGAATTGGGTGGGACGTCCCAAAAAGGAAAGTGTAAAGAATTGGTTGGGACGGAGGGAGTACTATTTTTTACACTTAAAGACTTGCCTATCAACTTTATTTTAAAAGAAGCATGGAATGAAAACGGAATTGGTTAATTATGAAGCTTGTCCAATGAGAAATATTGTATAAAAATATCACAGAAAAATAAGTCGTGTGAAACCTTGTCTTTTTTCACCCTACTGTTAGGGGCACAAAGGGGCGGATCGGTTCTGTCCGACTCGCCCACACCGGCCACATCACAAAATGGGCTATTCAAAAACCGACACGAATCGGTTTGTAAATCATACGTTCATAAGTTATTTTACTGAGAATCGTAACCGGTCCGGCACGGCTTGCCTAACTCGTTACGAGCCAGGCCCGGCAGGGCACTAACTCGGCACATGTATTACTCGCGCCTGCTGCTCCTGTCACCTTGTCTTGTCTGCCTACTAGTCTCCTATTATCGGTCATCATTCTCCATGCTTTAAATACTTCTTTCATTTTAAAATCCTTGTTCAATTTTATTTTTTCATGAATTTTAAAAAGATAATTTCATATTTTTTTCTAAATTGATTTTAAAATATTATAATAGTCTCTTTTCATATTTTAAAATACATGTACCAATCAAACTGAACTAGTATAAATTAGTACTTAGTCAATTAGGCATGATGTATAAATATATTTGGAATTGGGGACCAAAATACTTGTAAAATCAATTAAAATATTTCATAATATAAGTTACTATAAAATATTTTATTATATCTAATTTAATATATTTAATTTTTTTTTAAAAAAACAATTTATAATGAATAAACGGAAGGAAGATGGCCTTACATATATTTCTTCTACCCAATTATTAATATTTAAAAAAATGAGAATTAAAATTTGTTAAAAAAATATGTGCAAATTAAATGCAATGCTTTTAGCAAATAAGATCTCAAAATAAAAAATGTTATAGGAGATGTAGAGAAAACTACACATGCAGTGGGAACTCGCGTGGCCGTCTACACTAAGCTCGGCACGCGGTCTGCAATTGGAATAAATATTTAAAAATTAAATAAATAATGGAAGCAGTGTAACCCGCCTAAATGGTGAGTCGTACTGAGCTGAATTTTAGCTAAAATCAAATCATCTAGAATCATTTCAGAGTAGAATCAAGAATCAAATTAAAAATCAGATTTTTCGCATAGTTTTTATGTAATAAATTTTTTGTATAGATTATATATGATTAGTATTTCACATTAAAATCAAAATTTTCATCTTATGAAATATAAGTATAATCAGTTTTAAAATTATTTATGAGATTGTAGATGAGAATCAAAAGGTTCTCCGTAACTCTATATAAGTAAGAAGGAACCCTTTAGAATAATGATATATATATATATAGATATAGATATTACAATACATAACCTATATATTGTTAAAATATTGTACAAAATTCCTGAAGTTTCTATAATTATTAAGAAGATAATCATATGCATTCATAATACTATGTATCTATACAGGCTCATCACATAGACTTATTATCTATAATATTTTACACCTACTATCTAATATAGCCTGCATATTGTAGTAAATCAGAGTTGAGAATTCAGAATATATTCTAAGTAATTTTCTTTTTTTCTTCTGTGATAAACAACAGTGTGTGTGTGTGTGTGTGTGTGTGTTTTATGTGTATATATGTATCTATCTCGGCTCATCACATAGACTTATTATCTAGAATATTCTATACCTACTATCTAATGTAGCCTGCATATTGTAGTAAATCAGAGTTGAGAATTCAGAATATATTCTAAGTAATTTTCTTTTTCTCTTCTGTGATAAACAATAGTGTGTGTGTGTGTATTTTTTATGTGTATAATTCTTCCCAGTTCTTGAATTTGATCTTGGGCATGCAGTTAGTGTGTTCTAGCTGCAGTTTAAAGAGTGTCAATAATTCTCTCAACTTGGTATCAGAGTTGTTGTATCAGTTGTCATGTTCTGTGGAGGCGGCTCACAACAAGGAGGCAGAAAAAAACTTGTTTAAGGCATAAAAGTTATTGCTACTGTTGGTTTCTATTTTCTGACCAGATGGATATCAATGGTGGAGCATTGAATCAATTCAACATGGAGATCTTACAAACAACAATTATCAGTATTAAAGGATATGTAGCATGAAGTCGTATCTCCAAGGACAAGATCTTTGGGATATCATTGAAGGAGTTGATACAGACTTGCCTCCAAAAAACCGTGAAAATTCCGAACCAAGAAAAAAATGGAAGATTAATTACGGAAAAGCCTTGTTTGCATTACGAGACTCTATTCACAAAGATCTTATTGATATGTACATCTGAGATAAAGAGTCACCAAACAACGTTTAGGACACATTGGGGAAGCTGTTCACTAAGAAGAACATAGCAAGACTTCAGTTGTTGAAGAATGAGCTCGCAAATGTAAATGAAGGGAGCATGTCGATTGTTTAATATTTCCAAAACGTGAAGAATTTGTGTGCTGAGATTTCAGAACTAGATCCAGATGAGCCTATCAGCCTAGCATCATCGGGTTAGAGAATCTTCTTATTAATCAACAAATCCTAGTAATGCAGATGGTAAAAGCTTCAATTTCAAAAAATGATGAGGCGTTGTTCGCTAGAAAACAAAGGTATAATAATTACAATTATAAGAGTTAGAAGGCTCATAATCCAAAAGGTCCGGTTGATTGGAAACGACAAAGTTTCAGCAGTGCAGAGCAATGGAGACTAAAAAATTCAAATGAATGCAGAAGTAGACAAAAAGAGATGAATTCAGAGAACTCACAATATGAGGCCAGGAAAAGCATTTCTCAAAATAATGAGGAAAATTCTAGTCAGTGGGAAACTTGCCTTTCAATTGAGACAACAAATTTGGTAAATTTTGCACTAACTTCCATTGATGGAAGCTCTTTGCAAGAAGGTATTGCAATGATTAATTATTCTAAAGATTGGATTATTGATTTGGGTTGCTCTCATCATTTAATTCGTGATGATTCTTTAATTTATTTTCAAAGAATAATGAAAACATGGGAGATAAAGCAATCATGATTGTGGACAATTCCATTCATTCTGCCAAAACTAAAGATAATGTCAAGATGAAGGTAGTAGAAGGACCTATAAACATTACCGGTGTATACCATGTTCCTGGTATGATGAAAAATCTAATTTATGTTTCTCAACTTACAAATTCTAGTAGGTATGTTTTATTTGGTCCAAATGATGTCAAGGTTTTGGAAAATGTTCGAAGCATTGACGTTGATACAGTGTTAAAAGGGAAGAGAGTTAATTCTCTTTATATTTTGTTGGCAAGTGAAGTTTTTATGGAGAAAACAAGCCGACGAGATAAATGATCATTATGGCATGCTTGCTTGGCTCATGTGAGTTATGAGAAGTTAAAGAATATTTCTGCAAATAATATTATTAACGAGCTGCCTAACTTGAGAACTTTTCATCATGAAGCTGTTTGTGAAGGTTGTCAATATGGTAAAGCACATCATCTTTCATTTGGAAAATCTTCAATCAGAACTATAAAACCTTTGCAGCTGACCCATTCTAATTTATTAACAAGCAATGCAACAAGTTATAGTGGCCTTCGTTATATGTTTGTTATTTTTTACGATTATACAAGATTTTCATGGGTGTTCTTCATGGAAGAAAAATCTGATACATTCCTAATCTTCAAACAATTCAAGAGAAAGATTTCCGTGGAGCTTCGAAGATGAATCAAGTTTTTGCAAACTCATAATGGAGGTGAATTTAAATCCAACGAGTTTGTTGATATTTCTGAAAGACATTGAATAAGAAGACAATTTACATGTCTAAGAATATCGCATCAAAACGGAGTTCTTAAATGGAAATCAAGGCATTTACAAGAGGTTAGTAAAAGTTGGATGCGTGCGAAAAGACTTCATCAAGATCTATGTCAGAGGCTATGAGTCGTGTTTACCATGTGATAAATCGACTTTCCTCAAAAGTCATCAACATGAAAACACCATATGAGCTTATATATAAGGAAAAACCTTCTGTTTCATATTTTAAAATTTTTGACTCTATATGCTATGTCCATGTTTCTGATCAACTGCATGCTAAAATAGATGCAAAGGCAAAGAAATGTGTCTTTATAGGCTACGATCCTGAAAGAAAAGTTTGGCGATATATGGATCCTGATACACTCAAAGTTCTGACGTCTAGGGATGTTGTCTTTGATGAAACATCAACTTATTATGTGCAGCCCATACTAACACACATTCCAGATCCATCAAACATTGAAAATGTGCAAGTCAAAACAAATCCTCCAAGTCCAATTGTAACTCGCGATTTTCCTCTAAATGGAAGAGAAGTTGAAGCAACTCATGATGCAGATGATGGAACTCAAGGTAGTGAGTAACTACCTCGAAGATCACAAAGAACACGCAAGAGGAATGAAAGGTAAAAGGACTATATTATAGGAGTTGATTATGATAAAATAACGGAATGTTTCTTTACTGGCCAATTTGATGAATATGATCCATCATCATACGAGGATGCTAAAGGAAGTCGAACTTGGAAAGTTTCTAGGAAAGAAGATATATCAGCACTTTATAAAAATGAGACATGGAATTTAGTTCCTAAACCTAAAGGAGTGAAACAAATTAATTGCAAATTAGTTTACAAAGTGAAGCGTAAATCTAATGGAAGTGATGATCGGGATAAAGAGAGGACTAAGCATATTGAGGTTTACTATAATTCGTAGCACAGAACTTGGTCAGGTCTCCGAAGTTCGCACAAAGGGGGAGTATTGAAATACTGTGCAAACATCCTGAAGTTTATAGAATTATTCAGAAGATAATCATATGCATTTATAGGTTCATGCATACGCATTTATTATAAGTACTATGTATCTATCCAGGCTTATCACATAGTCTTATCATCTAAAATATTCTACACCTATTATATAATGTAGCATGCATACTGTAACAAATCAGAGTTGAGAATTCAAAATATATTTGAAATAATTTTCCTGTTCTCTCCTGTGATAAACAACAATGTGTGTGTTTTATGTGCATAATTCTACCTAGTTCTTCAATCTTATCTTGGGCCTATAATTACTGTGTTCTAATGCAGTTTTGAGAGATAACCCTAATTATAAGGATAGGCGATAATTTTGATGGCCTTACTCGAGCACCGGCATTGTACTTCATACAAATAATAGCCTTCGTGATATTTTCGGCCTTCAAGCATGGACGGGTTGTACTCAGGTGACATAATTCATATATAAAAAGTGCCCTTTTGCCCCTACATTAGAGCGAAAGTATACATTTTTAATATCCAATGGGTTAAAATGTACATCTTTATAATTTAAAGATTTTTATGTTCAACCCTCTATACCTTAAGCGTAAAAATATTATTAAGTCTTATTTAGATTACAAATATTGCTGCAACATGACAACATCTATGATATAAAACCGACATATATAGATCACACTCATTATAATGACTTGGATTTTACATGTGTATGTATACAGTACTTATGAATTATAGTTTAGCACTGTAGTGTGATACATGTCTTGTATGATGATGAGGCCTACCCTGATGGGATGATTACACGTATCTCCAAGGCCAGATGATAAACTCGAGGATCTCATACATTGAATTGAACATCTTTAATTATGTTTGTGTGTGTAGTGTACGTACAGGGATTATTCTTTTTAAGATTATCTTGTTCGACTTCGGCTATATTATGTCTTCGCTTTTGTAAAAGGTTTCCAACTGGCCCTTGGTTCTAGATGTCCCACCCTGCTCCTCTGTCTGTCAGCATTTCTTGTTGTCACTGCATTTTCCAAGCTATTATAAGGATTCATTAATTTAATCATAATATCATATATAATTATATATGTATCTAACTTTATATTGAAAAAAGTTACTGATATAATCTCTTTATTTTATATAATATTTGTTATTCAATTTTGAGATTTTTTCAAAAATGAAAGTTTTTTACTTTTTTGCAAAAATACATTTTTTTTATTTTATTTCTTACAAAAATATGATTTTCTAAAAAAAATTATAAAAATAAAATTTTGTAACCAAATGCAAATTGATTTAATTAAAATCTACCTCAACTACAATAAAGAGAAAGTTTATTTTTTTTTCAAAAAAAAGTTACATTAAGTTGCGTTTAATATTAAATTGTATATAAAAAAGTTGCATTTGGTTATTTTTTTATTGCAAATACTTTTATAAATATTTACAAAAAATAGTAAAATTCTCAAAAAAAAATTAAAAAATAATATTTTTAATAAATTATCTTGAATTTTCTACATTTAGCTGAATCATTATACATAATTATTATTTTAACAGATTAAGGAAGTGTTTCAAAAAGGGTGCTGAATTTTAAAAATCAGTCTAGATATTTTACTGAAACATGTGTTGCGAATAATATGGTTATGTGAATATGAATGTTCATGATATATAGATCCGAATTTCTAGAACCTCTCTGAAAATATCAATAAAGTTCAAGGAAAAAATTAGTGTGATTAAAGAAATCTTGAAAATTTTGATGAAGATGGATCATCTTGAAAATCAAATTGATTAACCATGAAACTAACCACTCATAATCAACTTCATGGTTACTAAAGTAAAAGTGGAGATGATAGCGATTGAGTTTGTTTAAATTGAGTATATATTATTAGCATTTTGGTTTGTTTTTTAAAAAATAGCAAAAATATCTTTTAAAAATGTGTAGTAATGAAGTTAACCATGATTAATTTTAAATTACAATAAAATTTTGATTTTGGATTCATTTATAATTAAAATATAGACTTGAACGTATTTATAAATCTATTTTTGAATTGGGACATATTAAAAAAAACCTTTTCTTAACCCAAAATGTTGTACACATTTTTTGTGGTAAATCAAACTTTAATATATTATATTTTTTAGATATAGTATTGTATGAATGTAGATATAACAAATAAATTATATTTATAATAAATTACTAAAAATATATTTCTTGATCGATAAATTAAATAAATTATTTAAAGCATGTTGTATTATACGTGAAAACGAGAATTTAATGACCTATGGAAATGGAAACTATTCATCAGCCAAAATTGGATATCTTTTGATATCCAATTAACTCATCAATCACCATTAAAAAAGTAATCAATGGTTAAAATTAAAAAAAAAATAAGCGGGGTACCGCTATATAATATAGCAGTTTATAATATAGCGAAAACTGCTATATTATATAGTGTACATTACTTTTTTGAAATTTCCTATTTTACCCTTAGTATATACGCAATATTATATAGTATCTCACCATAACAACCCCATTTCAGCTCAAAACAAATACAATAGTTTTATCATTCTATTATTTTGAGTTTTTGCTATTGAGAATTACCTAAAATCATTTTTATCTTGAGAAGTAGTTTTTATCTTCATAAATCACACTTAAAATCATACCTACCCAAGATATTTATGTTAGCTCGGCTAAATGTTTGATTTTTTTTTAAAGATCGAGCTTAGTTATCAAATAGGAGAAGATCGATTTCTTCAATAAATTATAGAGAGTTTAGCTTAGCTCTATATAGTTTATGGCTTCTTTTGTATTTTTGAAGTTAAAATCTACTACTAAGCCTATTACACCTAATAAGCTTAAAGTTGAGGATGATGGTAATAATGATATAAATCTAAATAGTCCTGAAATAATGGAGATTGATGATGTTAATGATGATTTTGATGATGATGATGATGATAGTGTTGATGATTGCGATGATTGTAATAATGATATACTACCGCCACCACACACACATTATTGCACAAATTCTAAAAATTCACCTATACATATACAAGTTCATTCTTTGGAAGGTTTGATTGATATTTTCCCTTGTGTTGGTCAATTGTTTGATAATTTAGATGAAGCAGAGATGTTTAATAGAGATTATGGTAGATGTATTGGTTTTGAGGTAATATTTAGAACTACAGATAGACGCTTGAAAAAATAATTAGTTCACGTTTGTACATATGTAAAAAGGGCTGTAGATTAGGCTTAAAGTCTTTGGATGAAGTTGATGTGCGAAAAAGAGAGAGAAATAGAGATACTCTTAGTAGAACGAGTTGTAAGGTACGAATATATATTTTTCATAGAGAGAAGTTAAAGAAGTGGGAAGTGAATTTGGTTAATTTGAACCACAATCATAAAATGGTTTTGTTGTGCACGAATTTAGTGCAGTCAGGGCGCGCCGTGGGTTTATGGCAGAGGAGGGCGCGCCTAGGTTGAATCGCCAGACAGGTTTTATGGATTCCGGCCAATTCCCGTGTTTTGTTAAAAGACCTATTTTTACTCTTGTTGTCTGTATTTATTGAAGGACATAGCTCCACATTCCTCGGGTTGCCCTCGTAGGGGAGTTATGAAGGCATATTTGGCTTTGTCTTGGAAGATCATTTCCATGTACTACGGCGAGTTTCCCTCGTCTGGGGGCTTAGGATGTGACTTACGATTTGTGGTGGATCTAGTGCTAGCCTCTAGTCAAGGCATCCTTAGAAATAGCTGTAGTGGACCGGCTAGAGCCCACGGTTTCTGGGTCAATGTCAGATCCATAAAGTCCTTGGACCTTATACTAGGCTTTGACCTATCCAAAAAACCCAAACATAGAGTCCTCTTCCAGAAAGGTTCCACTTGCCTTTTCTACATTCGATTTGAAGAAGGAAACTCAAGTTTCCTAGCGGGCCTCTGCTTTGCCAAGAACTACGTGGGCTTGATCTTTTATTTTACCTATAAATAGAGGTACGTAGGCACATTGCTAGGGGTCAAAATTATTAGAGTTGAATTGGGGAAATTTGACATCGAGTACAAGCCAAGGAATTCTATCAAAGGGCAAGCTCTAGCAGACTTCATCTTGGAGTTTCCACTAGACTTTGAAAAATATGAAAGAGACATGATTCCCGTAGAAGCAGCACACACCTCCCTAAGGGGAAAGAGGGAAGTTCCCGAACTTTGGTGGACGTTGCATGTTGATAGAGCAGTGAATAATGAAGGAGCTGGATCCGGCATAGTCCTCATCATCCGGAAGGACAACATCTTTTGAGCGCGATTTATTTCGCCTTTCAAAACATTAACAACGATGCAGAATATGAAGCTTTCATCGCTGGAATGAGGCTTGCCCTAGAAATGAAAGCAACCCATTTAACGATTCAAAGTGATTCAATGTTGGTAGTATATCAGGTCAATAGGGGGTACCAGGCAAGAGGTCATAGGACAGAGATGTATCTTGAGTGTGCTAAGCGGTTGATAAGAAGATTCACAGAGGTTCGCAAAAAGATGCTACAATGTTGCAATCGCAAAAAGATGCTACAATGTTAGGAGTCATCCCTCTAGAAATCCAAGCGAAGCCAAGTGTCCCAAAAGTAGTAGTTATTGATATTGATGAAGAAATTCAAAAGGAAGTCACATGAAAAACACCTATTTGGAAATTTTTAAAGGAAGGAAAACTTCCTGAAGATAAAGGAGAAGCTAGAAAACTTTGGTACAAAGCAGCCAGATATGTGGAGTATGATGGGGGACTGTATAGAAAAGGATTCAACCAACCTCTACTTAAATGTGTAGACAGAGATGAACGCACTTACATTATGAGGGAAGTACACGAAGGTATCTATGGCAATCACTCGGGGGGTAATTATATTTCCATGAAAATCCTCAGGCAAGGATATTATTGGCCTACTATGAAGAATGACGCCTACGAATTTGCTAGGGCATGTGACAAATGTCAGAGACATGCGAACTACATTACCAATCTGGTAGCTTCTCTTACCTCTATGACTAGCCCATGGCCATTCGCCATGTGGGGAATTGATCTGATAGAAGAATTGCCTAAAGGGAAGGGGGGAGTCAAATATTTCTTGGTAGCGGAGGACTATTTTACAAAGTGGGCAGAAGCTGCTCCTCTTGTAATTATAGCAGCCAAGAAGATAACAAATTTCATATTCAATTCCATTGTTTACAGGTTTGGTATCTCATACAAGCTGATCTCAGATACCGGGAAGCAATTCGACAGCAAGGAGTTGAGGACCTTATGTGAAAACTTGGCTATAGAGAAAGATTTTGTAGCAGTATTTCACCCTCAAAGCAACAGACAGACCGAAGCCATCAATAAAATCATCAAGCACACCCTGAAAGCCAAGTTAGAGGAAAGCAAGGGAAGTTGGCCGGAGGAATTGCCCCAGGTCTACGACACTACTCCTAGGAGTACTACAGGGGAATCACCCTTAGTTTTAACATCCGAGAGCTGGGTCTTTTAGGAGAGAGAATTTTCAGGAAGAAGTCCAATAGGTGAATCACAGGCTCTACCTAGACTTACTTGAAGAAACAAAAGATAATGCTTAGGTGAGTTTAGCAGCATATCATTAGAGAACGGCAAGATACTACAACTCAAAGGTTAAAGAAACACCAATTGAAGTAGGTGACCTGGTGCTGAGGAAGGTGATGCCCCACGCCAAGACGGCAAGTCATGGAGTAGTTAGACCTAACTGGGAAGGACTATACAAAATCAAAGCAGCACTATGGAAAAGAACTTACTACCGGGCATATATAGAAGGAAAGCCCATTCCAAGAGCATGGAATACTGAACATTTGAAGAAGTATTACTAGTAGGGTAAGCCCCGTGTGTTTTATTTCATGACAATCTTCGAAATTATTATTAGAAGTAGAAGAAAACCTCAATTTCACTACTACTTCAGGGGGGTGGTAGGCATATATTATACGATCTTTTAACACTTTTTTAGCTAGTGAAAATGTATGTACTAAAGTTTTCATGATCTTACAAGATTTATTACAACAAATAGGGTACGAACATGATTCATATGCAAATCTATGCACTGGGGCAATACCGATATAAGAATTAATGTGGAATAGATTTGGTAGATTTGTATGTATAAGAAATGACAATATTTCCAATAAAACAGTAAATAGCAGGAAGAGGGCACGCCCTCTACTGTTAAATCCTTTGTTAAATCCTTTAGACAGACAGTGCAATAGTATTAACATAAATAAGCAAAGACCCAAGCAGTAGCAAAATATAGAAACACTTAAAAAAGGTGGTAGGGCGCGCCCTACCACATAACAGTAAAATCATCCGAGAGCAAGTTAGAATATTGTTTACAAGTTTCAGGGTTTTACAGAGGGCTCGTGCCTCAAATATAGAAGGAACAGTTTTACTACTCAAGGGGAGAAGGGGAAAAGTAGTTGATAAGAGAAAGTTGCATTGCCTCACCCAGGTCTAGGTACTCCTGAGAACTCTGGGCCTTCTAAGCTTTCTTGGTAGACTAGGTAGCCTCAGCCAACTGAATCCAAACATCTTCTTCCAATTCCTCTTTTTTGGCTGTTATAGCCTCATCCTCTTCAATGTTTGAACTCTTCTATAAAATCTTTAGTAGAAGGGACCCATCTGGTTCAGTCAAAGTCAGGTTCAAAGGCAAGGAACCCACGCAAGAAATCGTGAAAACCCAGCTCTTTACCTTCCTCCTTGACCGCCTTCTTTTCTTCTTGCCATGCACTCTTTTCAGAATGCAAACCATCAATGATCTTGGTCATGTCGCCTTATCTTTCCTGGCTTGTTCTAAGGATGAATTAGCAAGAGAAAGATCAGTCTAGGCCATGAAGATTTGGGCCTTGACAGTGGCCAAAACTTTCTCAAGGAGCGTCTTGGCTTGATTCGCAACCTCTAATTTTGCATGCCCAGTCTCCTTGTCTTTCTGTAGTTGTTTAAGGTGCGCCATGTCTTCATTCCAAGAACGTGACCTGGACATGACATGAAAGTAAAGTTCTCTAGCTGAGCGGATAAGAGCAATGTCCTGCTCATCTTCTTTCAAGGATGACCAGAAAGTGAGATCATCATCTATTATTAAGGGACGGGCAAGTTCCCCAATACACGAGGAAACCAGGGAACTTTAGGTTGTACTCTCTATCACCTTTTGTTTCTTGAGCAAAGGCGCGTCCTTCTTAGGAGGCTCCCTGATGATTGTTTGAGCCTTGACAGGGGATTTTTTCTTGGCAGCGATAGGGGGGTCAGATTGTTTCTTTGAAGCATCAGCTTTTTTAGGTTTTGAGGAACCCCAGCCCCTTGAAATTATTGGCATATCTGTAAAATCAAAAAAATGACAAGTTCGGGAAGGAATAAATAAAATAATAGATGTATGATAGTGGGCGCGCCTTGGTCAGATAAGTGTATATATATGACGAGTTAGAAAGAAGATATAATTTAAACTATGCATATGATCCTCTAGGACGCGCCCTAGCTTTACAGAAATATAGGAACACCTTCTAGGTCGCTATCTTTTGAGAAGGAGCCTTGAGAGTCTTCGTCACCTGAGGACGCGCCTTCAGCATTAACATATGGGATGGGCTCTATTGAACCCACCTTATCAGAGAGAAACCCAACCTCTTTCAATTTATCGAGGGTAATTAAAAAAATTTAAATCATTTTGGTCTTGAGGGAGGCTCAAGACGGTCTCTACCCTAGTGAGGGTGGCGCCACTCAAATGAATTTGTATCCTGATAACTGGAAGAGAGAAGTATGTGAAAAGAAAGACAGAATAAAAAGTATAAAAAAAACTGGAATACGGCGGGCGCGCATAAAACGGTTACTTGGGATTCTGTTAAAACGAACTCGGGCCCTTTCTGTGTCGTAGACGTAAAAATAAGGTTTCTTCCACATTTTAATGTTTTAGGTTTTTCCCTTAGAGAAACCTCATTTGTTATGCTTCTTCCATACTACCAGGAAGAAGTATCTGACACTGCTCTGCCTCAGAGAAAAGAAATGGTTGAAGTCTTCCATTGTAGGTGCACCAAAGTTGAGTGAATGATACATAATGTATAGAGATATCACGAACTTCCAGCCATTGGGGGGAAGTTGAATGGGAGTTATATCATACCATTCGCAGATTGCCCGAAAATAGGGGTGGATAGGCGCGCCTACTCCCAACTCTTCCAGTTTTGGCGTGATGACCATCCTGGGGATTCTTATAGGTTGTATATCAAATCTATGAGGGCGCATCCGCCTTGAGAGAATCGCCTACATGCATTCTTGGTCAAAGAACTTCATGGTCCAGTCAACTTCAATATCAGTGATTGTTGACCTCAATCCAACGACTGCTAGCTTTCCATGACGCGCCCTCATTGCGTCTTTCTCTTTCTCATTCGCTTCTTTCCTGGTCCAATAAAGATCGACCTCATAATCTGTAACTTTCCAATGAATGAAGGGAACCGGAGAAGGAGGAGGAGACAAGGGTAAGCTGTCTTCTTCAGGCGCGCATTGGTCTATGAGAGATGTCTCAGCTGGTTCCTCCATGGGTTTCTTGCCTTTTATTTTTCTTTTAAGTTTTACCACCTCTCCTTCTTCCGCTTCGGTGTTAGGATCAATGTTTATTGAGACTAGGCGTGCCTCGCTTTGAGGTGCCGCCTCTTGTGTAATGATTTCAGGAAGGGTGGTTGGGGAAGGTGCTTTCTTACCAAAACCTAATTTGTGCCTATTTTTACTCAAATGTTCCTTGAACCTATGGACTCTCTTGTTTGTTTGAGGAGAGAGGGAGAGGGATCTTTGTGGGAGAAATAGTCCCACCGTACCTTTGAGCAATAAATTCGTGGAATGGATGAAAAGAGAGTTTAGGTGTACTTCCACAGACCATC
Source organism: Oenanthe sinensis (assembly GCA_028671895.1). Classification (NCBI taxonomy): domain Eukaryota; kingdom Viridiplantae; phylum Streptophyta; class Magnoliopsida; order Apiales; family Apiaceae; genus Oenanthe; species Oenanthe sinensis. Next base: position 44,705,350 of record CM053803.1, read on the forward strand.
TATAATGAAGAACAGAAAATCAACACTTAGTATGGTCGTAGGAAGGCGCGCCCTATGTAGAAGTATGGCTGGATGGCGTTAGAGAAATGCCTATGGATACTAAGGCGCGTCCTATATATTGTTTTTTGCTCTAGGAACATTTACAAACATGTTGATAGTACGTGATTATTGATTAAACGACAATACATACAAATATATACGCAGTTAGAACATGAAGGCATGTGAACAATCTTATTAAGATTTAAAGAAAAATACCGGATGGAATTGAATAAAAAAGGTGGCATTACATACCTACTGAAGTGGCGAGTCTTTTGAGCTTTGAAACGTGAATTTTGAGCGCAGGAAACGTCCTGAGTGATCCCTAGAAGTTTGTTGCGGTTGAAAAGCGGAGTAAATGATAATCTCAGTTTACAAAGATAAAAGTGAAAATGAAAGAAGGTTAGTACAGTATATATAGTGGAAATATGGAGGACACGTGGCGACTGGATATTGGTCCTCGATACGAGAATCGAGAAAAACATCATCATTTGCCCTGTCTGTATATATATATGTATAAACTGACGAATGGAATTCTTTAAGTCGTGCCTTGTTCTTGGGGTGCACCTGTATCATCCAGGATAATGATTAATGGTCAATTCAAGTCGTAAGGTTTGAGGAATTCTTAAATAAGCAAACAGATGGTGTCCGGTTCGAAACATTAAAACAGGGCGCGCTTAAGGGTGAAAGATACTACGACACAAGAATTCTTTCAAACATTTACAATGATTTCAAGACTTGGGGGTAGTTGTTGTGCACGAATTTAGTGTAGTCAAGGCGCACCCTGGGTTTATGGCAGAGGGGGGAGCGCCTAGGTTGAATCAACGGACAGGTTTTATGGATTCCGGCCAATTCTCGTGTTCTATTAAAAGACCTTTTTTACTCTTATTTCCTGTATTTATTGAAGGACATAAAACCACATTCCTCGAGTTGCCCTCGTAGGGGAGTTATGAAGGCATATTTGGCCTTGTCTTAGAAGATCATTTCTCTGTACTCAGGCGGGTTTCTCTCGTCTGGGGGCTTAAGACGTGACCTACGATTTGTGATGGATCTAGTGCTGGACTCCAGTCAAGAAATTCTTGGAAATAGCTCTAGTGGACCGGCTAGAACCTATCGTTTCCGGGTCAATGTTGGATCCATGAAATCCTTAGACCTTATACTGGGCTTTGACTTATCCAAACAAACTCAAACATAGAGTCCTTTTCCAGGAAGGTTCCACTTGCCTTTCCTGCATTCAATTCGAAGAAGGAAACTCAAGTTTCCTAATGGGCCTCTGCTTTGCCAAGAACTACGTGGGCTTGATCCTTTATTTTATCTATAAATAGAGGAACATAGGCACATTACTAGGGGTTGGAATTATTAGAGCTCTAGTTATTCTGAAACCTAACAATCTCAGCTCCCAATCTCTTATAAACTACCACGCTCCACCGCACCTGAGCCTCGTCAGATCTTTTTCTGGTAAAGAACCTTGATCTTTGTTGATTACCAGATTTCTCCATCAACAGTTTTCACCAATTAAATTTAAAGTACATTTCATGCAAAGACCAAGAAAAATAGCACCCCTCATTCGACAATTGATTGTTACTTTGAATATATAAGTCAGGTATTGGGTCTTCAAAAACTTTGAATGTATTAGGTGAGTTAACGGGAGGCTTAAAGAATATTGGATTTACTAGTCAAGACATTCGGAATATTTTGCATGATATTAGACATTATGTGTTTGATTCAAGTGATTCCCTAGAAGGTTTGACATTACTTCGAGAATTGAAATGCTTATAAAATTTTTGGAGATTTAGTAGTGTTTGAATCTATGTACCGTATGAATAGGTTTTGTATGTTATTTGTACCTATTATGGGGGTAAACCACCACTACTAATCCATATTGTTTGGATTTGCATTAATAAGCGATGAGAAAGAAGGTCCATATATATGGGTTTTTAAGAATTGGTTAAAAGCTATGGGGAACAAGTCTCCAATCTCAATTATCACTGATCAAGACGTTGGTTAAAAGCTATGGGGAACAAGTCTCCAATCTCAATTATCACTGATCAAGACGTTGCTATTGGAAATGTAATTGCCAAAGTTTTACCCAACACGAACCATTTTTATTGTACTTGGCAAATAAGTAATAAATTTGGGGTAAAATTGTCAAACTTATACGAAAATCAACCATACTTTAAAGAATATTTCAACTTGTATATCTACAAGTCATTAATGGTTGAACAATTCGAAGATAGGTGAAATGATTTGGTTGAAAAATATAACTTGGTTGATCATTGTTGGTTGCAAGATATGTATTTCGTTCGACAAAAGTGGGTTCGTGTGTGTACACTAAACTTCATTTCACTACTGGGATGAATGAGTCAGTGAATGCTTTTTTTGATGACTATGTAAATGTTAACACTTGTTTAAAAGAGTTTATAGAGAACTCATAAAAAGCGTTGGAGAAACATGCGGCATCTATTTATACAAAGGAAATGTTTAATTAGACATTTTCAACATGAGCATAAATAAAGCGGAGTCTATGTTGTGATTGAGAAAAATGTCGAGAACACTATGCTCTTTTAAGGTGTACGAAGTGTGAAACCACGGTGGCGGTCAAATATAGAAAAGTTTATATTGTGGTTGTGGCCAAGAATGGCACGATAACTTGTGTTTATCGGAAATTTGAAAGTTCGGGAATGATTTGTCATCACATTGTTAGATATTTGAATAGGATACAATGGACGGAAATTCCTTCAAATTTAATCAACTTATAATGGACAATTGGAGGAAATAAGGTTGAGGGGTCCATATCGTATAAATCTTCTATCATTGGCATTTATCTTTAATCACAACCTGCCCGATATAGCACTTTATGTAAAACCTTTCAAGGTTTAACAGCTTGTGAGAGTTGTTCGATTGCAAGATTTAACTATGTCACGAGTTTAATTGAAAAAGAGACGAATTATGTTGAAAATTTTCTAAATGAGGATCCTTCTAAGAATCAAGCACATGAGGATGATCAAGGAGTTGGTCAAGATTTTGATGAGTATGAAAATTCCGACAATTTGAAAAACCCTATAATGTCTCAAACTAAAGTTCAAAAGAAGGAATGAGCAAAGAATGGTATAGAAACGTGTAAATCCAAAAATCGAGGAAAATGTAGTTATTGTGGCACAATTAATGTCAAGCATGATGCAAGAAATTGTCCAACTAAATTAGCAATGGGAAGCTAATTTTATTATTTGTATTAATTTTGGTATTTGGTTGTTGATCTTGTTTTTTAATGAAATTTTAAATTTTGGTTGATCTTGAATTTTTTTAATCTTGTTTTTTAATGAAATTTTAAATTTTGGTTGATCTTGGATTGTTAATTTGGTTTTTGAAATTTTGGTATTTGATTTTGGTTTTGAAATTTTGGTATTTGATTTTGATTCTTGGAATATGAGGAAAACGTTGGAAAAAAACCTACTGGATTGATTTGATTTTTGGTTCTTAGAAAATGAGATACAAGTTGAAAAAAAGATGCGACTGGATATACCACTACAAAAAAATGGCACAAACCGACTGATAAAAATAGTCAATTATGACCGAATCGGTTGGTTAAGAGATTAAAACCGACTAATAGAGGTCGTCGGTTAAGAGATTAAAATCATGGACCTAATTTAAACATGTGTTTGCCACGTTGGACTTAAAACCGACCGACCTGTTGTCGGGTATTTCCAAAGTCAACACGGTCATGGGACATTCAGAACCAACCGAATAGTGGTCGGTTATAATCTAAATTTTTACATGTATTAAAACCAACCGATATTAAATGAAATCTAATTTCATCAATTGGCAACCAATTCAAATTTTTACAATTTTTGCAAGGACATTTTTTCTTATCTCCCTTCATTCCATTTTTACTTGCAAAATCTAAAAAATATTATATACCATATTTATATTCGAGAGTTATAGAAATTTTATCACTTTGTAATCGGTTACATATCAAACTTCGATGATTGTTTGCCATCTACACAAATATATATTACAACAAATAGTTTAGCATGCATTTATAAATTATAAATACACATGCATTTATATAAAATTATGAATACACACACATACACATATATAAAAATGAAACTTACATTATATATATCTTCTCTTTGTTCTTCCTCTTCTTGCTTTTTACCAATTTCTATTTTTCTCCTTTTATTTCTCTAAACTTTCTAATTTGTTACTCCTTTATAAAAAAGAAAGTAAAGGTAGATGGTAATAAAAATTAAACTAACAATCAAAATCGACCGATGGATGGTCGATTATGATTATGATTAATTTAAAATTAATTTAATAATTCCCTACTTTATTAAACCGGTTGTTGCAGGTCGGTCGGTTTTGATACTTGTAATGTTAGCAATATAACCGACCGTTGCTTGTCGATCGATTTTGTTCATGTCATGTCATCAAAATAGCGTCGTTTTGAACCTTTATAACTGATATAACCAACTTTAGACGGAACGGTCGGTTTTGGAACCCGGTTTTTCGAGCAGTCAGTTTTATGTGGTCAGTTATAACTGATTTTTATGTAGTGTGTGCTATATAATATAGTGTACATCTACTAGGTTTTTGTTTTATCCTCTACTTTATACTAGTCCCCATGTCACAAACCAACTCAAAACTAACTCAAACTAATTCAAACAAATTCAAAAACAACTCAATGGCAAATTACAATACCAAAACAAAATTCAAACGAGTTCATGCCAACTTAATCCAATTAAAACCAACTCAAACCAATTCAAACTAACTCAAATCAATACAAAAATGATTCAAAACCAACTCAATGGCAAATTACAATACCAAAACAAAATTCAAATTACAATCCCGGTAATCTAGCTTAATATGATCCCTCACTCATATAATGGACTATTCCCTTCTTAAGTTCACATCCAATATCATACCAGAAGGGGGAGATTATATATTCATTACATTCCACACCACACCAATATTCGGTATTTCATGTCAAAATACAATCTACATACTTCATGACGAAAACACTGCAATTAAGACCATTATGTTTCCTAGGTCGGTCCCCAACACGTTCAATTTCAATCAATGTGATATCTTTGTAATTATCCTCCTCCAACCAGTTAAACATCAAAGGAATCAATTTTTCTTATCAAACAAACTTAAATTTCATTTGACAATAGCATAACTTGATGACTAAAAATTACAAAAAAAAAGTACATAAAGAGATGAAATATACCACTATAAGGAAGTTCTTGTGTGAAGATTTTAACGTCATCAACATAGGCATTTTTCTTCTATTGTTCTTATCATAATTATGGTTGGCTAAACCTCTATTGTTGTAGGGCGGATTTGAAACCCTAAATCTTATAACAATTATGCAATTTTAATATTTTTAGATATGTTTCAGTTGTACTTATATGTTCAACAATACTTATATATACTTTTAAATTAACTATGATATGTGGTTATCCAAATATGTTATGTGATTGATATATTTATAAAGTCAATTAATCTTTCTATGTGGTCTTGGGATTAATTACATTAATTAGCATGTAATTCGTATAATCGTTTTATGTGGTCATGGGATTATATAGATAGCATAACTTGTTTCTATATTGTCATGGGTTTGGCGGTGGATTTTCATGATTTTCAACTTGTTTCTTTAATTTCTTACAACAAACTTTTTCTTGTTTAATAGTTAGTTTAGTTAGAATAAAAAATTGTAAAACAAATCATCTTTTGATTTAAACAAATAAAAGAGAAGTGTGCTACTATTGATATTTGGTGTAGAACGATATCCTATTTACTCTACTATTGATACGTAATTTTGTATTATTTTAATTTTTAATTTAAATTCATAACCGACCACTGCTCGGTTATGAGAATTGTAAAATTTTATTTCCGGAATTGATCAAATATTTTTACTCCACTATTCCACAATGTATTCAATTCTTCAATGAGAGGTCTTAGGCATATGTTGATATATTTACTGGGGTCAGGCACTATATCAGTTTCATACACATTGAAGGTGAAAGATTATAGACGACAATCACAATTGGCTACACATTTTATGTTTTTTCCCCGAATTTCCAAATGGGTTGAAAGCATCGGTTGCAAGTCCAAACCTTACATTATGAATCTCTTCAGCAAATGATGGATATCAACGATCAAAACTTTTCCATTCTGCACCATCCGCAGGATGACTAAGTTCCTCCTCCTTTACATCTCGATTTTTGTATCATCTCATATGTTCCGATGTATGTGCCGACATACATAACCGTTGTAATCTAGGAATCAAAGGAAAATGTCTCAAAATTTTCTTCGGTATTTCCTTATCATTTTTCCTCAACTTGACTTTGAAACGAGTTTCACCATATATATCTCAATCAACTTTATCTTTATTTGTCCTATAAAATAACATACAATCATTCTCACATGCATCAATTTTTTTATACTCAATTCTCAAACTCATCATAATTTTTTTCATTTCATAATAAGATTCGGGTAATGTATGTTTTTTTGGTAATACATCGATAATGAGTTTAAGTAAACTATCAAAAGATTTGTCACTACAATGCGCGGTATTTTTGAATTCTAATAATCTTGTGATAAAATTTATTCTTGTGTATTTTGTTTTACCGGGATAAATAGGGACACTATTTTAAACAATTACATCATAAAATTCTTTAGCAATATTGTTCAGTTGGTTTTAAGGAATTTTAAAAAAACGACACCATTTTTTAGCTTATTATATTTTTCAACTAAAAATTGATGTCCATGTTGGCCCATAAAAACGACCGTTTGTGGGACATCGATTTTGGTGTGCTTGTGTGTCTAAAACGGTGTCGTTTTTGTACGTGGTCAAAAGTCCCATTTATTGGGTCCCACTTATAACCGACCGCTCTTTGGTTATAGTTCTATAAAACGGAACATTTTAGTGTGGTTGATTGTCGGTCATTTTTAATTGGTCGGAAATACCGAGTTTCTTTACGGCGTGCCTAACAAAAACTCAATATATAACAAATTTAATGAACCATGCATAGCATGATTAAATTCCCTGGTTGAAAATTAATTTGAAAAGATTGCGCAAATGATTACTAAACTTTCTTAAATCTGACGTATAGCATAGAAGTTGGTAAGTATATTTATTTAAATATATATAATCTACAATTTTGATTAATCATGCAACATATTATTAAAAGAAATGATGAATTAATACGATGTCTAAAATCATGTTAAACTCTTCTATTAACACCTTATATTATTAAAAGAAATTTGATTAATTCCGTTGATTACAACTGATTAACTTTTTAATTGAGGAAATCAATTAGTAATTTAAAAATTAAGCAATTTTCAATAATGTGAAGATATGATTGTAGTTTCGATAAATTTAGGCTGGTATGTATTTAAAGCTTACGTCGTATTTAGAAATGAGAATTAATACAGCTATGGTTTTTGGGTTGTGTTTTTACCTTTTACAGTAAAGAGTGTTGTTTACAATAAAGAGTGTTGTTTGGTAGATCGTATACTCCCCCATCCCAAATTAGACGAGCTCTTTGTAAATTTCACACATATTAAAAAATATTAAATAATTGTATTTTTTTTTATATCTACCCATATTTATTATATTAAGTTATTATAGTATTTAAATAATATTATATTGGAAATGACAAATAAAAAGAGATAATTTTCAAAAAATATTGATAAATACACTTTGAAAGGGTCAATTAATTTGGGATAAATTGTTTTTACAAAAAGGTACTCCCTCCTTCCCTGTCAAATGTTTACATTTGGTCCGGGTATGGAGACCAAGATAGTGAGTGTAATATTGTTAAAATGAATGAAGTAGTGGGTGTAATAGTGATTTTATTGTTAAAATAAATGAAGTAGTGGGTGTAATAGTGTAAAGTGTTGAAAAAGTGGAGTGAAGTAGTGGATGTAATAATGTATTTTATTGTTGAAAGTTACTATTTTTAGTAATGTAAAGAATTGGGTGAAACGTCCAAAAAAAACTGTAAAAAATTGATTGGGACAGATAGAGTAATTAAAATGGGACTAGGAGTATTTGACAAGCCATCTAAAATACTAAAAAGCACATTAGTTAGCTTTTCGTTCTCCAACTCTAATTGCTTTAGGGGGAAAAATGCACTGTGGGATGAGGGGTCCAAAATATGTTGATGATAAGTTGGTTTTTGACCAACACATGTTGAAACGATTTTGAATGGCAACTTAATTTGTCATTTTTTTAAAAATAAAAATTTTGTTTTACAGAAATTTTATATATCGAGAACTCGTATTATATTTTAAAAATATTCTATAATTTAAAATAATAAAATATCTGTTAGAATAAAGTGAGTAATCTTTAATTAGTAGATTTGGGTCTCATGGCGTAGGCACAAAGAAAACAAACGTGTAAGAGACTAGAATTTGATATGGAATCGGGGCCGATTGTCAAATCAGAGTCCCCCATGAGTTCAAGTCCGTTATACTTTGGAATGGGGTACGGTAAAAAATAAAATTTTAGGAATATATTTTTTCCTTTTTCATTACAACATTAGAGGCACAAACAAAAATTAGACACAAATATATGAAAGAATTCATGAATGATTTTGCTAAAAATGTTTTTAGAAAATAATATTTCAGAAATAATAAATTATATATATTTAATTTATATAATAGTTGGGCATAAAATTTTAAATCACTTGGGTTTCTGGTTTTTAGGACCGGCCCTGTGTAACTATGTCAAATACATAAAGTTTATTAAAAGATTATAAAAATAGTAGTGATACGAAAAATAGGTAAAACAGAGAATTAATGAATGTTTATCATATATTAATTGAAAAAAGAGTTCTAAATAAGTTAGTGAAACACGAAGGATATTTCCATACGAAATCAAAAATAATGAAAAACTGAAACATAAATGAAGATGAATCCTTTTTAGTACTCCCCTGATCCTATTTATTGGTTGTTTTACTTTTTTTTATATACATAACAAGCTTATAACCAGTGCGAAACACAGGATAACTAATATTTAAGTAAATTGATTTTTTATTGATATTTAATAGAAAATTTTACAATATTAAGAATTTATTTTAGTATTATATATTCTCTTATTTTATATAAATCTATTCTATTTTATATAAATTTTACAATATTAATCTGTTATAATAAATATATAATCTGCTTTAAAAAGTAAAATTTTAGATAATATAGATTTTTAAAATAGAAAATATAGAATATAATTTAAATATAATATAATCTTATTCGTGAGTAGTTGTATAAAAGGAAGACTATCGGGGATAGAGTTGTATGTATGATATATATCCTTTCTAAAATTAAATTTTATTAAAATTGACTGGTTAGAATCGTTTTCATGGTTCACCTAAAATTGGACGGTTATTATCTTTTCTATGCTTACCTCAGTGTTTCAAAAAAAAGTTCTCTAGTTTTGTTATTATAGATAGTATAGATTTAATGTACTTTGACCATATAGATAGAATTAAAAAAAATTAAAATTTTTTTTTAAAATTAAAATTTAAATATTATATTTTTATTCAAAAATAAAAATTTAAAAAATATCAATTTTAAATATAGGGTCAAAGCACCTAAAGTTACTTGCATAAAGTTCAGTAACCTGTATAAAGGATTAGAGGATCAGATAGAAAAGAATATACGGTGTACTAATATCAAAATTATACTCCCTTCGTTCCACTTATTTTTTTACATTTCAGAGAGAGTGTCTGACACATTTTAAAATGCATATAAAGTATAGTTCTGTAACTTATTTTTAAATTATTTTTTTTCTGAATACAAATTTTAATATTCAATTTTTATTTGAAATTTTTTTATAAAAATAAATCGGACACTCCCTCACAAATGTTAAGAAACCAATTGGATGGACGGAGTAAGTTATATGAGTAGATTAATATATACATGTTGCAAATGAATTGTTAGAGACATGCAGTGTATATAGAACTAAAAGAACCTCGGTTCGACTTTATGAGTTTGTGTTGAGTTTTCAAATACAAAGTGTTGATGAGAAATGCGATTGTCGGGTGGATAGGCTACACTAATGAGGCCAAAGGGAGTTTGTTCAAAGTCATGCCTCCCCACCAAATTCTTTACTTCTGTTCCTCTCCTCCCTCCCTACCCACCTACTTTTTCGATTCTCTATTTTTATTTTATTTTTTTAATTAAAAATAAAATTAATATGTTTGTACTCAATTAAAAATAATTATTAATCCATTTTTTTATGTATGGAAATATTTCAGAATCGATACGAGAGACTTTTGCAGAGGTGTTGAATTTTTTTGTTGATTAGTAAGAAGAAATCTTGATTATTCCTCTTCAACCATATATATAGTCCTTTTGTTTTATGCTAGGGATGTAAATACAAAGTACCATGTCACGCTTACCTTGTATATATAGTTAGACATGCGTGTATTGTTTATACAATTTTATAACTTGGTTATTTTATTTGGCTTGCAGCTAGCCAGGCATAGTCAAAGTGACAGGGAACAAAATTAGAGTGATGAGAAAATGAGGAGATCAATGACAAGAAGAGATTCATTACCCTCATCATCAGCATTGTCAATAACTTCATCAATAGACAGCAGCAGCAATTACCAAACTCTTAATCCTCCTCCTCCATTAGCAAAGTCGTCATCTCATGATCATTATCATTAGTGTTATAACTTATCAATGGAAACCTCATCAGACCTCCCCACTGACCTCAGGCTTGGCCTTAGCATTTCTAGTACCAACTTTTCTCCAAGGTATATATTATTTGTAATGTTAATGTAACATCCCACGTCGAATAGAATGTATGTGTTTATTGCTAGCTGTTATGGGATGATCTATGGTGGGTTGTTGGGCTGGTGGGTTGTTGGGTCCGGTATGCGCTTGGATTGTTATAGTTAACTCGATATTTTATTTTCTCCGAATGATCAAATGCACTTAACGATCTTTTGACTTATTGATAGTACCTTTGCTTGTTGTTTAGGCAACAAGAATCGGCTGATTTGCCACCGATCAAGAGACTTCTGCGGAGAGCACTGATCACGACAGAGGGGGGAAGAAATAACAATCCGGGCTCATCGTCTTCGTCATCGTGTAGACAAATGAGACAAATATTGACTACTGGTGGTGATCATTGTTTGTTTGTGAAGGTTAAAATGGAAGGCATAAAAATTGGAAGAAAAATTGATGTGTTAGGCCTTGATGGCTATCAACACTTGATAACCACTTTGGAACATATGTTCTCCACTCCCAATATTCTCTGTAAGTTTTTACTCTCCCGTGTGTATTCGGTGTCTGGCATATATTTGATTTGATCTCTTCATTTTTCCTTCTCTTAGAATAACTAGCATACTTGTTCACCACTCAATGAATATTTTCGAGAGCTCGTTTTATTGCTCTGGAAGACTGCTACTAAATTATATCAATCACTATTTCTTATAGGCGAACGAGATATACCAAGTATGTTCTAGATAATTTGTTCATGATGTCCAACTATCAATTTTCTTATGTTTGCATACTTCAAACTTAATTTTTCTCCTTGGTTGACATTGTTATTAAAGATTTTATACATGTTGTTAAGGATTGTAATTAGCAAGGACTAATCATATTGTAATTGCAGGGGCTGAAGGGGAACGATGTTCTCATCATAAGAGATGTTACAAGTGGAGTCATGTGTTAACATATGAAGATCAAGATGGAGATTGGATGATAGTTGGGGATGTTCCCTGGGAGTGAGCATTCTTAAAACTTCCATACCCTCTTAAAGAACTCACTCTTAATAGCCTTTATCAAGCTAAGTAGTATGTTCCTCTAAGTTTAATAATTATTCTTCAATTGTGTTATGTAGGATGTTCTTGACCACAGTGAAGAGGCTGAAGATTATGTGCACAGCCAGTAGCTGATTCATATACATATATCACGAGGATGGTAGGAAGCACAATTTTGTCGATATTTTGTCTGTGTAAATCGATTTTATAGACTACAGAAGATATCTCGAAGTATAGTTAAACTGATTGATTTTACAACTTATTGCTAATGACTGATATCTCCAATACTTTGGTTTCGGTAATACATAAATGATACACTAGGCTTTATTCTGTCTGTCTCTCGTCCAGCGGTTGTCTTTTCGCTTTTGTTCCAAGGGATTTAACATGCAATTTCCCTTGGCAATGATAATGATAGGAAAAATAATAAGAGGTCTGTTCTAACATATATCTTCTCTAAATGAACCTTTCTACACGGGAAAAAACTACACATTATTCCGTCAAACTAAAACAAAAATGAAAGTGTTTGTGCATTGATACACGGTAAAGCAGACTTTTTCTTTTAGCAAAAAACATAACAGAACATATTATTTTGCACTAAACACTTGGGGAAACATAGTGTTCTTTTCTTGGAATAACGATGTTGCTCAAACCAACGTGACCTTTCTCCAGACAAAATAACCGAGTAAATGTGTAAATGTTTGCCAAGTGATCATCCTAGAAGGCAGTCTGCAGTCATATGATATGTAACAAGCTACAGAATCATGTCTCTGCAGTCTTGTTGCTCTTCCGGACTCTAGTAAAATATTATGCATACTAAAACAAATTTAATAGACCAGCTGTTTTTTACTGAAAAAAAAGATGCCATTAATATTGTTTTCTATATGTCATTCATTTATTGTCCCTGCACAAAAAATTACATAGAAAACTCAGACTGGAAATCAAGGAAAGAAATTGTTTCAGAAATGGCAAAGAAAGAAACTGCATTAACTATATCTGATGCAAAGGGTGGCCTTTGTATATCATATTTACAGTCATTACAACCAAGTACCTTTGTTTCAAGGAGAAATATTCCCCAGGTGATTCGACATTTGGTAACACATTGATTCCGGATTTATTTTGGGCTCAAGCGGTTCACAAATATCTGGAGAAACCATGTCCGAATATCCTTCAACATTAGAGCAAATCCATGGAGATTTTGAGCGTACATCCAGAATATTATCAGATAGACAAATGGATTTAAGGTATCTCCTCCTATTCCCTCTAAAAGACCTGCTACTTTAATGTTCTCCCCTGTAACATTATGAATGCTAATCTTTTTTTCTATTAAAGGAAGAGCGTTGGATCAAAAGACCCATCCAGGTGCTCCCCATTACCATTAAATTTCAGAGCAACTTCCAGATTTGACAAGATTACCCCAGTTATAAATATATTTCTCACATAACCTCCTCGTCGACATGCCATCTTATTGTAACACCTCTATTTGTGTCGAAAAAATGGATAGGTTCCGCATGGACTTGTGATACACCTCCAGGCATCTCGCTTCCAATAGCAATGCCTGAACTAACTAGATGTAGTCTGTCCAACAAGTTGATGGATGATAATATTTGTACTAGGATGAGCATAAGATAAGCCATACTCATCCCTACCACTTTTAATGGCAACATCGTTCCCTGTGCTTATGTAGAAATCTTCAATCCAGACATTATCTGAAGAGTCTGAATACATTTAAAATATCAGTTAAATCTAAATTGGACGGGTTCAGATCACAAAATATGCTTAGTTCCAGTCCACAGATGTCTTTCTTTCTAAAAAGAAGAGAAAAAAAATCCTAAATGCTACCCCTTAAATTAAGAGATGCATTTTAAAGATATGTACTATACAGTGGTCTTTAACTGTCTTGCTTATCAACTCGATTGGTGGTTCCATGACATCGCTTTTACTACTTATATATTTAGTGTTAAGACATATTTGGAAAATCACATAAACTTCTGGGTTCGATAAGGGAAAAAGTGTATCATGCACGCAGTTTTTGATCAGCAATTCTTTCTGGCAACAAATCCTGTATAGTCTAGCATCCACATCGATCGATTCTAAAACTTCACCTTATATGAGGAACAGAAGTATCCTGCTTCGGTTTAAACTAAGGTCAATTAAGTAGTGAAGTGTTGAGAAAGTTCTGATGATGTAGCCTAAAAACTATGCAAGAGATTTGATTACATTTCAAAGGCACTCAATTTTGATACGAAAGAGCTTGTTGTATTCAACGAAACTAACCTGGATCAATCCCATCTGTGTTTGGCGAATCAAGAGGCACAATGATTGTGACATTCTGGACGATAGCTTGGTTGTTCATCCAGAGAAAAAAAATTCTCAGCAGTCCACAGGCACAATTTTGTAAATTTGCAGACAGACGCTGAAACAACAGATAAAAACGCATTTTACCTGCAGTACACGGGGTGGATGTTCATTGTTCCAGAAAGGTGAATTTCAGAAGGTCAGATTTGAAATGATAACATCTGTTGAGTCTATCAACTCAACCATATGAGGCCTGGTATAATTTAATGTTTCACTTCAGAACCAATTCCACCAGACGATGCCTTGACCGTCAATTGAAAACCAGATATAGATCGATATGTATATCTATGTATACACTATGTATTTTACTCTAAAAATAAATATAGATCGATCACAGCAGCTAACAATAAAGATATAAATTAAGATCCAAAACAAACAGAAGAATTTTTAAAAAATGATTGAAGAGGACCCAAAACCAAAGGCAGTAGGAGTGTAGGACCCCTCCAGTCTACATTAGCTTAGATCTCCTCTTCTTCTTCACCACCTTCTCTGTGTGATTTCTCAGAAAATGAGAACTGGGGTTGCAGGGAGAAAAAAACCTCTAGCATATCTGTAGTATGTATGTACAAATGTAAAATTCAGGAGGTTGGGTCGGTGTACTTTGGCTGTTTTTGCATAGACAAGTTTGATATAAAAACAACAAAGAATGATGAGATAAGACAAGCTTCGAATCTGGTCATGATCATTTCACTCATGTGGAACTTCTCATTCTCTCTTGACCATTGTAAAAACTCCTCACTTCTTTCTTTTTTACACATATGTATTTACTTACATTACAGAATACACATATTTTTCTGATAAAAAACAAATTGCACTTAAGAATTTAGGTGAGACCAATGAGTTCCAGATCAACTGGCAGTGTGTTTAAGATTTATATTTTTCTCAGAAACATAAACTGTTAAAGTGAGATCTACTTCTTAGTTAGATGGTGTCATGTATGTTAAGGGTCAATTTGTACCCTTAAGAAATGAACTATGTTTACAACAAAGAAGAAGACGAGAACCAGAAGAAAAGAGAGGAGAGTTATAAGAATTTTACTTCATTATCAACATGTTTTCAATATAAAGAGATCTCCCCTGTTTGGACAACTTGTGAAGCTAACAAATTCTTTCCCACCAACTGGTATTGACCGTCAACTAACCATCTGACAACAGAATTTCCCGCTCAAACTTCTAATATTTGAATTTTAAGAAAAAATGAAAATATAAAGAAATATTCAGAATTATTAATATTTTGAATTGTTAATCCTCTTGTAACATTACTCCCCCACTCTGAGAGTCTTGTCCCCGAGACGAAAAAAGAGCTAAGGCTGTATCAATTTGAAAGTCAGGCAATTGTTGCAAACAAACTTGCTGCAGTCTCCGAAGTAGCTTCATGATCAGGTTTATTCAACCACTTAACCAAGTACTGGACTTGAACAACATTGTTCACATTCAAAATCCTTTTCTCTAAGATAGCTTGAGGTTGTAAATCTACTGAATCTGTTATTTGCATCCAACCAGGTAAAGAAATGAGAATTTGAGGATTTCCATAAAATGCTTAACACATTGTGAACTCTAGCATCTATAGGTAACTTTAGCTTATATGCCAGTTTCCAACCACTGATTCAATCTGAAAATGGCCAAATATTTCTGAGATAGCTGCTGATTTGTTCTCCTATTCACTGTCATCTGTCTATATGGTTTAAGTTTGAACCAAACCCAATCCCCTAGTTGAAAAATAAAAAAACCCTGTCACTCCTATGTTCATCAGCTTGATACTTTATTCTACATTGAGCTCTCAGTAAATGGTGGCTAAAATCATCAATCATCAATTCTCTCTCTATACACTACTGTCAACAGTAACATTAGTAGATTCTCCCACTAAGTACGGCAAATGCAATGGACACTGCTGATTATAGATAACTTCATAGGGTGTCAAACCGGTAGCAGTATGAAAGTTGGTGTTGTACCACCATTCTGCTAAAGGTAACCACAAGCTCCAGTCTTTGAAATTATCACCACACACACATCTTAGATAAGTCTCTAGGCATCTATTGACAACTTCAGTTTGTCCATCAGTAGCTGGATGGTAAGCTGATGACATATTCTGTGCCATGAACCGAAAACAGATTTTTCCAGAATTCACTCAAGAAAACAACATATCTATCAGACTATCACTAACAATGCTCTTAGGACTTCACTCATGAAGACATCGGCCCTGTTTGGAAGTTAGTGCTTTGAGATAAAATTAGAGGTTTGAGCCAAATTAGCGGTTTGACCAGATAAATTCTCTGTGATATAGTGTTTGGTGGTTAGCGGTTTGGACTAAATAAGTTAATTTTGAAAAAGCTACTTGGAGGAGCTTTTTCCATTAAATGATTGTCATGTATCTACTTAAAATACAAACAAGTAATTCAACAGCTATTTACCAAAAAATTTATTCAAAACAGCTAATTCAATATGCTAGTTAGAATAGCTAATTCAATCCGCTAACAGCTAACCGCTAATTGCCAAACAGGGTCGATCATTTATGTCACTAGCAATGCTCTTAGGCCGGCCATATAATTTGAAGACATTATCCAAATAAACTTGTGTCATTTGAACAGCTGTTAATAGATGAGACAGTGCCAAGAAATGCCCATAATTAATTAATCCATATGCAATAACCAGAATTACATCCTTGCCATGTGATTTAAGCAAACCACGATGCTTGACACACTTGATAGTTCTTGACAAAATGTTTAACATCTGTTGTAATTCCTTTCCAAGATAAAATAGATTTAACCCTTTTAAGAGTAGCATCTCTTCCAAAATCCCCCCCCCCCCCCCTCCCTCGGTGCTTTATGATGCCAAATTTAAAATTTTGAAATTTAATTGAGGACCAGAACCTACCAGAATTCTATTTTTCTTCTTAATCAAACCTCCCACCAGACGATATTCTCCCCAATGGTTCTGATTACCTTTCAGTTTAGCTAAAATTCCAAAGTTGCCACATCATTTTGGTAACTCATACTTATCAAAGCCTCCATATCAGAAGAAACCACATATATGGCCAAACATAAAACTTCAGCATTTGTAACACTAGACAGAGCATCTGCAGCTAAGTTCTCTTTGCCTTGTTTATAGTATTACATAATCAAAACCTAAGAGTTTTGAAAGCCAAAATTGCTGAAATGGTATGGAAATTTTTTGTTGTAACAACCACTTAAGGCTTTTCTGATCAGTTTTGATAAAAAAGTGATTACTAGTAAGATATTGCTTCCATTTCTGAACAGCAAACACAATTGCCAACAGCAAACGCAATTGCCAATAGTTCTTTCTCATAATGTACATAATGTATTTTATATTGAGTAAAAAAAATTTTTTTTCATTTTAAAATATGATCATTTTTTCAAAAGTCTCTTGAATAACGAAACAACGCCTATTTTTAAAGACTAAGTTTATATATATAAAATATTTTTATTTTCGAAAATATTCTGAAAGTAAAAAACAGAAAACAATAACAAACGTCATCTAAGTTTTCACTCCATCGCTTCATTTGAACAATAGGTATAGTAAAAGAAAGAATGTATAACTTAACCAAGTAAAACAAGACAGCATCCCTAATTAAGTTGCAGTTCCTGTTGCACATTGTGTTTCATTCATGCACATAATAGAATTCTGACATTTGATCGAGTCCCCGCCTTGAGATTCCTAGGATGAAGTGTTGGTTTGAAGTGCAACTAAGGATGCATAGACACCATCTTTGATGTTCATCAAGCTCTCATGCTTTCCTTTCTCTACAATGACTCCATTTTTCACCACAGCAATCACATCCGCACCTCGGATGGTAGATAACCTATGTGCCACAACTACTGTGGTCCGATGCACCATCAAGCCATCTAATGCATTTTGAACCACTCTCTCGGATTCAGCATCAAGAGCACTAGTGGCCTCGTCTAGAAGAAGTATCTTCGGATTTTTTACTAGGGCACGTGCAATGGCCACACGCTGCTTCTGTCCGCCAGATAGCTGTATCCCTCTCTCCCCTACTATGGTATCATAACCCTGTGATTGCATCATATGAAGATTGATTATTCAGCAGGTATTATAGCTGCAAGCATACACTGAAACATAGTACTTATTGTCTTGCAACACTTTTATATGGAATAAGCTTAAATATCACTGACTGATTTTTTATTTATTTTTTGTGCTTGGACATGCTTCTGGAGGACTGGAGGATTTAGGCTGTTATCATATAAATTTATATTCTATATGAAGGAAATTGCCTTTTCAAGCCAGTAAAAATTGATGCCCGGTGTGTTTATAACTGAGATATTCTGGACAGAATTTAATTCAGGATCCACTTTATTTCAAATAGTTTAGAGCTTCAGTTATAAGTTATAACATCTTCAAATATGCTCTTCAAACAGAAATTTGAGATAGTTTGAGGATGCAACATGTAATTTAGTCTCTTTTTCAAATGTGTACTTTGGAGCCAGTGGACTGAATGTACTAGAACTGTACTTAAGGATGTAAGCTTTTGACATTAGAAATCAATTAATAATGAAATAGTAAGTTGTACTCATAGCTTCTCTAACCTGTTGTAACCCACAAATGAAATTGTGGGCATTAGCCAACTTTGACACATTCATTATTTCTGCTTCAGTTGCTTCTCCTTCCTTTCCATAAGCAATGTTAGCTCGAATTGTCTCATTAAACAATGCTGGTTCTTGACTTACAAGTCCCATTTGTTGCCTTAGCCACTTTACTTGGAATTTTTGAATCTCAGTCCCATCAAGTATAATATGACCAGAATTCGGCTCATAAAATCTTTGCAGCAATGAAATTACAGTTGATTTGCCGCTTCCACTTTCTCCAACCAGGGCAACAGTCTAGAATACAGTAATCACGAGACGTACAAATTTAGAGTTGTGAACTATGTAAGTATAGTGACATCTTTTCTACAAACGTAAAATATTAGAGATGAGAAATGATAGGCATACCTTGCCACTATGGATTTTTAAGCTAAGGTCCCGTAAAATGTGAACGTCTGGCCTTGTTGGATAAGTAAAATCAATATTCCGTAGCTCAATGTTTCCCTTAACATTGTCGAGTGTCATTCCTGATTCGTCAAACGGGTCTATCTTTGATTTTCGGTCTAAGATTGTGAAGATAGAAGTAGCAGCAGTACTGGCTTTGCTTTTGTCTGGTGCAAAAGAACCTGACTGAGAAATTCCAGTAGCTGCCATGGTCAGAGCAAAGAAAACCTGCAAGATCAAGAATATCTCTCAGCATAATTGAATCCTGCCTAAAAAATAATAGCAATATGTGGATTGTGTACTTAACACGAAAAACATTTGAAAATGTTGTTTTCCCATCCTGAACAAGTCGTGCTCCAGCATAAAAAGTAGTTGCATGGACAAAAAATAGAAAGGTGAAGGATATTCCAACTCCACACCCAGTAATTAGTCCTTGCTTTATCCCGGCCCCAAGGGGAGATTCACATTTCCTTTTGTAGAGTTCCATCACTTTCTCTTCAGCACAGAAAGAAGCAACAGTTCTTATACTCCCAACTGCATCATTCGCAACTTGACTTGCTTCCTCATACACCAGCTGCAGATGTTTGAGATATTGATGGCATAAGTAAATACATATAAAATAGATCTACCGACTTGCTAAGGCAGTTCTTAAAATGCTATTATATATTATATGTAATATTTATGTATATACATCTATTTAGATATACCCTTCTTGTTACTCTAACACTAGGCTGCACTTTATAGTTAAAACTTAAAACCATAACACACCAGTATGTCACATTTATGTTTACGAGTTAAAATACGAACCTTTGAATCTACACCAAAACCTTTCCTAAATCTGACTTGAACGTATTCATTAACTCCAATAAAAGGTAACAAAGCAAAGAAAATAAGTGCCAACTGCCAACATGCTGTAAACGCGATAACCAGACCAGCAACTGCTGTTGCTGCATCTTGAACAATCTGTGCAAGTGTGTCTCCAACTAAAGCACTCACTGTGGCTGCATCTGCATAAAGCCTAGCACTGATAGCTCCACTTGAATTCTCATGTTCATCAAACCAGCCTACCTCCATCCTAACCACTTTCTCGAAGCACATAGATCTGATCCTTCTTACTAATTTACACCCAGCCACCGCAAAAAAGTAAGACCTTGCTGGAAAAACTAATACTGTTGCTATACCGAGGCCTACAAACACTAGCGACCAAAACTTTGAATCCTTCCTGAGCTCATGTGGTGGCTCATAGAATGTTTTAATCATGCCAGAAATCAAAATGCCAAAGATTGGCATTATTGTACCACCAATGATAGCAAATACGGATCCTAGCATCAACACTGGTACCTCAGGCTTATTGAGATAAGCAAGCCTATGAAGTGGGACTTTTTGGGACTTATCAGATTTTTTCTGGATAGGAGCTGGAGGCTCTCCTATTGTGATCTCAGGGGCACCAAGTCCTGTTGGTAGACGAAATGAGACAGATAGTGAATGGCGGCTGCTATTCCCTACAGTAGACGATCCTTGACTTAAAGAACGCTGATATGACATTCGTTGACTCAGTTGTCTACCGGAAAAAGTAATGTCTGATGTATCTTCGGTATCTATGACTTCATTGTTTAATTCTTGCACAAGTAAAAGCTGGGAGTACGCTCCTTCAGGATTCCTTAGTAGATCGGAATGTGATCCTGACCAATAACAATTCGTTTTCATCAACTTAATTTATTACAATAATAAATATTAAATTTTATCTGTCAATATTGCACATCAAACAAAATGCATTAGTGATGATCATTCCAGTAACAAATTAAATCTGCAAGATGTACTACCTTTTTCAATCACCTTCCCATTATGTATCACTGCAATCATATTGGCATTCCTAATTGTGCTTAAGCGATGCGCCACTATGACAGTCGTTCTATTGGCCATTATCCTTTCCAATGCCTCTTGCACAATTCTCTCAGATTCTGCATCAAGTGCACTTGTTGCTTCATCTAGAAGTAAAATTCGCGGGTCCTTGAGTATTGCTCTGGCGATAGCAACTCTTTGCTTTTGTCCACCTGAAAGCTGAGTTCCATGCTCACCAACCATGGTGTCTAGTCCCTAACAAAATTTTAAAGGTCAATTAACAATATGCAGCACTCTACTTGTAACGAGAAGAAAGAAAAATAGAAAGAGGAGCCAAACTATCAACTGTGACTTAATTTTGTTCATTAAGATGAGGAGAATACCATTTGGAAAACAAAAATACATGAAATTAGACAGTGAATAACTAATTAAATGGATTAGAACCTGAGGAAGATTATTAATAAATTTGCTGGCATTTGCTAACTTAGCTGCTTCTTGAATTTCTTCTGTAGTTGCACCATCTTTACCGTATGCTATGTTTTCCTTAATGGTGGCTGCAAACAATACAGGTTCTTGACTGACAAGACTAATTTTACCTCTGATCCACTTTAGTTGGAACTCTTTGAGATTAGTTCCATCTATAAGAACTTCACCAGCTTGTGGATCATAAAATCTCTCTATCAGGCTGATCACTGTAGACTTCCCACTTCCACTCTGTCCAACCAAAGCCGCCGTAGTGCCATTAGGAATGAAAAGAGAAAATCCACTAAAGATCTGCTCATCTTTTCTAGCTGGATAACTAAAAAATACATCTCTTAACTCCACATCTCCGCAAATATCATCAAATTTCTTTCCCCTTGTATCATATGCATCTATTTCTGGTTTTCTATTTATAGTTTCAAACATTTTAAAAGCTGCAGCTTTTCCTGCTGCAAATGCACCCACACAGGGTGAAGCCTGTCCTAGGGACCTGACAATGTATATTGCGAGAAAGAGTTAACTATATTTATCACAAAAAGGAAAAATATGATATTACTATAGAGCTTAATGTAGTTCCAGCGCACATCTAGGAGAAGAAAGTATGACCATTCAAATTATTCAAAAAAAATTAAGAAGATAATCTTTAAGGGGAGAACATAGTATGCAAGCATTAGGAAATCATATTAACTATTGGTGATGCAACTCACGTGGAGCCAAACAGCACACCAAGAATAACATTGAATACATCGCCACCAGTATAACCTCTTTCCAGTATCATCTTTGCACCAAACCATACAGCTAAGGCGTAATTGTAGAACAAAATAGAGATAACTACACCAAAACCTATTCCGGTAATCAAGCCTTCTTTTATATGCAACTTGTATACACTTGCAAGAGAGTTTCTGAAACTGGCCAGTGCTTGTCTTTCCCCAGTGAATGATGCAACCTAGAAAGGCATCATAATTGTAGTAAATAAAAGTAATTTCCATTCAACAATTACCTAAAATTACTGTTAGCACTGTAGAATAATTAAGTTCAGTTAGCTCAAAACATGTTAAGTTCCGGTCAGGACTCCTAGAGAAGTAATGACATACTGTTCGAATTGCACCAATTGTCTGTTCAACTATTGTCGCTGCTTTCCCATAAGCAGTTTGTTCGCGTACAGCTATCTTAGAGATGAAAAGTGACATAATCCCAGCACTTAATATGAGTAGAGGAATAGCAGACAGCATGACAAGTGTGAGAAGCCATCCTTTACTGAAAGCTATAACGAAGCCTGCAATGAATGTTGTGAACAATTGTGCACATCTACCAACCTAGAAAAAATAAGACATAAGAATGCATAGGAATTTAAAAAGAAAAAGTCTTGATTCACGAAATTATCATAGTTTTAGTTGAAGTACCTTCTCGCCCATAGCATCTTGTATAAGAATGGTGTCACCAGACATCCTAGCAATAACTTCCCCTGTATTTGTTTCGACATCAAAGAACATAACATCTTGTCTCAGAATATTTTTGAGATATAGGCTCCTTATTCGTGCAGCCTGTCTTTCTCCTGTGACAATCCAGCAAGCCATCTCTGACAACCACATGCAAAAGAACATTCAATCATCAAACTTTTAACTGTGAATTCCAACACTGTGCACATTTCCATTTCACAATCATATGAAAGTGAGATATACTTACGGAAGAATACTCCCACACCTGCCCCTATTCCCAGATACACATATTTCAGTGATACCTATATGTGCAACCAACTCAAACATTAAAACTTAACCAAAATCTTGTACTAAAATAAATATACTTCACGTATTACAGATGCATATCGATGCTAAATACCTTAGAAACATCGTGGACCACGTTGTTGTTAAACTGATTTTTACCGAAAGCATCAGTCAATTCTCCTACAAGAATAGTCATGAGAGGATTGCATAAGCCATGACCAACAGCACCAATTGTACCAAGAATCATCAGGATCACATCTGTGGAATCAGCAAAAGAGAAAAGCTTGTAAAAAGGGGCTGCACCCCCACTCTTTGGTTCCTTTCCTTTACTAGAAGTCTCCTGATTCCCAGAATTCCTGTCAACTTCTTGGCTTCTTGATGTGGTTGCCGAATTCATGTTAAATTTTTCGAGATTGAAATCGAAAAATATAACAATATAACTTGTTCAAAAAAGAAGGGAAATCAAGATTTTGCAAAACAGAATGTAAATAGTGAAACTTCAAAGTAATGGTCTAAGAGAAAAGAAGAGTAAACAAAATTTATTTAAGGTACAAATCTAACTGAGTAAAGAATTAGACATCAGCAAACGTAACTACTAACCAGAACATCCAAATTTTACATTTATGGTATTCGTCCATCACCTAATACCCACTAGCACCTAGTCCATCACTTCAAGTCATTTTGATTTTTGACATTTAAGTTTAGGTGTAAAAAAATATAGTTAAAATTATTATGAAATTAAAAATTTTATATTAAATAAAAGTTTAGAATCTATATTTTTATTTGATATAAAATTTTAAATTTAATAATAAGTCTAATTATATTTTTATTTGCAACTCAATACACGTGTCAAAAATCATCCAAGCGGCTATTATTTTGGAACCGAGAGGGTATATAAATGCATGTCGTGTGCTTCCGTGTTTCGTGGTACTCAAAGACCAAAAACAAAATCAACTCATTTAGAATCTGTGTACTTTCGTGTTCATATACATTGTTCTCGTGTTGTTCTCGGGTCGTGTTTCGTGTAAAACTGAATATAAATATAAATAAATAAAAATAAAATATTTTAAGATAATTTTTTTATAAAGTATATTAAATATATAATTAAATCATATTTACATACAATATTATAAAATCATATATTATTTTAACAATAAATATACATATATTTATTATAAATATACATATATTCATTATAAATATTAAATTTTAATTATAAATTTAGTTATGTCGTGTAATTCGTGTCGTATCGTGTACTCGAAAGATAAACACAAAAACGATACTAAATCTCGGTCGTGCACACTCGTGTTCGTGTATTTTCGTGTCATGTACTCAAAATGTAAATATAAACACTAAATTTTCATGTCGTATTATTGTGTCGTGTGATAAATTGTGGGGTCTACTAGGCATGTACAAACCTGTGCGGATAAAGATCAAAAAATCTCTTACTGGGACCACATTAATGCACAAAATTAAAATGCTTAATGCGCGGGAAAGAGGATAAAACATTGCACAAATAAATGGATTTTGAAATAAAAAATAAATGGATTTAATTTTATATATATATTCCCTCGGTCCAAATTAATATTTCCTTTAAAAAAATAACACACATTAATAATTTAAAAAAATAACACACATTACTAATTTGTGACGAAATGATTATTGTCTATTACCTGTTATAAAATGTATGTCATTTGATTTTTTGATAAGTATTTTAAAGTGATTTGATTATATAGTTAGAATTATTATTTTTAAAATTTTATTTTTGTGAACGAATATTGATTAAATATTTTTATTTATGAAAGAATTTTTTTAAATAGTGATTTAATTATATAATTAAAATATTTTAAAATATGTACCAAAAAGTTAAATAATAGAGTATACCCCCATACCATAATAAATGTCACTTTTGTAAAAAAACAATTGTCCTAAAATACTTGTCATTCTCATTTTTCAAAACAATTGTTTAAAGAATTTTCCACAAATTACTCTTGGATTATTATTTCTAATATTTGACTAATTTAAATATATAAACAACTCATTTACATTTAATATAATTATTAGGGGTAGATAAAGAAATAAATTATCTACCTAATCTGTTTTTTAAAAATGCGTATTTTTTTTTTAAAGTGACATGTAAAATGGAACGGAAAAAGTATCCTACCTAGTGTTTTGAAACGGAAGGAGTATAGCAGCTTGTTGATCGTTTCATTGAATGACTCTAAATTTCATCGGAAATCATGCATGTTCGTCAGCAAACAAAATATGTAGTCAAAGCTGTTGTGAATGTGAGCGTTAGAGTATCTGTTAGTCGCAATTCTATAAATATAAGAGATTACCGTAAATGGGCCCCTCCGTTCCAGATTAATTATTTTGACTTTTTTGTGGTTATTTGTTTGAATTTTGATTGAGAATTAAAAATTAGTTTTTATAATTTTAAAAAAATAAAAAATATATTTTAAAATAAATTAAATATATTTTTAATGATATATTTTTTATAATTTTTTTCAATTATATGTTATACGTAATTTTCAGTCAAAATTGAGCCAATTTAATTTCAGACTAGTCAAATAGGACAGTTAATTTGAGACGGAGGGAGTACTATCGTATGTAATTGTACAAATATAATGATTGATTATTTGAATTTGATATATAATTATTGCTTCAAAAATAAGTTCGGTCATCCATTTTTCGACCAAAATGGACTCCTCTTAAAACTAAGAACCCATAACTTAACATTATAACCAGTAAATATGTATATATTTTTTAAATACTTATATTTTCATTGTTGTTTAGTCTGATACTCCAATTAGCATGATACTTAGCCTCCGTTTGATATTGTTGTTTAAAATTATTGTGGTGTAGAAAAAAGTGTTGGTGAGAAAAGTACTGTCAGAAATCAGATGGCTATTTGATAAATTTTTTTAATTTATATATATTTTCAAATATAATATAAAAAAATAATGTTTTTGTGATGATTTGATATTAAAATCTGTAGTTAATTTGTGCAAAACCTGAAAAACAACTTTTTTCAAAAGCATAGGGGCACCTGCTTTTTCTATAAAAACACTTTTCTAGAAAGCTGTTTTTAAAATATACGAAATACTTTTTTATCTCCTTTTTAAAAATAAGCTATTGTTGTGTCAACAACCCAAACACACTCGTAGTCCTTTACCATGCCGTAAGGATATATATGTGGAAATTGATAGAGTTTGTGCAAACTACTACTATCTAGATAAATTGTAACATCATGAAAATCAACTAGCATGTCGGTTCATATATCTATTGTATAGTAATAGACCGTGCAAGAAAACTCTTCTAATTGTGATTACTCATAACTGTTAGAAAATAGAAAGTTTATGACATATTTTATATATGTTCTTGATGTAATTTGCGGAAAGTAACTATTGGAGGTTGTTCCTTGGTATGAGAACTTAAAATTTCATATTTGAATCTAAGACATTTTCTTAGTGAAATCCATAAAAAAAATTAATTGAAATTGCTTATTTGAAATGGGTTATGTGGGGTTTGTCCCACATTGATTTGGTAAAAGAAAGATAATAAGGTTATATAGCATTTTGTGTTAGTGTTGTTTATAACTACTAGTGTAAGTAGAATGTTTATGTCACATGATGCTATTGAGCACTTTATATATTTTAATTGCAAGTTTATTTGATTTATTTATATTAATTATTTAATATTAATATTAAATACATTGAGTAAGGATTATTTCAATAATCAGATTCTATATATATTGCAATATTAATATTACTTAATCTGAATAATATAAGTAACAAATAAAACTCATCTTGCAAAACTCTATTTTCTTTCTAAAACTCTACATTTCATATCAAGTAGAATAAAAGAAGAGCAGCTCAAGATGCCTATATATTGAGGCGTGCATTGTGGTGTGCCTCTTGCTTGTACCTTCCATAGTTCAAAAATAAATTGCATAGGTTGTTAGGCAAATTGAGGTGTGCCTATTTCTCCTATCTTGCGTATATAAAGTGCATAGGTTTTTGTGCGAACTGAGGTGTTAGTCGTTGTTGAGTGCTACGCATATGTGGACGTAGTACTCAGTATTGTTTTATCCAGGAAGTGATATTGCTGCAACCCAACACAGCGTAATTGGACAATATTCTCTTCAAGAACAGTCAAGACTTCTTGCAAGGCTTGGCGACTTAGCAGTTCTATTGGTTCTATCAGTGTATGCATAAATCTTCTATTAGAGCTAAGTTTTATATCTTTTCTCTCGTATTTATAGTCACTGATCAATATCTTGTTTGCCTTCGTGTTTGTTTCGTAATTGGTATCTGCTTGTTCTTGTTAATGCTCATCAAATAACTTCCCATTGTTGTGTTTAGTTATTAATATTTCCAACAATCTTGAAGAAATTATTTGTTATATATTATAATTAACAAGATGGTTAACGAAATTGAAACTCATGTTGCTGGTGCTACTAGCTGGGTCTGAGGTTACTGCTACTGCCATTGATTGAGCTATGTACCATTTCCCACAGCCTATTGATCTGTTTGGTATGCTTGATAAGTTCATGGGTGGTGCTGGATTTTCTCGCTGGCAGAAAAAGATGAAGTTGTGGTTAACGGTTAAGGGTCTATGGCAGATGGTGCAGTATGATTCTCTTGTTGGGAATCAAAATCCATGATTGAGCAGGTGCACGAATTTGAGATGTTAGTTCCTGCTTTGAAGGAGTCCGGAATGGACCTTCCTGAGAAGTCAAGTCATATCGGTGATTGTAAAGCTCCCGAAGTCTTGGGAAGAGTTTGCTATCTCCCTGAAAAGACAAAAATGAGAGATTACATGGACTAACCTGATGTTGGACATCTCTATTCAGGAACAACACAAGTCCAAACAGGGACATGTAATGTCTGCTGAACATGGGAGTTCGAAAGTGAACGTAGTGATTAATGGACAGAAAAGAAAGTCTGTCACTAAGAAGGAAAACACTAAGCCTAAAAATGACAAGAACAAGGCTAAGAAACCAAAGGTAAACAAACCATGTTGGTCTTGTGGACATGTTGGTCACTGGAGCAAGGACTGTCCTGCAAAGAAAGGAAAAAAAGCAAAGAAATCTGATGTGGTAGCACAAGCTAATACTGTGCTTGGAACCACTGGTGGGTCTGTGGTTTACATGGTTGTTGGTGAGGCTATTGCTTCTGAAACAATGGCGGGTATGTTACCTACCACCCTACATTACTTTTCACTTATCTATCAAATGAATTGTTGATTGATACTGGAGCTATTATACATATTTGTACTGATATTACTTTATTTGTATCTTATCAACAGATTCAAGGCATGACAGTGACGATGGGGAATGCTAGTGTTTCTCAAGTACTTGGAGTAGGAAACGTGGACTTGAAGTTTGCTTATGGGTGTGTTCTATCCCTTACTAGAGTGCATCATGTTCCTGACATTCGTAGAAACATAATAAGTGGAAGCAGTTTAGTTAGAAATAATTTTGAACTTTCTTTGAAGTGTAATAAAATAGTAATTACACATACTGTGTATTTTTCGGCAAAGTTTACTTGTTTGATGGATTGTTTTTAATAAATGTGGAGCCTGTTTTGGGCAGTTTTATTAATGATAATGTTGGTCCTTCTTTTAATTGTGTTGAATCATCCGATTTATGGCACTCATGTCTTGGTCATCTAAATTTTTGTGCTCTAAAGAATATGATGAATTTAAAACTGATTCCAAAGTATGTTATTGAAAAGAAATCTAAATGTCAAGTATGTGTGACTGTTAAATAAACTAGGAAACCCTTTCATAATGTTGTTAGGGATTCAGAAGTATTAGAATTAGTACACACAGACATATGTAAATTTAGTGGTATTATGACTAAGGATAATAAAAGATATTTCATTACCTTTATAGACGATTGTAGTAGATACTGCTATGTTTATTTACTTAAACATAAAGATGAAGCACTAGAAAAATTCATTATGCTCAAAACTAAAGCTGAAACACAAACTGGTAAAGTACTTAAACGTTTGAGATCTGATAGAGATGGAGAGTATACGGGTACCTCGTTTAATAAATTTTGCAAAAGCAATGATATAGTTCATAAGGTGACTCCATCATACACTCCTAAGTCTAATGAGATGGCAGAACGAAAGAACAGAACATTTAAAGATATGATTAACAGTATGATGATTAACTCTGAATTGCCTGAGTAAATGTGGGGAGAGGCTCTGAATATGACTTGTCATATTCTGAACAGAGTCCCTCTGAAACATATGGACAAGACACCTTATGAGTTATATAAAGGAAAAAAGACTAGTTTAAAGTATCTTAGTGTGTGAGTCTGCCTTGCAAAGGTACTTGTCCCTGAACACAAGAGAAAGAAACTGGGGCCGAAAATTGTTGATTGCATTTTTCTGGGCTATACTGAAACCACTACCGCTATGAGATTTTTAGTGTTAAAATCTGACATAGATGGGATAGTGGCAAACACTATAGTTGAGTTTCGTGATGCAACATTCTTTGAGAATGTGTTCCCTATAAAAGACTGGTATAACTCAGGGTATTTCTGATGATGATCCCACTCGCACATCGAGTTCCATTCTTGATCATGTGGAAAGGATGACAAATATAGGGGTGGATTCTGCTAGTAGCTCTACTCCTAACGAAGTAGAGGAACCTAGAAGGAGTAAGTGTACAAAGGTGGTCAAGGATTTTGGAAGTGATTTTATCACTTACAATGTCGAGGACGAACCTTTGACTTTCCGGCAGACCATGGACTCTTCGGACTCAAGGTACTGGAAAGGCACTGTAAAGAGTGAGATCGACTCTATTGTTTTTAACGGAATATGGGAGTTGGTTGATATCCCTCCTGGGTGTACTACTATAGGATGTAAGTGTATTTTTAAAAGAAAAATGAACCCGAATGGCTCAATAGATAAGTATAAGGCTAGACTGGTAGATAAGGGTTTTAGGCAAATGGAAGGCATTGACTATTTTGATACATACTCTCATGTTGCAAGAATGACAACAATTCGAATGCTTATAGCATTGGCTTCCGTACATGGTCTTATCATCCATCAAATGGATGTAAAGACAACTTTTCTTCATGGTGATCTTGAAGAAGAGATTTATATGGATCAGCCTGAGGAATTTGTTACATCTGGTAATAAGAGGAAAGTGTATAAATTAGTCAAGTATATCTATGACTTGAGACAAGCTCTCAGAGACTGGCACAAAAAGTTTGATGAGACTGTTTTGACTTCAGATTTTTTTGTTAATGAAAGTGACAAGTGTGTCTACTATAAGGTTAAGGAAATGAAAAAGTTATTTTGTGTTTGTATGTGGATGACATATTGTTGTTTGGAACCAATCTTGAGATTATTAACGAGACTAAAAGTTTCTTGAAAAGGCACTTTGAAATGAAGGATATGGGTGAGGCTAACGTGATTCTTGGTATCAAGATGACTCATTTAGCTGATGGAATAACCTTGTCACAATCTCATTATATAGAGAAATCTATACTTGAGAAATATGGTTATTCAAATTATAGAATCGCAAGCACACCATATGATTCAAAAGTTGCGTTTGTCAAGAATAAGTCAGGAGTTCGTGTGTCTCAATTAAGATATTCTCATATTATTGGTAGTTTGTAATATCTTGCTAATGGTACTAGACCGGATATTTCATATTATGTGTCTAAGTTAGCTAGATATATAAGTTGTCCAAACAAGACTCATTGGGATGCTCTTGATAGAGTGCTTAGATATCTAAAAGGCACCATTTACCTTGGTTTAAACTATAGGAGGTTTCCTGGAGTGCTAGAGGGATATAGTGATGCAAGTTGTATAGGTAAGAAATCTGGTTCCAATGGAATGACTGGATACATGTTTACCCTTGTGGGTGGAGCTATATCCTGGAAGTCTGCTAGACAGACTATTGTAACTCGGTCTACTTTTGAGGCTGAATTGTGTGTATTAGATGCCACGGGGACGGAGGCTGAATTGTTGCATGGACTTATGTATGTGATTCCTGTAGTAAGTCAACCGCTTTCTGCTCTTGCTGTTCATTGTGATAGTCGTACAACTATCGCAAGATAAATAGTAAGAAGTATAATGTGAAAATAAAGAGACATATCCAAGTTAGACTGAAGTCTATAAGGGGTTTTGTATCTGACAGGATCATTGCTATTGAGTTTATTGTAACTCAAGATAACTTGGCTGATCATTTGACTAAGGGACTTGAGCATGTTGTTGTCCTTAAGTCGAGGTTGGGGATGAGACTAACAACCCATTTTGAGTCATCAACAGCGGGAACCCAATACACCTGAGAGGAGATCCCTCGAAGTGTATTCAATGTGGTAATAACAAGTTATGAGGATGATTTCGTAGTACATCTACTACATATATCTAGATACTCACATATCTGAGTCTTTTCCCTGTAAACCTCAAGAGGTACTGTAACTGCTAGCTAGCAAGAGTTTTAAAACTCTAAATGAGGTCAAGTTGTGAGACGAGATGTTGGCAGTGCATCTTTGGAGATGCCCAGCTAAACGAATGTTATTGTGTGGTCGCAATTATAAGATATGGTTATTCCTCGAAGCATTTGACGAATAGGATCGAGACATGACTATTAACGTCTCAAAACCGTAGATCGGCACCATAGCCTTTGACTTGTCGTCGTCTATGGAGTGTGGTTACACAAAAATGGTTAAAGATTCAAGGTGAAACATTCCATCTATATCTGGTAGCCATCGAAGTAAGAGACTTAAGAGGGTTCAAACCCGGAAGGGTACCGACTTTAAAAAACAAATCAAGATGAAAACTGATATGCATTTCTGTATGGATTTGTGGGGGAATGTTAGAAAATGGAAAGTTTACGGCATATTTTATATATGTTCTTGATGTAATTTTCGGAAACTAACTATTGAAAGTTGTTCTTTGCTATAAGGACTTAAACTTTCATGTTTGGATCTAAGAAATTTTCTTAGTGAAATCCATAAAGAAATTGAGTTGAAGTTGCTTTCTTGAAATGAGTTATGTGGGGTTTGTCCCACATTGAATTTGTAAAGGAAAGATAATAAATTTATATAGCATCTTGTGTTAGTATTGTTTACAATTACTAGTGTAAGTACAATGTTTATGTCACATGATGCTATTGAGTAATTTATATTTTTTAATTGCAAGTTTATTTGATTTATTTATATTGATTATTTAACATTAATATTAAATATATTGTGTAAGGATTATTTCAATAATCAGACTCTATATATATATTGCAATATTAATATTACTTAATCTGAATAATATAAGTAACAAATAAAACCCATCTTGTAAAACTCTATTTTCTTTGTAAAACTATACATCCCACATCGAGTAGAATAAGAGAAGAGCAGTACAAGATGCTTATATTGAGGCGTGCACATCTAGTTGTGGTGTGTCTCTTACTTGTACCTTGCATAGTTAAAAAATAAATTGCATAGGTTGTCGGGCAAATTGAGGTGTGCATCTTTCTTCTATCTCGCATATATAAAGTGCATAGATTTTTGGGCGAACTTAGGTGCTAGTCGTTGTTGAGTGCTGCGTATCTATGGACGAAGTACTCATTAATATTTTATCCTGGAAGTGATATTGCTGCAACTTACACAGCATAGTAAGATCTCTTCAAAAACAGTCAAGACTTTTTGTAAGGCTTGGCGACTCAGCATGTTCTATCAGTATATGCGTAAAGCTTCTGTTAGAGCTAAGATCAATAACTTGTTTGCCTTCGTGTTTGTTTCGTGATTGGTATGTGCATGTTCTTGTTCTTGTTAATGCTCATCATATAACTGCCCATTATTGTGTTTAGTTATTAATATTCTCAACCGTAACTACATGAAAAATTTCCTCAGTGCAAGTAAGGTTATTGTTAGATTGTTGCTGATTGTGTGAAAAGTGCAAATCAGAATCAGAGCAGTAGTGTCCAACCCGTTATCAAAAGTTTGAAAAGAACAAAAAAGTCATATTCTCAAGGTTTAGCAGAACAACTTAATGCTAAACGCATAAATCTTTACAATGTGAATCCATCATGTTCCTAGCTAACTCCTAACAAAACTGAAAGTGACATGGTGTTTAGACTTGTCCAAGCTAAATAATCTATTTCGATGATTATCATTGTTTAGACTCTATCTTCAGCTTCCAGAGTCTCCAAATTTCAAGGTCAGAGTCTTGAGATTATGATTGACTGCTTACATTCAGGATAAATCTTCACAATCTTGTCGATATAAACAACCTCTACAATCTCCTCTCAATCCAAAAACCACCACTCTTGTGACCCTTATACCGCTGCTATTATGGCTACTCCTCTTACGAGACACGCCGCCAATCATCGTGTCAAGAAGACTTTCTACGCAAGCCATCAAACAAGATCTCTAACTGCGATTCTTGTTGAGCATCACACACCATCTCAAATGCAGCCCGCAACCGCATAATCAACTTCTTAATCTTTGGCTTTAATAACACTTATTGGGCCACACAGCACACCTTTAACTTCATATTAGTTTAATATGATATTATCCCCTTTAAACCAATACATCAACCTGCAACTCAAGTGTAGTGCAGCCCCGAAACTATTATTGTACCTCAGCCCCCAGGCAATGCAAAGCATTTGGAAGCACCATACACCATGTGTGATCCTTATAGCAATCCTCGTGACAATGATTTAAAATAAATATTTTATTTTATTTTACTATTTCTTGAGAAAATGTATGAACTATAAATTAGTGAATCAATTTTCAGAGTTTTAACCATTTAACTATCGGATCGATTAATAATTTACACACAGTTAATGCCTCCGGGCATGTAACTGAGTTTGGTGAGAGTACTGGTTATTGACGAATTTGCACACAGTTAAAAGGACGTACTCACTTATTCCATGACATGAAGAAGTTATTAGATAGTCGAATTCATTATTCACTTTCATATTTTCTGTTTTACAATTATTCAAACATGATTTTGAGAGCAAAGAAAACAAGTATAGAACAATTTGCAGGAATAAATTGTAGACAATAGATTAAATATTATATCATATCATTATTACTTAAACATAGTACTCGCATTCAAATATTAAACTGCTAGCAAATTATCCCCCATAATAATATATTTAATTAAAAATAAAAAATTTGTGAGATGCCACTACTTGTGATCTTCTTGCTTTTCATCAGACTTAGCCTCATTGTCCCATGCAGCAAATAAGTAATTACATTTTCCTGATTCAATCAACTCAATGTCCCTGACAAGCAAATCATATTGCCTGCGAACATCATCAGCAGTCTTATTGCCACCAACCATGGCTGCGATCACTTCCCAACGATTCAGCATCGCCTCGTCGACGGTAGCCAATCCATACTCAAACTTCTTGTTCTCCTCCCGACTCCATCCATCCAACCAAGCATTGTCCATTTTCAAGGATTCTTGATGGTTTTTTAGTAGATCAAAAATGATCAAGAAAACAGAACACAAACACACACATTAGCAGAGGCCCTCTGCAAATGTTCTTATAGGTGTGTTGTGTGTGTGTTTTTTGGTATGATTGGTAGAATGGTGGTACAGACAGGCATTGAGCATGCGTTTTTTCTAGGCATTGATAACCGTATCAAAATTAATCAATCACCACAGGCTGCCAAAAATATGGTGCACGATTATGAATATGTACTTCAAATGCAACTTAATTCCTTCGGCAATGCAAGTCGAAATTCAATAAAAACAAATCAATTTAAAGATACAAATTGTATGCGCTCCGTAGAACATGATCTCCAATCTTACCTAAAATATTTTAAAATTGATAAAAGACAAGTTTTCCGAAAATAAATAATTGTCAAATTTTAATTGATCTCATCCCTCATTAAGAATTTGTTTTGCTACATTTTTTAGACTCTCCAACATTTTCTTTTAAAAATTTGCCTATGACTTAAAATTATTCAAATGGAAAGTCAAAATTGAAAATTTTAAATTAATATCTGATTAATTTTATTGTTACGTGTAAATTATGAGTAATTAAAAATAAAAATCATAGTTATTGCACAAATATATATATATTTTTTTTAAAAATATCCGTACTAACTTATAACTGTTTTTTTAATATATTACACCGAAACACATTTTGCAATTTAAAGTAAAAAAATAATTTAATTCCGCAACTTACAAACGGACTGTAAAAGTAAAGGACCCCTAGAAGCTAACAAAAATTGTTACAAAATTTATTCCAAATGCTGAGTTGTCGGGTAGGTAATCGGTAATTTTTTTATAATAATATTAGATCCCGCGTGCATACATGTCCACAAATTAAAATAAGTCATGTGTCATATTGCGTGATTTAGGAAAATGTCATTTGAAAAAAAAATGGAATTACTTTTGGGATACGTAATATTAGAAGGACTCCGAGCACGTATGCACGTAGATCGATTAAAATGCGACAATAATATTGGTAATCATTTTGGTAAGTTTCTACGGAGTTTAAATAAAGGTAGTAGATCCAGAAGTTTCTGTTCCTTAATTCATGTAATAACATTCCTGATTCTGGAGATGTCCGTAAGGCACAATAAAACCCATATGCTAACTTGGGCTTCTCAAGCTACTTCGAAAAATTTTTTGTCCCATTTTGCTGAGTATGTTTTTCATTCATTCAACGAGTTATTGCGGCGCAACTTCGGTTTATCATTGAACGAGGTATTGCGGTACAATTTGGTGTTCGCTTACCTCGTATATTTATATTTTAATTTTTTTTAATTAGATTTTATTATCTAATAAAATTATATTCTTTAAAAAAAAATACAAAAATATGACCCTTTTTTTACTAACACCCTCATTTATTTGTGATTTCCAATGTTGATTTTTCTACCATACTTATAAACTTAACCCATTAATTATGGATATGGATGGAAAATAGGCCTAACATTTAAAATTTCTTAATATGCATAAAATTTTCAAAAAGAATTACTAATTAGGGACAGAGGGAGTATTATTGAGATGTATATTCAAGAACATCTTCAATATGCAAAATATGATTCTTTATTGGAAATATAAGCAAAATAAAGCATGAACTTGCTCTATAGCAAGCATTGTGACCATGTTTTACAACTTATAACTACAAGTGGTGACCCAAGTCCAACACAAATGCAGGCTTGTATAAATCATTTAATATGTAAAAACAAAATTGGCTATTCCTAAACGCATCTGATTGATAATAGTAATACATATAGCAAGTAGAGTGAAACTCGGTATACAAAACTAAAAATGTCAAAAAAAAAACATAATATTTGTTCACTGTCACTGCGTAGATCCAAAAGATGCCAGAGCATTCATTTCTTGTTGTAAAAGAAGAGCGTCAATGAACACATCTAAATTCTCTCCCTCCATTACATCTTGGATGGAATGGTGTGTGATACCAACACGGTGATCTGTAACACGTCCTTGTGGGAAGTTATATGTACGAATACGTTCAGATCTGTCTCCACTACCAATCTGTTCAAAACAAAAAACAAAGGACTTGTAAACTGCTCTGGAATTAAGTGGCAACTGTAAAGATGAACTTGTTCTTTTTTTCCCGTTAATAGTTCAAAATTATATCTATATGAAAAGCATAGTATACCTGTGCCATACGAAGTTTTGACCGATTAAGAGAAATTCTTGATCTCTCCAACTCATATAGCTTTGCACACAGTACCTTGAGTGCTTTGGCTTTATTCTAGGAAAATAATAAAATATATTATATTAGACCGGAAAGAGTAGAGCAACAAAACAATTAAGGTAATCAATGCAGACTAAGCAAAGTCTAAAATAGTTATTGTGACAAGTTTTAAATGTAATACTACTACATTCTCCACGTACATGTCAGTATGTCACGTTACTACACACAAAAACCAATTACTTATGCATGACCACAAAGTGATCTAATGAAGATCCCCAATCTTGATAAGGAATCGGAATGTGGAAGGGCCAGAAAACATGTGGGGTTATGCGGTTGACCAGTACTGGGAAAAGGCATCAATGTTATTACAATTCACAGGATCACATGTATAAACCTCAGTAGCCTAATCCTTTAATTAGTGAAATCACTAATATTTAAAAAACTTGCAAAAACAATATCATTAAATCAGTCTTCCAGTACATCAATATACCAGTCGATTTTCACACTAGGATTTTGGATATGTGAGAGCAAATCAGATGATATAAGAAGTAAGTTTATATGTTTGTGGGTTTTTTATTTAGCGTTGCAAATCAGCAGAGTCCAGGTTCAGATCATAAAATATAAACAAAACCTCATATATATCATGATTCTTTATTCAACTTCTTTTTAAAAACTTGACCAATAGAGCAAATGGTATGTAATAATCAGCATCACCTTGCAGTTAGAATGACACAAAACTAAAACATTTGCACCACATACAGTATGAGTTATGATAGTGAAATAGGTAGTTAGAGACATCAGTTATGCATGAGTACAGAAGGTAAAAAAAAGGCTATAAACTCTTCCAATATTTAAAACTTTACCATATGTTGGGACCGCTCATCTTGAATCGCAACCGTCAACCCTGATGGAATGTGGGTTATCCTTACAGCACTATTTGTGGTATTTGCATGCTGACCACCTGAACCACCAGATCTGTATGTATCAATTCTCATGTCTTCCGTCTTCAAATGTACATCTACCTGCAAGGAGATAGAATAGGGTCAAATCAAATAGTCTTCTTGTACTAAAACCAATGCCCCCAGACAAAAATCAATACGAACAAAGAGTTGATAAGACAGTTGGGGTAGATGCGATCTTTTATAAGAGTATAGCATGTAATAAAGAAATGAGCAAAGTTCTACAACAGTGAAACGGCAATATAATATATTATATGCATGAAACAACCTCATCTGCCTGAGGGAGGATAGCAACTGAAACTGCACTAGTGTGAACACGTCCAGATTTTTCTGTCACCGGAACTCGCTGCACAAGAACATCTGTAAAGTTTTTATCTAAACATGTATATATAACTTCTGCATTTTGAGATGAAGACAGGTTGGGATCGGAGGGGAATGAAAAAGAAAAGAAGCTCGACGGTGAGGGGCAACGAACCTGCACTCTATGGATTCCACTTTCAAATTTAAGTTTTCCGTAGACATCAGCTCCAGAAATTGCTGCACTAGCTTCCTGGTTAAAGGTTTATATGTTAGAGACTTGGAAAGCCACGTGATGCACCCAAAGGTGAAGGTAATATGAAGGCTAATGGAGCCTTAACTTGTACATAAAAAGAAAAGTTTGAACAACTTAAATTAAGATGTAAAAGGTAATTGTATTATGATGTAAAACGTACCTTGAAACCCTTGAGATCAGAGTCTGTAATATCTACAACTTCGAATTTCCAACCACTCTTTTGTGAGTATCTTTCATACCTGAGAAATTTAAATGTTACTGGAATTAACTTAACCGAGGGACTGATGACTGATGATAGTAATGGAAACAATCAAGAGTACGAGTTAATAGTCTCACATTTTAAATATGTCCATTGCAAACAGAGAAGCCTCTTCCCCTCCCGTTCCTGTGACAAACGAGAAATTATTACAACTTAGTAACTGCAACTTAGAGCCTAAGAGCAAAGTTATAAAAAAGACTAGAACATAATGCCAGATATATTTCTGACCTGCCCTCACTTCCAAGATGCAGTCACGTTCATCAGCATCATCCTTTGGCAATAATGACATTAAGAGAACATTCTGCAGTCTTTTCTCTTCTTCCAACGACTGACCGAGTTCTTCGATCACCATGTCCTGCATAGCCTTATCTTCTGGACATTCACTTTTGAGCGTCTTCAGATCTTCAATTTCCTACAAAACAATACTACAAACATCAGTAAAGTTTTACACTAACGACAAGAACTGCCAGAAGCTAAAGACGGTCACGAGTGTGGAAGTAAAGTTATAAACTAATGACAAGGACTTCCACAAACAAAAGGTAAGATTATAAATATCCAATCACTGGTAAAATAGAAAATAAAGGCATTGGCTTGCCAACTTGCAATTATTATGAAAATCCTGATAAGACTACAGTGCTCTGACAAATATCACAGAACAAACTGATGGGATAGTGAAACCTTGCAAAACATCTTTACTAAAGGGATAAGATAGCATTATGGGAATACATCCATACAGGTATTGGCCATTCATAATTATTTAAATTTAATGTCCATGTATAATCATTGTCATCACAACACTCAACTAGTCACGACTCACGGGAACGGTCGTTTCTTTGAAACCGACTGGATCGATCGAATTGAAGTTTAAAGGCAAGTCGGTCGATTTGGCAGCTGGGATGTCGACTAGTGACTAGTAGGACGCGTATCCATGTTGGACACTTCTAGTTGAGTCCGAGTAACAAAGCTCCTAACTCCAATA
The DNA here is from genome assembly GCA_028671895.1 of Oenanthe sinensis. Lineage (NCBI taxonomy): Eukaryota > Viridiplantae > Streptophyta > Magnoliopsida > Apiales > Apiaceae > Oenanthe > Oenanthe sinensis. The sequence continues at coordinate 44,744,969 of CM053803.1, forward strand.
AGTGGGTAACCGAGAGTGTCATGCCATATCAACATTGGCAACTTCTTGACAACCCTAATTGGAGATGCTCTTATACACTTGTTTATATGCATCCTCTTTACAAAATTGTAAATTAAAAAACCACACATTTCTCTACAAATACCAAAGTTATATGATTATAATGACAGCAAACAAAATACCATAAATAAGATAAACAAACACAGCGGGAAACAAAGACAAAATAGATGCATTGTAAGCGAGCCAGAGAAAAAGTTCACAACTACCCGACTTATCACATGCTTAATTCTGTTAAAATATTATCCACAAGACAGTTTAACCTAAGCTGGTGTAAGCAGTAAAATACCTTCTGTTTAGCCCTCAACTCGTTAATGAGATCCATTGAGGCACTAAGTTTACGAAGTTCCTTGTTAGCCTTTATACACTCGTGTGGCGAGGCTTCTGGCTGTCTTTAATTAAATACCAAGTTAAGTAAACATCACATCACATCACGACAAATGACATAAAAGACAGTTCAAGTAACAATTCATTTAAAGTTGGTTTTCGAGTAAAAGGGGGTTTGTTACCTGACTAATGAGACCCTGAAGATAAGCACTGCGGTGTTGAATAGCAGATAGTTTATGTTCCATTATATTGACCAGATCACTAGAAAATTGAGGGTGCAATTCTGTTGATATTCAAGATTACTTTTAATTCATCATAACAAAATGCGATTATATACTCATTTAAAGTAAAGAGCTAGGGTTTAAGAATAAATGAATGAATTAAGACAAAAATCAAAGTCAGAGAGATAGAGAGAGTTACCAGTGGAGTATGGAGACATACAAATCTTGTAAGCAGGTAGTTGTTGTATGGATTTAAGGATGTTGCGGGAACCAACAAGAACATCTCGTATCCCCATTGTACTTTTATTTGCGACACAAGATGAAATGTAGTGATTGTTATTACAAACAACTGTGTTTCACACATACTGTATATTCACAAAAATCGAACAAATAATAACAATATATTTTATTATTTTAACATTTAATCAAAATATTATTATATGTTTGATAATTTATTATAAAATATTTATAATGATTCATTGAATTTTAAAATAGTATTATATAAAAATATTATAATAATTAATTAAATTAGTAAAGAATTTTGTATAGGTTGAATAAGGTGTTATTTGATATTATTATTGAAATAATAAAATCAATTTTAGTAGTGAAATTTAGAGAATGGGAGCAAAATTTTCAACTCCAACCCGAGTGACTTCTCATATAAAATTTTACAATTCTCCATATACATTCTCCATATTTGCGAGTCAATCTCATTCTTAATAATAGTGTTCACATAAACACCACGTAGATTCTCACTCTTTTTTCTCAAATTCTCCAATTCCTTCAATACTAATAATAATAATAAAATATTAATTTTAAATTATGGCTAACTAAGATAGAGTTTAGCCAACCACTATAGAGAACATGGTTGGAGATACTCTCAGTAACTTATATGGTAAATAAAAAGGTAATTTACAAGTAAAATTATAGGTTAAAAATAAAGTTAGTGAGACGTTTTTTTAATAATAATTTATTTTATTTTTCTAACTTTTTTGATTAATGTTAATACTATAATCTAAATGTATTATTTAGGGGAAAAAAATATCAAAATCCTCATTTTTTAGGATGAAATGTATGAATATCATCACTAAAGTATAACAACAATAAACATTTATTTTAACAACAATATATTTCATGTTCTGAAAACCATACCTCAGAACATGAAATATGTTTTAAAATTTTCATTTTACATCTATTTTGATATTATTTTAAAATCATGTATCAGAGCATGAATTCTATTTTAACATCAAAATATACTTTTTAATTTCATATCATAAAAATAATTACAAATATTTTAACATTAGCATTGGACTTTTCTTAGCTCGAATGGTTTTTAAATTTTTAAGTTAATAGCCTATATTGGGGTCGTTTGATTCATGAGGCGGTATGATGAATCGGGTTAGGGTGCTATGCGAATGAAATTTTATTATTTATATCATGTGTTTGGTTTAGTTCCGGAATGAAATTATTTAATATAAAATATTATTGAATTAATAATTGGATAAATTTATTTTATTATATAAATAATTTTTTTATTATTAGTAATGCTTGATTGTATATATTATTACTTTTTGATTAATAATGTTAATTATCAATAATAATATTAAAATTAATACGCATACCCTTCCCGACCTCATACCCGCCTCCACTTGAGTATTAAAAACCCATATCTTATGGATTTGAAGTATATTAAAACTAAAAAAAATTAAAATAAAGACCGGGTTTTATTCAGAAACCCCGAACCAAACAACCACCATAAAGGGTCTCTCATGTTCCAAATATTGAAATACATTCATTCCCCCGAGCCTTGTTAAATAAATCCCTCAATAATTTCATCTTTCAATTTATACCTGCAAAATGTGTGTGTATTCGTAGTCAATCCTAGATAACTGCAAGAATTTATATTTAGAAGAAAAAATTTGGGAGATGTCAAACAAACCAACAACTCTCCATCTCTTTACGGCGGCGGAATCATGATTTCAATATAGCCGGACTCAAAATTTTAATATAAACAAAATTTTCATTATTAAAAAAAACTCAAAAACTCATCGTGACCTCAAAATGAGGTTCCTGTCATAAAACATAAAACATGGAATCACAATTAAATTTATATTCAAGTATTTGTGAAACTTAACCTCTATTTCGTATCATTGTTATCTCATGAGAAAAATATGTGATATGTTTTGTTTTTGATTTTTAAATAGTTGAAATTTTCTTATACTTTAGTTGTGAAATCAGTCCAAAGAACATTTCTAACGTTTTTTTTAATCATTATAAAAATATAGATAATATAGATAATGTGCCCTCTATGACTTAAAAAGATGACACTAATAGTCCAAACGAATCCACTTAAAATCTTTTCTGAATCATGACCGGACCGGGCATCATATTAGCAAATAAACTTATTCATGAGCTTAATGCACTAAAAAAAATGAGAAATTACAATTCATTTCTTTGAAATTCGATGAGAGTAATGTAATATTGTACTCTAGTCTCTAACCAATCATACTTTGTAAATCAATTTAATTGAAAATTTATTTTAATTTTATTGTATATTACTTCTTTGAAAAACTGTAATCAAACGGTTGTAAAATAAAAAGTAAAATCAAGAAATTTGGATAAATGTACAAAATCTTTTTTGTGAAAATTGTAATTTAACTATCTAAGAACGGATGATATGATAGCGTGAGAAATAACGATAATTAACGAGTACCAGAATTGTAAGCAGAAGTATTAGAATTACAAACAATAGAAGTTACTATTTAACCGGAGCTTTAAAATGATCGCAATTAAAAAAAAATTATATTGACCTCTAGTCGGGCTTGGCCTCCCTTAGGCTGTGTGAATAAGCTTTGTACAAGGAGCAAGACAAGTCCCATCCCGAGCACGAATGAGCTTTGCTAGTTTTTTTACACACTTGCATTTGATGATGGAATTGCTTGCAAGAGGCGAAGCATACGATACAAAAAACAAGTGCCCACAAACCACAATGTGATTCTTCTTTTAGGGTCTTGAAAGTAAAGAGAAAAATGTATCGTAGTACCTCCCAAAATTGGGATGAGGAATAATTTTTAAGCTTCAGCTATGTGTAATGCATTACTTGAAACACAAACTAAGTTTGCTTATAAACTATCTGCATACAAAAGCCAGTAAATGGTAGTTTTGAATGTGTATTACAACTCCAATCATATGTTTTCACTTCTAGTTACCTCCTCTGGAAGTTAAGCTTTGCAGAGAAGTATACAAAGAGTAATGCAAATGCAAATGGAAATGCAGCAAGAACTATTGCTACAAGACATGTATCATCATTATGATAACCAAAATAACTTGCTAAAAAGGCATTAGTTGCTTTTCTTTCCCCGAGTACTGTTATTTCTTTGTCTATATCTCCATATTGTGTTGTCATTAGGCTTCTCAAGGACCAAGATGATGGGCAAATCCAGTAACACCAAACCCACCACTTCGGGATTTGCTATAGAAACACAAAAAGGGATAAAATGAATCAGCTGAGATGTAATAGACAACAGGGTTTCTTTCTTCAATATTTAAATGCAAATCAGCTTATATTTTGGTTACTTATCAACTGAAAAAGAAAATGGTCTTTTGCTGTGTCTCGAGCTTTGAAATTTTAGATATGTATTATTGCAAAATGTTAAAGTGTGAAAGTGCTGAATGTTATTAAGTAACCTGAGAAATTAGGAATGGCTTACTGGTTCCGGAATTATAAATCCTGAGAAAAGGGATGTCATGGTGTTAAAGAAGCTTGCTGTAACAGTTGCCACTTGGAATGATCGTGTCATAGAAACAAACAGCATCCCAATGTAAGTGTAGTAGAGCATCGTACAGAACATCGTGTAGAAATACCAAAATACTTTATCTACTGACCAGTAGAAACCTATTGCTGGATATGTGATTATTATGAAAATAAATGATTGAAGGAATACGTATGGAATTTCAACAATAACCTGCAAAGGAGAAGAGATGAAGAAGATAAGTTTTATGTTCAATGTGACTTATCTGAGCTAATCAGGTACAACAGCGTATTTCTTCTAAATATCTTAATACCTGTGCTAATGAATAAGTCCATGAAGAGTACATTCCTGCAAACCTTTCTCTGTATACAACGGTGCGCTCAGTAGCTATAATTGATAGAATAGATGAGCAGTTACCGACCCCCAAAAATTGTAGGAAAATGAACATTGATCCTAGTATATTGTACAAGCCCTGTTCATCATTTCTTCGAACCAAAATATACAAGCAGAATTATTATTAGATATCTAGATGATACAAAAAAAATATTCCAAGTGTTTATTAGAACTTTTGTGTAACAGGAATTTCATGTTTGACATTGTGACTCACTTTAAAGAATCTATATTATTATTTTTTTTGAAAACGCACCGGGTTCTTGGAGTTGTTAAAGAAGGTCCTACCCCTTGTGAGGATTTGAACCTATTCCTTGTCATGTGGGTAAAGGGAAAGGACTTTTACCAAAAGGGTTCCTGGAATCCTCAACCAGAGTCTTTTTTATATATGACACGCTTGTCAACTGCAGACTGTTCAGTTGATTAGCTTTTTCTAGTTCACATAGAAGGATGTGGTTTATGTCTGATTTGCCACCTACTGCTGCATGATGTATTCATTAAGTGAAACTTGAGTATATATACTCCTAAAGTTTCTATGAAGAGTTCTTTTCACGTTATTGTTCTATGTATTACTCTTGGTGAATGAGTGGAGCAGTAATTATTTGGAGACTCATTAGCTTTAGTAATTATTTGGAGACTCAATAAACTTACATTTCTTTTCCTTTTTTCCATAGAATAGCTCCAAGTAGAAAAGATGCCACAGTGGCAAATGTTAGACGTGCCAAATTATATTTAGGACTCCGCCAATAGGACAAGTTCAGCTTCCACAAGCATGCTTTGAACTGTTCCCATTCATTTTGCGTAAAACTGGTTGAAAATTGTAGTTCCTCTGAACCTTGTTCTGGAGAGTGCAATTCTCTGGCTCGTACCTTGGATTTCCTACATATTGAAGTAAGCTCCTTTTAGCTACATGTAAGATTATGGCTACAGTTTAGAAGTTATATAATTTTTCTTACTGTTTTAGTAGTAAATTCATGGGGAAGAAATCATATATGTAATCTCATGTTTGCAATTTTTATAATGATGGAGTGTATATAGTTTACGTATGTAGGTATTTGGAGTTATTCTGTACATAGACCTCTTTAAAGATGTGGAAGCAACATAACTCTGTCAATCTGGAGACTAATGCATAAAAAATAACAGAAAAAGAGCTTCAGCATAAAAAAATTCTCACCAACTTAGGGAAGATTCCTTATAGAGTTGGCCAAAGTCTATTCCATGTTGTGCTTCTGCAGTTGAACTTGAAACCTCAAGCATCCAGGTTGCAGGGTTGTAGTTCTCCTGAATTTTTGGTACTCCAGGAATGTTCTGCCAAAACAGAGAGAAAATATTTAAAAAACTTACTTTATACCTTTGACATTTTGGTCTCTCTTGTCCTTAATTACTATATGCCAGTTCCAAATTTTTGTAAGATTGAAGTATTATGGTTTTGAAGTTCTTCCGTTGATTTGCTTTCCTCTTTTGTTACAGACTCACACTGCATCGAATATATCCGCTGCCCTTTCTATTCTTGTAGTTTATTGTTTCAGAGAGCACACTCATCTTTTGGTTTTAAAAGATCGTCATATGCAATGCTCTGTACCTTTCTTGGTGATGAGCTTGAGGATGCATGATAGATGAATACAAATATGTATAGCCAAAATATTTTTCAGAAAACAAGCACCAAAATATTTTCTAGAAAATCAAGAACCAAAATATTGTTCCAAATGGTCAATGAGACACAGAATCCCATAGTCTGTTAGCCCGGACGAACGTTTGGACAGGAAGTTTATCAGGGAATAGTAATTTTATGACAGCACCATTCAGTATCTACCTTTTTGTTCGTTTTTTGATGCAAGGATTATAACCATAACTACTTGAAATTTTACATGTGACGGTTCTATTCAGGATCCAAGTAATTTTACTATATAGAATCAAATTGTTAAAATAGTAAGATCTTATGTTTATTTATGGTAGCGATGAAGATGTTTTGAAACTGACGCAAGGATTTTCAAACTCTGACTAACTAAAATGAAATGAATCTTCTGATTTATGTATTTTGAAAACTACTGAGTGATATGATAACTGTACTCTAAAAGTTTTAGATGTTCTGATCAACTTCATTACTATTATTCTTCCTTCACAATGTTCTGAAAGTTGGTGACAAATTAATGGGGTCATATTTTCTGATTTCAGCATCCAATGTGTATTGTACATTATGTAGTTTGAGGAGCCACATTACATGATACTTGTAAATAGCAACTGAAAAGCTAAATGTTGATGATGAACTAAGTATAAGAGTCATTTCTTACCTCAAAATATTCAATCAGTTTACTCGAATGCTGACCCAGTTCTCCAGAATATATTATCTGTCCTCCTCTCTTCATTAGAATTAGCTGCAGGATTCATGAAACTGTTCCACTTAAAAGTGGTCTAAAAAAGAAAACTGAAGATTGTCACAGATTACTAACTGGCTCGGTCCAGCATAACATTGTTGATGTAAATCTTGATTTCTAATATGGGTTCTTCGCATTGATTTAATATCTTAATGCTACTTGAGTTACCCTTTTAAAAAATTATTAGAAGACAACATACATTTCTTTACTGAGCTGAAGTTCTATTCTTATTTCACAATTTAGAAAATGTTAGGTATCCCTTCGATTTAGCCTAGTGCACCATCACTTGGTAACAAGAGGTCGTGGGTTTAATCATAAATAGAGGCATGGTGTTGATTGTTGAACATTTAAAATTTTGCAATTGAGCATATCCAAAAAGAAAAAGTTGTGGGTTTTAACAACATGCATCTCCTAACTCAAGGTAGGCAGAATGTAGACAAAGCTAAAGGACTATTCTTATTTTTAGATAGGTTGTACGTAGGAATTTCAAAAACTTTCAACTCATTACCTCATCAAATGCCTCAAATATGTCTATGCTTGGTTGATGAATGGTACACACAACTGTCCTCCTTGTATTGACAATGTTCTTCACTACTCGCATGACGATTGCTGCTGCTCTTGCATCTAGTCCAGAAGTTGGTTCATCCATGAATAATATGGACGGATTTGAAACAAGCTCTACTGCTATGGTCAGCCGTTTCCGCTGTTCATATGATATCCCACTTACACCAGGAATCCCGACTATTGAATTTTGAATATCGTTGAGTTCAATCATTTGAAGAACCTCAGCGACAAACCCCTGTAAGTAAAGAAGTCTTTGTAGTATATACAAGAGAATGATGCATTATGCAGACTTCAAACAAAAATAAAACATTTTTTGTTTTTGTATGAGTATACTTTCTTCAATGTTAATGAAATTTCTAATTAAAATCAGTAAATATATGAATTGAAGATCCATTCAAATATACAGTATATATTTTTTTTGTTTGGTCGATTACAGTAATTTAAATACTAGCATAGCTCCACACACATGCGTACATTGAGGCTCACACCCTTGACCTCTTGTTACCAAGAGAAGATGGTATCCACTAGACTAAAAGGCTAGGAATACGTCAAATTTGAAAACCAAAACTCGTTATCTAATTTGATCTTGAGAGACATTATTTAGAATTTAGCCTTATTTATATAATTTTTAAACTTCGAAATTGTCTTACAGCTTTAATGCTTTGCTGAATGTCAGGTGGCAAACGTAACCAAGCAGAGAATGCGAGTGATTCTTGTACTGTAATTTGTGGAGAATGAATATCGGTTTGCTCACAGTAACCAGATATTCTTGCATAAGTACTCTGGATTTTTGGGTACCCTCCGATCCTTATTTCTCCTTCAGTGATGCCACAACTTTTACGTCCAGAAAGAACATCCAGAAGAGTTGTTTTTCCAGCTCCAGTGACACCCATTAAAGCTGTCAGAATTCCAGGCCTGAATGATCCGGTAATGTCTTGAAGGAGTTGCAGCTTTTTTCCTGCGAAACCTTGCCCTTTCATTTTCTGTAATAGACATTTATGCAAATTTATCAGTATGAGTCATATCCAAATGACTTGTAGGTTTAGATGGATACCTTTGGAGTATCAACATAATATTGCACATTCTCAAATGCAACTGTCATGGGCTTGAAAGGTAAAGCCATCACTGTTATCAAACCACAAAAATCAGAACTGAGATAATTATGATATATGTGGATCATCCACTGGCGTCTTATTACATGTAGTTTCTTACCCATTGGTTTATCTTCTTCAGGAGCTTTAAAAGAATCAGTGACAGAGCCACTATCTTCTCCAGGTACTTTATCCCGATTAGTTTTCAATCTTATTCCAGAAAGCCTTTTGTGTTGAACAGCACCCCTTGATCTTCTGGGAGCTGGTTATTATATATGATCCACCAGATTGTGGTTGTAGAAATATTAGTTCAACTGCAATTTTATATTTAAAATAACATGTTCTTTACACATTAAAGACCAGACACTTTAGAAAATATTTTTCTTCTGCATATATTATCCCATCAATTGATGCGCCAGAGTAACTTACCTTTCGAAAAGCTTAACACACAGGTGAATCCAAATATAAGAAAAGTAGCAAATGCCACAAGTGCAATAGTTGACTTCCAGTATATGCTTCCACTGTAGTTTAGTCCGTGGTTTCTCAAGAGTTGCTTCCCTATTGTAGCATTTGAATATGAAACCTATATGTAGAACACAGAGAGGATTTTTTAAATGTGTTAGAAAGTCTTCAAAATATGACATAGTGGTTTCTCAAGTGTTGCTTCCCCGGTTCCCTGTCGTAGCATTTCAATATGACACCTATATGACATAGGGAGGATTCTTGAATGTGTCAAAAAGTCTTTAAAATATGACATACGTCATGTCTGTTCTGGTCTCACCTTTTGCCACCTTGGAGCTAGGAACTCGTTCACTGAAATACCAAGCTCTGCATAAGTTAATGGAGATAACCAAAAGCCCCACTCCAACCAGTTCGGTAAAGAGGCTGCATTGGAGATTCACTTGTTATTGCTCTGTTATAGAAAGGTAATTTAATTTTAGAATGAAGTAGTTGAATTCATTGATGGCCTTACATCGTGGCATTATGAAGCCACAAAATAAAAACGTTGGTAACAAGTAGAGAAGACCACAGAAGATAGCAAGAGATTGATCGGGACACATGGAAGCTATCAGACGGAATGCTGCTACCGATACTTGATTTAGTAAAAATAGCAGTAGTAACTGCCGGAAAAACCTGCTTGGTGTTGTACATTAATATTCATAATATTGAATTTCTAAGTTCATATATACCAAAGAAATTGTTAATGTATATAGAAAAGGGGTTAAGATATACATTTAGTTACTATACCATACCTTTCTGGTTCAGGACTGTAACCAATGACATAGTAGGTAAGTGCACACCAAATAAAAGCATCTAGAAGTGAAAATGGAATTTTTAGAATGGCTGCTGGAATGGAATAAGCCCATGTAGGGTAGAAGTAGGAATCCCTTTGCTTGTAGAAGATGGCAAGTCTAGAGACAGTTATGGGCAGCTCTGGAATTGCATGGGTTGTTATTCTGATTAAGGAATAAAATAGTGAAGCTAGGAAGTAATTAGCACCGGCATCATCAATCTTTGTCTTTGTGCGCAAAAATACTGTCATTGTTATGAATGCTGCAACCATAAGCTGCACCAACAATTCATTAAGACAAACAAAACACTCTTCAGTTTCTTTAGACTGACAGGCATGGGCACACAGCACAGATTTAATTCTCGACACAATGATCACAAACCTGTGCAGCTTTAAATGCATAAAGAAATGAGTTACGCTTCATAAGAAGCCATTCTCTATCTATGCATGCCTTGAATATCTGCCAATTTCTTCGGGAGGTAACTTTGGTAAATGACAAAGCACTATCACTAGGCACAACTTTATGTATAGGCTGAGAGAGGTCATCATCCAACTTCTTTCCTATATGAAATTTCTTAAATTTTCTAGCAAATTCTTCTGGAGAAATGTAAGTTGCTGGTATGTCCTCATGGAACCAGTACTGTGCTTGATCCTTCTCAGAAACTACCTGCAGAGACACTTTTTGAGGTGAAATCTGTCGGAAAAAGTCATTTTAAATAATAATAGTAGTTAACATATTAAAAGATCATACTTCTTGAAGAAAGTCAGCAATGCCTTTCCTTGGAGGGCACCTGAACCCACACTCCTCAAAGAACTCTAAAACACTATTTCGAGGCCCATGGTATACAGTCTTTCCTTCAGCTATCAAAATGATGTCATCAAAGAGACTAAATGTTTCTGGGGCTGGCTGAAGTAGTGACACCATAATAGTGTATCCTGCAAAATATGTTAAGTGCTGAAGACAAGTAACAATCTGAAAGGTGGTTGAACTATCTAAGCCATTTGATATTTCATCCATGAGCAGAACTCTTGATGGACCACTTATCATCTCCCCTAAAAGAAAGAATATATGTTAATTGGCAAGAGCACACACTGACATAATATCACGTTTTCATCGTGTGGTGTTAGTCCTCATACATTACCTGTTGTCAGCCTTTTTTTTTGACCTCCGGATATTCCTCTTCGCATTGCATCTCCAACAATTGTATCGGCACAAATATCTAGTCCAAGTATCTAAGACAAGCAGTTACATCTTATTGAATTTTTTTGTAGCAAGAGCATTGGAAAGTGAGTATTGATACTTGATTCAAAAAATCACCTTCAGTATGTAGTCAGTCTGAAGGTTCCTTGTTAAGCCTTTGATAGAAGTCGCCTGTGAGCAGTGAATGAATTATGATACAGTAGTTAGAAATAGCTGAAGATTGCTCTATTCATGCAAAAGGTTTCACCTTCATATAGGTGTCAATGTCAGGTTCTGGGACAATTCCAGCTTGTTTCTCCCGTCTAGTGACTTCCACCATGCGTTCTAAAAAAACAAATGAATAGAGTCACAATATTGACAGTGCCTGAAGTGGTTAGGGATTTCAACTTCTAATAACAAAATTACCTACTCTATCTCCAACGCCCTGACATCTTGCTGCAAAATCAAGAGTTTCTCTTACTGTCAATTCAGAGATGTGCCGGTCATATTGGCTTACATAAGCTGATGTTTTATGAGGATCAAATTCATTTAACTTGTATCCATTGTAAGATATGTCTGCAGTGACCTAAAATATATAGAGGTGGCAAGAAAAATAATCATTGATTACGTTTCTGTAATAAATTAGAAAGTATGTCTATAGCTCAGCTGTTAACATTATAAATATTATGTAATTATCATGTTGTGTTGAATTAATCTATTTTTTTGACTTCTGTGTTGTCTCTGTGTTTGTAACTATCATGCATTGTAGGTGCATGGTATATTAGCAGTGCCCAAAACCTTGAGATTTGGATCAAGTTTTCCTGCAAGTGCCAACAGCAAAGTAGTTTTTCCACATCCAGGAGGCCCAAGTAATAGTGTCATCCTGCATTAATAACAAGCTTTGTTATTATAAGCATTTATGTGCATTTTTATGTGTATGTTTTAAGATCAGTAAAGTGGTTTCTATGTCCATTAAGACTTCTTAACTATTTATTATAAGCATTTAAGCATTAGTATACAAGATGGAGCTTAAAGACTAACCTTGAAGGCCTGATGATTCCACTCATATCTTGTAGAATTTTTATCTTCTTTGCATGAGATTTGATGCCAATATTCTTTGTGATACCCTGTTCAACATTGGCATTTCGTCCGTTAATGGTATATTTGTAACATGATATGCCAAATGGGGAGCTGAACTCAGAGGGAAAACCTTTTACTTTTACATTTTGCTTGAGGTCAGAGATTTTGGAGTTACAATTTGCACTGATTGCTAATTAGTATTAGCTCCATCTTTTGCTTTCAAAATGAAAGAAAGTAAGAAACTATCTTTAAACTAAGAAGATTGAGCTGGGCGTAGTCTCCATTGTCTGTTTAGCAAATGTAACTAAAGGATTGTTCAAATGCCTACAAGAACTACCCGTTTAGTTAAAGGGAGCAGTTTTGGGAATCACGCTACCTTTTTTGGACCTGCTATATGCTGGGGGAGGTGTTGCAGAAATTCTTTAAACACCGAAGATATTCATGTGATAAATAGTACATTTTAGACATTATCTTGTTCCCATATGCTGGGGCAGGTGTTGCAGACATGGTTTAACCACTGAAGACATTCATGTAATATATAGTACATTTTCGACATTCTCTCGTCCCCAGAAGAGAGTGAACCATACAAAGATTTCAACTATATTGCCACCAGCAGATTGCAGAATGACAATTGTGACAAGGCACACAAAATGATCAAGTACCGTGCATGGCATCTGCAAACGCTCACACACATACATATTATGTTGCCCTTGATTGTCTATGCTCAAAGATTAAACTTAATGCTTTAGCCAAGATTTTGTCTGTTAAAGGGACTCCAGAAATTGGCTCCCAATGTAAGGCTTGTAAACAAGAAAAATTTGGAATCTTAACTTGATAGAGTTAGTATATGTGCTAAATTTTAGAATGACTCGCAGTTAGTAAATTAAAACATCGATAAACGATGAATTTCCCTGTAGTGGGAACCTAAAACATAATTTCAGAGGAACACCAAGTCTCCCTAATGAAAAGATCCGAAAGAGTTGGTAAAAAAAAAGGACTTACAGTGAAAGTTCTTTTGAGGGTGTTCCATAGAGTAGGCAGAGGATTCTGATGATTTGCTTCGTATTCTGCTTCTACACTCAAGTTCTCGTACCTTATCTCTACAGTAGGCAACTCTAGACCCACTCTACAGAGAAAACAATCATGAAATCAGTTAATATTGCATAGTTATAAATACTCATATGCCATCATCAATAATATAACTGGTGTGATCTTTTCTTTCACAAGTCCATGCTTCTTCCAGCATTGATATTAAGATACCTGTCAATTCTTTCCTTCTGTTTCAGTAACAACTTGTAATTATCTTCCTCAATTTTCTTTAGAAGTTTGTCGATAAACGCGTGCCTTTCCTGAGCAGATTTAAGGGTGGCAGGGTGTCGAATCTTGACTTCCTTCCGTTCCTCTGATTCCTTACTTGCATGGACAGAGTTTTCATTACAATCATGTACTAAATCCAATGTTCTACATTGTCTTTGTTTTTGTAGCTTCTCCACAGCAGCCCATTGCAACTGATCTTCATCGTCGTCTTCGCCATGCTCGTTAAATCTAGTAATCTCATCAAGCTCCATTACTTCTGCCATTGCTAGCTAAGTTTTTAGGTGAAGTATTAGTGCATTACTATATTAAAATGTTGTTGTGACTTGTGGTCTCCACCTGTGGCTTCTTTAGTGTTTTTCCCACAATGTTGAGAGAATTTAAGTTGGTTCTACTTGGAGCTTTAAATAGTAACTAATCCGATTCACTATTGATGAAGCAATTGACAGATGACATTATTTGATTTGTGATTTTATACTACTCTTACTAATTTTCTTGTCAAACACAAATAATGATGCTGCCTGCCTGGTGCCTAGCAGCCGGACTCGAACAATTACAAATATAAGTTTAAATCCTGACATTAAAACGGAAAAATTTATATTTTAATTTCGATACATTAAAATTTTAAGATTTAATCCTACTGATACCTGACGGACCTTTTGAAAATAATTAAAAATTTAAATTTGAATTTTGATATCCGATTCTTGAAAATATTTGAGAATTCATATTTAATCTTAATATATATTAAAAATTTACGATTTAATTCTAATACCTGACCTCCCTCCTCAAAGTAGTTAAACATTTAGGTTCGAATACTAATATCCGACTCTTGGAAATAGTTAAAAATTTATGTTTTAATCTTAATACTTTAAAATTAAAGTTTTAATCCTAACTGGCCTCCTGAAAATAATCAAAAATTTAACATTAAATTAAAACTAGTTGACTTTCTTTTTTTGAAACCTCAAATAAAAGATCTATACTAGTTGAACGTTTGTCATTCTCGCACATGACTTGAATATTACTACTATATTACAAGTGAATTTGGGCGGGTGTAGACTATATTGAGGGGTGGAGAGGACCTCACTCAAATTGACTCAAAATTAATAAAAATTAAATTTAATATGATAAGAACCTATTAAAATATATGCAGGAACTTATTGAAATAAGTTGAAAGACTAGTAGGAAGCAAATTTAGAAGGTAAAAACATCTCTTATTTATATTAATATTATATTTTATTAAGTATTATCATAATTTTTTATATAAAAAACTCATTGAAATAAATTTGTGGATCCGCCACTAAATCTGAGCTATCTATACCATACACAAAAGGGATTCCCATATGGCATACCATATCAAAAGTCTACGCATCCAAATGGGCCATAATTTGATAAATTCTAGACTTACATTATTGGAAATTTGAATGGGAAGAGAACTAATAGGTTGAACGAAATTTGTGTCGAGGGTATCAAATTCGATACGTACTCCATTAAATTTATTTTATTACATAACAATGTGGTATCGTCAATAATTTTAATTAGGATTATAATTTTTTTAATTTATATGAATTGAACATGAAGAGATATTTATATCGTGGTATTTGTACTTTTTAAATCAATAGTATCCCTAGCTGTCTAGCATTTTCTATATTTATTTAAACAAAAGCGTGATGATAGAGGAGTAACGTGGAAGAATTTTTAAATAAGAGTGAAAAAGGATTGACATTATTTAATATTCTCTGTCTCATTTTTTTTCTACCGATAAAGTTTTATATTATTTTTAATGTAATATTTAATTAGATTAATAAATGCTAAATATTTATATTATCTTTTAGAAAAATAACAAAATTAATATTAAATTTATTATGTTAATTAAATATGCACAGACAAATTTAGAATGAACGAAGCATGCTAGAATTAATAAAATATTAATTAGTGGGCATCAGAAATAAAATCATTCCTTTTTTACTTTACAGATTTTAAGAATAATAAACTTTCTTTAAACATGACTTAAATTAATTAAAATCTGGTAAAATTCTGTACCGCTAAAACGATGCTTTGCCTTGAAAGGTATGGCTAGCAGTTAGAGGAATGGCATGTTATGGCAATCACCCAATTACAGCATGACTTGTGTCAAAAGATTAATTGTTATATTAGCAAATATTGAGTGTTATGTAAATGCACCTGAGTAGGTGTTACAGTGTTGATTACACATCCAATTTTAATTTTTACCAATTGTTGACTGTTATGAAAGCAGTCTGCTGAGTCTTTAATAATAGCTTACTGTTTTAATTATATCAGAGTGTTATAGCAAACTAATATGAATGTAATGTATAAAACAGTAAGATACGATAATGTAAAGGAGACTGACGATATTTAGCCAGGTTCGACCCTTATTTCTAATGGTCTACGTCATGGTCTCTTACCAACTTGGTAATAGAATATATATTAATCAATAATATTTCAATTACAAGATTAAGATATATCTCCCTTTAACTCAATCACTGAATTCAGCTTGCTACAATCCATAGCAATCTTGAGCAGTATGATTTCAGCTTCTTGTTATCTCCTGCCTTGCAATCTGTTCTTGAACTTCTGAATTCCTTGAGTCCCACTCTTGAATTCCTTGGTCTCTGAACTCTTTGCCATGATGAAATGACTCAGCTTCAATCCTACACAGCTCATTGTTCTCACTTCAAACCCTGAAGTAGATTACCAATACAATCGAACATTACAATGAGATGAAAAATGTTTACAACTCAAAACTAGATTATCTAAATATTCAGTATTCAATATAAACCCAAGCTCAATTTAGAGAAGTGTATAATCAGCTTTTCAATATATCAAAACCGAGTTGTAGTATTGTTAAATATAAATGAAAAGCTAGGAATGTGTGTGTGTGTGTATATATATATATATATATATATATATATATATATATATATATATATATATATATATATAACGACTAATTTGAACTTATAGATAATATAAACGTTAAGAGATTAGTATAGTTCAAATTAAAGACATATATATCGGAGATAAAAGAATAAAACGTTTGAATTTGAAACTCATATAAGTATGGGATAATATAGAAGTAGTTATTAAATAAAATAAGTTTGAACCAAGTCAACTACTTCCTATTAATTTGGAAAACATTTTTAATTCAAATATGTGAGCTAGAATAAATATTAAAAACATAATATTCAGTGAATTAACATAATAAGAATTCTAAGCCTAATAAACAACTACTAGATCAATCCTGTGAAGAAGTTGTAGACTAGCTGGACTCTGTTTCAGCAAGCTGTTATTCCATAACAGCTTACTGTTATGCTGATATACTAACTTCCTGCAAAACCATGTTAGTACTAGCAATGTAACAGGCTTATATCAGTCATAAAGATAATAACAAGCTAAAATACCACTTCAACTTGTTGTTATGTGTCATCATCAAAACTTGGGATTTACATTCTCCTCTTTTTTGATGATTACACTCTCATTTCAGGAGTATAACTCCCCTGACATTATGATCTCCCTGCATAAAATCAATCCACAAGTACTACAGAAATATCTATGCATATAACAATATCAAATTCAATCACAAGGCATATATATTCAAATTTAAAAACCAAGTACTGCAGATATCATAATATAGTCTTAAAATACTTAGTCTTAAAATACTTAAATTGAAATTAAAACCCTCCCCCTAAAGCCAATACTCTTGAAAATATCTCCCCCTTAATCACCAAAAAGCTAAACTTATTAATTAGATTAATGTGTGTGTGTGTGTGTATCGAGTTCTACTTTAATAGAAAATAAAAACTAAATCTGATCACTATTTTATACTACAGAAATCAACCATTTATATACTATCGATCATTATTTTATATATTAAAAATTACAAATATTCACCAGTTTTATTCCTTACGAATTTATTATATATGTTTGTTCCACATGCATAACAATGATGACTGAATATTGGGATTATTATTGGAAATGGTTGATGACTGAATGTAATAGTAACAATAAGGGATGATGGTGATAATAGTGGTAATATGAGATTTGTGAGGGGGGGGGGGGTATATAGATTTAAATAATTGAAAATATATATAACATTTATATATTATTGACGAGTTCATCGAAGTTGGTGGAGGTGATAGTGTAGTGACAAATTTATCGAAGATAGTGGCGGCGGCGATAATAGTGACGAAATTATTGAAGGAGCAGCACATCGTTAGGAGAAAGGAAAAGTTTGCAAATAAAAAGTAGAAAACAGATTTGGATTCGTGATCTCAATTGCTGAAGAAAGTGGTAGTGTCGTAGTGGTGTACAAATTTAGTGTCGACAAGGAAGAAGGTCGCCGGAATTAATGTCACTGGAAAAGGAAGTGTCCGGAACTAGATAAAAAACGAGAAAAAGATGTGTGTGTGTGTGTGTATATATATATTATTAGATCTGGAAAATCATTAATTTGTGAAGTATAAATATGATTAGTTTTAAAAAATATTTATGAGATTCTATTATTTGCCCTTAAGTACACTAAGTTTGGAGAAGGGGGGGTTGAATACAAACTTAAGAATTAAATCAAATTCTTGCGGATTTAAGTTTGTTCAAAGAAAGTGTTTTAGTGTATATAGAAAACTGATGGAACTAAGAACTTAATAGGTAAAATATCGAAAACAAAACAAACAATATTAAAATTTACTAGTGGATTGGTTTTCCACTAGTATGTTTTTGCTTTCAATTAATCTTGGTAAAAATACCAAGCTGCTTACAAAGTGAATTTTTGAACTTAGAAAAGCACTACAAAATACTGCATATTCTTCTACTGTGCTCTTCTTGAGTTCTTGATATTTTTCACTCACACTTTTCTACTGTGAACTACTAACCACTATATAGTAGTTTTCTTCATTACTAATTCCTATCGACAGATAACATTATAAAATTACAACATATAATGTTTACATGAAAATAGAAATTAGCTACTTGCACAGTCTTCTTTTGGACCTGTCTAGTCCTGAAAGTATCTTTGTCTTGATGCATTCCTTGAAGACTGTGTTGCCTTGAAAGTCTTCATAATCCTGACAGAATTGTCTTCCATTGATTCAGTTTCTGCACAGTTCCCATACCTCTTGTCTTTAACTAAATTGGGAAACCTTAATCAACTGATAAATGCTGTTAAGCTTATCAGTTGATTCTTCTTTGCTTATCCATCGATGGATAGGATATCTGTTGATCAGTTGATGTGTCGATGGATAATTGAGTTATCCATTGATGGTCCTTTATCCATTGACTACCTTTATCCGTTGATGACTTGCATCCGTTGATAGCTTTTATCCGTTGAGTAGTGTCTTCATCCATCGACTCCAATATCAGTTGATCACTTCACTTGTGAGAATTCTGACTTGGAATATTTACAATTGATCAGCCATTCTTCACATCAGTTGAGAAGCTATAAATTGAAGTCAATAACATCAGTCGACTACTTCACAACATCCATCGAGGCAATACAATCAATTGATAATGAAACATGAATCAAATGCTATAATCCAGTTTATCAGTTGATAAACAAGCTTCAACTGATAACTGGTTTCCTAGTCAATGGATATTTATAAGTCATATCCATCGACTAGTTACAATGAAATTTTAAATCCCTATTGTAATTCTAAGTAATTTGTTATCATCAAAACTCATAATTCCTGACAATCTCCCCCTATTTATGAATATGTGAAATATGCATAAATTTTCTGTTGATGATAACAAAACTCCTAAACATTTTCATTCTAGCAAGAATTACAATATTGACAAAAATAATTTGAGACAGAGTAATCAAATACCAGTAAAAGATGAATTCTGATAATTTTGATGTTTGAGATTGGATCTTCTATCTTCTTCTTCTTCCCCTTGACTCATTCATCTTGTCTTCATTTTATTTCATCTTCCTGAATAGGGATCCCTTCAGAATCTTCTCATCCTCAACCCTGTAGTCCAATTGGCTTGCTAGATGATTCAATTCCAGATTAGGCAGTTTGTCTGTTTCTTAACAAATATCAATGCATTTTTCTCTGCCTTCCCTGTCCTTGTATATCATCAAGTAGAATGGTTCATGAAGTACCTTTCTTCCTTCAGGGTTCCAAATTTTGATTCTGTCATCCCTTTCTTCTTGAACAGGTGTCTCCTTCATCTTCTTCATCTTCTCAAGAATGGCCTTTCCTGGCTCTTCAGTTAGGTAATACTTCCTGTTAAGCATAGTGTAGATTTTCCTTAAGATGCCATATCCTTGATCCAAGACTTGATTAAATGTGAAAGTTGAATGTGATCCATCTTCATACTCAAAGTGAAGTAGATCAACATCTGTTGGTCCCTGATATTGTAGAAGGGGGGTTGAATACAATATCTGAAAATTAATCGCGGAATAATTTGGATTAAAAATATTATTTTAATTACTCGCGAAATATTAATTGGAATGAAATATTGTTCAAGTGAAAGATATAATTTTACCTTGATTAGTATTACAAAATTAATATTAAGAAAACAGTTATATAATTGATTAAAAGTTCTAGAACAAATTTGACATGAATTGTTCGTATTTAACAATTATATCCAAACTCAGCACAGAAATCTGTGAATATTACAATGCAGATAAATTACTGAATTTGATCTGATTTTTCTAACTCTTGGATTGAACAACTGAAAAGTGAAGAGCTGATCTCATATTTATAGAGATTTGAAATGACTGGTATGACCTTTATCAACATGACTTAATTTAATGAAAATAAGTCTTGTATGACTTATTTAACACTTGTATGACTTATAAAAACCTGGGCAAGACTTATTTCTGGTCGGTATGACTTACTGAAGCTCGGTATGACCTTTTGAAAGTTCGGTATGACCTTTTTAAAGTCATATACGGATTTTATTTAATTAAAAAATCGGTATGACTTATTTTAATTGAACAAAATCAATTCAGCATGACCTTTTTCTTCAAGAAAACTCGGTATGACTTATTCCATTTGCTCCAGAATGACCTTTTCAACAGCTGCTCGGTATGACTTATTCTGGTATGACTTTAGGTCGGCAGAAGCTCGGTATGACTTTTTCTTCTGCAGCTCAGAATGACTTATTTTCTGACAGAATTCGGTATGACTTATTTTCTGCAGCTCGGTATGACTTATTTTCTGCAGCTCGGTATGACTTATTTTCTGCAGCTCAGTATGACTTATTTTCTGCAGCTCAGAATGACTTATTTTCTGCCAGAATTCGGTATGACTTATTTTCTGCAGCTCAGAATGACTTATTTTCTGACAGAATTCGGTATGACTTATTTTCTGCCAGAATTCGGTATGACTTATTTTCTGCAGCTCGGAATGACTTATTTTCTGACAGAATTCGGTATGACTTATTTTCTGCCAGAATCCGATATGACTTTTTCTTCTCTTTTTGATTTTATTAATAAGTCTTTTGAATTATATTATAAGTCATATTAAGTCATATCTTCTATAATAAATTAATTTTACTTAATTTAATTAGTTAATTTATAAATTAAATTAAATTCAACTTGAATTAATTTAATTGGATAAATTAAATAATTAATTAACTTTTGATAGTAGAATTAAAATACTATCTTTACTCGCATACCCGTGCTGTCGGTCTTGAAATCTTCCCGTCCTTTCTTTGTCTTCTGATCTTGAAACCTCTTGAACTAAATGAAGAATAAATATTATTTTAGTTGACACACAAATGTACTGTCTGGTTCATTTGTGTCATACTAATAAATATTCTCCATTTATTAACTTTTAACTTGAGGCCTTTTGTCATTTCCTTTTTGCTTCACTGTCTTCAATCTTCTTCTGGAATCTTCTGTAGTAACCACTTGAAATCTTCTATATCTTCTGTCTTCTATAGAAGTACTACCACAATATTATTTTCACTGACGCTTGATCATAACAATGAACTTCTTCCAGTGTTGAGTAGCAATCCCATAAAATTCTTCTGATACTTAGATCCTTTGTGATTAGTTGACTGTCTTCGATTTGATTCCATCCTCAGTATTTATTACTTACTACATTTTCTTACAGGAGTTGAGTTGTCATCTATTTATTACAAATAGGCCTAGTCATATGCCTTTCAATCTCCCCCTATTTGTTGTTAAACATTTAACACACAAATCCTAGAGGATAACTCAACTAACAACTAAGAAAATAATATTACATTTAAAAACTGTAAGTAAATACCAATTGTTCTCTGGATCATATAATACATTTCCAGATTTCTTTGAGTAACTGAAATGAAAGATGTTTGTTCCTCTAGTACTGAACATATTATACAAGTAGTATTATCTTCATTTCTCTTCTTACCACTTTTCCTAAGATTCTCCAACTTCTGTCTTCACTTCTCATCCAAGGTAGATTCAATTTCTCCTTTCGTGAATAACCCAACTTTTGAGTAATCCTCTTCTGGTAAAAGTAAAAGTCTTCAACACTTCTCCCCCTTAGTTGAACACTTAGAATACCTCTCCCATTTTGATACTTCTCCCTAAATAGGATACTTCTCCCCCTTAATTGAGTAATCCTCTTTATTCGAAATTTTCTCTCCCTTAGTTGAGTAACATTAGAAATCTATAACAGGGAATTGGAAATAGGATTTGGTAACTGTGCTAGTGTGTGATTTTACTTTGTGTTCCTCACAAGTGTTTCGCTCATATACTCTCTAAGTGTTTCACTCATAGAATATATATATTTTCACTCGTCCTTACTTGTGTTTCACTCTATTCTCACATCACTATATCTCTCTCTCAGTACGGATGTCGCAGTCTTTTGTACCTGCAAGAAAGATCACCATAACCCCTTCAAGAGAGGTCACTGGTGGTGCAATGGGGTTTCGTAAATCCCCGTCCTCAATTGAATCTATAAAAACATTTTGACTTTGGAAAACTGAATTGCTTCAGGAATAGATTCAGTGAGTTGCTGATCATCTAAGATGATCTATTCCATTAAGAATCCAGATATGTTCCATCTGGGGAGGGAGACAAGGATCTATAATGTAGCAAATGATCCAAGTTTCCTCCTGATGCCTGTGAAGGCATGTTGATTCCGTCAGAATCATCAATTATTCTTCCTTCCTTGATATGGAAGTTTAGAAAAATTACTTCCGTCAATTCATCCTTACACGACACTCTAGTTGCTCCCTCTTAATCATTGTTGGTCCCTTTGAAAAGAAGACACTTTATGTGAGGTGAAAGAAATGTCAGATGAAATTGACTCTTTACAAGTAGCCTTGGCTGACAGGCTGAATTCAATAGACTCACTCTGTTGAGAGAATGAACCTAGTAACAGTTTTGCCTTTTCCAAGTCTATATCCTTTTGAGAGAACACAGATGAGCTAACAGTTGTCTCAGTTTATATATGAATCACCTTTCTGGAGACAGAGCTGTTGGATCACTCACATCACCAACCTTATCAAATGCAATCAAGGCATTGACTCCCTCATAATGAACAAATAGGTATTCTGTTTAATGGTTAGAGAGACGGAAGTGATAGTGTTTGTGTGTTTGGTTCTAAGATCTTGGTTAGAGATTGACCCCAATGATTAGGATCTAACTTTTAGAAATGATTGGATTATCAAGCTCATAGATCTTTCCTATTTCTCAAAAGAGACTGAGAATAATCAGCTTATATTTAGATATAAATAAAAATAAAAATAAAATAGATAAAAATTAAAATTAAAATAAATATGCCAAAATGTAAAACAAATAATACTATACATACTTATATATATATATAACTGATACCAATTGTTATAAACTAAAGATAATATTAAATATATTTACAGTAGTGATGCCAATAAAATAACAACTGTACAAAAATAAGGAAAATCTTTTTGAGTTTTCTTTTTCAATTTGTTTGTTTGTTTTTGAAATATTTTAAGGAATATATACAGTGTATTTACAGTGCTTGCTTAAAATTAAATATGCAATTTAAAACATCATGCAATACTTAGTTCATGTTTAACATCCCTAACTCACTAACCAACTTAGAAAAAGTGGATTCATCAAGTGGTTTCGTGAAGATGTCGGCAATTTGATCTTCTGTGGGTACATTCATGACATGCTCTCGGATAAAATGATACCTTATGTCTATGTGCTTGGTCCTTGAATGTTGTACAGGATTATTGGAAATTGTTATGGCACTTGTGTTATCGCAAAGTATTGGGATTTTAGATAGTGCAAGTCCATAATCATTCAGCTGATTCCTTATCCACAAGATCTGTGCACAACAACTACCTGCCGCAATATATTCTGCTTCGGCTGTCGAGGTAGATACTGAGTGTTATTTCTTGCTGTACCAGGAAATCAACCGTTGTCCTAGAAACTGACAGCTTCCAGACATACTTTTCCTGTCCATCCTGCATCCTGCATAATCTGAATCTGTATAGCCTATTAGTTCAAAACCTGTATCTTTAGGGTACCAAATTCCAAGATTCGGTGTACCCTTCAGATATCTAAAAATTCTTTTAACAACTATAAGATGAGATTCTCTAGGATCAGTTTGAAACCTTGCACATAAGCATGTTGCAAACATTATATCGGGTCTACTAGCAGTTAGATATAATAATGAGCCTATCATACCTCTATAGCTTGTGATGTCCACCTTCTTACCAGTTTCATCTATGTCAAGCTTTGTGGCTGTTGGCATAGGGGTTTTTGTCGGTGTAGAATCTTCTAGATTGTATTTCCTTAGAAGATCCCTTATGTACTTTGATTGGCAAATAAAAATCCCATCTTCCTTTTGCTTCACTTGCAATCCAAGGAAGAATGACAGCTCACCCATCATGCTCATCTCATATCTACTCTGCATTAACTTAGCAAATTTCTTGCACAAAATTTCGTTAGTAGAACCAAATATAATATCGTCAACATAAACTTGGACGAATATCATATCTTTATTATGTAATTTGTAAAAGAGAGTTTTGTCTATGACACCTCTAGTAAAACCGTTTTCAAGTAAAAATATAGAGAGAGTGTCATACCATGTCCTCGGTGCTTGCTTGAGTCCATAGAGAGCTTTGAATAGAAAATACACAAAATCAGCAAACTCTGGATTTTCAAAGCCAGGGGGCTGCTCCACATATACTTCCTCTTCTAACTCTCCATTCAGAAATGCACTCTTCACATCCATTTGATAAACTTTGAAATTAGAATGTGCTGCGAATGCCAGAAATATCCTGATGGATTCAAGTCTTGCAACTGGTGCGTAGGTCTCATCATAATCAATTCCCTCTTCCTGAGAGTAACCCTTAGCAACCAGTATGGCCTTGTTCCTTGTAACAATGCCATCACCGTCTAACTTGTTCCTGTATACCCATTTCGTGCCAATAACAGATCTATCTTTAGGCCTGGGTACCAGTGTCCATACTTCTTGCCTTTCGAACTGATTGAGTTCTTCTTGCATGGCAAGAACCCAATCTGGATCAGTTAGAGCATCTTCAATTTTCTTTGGTTCTTCTTGAGATAGAAAAACCGAAGATAAACATTCATTTGAAGTTGCACTTCTGGTTCTAACACCAACATCTGGATCACCTATGATCAATTCAAAAGGATGATCTTTGCTCCATATCCTTTCCCTTGGTAGGTTTGATCTTGATGATTCGCCTCTATATTCATTGTGATGTTGTGTTGTGCCAGTTGATCCTTCATCTCCCCCTGAGTTGCTACCAGGTTGACTTGTTGATCCACCACTGGTATTAGTAGTATCTCCAGTGTTTCCATTGTTTCCACCACTATTACCTGGATCATTACCATCATTGTTGTCATCATCATTTCCTGTTGCAACCTCAGGCTCTTCTTCATTATCCGAATCTGAGTCTGGATGATTGTCAAATTTTAATGACTCAGAAGGATCTTCAGTTTGGATGCTCGGGAGTTTAGTGTCATCAAAAGTAACGTTGACACTTTTTTTTACTTGGTGCTGATCAATTATGTACACCCTATATGCTCTTTTTGAGTAGCCGACAAAAATTGCTTCATGTGCCATGGCCTCGAATTTGCCACGATGTTCATCTCCATCTTTTAGCACAAAACATTTGGCTCCAAATACATGAAAGTACTTGAGTGTTGGTTTCTTGCCAGCCATTAATTCATAGGGAGTCTTCATATGTTCTTTATTGATTAAGGTTCGATTCTGGGTATAACATGCTGTGTTTACTGCTTCAGCCCAGAAGTAGATAGGCAACCTTGATTCACTTAACATTGTTCTTGCAGCTTCAATCAGGGTTCGATTCTTCCTTTCTACTACTCCATTCTGTTGCGGAGTTCTTGGCGCTGAGAATTGTCTTGTTATCCCTTTGTCTGAGCAGAAGCTATTCAGAATTTCATTCTTGAATTCTGTTCCATTATCTGATCTGATTGCCCGGACAGGTAGCTTTGAATCTAACTCAATCAACTTTACATGATCAATCACCAATTGTGGAGTTTCATCCTTAGAGTTCAAGAATAAAACCCACGAGTACTTTGTGAAGTCATCTACAATCACTAAGGCATATCTTTTCCTTGACATTGACAGAATATTGACTGGACCAAATAAATCCATATGTAGCAGTTGCAGTGGTTCAGTAATATTTGTAGTGTCTGTGCCTTTGTGAGTTGCTCTTTTTGACTTCCCTTTTTGACATGCCTCACACAATCCTTCTTGTGTAAATTCCATCGGAGGCAGTCCTCTCATCAAATCCCTCTTGACTAGAGAGTTCATTGTTTTGAAGTTCAGGTGTGAGAGCTTCTTGTGCCATAGCCAACTTTCTTCTGTTGAAGCTTTTGAATAAAAACAGTTTGCTTCAGCTTCAGTTCCCGAGTTGAAATCAGCTACGTACAAGTTTCCTTTCCTTACTCCACGCAAGGCTAGTCTGTCTTCTTTAGAATGAGCTATTAAACACTTCTCCTTGATAAAGTTTACTTTGTAACCTCTATCACAGAATTGACTGACGCTGAGTAGATTGTGCTTAAGTCCTTCCACCAAAGAGACGTTTTCAATGATAACATTTCCAGTATTTAACTTGCCATATCCCGTAGTCATTCCTTTGCTGTTATCTCCAAAGGTGACAATTGGGCCAGCTCTCTCAACCACGTCTGATAGCAGGGCTCTATCTCCGGTCATATGCCTTGACGATCCGCTGTCCAGGATCCATACAATCCGGTTTACCTGTTTAACTCCCTGCAAATATCAAACGGATTAGATCATCTTCGGAGCCCAAAATTGATTGGGCCCGGCATACTTAAAGAATTGACCTTTGTCAGCTTTGACAACAGATCCTTTTCGAATAACAGCTGCATCCTCCTTGACTGTACTTACTTTCCTATAAACAGTCTTAACAACTTTTTGTTTAGACTTAGGAATATATTTTTCCTTCTTGACAGGTGAAGGAATAGCAGTCTTGGATTTAGCAAATTTATTATTGATGTATTGTCTCGGTGTCATGTTCTTTTTATTAGCAGTCATGCATTTAAAATAAGCAGTCATAGCATTAAAAGCACATAACATACAATTTAACATACCACAAGGTTTATGGCATACATCAATAGCAGGCATGTTATTCACAGCAGTAGGAGTTTTAACAATTTCTACTTTAACTTTTTCAGCAGATTTAAAGTTTTCAGTAGAATGACATCTATTGTTACTATCCCTACTTCTAACAAAATTATTGTTAGGTCTGTTCAAGTTCTTCTTTAAGTTCTTAGCACCTATACCAGGTTTGGGGAAATCAAAAGTTCCCACAACTTTCACTGGTGTCTTGGGTGTAGCTTTCTCTTTTTGGACATTTACTCCTTTTATGTCCCTTGCTTGTTCTCCTCTTTTCTTCTCTTCCTCTTGATCCTCTAATTGCATCTCATAAGCGATCAGTATAGAGCTCTCGAGGATGGGTTCAGCTACAGGTGTAATGAAAAGAGGTTTGCGTGTGTCTTTAACAACATGAGGAATACCCCTTTCTTCAGCGCTTTGCTTGAATGGGGTAATGTTGCTTGGCTTTCCTACAGATTCATTGTACTCGAAGCCTATTCCAACTTTTCTGTTTATTACCTGTTGGTCAACTAGGTTCTTTACAATATACGAGGAATTTTTATATGCTAGACACCTTTTCTTTTCTTCCTCTATCTGGTTTCTGAGGTAGGTCTCAACTTCAACATAACAACTGACTCTATTGACTTGAAAAGCTAAGTCCTCAGTTAATTTCTTAGTCAACTTGTCACTGTTTCGTTTTAACTGTTTTAAGACTTCGAGCTCATCAACTAGATCTTTATTTTCGAGTCTTAGTTGCTTAACCTTACTTCTTTCACCCTCTAGTTCTTTACCTATTAAATTAAACATTTTAGGGCAATAAGGATTTACCTCTATTCCTTTTTGACTATTAGGAGACCTTGATTCTTCGGATGAAGCCATAAGAGCAAGATTTCCCAGCTCTTCCCCATCACTATCATCTGAGTCATCCCAGCTTTTTCCCTTTGCCAGACAGGACTTTCCTTGATGCTTTTGCAAAAGTGCATCGTACTTTTCCTTGAGCTCTTCGTAAGACTCTCTCTTCTTCCCTTGCTTAGGCTTCTTGCACTCCGTTGCAAAGTGGCCTAGCTCATTGCAGTTGAAGCAACGAAACTTGCTTCTATCCACTAAGCCGGTCTTATAGCCGCTCTTTGATTCAGCTGTTGAAGACCCTCCTCTTTGGAATCTCCCAAAATTTGATTTAACTTATAGGAGGGATTTCTCCGAAATCTCATGTTGCCAAACTTCCTGGCAACCAAAGCTAGAGACTCATCTTCTAGCTGATCTAGTTCTTCCAGAGAGTAGAATTCACCACCTTCTTGTTTATCTGAAGTATGTCCAATTTCTAGAACAACATACTCCAGTGAAGGTACAACAGCCTTCATTTCCATCTTCTGTGGTGCTTCCACTAACAGTGCTTTGGAGGAACTCTGAACCTTGCCTCTCCCATACATCTCTATCGTCTGGATCTGTTCCAGCTCATATGTCTTCAATACTCCGTAGAGTCTTTCTAGGGTTACCTCCTTCATGTCCCTAGACTCACGGATTGCTGGGATCCTATGCTCCAGATGCTCGGGTAGGGTTAACAGAAACTTCCTGTTGATCTCCTGATTCTGATAATACTTCCCATTCATGTTGAGCTCGTTTATCAGTTTGTTCAATCTCTGAAACACCTCAGAGATACCCTCACCAGGGTTGGACCTAAACTGCTCGTACTGGGAGATCAGGATTTCGAGTCTATTCTCTTTGACTTCCTCAGTCCCCTCGTTGATAATCTCTATTGTATCCCAAATCTGTTTTGCATTTCTACAATTGACTACTTGATTGTACATGACGTAGTCTAGAGATTCAATCAATATCAGTTTGAGATTGTTGTCCAGGGACACAGCTTCCTTTTCTTCAATTGTATAGTCAGATAGACTTTTTGGAAACTGTCTGTGAGGAATTACGACCCCGTCTACTATATGTTCGAGAATAACTGATATAGGGGGTTCAACACCATTGGCCAAAATATTTGCATACTTGGGATTTTCAATCCCGATAAACAGTAGCATTTTATGTTTCCACAAATTGTAGTGTTCTCTGTCGAACTGTGGAATTTTGATACTGGTCACTTTCTGGGTACTCATCTTTAATAAGATTAAAAATTAAGTGTTTCAAAAAATATTTTAATTTTTGACTTAAAAAAAATTTTGATCAAAAATAATTTTTCGAAAAAAATTATTTCGAATAAAAAATTATTTCGAATTTAAAATAATTTTTGAGATCTGTATGAGTTCGCGGAATTTGATTTGGATCTGATATGAAAATATATCAACCAGCTCTGATACCAATTGTTGGTCCCTGATATTGTAGAAGGGGGGTTGAATACAATATCTGAAAATTAATCACTGAATAATTTGGATTAAAAATATTATTTTAATTACTCGCGAAATATTAATTGGAATGAAATACTGTTCAAGTGAAAGATATAATTTTAACTTGATTAGTATTACAAAATTAATATTAAGAAAACAGTTATATAATTGATTAAAAGTTCTAGAACAAATTTGACATGAATTGTTCGTATTTAACAATTATATCCAAACTCAGCACAGAAATCTGTGAATATTACAATGCAGATAAATTACTGAATTTGATCTGATTTTTCTAACTCTTGGATTGAACAACTGAAAAGTGAAGAGCTGATCTCATATTTATAGAGATTTGAAATGACTGGTATGACCTTTATCAGCATGACTTAATTTAATGAAAATAAGTCTTGTATGACTTATTTAACACTTGTATGACTTATAAAAACCTGGGCAAGACTTATTTCTGGTCGGTATGACTTACTGAAGCTCGGTATGACCTTTTGAAAGTTCGGTATGACCTTTTTAAAGTCATATACGGATTTTATTTAATTAAAAAAATCAGTATGACTTATTTTAATTGAACAAAATCAATTCAGCATGACCTTTTTCTTGAAGAAAACTCGGTATGACTTATTCCACTTGCTCCAGAATGACCTTTTCAACAGCTGCTCGGTATGACTTATTCTGGTATGACTTTAGGTCGGCAGAAGCTCGGTATGACTTTTTCTTCTGCAGCTCAGAATGACTTATTTTCTGACAGAATTCGGTATGACTTATTTTCTGCAGCTCGGTATGACTTATTTTCTGCAGCTCGGTATGACTTATTTTCTGCAGCTCGGTATGACTTATTTTCTACAGCTCAGAATGACTTATTTTCTGCCAGAATTCGGTATGACTTATTTTCTTCCAGAATTCGGTATGACTTATTTTCTGTAACTCAGAATGACTTATTTTCTGACAGAATTCGGTATGACTTATTTTCTGCCAGAATTCGGTATGACTTATTTTCTGCAGCTCAGAGTGACTTATTTTCTGCCAGAATTCGGTATGACTTATTTTCTGCCAGAATTCGGTATGACTTTTTCTTCTCTTTTTGATTTTATTAATAAGTCTTTTGAATTATATTATAAGTCATATTAAGTCATATCTTCTATAATAAATTAATTCTACTTAATTTAATTAGTTAATTTATAAATTAAATTAAATTCAACTTGAATTAATTTAATTAGATAAATTAAATAATTAATAAACTTTTGATAGTAGAATTAAAATACTATCTTTACTCGCATACCCGTGCTGTCGGTCTTGAAATCTTCTCGTCCTTTCTTTGTCTTCTGATCTTGAAACCTCTTGAACTAAATGAAGAATAAATATTATTTTAGTTGACACACAAATGTACTGTCTGGTTCATTTGTGTCATACTAATAAATATTCTCCATTTATTAACTTTTAACTTGAGGCCTTTTGTCATTTCCTTTTTGCTTCATTGTCTTCAATCTTCTTCTGGAATCTTCTGTAATAACCACTTGAAATCTTCTATATCTTCTGTCTTCTATAGAAGTACTACCACAATATTATTTTCACTGACGCTTGATCATAACAATGAACTTCTTCCAGTGTTGAGTAGCAATCCCATAAAATTCTTCTGATACTTAGATCCTTTGTGATTAGTTGACTGTCTTCGATTTGATTCCATCCTCAGTATTTATTACTTACTACATTTTCTTACAGGAGTTGAGTTGTCATCTATTTATTACAAATAGGCCTAGTCATATGCCTTTCAACATCCATCTTCCTTTGACCTTTTGCTGCAATCATTCCTTCAATCTTGATTGGCACAAAATTCTCAGATTTGGGTTTGAACACTTCTAATTCTTTGGCTTGATCACTCCCAGAAGCTTGACTTTCAAGCTTCACCTCTTTTGGCTTCTGCTCCTTAGCCTCTTTTTCTTCAATAACAAGTTTTCTCTTAACTCCAGAAGTTTTTGGTTCATCTACAGGCTTGTTTGCTCTTTGTTTCATTCTTAGCCTCCTTTCACCTTCTTTTCTTCTAGCTTCTCTTATTAGCCTATCCTCCTCATTAAATTTCCTTTGTAGTTGAATAGCTAATTCTTCTTGTGACTTTTCTTGCTGTTCTTTTTCTTTCACAACAACCACTATTGCTTTGCCCAATAGTTTCTCACCTCCACTTGTGACAGTTTCCTCTTTCTTCTTGCCATCTTCAATCAACTTTCCCTTTCCTTTTCTATCACCAGGTTGTGAGCTACTTGAATCCACCCTTATATCTCCTTTCTTTACTGCTTCAAGAATTTCTGGTAATAGGGCAATTGGCTCTTGTGCATCAATCTCCTTGTTTTTGCTGGCAATTGAATCAAATTGCCTTACAATATTTTGAGCCAATTCCTTTTTTGGATCTTTAGACTTGATCACAACATCACTCTCTTTTGTCCTTAACTCCTCATGCTGATGTTTCTCATGCTTCTCCCCCTTTTTGTTATTAGCAACTAGCTCTTGTGCTAATGACTGAGAAATGATAGGGGTTTCCAAGATTCTGCTTAGGAGTTTGATTTGAGTTACTTGATTCTTCATGATTTGCTCCATGTTGTGCTCCATAGCAGTCACTCTTTTCTCCAATGCCACTACCTTGTCTTTGGCTGTAGACTCAGTATCTAGCCTTTGCTTGATTCTGGTTAACATTGTAAGACTGAGTCTTGAATCAATTGTGGAGTCAAAGTGCATTCTTGAGCTATCAACTTCCTCCCTTATCTTCTTTAATTCATACTTGGAGCCTGTGACATGCATTTTCTGAATTTTCAAGTTGTCTCTGTAAAAGTTCAGAATTCTTCCGTGTAAAGGATCTTCCACATTCACTTCAGCCATTAATCTTCTGTAGTGAGAAATTATGGCCCTTTCTGTGTCATCCAAACTTGTTTCATCACTGGCCACATCTGGGTCTAGAAGTTCATCATCAGAACTGTCTTCAAAGTCTTTAGGATTCATGTGGGATACATCATCAGGTTGACTAGCTAGATGCTCTTTTCCACTCCTGAATTGTTCTTCTGTCTGCACCAATCCTAACATTTGTTCAGCTACTTGATTAGTGGTTGCTGCTAGTTCTTGATAGTTTGGATCTTCATGGTGAAATGTTGAAGCATCAAGGTTGACTTCAATCTCATCATCCACTTCCATGTGGGCATCTGCAACTCCTGTAGGGACTCCATTTCCTCCATCTCCCCCTGACTCCAACCCCAACTTCTGGGTGAGTTCTGCTGCAACCTGCTCAGTTTTAGAAGTTGATGCTTCATATGATGGTGAAATTGATTTCTCTCTATTTTTTTTTCTCTCACTCTCTTCTCTCTGTTTTTGCATCAGGATCTCATCCTGGATTCTCACCTCTCCCTTACTATCATCTCCTTTTGCATCACCTGCTAAGGTGGAACTCTCTTTGCTCACACCCTCTCCTTTTGCCACCTCAGAAGAATTTGAGGGCCCATCATTCACACACTCTCGTTTTGCCAAGGTATGCAAACCTTGCCTCTCACACACCTCACCCACTCCACTCAATCCTAGTAGAGTATTGGCCACTTGAAGTGTTTCATTGGATGATTCATGAATTGGAATTAGGGTGTCAATCGATGGATAAGAAATATCCATCGATGGATGAATATCCGTTGAAGGAAGCTCGTCGATGGATGTAAGGATATCCATCGATGGAAGTGAACTAGTCAATGGATATTGGAAATTATCAGTTGATTGAATACTATCCATTGATTTGAGAGAATTTTCAGTATTTTTCTGATCAACCAAGGTGTTAACTTTATTTGGTGATGCAGGTGAGAGTGTTGGCTCTACCCTGAGTTGCAAAGAGGGTGAATTTGAAACATTGAAATTATCAATCAACACTGTTTCTGAAGAAATAGATTTTAAAGGGGATTGAGGAGAAGAAACAGATAGAGAATGGGGCTGTGCCTCAGGAAAATTCTGAGACACATTAAAAGAAGAAACTGAAGGCTCCACCAAATTTGCATTTGGCTTTGTAGGTGTGTGTGTTCCATGTACAATATTTTTATCCTTCTTTCTCCTTTTGTATGGATGTAGAACTTTGTGACCCTTACCCCCATCTAATGGTCCTGGTTGAGACCTCTTTTCAATAGTTACACCTTGTTGAGAAGGTGCAACTAGGGATGTGTTCAAATCCTTTATTACAGCCTCAATCTGTTGGGAGATTGGGCTGGTGGCTGGCTGGACACTATCAACCTCACCTTCCTTATTCTTCTGGCTTTCTTGATGTTGGCCAGTTCCCTCACCCTTATCAACCACCTTCACACTCCCCTCAGTTGTTTTTCTTTTCTTAGTTTTTGCAACAGTAGTCTTTTGAAAAACTACTGAGGTGGTTTGTTTAGATTTATGTTTGGAAGGTTGTGCAACTTGGGTAGGAGGGATGGGGGCATTTCCATCTCCCTCCATTGTTGCAGAAGGCAAAGAAATTTGAATACCTGAGGAAGAAAAAGAGAAATTGAGTTTCTTTAGATATACCTGCACAAAAGGAGGATAAATGAGGCACAACTTAGGATGTAAGTTGATTCTTACAAGATCCTTGAAGACCCTCTTGTTTTGCATCCATGGCTCTAGTGACTCCATATCTGCACTAATCACATATTCTCCAATGGAGGCATTAATTAACAGCATAAAGAATCTAGCAAAATAAATGTTATTTTTCCTAGAGGCCTTGGTTCCTAACTTAGCAGTTAATTCATTTAGGAGTAGTGTGCTAAAATTGAAGTACTTATCAAATAGGACATAATAAGAAATTTCTTGCATACTTGTGGTAATTGCATCAAAATTACTTATTTTTCCAGAAAATACTTTAATAATAGCATTAAAGAAGTAACTCCATTCTTTTCTAAGATTTTTCCTAACAACTTCACCTAATCCAGTTTCAGCATTTGCATAATTAACAGATTCTAGCATGTCCCTAATGTCATTTTCAGTGGCTGACTTATCACAGTTATTTTCAGGTAATTCTAAGCATTCAGACAAAGTAGTACTTGTAATGGTGTAGGAATTACCTTTGCAAGTATAAGAAATTACCTTCCCATCTTGTGATACTTCTGTAGAGTTCCATAGTTCCTCAACAAAAGAACACACTATTGTGGGTGCTTCACTGAGTGCTTTGGACACTTTGCAGTCTCCCAAAAATCGCATCAACGGATGGAAGTCCACGGGAGCATCATTCATTGTTAGGCATGCTGTGAAGTTTTTTTGCTCATAAATGAACCCGGTGAAGGAAACAATCTTCTTTTGTGGTGCCATTACTGATTCTTGAGAGATTAGAAAGAACTTGAAAGCGAGTAAGAGAGTTCGACAAGAATTAGCTTGAGAGAGAAACATAGATACAGAGATACAGAAATTAGAGATAGAAAATAAAATAGCAAGTAAGAGTGAATTGATAATTGTAACTGCTATTTATATTTTCTAAAATTAAAATGACTTGAATAGTCAATTTAATTAAGGATATAACCGTTGAAGGATAAAAAGAGTTGTAGTTAATTACCCTAAATGGCAATCGATGGATGTCTTCATCTGTTGACAAATAAAGTAATCATCCAACGGCTATAATTTGATCAACGGATGAATAAAACTGTAGAAATTCTATTACCATCGATGGATAAAATAAAGAATTAATCATTTATCGATCGATAAATAACTACCAGGGTAATTATCTGTCGATAGATAAATATCCATTGATAGGAATAAAATTTATTTGTTGATCAAATAAGAAAGAATTTATCAATCGATAAACAATTACTGAGGTAATTATCTATCGATAGATAAATATCCATCAATAGGAATATATTTTATCTGTTGATCAAATATATCCATCGATAGCTGAAAAATATCCATTGATAATTAACACATTTATCAATTGATTACTTGGTTTCAACAGATAATTGTGAACAATGGCTACAAAAAAAAAACTTGGCACACATTTCAAGATTGAGTAAAATTAAGCATACCTAACTCACAGACTAATATATTAAAAGTAGATTCATCTAGAGGTTTGGTAAAAATGTCTGCATGTTGTTGTTCACTAGGGACAAAATGTAATTCAACTATACCATTCATTATATGTTCCCTAATGAAATGATACCTTATGTCAATGTGTTTGGTTCTAGAATGTTGCACATGATTTTCTGTTATTGCAATGGCACTTGTATTGTCACAGAAAATAGGAATCTTGTTCAAGTTGAACCCATAGTCAAATAGTTGATTCCTCATCCATAATATTTGTGCACAGCAACTTCCAGCAGTAATGTACTCAGCTTCTGCAGTTGAAGTTGATACTGAGTGTTGCTTTTTGCTAAACCATGACACAAGTTTGTTTTCTAGAAATTGACAGGTGCCTGTAGTACTTTTCCTGTCTATTTTGCAACCTGCATAATCTGCATCTGAGTAGCCTATTAGATTAAAACCAGAATCTCTAGGATACCAAATACCTAAATTTGATGTACCCTTGAGATATCTAAAAATTCTTTTAATAGCCACTAAATGAGATTCTCTAGGATCAGCCTGAAATCTAGCACATAAGCATGTAGAGAACATTATATCTGGCCTACTAGCAGTTAAATATAAAAGTGAGCCTACCATGCCTCTATAACTTGAAATATTCACCTTAGCTTCCTTAGTGTTTAATTAAAGTTTGGTGGCAGTGGCCATGGGAGTCTTTGCATAAGAACATTCACTTAAGTCAAATTTCTTTAATAAGTCATGAATGTACTTTGTTTGATTTATAAAAATACCATCCTTAACTTGTTTGACTTGCAACCCAAGAAAGTAGGTAAGCTCTCCCATCATGCTCATTTCATATTTACTCTGCATTAATTTGGCAAACTTTTTGCAAAGTCCCTCATTAGTTGAGCCAAAAATAATGTCATCCACATAAATTTGTACAAGAATAATAGAACCATTAACATTCCTACTGAATAGAGTTTTATCAACAGTACCTCTTGTGAAGTGATTCTCAATGAGGAACTGGGATAAAGTGTCATACCAGGCCCTTGGTGCTTGCTTCAAGCCATAGAGTGCTTTGAGTAGATAGTAGACAAAGTTAGGGAAATTTGGATCTTCAAAGCCAGGAGGTTGTTCCACATAGACTTCCTCTTCTAGTACCCCATTCAAAAAGGCACTCTTCACATCCATCTGATAGACTTTGAAATTAGCATGTGCAACATAAGCTAGAAAGATTCTGATTGCTTCTAACCTTGCAACTGGTGCAAATGTTTCATCAAAATCAATTCCTTCTTCTTGTGAATATCCCTTTGCCACAAGCCTTGCTTTGTTTCTAGTCACAATACCAGTTTCATCCATTTTGTTTCTGAATACCCATTTTGTACCAATTACTGATCTATCTTTTGGTCTGGGCACCAGCTTCCATACTTTATTTTTGTCAAATTGATTCAGTTCTTCTTGCATAGCCAAAACCTAATCAGGATCTATGAGAGCCTCTTCAATTCTTTTGGGTTCTTCTTGAGATAGAAAACTGCTATACAGACACTCATTTTGAGTAGCACTTCTTGTCTTGATACCATCTTCTGCATTTCCAATGATTAGTTCAAATGGATGGCTTCTTGTCCATTTTCTTTGAGGAGGCAAATTTTGCCTTGATGATGAGGCCTCATGATCATTTGTATTGAACTCAAGGTGATCTGAATTTGTAGATTGATTTTGAGACCCTCCCCCTGAAGTGGATACCCTAGATGTAGATTGTTGATTATCCGTTGAGGAGTTATCAGTTGATGCATTATCAGTTGATGTATTTCTGTCAACTGATAAATTATCCATTGATGCAGTAACATCAAATGATATTGGGTTTCTGAAAACTTGAGGTCTTATAATTTCTGCCTCTTTATCATTTACATCATTTGATTCATTCTCAAAGTGCAGTATGTCATGATTTCCTTCATCAAACAAGCCTTGAATCTTTTTATCATCAAATACTACATGTACAGATTCCATAACAATGTGTAGTCTGAAATTGTAGACTCTATAGGCTATGCCTGATAGTGCATACCCAACAAATATGGCTTCATCAGCCTTGACTTCAAATTTTCCTAGGTTTTCACCTTGATTTCTTAGCACATAGCAGTTGTAGCCAAAAACATGAAGAAACCCCACTTTTGGCTTTTTGTCTTTCTTGATCAATTGATAAGGAGTCTTCCCTTGAATTTGATTTACTAAGGAGATGTTTTGAATGTAACATGCGGTGTTTATGGCCTCTGCCCAGAAATATGTTGGTAGTTTGGCATCTTCCAACATGGTTCTAGCTGCTTCAATCAATGTCCTATTTTTCCTTTCCACTACCCCATTTTGTTGAGGTGTTCTTGGTGCAGAGAATGTGTGTATGATTCCTTTTGATTCACAGAACTCTTTCATTGTGGAATTTTTGAATTCTGTCCCATTGTCACTTCTTATCTTCTTTACATCCAATTCAAGATTTTTCTCAACTTCTCTTATGTGCTTGATGATGAGATGACTAGCTTCATCCTTTGAATGGAGAAAATAAGTCCATGAGAATCTTGAAAAATCATCCACAATGACTAGAGCATACTTCTTCTTTGCAATAGACATGATATTTACAGGACCAAACAAATCCATATGTAATAACTAAAGTGGTTTTTCAATTGATGATTCCAATTTTGACTTGAATGATGCATTTCTTTGTTTTCCTTTCTGACAAGCATCACAAAGTCCATCCTTGACAAATTCCATTTGTGGTAAACCTCTCACTTGATTTTTCTTGACCAACAGATTCATGGCTTTGAAATTCAAGTGACCTAATTTCTTATGCCACAGCCAACTCTCATTTGTACTTGCCTTAGAGAAAAGACAAGTCATTGAATCTGCACTTGTTGAGTTGAAGTCAGCTATGTACACATTTCCTTTTCTATTCCCAGTCATAACCAAGCTTCCATCTACTTTGTTGGAAATTATGCATGCTTCTGTTGTGAAACAAACTTTATTTCCATTGTCACATAGTTGACTTATGCTTAACAAGTTATGTCTTAAGCCATCAACTAATGCAACAGGTTCAATGATGACATTCTCTTTTGAAATCAAGCCATATCCCATGGTGTACCCTTTGCTGTCATCTCCAAAAGTTACTCCAGGGCCAGCTTTCTCCTCAAACTTTGTGAGCAGGGATTTATCTCCAGTCATGTGTCTTGAACACCCACTGTCCAAGTACCAAATATTTCTTCTTTTTCCCTGCACACAGTCAAAACAGATCAAGTTGATTTTGGTTGCTATCTTTGGCTTGGTTTCCAATTTTTGTACCTTTGGTTTAGGTGGTTTTACTTCCACTTCAACCTTAGGTGTTGGTTTCCTTACCTCAGAATTCTCAGTGCTAATATTTGGAATGCTCATGCTTGCAGAATTGGAAAAATTTGGTGCATGAAGATTGTTAAGCATATTCCATGGCATAGCAGGCATATTCATGTTGGCAAATGCAAGATATGGATTAAACATATAAGGCATTGATGCATACTGAGCATGAATAGCATGAGAATCAACTAAATGAGGAAAAACAGAATGAGAATGCATGTTAGGTATAACAGGCACATTTGTTGTTGTAGACATGTTGAGTTTGCATTGCACAGATAAATGATTTTTACTACCACACTTAGCACATATCTTCCTAGGAGCATATTTGTCAGGTGTGTAGTTATTGTGCTTATTTATGCCTACTTTACCATTTTTGTTTTTCTTCTTCTTTTCATTTGGCTGAATATTAGGCTCTATCTTTTCCAATTTCTCTTTCAACTAATCTTTAGATAAGAACCCTATATTAGCTTGTTCAATTTTGACTTGAGATTTAGTGGAGCTACTTTCTTTGACAAATTTGACAGGTCTGTTAAGCTTGGTTTTAACAACACACTTCTTAGCAGTTGATGATTCCTCAATCGATGGATAATTATCCGTTGGAATAACGTTATCAATCGAAGGATGATTATCCATTGAATTGATATTATCAATCGATGGATAATTCTTATCAGTTGATTCAGAATTAGCAATTGATTACTTCTTTTCCAAAGATTGATCTTCATCAATGGCTAATCTCTCAAGAGTTTCAGACAACATGGTGAAAGAATTTGTTCCATGAATGTCATTCATCTTCTTACTGGTTTTACTAGACCTGTTCCACTTGTCAATGGTTCTTAGTTCTTCTTCCAATTTTTCTTTCAAATTCTCTATTTCCTTTTTGCTCTCAACTAGTTCATCTCTAGCATCTTTGTTCTCTACCTTGAGTCTGTCAATTTGCACTAGCTCACTCTCTAGGAAATTTTTTCTTTCAGTGAGAGTTTCTAAGGTTAATTTGAGCCTAGTGTTCTCTTTGTTCAAGGACTTAAGAGTGACATGCAAATTATACAATTCATTTGAACCATTAACATTCCTATTGAATAATGTCATCCACATAAATTTGTACAAGAATAATAGAACCATTAACATTCCTACTGAATAGAGTTTTATCAACAATACCTCTTGTGAAGTGATTCTCAATGAGGAACTGAGATAAAGTGTCATACCAGGCCCTTGGTGCTTGCTTCAAGCCATAGAGTGCTTTGAGTAAATAGTAGACAAAGTCAGGGAAATTTGGATCTTCAAAGCCAGGAGGTTGTTCCACATAGACTTACTCTTCTAATACTCCATTCAAAAATGCACTCTTCACATCCATCTGGTAGACTTTGAAATTAGCATGTGCAGCATAAGCTAGAAAGATTCTGATTGCTTCTAACCTTGCAACTGGTGCAAATGTTTCATCAAAATCAATTCCTTCTTCTTGTGAATATCCCTTTGCCACAAGCCTTGCTTTGTTTCTAGTCACAGTACCAGTTTCATCCATTTTGTTTCTGAATACCCATTTTGTACCAATTACTGATCTATCTTTTGGTTTGGGCACCAGCTTCCACACTTTATTTCTTTCAAATTGATTGAGTTCTTCTTGCATAGCCAAAACCCAATCAGGATCCATAAGAGCATCTTCAATTCTTTTAGGTTCTTCTTGAGATAGAAAACTGCTATACAGACACTCATTTTGAGTAGCACTTCTTGTCTTGACACCATCTTCTGCATTTCCAATGATTAGTTCAAATGGATGGCTTTTTGTCCATTTTCTTTGAGGAGGCCAATTTTGCCTTGATGATGAAGCTTCATGATCATTTGTATTGAACTCAAATTGATTTGAATTTGTGGATTGATTCTGAAACCCTCCCCCTGAATTGGATACCCTAGATGTAGAGTGTTGATTATCCATTGAAGAGTTATCAGTTGATGCATTATCAGTTGATGGATTTCTGTCAACTGATAAATTA
This sequence comes from Oenanthe sinensis, assembly GCA_028671895.1. Classification (NCBI taxonomy): domain Eukaryota; kingdom Viridiplantae; phylum Streptophyta; class Magnoliopsida; order Apiales; family Apiaceae; genus Oenanthe; species Oenanthe sinensis. The sequence continues at coordinate 44,785,854 of CM053803.1, forward strand.
TCCATTGATGCAGTAACATCAACTGATATTGGATTTTTGAGAACTTGAGGTTTTATAATTTCTGCTTCTTTATCATCATCTACAACATTTGATTCATTCTCAAAGTGCAGTGTGTCATGATTTCCTTCATCAAACAAGTCTTGAATCTTTTTTTCATCAAATACTACATGTACAGATTCCATAACAATGTGTAGTATGAGATTATAGACTCTATAGGCTATGCTTGATAGTGCATACCCAACAAATATAGCTTCATCAGCTTTGGCTTCAAATTTTCCTAGGTTTTCACCTTGATTTCTTAGCACATAGCACTTGCAGCCAAAGACATGAAGCAACCCCACTTTTGGCTTTTTGTCTTTCTTGATCAATTGATAAGGGGTCTTCCCTTGAGCTTGATTTACTATGGAGATGTTTTGAGTGTAACATGATGTGTTAATGGCCTCATCCCAGAAGTATGTTGGTAATTTAGCATCCTCCAACATAGTTCTAGCTGCTTCAATCAATGTCCTATTTTTCCTTTCAACTACCCCATTTTGTTGGGGTGTCCTTGGTGCAGAAAAAGTGTGTATGATTCCTTTAGATTCACAGAACTCCTTCATTGTGGAATTTTTGAATTCTGTCCCATTGTCACTCCTTATCTTCTTTACATCCAATTCAAGATTTTTCTCAACTTTTCTTATATGCTTGATGATGAGATGACTAGCTTCATCCTTTGAATGCAGAAAATAAGTCCATGAGAACCTTGAAAAATCATCCACAATGACTAGAGCATACTTCTTCTTTTCAATGGACATGATATTTACAGGACCAAACAAATCCATGTGTAATAACTCAAGTGGCTTCTCAATTGATGATTCCAATTTTGACTTGAATGATGTCTTCCTTTGTTTTCCTTTCTGACAAGCATCACATAGTCCATCCTTGACAAATTCCATTTGTGGTAAGCCTCTCACTTGATTTTTCTTGACCAACAGATTCATGGCTTTGAAATTCAAGTGAGCTAATTTCTTATGCCACAACCAACTTTCATTTGTACTTGCCTTAGAGAGAAGACAAGTCATTGAATCTGCACTTGTTGAGTTGAAGTCAGCTATGTACACATTTCCTTTTCTATTCCCAGTCATAACCAGGCTTCCATCTTCCTTGTTGGAAATTATGCATGCTTTTGTTGTGAAACAAACTTTATTTCCATTGTCACATAGTTGACTTATGCTTAACAAATTATGTCTTAAGCCATCAACTAATGCAACAGGTTCAATGATGACATTCTCTTTTGAAATCAAGTCATATCCCATGGTGTAACCTTTGCTGTCATCTCCAAAAGTTACTCCAAGGCCAGCTTTCTCCTCAAACTTTATGAGCAGGGATTTATCTCCAGTCATGTGTCTTGAACACCCACTATCCAAGTACCAAAAATTTCTTCTTTTTCCATGCACACAGTCAAAAATAATCAAGTTGATTTTGGTACCCAAGTTGCCTTGGGTCCTTTCTTATTAGTTGCTATCTTTGGCTTGGTTTCCAATTTTTGTACCTTTGGTTTAGGTGGTTTTACTTCCACTTCAACCTTAGGTGTTGGTTTCCTTACCTCAGAATTCTCAGTGCTAATATTTGGAATATTCATGCATGCAGATTTGGAGAAATTTGGTGCATGAAAATTGTTAAGCATATTTCATGGCATAGCAGGCATATTCATGTTGGCAAATGCAAGATATGGATTAAACATATATGGCATTGATGCATATTGAGCATGAATAGCATGAGAATCAACTAAATGAGGAAAAACAGAATTAGAATGCATGTTAGGTATAACAGGCACATTGGTTGTTGCAGGCATATTGATTTTTCATTGCACAAATAAGTGATTTTTGCTACCACACTTAGCACATATCTTCCTAGGAGCATATTTGTCAGGTGTGTAGTTATTGTGCTTGTTTATGACTACTTTACCCTTTCTATTTTTCTTCTTCTTCTCATTTGGCTAAATATTAGACTCTATCTTTTTCCAATTTTTCCTTCAATTGATCTTTAGATAAGAACCCTATATTAGCCTTTTCAACTTTGACTTGAGATTTAGAGGAGCTACTTTCTTTGACAAATTTAACAGGTCTGTTAATCTTGGTTTTTAAAACACACTTCTTAGCAGTTGATGATTCCTCAATCGATGGATAATTATCCGTTGGAATAACATTATCAATCGATGGATGATTATCCGTTGAATTGACATTATCAATCGATGGATAATTCTTATCAGTTGATTCAGAATTAGCAATCGATTGCTTCTTTTCCAAAGATTGATTTTTTCGTCAATGGCTAATTTCTCAAGAGTTTCAGACAGCATGGTGAAAGAATTTGTTCCATGAATGTCATTCATCTTCTTACTAGCTTTACTTGACCTGTTCCACTTGTCAATGGTTCTTAGTTCTTCTTCCAATTTTTCTTTCAAATTTTCTATTTCCTTTTTACTCTTAACTAGTTCTTTTCTAGCATCTTTGTTCTCTACCTTGAGTCTGTCCATTTGCACTAGCTCACTCTCTAGAAAATTATTTCTTTCAGTGAGAGTTTCTAAGGTTATTTTGAGCCTAGTGTTCTCTTTGTTTAAGGACTTAAGAGTGACATGCAAATTATATAATTCATTTGACATTTTAGTAATTGTAATATTGCATTCATCTTTGGATAACTCAGATAGATTTGTAGAAATTACCTGATTGCTAGAAGAACTAGCTTCCTGGTCATCGTGATTGGCCATTAGTGCAAGGTTGATGTATTCTTCTTTTTCAGAATCCTCCTCAGCAGCCCAGTCTTTTTCTTCTGTCACAAAAGCCTTCTCTTTTTGTTTAAGCAAGTCAAAGTACTTCTTCTTATAGAAAATACCATCACTAAACTTTGACTTCTTTTCTATTTTAGGCTTTCTGCATTCATTAGAAAAATGACCAGCCGATCCACAGTTGATACATCTGAATTGAGTCTTGTCAACAAGATTTTTGCTTTGTTGATTGTCTCTCTTGAACTGAGATCCAGGCCTTTGCATTGGATTCCTCTTGAATTTAAGTTTTGAAAATTTTCTTGATAGAAAAGCCAAATGCTCATATATTTCATCCATTTCATCCTTGGTGTATGACTCATCATCCTCAACTGTTTCTTTTCCTTTCCTAGTTGAAGATTCACCATATCTAACACCATTTGCACAATTGCGATGACCTTCTTTCTTCCCTTCTTTGACAGCAGCATCTTCACCTGATTCTGCAACTTGCTTATCCTTGACCACCAAAGCAATGGACTTTTCTCTCTTCTGACTTTTCTCAATTTCCTCATCTTGCTGTAGTTCCAACTCATAGGTTTTCAAGATGCCATACAGCTTATCAAGAGTATATTCTTTAAAGTCAGGAGATTGTCTTATAGAAACATTCATTGGTTTCCATTCCTTGGGTAAGGACCTCAAGAATTTGAGGTTGGTGTCCTCAACATCATATACTCTTCCATATAGTTTAAGCTCATTCAACAGCTTTTGAAACCTACTATATGTATCATTGATTGCTTCACCACTCTTGAAGTGAAAGACCTCATATTTTTGAATCAAGAGTTGCATCTTGTTCTTTCTTACTTGCTCAGTGCCTTCACAGAGGGTTTGAAGAGTATCCCAGACTTCTTTGGAGGTTGTACAATTGATAACATTGTCAAACATATCCTTGTCAAGACCATTAAACAAAATGTTCATAGCCTTTTTATCCTTGTGTACTTCATTTTCATCTTCATCTGTATATTCACTCATAGGTTTAGGAATGAGTTTGTCTGGTGTCTGAGTACCATCTACATTTACACTTGTAACTATTTTCATAGGCACATGTGGACCTTTCTCTATGCAGTGAACATATGAAGGATCAATGGATAGCAGATGCAAGTGCATTTTCACTTTCCAGGGAAAATACTCATCTTTCTCTAGAACTGGAATCTTTACTCCTGTGTCTTTTTGACCCATACTTGATGTACTTTTAGATCTTAACTTTCTGTATATTGAAACCTGGCTTTGATACCAATTGTTATTTGCCCTTAAGTACACTAAGTTTGGAGAAGGAGGGGTTGAATACAAACTTAAGAATTAAATTAAATTCTTGCGGATTTAAGTTTGTTCAAAGAAAGTGTTTTAGTGTATATAGAAAACTGATGGAACTAAGAACTTAATAGGTAAAATATCGAAAACAAAACAAACAATATTAAAAATTACTAGTTGATTGGTTTTCCACTAGTATGTTTTTGCTTTCAATTAATCTTGGTAAAAATACCAAGCTGCTTACAAAGTGAATTGTTGAACTTAGAAAAGCACTACAAAATACTGCCTATTCTTCTACTGTGCTCTTCTTGAGTTCTTGATATTTTTCACTCACACTTTTCTACTGTGAACTACTAACCACTATATAGTAGTTTTCTTCACTACTAATTCCTATCGACAGATAACATTATAAAATTATAACATATAATGTTTACATGAAAATAGAAATTAGCTACTTGCACAGTCTTCTTTTGGACATGTCTAGTCCTGAAAGTATATTTGTCTTGATGCATTCCTTGAAGACTGTGTTGCCTTGAAAGTCTTCACAATCCTGACATGATTGTCTTCCATTGATTCAGTTTCTGCACAGTTCCCATACCTCTTGTCTTTAACTAAATTGGGAAACGTTAATCAACTGATAAATGTTGTTAAGCTTATCAGTTGATTCTTCTTTGCTTATCCATCGATGGATAGGATATCTGTTGATCAATTGATGTGTCGATGGATAATTGAGTTATCCATCGACTTCTTATCCATTGATGGTCCTTTATCCATTGACTGCCTTTATCCGTTGATGACTTGTATCCGTTGATAACTTTTATCCGTTGAGTAGTGTCTTCATCCATCGACTCCAATATCAGTTGATCACTTCACTTGTGAGAATTCTGACTTAGAATATTTACAATTGATCAACCATTCTTCACATCAGTTGGGAATCTATAAATTGAAGTCAATAACATCAGTCGACTACTTCACAGCATCCATCGAGGCAATACAATCAATTGATAATGAAACATGAATCAAATGCTACAATCCAGTTTATCAGTTGATAAACAAGCTTCAACTGATAACTGGTTTCCTAGTCAATATCGACTACTTCACAGCATCCATCGAGGCAATACAATCAATTGATAATGAAACATGAATCAAATGCTACAATCCAGTTTATCATTTGATAAACAAGCTTCAATTGATAACTGGTTTCCTTGTCAATGGATATTTACAAGTCATATCCATCGACTAGTTACAATGAAATTTTAAATCTCTATTGTAATTCTAAGTAATTTGTTATCATCAAAACTCATAATTCCTAACATATTCTATACTGCAATCAAAGGAACTTTATATAATATATATATTATATTATATTATTATAACCAAATAACAGAACTTTTTTATTATATTTACCCGAGGTGAACTATAGAAAAGATTGTAACAGTCCAATTTTTAATAAAATCTAACGGATTATGTGTCACGTACTCACACTCTGAATATAATTTTTAATTAAATTGGTCATAATATTTGTCACCTACTCAAACTCTAAATATATTTTTTAATTAAATTTAAATTAGAATATACTCGTATACAAACTTTTATAACTCTAACACAATTTTTAAGTAAATTTTAACTAAAATGCACCCTTATATAATTATGATATATTATTATATCTAAACAATAGGAGTTTTTTTTCCATCTTAAGTATCTCTCATGGTTCAAAATTATATATTTTAAATTAAAGTAAATAAATAAATACATTTTTATACAAACTCTTTTATTTAAATTAAAATAAATAAATAAATAAAATACACTCTTATACAAACTCATTTTATTAAAATACACACTTATACAAACTCTTTTAATTAATTATATTTAAATATAAAAATAAAATACAAATTATAATATATTAATATAATATATAAAGCTGATATATCATACGTATAAATTTATAACTGGTATTCCTTCTTTTGTACAACTACTTACGGATAATATTATATTATATCTAAATTATATTTTCTATTTTAAGAATATTACTTACGTTATAATTTTTATTTAATATCATTGTAGTCACATTTAACTCAATTTCATCATCATTCAAAATCTTTAATTTATTTAAAATTATGACTTATAATTAAATTTTATGAATATTAATATATAAATAACATTGTATAGAAAATGTAGAAAGAAATTAATAATAAAATAAAGTAAAATTATATAAAATAATTAATATATAATTTATTAATATCACTCATTCTTTGTACGAGTTATAAGTCGGTATATAGGCAAATGCGCAAATAAAACTAAGTCAAACCTAGAAATTAGAAACTAATATAAGCCACATATTTAGTCTAATCTTACGACTCCCTAGAAACACCACACACAATTAAAATACACCATCTTATACACAATACACAATCCCATGTAATCTACTCCATTTTTAATTTGATTTTTCCCCGGTAAACTTTTTTTTCAAATCTAACTTCATTACATTTTTCTTCATCTCCCAACGATCAGTTTGCATAACATATGTGTTATATTCCGACGACTTCCATACGTATTTATTTAATAAAATTGGTGACTTTTGTGATTCTTATAATACAAATTAGTGATTTTCATAATATAAATTTGTGATTTATCTAACTTAAATTAATGATTGTATTTCTATCTAGGAATAAATCTATATATTATAAATTGTTGGATAACCCATTGCTTAGCTTTGGCATCCATATTTAGGTTTGGATGAAATTTATAATTTTAGTTTGATCCATTGGATAATCCATTTTAGGATCGGACAAAATTCATATTATTAATTAACCCGTTTTAATAATTATCATTAATGTGATATATGATATTTATGGTAATCTTAATTTATCAAAATTTGAAATATTATGATAAATTTATTAATATAAATTATATCATATAATATATAAGTTTGATAGCCATATATATGTTTGAATTCATAATCTAAATTTGGTATCCAATGCCCATATCAAATATTGATATAAAATAATACATGGTTTTATGTAAAAATTGATATACACATAATTAAATAATAAATCTTAAATATAATTGATATTTAATATGAGTAAATTATTTTAAAAATATATATATACAATATTATAAGTAGTTTAAAAAATAATTTTGAATAAAATTTAAGATATACAAAATTTAAAATAAAAATTATTTATGAATTACTATACATAAAATATTATAAAAGAGTAAATCCTAAATAAAAATTAACACACACACACATATATATATATATATATATATATATATATTATAAACTTATTACATTAAAATTAAAAATATGTAATTATTATAATAATATTTATTAATATATAAATTATAAATTACCCGTGTGTGTAGTACGGACAAATAATCTAGTGTAATATAAATTTGTGATTAATTTTGAAGTCGCCGGAATATAGCACATATGGTATGAAAACTGATCGTTGGGTGACGGAGAAAAATGTGGTGAAGTTAGTGATATGGGTTAAAAGTAAGCCCTAAAGACACAATTAATGTGGCATTAATTAGACCTAGTTTGGTCCAAAAAGGGAGGCCCATTAAATGAGGCTTGAAATCCTAACTAGTAAATAAATTCATAATTAATTAATTAGCTAAATATACAGCTAATTAATTGTGTCCAGCGACAAAGAAACTACTCCAAGGAGTAGCCCCCAATCAATAAGGAAACATATTCCTACATAGAAACTGCTTCTACCAAGGATCCAGAATCCTTCTAGGAAATACCTTACCAATTAAAGTTCCTAAACCTACTCTAATTCTTAGACTCTCTACGTCTATATAAAGGGCCTAACCCCTCATTATTAGAACTACGTTTGGCTTGATTCTCAACATATGCTGAGATACGTAGGCATCTTGTGAGGGCAGAACTAAGCTACAAATACCTTACCATTAAAGTTCGATAAACTCCAACACACATCGCAATTACTACACCCTAGTTTTTAATCCATAACATTTGGCGCCGTCTATGGGATGACAACATCAACCATGACAAGAACACGAAGAGCTGATGTATACATCATCTCTACCACAGGAGACCCGACCGCTGTGATTCCTCCTGATAAAACTCAAACCAACGAGGTCCATGGATCCAATCCTCTATCCCACGTAACTCAAACTCCTTTTATTGTTATTGCTCCTCCACACGCACAAATTTCTAATGTTGTTATCCCTAGTAGCACTGTTGCCCAACCTAGGCTTGGACTCTCCCAAGCTTATCCCCCTCTTTACATCCGAGGGTTGGAACCCCCACAAAATTATGGGCGTAGAGAAGGGGTCCGTGATTTTTTCAGGACCATACTCAACTGATGATGAAAGCTCTGGTAAGGAGCCCGTAGGAAGCCAACGTTCACAGTCCCGTACGACACTAGAACAGAAAATTACTTCCTACGAGGCCGAACTCAAAGAGCTAAAGAAAAACTTAAGTCGACATAGCACAAGGCCGGCCCCGAGGCGTGAAGCCCCCGACATCATAGAACTAGATGGAACCCCTCGAGAGAGGAGGAGGGAAACTGCAAGGGCTGATCCCACTGAGTTGCTACCGCTTGGGGATCCTGATGATCCGACACCACCCTTTACCGAAGCGATCATGAACGCTCATATCTCAAGTAAGTTCAAGATGCCCACCATCAAGACATGACACGGATGACTGCCGACAACTGAAGGATGAGATCGAATTCCTTATCAGAAGGGGAAAACTCTCTAAGTACACTAAAGATGGAAGCCATGATATGCGCGATAATAATACGAGAAACCATGATAGTCGAGATAGGAACCCCCAGCCTAGGGGACTAGTTGTTAATATGATTTTCGGAGGGCCTACAACTGCAGGGAATTTACGAAACTCAAGGAAAGCATACGCTAGAGAAGTTATGTAAGTCGTAGGCGAAGCACCTAAACGACCTAGAACAGAGGTGGTCATATCCTTCAATGACTCAGACTTGGAAGGGATAAAGTTTTCCCATGATGATCCTCTTGTCATAGCCCCTTTGATAGGAAATTCAGAAGAAAAAAGAGACCTGGTGGACAATGGAGCATCGGTTGATATGTTGTTCTACGATGACTTTGTGAAGATGGGATACAATGATTCCCAACTAACTTCTTCGGACATCCCGATCTATGGTTTTAATGGAGTGGAGTCGAAAGTAGAAGGAACCATCCAACTATCCATGACAATGGGAAGAGAGCCCCGAGAGGTCACTCAGATGCTAACTTTCCTGGTTATCAAAGCATCTTTTACATATAATGCAATCCTTGGAAGAACGGGTTTGCATGCTTTTAACGCTGTTGCCTCGACTTATCTCTTAAAGATCAAGTTCCTCACCAGAAGCGGTGTAGGGGAGGAAAAAGGAGACCAGAGAATGGCGAGAAGTTGCTACGTGGTGTCCCTGAGACCCGATGGAGTCGGGGGGCAAGTCCTACCCATAGAGGACATGGACTCGAGGGAAGATGAAGAAAGAATGGATGAGCCAGCTGAAAACTTGATTCTGATTCCCTTAGTTCCAGGAGAACCGAAGAAAGTCACCTATGTTGGGGCCTCATTAAGAGAACCCATGAGAGAAAAGTTAACAAAATTCTTGCAAGAAAACGGGGATTTATTTGCAAGGACAGTAAGAGATGTCCAAAAATTGACAGGAAGAGTTGCGGCCCTGGGAAGGTTTATCTGGGGATAAATGCCTACCCTTCCTCAAAACGTTGAAGAAAGTAGAGGATTTCGTATGGACAGAAGAAAGTCAGGCAGACCTCGAGGAACTGAAGAAGTATATGGCTAAGTCTCTATTGTTAGCCAAGCCTAGTCCCAAGGACATCTTAAATCTGTATTTGGCCGTATCTGATAAGGCCCTGAGTGCTATCCTTATAAAGGAAGAGGCAAAGATTCAAAAGCCAGTTTATTATGTAAGCAAGGTCTTGCATGAAGCGGAACTTAACTACTCCAAAATTGAGAAGTTTGCACTGGCCTTGGTAATGGCCTCAGGAAAGCTACGGCCTTACTTTCAGGCACACGAAATCGAAGTTTTAACTGATCAACCTCTGAGAAAAATCATACACAGCCCCAAGGCAAGTGGAAGACTGATTAAGTGGGCCATTGAGCTAGGAGAGTTCGACATCAGGTATAAGCCTCGAACGGCCATTAAAGCTCAAGCTCTTGCTGACTTCGTGGTCGAATGTATTATCGACGACCAAGAAGTTGGGGGCAGGATAGTGAGGAAACAACACAAAAAGAAGGAGAACAAACTCCTAAAGAATATTGGGTGCTCAATTTTGAGTGAGAAAACTGTTAGTAATTGTGCTCTAGAGACAATACTTTTTATATTTTAAGGAAAATATTTATTATTAAGGATTATGTTTTATTGATTATTATTTATTTATTATGTTTTATTTACTGCGTAATAAATTGAAAGCATAATAAATGTCCTTGGAATTTTGATACGTATTATATATCTTTAAGTATGTGACTTAAAAATGAGATTATATGAATAGTATCTTATTCCTAAAATTCCCTAGTCGAGTATTATTATTTAAGGACAATAATAATGCACAAAGACTAGTATGTTTCTTGACAGATGACCACATCTCATTGGTCATATGTATGGTGATACTAAAGTCAATAACATAAGTGCATGTCTCAATGCATGGCACTGGAATGACCCGCCGTGAGATTCTACATGTTAAATAAGTGTCATAAGTAATTCTCACTGTGATAATGGTGTAATGATCCTTAGACATGAAATCATTATATTTCTATACGAGAATTAATATACTTTGCTTACATTAAAAGTTACTTTTGACCGGGTAATGATAAAAGTGGACATTGGGTATATTATGAATTGTATGAGAAATATGAATGATTTAGATGGGATTTAATCCTCCTAATTTTAGGAGTGATATTATTGGCCTCTTGTTTGAGTGAGAGTATGAAATGCACGGCCGTGCTCAAATATGTATTTGATTTTAATAGTCTACTCATCGATCAAGAAAATAAAGATTAAATTATGAAGAGGATGACATGAGACATACCTTGAGTTTAATCTATAATATCAAGATTAAAGGGATTATATTACATGGAACATTATTCACGAAAGACTTAATCGAATCAACGATTTATTATTATTACTTGGGTAGCAATGATGTATTATTAGATGTCGTTCATTGTTTACAATTTTAATTAGATATTAAAATTGTTGCCAACGTAATAATAACCTACATGGTCACACACAAAAAACGCTTGAAGGAAAAATAATTTAAATTATGAATTTAAATTAAATAAGTAATTTATTTTATTTATGATATTAATTAAGTATGACTTAATTAATTATATAAATAGAGTAAATGAATTATTTAAACTAATTCCAAAATTAATAATTAATTAATTAAGTGAGACTTAATTAAATAATTTAAAATTTTCGATTAGTATTAATTATAATTAGAAAATTTATTCCTCTATCTATATAATCTCTTTATGGGCTGACTTAATTTAAGAGAAGAATTTTTACTAAAACCCTAGCCGTTTTGAGAAAAGAGGAAGATAGAGAGAGAGAAGCAGTTTTCGGGTGCTAGTACATATCAATTCTTTATGAAAAGTGTTCGTGTGGATACCTAGAGCGTAGATCGCGAGAGCCGGATACGTGGTGATTAAACAAGCTTTGGACCTCCATTAATCTTCCATTAATGAACTGTTAAAACTTCTAAAGGTATTTATTCTTTATCTCCGAATTAAATCTTTTGTTTTCGCATGGATCCTGCGGAGGGTTTCACTATTTTGATTTATTTTTCGCGTTTATTCCGCTGCGTTTGTGCCTCGAAACCCTTCAATGGCATCAGAGCTACTTGCGAAACGTTTTAATTCGGTTATGTGCTTAATAGTTTTCGATATGTAAGCATGTATGCGATCTATCATGATTTTGTATTGATACAATATGTATATATTTTTATATATTATTAATATATGATATTCATATGATTTATAATCATGTGATGATTGTGTGTATTGATGTATGTATATGATACATGTTTGTTCTTATTATAGGAATCGTATTCGATACGAAATCTGAAACAGCTGTCGTAGATTTTCTGAAATCTGTGTCCGTTATCCTATTTTCGCAAACGATATGTGTTTTCTGACTGCTATCGGGTCACTGAGAAATACTGACTTTGTCAGCTCTGCGTCTGTAAGCCATTAGATGTCGTTACAGGCCCCAAAACGGTGATTTATTATTTTCTGAAAATTATTTGATTTTCTAAAATTTTGAGTATATGTATGTATATATTATGAATATATGATATTCATCTGATGTATAATCATGTGATGATTGTATGTATCACTGTGTATGTATATATGATATATTCTTGTTCTTGTTATGGGGATTGTATATTATACGATTTCCGAAACACCGTCAGATTTGGTGAAATCTGATTGCCAAATCCGATTTTCGCAAACGATATGTGTTTTCTGACTGGAATCGGGCCAATGAACAAATCTGGTAGCTATGTTATCACCGACAGGTCTGTAAGGCGTTTGACGTCGTTAAGGGCCTCAAAACAGCGATTTATTTTCTTCAGAAATCTGTTTTTAAATTTCTGAAATTTCGAAATTTGTTATATATGATTATATGATATGTTTATATAATCTTAGATATATTATATGTGTTATGTGATAGCATGGTGGATGGTTATGGCCTAAAGACCCATAGTATAGTGGTTTTGATTTATGGTTTTTCTTTCTAAATACGACTTGCATGTCGTTTATTCATTGTAATTTAATTATTTCGAATGTAACTCGAGTTCTTCTTGTAATTTTATTAGAATAGTTTTATTTTTATTATTCAATGTAATTATCAATGAAGACTTCCAAGCAAGGAGGCGATCCAAAAGGGGATGATGGAGCAATGAATAAAGAAGACATGTAATAGATAGTATTTTAAAACCACCATAGACTGACCTTGATATTTTCATTAGCTTGGAAAGATCACATAGGATGGGGCCATAACCAAACACGTTTAATTTACGCACATTACATATATGTATATGATTGCATGTGTTAGTATGTATGCGTAGATATAATCGAGATGCATACTTAATATTGATTAATCATGTATGTATTAGATACGACGCCCATGCCATGTTTGCTTAAGAAAGATAAAATCTGTAACAATTCAAGATTTTAAAATTGAACAAACGATCATGAGATTCTTGTGTTTATGAACACGGTATTAAATATGAATTTTCTTTTTATGATATGGGGAGATTTTGTCAAAAGCGGATTATTAGTTTAATTCGTAAGGAAGTTGGGTTTTAAGTGAGACCGCTTGTGACTTCTCCGACGACCTGGAAATCAATCCATTGACGAATATTGAAATTAATTATTTGATCAATGAAAAATTTAAAATCACTTTATGATGGGATCATGATCGTTAAAATAAACAATAAAAATCCCTAAATACATATTAAGTTAATCGGATGCCTTCCAATGTTTAATACTCGTCAAGATCTAGATTGAGAAGGAGTGGGCTTGCCAAAGCAAGGTGCTTTTATCAATCATGGGAAGACGTGATAAGTAAGTGTACTTAGTTTGTTGAAACATTGGGTCTAACTTAACTAAATCATCACAATAGGATTGTGGGTTTAGAGGCATAGAGTTTGGTGAGATTTATTGGATAAATATGTACAAATGGTTGTTCCACCAAACTTTCCAAGAGTTATATTTGATATAATCGACAAATGTTGTCTACCTAAATAGTCATGTTTTGAGTGTATTAGCCAACGCTATCTTAAAACATGGATGAAATATGGATCTTGGCTCACTAGAAAGATTTAAAGAAATATTTTCCGAATTAATAGTTAGGGCTATTAGTTTGATAAAAATAGTGGGAGGTATATGGTGATATACCATAATCACTTAAACATAATTAATATTAAATTTGCAATCCAGTTTATTTTATACACTTTAATATTGTAGATATCAAATGATAAACACAAACAACTTCTCTATACGATCAGTTCTTGAGAAGAACAAGTTGACGAGAATATATTTCCTTGATTGACATAGGAGCTTGAGGATCGTCCTCGGACACCACGATGTTAGTCAAATCTCTTCCCCTGCTCTTAAAGTTGAGAATGTAACATGTGCAAATCATAGTGCTTATTGGAAGCAAATTGATATTGCGACTGATGTTTCATGTCTCATGCTCGCAAATATGTGTGCTGAGCTTAAGAAGCAACACGAGCATATAGATGCTTATGAGACGATTGAGCACAAGATATATTTGAAAATAAAAGGGCACTATACACTTATAAGTAGGGAGAGTGAGACCCGGTTACACCACATGTTCTAAAGATTATAGGGTATAATGAGTACCTTTGATATTTTGGGTTTCCAGAATGGTCTGGAGACTTAGTTAGATTTGATCTTACAATCTTCGGACAAATATTATTCTTAGTTTGTTATGAACAATAAAATGAATAAGATTGGTAAAACACTCATTGAGTTGCTAAGCATGTTAAGAACTGCTGAAAGCAATATGATAAATGCATGAACTACTACTATATTGATGGTAAACATAGGGAATGTAAAAGGGAAAGGAAAATGGAAAGACAAGGAGAAGATTTGATCTAGTTCCGTTGTCAAACCAAAGTCCAATCCCTAAAGTAGACTCTAAAGTCTGAATGAGGTGTTGATAAAGAAGACGATTGTCGCTTCTATGGAAAATTTGGAGACTGGAAATTAAACTGTCATGCTTATTTGGAAGATTTGAAAAAGATGATCAATAAGGGTCAAGCTTTAGGTATCGGGTTGGAATTGGAGTAAAAGTAGTTGCTCTAGTTAAAGGAACTCGTTACTTAACTTTTAACCTATAAGGAAAATTTAGAACATGATAATTGTTATAACGTGCTTGCAATTGGCAGAGATATTATTTCAGTTTCTTGTTTGGACAAGAAAGGCTTTTTCATTTTAATTAAATAACAATAGTTGTTTATTCTATTTTGATGATGAGGCTTATAATGTTGCACAACTAATTAACAATTTATATGTTCTAAAGTGACTCAAATCAAATATTACCTTTGGCACTGTTGTTGAGGCCATATTAATGAGAAACGCATTTCCAGAATACATAAGGATGCATTCATGGATAAGTTTGATTATGAATTATACAAAAGGATGTGAATCTTGGTTTATTTGGCAAAATGACTAAAGCTCCTTTTACCGGACATGGTGAAGGGGTCATTGAACGGGTATGACTTATACATAGTGATGTATGTGGTCATATGTGTACGATGACAAAAGGTAGATTTTATTAACTTCATAAAATTTACTAATTATTTTAGTAGATACGGATATATGTATCTTTTGAAGAACTAATCCGAATCATTTGAAAAGTTCAAAGACTATAAAGATGAAGTAGAAAATATCAAAGAAAAGTTTTTTTGATAGGAGGGATCACACCTTGTTGGACATGGTGCAATCAATGTTGAGTCAAGGAATCTTCCAATTAGTTTCTGGGGTTGCACCCTGGAAATGGCTCCATATACACTTAATCGTGTTCCTACTAAAATGGTTCAAAAGACTCCTTATGAGATATGTACTGAGAAACGTCACAGCATGTCATTTATGAAAATTTAGGGATGTGAGGCGTTTGTGAAACGTCTAATCTCTGACAAGCTAGGACCAAAATCAGACAAATATAATTTTGTGGGATACCCAACTAAAACAAGGGGTTATTCTTTCTATAATCCTTCCGAGAACAAATTGTTTGTTGCTTGAACTGCTATGTTCCTTGAGAAAGTTGCTCTCTAAGAAAGACAGTGGGAGGATAATAGATCTCGATGAAGTTCGAGACCCACATGATAATATTGAACCAATGGAGGAACCTAAGCAGAATGTAAAAGAAAATAATACTGCTCAAGAAACACAGGTTGTTCGTAGGTCTGGTAGGATTCGCCATGAGCCCGGGAGATATTATGGATTTCTCTTGACTCAAGATGGTGATAATTTGCTTGTGGATGAAGATGATCCTCTCACCTACCAAGATGCTATGAACACTCCAGATTCGAGGAGATGGAAGATTCAATTTGATGAAATAGTCAAAATAGTTTGACTTTATTCAGAATGAAGATGAAACTTGTGTTTACAAGAAGTTTAGTGGGAGCCATATGGCATTCCGAGTATTATATGTTGATGATATATTACTAATAGGGAATGACATTCCTTCTCTATAGACTGTGGAGACGTGGTTGAGAAATAATTTCTCAATGAAAGACTTAGGCGATGCGACCTATATATTAGGGATCATGATCTATAGAGATAGATCAAGGAGATTGATCGGCCTAAGTTAGAATACATACATTGACAAAGTTTTACATCGATTTCGAATGCAAAGAGGCTAAATAGATATGTCCCAATGTCTCATGGGATAATGATCTCAAAATAAAATTTGTCCTAAATCATTGGATGATAAGGACCGCATGAGTAAAGTTCCATATGCGTTAGCAATTGGTTTTATAATATATGCAATGATATGTACTCGTCCTGATGTCTCGTATGCTTTAAGCATGACGAGTAGATACCGGTCTAATCCAGGTGAAGGTCACTGGACGGCAGTCAAGAATATTCTTAAGTACTTGAAGATGACTAAAGATTCATTCTTGTTATATGGAGGAGATGTGAAGCTAGTTGTAAGAGGTTTCAGTGATGCTAGTTTCTAGACAGACAACGATGATTTAATGTTTCTGTTTGGCTTTGTGTTTAATCTATTTTTATTGAGATGTTGTATGCTGGAATGGTTCACAGCAAAGACAGTTGTTGATTCTAAAACAATAGAACCTGAGTATATTGATGCTTGCGAAGCAGCCAAGGAGGCTGTTTGGGCATGTACTTAGGAGATATCACCTAATTAATGAGATTAATGATCAAGGAGATATACATATATGTAAAGTGCATACTAATAATAATATTGCAGACTCACTGACTAAAGGCTTTGTCGCAGTAGAAGCACGAAAGTCACACTAGTTCCATGAGTATTGGATACTTGGGTAATTGGCTCTAGTGCAAGTGGGAGATTGTTAGTAATTGTGCTCTAGAGACAATACTTTTTATATTTTAAGGAAAATATTTATTATTAAGGATTATGTTTTATTGATTATTATTTAGTTATTATGTTTTATTTACTACGTAATAAATTGAAAGCATAATAAATGTCCTTGGAATTTTGATACGTATTATATATCTTTAAGTATGTGATTTAAAAATGAGATTATATGAATAGTATCTTATTCCTAAAATTGCCTAGTCGAGTATTATTATTTAAGGACAATAATAATGCACAAAGACTAGTATGTTTCTTGACAGATGACCACATCTCATTGGTCATAGGTATGGTGATACTAAAGTCAAGAACATAAGTGCATGTATCAATGCATGGCAGTGGAATGACCCGTCGTGAGATTCTACATGTTAAATAAGTGTCATAAGTAATTCTCACTGTGATAATGGTGTAATGATCCTTAGACCTGAAATCATTATATTTCTATACGAGAATTAATATATTTTGATTACATTAAAAGTTACCTTTGACCGGGTGATGATAAAAGTGGACATTGGGTATATTATGAATCGTATGAGAAATATGAATGATCTAGATGAGATTTAATCCTCCTAATTTTAGGAGTGATATTATTGGCCTCTTATTTGAGTGAGACTATGAAATGCACGGCCGTGCTCAAATGTTGATTTGATTTTAATAGTCTACTCATTGATTAAGAAAATAAAGATTAAATTATGAAGAAGATGACACGAGACATGGCTTGAGTTTAATCTATAATATCAAGATTAAAGGGATTATATTACATGGAACATTATTCATGAAAGGCTTAATCGAATCACCGATTTATTATTATTACTTGGGTAGCAATGATGTATTACTAGATGCCGCTCATTGTTTACAATTTTAATTAGATATTAAAATTGTTCCCAACGTAATAATAACCTACAGGGTCACACACAAAGAACACTTGAAGGAGAAATAATTTAAATTGTGAATTTAAATTAAATAAGTAATTTATTTTATTTATGATATTAATTAAGTATGACTTAATTAATTATATAAATAGAATAAATGAATTATTTAAACTAATTCCAAAATTAATAATTAATTAATTAAGTGAGACTTAATTAAATAATTTAGAATTTTGGATTAGTATTAATTATAATTGGATTATAATTAGAAAACTTATTCCTCTCTCTATATAATCTCTTTATGGGCTGATTTAATTTAAGAGACAGATTTTTACTAAAACCCTAGCCGTTTTGAGAAAAGAGGAGGATAGAGAGAGAGAAGCAGTTTTCGGGTGCTAGTACACATCAATCCTTCATGAAAAGTGTTCGTGTGGATACCGTAGTGCGTAGATCGCGAGAGCGGGATACGTGGTGCTTAAACAAGCTTTGGACCTCCATTAATCTTCCATTAATGAATTGTTAAAGCTTCTAAAGGTATTTATTCTTTATCTCCGAATTAAATCTTTTGTTTTCGCATGGATCCTGCGGAGGGTCTCGCTATTTTGATTTATTTTTCGCGTTTATTCCGTTGCGTTTGTGCCTCGAAACCCTTCAAGAAGTCATGGTTAAATACCTCCGACTAGCAAAAGCCATAATGACTCAATTTGAAGAATGTCAGATGGAATATGTTCCTAGAGAAGAGAATATAAAGGTCGATGCCTTATCGAAGTACGCCTCATCAGAAGTGGATAAACAAATAGGAAGTGTTTACTTCCAAACCCTGAAGACCCCCAGCATCAATGCAAAGCTGGTAGCCCCGATAAATATGGGCAGTTGTTGGATGGATCTAATTAAATCCCACCTTCAATCCGGATGGACTCCTGCCAATGTCATGGAAGCCAGGAACCTTACTGCGAGGGCATTAAGGTACACTCTTATTGATGGAATTCTCTATAAGAAATCTTTTGTTATTCCATACTTGAAATGTCTAAGGCCAAATGAAGCTCATGAGGCTTTGAAAGAAGTACACGAAAGAATTTGTGGCCAACACTTGGGGGACAGGGCTTTGGCTCACAAAATCACCCGCCTTGGCTTTTACTGGCCTGACTTGATAAAAGATTCAAAAGAATACGTAAGAAGATGTGACAGGTGCCAAAGGCATGCACCGTTTGTCAGGCAACCACCTGAGATGTTGACGTCCATCAATTCCCCTATCCCCTTTGCAATGTGGGGAATGGACATCCTTGGACCCTTTCCAATGGCTAGCGGACAAAGAAAGTTCCTGATCGTTGTGATCGATTACTTCACTAAATGGATTGAGGCTAAACCACTAGCCAAGATAACCATAAAGCAAGTAGCTCAATTCTTCTGGGAAAACATCATATGTAGGTATGGAATACCACGAATCCTGGTGACGGACAATGGCACACAATTCAACAATGAATAATTCAAGGGATATTGCACTGATAATGACATCAATCTACGCTTCACTTCTGTTGCACACCCCCAAGCAAATGGGCAGGCTGAGGTAGCCAATCGAATCATCCTTGATGGTCTCAAGAAAAGGATCGAGCGTTCAGCTAACACATGGGTAAATGAGCTTGTGCCAATACTCTGGGCATACAGAACCACTAATAAAGTGACCACTAATGCGACTCCATTCTTCTTAGCTTATAGGGCCGAGGCAGTGGTCCCAGTCAAAATATCACATGTATCCCCAAGAATCAAGGCCTTCGAGCCCGAGAAAAATGAAGAAGGGGTGAAACTTACATTAGACTTAATTGATGAAGTCAGGGACAAGGCTCATGCAAAGATCATTGAATATCAAAAGAAGTCGTCTTTCTACTACAACCTAAGGGTTAAAGAAAGGTTTTTCAGACTAGGGGACTTGGTCCTCAGAAAAGCTGAAGCTTCCGGAGTAGGTCCCAAGGGCAAGTTAGCCCCCAACTGAGAAGGGCCGTATAAGATAAAACGAGTTAAGGGAGGAGGATCATACATCCTTGAAACCCTAGAAGATGTTGAGGTGCCAAGGACTTGACATGCCTCCAACCTGAAGGTTTATTATGCTTAAATAATTCAACTATGCCCACTTTAGCCTCGAAGGCACTATTAATAAAGTTTTCAGCCTTATGACATCTTCAAAATTATACGTGTTTAGCCTAGATTGGCAATTTTTGTTAGTTCATTCATGATAAAGGAATAAAATCAAGCCTGGATGGCACTTTGGTTCATTCTCTTTTGTTATTTTATGCTCGAAAAATATATTTTATCGAATATGCCCCATGGGCACTAAGCCCCGAGGGCACGATCATGACAACACTAAGCCCCGAGGGTACTATCACCATGCCTCATCGGCATTACTTAGCCACGAGGGCATAATCACCATGCTCTATGGGCACTACTAAGCTCCGAGGGCATCAACATCGAGCTCCGTGGGCAATACTGAGCCCCTATGGCATTACTCCCAAGATTAGCCGACACTACTAAGCCCCGAGAGCATCGTCAAATACTGTACATGGTAGTGCATGGACTTAAATTCGAAAAAGCGAAATGAAAAATGAAGTTCTCACTTCACTAATTTATAGCCAAGAAAAATGGTAGCTTAACCGATTAAACTTCTCATGGCTAGTAAAAAGCCCACGAAGTAAATTGGGCCTCGAACAAACACGACCCAAACATCGATGAGGACTGGAACTGTCTTTCGAAACATGACAAGCAAATATGAAAGTTTGGGCCATAACAAAGCCCAAAGACCTGTGGGTCAATGCTCAACTGTTATCACAACAAAATTCCTCGAAGGACCTCAATGAATATGAATCTCTGTCGACTAGAAGCCAATGAATGTCCTAAAAATGACCAGGAGTCCATCACGACTAGAATCCTAGTCGAATGAACGACTGGGAATCCTCGACAATCAGACATCAAGGATTGTTCCATCACGAATAGGATCATGGTCGAATGAACGACCAAGAACCCTTAACGACTAGGTACCAAGGGTTGGCACCACAACCGATTACGATCCTGGTCGAACAAACGACCAGGAATCCTTCATGATCAAATGCCAAGAATGGCCCCGTGAACGACTAGAACGCTGGTCGAACATACTATCAAGGATCGACCAGGAACATCAATCGACTAGAAGTCGAAAGATGGCCAAGAATCGACCAGGAACATCAATCGACTAGAAGTCGAAAGATGGCCAAGAATCGACCAGGAACAACAATCGACTAGAAGTCGAAAGATGGCCAAGAATCGACTAGGAACATCAATCGACTAGAAGTCGAAAGATGGCCAAAAATCGACCAGGAACATCAATCGACTAGAAGTCAATTGGTAACATAAATTCGACCAGGAGCCAAGAAATGGCCTAGAAATGACTAAGGAACGCCTTCGACTAGGGTGCACAAGACACTCTTCAAAAGACCAGGATCAAGTCACGACCAGGGTCCCAAGACACCCCTCAAAGGACCAGGATTGTTAGGTCCAAATGTGTTGTAGAGGGGGGTGAATACAACTTTTCGAATTAATGAAGCAATAAATACTATGTAATAAATGAACACAATGATTCAAGGAATATATATCTTATATATAACTTGAAAGGGTTGCTACAACATTCATTACACAGTACACTAGAAGTAAAGAGGGTAGTAAATGATACTAAGCTCTGTGAATACTCCTCTCTCTTTTACAAGTGTTTATCTTGAAAATATTGCTCTCTTTAAAATAATACACAAGTACTTCTATTTATACTACTTATAATCTATGTCTTGTAGTCTTCAAAGATTAAAATATACGTGGCCTAATGATATCCACATAAATCTTATCTTATCTTGAAAGCTTGGAAATCTGCCAATTAGATGATGCCATGTGCCATGTTGAAACTGCCCTCCATGTAGAACATCTACTTGAGAACTTCTACTTGGCCATCTCGAATATTCTATCTCGAATATTCTACATAGGAATGTTCTACTTGGCCATCTCGAATATTCTATCTCGAATATTCTATACTTAGAAAAATTCTGGGCTTTAACTTGAAACTTCAATGCAGCATCTTGAACTTGTGATTTCTTTATGTCTTCCAAATTTTTCAACAAGCTCTTGAATTTGGATCTCTATTACTGACATAAACATACTATCAATGTCCTGACACTTGATGCAATGGTCTGATTCATAAGTGACTAGTCTTGATAGTGTCTCTGCTTTTTGAATAGATTACCATTTTCAATTAGCAATGTGGCTTTCCAATCATTGCTTTTCTTCTTGTTCACTTGAAATCAATTAGCCTTGTTGATACTGATAGTTATGATCTTGAATCTTTAAGTTACAAATCACTGAGGCATGAACAACTTTGTCTTGAACTTCTTTCAATGATTTCTTCTTTGTTTGATCATAGTTAACAAATTGAATTGTATCAATTACCTTGTCTTCATGGTTAACATTGATTTCTTTGTGACTTCATGTTCTTGATTGTCTTCTGGTTAAGTATCTTTTCTTTTAGTTGAGTTACATAAGTTATAGTGTTACAAGTTTAGACACTCTGCCTTTCAATCTCCCCCTATTTGATAGTCTAACAATGACATTCAAATTAACAAAGGGATAACTCAACTAAACAATGAGACGAGAAAAAGATAAATAACATTACTGTCTTGTTTGAATTACAACTGAAATAAACTTGAAAACAATTCAAAGAACTAGAATAAATAAAACTTAAGCTAGACAGAAAATTTGAACTTCGAATTAAAGATCATTTGAGTGATTCCTATCACCTGGATTAGTTCAAACCTTTCAGTCAAACTTATATCACCTTATTGGATCCACTCTGATTCACGGTTACAGTATGGTACGTTAGCCTATCTCGCATACCGTGATCAGGTGAATTTTTCCTCAAGTGAGTTAAAGCAACCAAAAAGATATGAAGTTTTTCCAACTTCAAGTTCACACCACTCTGACCGTTAATTCTAATTCCGTATTTTCTTCCTAACTTCTTCAGCTTGGCGCTTCTCCTCCTTCAACCTTCTGCGCCTTTCCTTCTGTTGTTGTTCTTTCTTGTAAACTGGATCATGAAGCTGCTTCCACCTTGCATTCAACAGACTTACCGCTTCTATTTCTAGAGGATTCCTGGGCTCTGGATAAGGATGCCTGAAAAGCCTTCTGAGTTTGTCCACCTCCTGAGTAGTTCTGATCTTTGGAATGTCCTCAAAATTTTTCATTATGAGCTGTGACTTCCAATGAGACTTATCAGCCTTAAACTGACAATAGATCATTTTAGGGTAGCCCTTAACACGGTTAGTATTGTGGACACTAGCCGTATCTCGCTCCATTCGCTTCTTTTCCACCACTACTTCAGATAAGTACTTCAAAAGTCTCTGCTTCTCATCTACATTCTCATTCTCCACTTCGCCCCATTTGAATACTTCTAAAACTCTCTCCAGAAAAGTAGCATCTTGAGTCTGCAGCAGCCATTTCCTACTCATATGCAACAATGTTTGATTTTGGTCTGCGTCTATGAATGCTAAAGCATCAGCTGTGTCATTGTCATATGAGTGTATCCAGTACACACTATCTCTCCCTGGAACACCGACTGCCTCCCTTATTTCTCCTTGTTCCAGTGATCCAGAAGGAAGAGTCAGAGCTTCATCTACATTTTTAACAGCTTGTAGAATATTCCACTTTCTTTCAATTAGCTCCGGCTCAATCTTTACATTGTCTAGAGGGTTTGGAGCAATAATGTCACACTTCCAGATTTCATTGCTCATCTTGAATATGACCCTCTCAATGAACTCCACTGACTTCTCCTTGATGTCAGAAGTGAATCCCTTGCTCATCATTTGCCTGCATACCGCCTTTAGGGATTCTACTGATAGAGCCATTAGGTCATTTTCCTCTAAGCACACCCTCTTCATCTTTCCATCAACAATTATCCGAACAATATCAGGATTCGCTGAGAATTCTGGTCCCTTGTCCTCTGCTAGCTGCATTAACAGATCCCTATACAGAATGCTAAGCTCCTCAGCTTGAGAATATTGAATTTTTGTTGCTAGCGAGAACAACTCTGACGCAGATCTTCTCGAGATGAATTGATCATCCACATACAAGAAAGATGTCGGGACTCCTTCGACTAAAGACAAGATGACCTACCATTCCTTAACCATTGCATTATATCCAACTCTGACTTTTGAGATCAACCTTTTCAAAGCATTTATGTAGTCAACAATCAGTGGATTCTGCAAGTTCAAGTTGTAGAACAAGTCTTCCGCCTCTTTGTTATGAGTTCCTTTTGTACAAACTCCCGATAGAATCTTCCTTGCATCATCCCATTTCCGTCCTATCCTTTTCTTGTCCAGATCTACTTGAGGATCAGCTAACCTTGCAAGCTCATGATCATACTGTTTCTCCTTAAGCTCCGCTTTCTTTTCAAGAAAAATAGCCTCATCCTGCATCATCTTCATTTTATAGAACTGAGCTTGTTCCAAGGCCAGCTGTTGGGCTTCTAGAGTTTCCTTATCAACAGGTATTTCTTCAGGCTGTCCGGAAGACATTCCAGCACCTCCACCTTGTTCCTTCAAAGATCTTCTAATAGCATGTGCTAACGGAACATCCTCCATATCAGAATCTGAATCAAGTACTGCATGTGCCTCTTCCTGATGACGACTCAAGTCAATGAATGGCTCTTCTTGTTCAGCCACCACTGCCTTACCCTTCCTCTTTCTTTGAGCCTCTTCTTCATTCACTGGCTCATTTTCTTTGACAACATCAGCAGTTTGTTCTTCAATTTCTTCAATTATTACCGACTGCTGTCTCGTCTCCTTACCACTCTCCCCCTTAGGTGAGTTATCCCCAACACCACCTTTCTCGCCAGATCCAGCAGTTGCATGAGAACCACCAAAACCAGAACCCGAGGGTCCAGCTCCACCAGCACCTCCAGCACCACCAGTATCATCATGATCAGGGGGAGGCTGAGTGAATTGTTCGTCAAAGCACTCGGGAGGAACAAAGCTTCTAACTACATACATCATCCTACTGATCTCTATCGCCATGGTATGCATTATGCTCTCCACTGCTCCCATTCTCTCATTCAGAGTGCTGCCCAAGATACCACCAGCATGGCCCAAGTCATTCACCTTATTTGTCAATTCATCCATCGCTGTTGCTTGACTGGCCATCCGTGCTGCGTAATCATCAAGAGCTCGTTGATTGTCACCAATATTGATCCCCAACTGCCCCATTGACTGCCCGAACTGCTTGATTTCAATTTCAATTGCTGTCATACGCGTGTCAAGATTTTCAAGATAAAGGGACGGTGTTTGGTCTGGGTGTCCTCGCTCTAAAAATCGTTCTGTTAGTGTTTGTCGCTCGGTTTCAGGCCTTAAAAATGAAGGTCCCTCACTCCCTAAACGCTCACACACACTCCCTGTCTCACGCTCGTGTATGTCTTCAACAATAGTCCTGAAAGAGAAAGCAGTACCTGCAGAAACTGGATAAGTAAAGTGAGTAGCAGTTATGGGATCTGTTCCTGTCATATCCTGAGGTGGAATCTCAGGTTGAGAGGCTGCAGAGTGTTCTAGTACAACATCAGAACCGATCCTCTCTGCAGCATCAGTATGTACCGGTGAAGGTACTTCGAAAGCATTGAAAGCTTGTTGCCGCTCTGAAGTAACAGGCTCTTCAGAAGGCATAGAATCCTCACCATCTTCCCTATGTGTTGAATGTGCACGGGGCGAACCACTCGCGTGAGGTGGAGTGGTTGTGATAGACACACTAGGGTGGGACTGGGCTTTAGAAGTTGCAGCATGAGAAAATTTAGGTTTCTTCCGAATAAGGGGCTGCACTTCAGGGTCACTCTCAGAACCCTCACCTAAATCTAAAGTTGCTTGCCTTTTAACTCCCGTGAGCGAGGGTGAAAGAGAGGAAGCAAATGTGTCAGACTCCGAATCAGAAATATAGCTCTTGCCCGGGGATAGATCCTGCGGGCTAGCAGAATCTTGGGCCATGGAATTAGATTTAGGGGAAGAAGTATCAGTAGTGTGAACAGAGAGTTGCTCTTGTTCAAAGAAAGTACCTTCTTCATTACCTTGTCTGACAGGTGGAGTAGAGTGTCTGGTCCTCTGGCCGGCAGATGATTGTACGTGAGAGTGCCCATCATCATCGTCATCATCATTTTCATCACCAATATTCTCGTCCGGAATCCCTTGGAATGCGTCAGCATGGGCAGAGGGATTCTGAGCATGTGATGAAATGTGGGAGGTCCCCACCATGGAAGTGATACCTGCATCAAACTTAACCCATACGTGAATGTTATCAGGAATAGACATCAGCTTACCATGATGCTTATCTTGATTAGCAATCGTCGTGAGTGACTTGGTGCCCATGCCCAAGGATGCAGACGTCGCACTTGTGGCAAATGCCTGTCTCACAGATAAAGCATCAATAGGTACTAAGTGATTAATAAGCATTTGTAGGAACCGAGGATACCAACAGACAACGTTAGTAGATGTCAGGTCTCGACTTGCAGGAGTTCCCATAGCAGTCACGATCTCGTAAAGAATGATCCTGCCATAATTAATATTTAATTCACGAGCAAGGGAAACTGCAAATACCTGCATGGGAATTGGAATCTGATGAAAATCTTTTTCGCGTGCTCGAAAGCATCTGGTGATGGCCTCGAAAAAGTATTTCCATTCCACATGGAAGTATTGTTTCTGGATGGCGCCAGTTGAGATCCGTCCAGAAGGAGGGTAGCATTCAATTTCTTCAAAGAATTTAATACGCTCAGCTGTGTTAGGTTCGGGGTCATAAACATCTCTTACTGGGAACCCCAGAACCCGGTTGAACACTTCCTCCGTGACTTCAAATTCATGACCGGCCAAGGTAAACCTGAAACCATAGGGGGTAGATTTACTCCCGAAAGTAACCGCACTAGTCCATAATTGCTGTAAAGCATCATGGACTAGTGTTGGTTTAGCAGTAAAAGCAACACTAGCCTTGGAGTACAAATTAAGAAATCGTATCCAAAACTTGAAACGTGGGAGTTGATCACCAATTTCCGTACTAATGTTATAAAAATTATTTTTCGCAAGAAGAAATTGGTGAGCCATTTGTAAAATAATTTTCCTTGAGTTAATGTGATATTTTGAAAAGAAACAATGAAGGTAAACACTTAAGGAAAAAAATGTAATCTAATTAATTCCTTTTAGAGAATCGAGAAGATGAACAGCCGATTTGAACTAAACTACGGAATGAATTATGATCAAAATCAAAACAAACAAAATCCAGTCCAGTAAATACTGCAACCCCAAATCAGTGATATAAAAACTAAACTATGTTTGTAAATAACCGTGATAGATGTGTGTATATGTGTGTGTATATGACAAACTGAACAGATGAACAGACAGGTCCAAATACACAAATACAGGGTAAACAGAGAATAGTAAATTGAAAACGGGCAGCAGTTCGAGATATGTAAGAGTTTTAACACAACTCGAATGAACAGGGCAATGACTGTTTGAAATCGCAGGGAGGGAGGGTGGGGGCTGTAAAAATCTAGGGTTAAAACGATTAGGTAAAAGTGAAAAGAAAGACGGGTTAATGTTGTATATATAGGCATATATGTGCAAAGACGAGAATATCCCTGTGAAAATAGAAAAAAAACGTTAAGTACATACAGGGGAACATCAAGTCTAACACTATCTCGAACATCAAGTCGAATATTCGAGATAGTGTTCGAGATAGGTCTATCTCGAACATCAAGTCGAATATTCGAGATAATGTTTGAGATGACACCAACACGAACAGTTAATCACTTGAACAAGTAAAAACAGCATTAAAAACCCACTTTGGAGTCCCAACTCGAAATTCCAAGAATAAGATTTGAGAGAAAATTGAATTTGAGGTCTAATTCGAATATTAAGTCGAATATTCGAGATAATGTTCGAGATAGGTATATCTCGAACATCAAGTCGAATATTCGAGATAATGTTCGAAATAGGGTCTATCTCGAACATCAAGTCGAATATTCGAGATAATGTTCGAGATAGGACTCAAGTCGAACATCAAGTCGAATATTCGAGATAAGTCGAATATTCGAGATAATGTTCGAGATAGAGATTAACTCGAACAATTTCCCAGACTTGGAATTTGAAACAGGCACACGGGGAACTGTAACTCGAAATTCAAGTCGAATTTCGAGATGAATTTCGAGATGAATTTCGAGATAGACCTTATCTCGAATATTCTTCCCAGACTTAGAATTTTCAAAATTTTTAATTTTGAAGATAGTCAGAATAATTTGGCAATTTTTTCAACAACAATTAAATTTTGCCAAATTAAGATAAATATCAATTCAAGGATTTTTATCAAAGCAAATAATAAAAACATTCCTTGACAATTCTAAGGCCTCTTAAATTAAACAAAATTACATGAAAAACACAGGTAAATTCATCTAAAAATCATAAAAAATTTAGAATAATATGAATTTAACTCCCCCTATGATCATGCAATCATACCAGCATAAATTCAAAGATTGAACCAATAATTACGCATAAAACACAATGAATTCATGTAAAATAACACAACATGCATCCTAAAATACTCACTACTTAATCATTTTAAAGTCTAAGTCCATAATGATTAATTAGCATGCAGAAGTGATATTTTGAGCAATTGTAGAGATTATTTACATATGTTTTCAACTTTGTATCAATAAAATAGGCAAATGACAAGACTAAAAACATATGTTCATGATTAAAAACTGAAATTTTGCAGATAGGAGAAATCACTAACTTGTGTTAAGCATTCCCAATTCACCAACCAACCTATTGAATGTTACTTCATCAAGAGGTTTAGTGAATATATCTGCAATTTGTTGCATTGTGGGCACAAAATGTAGCTCCACAGTCCCCTCCTCGACATGTTCTCTAATGAAATGATACCTGATATCTATATGCTTGGTTCTTGAGTGGTCTACAGGATTGTTGGTCATGGCAATGGCACTTGTGTTGTCACACATGATTGGAATCTTTTTGTGCTCCATGCCATAATCTTTCAATTGGTTCCTTATCCACAGTATTTGAGCTACACAGCTTCCAGCAGCAATGTACTCAGCTTCAGCAGTAGAAGTAGATACTGTGTGTTGCTTTTTGCTTTGCCAGGACACCAATCTTCTGCCAAGAAATTGACATGCACTATATGTGCTTTTTCTATCAATCCTGCAACCTGCATAGTCTGAATCTGAATAGCCAATTAGATTAAAACCTGTATCTCTTGGGTACCAAATCCCTAGATTTGATGTTCCCTTGAGATACCTAAAGATTCGTTTGACGGCTATGAGATGTGATTCTCTAGGATCCACTTGGAACCTTGCCCACAAACAAGTTACGAACATAATATCGGGTCTACTTGCAGTTAAATAGAGGAGTGAGCCAATCATACCTCGATAGCTTGTGATGTCAACTGGTTTACCTGATTTGTCTTCATCAAGCTTCGTGGCTGTTGCCATGGGAGTCTTAGCTGTTGATGCATCTTCTAAATTATACTTCTTGAGTAAATCTTTGATGTACTTGGACTGACAGATAAAGATTCCATCTTTTCTTTGACTGATCTGTAATCCAAGGAAGAAGGACAGCTCTCCCATCATGCTCATCTCATACTTATCATGCATTAACTTGGCAAATTTCTCGCACAAGCGTTCATTAGATGACCCAAAAATAATATCGTCCACATAGACTTGAACAAGTATTAAATCACTTTTTACATTTTTATAGAACAATGTTTTATCAATTACTCCCCTAGTAAAACCACTTGCAATTAAGAACAAGGATAGGGTTTCATACCATCGTCTTGGGGATTGTTTGAGGCCATAGACAGCTTTGAAGAGAAGGTACACAAAATCTACAAGTTCTGGATCAACAAAGCCAGGTGGCTGTTCCAGATATACTTCTTCTTCTAGCTCTCCATTCAGGAAGGCACTTTTCACATCCATCTGAAAAACCTTGAAGTTCTTGTGTGCTGCAAAGGCCAAGAACATCCTGACTGCCTCAAGTCTTGCAACTGGAGCGTAGGTCTCATCATAATCAATACCTTCTTTTTGAGAATAACCCTTCGCTACCAAACGAGCCTTGTTTCGTGTTACAAGTCCGTCTTCATCCAGTTTATTTCTGAATACCCACTTAGTTCCAATTACTGATCTGTTCTTCGGTCGGGGTACTAGCTTCCAAACTTTCTGCCTTTCAAACTGATTGAGCTCCTCTTGCATTGCAATCACCCAATCAGTATCAACAAGAGCTTCTTCTATTTCTTTAGGTTCAAGCTTGGATAAGAACCCAGAATATAAGCAAATATTAGCCATGTCAGCTCTTGCAGTTCTTCTAGTAGTCACACCAGTATCTGGATCACCAATTATTAATTCAAACGGATGGTCTATACTCCATACTCGTTCTCTTAGAAATTGTCTTGATGATTCAGCTTGACTTTCTGAGTTGTTGTGTTGACTACTTGTGGTATTTCCACTAACTCCCCCTGAGTTAGTGCCAGCTCCTACAGAACTAGTGTCATCTCGTCTTGATCCTTGAACACTTGTCCTTGAGCTGCTATTTACTCCCCCTGAGTTGTTGCCGGATCGTGCGGAAGAAGTTTCTTCTGATCTTGTAGGATTCGATTGTTCATTAAGCTCAGATGTTTCTTCACGAACACTTGGAACATTTGAAATGACAACCAACTCAGGTTCATCTTCTAGTTCATCTAAGTCCAGATTCTGAAATTTAAGGGACTCTGGTTCACTAGAATCTTTAGATATTGATGGGAGTTTGGTATCGTCGAATCTGACGTTGTAGCTTTCAGTCACTTTTCGATCATTCACTAAGAATACCCGATAAGCTGCCACCACATCTGTAGAATAACCAACAAAGATTCCTTCATGAGCTTTTGCTGCAAATTTGCCTAGATTTCCATTATCTATAAGCACATAGCATTTAGCTCCAAAGACATGAAAGTATTTGATTGTAGGTCTTCTGTTATTCATTAGTTCACATGGTGTCTTTTCTTTATCTTTTATGATCAGGGTTCTATTCTGAGTGTAACACACTG
This sequence comes from Oenanthe sinensis, assembly GCA_028671895.1. NCBI lineage: Eukaryota > Viridiplantae > Streptophyta > Magnoliopsida > Apiales > Apiaceae > Oenanthe > Oenanthe sinensis. The sequence goes on from CM053803.1 coordinate 44,816,996, forward strand.
TACTCACTGCTTCGGCCCAAAAGTAAAGAAGAAGTTTTGAATCATACAACAATGTTCTTGCTGCTTCAACCAAAGTTCTGTTCTTCCTTTCAACTACTCCATTTTGCTGTGGAGTTCTCGGAGCTGAGTACTGACGACGTATTCCTTTAGATACACAGAAGTCATTCAGCACTGCATTCTTAAATTCAGTACCGTTGTCTGTTCTAATCGTCTTTACAGTAAGTGTTGAAACATTCTCAATTTGAGTGATGTGATCAATGATTAGGAAAGGTACTTCGTCTTTCGTCATTGCGAACAATACCCATGTATACTTGGAGAAGTCATCCACGATTACCAAAGCATATTTTTTTCTAGATAAGGATAGGACATTCACTGGGCCAAACAAATCCATATGAAGAAGTTGTAAAGGCTCAGTGATACTAGAAATTTCTTTACTTTTATGTGATGCTCGCTTTGACTTTCCCATTTCACAAGCTTCACAGAGTCCTTTAGGAGCAAACTCCATCTGTGGTAGATCTCTCACTAATTCTCGCCTCGCGAGAGCATTCATCGTTTTGAAGTTTAAGTGAGATAGCTTTTTGTGCCATAACCAGCTTTCATCATCTGAAGCTTTGCTGTAGAAACAGGTGACTTCATTCTGATTTGCCGAATCCATGTCTGCAACAAAAAAATTTGCCTTACGAACTCCTCTTAAAGCCAATGAACCTTTTTTAATGTGAGTGATTGACACGCCTTTCTTATTGATGACAATTTCGTATCCTTTATCACAGAACTGACTGATACTCAACAGATTGTGCTTCAATCCCTCAACATAAGAAATATCTTCAATGATGACATTGCCGGTCTTCAGTTTGCCATATCCCTTCGTCACACCTTTGCTGTCATCTCCAAAGGTAACATAAGGGCCAGCCTTCATAACCAACTCTGTAAGCAGGGACTTGTTTCCTGTCATATGCCTTGATGCTCCACTATCTAGCACCCATATAACTTTATTTCTGTTTCGCTTAATGCCCTGCAATGTCAGATTGATTAGACATTCTTCGGAACCCAAGATTGATTGGGCCCGGCTTTTCTATAAGATCGAGAATTATCAGTTTTAACAACAGGAGATGCACTTTCTTTAACATTCTTAGAGCTTTCGACTTTGTCTTTTCCCTTGTCAGACTTAACAGATTTGTTAGTCTTAGGAGAAGGCTTGTCATTCCTAACTTTAGGAGGACTTGCAGTCTTAGCTCTTATATTCTTCTTCTTGACATTAGAACTAGTAGCAGTATTTAAACATGTTTGACTAGTTGCATTCATCAAGTTCACGAAGGTTTGCATGACATTAAAAGTGCATGGCATACAGTTAGGTTGACCACATTGTACATGATTTTGATGCATGTTAATCATTGTGTGTGGTACAGGCATGGCATGTGCAACAGGAATATTCATGTTAGATTTACATGCATAAGAAAGATGTTCAATGGATTTACAGTGATAACATGCTTTCTTTATTCTTTCTACCTTAACCTCTTTTTCAACCTTTTCTTTCTTAACCTGTTGTTTAACAGCCTTGGCTCCTAATCCTGGTCTAGATTCTTCTCTAGGGGATTTGATTTTAACTGATTTAGTAGGAGTTACAGGTTGTTCTTTCTTCCGATCTTCCATCTCGATTTCATATCTAACTAGTAAATCAGTCTCTTCTTCTTCTCGAGGAGTAAAGTGTTTGAATATTGGTTTAATAGCAGATTTGAGAATTGTAGGTACTTCTTTTTTAATCTCACTGGGACTGGTGTCTACAGGCCTTTTCCCTTCTTTCTTTGATAAGTTAGAATAGTCAAGTCCTACACCAACACCAGTTATCTTCTTAAATGTGCTACTATCAACATTCACTTTACTAGCTGCTAGTTTATAAGCTTCGCATTTTGTTTCTAATTCAGCTAGTTTATTCCTAAGACATGCTTCTATTTCATCTTTAAGGTTGAGCTTGTGTTCTAAAGTTTTAATAGAGTCTCTTAGGGAAGTATTTATAGTGCAAACGGCCTCTAATTCTTCCACTTTTGCCTCAAGCATTCTACATTTGGCAACAATTGTTTTCTGTTCTTTTTGAGAAGTATTTAGGCTTTTGCACAGCATATAGATCTCTTCGCTAAGAGCCCCGTTCTGCACCTTATAATCATCTAGAGACATTTCTTCCTTAAGGGTTAGAACTGGTACCTCTGGTTCATCTGACGTTTCAGCCATGAGGGCAAAGTTTGCTGTATGAGTAACTTCTTCCTCATCTGAATCATTGTTAGGTCCAAAGTGTTGTAGAGGGGGGGGGGGGGTGAATACAACTGTTTAAAATTTATGAGAGAATAAACAATGTGCAAGTAATAAATGATGACTCAGAATTTCAAGAATATATCATTATATTCATTGATGGATTTGCTACAACATTCATAACAGCATCATGATCAGTTGAACAATAAATACAGCAATTAAAGCTAGATTCAACTGATCCTCTCTCTCTCACTTTTTGTTTTACAGTAAATGCTCTCTCTTAAAAAATTATCGTTGAAAATACAGAGATACAAGTTACTACTAAATAAAAACAAAGTGCTGCTTTTATAATGTCATGTAGTCTTGATCTTGTCCTTTTTGTGTACGTGGCCCAATCAGGACTTCGACAACAAAAAGTACTTTCCCAACAACTCTGGATCAACCGTTCACAATAAGCCACTTGTCCCTTGAACATTAAATGTTACATTTCTACCCGCATCTCGATCTTCGCCTGGACCCATCTCGATCTCGATCTGTGAAAATCTCGATCTCGATCTGGGAGAATCTCGATCTCGATCTATGAGGATCTCGATCTCGATCTGTGAAAATCTCGATCTCGATCTGGGAGAATCTCGATCTCGATCTATCGCCTGGATCGAGATTTGCCTTTGCAGTGTTTTACTTCACTTGTAAATCTCGACCCGCATCTCGATCTGCTGTGGATCGACATTTACCTTGGCAAATATGCACACATCCAATGTTGACCTTCTTTAATGACTAATTGAGAATTAACCTTTATGAGCAAGTTTCCTTAGCTTCTTCAATTTCTTTTTCTCACTCAATTCAAATGAGATCTTCTATTACTGACATGAACTTGCCTCCAATGTCCTGACACTTGATGCAATGGTCTGGTTCATAAGTGACTAGTCTTGTAGGGGTTCTTGCTTCTGAATGTCAGTTCTCATTTGTTGATTAACCTTTACATTATCCAGATGTTGATATACATTACATGAAATCACTTTGGCCTTCTTGATACTTCCTTGACATCAATTTGATTCTCCATTAGATAAGTTAGGGCATGAGCAATACTCAGATTGAACTTCTTCTCACTTATGCATCCTTGATTAACCAAATTAGTTACTTATAGTTACCAAGTATCATTACCATTTCTTCAGTTGATTGATTCCATGTGCTTCTTCAGTTTCTCTTGTTTTGCTGTTGTTTTATCTTTTACTTAGTTGAGTTACAAAATAATTAAGTGTTACAAGTTAGTACACCTATGCCTTTCAATCTCCCCCTATTTGATTGTCTAACAATGACAACCAAATTCACAATGAGGATAACTCAACTAAACAGGGACTGAAAAAGATAAAATAACGTTCATAAAAGATCATGTCAACTTGCATAATGCTTGGCTTGATTAATTAACTTCATGTCTATTACTGATACTTCAAGTGCCAAAATTGGACACCTGTTGGCTCGATTAAATGGCTTCATGCTCTTCTAGAGATTTTCTCTAAGTACTTTAAGAGCACGGTCCACTCAATCTTCAATTATCCTTCTGAAGTCCTTTTAGCAGTATTACCACCGCCGAACTTCGCGAAATAATTGATGCCTAATATAAACCAGTTTCAAGACACTTAGCTAACTAATTTCTACCTTACACTACACAAGAAAACAGATAATATATTTTTACAATGCAGGAAAACAAGAAAACAAATTACAACGCAAAGAAACATTACAAGCATGATACATTAAAACTTTTATTTCTTGCTCTCCTCTTCCTTACGAGCTTTCTTCTTGGCTGCTTTTTCTTTCTTCATGAACTCAGGGTTGCAGACTTCATCCATTCTTTTCTTGAGAAGATTAAGTCCTTCTGCTTCCACATGATTTCTGATCTTGTAATTTCGAAACAACCTCAACCACCTTTCAACCATGCTGCGAGTGGTAAGCTTCGTGGGAATGTCTTCAAACCTCAGCTTTGTGACTTTGTCAGGGTACCCCTTTTCCCCTTTCTTCCGTATGACCAGCTGCTTAGGGTATCCAATGACAATAGCGGTGGTGCATTGCTGTAGCCTCTGAATATCAAGTTGTTGTCTTCTCTTACAGAAGTTATCAAACGTGACCCTCAGATAATCCTGATCAAACTCGTCAATATCATCCATCTCCTCAATCAATTCTCTTATACTACACAGTGTTTCATGACTGTGTTCTGCAAAGATGTCGTACTTGATTTCAATGATGGTTTCCACCTTATGCTTGTCTGTATAGATCAGCAGATCATTCTCATTCTCAGCTTTGCTCTTGACAAACCTGACATTTGCACCAGCCACTGCACCAGCTTCCTTCCTTATTTCCCCTTCTTCTGGAATGTCTATCCTTGGATCTCCGTATCTTTGCACATGCTCTCTTATTGCCTCGTTTTGCAGCTCGAATGCATAGTCTTCAGGTTCCTTCTTAACCACTGGTAGTGTAGCTTCAGGCAACTTGTATCTAGCGTCTTGCCTTCTTATCAGCTTCTCCAAGTCCTTAGCCACCAGCTTCTTTTCCTTTGTTAGAAAACCCTTAGAAAGGACTAGCTTTGCAACTGCCTTCAGCACATTTCCGCTCGGAGTTAGTTTCGAGTCATGCAGATTTACGATCCTCAAGACCTTGTCATGGACATATCTGATCTGATAGGGATTTAGAATAATGTCAACCCCTCTGTCTTCAGCCATCTTCAACAATTTCTCCTTAAACAGCACTCCAGTCTTGACAGAGGTGTCTACCTTGTGAGCGAATTCTACCAGTTCACTTGCACCCCTTTCATGGAAGAAAGCTTCATCGACCATACACGGCCCGATTTTTGTTATGGGTGTCCAAGTGATCATCAGATTCCATGCCTTCTCCTTGAATATGACTTGTACGGAGGTGCATCCCTGTCTTATGCAATTTAGATAATTCAGCAGCCCAGGGTTTAGATTTTCTAGCTTATGAAGAAGAAAGCTCAATCTTCCTGAGTCATGAGCATAGGCTCTTGGTCCAGCTAAGGCTTCTCTAGCCTTGTCCCACTCGGGACCTTCCCTCCTTATGTCAGCCTGGACCTTAGGATCATTGATCTTTTTCATTTCAAACTCATGCTGAGTTTTCTGAGCCGCTCTCTTCTCCTTTGCCATTAGTTCTTTTTCAACTATCCCTTGTAGAATTTCTTCATTTACTCTTTCTCTGGCTTCCCTGAAAATCTCTCCTTGCATCTCCGCTTCATCAACTTCTTCTTCTGGAACATGCTCGTCAGCAACCGAGTGGTCTCCTGCATCACCTGCAACTCCTGCGCCAGATCCGCCAGGATTTAGACCTCTTTCTTGTTCTCATTCTCTTGCTCGTTGCTCGAGTCTCGACCTCCTTGCCACTAAGGCTTCTACATCCATCTCGTCATCATCAGAATCTTCAATAAAGTCTCCCATAAATGCATCAACAAGAGGTGTTTCTTTCTCAGCTTCTTCTTCAGCTACCATCTTCTGCTTGCCTTTGTCCTTAAGAGCCGGTTGAGCCTCCTCCACCTTTTCACCAGATTTGTTTGAGGACTCGATCACCGGACCCTTACTAGTCAGCTTTTTCAGACCCTGATCCTCTTTCTCCCCCTTAGGTGTGTTATCCTCATCAGGAGCATCATCATCATTATTATCGTCACCACCACCACCAGTTGAAGGACCAGGTCCATCCTTGTTACGTCCAAAGACAGCATCAAGTAGTTCATGCAGTTTCGTCCAAACCTGAGACATGCCATAAGTGACATCATCTACTGACCTCCCAACCTCCACCTGTGCCAATCCGAGATTGTTTATCTTGTCAATCATCTGATTTTGGACGGCAATCAGGTTCTCCATGAACTGAGCTCCAACCTCCAATCTTCCAGAGTGAGAAGAGACAGCAGCAGTAACACCAGCAACTCCAGCCTCCACTTTCTTCACTAGATCCTGCAATTTGGGGGACGGTGTTTGGCTTGGGTTAGACTGTTTACTCTCGCCGGGTTCTGTTTCACTCAAGATCCCTAAAAAGAAGGGATCTACTCTCCCTGTCTCTCCCTCGTGTTTAGAGCCTAACAGTACTAGAGCCTCATCCACTAATCGCTGGGGACTAGCGGTGAGTTGGTCGGCGATATCGGTCAGTGAGACTGAGCCTTTAAGCGCTGTGTCTACGACGGGAGATGACGTTATGACCATGTCATCCCCTTGTTCACTTAGAACCTTTTCTGGTTTGCTGGGCTGTTCTGGAGGCGTAGACCCACCAGTCACCAGATGTCGTTGCTCTGCAAGCAACTTGTTTTCTGATTTAGATGAGGAAGCGTCATCCGTACTGGATTCGACAGACTCTTCCTCATTAAAACTGCCTGAGATACTAGTATCAGAAGTGCTAGTCTCAGTTTGCCATTCCCCTTCCGAGAAATTGCTCAAAGAGCCCTGAGCGGACAACTCAGGGAAGGTAGGGCCAGCTCCTATTAGCTGTTGAGCTGGACCCCCTTCTTGACTCTCACCAACATGCCTAGGCGAGTGCGAATGTGTTGAAATGATTTGGAGAGAAGAGCCACCAGCGTGAGGTGTGGTGGCTGTGAGAGGTGAACTAGCCTTAACAGGTTGTGCAGTTGCCACTGGGTTTGAATCCACCTTTTGCTTCTTTGAAGGTGGCAGAGCTGCTGAAGTGACTACTCTCTCAACTCCTACACTCCCTCCACTCGAATCACTCGACTCAGATAAGCTTGCCTTCCTTTTATCACCAGTTTTAGGGCTGGCTGAACGTTTATGAACAGAAGGGCTTGCAGCCTGGGATAGAGCCTGGGGGTTTTCAGGCCCACGGCTGTAGAAAACAGGTTGAATTGATGATTGATCAAGGTTGAAAAAAGTCTTGACTTTTGCTGGGTTTCCATGGTGGAGATACTCTTTAGAGTCATATCAAAACATGCCATCCTTTCAGAGCCTTGAAATATTCTTCTGTGTTCCTCTGAAAGGACGTCATCCAGAACCATCTGAAGAAATCTTGGCATCCAGCATTTGACTGGACCATCTTCTGGATTCCTTGAGGCATTTTTCTCCAATGCCCACCTCTCATGTAACTGAATCAACAGATGTTTGCCCACATTCACTCTCCTGTTGTTTGCCACTCCATATAGTATTACCCGGCAGCTGTTGTTCATTGGCCTGTAGTCTTTGTCTTTTGGGAACATGCAGCGCTGAATGGCCTGAACTACATAATCCCACTCAGCTGGTAGCATACCGGTGTTAACCTTTGTTACCTTGATAGGACCCGTGGGAGGGCGACAACCTATCTCTGTGAATAATTGCAACATATCCTCCATAGTGGGTTCCGGAGCATAATCTTCTGTAGGAAGCCCGAGTAACTCATTGAACTTCCGAAGACTGACTTCATATTTGACACCACCAATAGTAAAGGATAGTCCTGTTGGATTGGCTTTTCCACCCTGAATCTCTAGTGTAGAGTAAGCAGCTTGAAGGGCTTCGACATTCAGGATGGGAGAGGCGGTTAACGCGTGACTTATGATTGATGTGTTGTTGAGGGATTCAATCCAGAACTGATAGTGAATAAATCTACCAGTAGCTCGATCAGCAGAGAGATTAACAAAGTTGGTCTTGGGAATTGTGAAATTTGGGTTTGCCATTTTAAATTTGTGTTTAAGAAAAGAAATGTTCTGAAATGGTTTGGCAATGGAAATTTTTAGAGAACAAGTTCTAAATTTAAACAACAAAAAAAAACGTACACGAACCCCACTAATTACCCCACGTAATTAGTGACACAAATTAAAACAAATTAACTGACCACTAATGACCACTTAACTCCCCACTAATGATTGACGGTTGAGTTTTCGAAAATTAAAGTGAACAGCCGTTACAAAATAAATTATTTTTCCAGAAAAAACCACAAACACGGCGGTAAAGTTGCACTTTAAGGATTAACCAGTAGTACTCGCAACTATTTTGCTCAAGTACACAAAAGTACTTAAGAATAAGAAAGCACGAAACAAAAACCAAACTCACTCGAATGAAGAAGAAAACTAAAGAACTAATTGCAAGAACAGTAATAACGATAAAAACAACGCAAGAAGTTCAACAGTTTTAAACAAAATTTTAGCAGAGTTTCGTTTTAGTTATTGATGCTTTTAAGTAACAGTTAGTGATTTTTGTTTAAGAAAATCACAAGAAAACTTGATGTAATGTATGTATACGCGAGTGTATTTGAAGAGCTTAAGCTTTTGGAGAGAAAGAAAGTTAATGTAAATAATGAACAGCCTTTTTAATGCTATAATATATACTTGCACGCCTAAAAAGAAGTGACTGAAAAGACAAGTCACATCTCGATCTCGAGATCCGCATCTCGATCCTCATCTAGATGTCGATCTGGATGTCGATCTCGATCCGCATCTCGATCTACATCTCGATGTCGATCTCGATCCGCATCTCGATCTACATCTCGATGTCGATCTTGATCCGCATCTCGATCTACATCTCAATGTCGATCTCGATGTGGACAGATCGAGATTTGCCATAGAAAATTTCTCATTACTTCATTTAGACACTAACCATAACGATATACAGATCAGCACAAGATTAATGTCATGAAACTTTCTAACCCCTTATGATATGCAACACATACATTTATGAAGTTAAGTACACATTATTAATTATGAATATTCATGAGTAACAATAATATGTACACAAACTGAATTATAACAGATAGGTAGCAAAACTAACAGGTGTTAAGCATCCCCAATTCACCAACCAATCTAGAAAATGTTGATTCGTCTAGAGGTTTAGTGAATATATCTGCTATTTGACGTTCAGTAGACACAAAATGCAACTCTACAGTTCCATTTTCTACATGCTCTCTAATAAAATGATACCTGATGTCAATGTGCTTGGTCCTTGAGTGATCCACAGGATTGTTGGTCATTGCAATAGCACTTGTGTTGTCACACATGATAGGAATCTTAGATACTTCCACACCGTAGTCCTTGAGTTGGTTCTTCATCCACAGTATCTGGGCCACACAGCTTCCAGCAGCAATATATTCTGCTTCAGCTGTCGAGGTAGATACTGTGTGTTGTTTCTTGCTTTGCCAAGACACCAACCTTCTCCCAAGGAACTGACAGCTTCCTGAAGTGCTCTTCCTATCTATTCTACAACCTGCGTAATCTGAATCCGAATAGCCAACAAGATTAAGCCCTGTATCTCTTGGATACCAAATCCCAAGATTTGATGTTCCCTTGAGATACCTAAAAATACGCTTTACGGCTATGAGATGTGACTCTCTAGGATCCGCTTGGAACCTTGCACATAGGCACGTAGAGAACATAATATCAGGTCTGCTAGCAGTTAAATACAAAAGTGAGCCGATCATACCTCGATAGCTTGAGATGTCTATAGGTTTACCCGCTTTGTCCTCGTCAAGTTTCGTGGCTGTTGCCATAGGAGTCTTAGCTAGTGATACATCTTGAAGACCATATTTTTTTAATAGATCATGAATGTACTTGGTCTGGCAGATAAATACCCCGTCCTTCTTCTGACTAACTTGAATGCCCAGAAAGAACGTCAGCTCCCCCATCATGCTCATCTCATACCTTGATTGCATTAACTTAGCGAATTTAGCACACAGCTTCTCATTTGCAGACCCAAAGATAATGTCATCCACATATACTTGCACCATTATTAGATCATCTTTGCATTTCTTATAGAAAAGCGTCTTGTCGATTACTCCTCTTGTAAAACCACTTTCTAGTAAGAAGTCTGACAGAGTTTCATACCACTTCCGCGGAGACTGCTTAAGGCCATATACTTATTTGAAGAGTCGATAAACATAATCACAATATTTGATATCGATAAACCCGGGAGGTTGCTCGACATACACCTCTTCATCCAGTTCACCGTTTAGGAATGCACTCTTGACATCCATTTGATAGACTTTAAAACCATGATGTGCTGCGAATGCCAAGAACATCCTTACTGCCTCTAGCCTTGCTACTGGTGCATAGGTTTCATCATAATCAATTCCTTCTCTTTGAGTATAACCCTTAGCAACCAGGCGAGCTTTATTTCGTGTTACACATCCGTCTTCATCCAGCTTGTTCCTGAATACCCATTTTGTCCCAACAACAGATCTATTCTTTGGTCTGGGTACCAGCTTCCACACCTTCTGCCTTTCAAACTGATTGAGTTCCTCTTGCATAGCAATCACCCAATCAGCGTCATCTAGAGCTTCTTCCACCACTTTAGGTTCTATCTGGGAAAGGAACACTGAATATAGACATTCATTCTCAGTGGCAATTTCAGCTCTAGCTTTTCCTCTAGTAGTCACTCCGGCCTCTGGATCACCAATAATTAGCTCGAACGGATGGTCCTTGTTCCAAGTGCGATCCCTAGCAAATGTTCTTGATGATTCAGCTTGATCTTGTAAGTGAAGGTGACTTAGTCTAGAAGCACTTTCACTAGCTTCCCTTGAGCTAGTACTGGCTCCCCCTGAGTGAGCTGCTCCCCCTGAGTGCATACTGACTCCCCCTGAGTTAGTACCAGGTCTGACGGAAGGTGATCCCTCAGCCCTAGTGTTTTGAGTTTGCGAAACACTAGACTCTTGATTAATTTCATTATTTATAGTTGGATCACTACCCTGCACTACTGACTCAGGAACTGTATCCACTTCATCAACATCCATATTTTCAAATCTTAGGGAAGTGGGCTCACTAACTTCTTTTTGTATAGAGGGGAGCTTTGAGTCGTCGAATGTGACATTAAGGCTTTCAACCACCTTGCGATCATTAAGCACAAACACCCTGTACGCTGCTACTACTTCAAGAGAATATCCAATGAAAACCCCTTCATCTGCTTTGGCATCAAACTTTCCAAGTTGTGCATTGTCTCTTAACACAAAGCATTTGGCACCGAATACATGAAAGTACTTGATAGATGGTTTTCGTTTATTCATCATGTAATACGGCGTCTCATTATGGTCCTTTATAATCAGGGTTCTGTTCTGTGTATAACAGGCCGTGCTAACTGCTTCAGCCCAAAAATATAAAGGAAGTTTTGACTCATACAGCATTGTCCTAGCTGCTTCAACCAGTGTCCTGTTCTTCCTTTCTACCACCCCATTTTGCTGTGGTGTTCTCGGTGCTGAATACTGTCGTCTGATCCCTTTAGATATGCAGAAATCCATTAACACTGAGTTCTTGAATTCTGTCCCATTGTCGGATCGGATAGTCTTCACAGTCAGACTTGCTACGTTTTCAATTACCAGTACATGTCTAATGATCTCATGTGGCACTTCATCTTTCGATGTCACAAACTTCACCCATGAGTATTTGGAAAAGTCATCGACAATTACCAGCGCATATCTTTTCCTTGACATTGACATAACATTAACAGGTCCAAACAAATCCATGTGAAGGAGTTGTAGGGGCTCGGTAATGCTATTCACTTGTTTATCCTTATGCGAGGCTCTTTTTGATTTTCCCATCTCACATGCTTCGCAGAGACCATCTGGGGTGAACTCCATCTGCGGCAGCCCTCTCACCAATTCTCTCCTTACGAGATTATTCATTGCTTTAAAGTTCAGGTGAGATAATCTTTTATGCCATAGCCAACTTTCATCAGCAGAAGCCTTGCTGTAGAAACACGTGACTTCAGACTGATCAGCAGAATTCATGTCAGCTATGAACAAATTTGACTTCCTTACTCCTTTGAGAGCAAGGCTTCCATCCTTTTTGCTTCGAATCGAACAATCATGCTTCCCAAAGTTGACGTCAAAACCCTTGTCGGTGAACTGACTAACGCTGAGAAGATTATGTCGCAATCCTTCCACAAAAGATACATCCTCAATGATAACATTTCCACAAACGATCTTGCCATATCCCCTGGTGTAACCTTTGCTGTTATCTCCAAAAGTAACCACGGAGCCGGCTCTCAACACTAAATCTGTTAGCAGGGACTTATTGCCGGTCATATGCCTCGATGCTCCACTGTCTAGCACCCATATGACTTTACTCTTTTCCTGTTCACTGCCCTGCAAATCCATAAAGGTTAGGTGTTCTTCGGAACCCAATGATGTTTGGGCCCGGCATCAATAATTTCCTTTTTCTTTTCAGATACAGAAGGCTTTGCCTTGTTGCCATCAGGGGCATCAATCTTGACTTTGTCTTTTCCCTTGTCAACCTTGACTGATTTGTCAGGTTTGGGAGTAGACTGGTCACTCCTAACTTTAGGAGGACTTGAAGTCTTAGCCTTTGACCCCGCATGCTTTTTCTTAACACTACTAGATGTATGTTCAACAGATGCACTAGCAGTATTCATTAAATTAAAATAAGCATGCATGATGTTTACAGCACATGGCATACAATTAGGATTATTGCATTTAGCATGATTTGCATGCATGTTAGGCAAAGAAGTAGTTGCAGGCATGGTATTACAACCAACAGATTTTTCTTCCTCTACATAGAACGGGCAATAGTAAGACAAGTGATCAGTTTGATTACAGATATAGCATGCCTTTCTAGCTCGTGTAGATGTAGATACAGATGCAGGTTCAGTTTTAACTGCCTTTACAGGTGCTTTCATTTGGTCTGACCCTGCTACCCATTGTTTATATGACACCGTCTTAGCCTCCTTGGTTCCTACACCTCTCTTAGCATAAGCAATCTTACTAGCTCTCTTAGAAGTTGTAGGTTCTACCACTTTTTCTTCTGAATCTCTTTCAATGTTAATCTCATGTTCAATTTTAGTAGCAACAGGATCTATGGTCCTAGGCTCAAAATGCTTAAAGATAGGTTTTCTAACATCCATTAAAACCTCAGGCACATTTTCTTTGACTAACACAGGCTCTAACAATTCAGCAGCCCTATTTTTCTTTTTCTGAGTGTAGTCAAGTCCTATGTTTACTTTTTCATTTTTACTCTTGCCTGCCAGTTTCATGTACATGTCCCTTTCTACGAAAACTTTATTAGCGGCTTCTTCAAAAGATTTACATGTTACTTTAAGCTCAGCTAATTCATTTTTAAGTTCTTCGTTAAGGTCTTCCCTAATCTTAAGCTTGTGTTCTAAAACATCTACCTGATTCATTAACTGCCTTTCCTTACTTTCTCCTGATTCTAATTCCTCTACCCTGGCCTCGAGAAGTCTATTCTTAAGGGAGAGTTTAGCATTTTCCTCATTAACAGTAATTAGATTAAGTTGGAGATTGTACATATCTTTAGTCATGGCAGCTAATTCATTTTGGTACTCAGGAATAGACATTTCATTTACGGTTAGAATTGGTACCTCTGATTGTTCTGAAGATTTTGCCATTAAAGCGAAGTTGCATAGCTCCTGATCTTCATCTTCATCAGACTCGTCCCAACCCTTCCCTTCAGTCACAACATACGCCCGGCTTCCCTTCTGTTGCTTGCTAACCAAGGCATCATATTTCTTTTTCAAATCAGCATAGGATTCCTTGGGATGAACGTACTTGGGCTTCTTGCACTCTGTTGCGAAGTGCCCCAATTCATTGCAGTTGTAGCATCTGAACTTGTTCTTGTCTACCAGGTTAGGTCTGTAGCCACTACCAGATGTGCTACTCCGACCGCTGTAATTTCTACTACCACTTACACTACTGCCTCTCCTGCCTCTTCGGCTGAAAGAACTACCAAATCGTCCTTTACCACTTCTTTGCTTCCTGAAGCTGATATGAGCAAATTCTCGAGCAATACAAGCATATGACTTGTCTTCTAATTTGTCCAGCTCTTCAAGGGTATAGTATTCATCCTCACTTTCTTCGGATGGATCTTCAATGTCTAATACCACCCTTTCAGGATTAGCATTTTTCAATGAGACAGCTGCAAGTGCCTTTACAGCAGATTCTTCAGCTACAAGTCCAGACTCACTTACCGCTTTGTTTTCTCCACTATTGTAGGATCTTCTTCTGTCATTTTGTTCCTGCTCCAGCTCGTAGGTCTTCAAAACACCATACAGCTTTTCGAGAGAAGTGTTTTTCAAATCTCTTGACTCTCGAATGGCAGTGATCCTGTGTTCCAGATGTTTAGGCAAATTCAAGAGAAACTTGATATTTGAATCTGCTAGTGGATAGACTTTATCTCTTATACTCAGCTCGATAAGCAATTTACTGTAACGTTTGTAAACATCTGCTACGCTTTCTCCTCGTTCGCATCTGAACGATTCATATTCAGATATCAGAATGCGTTTGTGATTATCTCTAACTTCCTCGGTCCCCTCCATCACCACAGCCAGTTTATCCCACATGGCTTTAGCTGTTTTTAATCCCTTTATTTGAACATAGTACTCTGAGTTTAGGGATTCAATTATGACGTTGCGTAACGACGCATCCATACCAACCAATTCTTTATCTGCGTCTGAAAACTCCATTTCCTCTTTAGGAACAGACCGGGATGGAATTAGTATCCCTCCTTCCATTCGCTCTGGCTCAATTCTCATGGGTATGTATGGACCGTTTTCCAATATTCTCAAGTATACCTTGTTTATTGATTCAAGGTAAGCTTTCATCCTTCCGGTCCATTCGTCATAATGTTGTGCATCAAACGGAGGTATCTTAAATCTGTGTGCGGCGGCCATTTTAATAAAGTTTAAAATTAAGATAATACACTTTTCAAATTACAATAAATTGTATTTACTTGAAAAATTAATTATCTCACTTTAAATGTCCAACAATTAATATCCAACGGATTTTGCACTTAAGATTCAAGCAAGTTAGTTTTAATCACAGGAACAGTAGCAGGGTCCACAATTTTTCAAGTCCAAACAAAAAGGTGTCCACTTTCTAGTTGACAGAAGTTCGAAATTGTCCTTTTTGTTTAGCCAATCAGTTGATTCCAGTTTTGACCACAAGAAAATCCACAAAGCTCTAAAGTACAGTATTTTGGAATTTTGTACAAGTATTCCTTACACCATGACTCAGAACTTTTTAGATCTACGACTTTTTCAAGAAGAAACAAATAAAAACTTTCGGCACAAACTTCAAGGAAAAATTAGATCTGGGATTTTCAAGAACCAACTCAACCAACACAGTAGGATCTCTGTTAGATGTGTTTAACAGGAGCTTTGATACCAATTGTTAGGTCCAAAGTGTTGTAGAGGGGGGGTGAATACAACTGTTTAAAATTTATGAGAGAATAAACAATGTGCAAGTAATAAATGATGACTCAGAATTTCAAGAATATATCATTATATTCATTGATGGATTTGCTACAACATTCATAACAGCATCATGATCAGTTGAACAATAAATACAGCAATTAAAGCTAGATTCAACTGATCCTCTCTCTCTCACTTTTTGTTTTACAGTAAATGCTCTCTCTTAAAAAATTATCGTTGAAAATACAGAGATACAAGTTACTACTAAATAAAAACAAAGTGCTGCTTTTATAATGTCATGTAGTCTTGATCTTGTCCTTTTTGTGTACGTGGCCCAATCAGGACTTCGACAACAAAAAGTACTTTCCCAACAACTCTGGATCAACCGTTCACAATAAGCCACTTGTCCCTTGAACATTAAATGTTACATTTCTACCCGCATCTCGATCTTCGCCTGGACCCATCTCGATCTCGATCTGTGAAAATCTCGATCTCGATCTGGGAGAATCTCGATCTCGATCTATGAGGATCTCGATCTCGATCTGTGAAAATCTCGATCTCGATCTGGGAGAATCTCGATCTCGATCTATCGCCTGGATCGAGATTTGCCTTTGCAGTGTTTTACTTCACTTGTAAATCTCGACCCGCATCTCGATCTGCTGTGGATCGACATTTACCTTGGCAAATATGCACACATCCAATGTTGACCTTCTTTAATGACTAATTGAGAATTAACCTTTATGAGCAAGTTTCCTTAGCTTCTTCAATTTCTTTTTCTCACTCAATTCAAATGAGATCTTCTATTACTGACATGAACTTGCCTCCAATGTCCTGACACTTGATGCAATGGTCTGGTTCATAAGTGACTAGTCTTGTAGGGGTTCTTGCTTCTGAATGTCAGTTCTCATTTGTTGATTAACCTTTACATTATCCAGATGTTGATATACATTACATGAAATCACTTTGGCCTTCTTGATACTTCCTTGACATCAATTTGATTCTCCATTAGATAAGTTAGGGCATGAGCAATACTCAGATTGAACTTCTTCTCACTTATGCATCCTTGATTAACCAAATTAGTTACTTATAGTTACCAAGTATCATTACCATTTCTTCAGTTGATTGATTCCATGTGCTTCTTCAGTTTCTCTTGTTTTGCTGTTGTTTTATCTTTTACTTAGTTGAGTTACAAAATAATTAAGTGTTACAAGTTAGTACACCTATGCCTTTCAATCATCCCACGCTCTGCCTTCTGTGACAACTAAAGCTCTTTTTCCATGTCTTTCCTTCACCAGGGCCTCATACTTGCTTTTGAGGGCTTCATAAGTTTCTTTTGGATATGTCTGTTTAGGCTTCTTACAATTTGTAGCAAAGTGTCCAGCTTCACCACAGTTATAACATTTGAACTTCATTTTGAAATCCAAAGGAGATTTGTAGCTAGTACTCTTGCCTTTTCCTTTGTAGCCTTGTGAACTACCACCACCCCTAGTAACCCGATAATAAGATGAAGATTTACTTTGCGGTCGGTTACTCTTTCTGAATCTGATATTGCTGAACTTCCTTGCTATGTATGCCACGACACTGTCATCCATGTTGTCCAGCTCTTCTTGGGTGAAGTAGTCGTCATCACTATTTGATGTGCACTCATCATCATTTTCAACTTGAGGTGATGCAGGTGATGACCTAGGCTTTTCTGCAACCATTGCCTTTTTAGACTCTACCTCATCAGCAACTAACCCTGATGCAGCTTCTTTTCCTCTTAAATCATTATCCCATGCTTGATCTTGAAGTGTTTCCAGCTCATAGGTCTTTAGAATTCCATAGTATTCTTCCAGAGTAGTTGTGTGTAAATCTCTGGTTTCTCTAACAGCGTAGACTCTATGTTCAATGCTTTTTGGCTGGTTCCTCAGATATCTCGTGTTGATTTCAACCACGGGGAGAGTTACACCTCTCAGATTCAAATCCAAAACCAACTGACTGAATCTTAGATAGACATCGGTTATACTTTCACCTTTTCTTATCCTGAAAGTGTCATACTCCATCTTGAGTATAAGTGTTTTGTTGCTTCTGACCTCAGAGGTACCTTCCATGACGACCTCTAGCTTATCCCAAATCTTCTTTGCTGTAGTTAGTCCTTTAACTACGTTAAACATCTCATGATCTAGGGATTCCATCAGTGTTTGTCGAACGGATGTGTCGAAAGATATCTGCTCCTTATCAGCATCTGAAAAGTCTACTGCCTTCTTAGGCTCAGACCGTTGTGGTACTACCACATCTCCTTCCATATGCTCAGGAACAACAACCATTGGTACAAATTTACCTTTATCGAGGACTTCCAGATATTCAGGATTGACGGACTCAAGGTAAAGTTTCATTCTCAACACCCATTCTTCATAATGATCTCGGTCGAACATTGGAATCTTGAAATTGTTTTTAGGTGCCATCTTAATGCGGATTTAAAGTAAAGATAATAAATTTTTCTTATTACTTGAGTAGTAATTAAAAGAAAATTAAATTATCTTAAAATAAATCAAGGTTCAAATTCTGGACACCAAAAAAAATTCTAAGTACCCAAGACTAGGTTAAGTAGAATATCTATGTAGAACTGCCCAAGTCGAATTTCTCTAAGTAGAACTTCTGTCCAAGTAGAATATTCCAAGTAGAATATTCAAGTAGAATATTCCAAGTAGAATATTCAAGTAGAATATTCAAGTAGAATATTCCAAGTAGAACTTTTGTCCTTGGAAGAAATTTTCTGCAGGTCACTTTTAATATTGAATAAACAATATTACTTTTCACACTTTTTGACTTTTGTAGCTTTTCTCACCTAACTCACCTAATCCACGTGCTAGGTACTGAATATCTTCTATAACATTTTTTGTTGTGAGATTTATGTCAAATCAAAAGCCAATAACACCTTTTTAACTTTATGTCTCTTGAAAAAGGTAATCAAAAGTTGCTGGGTTTATCTTCTTTATCAAGAACAGTAATGACTCCTTGAAGAACACCAAAAATCAAAGTACCCAGAATAATTCACAAAAATTATCTAAAGTCCTCCCAAGCTAAATAATTAATCCCGGAGTATTTAAATAATTTTTAGAGTGAGTTTTCTCTGTTAAACAAATTTGAGCACTCTTTTCGAGAAGAACTAGAAAAGTAGATCTGTAGATGAAAACTCACTAATCTTCTACCAAACACAAGGATCTATGTTTTGTATATTAAACATGAAGCTCTGATACCAATTGTTAGGTCCAAATGTGTTGTAGAGGGGGGGTGAATACAACTTTTCGAATTAATGAAGCAATAAATACTATGTAATAAATGAACACAATGATTCAAGGAATATATATCTTATATATAACTTGAAAGGGTTGCTACAACATTCATTACACAGTACACTAGAAGTAAAGAGGGTAGTAAATGATACTAAGCTCTGTGAATACTCTCTCTCTCTTTTACAAGTGTTTATCTTGAAAATATTGCTCTCTTTAAAATAATACACAAGTACTTCTATTTATACTACTTGTAATCTATGTCTTGTAGTCTTCAAAGATTAAAATATACGTGGCCTAATGATATCCACATAAATCTTATCTTATCTTGAAAGCTTGGAAATCTGCCAATTAGATGATGCCATGTGCCATATTGAAACTGCCCTCCATGTAGAACATCTACTTGAGAACTTCTACTTGGCCATCTCGAATATTCTATCTCGAATATTCTATATAGGAATGTTCTACTTGGCCATCTCGAATATTCTATCTCGAATATTCTACATAGGAATGTTCTACTTGGCCATCTCGAATATTCTATCTCGAATATTCTATACATAGAAAAATTCTGGGCTTTAACTTGAAACTTCAATGCAGCATCTTGAACTTTTGATTTCTTTATGTCTTCCAAATTTTTCAACAAGCTCTTGAATTTGGATCTCTATTACTGACATAAACATACTATCAATGTCCTGACACTTGATGCAATGGTCTGATTCATAAGTGACTAGTCTTGATAGTGTCTCTGCTTTTTGAATAGATTACCATTTTCAATTAGTAATGTGGCTTTCCAATCATTGCTTTTCTTCTTGTTCACTTGAAATCAATTAGCCTTGTTGATACTGATAGTTATGATCTTGAATCTTTAAGTTACAAATTACTGAGGCATGAACAACTTTGTCTTGAACTTCTTTCAATGATTTCTTCTTTGTTTGATCATAGTTAACAAATTGAATTGTATCAATTACCTTGTCTTCATAGTTAACATTGATTTCTTTGTGACTTCATGTTCTTGATTGTCTTCTGGTTAAGTATCTTTTCTTTTAGTTGAGTTATATAAGTTATAGTGTTACAAGTTTAGACACTCTGCCTTTCAAGGATCCTAGTCTTGAAAGACCAGGATTCATAATCCACCAAATGGCCAGATTTATCCAAGACCAGGATTCTCAGCCAAACTTCAAATGACGAGGAATCCCACTCGACCAGGAATCCACAAGGATCCTCAGCCGACCAGGAATCCTACTTGACCAGGAATTCACAAGGATCCTCAGCCGACTAGGAATCCCACTCGACCAGGATTCCACAAGGATCCTCAGCCGACCAGAAATCCCACTCAACCAGGAATCCATAAGGATCCTCAGCCGACCAGGAATCCACAAGGATCCTTGACCGACCAGGAACCATACACGACCAGGAATCACAGCCGACCAGGATCCCATGACAAGCTAAAAATGACTAGGAATCCTCCAAGACCAGGATTCCTAGTCAAGTCTCAGAAGACCAGGAATCCTCCAAAACCAGGATTCCTACTCAGGCCTCAAAAGACCAGGAATCCTCCAAGACCAGGATTCTTACTGAGGCCTCAAAAGACCAGGAATCCTCCAAGACCAGGATTCCTACTTAGGCCGCAAAAGACCAGGAATCCTCCAAGACCAGGAATCCCATTCGACTAGGAATTCAGTCGAAAAGAAATTATGGAAAATTCCTAGAAAATCAAGGAAAAATACCTGTGGGTACAAATAAATTTGGGAAAATTCTCTATAAATAGAGAAAAATTTCTAGAAAAATACACGTGGGTACAAATAAATTATGGCAAATTCTCTAAATATAGAGGAAAATTCCTAGAAAAATACCTATGGGTAAGAATAAATTTGGGAAAATTCTCTATAAATAGAGAAAATTTTCTAGAAAAATACCTGTGGGTACAAATAAATTATGGAAAATTCTCTAAAAATAGAGGAAAATTCCTAGAAAAATACTTGTGGGTACGAATAAATTATGGAAAATTCTCTACAAATAGAGGAAAATTCCTAGAAAAATACCTGTGGGTACGAATAAATTTGGGAAAATTCTCTATAAATAGAGAAAATTTTCAATAAAAATACCTTTGGGTACAAATAAATTATGGAAAATTCTCTAAAAATAGAGGAAAATTCCTAGAAAAATACCTGTGGGTACGAATAAATTATGGAAAATTCTCTATAAATAGAGAAAAATTCCTAGAAAAATACTTGTGGGTACAAATAAATTTGGGAAAATTCTCTATAAATAGAGAAAAATTCCTAGAAAAATACCTGTGGGTACAAGTAAATTCTGGAAAATTCTCTGAAAATATAGGAAAATTCCTAGAAATTAATGAATAATACCTGTGGGTACCAGTAAATTATGAAAAATTATCTATAAATAGAGGGAAATTCCTATAAATTAAGGAAAAATACCTGTGGGTACCCGTAAATTATGGAAAATTCTCTATAAATAGAGGAAAATTCCTAGAAAAATACCTGTGGGTACAGATAAATAAGGGAAATTTCCCTATAAATAAACTCACGAAGGCAAGATGGATCTTAGAAAAACCTGGGAACCTACAAAGGCTGACTTCAACGACAAAACTTATGGACCTTAACTTCTACAAAGTGTTGCACGCTTTACAGAAGTTGGGGGGCAAATGATATGGGTTAAAAGTAAGCCATAAAGACACAATTAATGTGGCATTAATTTGAACTAGTTTGGTCCAAAAAAAGAGGCCCATTAAATGAGGCTTGAAACCCTAACTAGTAAATAAATTCGTAATTAATTAATTAGCTAAATATACAGCTAATTAATTGTGTCCAGCAACAAAGAAACTACTCCAATGAGTAGCCCCCAATCAATAAGGAAACATATTCCTACATGGAAACTGCTTCTACCAAGGATCCAGAATCCTTCTAGGAAATACCTTATCAATCAAGGTTCCTAAACCTACTCTAATTCTTAGACTCTCTACGTCTATATAAAGGGCCTAACCCCTTATTATTAGAACTACGTTTGACTTGATTCTCAACACATACTGAGATACGTATGCATCTTGTGAGGGCAGAACTAAGCTACGAAACACAAGTGCAGCCATTAAAGCTCGATAAACTCCAACACACATCGCAATAACTACACCCTAGTTTTTAATCCATAACTGTTAGATTTGAAAAAATGTATGCCAGTTTAGGGGAAAATCAAATTAAAGACGAACGAGATAAGATTAGTTTCTAATTTCTAGTCAAAATTGATTTTTATTGGAGTAACACCCTATATCTATACTATCAATACTATATTATTAAAATCGAAAGATTAAAAATTTGGTAGTCGATCGGTATTTGGGCCGGATAGTTATTATTGAGCCTAATTTTTAAAAAATTAATCCTCCTAACTAAAAAAATCATAAATTAATCTTCTAACTAATACATATTTATAAATAAAACACACAAATATTATCTAATTGAATATTAAATTCTTAACTAAAACACATCTCATATTAATCTCCTAATTAACACATATCTCTGAATAAAACACACAAATATTATCTTATTGAACATTAATCTTTTAACTAAAACACATCTCTAAATAAAACACATAAAAAATATCTTCTTAAAATTCAAATACAAATACAAAAGTATATGAAATTTTTTATAAAAATATGTACATATAATATTAAATAAAGTTTAAATTATTATTATAAATTTTTTAATTCAAATCATATAAAAATTATTAATATAAAAATTATTTAAAATATTAAAATAATTCGATCTGTGTATCTCACGGGATATAAGCTAGTATATATAATATGAGTTTACTAGCTTTACTGAGAATTGAGTTTTAAAAAAATTGATTTTTTTTGAAATTTTCTAACATTTTACGGGGGAAAACGTCTTCCAGTTGAAATGGAATAATATCCCAATTGGAACGAAACTCAAACGTGAAATGCTTAAATGCATAGACTTCTAAAATTAGCCAAACTATTAAGATCCTAAAAATAATTTAGCGAAAACTTAATTTGAGTGACATGAAATTTATCGTATTAAAATAGAACTAGTTGTATTATTATTATGTTGAAATTTTCGTTATTCTGACATCATTTAAAGATCACATCCTAACGGATT
This sequence comes from Oenanthe sinensis, assembly GCA_028671895.1. Classification (NCBI taxonomy): domain Eukaryota; kingdom Viridiplantae; phylum Streptophyta; class Magnoliopsida; order Apiales; family Apiaceae; genus Oenanthe; species Oenanthe sinensis. The sequence goes on from CM053803.1 coordinate 44,839,763, forward strand.
TGTTGCTATAATAATTTCCTTTCATATGTCCTCCCTCCGTCCCAAAATAAGTGTTTTTTTGACTTTTTTTAAGAACCGTAAAAAAAGATACTTATATATATAAGTGGATGCTCAAATAAGAACCCAATTAAAAATGAGAACTAAAAACCAATCTCAGCCCTATATTTTCTTTTAATCTACACCAAGTTAATTATATACATACACACATGTAAGTATCACTACTACCAAATATAGATCTGAAACTCCTCCACCATTATTCCTTCATGGCATTCATGACCTCTAATCTCTCCGATCTCTAACCGTATCTCACTCTATCATTTATCTCTTTCTTCTACCTCCACACACTATCATCGTTGTTCTATTTTTGCCGATTTGATTTACACCTTTTACGATCTGATTTGTACTGGAAGCTCCTTGCTACTACTATGCTTTCTCCGATTTATCACTACTACCACCACTAATTTATACTTTCTTCTTCGATTTACCATTACATCCACCTTTTTTAATCTATTCACGAATATCATTTTTGTCCAATCTACTACTTTATCATCATAACTAGTATTTTCGAGTACTATTAATATTTTAGATCTGAAAATTTCAGATAATTTGTATTTAATTTTTTTAGTGATTTGTATTCAAATTTTGGTGATTTGGAATGAATATTGATGATTCTGTTTTGATTTTAGTGATTCTAGTGGTGTAGACTATATATAGTGATGATGGTGTTTTAATTAAAATTTTGGTGCTTACATCTGGGTGGTAATGCGTGGTAGCAATGGTATGTGGTGAGTGATGGTGATGTCGTAGTGATGTGGTAGTAATCGCATATACATCGTTTAATCTACTCACAAATATCGTTTTTGCCCATTCTATTATCTTATCTTATCATCATCAGCATCTATTAATATTTCCGATTTGAAAAAAATTCAAATAATTTTCATTTAATTTTTTAGTGATTTGGGTTCATATTTTGGTGATTTGATATGAATGTTAATGATTTCATTTTAATTTTAGTGATTTTGGTGGTGTATACGATGGTGCTGATGATGTTCTAATTTAAATTTTGGTGATAAAGATTCAATTTGGGTGGTGATGTATGCTAGTAATGGTGTTCGTGGTTGATGTGGTAATTAAGGCGGTAGTGATGAAAGTACGGTGGAAGTGATGCTAGTGACAGTGGTGTAGTGATATTATGGATGATGATGGCAGTGATGCTATATACATATATATAATTCCTATATTTTAATATTGATAATTTTAATTTAAATTTAATAATTATATACAGAGTTCTCAATTCTCATTGCAGTAGCACACTCTCTCTATATATACACACACACACACACACACACACATATATATATATATATATATATATATCATTTTTTGAATTTTTTCTAATAATAATTTAAGTATTATATTTTTATTCAAAAAAAGAAAATTAAAAAAATAATATATGTAAGTAGATTTTTTTTAAACTTCAAATTACGTGCAAGTCGGTGGGGAAGCAGCCCATCTTATGCGTTATCTTTTAACATGATAGGGGTTTCGGAGAGGTGCTAGTCTCTTCATGTTTGAGGAAAAACAACCAGTGTTAAGTTGCCAATTAATTATCTGACTCTAACTCTGCATCTCTTCGATTATTAACATCATAAAAAGGAGTAAAAATCTTCCTTTGGAATAAGTTGAAGCAGAAATAGACATTTCTTCAGTTGTCTGATTAGCTCTCAGCTGTCCAATATGACACTACACGACTTGGTATGCCTCCTAGGCGCTAGCTTATCGTAATTTTTCAATGCATTGCTCGATTATGCGAGTTTATCGAAACATGCCGTGTTTTCAGGTATTCGAATTTCGATGAGGACATAAATAGAGAATTTATCTTTAGAGCATCTCCAAGAGACTTCTAGTACACTCATAAATATATTATAAAATATTAAACTCTTAGCAAATTAACAAATTTTTAAAAAGAGTTACAGGTTTGGTTTTATGATCTTCTCAAATGATTTTATAGTGGAGTCCGTTTTTTCTCATAGGCCTATATGTTATAGATCTGGCGGAGTACACGAAAGGTTGCATAATTTGTGACAAAAAAAATCTATTAAAGCAAATAACTGAGATGAGAAGCCAGCCATTTAAATTGTTTGCGGTCCCGTGGGGGTCTTGACACGAATAAGACTCGCACTTAAGGTTCAGTGTTTGAGAACTCTATTTTTTTTTTTGAATTGATAGGAAATATGTATCATATATATATTATTTGTTTCGTATTTGATTTTTAATCTATTATTATTTGTATAACTTTTAATTTTATTTAATATTTTATGTGATTTTATTATCATATTTTTAATTAATGAATTATTTTTAATAATTCTAATCCAAGAGTTAATAAGAGTTAATAGACATGATAATTGATATATTAATGCGCTCATATTTTTTATAGGCAAAAATTATATGAATTATTCTCTTAAATAGAGTATTAATTGAAGACATATATGTTCTACAATATATTTTATTTATAATATATTAAAAACCTATTGCAGAACATGATATCAATCAAATAAAATAAAACCCTCAACATATTTTATTTACTACTTATCATTGCAAGTTAACTTTGATTAGTCCCTTCATTTTCATAGTTGTCCAGTTCGTTTGCAAAAGCACTCTGCAGATTGCAATGTGCAACTCATCCTTCCGACCTTCCATTAAACTAAAGATACCAACTTTCTAAAGATAAAAAGAAGAAAAAAGTAAGGATATGAAGATTAAAGAGACTCTAACAGCAACTAGTGATTACAGAGTGCTTAGAAAATCATTGACGAAGTTATCGTTTTAATTTTTCAGACAATATTTGAAATCATATTTTGGGTAAAATTTATTGTAGGAAATTTAATTATTCATGCACATTTATCGGCCTCATTCTGAATTTAATATTATGTTAAGTTACGAATTATTCTAAAATTTTAAAATATTAGGAAGAGGACTTACGATTTTTATAGTATCATACTCAACCACTTAGAGGTGGTTTAGTTCGTGAATTCTAGGTATCAGGTATGAGTTTTGTCCATTTCAATTTCATATTTGGTGTTTGGTTGAGATTTTTTAATTTTAAAACTCATACATCAAATCCATAATATATGAGTTTTTGATACTTTAGGTGAGAGGGGGTATGAGATGGGGTATGAGAAATCAAATTAAAAAATATTATTTTTATTTTTGTTTATAAAATTACATGTTAATTTTTAAAATAAAAAATTTATAATTATCTTATTTAACATTTAATAAATAATAGTGATTTGTTTTTCATATTAATTGTATATATTTTTTATTTATTAAAATTATATTAAATTAACAAATTTATTTTACCATTTAACCAAATACATGTTGTGAGTAGTGATATTTCAACCTCATACCAATTTAATTCGATACGTGATTACAACAGGATATCTATCTGTGCTATTTTTATGGATTGAGAAGGCGTAGTGGGGAGAGGTCGAGCCATTAAACTTGCTTGCTCATAGCCTCATAGGGTCAATTGTCAAATGCGGTATGGATAGCCATTCTTGAAAAAATAAATTATAATTCACTTCGATTGGTGAATTGATTACACAACTGATTTTTTTTAAAAAAAAATTAAGAATCATTTTATTGATAAATAATATTCGGTAATACATCATAAAAATAATAAAAAATTATCATCTAACCGAAAGGTATAAGAAATAAATTTCCCGGAAGTTTAGATAATAAAAATTCTTTATATTCGACAAAACGGGTCTTGTTAAAACCTCATAAGAGTAAAACCCCTATGAGAAAAAAAAGCTCAAAGGAGAAAATTAGTGCACTAAAACGATAATAAAAAAAAATATACATAGTGGCTCCTAACACAAAAACCGGAAATTCTTGAAATTTTTTGAGTCCCCAATGTTAAAAAAATAGTCACGATTTGTTGTTTCTGCCATTAAATTCAAGTTCTCATCTAGGGATGTTCAAAAAATCTGAAATCCGAACCGGTCTGATCCGGAAAAAAGCTCGAAAAATCCGGCCCAAAAAAAAACCCAGTCCTATCCGGTTCGGCCCGCGGACCCTAAACAGGCTTCCTTTTTTTCTAAAAAACCGGCCCGTTACGAAGCCCAAAAAATCCGATTTTAAGCCCGAATTTTTAAAAATCCGGATAAAGGCCCGAATTATGTAAAGCCCGAGTTGGACCCGGATAAAACCCAATTTGTATATAGCCCGAGTTACAGCAGCCCATTACATTCCAAAGTCCAAAGGCAAAGGTCCAACCCAATACAAATTTAACATAACATATAATAGTAACCTAATTATATTGTATCCAGTTATCTCTCCCTCTCACTTAATTTCACGCCTACGCTGCTCCGCACTCCGCAATCTAATCCCTTATTGTGGTTCATCTAGCTCAAGTCTTTAATATTTATAGAATATATGTATGATGTAATTCATCTTTGAAGCCACCAAGTTATCAAGGTTCAAGTCCTACTGATGTGTATGTATATTATTTATATTTATATTGATGCGTGTTATCCATAATTTTAGGATTATAGTCGTTATTTTGTCAATTGATTAGTATATATTATATATACATAAGAATATAGCTGTTTGATTTATGCACGTTTGATTCATGCCCGTTTGTTTACTTTGTCGCTTGCTTTAATATGTGATATAAATATATAGTCAACTTGTTCAGTTGTTTATAAATAATTCAACACTAGCAAACTACTGATCTTATTCACTTGTTTACTTTGTCGTTACTTGATTTATATTTGTGCTGTTATGGCTTCTTCAAGCCACCAAATTACTGATGTTACAGGCGCGATATCGATTCTTACAACTACTTTATCTGCTTATATTGTGCTTCCACATAAACACAAAGCAAAGTGTTGGGGTCATTATGATCTAGTGAGGCTGTCTGATGGGGTGGAAAAGGTAAGACATCGGCTTTGTGGAAAGCTTTTTGGTCCTAATGAAAATGCAAACTCCAAATATTCAAACTAATACTAGTTTTTAGTGACAATCACCAGGATGACATTTTAAAAATTATAATTTGTATTTTCAGTTCAAGGTTTTTATTTGTAATTTAAATGATTAGTACAATCTTGTTAAGTTGTAAGTAAGAGTTCATTCTAGTACTTTATATTATTAAATTGTCAAATTTCATATATTTATAAAGTTCTTGGAAAGATTTTTATACAAAATGATATAATATAGGTTTTTTTCAAATTTAGGCATGGATAAAACCTGACTCGATCCGGCCTGGCCCGCGGGTTGCAAACAGACATCATATTTTCATGACAGGTCCGGCCCGACCCGATTGCCAAAAAAGTCCGGCCCAATTTTTCTAGAAAAAAGCCTAGGTTTTTTATAACCCGGATAAAACCCGGCTCATCAGGCTTTTTGTGCATCACTGTTCTCATCTCCATCCACCTTCTCTTTACACTTCTTCTCATCCAAATGAGTATCAAAATCCTGCTTCTATTCATTTTTCATCTACACGCAATAACACATCCAATTAAATCTGAAAAATAGAAAACAAACCAACAAAGACAAATAAGTCGATGAATGTGTAACAAAATATATAGTATAAAATTATAACGTAAAACTTTCAATTCATAATAAAAGTCATCTAATATGACACAGAATCGTCATAAACGACAACCACCACAGGTATGGTCAAAACGCCATCATGGTCATGCCTCATATAGGTATAAAAAGTCATCACATAAGACACTAAAATCGTTCAAAAATTTCAAAAATTCAGATTTAAAAGATGTGAAGACAGATACAAATTATATGAATCAAATCCGACTGAAATGAAAACAGATCTAAAAATTTAGAAGGTTAAAATTTTCAAATTTGAAAAGAGAATATAAGTATTATATAATGAATTATGATTTAAACCAAAATATTGATATAGAAAGAAATAGAGTAATTAAAATTACGGTTTTAAAAAAAAGAATCCACAGCTGAATTATTTGAGAGAGAAATATGCACTTTCTTTTCAAAAGCGGACACCAAAGAACCGTAAAGATAGTGCCTTTTGCTTATTACGTCGAGTTGGAATATTTGAGCAAATCCGTCTTCTAAGATGAAGTTTTAATTTTTAAACGGGCCATAGAAATAATATGTTTGTTTTAAATATTTTTACTTCAAAACTAAAATACTGTACAATATTTTTAAAACTATTATAAAATATCAAACTACGAATATTTTGACATCAAATATTATAAAATATAAGTGTGAGAATCAGTAATTCTCACAAATCACCATGTTAAAGTGATTCTAGATTTGAAATTTTATTATTTAATTTATATTCTACTTTGAAAAAATTAGATAATAATGTTTCAATAATTAGTTAAAAGTATCTCCAACGTTGAGCACTTGTTAGCAATAAAATCTACGTGACAATATATTATACCTAATACGTAAAATATAGGTCACTCCAAAAACTAGCTCATGTTTGATATAATTTTAGATTTCACGGTTTCGTTTTTTATATCTGTTGAGTTTATACTTATTATTATCTAAAAATATTCACGTCAACTTTTGTACCTAACCCTGCATTATTTAAACTTAATCTTACATGTACACATGTACACATGTATATTATATGTAATATATATGTCTATAATATTAATTTATATTTAATATTTTCATTTTATATAATACTAAATGTAAAAATATTTTTTTTATTATCAACCAAATTTATTAATTACTTAAATAATTATTTAAAATATATATGGCACTTTTTAAATATTTAATATATATATCAATTTATTTGATGTATTATCATTTTTATTTTATTTTTTATATTTTTAATTTTATATAATATTAAATATAAAAATAGTGTTTTATTGTTAAACAAATTTATTAACTATTAATATCATTATTTTAATAGATATGAAATATTTATAAAACACTGATATACTAATATAATAAAATATAATTTTAGTATATGTTCTATGATGTATAAAAGTAATTTTTGTTAATTATTTTTTCTTATCTTTAAATATCTTATTTTATTTTTAGTTGTACTAATTATTTATTTTTATTTTAAAATTCATAAATATCTACAAAAATGTTATAGTATTATCAATAAATATTTTTACTTTAATTATACTTATATTTTAATTTGTATTGGATAAAAAAATTAACTAACTTTAATTTAATTTATAATATTTCCTTTTATGTATATATATAATTAATTACTATATAACTGATAAAATATAATTATTATAATATAATTATTGAATTTTAAAATAATAATAATAAACTATTTTTTGAATATAATTATTCATTATAGCTAATATCATTGGACTACAATTCCTTACGGGTTTAGAAAATTTTACATAATATATATTTTACATCATTTTAACTTACTACCGTTGGAGATGCTCTAAGGAAACTTATTATAGCCCCAATAATAACTTCTAATTCAGCATTACTGGTTCCATCACTGGAAAGACGTTGAAATTATCAAATATATGATCATATAGACAATTGAGGTTCTTCAACTCACGAATAAATCAGAATGCGAGTCAAGTTACTTATGATCTTGGTACTAGCATATTTGAACTACTAATATATAGAAATTGTCTTCTCAAACTTCGTTCTCCGAAGGCTGGTGGCTGGTTCACCGCATAGTGGATGGCATATTGCTGAGAATCACGCTCAGTTTTGCAGTCTAGAAAGTATTTGTCGATAGATGACCATGCAGTCTGCGTTAGTTCTAGACTTCCAGCACTCTTGTGCACTTGGCAGAACCCCAAGTCCCAACTCGAGGAGGCAGCAACAATTTTGATAACCCCCCGCAAGACTGACACATTTGCTGCCAGCTGCACGCATGTTCATAGGAAAACCTTATGCTGTTAAACTGGCTGTGAATATCAGACCAAATGAACAAGTCAGCCATTCTCTAAAGAAAACCGGAACAAGGGGGGTGGGTACTTAATGCTCTATACACTCATGCTATGGATGTGTATTGTGAATCATTGATTTTAACAGGGAAATGAAAGTTTTTTTTTGCTAATTAACTAGGAATAAAAGTTAAATGGCTAAATATGACAATCTTAGAGTGAATTGACGGTATTTCTGATCATCCGTAGCTCAATTATGCGCAATTAATCCTCTCATGAACAACATGTATAAAATACCATGCATGTAGGATATAGCAATGCATAGGTCACAAAACTTTAGCACTCATTCCACGAGGGGCAATAAATTCAACCATTTGCAATCCTCGTCCAGCTATTGCAATCTGATAATGGTTCCTAAATAACACATATTTTGCACAGAAATTTTAAAATAAGAATACAGATACAAAGTTGTAAATGAAAAGAATGACACTTAAAAAATAAGGTATTCAAAGGCTTAAAACTATTCAGAAAAAGCACTGCCAAGTGTCAAAAGGTAAACAGTTCTCTTACCTACTACAGGCTCTAGCATCCAATGTTTCTGGCTCCGGCACACTAATGACCAAGTGACCATGCTCGGTTAGTTTTCCATTCTCTTCAAGATGCCAACACCTGACACGTTGATCGAGACCAGTAGAGAAAACCCAACTCCCATCAGTCCATACACCTGCACAAAATAAAAAAACGACACTTCAGCACAAAGTAGCGTAATAATGATTTCAGGATATGCTCAAGCTTCATTCAAGAAGTCACTTACAAAAAGGGTAGGTACATAATATGTTGTGCAGTAAACAGAAGTTTCATGATATCAATTTGGATAGAAGTGAATCCAAGACGTACTACAGATTGATAATAAAGTAGACATTCAGTTTTGTAAGCTCTAAAATTTTTAGTCTGTTGCAGATTGTTCTGGATCAAACGAGAAGAAAGATGTACAGAATTTTTACCAATGTAACAAGATTCACACCTTTTACAGCAGAGCTATGAGCTGAGAGAATTTTTTGGTGACGTGATAATTTAATTGAGTAATTCTGTTTCTGACATTGATAGACACTACTGTCTGAAGCTTCCGACTCAGTACAACCATGTCTATCTGGGGTCGCATTCTCTGTGTAATGAACTGATTGTAGTTTTGATATATCAAATCTAAGGGAATGAAGTGCTTGATCGTCGCCCCCACTAATAACATAAAATAGAAAACCAGAGCTAGAACCTCTTTTATTTTTTATACCAGAAACATGTAGACAGTTGACCCCTGATTGGTGAACACTTTCAACGGTATGTAATGGCCTTATTTCACAAGTTTCAAGTGAAGAATCCTCGGTGCTCATTTCTGTTCCAAGGGAAGCAGAATCAACTTGTGAAAATAGTATATCACTTCTTTGAGGACAAGCTGATAAAGACTCATTTATAGAATGACTTGGACCATTTTCAGTTTTATCCGTAGACCCTCCTGAACCTGAACTATCACCTGGCTTTATATTAATAACATCACTGCCTAACGATCTCCACCATCGTCCTCCTTGACTCCCTCTTCCAGTACGCGGCCTTTTCTGACAGTCAATATAGTGTTCCATTTTAAGATCTAACACTCGTTGCATACACGTCTCAACACTTTTTGTTAGATCCCAGAAGGTGATACTTCCATCAGTAGATCCACCGAGTACAATATACTGGCTTCCAATTTGGCTATTTTCTGCAAATAGATTGTCAAGCATTGTAAAAAGACCAACCAAATGACAGTAAAAGTCACCATAGTACGAAAAATAGGGCACAATAAGTTAGTAAGAATGTGATTATTCAAAGTCTATTCGTTAGAATATTGGCTGTAATAATATTTCAAGTAATATGAGTGTAGTAAACAAAGGTAAAAGCTTAATTATATTTTACGGATACAAAAGTAAACGAAAGAGACGAGCATTTAACTTCAAAGGGATATACAGCACTCGAACAGGGAAACAGTTATATGCTTTTTTATTTTAAAGGTCAGAACAATATTAGAATTTGACACATTAAATTTAAATGCAGAGAGATAAAATACTTTAACCATGCTTTCAGTCGGTGCATAGAAGATTCTCCCTACACTCTCTCGCACAAAAACATACAGAGAGCAACAGTGGACATTAGGATGAAGTGCTGAAAGAATAATTGCTTACAACCATTGTTATTAAGTTGTAGTCCTCCAACCACTATCTTTCTACCGAATGAACTGCTCGCTCAAGAAAAAGTAACGAAGGCAACCCATCAGCTACAAGGGCAAATGTCGTAACCCATCCCAGTTTATTTGTGTTGAGTAACCAGCTCATCTAAAACCTTAAGGTGTTAGAGAGAGGCCCAAATGGATCTTATACTATTATTTAACATTCCTCCTCACTCGAAATCCCATTTTTGGGTTGAAGAGTGGACCACGGGCACCCATTTTTGGGCATAGTTTTTGCTTTCGTGTCCCTCATAAATTGTGAGAATATTGGGGGTGGCAGGGAGTCGAACTTGTGACCCCTGCCTACCTGAGCTCTGATACCGTGTTGAGTAACCAGCTCATCTAAAACCTTAAGGTGTTAGAGAGAGGCCCGAATGGATCTTATACTATTCTTTAACAATTTGGTTAAACAAGAATCTTGAAGCATACATGACGTTGAGATAGATTGATCACCTTTACAGTCAGAATCTCACTTTTACTTCTCAATGCAGCCCGTTAATCATGAAGAACCGAAGAAGAGCGAGCGACAGAGAAAGAGCAAGTGACCGAGAAAGGAAGAGACGTACCTGGTTCTTCCTTCATCAGTCGATTTCAAAACAAAAATGCCAATCCTAATTTCGTAACTGTTGTGAATGCATGATTATGTTGTCTTTCCGAGTCTAATTCTTGTACTTGGGAGTTAATTGTTTGTTTTTTAGTCTCTCTCTCTCTCTCTCTCTCTCTATATATATATATATATATATACCAAGTACAGTTATAGTTATCTGCTGCATGCTACCGTCTGAAGTAGGGGTGTTCGTGGATTGGTTTGGTTCGGATTATCAAAATCCATGGGTTTATGGTTTATATGAACACCCCTAGTTTAAACTGGACAAGTTTGAACTTATTACTTATTATATTTCATTTGATTGATATATAATATCTATTAGTATTCTGACTAAAAAAATATCGTTTACTTGTATTTTGTTTACTTGTACAAATACAATTCCATTAATATGTAGTAGTAATCTGATATGTTAAGATATCAGAACTGTACAATATGAACTACTTCAACAAGGTTTGTATTGGACTAAAATTCGCCACTTAATTTCTTATATTTTACTTCAACACCTAGTCGATTAATTATCCCCTGCCATCAAATCGACATACTGCAATACTAACCATGCTTGAAACCTCCAAAGGAAGAAGGCCATTTTTCTTTTGAGTAGATATTAGACTAACCATTAAAAGCCACAGTTTCAGGAATAATGACATGCTGCAATGACAGAACTGGTGATGCCAAGGGAACCAGTAAGGCAACATCAAACCTGCAATGAGATAAAATTAAAAAATATTTAAATATTTTGTGGTATAAATGAACAAAAATAGCCAATCAACTATTCAACTGTAAGTGATGTGTAGCCTAAAGCGCACCATAGTCGATAAGGTAGTATGAGAGCCCTTAATGCAACAGTAGCATCTGAACACGCAACGACAATGAAACATACAGAAATCCTGGTAGGTAAACAAGATACGGAACACCATTACTTAATTGAATCAGAATTATCAAAGAAATGAAAATAGATTAGATAATCTTGATTGCTTGTTTATGCTGTGTGTTTATTTTACATGGAATCTGGAGGCTTGACAAGAAAAGCAGTAACAGCAAGGTATCTCCAGTCATTTTCATATTTGTCCCCAAGCAGATCTTTTGAATCCATGTTCCTGTTTAGTATATAGAAAGGTATAACTTTAATAAAGAAGTTATTTAAGTTTTAAGATTACTAAGTTCATTCATTAACTTACTCCGTGTTGTTTTCATTTCTGCGAGTGATGCTGCTTCTGGTTGGCATATCAGTGGAAAGCCACTGAAACGGCAATGATGTAGACAATGCTGATTTATAATGAAAGTCGCTCTTGGTTCCATTATCTTCTTCACATGAGAGGGCTCTTCTATTTCGAATATTTTGTTTCCAAGCAGTTAGTACCCTCTTTGCACCGACTGAAATAAGTAAGAAAGGACTATCTACATCCTCCAAGATCATCCCAGGGGGCACCTTTGTCGAATCTGCCACATATATATTCATCTTTGATACGCAGCATATTGATCTGACAGCTGATCCGCCTACATGTTCACCAAGCAATTTTGAAGCGGTCCAATTCTCAAGATCCCGATCATATCTAAACAGTTAACCACTAAATTAGTCACGACCATTCAAGCATCATAACAAATATTACACTGTAATTAACATTATCAATAATTGTATAGCTACAAGATAAAGCAGGATACAATTTGAAGAATATTGGCACTGTATACAGAAGTTACAAGTGACTCAAACTTTTAGACTAAAATAAGTAGTTGGAAACAAAAATGATGTTACAATATCAACTTTAGTGACCAAATGAAAACATGTCATACCTGGTCAACCTCACAGTTCCATCTTCGCATCCCGTTGCGAGCCAACATGCATTAGGAAAGAACCCCTGCTGTTTGTTCGAGATAAATCTTGTATTCTCAGGGATGAAACATAAGGAGTGCATCTCTCTGCCATGGAATTGCAGGTGTAAGTTCTGAGGATATATTTTTCTTTTACTGTCAGGCACCAAGTGTCTATGGATATAGATGATCTCATCCTGAGAGTCGAACAATTAGAATTAAGAAAATTAAAGAAAACTAAAGAAATTAGGGGGCCACTGGGACTTCCTTTCAACAAATAAAACTGTGAGATATAAGATCGAGCAAATTCATTTTCAAAGAATAAGAAAACAGCAGAGAATTGGACAGACCTTGACATATGCAAAACAGTTCCTCAACTCTGGCACATCGCCAAGAAAATATGAATTAGGACGTCGCCATCCACCACATGGAATCTGGACAACCTGTTATAAAGTGAACCATTTATTGTAAGATGAAGAAACATATCAAATTCAGTTACTGGAAAGTGGCTAGTAAATACCTTTGTCTCGGTGACCAAATTCCAGATGATAAAGTCAGCTGATGCAAAACCTACTGCATAGTTTCCGCTTCCTAAATCATCATGTAACGTAGAAGTGTAAGAAACTGATTGCACCATGCTTAATTCTTTCACTTGTTTCATTCCTGTGAATTGCAACTTTTTGTGGTCACTGTCATAATCCATATAGCAGATGCAACCATCTCCTCCAGTCTGAATAACGGTGCTAAAATTAAAAACACTATATACAAATGCATCTCGCTATGTACAACAAAATCATTCACGCAATTTTCTAATGATAAAGTTTCTACTTGCAAGTGGCAATTAAAAGTGAAAGAGAGACAACAAACACATTATTACACATGAAGAAATGCATTATTACACATGAACACATACATAGTTGAGAAGCAACATATTGAATCTAGATTGGAGGGCGTACCGAGCATATGTTGACTTGACCAAAGATGGAATTTACTATTAAAACTGTGCAGACACCTGATATCCCGTGAGCTCCTTTGAAATGATTTGATGGAGACACTTCGGATTCTGAAACAGTAGATGTACCCAGTAATAGCTCCTTCACCAAGGGGAATAATACCAGATTACCACGTAGATCCCCACACACTAGCACCTAGAAGAAAAGTAAGAGAATCAGATAGGGAAACTACTAGGGCATATAATATCTGTGTACTATCACAATTTCTATTGGAATTAAATCTTAGCGGTGCATTCAATTCTCTTATCAGGCAAATTAGCAGTACATGCCAAACCATTCACGGTCCAGCCTATTTTCTAGTTAATCTATTGGTGAAGCCTATACCATAACTGACTACTGAAATCCATGATATCAAATAGTATACCGAAACAATACTAGCTAGAATAGCACAATAAATCTATTCAGCAACCCTATACGCACTGCAATAGTGCAATCATTTCAAGCATCAACTCAATAGCTTAAGTCGTCAACTGGTGCACCTTCGAAGCAATCTTCATTCAATAATTTTACAGTCAACAATCAACACTTATGGATGGATATAGTGAAATAAAACAAAACATGAAAAAAATAAAATATACCTCTTCTTCAAGTGAGGCATCTAAGCACATTATCCTTTTAGAAAAGCTTGAAACAAATTCAGCTACTAAAGACACGTCACAACTTCTGACAGAGCAATGAGAATCGGAAGGAAAAGGCTCTAATAACCTCCAAAGCTTCAATTTTCCTCTCGGGTTAGCGGTGAAAATGAACCTGCATGATATGTACATCAGAAATTAAAGCAACATGAATATTTAATCAACAACGAGTATAGTAAATGATGATAACAGTCCTAAAATGAACCTTTTCTTTTCACATGAAAAGCAGAAAAAATTAACACTTAATTAACACTGAAATAGAAAGTAAGAAACCATGGGGCCTGGCATCAGTTTTGTTTGGTAAAAACTAGAAATGCTAAAATTACCTTTCCATTGATGAAAAAATGATACAAGTATCAATTGTAAGATAACCCATATTAGAACTCCATAAAGAGACCCAAAAGAGAGAGTGCAAGGGAATAATTTTCTGTGTATTGGGAAGTGCAAGGGTTTATTCGTCTGCAACCTAATATACTACGCACAACTATAACTTCTTATACTGACCACCAAGAAATGGTTGAATGTTTATAGTCATAAAAGGATGTGGTGTATATTTATACCTATATCCAAGTGACTTGCACCAGAACGTTCCTAATAGCTGTCTTTCCGACTCCGCAGACCAAGTAATAGTTAGTCCCACTTTTGGCGAAGAAACATCACCAACAACTTTAACAATCGTCATATATCCTTTACCATCTCCAACAGAAACCCAATCCTCAATACCAGAAGAAAGATCGGGTCTGTCTCTAGTCAACAAGTTCATACAAACAATTGGAGCTCCCCCACTGGAATGGAGAAGCTTGGTCCATTTAACATCTCCTGTATCAATGAGTTTTGCATGGTAAAGAAAACCATTGTTTGTTGCAATATAAATGGCATCTTCACGTGTGAATTGCAAACATCGGACATATTCACTTTTGCTGCAATGAAGATTCCAGAATGCAAGTTAGAAACAGGTTCAACCAATAGAAGTAACAAGATTACGTGAGTTTGATAAAAATATAATCATCTTATTAGAGTTGAGAACTTTAGATGCAGGCAAACTTCAATATATTTTTAGTTTTTAGCGTAGCAGAAAAATTATATCTACGATAGATACAACTACCCCCCCCCCCCCAAAAAAAAAGAAAAAAAAGAATGATAATGAGCTTCCTATGGGGATCACTACCCAATGCTACATTAGGTTATGAAATCAAAGAAGAAAACCTGTGAATAGCTGAATTTGATGCACACAATTGAAAGGCAAGAGTTCTAATATTATTCCTAAGATGTAGATGTATTAATCTTAGCTCTAATATTAGTCACTTGTAAAAGTAGTTCAAAAGTTTGTATTACAAATTAAAAAATTGGAGGAAAGTTTGGAACATTCCAAACTTTTCAATGGGCGGTAATTTTAATTACCCATTCTCCATACTTTCAATTGGTTCATGCTTTGTAATTACTAGTCTTTCTTTAAATAATTCACACCGACAGTGTTAACAATTTGTTGGTGGGGGGAGAGTATAATTCAATATCCCAATAACAAAGTCTAACTAATATGTGGGGTATTACATCACTTATACAAGGACACCTATACATGGAGGGAAGAGAAACCCTAATAATATAACTTAATCAACTAAGGCCCGTAAACAATTGGGAATATTTTGAATAAAGTCAATAAACTACTTATTTAATAATCTACTAACCCTACATATAAAATACATTGATATATATATAAAATATTTACATTAAAAAAATATTAGTTATTAGGTGGTTCCTAGAGTTCCCCATGTAATAGTGGTTCCCCGTTGAACCTTACCCATATAATCCTTCACTTCCGTTCCCCATCACTCCCCCTCTTTCCCTCCCCTACTATAATATAGAGTTTCTAGATTCAAGTCCAATTGGAGGAAGTGTGTGTATATCATTATATTCCAGCAAATGAAAATTTTCAAAAAAAATTCAATCCACTCACCAACGTTTAAATCTGAGCAAAAGGAAAAACACCGCTACTAAACTCTTCTTACAATTACTGATCTTTCATATAAAATAGGTGTGGCTACAAGCCTATTGATTTGAATGACCAAAGCAGCCAGTCTACTAAATCCTGGACTATTGATATTATTCTGTTCATAACCTGATAATTTAACTAATATATGATATTGCCTCGATTGTACTTTATGTTTCTTGTCCTACCAGATATTAAGTATAGTTATGATATATTATAATAAATACACATCGGTAGCCCGTTTGGCTTAACTTAAAAAAAGTTACTTGTAACTTAAAGTAAACAAGTGTCATATAAGTGATAAGTAAATTATTGTTTATAAGTTATTTAGGTGTTTGGATAATTTTACTTATAAGTTATTTAAATATTTAATAAAAGGATTTAAATACATAAATTCTAATTTAAAAATATATAATTTAAAAACACAAATATTGAAATATAAATTATTAGATATTATCATATTAATATATTATGTTCAAATTAATTTACTTCTTTCATAGACCTTAAATTTAAATTCAGCTTCTATAAATATTATAACGTAAAATAATTTATAATAACATAATCAAGGTAGTAAAGGTAGTAGATGCAGACATTTGAGATAAGTTAGGAAAAAAGTACATGGTGAACTACTTTTCCACTTATCCAGATAAGGAGTAAATAAGTTCACTTCTATTTTTTTGCCAAACGGTGGGCAATAAGTTGAAATGAACTTATGGGCCATTTAAGCTGACTTAAATGACAGCCAAACAGACACAAATATTGTACCTGTCCGTAAGTGTAACATGACCAGAAGAATTCGGGATACAAAGAGCAGATATTTCTTTTCGTTGTACGGAATCTTGTATCAATTGAATGGATCTATCAGAATCGCTGGCCTCAAAAGCATTCAGATTATGGACTTTCACAGCAGAGTCAAAGCCAGCAGTAACAAGAAGAGAAGTACCAGGGTCATACAAACATCGCCATACTCCCCTACCACTGCAAAGGAGTAAAAAAGTGCAATGGAGTTGCAAAAATATACTTAAAATATCACATATAGATAACTGATTACATGTTTTTACCAGAACAAATTTATCACAAATTTAAATTGCAGAGTGGTTTCCTTTATTCAAAGTCAAAGTAAACTCTTTATTTCCCCTGCCCACAGCACCACCCACCCCCGCTAATCTAAAAAAATCTAAGGAAATACAGATTTATGTAATATAGCACATTAGATATGATTCAAGGTTTCTAGTGATGGAACACATGTTGAGCCTGTAACAAACCATTGGCAACAAAGTAAAGAAGCAAGTAGTCACTTGCAACATATGTACTTGTTAGATGAAAATAAATGGTCCAAAAAGAATGCAATTAGGAAGTGCCAAAACTCAAACGCATGCCAATGAACAATGTTTTGGATAGCTAAAATAGTTTCAAGCCAGAAGCTCATGATCAACAACCAACGATTCAAGATGTTAAATATAAAATAAATTTATTCAGCATATACAATTTATAATTTGCAAAAACAAACTTACATGTGTTCCTTGATCACCTTCAGTTGAACGCCATCCACTCCCCAAACACGACATGTGCAATCCTCACCAGCAGTAATAATAAACTATGCAGATCCCGATCACAGAACAAAAATTAGCGAAAAATTATTTATGCAACTAGGATTCGAACATACATAATTAAAAGATGACAAATTAGAGATGCACAAAAGAAAATCAGTGAATGAATCACAATAAAAGAATCATTTATGTTACAGGTAAAAGAATCTTCCTAGGCATGCATCTTGAATGAATAATGACCACAAAAAAACTCATTTGTTTCCCACATTCTATAAGAAAGGGGGGCATAAAATACAAAGACAAATGTATAAAAGAACGACAGGCAAGAGAGCAAATGGAAAAACAAAAGTTCTTTCTACATGCTTTCCGAGAAGTATGTATACCAGTTGTGTTTCAATGGCAAAATTAGGGCAGGTGAATAAAAAATAAATATGCAAGTGTCAGTGCAGAGCTCACAGAATCAGCTATGCAACAGTCCCAAACTCTGGCAGTGTGACCAAATAGCACTGGGCCAACTGAGTGACAAACATTAAAGCCTTCCTTTTCAGCATGAATTGTCCAGATTCGAGCACTGCAATTAGAATTAAACAACAAATAAATTCCTGGTTGTAAGGATCAAAGCAACATATGATAGCAATTAAGCATGTTAAAAAATAAAAATAAAGAGTTCACCTACGATCATCAGAGACGGATACCAGTTTTGATCCATCAGATGACCATGCTATGTTAAAAATTGAGCCTTCATGTCCAGCAAGTCTACATACAGCAATAGCTTCCAAATGATGACAATGAAGTTGGGAAGCTGCTTGGTCTAAAGAAGTAAGATTTACAGGTTCCTTGCCTGGGTTGTTTAGATTCGGAAAAACCACTTTCCAAACAATAATCTGCAAGCATCAAATACTTTAGCAACAGAAATTAGTAGTTCCTGACTTTAAATTTAGCTGTGATAGCTGAAGTGTCGATTTTGAAAGCATAACCAATATAATTGTATATAATAATTTTCTAATACACAGCAAAATATACAAATACAAGACATTATTATACTCTCAAATTATCCCCCAAAAAAACTATGCTTTTAGAATTATTTGTATTATTAGCTTCTACAACATTTGGAGTATTAGACTTGTAGTTTCAAAAGCTTTTGCTTTTTTATCCCTTTTTGTCCAATCCTATATTACTATATTGAATAGCTTGTCATTGAAGGTAAGCCCGGCAAGGCTTCTATCATTGAAAGCAACCCGCAAAAGGGAATAGGGCATTTGCTGAAAGACCATTCTCTTTCAGCCCAACTCCATGAGGTGACTTCTTGTATCCAGTCCTGAGCCAAGACCAAACCTAGCAACCTCTTTTTCTGGAAATGCTAGCCCATAGTAGATATAGTAGATAAAGGTGGGCACAGGAAATCGGTTGTGATATAGCTGCACCATCTTCCCCCACTTCTATTTCCCACTCTCCTTTGTCGGTACCCACCAGGGCGATCCCTGAAACTGTGAAGACATTTCACCGATTTATGGGTATCATAAAGAATAAAGAATGCTCAGAGAAAGGGATGTCGTATGCATGACCAGCCGGCAGCCCTAGTTCTGATGTGAAACTAAGCTTGCATTTTGAACTTCCTACTAAAGAAGAAAAATATATCCTCTTGGGGTCCATAGGGGAGCCCGCAAAAATATATCTTTTCGGGGTCCGTAGGGGATCCCGCAAAAATAAGACGTCCCTGATGCCTCGTGACGAGAGAAGGATATCCCATCTTGTCGCAGCAAGACCCCAATAAGAAGTGGCACCCTTTCGTGCCGGAGGCCTTTTGAAGTAAATAGAAACCCAGCCTACTTCATGAAGTTCCTTTATAAATAATGCCCGACCTAACCTTGCGCTGATGCCCATTATGAATACCTCTTACCTCAAAATTAGGTCAAATTTTATGATACAAATATTTTACAATTAAAAAAAATTAATAAATAGTATAAATCTAAATCAGTTAATGTATGCCTATATGGTAACATTTTTCAAATGCAATTGTTTTTAAATCAATTATATATATTAAATTATTATGATAGATATACACCCCCATGAAGTATGGATTGTTTGGTTACCCAACCTAGCCCCGAAT
Organism: Oenanthe sinensis; assembly: GCA_028671895.1. Lineage (NCBI taxonomy): Eukaryota > Viridiplantae > Streptophyta > Magnoliopsida > Apiales > Apiaceae > Oenanthe > Oenanthe sinensis. Next base: position 44,859,596 of record CM053803.1, read on the forward strand.
CCCCACGCACCCCCATATCGAATACGATATTTGGGGATACTCGAATATTCGCAATTTGAACTACAAGTTTTTAAACTCTAATAATATTTATTTTCAATTCTTAAAATGATAGTTCTGACTTGAATTACTTTGCATTACATAATTATGTTATGCTTATGTTGATATTATTTTTAACACTAACTTTATTAATTTATATAAGAGAATCATGTACGTGAAGATGACCTTAGGGTACTACCTAAGGTTATAACAATTTCATATGTAAATACATAAAGGTAGATGTGAAAGTTCAGAATAAATTTTTAGTATTTACAAAAATGCCATTAAATTTGTATGGGAGGAGCTTCTAACCTTAGGGGAGTTACCTGAGGTCATCCTCAGACCCATTTTTCTCTTTATATAAATATAATCAATAAATATAAAAATAAACTATATAAAATATGATACTTATATTAAATCAAATTTAATATTATATTTTATATTTTTAATTTATATAAATATAATCAATATATATAAATAAACTATATACAATATGATACTTATATTAAATCAAATTTAATATTATATTTTATATGTTAATATCTAATTAATCCAAATAAACTACAATAAGAGATATAATATTATACAAAAATATGAAATATTATAGTTAACAATCATACTTAATAAAAAGAAATTAATTGAAAAAAAGACAAAATTTCATCACATATAACACTATTAATAACTTTTATAAAGAGATTGGATATATAATTATACACAAAATAACGAAAACTAATAACATAAGGTTATAATTATATAAATCGCCATTATATTATAGTCAAATGTTAAGATGAAAACTTAAAATAATATAAGTCGAGAGGTGCCGGTTTATGTAAATTGATTTATTATAATAGAATCAAAAAACAATTGTAGCTTAATGGTTATGACTTAAAAAATTACGTCAATGACGATAGGGTTCGATTCTTGGATCTAACAAAAATTACATAATTTTTTAGTATTAATAAACTAGGTGGGCATTTTTGTTATTTTTTTATCAAACAGGGTATACGGGTATATTGGTAATGATATAGCCAAGAACTTGGCTCTATTTACGCTTATGTTCCCATTTCATATATAGTAATAGAAGTAATAAAACTCCACTAGAACTACATACCATAGAGTGAATTTCTAGCATAAGAATAATCATTCCTTAATTTACTCACAAGGAATTAATATCTTAAGTCAACAGGTGTAGGCCTCTTCCGTGTTTAGTACACGTTCCTAGGAGTTATACGGTCAAAATAAAAAAGCACGCTTCAGTGCACTTCATGTGCGCTTCGGGCTCCGCGCATAAGCCCCCAGAAGCGCTCGCTTCATTGAATGCGCTTCGCTCCAGCTGTGCGATGCGCTCATTCTATGATTCGTTGCGCTTCGCGCGCGCTTCGTCGCGTTTTTAATAACACTGTTTAACGGTTTTATTAACGTTTAGTTAACAGAGTGGTATGATGCGGACGAAGTCAAAAGTATAGTGGTGCCATTTGGAAGTCCAAAATAGTGAATGTTACCATTTAGAAAAGTCAATTCTACAATGGTACTATTAGGAATTTCCCAAAATTTTATTAATGTATTTAGGAGTCGAACCTTTCTTTTATACTGTAAACATATAGTCAACCTCATCATGTCAGACTCGAAATTGTCCATGAATAGCATCGAAAACACACATTCAAAGCCTCAAACACTTATAATGATTATTGGAAAAACAGATCAGAAAGCATTTTCTATCTAAAAATGCCAGGGAACAGATGAAAAGGGAAAAGGAGAGCTAATTCCAACACTTGCAGATGTTATGTTCTAGCTTGTAAAAAACTAAACTCATAATAAAATGTGGCAACAAGCAGCAAATGAGGTAGTCTAACTTAACCATACGTGAACTATTTACCTCGTTGAAAATTGTACCAGATGCAATGTAAAGAGCTTCAATTTGCTCACCCCACATCTTCATAGAATAAAGAAGACACCTTTCTGTAGATAAAGAGATTATTAGTAAAAAGTAGTGCAATATTGAATTATAACACTTTAATACAAAACTTAATCTGAAAATATAATTTCACATCTCATGTTCCATTCAGTAGGATTTGCAAGTCACACCATATGTTTTGATTTCTACTAATATTACGACATTATTTGACATTTTGTATATTCTTCAGAGACATACAGTACATTTTCGACCACTCCTTCTACAAACATATTTTTTTACTACATAAAAAACAATAAGCTTATTAGTTTAGAAACAAGATGCTGTAGGAACCAACCAGTAGACTCGACTACAAAGCTTGAAGAAGATTTCAACATATCCCAAAAACAGACAGTGTTGTCACTGCATCCAATGGCAAGATAATGTCTCCCCTTGGTCGAAGAACTTATTGCATCCTACTATCCATCCACATGTAAATGGTTTCATTAAAGACTGTAAGCATGAAATCAAAATATATAAAATGCATATAAGAGCACAGGTTTTTAGCAAGATAATTACATACCTCTAAGAAGCAAACATCCAAAACCCAATGATTAAATTTCGGCAACGATTGGTAAAGGATCAAATCGACAGAAACTTCTACCTGATTTTGAATATTAGCTGCAATATCTATGTGCAAGCTAAATAGTTTTACTCTTCTCTCCCCAAAAACAGCAATCTTGAAATCAAGCTTGGATGAGCATGTTCCTTCTGTGCAACTCATGATGGTGCACGAAATACCATGCACGCGTATACCTTCCAAGACTTGAAATGACTTTATCATGTTCCCCGTATGTAAGTCATAAATAAGAATCTGTGAACCAGTTCCTAATGCAAAAGAGATTGACAAGAAAAGGGGCCAAAAAAAAACATGAGTGCCGATATTTATTTTATATCAAATACAAAGGACAAGAAAAACAATGTAGCAAACTCAAGCATATACAACCAATCAAAGATACAACCTTGCAAATAAAAAAATTACAAGAAAATACCCTACATTTAATTCCAATATTGCGTAAAACAGTCACCCTCAATCGCAAGCCCTACAATGCACTTTGTGATGCAAATACACTAAAGTTTGTGGTTTTCATGTCTTTAATGAAGCAAAAGCTGTTAAATTTGAATGAAACACCTCCATTTTTTCGAGCAATTCGCTCCATTACACAAAAAATTCAATATTTCGTTCCTGAAAGTAGTCCACAGTCCACTTTCTTTCAATGCTAATATACATTACTACTGCAAGAGCTCAGAACTTAAGAAACTGTCAAGACATCACTTACCCTTAACAACAAATGTAAAGCTTAATTCTTATTAACAGAGACAATAATATCATAAGAACTAACAAAAATCCAATGAAAATAAACAAAAATTACTGGGATTAAAACATATATACACACAAACACAATAAAATAGAGTTGGGTCGGGTTGGGTTGGAACCTGAGACAAGGTAAGGAAGAGAAGAGAGATGACAAGGGAGATGAAGAAAACAAAGGGCTGAAATTTCTCCCAAGTATTCTCCTCTTTTCATTTCACACTCTTTCTTCTTTGATTCTTCCATAGCCCTGCCGCCGCCGTCAGTCCTGTTGTGTGTGTGCGTTTTTTTAGTGGAGTCTCGAGTTTGGTCTTTTTAATGATTCACTGGGTTTTGGGACAGGACAAGGGTTTTGGTTGGGTAGATCGGTTGGGGATTTAAAAATAATTAATTTATTAATAAAAAATCATAAATATTTAAAAAAAACAATTAAAATTGAACAAATATATTGTAAAATAAATCAAACAAAGATTTTCTTAATCAAAATTATGATTGTTTTTAAATTTTACATTATGAAACATTTCTCACGTAGGATGCAGTTTGGTTTTAATTTTAAACCGTACTGAAACCACTTAATTGCGGTTTTAAAAATTAGAAAACAAAACTGAACAAAAAATAATTGGTTCGATAAAGTTTTAAGTGGTTCGGCTTCGGTTTTAAAATTAGTATTATTTTATTATACTCGTCATACATGAATTGAAATTTGAAAAATTAAAGTTATTATCAAATTGAATCTTAGATTCGCAAACAAGAAAATAGAGATATTGAACAAGAAAATGAAAAAAAAAAGTGTCTTTAGTTTAGCAAAAAAAACCAGAATAGATGCCAGAGATCTGTAACTAATAGAAATACAGAGTTAGAGAAATATGAGACCCAAAGTAATAAAAGTATTATGAATTCAATATTCAATATATTGTTGGACATTAATATGTTGTCTTGTAACTATGTCAGCCTAAAATAATAGCAGTCTAATAATCTTTTTATGTTACTTATGTATTGTAATATTAGTCTATAAGTATATTACACATTTCAATATATATTAAATTATAAGTATTTATATTAAAATATAATATATATATATATATATAATAATTTAGCAGTTCAGTTTAGTTTATATTCAGTTTGTAAAATTTTAAAAATCAAACAGGAACCAAAGTATCGGTACAGTTTTTATTCGGTTTAGTTTTTAACATGTTTTATTTTTTTCGGTTCAGTTTTATGCGATTTTTGGTTTGGTTTCGGTTTTCAATTCAGTTTTTACTCATCCCGAATCTCACGCATATCGCTGAAATCTGCATCCTTTTTTAAAAGATAGTATAACAATCTATTAAAATTATGAACAATAATCTTTCGAAACGTATTCGAACAACTAACAATATCCGTTAACCTATATAATTCATATCAATGAAATAATCTAATAATAATCCTGCAAATTTACGATACGATTCTAGATATTAAATAGATAAACTCTCACAAGGAGAGATAAACAAAACCTAATATATGGGTAAAAAGGAACTCAAGTTATATATAATTCAACACATTAATGATTTTAAAGTCTTAGGAGCAAGTTTATACCTCTTTTATTGTAATACTCGACAACTTGTACTAAAAGTGGACTCAGATGTAACAGTGGACAAAAGCACACCCAACACATCCTTAGCAATGACTTGTAAAGTAGAATACTTTAAACCATCAATTTTCTGTCATGACAATATATTAAAATACTCAGTTCTAGGCAATCGCTCTTCTTCTAAAAAACTATTCAATTCTTACTTGACATGTGAAGTTTTTCCCCCTTATTTTTTATCAAGAAATACTTCAAAATCACTAAGTGAATAGAAAGTTCCTTTAGTACACTTTAAGGAGTTGGAATGAGATTTCAATACCATTGAAGATTCACCTTCACTCTTTTACTTCAACTGGTTAGAAATAATAAAAAGTCACAACAAAAGCGCTTAATGTTTTCCACCATCTCAAGCCTAAAGTCATCATACAATTTCATTTAGTAGTATTTAACTAACATGAACTTATATCTTGGTCCATAACTGGACTACAAACCCATGTGAATCATACCAAATTCTCAATACTTGTCTTATTTTTATGATCATTCTTTTTGTCATTTTTTTCAACACATCAATTCCACACAAAGACCAATCATTCAATTTAAGGTTTATATCACACACATCCATAAAAATAAGATAAGTCATTCCACTATACAATAATGTAACCGTATAATATATTTCTACTCTTGCACATATACCTTCGACCAATTTTTTTACTATACTTTATTCTCATTTGACGAGATGTCTCTTCATAATTTTCTTCCCTCTCTAGAGTAGTTGTCCACTATGTTACACCGTCTTTTACCTTTTCAGTTAAATGCACATCGTACATGAAAGAAATCCTTTAACAAAATTTGATCACTTATAACAAGAGACTAATTATAAAATCATTGTCATTACAATAATGAACTCCAAAATTAATAATTTACTATCAACATTCAAGTCCAAAAATGTTTCCATTAAAACATCGCATGATACTTCTAACATATGTCGACATGGTACGTATACAAATCTAATAAAATTTATTATGAAAGTTTAATAAAAACACTTTAGGAGATTCTTATTAAGAAAAAAATTTAGAGTAAATGTTATTAAATTTTAAATAAAAATCAATAAGTTACCATATAATGCAATTTTTCAATTTTCAGTTATCATTGATAAATTACATTATAGTTTGTGGTTTTTATGTCTTTAATGAAGCAAAAGTCGTTAAATATGAATTAGAAACTTCCATGTTTTCGAGTAATTCCCTCCACTACACAAAAAAATTCAATTTTTTTCCCGAAAGTAGTTCACTTAGTTTAACGGTAATATACATTACCACTACAAGAGCTTAAACTGTCATGACATCACTTACCTAGACAACAAATGTAAAGCTTAATTCTTAACAGAGACAATAATATCATATAAACTAAAAAAATTCCATGGAAATAAACTAAAAGTACTGGGATTCAAACATATATAGACATAAACAAAATAAAAATAAAGTTGGGTTGAAACCTAAGGAAGAGAAGAGAGATGACAATGGAGATGAAGAAAATAAAGGGATGAGATTTCTCCCAAGTATTCTCCTCTTTTCATTTCATAGTCTTTCTTCTTTGATTCTTCCATAGCCCCTTACCGCCGCAATCGTCAGGCGTGTACTTGTGTGTGTGTGTGTGTTTGGCAAAGTGAGTCGCGAGTTTAGTCTTAATGCATTCACTGGGTTTTGGGACAGGTCAAGGATTTTTGTTTGGGGGGTTATAGTCAACGACGACTTTTAGTTTTTATAAATAGTAAATTTGAGGGCGGTAATTAAATTTTATAGTGCCAATTTTTAAAATATTAATCAATTTTTTAATTATCAAATCATTGGTCGGTGGGGGAACGTTATAGTCAATGTTGACTTGTTTACATTCTTGTCTTCATGTATTTATAAATAATAAATTCGAGGGCGGTGATTAAATTTTACGTCAGTTTTTAAAATGTTGATCAGTTTTTTTGATTATCAAATCATTGACGGGTGTTTCTTTCCATCTTTTAAAATAGTAGCGTCTGTCAAGTCTCGTTAAATCAAACACTGGTAACTTAAAATAATAGTTATTTACAAAAGTATTTTAGGAAAATCATCTTCAAATTTATACAAAAGACGATAATATTATTCTTATTACAAATCGATTCATTTACCAAATACAACTCACTAAATACCCTAACTATTAAACTAAGTGGTACATCAAAGTGTTCAAAATGGAGTGATATATGCGATCTAGGAACAAAATACACATGTTTTAATTTTACTTTAATTTCTGTAACATGGATTTGATATTTGTATCTGAAACTGGTGTTATGGTTTCTAAGGTTATTGGTGATGTTATGTTCATGACTATTCTATTGAGTGAAGAAGTTAAATATGTGAAGGTATATGTTATTGGCATGGAGTTACAAATTTATGTGGTTGAAAAGAAGAACATGAAGAAGGTTAGAAAAAATTCAATCGCCAAGAAAAACTATGCTAAGAGGCCTATATTGGATGATAATGCCGATAATGAGGCTAGTAACGATGGTAATCAAAGTGACAATGAAGTTCAAAATAATGGTAATAAAGGTAACAATGAAGTTCATAATGGTAATCAAGGTGACAATGAAGTTCATAATGATGGAAATGAGGCTAACAATTAATGATGGTAATGAGGCTGATATTAAAGAAGATGATAAAGAGGTAGATCAAAACAATGAAACAAATGGTTTTGAATTTGACTGGATTGGAAAAAATCCAACCGCCAAGAAAAACTATGCTAAGAGGCATATATTGGATGATAATACCGATAATGAGGCTAGTAACGATGGTAATCAAGGTGAAAATGAAGTTCAAAATGATGGTAATCATGGTAACAATGAAGTTCATAATGATGGTAATCAAGGTGACAATGAAGTTCATAATGATGGTAATCAAGGTGACAATGAAGTTCATAATGATGAAAATGAGGCTAATAATTAATAATGGTAATGAGGCTGATATTAAAGATGATGATAAAGAGGTAGATCAAAATAATGAAGTAGATGGTTTTGAATTTGACTGGATGAATGCTATCGAATATGATGACTTTGATAAAAAATGATATTCAGACATCTCTAATGATACTTTTAAGATGAATTCGGTGATGCGAGTAGTGTTTATAATGAATTTAGTGACAAAGCCTCTATGAATGATAATTTTGATGAAGAGAAGATAAAATTGAATGATGAGGTGATTGGTGGGAGTGAGGATGAAAAAATGGCAGCTAATAGTGATGATGAAGTAGATGTTATCTTCCTTAAGTTTAATGAGGAGGTGGATATGATGGATCCCAAATTTGAATTAGTAATGTTATTCAGCAGTGTAGATTTGCTAAGAAGGGCAATAAAAAGCAATGTCATATGTCACAGAAGACCTATAATTAGGCAACCAAACATGGGGGAGAAAGAACATTCAATATGCTTCGGCTATTGGGAGTCTTATGTACGCTCAAGTTTGTACCTGGCTAGATTTGGTGTTCATTGTGGGTATGTTGAGCCGATATTTAAGTAAACCGAGAATGAATCATTGGATTACATTCAAACGGGTTATGAGGTAATTGCAAGGAACAACAGATTATATTCTCGTTTACTGGAGATCGAAAATTTTGAAGATCATTGGGTATTCCGACTCTGATCTTAGTGGTTGCATCAATACGAGAAAATCTACTTCTGGTTATGTTCTCATGTTAGCTAGAGGAGCTATATCTTGGAAAAGTTCTAAGCAGTCACTCATAGCTCAATCTACCATAGAAGCACAATTTATAGCTTGTTATAAGGCAACTAATAATGCTATATGGTTGCATAATTTTTTCATAGGAATGCAGGTTGTAGATGGAATTGAAAGACCATTGAAAGTATACTGTGATAATCGTTCACCTTCGAACAACAATGGAAGCTCTGAAGCTTCCAAACATATAGATTTTAAATATCTAGTTGTTATAGAGAGAATGCAAAATCAAATAGTGTCTATTGAACACATAGGAACAAACTTTATGCTAGCAGACCCAGTAACTAAAGCTTTGACACCTAAGGTATTTCATGGGCATATTGCTCATATGGGTGTTGTCTCGTTGGAAGATATTCAGTTTTAGTGGGAGCTTGTTCTGTTTTGATGCTTGGTTTTATTGACACTGCTATGATACATTACGTAGTTTTCAGTTTTCTACAGAATAAATTTATTTTTATTATTTCTTATTTATTCTCTCTATTGATCTAAGAGTTACCTTTCAGTTGTGGTTAACATAAGTGTTGAAAGAATAAAGATTGATCTCACTAAGTTATTAAGGATCAATTAGAAATTGGCATGATTGAGATCATATTGCATGTAATTTTCAGTTACACGTCCATACTTGATCTATGTTATTGAATATATTTGTGTGGTGATCATTGAGAATCAAGTTACGATAACGTGACTATGGTCGCTTTGGTTCTATATTAATATATGAGATGAACCAGATTATTTTAGGAAGATGCTCTAGAGAATAAACATTTATTTTGTGCGCACATATGATTATTGAATGTAATTATTATTTAGAATAATTTGTAGCCTGGGTGGGAGATTGTTAGTTTATTTTAATAATCTATATATATTATGGGATTACAAATTAAAATAATTATATTTATTTGTTTATTCTATAGTTGGGTTAATTAAGTGGTGAAAAATAAATGATCCAATAACATCTTATTTGTTATGGGATATGTAATGTGTAATACTCATAATAAGTCTTATTAGGATTAATGGGGTCTACTTTAGGCCACTAAATAAAAAATATAATAGGGTTTTGATCCCCAAGATTGTTCACAAACTCTACTCCTCCATTCCTATCAGTTTGAGCGAGATATGACTAGAGGCGAATCAAGTCTGTGGAAGATCAAGTCTCATAATCTGTAATTAAGAAAAAGAAAGTACAAGTTCCATGATCAAGTCTATCAACCATATTTATATTTAAGAGCTATGGAATTAAGTACGCTTCTGCACTACAGTTTTATATTGTAACCTTGATGATATCACATAAAATGATCCTTGAGTATATATTAATATTTCCAACATTACAGAGCTAAGAACATAGTTTTGAAGATTATCAATGGAACTCATGAATAATCTTTTGCTCAGATATGTGATTATGGCAATGAAGTTAAAAGGGGTATGCCAAATACTGCATTGGCAATTAAATTGGAAGAGATTAAACTTGGTTAGGATATGGATAGATTTAAAAGGATTTATATTTGTCTTGGGCCAGTGAAGAGGCGATTTAAGGCTGGTTGCAGACCAATTGTTGGCTTGGATGCATGGGTGCCAATTGAAAGGCCTATATGGAGGACAATTACTGACAGTTGTTGGAATTGATCTTGCGGATGGTATGTATCTATTAGCCTGGAGTGTTGTAGATGCAGAGAATACAGTGAATTGGTGTTGCTTTTTAAACAAGCTAAAAGATGACTTGAACATTACTAATGAATGAGCTTGGACATTTATAAGTGATAAACAGAAGGTACAATGCATTTACTTTTAATTGCTTTAATATTATTTCTCTAGTGCTTCCATCTAATGCCTTTATTATTATCTTTTGTATTGGTAGGGACTAATCAATGCACTTGAAGAGTTGTGCCCAAATGCGGAATACAGATTTTATGTAATGCATTTTTACAATAACATGCACAAGGAACACAAGGTTGCAGGACTGAGGGGTCTACAATAGAGTGTAGCACAGTCAACCACAACACATCACTTTGAGAGGAACATGGCATCAATGAAAGAGGTATAATAATCATAACTTTTTTTGATAACCAAGCACTCCATTATTTATACATACCTACATAACCACATTATTTCTCCCCCTTTTGACATCAGCACCACCTGTGACAACCAAAAGAATTTGTTCCAGCACTGAGGAGATGTTGGTCTGAGCAGCAATAACAGAGTTTACCTTAGTGGTAAGATTAATGACAATTTTTTGAAGGATTGTCTGTTTAGCTTTATAATCAGCCAAGGAGTCTTTAACATCAATATATTTGGTGTGTTGAAGAGAGTGCAAGGTTTCAAACCTTGTGTTTGAGATAAGATGTGGTATTGTCAACATTAACCAACTTTGTCTGAATGTGAGAAATATCATTCACCACTTCTGCGAATTCTACATATACCTTGACCTTCTCAGACTTAACAGTAGTAGCAAAATCCTTACTTTCTTGAATAAGTGCAGGATCAGGCTGTTCATCCGGATAACGACCATGATCAGCCAAAAAAATCTTCTTCGTTTGAGCTTTGAACTTTTCAACTTTGTGGATTTGAGAAATACAATCAAAGGTGGCTCGATCAGTAATTCCAAGTGTCTCAACTATTTCCCAGATCTCTAGAAAGATTTGATCAAAGTAATTGAAAGATGGATTCACCTCCCATGTATCTTCAAAGGATGAATCATCAGTCTCCATAGCATTCATGAATTCAATTTTGGTTACAAGAGGTGTAGAATCCGATGGAAGTTTAGACTCTGACACTACATAAGGGACTATATACCATAACTCCTCAACAGAGTGATCAGGACCTGTAGACTTTGGAAGTCTTGCCTGAATTGGCATAATAAGGATTGGTTCTAACTTCAAAGTACCAGTATTAGGTTGATTTTGACAAGCATCCACCAGAGCCTCCCTAACTCTATCTGCTCTCCTTGCTAGAGAATCCACTAGAGAAATTTGGGGTCTCATTGTAAATGACTTTTGAGCAGCTAGAGATTCCTCCTTGCCAATCTGCAATATAAGTAAAAATGAATTTTCATCCATCTCCTGCCTCAACTCATTGGACCAACTTTGAGGAAAATCTTGATCCCAATTTCTCATTCTCACTCTGGCTCTCTAAAGCCTTATTTACCTCTCCTTTTGCCTGGACCAGTGTCAACCTCTCATTTTCATTTTTTTCACTCATTTGGGTGCACTCAAAAATCCTATAGAAGAGTGTTAGGTCCAAAATCATCATAGAAGTGGGGTTGAATATGATGTTATATATTTTTTGTTGTATTGCGGATTAAGTGTTTGTGTTCTTGAGATATTAAAATGGTAGTTAATGAAACACAAAGATTCGAGAAAATAACAATGTATTATTAATTCCCTGAGGTGCTACACCTCTAATCAAAAGATTAGCTTCAATGGGATCAATCAATGTTACAATAGAAATACAGTTGGGTGAAATAAATGTTAAGCTTTAATGGTGCTCCCGTCTGTATCTCTTTTGTTGAAGATGAATGAATGTCTTACTGTCCATATTGATTTTCACCCATATATAATTTGTAGAGTTTTTGGAAAATGATTTCCAACAATTCTCAAGTCTTTTGTTACGCCTGCAAGAGTGGTAGTGGTGTGTACGCGCCACATAGAGGTTTGTTACGCCTTAGAAGGTTTGTTGCGCCTCTATACTAAGTTAGTTGCGCCTGTACACTGTCTACACAATGTAGGCGCCACTAAGGGTGTATGTTGCGCCTTCTTTCCTTTTGTTGTGCCTGCACACTAGTTGTAGTGTGTAGGTGCCACAACATTCATTTTACTTGTGTTGAGCTTTGAACAAAGATATGTTATGCCTAACAGGTTTTGTTGCACCTGTACACTGAATCCCATATGCAAGCGCCACTAAATCCTTCCCTTAGAAGATTTGTCGCTCCATAGTAATTTCTTGCGCCTCTAGTTATTTTTTGGCGCTTCACACTATGTTTCACCTGTGTAGGAACCGTCAAATGAATTAATACTTGCCTTGGTCATTTTTTTGAAATGCTTGAAGTAATTACTACTTTGGTTTTCACTCTTCTAGCTTGTTCAATTGATTTTCTTCTGATTAAACAAGACAATTCTTTTCTTGTTGTGCTGACGCTTAGTGCACTGGTCTGGTTCACAAACGAATAACACTGAATCGAATTCCCTTGACTTCTATTTTGTTTCAGCTGATTTACTTTGGACTGATTCATTGCTTCTGATCACTGAAACCCTTTGACAATTATACATAAATCATTACACTGACTTTAGCTTGAAATCCACTGAACACTTATTTGTTGCTGAGACCTGAAAATACTAATGAACTTCTCTCGCTGAAGTTCAGTGAACCTTTCATCTTGAATGCTCTGCAATGATGTATGCATGACTCTTATTTACATGTCCTTCTCGATTCCTGTGCTGCATATTAGTATTATTTATCTATCTTTGTTTCTTAGTTGAGTTATCGTTATCACTATTACATACGACGTTACATTATGCTTTACAATCTCCCCCTATTTGGTTGTTAGAGTTTGACAAGCAAATCCTGTGAGAGGATAACTCAATTGATACTTACAAGAAAAAGTAAAGTGCAGAAAGACAATAAATAATATTAATTACATTCTGGATTAGATTTTACATTTCCAGATTTCTTGTGTACAATAGAAGTTTGTTCCTCTAGCCTGAACAGATAATTCTATGATCTTCTGCTTTTTTGTACTGAGTCTTGCCTATTCTTAGATCTTGTCTCGGAGTAATGCTTTCTCAATTCTTCTTCCTTCTGCTCCAACCTTGCCTTCACTATATCTTTAGCTTCCACTTGAAGAGGATTGACTGGAGGTGGTTCTTCTAACTTCTTTAAAACTTTAGTGACAAAAGCGGTTGAGTTTGTCTTGGAGATTGACTCGAAGGCCAGAGATTGTCTCTTAGAAAATATGAACACTGTTATTCGTTTTGGAAAGCCTTTAACTCTGTCAGTGTCATGCATCGACTCTTCTGCCAGCTTCTCCACTAGAACATCTTCAATCATCCACAAAGCCTTTTTGTCTGACTTGACGGTGGATCTCTTTACCCTTGAAAGAACTTTTTGGATAATTTCAGAATTGTTTCTCCTTAGTTTTGATAGCTCTTTCTTTTTATCCACTTCGTTCTTCTTGAAAAAGAAGTATTTTGTTCCATTCAGCTCCGTCTGAATGCAAGGTTCAGAATCTCTTATAGCTTTAAGTATTTCAGTGCCATCCTCTCTTCTTACATACACTGGATCTTGGTAATATCTGGTTGTTTCCATTAGATATCTACCTGAAGTTTTAATTGCTCTGTTCAGCCTGAATGCGTAGATCAACTCAGCAGCCTTTAGATCTTCGTCTGTTCTATTCTTCTTGCTTCTGAGTCTCCCTTCTACATATTGCATGAACATTGCATGACTTGAGTCCAGACATTCATCAGAAAAAGTTAGGTTATGAAGTGTTGTTGCTTTGTAGTACTTACTTGACCACCGGAGGCTTCTCAAATGCTTTAACACCGATCTCTATAATTTTCTTCTCAATCATATCTCTCAGTATCTCATTTATTTTATGCCCACCAAAGATGACTTTCCTCTTCAGCACATACAGCTCCACAATATTCATCTTTTCAAAACTCTTTGTTGACAAAACCTTTGACCCTAATGTTGTAGAATTTATGAACATTTTCCACCCGTACTTGGATGCACTTACTGACACGCTTGTAATCTTTTCTGATATCATATAATAGAATTCATGAACATCTTCAAATCTTTCCCTCATGGTTCTGAAGAGATCAAGTACTTCTATGTCTTTCTTCTGAGTAAGAGACAACTCTTTCTTCTTGAGCAGATTCCTTGCTTCATCCCAATCAGGACCAACTTTAGCTTCTATGTCCTTAATTCTATTTCTCATTTCTATTGCGTGTTGTACTCTCTTCCATTTCATTTTCATCAATTCTTTAGCTTAATCTATACCTTGAGTAACAACTTTATCTACACCAACTAGAAGACAGTCGTTACCAAAGGCATGTTCTTCTGCAAACTCCTCCTCAACATCTATTCCAGCAGCTTTTGCAGTTTCTTCTATTTCCATCTATGTTTGAATCTTCATTGGCATATAGGGTTCAAGAATTTCTCCTTCTTCAAGTTGCCTCGCTCCAGGCCTGTAAAAGAAATTTGTCTCCCCTGAGATGTATACTCCAAGTTCATTTCATCTCCAACTACTTTTTCTTGTTCTTCTCTTCTCTCCCCCTCAGTTGGGTTATCCTCCCTTCCTACCGGAGTAATCTGAGTTGTCGAAGTTGATTGATTAGAAATATAAACTTTCTAAGCCAGCAGTTGTTTGACCAAATCTTTGATTTCTTTCATTTCTACTCTCTGCTGCTCCTACACCTCCAAGATCTTTCTCAATGAATAGTTAATTTCAGTTACTTGAGCCTCCAGATTTAGAATCCTTTGGCTGTGTGCAGTGTGTGCAATGTGTGGGGTGTTTATTTGGCTAGTGAGTGTCTCACTCCTCACTGTTTCTGTTTGAGCATGACCCTCAACACTCACACTCGGAAGATCAGGGTCAGGGAATACAAGATCATTAAGGTTAAGTGTTTCACTCATTTCCATAATAGCACTGAGATCTTTTGTCCCTGCATTAAAATCCTTATCCCTTCTATGGGTAGGTTGCCTCTCCACCGGACCACTTTGGGTGGGGAGAACTCCTTTTTGAAGAACTGGGGGTTTTAGACCTAGGGTGATCACCACTGTGGATTCTATAATGATTGGCAAGAATGTAGAATCTGTGATGCCAGCTGAAGCCATTGAAGGTCTTACCTGTTCAGAGACACCCTAAACAGGTTCTACTACTGAGGTAGCACATACTCTATTAAAAGTGTCCACATCCCTGTTATGGGTGTGTTGTCCATCCACCTGACCTGTTAAGGTGGGGAGGACCTCTTGTGTTGGAGCTGAAATTTGAATCTCTAGGGGGGTCACCACATCAGGCAATGTAGTAAGTGACAAATGAGAGCATGTGGTTCCCCGCGACGCCTGTGAAGGCACTTCCACTTGTAGTGGTGATGTTGTTGACACGACTACTCCTTGAATGAAGACCTATTCCCTTTTATGGGAGAGTTTCCTTTCCACTTCACCCACATGGGGAGGGAGAACATCCTGAATAGGATATGGAGATGTTAAGTCCAGGGGGTTACCACATTTGACAATTTAATGAACGGCTCGTGAGAGTTAATGATGCCCTCTACTGTCTGTGAAGACAAGTTCTGAATTGGTTCAATAAAAAACAAGTGGTAGTTGTCAATTTCTGGGTTGAAGACTAGTGTCATGGTTTAGCAAGAAGCAAAAATCAATCTCAACATCAACAGCAGAGGCTGAATATATAGCTGCAGGAAGCTGTTGTGCACAGATCTTATGGATGAAAAATCAAATGTTGGATTATGGTTTGAACTTTTCTAAAATTCCTATTTACTGTGATAATCAAAGTGTTATTGCAATGACAGGAAATCCAGTTCAACATTCTCTGACAAAGCACATAAGTATCAGATATCATTTCATAAGGGAACATGTTATGGAAGGCACAATTGAATTACATTTTGTTCCCATAGATCAACAAATAGCAGATATATTTACTAAGCCGTTACCTTAAGCAACATTTAACAGACTGATTTCTAAATTAGGGATGGTGACAAGTGGGTTAACTTGACTTAGCAAGTTTTAGATAATCAGAGTATATGTCAGAGTATGAGATAAACTCTGATAGAAGAGGAAGTAAACTCTGATGAAGAAAACTCTGATCATTACAACATCTTATCTCTGATCACAAGTTATCAGTGTTTATGGTAAACTCTGTCAGAGTCTGTGGTAAAATCTGACAGTTCACTCTAAACTCTGACTTGTTAAACTCTGTTTAAGTGGTAAACTCTGAGATCATATTTATGACATCATATTTCATTTTTGTGACATCATAATTATCATTCTCTGATTGGATTTGAAACAAGGCGCGTGTAACTCACGAATGACGGTTTATATACTTACTCAGATATACAAACACTTGCCGTATATTGGGACTTATATTAATTATTGCTCTTCAAATCAATTTTCGCCGCATGTCCCACTACAGGTGTCATGCAAATGAAAAGGCACAGATTAATTTTAATTATCATTTTTTTGTTATTGATCTGTCTCCATTATTCTTCGTTTGCTCTTCTTCTTTAGTTTCTCAAAACCCTAACTGTTCCAAACTACACATTTTCATTATTTCAATGGCTTCGAAAGGACAAACCTTCCAAACTTACACTTTTACAGCCACCAACTATATTTCTCTGTTAAACAAATCTGATGCACCTGAAGATTTTCATGTTATTCAAGATTTTTTACGACAAATTTACATTGTCTATGCGTTATAAGAACCTTTAAACTTTTCTGCTCAATCTTTGATAAGGATATGGTCAACTACCAAGTTTAAAAATGCAGGTGATGATGAAGAACTAATCATTACATTCAACTGTAATGGCAAGCACATCATAACACCTGCTGTTGTTCGACAAGCCCTTCATCTCCCGAAAGTGGCTGAGTATGATGATATTGTGGGAGATGATCAAATCAGAGATTTTTTCAGGTCTATAGGCTATGGAGGAAGCCTATCAAAGTTGGGGAGCCTGACAAGACCCAATCTTCGAAGAGAATGGAGTTTCTTCTTCGTTTGCATTACAAGGGCCTTCACAGGCAAGTGCACGAATTTTGATGCAATCACTCAGCTGGCACAACAGATTGGGTATTCTCTGACCCATAATCTCAATTTCAATTTTCCTTGTTTAATTATTAGGCAGCTGGCTAGCAAAATTGATGATGATGTTCACACTGTATATTTTGCTAGATTTCTTCAAATAATTTTAAATTATTTGTTGCCTAATATAAATTTTAAGGATGATCAGAGTTTAGCTAGTTTTAGTATGAATAAAAGAATTTTTGCTAACCTAGATAGAAAGGATGCTAAGAAAGGTATTATCTCTCCTCTTTTTTATCCCACATGGGTCAGGCTTCTTTTAAATCAGAGAATGCCTACCATGTATGGAAGGGATTTTCTCTCTGTGGCTATGGATCAAAGTTTAGCACCCTCTGATTCAAACCAAGGCCACCCTCCAAACACTGACAGCCAAACACTTTTGCCACCCTCTACAGTCTCCAAAAAGGTTGTAGTTGTAAAATAAACCTCTCAACAGGGCATCGGCAAAAGGAAAGGGAAGGCAGTGGAAGAATCTTCTCCTAAAAGGAGAAAATTAATTGATGAAGATTCTGATTCTGATGAAGGGTTGGTTTTTGACAAGAGAAAGACTGTTGAACAGGCTTCTGAGATACCTCCTACACCATTTATGAAGCCATTCAAAGTAAATCCAATGCCTGAGGTGAAGAAGAAGAAGAGGAGAAGATTAGTCAAGGCTGTAAACTCTGAGGCTGCAAACATTGAAGGACTAAACTCTGATGCAGCAATAAACTCTGATGTTCTAATCTCTGATCAGCCAAAATCTCAAGAGCTAAATTCTGAAGACATTCTAACCTCTGAATTAAACTCTGATGTCTTGACAAATTCTGTTGAAGCATGGCGTTGCTAGAAGGCAAATATTTCTTAGAAGGAACCTGGATTACCAGTTCCAATTGAGAACATGATTCTTTGGTATGTCAAGTCAAAAGCTGATTGGTGGACAAATATTGCCCATTATAACCGTGAACGTATTAGACGGGGGGCTACTGTTGACAAGACAGTCTGCAGGAAAAATTTGGGGAATCTAAATGATCTTTGGCTCAAGGCTGAACAGGAGCATTAACACAATTATTTGAAAGATGAGCCATATGTTACTCTAGAGGAAGTTGTTCCTGTAGCAATCTCTGATTCTCCTACAAGCTCATCTAAGCAAATTATCAAGGAGATTTCTTATGAAAGATTTAGGGAGTTGGCAGAACAAGTAAGGAAAAATATGGAAGAAAAGAAGTCTACATCGTCTGCCTCTCCAAGTTCAAAACATTTTTCAAGAAGAAAGAAGAAGTCTGTCACTTTTGGCCAAGATCCACATGAACCTATCTCTCAAAGTAAGATAGCAATCTTTACATGGCCAGGCACACAAGAACCTGTTGATCAAAGTTCAACAGCAACCACAATTCCAGCAGATGAAGCCAGCTTGGATCAGGGGTACAACCCACAAGAACCTTCAACTCAAAGGGTTGAAGAAGTTGTTAAGGCGCAACCACACAAGAACCATCCAATCAAAGTTTGGATGCATACAATTTACATATTCTAGAAGACCTTGCTACTACTGATGCTGAAGGCCAATCTTTGGCAGAGTCAAGCCCACAAGAACCTTCACCTCAAAGTGGTGAAACAGCTGAAGATATGACTCAGGTCCCACAAGAACCAATCATCCATTTTATGATTGCAGACCAAGATTCAAATATTGGACATAAAAACTCTGATGAAGCTCCACTTGCTATCACTGATGCTCTTATGGTGCTACCAATCTCTGCACAGCCAATAGAGACAACATCAACATCCACAACTCAAGGTATAAACTCTAACTTTTCTTCAGGATATGCATTCTCTGATAGTTTAAGTTCAGATTTTACCTTTCCTAATTTAACTGCTAGAATGATCATGAATAGTCCTGAAAAGGGTACCCCTACTCATGTAACTATAGTCAACCTTTCTCAGCCACCTTTTATTTCTGTAAGATATTGTGTATTGAGCCTTTCTAGTGAGTTTGAGGAAAAATATGTGAAAAATAGAATAAATGAGAGGCAGACACTAGATCTGGCAAAAGGTGAGGTAGAATTGAGAAAGAAGTTAGTTACTTTTAGTGAGCAAAATCTAACTCTTAAAAGTTATGATATGTGTGATGTGAGAAGTAATGAGATTACTTTAAAAAATAAGAGTGATTTTGGATGTTCCATATCTTTTGCAGGTACTTAGAGTTTATCAGTTATAAACTCTGATCCATTATTAAACTCTGAGAAAGTTACAAACTCTGATGGGGAGGACACATACTCTGATGAGCCCATTTTTGCTGATGAAGAAGTCACAGACTTGTCCATTCCTTATTCCCAAAGATACAATTCAAAGAAGTGGCCAGTCAATTCCCATGATGCACATGAAAGACTGAGCATGAGCTATCCTGATTACATGGTGGTAGAAGATCTTAAAGGAGAGATTGAAGCTACTTTAGATGCTGAAGATGTTCAAATAGATTTCTCTTCTCAACCAGGAACTTCTCAAGATGTATTAATAGATTCTCTTAAACAAAAAGTTTAGGACAGTTCTTGGAAATATTCACATGAAGATATCTTTTGGTTGCATGTTCATGATTTTGTTAATAAAGCTGATAAGGAGATTAATTCTGCAGAACTGAAGTCTATTTTGATGGCTACTACTGTTTTATCCAAAGGCCTTCACACTGAAGTCTGTGCACTTAAGGATTCTCTCACCAACAACTCTGCTTTTGTTAAATCTTTACAAAATTCTATGGAGATCAAATTCAAGAATGTCTCAGCTAGACAAGATGCTTTGGAGGCAAATGTGGATACTTTTTCTCAATCTATCAGTTCTATGTAGGGGATGCTACACACCATAGTTGATATTCTTACTGTCAAGCAAAAGTCTTATGTCAGAAAGGGGGAGAGTTCAGTTAAAGACAAATTCAAGGAGGATGCTGCACAACAACCTGATAAACCTGATGATGAAGATCAATGGAGTCACAAAGAGTGTAAACAAATTCTGAAGCAGCAAACTCTGATTGATCAAAGTCAAACTCTGTCAACTACTCAAACTCTGATGGCACCAATCTCTGACAAATAGAACAAGCAGCAAACTCTGATAGAAGCTGATTTAAAATTTGCAAAAAGGCTTGAAGAGGAAGAGAAGCATGAGAAAATTGAAGAACAAAATCTGAAAGATGCAGAATTGGCATGGAAAGTTTTCGAAAAAGAAAATCCTGGAATGGATCCAGCTGCTGTAGAAGCTGAATTGAAGAAGTCTGGTACTTACATTGCTCAAGTCCAGAAAAAGAGAAGATATGAAAGAAAAGGTCTAATTCAGAAGAAGGTACATGCTCAATAGAAGAAGCCAGAATCTAAGCCCATTCAAATTAAGAATGTTGAAAGTTCAAAGCCAGTAGCTTAATCAAAACCAGGTTAAAAAATAGAAACAAGATCATCTACAAGAAGTCAACAAAAAGCTCCAGCTAAGCCAAAGAATCCTCTCACTATGTCTGGAACAACTTTTCTTCCAGGTGGTTCAAGCTTTGATGATGAGGAAGAAGAACAATAACAATCTCTGATAAGGAAGAAAAAGTCTGATCTTCTATGGACAAAGACTCAAACTCTGACTCTCAATGCCAGACTTGGAAAAGATAAAGGTGGTATTGGTGATGCACATGCTCATGTCTACAGAGGTGAAGCAAACATCTTCAGAGATCCTTATTCATTGAAAGACAAACCTGAAGAAGAGCTGTCTCAAGAACATTTGGACAAGCTAATATCTGTTAATATTGTGAAGGATATCTTTGATGGTGCTCAAGCTAAGGAGAAGCTCATTTATTTCTTGGAGGATGGGAGAGTTATGAAGATAGCTAAAGAAGATTTAATTCAGAAAGCATATAAAGAACTTGAACATGTTTTGTTTCTCCTAAATGATGAAAATGAGGTTACTTCTAGATGGGTAAATATTATTGAAGGAGCAATAGCTGGAAAGAAGAAAAATGAAAGATTAATGATGATAAACTCTAAGGAGTAAGAGCCTGGATACTTACTTGAAGATGAATAAAGAAGAGCAATGAGAAATGGAGATGCAAAAGTCAAGATGGTGTTAGGGATTCCTACACTAATCTTAAATCCTGATGGTATGAAGGCTTGTTGCATTGCTTTGGATGAAAGGATGAACAGATCATCTATCTATGCTTTAAGGGCTGCTATTTATCAGATTAATAATTCTTTTGATCAAATAAGGGAACTGAAAGAGAAGCTGGTTGATTTGCTGAAAGTTGATGAAGATAATCTTCTGAATCAATTTCTGAAAGATGATTTCTCTTATAGAAGAATCTGAGTTAAAAAAGGGTAAACAAACTCTGATGCATTTGTCTTGGATTTCTGACATCATAAGTGAAATTTATGTTTTATTTCTTAAAGCATAAATTGGGGGAGATTGTTAGGAAGCAAACACAGATGGCTGTCAGAGAATACAAGTCAGAGTTTACATTGCTGACGTCATCAGAGTTTAAGGAACTGTAGAACAGAGTTTACTCTATCAGAGAATACTCAATCAGAGTTTACTCTAAAAGAGAATGCTCTATCAGAGAATAACAACCGACAGAGTTTAATATCAGAGTTTGTCAGGAAGCAATTCAAATCAGAGTCTGAATAGGAAAGTAAGAAGGAATCCGAATGCAAGACTATTTCCTTATGTAAAGCTATTCCATTTCTATTCTAATTTGCAATTGAATTGTAACTATGTCTATATAAACACAAACATAGGTTAACATTAAGAATCGGTCAAGTCTTATTTTTCATAACCTAGCAGCTCTTAAGAACAAACAACTTCTTGAGAGAGTTTTGTAACCTTTTCATAATCTTTAATACATAACAATATTCATCTTTTACATACTTGTGTTCTTAATCAATTTACTGGAACTATTACATTCAACCCCCCTTCTGTAATAGTTTATCTTTCTGGGCAAACAATATATATTGAAGAAGAGATTGCAGAGGCACCCAAGGCTGTAAAACGGATAATTGGGATACAGATTTGTCTGTATCCGAATCCGAATATCCGTATCCGAATCCAAAAATTTTTAAAGGTTAATATCCGAATCCGAATCCGACAGATGCTATCCGGATACGGATAATATCCGGATTCAAATCCGATTTTTAATAAATTTGTTAAATTTATATTAAAAATTCAAAAAAAATTGCAAATAAAATATTAAAATTTTAATTTAATTTTTTAAATTGAGTTAAGAGTTAAAGGGATTTAAGCCTATTTTATTTTTAAAAAAATTAATTTTTATTTATCTATTCAATCTAATTTTGTTATCTTAATAATATTAAACTCAAATGATATTTTTATATATGTTTATAATATTTTTACAATTGTATAAAATTTGTATAAATATATTATTTAATGAATATATATACACACACTACAAAACTAATAGAATAAATTTTAAATTGTATATATGTATTATTTTATGTGATATATGTGATACGATTTAAAATATATAAAATACAAAAGAAATATAAATTGATATATATTGAATATAGATTTTAAAGTATAACAATGTATAGTGTATATATTAATTTATTAAATTAAAATATATATTAGAATTGAGCGAATTAAAAAAATATAATTGAATCAATTTAAATGAGCTTATAACTATAAGTGTATGTATAAAAATATATAAATGGGCTTATAACTATAAATGAGTTCAAAAATATATAATTATATATTATATATATTAAAAATATATATATATATAATTAATTTCGGATACAGATATTTTCGAATACGGATGTGCCTATATCCATATCCGTATCCGGAATCTTCGGATTCAGATACGGACCGGTTTCTTCCGGATACAGATATTATCCGTTTTTTTCCAGATACGAATACAAATATTTCGGACAAATATCGGATTTTTCAGATTTTTTTGCCAGCCCTAGAGGCACCGATGAAATTATTGAATATTTTTTATTTAATCGAGCACATTTCAAATAAATTATTATATATTTTTAATTCTGTTTTGGGGCGCCCCTTAGTATCTTAATCCTGTTTAATGCGCCATGCTCAATAAAGAGAAAATTTTATTTAATTAATACCGAAGTAAATCATGAAAAAATAGAAAAAATGGGGCTTATCATCAACCAAGAAGGTAGATGATAGTATATATATTAAATAAATAAATAAATATAAATATATATATATATATATATATATATATTTATATTAAAAAATTATAGCATTTATATATCATGTATGTCAAAATTTCAATTATTTTTAGCTAAATTCTATTATTTGATATATAGAGGCTGATCATAACAACATCCATTTTCTAGCATAATATTTTATTACTATTAGATTAAATCCTACACGGGTTAAGATTAATATATATTTTAACATATGTCTCGATTATTAAGCAAGACTGTCTAGCAACCTCGCAACCTCGATTATTGAGCGAGACTCGTTCTTTCCTCCTTTGTCACGACAGAACTCTTATCTACTTCCCATTTTAAAACCCCACAAAATTTTAAAAAATTGAGATCTAATAATCGATATTAGAAGAATTTCACAAACATTTTGAAAAATCTTCATAATTCATATATATTATGAGATAAATTGTTTGCTCGTATATGTACTTCAAAAAAATCACGATAACACAAACATATTATGAATATTTACGTACATGTTGGTTTTGAAAATTAAGGATGCATTATTTGAATGAAAGAAAAGCTTAAATTCAACAAAAACCGTCTTTGTTTCGCAGTTAATAGCCTCTCCACTCAAATCCAACTGTGTTTGTGATGTTTGGGGTAGTTAATGAGGAGTTTGTTGTAGATAAGTGCCGGACGAGTCTCGGTTACTAAGGAGGCCTACTAGCCAAGCCTCGATCGGTTAATAAGCGATGTCTGCATCCTTTTTTTTTTTTATCTCAACTATCCAACAACTGATCCAGCATTTGCGAAATGATATGTTAAAATTTATTTAAACACTGCTGAGGATTGCACCTTAAATACGTATGTGTTTGTGGAGGGGCTACAATCCTTTAAAGACTTTAAGCAAAGTTTAATATATATACATATGCTATATTATTAAATCTGAAATATTAAAAACTTGATATTAGGTCGTCGTCGGATGGTATTTGGGCCGAATAATTATTATCGGACATAATTTTTAGACATTAATCTCGTAACTAAAACACATCTCACATTAATTGATTTAAATTTAGGCACAATAAATTTGCTGTTTTGAGAGTCGACTCCCATATCTAGGGTTTTAGCCGTCACTTTTTCACTTTTCAAAACTCCATCCCCTTCACCGATTAAGCTCCTTTCGCTCTCCCACCCTCTCTTCTATATTTAACAGTTTTTTCAATAAAATCGAGATCTAATCCTTTTTGGATGAGATCTTGTTGGGTACCTTATTATTAAGGTTGTTAGTTGTGCCTTTTTTTTGGGATGTTAATGTGTTATGTTTTGATGTTTTTGTGTGTCTTGTTACGGGTTTCGGTAGTTTTCCTGAGAAGGATTTATATGGTATTTCGGATGTTTTTGTGTGTCTTGTTACGAGTTTCAGTAGTTTTTTTTGAGAAAGATTTATATGGTATTTTGAGAGATTTGTAAGACTCTCATCTAATCTGGGGCGGTGGTGGATATTGCAAAAACTCACCTTTTATAACAAAAAATTATTCATATTTTGGGGGTATTTGTTCCTCCAATATCAGTTGATATAACTGATAGTTATGAACATTGGGATACAGATGACACTTATGTGAAGGGCAATTGTGATCGGCTGGTGTAGGTTGGATTGCTCGAGATGTCATTGTAATACTTTTTAGATTAAAGAATTTGGATATTCTATGTGTTAAATGATCCGAAAACAAAACAACTATTTGTTTAGCTTATTTTTTGTTTCACAATCAAGTTGTAGTTGACAGAGTTCGGGGGTTTGTCCTGGTTGGGTTCCAATATTTTAATGAAGTTTCACTTTACGTAAAAAAAACAGATCTCACATTTATATTCTAGCTAAAACACATTTTTAAACAAAACACGCAAACATTATCCCATTAAAATACAAATACAAATAAAGTGTATGAAAAATTATATAAAAATATAATATTAAATAAAGTTTAAATTATTAATTTAAAAATAAAAATAAATTTTAATCATATAAAAAATATTAAAATATTAAAAAATTTGATACCTGCATTGCACGAGATATAAACTAGTATAACTTACTAGTATTGTTGTCCGCTGCGCTCGGCGTATATATCTATTTATAAACTTTATTTAATTATAAATTTTATAACGTATATACAAATCTATATACATATAATAAATAATTAATTAAGTTTTGAATATAAGCTAGGTTTCTATGTTAAGTTTGAACCTGATAGGGATAAAATAAAACCCTAAAAGGCACCATTAATGTTGCATTAACTGAGCTCATTAAATGGAGATTATTAGCAATGATTGTCCATAATGTGGATCCCATTGAATTGGGCCTCCAAACCCCGGGCTAGAAGAAGCCCATAGTTGTCAAATATGGCTTGAACCATATTACCTAAATCATTCAGTTAAAAGTTTGGCCCAGTAATTAAGGACCAAGGAACCTTGATTCGTAATTAATAAACAAGCCTATTAATCAACCTAATTGAGATCTTTTAGCAAAATATAGATATTGAGAGGAAGTTTCTAAGACATCTATTCCTACAAGGAAACATAATCCTACAAGAAAACAATGTTCTACATGGAAACATCCAACAAGGAGTGGCTTGCCTACCAATGTTTCTAAACCTAAAATAATTCTTAGAGACACTACGTCTATATAAAGAGGCTAATCCCTCATTCTTAGAACTATGTCTTGGCTTGATTCTTAATATGCTTAAGATACATAAGCATCTTGCTAGAACATAGATAGTTCCGACAATAAGATCAACCATTAAAGCAACATCAACCATGACAAGAACACGAAGATCTGACGGAGAAATCCCCACTATAGGAGATCCAACCGTTGTAATCCCTCCAGGTAACGCTCAAACCACCAAAGTCCTAGTTTTTATCACTATTCCCCCCGCTGAAACTCAAGGTCTAAGCACCTAAAGGCTAGGCCCTTTCAGCAAAGTCGTTCATCCTACCAACCCCGTAAGGACTGATTCCCTAGCACAGGTAACCCAAACTCCTTTTATTGGTACTGATCCTTCTAATATGCAGATTTCTACCACTGTTATCCCTGTTAGCACTGCTGCCCATCTTGGAATTGGACTCGTTCAAGCATACCCTCCTCCGTACATTAGAGGGTTGGAACCCCTACTAAACTATGGGCGTAGAGATGGAGTCCGTGATTTCTTGGGACTTTATTCAACTGATGATGAAAGTTCTGGAGAACTTGGTGTCAGTCCAAGGGGAAGGTGGTTATGAAAAGAGCCCATATGATAAAAACATCCATGCTCCTAGTTCCGAAAGGCGTTGGAAGAACAAATTGCTTCCTATGAAGCTGAACTCAAAGGGTTGAAGAAAAGCTTGGAATGCCAAGAACGAGGCAATATTCGAGGCGTGAAGCCCCCAATGTCATCGATCTGGATGGAACCCCTCGAGAGAGGATAAGGGAAGCTCCTAGGGATGACCCCACTAAATTGCTACAACTTGGAGATCCTGATGATCGACTCCTCCTTTCACCAAGGCGATAATGAATACTTATATCTCGAGGAAGTTCAAGATCCCTACCATTGAATCTTATGATGGAACGGGTGATGCGGCCAATCATGTGAGGACGTTTTCGAATGCTTTGTTGCTGCAGCCTATCAATGACGCCGTCAAGTGCAGAACGTTCCTTCAAACCCTGGGGGGCATGACAAAACATTGGTATAGCCAGTTGTCCCCTAATTCTATCAGGCCCTTCAAAGAATTAAGTAAGGCTTTCATAAGTCAATTCGTCAGCGGAAGGGTCCATCAAAAAAAATTATGCCTCACTCTTGAACCTAGAACAAGAAAAGAATGAACCCCTGAGGGACTACTTGATTCAGTTCACCAAGGAAGCCTTAAAGTTCCCTAACTTGGATGAAAAAATGGCCATGATAGCCTTGTAATAGGGAATGACTGACCCTTATTTTAAAAGGTCATTAGCCAAGCACCATACCAATATAGGGCTGAGAAATATATCAAAGTAGAGGAAAGTATGAGGAAAACCACCATACCACTAGCTACAAATGGAAATAATAATAAGAAGAGAAAATGAGATCAAGAGTACGATACTCGGGATAAGTATTCTAAGACGGATAAGGATTCTAAATCCCCTCCTAAGATGAATAACTTAGGGCCAAGGTTTACTGAGTATGCATGGTTGAATGCTCCAAGGAGTCAAATCCTGATGGATATCGAGAAAGGCCGAGAGCTACGGTGGCCTAAACCTTTAAGGTATGATCATAGAAAAAGGAATAAGAACCCATATTATAGGTTCCACAAGGATAGTGGCGATGACACATATGATTACAGGTAATTAAAGGATGAAATCGAATTCCTTATCAGGAGAGGAAAACTCTCCAAATTCACTAAAGATAGGCACGACGATAACGAAAGAAAAAATAATAGTCGTGACAAAAACCCTCAACCTAGGGGGACGGTCATTAACATGATCTTCGGGTGTCCTATGGCTGTAGAAACGTCATGAAACTCAAGGAAGACGTATGCTAGAGAAGTTATACAAATTATAGGAGAGGCACCCAAACGTGCGAGAACATAAATAGTCATCTATTTTGATGACTCAGACTTACAAGGGATAAAATTTACCCATGAAGACCCTCTAGTCAGAGCACATTTGATAGGCAATTCAGAGGTAAAAAGAGTCATAGTAGGCAATGGGTCATCGATTGATATCTTATTCTATGATGCCTTTGTAAAGATGGGATACAATGATTCACAGTTGACTCCGCCCAATATATGAATTTAGCGGAGTTGAATCGAAAGTAGAAGGAACCATTCAACTGCTTATGATGCTAGGAAGAGAAACTCAAGTGGTTACTCAGATGTTAACCTTCTTAGTAATCAAAACAACATCTACTTATAACGCTATTCTTGGAAGGACATGATTACATGTCTTTAAATCTATAGCTTTGAACTATCACTAAAGATCAAGTTCCCCACTAGCAACGGTGTCAGAGAAGAAAGGGGAGACCAATGGTTAGAAGCTGTTATGTGGCCGCCTTACCGCCCGATGGAGTTGGGGGCCAAGTTCTCCCCATAGAAGATGTGGATGCGAGGGAAGACGCGGAAAGACGGGGGAAACCAGCCGAAAAATTGGTTCATATCCCCCTAGTCCCAGGAGAACCCGAAACGTTCAGTTACATCAGGGCATCACTAGAAGAGCCAATGAAAGACAAGTTAACAAGGTTCTTGCAAGAGAACGGGGACTTTTTCGCATGGATAGCCACCGACATGCCAGGGATTGATCCCCTAACTTATCACCTACAACTCAATGTGGATCCAGAAAAAAGCCAGTGAAATAAAAGAAGAGAATTTTTGCCCTGGAAAGGCATGAAGCCATAAAATAAAAAGTAGAGAAGCTATTGGATTCTGGCTTCATTGAAGAAATTCAATTTTCCGAATGGATCGCTAAACCTGTGATGGTCAAGAATTCTGACAGAAAGTGGAGGATGTTTGTAGACTTCATTGATTTGAACGATGCGTGTTCAAATGATTGCTTCCCTCTCCCAAGAATTGATGAACTTATCGATGCCACAACAGGACATGAGATGTTGAGCTTTATGGATGGTTTCAATGCATACAATCAAATCAAAATGCGCAACGATGACACTACTAAGGTATCATCCATCACTGACTTTGGGGTATTTGTTATCTTGTTATGGCCTTTGGTTTGAAAAATGCAGGAGCCACCTATCAAAGGTTGGTTAACAAAATATTCAAGCACCTCATTGGAAAAATCATGGAAGTTTATGTTGATGACATGCTAGTCAAAATCTTGGATAAGGCAGATCATATTAAACACCTAAGGGAAACATTCGAAGTGCTGAGGTACCACAAGATGATGTTGAACCATGACAAATGCGCATTTGGTGTAGAGTTTGTAAAGTTCTTGGTAATGATTGTATCTAAGAGGGGCATTGATGTAAACCCTGACAAAATCAAGGACATACTCGACATGGAACCTCCAAAGTCGATCAAGGATATTCAAAAGCTAACAGGAAGAATAACAACCCTATGAAGGTTTGTCTCCAAGTTAGGAGATAAATTTCTACCATTCATCAAAACTCTAAAGAAAGTAAAGGATTTCATATGGCCGAAGAAAGCCAAGCAGCCTTTGAGGATCTAAAAAAGTAAATGGCCGGAGCACCTTTGCTGGTCAAGCCTAGTCCTGAGGACATTTTATACTTGTATTTGGCTATATCGGACAAGGCCCTAAGCGTTGTCCTTGTGAAGAAAGAAGACAAGATCCAAAAGCCTATCTATTATGTGAGCAATGTATTGCATGTAGGTGAGTTAAACTACTCCACCATTAAAAAAATTGTCTTAGCCTTGGTAATGGCCTCAAGGAAGCTGCGCCCTAACTTACAAGCACACAAAATTGAAGTACTGCCTAATGAGCCTCTAAGGAACATTATACATAGTCCCAATGCGAGTAGGAGATTTATCAAATGGGCCATCGAACTCGGAAAATTTGACGTCAAATACAACCTTCGAACGACCATAAAAGCACAGGCTCTTGCTGACTTCGTGGTCGAATGTACCATTGATGACCAAGAAGTAGAGGGGTAAGATAAGGTAGAGATACCTCAAGAGAAAGAAAAAGAACAAGTTTTTAAGGAATATTGGGTGCTCAATTTTGATGAGGCATCAAAAATAAAGTCTAGTGGAGCAGGTCTAGTTTTACAAAGGCCCGAAGGGTTCCTAATTGGGTATGCTATCAAATTAGACTATCTGACAACTAACAACGAGGCTGAATATGAAGATCTGATAGCTGGACTTGGTTTGTCTAAAGCACTGAGTGTCAAATACTTCAAAGTTTATGGAGATTCGAAGTTGGTCATATATCAGGTAAGGGGATAATTTGAGGCAAGTGAAGAAGTCATGGCCAAATACCTACGACTAGTAAAAGCTATAATGACTAAGTTTGAGGAATGCTAGATGAAATACGTTCCTAGAGAAGAAAATGTAAAGGATGACACCTTGTCAAAATTTGCTACGTCAGAAGTGGATGAACATTAGGGGAATGTTTACTTCCAGGTTCTAAAGGCCCCTAACATTGATGCTAAGTTAGGGACTCCAATAAGTATGGGAAGCTATTGGATGGATCCCATAAACGCTCATCTCGAATCTATTTGGATCCCAAGTAATACCATAAAAGCTAGGAAGCTCTCTGTAAGGGCACTAAGGTATTCTCTTATTAATGGAATTCTTTACAAAAATCTTTTGTTATTCCATACTTGAAATGCCTTAGGCCTAATGAGACCCAATAAACGGTGAAAGAAGTACATGAAGAAATTTCTGCGCAACACTTGGGGGCAGAGCTTTGGCCCATAAAGTTACCCGTCTTGGTTTTTATTGACCTGATATGTTGAAAGACGCCAAAGAATATGTCAAAAGATGTGATAGATGCCAAAGGCATTCCTCTATAGTAAGGAAACCTCCCGAGAAGATGACATCCATTAATTCTCTCATCCCCTTTGTAATGTGGGGAATGAATATCCTAGGGCCTTTCCCAATGGCTACTAGAAAAAGGAAGTTCTTGATTGTTGTGATTGATTATTTCACCAAGTGGATTGAGGCTAAACCTTTGGCCAAGATAACCACCAAGAAAGTAGCTCAATTTTTCTAGGAAAATGTCATATATAGGCATGGAATTTCCCGAGTCGTGGTCACAGATAATGGTACACAGTTCAACAATGAGGAATTCAAGAATTATTGCGATGATAATAATATTAATTTACGTTTTACTTCTGTTGCTCATCCCCAAGCTAATGGGAAAGCGGAAGTAGCCAATCAGATCATCCTTGATGGACTTAAGAAAATGGTTGAACGATCAAGAAGCACCTGGGTGGATAAAGTTCTATCCATACTATGGGCATATAGAACAACCAGCAAAGTAACTACTGATGCGACCCCTTTCCTCCTAGCCTATGGGGCTGAAGCAGTTATTCCTGTTGAAATTACAAATGTCTCTCCAAGGGTCAAAGCCTTTCAACCTGAGGAAAATGAAGAGGGAATGAAGCTTGCCCTTGACTTAATTGATGTAGTCCGATATAAGGCTCATGCAAAGATTGTAGAGTATCAGAAAAAGTTGTCTTTCTATTACAACCTAAGGGTTAAGAAAAGGTTCTTTAAACAAGGTGACTTGATACTTAGAAAAGTTGAAGCCTTTGGATTAGGACCAAAAGGCAAGATGACCCCTAATTGGGAAGGCCCTTATAAAGTCAAACAAATCATAGGAGGATGATCATACATCTTGGAAATCCTTGAAAATATTGAAGTACCAAGGACTTGGAATACTTCAAATTTGAAGGCTTATTATACTTAAAGGAATCAATTACGAATTCTTATGTCTTATATTTAATAAGAACTAAGTAGAAATAAGGTTCGACGAAACCACTAGGATGTAAGAGCCTTTCGCTCGAAGTAAGATTTAATATGTATGGGTTGAACTCACTTTTAGCCTTGAAGGCATTATCAATATGAAGTAATTTTCTGCCTTATAACATTTTTCAAACAAGTTATACTAACATTGGTTGATACTTTGATTGATATTTAAATTGGTTTATTCTGTTTTCTCGAAAAGTATGTTTTTATAAAATATGCTTAGACAAGAAAAAAACAAAGTCAACATGCGCTTTTCACTAATGAAAGCCAAGTTTTGGATTACATAACTTCAAAACAGAAAAGGAAAGTACAAGGAACACAAAAATATAATGAAACGGGAGATAAACAGAATTAGGGGAAATCATTAATCTTTTCCTCATCATTCTTCTCCTCATCTTCTCCTTCTTTTTGGGCATCGTCTTTCTCAGCCGTAGGAGTGGATTTAAAGCTGTGATCATATTCATCTCCCATAGCACCAAGTCCCGACGAGCCACCCGAGCCCTCCTCGCGAATGGGCGAGGTCAAAGTCAGTTGCATCCTCATATGGCACAGAAAATATGCAAGGTCGAACATGACAAGGTTCTTAGCCAAAACGACCTCAAGACACTTACCCTAAGCTTGGGCACATGAATGCCATGAATTCCTCTTAGTCCATATACGTAGCTATTAGGGCCTGTTTTCTCGCCCTCAGTTAATGAAGCTCGGCACGAGTATCCACCAACTCCTGCTCTTTTTCTAGTAGCTTCTTCTCAAGGACCCCAACTTTCTCCTCGTCCTTGACCTTAGCCTTCTTATGGGCCTCTCAAAAAACCTCCAGTTTTAGACTGATAGGCCATGGTCTATAAGTAGGTGTTAACCTACAAAACAAAGTTAAGCATTCATGAAAAGTCCAAAAGTACTAAAATTTGAATAAGTACAAAAATGAAATAATAGGAGAACATACCATGGCTATTCCTTGGGTCCCCAAGGTTTTAGCCTCCATGACGTCCATCTTGCCAATGATTCTGGACCTATCGACCGTGGGGATAGAGTTTTGAGACCAGTAGATGGAGTTCAAGGTACTCCCAATGACGGTGTCTTGCTTGTGGATCCCCCAGCTGGGTTTCCAAGCCGCCATCTTAGGATTCTCGTCCTCCCCACATGCCCGTTTGCCCTTGTTTTGGGCCCCTTCACAAGGATGTAAAAAGCCTGGGAAATTGGGCTCATTAATGGACCCTTCAGCCGCCAGACGGGCTTTCCTCATCTTATGAGTTTCTTCATCACCCACACCTACACCTAGATGGAAATTTATACTCTCAGCCGTTGTAAAATAAACAAGAAAAAGAATGTTGGACTCAGAAAAATTCAAAGAACTAAATGAAAATGACAAAGTCAGAGCATCTGAACAGGCCCATGACCCTCAAGGAAAACTCTTCCAACAACTTCTTATAATTGGTTTGCCCTTTATCTATGCCCATATCCATAATAATCAGTTTTTCTTCTAGGGTCAATTGGATCAGCCTAGGGTTTCCATCATTGACCTTACAAAAGGAGGTTCTAAACAAGGTGCCCTAATCACCCCCTCCCACTCGCAATATAAAAAGTCATACCTCCATTCAGAGGTTGGTGTCAGGCAGTGAATGGTTGCTAAAAATATGATCCACCTTCTACCTATGATTAATGTAAATCCAGCCCAATATAAAAGTTGGGTTGTTTTTAAATTGAAAAATATTTTGAAAGACTGCTACAGATAAATGATAATTTTTCCTAAGGAAAAGAACAATAAAACAATGAATAGCCTTCTGAGAATTTGGGTTAAGTTGACATGGGCTAACCCCAACCTTGGCTAACAACCTAATTACAAAATCATGGAAGGGAATACTAAAACCAACTAATAGAGCATCCCTAAAAACGCAAAGCCTATTGGGCCTCCAATGACAAGCCCTATCCCCTAGTTCGGCCAAAATAAACTTAAAACCTGTGGGCAATTTATGCAACTTTGTAAGTTTATCGCAAGGAACCTGGTTAACATAAGTACTCTTATGTTTAAACACATCTTGCTCAACTAAACTAGGAAATTGGTCACCCATTTCCTGAAGCAACTCCCCAATAGTAGAAAAAAGGGACAGATGGTAACAAAATTACTTATTTCTGCCACCTTGGCAAAGAGTTACTGTTGAGGTGCATCCTCAATATTCTGGGAATTCTCCATTGATATTCAATAAAATAAGGCTTGAAGAACAAAGGAGATTGATATTAATTGGAAAACTCGACGGGAATCACCTTAGACAAAAAAATTTGAAAAAAAAATGCAGAGAGAATTTAGATAAGGAAAGAGTGAGTGTTAGAACTGAAGTCTCCATCCTCTATTTTATAGGCAAAAGAATTCTAACCGTTGTAGCCTACGTCAACCTATCGTCAATAGGCCCAACGACGATACATCTTAGGAGATTAGGCCCAACAAATGTTATGGGTTGAGGCACAATATACGATTAGACGAAAATGACCAAGAATATGTCATGATTAGGTTGCCAAACACACTCTTCAAATGACCAAGAATAGGTCACGACCATGGTGCCAAACACACACTTCAAATGATTAGGGTACCAAACGCACCCTTCAAACGACTAGGAATAGGTCACGACCATGGTGCCAAACACACCCTTCAAACGACCAAGAATAGGTGATAACCAGGTTACCAAACACACCCTTCAAACGACCAGGAATTGATCACAACCAGGGTGCAAAAATCACCTCTCAAACGACCAGGATCCTAGTCGTACAAACGATTAGGATCACATCTCGAACAGGGTACAAAAGTCACCCTTTTTTCCGACTAGGATCCTATTCGTATATAACTAGGATTTCTGGCCAATCAGGAGTCCCAAGGGAACTTCCAGCCTAGCAGGATCTTGGTCGAACAATCGACCAAGAATCCTTCCTGATTAGGAGGTACAATTGAACCCCCAACCGACCAGAATCCTGGTCGAACAAATGACCAAGAATCTTCTTTGACCAGGATTCGTTTTTGAACCTTCAAACAACTAGGATCCTGGCCGACCTACGACCAGGATTTCTGGTCGAAAATAACACCAAAAAATTATTAAAAAATAATAAAAAATAGCGTAAATTTTAGAAAAAATACAAGGAGGTACAAATAAATTATGGGAAATTCTCTATAAAAAGAGAAAAATTCCTAGAAAATAAAAAAAATACTCGGAAGTACAAATAAATTATAGGAAATTCTCTATAAATAAAGAAACATTCATAAAAAATTACAAAAAAAAATACCCGAAGGTACAAATAAATTATGGGAAATTCTCTATGAATAGAGAAAAAGTCCTAGAATATTAGGAGAAATACTTGAGGGTACAAAACAAATCAAGGAAAATTTTATAAGATAAAATTCCTAAAGGACAAGATGGAATTTAGAAGCTATAAATGCAAACTTCAACGATATATTCTAGAAGCTACAAAGGCAAACTTCAATGACAAGATCTATGGACTTTAACTTCTACAAAGTCTTCACATTTTGTAGAAGTTGGGGGACAAATGATAGAGATACAATACAACCCTAAAAGACACCATGAATGTTGCATTAACTGAGCTCATTAAATAAAGAATTATTAGTAGTGATTGTCCATGATGTGGATCCCATTGAATTGGGCCTCCATACCCCAGGCTAGAAGAATCCCATATTTGTTAAATATGGCCTGAACCATGTTACCTAAATCATCCAGCTAGAAGTTTGGCCCAATAATTAAGGCCCATGGAACCTTAATTCGTAAATAATAAACAACGCTATTAATCAGCCTAATTGAGATCTTCTAGCAAAATACAACTACCGAGAGGAAGCTTTCAAGACGTCTATTACTACAAGGAAACAGTGTTCTACATGGAAACATCCATCAACGAGTGGCTTGCCCACCAAACTTTCTAAACTTAATCTAATTCTTAGACTCTTCACGTCTTTATAAAGAACCTAACCCCTCATTCTTAATTAGAACCACATCTTGACTTGATTTTCAATACGCTTGAGATACGTAGGCATCTTGCTTGAACAGAGATAGTTCTGACAGTAAGATCAGTCATTAAAGCTCGTCAAGCTCTGACACACCCATCAATTATTACACCCTAATTTTTATTCCACAACAGAACCAATAAGATGAAAATTTAATAAAAAAACTTGGGAATTTATTTATTATATAAATTTTCTTGTTTTGGTTATTGCTCTAACTAATATAATACTCCCCCCGTCCCATAATGTTTATCTCATTTTGATTTTTCAAAATCCAATTCATCTAACTTTGATTAATAATTTAAAAATATTTATTTATAATTTTACGAATTTACAATTTGGTTGACAAAATAAAATGATCAAAATTTAGTTAATGTATTTTTTTAAAATTATACTCCTTCCATCTCACAATATGTGTCTTTCTTGGTTTTTGTATGGTCAAATTGACCCAAGTTTGACCGTAAATTAAAAATTATTTTTTTACAATTTCAAAAACTAAAAAATACATTTTAAAGTTTATTAGATATATTTTCTAATGATGTAATTTTTAATTTTTTCTTAGTTATATATTATGTATAATATTCGGTCAAAAATTAGTCAATTTGACTAATAAAAATAGAAACAAATAAATTATTTTGAGATGAAGGCAGTATAAATTTGATGTCAAACATTTATTAGTTTACAACGAAAATAAATTATTAAACATTTTAAAAATAATCACAACTTTATTAGTTTACAGCGGAACAAATCTTCCTAATCTGTCCCGGTAAGTACTTCAATAGAGCCCATACACACCATTGTCGCGGCAAACTTATCCTCTCAAGTTGATCCTTGTCTTGCATTGTTCCATACTTTCTTCGATGTCAAAGTACTCGTGAATAGCGTTTGATCAGAATTCAATAAACCTCTTTTATTTGTTAATCCCAAGTAATATTGATTGTCCAAGCGTCTAGAGGTCAAAACATCAAGATTCACAGTGGGATCTTGGGCACTTGTTTTGGGGACACTTGTTTTTTAAAATTTTCAAATTTATTCACTTAAATAAAATTCATCAAAAATCTAATAAAAAGTTACAATTTCTCAATATCCAATATCTTAAAATCCAAAATTTAAAAGTACAACTCAACTATCCAAAATTCAAATCTAAATCCTTATTTATTAACTCTAACAGATAAAAACTAAATATTAAACAAACTTCTCAAAGTCAGCAACTCGCACTCTTCCCAAAAAGTAACCCACCTAATTTTAAATACTTGTCGGGAAAATCAAGTAACATAGATCGATAGTGAGCGTCCAAAATATATTCTTAGCACTTACAAATTATACTCAAAATTATTTAGCTGAAAACCAATATATTTACTAATATGAGAGACAATCTTACACTTATAGGATGTCCTACATTTTCGGTCATCTAGAAATATATAGCCATCAAAAACTTACAGGGGCTTACACAACACAAAGTAAATGCGACCCAATATCTTACAGGAGCTTGCACGACACAAAGCACAATACTATCCAAATCTTAAAAGGGCTTGCACGACACAAAGTACAATACTACCCAAATCTTACAGGGACTTCCACGGCACAAAGCAAAATACTACCCAATCACCAACTTACATACACAAATTAGTCGCGACTATACATGACTAATAACTCCGGCGTCACGCCCATACTATTTAAATACACGGTATAGGTAGTGTCAAGCACAAGATTATCCACTTATGACGAAGGTCTTATAAAATCTCCCAAATCATCATATATCACAAATAAATTGAAAGTATTTTACTCAAAATATCACACACGCCAAATATCATACAATATAGACTATATTAAAATAAAATCAGATCTGGCTGGTCTGGAAAAATGGAAATTTACTCTATCAAGATGAAATCAAATGAAAAAATATAAAACACAGAACTCGTAGATGATTTCGAGACCTTTTTGGAATGGTAAGGCTCGTTAAAAATGGAGAAATAACGAATTCAGGAAACAATTAAAATGCGGACTGCCATTATAGAATCAGGCTCTGATCACAATAGTATTTTGATATTTCAGACATCGAAACAACAAAATTTGACTACGGAATGTAAACAAATAATGCAGAGCTACAAAAGACCTTTCAATAATGGTATTACACATAATTGTTTAATGAATTCTCAATTTATTATAAATTTTTGAAGACGGGAATATCATTATCGAAATTATCCCTACAAAATTTAAAATCAGAAAAATCATATACTTATAAGAGGCATTTCGAGAAATTCAAATATCGAAAGTTATAGAGAATTGAAATATCTTTCCAAGGGCTTAAGAATCAATGCAATTTGATAAATAATGAATTTCATACGAATTTAACAAGAATTCAGGACAAGATTTAATTCAAAATAACGAATATTGAACAATGATACGAAGAGAAAAGTGTAAGAAAGATATCCGTACCTTAAACTTTCATGATTGTTACTAATCCTCAACAAACTCAGTTTTCTCAATTCCAAAGTTGTGCAGCCCTAGTCTCCAATTAGGGTTTTGCTAATATTCTCTTGCTCATCTGCTTCTCTCTTCTCCTGATCTCTCTGCTCCTTTCTATCTTGATAAAAGTAACGTAACTTTTCTCTTTCCGAAACCCTAACATTTTTCCTTTATATTTTTTTTCCTTTTCTTTCTATTCTTTTAACTAAAAATATCCTATAATAAAATTAATATAAATATATGCAAATAATAAATCAATAATAACTTACTAATATTATTCTTAATATTAAATAATATAACTAAATATATTATAAAAATATAGGGATGTTACATGTTCAGTTGTTCTTCAGAAATGCAACATATGGACAAACAATAACTCGCCTCTACTCTTTTCGTTAAGGACACCATGCATATACACCTAACCTTTTTCAATTCATAAACTTTTTAAGTACATCATTGAGAATTCAAAGAAAATCACTGAAACCAATAACCACTGGAAAGGAGGAGCTGCTGCATGCCCGTCGACAAGGACTACGTGACAACTCCAAAGAAAGAGCCGGTGGTAACCAAGTTATTAACCAAATTTTAATCCA
Organism: Oenanthe sinensis; assembly: GCA_028671895.1. Taxonomy (NCBI): domain Eukaryota; kingdom Viridiplantae; phylum Streptophyta; class Magnoliopsida; order Apiales; family Apiaceae; genus Oenanthe; species Oenanthe sinensis. Next base: position 44,898,640 of record CM053803.1, read on the forward strand.
ATCTTTATTTTAAAATTTTGTTCATTGAGCAAGTTTATACATATTTATATTCGGGTGAATGAATTTACTAATCCGTAATCCACACCAACACAGAGTATAAAAGAAAATATAATTTACTAAGTTATTATCATGTACAAACGCCTTAAACATGCACTAATTAATCCTTAATCCGCACTAGCACAGATTAGGGAACAGAATACAATTCTATTTTGTGTGGAGTAAATGTGTTTTATTCAAATCAATTACAATAAAAATATTGACTCGACAAAATTATACAACTAAGTGTGTACAGTTTGATAAGAGCCGTCACCAATAAAGAAAAATTTACTATTATACAAGTGTACAATTTTTGACATGTAACAAAAGATTAAAAAAGGAAAATAAATTATTAATTAAACATTTTGAAAACAATCACAAATTTATTAGTTTGCAACGGAACAAATCTTCCTAATCTCCCCTTGTGTCCCAGTGAGTACTTCAATAGAGCCCATACGCACCATTGCCGCGGCAAACTTAGCGCCCCAGGTTGATCCGGATCTAGCATTGTTCCGTACTTTGTTGGATGTCAATGGACTCGTCAACAGCGTCTGATCAGAAGTCAATAAACCTCTTTTCTTGGTTAACTCCACATAATATTGATTGTCCAAGCGTGTAGGGGTCATAGAATCAAGGCTCACAATGGGATCTTGGGTACTTGTTTGGGGACACTTGGTTTTCAGAAATGCAGCATATCTTGGGTCCATAGACGGATCCTGAGGATGTGTTGCGTTAAAGTTGTAGAGACGAGTCGAAAATGAGCTACAACGAGAAACCCCAATAGAGTGAGCGCCAGAGAGGGTGACCATTTCATCTAATGACAGCCTTTTTTGTTTAAAATTTTCTACAAGTCCCTGGGCATTTAAATCAAATGAAGGGAGATTTTGTGTAACTTCAGCGAATAGTGAAACACGTCCGTCACGACGCCCTGAAGGAACGGCATAGTTTATTCCTCCGGCTTTATAAGCACTGTCACGGGCAGCGAAAGCTAGTATATCAGCACATGACACCTTGTTGGGACATATAGCTTCAATTTTAGACTTGGCCTCATCAACCACTTCAAAACCTCGTAGACTTGGATGATTAGCTGGATGTGTTTTTTCAGCTGGAATTCCCAATGCCGAATCCAATAAAACTGAACCATCGCAACCCTGCAACAGAAAATCCAAGACATAGTATGATACACTATTAGTAACAACGAATGTTGCAACTAATTAACCAAAATTTTAAAAAAATAAAAATAACTGAAATTACGTACTCTGACAAAGCAGTCATGGAAATGCATTCTGATGAGGCCAGCAGCAATGCCTGGATTCTTCGACACGGCTTTGCTCACAGCTTTTCTAACAATGGACTCTGCCTCTGGACAGCTTGTTCTATAGTAACCAACCTTAAGTTTCGACGAGGAAGCTCCCATTGTGGACACAATACAAGACACAATCAAACAACAATACAACACCAATTCCATCGACTTGGAGCTCTTCCAATTCATCTTTTTCGATAGAAAATTCGTGTTCTTTCACCAGATAAGTTTACTAATAAAAGGCAGAATAATTTGTTTTGTATAACTTAATATGTAATATGAAAGAAGTTATGAATGTAGTACTAGTAATGAAATGTTATGTTTTTATACTGAAAAGAACGCGGGAGGAGTGGTTAGTACAAGGTGAATTGGGTTGATCAATTTTAATTATTTAGATAACAAAATAAGATTGACCGGCTTCAAAATGTCTGCTACAAAATACAATTGATCAATTTTATTTAGATAACAAAATAAACAATATTCCAAGATTCCAACCAAATCTATGTGCTCCATTTGCTTCTAACCAATTTTTTATGATACTCCCTTCGTATCAAAATAATTGTCCTATTTTGAGTTTTATTAATTGAATTGACCAATATTTGACCGAATATTATACCTAATATAAAATTAAGAAAAAATTAAAAATTATATAATTTAAAAATATATTTAATAAATTTTAAAATATATTTTTCAGTTTTTGAAAAATGTAAAAAAATAATTTTTAATTTATTATCAAAATTAGATCAATTTGACTACACAAAAATCAAAGAAAACACTTATTATGAGATGGATGGAGTATTTCTTAAAAATTAATGTTAGTTATATAATATAACTTACTTGTTGGTCAAAATTGTCATATTTAACCTCGAATGCGAAGTTAATTAAGATTATAATTATGGAATGGATGGAAAAATATTTTTATTTAATTTCCATATTTTAATTTATTATATAATTGTTGTTCGACTTGAACCCATTTTTGTAAAGATGTTGGAAGACTATCCAAGTATAGATATGAAATTTGTTTAGTTTAATATGATGGGTAGCCGTTTCTTTTGTATGGCAACTGGCAAGAGATCAAGCCAAATGCATACAACAAACTTTGTGTAATTCGATTGAGTTGATATGTGAATATATTATCGTTTATTTTAATGCAAATTGCTGCAGATACGGACACGTATCTAATATATTTCTCCAATATTAAATTAGAGTTTAATTACTGGTTGTTTTAAATAAAAATTGTCTGACCATTTTAATGCTTAATAACAAATGTGTGTAAATACGAACACGTTGGACTAATGAGATTAATTCAACCTTCAAGTTAGATCTATATATTTCGTTATGAAATAGCAATTTAGTTTACGAAAGAAAGAATCAATTATACTTGATATAATTTTGAAAATTGATAATTTTATATAATATATTTAATTTGTGGGTCAAAATTAACCATCCCAATTTAAGAATATATTTTAATTGTTTTTTTTATAAATTTGTTTTTTACATCGTAGCCAATTCTTCGTTTGTACGGTTGTTCGGGTCATTATTTGCGGCACTAGATTAACTAATTAGAGCTCCGATTATCGTAGTTGTTTTTTTATTTAATTTATTTAATTTTTATATAAATAAAAAAATAAGTCGTTAATGAGACCTAATTTGGAATAAGATATTTTTTTGACGAATTAAATAGAACAAAACACAGCCGGGACAAACCCCCAACTGCTGCAGGTTGAAAAACAAATTACATACTAAAAACAATTAGCTGATTGGTTTCCTGATCGTTTAACACACAGAATTTAAAAATTCTTAAAACTAAAAATGAAATTGAAGAAATCCCAAACGATCCAAACTGTATCAACATCCCTAAAAGCGGCAATATCAAAATTGAGATTATCACATAAAAACCATTGCTAGCCTAATATTCATAAACCCCAATTGCATAAGTGAAGTTGGAGGAGCAGCACCCCAGCTATTTACATGCCGAATACCAGCTATAGACATGCCGAAAGTGAAAACTCCCAAAAGATGAACAATTTTTGTTTGTGAAAGGTGAGCACTTGCAATAATCACCTCCGCTGCAGTTTCGATGCGGGATTTTTAAATCCCAAAAACATCAATAAAATCATTTTAAAAAGATTCACCACCGAATAAACCCAAAAATAACTAAATAAAAATATAACGAAACACTTCAAAAGGAGAAATTAAGGTTATTAATAAGGAACGTTTGCCTCATCTTCAATGAACCCGGTTAACACAGTAATAGGAATTTCAATATCATATTTTAGTCTTGGCTTATTTACTTCTCCGCTCTTGAATTATTCAACTTTGTTTATGAAAATCCTTAAAAAAAGAAATCGTACCCTCAACATAAGGCAATTCAGACACTTCAACATTTTGACTAGTTTTTTCTCATAATATTACCCTTAAAGGTCGATATGTTTACTAATACATACTTCAAGGGTAAAAATGTTTAACACGAATAATAATTAATTAATATTTTTTTATTTTTATAAGAATATTTTATGTGTGTATATTTTATAATATACTTTTCGATAAAAAAATATGAAATAAATTATGAATATGTAAAATTTATTCCAATTGAAAACCATGTTTTAAATATTAATTCGAACTAATAATTACTTTAATATAAATAAAAATGATATTTTTATAATTATATTATATTTTTTTAAAAAGGTTTTGAACTAACAAAATACTTTAAAATTTAAAAAATTATCAAAAAACTTATAAATTATAAATTTTTCTATCAATTTTTTAGTTACATATATAAATAATTTTTGGATTGAATGAACAGTTTTTAGAATATGAATTTTTTAATTCTTTTTTGATAAGAAAAAAAATAAGAATGAATTTTTAAATTAAATTGCTCATGAACACAAGTTTGTGAACAATATTTTATATTCATGAGATGTTGGTGATTAAAAGCTCATGAGATATATTTATTGTAAGTTGTTCGTAAATATGTGTTAATGAGTTTTTGGTAAACATAGGACAACATTTTTTATTAATGAATCAAAATCAAATAAAATATATGGCTCGATAAGAATTCGAATTTGGGTTTTTGAATTTTTTTTTATCAGAAGGTTTGAAATTTTTTAAATGAACTAAACTTGAACAGTTTAAAGTAGTTTGACTTGGCTTATTCACACTCGTAGTTGTTCAAATCAATGGGGGTATTAGATGAACCGATTGAAGCAACTCTAATGATCCTATTTACTTGGCTAGCTATTTAAAAATAAAATAATAATTAATTAAAATTTGGCTAGTGAAAATAAAAAAGAAAAAAGAGTTAACTTGCTCAAAATTTTCTTAGCTAGCGCTTGGTTAACTATTACGAATTATTTAATGGTAGATAGAAATCTGTGTTCCTCTCCGGATCTAATTATACTAGTCAAGGTTAGTTAATTCAATATTTTATTCTAAAATTCATATAATTTATAATTAATTCCTTCATTCATTATATATTTTTATTTAGTTATTATATTTGAGAATATTAAAATATTTATTTATTTTTATTTTAATATTTTAATAATTATTTTCTAGCAGTCATATTTTTAACAACTATATTTCAATTATTATATTTCAATAATCATATTTTAACGGTTATATTATAAAAATTATATTTTAAAACTAGAATTTCAACCGGTATATTTTAACGGATATATTTTTATTATTATAAATAAATGATGGATATATTTTATGAAATAGTAATAAAAACAGATAATCATTCTCTACAATAATTTTTAAAAAATCACTATTTCTAATAGGTAATTGATCGAAATGCTTAATGGGAAAAAAGAAGATGAAACAATGAGTATTTCTAAAATGGTTGTTTAACACGCTTTTTATCAAGATAATTATTACGTAATGCTAGATTAATAATTAATTATTAGGATAATATATTAAAATGATCACTGAAGTGAATGACATATATGAAGTATATAAATATTGCCGAGAATAATAATAAAAAATATTAAAATGATCACTGAAATAAATGATATATAAAAAGTGTACGAATATAGCGAAGAATAATGATAAAACTGTTAGTTAATGAATTGACTTGACCGAAAATCGAATCCGTCGTTAATGATATTTATTTTTATTTTTTTAAATATATTTTTTTCGAAAATATAATTCAAGAAAAAAGTTTGAGATATTAAACTAAAAAAATTTATTTTATAAGAAAATTTGAATTTTTGCATAAATAAAAAAGGATTAAAATTTTAAAAGAAAAAAAATATTTTTTATGATTTTAAATAATAAATGAAAGGAGGTAATTATTATTTTAATTTCAAAATGGAATTCAGTATATTCAATTTCCATACGTTGTCCAACTGTATAAGTTAACCTGCATATTGAATCTTCTGTTAAATTAATTTATTGACTAACGATATTGTCATTACTCTCTAGTCTCTACTAGATAGGTAAATATGAGTTCCGGATAATTAGAGTCATATATGCTCTGTACTTTAGTAACCACTTTGATATTTTTTCAATAATTAATTGTAATAAAACTGAAGGTCATTCTAGACTTCAGTGGGAATATTTTTTCAATATTCCTATGTATTTATAGTCAACTATCATAAAAGACATAAGATGTATGGACCACTATTTATATGAATTTAAGATTTATTGAAGATTGTGATTACTATTATTTATAAGAATTCAAGAGTTATTGAAGACGGTGATCACTATTTCATTCAAATAGCGGATGCTGTTAAAATTTCTAGATTATTATTACTCTAAAAGATGATAACCTCATTATATATATATATATATATATATATATATATATATATATATATATATACATATATACATACATATATATATGTATATATGTATATATACATATATATATATATATATATATATATATATATATATATATATATATATATATATATATATATATATAATCAGATGCATGTGTTAGGGTAGGGGAAGTGCCCCCTTCGAATTTTATAGATTTCATTTCACGCTTCCACGCAAGTGTCCCCGTGATTAAGTATTATTTAAATGTGCCCTAACTAATATTTTTTTTCTGGATCCGCCATTGTATATATGTCTACCTAAATTGTTGTTGACTGTGTCACAACTGATGAAAGCATAATAATGAAATGTTTCAAGAGATTTATTAAAACAGTAGTTTCAAATATTCAATTGTTAATATATGAGACGTCAAAATGTTTAAGATTTGTTAAGGTTAATATTAATTGCGTGTAACGTTGGGACGTACCAATTGTATGTATTGGAAATGAAAAAATTATCTAACTTCATGGTAATAAATGTATACATGTCATGTTTGTGAACTAAATATTAATATTTAGAAGCAGTAACTTCATATGAATTTAAAATATGGCATGATTTTTTCGGCTTACCGAGATTGTTGAATGATATCAATATTATATATTCATGTATTTGCAGAACTGAAAAAAAAGTAGTGGACATATAGTGAGGTATTCCATCATTTGATATTATATATAATATGGAATATGATATGGGCTAAAAATAAGTCCTAAAGACACAATTAATAAAACATTAAATAGACCTAGTTTGGTCCAAAAGAGAGGCTCATTTAATGAGACTTGAAAACCCTAAATAGTAAATAAATCCGTAATTAATTAATTAGCTAAATATACCGCTAATTAATTATGTCCAACTGCAAGGAAACTACTCCAAGGAGTAACCCCCAAGACACTATTTCTATCAGAAGAAGGATCAAGAATCCTTCTAGGAGGTGGCTTGCCCACCAAGGTTCCTAAACCTAGTCTAATTCTTAGACTCTCTACGTCTATATAAATGGCCTAACCCCTCATTCTTATAACTACGTCTGACTTGATTCTCAACACACACTGAGATATGTAGACATCTTGTGAGAGCATGACTAAGCTACGAAACACAAGTGTAGCCATTAAAGCTCGATAAGCTCTAACACACATCGCAATAACTAAACCCTAATTTTTGATCCATAACATTTGGCGCCGTCTGTGGGAAGACAACATCAATCATGGCAAGAACATGAAGAGCTGACGGAGACATCGTCCCTACCACAGGAGACCCGACCACTATGATTCCTCCTGATGAAATTCAAACCTCCGAGGTCCCCGTTACCACCACTATTCCTACTGGAACACAAGTTCCTAGCACTCAAAGGCTTGACCCATTCAGTGAAATCGTCTATTCTACCCATCCGGAGGAAGTCCATCCATGGATCCAACCCTCTATCTTAGGTAACTCAAACTCCTTTTATTGCTACTGCTCCTCCTCACGCATAAATTTCCACTGTTGTTATCCCTAGCAGCACTATTGCCCAACCTAGGCTTGGACTCTCCCAAGCTTACCCCCCTCCTTACATCAAATGGTTGGAACCACAAAATTATAGGCGTAGAGAAGGGGTCCGTAATTTCTTAGGACCATACTCAACTAATGATGAAACCTCTAAAGGCACCGATATTAATTCTAGGAGGAGAATGTCTGTTAAGGAACCCGTAGGAAGCCAACGTTCACAGTCCCTAGGACACTAGAACAGAAAATTGCTTCCTACGAGGCTGAACTTAAAGAGCTAAAGAAAATCTTAGATCGGAAGGTCAGAAGGCCAGCCCCGAGGCGTGAAGCCCCTGATATCATAGAACTGGATGGAACCCCTCGAGGGATAAGAATGGAAATTGTAAGGGTCGATCCCACTGAGTTGCTACCACTTGGAGATCCTGATGGTCTGACACCACCCTTTACCGAAACAATCATGAACACTCACATCTCAAGTAAGTTCAAGATGACCACCATCAAGACTTATGATGGAGCAGGCGATCCAGCTAATCACGTAAGAACCTTCTCGAATACTTTGTTATTACAACCTATCAATGATGTTGTGAAGTGCAGGGATTTCCCCCAAACCCTGGGGGGCATGGCCCAACGGTGGTATAGCCGATTGCCCCCCAACTCCATTAGGTCCTTTAAAGGGCTCAACAAGGCCTTCATAAGCCAGTTTATAAGCAGAAGAGTGCACGAAAAAAGCTCAGCTTCTCTCATGAATCTGGAGCAGGGAAAGAACAAATCCATAAGGGACTCTTTGAACCGTTTCACCAAGGAAGCATTCAATGTCCCGGACTTGGACGAAAAAGTGGCTATGATAGCCTTACAACAGGGGACAACTGACCCTTACTTCAAGAGATCTCTACATCTACCCGAGAACATTCTTCTTTTCCAAGACAGAGCAGGGACGTATATTAAGGCGGAAGAAAGCAAGAAGAAAACCACTATATTAGTGGCGACACATGAAAATAATAACAAGAAGAGAAAAGGTGATCAAGAGTATGATGCCCGAGACAAGTATTTCAAGACGGATAAGGATTCAGAATCCCCCCTAAGAAAAATAATTTGGGGAAAAAGTTTGCTGAATACGCAAGGCTAAATACGTCTCGAAGCTAAATCCTATTGGATATTGAAAGGGATCAAGACCTGAGATGGCCTAAACCCCTAAAGTCTGATCCTGAGAAGAGAAACAAGAGCGCGTTTTGCCGATTTCATAGGGATACCGGACATGACATGGATGATTGCAGATAATTAAAGGATGAAATTGAATTCCTTATCAGAAGAGAAAAACTTTCTAAATACACTAAAGATGGAAGCCATGATAGGCGTGATGATAATAGAAGAAATAACGATAGTCGGGATAGGAATCCCCAACCTAGAGGACCAGTTATTAATATGATTTTCGGAGGACCCACAGCTACAGAGAATTCAAGAAATTCAAGAAAAGCATACGCAAGAGAAGGTATGCAAGTCATAGGAGAAGCACCTAAACGTGTTAGGATGGAGATGGTCATATCCTTTAATGACTCAGACTTGGAAGGGATAAAATTTCCCCACGATGATCCTCTTGTCATAGCCCCTTTGATAGGAAATTCAGAAGTAAAGAGAGTCCTGGTGGACAATGGAGCTTCAGTTGAAATCTTGTTCTATGATGCCTTTGTGAAGATGGGGTATAATGATTCCCAACTAACCTCTTCAGATGTTCCAATCTATGGTTTTAATGGAGTAGAATCAAAAGTGGAAGGAACCATTCAACTACCCATGACAATGGGGAGAGAACCTAGAGAGGTCACTCAGATGCTAACCTTTCTGGTGATCAAAGTGTCTTCTACGTACAATGCCATCCTTAGAAGAACAGGCTTGCATGCTTTCAAGGCTGTTGCTTCAAGTTATCACTTGAAGATCAAGTTCCCCATCAGAAACGGTGTTGGGTAGGAAAAAAGAGACCAGAAAATGGCAAGAAGTTGCTACGTGGAAGCCCTAAGACCCGATGGAGTCGGGGGAAAGTCCTACCCATAGAGGACATGAACTTAAGAGAAGACGAAGAAAGAAGGGGGAAGCCAGCCGATGACTTGATTCCAATTCCCTTAGTTCCGGGAGAACCTGAGAAGGTCACCTATATTAGAGCCTCATTAAAAGAGCCTATGAAAGAAAAATTAACAAAGTTCTTGCAAGAAAATGAGGACTTATTTTCTTGGACAGCTGCTGATATGCCGGGGATTGACCCCGAACTGATCACTCATAAGCTTAACATGGATCCATGACGAAAAGTAGTAAAACAAAAGAAGAGAAATTTCACTCCAAAAAGGCAAGAAGCCATAAAACAAGAGGTGAAAAAGCTCTTAGAGGCTGGATTCATCAAGGAAATTCAATTTCCCGAATGGCTTGCTAACCTTGTAATGGTCAGAAAATCCAAAGGAAAGTGGAGGATGTGCGTGGACTTTACTGATTTAAATGATGCATGTCCAAAGGATTGTTTCCCTCTTTCGAGGATCGATGCACTTATGGATGCCACAACAGGACATGAGATGTTAAGTTTCATGGATGGATTAAGTGGATACAATCAAATCAGGATGCACGAGGATGACATTGCCAAGGTATCTTTCATCACTAACCTTGGTCTATTTTGTTATCTTGTTATGGCCTTTGGGTTAAAGAATGTAGGAGCCACCTATCAAAGGCTAGTAAACAAAATATTTAAGCATCTCATCGGAAAAACCATGGAGGTCTACGTTGATGACATGCATGTCAAAAGCCTCGATAAATCCAACCATATTGAGCACCTAAAAGAGACTTTCGAAGTACCGAGACACCACAAGATGATGCTAAACCCTGTAAAATTCGCCTTTGGCGTGGGGTCTGGAAAATTCTTTGGAATGATGGTCTCTAAAAGGGGGATCAAGGCCAATCTAGACAAAATTAAGGCCATACCGACATGGAACCCCCAAAGACAGTAAGGGATGTCCAAAAATTGACGGGAAGAGTTGCGACCCTAGGAAGGTTTGTCTCGAAGTCTAGGGAAAAATGTCTACCCTTCTTCCAAACGTTGAAGAAAGTAAAGGATTTTATGTGGACAAAAGAAAGTCAGGCAGCCTTCGAAGAAGTGAAGAAATATATGACTGAAGCTCCATTATTGGCCAAGCCTAGTCCCAAGGACGTCTTATACCTGTATTTGGCCGTATCCGATAAGGTCCCGAGTGCTGTCTTTTTAAAGGAAGAAGAAAAGATTTAAAAGCCAGTTTATTATGTAAGCAAGGTCTTGCATGAAGCGGAACTCAATTACTCCAAGATTGAGAAGTTTGCGCTGGCCTTGGTAATGGCCTCAAGAAAATTACGGCCTTACTTTCAAGCACACAAAATTGAGGTATTAACTGATCAACCTTTTAGAAACATCATACATAGACCCAAGGCAAGTGGAAGATTGATCAAGTGGGCTATAGATCTAGAAGAGTTCGTCATCAAGTATAAGCCTCGAACGACCATCAAAGCTCAAGCTCTTGCTGACTTCGTGGTCGAGTGTATTATCAACGACCAAGAAGTCGGGGGGCAAGATAGTGAAGAAACCACACGAAAAGAAGAAGGACAAACTCCTAAAGAATATTGGGTGCTCAATTTTGATGGGGCATCAAAAACAAAATCTAGTGGGGCAATCTTGGTGCTACAAAGTCCCGAAGGATTCATCATTGAGTATGTTATTAAGCTTGATTTTCCAACAACCAACAATAAAGTCGAATATGAAGCTCTGATAGCAGGCCTGGGCTTGGCCAAGGCACTAAATGCCAAATACCTCAAAGTCTGTGGAGACTCGAATCTGGTGATATCCCAAGTAAATGGGGAGTTTGAAGCAAGAGAAGAAATCATGGTTAAATACCTCCGACAAGTAAAAGCTATAATGACCTAGTTTCAAGAATGTCACATGGAATATATTCCTAGAGAAGAGAATGTAAAGGCTGATACCCTATCAAAGTTTGCTTCATCGGAAGTGGATGAACATATTTGAAGTGTCTACTTCCAAGTCTTGAAGACCTCCAGCATCAATGCAAAGTTGGTAGCCCCGATAAACATGGGCAGTTGTTGGAAGGACCCAATTAAAGCCCAACTTCAATATGGATGGACGCCTGCCAATGCCATGAAATCCAGAAAACTTACTGTGAGGGCATTAAGGTACGTTCTTATTGATGGAATTCTCTATAAGAAATCTGTTGTTATTCCATACTTGAAATGCCTAAGGCCAGATGAAGCCCATGAGGCTTTGAAAGAAGTACACAAAGGAATCTGTGGTCAACACTTGGGGGCAGAGCTTTGGCTCACAAAATCACCTGTCTTGGCTTTTGTTGGCCTGATTTATTAAAAGATTCGAAAGAGTATGTGAGAAGGTGTGACAGGTGCCAGAGGCATGCACTAGTCGTCAGACAACCTCCTGAGATGTTGACGACCATCAATTCCCTCATCCCCTTTGCAATGTGGGGAATGGACATCCTAGGACCTTTCCTAATGGCTTGCAGGAAAAGAAAGTTCCTAATCATTGTAATCGATTACTTCACTAAATGGATTCAGGCTAAACCACTAACCAAGATAACCACAAAACAAGTAACTCAATTCTTCTAGGAAAACATCATATGCAAGTATGGAATACCATGAATCCTAGTAACGGACAATGGCATGCAATTCAACAATAAAGAATTTAAGGAGTATTGCAGTGATAATGACATCGATCTATGCTTCACATCTGTTGCACATCCCCAAGCAAATCGGCAGGTAGAGGTAGCCAATCGAATTATCCCTGATGGACTCAAGAAAATGATCGAGCGTTCTGCTAACACATGGGTGAATGATCTCTTACCAATACTATAGGCATACAGAACTACTCATAAAGTCACCACTGATGCAACTCCATTCTTCCTAGCTTATGGAGCCGAGGCGGTGGTCCTAGTTGAAATATCTCATGTATCCGCAAGAATCAAGGCCTTTGAGCCTGAGGAAAATGAAGAAGGGATAAAACTTGCATTAGACTTGATTGACGAAGTCAGAGGCAGGGCTTATGCGAAGATCATTGCATGTCAAAAAAAGTCATCTTTCTATTACAACCTGAGGGTTAAAGAAAGGTTTTTCAGACAAGGGGACTTGGTCCTTAGAAAGGCTGAAGCTTCTGGAGTAGGTCTCAAAGGCAAGTTAGCCCCTAACTGGGAAGGGCCGTACAACATAAAACAAGTTAAGGGAGGAGGATCATATATCCTTGAAACCCTAGAAAATGTTGAGGTGCCAAGAACTTCGCATGCCTCGAACATGAAGGTTTATTATGCTTAAAGTATTCAACTACGAGTTCTTATATTTAGTATGAGCTAAGTAGAAATAAGGTTCGATGAAACCATTAGGACATAAGGGCCTTTCACTCCGGACAGGATTTCCATTTTATAAGGGTTGTGCCCACTTTAGTCTCGAAGGCATTATTAATAAAAATTTCAGCCTTGTGGCATTTTCAAAAACATGTGTGTTTAGCCTAGATTGGCAATCTTTGTTATGTTCCTTTATGATAAAGGAATAAGATCGAGCCTGGATAGGCACTTTAATATCTATTCCCATTTGTTCTTTTATACTCGAAAAGTATATTTTATCAAATATGCTAAGGCAGGAAAAAGAACAAAGTTTAGCTCGGTTGGCACTCTGAGTAATGTCTAGTCTTATTTGTTCTTTTATGCTCGAAAAGTATATTTTATCAAATATGCTAAGGCACGAAAAATAAAAGAACAAATAAAAAGGAACATTTCATAAAAAAAAAAGAATCTTCGAGGTTACATAATTTAAAAACGGAAAGAAAATACAAGGAATACGAGAAAAAACGATACGAAGAGGAAAAAGAAAACTAAGGAAGGTCCTCGATTTCCTCATCCTCATCCTTCCTCTCCTCTTCTTCCTCAGCATCCTTCTAAGCATCCTCCTCGGCCTCAGGGTAGTCAAAGATCTTGTTATAATCATCCAAGGCCTCACCACTCGAAAGATCACCAAAATTATCCTCGTGGGTGGTGGAGGTTAAGGCCAAAGGCTGCCCCATTGGAGCAGGGAAATCGGCCGGATCAAAAAGACCCGGATGCTTAGCCAAGACAACATTGAGACACTTGCCCCAAGTTTGGGCACCGACAGTCGTGAAGACCAGGTCATCATGCTTATCGATAAAAGCATAAAATTCTTCCGACTCCATGTACTCATCAATCACGGCCTTCTTCCCGACCCTTAGTTCCTGCAGCTCAGCATGGGCTGCTATCAGCTCCTGATCCTTCTCAAACAGATTTTTCTCGAGAACATCCACCTTGGCATCAGCCTTGGCCCTGCCCTTCCTTTGGGCCCTCTCAGAAAAACGCCACGTCTTGGCTTGATGGGCCATGGTCTGAAAATAAGTGTTGACCTATTTTCAACACAAAACTTTCAAATCAAAAACCTGAAAAATGACCCAATTATAAAAAAGTTGCGTGAGTAGAATAGGCCTTACCATGGCAGCAGCTTGGTCCCCAAGAGTTTTGGCCTCTTCAATATCCATCTTCAAGACAATTTTGGCCTTGTCGACCGGGGGGATCGAATTCCGGGACTAGTCTATGGAATTCAATTTACTCCCGACAACAGTATCTTATTTTCTAATCCCCCAATTGGGCTTACATGCCGCAGTTTCCGGGTTCTCCTCCTCGTCAACTCGAGGCCTCTTTCCATGGGTCTTTTCACAAGACTGAAGGAACCCAAGAAGTTTGGGCTCCTTAATTGGGCCTTCAATGGCCTCGCAGACCTTCCTCATCTTGTGGGTTTCGTGATCACCCATGCCCAAAGGAAAGTTGATATTTTCCGCAGCTGCAAAACAAATAAGAAAATAAATAATTGGACTCAGAAAAATCGAAAAGAAACAAGAAGTCAAGAAAAGAAAGTACCATTATCAGAAACATGAGAGAGGCCCAGACCTTCAAAGAAAATTCTTCAAAAAGCTTCATGTAATGGGTTTGGCTTTTATCTTGGCCCAAATCATTAATTATAATTTTTTTCTTCGGGGTCAGCTGGATCAGGCCCGGATTTCCATCCTTGACTTTGCAGAAAGAGGTCCTGAAAAGGGTTCTCCAATCGTCACCTTTCCACTCCAAGTACAGAAAGTCTATCCGCCATTCCGGGTTAGTGTCAGGAAGAGACTTGTTGTAGAAAATTGGGCTTACCCCTTGCCTATGATTTATATAGATCCAGCCCAGTATGTTTGTTGGGCTGTTTTTCAACTGATAAATACTTCTAAAAAAGGAAACAGAGAGGGGATACTTTTTCCCAAGGCAAATGACTATAAAACAAAGGAGGGTCAGCCACAAATTTGGGCTAAGCTGACATGGGTTTATCCTAGCTTCAGCTAAAAGTCTGACTATAAACTTATGAAAAGGTAATATAAGCCACCAATTAGGGCATCCCTAAATATGCATAACCTATTGGGCCGCCAATGACAAGCCCGATCCCCCGGTTCAGCTAAAACAAATTTGAAACCGGGAGGCAATTTGTACAACTTGGTAAACTTATCGCAATGTACTTGATTTGTGAAAATACTCTGATAATTAAAAGCATTTAACTCAGTTATTGAAAGAAATTCGTCCCCCATAACTTCAAGTAATTCAGAAACCGAAGAAAAAATAGAGTTCACGGTGACAACGTTACCTCTTTTTACCGCCCTGGCAAGAAGTCTTTGTGGAGCAACATCCTGGGAATCCGCCATGGATCTTCAAAGGATAAAATCTTGATAATAGAAAGGATGAAGGTTGATCAGAAAAGATCACCGGGAATCGCCTTTGCTAAAGAACTCTAGAGAGAAGTTTTTGAGAGAAATTTGCTAAGAAAGTGAGAAGTGAAAATGAAGTTCTCACTTCACTAATTTATACCCGATAAAAATAGAAGCTCAATCGATTAAAATTCCTATAGCCATCACAAATTGAGCCCAAAAATAATTGGGCCATGCAGGCCTTTGGCCCAAAAATTTAGGTGGACTAAAATATATGGAAAAATAAAATGGGCCAAGGCCCATTAAGCCACCAAATTCATGGGGCCTTTTACTAAAATTGACCAGGAAACCCTGTCGACTAGAAGCCTAGAAGTGGTCGAATGAACATTGGTTCTCCAAACGACTAGGATCCTGGTCGAATAAATGAACATGAATCCTCGACGATCAAACATCGAGGATGGTTCTACAAACGACTAGGAACATGGTCGAATAAACGACCAGGAATCCTCAACAACTAGGCACCAAGGATTGATATCATAACTGACTAGGATCCTGGTCAAAAATACGACCAGGAATACCTTACAAGCACATGCCATGATTGACACCACAGTCGACTAGGATCCTGGTCAAAAATATGACCAGGAATCCCTTATGAGCACATGCCCATGATTGGCACCATAGCCGACTAGGATCCTGTTCTAAAATACGACAAGGAATCCCCTACGAGCACATGCCATGGTTGGCACCACAACCGACCAGGAATCCTGGTCATATACGACTAGGAGTCCCGGCCGACCAGGAACCAAGGAAGGAGCCTTGGCCGACCAGGAATCCCTGTCGACCAAGGTTCCACAGAAGGATGACAAACGACCAGGATCCTAGTCGAATACGACTAGGATTCCTAGTCGAAAATAATACTGAAAAATGCTAAAAAAATCATTAAAAATGATTTAAATAGTAAATAAATTATGGAAAATTCTCTACTATAAATAGAGAAAAATTCCTAGAAATTAAGAAAAAATACTTGTGGGTAAGAATAAATTTTGGAAAATTCTCTATAAATAGAGGAAAATTCCTAGAAATTAAGAAAAAATACATGTGTGTACAAGGAAAGAATTGTGAAAAATTCTTCGTAAATGAAGGAAAATCATTTGGGAGAAAATATAATTTAGCAAAATTCTAGAAGGCATAAAGGAGAACTTCGACGACAAATTCATGAACCTTAACTTCTACTAAGTATTGCATACTTTACAGAAGTTAGGGGTAAATGATATGGGATAAAAGTAAGTACTAAGGAGACAATTAATATATCATTAAATAGACCTAGTTTGGTCCAAAAGGGAGGCCCATTTAATGAGGCTTGAAACCCTAATTAGTAAATAAATTCATAAATAATTAATTAGCTAAATATACAACTAATTAATTATGTCCAACTGCAAGGAAACTACTCCAAGGAGTAGCCCCCAAAACACCTCAATCAATAAGGAAACATATTCCTACTTGGAAACTACTTCTATCACAAGAAGAATCCAGAATCCTTCTAGGAGGTGGCTTGCCCACCAAGGTTCCTAGACCTACTCTAATTTTTAGACTCTCTACGTCTATATAAAGGGTCTAACCCCTCATTCTTAGAATTACGTCTGGCTTGATTCTCAACACACTGAGATACGTAGGCATCTTGTGAGGGCAGAACTAAGCTACGAAATACAAGTGCAGCCATTAAAGCTCTGACATAAATTGTAATAACTACACCCTAATTTTTGATCCATAACAAAATATTATCTAGCTAGTTGATGGTATATATATTTCTTAATCAATTTTTTTAAAAATGCTGCACATTATCAACAAAAGAAGAGGGCTTTTTTTCAAACGCACAAGAATATGCTAGAAGAGATGTTGAACAAGTATTTAGAGTGTTATAAACTTGATTTGTAATAGTTCATGGACCATCATACTTTTTGGATGCTGACACAATATAATTGTTAAAGTTGAAAGAAAATTACACCATAGAGATTTCAATTATGATACAATTACTTGTATCTTAATTAAAAAAACATATATTTGAATTTATACAAATACATCAAAAATTTTAGGACAAACAAACCTCCGTTTAAAACTGAAGGTCATTGTAGACTTCAGTGTGATTATTTTTTCAATATTCCTATGTATTTATAGTCAACTTTCATAGAAGACATAAGATGCATCAACCGCTATTTATATGAATTTAAGATTTATTGAAGAGGGTGATTACTATTATTTATAATAATTCAAGAGTCAGTGAGGACGGTGATCACTATTTCATTCAAAAAGCGGATACTATTAAAATTTCTAGATTATTATCAACCTAAGAGATGACAACTTCATTTAAGATACTTGTATATTAGGGGCGGATGGATGTATTAGGATAGGGGGAAAGTGTCCCCCCTAAATTTTATAGATTTCATTTAATGTCCCCCACTAAAAAATGCATATGTCCCCATTAATATGTATTATTTTAAAGGCCCACCAATAATATTTTTTTCTGGATCCGTCACCGTATATAATGTCTGCCTAAATTGTTGTTGAATGTGTCACAAGGTGAAAACATAATAATGAAATGTCTCAAGAGATTTATTAAAACAACATTTTCAAATATTCAATTATTAATATCTGAGACATCAAAATGTTGAATATTTGTTAAGGTTAATATTAATTGCGAGTAACGTTGGGACATACCGATTGTATGTAGTGGAAATGAAAAAATTATCTAACTTCATGGCAAGAACTGTATACATGTCATGTTGGTGAACTAAATATTAATATTTTAGAAGCAGTAACTTTATATGAATTTATAATACGACATGCTTTTTTCGGCTTACCGAGATTTTTGAATGATATCAATATTATATATTCATATATTTGTAAAACTGGAAAAAAAATGTAGTGGACATATAATGAGGTATTCCATCATTTGATATTATATATAATATGGAATATTATCTAGCTAGTTGATGGTATATATATATTTCTTAATCAATATTTTTTTTAAATGTTGCACATTTTCAACAAAAGAAGAAGACTTTTTTTCCAGACGCACAAGAATATGCTAGAAGAGATGTTGAACAAGTATTTGGAGTGTTATAAACTGAATTTGTAATAGTTAGTGGACCATCATACTTTTAGATGCTGACACAATGAAATATATTATGACATGGTATATAATTAATACAATATAATTGTTAAAGATGAAAGAAAATTACACCATAGAGATTTCAATTATGATACAATTGCTTGCATGTGTCTAAATTAAAAAGACTTATATTTTAATTTATATAAATACATCAAAAAATTTGGGACAAACAAACTTTCGTTTAACTGCAGAATGTTCTTTGAAAAGTTCAGGTGAAGATATAAATTTAACATCAACTTTTCTCAATTTAATTTTTTATTAAATAACTTTTTTATTCGTTTATAATTATTTTTAATGTTTTTTACATAGACTTGTCATTTATTAATATCATTCATGTTTTTAACCCACATTTTATTAATATTTTGCATTTTTAAAAGTTTTAAATATACAGATTAATCATTAACATTAAATGAAATTATAAAAATGTCGATAATGTTTCAAGAAGAAATCTTAAAAAAAGTATGTAAAATTTGTATGTTGGAGAATAAAGCCTCGAGTCCTAGTACAATGATATTATAAGGTGATAACTAGTAGCTTTAGAACTGTCTTATACCTATAAAGGGTAATGATTGTGATTTGTATTAATTTTACCCAGTAACACTCTCTAGATGACTTTTTTATATATTTGTAACCGGTTTGAATTCTATGAATAATGTGGAATATTATCAAGTCTACCTAAAATATGGCATAACACATCACTACACAAATTCAACTATTTACGACTGATTTTTTACACTGAATTGGTCGAAATTGAATACTTATAATGAAAAAATTCGTCCACTTATATAGTCTAGTCGAAAGTTCAAAAACTATCACAAATGGAAATCCAGTCACAAATACAAAGTTGTTCACAAATATTAGGTTTCTCACAAGCTTGACGTGCAGTCACAAGTTCAAATTTAGGCAAAAGTTTTTTACCTGGTCACAAGTTCATTTTACGACTAAAATTTGGTCATAAGTTACAATGAGAGCCCCATCTTCCTATTTTCTTTACTATTAATAAAAGAAAATCAAAAAAGTAAAATAGTCATAAATTTGTCACAAAATCCGTCATAAAATGACCTTACGACGGAATATGAATAAAAATATTTTTCACTAGTTTTTTAAAATTCAGTACTTACCACATATATATTCATCGTATGTTTTCTTACTAGGGTCTGTTTGTTGTTTTTTTAGTTTCCTAGCCGTTTTTTGGCTTCAATTCAATTTTAAACAAACCTATCCAAACAAATACATTAAAATCTACCTAATACATTCAAATTCATAATGGAACAGAACCAGAATTTAAAAGAACCACAAACATCCATAAACTCTAAATTGTTTACAAACGTAAACATCCATATTCAAAAGTATACAAAAGGCTACACAAACATAGCTTAGTTTATAAACATAAACAACCAAATTAGATTCATAAATATTAAAACTTAACACAACCAATATTAGGACCACTTTTAGAGAGCTTGATAGAAAGAACTCATATCACGATCTTCATCGGGCTCGATTCATCGGGATCGGTACTATCATAATCATCCTCGCCGCCGTCATCACTATCATCGCCATAATTCATTATCATCATCGACATGAGTCTTCCCCTATAATATACATATAAAAAATAATAGGAACCAACATACTAATGTTATTAATAAACAACGAACATAATATTATATCATACCAGTGCTATTGATAAATAACCAACAAAAATTTATATATTTTTCTATTCATTACATAACAATATGAACACATTGATTTACAAAAGAAAGTTAATGACATGAAATAATTTTTATGATATCAACATGTTACATGTTAATACACACACTCTATCTCAGCTTCTTCTTTAATTTATGCACATGGTAACACACACACAAAAAAAAAAAATTAACTCAAGCTATAGGAAAATTTAAATGAAACTCAAAACTACAAACACTCTTCACTAGTTTCTTATATTGAATTTTCTTAACATGAGATCTTGATTTTTAAAAAAAAACTATAATTACTCAAGCTTTTGCTAAGAGCAAAGGATGAAGCAAATTATTTTAAATTTATCTTATATGTCAAATTTGGACTACTAAATATTATCTTTTAAATCTCAAACAACTATTTTAAATACCGGAAGGTATTTTATAAAGTTGATGAACTTATGGCGGATAGTTTTCTATCATAAGTTGATAAAAACGATATTGTCCTATAGAAAGTGAATAAATATTAAACTATTCAACTTACGATCGACACATATTCGGTCGTAAGTTTATAAACTTACAACGACCGATGATTCTGTCATAAATTGGTCCATAAGATGACACCGTTACTTTCCAACACATTAAATAAGGCTTTTTAAAATTAATTTTAATTATAAATAATTTTTAAAATATAGAACATACAACAAAATATGTATTTGTCGTATGTTTAACACTTTTTCTTCCCAATTGCCATTATTTTATTAGGCAGCAAGAACGAATAGTAAATATTTCCTATGAAGTTCTCAGTAATCTTATGATTTTATTTTCTGGCAGGGCCTGCATAGTACATAATTCTGAAATTGAACGGCACATTTAAATTAAGCTATGACTCTTATGACTATGCTTTCATCCATATTAACAAATAGTCATATCCATTTCAGTAAACTATCACTCAATTGCATGCCACAATTCCTACATTACAAAACTGTATATTATATTTGGCTTACCATTTCTTCTATTGCAAATGATTCTTTTCATATGTGCAATAATCATCGATTAATTATCACAATTCTTTTTAGCTAATATATTACAATAATTAGACTAACTTTAGTAAATTATATATGTAACATCCCACATCCAATAGAATGTGTATGTCTGGACCCTTTATAATGACAAGTTAACAAGTATACCAAAAATTGCTAGCTTTTATGGGTTGACTTGCCGTGAGTTGTTGGGGCTGAAATGTATTCAGTTGTGGGACTAAGTTGTTATAAATGGTATCAAAGTCATGCCCGGCAACAAGTGGTAAGGCACTGCGTGGGTTCCCTAAGTTTGTCTGTGGGCTGGACTAGGACATTATATTATTTGATTCAAGTCGTGTGAAAGTTTTCATTTGATTTTATTTCCTTATGGGTGATTTTTTGTTTGTTAAGAATATCGAGTATAAGTACGAAGTTTAAATTTAAATTGTATCCAACGATATAAGGTGTTTTTAAAATATGTATTTATTTATATTGTTTAAATATGCATTATTTTCTTAGGTAATTTATTAAAATAAAAATTTATCTTAAACAAGGTAGAATTATTAAAAATGATATAAGTAAATATTTTACAATTATGAAATGTTAGGTAGAATATATATATAATCATTGAGTTATTGAGTTATTATTCCTGTAATGTCTTCATTCATATTGTTTACAACTACTTCTTAGTTATCTTTTGATTATTCTGCTATTATTAGTCATATATCTTACTGTAGACCACCTAAGTTGCCAGGTAATCCTTTTGTAAGTCTCAGGGTAGAGCAGTGTTGGATAAGGGCTTTAAACATAGGTATGAGTAGACATAAGGTAAGAATGTATGCACTAAAAACCCAGAATCACCTTAGATATTAAGAATCAGTAAAAACAAGATCAATGAATAAATTATTTAGGTCTAATTCCTCAGTTAGCTCAAGGTCACCGATGACATCGATCCCTTCAATTCCCGACTTCATAAACCAGGAAGAACATAATTATGAAAATATTAGTCAAGAATTAGGAAATTGGAATATACCTAGTATAGACCCAAAGAAGATCTATCAGTCAACTTTTACAGATAAATTTAAAACAAATTACAATGTAAAAACAATAGAGAAAATCTATGCTATTAACAAAGAACACGAAAACTGTTCTTTATTAACAAATGAAATTATAAAAAAATATAAAAAGAAAAGTTATAATTTTATTCATATAGGTTTAATACAAGTAGCAGTAAAACCATTATCAGTAAAAGGAATTAACTCTAGCATTCTTTTATGTTTAAGAGATGCTAGGTATTTAAACTATGTCCCTAGTATATTAGGCATTATGGAATTGAACCTCCATAATGGACCAGTTCATTTTAATTGCTTTCCAGAATTTACTTTAAGTCTGAATGACCCCCATTTATTAAAATATTAACATTAAATATTAAAACAGCTGGTGAAATCACTCACATGATTGAGGGATGACAACCACTTGCATTAATTTATAGAATTTACTATAAAACAATGAAAACTAATTTAAACATTCATGCATTAAATAAATGTCCAAAAGACAAAACTGTTTTATTCAAAGTAGCACTAATGATGCTAATATTCAAGTACCAAAAACTATACCCTGGAAAGATATCAATCTTCCTAGCCAATGGGTTTTAGATAATGAAATACCCCAGGCGCCAATAACAAATAACTTAATGAATCTAGATAATATTAAACAATATTTAGATGGAACTGTTAGAATAAGCTTCGATAATATTAGAAAACCATTAATGTTAGACGAAATAACTACAAGGTCAGTTACATCATCTAGACAAGATTCTGAATTACTTAGTAGAACAAATGTTTAAAATATAAAATTAAAGGGAATTATTAGTGAAGGACAAACTAGTCAACCCTATTATAATAAATCTAGTAACCAATCTGAAGAAGATGAAGAACATTTATCTCCTACACAGTCAAATTTTGAAACAAGATCTATTAATAATCAACTAAAAGTAATTAATAAAGAAGTTAAAATCAATTGGAAAATCTTAACAGAAGATTTTAATTCAAAAGAAAATAGATTAAAAAGACACCAGTTTAGAGACAATCATAGTCCTGAAGAAAGAGAAAAAGTAGTTAATAAGTGGAAATCATTCCTAGTAAAAGAAAAAATAAATATTACTTTTTATTCTTGGTATGAAAGATACTATGGTAAATGTAATGTAATTACTAAAACAAAATGGATTAAAGAAGATAAGACAAAAGTATCATCTAGTCATCCCCCTATAGAAACAATAATAATTCTAGTTAAAAATACGGTTATCATAGCTTCACCATTTAAAACATCTGATGGAAAGAATGATGAAAAGAAATTAATTGAGCAAAATAATTTCACTAATCAATATCTAGCCTCTTTAGGTAAACAATTAGATAAAATTGAAGACGAGATTAAAGATTCACATATTAAACAATATCCAGATCCAAATAAAGAATGTGAAGAAAAACTCTTGATAAATTTACCCAGTAAAAGAGAAAATTTAAGTCTACCTAATAAAGATAAAGAACTAATTAAAACTCTTGATAAAATATTTAAAAAATTAGATAAACCAGAATCAAGCAAAACTATAGGAGTTTTAGGCTTTTATGAAAGCCCTAATGATAGTGATAGTAATGATTCTATAATTGAAATAGAAAATCAATTTAAAAAATTAAGTTTTAATCAACCCAATATCACAACACAAACGAAGAATTGGTACTCCAAACCAACTCCTCCAGATTTACAATTCGAAGAAAGAAACCTAGATAACCAGTTTTCTGTTTCAGCCAATAAAATGTATGAGTGGAATATAGATGGTCTTAGTGAACAAGAAATATTAAACAAATTAAACCACATGTCAATGGTGGAAAATACATATATAACAACATTTGATCATTTAAACCAAAGTGATATTGTTGAAATTCTAACTAATGGGTTTACAGGAACCCTAAGATCTTGGTGGGAAAAACACCTTACTGAAGATACTAGACATAATATAATTACTGCATATCAATTAGACAATGATGGTCAACCAATATTTGAAGAAAATATAGGATTTATTCCTGACGGAGTTAATACTTTAATATATACGATAATAAAACATTTTATAGGAACACCTAGTAATATTACTGAAAGAATCCATGACCAACTCAGTAACCTAAATTGCCCAACTCTGAGTGACTTTAGATGGTATAAGGATGTATTTCTGTCCAGAGTTATGATAAGAGACGATAGTAATAAACCATTTTGGAAAGAAAAAATTGTTAATGGTTTACCTAATCTATTTGCACATAAAATTCGTGAAGAATTAAGTAAAGACTTAGGATTCATAAATTATGAAGAATTAACATATGGAGAAATAATAAGTGTCATACAAAAAATAGGATTAAAAATGTGTATTGACCACAAAATTACTAAGCAAATTAGTAAAGACAAAAACAAAGCTAAATATGAGTTAGGAACTTTTTGTGAGCAATATGGTTTACCTCCCATAGCTCCTTCCAGAAATAAAACTAAAAATAATAAATACGAAAAATTTAGTAATTATATTAAAAGAGATAATAAAGAAGAATATTACAAGAAACCACAAAAATTTAAGAGAAAATCTTTTGATAAAAAGAAATTTAATAAACCGTTTACTAAGAAATTTGATAAAAGTAAAATTATTTGTCACGGTTGTGGCAAACCAGGTCATTATAAAAATGAATGTAGAGTCAAAAATAAACTTAACCAACTACAGATCTCTAATGAAGATACTGAATTAATCCTATAATTGATGAAAATTGAAAATGAATCTAGCGAAAATTATACAGATCTACCTTCCCAATCAACAACTACTAGTAATACTGATAGTGAAGATAGTAAACCAAACATTACTATGGGATGCACTGATAATTGCAATTGTGCCACTAAAACACTAAATGTATTAAATAAAGATCAAGAAGAAGAATCCAATTTATTAATAGAATTAATTAGTAAAATAACAGATTCAAAATTAAAAATAAAATATATGGATAAATTAAAAATTCTACTAACATGAGATAATGAAAATAAGAGTAGAAAAACTAAAGACAAACCCAAATTTAGTCTTAGTACGACTCTTGAAAGATTTAAACCAAGAAGTTAATACTTTGAAGAAAGAAATTTCTAGTCTAAAACAAGAAATTCCCAAATTAAAAGAAGAAATTGAACAAATAAAAAACAATTCAGAATTATTAATAAATGACTCTTCTGATGAAGAAAGACTAGAAAATAATAAAGACTCCGAAATTATTAGACAACAAGGACTTTCATTAAAAATGCTAAAAGAAATTACTATTCAAAAATGGTATATTAATATTAAATTAATAATTAATAAGACCTTTACCATTGAAACTACAGTCCTCGTTGATTCAGGAGCTGATTTAAATTGTATTCAAGAAGGATTAGTTCCAACGACTTTTTATGAAAAAACTAATAAAAGATTAAGCTCAGCTAATGGAGCCAAATGAATATAAAATATAAATTACCTAATGTACACATTTGTCAAAACAATGTTTGTTTTAAAACTTCTTTCGTCTTAATAACAAATATGACTGATAAAATCATATTAGGACTAACCATTTATTTATTTACTTTATCCTTTTACAACTTCAACTAAAGGATTAACTAGTAAACACTTAGGCCAAACAGTAATATTTAATTTCATTTTAGAACCTGAAGAAAAAGATTTAAAAACTATTCAAGAAAATTCTGTTACTAAAACTCTTACAATATTAAATAGTAAAAAGAGCCATTTAAAGCATTTAAAAAATGAAATCAAATATAAAAGAATTGAAGAACAGTTAACAAATAATGAACTCCAAAATAAAATTAAACAATTTAATAATAAATTATTAAAAGAATTATGTTCAGACATTCCTCATGCATTTTGGCATAGGAAGAAACATATAGTAAATCTACCTTATGCAAAAGAATTTAAGGAACATTTAATTCCAACTAAAGCCATGCCTATTCAAATGAACCACGAACAGTTAGAATATTGTAAAAAAGAAATTAATGAATTACTTAGTAAAGGATTAATAAAAAATAGTAAATCTCCCTGGTCATGTGCAGCTTTTTATGTTAATAAAAATGCTGAAAAAGAAAGAGGAGTACCAAGATTGGTAATTAATTATAAACCATTAAACAAAGTACTTGAATGGATTAGATATCCTTTACCTAATAAAAAAGATTTAATAAACAGGTTAAACCAATCAGTTATATTCAGTAAATTTGACTTAAAAAGTGGATTCTGGCAAATACAGATCAGTAAAGAAGATAGATATAAAACTGCTTTTACTACTCTTTTTGGACATTATGAATGGAATGTAGTTCCATTTGGTCTTAAGAATGCCCCTAGTGAATTTCAGAACATCATGAATAACATATTTAACCCTTATAGTCATTTTATTATAGTTTATATTGACGATGTTCTAATTTATTCCAATTCAATAGAAGAACATTGGAAACATTTAAATTCTTTTTTCAATACAGTCAAAACTAACGGACTAGTACTCTCGCCTAGTAAATGCTCACTATTCCAAACAAAAGTAAGGTTTCTAGGACATGTTATCCAATATGGTAAAATTAAACCAATAGATAGAGCCATTGAATTTGCTAGCAAATTTCCTGATAAAATACTTGATAAAACTCAGCTTCAAAGATTCTTAGGATCCCTTAACTATATAGGAGAATTCTATAAGGATCTCATGAAGCAGTGTAAACCATTGTTTGAACGATTACAGAGTAATCCCCCACCTTGGACTTCATTTCATACTTCTATTATCCAAGACATTAAAAAATATGTCAAGACTCTTCCTTGTCTTGGAATATCAAATCCTTCTGCATTTAAAATTGTTGAAACTGATGCCTCTGAAATTGGATTCGGAGGAATTCTCAAACAAAAGATTGATCACTCTTCTAAGGAAGAAATTGTTTGTTTTCATTCAGGAGCTTGGGATAATACTCAACAAAATTACTCAACTATTAAAAAAGAAATTTTAAGTTTAGTTTTGTGTATTAATAAATTCCAGCATGAACTTTTAATTCAAAAGTTTTTGGTTAGAATTGATTGTCAATCAACAAAATATATATTAGAAAAAGACGTTCAAAACGTTGCATCAAAACAAATTTTTGCTAGATGGCAAGAATTATTAAGTATATTTGAATTTGATATACAATATATTAAAGGAAGTGAAAACTCTATCCCTGATTTTCTAACTAGAGAATTTCTACAAACAGGAATGAGAAATGAGTGTCAGAAGAAACCCTGAGGGTAGAGGAGGAAGCAGCTCTCGTGGCAGAGCTAGTTATGATAGTAAACTTAAAGGAATCATGTTTCCTCATCCAGTTATTCCAGTCCAACCAATTGATGTAGTCAACCGATATCAGGTTTTAGGCCAAATCCCTAAACCTTATAATACTGTCCTTGCCAGTAATCCCCCAATTATAGATCCATTTGATAATTCCAGTAAACCAATTGTCCCCAGTAAGCAAATCATTCCTTTTGACATATGTTCAAAATCAATTACTGATTATGTTCAGAGGACTGAATATAACTTGTTTTTCATGGAACAATTCATGAAATCCAACAATGACCCAGTCAAGATAGCAGTTCAATATTTCCCCCCAGGATGGCATTTTGAGCCTTTAGCCCCATATAAATCTTTGTCATATTACAAAGAAATTTTACTTCAAACAGATTCAGTAACCATTAAACCAATCTTTGATAGAATGGATGAATCCAAGATCCTTTATCATTCTATTTATATTAAACAGATAATTTCCCAAGATAAGTGGCATAGCCACCCATCTGATCTTCAATTATTACACACTAACCCTCCTCAACATTTTTGTTATTATGATTATATTGAGGCATGGAACAATGTATTTTTATATCAAAACCAGTCATTCAGTCATTTATGGTTCATACAATTTGACCATAAATTCAAAAGTCCAATTCCACTTTGGTTCACAGGTTGGTGGAATATTTATGGTCCTTTAAGAGTCATCATCCCTGAAATACTCTGGGATCAAATAGAGTATTTTAACAAAGTCAGAACTAGTAAAAATCCTGATTATGTAGGATACGAAGTCCTTCATTTCTTTAGTAAATACAAAGTGCCTTGGATTTCAAAATGGCAATTCAAAATAACCATGCCCATACAGGACACAGTAACGACACTCAAGGCAGGAAGTCATTCAGTTTTAGTAACTAAACATGATGGATATAGTTGTGTTGCAAGAGTTCATTTTGTTAAATGGTGGGATAAATTTAATATTAACAGAATAATAAGTCAAGTCCAGAAAGAATTCCCAGTAATAAATCAAAAACCAGTTACCAAAGAAAAGGTTAAATCAGAAGAATCTTCTTCTTTGGATGTTTCTACAATTAACAGGTTGTCAACTTCAGAGTTAAATGATCTATTGAAAGTCATCCGAGACCGAGTCAGTAGTCTCAAAGAAGAAAGTTCAGACAACAATTCCTCTGAAAGAAGTCAAAGTTCTAGTCATCAATCAGTCACAAATCCATATGGCATTCTACAAGATGCACAAGACCCATATGCATAAAAACGAAATTCACTATTCATGAACATGTTATTTTACTATTCATCAGTCAGAATTTTTCAGCAAAACGACAAATCAGTCGACAGTCAAAGACTTCAGCAAAATGACAATATCAGCCGTCAGTTAAAGACAAAAATACTGACCAGTTATTTTACTTTTACTTTTACTTTTACTTTTATTTTTACTTAAGTAACATGTTTTTACTCGAATAACTTTTCACTTTTACTCCAGTAACATGTTCAGTTAATGGGAAGACTGTTCTTTTCCCTATTTTATTGCTCTATATATATGAGCTTCAGTTGTATGTTTTAGGCAGGATGTAAACTGCTTTATAAGTTTTATTCTCTTCTCTTCTAGTTCTCTAGTATTGTTTTCTCTTTTCTTGTATTTAGCAAGTAACTTCCAGTAATATAATATTTTCAGTAAAAATTATTTCATACATAGATTCATACCGGCTTCTTGTCTGGTTTAAGTATTATTTCTTACTTGTTTAAATTGTTGAGTAAATATTGTTGTTATCATCTCATTTTCCAAAGTAAACATTCATCTCTTCTTGTGATTATTAACGAGTTATTCATATACATCTCATTCACATCCCCCATTGACATCCCCCGTTGGTATTATATATATGTATTATATATATAATACATATAATATATGTATTATATATATAATACATATAATATATATATATAAGAAAAAAATAAAATAAGAATAATAAAATAAAAACTATTTTTTACTGCATATACTTACTCGTAGATAAATTGTATCAAGATACAATAATCCGGGAATAAGTTTCTTTCATTCAAAAAACTTATTATCTAACCAAAAGACATGAAAATGTTCCCGAAAATTTAGACAATAAGTTCTTAATGTACCAGAAGAGAATACCCTTAATGTCTGAGAAGAGAACACTCGTCGATCAACAAAATACGTTTGTCGTCCCATCCAATCCAGAAAACGCTAAAAAGCACTTTTGAAATTACAAAAAGAATAGAATAATAAGTGTCTAATATTTCTAATATAAATCATAATACATACATATATTATATATATAACTCCCACTATATGAAAAAAAGTCATTCAATATGACACAAAATCGTCATTCAACGACATATAACAACCATCATATATGTTAAAACGCCAAAAAAATTGGCACCTCCTCATAGAGGAACCCATATGATATCAAAAAAATAATTTACTATAAAGCAATTTTAAAGCAACAGTATGTAGACAAACCTTTTAATAGATAGTTAAATTTACTATAAATAACATTGAAAATGTAAAACACATTCATGACTAAAAGGGTAGTAAAAAGTATATTAAATTAATATATAATTTAAACTTGACATTTACTTAGCAATTGATAAATTGTGATACCCGATGAAAGAAAATAACTGTATTCACAAAGTAGCAGTATGCCAAACCCATTTCAAGTCTTCCTAATGTTAGAGTACTCCGTTCATCACCAATTTCTCTCGATATCAAAGAGTCGTAGTTTGTCTTGTCGTTATCAAAGCATCAGTATCATCTAATCTCTTTCTAGGTATTTTATTCTTTTCTTCTATTTTAGTATATATTTTCATTTGAATAAGGACATGTTTTCATTTTGTTCTATTTTGTACTTTCATTGAAATAGGACAATCCATTAATGGATTTCCAAAAAAGTGTAATCAAATTCATATGTAGAAATTATGCTTCTTCTTATTCATATGAAAAACTGGTAAATTTAAATATGAGACTTGTTATATGACTGTTTTGCAAATATAAAGTGTACCTCTTTGTTTGTTCAAAAATAGAGACTTGTTGCATATTTTTCTTTTGCATGCAGGAATTACCATTTCCTTTCTTTTTGAAATACGGATCTAGTTTACCAAAGAAGGTATATTTGCATGTTCCTCTTAGTGACATATAAAATGTTACAGTTGATAAAGAATCAATGCCTATTGTAGATTTATCAGTGATTCAACACATCAATGATTCTAAAGTCTTATTTAAGTCTATTTCTTTTTTATTTTAATACTCGACATACTAAAAACGGCACATATGCAACTACAAATACATGCACACCTAACACATCCCTAGTAATGGCTTGCAAAGTAGAATACTTTACACCCTCGGTTTTCTGTCATGACAATATATTAAAATTCTCACTTCTATGTAATCACTCTGCATCCAAATAATTATCCAATTCTTACTTGACATATAGAGTTTTTTCTCTTATTTTTTTATCAAGAAATACTTCATAATCGTTAAGTGAATGGAAAACTTCTCTTTAAGGAGTTGGAATGAGATTTCAATACCGTTGAAGATTCACCTTCACTTTTCTACGTCAAACTTTTGTAGATAGTAAATAAGTCACAACAAAAGCACTTAACTTTTTCCACTATCTCAAGCCTAAATTCACCATACAATTTCATTTAGCTGTATTTAATCAACATGAGCTTATATCTTGGTCCAACACAATTACAATAGTCATATTTCTGTAATCATTCTTTTTACAATTTTTTCCAGCACATCAATTTCACATAAAGACTAATAATCCAATTTAAGCTTGTTATCACACATATTCATAAAAATTAAATTTAAAATAGGATAAGTCATTCCACTATACAATCAAGTAACATTATAATACATTTCTAATCTTGCACATATACCTTTGACCAATTTCCAATCATCATCAATTGAATAAAATTTATATTGAGACTTTTTGAGTTTTAGTCGGCTATTGGGTTGAGACTTTCAAGAAATGAATAGGTTGATTTCCACCCTTTAGGGCAATGAAGATCCAAATTATTACTATACTTTATTCCCATTTGATGAGTTGCCTCTTCATATTTCTCTTCCCAATTTAAAGTTACTGTCCACTATGTCATGATATCTCTTACCTTTTCAACTGAATACAGATGTTACATGAAAAAAGTACCTTGATCAAATTTGATCACTTCTAAGAAGAGACTAATCATCGAGTCATTGGTAGTACAATTTTCATTTTCAAAATTGATAATTTACTAATAACATTCTAGTCCAAACTTACGTGACGAAATACTTATATAATATATTGTACTACTAATGGGAATATACATATGCTCAACTACAAATTGATTACTAATCACAAATGTTAAAAAGCAACATCTACAAGACAAAAAGTTATATAACTAAGATATGAAATGGCAACCAATGTTAAGTGTACCATGGTAAGCATTGGTGACAAATTTGTGATGAAAGAAAGCCAATTGAAATAGTCACACCGTCCAAGATGACATAAACCAAGTCACGACGATTGTCATAACAATTCATAATCAAATATCCAATAATACGGAATGAAAACATCAAATCCTACTGATCCCCCACTCTGAGAGTGAAACAGGGACAACAAATCCAACATAATTCATCAAAATTCAACGGAAACAAGTCTTAAGGATTCATAAAGAAAACAAGAAAGCAAAGTGCTTTGAGCTGCCATAGTTCCATTACTCGTCTTTGTTGACATCATCTTTGCTGGACTTTTGCACATCTTCGCCGTTAATCTCCATATTGCCAGTCAGGAAGGCATCGTCGGGATAAGTCTCATTATAGATCTTTACCATCTCATCCACATCCCAACTCGTCTACTCACCACGTTTAAATTCTAGCCCTAGTGCGCATGATTTGTTGAGTGAAAAGAGCTTTGGCTTCATCTTCAATCTTCCACTCCAAACCTTGAACCTTCATAGCAAAATCATCCAACTCCTTATGGGCATCCGTAGCAGTCTTCAGATTGGCCACAACCTTAGCTTGGGTAGCTCGAAGTTTTTAATTACATCCCTGATGTTCAGCTTCGAGATCGTGAAACAACTTGGTCTCCTTTTCATAAGCTTCCCTAAGCATTAAGACATCTTGAAAGGACTGCACATACGAAAATATGGCCATTAAAGACAACACCATAAAAGTAACTTGAAGAACTCACATGAAAAACATGGCCAACAAAAATATCAATCACTTTCTTGACACTCTTGGTCATGAGGCCTTCCACGGTTTGGGGAAGAAGGGACTTTCCCAAATGCTGCACAAAAGAGTTGGGATGTGCATCAATGTTGTATTCTGACAGGAGGGATGGACCAAAAGGGTCACTTTTGATAGTAGAGGTCGAAGGAGTGGGCAAACTCTTAATTTTCTTCAATGGTTTGCCCTCAGGACTAAAAGCTTGAGGAGATTTATCGGAATCAGTGTCAGTAGCTCCTTCATCAAGAGTACGTTTGGGGAAAAGATAATTACTTGAGATGGTTAAAGCACGAAGAATAGAGGGCTTGAACTCTCCAATCAACACAAATGGTTCAATGGCCACTAAAACCAACAATGACAAATAAAATGCCAAGGACATGTAAACCAAGAGAGAAGTTAGTTGACAAATTCCTTTGGCATATTGCCATCCAGAGCTCATTTCAACACCAACTTCAAGCTCAGGACTATCATTAGTCTCAGAAGAAATGTCATGTATGCATTTAGAAAGTTTTGGGGTAATAGAGATATTCTTGCTTCTAGTCCTGCCTACAACACTCTTCGCAATAACACTACCATCATACTTCATAAATTATATATTTTATTTCTGTAACCAATCATCAATTAAGACATTGGTAGCATTACGAACTAGACAACCCAGACAATTTGGCCAAATCCTGTCTGTAATAGGCAAAGCCAATATTTTATTCGCAATAGCAACGGCATCCTCATTACTATCACGACCATCAATAGAACAATCTCATAAGAATAAAAAGCCTTATATCAACAATCTAGTTGCCAGTGATTGGGTAAAACTCTTCCTTGTTGACATAAAAAATAAGTAGCGGTGTTCAATACAACAAATACTTTGTGTTTAACCAGACATTAGTTAAAGTGAAAGTTGCTAATACTAGCATCAACAACGGATTAAGCTTGAGTGATAAAATGTCGAAGCAGATCAACATCATAAGTACAAGACATCTATTTGAACTTACTAATAAACCATCGTGAATTCAAACAATATCAATACTGTTACGACAAAATAGTTAGACATTTATGGAAACAAGCATGTATTTTTCAGAGACCTATTAGAATAAATAGTTGGAGGTAATAAGAAAATGTTACCGGCAGAATTCCGATCCTCGTGAAAAGATTCACCAAATTGGCCAAGAGTGGACTTTTCCAAAAAAAAGAATTCATTCTTCCAACTACGATCGTTAATCACATCGAGATTCAGAATCAGAGGCACCTCCTTCGTCTTGTCATCTTGTTTCCTCACAATTAAGTCATACCGGCAGCCATTGAATTTCTTGGTTCGTTAAGCATGGAAAACAAAGTCAAGGTTGATTTCTAGCTGTTGTTTCTCTTTAACTACGTCTAAACAGGTTAATAGCCTCCAAGTAGATAGCATCAATTGGTCGGGAGCAATGTTAAGTATAGTCAATAATTCAGTGACAAGCTTAGAAAATGGAAATCGCATAGCAATATCAAAAGGATAGTAGTAGAAAAAAATCAAACCCTCAGATGTCCAATCAGAACCTGCGCCACCAATGGGCAAAAAAGCGTTGATGTCAATGGTGTGGAAAGTCTTGAACTCTGCAAGCTTAGCCTCTTTCATGGAACTCGTATTGTTGTCCTTGGTGTCAAGCATGGTGATGCTGTAAGTTCAAAGCCTTTGATTGTTTCATGAGTTTTGGATGAGTTCTTTCCGTTCTTCTTATCCATATTTGTTGAGAATAAAGTGGGTGGATTTGAAAATCAAATAGTTGGAAATAGTGAGAAAGGGTGAAGAGATTTAGATGTTAAAACTGTATGTATATTGTCAACGGTAATTGGAGTTCGATAGCATTGGGGACAGTGCAATTGATAAGCTTAACGGGTGTTTTGGATATGAAAGGATTCTAGTCACAATTATCCAGGTGTGATTTTATTGGTTGCATGATATGGACACCAACAAAATCAGGGGCCATTGTTGACACCTGGTTCTCACCTAATGGCATTGATGTCAGGACAAAAGCAAGATTAAGGTAGCTATGATAATGTTCGACATAAATTACTAGACATGATGGTAACAGATAAACAGTAAACTATGTCTACTACATATTAAACCACTCCTAGAAAATAGGAGATAAGGTGATGAGCACTACCATTAATTTAGGATCATAGAGAAAATCATGGGAGGTTAATCAGCAACAAGGAGGAATATTTATCTATATATAAAGATAAATACAAGTCGATTACAACACAAGAACAACTACAAGAACTCCATTACAAACATTTCTCCTTAACTAATAATCTAGCTAAGCTGAATGTCAGTGATATTTATCTTGTAATCATTCAATTATCATGTATGGCTCAAATATTCTATTCTAGTGGCTTAATTCGGCTGAGACTCTATCCACCTGCGGTTTTTATCTCCCCCAAAGAGATTTTCCGCGTCACCAAATTGTTCTTGTCTCTTTTTACTTTTCTTTCCATCTTGCACATTAGCTTTATTACTTAAGACTATTATTAGCTTGTTACTTAGGGGCGGATCTGGGGCAGGGGGGGGACACGTGTCCCCCTAAAACATTTTTTTATAAAATTTCATCATTAAAATTTTATATTATTATCGAGGTTCCCCCACTCAAATTATATTATTATCGGTTCTAGTTTCGAGAAAGGACGCCAATATTGATAATCACTCTAAAACTAAATTTTATAATTGTTCATGAACAGAGCTCAACCGATCTTTGTCTTAAACGAGCCGAACTTAACTTTTTTTTTAACGAGCCAAACCGAGCCGAGCCTTCTTATCGCACAAAAAATGTGTTCGAACTCGAGCTCGTTAACGAATCGAGTCGCATTCGAGCCACACCCGAGCTCTTATCGAACTAAGTCGAGTCGAGCCGAGTTCGAGCCCTTAACGAGCTACTTGCGAACAGTTAAGTTTTACATGAAAAAAGGTTCAAACCCACTTAACCCACCTATTTATCGATTTTTGACTCAATTTAATATTAAATTTTAATCTATTATCCCAAGTGATTCACCGATTAAATATTTGAATTATAATTTTAAACTTAAAACACTAAAAACATTATAAAAATATTCAGAATATATTCTATTTTTTCGAGTTTTAATGAGCCGAACTCAAACCGAACGAGCTCGAGCCGAACAAGCTCGAGCCGAGATCGAGGCGAGTCGAACTGAGCATACTAAAAGCTCGGCTCGAGTTCGTTTTCTTAAGAAACACATATTTGTGTTCGAGCTCGAGCCCTTAACGAGCCGAGCCGAACGAAATATTTCATTCGCACAAGTTAAATTACTATTTCATAACGAAATATATTGCTCAACTAGCTTGAAGGTTGAATTAATCGCATCATTAGTACCACGTGTTCGTATTTACACACCTTAATTTGTTATTCAACATTAAAATGGTCAGACAATTTTTATTTAACACTTGTAAAAATAAATTTTAATTAAATATTGGACAAACATATATTAGGCACGTGTCTGTAACTACAGCAATTTGCATTAAAATAAATGATAAATGATAATGTTCACATATCAACTCAATCGAAATGCACAAAGTTTGTCGTATGCATTTAGTTTGACAAAAATCGGTTAAAGTCGAGCAAAAATTTTAGACAACCTCTAAACAATTTGAGACAATCTTAGCTAGCGTACATAATTATTTAAAATAGAAATATATTATAATTTTTCCATCCACTCCGAAATTATAATTTCAATTTGACTTTATAGGTTAAATTTGTCAATTTTGAACAATAAATATATTATATTTTATAATTAATATAAATTATAAATCAGTAATTTGTAGCCGACATTTTGAAGCTGGTCAAGGTCGTTTTGTTATCTAAATAATTAAAATTGATCAACCTAAGTCACCTTATAACCACTCCTTCCCGCGTTTTTTCAGTATAAAAACACAGCATTTCATTACTAGTATTGCATTCACAACTTCATTCATATTACATATCAACTTACACTAAACAAAATTTTCTGCCTTGAATTAAGCTTGCCACGACGAGTAAACTTATCTGGTGAAAGAACACGAATTTTCTATCGAAAAAGATGAATTGGAAGAGCTCCAAGTCGATGGAACTGGTGTTGTATTGTTGTTTGATTCTGTCTTGTATTGTGTCCACAATGGGAGCTTCCTCGTCGAAACTTAAGGTTGGTTACTATAGTACAAGCTGTCCGGAGGCAGAGTCCATTGTTAGAAAAGCTGTGAGCAAAGCCGTGTCGAAGAATCCAGGCATTGCTGCTGGCCTCATCAGAATGCATTTCCATGACTGCTTTGTCAGAGTACGTAATTTCATTTATTTTTATTTTTTTAAAATTTTGGTTAATTAGGTGCAACATTCGTTGTTACTAATAGTGTATCATACTATGTCTTGGATTTTCTGTTGCAGGGTTGCGATGGTTCAGTTTTATTGGATTCGGCATTGGGAATTCCAGCTGAAAAAACACATCCAGCTAATCATCCAAGTCTACGAGGTTTTGAAGTGATTGATGAGGCCAAGTCTAAAATTGAAGCTATATGTCCCAACAAGGTGTCATGTGCTGATATACTAGCTTTCGCTGCCCGTGACAGTGCTTATAAAGCCGGAGGAATAAACTATGCCGTTCCTTCAGGGCGTCGTGACGGACGTGTTTCACTATTCGCTGAAGTTACACAAAATCTCCCTTCATTTGATTTAAATGCCCAGGGACTTGTAGAAAATTTTAAACAAAAAAGGCTGTCATTAGATGAAATGGTCACCCTCTCTGGCGCTCACTCTATTGGGGTTTCTCGTTGTAGCTCATTTTCGACTCGTCTCTACAACTTTAACGCAACACATCCTCAGGATCCGTCTATGGACCCAAGATATGCTGCATTTCTGAAAACCAAGTGTCCCCAAACAAGTACCCAAGATCCCATTGTGAGCCTTGATTCTATGACCCCTACACGCTTGGACAATCAATATTATGTGGAGTTAACCAAGAAAAGAGGTTTATTGACTTCTGATCAGACGCTGTTGACGAGTCCATTGACATCCAACAAAGTACGGAACAATGCTAGATCCGGATCAACCTGGGGCGCTAAGTTTGCCGCGGCAATGGTGCGTATGGGCTCTATTGAAGTACTCACTGGGACACAAGGGGAGATTAGGAAGATTTGTTCCGTTGCAAACTAATAAATTTGTGATTGTTTTCAAAATGTTTAATTAATAATTTATTTTCCTTTTTTAATCTTTTGTTACATGTCAAAAATTGTACACTTGTATAACAGTAAATTTTTCTGTATTGGTGATGGGTCTTATCAAACTGTACGCACTTAGTTGTATAATTTTGTCGAGTCAATATTTTTATTGTAATTGATTTGAATAAAACACATTTACTCCACACAAAATAGAATTGTATTCTCTTCCTTACTTTGTGTTGGTGCGGATTAAGGATTAATTACTGCATATTTAAGGCGTTTGTACACGATAATAAATTCTTTTATTGTGTGAAGATTAAGAAGATTTGTTCGGTTGCGAACTAATTATTGTGTGATTACTCTCAAAATGTTAAATCATTTATATTCATTGTTTAATTTTTCGTTAATTATTAAAATTGTCCGATTGGTGAATCAAATTCTTATTTTTTAAGGGTGACAACTGACAGTCATTGTCCAAATTGTACAATTGCACCTAATTGCATAACTTTGATGTGCACTTAATAATCAATTTTTCTTGTCGAAACTTGTACACTTAATAATCAATTTTTCTTTAGTAGCGACGGCTCTTGTCAATTTGTATGCACTTGGTTGTATAATTTTGTTGAGTGAATATTTTTTTGAAATTGATTTGAATAAAACACATTTACTCCGCACGAAATAGAATTTTATTCTGTTCCCTACTCTGTGTTGGCGCGGATTAAGGATTAATTAGTGCATGTGTAAGGCGTTTGTATACGATGATAAATTAATTCACCAGAATTTAAATATGTATAAACTTGCACAATGAACAAAAATTTAAAATAAAGATTGGATTAAAACTTGGTTAATAACTTATATCTCAAGTTTGTACCAGCAGAACTACCAACTTCGTCTTTCTTGACATTGTTTTGTTTTTGAATCTTGACAACATTCACCGGCTTATTATCTTCAACTTTCTTCACTGTTTCTGGCTTCACGTAAAACTTCCATTTTCGGGGTCTTTATATATGGTCACCACCGGCTCTTTCTTTGGAGTTGTCATAGTCCTTGTCAACAGGATTTACACAAAATTTTGTTCGGTTGAAAACCTCACCTCGACTTGATTCGTTTAAAAATACAAATGCGACTCAATTCGAACAAAACTTTACTCTCTATTCGCTTAATGCTCTCCCCTTACATCATCACAACTGATTTAACTAAATTTGATAAAATAAAATATAAAAATTCAATTGAAACCTTCCTCTAACACCTTGAATTTATGAGATAACTCGTAACTTTTTAACATGTATCAAAGCTCGGTCGGCAACCGGTGACTTAACAAAAATACAAAAAATATACACTACATGAAAAACACAATCAGACAACATTCATCAGACAACACTTGGACAAAAGAGTGTTGCCCAGAATTACCCGACTATGGTTTATTTTCGTCATCGAAAAACTATCGTCTGATCCAACTTCAATACAATGGTTTATTGACTAATAAAAAATCATTGTCTAGTAAATGATATCAGACAAGTCTTTTTGATTGTTGTGTTGTGCAAATGATTAGTTTTAGACAACCGTTTGTAACTATACTTGTTTTATTATATTTCACACAACGGATCATAAAATCGTTGTTTGACTTAGACAAGTGCTTTCAATATTGTACAATTAATCATACTTCAAACAACGTAACATTAAAACGATTATCTGAAGCATATAATTTTGTATACTAATAAGACACGTGTTACTTCATTAATATGCCACGTGGCACAAAAGATATATATTTTTTAGAGTATTATTTAGACAATTAATTATACAACCGTTTCCACCCCATAAAGTGTTGTCTACACCATTTACATAGAAAGGGTTTTTCCCCAAAGTCTTGTGTGAGCCTATTTCAGACAATAGATTCTCTTAAATGGGTATTATATGTATAACTATTATTTTATTTTCACTCATACAACACACATGTGTTTAAAAATCGTTATTTGTTAGAGATTACAAGACAAAAATTACTTTTTTACTATAAGATAAAATTTATGATCTTCAGTAGTTTTCTTAAAAAAGCATACAAAATAAACATATATTTTTTTAATTTTTTTATACATAATTAAAATGGATAGATCTTAACATCTGTACTATTGGATCGTCGAAAAAAATAATTTTAAGTTAATACCGAGATAATGATATAGGTTACAAAAATCCTATGCACTACCTCCTCACTTTTAAACATAAAAGACATATTCATACTCTTGTATTAACTACAAAAATAACTTCATATTAAAAAGTAACCATACACATCTATATATATGCATAATATAATTATATTTTTTAAGCAAAGAGTACAAAAATCAAAATTGATTAATGAAATTAGACTTTTTAACTCTTAAAAAAGACAATTAAATATACAACCGTTTCCTCTCTATAAACACTTGTCTACAGTACTTACCTACAACTGGTTTTGCCCAAAGCATTATGTGGGCGTATTTGAGATAATAGTTTCTCATACAACGGGTATTACGTGTGTAATTGTTATGTCTTTTTTACTGGTACAACATACTACTGTTTAAAAAACCGTTGTCTACTATACACTACATGTTAAAAATTATCTTTTTACCATAAGACAAAATTGATAGTCTTCGACTTGTTTTGTTAAAAAACATACAAAATAAACATTAATTTTTTTTTTTTTTATACATGACTAATATATAGATCTTAATATCTGTATAGTTGGATCGTCAAAAAAAATATTTTTAAATTAATACAAAGCTAGTCGTGTAGATAATTAAAATTGTTATGCACTACCTCATCACTTGCAAATATAAAACACATACTCGTACTCTTGTTCGAAATATAAAACTATGTTCTTATTACAAAGGATTGATACAAATTTGTACATATGCATAGTATTAAACATATTTTTCATGTTATAGGGTACAAAAACCAAAACTAGTTTAAAATATAAAAATAACATTTTTCGTCTTATATTATATATTGCATAATTAAAAATAAATTACATATATTTTATATAAGTGTATTTCTATCTTTTCATTTTAATTTTTAATAATTTTAATTAATAATTTGACATCTTAAAATAAATATATATGAATTTTTTTAATTTCTAAAATCATAAATTTTGTAATAAAAAATTAAAATTATAAAATAATCATATCATTATCATATAACAATAAAAATAGAAATATTTATATTGTATTATTATAACTGAATTTGAATTTTTTCATAATCGGTTTAGTTAACGCTCTTTCTATTATTATTATTATTTTTTTATTTATATTTGAATTTATTTAAAATTGAAAGGCGTTATTCAAATTTAATTAATATTGTAATATTTTCAAAATCTTTTTTAATGATCCAAGTGTGCGGATGATAATATTTAGTTATTTTAGTGATGTATTAAAAATATTTAAAAATAATAAATTATCTTTATACAATTTTTAATATAAATCTTATTAAATCAACACTTATTTTGAGATAAATTAATCGTTTTACACAAATATCCCAATCCATTTTAATTTCCCTTAGGTACTCTAACTCCCCCTTAGACCAATAATTCATTTCCTCCATTTACCAATTTTTATTCCCCACCCCTTCTCGACCACAAACACATAATAAATCTATTAGGGCCTATTTCTCTTTCACAACCACCCTCTCATTTCAATCTATGGCTCATTTCACTCACTCGCTCATAAACTTTCTCGATATCATTTGGTTTTCAACATCTATTTTCATTGATTTAAAGCTTCGATCTCAGGCTTTGGTTTGAGACTTCTTCAAAATAGGGCTTCTAAATCAATTTCCTCACTTTAAATTAGGGGCTCTTCATTTTATGTTCAATTGATTCCTTAGTTTATGTTCTCTTCAATTTCATTTCAAATAATACTTTTTTCTTTTTGATTTCAGACATTTGAATTAGTACTTGTTCAAATCTTGTAGTTTGTTCGGTTTGAGCTTGGATTTTAAGTTAATATCTGATTACTCTGTTCAATCTATTTGTTTGTGTACTCATATCTTGTATATGCTGTTAATGGATTTGTTCATCTCAAATTAGCTATTGTCTTCTTGCATTAGTAAGTTAGTTTTGAACAAAACCCTTTTCTCAATTTTTGATTTATTTATCTTCTAGTTATTTTTGGGTTTTGCATAAATAATGTTATTGTGGGTTATTCTCAGAATACTGTAGCATGGCTAGTGTGCTTGTGGATGTGAACCTTATTATTCGAGATTGCTGAGATTGATGGGTTTATGATGCCTTGAAAGTTGAAGCAAGTGATTGGGAATCCTAGCTATGGTGGGTCTTCTGAGAAAAGTGAGGTTGGGTAAATTTGTGATTTCGCATAGATTGACTAAAGGGGATTCTGTTGCTAGTCTTGCTGTTAAATACTCTGTTCAGGTATTATTGATTATAGTTATCATGCACTCTTTTCTTTCCGATGCTAATATTACACGTGTTGTTTAATTTTTAATATAGACGCGTGTATCAATATCTATAATATAATAAGCTTTATCCATATTTATAATATAACAATTTTTGAGATTATTGAGTTAGCAAATAAGCTTTGATGTATTGATATGTGGTATGTGTGATGGATATTAGTAAACATCAAGCTAGTACATATTTTTATTTTTTCTGAGTATCCAATAACTTGAAATTGGTATGTTTCTGGTGTGAGTTTGGTAGTAATTACCTATTAGTTAGTTAATGCACATATGCTACATAATGCCTGACTAATTAAATATGAATATGCGTATGTATGTAGATGGCATTCGATATTCCTCCATCAGTAAAAAAGGTAGTGTTGCAATCAGCATGCCAGAAGTGGAGAGTGTTTAAGAGCCGCTTAACAACCCATGTGCTTCCATATCATGATCAACGCCATTTGCTAGAGTCTCCTCCATTGAGAAGGCACACTGAGACATATTCATTGTCGATCGTATAACAACCCACTATGTTTTTATAAAGGAAATCCACAATAAGCAGAAAGAGAGAAGGATGACGAATCAATATCCACACCGATTATCTCGCAGGGGTTATGTTAACCTCGAAAATGAGCTGATTAATGATCTTTTAAATATTTTTTTATTTATTTATGACACTGCAGTATGATTATGGTGTAATGATTCATTTTAAAACTTGTCTATAGATGGAGTCTGAAGGTGATCCTGAAATGGAGATACATCGATCAACTACATGGGTCCTTGCACGGCGGGATAAAGATGAGAATTTTCAGTCAGAAGTAGTTGAAGCTATTGCTTTGAAAATTATAAGTCATTGAATTCTGTTCTAATTAAAATTCTTGAAATATCCAGCTGAGTTTCCATTTAAGTACTTTCTTTTTTTGTTTGTAACTTAGGAGGAGATGAAAAAATGAATAATTAATGGGGAAGTGAAAGAGGAAGGTACTGATGATATTTTGACCAAAGTGCTCTGTAAACCGGAGCACCCTAGCCGAGTGCATGGTCAGGGGAGTCGTGTTAAACAATCGGTTTACTTTGATCTTCCAAGAAAGAAATATATATTTCTGCAAAGGTAAAAATTATAATATGTAAGTGTAATATGTATTGTACGTAGGCGTGTAATATATTTTCATGTATCTTCCAGGGTGTTTCTCTCCAGCATGGGAACACTGATTGTGGTTTTTTTGTGATGCACTATATGAAAGAAATATGTGAAAATAAGGAATTCAATTTTGCTGCAATGGTAAAAATTATAATTTTTTATATTTTTTATTGATGCCCTATTGTTTTCTGGTAAAATATGTGACTTACGCTAACATTGTTTGATTTTCAATGGATGCAGAGAAGCAACCTGGCTTATAGCATCAACGATATGGATGAAATCAAAATTGACTGGGCAAAGTATTTTATGAAGCACCGCTCTTGTTAGGTGCTTCAAAATCAGTAACTTAATTGGTAGTACTTTTGGATATTTTTGGTTGAACATAACAAACTTTTGGGAGTTTTATGTAGTAACTTGCATACAGTCTCTTTTGTGAATATATTCATCCCAAAATATTATTCTCCTTTGTTGTGAATGATTTGTGTTTCTTATCTCTTTTTTGTGGATGTATATCTTTTACTTAGTCGGTTGTAATGGTGAATATTTGTTGGTCTTTGTTGGTGAATATTGGTTGTGGTGAATGGTGGTGTTGGTGGTCTTTTGGTTGTGAGGGTGAACTTAGTTTTAATGATGTATGGTGAATGATGGAATTTTGTATTGGTAATTTTCTAGCATGTCGATTGCATTGTCCACTTCTTCTTTTTTCATAAATAAACCATTGTCTAATGT
This sequence comes from Oenanthe sinensis, assembly GCA_028671895.1. NCBI lineage: Eukaryota > Viridiplantae > Streptophyta > Magnoliopsida > Apiales > Apiaceae > Oenanthe > Oenanthe sinensis. The sequence continues at coordinate 44,942,965 of CM053803.1, forward strand.
GTTATTAGCCAATACTGCAGCTTTAATATGAATTATTATGAATCAAATCAATTGTTAAAGAAAGCATTGTGCCTATAAAACTGAAACAATTGATATTTTAAAAACACCATTGTCTACTCCTTTTACCCACAAAGGAAGGATCTCACATAAATATTGTCAAATAGAAACATAAAAAATATAGTTGAAGAACATAACCATTGTGCAAAAGATTTCATACAATGTCATTGCTAGAGAAAACATTGTGCCTATAAAACTGAAACAATTGCTATTTCAAAAACACCATTGTTTACTCCTTTTAGAGACAATGGAAGGATCTCACATAACCGTTGTCAAATAGTAGCAGAAACAATGAAATCTAAACTAAAACATTGTATACAAGCTATTCTCATAATAATCTGTATATTTTGTGTTGTATGAAAAAAGATATGAACAATAGGGTGAAGAACATAAACCATGATATCACGAAATACAACATTTGTAAAATTCCAAACTATTGTTTAAATCGATTACCAACAATGCTTTACAAATAAAGTTTTGAGTAGAGGGAACTAGTACAAGACATTTATGATAAATAGAGTTGTGTAAACACCAAACAAACGAATTTTTAAGTTATATAATCAAATAAAAACATTGTCGTAATGCCTTTCTTATAGCACGAAGAAACTGGTTTAAATCGATTACCAACAATGCTTTACAAACAACGTTTTGAGTAGAGGAACTAGTACAAGACATTTATGTAAATAGAGTTGTGTAAACACTAAATAAACGAATTTTTAAGTTATATAATCAAATAAAAATATTGTCGTAATGCCTTTTTTACAACACGAAGAAACTGATAAAAATTTGTTATAGACCACTTATGACAACTGATTTTTTTCACTTGACACATTTACCCTATGAGTAACCATAAAAAACTAACGGTTACTATATAAAAACAAAATTTAAAAAAATCAAATAATATATACTCTGAAATTGACCAAATTTCACTAACATACGAAATATATTATATCATACTATCAACTTTTAAATTATTATCTAAGTTAAATTTGTTCTTTCTCGCTTATATTAAATTATTAAAGAAATAAATAGCTGTAACTTGAAGGTTGAATTCATTAGTACAATATGTTCGTATATACGCACCTTTGTTATTCAACATTAAAATATATGGTCAGACAATTTTTATTTAACCCAACCTGTAATTAAAATTTAATTTAATATTGGAGATTTTATGAGACTTTCTTTCACTATCTAAAGCAATTTGCATTAAATTATTTAACTAAACGGAATCAACACAATCGAATCACACAAAGTTTGTCGTATGCATGTAGCCTTTCTTGCCGTACCAAAGCAACGTCTACTTAAATAAATAAATAAGTATCTATATATAGAGCTCTTAGTGTGATTATGAGGTCCCTTTAATCTGGTTTGATTATGGGTTTTCATATGTATAGGAAGTTTCTGACCTCTTTACAAAAATGGGATAAAGTCGAGCAACAATTTGAGACGACCCTAGCTAGGGTATAGTAAATTAAAATAGAAAATAAATAAAAGTATATTTTTTCATCCATTCCATAATTATAATCATAATTTGACTTTCAAAGGTTAAATTTGCCAATTTTGACCAACAAATAATTTATCTCATATAATTAAATATAAACCTTTAAAAAATATCATAAAAAAGTTTGGTAAATCTATTATAAAATGGAATATGTAAATTTTTAAAATTATAAAACAATAATTTTTAGCTATAAGTTAAAATTTGATCAATTTAATTTTTAGAAATCATAAAAGATTAAAAATATGAAATGCAGGGTGTATTTATGGGAATAAGTTAAAACTAAGATATATACTTTTAGTTTTAGAAGCAAATTGAGCACATGGATTTGGTTTGAATCTTGGAAATCGGAATACTAATTTATGCTCAATTATAATAGACATTTTAATATAAATAAATAAATTGATCAATCCAAAACTAATTTATGTTCTAGTTTCGAGAAAGGATATCACTTCAAAACTAAATTTTATAACTGTTGACGAACAGAACCCAGCCGAATTTTGTTTTTAACGAGTCAAATTTAACTTTTTTTCGACGAGCCGAGCTGACCTTTCTTATCGCACAAAAAATGTGTTCGAGCTCGAGCTCATTAACGAATCGAGCCGCACTCGAGCTCTTATCGAACCGAGTCGAGCTGAGCCGAGTTCGAGCCCTTAATAAGCTACTCGCGAATAGTTAAATTTTACATAAAAAAATGGTTCAAACCCACTTGACCCAACTAATTATCGATTTTTGACTCAACTTAATATTAAATTTTAATCTATTATCCCAAATGATTCACATATTAAATATATGAATTGTAATTTTAAACTTAAAACCCTAAAAAATTATAAAAGTATTCAGAATATATTCTATTTTTTCGAGTTTTAATGAGCCGAACGAGCTCGAGTCGAGCTCGAGCAGAACGAGCTCGAGTCGAGCTCGAGCAGAACGAGCTCGAGCCGAACATACTAAAAGCTCGGCTCGAGCTCGTTTTCATAACAAACACATTTTTGTGTTCAAGCTTGAGCTCGAGCCCTTAACAAGCGGATCTCAAGCTGTTCGCGAACTACCCGACACGTGAACAACCCTACTATATTTACTTTCAACTTTTTATCTCTCTTTTAACGCATAAATGGTTGGTAATTCACATCTTAATCATTTTTGATAAAACCACATAATCTAGAATCCCCAACCAATAATAAATTAAATTGTTTTAATAGTAATTCTCCGAATTTCCCAACCAATAATAAGTTTTCATTTGAAATTTAACCTAAAAAATTAAATATATTATGCAATACTATCAGTTTTCAAATAATATCGTAAAAATGTTGGTTTTTTCTCCACAAGTTAAATTACTATTTCATAACGAAATATATAGCTCAACTAGCTTGAAGGTTGAATTAATCGCATCATTTGTACGACGTGTTCGTATTTACAGACCTTAATTTGTTATTCAACATTAAAATGGGCAGACAATTTTTATTTAACACTTGTAAAAATAAATTTTAATTAAATATTGGACAAACATATATTAGGCATTAAAATAAATGATAAATGATAATGTTCACATATCAACTCAATCGAAATGCACAAAGTTTGTCGTATGCATTTAGCTTGACAAAAATCGGTTAAAGTCGAGCAAAAATTTTAGACAACCTCTAAGAAATTTGAGACAATCTTAGCTAGCGTACATAATTATTTAAAATAGAAATATATTATAATTTTTCCATCCACTCCGAAATTATAATTTCAATTTGACTTTATAGGTTAAATTTGTCAATTTTGAACAATAAATATAATCTATTTTACAATTAATATAAATTATAAATCAGTAATTTGTAGCCGACATTTTAAAGCTGAGTTACCTGATGTTGCTGCTCAATTATCCAGTGTGGTCCAGGACATTTCTCATATTAAAATCAAGCTCACTGGTGTTGATAATACAACTTCTCTGCTCAATACAAGATTTGACAGAATTCACTCCCTTCAATTATCCAAAGAGGTTGCCTTCAAAGATGCTCTAGCTGCTATCACTACAACTCAAGCCTCTCTCCAAACTACAGTATCTGATTTGACCACTAAAGTTGATTCAGTTATTGCAGCCCAGGCAAATATCTCCACTGTTCTTGAGCAGATTCTTTTGGCTGTCACCAGTAATGATGATGTCAAAAAGGGGGAGACGGAGAAACAAGGTGAGTCCTCCAGGAAACATAAGGATGAAGGATGCAAGGATAAATCAAGGGGAGTTAAAAGGAGGAGAGATGGTGATGATGGTAGTTCTCATGGTCCTAGGGGTCTTGATGATGTGCAACAAAAGTAATCTGGAGTAGCAAGAACTCAAACACATCAGTCAGGGACTAGATATGGGAAATCAGAGTCTAAGTCAGACTCTGATAAGCAAAGAAAGAAGTCAGACTCTGATGCAACTCAAGAACCTTCATACTGGAAGTGCAGTCAATCAAATCTGCAACTTAGAGCTAAAAAGAAGATAGGTCTTGGAGGATTTGAAGAATCTGACATTGACAGAACATTTACTCTAACCAGGGATCCTCAATCATTGACAGATAGGCAGTTTGAGAAGATCGCTCAAAAGCACTTAAATAAAGTGGTGTCTACTCAAATTGTTTATAATGTTTTTGAAACAAAGATACAAGGAGGTCAGGGAGGTACAGAAAAGGTGAAAAATGAGATGCTGGTTTACTTCTTAGAAGGTGGAAGTGTAAGATGGATTAGTCAATCAAATTTTATCTTTTTCAAACAGGCTGAGGAACTACAGTATATCAGATTTCTTCTTCAAATTGCGTATGAAGTTAACAAGAGCAAAGAAGCTGTCACACACAAATGGTTCAAGGAGATTGATAGGAAGCTGACTTTGCACAGACAGGCAAATCGACAAATGGGCAAATTTTCTTTAAAATATGTTGATACTGAGGGAAATGATCAAGTCATGCCATTGGAAGAAAAACAGCTTAAATTTCAAGAAGGTGTGGGTCATTACTTTGGGTTTCAGCCTATGAGTGGGAAAGTTAGTGTTCTGATATTGAAGGACTTAAAAGATCAAGAAAGCAGTGCAAATGATCTGAGAGCAGCTTACTGTCAAATCAAATGTTCAAATGAAGAAATGAAGAAATTAAAGAAGTTTGTTGGTGAAGCTCTTGCAATTGTGGAAGAAAATATGCTGAACTCATTTTTGAAGAATAATCCAGCCTTTGAGAAGATTAAATAAGAAGTAATTCTTTTTTCTTTATAATTCTTTTATACTGTTCTAGATTAATAGTTTTATTCTTTAGTTTTGACATCATCAAACCTGGATTTATGCTTACATTTTATAAAGCATAAATAGAGGGAGATTGTTAGGAATATATTCATTTGATGATGTACAAAATACTAGAACATGGTCTAGATTAGTTTATCTGTAATAAGTCTTTCTAGTCTCTGAAATGTATAATCAGAGTCTAGATAGTCAACATTCATGTTACTTGTACTTAGCAGAATTTCTGTAGAAAGTGAAACCAGAGTCTGCATAAAGATCAGAGTCTGGAAGGTGATCAGAGTCTATAGACTATCAGAGTCTACATGTGATCAGAGTCTGAAAATCATCAGAGTCTGAAGATTTCAGAGTCTATACAGTTGAGGATAAATTTGGAAGAAGATCACAGGAATAGAAAGTCTTCGAAGATCAATATAAATATATTGCAGATATGCTATGGGAAAGAAAGAGAATTCTAGAAGGAAACTGTCAACTAATAATTAGGGATTTTATTCCTATTGTAATTTTACTTTCTGTTATTAGTTGATAGGCAACTCTCTATATAAACTCTATGTAACCTAATTGTAAAGGTGTGGAAGTCGAAGCATAATTGTATGAGTGTAATTTTGTGAGAGCATAGAGATAGAGAGAGTTGCTGTGATAAACACAGAGAAGCTGCTAGGGTTTGTGTACACCCTAGGAGAGTTTTGTATTCACAAATCAATAATACAAAACAGTACTTACTCATATTTTTGTGTTTGAGTTTGTTCTTAATTTGATTTTAAATCAGGCAGAAAAGACATACAAGTATTCAACCCCCCCTTTCTACTTGTACGACTGGGAAAACATCTATGTAGAACTTTTGCCTAAGTCGAAATTTTACCAAATAGAAATTCTATCCAAGTCGAAATTTCTAAGTAGAAATTTTGTTCAAGTCAAAATTTCTATGTAGAAATTCTCAAGTAGAAATTCTCATGTAGAAATTTTCAAGTAGAAATTCTCAAGTAGAAATTCTATGTAGAACTTTTGTCCTTAGAGAAAATTTGTTGCAGGTCACTTTTAATATTGAATAAACAATATTATTTTTCACACTTTTTGACTTTTGTGTCTTATTTCACCTAACTCACCTAACACCCACGTGATAGGTACAGAGTCTTCTGTAAATTCATTTTGTGCAGTGAGTATGTTGTCCAATCAAAAGCCAATAACGCCTTTTTCACTTTTTGTCTTTTGAAAAGGAAATCAAAAGTTGTTGGGTTTGTCTTCTTTATCAAGAACAGTGATGAATACGTGAAGAACACCACAAACCAAAGTACCTAGTATAATTCACAAAAATTATCTAAAATCCACCTAAGCTAAATAATCACACCTGGAGTATTTAAATAATTTTTAGGATGAGTTTTCACTGAGAAAAGAATTAAAGCACACTTTTCAAGAAATGCTTGAAAAGTAGATCTGGAAATGAAAACTCACTAATCTTCTACCAAACACAAGGATCCATGTTTTGTATGTCAAACATATAGCTCTGATACCAATTGTTAGGTCCAAATGTGTTGTAGAGGGGGGGTGAATATAACTTTTTATCTTATGAAGCAATAAATACTATGTAATAAATGAACATAATGATTCAAGGAATATATGTCTTATATATAACTTAAAAGGGTTGCTACAACATTCATTACACTAGTACAACCGAAGTAAAGAGAGTAGTAAATGATACTAAGTTATGTGAATACTCTCTCTCTCTCTTTTACAAGTGTTTATCTTAATATTGCTCTCTTTGAAAAATTACACAAGTACTTCTATTTATATTACTTGTAATCTATGACTTGTAGTCTTCAAAAGATAAGATATGAGTGGCCCAATGTTCTCCACGTAAATCTTATCTTGTCTTAAAAGCTTGGAAATCGGCCAACCAGATGATGCCATGTGTCATGTTGAAACTGTCCTCTATGTAGAACTTCTACACAGGAATTTCTACTCAGGTTCTATCTCGAACTTTAAGTAGATCTTCTACATAGGAATTTCTACTTAAGTTCTATCTCGAACTTTAAGTAGAACTTCTACATAGGAATTTCTACTTAGGTTCTATCTCGAACTTTAAGTAGAACTTCTACATAGGAATTTCTACTTAGGTTCTATCTCGAACTTTAAGTAGAACTTCTACATATGAATTTCTACTTAAGTTCTATCTCGAACTTTAAGTAGAACTTCTAGATAGCTTTCTTCCTTGAGTACTTAGAGAATATTTCCACCTCCAGAATTTCTACTTGGCTCTAAGTAGAAACTTATCTAGAATTTCTAGATAGGAATTTCTACATAGGTTCCCTAGTAAGTACTTAGAAAAATTCTGGGCTTCAACTTGAAACTTCAATGCAACATCTTGAACTTGTGATTTCTTCTTGTCTTCTATATTCTTCAACAAGCTCTTGAACATGGATCTCTATTACTGACATAAACTTGCTATCAATGTCCTGACACTTGATGCAATGGTCTGGTTCATAAGTGACTAGTCTTGATAGGGTTCTTGCTTCTGAATAGATTACCATATTCAATTAGTAATGTGGCTTTCCAAAAGTTGCTTTCCTGCTTCTTCACTTGAAATCAATTAGCCTTATTGATACTGATAGTTATGATCTTGATTCTTTAAGTTACAAATCACTGAGGCATGAACAACTTTGACTTGAACTTCTTCCAATGATTTCCTCTTTGATTGATCATAATTAACACGTTGAATTGTATCAATTACCTTGTCTTCATTTTGTATTGATTTCTGTGTAGGCGTAGTATTATTTACTTGTCCTGTTCTAGTGTTGAGTTATCACAATTACTATTCATATAGCTTCGTAATCTCCAACACAATAATTCAGTGAGAAGCTTAGAAAATGGAAATCACATAGCAATATCAAAAGGATAGTAGTAGAAAAAAATCCAACCCTCAGATGTCCAATCAGCACCTGCGCCACCAATGGGCAAAAAAGCGTTGATATCAATGGTGTGGAAAGTCTTGAACTCTGCAAGCTTAGCCTCTTTCATGGAACTCGTATTGTTGTCCTTGGTGTCAAGCACGGTGAAGCTGTAAGTTCAAAGCCTTTGATTGTTTCATGAGTTTTGGATGAGTTTTTTCCGTTCTTCTTATCCATATTTGTTGAGTATAAAGTGGGTGGATTTGAAAATCAAATAGTTGGAAATAGTGAGAAAGGGTGAAGAGATTTAGATGTTAAAACTGTATGTATATTGTCAACGGTAATTGGAGTTCGATAGCATTGGGGACAGTGCAATTAATAAGCTTAACGGGTGTTTTGGATATGAAAGGATTCTAGTCACAATTATCCAGGTGTGATTTTATTGGTTGCATGATATGGACACCAACAAAATCAGGGGCCATTGTTGACACCTAGTTCTCACCTAATGGCATTGATGTCAGGACAAAAGCAAGATTAAGGTAGCTATGATAATGTTCGACATAAATTACTAGATATGACGGTAACAGATAAACAGTAAACTATGTCTACTACATATTAAACCACTCCTAGAAAATAGGAGATAAGGTGATGAGCACTATCATTAATTTAGGATCATGGAGAAAATCATGGGAGGTTAATCAGCAACAAGGAGGAATATTTATCTATATATAAAGATAAATACAAGTCGATTACAACACAAGAACAACTACAAGAACTCCATTACAAACACTTCTCCTCAACTAATAATCTAGCTAAGCTAAATGTCAATGATATTTATCTTGTAATTATTCAATTATCATGTATGGCTCAAATATTCTATTCTAGTGGATTAATTCAGCTGAGACTCTATCCACCCGCGGTTTTTATCTCCCCCAAAGAGATTTTCCACGTCACCAAATTGTTCTTGTCTCTTTTTACTTTACTTTCCATCTTGCACATTAGCTTTATTACTTAAAACTATTATTAGCTTGTTACCCAGGGGCGGATGTGGGGCACGGGGGGACACGTGTCCCCTTAAAATATTTTTTTATAAAATTTCACCATTAAAATTTTATATTATTATCGAGGTTCCCCCACTCAAATTAAATTTTATAAAGAAGTATTCTTAAAAATAAACTGATGTCTCCCTTAATTTTTTTTCTTGCATCCGCCCGCCCCGGTTGTTACCCTTCAAAAATATGGTACAAACAACTACCACCCTACTACAACAACAAATGCACATTATCATTTCCAAGAAAATGACTAGTACATTTTCCTTCCTCTATAATACGTGACTAGTAAACAGATTATAACCCGTTTAACTTTAAAAAAATTGTTAGATACCCAAGTCAAATAAAAAATATAATATTGAATAATATAAAAAAGTTATATATTAATTAAATATAATTAATAAATACATATAGTTTTCTAAATTTTTATTTAATATTAATAATTCTTTTATTTAAACCATAAAATTTTTGTCATGATCAAAATATTTTATCTATTTTATACATTTAACATATATAATGATATAAATTTAATAATCAATCGAATGTTTTAGAATTTTTAGCAATAATAATTAGTCCATGAGCTAAATTAGAAATAAAAATTAATGAAAACAAATTAGGATTTCTAAACATAAAAGTTTGAATATAATATAAAAATCTTCAATTCAATTTATATTTTTTTAAAGCTAATTCAGTTTATATATTTTTCGCAAAAAAAGAAGAAAAAAAATCAATTTATGTTTCAAACATAAAGAATATATATATATATATATATATATATATATATATATATATATATATATATATATATATATATATATATATATACAAGTAAGATAAACTAAATGACCAATACTAAATGACTAATTATAGAAATTCATCCAATATTTGGAACAAACTAAAAGGGAAACACAGGCAAAAAAATTGGGACAGAGGAAGTAATTTAAAAAAATATTTATTTATTTATTTTAGATAATTTCATATCTATCTAAACTTGACATTAAATGTTTAGTATATTTTAGTGTTTGTGTACTTTAGTAATCATGTACTGATAATTGAAATCCAAATACAATATTAAATTTTCATGTTGTACATAAAATTATCAGTTCTAGTTTCGAGAAAGGACGCCAATATTGATAATCACTCTAAAACTAAATTTTATAATTGTTCACGAAGAGAGCTCAGCCGATCTTTGTCTTAAAGGAGCCGAACTTAACTCTTCTTTTTTTGACCAACCAAACCGAACCTAGCCTTCTTATTGCACAAAAAATGTGTTCGAGCTCGAGTTCGTTAACGAATCGAGTCGCATTCGAGCCACACCCGAGCTCTTATCGAACTAAGTCGAGTCGAGCCGAGTTCAAGCCCTTAACGGGAACAATTAAGTTTTACATGAAAAAAGGTTCAAACCCAGTTAACTCAATTAATTATCGATTTTTGACTCAATTTAATATTAAATTTTAATCTATTATCCCAAGTGATTCACCGATTAAATATTTGAATTGTAATTTTAAACTTAAAACACTGAAAAAATTATAAAAATATTTAGAATATATTCTATTTTTTCGAGTTTTAACGAGCCGAGCCCAAACCGAACAAGCTCGAGCCGAGATCAAGTCGAGTCGAACTGAGCATATTAAAAACTCGGCTCGAGTTCGTTTTCTTAAGGAACACATATTTGTGTTCGAGCTCGAGCCCTTAACCAGCCGAGCCTAACGAAATATTTCATTCGCACAAGTTAAATTACTATTTCATAACGATATATATAGCTCAACTAGCTTGAAGGTTGAATTAATTGCATCATTAGTACCACGTGTTCGTACTTACACACCTTAATTTGTTATTCAACATTAAAATGGTCAGACAATTTTTATTTAACACTTGCAAAAATAAATTTTAATTAAATATTGGACAAACATAAATTAGGCACGTGTCTGTAACTACAGCAATTTGCATTAAAATAAATGATAAATGATAATGTTCACATATCAACTCAATCGAAATGCACAAAGTTTGTCGTATGCATTTAGCTTGACAAAAATCGGTTAAAGTCGAGCAAAAATTTTAGACAACCTCTAAGAAATTTGAGACAATCTTAGCTAGCGTACATAATTATTTAAAATAGAAATATATTATAATTTTTCCATCCACCCCGAAATTATAATTTCAATTTGACTTTATAGGTTAAATTTGTCAATTTTGAACAATAAATATAATCTATTTTATAATTAATATAAATTATAAATCAGTAATTTGTAGCCGACATTTTGAAGCTGGTCAAGGTCGTTTTGTTATCTAAATAATTAAAATTGATCAACTTAAGTCACCTTATAACCACTCCTTCCCGCGTTTTTTCAGTATAAAAACACAGCATTTCATTACTAGTATTGCATTCACAACTTCATTCATATTACATATCAACTTACACTAAACAAAATTTTCTGCCTTGAATTAAGCTTGCCACGACGAGTAAACTTATCTGGTGAAAGAACACGAATTTTCTATCGAAAAAGATGAATTGGAAGAGCTCCAAGTCGATGGAATTGGTGTTGTATTGTTGTTTGATTGTGTCTTGTATTGTGTCCACAATGGGAGCTTCCTCGTCGAAACTTAAGGTTGGTTACTATAGAACAAGCTGTCCAGAGGCAGAGTCCATTGTTAGAAAAGCTGTGAGCAAAGCCGTGTCGAAGAATCCAGGCATTGCTGCTGGCCTCATCAGAATGCATTTCCATGACTGCTTTGTCAGAGTACGTAATTTCAGTTATTTTTATTTTTTTAAAATTTTGGTTAATTAGTTGGAACATTCGTTGTTACTAATAGTGTATCATACTATGTCTTGGATTTTCTGTTGCAGGGTTGCGATGGTTCAGTTTTATTGGATTCGGCATTGGGAATTCCAGCTGAAAAAACACATCCAGCTAATCATCCAAGTCTACGAGGTTTTGAAGTGGTTGATGAGGCCAAGTCTAAAATTGAAGCTATATGTCCCAACAAGGTGTCATGTGCTGATATACTAGCTTTCGCTGCCCGTGACAGTGCTTATAAAGCCGGAGGAATAAACTATGCCGTTCCTTCAGGGCGTCGTGACGGACGTGTTTCACTATTCGCTGAAGTTACACAAAATCTCCCTTCATTTGATTTAAATGCCCAGGGACTTGTAGAAAATTTTAAACAAAAAAGGCTGTCATTAGATGAAATGGTCACCCTCTCTGGCGCTCACTCTATTGGGGTTTCTCGTTGTAGCTCATTTTCGACTCGTCTCTACAACTTTAACGCAACACATCCTCAGGATCCGTCTATGGACCCAAGATATGCTGCATTTCTGAAAACCAAGTGTCCCCAAACAAGTACCCAAGATCCCATTGTGAGCCTTGATTCTATGACCCCTACACGCTTGGACAATCAATATTATGTGGAGTTAACCAAGAAAAGAGGTTTATTGACTTCTGATCAGACGATGTTGACGAGTCCATTGACATCCAACAAAGTACGGAACAATGCTAGATCCGGATCAACCTGGGGCGCTAAGTTTGCCGCGGCAATGGTGCGTATGGGCTCTATTGAAGTACTCACTGGGACACAAGGGGAGATTAGGAAGATTTGTTCCGTTGCAAACTAATAAATTTGTGATTGTTTTCAAAATGTTTAATTAATAATTTATTTTTCTTTTTTAATCTTTTGTTACATGTCAAAAATTGTACACTTGTATAATAGTAAATTTTTCTTTATTGGTGATGGGTCTTATCAAACTGTACGCACTTAGTTGTATAATTTTGTCGAGTCAATATTTTTATTGTAATTGATTTGAATAAAACACATTTACTCCACACAAAATAGAATTGTATTCTCTTCACTACTCTGTGTTGGTGCGGATTAAGGATTAATTAGTGCATATTTAAGGCGTTTGTACACCATAATAAATTCATTTATTGTGTGAAGATTAGGAAGATTTGTTCGGTTGCGAACTAATTATTGTGTGATTACTCTCAAAATGTTAAATCATTTATATTCATTGTTTAATTTTTCGTTAATTATCAAAATTGTCCGATTGGTGAATCAAATTCTTTTTTTTTAATGGTGACAACTGACAGTCAGTGTCCAAATTGTACAATTGCACTTAATTGCATAACTTTGATGTGCGAATGCTTTTATCGTAATCGTTTGATAAGTCATATTTACTATACACATGAAAAAGAATTGTTCTGATCCCTTCCCCCATATGTGTTTGTGTGAATTAAGGATTACTGAATGTTAATAATATGTATTGCATTGGCCAATCTAATTTGGATGAATCATTGCATGTGTGCAACACGTACTAGTGCTTTGCGCAGAATCCATAGATAAAAACTCTTCGTAAAACCTCCAAATGTCTTATTTTGGACGGCATTTGTTAAAATGTTTAATAATTTTAAATATTTATTCCGTTGCAAACTAATAAATTTGTGATTGTTTTCAAAATGTTTAATAATTTATTTTTGTTGTTTAGTCTTTTGTTACTTATCGAAACTTGTACACTTAATAATCAATTTTTCTTTAGTAGCGACGGCTCTTGTCAATTTGTATGCACTTGGTTGTATAATTTTGTTGAGTGAATATTTTTTTGAAATTGATTTGAATAAAACACATTTACTCCGCACGAAATAGAATTTTATTCTGTTCTCTACTCTGTGTTGACGCGGATTAAGGATTAATTAGTGCATGTGTAAGGCGTTTGTATACAATGATAAATTCATTCACCAGAATTTAAATATGTATAAACTTGCACAATGAACAAAAATTTAAAATAAAGATTGGATTAAAACTTGGTTAATAACTTATATCTCAAGTTTGTACCAGCAGAACCACCAACTTCGTCTTTCTTGACATTGTTTTGTTTTTGAATCTTGACAACATTCATCGGCTGATTATCTTCAACTTTCTTCACTGTTTCTGGCTTCACGTACAACTTCCATTTTCGGGGTCTTCATATATGGTCACCACCGGCTCTTTCTTTGGAGTTGTCATAGTCCTTGTCAACGGGATTTACACAAAATTTTGTTTGGTTAAAAACCTCACCTCAACTTGATTCGTTTAAAAATACAAATGCGACTCAATTCGAACAAAACTTTACTCTCTATTCGCTTAATGCTCTTCCCTTACATCATCACAACTGATTTAACTAAATTTGATAAAATAAAATATAAAAATTCAATTGAAACCTTCCTCTAACACCTTGAATTTATGAGATAACTGGTAACTTTTTAACATGTATCAAAGCTCGGTTGGCAACCGGTGACTTAACAAAAATACAAGAAATATACACTACATGAAAAACACAATCAGACAACATTCATCAGACAACACTTGGACAAAAGAGTGTTGCCCAGAATTACCCGACTATGGTTTATTTTCGTCATCGAAAAACTATCGTGTGATCCAACTTCAATACAATGGTTTATTGACTAATAAAAAATCATTGTCTAGTAAATGATATCAGACAAGTCTTTTTGATTGTTGTGTTGTGCAAATGATTAGTTTTAGACAACCGTTTGTAACTATACTTGTTTTATTATATTTCACACAACGGATCATAAAATCGTTGTTTGACTTAGACAAGTGCTTTCAATATTGTACAATTAATCATACTTCAAACAACGTAACATTAAAACCATTATCTGAGGCCTAATAGGCTATGTATTTTTAGAGATGCTCTTTTGGGTGGGATTAGATTCCCTTTCCACGAGTTTGTAGTTAGGTTATTAGCTGAAGTTAGGATAAACCCGTGTCAACTGAGCAAAAATTCGTGGCAAAAACTTCTTTGTTTTATTATTTTGTGTCTTAGAAAAGATTATCCCCTTTCTGTTGCCGTTTTTAGAAGTATCTTTCAGTTTAAGAATAGCCCGTCAAACATTTTGGGTTGGATCTACATAAGTCACAGGCAAGGGGTGAGCCCAATCTTTTGCAACAAGTCTTTGCCCGACAACAACACAGATTGGCGGAGGGAATTTCTGTATTTGGAATGGGAAGGAGGAGATTGGGGCACTCTTTTTAGGCCCAAGTTCTGCAAAGTCAAGGATGGGAATGCAGGCCTGATCTAGCTTACTCCCGAAGAAAAACTCATTATTGCTGACTTGGGCCAGGATAAGGGCTCGATCCATCACAGGAAGATATTAGAGGAATTTTCTCTGAAGGTCGTCGGCCTTTTAAATGTTTCTATTAATGGTATCTTCTTTTCCTGACTTGTTGTTTTGTTTCGACTTTTCTGAGTTTAGTTGTTTATTTTCTTGTTTGTTTTGCATCCGCGGAAAATATCAATTTTCATTTAGGCGTGGGCGATCAAGAGACCCACAGGATGAGGAAGGCCCGCGAGGCTATCGAAGGCCCAATTAAGGAGCCCAACCTTCCTGGGTTTCTTCAGCCTTGTGATAAAGCCCAAGGAAAGAGGCCTCGGGTTGACGAAGAGGAGAGCCCAGATACCGCAGCTTGGAGGCCAAGCTGGGGCTTGAGGAGGCAAGACACCGTCATTGGGAGTACTTTGAACTCCCTCGACTGGTCGCAGAATTCTATTCCTCCGGTCGACAAGGCCAAGATTGTCCTGAAAACGGACATAGAAGAGGCCGAGACTCTGGGGGCCCAAGCTGTTGCCATGGTAAGGCCCACTCATTTCATATCCCTTCATTCTTAGTCGTTTTTTAATTTTCTTAACTTCTTACTAAGCCATTCTTTTTGAACAGGTCAATACATACTTTCAGACCATGGCTCACCAGGCCAAAACCTGGCGCTTCTCGGAGAAGGCCCAAATGAAGGGCAAGGCCAAAGCAGAGTCGAAGGTAGCTGTTCTTGAAAAGAAGCTGCTCAAGAAGGAGCAGGAACTGGTGGCGGCCCACGCAGAGCTGCAAGAGTTAAGGGCCGGGAAGAAGGCCGTGATCGACGAGTACCTGGAGTCGAAGGACTTTTATGCTTTTATCGATAAGCATGACGATATGGTCTTTCTGGCTACTTGTGCTCAGGCCTGAGAAAAGTGCCTTGACGCCATCTTGGCCAAGCACCCCGATCTTTTCGATCCTGCTAAATTCCCTTGTCCTATGGGTCAGCCTTTGGCTTTGACTTCTACCGCCGAAGGGACGGGTTCGGGAGATTTATCAGGCAGCGAGGCCTTAGACGAGTTTGATCGGGTCTTCGACTCCTCTCCAGAAGCCGAGGAGAATGCTAGGAAGGGAGCAGAGGGAGAAGAGAAGGCAGGGGAGGATGAGGATATCGAAGACCTCCCATAGTTTCTTTTATTTTTTGTATCTCTTGTATTTCCTTTTTCAGTTTACAAATTATGTAATCCTTAAGACTTTTTATTTATAACAAGTCCTTCGTTTTTTCCTTTCCTTTTCCGTGCCTTAGCATATTTGATAAATATACTTTATTGAGCATAGAAAAATAGGATATTCATCGAGGTGCCAAACATGTATTTTATTCTTTTGTCATAAAAGAACTAATAAAGTTGCCAAACTAGGCCGAACACACATGTTTTTCGAAGGTGCCATAAAGCTGAATAATTTTATTAATAATGCCTTCGAGGCTTAATGTGGGCACAACCCTTACAAAATGGGAATTTTGACTGGAGTGAAAGTCTCTTATATCCTAATGGTTTTATCGAACCTTATTTCTACTTAATTCCTACTAAATATAAGAACTCATAGTTAAATTCTTTAAACATAATAAACCTTCAGGTTTGAAGCATGCCAAGTCCTTGGCACCTCAACATCTTCTAGGGTTTTAAGGATGTATGATCATCCTCCCTTTACTTGTTTTATCTTGTACGACCCTTCCCAGTTGGGGGCTAATTTGCCTTTGGGGTCTACCCCGGAAGCTTCATATTTCCTGAGGACCAAGTCCCCTTGTCTAAAAAACCTTTCTTTAACCCTTAAGTTGTAGTAGAAAGACGACTTTTTTTTGATATTCGATGATTTTTGCATGAGCTTTGTCCCTGACTTCATCTATCAAGTCTAATGAAAGTTTCATTCCTTCTTCATTATCCTCGGGCTCAAAGGCCTTAATTTTTGGGGATACGTGTGATATTTCAACTGGGACTACTACCTCAGCTCCATAAGCAAGAAGGAATGGAGTTGCATCAGTAGTGATTCTATGAGTGGTTCTGTAAGCCCAAAGTATTGACAGAAGCTCATCCACCCAAATGTTGGCAGAACGCTCGATCCTTTTCTTAAGACCATCTAGGATGATTCGATTAGCTACCTCAGCTTGCCCATTTGCTTGAGGATGTGCAGCAGAAGTGAAGCGTAGAGCGATGTCATTATCGTTGCAATATCCCTTAAATTCCTCGTTATTGAATTGTGTGCCATTGTCCGTCACCAGGATTCGTGGTATCCCATACCTATATATGATGTATTCCCAGAAGAATTGAGCTATTTGTTTTGTGGTAATCTTGGCTAGTGGTTTAGCCTCAATCCATTTAGTGAAGTAATCAATTGTAACGATTAGGAACTTTCTTTGTCCGCTAGCCATTGGAAAAGGCCCAAGAATATCCATTCCCCACATTGCAAATGGGATGGGTGAATTGATGGACGTTAACATCTCAGGAGGTTGCCTAACGACCGGTGCATGCCTTTGGCACCTGTCACACCTTTTCACATACTTCTTTGAATATTTTAACAAGTCAGGCAAATAAAAGCCTAGACGGGTGATCTTATGAGCCAAAGCTCTGCCCCCCAGGTGTTGGCCGCAAATGCCTTCGTGTACTTCTTTTAAAGCCTCATGGGCTTCATCTGGCCTTAGGCATTTCAAGTATGGAATAACAAAAGATTTCTTGTACAGAATTCCATCAATAAGAGCGTACCTTAAGGCCCTTACAGTGAGTTTTCTGGCTTCCATGGCGTTGGCAGGTGTCCATCCAGATTGAAGGTGGGCTCTAATTGGGTCCATCTAGTAACTGCCCATGTTTATCGGGGCTACCAGCTTTACGTTAATGCTGGGGGTCCTCAAGATTTGGAAGTAAACACTCCCCACATGTTCATCTGCTTCTGATGTGGCGAACTTTGATAAGGCATCGGCCTTCGCATTCTCTTCTCTAGGAATATACTCAACCTGACATTCTTCAAACTGAGTCATTATAGCTTTGACTAATCGGAGGTATTTGACCATTATTTCTTCCCTTGCTTTAAAATCCCCATTTACTTGGGATATAACCAGCTTCAATTCTCCACAGACTTTGAGATGTTTGGCATTTAATGCCTTGGCCAAGACCAGGCCTGCTATCAGAGCTTCATATTCGGCTTCATTGTTGGTTGTTGGGAAGTCAAGCTTAATAACATATTCAATAATGAATCCTTCGGGACTTTGTAGCACCAAGCCTGCTCCACTAGATTTTGTTTTTGATGCCCCATCAAAATTGAGTACCCAATATTCTTTAGGAGTTTGTTTTACTTCTTGTGTTGCTATCATACTATCCTTATCCTGGCCCCCGACTTCTTGGTCATTAATAGTACATTCGACCACGAAGTCAGCAAGAGCTTGAGCTTTAATGGCCGTTCGAGGCTTATACTTGATGTCGAACTCTCCTAACTCTATGGCCCACTTGATCAATCTCCCACTTGCTTTAGGGCTGTGTAGGATGTTCCTTAGCGGCTGATCAGTTAGTACCTCGATTTTGTGCGCTTGGAAATAAGGACGTAATTTTCTCGAGCCCATTACCAAGGCCAGTGCAAACTTCTCAATCTTGGAGTAGTTAAGTTCTGCTCCGTGTAAGACCTTTGTTACATAATAAACTGGTTTTTGAATCTTTTCTTCTTCCTTTATAAGGACAGCGCTCAGGGCTCTATCAGATACAGCCAAGTACAGGTATAGAACGTCTTCGACACTAGGCTTGGCCAATAATGGAGCTTCAGTTATATATTTCTTCAGTTCTTCGAAAGGTGCCTGACTTTCTTCCGTCCACACGAAGTCCTTCACTTTCTTCAATGTTTGGAAGAAGGGTAGACACTTATCCCCAGACTTTGAGACAAACCTTCCTAGGGCTACAATTCTTCCTGTTAATTTCTGGACATCCCTTACTATCTTTGGGGATTCCATGTCGAGTATAGCTTTAATTTTGTCAGGATTGGCATCAATCCCTCTTTTAGAGACCATCATTCCTAAGAATTTCCCAGATCCCACGCCAAAGGCGCATTTTGCAGGGTTTAACATCATTCTGTGGTGTCTCAACACTTCAAACGCCTCTCTTAGTTGTTGAATATGGTCGGCCTTATCGAGACTTTTGACTAGCATGTCATCAACGTAGACCTCCATGGTTTTTCCGATAAAATGCTTGAATATTTTATTTACTAGCCTTTGATAGGTGGCTCTTGCATTCTTTAACCCGAAGGCCATAACAAGATAATAAAATACACCCAAGTCAGTGATGAAGGATACCTTGGCAATGTCATCTTTGTGCATCCTGATCTGGTTATATCCACTAAAGCTATCCATGAAGCTTAACATCTCATGTCCTGTCGTGGCATCTATAAGTGCATCGATCCTTGGAAGGGGGAAACAATCATTTGGATATGCGTCATTTAAATCAGTGAAGTCCACGCACATCCTCCACTTTCCATTGGATTTTCTGACCATTACAGGATTAGCAAGCCATTCAGGGAATTGACTTTCCTTGATGAATCCAGCCTCTAAGAGCTTTTCCACCTCTTGTTTTATGGCTTCTTGCCTTTTGGAGAGAAATTCCTCTTCTTTTATTTTATCATTTTTCGCCATGGATCCATATTAAGCTTATGAGTAATTAAATTGGAATCAATTCCTGGCATATCGGTGGCTGTCCAAGGAAATAAGTCCCCATTATCTTGCAAGAATTTGGTCAATTTTTCTTTCATAGGCTCTTCTAATGAAGCCCCAATATATGTGACCCTTTCGGGGTCCCCCGGTACTAAGGAAATTGGAACCAAGTCTTCTGTTGGTTTTCCCCTTCTTTCCTTGTCTTCTCTTAAGTCCATGTCCTCTATGGGTAGGACTTGCCCCCCGACTCCATCGGGTCTCAGGGCTGCCACATAGCAACTACTTGCCATTTTCTGGTTTCCTTTCTCCTCCACAACACCATTTCTGGTGGGGAACTTAATTTTCAAGTGATAACTTGTGGCTACAACCTTGAAAGCATGTAAACCTGTTCTTCCAAGGATGATGTTGTATGTAGAAGACTCTTTGACCACCAGAAAAGTTAGCATCTGAGTGACCTCTCTAGATTCTCTCCCCATTGTCATGGGTAGTTGAATGGTTCCTTCTACTTTTGACTCCACTCCATTAAAGCCATAGATGGGAACATCCGAAAGGGTTAGCTGGGAATCATTGTATCCCATATTTACAAATGCATCATGGAACATGATATCAACCGACGCTCCATTGTCCACCAGGACTCTCTTTACTTTTGAATTGCCTATCAAATGGGAAATAACAAGAGGATCATCGTGAGAAAACTTTATCCCTTCCAGGTCCAAGTCATCAAAAGATATGACCGCCTCCGTTCTAGCACGTTTAGGTGTTTCTCCTACGACTTGCATAACTTCTCTTGCATATGCTTTTCTTGAATTTCTTGAATTCCCCGCAGCGGTGCGTCCTCCGAAAATCATATTAATAACTAGTCCTCTAGGCTGAGGATTCCTATCCCGACCATCGTTATTTTTTCTGTTATCGTCGTGCCTATCATGACTTTCATCCTTAGTGTACTTAGAAAGTTTTCCTCTTCTGATAAGGAATTCGATTTCATCCTTCAATTGTCTACAGTCATCCGTGTCATGCTCGGTATCCCTATGAAATCGGCAAAACGCATTCTTGTTCCTTTTCTCAGGATCAGATTTTAGGGGTTTAGGCCATCTCAGGTCTCGATCTCTTTCGATATCCATCATGATTTGACTTCGAGGCGCGTTCAACCTTGCGTATTCGGTAAACTTTTACCCCAAATTATTTTTCTAAGGGGGGGATTCTGAATTCTTCTCCATCTTGGAGTACTTATCTCGGGCGTCATATTCTTGATCACCTTTTCTCTTCTTGTTATTATTCACGTGTGTCGCCACTGATATAGTGGTTTTCTTCATAATTTCCTTCGCTTTAATGTATTTCCCTGCCCTGTCTTGGAGAAGACGCATGTTCTCGGGGGGATGTTTAGCCAGAGATCTCTTAAAGTAAGGATCAGTTGTTCCCTGTTGTAAGGCTATCACGGTGTTAATCGCCCTTAAGTACACTAAGTTTGCAGAAGGGGGGTTGAATACAAACTTAAGAATTAAGTGAAAATTCTTGCGGATTTAAGTTTGTTCAAAGAGAGTGTTTATTTAAGACTGATGTAACTAAGAACTAGATAATTAAAGTATTGAAGACAAAACTCAGTAAGGTTAAAAATTACTAGTAGATTGATTTTCCACTAGTGTGTTTTTGCTTTCAATAGATCTTAGTAAGAATACCAAGCTGCTTACAAAGTTGAATTTAGAACTCAGAAAAGCATTACAAATTCTGCATAATTTTACTTTGCTTTACTTGAGTTCTTGAAAACTATTGCCTTCACTTTGCTACTGTGTTTTTCTAACTACTATATAGAAAAACTACATCTCTAGTTTTCCATCGATAGCTAACAATATAATATTACAATTTATATTGTTTACATGAAAATAAAAACTAGCTACTTTTCACAGCCTTCCTTTTTGAACTGACTAGTCCTGGAGATATCTTTGTCTTGATATATTCCTTGGATGTTGTGTTGCCTTGAAAGTCTTCACAATCCTGACAGGACTGTCTTCCAATGATTCAGTTTCTGCACTGTTCCTGTAATTCTTGGCTTTGGCTAAATAGGGAAACTTTAATCAACTGATAAATGTTGTTAAGCTTATCAGTTGATCCTCCTTTGCTTATCCATCGATGGATAGGATATCTGTTGATCAGTTGATGTGTCGACGGATAATTGAGTTATCCATCGACTCCTTATCCATTGATGGTTCTTTATCAATTGATGATTGGTATCCGTTGATAGCCTTCATCCGTTGAGTAGTGTCTTCATCCATCGACTTCAATATCAGTTGATCACTTCACTTGTGAGAATTCTGACTTGGGATATTAACAGTTGATCAGCCATTCTTCACATCTGTTGAGAAGCTAAAGATTGAAGTCAGTAATATCAGTCGACTACTTCATAGCATCCATTGAGGCAATACAATCAATTGATAATGAAACTTGAATCAAATGTTTCAATCCAGTTTATTAGTTGATAAACAAGCTTCAACTGATAACTGGTTTTCTAGTCAATGGATATTTATAAGTCATATCCATCGACTAGTTACAAAGTAATTTTAAGTCCCTATTATAATTCTAAGAAATTTGTTATCATCAAAACTTATAATTCCTAACAATCTCCCCCTATTTATGACTGTGTAAAACATTCATAAATCTTTTGTTGATGATAACAAAACTTCTAAACAATTTTTGTTCTTAGAATGAATTATAATATTGACAAGTATAGTTTGAGACAGAGTAATCTGATACAAGACAAAGATGAATTCTGATAATTTTGATGATTGAAGTTGAATCTTTTATCTTCTCCTTCTTCCCCTTGACTCATTCATCTTGTCTTCATTTTCCTTCATCTTCCTGTAAAGGGTTCCTTTCAATATCTTTTCATCTTCAATCCTGTAGTCTAATTGACTTGCCAGATGATTTAATTCTAGATTAGGCAGTTTGTTTATTTCTTGACAAATATCAATGCATTTTTCTCTGCCTTCCATGTCCTTATATATCATTAAGTAGAATGGCTCATGAAGCACCTTTCTTCCTTCAGGGTTCCAAATCTTTATTCTGTCATCCCTTTCTTCTTGAACAGGTGCCTCCCTCATCTTCTTCATTCTTTCAAAGATGGCCTTTCCTAGCTCTTCAGTTAGATAATACTTCCTGTTGAGCATAGTGTAGATTTTCCTTAAGATGCCATATCCTTGATTTAAGACTTGGTTGAATGTAAACGTTGAGTGTGATCCATCTTCATACTCAATGTGGAAAAGATCAACATCTTTCTTCCTTTGTCCTTTTGCTGCAATCATTCCCTCAGCTTTGATTGGCACAAAGTCTTCAGATTTGTGTTTGAACACCTCTATTTCTTTGGCTTGATTACTCCCAGAAGCTTGACCTTCAGCCTTGACTTGTTTTGGCTTCCTCTCCTTGTCTCCTTTTGTCTTCAACAACCAATTGTCTTTTAACTCCAGAGGATTTTGGTGCATCTTTAGGCTTGTTTGCTCTTTGTTTTACTCTTGGACTCCTTTCACCTTCTTTTCTTCTGGCTTCTCTTATTAGCCTATCCTCCTCATCATATTCCCTTTGCAATTGAATGGCTAATTCTTCTTGGGATTTTTCCTGTTGCTCCCTTTCTCTTATGCCAACTACTATGGCTTTGCTCAACAATTTTTCACTTTCCCCTCCACCTGTGACAGCTTTCTTTTTACCATCTTCAATTAGCTTTCCCTTTCCTTTCCTGTCACCAGGTTGTGAGCTACTGGAACTTGTCTCCTTGAATTTGCTAGCAATCAAATCAAATTTCCTTACTATATCCTGAGCCAACTCCTTCTTTGGATCTGTAGTCTTTGTCACTACAGTTTCACTTGCTTTGTCCAATTCAGCTTCACTTGCTTGCTTCTCCCCCTTTTTGTTATCAGCAACTTGCACTTGTGCTAATGATTGTGAGATAATAGGGGTCTCTAACAGTTTGCTCAGAAGATTGATCTGAGTGACTTGGTTTTTCAAGATTTGCTGCATGTTGAGCTCCATGGCAGCTACTCTTTTCTCCAATTCAATTGCCTTATCCTTGGCTGTAAACTCAGTGTCTAACCTTTGCTTGATTCTAGTTAGCATTGTGAGACTAAGCCTAGAATCAATGGTGGTGTCGAAGTGCATCCTTGAGCTTTCAATGTCCTCTCTTATCTTCTTCAACTCAAATCTGGAGCTTGTGACATGCATTTTCTGGATCTTCAAATTGTCTCTGTAAAAGTCCAGAATCCTTCTGTGCAAGGGATCCACCACATCTACTTCAGCCATTGACCTTCTGTAGAGAGAAATGATGGCCCTTTCTGTTTCAGCCAAATTTGTTTCATCACTAGCCACCTGAGGATCTAGAAGTCCATCATCATCAGAGCTGTCGTCAAAATCCTCAGGATTTATGTGAGATACATCATCAGGTTGATTGGCCAGGAACTCCTTCCCACTCCTGAATTGTTCTTCTGTTTGCAGCAAACCCAGCATCTGCTCAGCTTCTTGATTAGATGCTGCTGCTAGTTCTTGATAATGGGGATTTGCATGTAGAAAGGTTGAAGCATCAAGATTGACATCAATCTCATCCTCCATTGTCAAGTTGACATCTGGAACTCCTGCAGGAACTTCATGTTTTCCATCTCCCCCTGACTCTAGTCCCAACTCCTGGGTGAGTTCAGCTGCTACATGCTCAGTTTTAGAAGTTGATGCTTCATCGGATTGAAAAACAAATTTCTCTCTATTCTTTTCTCTCTCACTCTCATCTCTCTGTTCTTGCATCAGGATCTCATCCTGGATTCTCACCTCTCCCTTACTTAGCTCTCCTTTTTCATCACCTTCTAAGGTGGAACTCTCTTTTGTCACACCCTCTCCTTTTGCCACCTCAGAAAAAGTTGAGGGCCCCTCATTCACACACTCTCCTTTTGCCAAGGTATGCAACCCTTGCCTCTCACTCATCTCACCCACTCCACTCAAACCTAAGAGTGTATTTGCCACAAGTGTTTCAGTGGAAGCTTCAGAAATTGAAATAAATTTCTCAATCGATGGATAAGGAATATCCATTGATAGGAGCTCGTCGATGGATGTAAGGATATCCATCGATGGAAGTGAACTAGTCAATGGATGTGGGATATCAGTTGATTGAATATTATCCATTGACTTGAGAGATTTTTCCGCATTTGCCTGATCAACCAAGGTGTTATCCTTATTTGGTGATACAGGTGAGAGTGTTGGCTCCACCCTGAGTTGTAAAGAGGGTGAATTTGAAACAATGAAGTTGTCAATCAACACTGTTTCTGAAGAAAAAGATTTTGAAGGAGATTGAGGAAAAGAAACAGATAAACAATGGGGCTGTGCCTCAGGAAGATTATGAGACACATCAAGAGAGGAAGGTGAAGGCTCCACCAAATTTGCATTTGGCTTTGCAAGTTGTGTGTGTGTACCCTGTGCAATATGTGTAACCTTCTTTCTCCTTTTGTATGGCTGTATTGTTTTGTGACCCTTATCCCCATCTGATGGTCCTGGTTCAGACCTCTTTTCAATAGTTACACCTTTTTGAGAAGATGCACCTAGGGGTGTGTTTAAGTCCTTTACTACAACCTCAATCTGTTGGGAGATTGGGCTTGAGGCTGGTTGGTTTCTCTTAATCTCACTCTCCTTATTCTTCTGGCTTTCTTGATGTTGGCCAATTCCCTCACCCTCAACCACCACCTTCACACTTCCCTCAGTGGTTTTCCTTTTCTTAGATTTTGCAACAGTAGTCTTTTGAAAAACTACTGAGGTGGTTTGTTTAGATTTGGGTTTTGAAGGTTGTACAACTTGGGTAGGAGGGATGGGGGCATTTCCATCTCCCTCCATTGTTGCAGAAGGCAAAGAAATTTGAGATTTTGAAGAAGAATGTAAAAGATTGAGATTTTGAAGATATACCTGCACAAGAGGAGGATAAATGAGGCACAACTTAGGGTATAAGTTGATTCTCACAAGATCCTTGAAGACCCTCTTGTTTTGCATCCATGGCTTCAAGGACTCCATATCTGCACTTATCTCATATTCTCCAATAGAGGCATTAATAATCATCATGAAAAATCTGGCAAAATAAATATTATTTTTCCTAGATGACTTGGTTCCTAACTTGGCAGTTAATTCATTTAGGAGTAATGTGCCAAAATCAAAATATTTATCAAATAGGACAGAATAAGCAATTTCTTGCATACTAGTTGTAATTGCATCAAAATTACTTATTTTTCCAGAAAATACTTTAATTATGGCATCAAAGAAATAACTCCATTCTTTCCTAAGATTTTTCCTAACAACTTCTCCTAATCCAGTTTCAGCATTTGCATAATTAATGGATTCTAACATATCCCTAATTTCATTTTCAGTGGGTGGTTTATCACAGTTATTTGCAGGTAATCCTAAACATTCAGATAACGAAGTACTAGTAATTGTATAGGTATTACCTCTGCAAGAGTAAGAAATTACCTTCCCATCTGGTGATATTTCTGCAGAGTTCCACAGTTCCTCAACAAATGAACACACGATTGTTGGTGCTTCGCTGAGAGCTTTGGACACTTTGCAGTCTCCTAGGAATCGCATCAATGGATGAAAGTCCACAGGAGCATCATTCACCGTTAGACATGCTGTGAAGTTGTTCTACTCGTAGATGAACCCAGTGGAAGAGACAATTTTCTTTTGTGGTGCCATTTTTCAGTTGATATTCAAGAAATTAAAGAGAACTTGGAAGTAATTAAGAGAATTCGTGAGAATTAGAGAGAATTAGCTTTAGAGAGAGAGATACAGAGATGAATAGATTAGAGTTATAAAGTAAAATAGCAGGTAAGAATGAATTTTTAATTGCAACTGCTATTTATATTTTCTGGTATTAAAAAGACTTGAAAAGACCTTTTTAATTAGGGAGATAACCGTTGATGTATAAAAGACTGTAGTTGATTACCCTTGATAGTAATTATCCAATGACTATAATCTGATCAACAGATAAATAAAACTGTATAAATTTTATTACTATCGACTGATATAATAAAGAGTTAATCATTTATCGATCGATCACTAATTACTGGAGTAATTATCTGTCGATAGATAAATATCCATCGATAGGAATAAAATTTATCAGTTGATCAATAAGTAAAGAATTTATCCATCGATTAAACAATTACTGAGGTAATTATCTGTCGATAGACAAATATCCATTGATAGAAATAAATATCCATTGATAATTAACACATTTATCAATTGATTACTTGGATTCAACAGATAATTGTGAACAATGGCTACAAATTTAAAGAAAACTTGACAGACATTTCAAGATTGAGCAAAATTAAGCATACCTAACTCACAGACTAATCTGTTAAAGGTAGATTCATCTAGAGGTTTGGTAAAAATGTCTGCAAGTTGTTGTTCACTAGGGACAAAATGTAACTCAACTGTACCATTCATTACATGTTCCCTAATGAAATGATACCTTATGTCAATATGTTTGGTTCTGGAGTGTTGCACAGGATTTTCTGTTATTGCAATGGCACTTGTATTGTCACAGAAAATGGGAATCTTGTTCAAGTTGAACCCATAGTCAAATAGTTGATTCCTCATCCATAATATTTGTGCACAGCAGCTTCCAGCAGCAATGTACTCAGCTTCTGCAGTTGAAGTTGATACTGAGTGTTGCTTTTTACTAAACCATGACACAAGTTTATTTCCAAGAAATTGACAGGTGCCTGTAGTACTTTTCCTGTCTATTTTGCAACCTGCATAATCTGCATCTGAGTAGCCTATTAGATTAAAACCAGAATCTCTAGGATACCAAATACCTAAATTTGATGTACCCTTAAGATATCTAAAAATTCTTTTAATAGCTACTAAATGAGATTCTCTAGGATCAGCCTGAAATCTAGCACATAAGCATGTAGAGAACATTATATCTGGTCTGCTAGCAGTTAAATATAAAAGTGAGCCTACCATGCCTCTATAACTTGAAATATCCACCTTAGCTTCTTTGGTGTTTAATTCAAGTTTAGTGGCAGTGGCCATGGGAGTTTTTGCATAAGAACATTCACTTAACTCAAATTTCTTTAACAAATCATGAATGTACTTTGTTTGATTTATAAAAATACCATCCTTAACATGTTTGACTTGCAACCCAAGAAAGTAGGTAAACTCTCCCATCATGCTCATTTCATATTTACTCTGCATTAATTTGGCAAACTTCTTGCAAAGTTCCTCATTTGTTGATCCAAAAATAATGTCATCCACATAAATTTGTACAAGAATGATAGAGCCATTAACATTCCTACTAAATAGAGTTTTATCAACAGTACCTCTTGTGAAGTGATTCTCAATGAGGAACTGAGATAGAGTATCATACCAGGCCCTTGGTGCTTGCTTCAAGCCATAAAGTGCTTTGAGTAAATAGTAGACAAAGTTAGGGAATTTTGGATCTTCAAAACCAGGAGGCTATTCCACATAGACTTCCTCTTCTAGTACTCCATTAAAAAATGCACTCTTCATATCCATCTGGTAGACTTTGAAATTAGCATGTGAAGCATAAGCCAGAAAGATTCTGATTGCTTCTAACCTTGTAACTGGTGCAAATGTTTCATCAAAATCAATTCCTTCTTCTTGTGAATAACCCTTTGCTACAAGCCTTGCTTTGTTCCTAGTCACAATACCAGTTTCATCCATTTTGTTTCTGAATACCCATTTTGTACCAATTACTGCTCTATCTTTTGGTCTGGGCACCAGCATCCATACTTTATTTCTTTTAAATTTATTCAGTTCTTCCTGCATAGCTAGAACCTAATCAGGATCCATAATAGCATTTTCAATTCTTTTGGGTTCTTCTTGAGATAGAAAACTGCTATACAGACACTCATTTTGAGTAGCACTTCTTGTCTTGACACCTTCTTCTGCATTTCCAATGATCAGTTCAAATGGATGGCTTCTTGTCCATTTTCTTTGAGGAGGCAAATTTTGCCTTGATGATGAAGCTTCATGATCATTTGTATTGAATTCAAATTGATTTGAATTTGTTGATTGATTCTGAAACCCTCCCCCTGTGTTGGATACCCTTGTTGTAGAGTGTTGATTATCCATTGAAGAGTTACCAGTTGGTGCATTATCAGTTGATGGAATTCTTTCAACTGATAAATTATCCATTGATGCAGTAACATCAACTGATATTGGGTTTCTGAAAACTTGAGGTTTTATAATTTCTACCTCTTCATCATCATTTACATCATTTGATTCATTCTCAAAGTGCAGTATGTCATGATTTCCTTCATCAAACAAGCCTTGAATCTTTTTATCATCAAATACTACATGTACAGATTCCATAACAATGTGTAGTCTGAGATTGTAGACTCTATAGGCGATGCCTGATAGTGCATACCCAACAAATATAGCTTCATCAGCCTTGGCTTTAAACTTTCCTAGGTTTTCACCTTGATTTCTTAGCACATAGCACTTGCAGCCAAAAACATGAAGAAACCCCACTTTTGGCTTTTTGTCTTTCTTGATCAATTGATAAGGTGTCTTCCCTTGAGCTTTATTTACTAGGGAGATGTTTTGAATGAAACATGTTGTGTTTATGGCCTCAGCCCAGAAATATGTTGGAAGTTTGGCATCCTCCAACATGGTTCTAGCTGCTTCAATCAATATCCTATTTTTCCTTTCAACTACCCCATTTTGTTGAGGTGTTCTAGGTGCAGAGAATGTGTGTATGATTCCTTTTGATTCACATAACTCTTTCATTGTGGAATTTTTGAATTCTGTCCCATTGTCACTCCTTATCTTCTTTACATCCAATTCAAGGTTTTTCTCAATTTCTCTTATGCGCTTGATAATGAGATGACTAGCTTCATCCTTTGAATGTAGAAAATAAGTCCATGAGAATCTTGAAAAATCATCCACAATAACTAGAGCATACTTCTTCTTTGCAATAGACATGATATTTACAGGACCAAACAAATCCATATGTAGTAACTCAAGTGGCTTTTCAATTGATGATTCCAATTTTGACTTAAATGATGTCTTCTTTTGTTTTCCTTTCTGACAGGCATCACAAAGTCCATCTTTGACAAATTCCATTTGTGGTAGACCTCTCACTTGATTTTTCTTGACCAGTAAATTTATGGCTTTGAAATTCAAGTGAGCTAATTTCTTATGCCACAGCCAACTTTCATTTGTACTTGCCTTAGAGAGAAGACAAGTAATTGAATCTGCACTTGTTGAATTGAAGTCAGCTATGTATACATTTCCTTTTCTGTTCCCAGTCATAACTAGGCTTCCATCTTCCTTGTTGGAAATTATGCATGCTTCTGTTATGAAACAAACTTTATTTCCATTGTCAAATAGTTGACTTATGCTTAGCAAGTTATGTCTCAAGCCATCAACTAATGCAACTGGTTCAATGATGACATTCTCTTTTGAAATCAAGCCATATCCCATGGTGTACCCTTTGCTGTCATCTCCAAAAGTTACTCCAGGGCCAGCTTTTTCCTCAAACTTTGTGAGCAGGGATTTATCTCCAGTCATATGTCTTGAACACCCACTGTCTAAGTACCAAAGATTTCTTCTTTTTCCCTGCACACAGTCAAAACAGATCAAGTTGATTTTGGTACCCAAGTTGCCTTGGGTCCTTTCTTATTAGTTGTTATCTTTGGCTTGGTTTCTAATTTTTGTACCTTTGGTTTAGGTGGTTTTACTTCCACTTCAACCGTAGGTTTTGGTTTCCTTACCTTAGACTTCTCAGTGCCAATATTTAGAATGCCTATGCTTGCAGAATTGGAAAGATTTGATGTATGAAGATTATTAAGCATATTCCATTGCATGGCAGGCATATTCATGTTGGCAAATGCAAGATATGGATTAAACATATAAGGCATTGAAGCATACTGAGCATGAATAGCATGAGAATCAACTAAATGAGGAAGAACAGAATTGGTATACATGTTAGGTACAGCAGGTGCATTTGTTGCTATAGGCATGGTGAGTTTACATTGCACAGATAAATGATATTTACTACCACACTTAGCACATACTTTCCTAGGAGCATATTTGTCAAGTGTGTAGTTGTTGTGCTTGTTTATGCCTACTTTACCATTTCTATTTTTCTTCTTCTTTTCATTTGGCTGAATGTTAGGTTCTATCTTTTCCAATTTTTCTTTCAACTGATTTTTAGATAAGAATCTTATATTAGCCTGTTCAACTTTGATTTGAGATCCAGAGGAGCTACTTTCTTTGACAAATTTAACAGGTCTGTTAAGCTTGGTTTTGATAACACATTTCTTAGCAGTTGATGATTCCTCAATCGATGGATAATTATCCGTTGGAATAACATTATAAATCGATGGATAATTCTTATCAGTTGATTCAGAATTAGCAATCGATTGCTTCTTTTCCAAGGATTGATCTTCATCAATGGCTATTTTCTCAAGAGTTTCAGACAACATGGTGAAAGAGTTTGTTCCATGAATGTCATTCATCTTCTTACTGGCTTTACTTGACCTGTTCCACTTATCAATGGTTCTTAGTTCATCTTCTAAATTTTCTTTTAACTTCTCTATTTCCTTTTTACTCTCAACTAGCTCATTTCTAGCATCTTTGTTTTCCATCTTGAGTCTGTCCAATTGCACTAGCTCACTCTCTAGGAAATTGTTTCTTTCAGTGAGAGTTTCTAATGTTAATTTGAGCCTAGTGTTCTCTTTGTTCAAAGACTTAAGAGTGACATGCAAATTATACAATTCATTAGACATTTCATTAATAGTAATATTGCATTATTCCTTGGACAACTCAGATAGATTTGTAGAAATTACCTGATTGCTAGATGAACTAGCTTCCTGGTCATCTTGATTGGCCATTAGTGCAAGGTTGATGTGTTCTTCTTCTTCTTCAGAATCCTCCTCAGCAGCCCAGTCCTTTTCTTCTGTCACAAAAGCCTTCTCTCTTTGTTTAAGCAGGTCAAAGTACTTCTTCTTATAGTTAATACCATCACTGGACTTTGACCTCTTTTCCATTTTAGGCTTTTTGCATTCACTTGAAAAGTGACCAGCCGATCCACAATTGAAGCATCTGAATTGAGTCCTGTCAACAAGATTTTTGCTTTGTTGAGTGTCTCTCCTGAACTGTGATCCAGGTCTTTGCATTGGATTCCTTTTGAACTTGAGTTTAGAAAATTTTCTTGATAGAAAAGCTAAATGCTCATCTATTTCATCCATTTCATCTTTGATGAGTGACTCATCATTGTCACAAAGTTCTTTTCCTTTACCAGTAGAAGATTCATCATATCTAACATGATTTGCCCCATTGCCATGACCTTCTTTCTTCCCTTCTTTGAAATCAGCATCTTCATCTGTTTCTGCAACTTGCTTATCCTTGACCACCAAAGCAATGGACTTTTCTCTCTTCTGACTTTTCTCAATTTCCTCATCTTGTTGTAGCTCCAACTCATAGGTTTTCAAGATGCCATACAGCTTATCCAAGGTATAATCTTTAAAGTCAGGAGATTGTCTTATGGAAACAGTCATTGGTTTCCATTCTTTGGGTAAGGACCTCAAGAATTTGAGGTTGGTGTCCTCAACATCATAAACTCTTCCATATAGTTTAAGCTCATTTAACAGCTTTTGAAACCTACTATATGTATCATTTATTGTTTCACCACTCTTGAAGTGAAAGGCCTCATACTTTTGAATCAAAAGTTGCATCTTGTTCTTTCTTACTTGCTCAGTGCCTTCACAGAGGGTTTGAAGAGTGTCCCAGACTTCTTTGGAGGTTGTACAACTGATGACATTGTCAAACATGTCCTTGTCAAGACCATTAAACAAGATGTTCATAGCCTTTTTGTCCTTGTGCACTTCCTTCTCATCTTCATCTGTATACTCACTCACAGATTTAGGAATGAGTTTGTCTGGTGCTTGAGTACCATCTGCATTTACACTTGTAACTATTTTCATAGGCACATGTGGACCTTTCTCTATGCAATGAACATAGGAAGGATCAATAGATAGAAGATGCAAGTGCATTTTTACTTTCCAGGGAAAATACTAATCTTTCTCTAGAACTGGAATCTTAACTCCTGTGTCACTTTGACCCATTCTTGATGTACTTTTAGATCTTGACTTTCTGTTTGTTGAAAGTTTGCTCTGATACCAATTATTAATCGCCCTTAAGTATACTAAGTTTGGAGAAGGGGGGTTGAATACAAACTTAAGAATTAAGTGAAAATTCTTGCGGATTTAAGTTTGTTCAAAGAGAGTGTTTATTTAAGACTGATGTAACTAAGAACTAGATAATTAAAGTATTGAAGACAAAACTCAGTAAGGTTAAAAATTACTAGTGGATTGATTTTCCACTAGTGTGTTTTTGCTTTCAATAGATCTTAGTAAGAATACCAAGCTGCTTACAAAGTTGAATTTGGAACTCAGAAAAGCATTACAAATTCTGCCTAATTTTACTTTGCTTTACTTGAGTTCTTGAAAACTATTGCCTTCACTTTGCTACTGTGTTTTTCTAACTACTATATAGAAAAACTACATCTCTAGTTTTCCATCGACAGCTAACAATATAATATTACAATTTATATTGTTTACATGAAAATAGAAACTAGCTACTTTTCACAGCCTTCCTTTTTGAACTGACTAGTCCTGGAGATATCTTTGTCTTGATATATTCCTTCGATGCTGTGTTGCCTTGAAAGTCTTCACAATCTTGACAGGACTGTCTTCCAATGATTCAGTTTCTGCACTGTTCCCGTAATTCTTGGCTTTGGCTAAATAGGGAAACTTTTATCAACTGATAAATGTTGTTAAGCTTATCAGTTGATCCTCCTTTGCTTATCCATCGATGGATATGATATCTGTTGATCAGTTGATGTGTCGACGGATAATTGAGTTATCCATCGACTCCTTATCCATTGATGGTTCTTTATCAATTGATGATTGGTATCCGTTGGTAGCCTTCATCCGTTGAGTAGTGTCTTCATCCATCGACTTCAATATCAGTTGATCACTTCACTTGTGAGAATTCTGACTTGGGATATTAACAGTTGATCAGCCATTCTTCACATCTGTTGAGAAGCTAAAGATTGAAGTCAGTAATATCAGTCGACTACTTCATAGCATCCATTGAGGCAATACAATCAATTGATAATGAAACTTGAATCAAATGTTTCAATCCAGTTTATCAGTTGATAAACAAGCTTCAACTGATAACTGGTTTTCTAGTCAATGGATATTTATAAGTCATATCCATCGACTAGTTACAAAGTAATTTTAAGTCCCTATTATAATTTTAAGAAATTTGTTATCATCAAAACTTATAATTCCTAACACACGGCAACCTTCTCGTCCAAGTCCGGGACTTTCAAGGCTTCCTTGGTGAACCAGTTCAAATAGTCTCTTAAAGATTCATTCTTTCCCTGTTCCAGATTCATGAGAGAAGCCGAACTTTTTTTGTGTACTCTTTCGCTTATAAACTGGCTTATGAAGGCCTTACTGAGCTCTTTAAAGGATCCAATGGAGTTGGGCGGCAACGGCTGTACCAACGTTGGGCCATGCCCCCAGGGTTTGGGGAAACGCCCTGCACTTCACAACATCATTGATAGGTTGTAGTAGCAATGTATTCGAGAAGGTTCTCACGTGATTGGCTGGATCGCCTGCTCCATCATAAACTTTGATGGTGGGAATCTTGAACTTACTTGAGATGTGAGTGTTCATGATGGTTTCGATGAAGGGCGGCGTGGGATCATCAGGATCTCCGAGTGGCAATAATTCAGCGGGGTCAGCCCTTGTAATTTCTGTTCTTTTCCCTCGTGGGGTTTCATCCAGTTCTATGACATCGGGGGCTTCATACCTCGAGGTTGGCCTTCTATCCTGCCGATCTAGGCTTTTCTTTAGTTCTTTGAGTTCAGCCTCGTAGGAAGCAATTTTCTGTTCTAGTGTCCTACGGGACTGTGAACGCCGACTTCCTACGGGTTTCATACTAGGCCTTCTTATCCTAGGATTGACATCGGTGCCTTCTGAGCTTTCATCATCAGTTGTGTATGGTCCTGAGAAATCACGTACATCTACTCTACGCCCGTAGTTTTGTGGTTCCAACCCTCTGATGTAAGGAGGGGGATAGGCTTGGGAGAGTCCAAGTCTTGTTTGGGCAACAGTGCTATTAGGGACAACAATAGTGGAAATTTGTGCGTGAGGAGCAGTAGCCATAAAAGGAGTTTGAGTTACCTGGGATAGTGGGTTAGATCCATGGAAGATTTCCTCAGTATTGGTGGAGTAGACGATCTCACTAAACGGGCCAAGCCTTTGAGTGTTAGGACCTTGAGTTCCAGCGAGAATAGTGGTGGTAACGGGGACCTCAGTAGTTTGAGTCTCATCAGGAGGGATGATAGTAGTCGGATCACCTGTGGTAGGGACGATGTCTCAGTCAGTTCGTCGTGTTCTTGCCATGGTTGATGTCTTCTTCCCACTGATGGCGCCAAATGTTATGGAATAAAATTTAGGGTGTAGTTAATGCGATGTGTGTCTGAGCTTAACGAGCTTTTATGGCTGAGCTTATGTTTCGTAGCTTTATACTGCCCTCACAAGATGCCTACGTATCTCAAGCGTATTAAGGATCAAGCCAAAACGTATTTCTAAGAATGAGGGGTTAGGCCCTTTATATAGACGTAGAGAGTCTAAGAATTAGAGTAGGTTTAAGAACCTTGGAGGGTAAGCCACCTCCTAGAAAGATTCTGGATCCTTCTTGTGATAGAAGTAGTTTTCAAGTAGGAATATGTTTCCTTGTTGATTGAGGTGTCTTGGTGGCTACTCCTTGGAGTAGTTTCCATGTATTTGGACATAATTAATTAGCTGTATCTTTAGCAATTCAATTAACTACGAATTTATTTATTAATTAGGGTTTCAAGCCTTATTAATTGGGCCTCCCCTTTGGACCAGATTAGGTTCAATTAATGCCATATTAATTGCGTGTTTAGGGCTTACTTTCAGCCCATATCAACATTTATCACAAATAATAAATAATTGTGTATATATTTATTTATGAATTAATTCACTAGTTTTTTACTCATTTATTATTTTCTTTTATTAAATCTATACATTTTTCGTATATATATTCTAATATTTTAATATTAGTCCCGGATTCACATATTTGATATATGTCATTCACTTCAGTGATATATGTCATTCACTTTAGAATATATATACGAAAAATGTATAGATTTAATAAAAGAAAATAATAAATGAGTAAAAACCTAGTGAATTAATTCATAAATAAATATATACACAATTATTTATTATTTATGATAAATGTTGATATGGGCTGAAAGTAAGCCCTAAACACGCAATTAATATGGCATTAATTGGACCTAATCTGGTCCAAAGGGGAGGCCCAATTTGTTAGGGATATATTCATTTGATGATGTACAAAATACTAGAACAGGGTCTAGATTAGTTTATCTGTAATAAGTCTTTCTAGTCTCTGAAATGAATAATCAGAGTCTAGATAGTCAACATTCATGTTACTTGTACTTAGAAGAATTTCTATAGAAAGTGAAACCAGAGTCTGCATGAAGATCAGAGTCTGGAAGGTGATCAGAGTCTATAGACTATCAGAGTCTGTGATCTATCAGAGTCTACATGTGATCAGAGTCTGAAGATCATCAGAGTCTGAAGATTTCAGAGTCTATACAGTTGAGGATAAATTTGGAAGAAGATCACAGGAATGGAAAGTCTTCGAAGATCAGGATAAATATATTGCAGATATGCTGTGGGAAAGAAAGAGAATTCTAGAAGGAAACTGTCAACTAATAATTAGGAATTCTATTCCTATTGTAATTTATCTTTCTATTATTAGTTGATAGGCAGCTCTCTATATAAACTCTATGTAACCTAATTGTAAAAGTGTGGAAGTCGAAACAATAATCATCTGAGTGAAATTTTGTGAGAGCATAGAAATAGAGAGAGTTGCTGTGATAAACACAGAGAAGCTGCTAGGGTTTGTGTACACCCTAGGAGAGTTTTGTATTCACAAATCAATAATACAAAACAGTACTTATTCATATTTTTGTGTTTGAGTTTGTTCTTAATTTGATTTTAAATCGGGCAGAAAAGACATACAAGTATTCAACCCCCCCCTTCTACTTATACGACTGGGAAAACAATTGGTATCAGAGCCTAACGTTTAAAATCGATCAAAGATGTCTGGAAACAAAGATGGCAATTCTAAGATTCCTATGCTTAAGAGAAACGAGTTCACCCACTGGAAGGTTAAGATTCTGCACCATCTGGAAGCAACAGACCCTGACTATCTTGACAGGATTAATGAAGGACCCTTTGTGCCCTTAAAAATTGTGCCTCAAATCAATGAGGAAGGCAAAATAACTGAAGAACACCTCGTTGAGAAACCAAAGGCTGAATGGACAAAAGAGGACAAAGAAAATGTCCTTAAGGAGGCAAAAGTAAAGAACATTCTCTTTAACAGTTTAGATTCTGTTCTAACTAACTGTGTCATATCATGCAAGACTGCTAAGGAGATGTGGACAAAACTTGAGGTGCACTGTCAAGGGACTAAAGATGTCAAGAAAAATGCTAGGTCTTTGCTCATTCAAGAGTATGAGTACTTTGAAGCAAAATCTGGAGAATCTATCACTGAGATGTATGATAGGTTTACAAAACTCCTGAAGGAGATGGCTATGCTTGGTAAGGTTTATGATTCTGAAGATACGAATACCAAGTTTCTGAGAGCACTTCCTGAAGAGTGGGACAATAAGACTACAGCCATAAGAGAAGCTAGAGATTTGGATGAACTAACTCTAGAAGAATTGTATGGCAGACTCAAGACATATGATTTGGAGATGCAACAGAGGAAGAATAAGAAGTCTGTGAAGACAAAATCTGTGGCACTCTTACTGGAGTCTGAGAAAGAACAACAGGAACAACCCACAGAAGCTAGAATCAAGGATTCAAGGAAGAAGGGTAAAGCTGCTGTGGAGTCAGAGTCTACTGACACAGACTCTGATTCTGATGAAGAGGTTGATCTTAGTCAAATAATGGCTATGTTTGCTAAAAATTTCAAAAGAATGAAATTCAACAAAAGAACTGGCAAATTTAGCAAAAGGCCATCATTCAAGAAGGAAGATGAAAAGGTTGAGAAGAGCAAGAGTACAATTATCAAACTTGACAAAGCAAAGGTCAAATGTTTCAACTGTGGAATATTGGGGCACTTTACCAGTGAATGCAGAAAGTCAAAAAGTCAAGGAAAAGCACTTCTATCAACAGGAAAGGACTGGGCAGACTCAAGCTCAGAGGATGAAATTGATTATGAAAATCTAGCACTAATGGCATCCTCCTCAAGAAAATCACAGTCTCCCAAAGAACCCTCGTCTCCTAAAACTCAGGTATCAATCTTTACTCCTGAATCCTTAATTAATTTAGACTCTGATGGCATAGAGATTGTGAAAAGTGAGGTTAATAAAATTATGACAACATGTAGGTCTCTCACTAGTGAAAGTGAAAGGTTGAGAGAAGAAAATTTAGCCTTAACTAAAAGGAATTGTCATGTAGAATCTGAGTTATTATTAATGGAACAATACAAAAAGAATTCTGAGAAATATAGTCATAACTACACTGAAATTTTGAAAGCCTATGACTATGTTAGGAAAGAACTAGAAGAAGAAAGGCTTAAGTTTAAAGTTTGGACAGACTCTGGTAGAAAAGTTCAAGAAATTCTCAATAATCAAAATGTGTGTCAAACTGCTGGTCTAGGCTATGACAAGAGTCAAGACAAAAGACCTATTGTTGAGAATGATAACAGTGAAGAAGCTAGCCAAGTTAATAAGACTAAAGACAAAAGTACATTTGTTCCAGTTAAGTTTGTGACACCTAAAGAAAAATCTGAAACCACAAACTCATCTGTCATTAGTCCCCCTGTTGATAACAAAAAGACAGATGAAACAGGAGCAAATAACTCTAAGAAAAATATTAATATAGGGTACTTGTCTAAGTCAAAATTAAAAGAAAGGCTAGAGAACTTATCAGAGTCTACCAAAACTAGGAGAAATAGGAATGGTAAGGAAGGAATTAATAAGGCAAACAATTACCAAAAGGATCCTAATGCTCCTAGAAAGAAGTGTTATAGATGTGGCAACCACAACCATTTGGCTATAGATTGTAAAGCAAAGATTGAGAAGAAATCAGAGTCTAGTCCTTCTCAGACTCTGAAAAGTCACTACATACCACAGAAAACTTGTTATCACTGTGGTAGCATATTTCATTCTATATATATGTGTAGGGACTATCATGATTTGTATTACAATTTTTATGAGCTAAAATCTTCTATTGATAAGAGTTGGTATGACACTGATAAGACTCCACCACAGTCTAGAGCAACAAAAGAGACAGGTAAGCCAAAGGTGAAAATTATTAAGCCTGTTTCTCCTAAAAATAGTAGAAAAGGATCCAAAACTGTTTGGGTCCTCAAAACATCTAACTAGTTGCTTTATGTATGCAGGGAGCTAGGGTAAAGAAAGTAACCCTAATCCTGGACAGTGGATGCTCAGGACATATGACTGGAAAGAAATCCCTGCGTACAGACTTTGAGGAAATGGCTGGCCCAGAAGTATCATTTGGAGATGGCAACAAAGGACAAACACTGGGCTATGGCAAGATTGTACTTGGGAATGTCATCATTGAACAAGTAGCTCTAGTTGATGGCTTAAGGCACAATTTAATAAGCATAAGTCAACTTGGAGACAAAGGTTACCATACTGGCTTTGACAACAAAGAGTGTCTTGTAACTCACAAAGAAACATGCATTGTGGTTTTCAAAGGAAACAGACATGGTAACATTTATGAAGCCAGCTTGGAGGATTGCATAAACAATGAAGTCACATGTCTATACAGCAAGGCCTCAACTGAAGAAAGCTGGAAATGGCACAAGAAACTGTCACACATCAACTTCAAAACACTCAACAAGTTGGTTAAACAGAATCTTGTAAGAGGATTACCACATGTTGATTTTGTACAAGATGGACTTTGTGAAGCATGTCAACTTGGAAAACAAAGGAAATCATCCTTCAAGAGCAAGACAATAAATACCATTTCTGAACCCTTTTATTTACTACATCTTGATTTATTTGGTCCAGTAAATGTTATGTCAATTAACAAAAATAAATATACTCTTGTTATTGTAGATGATTTTACAAGATTCACATGGGTTTTCTTTCTACATTCAAAGGATGAAGCTTCTCAACACATAATAGATCATATCACTTTTCTGGAAAGAAAATCAAAGAAAATAGTAAGAATTCTGAGGAGTGACAATGGTACTGAATTCAAGAATTCAATCATGGAGAACCACTGTGCATCAAAGGGAATTACTCAACAATTTTCTGCGCCAGGAACTCCTCAACAAAATGGAGTTGTGGAAAGAAAGAATAGGACACTCATAGAAGCTGCCAGAACAATGTTGGCAGAGTCTAAGCTGCCAGTATATTTTTGGGCTGAGGCAGTCAATACAGCATGTTTCACTCAAAACTGCACTCTAATAAACATGCATGGAAAGACTCCCTATGAAATGATAAAGGACAAGAAGCCAAGTGTAAAACACTTTCACATATTTGGATGCAAGTGTTATGTACTGAAAGTACATCCTGAAAATCTAAGCAAATTCGAAGCCAAGGCAGATGAATCAATCTTTCTTGGATATGCATCAAACACAAAAGCATTCAGAGTGTTTAATCTCAGAACCAAAATTGTTATGGAATCTATTCATGTTGCATTTGATGATAAAAAGTTTACAGGATTGCAGGATGAGTCAGAGTCTACTACACTGGAATTTGAAAATCTAAAAAGTTCTGAGATAAATGAAGAAGAAGAGGATGAAGACCCTCAAACAACTCCTGAACCAACACAGGAATCTGCACACTCTGAGGGGGAGTCAGAAAATTCAACTCCAAATAATTCAGAGTCTAACAGGTCAGGGTCTACCCAGACAGAGTCTAGACAGACAGAGTCTAACTCATCAGGGTCTGGGTCAAGCAACTCTGAAGCCTTGTCAGAGTCAAGCAATTTAGGGGGAGCCTCTTCATTTGAATTTCACTCAAATACAGAAGATGCAAATGACTTAGGGGGAGCTTCAAGTTCAAGAACCAATCTTCCACCAGCTAGAAAATGGACAAGGGATCACACTCCTGACTTAATAATTGGTGACCCTGAGAGTGGTGTACAAACAAGAACAACCACTCAAAATGAATGTCTTTATAGCTGTTTTCTCTCAAAGAATGAACCCAAGAAAATTGAGGAAGCCTTGCCAGACCCTGATTGGATTATTGCAATGCAAGAAGAATTGAATGAATTTGAGAGAAATAAAGTGTGGAAACTTGTACCAAGACCTAGAAATAGATCAGTGGTTGGTGCAAAATGGGTGTATAGAAATAAACTTGATGAGAATGGAACTGTAGTAAGAAATAAAGCAAGGCTAGTTGCAAAAGGATACTCACAGGAGGAAGGAATTGACTATGATGAAACTTTTGCACCAGTAGCAAGATTGGAAGCTATCAGAATGTTTCTTGCCTTTGCAGCTCATTCAAAATTCAAGGTGTATCAGATGGATGTGAAAAGTGCCTTCTTAAATGGAGAATTGGAAGAAGAAGTCTATGTGGAGCAACCACCAGGATTTGTTGATCCAAAGTTTCCTGATCATGTTTACAGGTTAGACAAGGCACTATATGGATTGAAGCAAGCACCTAGAGCATGGTATGAAACTCTTTCAAAATTTCTTCTGGAAAATGATTTCACAAGAGGTACCATTGACAAAACTCTCTTTATTAGAAAATGTAAAGGTGATATTTTGCTTGTCCAAATTTATGTTGATGATATTATATTTGGATCTACTAATGATAAACTCTGTGAAAAGTTTAGTCAACTAATGCAGTCAAATTATGAAATGAGTATGATGGGAGAATTAAACTTCTTTTTGGGGCTTCAAGTCAAACAGAATGATGATGGAATTTTCATCAATCAAACAAAGTATGTAAGAGAACTGTTGAAGAAGTTTGATATGCAAGACTCTGCAACTGCTAAAACTCCCATGTCAACTGCCACAAAGCTAGACTCTGACCCAAAGGGTAAGAAAGTTAACAACACTAGCTACAGAGGTATGATTGGCTCATTGTTATATTTAACTGCTAGTAGACCAGACATAATGTTTGCAACTTGTCTATGTGCTAGATTTCAAGCTG
Organism: Oenanthe sinensis; assembly: GCA_028671895.1. Classification (NCBI taxonomy): domain Eukaryota; kingdom Viridiplantae; phylum Streptophyta; class Magnoliopsida; order Apiales; family Apiaceae; genus Oenanthe; species Oenanthe sinensis. The sequence continues at coordinate 44,984,693 of CM053803.1, forward strand.
ACCCTAGAGAATCACATTTAATAGCTGTGAAAAGAATTTTTAGATATCTCAAGGGGGCACAAACTCTTGGACTTTGGTATCCTAGAGAGTCAGATTTTTCACTAATTGGTTATTCAGATTCTGACTATGCAGGATGCAAAGTAGACAGGAAAAGCACAACAGGACAATGCCAGTTTCTTGGCAACAGATTAATTTCTTGGTTTAGCAAGAAACAACAGACTGTATCAACCTCAACAGCTGAGGCTGAATACATTGCAGCTGGAAGTTGCTGTGCTCAAATCCTGTGGATGAGAAATCAATTACTTGATTATGGACTAACATTCTCAAATATTCCTATGTATTGTGATAATACTAGTGCTATTAAAATTGCAGAGAATCCAGTCCAACACTCCAGAACAAAGCACATTGATGTCAGGTATCACTTTATTAGAGAACATGTTGAAAATGGTACTGTGACACTTCACTATGTTCCAACTGACAGACAGATTGCAGACATTTTGACAAAACCACTTGATGAATCTACCTTTCTCAAACTGGTAGGTGAATTAGGTATGTTAAATATGTAAGTGATCAAAATTAAAGAAGCAAGGTATGTACTTTAATTATAGTCCCTGTCTTAACACACTGTGATTAATTGTTAGTGCAACATTTTGTTTGGTATTTTACCTTGACAGAGTCTAGACTCTGACGAGTCTGTAGACTCTGAAAGTCAGTAGACTCTGAGAAAATTATCGCCTAGACTCTGAAACGGTTAAAATTCGCGCCTGCAGACTCTGATTGCATTTAAAATGTTCAAATGACTTGAAATAGGCGGTAACAGTTATTTTTTTGACCGGATACAGGCTGTAGACTCGTGTGTATTGTATGCAACTTGAACAAAATAGAATTTTTCATACAATTTACTCACTTGTTTATTGCAATTGATTTCTAAGGCAAAAATATTCACAGAGCTTTTTACGAACCCTAGCTAAATTCTTCAAGCTTCTCCATCACTTTCAACTTAACAACTTTAATGGCTGCCGTTTCTACTGTCATGAGAGGACCCAAGGCGATTGCGTTCACATTTGGGGATTTCGAGTTCATGACCACAAATCATGTTGCTGCTCTTGGAGATAGGAAAGGGGTAGACGCTGACTACTACCCTGTGATGGATTTCTTGGAGCAATCCGAGCTACACTACATTCTCAAGGCATCACCAGTCATTCACATGGATGCTGTATCACAAGCATGGAGCACTGCAAAGGTAGTTGATCCTTCTCAGGATCAACCAGGTAAAATAATGTTTACCTTTGGTTCGACTACATTTGATGTCACTGCAGATGTGCTTAATTCTGTGTTTAAACTGCCTGTTAAGTCTACTTTTGATGAAATTGTATCTGATGATGACATTAAAAGCATGTTTAAGGCAATAGGTTATTCTGCTAGCTTAGATAACATGAGCAAGATAACTAGGCCTTACTTAAGGAAAGAATGGTCATTTTTCTTCGATCAAATTGCTAAGTGTTTTACTGGTAAGTGTAGTGGATTTGATGCTATTACTGCTATTACTTATCAAATTGGTCATAGTCTCCTATTTGATAGAATAATCAACATTGGTGATATGTTGCTCACTCAAATGGGAGCAAAATTAAATAATGTGCATGAGGGGAGAAAGAAAGTCTACTATCATAGATTTCTTATGATTCTCCTCAATCACTTCATTCCTGACATGTCAACCAAGTTGGCAGATGATTGCTGTGTGCAGGCATACAAACAGCAAAGGAGGATATTCTCTGACATTAAGAGAATTGATGACAAAAAGAAGAGTCTACCTGCAATGACATATCCACAGGTAATGCAGGTAAAACTCTCATCCTACAAACCTTCTATCTACAATGCTTCATTTTTTGGTGGTGAAATGGTGCAGGAACAAGTAATGGAGAGTCCCCCTGCACCTACCCAAGTCACCCAATCCCCTTCAATTATACAATCTTCCAAACCAAAATCCAAAAAGAAACCAACCTCTGGTGTCTCTCAACAGGCACCAGTTGTAAAGAGAAGAAAATTGATTCAATCTAGGCTTATAGATGAGCACAGTGATGAGGAGCTCAATCCACTAGAGAAGCAAGTTGTTGAAGGACTTTCTTTGCTAAAGGAAGGTCATGATACACTTGATTCTAACCTTCAAGCCAAGTCTGTAGACTCTCAAAAGGCTACAGACTCTGAAAAACCTAGGGGAGCACCTCAGGATTCTCACATTAAGTCTCCTGAGAAATCTTTTGCTAAGAAGTACAGAAGGTTAAGGAAGGCTTATTCTGCACACACACACAAGCCTGTTATTAGTACTAACCCTGTTTTGCAGGAAACAGATGCTCTCAAGGCTCCTGCAGAGCCAGACTCTGAAATCAAGAAAACACCTGAACCAGAGTCTAATGTTGAGTCAGAGTCTAGACTGCCTTTGGACTCTGATCATGACACATTTTGGGAAGGAATGCCATTGGATGCAGCCTCGTGCCTAATTGATGAGATCATTACTCCAAGTGATGAGGCACTGATATTCTTATATCCTTTGGTGGAATCAGTTGAAGATCCAGAGCAATATCAGACTAAATCTCAAGTCTTGGATTTTCTTTCAACCTATGAAGCCCTAAGGAAGAGAATGGAACAGGAGCTACAAATGTCTGCACAGGATGTGGTCAAAAATCTTTATAGCTACCTATTCAACTCTTCATTCCAAGAACAAGCAGCTGGGCTCATAGAAGGCAGAACAAATGCAGTTCTCAAAGCACTAGGTGTGCCAGACTCTGAACAGCAAATTCCAAAGAAGCCTAAAAAGCTTAAGGTCCACAAAAGGAGAGCCTCAGAGTCTGTTGTTGAGTTGGAAACTGAGATTGAGCAACCAGTTTTTAACTATGAAGCAATTTGGGATAATGGAGTTACCTACAGGACAGCCATTCAATGGATCTCTCAAATTCAACCTCTGTCAAGACAGGTGGCTGACTATCTTGTCCATAATATAGGTACAATTGCCAACAAATACATCTATCCAACCTACCAAAGTAGACTGGATCAATTTAAGGGCACATATTTTCAAAGAGTAAGAAGGGAACTGCAGGACCTCTTCAATCTCACAGATGCCCAGGCAATCAATGCAATCCATCTCAGGGCCTTTCATCACAAGTTGGATGCATTTATTCTTGAAGAACAACAGGAGGTAGCAGGTGGTGCAAGGCAGTTGAAGGATGGGACTAGTGCACCAGTGGTGACTAGTGATAGAGATGCTCAGTCTGCCTCACCCACACAAGAACCACCTAGTCAGAGGTTGGGTGATAGTGGGGCAGGGGAGTATGCTATTGAGCCCTCCTTGACAACTCACCAAAGAGCTGATGAGAACCCCAGTGATATGGGAGGACAGACTCTAATGGATGCTCATGAAGAAATTTCCCAATCTATTCTATCAGAGTCTATCCACCTTGAGGGGGAGTCTCATGCACAAACAGTCAAAGATGGTGACACTCAGACTCTGGCTTCTAATGAAGTCATGATGAAGCAGTCAGAGTCTAGAGTAGACCCTGAGACTGGAATACTGGAGCCAACAGACTCTGAAAAGAGAGAAGATGCTAGTAAGGGTTCAGAATCTGTTGATGCTCACCCCTTGGTGGAAACCCCTAGCCTTCAGACATTTGAAGGGGTTCCCCTCCATCAAGGTGGTTCAGGTATTGAAGCACCATTTTTCTCTCTCAACCCCTCTTCTGTAGGTTTATTGAGTGCACCCTCCAAATTGAGTGAAAAAATTTCTGAGAGGCTGGCACTGGACCAGGCAAAAGGAGAGATAGAAAAGGCTGTAGAGAGCCTGAGTGAGATTGAGAAAGTGGGTGTCCAACCCCACTGTGAGCATGAGAGAATAGGGTATCCTGAACCTAGCTTTACTTATTGGGATCAAGATTTTCCAAAGAGTTGGTCCAATGAGTTGGAGCAGGGGATGGATGACAATTCACTATGTTTGATTGTGCAGATTGGCAAACAGGAGGAGGCTCTTGCTGCTCAGAAATCATTTACACAGAGACCCCAACTTCACCTGGTGGATTCTCTAGCAAGGAGAGCAGATAGAGTCATGGAGGCTTTGGTGGATAACCCTGTCATTTTCACTGAGGCTGCAACATTGAAGTCAGAAGAACCTCTTTTAATAATGCCTATCAGGGCTAGACTTCCAGAGTCTACAGTCTCTGATCACTCTCAGGAGGAGTCAGGGTCTGTAGTCCCGTTTGCAGTTTCGGAGTCTACACCACCACCAGAGTCTACACCTCCATTCACAAAGCCAGAGCCTGTTGCTGAGGAATGCAATTCTACAGATGATGATCTTGTTACTCCTTCTTTTATCTATTTTGATAAGGTGTTTCTTCAGTCTTGGGAGTCTGCACAGCAAAGAGGCATCAATGATAAAGATTCTTTTGAGTGTATTTTGGATATTCATCTTTCTGAGAGACTTAAGGCTTTTCAGAAAAAATCTTTTCAACAGGAACATGGTTACTATCCTGGTGAAGACGATCAAGTCTTAGATGGAGCTGTTAAAGCTAAGCTGCCTGCTGTTGCTGCTCAGTTATCCAGTGTGGTTCAGGACATTTCTCATATTCAAACAAAGCTCACTGGTGTTGATAATACAACTTCTCTGCTCAATACAAGATTTGACAGAATTCACTCTCTTCAATTATCCAAAGAGGTCGCTTTTAAAGATGCTCTAGCTGCTATCACTACCACTCAAGCCTCTCTTCAAACTACAGTTTCTGATTTGACCACTAAGGTTGATTCAGTTATTGCAGCCCAGGCAAATATATCCACTGTTCTTGAACAGATTTTTTTGGCTGTCACTAGTAATGATGATGTCAAAAAGGGGGAGAAGGTGAAGCAAGGTGAGTCCTCCAGGAGACATAAGGATGAGGGATGCAAGAATCAATCAAGGGGAGTTAAAAGGAGGAGAGATGGTGATGATGGAGATAGTTCTCATGGTTCTAAGGGTCCTGATGGTGTGCAACAAAAGCAATCTGGAGTAGTAAGAACTCCAACACATCAGTCAGGGACTAGACATGGGAAATCAGAGTCTAAGTCAGGCTCTGATAAGCAAAGAAAGAAGTCAGACTCTGATCAAACTCAAGAACCTTCATACTGGAAGTGCAGTCAATCAAATCTGCAACTTAGAGCTAAAAAGAAGATAGGTCTTGGAGGATTTGAAGAATCTGACATTGACAGAACATCTACTCTAACCAGGGATCCTCAATCCTTGACAGATAGGGAGTTTGAGAAGATCACTCAGAAGCACTTAAATAAAGTGGTGTCTGCTCAAATTGTGTATAATGTTTTTGAAACGAAGATACAAGGAGGTCAGGGAGGTACAGAAAAGGTGAAGAATGAGATGCTGGTTTACTTCTTAGAAGGTGGAAGTGTAAGATGGATTAGTCAGTCAAATTTTATCTTTTTCAAACAGGCTGAGGAACTACAGTATATTAGATTCCTACTTCAAATTGCTTATGAAGTTAACAAGAGCAAAGAAGCTGTCACACACAAATGGTTCAAGGAGATTGATAGGAAGCTGATTTTGCACAGACAGGCAAATCGACAAATGGGCAAATTTTCTTTAAAATATGTTGATACTGAGGGAAATGATCAAGTCATGCCATTGGAGGAAAAACAGATTAAATTTCAAGAAGGTGTGGGTCATTACTTTGGGTTTCAGCCTATGAGTGGGAAAGTTAGTGTTCTGATGTTGAAGGACTTAAAAGATCAAGAAAGCAGTGCAAATGATCTGAGAGCAGCTTACTGTCAAATTAAATGTTCAAATGAAGAAATGAAGAAATTAAAGAAGTTTGTTGGTGAAGCTCTTGCAATTGTGGAAGAAAATATGCTAAACTCATTTTTGAAGAACAATCCAGCCTTTGAGAAGATTAAATGAGAAGTAATTCTTTTTCTTTTTTTAATTCTTTTATACTGTTCTAGATTATTAGTTTTATTCTTTAGTTTTGACATCATCAAACCTTGATTTATGCTTACATTTTATAAAGCATAAATAGGGGGAGACTGTTAGGGATATATTCATTTGATGATGTACAAAATACTAGAACAGGGTCTAGATTAGTTTATCTGTAATAAGTCTTTCTAGTCTCTGAAATGAATAATCAGAGTCTAGATAGTCAACATTCATGTTACTTGTACTTAGAAGAATTTCTATAGAAAGTGAAACCAGAGTCTGCATGAAGATCAGAGTCTGGAAGGTGATCAGAGTCTATAGACTATCAGAGTCTGTGATCTATCAGAGTCTACATGTGATCAGAGTCTGAAGATCATCAGAGTCTGAAGATTTCAGAGTCTATACAGTTGAGGATAAATTTGGAAGAAGATCACAGGAATGGAAAGTCTTCGAAGATCAGGATAAATATATTGCAGATATGCTGTGGGAAAGAAAGAGAATTCTAGAAGGAAACTGTCAACTAATAATTAGGAATTCTATTCCTATTGTAATTTATCTTTCTGTTATTAGTTGATAGGCAGCTCTCTATATAAACTCTATGTAATCTAATTGTAAAAGTGTGGAAGTCGAAACAATAATCATCTGAGTGAAATTTTGTGAGAGCATAGAAATAGAGAGAGTTGCTGTGATAAACACAGAGAAGCTGCTAGGGTTTGTGTACACCCTAGGAGAGTTTTGTATTCACAAATCAATAATACAAAACAGTACTTATTCATATTTTTGTGTTTGAGTTTGTTCTTAATTTGATTTTAAATCGGGCAGAAAAGACATACAAGTATTCAACCCCCCCCCCCCTTCTACTTGTACGACTGGGAAAACACAATTAATAAGGCTTGAAACCCTAATTAATAAATAAATTCGTAGTTAATTGAATTGCTAAAGATACAGCTAATTAATTATGTCCAAATACATGGAAACTACTCCAAGGAGTAGCCACCAAGACACCTCAATCAACAAGGAAACTTATTCCTACTTGAAAACTACTTCTATCACAAGAAGAATCCAGAATTCTTCTAGGAGGTGGCCTGCCCACCAAGGTTCCTAAACCTACTCTAATTCTTAGACTTTCTACGTCTATATAAAAGGCCTAACCCCTCATTCTTAGAACTACGTTTTGGATTGATTCTCTAAACACTACAGAGATACGTAGGCATCTTGTGAGGGCAGAACCAAGTTTCGAAATACAAGCTCAGCCATTAAAGCTCTTAGCTCAGACATACATCGCATTAACAACACCCTAGTTTTTATTCCACAACATTTGACGCCGTCTGTGGGAAGAAGACATCAACCATGGCGAGAACACGACGAACTGACGGAGACATCGTCCCTACCACGGGCGATCCTACTGCTATCATCCCTCCTGACCATTATTCCTGCTGGAACTCAAGGGCCAAACACCCAAAGGCTTGGTCCGTTTAGTGAGATCGTCCATTCCACCAATCCTGAGGAAATTGTCCATGGATCCAACCCACTATCCCAGGTAACTCAAACTCCTTTTATGGCTACTGCTCCTCACGCCCAAATTTCCACTATTGTTATCCCCAGTAGCACTGTTACCCAAACAAGACTTGGAATCTCCCAAGCCTATCCCCCTCCTTACATCAGAGGGTTGGAACCACATAACTATGGACGTAGATAAGATGTACGTGATTTCTCAGGACCATACTCAACTAATGATGAAAGCTCAGAAGGCACTGATGTCAATCCCAGGAGAAGAAGGCATGGTAAAGAGCCCGCAGGAAGCCGGCGTTCACAGTCCCGTAGGACACTAGAACAGAAAATTGCTTCCTACGAGGCTGAACTCAAAGAACTAAAGAAAAGCTTGGATCGACAGGATAGAAGGACAACCTCAAGGTATGAAGCTCCCGACGTCATAGAACTGTGGAGAAGAACGGAAATTACTAGGGCTGACCCCGCTGAATTATTGCCTCTCGGAGATCCTGATGATCCCACGCCGCCTTTTACCGAAACCATCATGAACACTCACATCTCAAGTAAGTTCAAAATGCCCACCATCAAAGTGTATGATGGAGCAGGCGATCTAGCCAATCACGTGAGGAATCTCTCGAATGCATTACTACTACAACCTATCAATGATGATGTGAAGTGTAGGGCGTTTCCCCAAACCCTGGGGGGCATGGCCCAACGTTGGTACAACCGGTTGCCGCCCAACTCCATTGGATCCTTCAAAGAACTCAGCAAGGCCTTTATAAGCCAGATTATAAGTGGAAGAGTGCACGAAAAAAGCTTGACTTCTCTCATGAATCTGGAGCAAGGAAAGAACGAATCCCTGAGGGACTACCTGAACCGCTTCACCAAGGAAGCCTTGAAAGTCCCAGACTTGGACGAGAAAGTGGCTATGATAGCCTTACAACAGGGGACGACTGATCCTTATTTCAAGAGATCTCTAGCCAAACACCCGCCTGAGAACATGCTTCTTCTCCAAGACAGAGCAGGGAAATACATCAAGGCAGAAGAAAGCATGAAGAAAACCACTATATCAGTGGCTACACATGGGAATAATAATAAAAAGAGAAAAGGCGATCAGGAGTATGATGCCCGAGACAAGTACTCCAAGACGGATAAGGATTCTGAATCCCCTCCTAAGAAAAATAGCTTTGGGCCAAAATTCGCAGAATATGCAAGGCTGAATGCACCTCGAAGTCAAATCCTTATGGATATTGAAAGAGATCGAGACCTGAGATGGCCTAACCCCTAAAGTCTGATCCTGAAAAAAGGAACAAGAATGCGTTTTACCGGTTTCATAGGGATACCGGGCATGATACGGATGACTGCAGACAATTGAAGGATGAAATCGAATTCCTTATTAGAAGAGGAAAGCTTTCTAAGTATACTAAGGATGGAAGTCATGATAGACGTGACGATAACAGAAAGAATAACGATGGTCGGGATAGAAATCCTCAACCTAGAGGACCGGTTATTAATATGATTTTCGGAGGACTAACCGCTGCGGGGAATTCCAGGAATTCAAGAAAAGCATATGCAAGAGAAGTTATGCAAGTCGTAGGAGAAACACCTAAACGTGCTAGGACGGAGGCGGTCATATCTTTTTATGACTCAGACCTAGAAGGGATAAAGTTCCCTCATGATGATCCTCTCGTTATTGCCCCTTTGATAGGCAATTCAGAAGTAAAAAGAGTCTTGGTGGACAATGGAGCATCTGTTGATATCTTGTTCCATGATGCATTTGTAAAGATGGGATACAATGACTCCCAGTTAAACTTTTCGGATGTTCCCATCTATGGCTTTAATGGAGTAGAGTCAAAGGTAGAATGAACCATTCAGCTGCCCATGACAATGGGAAGAGAACCTAAAGAGGTCACTCAGATGCTAACTTTTCTGGTGGTCAAAGCATCTTCTACATACAATGCCATCCTTGGAAGAACAGGTTTGCATGCTTTCAAGGCTATAGCCTCAAGTTATCACTTAAAAATCAAGTTCCCCACCAGAAACGGTGTTGGGGAGGAGAAAGGAGACCAGAAAATGGCGAGAAGTTGCTACGTGGCAGCCCTGAGACCCGATGGAGTCGGGGGGCAAGTCCTACCCATAGAGGACATGGACTCCAGAGAAAACGAGGAACGAAGGGGAAAGCCAGCTGAGGACTTGGTTCCAATTCCTTTAGTTCCAGGAGAACCGGAGAAAGTCACCTATATTGGGGCCTCATTAGAAGAGCCTATGAAAGAAAAATTGACAAAGTTCTTGCAAGAAAATGGAGACTTATTTGCTTGGACAGCCGCTGATATGCCAGGAATTGACCCTGACTTGATCACTCATAAGCTTAACGTGGATCCACAGCGGAAAACGGTGAAGCAAAAGAAGAAAAATTTTGCTCCAGAAAGGCAGGAAGCCATAAAGCAAGAGGTGGAAAAGCTCTTGAAGGCTGGATTCATCAAGGAAATTCAATATCCCGAATGGCTTGCTAATCCTGTAATGGTCAGGAAATCCAATGGAAAGTGGAGGATGTGCGTTGACTTCACTGATTTAAATGATGCATGCCCAAAGGATTGCTTCCCCCTCCCGAGGATTGATGCACTCATAGATGCCACGGCGGGACATGAGATGTTAAGCTTTATGGATGGCTTTAGTGGATACAATCAAATCCGGATGCACGAGGGTGACATTGCCAAGGTATCCTTCATCACTGACTTTGGTGTATTTTGTTATCTCGTTATGGCCTTTGGGTTAAAAAATGCAGGGGCCACCTATCAAAGGCTAGTAAACAAAATTTTCAAGCATCTCATTGGAAAGACCATGGAGGTCTACGTTGACGATATGCTAGTCAAAAGTCTCGATAAGGCCGATCATATTGAGCACCTGCGAGAGGCTTTCGAAGTGCTAAGGCACCACAATATGATGCTTAACCCTGCAAAGTGCGCCTTTGGCGTGGGATCTGGAAAATTCCTAGGAATGATGGTCTCTAAAAGAGGGATTGAGGCCAATCCTGACAAAATCAAGGCCATACTCGACATGGAGCCTCCAAAAACAGTAAGGGACGTCCAAAAATTGACAGGAAGAGTTGCTGCCCTTGGAAGGTTTTTCTCGAAGTCTGGGGATAAATGTCTACCCTTCTTCAAGACATTAAAAAAGTTAAAGATTTCATGTGGACAGAAGAAAGTCAAACGGCCTTTGAGGAACTGAAGAAATATATGGCTAAAGCCCCATTGCTGGCCAAGCCTAGCCCCGAGGACATCTTATACTTGTACTTGGCCATATCAGAAAAGGCCCTGAGTGCTGTCCTTGTAAAGGAAGAGGAGAAAATTCAAAAGCCCATCTATTATGTGAGCAAAGTCTTGCATGGAGCGGAACTTAACTACTCCAAAATTGAGAAGTTTGCACTGGCCTTGATAGTGGCCTCAAGAAAGTTACGGCCATACTTTCAGGCACACAAAATTGAAGTATTAACTGATCAACCCCTGTGAAACATTATACACAGCCCCAAGGCAAGTGGAAGACTAATTAAGTGGGCCATTGAGCTAGGAGAATTCGACATCAAGTATAAGCCTCGAACAGCCATTAAATCCCAAGCTCTTGCTGACTTCGTGGTTGAATGTACTATTGACGACCAAGAAGTCGGGGGGCAGGACAGTGAGGAAACAACACAAAAAGGAGGACAAACTCCTAAAGAATATTGGGTGCTCAATTTTGATGGGGAATCAAAAACAAAATCTAGCGGCGTATGCTTGGTGCTACAAAGTCCCGAAGGATTCATCATTGAATATGCTATTAAGCTTGATTTTCCAACAACTAACAATGAAGCCGAATACGAAGCCCTAATAGCAGGCCTAGGTTTGGCCAAAGCACTAAATGCCAAGCATCTCAAAGTCTGTTGCGACTCAAAGCTGGTTATATCCCAAGTAAATGGGGATTTTGAAGCAAGGGAAGAAATCATGGTCAAGTACCTCCGATTAGTCAAAGCTATAATGACTCAATTTGAAGAATGTCAAGTTGAGTATATTCCAAGAGAAGAGAATACAAAGGCCGATGCCTTATCAAAATTATCCTCATCAGAAGTAGATGAACATATGGGAAGTGTTTACTTCCAAATCTTGAAGACCCCCAGCATCAATGCGAAGCTGGTAGCCCCAATACACATGGGCAGTTGTTGGACGGATCCAATCAAATCCCACCTGCAATCTGGATGGACTCCTGCCAATACCATTGAAGCTAGAAAGCTTACTACAAGGGCATTAAGGTACGCTCTTATTGATGGAATTCTCTATAAGAAATCTTTTGTTATTCCATACTTGAAATGCCTAAAGCCAGATGAAGCCCATGAAGCCTTAAAAGAAGTACATGAAGGAATTTGTGGTCAACACTTGGGGGGCAGAGCTTTAGCTCACAAAATCACCCGCCTTGGCTTTTACTGGCTTGACTTGTTAAAAGATTCAAAAGAATACGTAAGAAGATGTGAAAGGTGTCAAAGGCATGCGCCAGTAGTCAGGCAACCTCCTGAGATGTTGACATCCATCAATTCCTCCATCCCCTTTGCAATGTGGGGAATGGACATTCTTGGACCTTTTCCAATGGCTAGCGGACAGAGAAAGTTCCTAATCGTTGCAATTGATTACTTCACTAAATGGATTGAGGCTAAACCACTAGCCAAGATAACCACCAAACAAGTAGCTCAATTCTTCTGGGAAAACATCATATGTAGGTATGGAATACCACGAATACTGGTGACGGACAATGGCACGCAATTCAATAATGAAGAATTCAAGGAATATTGCAACGATAATGACATCAATCTGCGCTTCACTTCTGTTGCACATCCCCAAGCAAATGGGCAGGCTGAGTTAGCTAATCGAATCATCCTAGATGGTTTTAAGAAAAGAATCGAGCATTCTGCTAATACTTGGGTGGATGAGTTTTTACCAATACTCTGGGCATACAGAACCACCCATAAAGTTACTACTGATGCAACTCCATTCTTCCTGGCTTATGGAGCCGAGGAAGTGGTTCCAGTTGAAATATCACATGTATCCCCAAGAATCAAGGCCTTTGAGCCTGAGGAAAATGAAGAAGGAATGAAACTTGCATTAGACTTGATAGATGAAGTCAGGGACAAAGCTCATGCAAAAATCGTCGAATATCAAAAGAAGTCATCTTTCTACTACAACTTAAGAGTTAAAGAAAGATTTTTTAGACAAGGGGAATTAGTCCTCAGGAAAGCTGAAGCTTCTGGGGTAGGCCCCAAAGGCAAATTAGCCCCCAACTGGGAAGGGCCGTACAAGATAAAACAAGTAAAGGGAGGAGGATCATACATCCTTGAAACCCTAGAAGATGTTGAGGTACCAAGGACTTGGCATGCCTCAAACCTGAAAGTTTATTATGTTTAAAGAATTCAACTATGAATTCTTATATTTAGTAGGAACTAAGTAGAAATAAGGTTCGATGAAACCATTAGGATGTAAGAGCTTCGCTCCAGACAAGATTCTCATTTTGTAAGGGCTGTGCCCACTTTAGCCTCGAAGGCATTATTAATAAAATTCCCAGCTTTATAGCACCTTAAAACATGTGTGTTTAGTCTAGAGTGGGCAATTCCTAAGTTCCTTTGTGATAAAAGAACTAGATCAAAGCCTGGATAGACACTTTATTATATATGTTTATTTGTTCTTTATGCTCGAAAAGTATATTTTATCAAATATACTAAGGCACGAAAAAGGACAAAAAGTAGCACAGTTGGCACTTTAAGTAATGTCCAGATTTATCTGTTCTTTTATGCTAAAAAAGGTATATTTTATCAAATATCCTAAGGCGTAAAACAGAAAAACAAATAACAAGAGGCTTCTTATAAATAAAAGGTCTTGGGGGTTACATAAGTTAAAAACTGAATGGAAATACAAGAAATACAGAAGGAAAATACTAGAAACTACAGGAGGTCATCATCCTCATTCTCATCCGTATCCGTGTCCTTCTTCCCCTCCTTCTCTGCATCTTTTTGGGTACCCTCCTCGGCCTCGGGAGAATCAAAGATCTTCTCAAAATCATCCATGGCCTCACCACCCGAAATGTCACCAGAATTACCCTCATGGATGGTGGAGGTCAACGCCAAAGGCCGTCCCATGGGAGCAGGGAAGTCGTCCGGATCAAACAAACCTGGATGTTTAGCCAAGATGGCATCAAGACACTTTTCCCAACTCTGGGCCCCAGCCGTCTCGAAGACCAAATCATCATGCTTGTCTATGAAGGCATAGAACTCCTCCGACTCCATGTAGTTGCTTATCACGACCTCCCTCTCGGCCCTTAGCTCTCGCAACTCTGCATGAGCTGCAATCAGTTCTTGTTCCTTCTCGAGCAATTTCTTCTCGAGAACAGCCACCTTCTCATCAGCCTTGACTTTGGCCTTCCTCTGGGCCTTTTCAGAATAGCGCCAACTTTTGGTCTGATGGGCCATGGTCTGAAAGTAGGTATTGACCTGTTTCAAAGAAACAAAAAATAATGGTGAGATGCAGAGAAATTCAAAAAAGCAATCAAGTGAGAAAAGAGTGGAGGTGGTTGGGCCTTACCATGGCTATGGCCTGGGAGCCAAGAGACTCTGCCTCCTCAATATCTGTTTTCAAAACAATTTTGGCCTTGTTAGCCGGGGGAATTGAGTTTTGGGACCAATCAACGGAGTTTAAGACACTCCCCACCACGGTGTCCTGTTTCCGGATACCCCAGTTGGGCCTCCAAGCCGCCGTGGCTGGATCCTCATCCTCCTCGCGAGGCCTTTTTCCCTTGCCCTTGTTTTGGGCCCCCTCACAATGTCGGAGGAATGCAGGGACGTGGGGCTCTTTGATTGGGCCTTTCTGGGCCTCACGGGCCTTGCGCATCTTGTGGGTTTCTTGGTCACTCACGCCCAAATGGAAATTAATGTTCTCAGCAGCTGCAAAACAAACCAGGAAATAAAAATTGGGCTCAGAAAAATCGAAAAGAAACGACAAGTCAAGAAAAGAAATGTACCATTATCTGAAACACGAGAAATGCCCACTGCCTTCAAAGAAAATTCCTCAAGGAGCTTTCTATAATGAGTCTGGCCCTTATCTTGGCCCAATTCTGCAACCACGAGCTTCTCCTCGGGGGTCAACTGGATTAGGCTCGGGTTTCCATCTTTCACCTTGCAAAAGGAGGTCCTAAAAAGGGTCCCCCAATCTCCTCCTTCCCAGTCCAAATAAAGAAAATCCCTCCTCCACTCCGGGTTAGTGTCGGGTAAAGATTTGTTACAAAAAATTGGGCTTACCCCTTGCCTATGGTTTATATAAACCCAACCCAATATGCTTGACGGGCTATTTTTAAATTGGAAGATGCTTCTAAAAACAGCAACTGAGAGGGGGTAACCTTTCCTAAGGCAAAGAACTATGAAACAGAGAAGGGTTCGCCACGAATTTGGGCTTAACTGGCATGGGCTGACCCTAGCTTCTACTAACAACCTAATGATAAATTCGTGAAAAGGGAACCTAAGCCCACCTATGAGGGCGTCTCTAAAAATACATAACCTATTGGGCCGCTAATGGCAAGCCCGATCCCCAGGCTCAGCTAAAACAAATTTCTGACCGGGGGGCAATTTATACAATTTAGTAAATTTATCATAGTGGACTTGATTTGTGAAAATACTCTGATATTTAAAAGCGTCTAGTTCGGCTAAAGTTGGAAACTCATCACCCATGACTTTAGCAATTCAGAAATTGAAGAAAAACAAGGATTCACGGTAACAACGTTACCTCTTTTTGCTGCCCTGGCTAGAAGCCTCTGTTGAGCAGCGTCCTGGGAGTCGGCCATTGATATTCAACGGATGAATGCTTGAAGGAACGAAGGAGATGAATATTGATCGGAAAATCTCGCCGGGAATCGCCTTGCCTAAAGAGCTCTAGAGTGAAATTTTGAGAGAGTTTTACTAAGAAAGTGAGAAGTGAAAAATCAAGTTCTCACTTCACTGATTTATAACTAAGAAAAATGGTAACTCGACCGTTTAACTTCTCACAGCTAGAAAAAGCCCATAAAGTAATTTGGGCCACGACAATTTATGGCCCAAAAATCGAATAGGCCTAAAACTTTGTTTCGAATAAAACAAAAATTTGGGCCATAACCAAGCCCCAAGACCCGTGGGACAATACTCAATAACCAGGATCTTTGACGAATATTCGACCAAGAATCCTCAACGACTAGGTGTTGAAAACGCCTTAAAAACGACTAGGATCCTGGTCGAATATACGACCAGGAATCCTCAACGACAAGATATTAAAAACACCTTAAAAATGACTAGGATCCTGGTCGATTGAACGACCAGGAATCCTCAACGACTTGGTGTCAAAATGACACCTCAAACGACTAGGATCCTGGTCGAATGAATGACCAGGAATCCTCAACGACTTGGTGTCAAAATGACACCTCAAACGACTAGGATCCTGGTCGAATGAACGACCAGGATTCCTCAACGACTTGGTGTCAAAATGACACCTCAAACGACTAGGATCCTGGTCGAATGAACGACCAGGAATCCTCAACGACTTAGTGTCAAAATGACACCTCAAACGACTGGGATCCTGGTCGAATGAACGACCAGGAATCCTCAACGATTAGGTGTCAAAATGGCACCACAACCGACCAGGAATCCTGGTCGTATACGACTAGGAATCCTGGCCGACCAGGAACAAAGAAAGAGCTTTGGCCGACCAGGAATCCCTGTTGACCAGGGTTCTACGTGGAAGCAAGAAACGACCAGGATCCTTGTCGAATTCGACTGAGATTCCTGGTCGAAAATAATATTAAAGAATACCAGAAAATCATTAAAAAATGATTTATAAGGCAAATAAATTATGGAAAATTCTCAAAAAATAGAGAAAAATTCCTAGAAATTAAGGAAAAATACCTGTGGGTACCAATAAATTATGGAAAATTCTCTAAAAATAGAGAAAAATTTCTAGAAATTAGGAAAAATACATGTGGGTACCAACAAATTATGAAAATTTTTCTAAACGTAGAGAAAAATTCCTAGAAATTAATAAAAAATTCTTCATGAGAACTTGAGTGACAGAGTCATGAATCTTAACTTCTACAAAGTATTGCACACTTTATAGAAGTTGGGGGGCAAATGATATGGGCTGAAAGTAAGCCCTAAATACACAATTAATATGGCATTAATTGGACCTAATCTGGTCCAAAGGGGAGGCCCAATTAATAAGGCTTGAAACCCTAATTAATAAATAAATTCGTAGTTAATTGATTGGCTAAAGATACAACTAATTAATTATGTCCAAATACATGGAAACTACTCCAATGAGTAGCCCCCAAGACACCTCAATCAACAAGGAAACATATTCCTACTTGGAAACTACTTCTATCACAAGAAGAATCCAGAATTCTTCTAGGAGGTGGTCTGCCCACCAAGGTTCCTAAACCTACTCTAATTCTTAGACTTTCTACGTCTATATAAAGGGCCTAACCCCTCATTCTTAGAACTACGTTTTGGCTTGATTCTCTAAACACTGCAGAGATACGTAGGCATCTTGTGAGGGCAGAACCAAGCTTCGAAACACAAGATCAGCCATTAAAGCTCTTAGCTCAGACATACATCGCATTAACTACACCCTAGTTTTTATTCCACAACAAATGTTTATGAACATGTGTTTATAAAATATTCACAAACTTCTTTCAAACTTGCTGACGAATATGCTCACGAACTATATATATTCACGAGTTATATTAACGAACCCATTCACGAACTCAAATTTTCAAATTCGACTCATTTATAAACCGAGCTTAAAAATTGTGTTCATGTTCGACTCGTTTAACTTTTTTCTAGACGAATACTGAATGTGTATTGACAAAATTTTAAAAAATCAAATAATATATACTCTTAAATTGATCAAATTTCACTAACATATGAAATTGATCAAATAATATATACTCTTAAGCTCGGTCGGCAACCGGTGACTTAACAAAAATACAAGAAATATACACTACATGAAAAACACAATCAGACAACATTCATCAGACAACACTTGGACAAAAGAGTGTTGCCCAGAATTACCCGACTATGGTTTATTTTCGTCATCGAAAAACTATCGTGTGATCCAACTTCAATACAATGGTTTATTGACTAGTTTGTAACTATACTTGTTTTATTATATTTCACACAACGGATCATAAAATCGTTGTTTGACTTAGACAAGTGCTTTCAATATTGTACAATTAATCATACTTCAAACAACGTAACATTAAAACCATTATTTGAAGCATATAATTTTGTATACTAATAAGACACGTGTTACTTCATTAATATGCCACGTGGCACAGAAGATATATATTTTTTAGAGTATTATTTAGACAATTAATTATACAACCGTTTCCTCCCCATAAAGTGTTGTCTACACCATATACATAGAACGGGTTTTTTCCCAAAGTCTTGTGTTTCAGACAATAGATTCTCTTAAATCGGTATTACATGTATAACTATTATTTTATTTTCACCCATACAACACACATGTGTTTAAAAATCGTTATCTGCTAGAGATTACAAGACAAAATTATTTTTTTACTATAAGACAAAATTTATGATTTTCACTAGTTTTCTTAAAAAAGCATGCAAAATAAACATATATATTTTTAATTTTTTTATACATAATTAAAATGGATAGATCTTAACATATGTACCATTGGATCGTCGAAAAAAATAATTTTAAATTAATACCGAGATAATGATATAGTTTACAAAAATCCTATGCACTACCTCCTCACTTTTAAACATAAAAGACATATTCATACTCTTGTATTAACTACAAAAATAACTTCATATTAAAAAGTAACCATACACATCTATATATATGCATAATATAATTATATTTTTTAAGCAAAGAGTACAAAAATTAAAACTGATTAATGAAATTAGACTTTTTAACTCTTAAAAAAGACAATTAAATATGCAACGGTTTCCTCTCTATAAACACTTGTCTACCGTACTTACCTACAACTGGTTTTGCCCAAAACATTATGTGGGGTATTTGAGACAATAGTTTCTCATACAACGGATATTACGTGTGTAATTGTTATGTCGTTTTTACTCGTACAACACACTGGTGTTTAAAAAACCATTGTCTACTATACACTACAGGTTAAAAATTACATTTTTACCCTAAGACAAAATTTATGGTCTTCGACTTGTTTTGTTAAAAAAATATACAAAATAAACATTAAAGTTTTTAATTTTTTTTATACATGACTAATATTGATAGATCTTAATATCTATATAGTTGGATCGTCAAAAAAATATTTTTAAATTAATATAAAGTTAATCGTGTAGATAATAAAAATTGTTATGCACTACCTCATCACTTGCAAATATAAAACACATACTCGTACTCTTGTTCGAAATATAAAACTATGTTCTTATTACAAAGGATTGATACAAATTTGTACATATGCATAGTATTAAATATATTTTCATGTTATAGGGTACAAAAACCAAAACTAGTTTAAAATATAAAAATAACATTTTTCATCTTATATTATATTTTGCATAATTAAAAATAAATTACATATATTTTATATAAGTGTATTTCTATCTTTAAATTTTAATTTTTAATAATTTTAATTAATAATTTGATATCTTAAAATAAATATATGTGATTTTTTTTAATTTCTAAAATCATAAATTTTGTAACAAAAAATTAAAATTATAAAATAATCATATCATTACCATATAACAATAAAAATAGAAATATTTATATTGTATTATTATAACTGAATTTGAAATTTTTTATAATCGGTTTAGTTAACGCTCTTTCTATTATTATTATTCTTTTGCTTATATTTGAATTTATTTAAAATTGCAATTATTCAAATTTAAATAATATTGTAATATTTTTTTAAAAAAATTTAATGATCCAATTGTACGGATGATAATATTTAGTTATTTTAGTGATGTATTAAAAATATTTAAAAATAATAAATTATCCTTATACAATTTTTAATATAAATCTTGTTAAATCAACACTTATTTTGAGATAAATTAATCATTTCACACAAATATCCCAATCCATTTTAATTTCCCTTAGGTACTCTAACTCCCCCTTAGACCAATAATTCATTTCCTCCATTTACTAATTTTTATTGCCCACCCCCTCTCGCCCACAAACACATAATAAATCTATTAGGGCCTATTTCTCTTTCACAATCGCCCTCTCATTTCAATCTCTGGCTCATTTCACTCACTCGCTCATAAACTCTCTTGATTTCATTTGGTTTTCAACATCTATTTTCATTGATTTAAGGCTTCGATCTGAGGCTTTGGTTTGAGACTTCTTCAAAATAGGGCTTCTCAATCAATTTCCTCACTTTAAATTAGGGGCTCTTCATTTTATGTTCAATTGATTCCTTAGTTTATGTTCTCTTCAATTTCATTTCAAATAATACTTTTTTCTCTTTGATTTCAGGCAATTGAATTAGTACTTGTTCAAATCTTGTAGTTTGTTCGGTTTGAGCTTGGATTTTAAGTTAATATCCGATTACTCTGTTCAATCTATTTGTTTGTGTACTCATATCTTGTATATGCTGTTAATCGATTTGTTCATCTCAAATTAGCTATTGTCTTCTTGCATTAGTAAGGGAGTTTTGAACAAAACCCTTTTCTCAATTTCTGATTTATTTGTCTTCTAGTTATTTTTGGGTTTTGCATAAATAATGCTATTGTGGGTTATTCTCATAATACTATGGCATGGCTAGTGTGCTTGTGGATGTGAACCTTATTATTCGAGATTGCTGAGATTGATGGGTTTATGATGCCCTGAAAGTTGAAGCAAGTGATTGGGAAGCCTAGTTCTGGTGGGTCTTCTGAGAGAAGTGAGGTTGGGTAAATTTGTGATTTCGCATAGATTGACTAAAGGGGATTCTGTTGATAGTCTTGCTGTTAAATACTCTGTTCAGGTATTATTGATTATAGTTATCATGCACTCTTTTCTTTCTAATGTTAATATTACACGTGTTGTTTAATTTTTAATATAGACGCGTGTATCAATATCTATAATATAATAAGCTTTATCGATATTTATAATATAATAATTTTTGAGATTGTTGAGTTAGCAAATAAGCTTTGATGTATTGATATCTGGTATGTGTGATGGATATTAGTAAACATTAAGCTAGTACATATTTTTATTTTTTCTGAGTATCCAATAACTTGAAATTGGTATGTTTCTGGTGCGAGTTTGATAGTAATTACCTATTAGTTAGTTAATGCACATATGCTACATAATGCCTAACTAATTAAATATGAATATGCATATGTATGTAGGTGGCGTTCGATATTCCTCCATCATTAAAAAAGGTAGTGTTGCAATCAGCATGTTAAAAGTGGAGAGTGTTTAAGAGCTGCTTAACAACCCATTATGTGCTTCCATGTCATGATCAATGTCATTTGCTAGAGTCTCCTCCAGCCGACTATTCATTTATTGAGAAGGCACACTGAGACATGTTCATTGCCGATCGTATAACAACTCACTATGTTTTTATAAAGGAAATCCATAACAAGCAGAAAGAGAGAAGGATGATGAATCAATATCCACACCGATTATCTCGCAGGGGTTATGTTAACCTCGAAAATGAGTTGATTAATGATCTTTTAAATATTTCTTTATTTATTTATGACACTGCAGTATGATTATGGTGTAATGCTTCATTTTAAAACTTGTCTTTAGATGGAGTCTGAAGGTGATCCTGAAATGGAGATACATCGATCAACTACATGGGTCTTTGCACGGCGGGATAAAGATGAGAATTTTCAGTCAGAAGAAGTTGAAGCTATTGCTTTGAAAATTATAAGTCATTGAATTCTGTTCTAATTAAAATTCTTGAAATATCCAGCTGAGTTTCCATTTAAATACTTTCTTTTTTTGTTTGTAACTTAGGAGGTGATGAAAAAAAGAGTAATTAACGGGGAAGTGAAAGAGGAAGGTTGTAATATCCCATGTTTTTTTTAGAATAATAAAATAGATTAATAATAATAGAAAAAGGATTAAAATTGGATAGAAATTAGGAATTAGAATTGGATTAGAATAACGGGCTTTCGAATATGGGTCGGATTTGAATAACCAAATTGTAGTAGGTTTATAAATTAGGGTTTTAGAGCACTATATATAGATTGAGATCTTTTTTTTCATATTCCTTTCAATCCACCAAGACTAAACAGTTATAAATCTCTCTCGACACAAATCTTGATTCTTTTTGTTCATCTTTATTATTGAAATTCGTAGGATTTCCCATACACAACTCATCTATCTTGTAAAATTCGTAGTAAATTCATCATAAGTTAGAATTCAGCGATTCTGGACTTTTCGGAAAGATATTTTCGTTCTCTACGACTTTCGTGGTTTAAGTTTTTCGAGAAAATATTGTTTGGAGGGTCTAAAAGGTGAAATACAGATCTGGACAGAATTAGAGTTACGAAAAAGTTCGACGTTTGAGATGTGATGTTTTCGCTTGGGTGTCGAGGATTGAATATATGTTCTAGAATGTTGTTGATTCTTGGTTTTCGAGGTTGAGGTAAGTTTTCGATCGATCTTTCTGGTATTTTCAAAATTATGTGTATATTTGATTATAAAATTTTGGGCTAAGTGATTATATTTTGAAATGACGTGTATTACCCTATATGTGTTGTGTGTCAACAATAATTTTGGATCTCTAATTTATGCCATGGTTTGTGAAAATAAGAATAAGAATAAGAACTTAGGACCGAGTCACCGGGTTGTAGTGACAGTTTTCTAAAAATTTGGGACCGTTATCACCGGGTTGTAGTGGTCGTGGCATAGATCATGAGTTTTGAATTATTGTTGTTTATGTGGTTATCTGTATCGTATGTATCGAATAAGAATATGAAAGTATATCGAAAAGTTATGCGTATAGTTATCGTATTATCGAAAATTATGTTGTTATATGTATTACTTGTTACTTGGCCCGACTAGTTGGATCGATTGGTTACTTGCTGGGCTGTGTAGCTCATTACTTACAATTTTCAGGTTCGGTGTATGAGGAAGATGAAGTGTATCGGATTTAGAGGATCTTAGAATTGGAATAGATTGGTTGTTCACTCGTCATTGTTAGCTGCGCTTTTGTAATAGATAGTGACCTTTGTAAGAGTTTTTATTAATAAATTATATTATTTTAGATTTTGTAAGATTAACGGCCCGAAAAGGGCGGGCTGTTACAGTTGGTATCAGAGCTCTAGGTTATTTTCCTGTAGACTGGCTTTGGCCTTGACCTGTGGATAGTTTGGGTAATTATAAGTGACTTTTTGGATAGACGTGTTATGGTGTTTTTGGAGAATAGGATTTTTGAAAATTTGGGGGCCAAATTCTTTTTAAGGAGGGTAGTATGTAATATCCCATATTTTTTTTAGAATAATAAAATAGATTAATAATAATAGAAAAAGGATTAAAATTGGATAGAAATTAGGAATTAGAATTGGATTAGAATAACGGGCTTTCGAATATGGGTCGGATTTGAATAACCAAATTGTAGTAGGTTTATAAATTAGGGTTTTAGAGCACTATATATAGATTGAGATCTTTTTTTTCATATTCCTTTCAATCCACCAAGACTAAACAGTTATAAATCTCTCTCGACACAAATCTTGATTCTTTTTGTTCATCTTTATTATTGAAATTCGTAGGATTTCCCATACACAACTCATCTATCTTGTAAAATTCGTAGTAAATTCATCATAAGTTAGAATTCAGCGATTCTGGACTTTTCGGAAAGATATTTTCGTTCTCTACGACTTTCGTGGTTTACGTTTTTCGAGAAAATATTGTTTGGAGGGTCTAAAAGGTGAAATACAGATCTGGACAGAATTAGAGTTACGAAGAAGTTCGACGTTTGAGATGTGATGTTTTCGCTTGGGTGTCGAGGATTGAATATATGTTCTAGAATGTTGTTGATTCTTGGTTTTCGAGGTTGAGGTAAGTTTTCGATCGATCTTTCTGGTATTTTCAAAATTATGTGTATATTTGATTATAAAATTTTGGGCTAAGTGATTATATTTTGAAATGACGTGTATTACCCTATATGTGTTGTGTGTCAACAATAATTTTGGATCTCTAATTTATGCCATGGTTTGTGAAAATAAGAATAAGAATAAGAACTTAGGACCGAGTCACCGGGTTGTAGTGACAGTTTTCTAAAAATTTGGGACCGTTATCACCGGGTTGTAGTGGTCGTGGCATAGATCATGAGTTTTGAATTATTGTTGTTTATGTGGTTATCTGTATCGTATGTATCGAATAAGAATATGAAAGTATATCGAAAAGTTATGCGTATAGTTATCGTATTATCGAAAATTATTTTGTTATATGTATTACTTGTTACTTGGCCCGACTAGTTGGATCGATTGGTTACTTGTTGGGCTGTGTAGCTCATTACTTACAATTTTCAGGTTCGGTGTATGAGGAAGATGAAGTGTATCGGATTTCGAGGATCTTAGAATTGGAATAGATTGGTTGTTCACTCGTCATTGTTAGCTGCGCTTTTGTAATAGTTAGTTTTGTAATAGAGTTTTTGGATTAATAAATATAATTGTTTTAGATTTTGTAAGATTAATAGCCCGAAAAGGGCGGGCTGTTACAAAGGTACTGACAATATTTTGACCAAAGTGCTCTGTAAACCGGAGCACCCCAGACGAGTGCATGGTCAGGGGAGTCGTGTTAAACAATCGGTTTACTTTGATCTTCCAAGAAAGAAATATATTTTGATGCAAAGGTAAAAATTGTAATATGTAAGTGTAATATGTATTGTACGTAGGCGTGTAATATATTTTCATGTATCTTCAAAGGTGTTCCTCTCCCGCTTGGGAACACTGATTGTGGTTTTTTGTGACGCACTATATGAAAGAAATATGTGAAGATAAGGAATTCAATTTTTTTGCAAAGGTAAAAATTATAATTTTTTATATTTTTTTATCGATGCCCTATTATTTTCTAGTAAAATATGTGACTTACGCTAACATTGTTTGATTTTCAATGGATGCAGAGAAGCAACCTGGCTTATAGCATCAACGATATGGATGAAATCAAAATTGACCGGGCAAAGTAGTTTATGAAGCGCCACTCTTGTTAGGTGCTTCAAAATCAGTAACTTAATTGGCAGTACTTTTGGATAATTTTGGTTGAATATAACAAACTTTTGGGAGTTTTATGTGATAACTTGCATACAGTCTCTTTTGTGGATATGTTCATCCCAAAATATTATTCTCCTTTGTTAGGAATGATCTGTGTTTCTTATCTCTTTTTTGTGGATGTATATCTTTTACTTAGTCAGTTGTAATGGTGAATATTTGTTAATCTTTGTTGGTGAATATTGGTTGTGGTGAATGGTGGTGTTGGTGGTCTTTTGGTTGTGAGGGTGAACTTAGTTTTAATGATGTATGGTGTATGATTGAATTTTGTATTGGTAATATTCTAGCATGTCGATTGCATTGTCCACTTCTTCTTTTTTCATAAATAAACCATTGTCTAATGTGTTGTTAGCCAATGTTGCAGCTTTAATATGAATTATTATGAATCAAATCAATTGTTAAAGAAAGCATAGTGCCTATAAAACTGAAACAATTTCTATTTCAAAAACACCATTGTTTACTCCTTTTAGAGACAATGGAAGGATATCACATAACCGTTGTCAAATAGCACCAGAAACAATAAAATCTAAACTATAACGTTGTATACAAGCTATTTTCATAATAATCTGTATATTTTGTGTTGTATGAAAAAAGATATGAACAATAGGGTGAAGAACATAAACGATGCTATCACGAAATACAACATTTGTAAAATTCCAAACTATTGTTTAAATCGATTACCAACAATGCTTTACAAATAAAGTTTTGAGTAGAGGGAACTAGTACAAGACATTTATGATAAATAGAGTTGTGTAAACACCAAAGAAACGAATTTTTAAGTTATATAATCAAATAAAAACATTGTCGTAATGCCTTTATTACAGCACGAAGAAACTAGTTTAAATCGATTACCGACAATGCTTTACAAACAACGTTTTGAGTAGAGGGAACTAGTACAAGATATTTATGTAAATAGAGTTGTGTAAACACTAAATAAACGAATTTTTAATTTATATAATCAAATAAAAACATTGTGGTAATGCCTTTTTTACAACACAAAGAAACTGATAAACATTTGTTATAGACCACTGACAACCGATTTTTTTCACTCGACACATTTACCCTATGAGTTACCATAAAAAACTAACCGTTACTATATAAAAACAAAATTTAAAAAAATCAAATAATATATACTCTGAAATTGATCAAATTTCACCAACATACGAAATATATTATATCATACTATCAACTTTTAAATTATTATCAAGTAAAATTTGTTCTTTCTCGCTTATATTAAATTATTAAAGAAATATATAGGTGTAACTTGAAGGTTGAATTCATTAGTACAATGTGTTCGTATATACGCACCTTTGTTATTCAGCATTAAAATATATGGTCAGACAATTTTTATTTAACCCCACCTGTAATTAAACTTTAATTTAATATTGGAGATTTTATAAGACTTTCTTTCACTATCTAAAGCAATTTGCATTAAATTATTTAACTAAACGGAATCAACTCAATCGAATCACACAAAATTTGTCGTATGCATGTACCCTCTCTTGCCGTACAAAAGCAACGTCAACCTAAATAAATAAATAAGTATCTATATATAGAGCTCTTAGTGTGATTATGAGGTCCCTTTAATCTGCTTTGATTATGGGTTTTCATATCTATACGAAGTTTCCGATCTCTTTACAAAAATGGGATAAAGTCGAGC
The DNA here is from genome assembly GCA_028671895.1 of Oenanthe sinensis. Classification (NCBI taxonomy): domain Eukaryota; kingdom Viridiplantae; phylum Streptophyta; class Magnoliopsida; order Apiales; family Apiaceae; genus Oenanthe; species Oenanthe sinensis. The sequence continues at coordinate 45,011,015 of CM053803.1, forward strand.
AACAATTTGAGACCACCCTAGCTAGGGTATAGTAAATTAAAATAGAAAATAAATAAAAGTATTTTTTCATCCATTCCATAATTATAATCATAATTTGACTTTCAAAGATTAAATTTGTCAATTTTGACCAACAAATAATTTATCTCATATAATTAAATATAAACCTTTAAAAAATATCATAAAAAAGTTTGGTAAATCTATTATAAAATGGAATATGTAAAATTTTAAAATTATAAGACAATATTTTTTAGTTATAAGTTAAAATTTGATCAATTTAATTTTTAAAAATCATAAAAGATTAAAAATATAAAATGCAGGGAGTATTTATGGGAATAAGTTAAATCTAAGATATATACTTTTAGTTTTAGAAGCAAATTGAGCACATAGATTTGGTTTGAATCTTGGAAATTGGAATACTAATTTATGCTCAATTATAGTAGACATTTTAATATAAATAAATAAAATTGATCAAGCCAATTCAACTTATAACCACTCCCGCGTTTTTTTCAGTATAAAACACAACATTTCATTATAGTACGTACTACATTCACAACTTCATTCATATTACATATCAAGGTACACTAAACAAAATTTTCTTCCTTGAATTAACCTTGCCACGACGAGTAAACTTATCTCGTGAAAGAACACGAATTTTCTATCGAAAAAGATGAATTGGAAGAGCTCCAAGTCGATGGAATTGGTGTTGAAAGAACATATTTCAAGGGCATATATGTTCAAACGCATATAATATCAATTAAATATTAAATTATCTTTGTTAATAAAAATTTATTAAATAAAATGACTAAAGCCCTCACTTGCCACCTCATATAGGTAATAACAGAGTAAATTCACGGTTTAAGAACAAGAGTGAATTCATGATTTAGGATGGACAAAATTGAAAATTAAATTAGATATATAAATTTACTACATCATTGAGTAAATTCCCTTTCAAAAATATTGAATTTAAAAATTTATGCGTATGACTCAGACTAACTAATTTTTTTTTCAAAATCTAGATTTTTGAGTTAAACGAGATATATTATGTCAATGATATATTCCATTCTAAAAATATTTATCAAATTATTTCGACAACAACCAAAAATACAAATATCAATACATATTCTAAAAACTGCTCATTCAATCCAAAAAGTATTTATATATGTAACTAAAAAATTAATAGAAGAAAATATAATTTATAAGTTTTGTGGTAATTTTTAAAATTTTAAAGTATTTTGTTATTTCAAAACCTTTTTAAAAAAATATAATATAATTATAAAAATATCATTTTTATTTATATTAAAGTAAATATTAGTTCGAATTAATATTTAAAACATGGTTTTCAATTGGAATAAATTTTACATATTCATAATTTATTTAATATTTTTTATCGAAAAGTATATTATAAAATATACACACATAAAATATTCTTATAAAAATAAAAAAATATTAATTAATTATTATTGGTGTTAAACGTGTTTACCTTTGAAATATGTATTAGTGAACATATCTACCTTTAGGGGTAATATTATTGGAAGAAAACTAGCCAAAAGATTGAAGTGTCCGAATTGTCATATGTTGATGGTGCAGTTTCTTTTTTTAAGGATTTTCATGAACAAAGTTGAATAACTCAAGAGCAGTAAATAATGATTATTCTTCATTTGGGGGTTTTCACTTTTGATGTACATAGCTGTGGTGCCGCTACTCCAACCTCAGTTTATGCAATTGGATTTTATGAATACTCAACTAACAATGGTTTTTATGTGATAATGTCTATTGTGATATTGCTGCTTTCAAAAGATGTTGATACAGTTTGGATTGTCTTCGATTTCGTTTTTAGTTTCAAAAATATTTAAATTTTGTGTGTTAAACGATCAGCAAACAAATTAGCTAATTATTTTTAGTATGTAATTTATTTTTCAACCTGGTTTTATGAGCAGTTAGGAGTTTGTCCCAGCTGTATTTCTATTTAATGAAAATTCTATTTGTTCACGAAAAAAAACCTTATTCCAAATTAGGTCTCATTGACGACTTATTTTTTTATTTATATAAAAATTAAATAAAAAACAACTACGATAATCGGAGCTCTAATTAGTTAATCTAGTGCCGCAAATAATGACCCGAACAACCGTACAAACGAAGAATTGGCTACGATTTAAAAACCAAATTTATAAAAAAACAATTAAAATATATTCTTAAATTGGGATGGTTAATTTTGACCCACAAATTAAATATATTATATAAAATTATCAATTTTCAAAATTATATCAAGTATAATTGATTCTTTCTTTCGTAAACTAGATTGCTATTTCATAACGAAATATATAGATCTAACTTGAAGGTTGAATTAATATCATTAGTCCAACGTGTTCGTATTTACACACATTTGTTATTAAGCATTAAAATGGTCAGACAATTTTTATTTAAAACAACCAGTAATTAAACTCTAATTTAATATTGGAGAAATATATTAGTATCTACAGCAATTTGCATTAAAATAAACGATAATATATTCACATATCAACTCAATCGAATTACACAAAGTTTGTTGTATGCATTTGGCTTGATCTCTTGCCAGTTGCCCTACAAAAGAAACGGCTACCCATCATATTAAACTAAACAAATTTCATATCTATACTTGGATAGTCTTCCAACATCTTTACAAAAATGGGTTCAAGTCGAACAACAATTATATAATAAATAAAAATATGGAAATTAAATAAAAATATTTTTCCATCCATTCCATAATTATAATCTTAATTAACTTCGCATTCGAGGTTAAATATGCCAATTTTGAACAACAAGTAAGTTATATTATATAACTAACATTAATTTTTAAGAAATACTCCATCCATCTCATAATAAGTGTTTTCTTTGATTTTTGTGTAGTCAAATTAAGGTAATTTTGATAGTAAATTAAAAATTATTTTTTTTACATTTTTTAAAAACTGAAAAATACATTTTAAAATTTATTAAATATATTTTCTAATTATATAATTTTTAATTTTTTCTAAATTTATATTAGGTATAATATTCGGTCAAATATTGGTCAATTCAATTAATAAAACTCAAAATAGGACAATTATTTTGATATAAAGGGAGTATCATAAAAAAATTGGTTAGAAGCAAATGGAGCACATAGATTTGGTTGGAATCTTGGAATATTGTTTATTTTGTTATCTAAATAAAATTGATCGATTGTATTTTGTAGCAGACATTTTGAAGCCGGTCAATCTTATTTTGTTATCTAAATAATTAAAACTGATCAACCCAATTCACCTTGTACTAACCACTCCTCCCGCGTTCTTTTCAGTATAAAAACATAACATTTCATTACTAGTACTACATTCACAACTTCTTTCATATTACATATTAAGTTATACAAAACAAATTATTCTGCCTTTTATTAGTAAACTTATCTGGTGAAAGAACACGAATTTTCTATCGAAAAAGATGAATTGGAAGAGCTCCAAGTCGATGGAATTGGTGTTGTATTGTTGTTTGATTCTGTCTTGTATTGTGTCCACAATGGGAGCTTCCTCGTCGAAACTTAAGGTTGGTTACTATAGTAAAAGCTGTCCAGAGGCAGAGTCCATTGTTAGAAAAGCTGTGAGCAAAGCCGTGTCGAAGAATCCAGGCATTGCTGCTGGCCTCATCAGAATGCATTTCCATGACTGCTTTGTCAGAGTACGTAATTTCATTTATTTTTATTTTTTAAAAAATTTTGGTTAATTAGGTGCAACATTCGTTGTTACTAATAGTGTATCATACTATGGCTTGGATTTTCTGTTGCAGGGTTGCGATGGTTCAGTTTTATTGGATTCGGCATTGGGAATTCCAGCTGAAAAAACACATCCAGCTAATCATCCAAGTCTACGAGGTTTTGAAGTGATTGATGAGGCCAAGTCTAAAATTGAAGCTATATGTCCCAACAAGGTGTCATGTGCTGATATACTAGCTTTCGCTGCCCGTGACAGTGCTTATAAAGCCGGAGGAATAAACTATGCCGTTCCTTCAGGGCGTCGTGACGGACGTGTTTCACTATTCGCTGAAGTTACACAAAATCTCCCTTCATTTGATTTAAATGCCCAGGGACTTGTAGAAAATTTTAAACAAAAAAGGCTGTCATTAGATGAAATGGTCACCCTCTCTGGCGCTCACTCTATTGGGGTTTCTCGTTGTAGCTCATTTTCGACTCGTCTCTACAACTTTAACGCAACACATCCTCAGGATCCGTCTATGGACCCAAGATATGCTGCATTTCTGAAAACCAAGTGTCCCCAAACAAGTACCCAAGATCCCATTGTGAGCCTTGATTCTATGACCCCTACACGCTTGGACAATCAATATTATGTGGAGTTAACCAAGAAAAGAGGTTTATTGACTTCTGATCAGACGTTGTTGACGAGTCCATTGACATCCAACAAAGTACGGAACAATGCTAGATCCGGATCAACCTGGGGGGCTAAGTTTGCCGCGGCAATGGTGCGTATGGGCTCTGTTGAAGTACTTACGGGGACACAAGGGGAGATTAGGAAGATTTGTTCCGTTGCAAACTAATAAATTTGTGATTATTTTCAAAATATTTAATTAATAATTTACTTTCCTTGTTAATCTTTTGTTACTTGTCAAAAATTGTACACTTGTATAATAGTAATTTTTTCTTTATCGGTGATGGCTCTTATCAAACTGTAGGCACTTAGTTGTATAATTTTGTCGAGTCAATATTATTATTGTAATTGATTTGAATAAAACACATTTACTCCACACGAAATATAATTGTATTTTCTTCTCTACTCTGTGTTGTTGTGGATTACGGATTAGTAAATTCATTCACCCGAATATAAATATGTATAAATTTCACTACAAGAAAAATCGGTTAAATGTGACTGAATATTTTCGACCGACTTAAATTGACCGATTTTGGTCGAATTTGAGACCAATTTCAGTCAAACAATTCCCAGAATTAAATTCTATCAAATCTGGTCACTTTTAAAATCAGTCGAATTTAGCCGGTCGAATTTAGTTAAATTCGACCAATAATTTTTGTTGGTCGAATTTATGTCAGGCCAAAAAAAGAGAGGGAAAATTCCCCCAAATTTAACCAAATTCTTAAAACATAAATGTGACCGAATTCTGTCGAATTTATAAAAGCGATCGACAACAGTCGAATTTAATTCTAAATAGAAAGGGAGAGAAAATTCCCGCTCATTTTATCAAAATGTTGAAACATAAATGTGACCGAATCTGGTCGAATTTATAATACCGACCGACAACAGTCACATTTATAAATATGACCGAACCCGGTCGAATTTAAATATGACCGAACCCGGTCGAATTTATCGGGTCCAGTCATCTGCTGTGCTCTTATATTGAAAGTGTCCATTGGTGAGTATATATTTCCGAACCCTCTAGGATATCAGCATGTTTAATTAGATAGTTTGTATCTGTTACAGTTTGAGCTAAATGTTGCTTAATTTTAATAGTTTGCTGCCAACTTTCTTATGTCTCTGCAATTAAAATTAGTTTTTGATACTTATATTACTGTCCTCCCAAAACTTTGAAGATCTAATGATTAAATTATTTGCACCGTGTAAGATAATCCATGTAAAATATGGTATTTTATGTGCTTGCAATATGCAGGCAACTCCAGAATTGTAGTATGGTCCCATGAACATTGGTAGTCGTCCATCAAAAAGAAAACCGAGTGGTGGAATAGAATCTCTGCGAGCAATCCTGTGGATCTTCGCATGGACCCAGATGAGGTTTCATCTCCCAGTATGGCTTGGCTTTGGAGCAGCATTTAGGCATGTCCTCGATAAAGATATAAGAAATCTTCAAGTGTTGAAGGAGATGTAAAATGACTGGCCTTTCTTTAGGGAGACCCAGGGATTGCTGCTTTGTATGACAAGCTCCTTGTTTCAGAAGAATTATGGGCATTTGGTGAGCGACTGAGAACAATCTATGAAGAAACCAAGAGCCTTCTGCTCCAGGTAATTTGAATGTGAAGTTTTCTCTATTTGTGTAATTTTAAAAACATGTACCCTAAAGAAAAGTAAATGGTTAGATTGCTTCATTTTTTAAAAAGATTTGCTAGATTGTCAAGTAATAGGGCATGGAGCATCATCGTGGACGGATTTTATGATCATTAAAGTTTAAAAGAACTCCAGGAAATATGTGGAATTGTGACTTCATTTTCTTCTTTTGTCTTGTAGATTGCAGGGCACAAGGATCTGATAGAAGGCGATCCATATTTGAAACAGAGAATCCGACTTGAAGCGGATTCGTGATCCAAGTTGTGAGGTTAAAGTGCATCCACATCTTTCAAAGGAAATTATGAAACCCAGTAAACCAGCAGCAGAGCTTCTCAAGCTTAAAGCATTTTCAGCTGCACTAGCATTGTCTTCAATTCTGCTATCGGCTCCGGTTCTTCCGGCATCCGCAGACATCGCGGGGTTAACCCCATGTAACAAAAATATTATTGATAGATATGAAATTTTTTATGTTCTTCAATTGATTATATTACATAAATTATATGATATTAGTGTTGATAATAACATAAACCTAATGAATATATTAATCAATGCAGCAAAATAATATATATGGGGCATATATTACTAAAAATAAAAGTAGCAGAAAGCTGTTGTTGAGTTTTTAAATATGGCGCATTAAATTCGACCGGAGTCGGTCACATTTATATATTCGACCGGAGTCGGTCACATTTATAAATTCGACCGGATTTGGTCATTTTTATCAATTCGACAGAATTTAGGCGCCAAATTTTAAAAAATTCAAAATTTTGGTCCCGAATTTAATCGGTCGAATCTACCCGGTTGAATTTAGCTAAATTCGACTGATTTTACTAAAAGTGACTCTTCTAAAAACGACTAGACAGTTTCAGTTGTATTTAGTTAAATTCGACCGAATCTAGTCGAATATAGCTATATACGACCGCATTATTCTAGTCGAATTTTTTCATTTTTCTTGTAGTGCTTGCCCAATGAACAAAATTTTAAAATAAAGATTGGATTAAAATTTGGTTACCACCGGGTCTTTCTTTGGAGTTGTCATGTAGTCCTTGTCGACCGGCATGCAGCAGCTCCTCCTTTCCAGCGGTTATTGGTTTCAGTGATTTTCTTTCAATTCTCAATAATGTACTTAAAAAGTTTATGAATTGAAAAAGGTTAGGTGTATATGCATGGGTCCTGAACGAAAAGAATAGAGGAGAGTTATTTTTTGAACCAATATTTTCTTTTATTAACGTAGCAATAGTCTTTTGAAAAATATCATATTTGGATATTTTTTCCTAACTTTTTGCTTTAATAAAAGATCCCCAAGATCGGTCTTTGAACCCAAGATATGTTGCATTTCTGAAGAACAACTGAACATGTAACATCCCTTATATTTTTATAATATATTTAGTTATATTATTTAATATTAAGAATAATATTAGTAAGTTATTATTGATTTATTATTTGTATATATTTATATTTATTTTATTATAGGATATTTTTAGTTAAAAGAATAGAAAGAAAAGGAAAAAAAAATATAAAGGAAAAATGTTATAGTTTCGGAAAAAGAAAAGTTACATTACTTTTATCAAGATAGAAAGGGACAGAGAGATTAGGAGAAGAGAGAAGCCGATGAGCAAGAGAATATTAGCAAAACACTAATTGGAGACTAGGGCTGCACAATTTTGGGATTGAGAAAACTGAGTTTGTTGAGAATTAGTAACAATCATGAAAGTTTAAGGTACAGATATCTTTCTTACATTTTTTCTCTTCGTATCATTGTTCAATATTCGTTATTTTGAATTAGATCTTGTCCTGAATTCATGTTCAATTCGTATGAAATTCATTATTTATCAAATTGCATTGATTCTTAAAACCTTGGAAAGATATTTCAATTCTCTATAACTTTCGATCTTTGAGTTTCTCGAAATTCCTCTTGTAAGTATATGATTTTTCTGATCATCTGTTGACGAGTCCATTGACATCCAACAAAGTATGGAACAATGCTATATCCGGATCAACCTGGGGCGCTAAATTTGCCGCGGGTATGGGCTCTGTTGAAAAGTACATAGGGGGACACAAGGGGAGATTAGGAAGATTTATTCCGTTGCAAACTAATAAATTTGTGATTGTTTTCAAAATGTTTAATAATTTATTTTCGTTGTTTAATCTTTTGTTACTTATCAAAACTTGTACACTTAATAATCAATTTTTCTTTAGTAGTGACAATTCTAGTCAATTTGTATGCACTTAGTTGTATAATTTTGTTGAGTGAATATTTTTTTTGTAATTGATTTGAATAAAACACATTTACTCGGCACAAAATAAATTCATTCACCAGAATTTAAATATGTATAAACTTGCACAATGAACAAAAATTTAAAATAAAGATTGGATTAGAACTTGGTTAATAACTTATATCTTAAGTTTGTTCGGTTAAAAACCTCACCTCATCTTGGTTCGATTTAAAAAATAAATGCGACTCCATTCGAACAAAAATTGACTCTCTATTCGCTTAATGCTCTCCCCTTACATCATCACAACTGATTTAACTACATTTGTTAAAATATAATATAAAAATTCAATTAAAACCTTCATCTAACACCTTGAATTTTTGGAAGAACCGGTAACCGGTGACTTAACAAAAATACATGAAATATAGCTAGTGACATGTAATTAAAATGGAGTGCGTATAATAAGTGATATTTCATGAGGTGGTATGTTATACATTCTATATAAAAAAAGGTGGTACGTTATAAATCGCAAAATAGGTGATATATAAAGTGCACTTATGTATGAAATTAGGGGGTGTATTTTTGTATTTTAAATATATGAGGGTATTCAATTAGAAATTTAAATAATATTTTAAAATCTGGGGTATTCAATCACGATTTGAATTAATGATTTAAAATCTAGGGGTATTCAATATGGATTATTATTAATCAATTAAAATATAGGGGCATTTAAAAAATTATTAACACTCGTGGATTCTAAAAATCTATGGATTATGTGGGATTTTCCTATATATTTTTGATATTTTAAAATTTTACCTTAGTACCAGAGATTCTATTGGATTCATGGTCAACTCCACGTGGACTCTATGAATTATGTATATAATCTATTAACTCTGCGTGAAATATTAAATCAAATACAATCAATAAAAATCAATGAATTATAAATAATATTTTTAAATTTGGATTGAATACACCCCATAGATTTAAACTTGTTGATGCCAATTTTCATCACGGACAAGACATTAAAAATTGGGGATTAAATATCTTGGTGATTTCCAGGGAAAATTAGCGTTTATGTAATTTGGGCCTGAACTTGAGAGAATTAGTTCTAATAATCATAGAATTTCGGATCCCGTTCTCAAGTGTCTACGTATCCTTATAGAAGGAGCAAGTTACATGTAGATAGTAAGTTTCCAAATCTATTTTGAATAAGGCGATTTGGGCAAAATTGTCAAGAAGGGCGAGCTATGGTTTCTCAAGATGCAACTAAGGTGTTTGATAGTACTATTCAGTTACATGAGTCGTAGGAGATTCAGAGGCTGAGTCATGAACGAATAGGACGAGCAGAGCGAGCTAGGGTTTCGTAGGATGTATCTAAGGTGTTTCATAATTATTTTAAGAAGCAGGAATCACATGTGAATCAAACATTGATACGGGCTGTAAAGAATCTCACTGACAAGCAAAGGCAAGACCAAAGGGAAATAATAAAGTATTGATTCTTACTTAAAAAAGATATGTCTGAGGAGGTTTTAAAAGGAACGACTTCCCTTTTGAAAGTTGCTCAGAATAGGATCAGTTATCTAAAAAAGGCTATAAATCCAACGTTATTTGAGAAGGAAGTTCGAGGTGAGGAGGAAGCTCTTTGCCATATTCTTTGGCTGCTGATGAATGAAGATTGGTGGGATAGAGCACGTAATTTAAAAATTGAACACGTAGAAAGTGAAAAGGATTTGGAGAAGCCACAGATTGTAACGGAGGATTGTTTGATAAGCTTCATAACACAACATAAATATTTAGTACATCCTAATATACAAAAAATGGTAAAGAGTGGAGAAAACGAAGGGATTTAGATGGCGCTAAATCAGATCCATTATGGCTCTCTGAGTGCATCTAGAGAAGTTAGGGAGCTTAAGGAGGGAATAGTATCAAAGACTCAAGTGATGCAAATCAAGAGTGAAATAGACGTTGCTAATCTGGATGATATGAAGGAGGATCACGTATTAAAGGATATTCTATTAGGTAATAAGAAATTGTGTGTATGGGTAAAGGTTAAAGAAGAAGAGAAAAACAAAGTGAAGGAAGAGGGAGTATGGGATAAAGATACAAAAAAGACTTTAGGGATGGGAAGTAAGATGACATTGGATTTCATTCATGATTATAAGCACATGGTGGATGAGTGATGTTATAAAAAAGTTGTTAGGGGAATTTTAAAATATGTAGATTTCGCCATATGACAGATTCATCATCGATTTCTTGATCATAAATCAAAGGTATCAACATCTAGTTTCAACGAAAGTCATACAAAGACGTGCTAGTAGGTGAGGCCCCGACAAAGAATTCAGGAGAAAAGGAAATAAAGACCGAGTTGAGGGATTCTCCTACTCAAACTAATAAAATTGAAAACAAGACATTATACTTCACGGGTTTCAAAGAGAGCATGCTTACTACGGAGTTTGTATCATTTTTAAGAGAGCTGGCCGAATAAGGGACATCATTCTTCCAAAACAGAGAGATAGATTTAATAAGAGGTATGGGTTTGTTGAAACATTTGACAGGGAAAAAATGAGTAAGATATTTAAGAAACTCAATGGCAAAGATGTGGGGAATGGTAAACTCTTTATAGTGTGGGTGAAAGGAAAGAATAGAGGAAATGGGAAGGTACAAAAACAAGATAAGTGGAAGGTACAAAAACAAGATAAATTTGTACATAATAAATATTCAGTCCATGACTCGTCCCTCAAGGAACATGAACAGATTATTGAGTTAAGAACAAACGAAAGTTTTGAAACGGATTTACAATCCAGTTGGTTAGTCAAGACGGTCAAAAGTGAAGAGGTGGAAACATTGGAAATGATAGTGGAAGGGTTGGGGTTCCATAATGCAAGGATCACAGGTTTAACATCAATGAATTTTCTAATTTCTTTTTCAGAAGATCTGGCATTAACAACTGAGGAGGAGGAGTTGTTGAGTATTGGTTTCGAAGAAGTAAAAAAAGCATGTTTGGATGACTTAAAGGTGTATAGAAGAGCTTGGGTGGAATGTAGGGGATTGCCAGTAATTTTATGGTAGGAGAAAAACATTCAATTGCTACAAGGTAAATGGGGAAGTATATTACAATATACTAAGTTTATCGATGAGAATAAGTTTATTACAATTCCTAAAATCCTTATAGAAATAGCAAAAAGTGGCAAGGTTGAGGAAAAATTACAGGTGATGACTGCGGATAGGAAGTGGAGTGTTTATATTGGTGAATGTCTTGCACCAATGGTTGGAGAGTACTGTTTTGATCCTAAATTCAAGTGTAAGGAAACTCAAGATAAACATGAGTGTAGTGAACTTTTTGCTTTTCAATGTAGGGAGACCAGTGTGGTGTAGAGAAACGAATTCATGAAGGAGGATTGAGACGATTGTAAAGAAGGCAATGACACCTTTCTAAAAGCAGAAGATAGTGGGGTTGATAAACATGATCCTACAATAGACAACATAGTCAGTTTTGGAACACAGTCCTCCATGGTTATGGATAAGCCTAACACAAATGTGAAAGTTTTGGCAGCTTTTCCAAACCCTATGGTAGCAGTAAGGGAAGAGGAGGATTTAACTAGTGGAGTCGAAGAAGATGAGAGAAGATATGAGATCTCGAGAGTTTGGGCTCCCAGAGTATTAGATATTAGTCGTTCATCGATGGAGAAGATGGTGATGTCAGACATTGTTCAGTATGAATCAAGACTTGATCAAGACCCATCTAGTAAATATTTATCCCAACCTACTCTCTATAACAAATTCACTTCTTTAAAGTTAAAAAGTAATAGAGAGAGGAAAAAGAAACAGCCGATGCAGACAAATGAGATTAAATATTTCAAGATATCCTATTGGAGAAAATATTTAATTCTTTGGAAGCCAAGAAATTAAGCTGAATTGCATTAGATTCCTTCTCTCCTGATGAGGAAGCGAAGACAATTTTCAAAACTGGCATTATGATAGGGTTAGTGAATGTGTAGAATGAAGAGAAGTCTTTTTGTCTAATTAAGCATAGCCTGAATCTCTAGATGAGATCTAAACTACAATGTTTGTTAAGTTCAATGGACAAGTTACTTGTTGTAAGTTGGAATGTTAGAGGCTCGGTGAGCTATGTTAATAGTAACATCAAAACTTTGGTGCAGGAGGAAAAGCCTTCACTCATTTATCTTCTGGAGACATTATGTCATGATGGGGAGAAAACAAAATTCTTAATTAGGGACTAGGAGCTACAGTAGGCTGGTTGGAAGCTCTGGCTAGGGGACACTCTGGAGGTTGCCAACTATATAAGATAAGACTCAGATTTAATTAGAATCTCATTGCATATATTTCTCACAATTGAATTTACATGAAAGGTTTGAGCCGGACTGACAAGATTACTTTCGTTTGTGTGAATGTATATGCACCTCATAATCAAATTGTTAAGATAAACTTGTGGGGGAGTTGAAAGATATACTCAAGGCTGAGTTAATGGTACATGTGCTCCTTATGGGAGATTTTAATTCTGTTTGACTCGAGTCAGAAAAGGAGAACTGTATTTTCAATGAGTATGAGGCTAAACTATTTTGGGAATTTATTAGTGAAATGGGATTGATTGAAATTGAACTGGTCAACTCAAAGTTTATTTGGTTTGGAAGGGAAAATAAAAAAAGTAGGCTAGACAGATCCTTAGTAAGTATCGTATGAGACTCTATTGCCAATTGGCGTTTATTTACCGAAAGGAGGAGGAGTTCGGATCATAGGCCAATAGTTCTGAGGGCTGGCCCATACCATGGTAGACGCAAACCGTTAAATTTTTTTAATTATTGGCTGGAGGAACAAAGCTTAATTAATTTGCTTAAGGATAATTGGAAGAAAGAATCTAGATATTCCTCTCAGCAGACCAAAGTCCAAAAATATTAAAGAAATAATAAAAATATAGAACATGCTCCACTTTGGCAATATATATCAAAGGATAAGAGATATGGAAAATGAACAAGAATGGGTGGATAATAGTTGTGAGGAAGAAGCAATAAAAAGGAATATCAAGCTCAAGCTGAATGAACTTTATGAGATTAGGGCTAGTATGTTGTGTCAGAAGTCACATTTGAATTGGATGTTAAAAGGAGAGAAGAACACAAAATTATTTCATTTGGCCTTGGCTAGAAAGAAAAGGAAAAATCAGATAAGGGGGCTTAGAAATGGAAGAGAATGGAATTTCGATGAGGCTTTCATTAAGGAGTTGACTCTAAATCATTTTAGAAATTTTCTGGTACCAACACCAAGTCCAAAGATTTTCAATCTACCAGGGGATTTTCTAACCAAATTGAGTCATAATCAAAAATCAAAGATGGTCAAGGAATTTGAATTAAACGAGATTGAGGAAGCTTTGAAACAAATTGATTCCAATAAGGCGCCAGGACCGGATGGATTAAATGCAGGAGTGCAAAAATCCATTTGGGACACCATTAAGCTAGATATTTTGGAGTTCTTTAAGAAATTTTATGTACAGGGCTCGTTCATAAGGGGTATGAATTCTTCCTTTATTGGTTTAATCCTGAAGAATGATGACCCGCAGGTGATTCAGGACTATAAACCCATCAGTCTGATGAATGTTAGCATGAAGCTTCTCGCAAAAGTTTTGGCAGTTTGACTTAAATCAGTGATGAATTATATAATCTCTGCAAATCAATCAGCTTTCATTCAAGGACAATAAATCTCTAATTGCATTTTAATTGTGGAGGAGGTATTTGTATCTCTAAAGCAAAAGAAAACAAATGGTCTAATTTTTTAGATAGATTTTAAGAAAGCTTTTGATTCAATTAACTGGGAATTTTTATTTGAAAGTCTTCATCTCATGAACTTTGATCAGAAATGGATTCCTTGGATTTCAGACATACTCGCAACTTCCAAAATTCTAAACTTGATCAATGGATCTCCAACCGAGGAATTTGGTCCAAATAGAGGGTTGAGACAGGGAGATCTATTCTCTCCATTACTTTTTAATGTTATGGGGGAGGTGTTAGTGAAACTCCTATCAAAGGCTGAAGAACTGAGAATATTTAAGGGAATAATGATATCTAAAGAAGGAGTCAAGCGTGTGTTACAATGCTTCAAGTTAGTCTCAGGCCTTAAAAATAAATTTCTATAAGAGCTCGTTCTACGAATTTGATTGGAATGATAATGAAATGCACGTATGGGCAAAGGCACTGGGATGCCAAGTGGGTGAAGGTCATTTAAAAAATTTAGGTATAGTCCTATATATTGGTTTAATTTACATCGCATAACGAGCAGGATTGAGGATAAGTTAGAAACACTGCGTAAGTAGTTCTTGTGGGGGGTATTTTGGTCAGGATGGCCTAGTCAAATGCAAATTACATCTTCTAAACTGGAATAATATATGTGTGCCTAAAGGAAAAGGTGGACTAGGCTTGGTTAAGGTTAGGGACAAAAATATGGCTTTATTGGCCAAGTGATGGTGGAGATTGTATGGAGAAAGAGATCAGCTATGGAATGAGTTATTACGCCAAAAGTATGGATACAGACTGAAATATGATTTACATATTGCAATGATTCATAAGGATAGTTCTAATATGATGAGTATCATTCTCAACCTAGCGTCTACGCCAAAGATTGATACTCAATTGAGTATGAACAACTTTCAATGGGTTGTAAATAATGGAATGATGCATGGCATGTGCATGAGTGTATGTATAGGTATTTGCCACATTTGTTCATAATTGCACAATCGCTTATAATTTCCATAAGAGAGTTTTTGGCGAAATGGGCAGCTGGTGAGCAGGGACGTTCGACTCTATGGACTAGGCCCATATGCGATAGAGATGAATCTCAGCTAGTTCTTTTAAATCAAATCCTGGACTCCATTTTTCTTAATAGGAAGACAGATGTTTTGATTTGGAAACCATCCAAAGGGAAATTCTCTTCCAAAGTGTGCATGCAAACTTTACAAACAACCAGTTATGGGGATAACAGAAATTGGAAATTTATTTGGTCACTAAAGGTCCCTCCAAAAGTAACACTTTTTTCTCTAGAAAATTCAATGGTTGTGTTACCTTCTAATATTTTTTTGGCATCGAGACTGAAAAAATCAAAGTGTTGTGGCCTCATTTGATTGGTGTCGGGCAATAGAGGAATATTTGAAGCATATTCTCTAGACTTGTGAGTTGGCTTCGTGGGGTTGGGATTTTATAATAAGGTGGTGGAGCCTCAGGAAAGAATTTAATAAATTGTAAAAAATTTCCTTGAATTCACTTTTTAAAGTTCTTGGTCGGGGGTGTTGAGACAAATTTGGGCTTTAGTTGTGTCAGCCATTGGTCAATTTAGTTGGCTCGAAATGATTTAGTCTTCAAAAATCAAAGGTTAACAAGGCCTAATTTGGAAGGGTTAATCTTGGAAAGAATTAATAATGGGGAGAGGCAAGTAAGTGAATACCTTTCTCCAAGGAGTCATTCTGGTTATTGAATCCGCAAGGCGCAACCAATGTACATTTTTGTAATTTAGGAGTCGCCTTTTGGAAGAGTAGATTCCTGAATTATTATTTAGTGTGTGCGGTGGATGGTGCATGGGACTTAAATTTTAGAAATATGCATTCAAAAGAGATGGTGGGATCATTAAAAATAAGGAAGGATCTGTTTTGTACATTTTCTCATCCCCAATTAAGGCATTGTCTATTTTGGAAGTAGATATTGAGGCATTGATTCATGCAATCCAAGTAGTTATTTCCATCAAGCAAAAGAATGAAATGGTGGTGCTTTGTTCAGATTCACTCCAAGCTATCACTTCAGTTAGAGAGGGGAAAAAGAATTGGCTACCTATGGTAATAAATGGAAAGAAATTAAAGCACATTTTACAGGAGAGCATAGTGGTCAACTATGTACCTTGGGCCTTAAATGAAGAAGTTGACAAGTTCACAAGGGAAGAGATTAATCGTAACTGCATGTTTGAGTACTGGGCTGGGGAGACATAAATCTAGTTAATCTCATTTCATATTTTAACTAAGACCCACTAGTAGGCTTGTCAAGCCCATTACCTAGTTTAATTAAGGCCCAAGATTGCGGACCAATTTTAATTTTGGTCGTGGTTATCTTATTATATTACTATCTCCTGATTATTATGGGTAATAATTTTCTTCCATTGGGGTTGCAAAAACGACTACTTTTCTCTTTTGTGTTGATACCCTTTCAAATCCTAACACAAGCAAGGACGGTGATTGGTGCATTCAAATTTTTTATAGGATATTCTCTAGGCAGAACTCATTGTCAAGTGGGTTGTTTACCTTTCCAATGTATAATGCTGCTTCAATCCTGCTATATCTGTATCAGTATTGCTACAATTCATATTTCAACCCCACTATTTTTCCCATCTGCACTGTTTTCTTTCCCTTTCTTCTTCTTCGTCTACAAACATGGACGTGGCATGGATCCCTCCCGAACATGAGTTCGTCAAAATAAATATTCATAGTTTGGAGCCTGCTCAGCCATTACCAAATGGAAACTCAAATGGTATGGGGGTAATTATCAGAGATGAAGAAGGCACGATGCTATGGGTTGTAATGGGACCTTTTCATACCATGAATGTCATGCAAGCTGAATTGTGGGCACTGCACGCAGCAATGGTGTAGTTAATCTCTCTAAAGCGTCATAAAACCCATTTCTCCATTGATAATGTTGAGGTATACCAGGCTATTCGAGATCAGGATGAAATCATATTCGAGGAACTAATAGAAAAAGTGTTGAGGCAGATTAACACAATACATGCCAATCACATCAAGATCATTGTTACCTCTAGACGTTTCTCGTTAACAATCCCTGATATGAATAATGTAGCTATTTTCTTAGCTTTCTATGGCTTGGCCAATGTATCTTCTTTTGTAGAAGTCATACTGCCGTTTGGCGAGTTACAAAGCATAATGGATGTTGATATGGGTTTGGGTTTACAGTTGCCAACACTCGATATTCAGCCTAATCATGGACAAGTGGAGGTAGAGGATGTGGAGGTCTTATCACAGGATAGTTCAAACGTTTCACGAGTTAGCATGGACTCAGAATCTCTCAGTTGGGAAGGTAATCTTCAGGACATCATTATCATCCACAATTATTTTGTGTCTAATTATTGCCTCACCATGAACGTAAATGTCCAAGTTCCAAACCCTGAGAACTCACTGAAACTCTCCGGTCAATGATAATGTTGCATCTAACCCTAACGATAAAGGAATGGAGAAGGTGTTGGCAAAATGTATTCTTTGTGTGAATGGGTTACCTTGCCAAGAGGCAATACATATTCTCAAAAATCAAATGCTAATTAACATCTCTAGAGAGTTTGCAAAAGAAGACATTGATTTAGACTATCAGATTGTCCCTGGCATTACAGTGCAAGAGGTTCTAGAAAATGCAGTATTGGGCAAACTAGAAAGTGTTAAGCAAAGATATTGAAAGTTCAGAAAATTGAGAAGGAAAAGCTCGAAGATGACAATAATGCAAGAGATTTTTTAAAGGTTACAATGGCAAGGTGTGAATCCCTAGAAACCATCATGGATGTGGAACAAGTTTTGCTTGAAATGGTAAAGTATGAAGAACAGTTTTTGGCAATTTAAAGTGTTTTTTATATAGGGTAGTAGTGTTTAGTTTGCTCTAACAGAAGTAGTATCTTCAGTGTTAGTGGTGGGTACTTCGAGTGTCAATGGTAGATCCTAGTCTATTCTGTTTTGTCATTTTTTCTACTAGAGTCATTGTACTGAAGATTCTCATTGTTGGCTGTGTTGTTTAGTTTTATTAATGAAATTTGCTTATAAAAAACGATAGTAAGTTTCCTTGTTTATAATATTCCCAACTATATTGGGTTTCTTGGTATTAATTAAGGATTAATGACCCTATGGGCTTATTCTAATCTTTTAATACGAGTCGGTACCCATTATAGAATCGGGTTTATATCTAGTATCAACAAGTCCCGAGTATTTACTAGATGGTCTCTTTTTGTGAATACTTATTTTATTTTGTTTTTCCATGTCTATAAGTTATTATGGTTTATTACTCATCATGGTAGCTAGGTATTTAGGGTTCTTTTTCCCTCTGTCATTAGATTAAGGTCGACCAGTGAAGGATCTTTTACCTTATGATCGATCTATATTTTTTATATTTCATGCCCACGAACAATTCTCTTAGTTTCTCTAGGGAATAGTCCCCGGTTACCAAGCACATACTCGTTTTAAGCATGTGAGTGTAAGGATATATCTATTATATTCTATATTTCTCCTATTAGCCTATCCACAAGTTAACTTCGGTCATAGATTTTATGATTAAACCCTTGCTTCCTAGTCTCATGGAATTCAATTTGTCTCTTGGGCATTGTACACTTCCAAGCATCTTGTATTTCGATTTATCATAAATCATACTCGACTATGCTTCTGCACGATGAGTGTTTGGCTATAAATCTCATAATTGTTCAAAAACTCTACTTACCAATCATCTCCTGGTATTAAAGCTCGGTGGGCAACCTATAACTTAACAAAAATACATGAAATATAGTGACATGTAATTAAAATGTAGTACGTATAATAAGTGATATATATTTCATGAGGTGGTATGTTATAAATTCTATAAAAAAAAGGTGGTATATTATAAATCGGAAAACAGCTGATATATGAAGTGCACTTATCTCTGAAATTAGATTTAAACTCAAACTCATAAAACATGTCAGACTTCAAATTCATTTATGCAGAACTTGAATGTTTCTTACTTTACAGCTATATTATTTTTGCATGCACGTACATTACAAAACCATTACATATGGAGATATGTTTTCAGTAGCGAAGGTCACTTTCTTTTAAACATGATTCCATTTATGAAAAAATCGGCACAATGAGTGTTACGGGGTTAAATATGTAGACAAATAGATGTTATTACACTTTACTCGTATAATTAGTTCATCTATTACGACAAGTTATGACATGAACAACTGATTACAATATAAAAACACAAGACACGAAAATCAAATAAAACATTTTTATGATCAATAAATTAAATATATTATATATACAATTAATATAAATTTTCAAAATAATATAATTAAAAATTTATTTAATCTGTTTTAAAAAACAATTTGTAACTTGGTGAAGTTATAAATGAATAATTTTTTGATAGATAATCAAACTTAAATAAATTTGACTTTTAAAATATCAAATAAAATAAAATTTAATTGTCAAGGTTTAGTCTGATCATTAGACAGCCCAAATTAGAGCATGCAGCTTATTTAAACTTTAATAAAATATTGAAAAAATATACTGTATTAGACTTTCTTTTACTATCTCTCTTGCCATCAACCAAAAGCAACGTCTCTACCTAATATTTTAACTACACATATTTCATGTCTATAGCTGGAAAGTCTCAAGTCTTCCAACCTATATATTTTTCAAATTGGTTAAAGTCAAACAACAATTTTGGTCAACTGCTAGCAATTTGAGACAACCCTAGCTAGCGTATGACAAACTCAAAATTGAAAATAAACAAAAATATTACACTCTTTGTTTCATAATTTTAACCATAAATCGACTTTTAAAGATTAAATTTATAAATTTTAGCTAAATTAATTATATTTTAATATTTAATATAGTTTTCTATTAAATGTCATTAAAAAATTTGTTAATTTATTATAAAATTCTTGTAGTGCACTCTTTAAATTTTTGATCGAATTTAAACAAAAGTCTTGTAGTGCACTCTATAAATTAATAATTTCTAGTTGTAAGTTATAATTTGATTAATTTAATTTTTGAAAGAGATAAAAAAAATATGGGACCGACAGAATATTTATTACATTTTTAATTTACACTATTCTATTAAAAGATGAACTAAAATATATTAGTATATATTAATGATTAGTATATAGCACGTAGATTTAATTTGGTTGGAATATTGTTTATGTACATTGCTCATTTGTAGCAGACATTTTCAAAGCCGGTCATGTTTTAATTTTATTATTACAGCTTCACACGTCTTTCATTTAATTTTGGTTAATTAGCTAGTGCAACATTGTGCAACATTCGTTGTTACCAATAGTGTATCATACTATGTCTTGGATTTTCTGTTGCAGGGTTGCGATGGTTCAGTTTTATTGGATTCGGCATTGGGAATTCCAGCTGAAAAAACACATCCAGCTAATCATCCAAGTCTACGAGGTTTTGAAGTGATTGATGAGGCCAAGTCTAAAATTGAAGCTATATGTCCCAACAAGGTGTCATGTGCTGATATACTAGCTTTCGCTGCCCGTGACAGTGCTTATAAAGCCGGAGGAATAAACTATGCCGTTCCTTCAGGGCGTCGTGACGGACGTGTTTCACTATTCGCTGAAGTTACACAAAATCTCCCTTCATTTGATTTAAATGCCCAGGGACTTGTAGAAAATTTTAAACAAAAAAGGCTGTCATTAGATGAAATGGTCACCCTCTCTGGCGCTCACTCTATTGGGGTTTCTCGTTGTAGCTCATTTTCGACTCGTCTCTACAACTTTAACGCAACACATCCTCAGGATCCGTCTATGGACCCAAGATATGCTGCATTTCTGAAAACCAAGTGTCCCCAAACAAGTACCCAAGATCCCATTGTGAGCCTTGATTCGACCCCTAGACGCTTGGACAATCAATATTATGCGGGGTTAACGAAGAAAATAGGTTTATTGACTTCTGATCAGACGTTGTTGACGAGCCCTTTGACATCGAAGAAAGCATGGAACAATGCTAGATACGGATCAACGTTGGGGGCTAAGTTTGCGGCGGCAATGGTGCGTATGGGCACTATTGAAGTACTTACGGGGACACAAGGGGAAATTAGGAAGATTTGTTCGGTTGCGAACTAATTATTGTGTGATTACTCTCAAAATGTTAAATCATTTATATTCATTGTTTAATTTTTCGTTAATTATCAAAATTGTCCGATTGGTGAATCAAATTCTTTTTTTTTAATGGTGACAACTGACAGTCATTGTCCAAATTGTACAATTGCACCTAATTGCATAACTTTGATGTGCGAATGCTTTTATCGTAATCGTTTGATAAGTCATATTTACTATACACATGAAATTGAATTGTTCTGATCCCTTCCCCCATATGTGTTTGTGTGAATTAAGGATTACTGAATGTTAATAATATGTATTGCATTGGCCGATCCAATTTGGATGAATCATTGCATGTGTGCAACACGTACTAGTGCTTTGCGCAGAATCCATAGATAAAAACTCTTCGTGAAACCTCCCAATGTCTTATTTTGGACAGCATATGTTAAAATACAGCTAAACCGTTCCATCACCCGAGCAGCAACCAGTGTCAGAGAAGCAATAATGTTATTTGTGGAACAATATAGACAACATTTACATGAGTTGGGAGTTGGGACAAAATTATGTTGTTCGGTGTTTTAACTTGGAAAAAATTAATTAGCTACAAACATCGTGATAATAGGCTATTAGCATGAATATTGCATGCGAAAAACTCTTGCAATCATCAATAATTCTGCCAAAATAGGAAAGAATAGTAGAAAAACTTTAGAGCGCTTAGACGACCACAAAAACGGTTAATTTTGTTATTATAAAGGCCTCAAACACACGATAATTCTATTCTGTGCGTGATCTTAAATTTACTGAAAATGGATCGATATGATTAGTATCTACAAAGCGATAATGCATATCTTTTTGCAGTTCGATTTTAGTATTATTTACGTAGTAGGCAAGCAGAGCCAGGACGGGCAGAAAATAAAATCCCTGAGGGCCAATCATATGATCAGCGAGTCAATCACTGGAAACGACCCTTTCTGATAAAGATGTAATCAATGGTACTGGTACGTGCAAGTCACTTTCTGTTAAACATCATTCAAGTTGTGAAAAATGAATGTTTCAATTGACAAATAATTAAATGTTCTCCATTCTTTATTTATTTAGTGTTAATTACCACTTACCAATAAGTGTTGTAAAAGGTGAAAATCGGACTTAGTCTAAGAGATTAATCGGATGAATCGAGCATTAATCGGAATAATTAATTGAATAATCGATAATTTAATCAGTTGGATAATTCAATCAGTTGGGTACGATTAATCACCAATTTTTACAACAATACCTACCTTGTCAAAGTAAATATAAATACCAACTCCTCCACTTGTACCATTAGATATTCTCACCCCACAAGAAAACAAACTGTTCAAAGTCTGTAAATTTTTACTCCCAAGTAAAGTCTGTTTTGGCTTCTAATAAAATATATTTTTACACATCTTAATAATTGTTTCTTTCCAACGCAGTCTTCTACTCTCCCCCATAGCAACTTGTATTTAAAGTAGACGATATGATCATGGCACCATTCACGACACTGTATAGATACATTCTCAAACTCGATCAGGTAACACAATTTTTTTATATATGAATGGACTGTTTCTCTTACCGTACAAAAGAAACATCCATTAACAAGATATATATATATATATATAATGAATTAAAACAGGGATGTAACTGATATACCGTATGCTACTTGCTACACTAAATTTTGCAGGGTTACAGCAAATTTGGATTTGGTTGTAATATTGTTTATCCATATTGCTCAGTTTTAGCAAACAGTTTCAGAGCCGGACATGGTTTAATATTAGAGTATTGGTACATGTTTCTAAAATATTTTACTAAGGTTTCGTTTGTGATTGCTGTTGATTGTGGTATGAGAGAAAGTGCTCCGGGAAAAAGTATTGCAAAGAAAATCATATAAGTGTTGGCCGTTGGGTAATTTTTTTTGATTTGGGCATATTTTGAAATATAATATAATCTCTCCGTCCCAAATTAAAAGTCCTAATTTTTCAAAAAAAATTTACGCATTTCCACGCAAATAAAAAATATACTTGTATATATTATTTTCTCATTATTTTCGTTTTGTATTAAAGTTTGAATATCTTACTTTTATACAAAACGAAAAAAATGAGAAAATAATATCGACAAGTATATTTTTTATTTGCGTGGAAATACGGAAAAAAACTTGAAAAAAATTAGGACATTTAATTTGACACGGAGGGAGTATAAAAATAATGTTTTTGGGAGTTTTGATGATAAAACTTATAGTTACTTCAAAGCGCTTTTTGGACATGCTTGGTGTAACAACAGTTTTTATGCCAAAAGTTTTTTTTTCAAGGGAGCTTTTGAATTTACCAAATACTAGTCTAACTTCAGTAAAAAAATTGTTATAGCCGTTTGAAAAAATCAGTAATAACAAACGGAACTAAAATGATGTAACGGGCAGAATGAAAATTTTTAATTAATGTGATTAATATAAATATAAAACAAATAAAATTTATGGTTGAAAATCTCTTCAGTCACATATTCAAATTTATTTATATTTAACTCGATCAGGTAACACAATTTTTTTATATATGCATGGACTGTTTCTCTTACCGTACATCCATTAAAAAGATTTATATATACATAATGAATTAAAACAGGGATGTAAACTGATATACCGTATGCTACTTGCTACACTAAATTTTGCTGCAGGGAAGGTTACAGCAAATTTGGATTTGGTTGTAATATTGTTTATCCATATTGCTCAGTTTAGCAAACAGTTTCAAAGCCGGACATGGTTTAATATTAGAGTATTGGGACAGGTTTCTAAAACAATTTACTAAGGTTCCGTTTGTAATTGATGTTGAAAACTATTGTGCCAAAAAATGTTGTTAAGAAAATTTGTTTGGTAATTTTTTTTATTTGAGCAGATATAATATATAAAAATAATGTTTTTGGCAGGTGTAACCATAACTTAGGCCATAAGCGTTTTACGAGACAAACTTTTGAATTTTACCAAATGCTTTTCTGACAGCTATTCAGTAAAAAGCAGGTGTCAATAATAACAAACTTAAATCATGTAAAATGGAAAATTTTAATTAATATAATTAATATAAATATAAAACAAATAATTAAAATGATTTATATAAATAGAAAACAAATAAAATTTACGGTTCAAATCTCTTTAGTCACATATTCAAATTTATTTATATTTAACTCTACATATATTGAAAAGTATTTATAATTTGAATTCAATTAATAACATACTAAATATAATTTTTTTATATTATTATGATTAAAAATGTTAATAAAAGTTAAACACTAGTATAATTATAAATATTACAGAAGATCATAAGAGAATAGTATAAATAATCATATACATAAATATTTAAATATATATTTATAGTTATAATTTGTACATATATATAATTCTAGTAATTTAAACTAATTATTTTAATACAAATATACATTAAAATAATAACAAATAGAGAATGTTAATATTTTTGACATCCGATAAATACAAAAAGATAATCAAAACTTATATTAATTCCTAAAAGCAATAATAGTAGAATTCTGTTAGGAATTATGAGTTTTGATGATAACAAATTACTTAGAATTTCAATAGGGACTCAAAATTATTTTGTAACTGATCAATGAATATGCCTTATAAATATCCATTGACTAGGAAACCAGTTATCAGTTGAAACTTGTTTCTCAACTGATAAACTGGATTGTAGCATTGATTTATGTTTCACTATCAATTGATTGTATTACCTCGATGGATGCTATGATGTAGTCAACTGATGTTATTGACTTCAATTTCTAGCTTCTCAACAGATGTGAAGAATGGCTGATCAATTGTAAATATTCTAAGTCAGAATTCTCACAAGTGAAGTGATCAACTGATGTTGAAGTCGATGGATGAAGACACTACTCAACGGATGAAAGCTATCAACTGATACAAGTCATCAATGGATAAAAACAGTCAACGGATAAGGAACCATCAATGGATAGGGAGTCGATGGATAACTCGATTATCCATTGACACATCAACTGATCAACTGATCACCTATTACATCGATGGATAAGCACAGAAGAATCAACTGATAAATTAAACAGCATTTATCAGTTGATTAAAGTTTCCCAATTTAGCTAAAGACAAAAAATATGGGAACTGTGCAGAAACTAAATCATTGGAAGACAGTCCTGTCAGGATTGTAAAGACTTTCAAGGCAACACAGTATTCAAGGAATGTATCAAGACAAAAATACTTCCAGGACTAGTCAGTTCAAAAAGAAGACTGTGCAAGTAGCTAGTTTCTATTTTCATGTAAACAATATATAAATTGTACTTTTATATATTGCTATCTGTCGATAGAAATTAGGTGTGAAGAATACTTCTATAAGAAGATAGAAGTACACAGTAGCAAAGTGAGGCAAGAGAGAAAAATAACAGAACTCACTTTGTAAGCAGCTTGGTATTCGTACTAAGATCAATTGAAAGCAAAAACATACTAGTGGAAACCCAATCCACTAGTAATTTTAAAAACATTGTTGTGATTTGTTTTCAATATTTTTCTTGTTAAGTTCTTAGTTACATTAGGTCTCTCAATATTCAAAAACACTGTTCTTGAAACAATCTTTATTCCACAAGAATTAAACTTAATTCTTAAGTTTGTATTCAACCCCCCCTTCTCCAAACTTATTGTACTTAAGGGCAGATAACAATTGGTATCAGAGCTAGCTTTCAACATAAAGAAAGTGAAGATCTAAAAGTACATCAAGTATGGGTCAAAAAGACACAGGAGTTTAGATTCCAGTTCTAGAAAAAGATGAGTACTTTCCCTGGAAAGTAAAAATGCACTTGCATCTTCTATCCATTGATCCTTCCTATGTTCACTGCATAGAGAAAGGTCCACATGTGCCTATGAAAATAGTTACAAGTGTAAATGCAGATGGTACTCAGGCACCAGACAAACTCATTCCTAAACCAGTGAGTGAATATACAGATGAAGATGAGAAGGAAGTACACAAGGATAAAAAGGCTATGAACATCTTGTTTAATGGTCTTGACAAGGATATGTTTGACAATGTTATCAACTGTACAACCTCCAAAGAAGTCTGGGATACTCTTCAAACCCTCTGTGAAGGCACTGAACAAGTAAGAAAGAACAAGATGCAACTCTTGATTAAAAAATATGAGGCCTTTCACTTCAAGAGTGGTGAAGCAATCAATGATACATATAGTAGGTTTTAAAAGCTGCTGAATGAGCTTAAACTATATGGAAGAGTATATGCTGTTGAGGACACCAACCTCAAATTCTTGAGGTCCTTACCCAAGGAATGGAAACCAATGACTGTTTCTATAAGACAATCTCCTGACTTTAAAGAATATACTCTTGATAAGTTGTATGGCATCTTGAAAACCTACGAGTTGGAGCTACAACAAGATGAGGAAATTGAGAAAAGTCAGAAGAGAGAAAATTCCATTGCTTTGGTTGCTAAGGATAAGCAAGTTGCAGAATCAGGTGAAGTTGCTCCTGTCAAAGAAGGAAAGAAAGAAGGTCATGGCAATGGTGCAAATAATGTTAGATATGATGAATCTTCTACTGGGAAAGGAAAAAAAATTTGTGAGGATGATGAGTCATTCACTAAAGATGAAATGGATGAAATAGATGAGCATCTAGCTTTTCTATCAAGAAAATTCTCAAAACTCAAGTTCAGAAGGAATCCTATGCAAAGGCCTGGATCACAGTTCAGGAGAGACACTCAACAAAGCAAAAATCTTGTTGACAGGACTCAATTCAGATGCTTCAACTGTGGATCGGCTGGTCATTTTTCAAGTGAATGCAAAAAGCCTAAAATAGAAAAGAAGTCAAAGTTCGGTGATGGTATTGACTATATAAGAATAAGTACTTTGACTTGCTTAAACAAAGAGAGAAGGCTTTTGTGACAGAAGAAAAGGACTGGGCTGCTGAGGAGGATTCTGAAGAAGAAGAAGAACACATCAACCTTGCACTAATGGCCAATCAAAATGACCAGGAAGCTAGTTCATCTAGCAATCAGGGAAAAAGAAGAAATCTTTGGTACTTGGACAGTGGGTGTTCAAGACACATGACTGGAGATAAATCTCTGCTCACAAAGTTTGAGGAGAAAGCTGGCCCTGGAGTAACTTTTGGAGATGACAGCAAAGGGCACACCATGGGATATGGCTTGATTTCAAAAGAGAATGTCATCATTGAACCTGTTGCATTAGTTGATGGCTTAAGACATAACTTGTTAAGCATAAGTCAACTATGTGATAATGATAATAAAGTCTATTTCACAACAGAAGCATGCATAATTTCCAACAAGGTAGATGGAAGCCTGGTCATGACTGGGAATAGAAAAGGGAATGTGTACATAGCTGACTTCAACTCAACAAATGCAGAATCAATGACTTGTCTTCTCTCTAAGGCAAGTACAAATGAAAGTTGGCTGTGGCATAAGAAATTAGCTCACTTGAATTTCAAAGCCATGAATCTCTTGGTTAAGAAAAATCAAGTGAGAGGCTTACCACAAATGGAATTTGTCAAGGATGGACTTTGTGATGCTTGTCAGAAAGGAAAACAAAGGAAGGCATCATTTAAGTCGAAATTGGAATCTTCAATTGAAAAGCCACTTGAGTTATTACATATTGTTTTGTTTGGTCCTGTAAATATCATATCTATTGCAAAGAAGAAGTATGCTCTAGTCATTGTGGATGATTTCTCAAGATTCTCATGGACTTATTTTCTGCATTCAAAGGATGAAGTTAGTCATCTCATCATCAAGCACATAAGAGAAGTTGAGAAAAATCTTGAATTGGATGTAAAGAAGATAATGAGTGACAATGGGACAGAATTCAAAAATTCCACAATGAGAGAGTTCTGTGAGTCAAAAGGAATCATACACACATTCTCTGCACCAAGAACACCTCAACAAAATGGGGTAGTTGAAAGGAAAAATATGACATTGATTGAAGCAGCTAGAACCATGTTGGAGGATGCCAAACTACCAACATATTTCTGGGCTGAGGCCATAAACACAGCATGTTACATTCAAAACATCTCCTTAGTAAATCAAACTCAAGGGAAAACTCCTTATCAATTGATCAAGAAAGACAAAAAGCCAAAAGTGGGGTTTCTTCATGTTTTTGGCTGCAAGTGCTATGTGCTAAGAAATTGAAAGGCATAGGTGTACTATCTTGTAACACTTAATTACTATGTAACTCAACTAAGTAAAAGATAAAACAACAGCAAAACAAGAGAAACTGAAGTAGCACATGGAATCAATCAACTGAAGAAATGGTAATGATACTTGGTAACTACAAGTAACTAATTTGGTTAATCAAGGATGCATAAGTGAGAAGAAGTTCAATCTCAGTATTGCTCATGCCCTAACTTATCTAATGGAGAATCAAATTAATGTCAAAGAAGTATCAAGAAGACCAAAGTGATTTCATGTAATGTATATCAACATCTGGATAATGTAAAGGTTAATCAACAAATGAGAACTGACATTCAGAAGCAAGAACCCCTACAAGACTAGTCACTTATGAACCAGACCATTGCATCAAGTGTCAGGACATTGGAGGCAAGTTCATGTCAGTAATAGAAGATCTCATTTGAATTGAGTGAGGAAAAGAAATTGAAGAAGCTAGGGAAACTTGCTCATAAAGGTTAATTCTCAATTAGTCACTAAAGAAGGTCAACATTGGATGTGTGCATATTTGCTAAGGCAAATGTCGATCCACAGCAGATCGAGATGCGGGTCGAGATTTATAAGTGGAGTAAAACATTGCAAAGGCAAATCTCGATCCACGATAGATCGAGATCGAGATTCTCCCAGATCGAGATCGAGATCGAGATTCTCCTAGATCGAGATCGAGATTTTCACAGATCGAGATCGAGATGGGTCCAGGCGAAGATCGAGATGCGGGTAGATATGTAACATTTAATGTTCAAGGGACAAGTGGCTTATTGTGAACGGTTGATCCAGAGTTGTTGGGAAAGTACTTTTTGTTGTCAAAATCCTGATTGGGCCACGTACACAAAAAGGACAAGATCAAGACTACATGACATTATAAAAGCAGCACTTTGTTTTTATTAGTTAAGTGACTTGTATCTCTGTAATTCAACGATAATTTTTAAAGAGAGAGCATTTACTGTAAAACAAAAAGTGAGAGAGAGGATCAGTTGAATCTAGCTTTAATTGCTGTATTTATTATTCAACTGATCATGATGCTTTTATGAATGTTGTAGCAAATCCATCAATGAATATAATGATATATTCTTGAAATTCTGTGTCATCATTTATTACCTGCATATTGTTTATTCTCTCATTAATTTTAAACAGTTGTATTCACCCCCCCCCCCCCCTCTACAACACTTTGGACCTAACAATTGGTATCAAAGCCTCTGTTAAACACATCTAACAGAGATCCTATTGTGTTGTTTGAGTTGGTTCTTGAAAATCCCAGATCCATTTTTTCTTGAAGTTTGTGCCGAAAGTTTTTGTTTGTTTCTTCTTGAAAGGTTCATAGATCTAAAAGGTTCTAAGTAATGGTGTAAGGAATATTTGTACAAAATTCTAAAATATTGTACTTTAGAGCTTTGTGGATTTTCCTGCAGTCAAAACTGGAATCAACTGATTGACTAAACAAAAAGGACATTTTCGAACTTCTGTCAACTAGAAAGTGGACAACTTTTTGTTTGGACTTGAAAAATTGTGGACCCTACTACTGTTCCTGTGATTAGAACTAACTTGCTTGAATCTTAAGTGCAAAATCCGTTGGATATTAAGTGTTGGATATTTAAAGTGAGATAATTAACTTTTCAAGTAAATACAATTTATTGTAATTTGAAAAGTGTATTATCTTAATTTTAAACTTTATTAAAATGGTCGCCGCACACAGATTTAAGATACCTCCGTTTGATGCACAACATTATGACGAATGGACCGGAAGGATGAGAGCTTACCTTGAATCAATAAACAAGGTATACTTGAGAATATTGGAAAACGGTCCATACATACCCATGAAAATTGAGCCAGAGCGAATGGAAGGAGTGATACTAATACCATCCCGGTCTGTTCCTAAAGAGGAAATGGAGTTTTCAGACGCAGATAAAGAATTGGTTGGTATGGATGCGTCGTTACGCAACGTCATAATTGAATCCCTAAACTCAGAGTACTATGTTCAGATAAAGGGATTAAAAACAGCTAAAGCCATGTGGGATAAACTGGCTGTGGTGATGGAGGGGACCGAGGAAGTTAGAGATAATCACAAACGCATTCTGATATCTGAATATGAATCGTTCAGATGCGAACGAGGAGAAAGCGTAGCGGATGTTTACAAACGTTACAGTAAATTGCTTATCGAGCTGAGTATAAGAGATAAAGTCTATCCACTAGCAGATTCAAATATCAAGTTTCTATTGAATTTGCCTAAACATCTGGAACACAGGATCACTGCCATTCGAGAGTCAAGAGACTTGAAAAATACTTCTCTCGAAAAGCTGTATGGTGTTTTGAAGACCTACGAGCTGGAGCAGGAACAAAATGACAGAAGAAGATCCTACAATAGTGGAGAAAACAAAGCGGTAAGTGAGTCTGGACTTGTAGCTGAAGAGTCTGTTGTAAAGGCACTTGCAGCTGTCTCATTGAAAACTGCTAATCCTGAAAGGGTGGTATTAGACATTGAAGATCCATCCGAAGAAAGTGAGGATGAATACTATACCCTTGAAGAGCTGGACAAATTAGAAGACAAGTCATATGCTTGTATTGCTCGAGAATTTGCTCATATCAGCTTCAGGAAGCAAAGAAGTGGTAAAGGACGATTTGGTAGTTCTTTCAGCCGAAGAGGCAGCAGAGGCAGTAGTGTAAGTGGTCGTGGAAGTTACAGTGGTCGAGGTAGCACATCTGGTAGTAGCTACAGACCTAACCTGGTAGACAAGAACAAGTTCAGATGCTACAACTGCAATGAATTGGGGCACTTCGCAACAGAGTGCAAGAAGCCCAAGTACGTTCATCCCAAGGAATCCTATGCTGATCTGAAAAAGAAATATGATGCCTTGGTTAGCAAGCAACAGAGGGGAAGCCGGGCGTATGTTGTGACTGAAGGGAAGGGTTGGGACGAGTCTGATGAAGATGAAGATCAGGAGCTATGCAACTTCGCTTTAATGGCAAAATCTTCAGAACAATCAGAGGTACCAATTCTAACCGTAAATGAAATGTCTATTCCTGAGTACCAAAATGAATTAGCTGCCATGACTAAAGATATGTACAATCTCCAACTAAATCTAATTGCTGTTAATGAGGAAAATGCTAAACTCTCCCTTAAGAATAGACTTCTCGAGGCCAGGGTAGAGGAATTAGAATCAGGAGAAAGTAAAGAAAGGCAGTTAATGAATCAGGTAGACGTTTTAGAACACAAGCTTAAGATTAGGGAAGACCTTAACGAAGAACTTAAAAATGAATTAGCTGAGCTTAAAATAACATGTCAATCTTTTGAAGAAGCCGCTAATAAAGTTTTCGTAGAAAGAGACATGTACATGAAACTGGCAGGCAAGAGTAAAAATGAAAAAGTAAACATAGGACTTGACTACACACAGAAAAAGAAAAATAGGGCTGCTGAGTTGTTAGAGCCAGTGTTAGTCAAAGATAATGTGCCTGAGGTTTTAATGGATGTTAGAAAGCCTATCTTTAAGCAGTTTGAGCCCAGGACCATAGATCTTGTTGCTACTAAAATTGAACAAGAAATTAAAATTGAAAGAGATTCAGAAGAAAAAGTAGTAGAACCTACAACTTCTAAGAGAGCTAGTAAGATTGCTTATGCTAAGAGAGGTGTAGGAACCAAGGAGGCTAAAACGGTGTCATATAAACAATGGGTAGCAGGGTCAGACCAAATGAAAGCACCTGTAAAGGCAGTTAAAACTGAACCTGCATCTGTATCTACATCTACACGAGCTAGAAAGGCATGCTATATCTGTAATCAAACTGATCATTTGTCTTACTATTGCCCGTTCTATGTAGAGGAAGAAAAATCTGTTGGTTGTAATACCCTGCCTGCAACTACTGCTTTGCCTAACATGTATGCAAATCATGCCAAATGCAATAATCCAAATTGTATGCCATGTGCTGTAAACATCATGCATGCTTATTTTAATTTAATGAATACTGCTAGCGCATCTGTTGAACATACATCTAGTAGTAGTAAGAAAAAGCATGCGGGGTCAAAGGCTAAGACTTCAAGTCCTCCTAAAGTTAGAAGTGACCAGTCTGCTCCCAAACCTGACAAATCAGTCAAGGTTGACAAGGGAAAAGACAAAGTCAAGATGGATGACCCTGATGGCAACAAGGCAAAGCCTTCTGTATCTGAAAAGAAAAAGGAAATTATTGATGCCGGGCCCAAACATCATTGGGTTCCGAAGAACACCTAATCTTTCTGGATTTGCAGGGCAGTGAACAGGAAAAGAGTAAAGTCATATGGGTGCTGGACAGTAGAGCATCGAGGTATATGACCGGCAATAAGTCCCTGCTAACAGATTTGGTGTTGAGAGCCGGCTCCGTGGTTACTTTTGGAGATAACAGCAAAGGTTACACCAGGGGATATGGCAAGATCATTTGTGGAAATGTTATCATTGAGGACGTGTCTTTTGTGGAAGGATTGCGACATAATCTTCTCAGCGTTAGTCAGTTCACCGACAGGGGTTTTGACGTCAACTTTGGGAAGCATGATTGTTCGATTCGAAGCAAAAAAGGATGGAAGCCTTGCTCTCAAAGGAGTAAGGAAGTCAAATTTGTTCATAGCTGACATGAATTCTGCTGATCAGTCTGAAGTCACGTGTTTCTACAGCAAGGCTTCTGCTAATGAAAGTTGGCTATGGCATAAAAGATTATCTCACCTGAACTTTAAAGCAATGAACAATCTCGTAAGGAGAGAATTGGTGAGAGGGCTGCCGCAGATGGAGTTTACTCCAGATGGACTCTGCGAAGCATGTGAGATGGGAAAATCAAAAAGAGCCTCGCATAAGGATAAACAAGTGAATAGCATTACCGAGCCCCTACAACTTCTTCACATGGATTTGTTTGGACCCGTTAATGTTATGTCAATGTCAAGGAAAAGATATGCGCTGGTAATCGTCGATGACTTTTCCAAATACACATGGGTGAAGTTTGTGACATCGAAAGATGAAGTGCCACATGAGATCATTAGACATGTACTGGAAATTGAAAATGTAGCAAGTCTGACTGTGAAGACTATCCGATCTGACAACGGGACAGAATTCAAGAACTCAGTGTTAATGGATTTCTGCATATCTAAAGGGATCAGACGACAGTATTCAGCACCGAGAACACCGCAGCAGAATGGGGTGGTAGAAAGGAAGAACAGGACACTGGTTGAAGCAGCTAGGATAATGCTGTATGAGTCAAAACTTCCTTTATATTTTTGGGCTGAAGTAGTTAGCACGGCTTGTTATACACAGAACAGAACCCTGATTATAAAGGACCGTAATGAGACGCCGTATTACATGATGAATAAACGAAAACCATCTATCAAGTACTTTCACGTATTTGGTGCCAAATGCTTTGTGTTAAGAGACAATGCACAACTTGGAAAGTTTGATGCCAAAGCAGATGAAGGGGTTTTCATTGGATATTCTCTTGAAGTAGTAGCAGCGTACAGGGTGTTTGTGCTTAATGATCGCAAGGTGGTTGAAAGCCTTAATGTCACATTCGACGACTCAAAACTCCCTTCTATACAAAAAGAAGATAGTGAGCCCACTTCCCTAAGATTTGAAAATATGGATATTGATGAAGTGGATACAGTTCCTGAGTCAGTAGTGCAGGGTAGTGATCCAACTATAAATAATGAAATTAATCAAGAGTCTAGTGTTTCGCAAATTCAAAACACTAGGGCTGAGGGATCACCTTCCATCAGACCTGGTACTAACTCAGGGGGAGTCAGTATGCACTCAGGGGGAGCAGCTCACTCAGGGGGAGCCAGTACTAGCTCAAGGGAAGCTAGTGAAAGTGCTTCTAGACTAAGTCACCTTCACTTACAAGATCAAGCTGAATCATCAAGAACATTTGCTAGGGATCGCACTTGGAACAAGGACCATCCGTTCGAGCTAATTATTGGTGATCCAGAAGCCGGAGTGACTACTAGAGGAAAAGCTAGAGCTGAAATTGCCACTGAGAATAAATGTCTATACTCAGTGTTCCTTTCCCAGATGGAACCTAAAGTGGTGGAAGAAGCTCTAGATGACACTGATTGGGTGATTGCTATGTAAGAGGAACTCAATCAGTTTGAAAGGCAGAAGGTGTGGAAGCTGGTACCCAGACCAAAGAATAGATCTGTTGTTGGGACAAAATGGGTATTCAGAAACAAGTTGGATGAAGACGGACTTGTAACACGAAATAAAGCTCGCCTGGTTGCTAAGGGTTATACTCAAAGAGAAGGAATTGATTATGATGAAACCTATGCACCAGTAGCAAGGCTAGAAGCAGTAAGGATGTTCTTGGATTTCGCAGCACATCATGGTTTTAAAGTCTATCAAATGGATGTCAAGAGTGCATTCTTAAACGGTGAACTGGATGAAGAGGTGTATGTCGAGCAACCTCCCGGGTTTATCGATAACAAATATTGTGATTATGTTTATCGACTCTTCAAATCAGTATATGGCCTTAAGCAGTCTCCGCGAAAGTGGTATGAAACTCTGTCAAACTTTTTACTAGAAAGTGGTTTCACCAGAGGAGTAATCGACAAGACGCTTTTCTACAAGAAATGCAAAGATGATTTAATAATGGTGCAGGTATATGTGGATGACATTATCTTTGGGTCTGCAAATGAGAAGCTGTGTGCTAAATTCACTAAGTTAATGCAATCAAGGTATGAGATGAGCATGATGGGAGAGCTGACGTTCTTTCTGGGCATTCAAGTTAGTCAGAAGAAGGACGGGATATTTATCTGCCAGACCAAGTACATTCATGATCTATTGAAAAAGTATGGTCTCCAAGATGTATCACAAGCTAAGACTCCTATGGCAACAGCCACGAAACTTGACGAGGACAAAGCGGGTAAACCTGTAGACATCTCAAGCTATCGAGGTATGATCGGCTCACTTTTGTATTTAACTGCTAGCAGACCTGATATTATGTTCTCTACGTGCCTATGTGCAAGGTTCCAAGCGGATCCTAGAGAGTCACATCTCATAGCCGTAAAGCGTATTTTTAGGTATCTCAAGGGAACATCAAATCTTGGGATTTGGTACCCAAGAGATACAGGGTTTAATCTTGTTGGCTATTCGGATTCAGATTACGCAGGTTGTAGAATAGATAGGAAGAGCACTTCAGGAAGCTGTCAGTTCCTTGGAAGAAGGTTGGTGTCTTGGCAAAGCAAGAAACAACACACAGTATCTACCTCGACAGCTGAAGCAGAATATATTACTGCTGGAAGCTGTGTGGCCCAGATACTGTGGATGAAGAACCAACTCAAGGACTACGGTGTGGAAGTATCTAAGATTCCTATCATGTGTGACAACACAAGTGCTATTGCAATGACCAACAATCCTGTGGATCACTCAAGGACCAAGCATATTGACATCATGTATCATTTTATTAGAGAGCATGTAGAAAATGGAACTGTAGAGTTGCATTTTGTGTCTACTGAACGTCAAATAGCAGATATATTCACTAAACCTCTAGACGAATCAACATTTTCTAGATTGGTTGGTGAATTGGGGATGCTTAACACCTGTTAGTTTTGCTACCTATCTGTTATAATTCAGTTTGTGTACATATTATTGTTATTCATGAATATTCATAATTAATAATGTGTACTTAACTTCATAAATGTATGTATTACATCTCATAAAGGGAAGTTAGAAAGTTTCACGAAATTAATCTTGTGCTGATCTATGTATCTAAATGATTAATGTCTAATAATGTGATAGGATTTAATGCTATACTTAATTTTGTAATGCATGATTTATTTGCTAAATTCCCTGTCGTTTCAAAATTGTAAGTTTCTTAAATGATGTGAAAATTTGTGGTGAAATCTTGTGAATTTTACATATAAATGTTTAATTCACATAATTTCATTAAAATTTTCTAAGGCAAATCTCGATCTGGTTCTGGATCGAGATCGAGAACGACTTGTGAAAATTGGTCTAAAAACTGTCAAGGTACATCTCGATCTATCCACATCGAGATCGACATCGAGATGTAGATCGAGATGCGGATCGAGATCGACATCGAGATCGACATCGAGATGTAGATCGAGATGCGGATCGAGATCGACATCAAGATCGACATCTAGATGAGGATCGAGATGCGGATCTCGAGATCGAGATGTGACTTGTCTTTTCAGATATTTTTTTTGGCGTGCAAGTATATATTATAGCATTAAAAAGGTTGTTCATTATTTACATTAACTTTCTTTCTCTCTTTCAAAAGCTTAAACTCTTCATATACACAAGCGTATACATACATTACCAGAGTTCTTTTCCCTGCCATTACATCAAGTTTTCTTGTGATTTTCTTAAACAAAAATCACTAACTGTTACTTAAAAGCATCAATAACTAAAACGAAACTCTGCTAAAATTTTGTTTAAAACTGTTGAACTTCTTGTGTTGTTTTTAACGTCATCACTGTTCTTGCAAATAGTTCTTTAGTTTTCTTTTCATTCGAGTGAGTTTGGTTTTTGTTTCGTGCTTTCTTATTCTTATGTTCATTTGTGTTCTTGAGCGAAATAGTTGTGAGTACTACTGTTTAATCCTTAAAGTGCAACTTTACCGCCGTGTTTGTGGTTTTCTGGAAAAATAATTTATTTTGTAACGGCTGCTCACTTTAATTTTCGAAAACTCAACCATCAATCTTTAGTGGGGAGTTAAGTGGTCATTAGTGGGGAAGTTAATTTGTTTTAATTTGTGTCACTAATTACGTGGGGAAATTAGTGGGGTTCGTGTACGTTTTTTTTGGTTGTTTAAATTTAGAACTTGTTCTCTAAAATTCATTGCAAAATCTTTTTGAACATCTCTTTTCTCGAACAAAAATTTAAAATGGCAAACCCAAATTTCACAATTCCCAAGACCAACTTTGTTAATCTCTCTGCTGATCGAGCAACTGGTAGATTTATTCACTATCAGTTCTGGATTGAATCCCTCAACAACACTTCAATCATAAGTCATGCCTTAACCGCCTCTCCCATCC
This sequence comes from Oenanthe sinensis, assembly GCA_028671895.1. Lineage (NCBI taxonomy): Eukaryota > Viridiplantae > Streptophyta > Magnoliopsida > Apiales > Apiaceae > Oenanthe > Oenanthe sinensis. The sequence goes on from CM053803.1 coordinate 45,048,297, forward strand.
TGAATGTCGAAGCCCTTCAAGCTGCTTACTCAACACTAGAGATTCAGGGTGGAAAAGCAAATCCAACAGGCCTATCCTTTACTATTGGTGGTGCCAAATATGAAGTCAGTCTGCAGAAGTTCAATGAGATTCTTGGGCTTCCTACAGAAGATTATGCTCTGGAACCCACTATGGAGGATATGTTGCAATTATTCACGGAGATAGGTTGTCGCCCTCCAACGGGTCCTATCAAGGTAACAAAGGTTAACACCGGTATGCTACCAGCTGAGTGGGATTATGTAGTTCAGGCCATTCAGCGCTGCATGTTCCCAAAGGACAAAGACTACAGGCCAATGAACAACAGCTGCCGGGTAATACTATATGGAGTGGCAAATAACAGGAGAGTGAATGTGGGCAAACATCTGTTGATTCAGTTGCTTGAGAGGTGGGCATTGGAGAAAAATGCATCTAGGAATCCGGAAGATGGTCCAGTCAAATGCTGGATGCCAAGATTTCTTCAAATGGTTCTGGATGACGTCCTTTCAGAGGAACACAGAAGAGTATTTCAAGGCTCTGAAAGGATGGCATGTTTTGATATGACTCTAAAGAGTATCTCCACCATGGAAACCCAGCAAAAGTCAAGACTTTTTGAGTTGCGCCTGACTCCGTACTTCCAGGATCTGCAAGATGAGTATGCTAGGAGGCATGCTTCTCAGTTTACTGCAGTAGAAGCTGAGAGTAGCGGTAATGAAGCTGAAGGTGGAGATCAAGTGCCTAGAAATTTGGAAGAAGCAGGTATGGATGTTGACATGGCCGAGGCAAATGTTGCAGAAGCTGGAGCTGACAAGGATGACGATCTTCTGAGTCAGGTACCTATTCTTGCTGATCTTGATCAATCATCAATTCAACCTGTTTTCTACAGCCGTGGGCCTGAAAACCCTCAGGCTCTGTCCCAGGCTGCAAGCCCTTCTGTTCATAAACGTTCAGCCAGCCCTAAAACTGGTGATAAAAGGAAGGCAAGCTTTTCTGAGTCGAGTGATTCGAGTGGAGGGAGTGTAGGAGTTGAGAGAATAGTCACTTCAGCAGCTCTGCCACCTCCAAAGAAGCAAAAGGTGGATACAAACCCAGTGGCAACTGCACAACCTGTTAAGGCTAGTTCACCTCTCACAGCCACCACACCTCACGCTGGTGGCTCTCCTCTACAAAACATTTCAACACATTCGCACTCGCCTAGGCATGTTGGTGAGAGTCAAGGAGGGGGTCCAGCTCAACAGCCAATAGGAGCTGGCCCTACCTCCCCTGAGTTGTCCGCTTAGGGCTCTTTGAGCAATTTCTCGGAAGGGGAATGGCAAACTGAGACTAGCACTTCTGATACTAGTATCTCAGGAAGTTTTTATGAGGAAGAGTCTGTCGAATCCAGTACGGATGACGCTTCCTCATCTAAATCAGAAAACAAGTTGCTCGCAGAGCAACGACATCTGGTGATTGGTGGGTCTACGCCTCCAGAACAGCCCAGCGAACCAGAAAAGGTTCTAAGTGAACAAGGGGATGACATGGTCATAACGCCATCTCCTGTCGTAGACACAGCGCTTAAAGGCTCAGTCTCACTGACCGATATCGCCGACCAACTCACCGCTAGTCCCCAGCGATTAGTGGATGAGGCTCTAGTACTGTTAGACTCTAAACACGAGGGAGAGACAGGGAGAGTAGATCCCTTCCTTTTAGGGATCTTGAGTGAAACAGAACCCGGCGAGAGTAAACAGTTTAACCCAAGCCAAACACCGTCCCCCAAATTGCAGGATTTAGTGAAGAAAGTGGAGGCTTTGGAGGCTGGAGTTGCTGGTATTACTGCTGCTGTCTCTTCTCACTCTAGAAGATTGGAGGTTGGAGCTCAGTTCATGGAGAACCTCATTGCCGTCCAAAATGAACTGATTGACAAGATAAACAATCTCGGATTGGCACAGGTGGAGGTTGGGAGGTCAGTAGATGATGTCACTCATGGCATGTCTCAGGTTTGGACGAAGCTGAATGAACTCCTTCATGCTGTCTTTGGACGTAACAGGGCTGGACCTGGTCCTTCAACCGGTGGTGGTGGTGACGATAATAATGATGATGATGCTCCTGATGAGGATAACACACCTAAGGGGGAGAAGGAGGATCAGGGTCTGAAAAAGCTGACTAGTAAGGGTCCGGTGATCGAGTCCTCAAACAAATCTGGTGAAAAGGTGGAGGAGGCTCAACCGGCTCTTAAGGACAAAGGCAAGCAGAAGATGGTAGTTGAAGAAGAAGCTGAGAAAGAAACACCTCTTGTCGATGCATTTATGGGAGACTTTATTGAAGATTCTGATGATGACGAGATGGATGTAGAAGCCTTAGTGGCAAGGAGGTCGAGACTCGAGCAATGGGCAAGAGAGTGGGAACAAGAAAGAGGTCTAAATCCTGGCGGATCTGGTGCAGGAGTTGCAGGTGATGCAGGAGACCACTCGGTTGCTGACGAGCATGTCCCAGAAGAAGAAGTTGATGAAGCGGAGATGCAAGGAGAGATTTTCAGGGAAGCCAGAGAAAGAGTAAATGAAGAAGTGCTACAAGGGATAGTTGAAAAAGAACTAATGGCAAAGGAGAAGAGAGCGGCTCAGAAAACTCAGCATGAGTTTGAAATGAAAAAGATCAAAGATCCTAAGGTCCAGGCTGACATAAGGAGTGAAGGTCCCGAGTGGGACAAGGCTAGAGAAGCCTTAGCTGGACCAAGAGCCTATGCTCATGACTCAGAAAGATTGAGCTTTCTTCTTCATAAGCTAGAAAATCTAAACCCTGGGCTGCTGAATTATCTAAATTGTATAAGACAGGGATGCACCTCCGTACAAGTCATATTCAAGGAGAAGGCATGGAATCTGATGATCACTTGGACACCCATAACAAAAATCGGGCCGTGTATGGTCGATGAAGCTTTCTTCCATGAAAGGGGTGCAAGTGAACTGGTAGAATTCGCTCACAAGGTAGACACCTCTGTCAAAACTGGAGTGCTGTTTAAGGAAAAATTGTTGAAGATGGCTGAAGACAGAGGGGTTGACATTATTCTAAATCCCTACCAGATCAGATATGTCCATGACAAGGTCTTGAGGATCGTAAATCTGCATGACTCGAAACTAACTCCGAGCGGAAATGTGCTGAAGGCAGTTGCAAAGCTAGTCCTCTCTAAGGGTTTTCTAACAAAGGAAAAGAAGCTGGTGGCTAAGGACTTGGAGAAGCTGATAAGAAGGCAAGACGCTAGATACAAGTTGCCTGAAGCTACACTACCAGTGGTTAAGAAGGAACCTGAAGACTATGCATTCGAGCAGCAAGACGAGGCAATAAGAGAGCATGTGCAAAGGTACGGAGATCCAAGAATAGACATTCCAGAAGAAGGGGAAATAAGGGAGGAAGCTAGTGCAGTGGTTAGTGCAAATGTCAAGTTTGTCAAGAGCAAAGCTGAGAATGAGAATGATCTACTGATCTATACAGACAAGTATCAGGTGGAAACCGTCATTGAAATCAAGTACGACATCTTTGCAGAACACAGTCATGAAACACTGTGTATCATAAGGGAATTGATTGATGAGATGGATGATGTTGACGAGTTTGATCAGGATTATCTAAGGGTCACGTTTGATAACTTCTGTAAGAGAAGACAACAGCTTGATATTCAGAGGCTACAGCAATGCACCACCGCTATTGTCATTGGATACCCTAAGCAGCTGGTTATAAGGAAGAAAGGGGAAAAGGGGTACCTTGACAAAGTCACGAAGCTGAGGTTTGAATACATTCCCACGAAGCTTACCACTCGCAGCATGGTTGAAATGTGGTTGAGGTTGTTTCGAGATTACAAGATCAGAAATCATGTGGAAGCAGAAGGACTTAATCTTCTCAAGAAAAGAATGGATGAAGTCTGCAACCCTGAGTTCATGAAGAAAGAAAAAGCAGCCAAGAAGAAAGCTCGTGAGGAAGAGGAGCGCAAGAAATCAAAGTTTTAATGTATTATGCTTGTAATGTTTCTTTGCGTTGTAATTAGTTTTCTTGTTTTCCTGCATTGTAAATATATATTATCTGTTTTCTTGTGTAGTGTAAGGTAGAAGTTAGTTAGCTAAGTGTCTTGAAACTGGTTTATATTAGGCGTCGATTATTTCGCGAAGTTCGGCGGTGGTAATACTGCTAAAAGGACTTCAGAAGGATAATTGAAGATTGAGTGGACCATGCTCTTAAGTACTTAGAGAAAATCTCTAGAAGAGCATGAAGCCATTTGATCGAGCCAACAGGTGTCCAATTTTGGCACTTGAAGTATCAGTAATAGACATGAAGTTAATTAATCAAGCCAAGCATTATGCAAGTTGACATGATCTTTTATGAATGTTATTTTATCTTTTTCAGTCCCTGGTTAGTTGAGTTATCCTCATTGTGAATTTGGTTGTCATTGTTAGACAATCAAATAGGGGGAGATTGAAAGGCATAGGTGTACTATCTTGTAACACTTAATTACTATGTAACTCAACTAAGTAAAAGATAAAACAACAGCAAAACAAGAGAAACTGAAGAAGCACATGGAATCAATCAACTGAAGAAATGGTAATGATACTTGGTAACTACAAGTAACTAATTAGGTTAATCAAGGATGCATAAGTGAGAAGAAGTTCAATCTCAGTATTGCTCATGCCCTAACTTATCTAATGGAGAATCAAATTAATGTCAAAGAAGTATCAAGAAGACCAAAGTGATTTCATGTAATGTATATCAACATCTGGATAATGTAAAGGTTAATCAACAAATGAGAACTGACATTCAGAAGCAAGAACCCCTACAAGACTAGTCACTTATGAACCAGACCATTGCATCAAGTGTCAGGACATTGGAGGCAAGTTCATGTCAGTAATAGAAGATCTCATTTGAATTGAGTGAGGAAAAGAAATTGAAGAAGCTAGGGAAACTTGCTCATAAAGGTTAATTCTCAATTAGTCACTAAAGAAGGTCAACATTGGATGTGTGCATATTTGCTAAGGCAAATGTCGATCCACAGCAGATCGAGATGCGGGTCGAGATTTATAAGTGGAGTAAAACATTGCAAAGGCAAATCTCGATCCACGATAGATCGAGATCGAGATTCTCCCAGATCGAGATCGAGATCTTCATAGATCGAGATCGAGATTCTCCCAGATCGAGATCGAGATTTTCACAGATCGAGATCGAGATGGGTCCAGGCGAAGATCGAGATGCGGGTAGATATGTAACATTTAATGTTCAAGGGACAAGTGGCTTATTGTGAACGGTTGATCCAGATTTGTTGGGAAAGTACTTTTTGTTGTCAAAATCCTGATTGGGCCACGTATACAAAAAGGACAAGATCAAGACTACATGACATTATAAAAGCAGCACTTTGTTTTTATTAGTTAAGTGACTTGTATCTCTGTAATTCAACGATAATTTTTAAACAGAGAGCATTTACTGTAAAACAAAAAGTGAGAGAGAGGATCAGTTGAATCTAGCTTTAATTGCTGTATTTATTGTTCAACTGATTATGATGCTTTTATGAATGTTGTAGCAAATCCATCAATGAATATAATGATATATTCTTGAAATTCTGTGTCATCATTTATTACCTGCTTATTGTTTATTCTCTCATTAATTTTAAACAGTTGTATTTCCCCCCCCCCCCCCTCTACAACACTTTGGACCTAACAGAAATCAAGGTGAAAACCTAGGAAAATTTGAAGCCAAGGCTGAAGAAGCCATATTTGTTGGGTATGCACTATCAGGCATAGCCTATAGAGTCTATAATCTCAGACTACACATTATTATGGAATCTGTACATGTAGTATTTGATGATAAAAAGATTCAAGGCTTGTTTGATGAAGGAAATCATGACACACTGCATTTTGAGAATGAATCAAATGATGTAAATGATGATGAAGAGGCAGAAATTATAAAACCTCAAGTGTTCAGAAACCCAATATCAGTTGATGTTATTGCATCAATGAATAATTTATCAGTTGACAGAAATCCATCAACTGATAATGCATCAACTGATAACTCCTCAACGGATAATCAACAATCTACATCAAGGGTATCCACTTCAGGGGGAGGGTTTCAGAATCAATCTACAAATTCAGATCACTTTGAGTTCAATACAAATGATCATGAAGCTTCATCATCAAGGCAAAATTTGCCTCCTCAAAGAAAATGGACAAGAAGCCATCCATTTGAACTAATCATTGAAAATGCAGAAGATGGTGTCAAGACAAGAAGTGCTACTCAAAATGAGTGCCTGTATAGCAGTTTTCTATCTCAAGAAGAACCCAAAAGAATTGAAGAGGCTCTCATGGATCCTAATTGGGTTTTGGCTATGCAAGAAGAACTGAATCAGTTTGAAAGAAATAAAGTATGGAAGCTGGTGCCCAGACCAAAAGATAGATCAGTAATTGGTACAAAATGGGTATTCAGAAACAAAATGGATGAAACTGGTATTGTGACTAGAAACAAAGCAAGGCTTGTGGCAAAGGGATATTCACAAGAAGAAGGAATTGATTTTGATGAGACATTTGCACCAGTTGCAAGACTAGAAGCAATCAGAATCTTTCTAGCTTATGCTACACATGCTAATTTCAAAGTCTGCCAGATGGATGTGAAGAGTGCCTTTTTAAATGGAGTACTAGAAGAGGAAGTCTATGTGGAACAACCTCCTGGCTTTGAAGATTCAAATTTCCCTGACTTTGTCTACTATCTACTCAAAGCACTCTATGGCTTGAAGCAAGCACCAAGGGCCTGGTATGACACTTTATCCCAGTTCCTCATTGAGAATCACTTCACAAGAGATACTGTTGATAAAGCTCTATTCAGTAGAAATGTTAATGGCTCTATTATTCTTGTACAAATTTATGTGGATGACATTATTTTTGGCTCAACTAATGAGGGACTTTGCAAAAAGTTTGCCAAATTAATGCAAAGAAAATATGAAATGAGCATGATGGGAGAGCTTACCTACTTTCTTGGGTTGCAAGTCAAACAAGTTAAGGATGGTATTTTTATAAGTCAAACAAAGTACATTTATGAGTTATTAAAGAAATTTGACTTAAGTGAATGTTCTTCTGCAAAAACTCCCATGGCCACTGCCACTAAACTTGAATTAAACACCAAGGAAGCTAAGGTGGATATTTCAAGTTATAGAGGCATGGTAGGCTCTCTTTTATATTTAACTGCAAGTAGGCCAGATATAATGTTCTCTACATGCTTATGTGCTAGATTTCAGGCTGATCCTAGAGAATCTCATTTAGTGGCTATTAAAAGGATTTTTAGATATCTCAAGGGTACATCAAATTTAGGTATTTGGTATCCTAGAGATTCTGGTTTTAATCTAATAGGCTACTCAGATGCAGATTATGCAGGTTGCAAAATAGACAAGAAAAGTACTACAGGCACCTGTCAATTTCTGGGAAACAAACTTGTGTCATGGTTTAGTAAAAAGCAACATTCAGTATCAACTTCAACTGCAGAAGCTGAGTACATTGCTGCTGGAAGTTGCTGTGCACAAATTTTATGGATGAGGAATCAACTATTTGACTATGGGTTCAACTTGAACAAAATTCCCATCTTCTGTGACAATACAAGTGCCATTGCAATAACAGAAAATCCTGTGCAACATTCCAGAACCAAACACATTGACATAAGGTATCATTTCATTAAGGAACATGTAATGAATGGTACAGTTGAATTACATTTTGTCACTAGTGAACAACAACTTGCAGACATATTTACCAAACCTCTAGATGAATCTACTTTTAATAGATTAGTCTGTGAGTTAGGTATGCTTAATTTTGCTCATGCTTAAAATGTCTGTCAAGTTTCTTTTTGTTTTGTAGCCATTGTTCACAATTATCTGTTGAATCCAAGTAATCAACTGATAAATGTGTTAATTATCAATGGATATTTATCTATCGACAGATAATTACCTAAGTAATTGTTTATCGACGGATAAATCCCTTCTTATTTGATCAACAGATAAATGTTATTCCTATTGATGGATATTTATCTATCGACAGTTAATTACCTTGGTAGTTAGTGATCGATCGATAAATGATTAACTCTCTATTTTATCCGTCGATAGTAATAGAATTTCTACAGTTTTATTCATCCGTTGATCAGATTATAGCCGTTGGATAATTACCATCTAGGGTAATATACTCCCTTCTTTCATCAACGGTTACATCCTCAATTAAAAAGACTTTTCAAGTCATTTTAATATCAGAAAATATAAATAGCATTTGCAATTAACAATTCATTTTCACTTGCTATTTTATTTTCTATCCCTAATCTCTGCAACTCTATCTCTCTCTCTCTCAAGCTAATTTTCTCTTTCTCGATTTCTCTTAATCTCTTCCAAGTTCTCTTTAATCTCTAAAGAATAAACTGACAAATGGCACCACAAAAGAAGATTGTTTCCTCCACTGGGTTCATCTATGAGCAGAACAACTTCATAGCATGCCTGACATTAAACGATGCTCCCGTGGATTTCCATCCCTTGATGCGATTCCTGGGTAACTGCAAAGTGTCCAAAGCTCTTAGTGAAGCACCCATAATTGTGTGTTCATTTGTTGAGGAACTGTGGAACTCTGCAGAAGTATCACCAGACGGGAAGGTAATCACTTAAGCTTGCAGAGGTAATTCCTACACCATTACTAGTACTTCTTTATCTGAATGCTTAGAATTACCTGCAAATAATTGTGATAAGCCCCCAACTGAAGAAGAAATTAGGGACATGCTAGAATCTGTTAACTATGCAAATGCTGAAACAGGTTTAGGAGAAGTTGTTAGGAAAAACCTTAGAAAAGAATGGAGTTACTTCTTTGATGTCATTATTAAAGTATTTTCTGGAAAAATAAGTAATTTTGATGCAATTACGATCAGTATGCAAGAAATTGCTTATTCTATCCTGTTTGATAAATACTTCGATTTTGGCACACTACTCCTAAATGAATTATCTGCTAAGTTAGGAACCAAGGCATCTAGGAAAAATAACATTTATTTTGCTAGATTTTTCATGATGATTATTAATGCCTCCATTGGAGAATTCAAGATTAGTGCAGATATGGAGTCATTAGAGCCATTGATGCAGAACAAGAGGGTCTTCAAGGATCTTGTGAGGATCAACTTACATCCTAGGTTGTGCCTCATTTATCCTCCTCTTGTGCAGGTATATCTCAAGAATCTCAATCTCTTCACTTCTTCCTCAAATACTCAAACTTCTTTGCCTTCTGCAACAATGGAGGGAGATGGAAATACCTCAATTCCTCCTACCCAAGTTGCACAACCTTCCAAACAAAAGTCTGATCAAACCACCTCAGTAGTTTCTCAAAAGACTACTGTTGTAAGATCTAAGAAAAGAAAAACCACTGAGGGGAGTGTGAAGGTGGTTGATAAGGGTGAGGGAACTGGCCAACATCAAGAAAGCCAGAAGAATAAGGATAGTGAGATTGAGAGGAACCAGTCAGCCACCAGTCCAATCTCCCAACAGATTGAGGCTGTAATAAAGGACTTGAACACATCCCTAGTTGCATCTTCTCAAAAAGATGTAACTATTGAAAAGAGGTCTCAACCAGGACCATCAGATGGGGATAAGGGTCACCAAATAATACAGCCATACAAAAGAAGAAAGAAGGTTACAAATACTGCACAGGGCACACACACACATGCAAAGCCAAATGAAAATTTGGTGGAGCCTTCAGTTTCTTCTTTTGATGTGTCTCAGAATCTTCCTGAGGCACAGCCCCATTCTTTATCTGAATCTTCTCCTCAATCTCCTTCAAAATCTATTTCTTCAGAAACAGTGTTGATTGACAACTTCATTGTTTCAAATTCACCCTCTTTGCAACTCAGGGTGGAGCCAACACTCTCACCTGCATCACCAAATAAGGTTAACACCTTGGTTGATCAGGAAAATACTGTAATTTCTCTCCAGTCAATGGATATTATGCAATCAACTGATAACTTCCAACATCCATTGACTAGTTCACTTCCATCGATGGATATCCTTACATCCATCGACGAGCTCCCATCAACGGATATTCATCCATCGATGGATACTTCTTATCCATCGATTGATCCCTTAATGCCAATTCATGAATCATCCATTGAAACACTTCAGGTGGCCAATACTCTATTAGGATTGAGTGAAGTGGGTGAGGTGTGTGAGAGGCAAGGTTTGCATACCTTGGCAAAAGGGGAGTGTGTGAATGAGGGGCCCTCAAATTCTTCTGAGGTGGCAAAAGGAGAGGGTGTGAGAAAAGAGAGTCCCACCTTAGCAGGTGATGAAAAAGGAGAGGAAAGTAAGGGAGAGGTGAGAATCCAGGATGAGATCCTGATGCAAGAAAAGAGAGAAGAGAGTGAGAGAGAAAAGAATAGAGAAAAACCAATTTCACCATCTCATGAAGCATCAACTTCTAAAACTGAGCAGTTTGAAGCAGGACTCACCCAGGAGTTGGGGCTAGAGTCAGGGGGAGTTGTAGACTATGGAGTTCCTGCAGGAGTTGCAAAAGTCAACATGGAGGTGGAAGATGAAATTGATGTCAATCTTGATGCTTCAACCTTTCAACATGAAGATCCTCATTATCAAGAACTAGCAGCAGCATCTAATCAAATAGCTGAGCAAATGCTGGGTTTAGTGCAGACAGAAGAGCAATTCAGGAGTGGGAAAGAGTTTTTGGCCAGTCAACCTGATGATATATCCCACATGAATCCTGAAGATTTTGATGATAGTTCTGATGATGAACTTCTAGATCCACAAGTTGCCAGTGATGAAACCAGTTTGGCTGACACAAAAAGAGCCATCATCTCTCATTACAGAAGATCAATGGCTGAAGTAGATGTGGTGGATCCCTTGCACAGAAGAATTCTGAACTTCTACAGAGACAACCTGAAGATCCAGAAAATGCATGTCACAGGCTCTAAATATGAGTTGAAGAAGATAAGGGGGGAAATTGACAGTTCTAGGATGCATTTTGACACCACCATTGACTCTAGACTCAGCCTCACAATGTTAAACAGAATCAAACAAAGGTTAGATACTGAGTTTTCAGCCAAGGACAAGGTAGTTGAATTGGATAAAAGAGTAGCTGTCATGGAGCTCAACATGCAGCATATCATGAAGAACCAAGTCACTCAAATCAACCTTCTGAGTCAAATCTTGAATACCCCTTTCCTTTCACAGTCATTAGCACAAGAGCCAGTTGCTGATAACAAAAAGGGGGAGAAGCAGGAAAGTGAAGCTGTGGTGACAAACTCTACAGATCCAAAGAAGGAGTTGGCTCAAAATATTGTAGGGCAATTTGATTCAATTGCCAGCAAAATCAAGGAGACCAGTTCAAGTAGCTCAGAACCTGGTGACAGAAAAGGAAAGGGCAAGCTGAATGAAGATGGCAAAAAGAAAGTGGAAGCTGTCACAGGCGGAAGTGAAAAATTGTTGAACAAAGCCATAGAAGTTGGCATAAAAGAAAGGGAGCAACAAGAAAAATCTCAAGAAGAATTAGCTATTCAATTGCAAAGGGAATATAATGAGGAGGATAGACTAATTAGAGAAGCCAGAAGAAAAGAAGGTGAAAGGAGGCCAAGAATGAAGCAAAGAGCAAACAAGCCTGTAGATGCACCAAGGAATTCTGGAGTTAAGAGAAAAGTGGTTGAAGAAAACAAGGGAGACAAAGAAGAGAAGCTAAAAGAAGACAAAATTGAAGGTCAAGCTTCTGGGAGTAATCAAGTTAAAGAAATAGAGGTGTTCAAACACAAATCTGAAGACTTTGTGCCAATCAAATCTGAAGGGATGATTGCAACAAAAGGACAAAGGAAGAAGGATGTTGATCTTCTTCACATTGAGTATGAAGATGGATCATATTCAACTTTTACATTCAATCAAGTTCTGGATCAAGGATATGGCATCTTAAGGAAAATCTACACTATGCTCAACAGGAAGTACTTTTTAACTGAAGAGCTAGGAAAGGCCATCCTTGAAAGAATGAAGAAGATGAGGGAGGCACCTGTTCAAGAAGAAAGAGATGACAAGATAAAGATTTGGAACCCTGAAGGAAGAAAGGTGCTTTATGAGCCATTCTACTTGATGATATATAAGGACAGAGAAGGCAGAGAAAAATGTATTGACATTTGTCAAGAAATAGACAAACTGCCTAATCTGGAATTGAATCATCTAGCAAGTCAATTGGACTACAGGATTGAAGATGAGAAGATCTTGAAGGGAACTCTATACAGGAAGATGAAAGAAAATGAAGACAAGATGAATGAGTCAAAGGGAAGAAGAAGAAGATAGAGGATTTAATCTCAATCATCAAAATTATCAGAATTCATCTTTCACAGGTATCTGATTACTCTGTCTCAAACTATCTTTGTCAATATTGTAATTCTTGCTAAGAATGAAAATGTTCAGGAGTTTTGTTATCATCAACGGAAAATTTATGCATATTTTACATATTCATAAATAGGGGGAGATTGTTAGGAATTATGAGTTTTGATGATAACAAATTACTTAGAATTTCAATAGGGACTCAAAATTATTTTGTAACTGATCAATGGATATGACTTATAAATATCCATTGACTAGGAAACCAGCTATCAGTTGAAACTTGTTTCTCAACTGATAAACTGGATTGTAGCATTGATTTATGTTTCACTATCAATTGATTGTATTACCTCGATGGATGCTATGATGTAGTCAACTGATGTTATTGACTTCAATTTCTAGCTTCTCAACAGATGTGAAGAATGGCTGATCAATTGTAAATATTCTAAGTCAGAATTCTCATAAGTGAAGTGATCAACTGATGTTGAAGTCGATGGATGAAGACACTACTCAACGGATGAAAGCTATCAACTGATACAAGTCACCAATGGATAAAAATAGTCAACGGATAAGGAACCATCAATGGATAGGGAGTCGATGGATAACTCGATTATCCATCGACACATCAACTGATCAACTGATCTCCTATTACATCGATGGATAAGCACAGAAGAATCAACTGATAAGTTAAACAGCATTTATCAGTTGATTAAAGTTTCCCAATTTAGCTAAAGACAAGAAATATGGGAACTGTGCAGAAACTAAATCATTGGAAGACAGTCTTGTTAGGATTGTAAAGACTTTCAAGGCAACACAGTATTCAAGGAATGTATCAAGACAAAAATACTTCCAGGACTAGTCAGTTCAAAAAGAAGACTGTGCAAGTAGCTAGTTTCTATTTTCATGTAAACAATATATAAATTGTACTTTTATATATTGCTATCTGTCGATAGAAATTAGGTGTGAAGAAAACTTCTATAAGAAGATAGAAGAACACAGTAGCAAAGTGAGGCAAGAGAGAAAAATAACAGAACTCACTTTGTAAGCAGCTTGGTATTCGTACTAAGATCAATTGAAAGCAAAAACATACTAGTGGAAACCCAATCCACTAGTAATTTTAAAAATATTGTTGTGATTTGTTTTCAATATTTTTCTTGTTAAGTTCTTAGTTACATTAGGTCTCTCAATATTCAAAAATAATGTTCTTGAAACAATCTTTATTCCGCAAGAATTAAACTTAATTCTTAAGTTTGTATTCAACCCCCCCTTCTCCAAACTTATTGTACTTAAGGGCAGATAACAAATTCAATAAGGTTACATTTTATAAGAAGAATAAAATACATATAATACAAATATTTGAAAATTAATTGCCCATTTTACTAATTTAAACTATATTATTAAAATCGAAACATTAAAATTTTGGTAATCAATTTATCAATATTTGGACTATTGATCATATTTGGATATTTAAACATTAATTTTAATTAAAATAAATCTCTAAATAAATCATATAAACATTATTTTCTCATACACAAATATAAATAAAATAAATGATAAATTATATACGAATATTTTAAGATATAATATTAAATAAAATTGAAATTATTATTAAACTATTATTGAAAAAATAAATATGAATTATAGTAATATATTATTAAAATATAAATAATAAAAATTGTGATCATATAGAATGTAAACAAGAATTAGCAAGTTGAACTTGAGCAGTTAACATATGTATTTATTTTAATATTTGCAATTCAATTTAATAAAAACGAATATTATCTTTTCTGCAAGTGTTTTGTAGTACTTTTTTCATTCTAAAGGTTATTTGCAATAATTTATTAATATTTTATTAATTTATATATTATAAATTATTTATTACTAATAAATTTAATTGAATTGATAACAATTTATAAATTAAAGATTACTATTTATTTATAAATAATGAAAATAATTTAAATTTAAAATAATCTAGAACAACAAGCTAACATCGAAGAGGACATCCTATCAAGCTGATATTGGGAACGGAAAAACAATTTGAATAAAACTCAAAGTTCAATTTTCATGGAGATTCTTTAAGATCTTTATTCGTAAGGACTTATCTAATATAATATTCGCATATAGTATATTATAGCTCAATTTATATTTTATCCGAACATATTTCTATTAAAATTATTTTTGGTGAATTATAGGTGTTTGTTTCTTATCAAATCTTATCTTTTAACAAACCCTATTTTCTTTATTTTAAACTAATTATATTGAGGTATAAGCTTCTTAAACGTTTTATTCTGTTTATCCTCCGCATTCATAGATTTGAACAAGTAGTATTTGAATTATCTAAACAAATATGAACGTTAGTGTTTCATAAACGTTGTCTGGTTTGTTAACTAATTGGAACGTTATTGTTCTTATATATACTCGTGAAACGTTGTATGGTTTGTTAACTAATTCGAACGTTATTGTTCTTATATATACTCGTGTGTTTTGTTTTCATCTTTACCAAGTGAAGAATGTACTGATTTGCTACATACCTACACACATATTTTCAACTCAAGCTTTTTTTAGATAATGTGGCCGTTTGGGGTTCCTTAAACTTAAAATAAGTAACTTATTTTATTTTCATTTTTTACATATTTTCATATTTTTTTAAAGATAAATATTTATTTTAGAATTTTAAAACCAAATATTATTTTCAAAATAAAAAATAAGTTACTTATTTTCAGAAAAAGTACATACATCCCTACTTTTTTTCGGAAATAAGGGCTTATTTCCGAAAATAAGCTGCAGCCAAACAGCCCCAATATCTTATATTCGAGCTCGATTATTAATTACTCCCTCCGTCCCTTTTGATTGTTAACATTTTTCAGAGAATGTCTGACACGCATTTTAAGATGTATATAAAGTATAGTTACATAAATTATTTTTACAATTTTCTTTTTTTGAATAAAAATTGAATGTTTAAATTTGTATTAAAAAAAAATCTAAAAATAAGTTATGTAACTATAGTTTATATGTACCTTAAAATATGGGTCAGACACTCTAAAAAAATGTTAACAATCAAAAGTTCTGTGCACATTTGAAAGGTTTCATGTCCATTATCAAGCTTAAATCACTAAAATTATCAGGTATTTATCAATTTTGAAGTTTATTTTTTGGATATTTTACAATTTTATCCCCAATTTACTTAATTCAGAATCGATCTTTATAAGGTTGATTATAATCACTTGTATCAATGAGTTGAGTGCTTACAAATACTCAAGCCACTATAATTGGTTATAAGTTTATTATAACCACTCAGACCTATGAGTTCAGTGCTTACAATTATCTCTTTTTCAATATGATAAGTATTGGATTTTATGTAATTTTTACATTTTGATTTGTCTTGCTAAGGTAGTGATGTGTAATTTATTGATATAATTTGATACATGTTTTTATATAAATACAGGGAAGTTAGATTAGTCTTATTAAATTGGTAATTAGTGTATTTTTCATCTAGTTTGATATTTTTCATTTAGATTAATACTAATTTCTATATATAATTTATAATATAGTGATTTGTATTTTTAAATAAGTGATTTGTGCTATCAGTGTAATATTTCGATGTAATTTATTAGATTTTATATAATTTTATATTTTGGTGATTTAACAAGTATTTTAATTTATTTCGGTGTTCAAATGGTTTGTTGGTTTTGTATTTAAGCGTTTATCCATGATTTTATAAAACTTGAAAAAATTGTATTGTGTTGCTCCTAATTGAAGTAATTCTCTTGGTGTTTTCCTTAATACAGTTACGCAGAATTCTGTGTGGTTCAGGAAGGCGGTGTGCTAGAAAATTCTCCATGTTCTATTTAGTCAAAGAGATCAAAAGGGAAGAGAATTTGCAGGAGGCCTGAGTTCTTTTAGTGTCAATTTTCACGGTCATAGCATGTCATGTTGCTGTGATATACTCCAGGAGAGTGGTTGTTTTGGTTTTGTTATTGATGATAGCAAAAGCATAGTCTCTTAGTGTTGCAATTGTGTCTTAGTGCTGATTTGAATCATTACTGATTTATGTGTAGCTCATGATGGAGAAAAATTGCAGAGTGATGTGATCCTGATTGGTGAGATGTTTAAGCACATTAGAGGCTGTTGTATTATTTTTGTGTGCCTGTCAAGTTGGGTTGATGCAAATTCACAAATCTAGTGGCATTTGGTTATAGTTCTGGGGTCTGAAATAGAGGATTCAATTATTGTGCAGTGTGTTATGTATCTAGATGATCTTTTTTTGGTTAGACAATTGGTTCATATTATATGGTTTGTTTTCGTTAATTTTTTGTAGCGATGAATAGTTGGTTCGTGAGATTTTTTTTTATCTTTTCGAGTAATTTTCCCTTAAAGGTTTGTTTCAAGAGATTTGGTTTTTGAGAGGCTCTCTCGAAATTGTTTGTACATTTTTTTCTGATTAATATATTTTCTGGGAAGTTGTCCTTTTTATCTAAAAATAACCTTAGACCGTATATTTAAAATATAAATCACCTAAAAATATATACAAATCACCTAAATAGATACAAAACACCTAAAAATAGATACAAAGCACCTAAAAATTTATACAAAGCACCTAAAATAGAAATAAATCACCTAAAAATACATATAAATCATCTAAAAATATTAACAAAGCACCTCAAATTATTCACAAATCACCTAAAAGTAAATACAAAGCACCTCTAAATTAATATATACAAATCACTTAAAATATAAAGAAAGCACCAAATTTTATAAACGAAGCACTAATTTTGATTTAATAAGCATGTAAATTATATGTTTAAATTTATAAAAATAATTTATTATCGCTATAAATTATTCCCTCCTCCTCAAGTATGTATTATATGACGTGTACATACACTTCCATTCAAATTCAAGCTTAAATTTATCCCCTCCACATTAGGGAATCAAGAATCTCTATAATTCTAACATTAATAAATAGTAATAAAAGATTACTATAGTTTTTATTTATTGACAAAACACCAAAATTATATACATAGTACTAAAGTAGATGTTTATAGATAGCAAAACAAAAATGCATAAATAAATTTATTTTTTACACTAAAACTTATAAATCAAGTATATTTAATCAATGTCAACATCTACATCTTTTTCAAAATCAACATCTTGTTGAGTGAAGGACTTATTTTTTAACCCTCATCTTTGTTACTCCTTCAGTCCTACCCAATTGTTAACGTTTTTTAGAGAAGGTCCGGCACATATTTTAAGGTGCATATAACCTATAGTTCCATAACTTATTTTAATTTTTTTTTCTGAATAAAAATTTAAACATTAAATTTCTATTCAAATTTTTTTAAAAAAAAAGTTATGGAACTATACTCTATATGCACCTTAAAATGCATGTCGGACCGTCTCTCCGAAACGTTAACAATTGGGTGGGACAGAGGTAGCATTACATTCCTACGATGCATAAGTCCTACTATTTAAGTGGAACATCATCGCTTTCTGTAGAAACATTACATAGACCCTTATCCAAACCATTATGACAATCTAAGATAACATCGTTAATAAATCGTGTAACATATGAAGAATCAACACTGACAACATCTATACAAATGAAACACAATAATTAAAATACTGTTACGGATTAAAAATGAAGTGTATTTATTACGTAATTAATGCTAGGGTTTGGGGGAGCTTCGAGCTTTAATGGCTACACTAACGTTTCATAACTAACTCAGGTCCTCGTTAACTGCCTACGTATCTCAGTTTGTGTGAGAATCAAGCCAACAACGTAGTTCTAATGTTGAGGGGTTAGGCCCTTTATATAGGCGCACGAAGGCCTTGGAGTCAAATTAGAATTAGGAGACTTGGAGGTCAAGTCTCCTAGTGATAGGGTTATCCAAACCTTATAGGAATGAGAGTCATCATTGGACTCTTCCTATATTCGAATTTCTAGATCCTTCTAGGATGAAGGCCTCCAACAGGCTTATCGGGCCTTTACTGAGCCTTAACTAATTACAAAATTAATTAATAATAAGGGCTTATTGGGCCAATAGCTTTAACAGAGCTTGTGGGCTATACTTACAAACCCAGTTGATCCTAGACTTTATTTTCCTAGTTCGTTACAAGGGCCCAAGCCTTTGGATCATACCAAGCCTATTTAATGGAATAATAAATCCTATATTTATTATCTCCCCAGGGCTATTTTTACCCATATCATTTGCTCCCCAACTTTTGGGAAAACTCCGTGAATTTTCGTAAAAGTTTTACAAAGGGTTTCAGTGCCTTATCGGGCTTTTGACTCGTATTAGTCAATTTTATCTCATCTTTGGGCTCAGGCCTTTTTATTTTTAATCCCTTTAAGGAATTAACATTAAATAAATTGGTCCCCAAAGAACTTTTATTCGTAGCTAACTGGTCAAATATTATTTCCGCATTTCTGACCCGAATCGACTAGGATTGAGGTCGATTTCCGACCTCAAAAGCCCTCGAGGTCGAATTGATGGCTCTAGGTCGAATTCGACCTGGATTGAGGTCGAACAGGATTCCAAAATGCCTTGAAGTCGAAACTCCGGGTTGAGGTCGATTTCGACTTCGTTTGAAGCCGAACTAGGCCTCAAATTCTCTTGAAGTCGAAGACTTAGATTGAGGTCGACTTCGACTTCGATTGGAGTCGATTTAGACTTCAAAAACCGTTGGAATCGAAATCCTTGGTTGAGGTCGACTTCGACTGCAATCGATTTAGACTTAAAAAATCCTTGGAGTCGAAATGTTTGACTGAGGTCGATTTCGACTTTGTTTGAAATCGATTTAGACTTCAAAAATCCTTGGAGTCGAAATGTTTGACTGAGGTCGATTTCGAATAGGATTGAAGTCGATTTAGACTTCAAAAATCCTTGGAGTCGAAATTTCTTGGGGCCTCTAGGCTTTGTAATTTTCGACTAGGATTGAAGATGAATTAGGTTTCAAAACTATTTGAAGTCGAAATTAATGGTGGCCTTGTGGCTTTATAATGTTCGACTAGGAACGGAGTTGAATTAGACTCCAAAACACTTTGAAGTCGAAATTGTTGAGGGCCTCATGGCTTGTAATTTTCGACTAGAATTGGAGTCGAATTAGACTTCAAAACACTTTGAAGTTGAAATTGTTGAGGGCCTCATGGCTTTGTAATTTTCGACTAGAATTGGAGTCGAATTAGACTCCAAAACACTTTGAAGTCGAAATTGTTGAGGGCCTCATGGCTTTGTAATTTTTGACTAGAATTGGAGTCGAATTAGACTCCAAAACACTTTGAAGTCGAAATTGTTGAGGGCCTCATAGCCTTGTAATTTTCGACTAGAATTGGAGTCGAATTAGACTCCAAAACACTTTGAAGTCGAAATTGTTGAGGGCCTCATGGCTTTGTGGGCTTCATTCAAAGTGGGTTGTACTTAGGCCCTTTATCGAAGAGTTTAACAGATTTTTCAAAATAAATGGTCTTTAAGGCATTTGGACCATGGCTTGTTATCAATTGATTTTTGGGCCTTTCATCTTTATTGGGCCTTGGACTCTCTATGTCATAGGCCTTCGAGGCTTTTAACATTATATAGTGGGCCTTCATGGCTTTTTTGAGAATCATGGGCTTTGCAAGCCCAAGTTCTAGATTCTTCTTAGTTCATGGGTGACAGACATTTGGGCCTTGAATCATGGGTTTTTGAGCCCATTTACCGGCCATACCGGTTGCCTTACCCTTCAACGGCCATGTGACCTAGAAATACCTGTAAAAAGGTGAATTTAAACAGTCGGGTGACCTGTTGGGGGTTGTATATATGAGTGGTGTGATGGGTCTCATTTCTCACTTCTCAAATTTCTTCTCTGTTGTATTTGATCTCTCAAGCTTCTAAGCAATTTCAGTCGTTAGTTCCTTCGAAGATATACATCAAGTCGAAAGTCAGATGGCAGATAAGAGAGCTTCGAGATTGGCAGCTATGAATGCGGGGTCGGCCAAGAGAGGTAAACCCCTAAACCGAATTCCCATTTTTTCAACTTACATGTCTTTGATAGATATGATTAACCAAATGGGGGATGAGTATCCTAGCCAGTCTCACTTAGATTCGTATAGTCGTAGTAGTAAGTTTTTCGATAATAATGTAGTAGAGGAGTACAACAAACTCTTTAATTTCCCCCCTAGATTTACCATTTCTTTGGTGGAGCTTGGTGACAGGACCTGCCACTGGAATCCTAGTCGTTTATTTGTTTACGTAGATGCCCTATTAGCGGGGCTTAGGTTTCCTTTACATGAATTTATCCCCATTCTTTTAGCCGACGTCAAAATCAATCCCTGCCAAATTGTGCCTAATGGATGGAGGCTCATCCACTATTTCATGGTTTTATGCTTAGAAAATAAAATAAAAATGACCGTCCCTCTCTTCCGCAAAATTTTTCAATTCAAAAACTCTTCGAGTCTTTCCTTGGGTTGGGTTCAAATAGCGCACAGGCCTAACAAACCCCACATCTTCGATACTTCTTCAATTCCTGACAACAACCTTCACTGGAAGGAGAACTTTGTTCAAGTGAAATGGGAAGGGGGAGATTGGGGGTCTCTCTTTAGAACCACATTTAGCAAGGTTTCAGATGGGAGTGTCGACTCCATCAAGCTCTTAGATGAGGAGCAAGCCGCCTATGTCAAGCTTACTCAGGCGGAAACCAAGCAAATTGCTTAGGCTCTTCTTGATGAGTATTGGTTAAAAGCTGTGGGCCTATCCAGGGCCTCGAACAAAGGTATATGTCTTACTTTGCCTTGTTTACCTTGTCAATTTAGCATTTTTCTAACGTACTTGTGTTTTCTTTTTAGCTGCGGCGTTGATCAACGAGTGGACTATTCCACCCACGGAAGAAACAGGTCGGATGAAGCGGCTAAAGCTGATGAATGACCCTAGGCAGGGGAAGGAACTTCCGGCCTTCTTACAGCCACATTCCAGGCTAAGCGAGGCTGAGGGCAGCGAGCCTGCCAAAGCGCCCAAGTCTCAAGTGTACAAACCGGGTTGGGGCTTCAGGAAGTCGGACACTGTCGTCGGCTGCACAGATCATGCAAGGGATTGGTCCCTTCATTCCCTTACCCTTTGTGATTACAAGGACATTGTTTTGGGAAGCGATGAGGAGGGCATCAAAGCCTTGGGTGCACAAGCTTTGGCATCGGTAAGTTTTTTTTTTACTTGCTTAATTCGCATTTCACAGTGCTTCCGTTTATGTTTTTGATTTTTATATGTTCTAACTGGTTTTGTTGCTTTTCAGGCTAATGCCTATTTTCAGGCCTCTTTACACCAAGTAGAGGCGTGGAAGACCCTGGCGGGGAAGCACAAAAAGGAGCTGACCGCGGCCCACGCAAAAATCAAGCATTTGGCGGAGAAGTTGGCCGAGAAGGAGGGGCTTCTAAAGAAGGCCTAGGCGGAGGTGGTTGAGCTGCGGGCAGACAAAAATGCCATTATTGATAAATATATGGCCTCGGACGAGTATCGAGAGTTGATCAAGGCTCACGATGACCTGGTCTTCCAAGCCAACTATACAATTGGGTGGAATGACGCTCTGAAGGCGGTATTGGAGTGGCATCCGGGCCTGTTCGACCCTAAGGTGGACTTCAAAAGTCCTAGTCTTACTCCTCCTCACAGAGTTGTGCCTGAGAAAACTACTCATATGGTGACTCCTCAGAAGCCAACAGATGAGAGTTCCTCGGGAGAAGAGGAATCTAATGAAGGTGAAGAAGGTTCGTCTTCCTCAAGTGGCGAGGATTCTTCGGGAGAAGAAGAGGGGGAGGAGGATGAGAAAGCTTAGATAGGAATCCTTTTCTTTCTTTTCTTCTATTTATGTTGCCCTCAAGGGCTTTATAAAAACATTCAGCCTTCGGGATTTTATTTATGTATTTCCTGCCTTTTTACTTTGTGCCTTAGCTTTGCTTTGTTTTTCGTGTTTAACTTAAACATAAACAACAAATACTCTCGAGGCTTGTAAAAAGCCTAAGTGAAAATGACAAGTGTTATATAGGGAAAACAGATAACATTCCTCAGAAACTTTATAAGTTCTCAAATGTAAATGTAACTTAGTATTAAAAACATATCATGCCTCCAAGGCTAATAAATGTCATGCCTTCAAGGCTAATAAACTGATACTTAAACGTTTTGAAAATCAAAGTTAAAATCTAAACATAATACTTTCTTAAGTTGGTTGCATTCCAGTTTCTGGGGACTTCAACCCCTTCAAGGGTTTGGAGCTTGTACGCGCCTTGTCCTGTGACTTCCTTCACTTGGTATGGTCTTTCCCAATTTGGAGCTAGTTTGCCCTTGGGACCAACTCCAGACGCCTCGATCTTTCGCAGGACTAAGTCTCCTTCGCGGAAGAACTTTTCCTTGACTCTAAGGTTGTAGTAGAACGAAGCTTTCTTCTGGCTTTCCACTATCCTGGCATTAGCTTCGTCGCGCAGCTCATCTATTAAGTCTAGAGCTAGCTTCATGCCTTCTTCATTTGTGTCATCATGAAACTCTTGTATCCTTGGTGACGTCTGAGCAATTTCGACGGGCACCACTGCCTCAGCCCCGTAGGCTAGTTGAAATGGAGTAGCTCCTATTGATGTTCTGCAAGTAGTTCTATATGCCCATAAGATTGGGAGTAACTCATCAACCCAAGGCCCTTGGGAGCGTTCAATCCTTTTCTTGAGCCCGTCTAGGATAATTCTGTTAGCAACTTCAGCTTGCCCGTTTGACTGCGGATGAGCTACTGAAGTAAAGCGTAGTTCAATGTTATAATTCCCATAGTATTCCATGAAGTCCTTGCTGTTGAATTGAGTTCCGTTGTCCGTCACCAGCATTCGAGGTAGCCCATACCTGCATATGACGTTCTCCCAGAAGAACTGAGTTACGTTCTTAGTGTCAATTTTGGCCAAGGGCTTGGCTTCTATCCACTTAGTGAAGTAGTCGATGGCAACAATGAGGAACTTCCTTTGTGCACTGGCCATAGGAAACGGGCCTAGAATATCCATTCCCCACATGGCAAAGGGGAGCGGAGAGTTGATGGATGTCAGCATCTCAGGGGGCTGCCTAACAAGGGGTGCAAACCTTTGGCAGCGATCGCACTTCTAAACATATGCCTTGGCATCTTTAAGCATCTCAGGCCAATAAAATCCCGGTCTCATGACTTTGTGAGCAAGAGCTCTGCTTCCTAGGTGCTGACCACATACTCCTTCGTGAACTTCCCTTAGGGCAGCTTCAGCTTCATGGGGTCTCAAACACTTCAAGTAGGGTATCACGTATGATTTCTTGTAGAGTATTCCTTCTATGAGGGCATACTTCAGGGCCCTTACTGATAACTTTCGTGCCTCCATAGGGTTGGTAGGTGTTTTCCCCGTTTCCAAGTAGAGCTTGATGGGATCCATCCAACATGCTCCCAGTCCAATCGGGGCTACTAGTCTAGCGTTAATGCTCGGGGTCTTCAAGACTTGGAAGTAAACATTGCTAGAGTAATTCTCATTCTCTGATGATGCAAATTTAGACAAGGCATCAGCCTTCATATTCTCCTCTCTTGGGATGTACTCAAAGTGACATTCTTCAAACTGTGTGGCTTGAGCTTTTACAATTCTCAAGTATCTCGCCATAGTCTCTTCTCGGGCTTCAAACTCCCCATTTACATGAGAGATTACCAACCTTGAGTCACCACATACTTTCACGTTCTTTACCCTCAGGGTTCTGACCAGACCAAGCCCAGCTATTAGAGCTTCGTATTCTGCCTCATTGTTTGTTGTCGGGAAATCCAACTTAATTGCATACTCGACAACGAGCCATCCGGGCTTTGCAAAACTAGGCCAGCTTCACTAGTTTTTGTTTTTGAAGCTCCGTAAAAAAAGAGCACCCAATATTCTTTGAGTTCTTCCTCTTTTTCCTTCTTCTCTTCAATCTCTTTATCCTCTTCTTGCCCCCGACTTCTTGGTTTGGAATGGTGCATTCAATCACGAAGTCAGCTAGAGCCTGAGCTTTGATGGCCGTTCTCGGCTTGTATTTGATTTCGAACTCTCCAAGTTCAACAGCCCATTTGATTAACCTCCCACTGGCCTTGGGGCTATGCAGTATGTTTCTCAGGGGTTGGTCTGTCAAGACTTCAATAACATGCGCCTGAAAGTACGGGCGTAACTTCCTCGAAGCCATTATTAATGCTAATGCAAACTTTTCAACCTTTGAATAGTTCAGTTCTGCACCATGCAGAATCTTGCTAACATAATAGATGGGCTTCTGAACCTTAGCTTCCTCTTTCACAAGAACTGCACTCAGGGCTGAGTTTGAGACAGCCAGATACAGGAATTGCACCTCTTTAGGTTTTGGTTTGGCAAGCAAGGGTGGCTCAGCCATGTACTTCTTTAGTTCTTCAAATGCTGCTTGGCTCTCCTCATTCCATTCAAAGTTCTTAACCTTCTTGAGGGCCTTGAAGAACGGTAGACACTTCTCTCCGGATTTGGATATGAAACGCCCCGGGGTGGCTACCCTTCTTGTGAGCTTTTGGACCTCCTTAACAGTCTTGGGGGGCTCCATGTCCAAGATTACTTGAATCTTACCGGGATTGGCCCAATGCCTCTTTTGGAGACCATCAGGCCTAGAAATTTTCCAGACCCTACACCAAAAGCACACTTGGCCGGGTTCAACATCATTTTGTGGGTTCTCAGAATTTCAAATGCCTCACTCAGGTGCGCAAGATGATCGGCCTTGTCTAAGCTTTTGACTAACATGTCATCTACGTAGACCTCCATGGTCTTTACCAATGAGATGTTTGAAGATCTTATTCACAAGCCTTTGATACGTGGCTCCTGCATTCTTAAGTCCAAAAGCCATAACCAGATAACAAAAAACACCAAAGTCAGTGATGAATGATACCTTAGGAATGTCATCAGGGTGCATTTTAATTTGATTGTAGCCACTGAAACCATCCATGAAGATAAGCATCTCGTGCCCAGCCGTGGCGTCTATCAACGTGTCTATCCTTGGTAATGGGAAACAGTCCTTAGGACACGCATCATTCAAGTCAGTGAAGTCTACACACATTCTCCATTTCCCATTGCTCTTTTTGACCATCACAGGGTTGGCCAGCCATTCAGGAAATTGAATTTCTTCAATAAATCTGGCTTCTAACAACTTTTCTACTTCTTCTTTAATGGCCTCCTTCCTTTCAGGGGCAAAGTTTCTTTTCTTCTGTTTGACCGATATCCTTCTAGGATTTACATTCAACTGATGTGTTATAAGCTCGGGGTCTATTCCTGGCATGTCAGCTGTTGTCCAAGCGAAAACATCATTGTTATCTTGCAGGAACTGTATCAGCTGTTGTTTTAGGTCCTTGGGGAGTGAAGCCCCAACATATGTCACTCTCTCAGGATATAAAGGATCCAGGGGAATGGACTCCAAGTCCTCTGCAGGTTTCCCCCTCCTTTCTTCGTGATCTCTGACATCCATATCTTCAATGGGGAGAACCTACCCCCTAGTGCCATCAGGCTTCAAAGCAGCCACATAACAACTTCTGGCCATCTTCTGATCTCCTCTTTCTTCCCCCACTCCATTCCTAGTCGGGAACTTGAGTTTCAAGTGGTATGTAGAAGTTATTGCTTTGAAGGCATGCAACCCTGTCCTCCCAAGGATTGCATTATAGGTAGTGATCGCCTTAATAACTTAGAAATTCAGCATTTGAGTGGACAGTCGAGGTTCTTTGCCCATAGTCATTGGCAGTTGTATGATCCCCTCGATCCGAGATTCCACCCCATTAAAACCGTATATGGGCATGTTGGAGGGCAGCTGCGAATCATTGTATCCCATTTTCACATAAGCATCATAAAACAGGATGTCAACAGATGAACCGTTGTCTACCAAGACTCTTTTCACAGGAGAATTCCCTATGGTGGGGGTGATTACTAAGGGATCATCGTGGGGGAACCTCACCCCTTCCAGGTCAGAGTCGTCAAAGGATAACGAGACCTCAGTACTTGCCCTCTTAGGTGGCTCTCCTACAATGCTCATTACCTCCCGGGCATACGCCTTCCTGGAGTTCCGGGAGTTGCCTGCTGCGGTTGGTCCTCCTGAGATTACGGTGATCACAGGCCCTCTGGGCTGATTGTTTCTTTCCTTGGGGTCTGAGTCCCTTCGTTTATCGTTCCTTCTATCATCCTTGGTGTATTTTTCCAACTTCCCTCTTCTAATTAGAAATTCGATCTCGTCTTTCAACTGACGACAGTCGTCAGTGTCGTGTCCCACATCCCTATGGAACCGACAGTATGCGCTCTTATTTCTTTTTTCAGGATCGGTCCTTAGTGGCTTCGGCCATCGAAGATCTTTACCCTTCTCAATGTCCATTAGTATCTGGCTACGGGCAGTGTTTAGCCTTGCATACTCGGTGAACCTGGCGCCTCCTTTTTTCTTGGAGTCATTGGCGTCACCATTCTTTGCATACTTGGTATCAACAGTGTACTCGGTATCGTTGGATCGTTTTTTAGAATAGGCGTTCGAGGTCTGAAACCCTTGAGCTTTCCTCATACTTTCCTCAGCCTTGATATACTTTCCTGCTCACTCTTGGAGCTCATTCATAGTTTCAGGGGCCCTCTTGGCTAGCGATCTCCTGAAATTTTCGTCAGAAGTCCCTTGCTGCAAGGCTATCATAGCTACCTTCTGGTCTAGATCAGGGACCTTCAAGGCTTCCTTTTTGAACCTATTCATGTAATCCCTCAAGGATTCGTTCTTCCCCTGATGCATGTTCATTAGCGAAGCTGAGCTCTTTTAATGAGTCTTGCTGCTAATGAATTGACCAATGAAGGCCCTGCTCAGATCCTTGAATGACCCAACAGAGTTTGGTGGTAGACGACTGAACCACCGTTGAGCCATGCCACTCAGGGTTTGGGGAAACGCCCTACACTTTATGGCGTCGTTTACAGGCTGCAGCAACAGTGCATTAGAGAACGTGAGAACATGATTTGAGGGATTACATGCTAAGGGGTCCGGCACGTCGGGTGCTTGCTTCAGGGTCTTCAACGGAGGTGGTTGGAACAACAGTTCGTTGCTCCTGAGTTGTAATAGGGGGGACAGTGGTGTCCACAGCAGTGTCAGGAATCTCTCATCCAAGGGTGCTTGCAGTACTTCGTGTTCTTGCCATGGTTGTTATTCGTTTCCCACAGACGGCGCCAAATGTTACAGATTAAAAACGAGGTGTATTTAATACATAATTAATGCTAGGGTTTGGGGGAGCTTCGAGCTTTAATGGCTGCACTAACGTTTCGTAACTAACTCAGGTCCTCATTAACTGCCTACGTATCTCAGTTTGTGTGAGAATCAAGCCAACAACATAGTTCTAATATTGAGGGGTTAGGCCCTTTATATAGGCGCACGAAGGCCTTGGAGTCAGATTAGAATTAGGAGACTTGGAGGTCAAGTTTCCTAGTGATAGGGTTATCCAAACCTTATAGGAATGAGAGTCCTCATTGGACTCTTCCTATGTTCGAATTTCTAGATCCTTCTAGGATGAAGGCCTCCAACAGGCTTATCGGCCTTTTACTGAGCCTTCATTAATTAATTACGAAATTAATTAATGACAAGGGCTTGCTGGGCCTATAGCTTCAATAGAGCTTTGTGGGGTGGACTTACAAATCCAGTTCATCCTTGGATTTATTTCCCTAGTTCGTTTCAAGGTCCCAAGCCTTTGGACCATTCCAGGTCTAATAAATGAAATAATAAATGTTATATTTATTATTTCTTCAGGGCTATTTTTACCCATATCAAATACAAATATTGATTATCATTTAAATCAAAGCAGTTGTCTTCTGTGTATATAAGGACGTCACATTGTCAAAATATATTAATCTAAAAAATAATTACAAGAGAGTTCTGAGAGGACTCCTCTCAAGAAAAAACTATCTCTTGGAACAAGCTCCAAAGAGAAGACCAGAAAAATAATAAAAATATAACTGACTAAAAATCTACTCTGAAATCTAACTAACTCACGAAGGACTAAGCAAGAATACAAAGTACATTTAGGCTAAAAACACAAGCAAAACTCTACACATTCAAGGCATTGGACATCTTCCAATCTCGAAGCACCTCTACCAAAACTACACATTCCACCGATCTAAAAAGAATAGTAGCAAGCCAGAATTACCAACCAAACAAGCAAATCAAAGTCTATAAACAGCAAATCTGCAATTTCACATCTCCAATGAGACTTCACGACCAAACAAGGCCAAGAGTGCCAAACCCCTTGACTCCAAAACACCACCACGTATCCTCGTAGAGCACATGATGAGTGTTAGGAATTAGAGTTACAGAAATTTACAGAGGGGGGGTGAATGTATAACTTCAAAATCTTTTTCTTTTTATTATTTTCACTTCTTTACTTTTCATGAACTGTTTGATAGTGTTTGTATCTTTGTCAATTCATAGGTGTTTACCTAAATACAAATGCGAAAATGTAAAAACACGGTGAATTAAATTTCAATCTAATTGTGTATTAGAATGAATCAGCTACAATCTGAAATTCAAAGTGAATTTCATCTTCCTGTTCTTGGAAGTAGAAACAAGGTATGAATACTTGATAAAAGTATATAGTCCACTAACTAATGAGGCTGTGTAATTGCTATATAGACAATATGTCTTTTGGCATATACAGTCACTAATTAGTTAAGCTAAAACTAGAAATAGACAAAAACAACTTTACATTTGACTACTAATTTATTTCTAGCCAACAAAAACTATGATAGTCCTTTTTTCTTCTAGCCTTATCATTTCTATCATTTGTCTTGTTCTTCTTCTAAGCTTCATTGTAGACTTGTCTCTATCATTCCAGGTTTGACTAATCCTTTTATGACAGAGCTTTAACAGATTTGTCTTGTTCTTCTACAATTTTCCTTAAAAATAGCCTCTTGAATCAGTCGAATACTCACTTAAATCAATTTCGAGAAGTCATGGTATTAGACTACTCAATTATGTACTTCATTGACTTCTCGATTAGATACTTCATGTATACTCACTTTTCGAATGCCTAGACTTCTCGACTGCTTCACTGTAGAAATACGCTTCTATCTGCAAATAAATTAGGGCATATTAAATACACATCCTAATATAGAAACAATGAATGTGTTTCAGCAAGATGAGTAAATTACTATGGTAGGCTTCATTTGATCTAACAATGGGTCCCAGAACCTGCAACAAAATTCGCCAGGCCACCAATATCTATTATAAATTGATAACAGATTTCCCGAGTTTGAAAACCCAACAGTAGATCACAACCTCTTCTTCTCAGACACTAATCGGCTTTAAATTCCTTACAAATTAACACATTTTAAAACCAGACAAGTTTGATTAAGATCCCGCTTCTACTCAGTAACACAAATACAACATAATCAAGCTAACAGAATTCTTTCAAAATCAATTAAAACCTCTGTCAATCTTCGAGAAATATTCTCAATAGTACTCATTTTTACATATTTACTCTAATTGAAACAATCCTGAATTTAAGCATATACGTCGTACTAAGGTCATGAAACAAGTATTTCAAATCTATTTGTAAGTATTTTCAATAAAATTGTGAAAATGTAAATAATAAACTATCATCAACAGTGATTTGAAAGTAAAGTAAACACTTACACCAAATCAAACTTTAAAACACTGATTTGATTTACAAAAAAACACAATAAAACTATTCAAAAACAACATAAATCAGTGAAAAGAACTGCAAAACTATCAACCAAAGCACAACTACACAAACTAAAAGCACATTTACACTATAAAACCATAAAATCATATGAAAATACGTTGATTAATTAAAACTGATTCATCATAAAATTATCACTTATGAAATCACTAAAATTTATAATTTTATCGTAATATCACCACCAATGGAATCACTAAAACCTGGGCTCATGTACTAAAATTTAAATTCGAGTCACTGAAATATATCCGAAAATCAAAATGATAAAAACAAATTGTCCAAATTTTTTAAGCCAAATTATCAGCAAAAAAAATCAAACTTGAGTAGAAGTTTCATCGAAAAGGCTAATGTAACAGAGTATCGCAACAAAATCAAAAACAACGATGGCTACCTTCATGTTAACCTCCATAATATCAAAAGGCGAAATTGTTTAAAAATTAAGATGGAGATGATATAGAAATCAAAAGTGATAGAGTTGAGATATATATATATACACATACAAATTTATGTATTAATAATATATGTGAATCGGAGGTAAGCAAAGATATGACAGCGAGGTGGTGGTGGTCGAATTAAAGGTGTATCAAAAAAGTGTAAACGAGTGCATACAGATGAAAGGGATGAGATGAGTGAAGAGGCGACATGTGCGGAAAAAAGAGATATGTGAGGCAGAGAAAGAAAAATGTACGGTAAAGATTTAAAAAATTAATGGCTGAGATTAGATCTCAGTTCTCATTTGAGCATCCACACACACACAGATATATATATATATATATATATATATATATACACACACACACACACACACGTGAGTAGTTCATAGATTGAGTTGTATTAATCTTATTCACTTGTATTTGTTGAGTTGTAATTGATTTGTGGCTGGATAGCTAAGCTTGTGAAACAGGGTTCGAGGCACTCGAGATCAGAGAAGTCTGGACTAGAGTAGTATAGAGTTTAGAGAGCAAGGGTTTAAGGAACAGGGGTTTCAATTGGGTTTATTATTGTATCTTGTAATCGTGGTTTCTTTGTAATTAATAATATTTTCTCTTACCAGTTGGTAGATAACGATGAGCTAAACCAATAATGATAGGGGTCGGATCTGGCTAAAAGATCTGGTATTATTTACTTACTGTTTTTACTTGTCAGTACTTATCTTAACTAGGTGACAGTGGATTGAAATTGAACTTAAAAAAATTGATAATATTTAAGATGGTTCATTATTAATCCTAACACCTATCCACCTGTGTAAGGGTGCATTTTCAATTACAAATTTCAACTAAACAGATTTCTTGTCTACAGCTGGAAGTTCTTTAAACAACCATTTTACACAAATCTGGTTTGGTCAAACAACATTATACAAATATAGTCCTTATATACAATGAATGAATTAAAACAGGAAAGTAAACTACTGCTTAAGTATATGATCTGCTACATTAGCTCATGGGAGTACTGGGATTTGGTTGTAATATTATTTGTTTATGTATATTGCTCAATCTTAGCAGACATTTTCAAAGCCGGACGTGGTTTGATTTTATTACAAATCCACACGTCTCCACCTAATCATCATAATATATGAATTTAGCCAATTCAGCACAATTTCATAATACTACAGAGTCCGTTTTTTCCGGGGTTTTCTTTTACTATAAAAACATAGCACTCATCACTAATACTACATTCACAAGTTCTTCCATAACAAGTTAGAAAATTAGTCTGGTAACGGGACGCGATTTTTTATATCGAAAATGACGAGTTTGAAGAGCTCGAAGTGCATGGAACTGGTGTTGTATTTTTGTTTGATTCTCTCTTGTATTGTATCTACTATGGGAGCTCACTCGCACCCACTTAAGGTTGGTTACTATAGTAAAAGCTGTCCAGAGGCAGAGTCAGTTGTTAGAAAAATTGTGAAAAAAGCTGTGTCGAAGAATCCAGGCATTGCTGCTGGCCTCATTAGAATGCATTTCCATGATTGCTTTGTCAGGGTATGTTGTAACAATTCTTTATTTGGTGTACAGATAATGGCTCTGTTTTTTATTAGCGTTTCTAAGATATATATATGATCATGCATGTGACCTCCTACAAGGGCTTGACATGACCATATATTTTCAAAAAGATTTTTTCGTCTAATTTTAACCAGATGTAACATCCATTTGATTCGATGGCTTGGGTTTTATGTTTCAGGGTTGTGATGGTTCGGTATTATTGGATTCAACACCAAATAATCAAGCTGAAAAATCTCATCCAGCTAATAATCCAAGTCTACGAGGTTTTGAAGTGATTGATGAGGCCAAATCTAAGCTTGAAGCTGTATGTCCCAACAAGGTGTCATGTTCAGATATACTAGCTTTCGCTGCACGTGACAGTGCATATAGAGCAGGAGGGATAAAGTATGCAGTTCCTTCAGGGCGTCGTGATGGACGTGTTTCAAAATTTGATGAAGTTCCACAAAATCTCCCTCCACCTTCATTAAACGCCAAGCAACTTGTCGACAACTTTGCACGAAAAGGATTGTCCTTGGACGAAATGGTCACGCTCTCTGGCTCTCATTCTATTGGTGTTTCACACTGTAGTTCATTTACGGATCGTCTCTATAAATTTAACGCAACACACCACCAGGATCCGTCTATGGATCCAAAATATGCTTCATTTTTAAAGAAAAAGTGTCCCAAATCAAGTGCACGAGACCCTATAGTGAATCTTGATTCTTTGACACCTAAACGTTTGGACAATCACTATTATGTGGGGTTGATTTCTAAAAGAGGTTTATTGACTTCTGACCAGACGCTGTTAACGAGCCCTTTGACGTCTAAGAATGCACGGAACAATGCTAAATTTGGTTCGACGTGGGGTGATAAGTTTGCTGCTGCTATGGTGCACATGGGCTCTGTTGAAGTCCTCACAGGAAAACAAGGGGAGATTAGAAAGATTTGCAGTGCTGTGAACTGACCACCTTTCATCATCCTCAAAATGTTTGTTAAATCATAAACGTTGATCGTTTAATTTTTTCGTTAAAATTGTACAAGTGTGTATTGAAGTACTTTTTTTCTTCGTTATAAATAATAGGTTCATCTGCATATGCTTGTTTTGATTTGGTTCCCCTGGTTCCAGACAAGTGGCAGAATGCATCTATGTATTGATCGTTTTGTTTTATAAAATCATCCCTGTTTTTTTATTATTCGAATGCACAACCAAAACTCAAATAAGATGTAAATAACATACTTTGTTGATTACTTTAAATTTTCATATATATTACCAAGATCTCGAATTTCTATTAAGAGAATAACACAAGCAGACAGGCCATAATACCATGTAAAATAAAGATTTCAATGCCCGTTGATAGATGTATTAATATCATATTATATAAAATTCCATTAATCATCAACGGCAAGAAGAACCTCCTCCACAGCCAACATTCACCTTAACAG
Source organism: Oenanthe sinensis (assembly GCA_028671895.1). NCBI lineage: Eukaryota > Viridiplantae > Streptophyta > Magnoliopsida > Apiales > Apiaceae > Oenanthe > Oenanthe sinensis. The sequence continues at coordinate 45,081,741 of CM053803.1, forward strand.
CCTCCTCTTTCTTGACGCTAGTAACATTAACAGTCTCTTTTTTTTCAACCTTGACAGCATTTACCTGATGATCTTCAATTTTCGTGATTGCTTCGGGCTTGACGACTTCCACTTTGGGTGTGTATGTGGAGAATGTAGCAAGCAAAATAGAGCTATTTATACTTGCACAGGCTGGCTTTTGGAATCCATACAGTGTATGACTGTACGGTGATGTTAAATGTAAATGCATTAAGTAAATTAAAGGCTGCCCTTTGAGTTCGAAGGGTTCATGTACCTTGTAAATTTATGCGGTTACATAAGATATTTTGTGCATTGCATGTCAGCATTACTGACTCTACGTTACATGTATGAAGAAACCAAAGGTCCAAACAAAATTAGATTGGAGTTTTGTCACAAAGTCATTTCAAGATGTCGGTCCGTATCCGATCCCAAGCCTTATAATTAAATACGAATTTAATTAAAATTAATCCAATCCGATTAATATAGATATAGATTATGTATGATCCGATCTATTAAAAATCTGATTCGAATAAATATAATTATATTTACATGTAATGAATTTTATTTGGTGAAGTACTTTTACACGAAGTACTAACTAGATATTTATATGTCTTGCAATATATTTTGCAATACTTTTGTAATGTATTATAAGCAGATCATATCGCACGATATATAGGACTCCAATTACTACTCTACTTACTTAAGAGTATACATATAAATTTTGCATATATATATATATATAGGGTAGGGTTCCGGGGAGACCTCTCTTAACAAGAGACCCTCAATCTTAACCGTTCATTATTATTAATATACAGATAATTATTAATACATTACAGAAGGGCAGTATTGTAATTAGCTTATAAAAAACCAGGGGCAATAATATATATATATATATATATATATATATATATATATATATATATATATATATATATATATATATATATAATACGTTTTGACAATCTAAAATATGGTAAGTTTATAATCAAATTTATAAACAAGAATCTTTTATTTTTGGTAAGTTTATAATCAAATTATATATTACCTGATATGTTTAATACACTGCTTGTAACTAATTTTACAGCATAAGAACGTTTCAGTAAGCATGTTGGGAATATCCAGCATCTTCTTATTCGAACCGTGGCGCTGACTGTTCCCTTTAAGGGAATTAAGTAGCACCTAACCAAAACTCCGGGGTTTTGGTGCAATGGTAAGCGCTGAGGTCCTAAAAAGTGGTATCAGAGCAGATCGCGTGTTCGAGTCCCAACGTAAGGCATACTGTACAGCCATTGTCTCTTAACATGGACTTGTTAGTACTGGCAAATGCTGGGGGGGATTGTTGGGAATATCCAGCATCTTCTTATTCGAACCGTGGCGCTGACTGTTCCCTTTAAGGGAATTAAGTAGCACCTAACCAAAACTCCGGGGTTTTGGTGCAATGGTAAGCGCTGAGGTCCTAAAAAAGCATATTATATACGATAACGGAGATACAACATAATATTATAAGGTTTCTATATATTTTTGGGGTTGAATGAGTATATGATCTGAATATTAGTGTAATAGAATACTAACAGGAACACCTTTATTATTTATTATTTGCAGAAACCCTGAGAGAGCGATGAAATTAGATTCACAGGAAAATAAAGTTTTGTTACCAGGGTTTCAACCGCTGATCGTTAGCGAGAATATGCTCTGTCTTTGCTGTTAATTCTTTAAAGTAATCTGTCAAGTGGATTATAAAGATTCTGTTGAAGATTTCATAAAGATTCTGATAAGTGCTCACTCGCATCAGTTGATTCTGATAGTTGATTAATTCTATTTGAATATTATTGTGAACTTGATTTTGCTATTGTGTGTTCAGATGTTAGTATTCCTTTTGAGTGTTGCAACTACATTTTTTATTATGTAAATCAATATGACTACGGATTCTCCATAGCATTCTCATATGTGTTTATCCTATTATTATATGACTTTACCTGAGTACTTTTGGATATTGGTAGTTATCTGGCTTTGAGATTTTGATTTGTGCTATTAATTTTTTGGATTCCGCATGATCTATCTAACGCTGAGGTTTTGTTAAGTGATTAATTTACACTATACTTGACCTTATTCATCTCTAATAACAGAGTGATGGAGATGATGATGAAGATTTATTAAGGGAAGAGAGTGCTGATGCGGAATATGAGGTTTATCAATAATTTTAATTATGATGTTCCTTTTTATGCTTTGTAATTGATTGGATTATCTTAAGTTATATGCCAGCTGATAGGGTTCCGTTAAGTGATCCTTTAACTTGTTTTTTTGCAAAAACAACAATTACGTAATTAACACTTAACTCAATATGAGATTCCGTTAAGTGATCCACTAGCCTGATTTTTTTATATAATATGAATTTCCGTTAAGTGATTAATTTACAATATACTTGCTGATATTCATAACTAATAACAGAGTGATGGGAAGGATAACGTAGATTTAATAAATGAAGAGAGTGCTGATGCAGAACATCAGGTTTTTCAATATAACTCTATATTTGTCAGCCTATAATTTCAATAACTGATTTTTCATATTTTTCTAAGTGCTGCTATACTATAACACCATGTTTTCATACCTTTATTAAATATCATTTTTGGATTCTTTTGGCAAGATTCTCATTTTTTTTATGGAACATTGAAATGATGGTAAGCAACACTCAGATTCAATTAAGTGATCCTTTAATAGGAATTTAACAACAAATATAGTGTCTGATACTTTGTAACTGAATTATAATAAATACTTAGACCATTAGTTTGTGTTATATATAGATTTTGATAGCCGCTCACTTATATAACTCAATTATATGGTCTGTTTATGTTTTTTCGTAAAAACAACACGTACGTAAGTATGACTTAACCCAATATGAGATTCTGTAAAGTGATCCTTTAACCGGTTTCTTTTAATAGAACCCTACAACTATAGAATTTGTTAGGTTGTAAACTGAATTATAGTAGGCGCCTAGTCCCATTAGGTTGTGGTACATAAAGATTCTTATAAGTATCAACTGATCCCAATATTGAATCTGTGTTAATGACATTTAGACTCTGTTTGAGTATCACGGTTAACTTAGATTCTGTTAATCGATCTGTCAATACTATTATATTCATATAATCAATAAGATTTTGATAAGATTGTGTTAACTGATCGGTCAATAATATTCTGTTAAGTGACACTAAGAGTTGGTTATTTTTTATTGGTAGTTTAGACAACATTCTCAATTTTCATGGGCACGCTAAGATTCTGTTAAAATTTTAAAAGCTGACAATTCCATGATTTTTTTGCAGGAAAATCTGGAAATTATATGTAGATCATTTAATAACTACGAACAGAGCCGGAGGACATGTTTGACACACTTACTCGAAGCATATGACTACAAGTTAGTCAAAGATGAAGAACTACGAAAGATGATTGGCAAATTTATTGAACTTAATAACCTCGCAAATTTTATGTCAAAGGAGATATATGAAGATCTTAAACCTAAAATATGCAAGACACCTGAAACCTGGGAATGTGTCTAAAGGCGATTGGCTCTGGGATGCTGCAGTCTTAAAGTTAAAAAAATAGTTTTTGTCGCTTTTGTTTAAGAATCTGTCATGGATTTGTTTTAAGTTGGTTGTGTATGTTTAAGAATGTGTCATGGATAATCGAAGACTTGATTGTCTCGTATGTTTTTAATATAATATTCTTTTAAGTGTTTTTTAATATAAGATTCTTTAAAATATTTTTAATATAAGATTCTTAATATAAGATTCTCTTAAGAGTTTTTTAATATAAGATTCTATTAAGAGTTTTTTAAATATCAGGTAGTTTTTAATATTTTTTAATATAAGATTTTCTTAAGAGTTTTTTAAATATCAGATAGTTTTAAATATTTTATATTAAATACAAAATTCTCTAAAATATTTTTAACATAATATTCTTTTAAGTGCTTTTTAATATAAGATTCTCTAAAATAACACTAAAATATTTTTAATATAATATTCTATTACAAGATTCTATATAAATATCTCTAAAATATTTTTAATATTATATTCTAATACAAGGTTCCCTTAAGTGTTTTTTTATACAAGATTCTCTTAAGAGTTTTTTAAATATCAGTTAGTCTTAAGTGTTTTATATTAAATACAAAAATTTTTAAAAATATTTTTAATATATTATACTTTTGAGTGTTTTGTATAGTTGAGTATAAAATTTCTTAAAATATTTTATTTTATTTTTTAATACGATATTTAGATTATTTAAGTAGTTAAAGGGCAATTAATACATAACATATTAGTATTTATATTTTTTTTAATATATTAAAAAATCTCAAAAAATTAAAATTAAAAATGATTTAAAGTATCGAAAGACATTTTGAATAAATACTATACAATAAATCAACATTTTTTATTTTTCAGAAACATCTTGACGAATGTCGAAGTACAATAATAAAAAAATATTACTGATGTCAAAAAAATAAAATAAAAATATATTATTAAAAAAGGATCAATATAAAAATGGAGTCAACTTTATGTATTCAAATAAGTTTTCATTTTATTTAAAGATGTTTTTTAAATTTTTTTATTGATGTACATTTTAGATGTAAACGTCATTTTTTATATTACAAAAATAAAAAAATTTATTTAATTTAATTTTGATTGTATGATTGTGCATGTCATAATTTATTATAATTTATTTTGATTTAATTTTTTTTTAAAAAGATGTATTGTCATAATAAATATGTTTTGATATATTCTTATTTATTAAAAGAGTTTTGCATTCTCTTAATTATTTTTTAATATAAGATTCTGTTAAGTGTTTTTTATATTTTTTTATACGAGATTAATATTTTGGTATTTAGAGTATATATTATATATAATAAAAATATTTATACTTTTTTTAAAAATATCAAAGAACCTCAAAAAATTAAAATTGAAAAAAATCATTAGAAAAGATTTAATTTTTAAAATATTCTTTGAATAAATGCTGAATAACAAAACTATATTTTTAACTATGAGAAATACTTGAAGAAACTAAAAAAAATAACAAAATATATTTTTAAAAAAGATCAATACAAAAACAAATATAGAGTCAAAATATGTTTTCAATAAGTTTTTATTTTTTACTTTTAATTTTTTATTTATGTACCATTCAGACGTGAACACCATTTGTATTCTAAAAAAATATAATATTCTCTTAAATATTTTTTAATAGAAGATATTGTTAAATGTTCACTATTATTAAATTTAAGATTCTTTTAAATATTTATCAATATAAAATTTTCTTCAATTATATATTTTAATATAAGATTCCTAATGTGTTTTTTGGGTGTTTAATTTTTTTATATATTATATAATTAAATCAAATACACAAGATTAATATCATGAAACTTTTTAACCCCTTATGATATGCAACACATACATTTTTGAAATTAAGGACACATTATTAATTAAGAATATTCATGAACAACAATAATAATATGTACACAAACTGAATTCTAACAGATAGGTAGCAAAACTAACTGGTGTTAAGCATCCCTAATTCACCAACCAATCTAGAAAATGTTGATTCGTCTAGAGGTTTAGTGAATATATCTGCTATTTGACGTTCAGTAGACACAAAATGCAATTCTACAGTTCCATTTTCTACATGCTCTCTAATAAAGTGATACCTGATGTCAATGTGCTTGGTCCTGGAGTGATCCACAGGGTTGTTGGTCATTGCAATAGCACTTGTGTTGTCACACATGATAGGAATCTTAGATACTTCCACACCGTAGTCCTTGAGTTGGTTCTTCATCCACAATATCTGGGCCACACAGCTTCCAGCAGCAATATATTCTGCTTCAGCTGTCGAGGTAGATACTGTGTGTTGTTTCTTGCTTTGCCAAGACACCAACCTCCTTCCAAGGAACTGACAGCTTCCTGAAGTGCTCTTCCTATCTATTCTACAACCTGCGTAATCTGAATCCGAATAGCCAACAAGATTAAACCCTGTATCTCTTGGGTACCAAATCCCGAGATTTGATGTTCCCTTGAGATACCTAAAAATACGCTTTACGGCTATGAGATGTGACTCTCTAGGATCCGCTTGGAACCTTGCACATAAGCATGTAGAGAACATAATATCAGGTCTGCTAGCAGTTAAATACAAAAGTGAGCCGATCATACCTCGATAGCTTGAGATGTCTACAGGTTTACCCGATTTGTCCTCGTCAAGTTTCGTGGCTGTTGCCATAGGAGTCTTAGCTTGTGATACATCTTGGAGACCATACTTCTTCAATAGATCATGAATGTACTTGGTCTGGCAGATAAATATCCCGTCCTTCTTCTGACTAACTTGAATGCCCAGAAAGAACGTCAGCTCTCCCATCATGCTCATTTCATACCTTGATTGCATTAACTTTACGAATTTAGCACACAGCTTCTCATTTGCAGACCCAAAGATCATGTCATCCACATATACCTGCACCATTATTAGATCATCTTTGCATTTCTTGTAGAAAAGCGTCTTGTCGATTACTCCTCTTGTAAAACCACTTTCTAGTAAGAAGTCTGATAGAGTTTCATACCATTTCCGCGGAGACTGCTTAAGGCCATATACTGATTTGAAGAGTCGATAAACATAATCACAATATTTGCTGTCAATAAACCCGGGAGGTTGCTCGACATACACCTCTTCATCCAGTTCACCGTTTAAGAATGCACTATTGACATCCATTTGATAGACTTTAAAACCATGATGTGCTGCGAATGCCAAGAACATCCTCACTGCCTCTAGCCTTGCTACTGGTGCATAGGTTTCATCATAATCAATTCCTTCTCTTTGAGTATAACCCTTAGCAACCAGGCGAGCTTTATTTTGTGTTACACGTCCGTCTTCATCCAGCTTGTTTCTGAATACCCATTTTGTCCCAACAACAGATCTATTCTTTGGTCTGGGTACCAGCTTCCACACCTTCTGCCTTTCAAACTGATTGAGTTCCTCTTGCATAGCAATCACCCAATCAGCATCATCTAGAGCTTCTTCCACCACTTTAGGTTCCATCTGGGAAAGGAACACTGAATATAGACATTCATTCTCAGTGGCAACTTCAGCTCTAGCTTTTCCTCTAGTAGTCACTCCGGCTACTGGATCACCAATAATTAGCTCGAATGGATGGTCCTTGTTCCAAGTGCGATCCCTAGTAAATGTTCTTGATGATTCAGCTTGATCTTGTAAGTGAAGGTGACTTAGTCTAGAAGCACTTTCACTAGCTTCTCTTGAGCTAGTACTAGCTCCCCCTGAGTGAGCTGCTCCCCCTGAGTGCATACTGACTCCCCCTGAGTTAGTACCAGGTCTGACGGAAGGTGATCCCTCAGCCCTAGTGTTTTGAATTTGCGAAACACTAGACTCTTGATTAATTTCATTATTTATCGTTGGATCACTACCCTGCACTACAGACTCAGGAACTGTATCTACTTCATCAATATCCATATTTTCAAATCTTAGGGAAGTGGGCTCACTATTTTCTTTTTGTATAGAAGGGAGCTTTGAGTCGTCGAATGTGACATTAAGGCTTTCAACCACCTTGCGATCATTAAGCACAAACACCCTGTACGCTGCTACTACTTCAAGAGAATATCCAATGAAAACCCATTCATCTACTTTGGCATCAAACTTTCCAAGTTGTGCATTGTCTCTTAACACAAAGCATTTGGCACCAAATACGTGAAAGTACTTGATAGATGGTTTTCGTTTATTCATCATGTAATACGGCGTCTCATTATGGTCCTTTATAATCAGGGTTCTGTTCTGTGTATAACAAGCCGTGCTAACTACTTCAGCCCAAAAATATAAAGGAAGTTTTGACTCATACAGCATTGTCCTAGCTGCTTCAACCAGTGTCCTGTTCTTCCTTTCTACCACCCCGTTCTGCTGCTGTGTTCTCGGTGCTGAATACTGTCGTCTGATCCCTTTAGATATGCAGAAATCCATTAACACTGAGTTCTTGAATTCTGTCCCATTGTCGGATCGGATAGTCTTCACAGTCAGACTTGCTACATTTTCAATTTCCAGTACATGTCTAATGATCTCATGTGGCACTTCCTCTTTCGATGTCACAAACTTCACCCATGTGTATTTGGAAAAGTCATCGACGATTACCAGCGCATATCTTTTCCTTGACATTAACATAATATTAACGGGTCCAAACAAATCCATGTGAAGAAGTTGTAGGGGCTCGGTAATGCTATTCACTTGTTTATCCTTATGCGAGGCTCTTTTTGATTTTCCCACTTCACATGCTTCGCAGAGTCCATCTGGGGTGAACTCCATCTGCGGCAGCCCTCTCACCAATTCTCTCCTTATGAGATTATTCATTGCTTTAAAGTTCAGGTGAGATAATCTTTTATGCCATAGCCAACTTTCATCAGCAGAAGCCTTGCTGTAGAAACACGTGACTTCAGACTGATCAGCAGAATTCATGTCAGCTATGAACAAATTTGACTTCCTTACTCCTTTGAGAGCAAGGCTTCCATCCTTTTTGCTTCGAATCGAACAATCATGCTTCCCAAAGTTGACGTCAAAACCTCTGTCGGTGAACTGACTAACGCTGAGAAGATTATGCCGCAATCCTTCCACAAAAGACACGTCCTCAATGATAACATTTCCACAAACGATCTTGCCATATCCCCTGGTGTAACCTTTGCTGTTATCTCCAAAAGTAACCACGGAGCCGGCTCTCAACACCAAATCTGTTAGCAGGGACTTATTGCCGGTCATATGCCTCGATGCTCCACTGTCTAGCACCCATATGACTTTACTCTTTTCCTGTTCAATGCCCTCTGATTGTTCTGAAGATTTTGCCATTAAAGCGAAGTTGCATAGCTCCTCATCTTCATCTTCATCAGACTCGTCCCAACCCTTCCCTTCAGTCACAACATACACCCGGCTTCCCTTCTGTTGCTTGCTAACCAAGGCATCATATTTCTTTTTCAGATCAGCATAGGATTCCTTGGGATGAACGTACTTGGGCTTCTTGCACTCTGTTGCGAAGTGCCCCAATTCATTGCAGTTGTAGCATCTGAACTTGTTCTTGTCTACCAGGTTAGGTCTGTAGCCACTACCGGATGTGCTACCTCGGCCACTGTAACTTCCCTGAACACTTACACTACTGCCTCTGCCGCTACTGCTGCCTCTTCGGCTGAAAGAACTGCCAAATCGTCCTTTACCACTTCTTTGCTTCCTGAAGCTGATATGAGCAAATTCTCGAGCAATACAAGCATATGACTTGTCTTCTAATTTGTCCAGCTCTTCAAGGGTATAGTATTCATCCTCACTTTCTTCGGATGGATCTTCAATGTCTAATACCACCCTTTCAGGATTAGCAGTTTTCAATGAGACAGCTGCAAGTGCCTTTACAGCAGACTCTTCAGCTACAAGTCCAGACTCACTTACCGCTTTGTTTTCTCCACTATTGTAGGATCTTCTTCTGTCATTTTGTTCCTGCTCCAGCTCGTAGGTCTTCAAAACACCATACAGCTTTTCGAGAGAAGTATTTTTCAAGTCTCTTGACTCTCGAATGGCAGTGATCCTGTGTTCCAGATGTTTAGGCAAATTCAATAGAAACTTGATATTTGAATCTGCTAGTGGATAGACTTTATCTCTTATACTCAGCTCGATAAGCAATTTACTGTAACGTTTGTAAACATCCGCTACGCTTTCTCCTCGTTCGCATCTGAACGATTCATATTCAGATATCAGAATGCGTTTGTGATTATCTCTAACTTCCTCGGTCCCCTCCATCACCACAGCCAGTTTATCCCACATGGCTTTAGCTGTTTTTAATCCCTTTATCTGAACATAGTACTCTGAGTTTAGGGATTCAATTATGACGTTGCGTAACGACGCATCCATACCGACCAATTCTTTATCTGCGTCTGAAAACTCCATTTCCTCTTTAGGAACAGACCGGGATGGTATTAGTATCCCTCCTTCCATTCGCTCTGGCTCAATTTTCATGGGTATGTATGGACCGTTTTCTAATATTCTCAAGTATACCTTGTTTATTGATTCAAGGTAAGCTCTCATCCTTCCGGTCCATTCGTCATAATGTTGTGCATCAAACGGAGGTATCTTAAATTTGTGTGCGGCGGCCATTTTAATAAAATTTAAACTTAAGATAATACACTTTTCAAATTACAATAAATTGTATTTACTTGAAAAATTAATTATCTCACTTTAAATATCCAACACTCAATATCCAACGGATTTTGCACTTAAGATTCAAGCAAGTTAGTTTTAATCACAGGAACAGTAGCAGTGTCCACAATTTTTCAAGTCCAAACAAAAAGGTGTCCACTTTCTAGTTGACAGAAGTTCGAAATTGTCCTTTTTGTTTAGTCAATCAGTTGATTCCAGTTTTGACCACAGAAAAATCCACAAAGCTCTAAAGTACAGTATTTTGGAATTTTGTACAAATATTCCTTACACCATGACTCAGAACTTTTTAGATCTACGACTTTTTCAAGAAGAAACAAATAAAAACTTTCGGCACAAACTTCAAGAAAAAAAATTAGATCTGGGATTTTCAAAAACCAACTCAAACAACACAATAGGATCTCTGTTAGATGTGTTTAACAGGAGCTCTGATACCAATTGTTAGGTCCAAAGTGTTGTAGAGGGGGGGGTGAATACAACTGTTTAAAAAATTAATGAGAGAATAAACAATATGCAGGTAATAAATGATGACACAGAATTTCAAGAATATATCATTATATTCATTGATGGATTTGCTACAACATTCATAAAAGCATCATGATCAGTTGAACAATAAATACAGCAATTAAAGCTAGATTCAACTGATCCTCTCTCTCACTTTTTGTTTTACAGTAAATGCTCTCTCTTAAAAATTATCGTTTAAAAATACAGAGATACAAGTTACTTTTGTAAATAAAAACAAAGTGCTACTTTTATAATGTCATGTAGTCTTGATCTTGTCCTTTTTGTGTACGTGGCTCAATCAGGATTTCGACAACAAAAAGTACTTTAACAACAACTCTGGATCAACCGTTCACAATAAGCCACTTGTCCCTTGAACATTAAATGTTACATTTCTACCCGCATCTCGATCTTCGCCTGGACCCATCTCGATCTCGATCTGTGAAAATCTCGATCTCGATCTGGGAGAATCTCGATCTCGATCTATGAAGATCTCGATCACGATCTGGGAGAATCTCGATCTCGATCTATGAAGATCTCGATCTCGATCTCGATCTATCGCCTGGATCGAGATTTGCCTTTGCAGTGTTTTACTTCACTTACAAATCTCGACCCGCATCTCGATCTGCTGTGGATCGACATTTGCCTTAGCAAATATGCACACATCCAATGTTGACCTTCTTTAGTGACTAATTGAGAATTAACCTTTATGAGCAAGTTTCCTTAGCTTCTTCAATTTCTTTTCCTCACTCAATTCAAATGAGATCTTCTATTACTGACATGAACTTACCTCCAATGTCCTGACACTTGATGCAATGGTCTGGTTCATAAGTGACTAGTCTTGTAGGGGTTCTTGCTTCTGAATGTCAGTTCTCATTTGTTGATTAACCTTTACATTATCCAGATGTTGATATACATTACATGAAATCACTTTGGTCTTCTTGATACTTCTTTGACATTAATTTGATTCTCCATTAGATAAGTTAGGGCATGAGCAATACTCATATTGAACTTCTTCTCACTTATGCATCCTTGATTAACCAAATTAGTTACTTGTAGTTACCAAGTATCATTGCCATTTCTTCAGTTGATCGATTCCATGTGCTTCTTCAGTTTCTCTTGTTTTGCTGTTGTTTTATCTTTTACTTAGTTGAGTTACATAGTAATTAAGTGTTACAAGTTAGTACACCTATGCCTTTCAGAAATTATTTTAAGATCTTCATCAAAGGAAGAATTCTTGGTGGATACAGGTAGAGTACTTCACACTCTGAGAAGTAGCTGCTAGGATCTCTTGTTCACACACTTGGATCGCTTTAAAGGTAAGATTTCGATTCAATCTCGGTTTTATATGAGTATATGCGATCATATATATGGTTTTACGGCAAATAATTGTTATATCACGCTTCCGTACCTCCGTAAATTTCCTTCAATGGTATCAGAGCCAGGTTATGCATATAGAGATTCATGTAAAAAAATTTAGATTTTTTGAAGCATGTATGGATTTATTATGAATTTTGCAAGTTTATTTAGATTTAATTATGAATTAATTCGAAATATTTTTGCATGAGATTTTGACCACTAATCTGGATTCTACAAGTGTTGTGGATCATCTGGGTATTTTTTTCATAATTTTCTGATGTATAGATTATTTGTTATGAATTTTTTAAAATTGTTTTAATTAAAATTCATGTAATAATTATGCATGTTGAAATATATGGATTAATATTTGCACTAGGACCCTTGGCTGATCTGGTTATTTTAATCTGCTGTTGGATATCAAAAATGATGTTTTTATGTTTTTTTATTAATTTATTAATTAATAGTTAATTAATTTATTAATATTAAAATATAAAGATATTGATAATAGTTATTATAATAGTTAATATATAAACAGCTATATATATGAGAGTAACGACTGACTGACCATTCTTCCCTTTTAAAGCCGCTGTCACGCGCGCGTGGCACACAGACGAGGAAATGGGGTGTTGCGCATTAAAGGAATGCGCAACAGTATCTGTTACGCATTTATGAAATACGTTACAACTGGTAACGCATACGGCTCATCCGTTACACGGTAAAATTGGTATTAATGGCTGTAACGCGTGTGATAAATGCGTTACACCCCTCCTGTCCACATTAAATTTGATTTTTTAAGAGTTCCGTAACTCCGATTTGGGCGTGCAATATATCGTTGGATTCGTTTTTCCGAGACGGATTTAATGGAGTGGTCAAATAATTTTAATATAAAAGTTTTGAACTGTCCATATTCCCTAAAGTGTTTTAAAGCATGTATTAATTGTTTTAATTGTTTTTTTTTTACTATAATAAATCCATACATCATTATATCATTGTATGACATGATATTTCTTGCATGCTTACTTGTTTATTTAATTTTATATATGAGATATATGCCTAGATTTACCATACGATGATAGATTTAGGTGAACCTAAATCAACATAAGGCGTGCTCTAGAAAATCTAGAATAGGAATCGTTTCTTGCCCTAACAATAATATTATATATATAATCATGAGATTCTTGTGTTTGCGAAACACGTAATTAAATATGAATTTTCAATATTGAGAGAAAGGATGATTCTGTCTAAGAAAGGGGTATTAAGTGACGCCTCTTGACAATGCTCCCCCCGATCTGGGAATTATCCGATTATCGATTATTGGTTTGAAATATTTAATTTAAAAGGAAGAATCTCTTTATAATATGATTATGATTGTTAAATAATATTTTTTAATTAATAATAGTTGATAATTATTTATTTATGAAATAAATAATCAATTAACAAATTTTATTAATTGATTAAATAAGATTTATTCGATTATAAAATAGTTAGGATGTGATCTTAATATTATTAATTATTGATTTAATTTAAAAAATTAAATTAAGGGATATATTTATTTTCTAAAAGGGTTTAGAAATAGTATTAATAATTAAAAGAGTTTTGATTATTAATTAATTATTTGGTTAGTAATTGTAATACTTTATAGAAAACATTTAGTTGAAATTTGTGTCTATAAAATATGTGTAATTATAAACCTTATAATAAAAATCCCTCTTAATTAAAAATAATATCAAGTAGTAATTGACCAATGACACAACGGGCTTGTGTCGGTCAAAGCCTTCCAACATGATAGAAAGTAGTTCTTATTTTTGAATCATTGTCATTTCGTGCTACAGCCGAGGGCTTTGATTTCGAAATAAGAAATACTTGTCTATTACATAGAGATGTATACAATGAGTTAGAATCTAATAGTCGTTACGTGCCACAGCCGTGGGCAGTTGGAGACTGATTCAGTTGTATGAAATGTTGGGTTAGACTTGACTTAGAATATTGAGTTTGTCGTGCCACAGCCGTGACTCAATTATTCAAGAGGCTAAAGTTTTAATTAGGGAATGACATGAGATGTTATTGACAAGAGTTGTCTGCCTACTGAACATCACATGGTGTTTCGTGCTACAGCCGAGGTTGTGTGATGGAATGTAGGATCCCTATTCCCACTAGCATTATGAATGCTTAATTTTTCACTTAGAAGGTTGTATAAATTAGATAAACTAGCGGGAGCCACTTATGAATAAAGACCTGATTCATATAGTGTTTTAATAATGAAATTGATTATTTGCTAAGTGTTGTTATGTGTTTGTCATTTACAGATTTTAGATATACATCATGTCTTCTGCACTATCACTACGAATGTAAAGCAAAATGTAATGTAACGTAATATGTAACCGAGGTAACTAACTCAACACTACAATTCGGTAACTTATATTAAAATGAAGCACGGAATCGACTGCGAATCGTTTATAAGTTGAATATGAAAGACCAAATTCTTAGAGGAAGCTTTGAAGACATTGAAGATCACTGAAAGAAGTTCATTAACATGTTCAAGCCTCAGTGAAAAATAAAGTTAAAGTGTTTCAAAGGTTCTGAAGATGAAGAAGGTTTTGTTGCAGAGAAAGCAGAAGATTCCAGTGAAATTTAAGAAGCACTTCTTATCATGATGGAACAGGTCAATTGTGTAGCAAAGAAGATGTGAAGATCAAGTTCTTTCTAGTCGGTTGTGAACCAGACCAGTTGCACCAATCGACAGCACAAAAGAGTTTGAGAACTACATCACTGATTCAGAAGAATTGACCAGATACTGTGATGAGTAACCAAAGTGGTATGTGATTAAGCCCAGAATAAATCAAGGTCGAATTAACATGGAAATATTTATTTGACTTGGTTGCAGTGGAAGAAATTATGTTAAAGGGCTTAACAAATTCGAAATATGGCTAAGTGAACAAGACTGCAGAAGCTGTATCCAGAAGTCATTGGTCAAGCTATTTCGTCTTATTCCTATTTTGTCCTATTTACCTATGGTTATTAACCATCGGGTGATTTAATCAAGTTAACTAGAAATGGTGAATATGCACAGCCACTTCCCGATAGTTATTAACTATCGGGTAAAGAAACTAACTAGAAGGAATTTCCAATTCTTGATTAACCATCGGATAAAAGAATTAAATTGAATTAAAAAGAAATCCCGATAGTTAATATATATTGGATAATAATTCTGATAGTTAATATATCTCCGATAGTTGCTCAGCTTGAAGTAATTAATTCTATTTCATGAATTGTTTTAAGTGTCCGATAGTTATTTTACAGACTCATCGATACTTAAACAATTACTCAGAAATTGTTTCGATACTTAAGGAAAATCAGAAGTGAAGAAAAAACTTGTTTTACTTGGCACAAAATGGGCCACGTATCCTAAGTTGAAAAAGTCTACACAAATAGCAGCAAAGGTATCGTCTTTGGATTCATTCATTCAGCAAAACAGGCAGAGAGATACATAGAGCGATTAAAGAGAGAAAACACAGAAAGCATTCAAGAGTAAACACTGAAGCCATTAACTTTGTACCCAGCTGTTGTTACCTTGTTTGTTTTCATTAAAGCTTGTAACTTAACTGACTGTACTAGTGAATCATTGTAACTAATCGAAAGATTAGATTTGTGGAGCACCCTCGTGGTTTATATTAATAAAACGATATATTCCTCGAAGAACTGTGTTTATGTTAACTGACTGCATACCTTGTGTTTGATTTAATATCTGTTCGAACTGTATTAAGTCCTAAAAGAACCATTTCGCGAATATTTTATAAATTGGACAATATCGTATTCAACCCCCCTTCTACGATATTTGGGACTAATAACGAAGCATACTAGATGCTCACAAGTTGACTGGTCAAAACTTTGCTGATTGGCTTCGAAACCTGAGAATTGTTCTTAGGGCTGAGAAGTTGGACTATGTGCTGAACTCGCCAGTACCCAATGCTCCTGCCGAAGATGCTCATGATGATGAGCATGTAACTTACAGGAAGTGGATGGATGAAGCAAATGTTGCTCAGTGCATCATGCTGGCATCTATGAACTCTGAGCTGCAAAAACAGCATGAGAACATGGATGCTCATACCATTCTAGTCACCTATAAGAGTTGTATGATGTACAAAGCAGGACTGCTCGATATGAGATATCGAGGGAGCTATTCCGTTGTAGAATGGCGGAGGGATCATCTGTGAATGATCATGTGCTTAAGATAATCAATCTGATTGAGCGTCTTGGGCAACTTGGTTTTGTCATGGATGGGGAGTTGAGCCAAGACTTGGTCTTGCAATCACTCCCAGATTCGTTCTCGCAGTTTGTTGTGAACTTTCACATGAACAAATTGGATGTCAGCCTGCCTGAACTCCATAACATGTTGAAGACTGCTGAGTCGAACTTTCCCTCTAAGAAAGGTTCTGTTCTTCTGATTGGTGGTAGATCCACTTCCAAGAAAAGGAAGTGGAATCCTCCCAAGAAGAAGAAAGTAGGTGAGAAGAAGCCAGTTCCACCAAAAGCTGAAGACCCCAAAAGCAAAGCTGTTTGCTTTCACTGTAACAAGGTGGGGCACTGGAAGAGGAACTGTAAGGTTTACCTTGCAGAACTGAAGAAGAAGAAGGGTAGTGAGACTGCCGCTTCTAGCTCAGGTATGTTTATGATTGAAGTAAACATGTCACTAAATCAAATTTCTACTTGGGTATTAGATACCGCCTGTGGTTCTCACATTTGCAATTCATTGCAGGGACTAAGGGATAGTAGGACTCTTGAGGAAGAGGAGATTATTCTGCGGATGGGCAATGGAGCAAGAGTTGCTGCTGTATCTGTAGGATTATTTGATTTACATATGCCTACGGGCAAGACTATTGTTTTAAATAATTGTTATTTTGTTCCCTCGATTGTGAGGAATATTATTTCTATTCCCATGTTAGACAAGGCTGGATTTTCATTTATTATTAAGAATAATGAATGTTCAATTCTTAGAGATAATGTTCTTTATGGTAGTGGTATTTTGAATAATGGTCTGTATGTATGTGACGTAGAGCATAGTTTACTACAAGTTGAACATACTAATAAAAGGAAAAGGGATGATGAAAATCTCACATATTTATGGCACTGCAGACTTGGTCATATTAGTGAAAATAGACTACGGACATTGCACAAGGAAGGGTTACTTGAACCTTTTGATTTTGAATCATATCCTACATGTGAGTCTTGTCTATTAGGAAAAATGACCAAATCTCCATTTAGTGGACATGGAGAAAGGGTTGCAGATTTGCTAGGATTGGTACACACAGATGTATGTGGACCGATGTCTACGCAAGCCATGGGTGGTTTTTCGTACTTCATTACTTTTACAGATGATCGATCTAGATTCGGATATGTGTATTTGATGAAACACAAATCTGAAGCCTTTGAAAAGTTCAAAGAATATAAGTATGAAGTAGAGAAACAAACCAAACATAGTATTAAAACCCTTCGATCAGATCGAGGTGGTGAATACTTGAATGGAGAGTTTCTAGATTATCTCAAAGAAAATGGTATAGTCTCTCAATGGACTCCTCCATATACTCCACAGTTAAATGGAGTATCAGAAAGGAGAAATCGAACTTTGTTAGACATGGTTCGATCCATAATGAGCTATGCAGATCTTCCAGTATTCCTATGGGGTTATGCATTGTAAACCTCAGCATATTTACTGAATAAGGTGCCTTCCAAATCTGTTCCTCAAACTCCGTATGAGATATGGAAAGAAAGGAAACCGAGTCTTAAACACGTTAAGATATGGGGATGTCCAGCTTATGTCAAGACAGTTGACCCTGATAAACTGGAATCTCGATCTGTAAAATGTAGATTTGTGGGATATCCTAAAGAGACTTTAGGGTATTACTTTTACACCGATCATAGGGTGTTTGTCTTCAGACATGCTACCTTCTTGGAAAAACAGTTTATCCTTGAAGGAAACAGTGGGAGCAAAATAGAACTTAATGAAGTTCAAGAAACATAAACTACTACAGTTCAAGAGGAAACACCTGTTCAGACTGAACAACCTTCTGTGGAACAGCCCATTCGTAGGTCAGAGAGAGTGTCTCGCCAACCTGAGAGGTATTATGGCCTTGTCATTGAGAATGACAATGAGTTAACAATCGTTAATGATGACGACCCAATGACCTATAATGAGGCTATAAGTAGTATTGACTCAGAGAAATGGCTAAGTGCCATGAAATCCGAAATGGATTCTATGTATACCAACCAAGTATGGACTTTGGTTGAAGCACCCAAGGATGTGAAACCTGTAGGGTGCAAATGGATATACAAAAGAAAGATTGGAGCGGAAGGCCAGGTGGAGACCTATAAGGCCAGGCTCGTGGCAAAAGGATTCAAACAAAGGCAAGGGATTGACTTTGATGAAACTTTTTCGCCTGTAGCCCTGCTTAAATCAATTCAGATTTTGCTTGCGATTGCAGCTTACTATGACTATGAGATCTGGCAAATGGACGTGAAAATGGCCTTCCTCAATGGGAAACTTGAAGAGGAAGTGTATATGACACAGCTAGAGGGTTTTGTTTCCAAAGGGAATGAACACCTAGTGTGCAAGCTGCTACGAACCATATATGGATTGAGGCAAGCTTCTCGTAGATGGAACATCCGTTTTGATGAGACAATCAAAGAGTTTGGTTTTATCAAAAACATAGATGAACCATGTATCTACAAGAAGGTTAGTGGGAGAGCGGTAACATTTCTTGTGTTGTATGTGGATGACATACTTCTTATAGGAAATGATATACCGATGCTTCAATCAGTCAAAGTGTGGCTATCAAAGAACTTCACTATGAAGGACTTGGGAGAAGCATCCTACATTCTCGGTATAAAGATCTATAGAGATAGATCTAGAAGAATGATAGGTCTTACCCAGGGTGCATACATCGAGAAAGTGCTGAAAAGATTTAGCATGGAAAACTCCAAGAGAGGTCTCATGCCGATGAGCCATGGAGTTTCCCTTTCCGAGAAGATGTCTCCTAAGACAGCTGAAGAAAGACAGCGTATGAGTAAGATTCCTTATGCTTCAGCAATAGGATCTATCATGTACGCGATGATATGTACTAGGCCTGATGTTGCTCATTCAATCAGTGTGACGAGCATATATCAGTCCGATCCAGGTGAAGATCACTGGAAAGCAGTAAAGAACATCCTTAAGTACTTGCGAAGGACTAAGGATAATTTTCTTGTTTTTGGTGGTTCTGAGTTGATAATAGAAGGTTATACCGACTCTAGTTTTCAATCAGAATGTGATGATAGCAAATCTATGTCAGGGTACGTGTTTACTCTGAATGGTGGTGCGATTAGTTGGAAGAGTTCCAAACAGTCTACAACGGCTGACTCCACAGCGGAAGCAGAGTATATAGCTGCAAGTGAGGCTGCAAAAGAAGCCGTTTGGATGAGGAAATTTGTTTCTGAGTTGGGAGTTGTTCCTAGTATTGAGGAGCCTATTGTATTGTATTGTGATAACAATGCAGCAATAGCACAAGCCAAGGAACCTAGGTCTCATAAAAATTCCAAACATGTTTTGCGGCGCTTTCATTTGATTAGGGAGATCATAGAAAGGAGAGATGTCAAAATAGAGAGAGTTGACACACATAACAACATAGCAGACCCAATTACAAAGCCGTTGTCTCATATTCTTTTTGATCGTCATAAAAGGAAGATGGGTATTACATACTAGGGTAATTGGCTTTAGTCCAAGTGGGAGATTGAAAGTGTTTGTCCTAAATCCAATCATGTATGATGAGTTAGGAAGAACTTTCTTGTATTCTTATTTGATTTCATTAATATTAATAAAAGACTTATTTGTTTTATTACGGGCTTTATCTGTTTAAAGTGTCTTAAATAAGATGTTTCATAGTTTAGAGTGAAGCTTCTAGAATTATAATGAGATTATAATAGTGAGATCTAGAAGATGATGACTCTTGACTTAAACAGTTCTTGATCATAGGATAACTAATTGGAAGTTAGTGAATCCGCAAAGATTGGTACATACTATGCTTGCTCCTTTAAGGAGGATGTCTGTTCTCATAGACATTTGTGTGGTGACACTATAGCTAGTATGTAGGTGCTTATTAAGGAATAAGTTCACTGAACGTGACTCGATAAATTGAACAACTAATGGAGTTTACTCATGTGTCAATAGTTGTTCACTAAGTGATAGTTGTGCAAGTATCCTTAGACTTGAGATCGTTAAAGTTATCTTGTATATAATGAACTATGTTTTGGTTTAGTCCTTAGTCTCAAGGACATACATTAGGTCTATTCCGGGCATAGGGATTTGTATATGAAGATAGTTAACGTCAATAGAGGATCCACCCCTTCCAGTATGGGAAGAGAATATCCTATGTTATTCTTAGTATGCGAGTTCTGGAATCTCTGGCCAGAGTGAATGAAATTAGAAAGGAGTTTCTAATTTGCATTAATATGAACTTTGCACTATGAATAAGAAAACATATGATTAAATTTGATAGGCTTGACACGAGTTCCATGCCTTGTATTTAATCGGGATATTGTAGGGTGGAAGGAATGATTGTACGGTAACTAGTCACTGACAGGTTCTTGGCAGTGAATTCATATTATCCGGATAGTCGCGATATGTTGAGAAGCATCACTCACGATGTAGAATAAATATAATTAATCAGTTAATTATATTTAATGAATTATTAGAATTCATATAAATAATAAATAAAAAGTTTATTATTATTTATTTCTACTACCGGCTTAATATTGAACCTACATGGTCACACCATAAAAGAATATTTTCTTTGATGAAAAGATTTAAATTATGAAAGAGAGAATTATTTTCTAAATAGTTTAGAAAAAGGAAATAATGATTAAAATAGTTTTAATTATTATTAAAGTATTTTATAAAATATGGGGTTTAATATAATAATATATATTGATATATTATTTATGGAAAAACCCTAGGATAGTCCTATAAATAGAATGAGATGCTTCATTCTAGAGGGAGTGAACTTTTAGGGTGAACTTTTAGTTTTGGAGAAAACATTAGCCTCCATCTCTCTCTCTCTCTCTCTCTCTCTCTCTCTTCTCTCTAAAATAAGTTTTAGAAATTATTTTAAGATCTTCATCAAAGGAAGAATTCTTGGTGGATACAGATAGAGTACTTCACACTCTGAGAAGTAGCTGATAGGATCTCTTGTTCACACACTTGGATCGCTTTAAAGGTAAGGTTTCGATTCAATCTCGGTTTTATATGAGTATATGCGATCATATATATGGTTTTACGGCAAATAATTGTTATATCACGCTTCCGTACCTCCGTAAATTTCCTTCAGTTATAAATCAAGATCCAAAAATAGTTTTACGAAAAAGTGCATTTTTAGATCTAGAAAAATTTATATTGAAATTTCTTTATTTTTAAAGAAAATTCAATTTCAAATTTTTTAATGATTTTAAATACACTAGTTTTAAAAGGCTATCAATCATCAAAAATTTGAAAAAAAAATATTTTACAAAATTTATTTTTTATTCGAATGAATTTAAATTTTTATGAAATTAATTATTTCTTGAGATTTAAAATTCTACACAATCATGAGTACCCAAAAACTTAGTAGCATCAAAATCCCAGCCTTAGATAAAACTGAATATATTTTATGGAAGAAGAAGATGTCCACTTTCATTAAATCAGCTAATTATCAATACATGGGAATTTTGGAAAATGGACCCTATGTACGTCAAAAGCTGACACCAGAAACAGTCTCAGATGACGGTGAACGGATTCTTCAAGGATTTACCCCAAAGGAGCCTTCAGAGTACACTAACACTGACAAAGATCGAGTTGAATGGGATAATCATCTTTATTATATCCTAATGGATTCACTGGACACTACAATGTTGAATTAAGTGATTAATTGCACCAGTGCCAAATAAATGTGGGATACGATTGATCTGTTAATGGAAGGTATAGTAGAAGTGAAGGAGAACAGGCTGGATATTCTTACATCCCAATATGAAGCGTTCAAGTCACTACTAGGAGAAAGTATCACCCAAGTCTTTGAGAGATACAACAAATTGTTGAATGACTTGTCACTATATGGGAAGGCCTACTCACGTATGGAGATCAACAGAAAATTCATGTTGACACTGCCAGCACACCTGGAACACAAATCTCTGCCATCAGAGAGAGGAGTGACATAAATGACATGTCCATTGAAATTCTATATGGGAAACTCAAGACTCGTGAAATGGAGCAAGAGTAGAGACAAATCATATATGGGTCAGGTACAGTGGACAGTAAGAATACAGCACTGTTGAAAAATACAATACTTGTAGCCAAAGATTTTACTGTCACAGAGACTAGCACGGTGAAGCCTGTTGTTGAGAAATGAGAGATTCTAGAAGCTAAAATTTCAGAGAATGCTCAAGCAGGTGATGAAGATGACTTCTGTTCAATGGAATGACTTGAACAGTTAGAAAACAAGACAATGACCTATATGGCAGGAAAGTTCAAGAACCTCAGGTTTAGGAGGAACCCTAAATACAAATTCAAGAGTAAATCAAGTTACAGTGGTTCCAGTTTCAGAAACAGCAATCGAGGTGGTTTGTCTTCAGGGTCTTACAGCAAAAGAGGTTATAAGACAGGGATGGTAGACCGCAGTAAGTTCAAGTGTTATAACTGTGATGAACCCGGGAATTTTGTTATAGAATACCGAAAGCCTAAGCAAGGAAAAGAAAGAAAGGAGTCGTATGACGAACTCAAGCAAAAGTATGATGCACTGGTAAAGAAGCATCAGGGCAGAGCTTATATAGCCTAGGGAAAGAACTGGGATGACTCAGACAATGATGAAGAGGAGACATATGGAAATGTTGCACTAATGGTAGACTCTTCAGAGGCATCACCTCAGTCATCTAAGGTATCATTTCTTTCCACAGTTGACATGTCTAATTCTGATTATAAGAAAACTATAGAAGATATTAGTGTAGAAATGTTTAACATTCACACAAGCATTCTAGCATCTGAAGAAGAAAATGTTAAACTAGTTCTAAAGAATAAAATGCTAGAAGCTAGAAACGAAGAACTAGAGTTTGCATGTGTTAACTTAAAATATCTGAAACAGAAGATAGAATATCTCTAGAACAGAGACAAATGCAACCAGGAAGTAGAAATTGCTCTTAGGAATAAAATTTCTGAGTTAGAGTTAAAACTTTTGGCTTATAAGAAATCTTCTAAGCTTGTTAAGGATGCAATAGATAAACAGGTCATAGGTCAGAAAAATGGAATAGGATTTGACTATGATAAAAAGGCAGGAAAGAGACATGAGGAATCAATTGCTGAGGAAAGTCCTGTGAAGCAAGAAATTCCACATGTATTAAAAATGTTCCTAAGCCCCTATACAAAAAGTTTGTCATCGAACCCCTAGATGAAGAACAGATTCTAATGAAAGAAGAAATTCTTGCTGAGGATCAAAAGAAAGAGGTAGAAAGTAAAAGGGAGTTGTCTTAAAAATCTGTAAAAATTGTAGAACCAAAGGAACAGATTAAAAGTGATTTAGGAAACAAGAATGAAAATAAGAAAGCTAACAGAAATGGCAAGATAGGTGTTAACAAGAAAAATGATTATGCCTACTCTCCTAAAGCTATCAGAAAAGTTTTTAATAATTACAATTCTACTGGTCATCTTACGCATGCATGTAAAAAATAAAATTAGTAAAAGAAGAAACTTCTAATATGCCTGCCATGCTTGTCATGTCTATCCCTCATCAACTGTGTGGTAAAGTAGGATGCATGCCATGTGCTTTTAACATCATGTTTGCATACATTAACTTAATGAATACATCCTCTAGTACTTGCATGAATACAGATGTGAACATGAATAGAAAGCATGTTAGGGCAAGGACTGCTAATCCTCCTAAGTCTAGGAAGGAATCCCCTGTCCCTAAGCCTAAAGACACACCTATCAAGGCTAAACCAAAGGGCAAGAGCACAGTTTATGAGAAAGACAAGGACCAGAAAATTTCTGCAGCTAAATCTGCTTACTTATCTAAGCCTCTTAGACCCAATCAAATTTGGGTGCCAAAGAAGAAGTAATCAATCTGTGGTTGCAGTGCATAACAAAGAACAAGCGTGTCATGTGGATTCTCGACAGCGGCTATTCAAGGTATATGACTGGTGATAAGGCCCTGCTATTAGATGTGATTGAGAAAGCTTGCCCGATAGTGACCTTTGGAGATAACAGCAAAGGATTTACAATGGGATATGGTAATCTGGAAATTGGCAATGTTATCATAGAAAATATCTCTCTTGCGGATGGATTAAAGTACAACCTTCTAAATATTAGTCAGTTCACTAACAAGGGCTACAAAGTAACTTTTGAAAAAGAAAGATGTACAATCCAAAATAGGAAAGATGCGAAGCTTGCTCTTCAAGGAGTGAGAAAGGGGAATCTCTTTGTAGCTGACTTATTCTCTGCAAGCAAAGGCGAAGTTCAATATTTTTACAGTAAAGCTTCAACAGAGGACAGTTGGTTATGGCATAAGAAACTTTCACACCTGAAATTCAAGGCAATGAACTCTTTAGTTAAGACGGAATTGGTTAGAGGTTTACCTGAGATGGAATTCTGTCAAGAAGGATTATGTGAAGCATGTGAAAAGGGGAAGTCAAAGAAAGCATCTCACCAAAGCAAAGATTCATCAGACATTACTGAACCACTGAAACTTCTGCATATGGATTTATTTGGTCTAGTCAACATCATGTCTATGTCAAGGAAGAGATATGCACTAGTAATTGTAGACGACTACTCTAAGTACACGTGGGTGTTGTTTCTAGCCTCAAAGGATGAAGCCCCTCATACAATCATTGATCACATAAAAAAGATAGAGTTAGAAGCTAATTTGCTTGTCAGAAAAATTATGTTTGACAATGGAACAGAGTTCAGGAATATAACCCTGAATGATTTCTGCATTGAGAAGGGATTTCAAGACAATACTCAGCGCCCAGAACTCCATAACAAAATGGAGTGGTAGAAAGGAAGAACAAAACTCTAGTGGAAGTAGCAAGAACAATGCTGAATGAAGCTAAGTTACCTCTATACTTCTGGGCTAAAGCTGTCAACATAGTTTATTACACTCAGAATCGTACCCTGGTAAATAAAGATTATGACAAGACTCCATACTAGTTGATGGCAAACAAGAAACCAACACTGAAATATTTTCATGTGTTTGGAACAAAGTGCTTTGTACTGAAAGATGATGAACATCTAGGAAAGTTCGAATCCAAGTCTCATGAAGGCATATTTCTTGGCTACTCTCTGGAATCTAAGCCATATAGAGTTTATATGGTTGAACACAAGAAAGTCATTAAAAGCATGAATGTAACTTTCGATGATCTCAAGCTCCCAAGTCTGTAAAGAACAGACGACACTGAAACTCTAGAGTTTGAAAATATGAACTCAGATGAAGGTGAAGTAGAACCTGAAGCTGCAACAGAAAATCAAGTACCAAATGAGAATATCAACAATGATGATTCTGACTCTAGTAGTGGAAATAATGGAAGATTCACAGAAAGTACTAGTAGTGACAGAGAATCTCATTCTCAACCAAGCAGCAGCTTAGGAGGAGCAACTGAAGGATCTACTAGCAGCACTCAACACTTTAATGATAATCAGGCTGAATCTTCAAGGGCAAATCTGCGTAGACATAGGGTGTGGAGTAGAGCTCATCCCTTTGAATTGATTCTAGGAGATCCAGATGCTGGAGTCCAAACTAGACGTGCTTCTCAGAATGAATGTTTATTCTCTAGTTTTATCTCTGAAATAGAGCCAAAGATAGTGGAAGAAGCATTAGAAGATCCAGATTGGGTAATAGCTATGCAAGAAGAACTCAATCAGTTTTAGAGACAAAATGTTTGGAAGCTGGTACTCAGGCCAAAGAACAAGTCTATAATTGGCACAAAGTGGGTATTCAGAAATAAAATAGATGAAGATGGCATTGTTATGAGGAACAAAGCCAGACTGGTTGCTAAAGGTTATTCCCAAGAAGAAGGAATAGATTATGATGAAAGATATGCACCAGTGGCAAGGCTTAAAGCTATCAGAATGTTTCTGGAATTCGCAGCACATTCCAACTTTAAAGTTTATCAAATGGATGTGAAGAGTGCATTCCTGAATGGAGAGCTTGAAGAAGAAGTGCATGTGGAACAACCCCCAGGGTTTGAAGATTCAGAATTAGCAGATTTTGTATACTCTCTCTTCAAGGCACTCTATGGCTTAAAGCAAGCACCTCGGACATGGTATGACACTCTATCTATATTCTTACTTGAAAATGGTTTCACTAGAGGTGTCATAGATAAGACTATGTTTCATAAAATGCATAAAAATGACATGATATTAGTACAGGTATATGTGGATGACATTATATTTGGTTCTACTAACGATAAGTTGTGTAGTAGATTTGTTAAGCTAATGCAGAGTGGGTATGAAATGAGCATGATGGGTGAGCTGAATTACTTCCTTGGACTCCAAGTAAGCCAAAGGAAAGATGGAATCTGTTAGGTCCAATATCATCATAGAAGGGGGGGTTGAATATGATGTGGTAGAAATTTCAGTTAATTTGCGGAAGTGTTTGAGTTTTTAAAGATATGAACTTGACAGTTAATCAAAACACAAAGCTGGGAAATAACAAGTTATTATTAAATCCCTGTGGTGCTACAAATCTAATCAAATGATTAGCTGCAGTGGTTTCAAAACAATATTATAACACAATACAGTTGGGTGAAATAAATGTCTAGCTTTAATGGAGCTTCCCGGCTGTGTGTGTTGAATGCTTGAAGATGATAACCCCATTAAAACAATTGATTTGAACCCATATATATTTGTAGACTTCTTTGGAAATTTTCCCACAATGCTAAGTCCTGAGTGGCGCCTGCACAGTGGTAGTGGTGTAGGGGCGCCACTTGAAGCATGTTGAGCCTGTTGTCCTGAGTTGCGCCTTGTATGTGAGTTGCGCCTATACAGTGGTTGTCCTGTATAGGCGCCACTCATGCCTTAGAAAATATCAACTGCCTGTTGTGCCTTGTATAGGTGAGTTGCGCCTGTCCAGTGTGTTCCCTGTACAGGCGCCACTCATCCCTTAGAATAAGTGTGCCTGTTTGTACCTGTTAGACTTTGAGTTGCGCCTTGTATGTGAGTTGCGCCTATACAGTGGTTGTCCTGTATAGGCGCCACTCATGACTTAGGCACTATTTTTTGTGCCTTCACTTGACAATTTTGTTGCACCTTGATATGTAGACTGCACCTCTTCACTGCTTCAAGAGTAATAACCACCAAGTGTAATAATACCTTCCTTAGCATATTTATCTCGAATTCTTGAATTAATTACCACTTGAACTTTACTCTTCTGGCTTGGCTTGATCAACTGATTTTCTTCTGATTAATTAAGATAATTCTTTTCTTGTTGTGCTGACGCTTAGTGCACTGGTCTGGTTCACAAACGACTAACACTTGAATAAATTTCCTTAATCTCTGTTCTGTTTCAGCTGATAAACCCTGGACTTTTGCATTGCTTCTGATCACTGAAACCCTTTGACAATTATACATGGATCACTGCTCTGTCTATAGAATGAAGTCATCTGAACTCTTATTTGTCATTGAGGCTTGAACATATTAATGAACTTCTCTCCATGACGTTCAGTAATTCTTTCATCTTGAATGCTCAACAATGATGAATGTATTATCTTCTTGATTATGTCCTTCTGGATTCCTGTGCTGCATATTAATACTATTTATCTGTCTTTGTTTCTTAGTTGAGTTATTGTTATCACTATTACATACTACGTTACATTATGCTTTGCAATCTCCCCCTATTTGATTGTGAGAGATCGACAAGCAAATCCTGTGAGAGGATAACTCAACTGATACTTACAAGAAAAAGTAAAGTGCAGAAAGACAGTAAATAATATTAATTAAATTCTGGATTAGATATTACATTTCCAGATTTCTTTGTGTACAAAAGAAGTTTGTTCCTTTAGCCTGAACAAATAATTCTATGGTCTTCTGCTTCCTTGTACTGTGTCTTGCTTGATTTTAGATCTCGTTTCAGAGTAGTGCTTCCTCAGCTCTTCCTTCTTTTGCTCTAACCTTGCCCTCACCAAATCTCTTGCTTCTACTTCAAGAGTGTTAACCGGAGGTGGATCTTCTAATTTCTTTAAAACCTCAGAGAGAAACGCCGTTGAATTTGTTTTGGAGATTGACTCGAAGGCCAGAGATTGTCTCTTTGTAAACACAAACACTGTTATCCTTTTTGGAAAGCCTTTTACTCTTTCAGTGTTGTGCATTGACTCTTCTGTCAATTTCTCCCTTAGAATATCTTCGATTATCCTCAAAGCCTTTTTGTCTGACTTGACAGTGGATCTTTTTACCGTTGAAAAGACTTTTCGAATAATCTCAGAGTTGTTTCTCCCAAGCTTTGAAAGTTCTTTCCTTTTGTCCACACCGTTTTTCTTGAAGAGAAAGTATTTTGTTCCATTTGGTTCAGTTTGAATGCAGGGTACAGAGTCTTTAATGGCTTCGAGTACTTCAGTGCCATCCGATCTTCTTACATAAACTGGTTCCTGATAATATCTGGACATTTCCAACAGTTGTCTTGCTGACATACCAAATGCTCTGTTTAGCCTGAATGCATAGATCAACTCAGCAGCATTTAAGTCTTCTAGAGTTCTGTTCTTCTTGCTTCTGAGTTTCCCTTCTACATACTGCATGAACAACAAATGGCTTGAGTCCAAACATTCGTCTGACAAAGTTAAGTTGTGAAGTGTTGTTGCTTTGTAGTACTTGACAACCGGAGGCTTTTCAAAAGCTTCGACACCGATCTCCATTATCTTCTTTCCAATTAGATCTCTCAGTATCTCATTCGTCTTGTGCCCTCCAAAGATGACTTTCCTTTTTAGCACATACAGCTCCACTATGTTCATCTTTTCAAAACTCTTTGTCGACAATATCCTTGATCCTAGTGATGTTGAATTGATATGCATTTTCCAGCCATTTTTAAGTGCACTGACTGACACGCTTGTTATTTCTTCTGATAGCATAGAATAGAACTCATGAACATCTTCGAATTTTTCTTTCATAGTCCTGAAGAGATCAAGGACTTCTCTGTCTTTCCTGTGAGAAAGAGATAACTCCTTCTTCTTTAGCAGAGACCTTGCTTCATCCCATTCAGGGCCAACTTTCGCTTCTATGTCCTTCATTCTGTTCCTCCTTTCTATTGCGTGTTGTACTCTCTTCCATTTCCTCTTCATTAAGTCCTGAGCCTCAGATACACCTTGAGTAATAACTTCATCTACACCAACTAGAAGACAGTCATTATCAAAAGCATATTCTTCTGCAAACTCTTCTTCGAAATCTATCCTTTCAGCCTGTATTGTATTTTCTATCTCAATTTCTGTAGGAATATCCATAGGCACATAGGGTTCAAAGATTTCTCCTTCTTCAAGTTGCCTCGCTCTAGTCCTGTAAAAGAAATCTGACTCCCCCTGAGCTGTATACTCCATTATCATTTCAGCTCCAACTTCTTTTTCTAGTGCTATTCTCTCCCCCTCAGTTGGGTTATCCTCCCTTCTGATCGGAGTAATCTGAGCTGCTGGAGTTGATTGAGTAGAAACCGGGACTTTCTGAGCCAGCAGCTGTTGGACTAAATCCTTGATTTCTTTCATTTCAGCTTGCTGCTGCTCTTGCACCTCCAAGATCTTCCTCAAGGAATAATGAATTTCAGTGATCTGGGCCTCCAGATTTAAAATCCTTTGGCTATGTGCAGTGTGTGTATCGTGTGGGGTGTTTATTTGGTCAGTGGGTGTCTCACCGCTCACTGTTACTGTTTGTTTTAGTCCCTCAACACTCACACTCGGCTGATCGGGGTCAGGGAATTGAAGATCACTCAGGTTAAGTGTTTCACTCATTGTAGCATCCAGATCTTCGGTACCTGCAAGAAAATCCCTATCCCCTCTATGGGTAGGTTGCCTCTCCGCCTGACCACTTTGGGTGGGGAGAACTCCTTTTTCAGGAACTGGGGGATTTAGACCCAGTGTGGTCACCACTATTGATTCTGTAATGATTGGTAATAAAGGAGAATCAGTGATGCCAGCTGAAGCCATTGAAGGCATGACCTGTCCAGAGGCACTCTGAACAGGTTCTACTACCGAAGCAGCAGATACTCTTTGAATAGAGTCCACATCCCTTCTATGGGTGTGTTGTCCCTCCACCTGACCTGAAAAGGTGGGGAGGACCTCCGTTAAAGGAGCTGGACTTGGAATTTCCAGGGGGGTCACCACCTCAGGCAATGTAAAGATTGACAAATTAGAGCCTGTGGTGCCCCGTGAAGCCTGTGAAGGCATTTCCACTTGAAGTGGTGGTGCCGTTGACACAGCTACTCCATGAATGGAGACCTCTTCCCTTCTATGGGAGAGTTTCCTTTCCACTTTACCCACTTGGGAAGGGAAAACATCCTTAATAGGATCCGGAGATTTTAAGTCCAGGGGGTCACCACATTTGACAATGTAATGAATGGCTCGTGAGAGTCAGTGATACCCCCTACTGTCTGTGAAGACAGGTTCTGAATTGGATCAACCAAAACAGTACAAGCTACTGAAGTAGCGGATGTTGTTGCAACCTCTGTTTCTATTTCCGAACCTTTCAGGATTTTAACAATTTCAGAATTTAGATTACGAAGAAAAAGAAGGTTTTCAGAGATTGGAGAATCAGGTTCTTGGCTCACAGTTGCCTTTGGCTTAAAATTCATTTTACGACGCTTTCGAGAAGGCAGAGCTGTAGGTGATATTTGAATAAATTCCTGATCTGGTATAGAAACAGTCCTATCATCTATTTCGAGTGTTCTTTTTCTGGTTTGGGGAGATGAAGGAACTGTTTGTTGAGCTCTGGCAGTGGCTAGAACTGGTGGGTTGCCAAGTTCATTGCCAGCTTCGACGGCCACTGAGGGCTCTAGTGTGTGCGTTGCCGTTTGAGGCACAGAAGGAGATATTGTGTCATGTTCATCTGAAAGAAAAGCAGAGAGATCAAAGTAAAGAAGTGAACCTTCATCCATACCTTCATCAGACATGCTAGGGATGTAAACATCTGTAGCTTGAGGTTCTTCTACTTCTGTCTCCACCACTATCTCCTCTGTTGGATTTATAGGGCTATTCCTTTGTTCTTCTGTAGGAATTTGGTCTTGCTCAGTTTCAGAACCAGCTTCTTTTATAGCTTCATCTTCATTATCAGTGCCTGGTTCTTCTTCCACTTCTTCTTCTTCTATTGCTGCTGAGCTTCCAGAATCACTTGAAGTTTCAGCTTCACTATCCTCTACAGAGATTGATGCTTCTTCTTCTTGATCTTCTTCACTTTCCTGTCTAAGAAGAGCAATAAAATCCCTTATGGGCTCAGTCATAGGTGCAGGAGCATACCTATTTGGATAGTCAGTCTCAGTATTGAGCAGCACCAATGCTCTTAACTGCAGAGAAGGTGACTCATCCAACTGACTGTTCTGAAACATCCGGAGTTGATCAGCTTCAAGAACTTCATTCAACACCAGCTGCAAGAATCTTGGGTACAGGCATAAGTTCTCCATTTTGGCCTGATTCTTCAAGATCTCAGCCATGATCAACTTGCCGAAGTTAATTCTGGTGCCTGTTGCCACTGCATATCCTATCACCTTATTGAATTGAGTGATCCCATGAAATCCACCAGTCTTTGGTGCAAAGGCATGAGACAAGATGTTGAAAAATAGATTCCACTCCTTGGGTAGGTGATTTTTGTAGATCTTCTTTGGAAGATTGGAGTTTTCCCTGATGCAGTGGATGAACAGGAAGAAGTTGTCTAGATCTTCCTGGGATGGATGCTCGTCAAAGTTCTCAGAAGGCAGATGCAGTGCTCTGTTGATGTCAGCTTCTGTGATCTGCATCCTCTGCTTCTGAAGTTTGAAAGTGAAGCTCAGGATTCCATCTGCAGATGAGTCTAGAGCAGACCTGTATACCTGTCTTAATAAACTCTTATTTAAAGGAACAGAAGTTGTTAGTGCGTAACGGACTATAGAATGTTCATTTAAAAACCTAGCCCAGTTACCTAAGTCCCCTGCCTCAGTCCAATCATCTACTAAAATGGATAAATAATTAGTCTTTTTAATCTCAAAATGACTCCCCATTTAATTAAAAATGAAAAGTAATTTTTAATAATTAAAAGTACTAATTAAAATCAAATTATTTTAGTAAAATTTTGAACTAAAACCCTAATTTTAAAAATTACTTGAATTTTCTTAAAATTAATCAATATAAAAATATCCTAGTAAATTTTTAGCACACTTTGATTAAAAAAAAATCGTTTTTAACAGTTAAAAACAGTGACCAAACTGATCAAAATATGACAAAATGTGATTTTTAAAACCCTAACCAAATTGAGTGATACTGATTGCAAATGAAAGGTACGTTCAAGGTGATCACAAAAATGATTTTAGTTTTAAAAATGGACAAGAACTGGTCAAGTTATGGTCGATTAAAAAACTAGATCTGAGTTTTTTGTGTTCGAGTTGCGCCTATGCTGTGTATATCACTGTATGTAACAAAAAGACAACAATAACACATTACTCAGCTATTTATAGGCGCAACATAGAAACAAGAAAATTTTGTTTAAGTGCTGAGTGGCGCTTGCACAGTGGTTACACTGTGTAGGCGCCACTCAACCTACTGAGCCACTTAGAATGAAAATATTTGCTAAGTGAAGGTGAGTGGCGCCTTTACAGTGGTTATACTGTATTGGCGCCACTTAGAAATAAAAATTAACTTAGCCAATTTTCTCATATAAAAACTTGTGTTGCTCCTATACAGTTAATGCACTGTATTGGCGCCACACAGGTTTGTTCAGCAACAATAATTTAAGTGGTGAGTTGCGCGTATACAGTGCATGCACTGTATTGGCGCCACTCAACACTTGAGGAGTCACTTGATGTTTTTCATTAAAATTACTAAGTACTAGAGAATGAGTTGCGCTTATACAGTGAGTATACTGTATAGGCGCCACTCAGTACTTGGACAATTTTTCAAGTGGTTCCAAATTTTGTCACTAATCAACAATAATATCCATGGGTAATTCGAATAATTAAACAATTACTAATGAATTACTCACAAATATTATTTTCACAAAATATTCATAAATAACAATAATAACATTAATTGTTAAAATTATTATTATAAATAAATTATGCTTCTAATTATTTTACTTTTATTTTAAATAAGAGAATAAATATAAGTATTCATTCTTTTTATTTAAAATAATTTCAAATAATATTTAAATAAATAAGTGCCAAGAATTTATCATTTAAATACAAGCACTTAAATATTTTCTGAGATCAAAAATTAAATAAATACCATATTAATAAATTAAGCATGCATGCCCAAGGTATTTATCTAAATTTTAATCTTTACAGCTGGAAAAATAATTTTTTTGTAGATAAATTCACAAGTCTTGAAAATGTTGAAATTAATCAACTAGTGAATTTATCAACTTCAAATTGCAGTTTTTGATTACCAACTTGTTAGTCAGTAGAATTTAACATCCCAAGTTCACAAACCAGTCTAGTGAAAGTGATTTCATCCAGTGGTTTAGTGAAGATGTCTGCAATTTGTTGCTCTGTAGGTACAAAATGTAACTCTACAGTACCATTCATGACATGCTCTCGAATGAAATGATACCTTATATCAATGTGCTTGGTCCTCGAGTGTTGAACAGGATTGTTGGTTATGGCTATGGCACTTGTGTTGTCACAGAATATTGGAATTTTGCTCAGCAACAGTCCATAGTCCTGAAGTTGGTTCCTTATCCACAGAATTTGTGCACAGCAACTCCCAGCAGCAACATACTCAGCTTCAGCTGTCGACATTGCAACTGAGTGCTGCTTCTTGCTATACCAGGACACCAACCTTCTACCAAGGAATTGACAACTCCCTGATGTACTCTTTCTATCAATCCTACACCCTGCATAATCAGAATCTGTATAGCCAACAAGGTCAAAACCTGTATCTTTAGGGTACCAAATTCCAAGATTCAGACTTCCCTTAAGATACCTAAAAATCCGTTTAACAGCTATAAGATGTGATTCTTTAGGATCTGATTGGAACCTAGCACACAAGCATGTAGAGAACATTATATCTGGCCTACTTGCAGTAAGGTAAAGTAATGAGCCGAGCATACCTCTGTAGCTTGTGATGTCTACCCTCTTACCAAGCTCATCTTTATCAAGCTTAGTGGCAGTTGTCATTGGAGTTTTGGCTGTGGATGCATCTTCAAGACCATACTTTTTCAAAAGTTCTTTGATGTATTTGGTCTGGCAGATAAAGATTCCATCTTTCCTTTGACTTACTTGGAGTCCAAGGAAATAGTTCAGCTCTCCCATCATGCTCATCTCATACCTACTCTGCATTAGCTTAGCAAATCTACTACACAACTGATCGTTAGTAGAACCAAATATAATATCATCTACATAGACTTGCACTAATATCATATCATTTTTATGCATTTTATGGAATAGAGTCTTATCTATGACACCTCTAGTAAAACCATTTTCAAGTAAAAATATAGATAGAGTGTCATACCATGTTCGAGGGGCTTGCTTCAGGCCATAGAGTGCTTTGAAGAGGAAGTACACAAAATCTGCAAATTCTGGATCTTCAAACCCTGGGGGTTGTTCCACATATACTTCTTCTTCCAGCTCTCCATTCAGGAATGCACTCTTCACATCCATTTGATATACCTTAAAGTTGGAATGTGCTGCAAATGCCAAGAACATCCTGATAGCTTCAAGCCTGGCCACTGGTGCATATGTTTCATAATAATCTATTCCTTCCTCCTGAGAAAAACCTTTAGCAACCAGTCTGGCCTTGTTTCTCGTAACAATGCCATCTTCATCCAGCTTGTTTCTGAATACCCACTTTGTGCCAATAATAGACTTGTTCTTTGGCCTGGGTACCAGCTTCCACACCTTTTGTCTCTCAAATTGATTGAGTTCTTCTTGCATGGCAAGAACCCAATCTGGATCTTCTAGTGCTTCTTCCACTTTCTTTGGTTCTATTTCAGAGAGAAAACCAGAGAATAAACATTCATTTTGGGAAGCACGTCTCGTTTGAACTCCAGCATCTGGATCTCCAAGAATCAACTCAAAGGGGTGATCTCTACTCCACACCCTATGTCTAGGCAGATTTGCCCTAGATGATTCAGCCTGATTTTCATTATAGTGCTGGGTCCTGATCGTAGATCCTTCAGTTGCTCCCCCTGAGCTGCTGCTAGGTTGAGAATGAGATTCTCTGCCACTACTAGTAGTTTCTGTGAATCTTCTACTGTTTCCACTACTAGGGTCAGAATCATCATTGTTGAAATTCTCATTTTGTGCTAGATTTTCTGTTGCAGCTTCAGGTTCTACTTCACCTTCATCTGAGTTCAAATTTTCAAACTGCAGAGTTTCAGTGTCGTCTATTCTTTGTAGACTTGGGAGCTTTAGATCATCGAAAGTTACATTCATGCTTTCAATGACCTTTTTGTGATCAATCACATAAACCCTGTACGCCTTAGATTCCATTGAGTAGCCAAGAAATATGCCTTCATGAGCTTTGGATTCGAACTTTCCCAGATGCTCATCATCTTTCAATACGAAACACTTTGCTCCAAACACATGAAAGTATTTCAGTATTGGTTTCTTGTTGGCCATTACTTCATAAGGAGTCTTGTCATGTTCTTTATTAATCAGGGTACGATTTTGAGTGTAGCAAGCTGTGTTGACTGCTTCAGCCCAAAATTATAGAGGCAACTTTGCTTCATTCAGCATTGTTCTTGCTGCTTCAACCAAAGTCCTGTTCTTCTTCTCTACTACTCCATTTTGTTGTGGAGTTCTGGGCGCTGAGAATTGTCTTGATATTCCTTTTTCCACACAGAATTCATTCAGGATTGCATTTCTGAATTCTGTTCCATTGTCAGACCTTATCTTCCTGACAGGCAGACCAGCTTCCAACTCAATTTTCTTTAAGTGATTGATAATTGTTTGAGGGGCTTCATCCTTTGCGGCTAGAAACAACACCCACGTGTACTTGGAGTAGTCATCAACAATTACAAGTGCATATATCTTCCTTGACATCGACATGATGTTGACTGGACCAAATAAATCCATATGCAGTAGTTGCTGTGGTTCAGTAATGTCGGTTGAGTCTTTGCTTCGGTGAGATGCTTTCTTTGACTTCCCCTTTTCACATGCTTCACATAACCCTTCTTGACAGAATTCCATCTCGGGCAAACCTCTAACCAATTCCCTCTTTACCAAAGAGTTCATTGTTTTGAAGTTGAGGTGAGAGAGTTTCTTGTGCCACAACCAACTGTCCTCTATTGAAGCTTTGTTGTAAAAACATTGAACTTCGCCTTTGCTTGCAGAGAACAAATCAGCTACAAAGAGATTCCCCTTTCTCACTCCCTGAAGAGCAAGCTTCGAATCCTTCCTGCTTTGGATGGCACATCTTTCTTTCTCAAAAGTTACTTTGTATCCCTTGTCAGTGAACTGACTGATACTCAGAAGGTTGTGCTTTAATCCATCCACAAGAGAGATGTTTTCAATGATAACATTCCTGATTTCCAGATTGCCATATCCCGTTGTGAATCCCTTGCTGTTATCTCCAAAGGTCACTATCGGGCCAGCTTTCTCAATCACATCTGTTAGCAGGGCTTTATCTCCAGTCATGTGCCTAGAACATCCACTGTCAAGTATCCACATGACACGTTTGTTCTTCGCTGTACCCTGCATCCACAGGTTGATTACTTTTTCTTTGGTACCCAAACTTGATTGGGTCCAAGAGGTTTAGATAAGTAAAAAGATTTAGCTACAGAAATTTTCTGGTCCTTGTCTTTCTCATCGACTGCACCTTTGCCCTTTGGTTTAGCCTTGACAGTAGTGCCTTTAGGCTTAGGGACAGGGGTTTCCTTCCTAACTTTAGGAGGACTGGCAGTCTTTGCCCTAACATGCTTTCTAGTCATGTTCACATCTGTATTCATGCAAGTACTTGATGAAGTGTTCATTAAGTTTATGTATGTAGACATGATATTGAAAGCACATGGCATGCATCCTACTTTACCGCATGATTAATGAGGAATAGACATGGCAGACATGGCAGGCATAACAGGCATACTAGAAGTTTCTGTTTTAACTACTTTTATCTTGTTGCATGCATGCGTAAGATGACCAGTAGAATTGCAATTATTACAAACTTTTCTAGAATTGTTAGCACCTACCTTACCATTTCTGTTAGCTTTCTTGTTTTCATTTTTATTGCCTATTTCAATTTTAACCTGTTTCTTAGGTTCTTCAATCTTAACAGATTTCTTAGGCAAGTTCTTCTTATCTATAACCTTTTCCTCTTTCTCCTCAGCAAGGAGTTCTTCTTTAATTAAGAGATCATCTTCATTTAGGGGTTCTATGACGAACTTCTTATAAAGGGGCTTAGCTACATCCTTCAATACATGTGGAATATCTTGCTTCATAGGACTTTCCTCAGCAATAGATTCTACATGCATTTTTCCTGCTTTCTTATCATAGTCAAAACCTATTCCTGTTTTCTGACCTATGACTTGTTTGTCTATAGCCTCCTTTACAAGATTCGCAGACTTCTTATATGCTTGAAGTTTTAACTCTAGATCAGAAATTTTACTTCTTAGAGCTGCTTCTACTTCCTGGTTGCACTTATCTCTATTCTGAAAGTATTCTATTTTCTGTTTCAGATCTTCTACATTAACACATGCAAGCTCTAGTTCTTCGTTTTTAGCTTCTAGCATTTTAACCTTAAGAACTAGTTTAGCATTTTCTTCTTCAGATGCTAGCATGCTTGTGTGAATATTAAACATTTCTATGCTCAGATCTTCCACAGTTTTCTTATACTCAGAATTAGACATGTCAACGGAAGAAATAAATGATACCTTGGATGATTGAGGTGATGTCTCTGAAGAGTCTGCCATTAACGCAAGATTTCCATAAACCTCCTCTTCATCATTATCTGAATCATCCCAGCTCTTTCCTTCAGCTATATAAGCTCTTCCCTGATGCTTCTTCACCAGTGCATCATACTTCTGCTTTAATTCATCGTAGGACTCCTTCCTCTCTTTCCCTTGTTTTGGTTTCCGGCATTCTGTTGCAAAATGACCGGGTTCTCCACAATTGTAGCATTTAAACTTACTTCTATCTACCATCCCTGTCTTATAGCCTCCTCTGCTGTGAGATCCTGAAGACGATCCACCTCGATTGTTGTTGTCCCTGGAACCACTGTAACTTGAATTACTCTTAAATTTGAATTTTGGGTTCCTCCTGAATCTGAGGTTCTTGAACTTTCCCGCCATATAGGCCATCGACTTGTTTTCCAGTTGTTCAAGTTCTTCCAATGAATAGAAGTCGTCTTCATCACCCGGTTGATTAGATTCTGATAATTCAGCCTCTAAGATTTCTTCTTTTTCAACTGCAGGTGCTTCTTTGTTGGTCTCCTTGACAGCAATAACACTGGCTACAAGAGCTGTCGTCTTTAATAGTGCTGTGTTCTTACTGTCCACTGTACCTGAGCCGTAAATGATTTGTCTCTGCTCTTGCTCCATCTCATGAGTCTTGAGCTTTCCATATAGCATTTCAATTGACATATCATTTATATCAATTCTTTCTCTGATTGCAGAGATTTTGTGCTCTAGATGTGCTGGCAGCGTCAACATGAATTTTCTGTTGATTTCCCTGCGTGTGTAGGCCTTCCCATGTAGAGATAAGTCATTCAGCAATTTGTTGTATCTCTCAAAAACTTGAGTTATACTTTCTCCAGGTAATGACTTGAATGCTTCATATTGGGAGGTAAGAATGTCCAGCCTGTTTTCCTTCACTTCAGTTGTACCCTCCATTAGCAGATTTATTGTGTCCCACATCTGTTTGGCACTGGTGCAATTGATCACCTGATTCAGCATTGTTGTGTCCAAAGAATCCATCAAGATGCATTGTAGATGATTGTCCCATGCTACTCTCTCTTTGTCAGTATCAGTAAACTCTGAAGGTTCCTTTGGGGTAAATCCTTGAGGAATCCGTTCTCCGTCTTCTGAAACTGTCTCCGGTGTAAGCTTTTGAGGAACATAGGGGCCATTTTCCAGAATTCCCAGATATTGAGAATTACATGTTTTAATAAAAATGGTCATCTTCTTTTTCCACAAAATGTATTCATTTTTGTCAAAGGTGGGAATTTTAATGCTGCTTAATTTTTGGGTACTCATGGTTGTTAAGAATTTTAAGTCTTAAGAAATAATTAATTTCTCAAAAATTAAAATCAATTCGAATAAAAATTAAATATTGAGAAAATAATTTTTAATTCGAATTCTTGATGATTGATAGCTTTTTAAAATTTAGTGAATTTAAAATCAATGAAAAATTTAAAATTGAATTTTCTTTAAAAATAAAAGAAAATTCAAGATAAATTTTTCTAGATCTAAAAATGCACTTTTTAGAAAAACTATTTTTGAATCTGATTTGTAAAGTCAATCAACATACTCTGATACCAATTGTTAGGTCCAATATCATCATAGAAGGGGGGGTTGAATATGATGTGGTAGAAATTTCAGTTAATTTGCGGAAGTGTTTGAGTTTTTAAAGATATGAACTTGACAGTTAATCAAAACACAAAGCTGGGAAATAACAAGTTATTATTAAATCCCTGTGGTGCTACAAATCTAATCAAATGATTAGCTGCAGTGGTTTCAAAACAATATTACAACACAATACAGTTGGGTGAAATAAATGTCTAGCTTTAATGGAGCTTCCCGGCTGTGTGTGTTGAATGCTTGAAGATGATAACCCCATTAAAACAATTGATTTGAACCCATATATATTTGTAGACTTCTTTGGAAATTTTCCTACAATGCTAAGTCCTGAGTGGCGCCTGCACAGTGGTAGTGGTGTAGGGGCGCCACTTGAAGCATGTTGAGCCTGTTGTCCTGAGTTGCGCCTTGTATGTGAGTTGCGCCTATACAGTGGTTGTCCTGTATAGGCGTCACTCATGCCTTAGAAAATATCAACTGCCTGTTGTGCCTTGTATAGGTGAGTTGCGCCTGTCCAGTCTGTTCCCTGTACAGGCGCCACTCATCCCTTAGAATAAGTGTGCCTGTTTGTACCTGTTAGACTTTGAGTTGCGCCTTGTATGTGAGTTGCGCCTATACAGTGGTTGTCCTATATAGGCGCCACTCATGACTTAGGCACTATTTCTTGTGCCTTCACTTGACAATTTTGTTGCACCTTGATATGTAGACTGCACCTCTTCACTGCTTCAAGAGTAATAACCACCAAGTGTAGTAATACCTTCCTTAGCATATTTATCTCGAATTCTTGAATTAATTACCACTTGAACTTTACTCTTCTGGCTTGGCTTGATCAACTGATTTTCTTCTGATTAATTAAGATAATTCTTTTCTTGTTGTGCTGACGCTTAGTGCACTGGTCTGGTTCACAAACGACTAACACTTGAATAAATTTCCTTAATCTCTGTTCTGTTTCAGCTGATAAACCCTGGACTTTTGCATTGCTTCTGATCACTGA
This sequence comes from Oenanthe sinensis, assembly GCA_028671895.1. Taxonomy (NCBI): domain Eukaryota; kingdom Viridiplantae; phylum Streptophyta; class Magnoliopsida; order Apiales; family Apiaceae; genus Oenanthe; species Oenanthe sinensis. The sequence goes on from CM053803.1 coordinate 45,122,453, forward strand.
AACCCTTTGACAATTATACATGGATCACTTCTCTGTCTATAGAATGAAGTCATCTGAACTCTTATTTGTCATTGAGGCTTGAACATATTAATGAACTTCTCTCCATGACGTTCAGTAATTCTTTCATCTTGAATGCTCAACAATGATGAATGTATTATCTTCTTGATTATGTCCTTCTGGATTCCTGTGCTGCATATTAATACTATTTATCTGTCTTTGTTTCTTAGTTGAGTTATTGTTATCACTATTACATACTACGTTACATTATGCTTTACAGAATCTTCATTTTCCAGACCAAGTACATCAAAGATCTATTGAAAAAGTATGGTCTTGAAGATGCATCAATAACCAAAACCCCTATGGCAACTGCCACTAAGCTTGATCAAGATGAACCTGGTAAGAAAGTAGACATCACAAACTACAGAGGTATGATCGGCTCATTACTTTACTTAACTGAAAGTAGGCCAGATATTATGTTTGATACATGCTTGTGTGCTACGTTTCAGTCTAACCCTAAAGAATCACATCTTATAGCTGTTAAACAGATTTCTAGGTATCTTAAGGGAAGTCTGAATCTTGGAATTTGGTACCCTAAAGATACAGGTTTTGACCTTGTTGGCTATACAGATTCTGATTATGCAGGTTGTAGGATTGATAGAAAAAGTACATCAGGGAGTTGTCAATTCATTGGTAGAAGATTAGTGTCCTAGCCAACATACATCTTTGTGCCGTCTACGCACCACCACCACTCTACAGGTGCAACATATGACTTAATACTTTGTTGGAAATCAATTTCTAAAAAGCCTATAGAATATATATGGGTGAAATCAATATGGACAGTAAGGTATTCATTCATCTTCAACAAAAATACATACAGACGGGAACTCCATTAAAGCTCTACATTAAACACGCCCAACTGTATTTCTATTGTAACATTGATTGAACCTATTCAAGCTAATCATACTGATTAGAAGTGTAGCACTCATGAATTTAATAATATACTTTTATTTTCCCGAATCTTTGTTTCAATATCTGTCATTTTCATATCTCAAGAACACAAACACTTAATCCGCAACTATACGAAATATCTAACATATCATATTTAACCCCCCCCCCCCCATTCTATGATGATTTTGGACCTAACAATGTGTAGTTATTTTATTAATTAAACTAAATTTTGAATAATTTTTTTATTTTATTTCGAATTTAGAACAATTAATAATATTATATATATATATGTGTGTGTGTGTGTGTGTGTGTGTGTGTGTTTAATTGTTTACTATTTAATGTTTTTATAATTTCGTATGACTTTTAGTCCGGCATGACTTTTTATTTAAGAAATTCGACATGACTTTTTATAGATTCATTCTTAAAAAGTCATACCGACCTGTTATGTTTAAAAGTCATACTGAGATTTTAGTTTTATTTAAAAGTCATTTTAGTTTTAATCAAAAGTCATACTACCTTTTTCTCTCCCCCAGTCGATACACACACTCATATACATACACCACGCAGATCTGGTGAATGACTTTTCCAAAACCTTTGAAAAATCCTTGATTGTGCTCAGTTTACAACTGCTTTCAGTTAATTTCTTGGTGTTTACAAGCATATGTGCTTGCTAGTTACTGCTAATTCAATCAGTTATAGTCGAATTGTTGCCCAATTTTTGTTAGTTTCGAACCTAACTTGAAATGGTTATGGATTTTTAGTGAGGACTGATTGTGATTTATATTTGCTATTTTTAAAAATCGATTGTGGTGATCTTGTTGTGATTAAGAACTGATCTGGATTATTTTGTAGTTAGGGTTTCATTTTGGATGTAATTCTCAATTTTTGGGGATTAATTGCGTATATTGGGCTTAATTCGGATTAATTAGATGTTTTAAATTAATCAAAGGATTAAAAATGGCTGATAATTATGAAATTGTTAAGACTAATTTCATATAATTTTTTAACCTGGTGAATTGTTCAGTTGAGAGGTTTCGACCATAGATCATATTTATGAAAGAACATTCACTAGTGAGAAATGCAATTACATTGGATGCCCCTTACAGGTTGATGCACTAAGGGCTCTGTACACGACTACAAGGAATATGACAGTTGCGGCTAGAGTAAAATTTTCTTTTGTAATTGGAGAAAATGAGTATGTGGTAACTAAAGAAGATGTGAATAGAATTTTAGGATTCCCGACTGATAATCATGACGATCTTCAAACTGTTCCTCAAATAATTGAATTTTTCCAAGCAATTCTGTATCAAGGTGATATTAATCTTGTGAAAATGTCTAAGGCAAAGTTAATCAGTGAATGGGATTGTCTTCAATACACTGGCAAAAGTTTTTTCCCCGACCACAAAAAGTAACTTCAACAACATCTCCTCGCTTCTACAAATTATTGGGTATTATGTGGCCCATAATAGGAGAATAAATTTTGGGAAGCTGATGTTGACTAAAATTATCAGGAAGATAGGGACGCCAAAGAGCAAGGAACAAAATGTATAGTACTATTATCCAAGATTCTTAATGCTATTTATGAATGATCTTATTTCAGATGAGGATAAAGCACTGTTCTAGAACAGTCGAGTAGAAGTATCTCCTACTTCTCAGAAAAATCTATTTACAAGGCTCAGGAACCAAAATAAGTTCCCTAACATACCAATTGTGAGGACTCAATACATGGGTGAAATCCTAGATCAAATTGCCCATCCTACGTAGGCTCAACCGCTTCAGCAAGAGACAGAAGAAATTCAACATTCTGCGCAGCTACTACTTGAAGTTGCTCATCAGGCAGAACAAGAAATTTAGGAACAACAGGTAATATCTCACACCCTGGCTTCTAATTTCCTACCTATAAATATATCTAGTTCTTTTAAATATATTTGTGGTAGACTATGATTGTGGTCTTACATGATTTCGGCTATGAACCTGAAAACACACAGGTTCAATCCCAAGCTGAGTTAGAGCCACAAACAGTCTCTTCTTCTTCAACTTCTATGAGTCAAATCAGAAAGAGAAAAATGCCTATTAGAAAGACTAGAGTAAGAGGTAGAAGAATTTTTATGAGTGAACCCACAGCTCTGTCTCTGCCTCAGAAAGATCTAAAATTCAACCTGAGACAATTGCAGACCCATCCTTATCTTCTCAATGGGATATGGACTTTGAAATGGAAATACAATAGTCTCTGGACTCACTCGATCAACTGGGTGATTCTATTGAAATTCGTCGTCCAGCCGCAGCATCCTGTGAAGAGTCACGCACACTACTAGTGCTCACTCTAGTAGGACCTTCACTTTCAGAAACACACAGTGCAGAGGGCACAGAAAATGAAGAGCAAAATGTTTTTTATACAAACCTGTCGGATGCCATATTTTCAGTGGACCAAGACATTTTTGATGCAGTGCAGCATTAGTTTCCATTACAAGTATTGAGGGGCACCACTGACTCTAACAAGCCACACATTATATTGTCTAATGTGGTGACCCCCCCTGGATTTCTCATATCCAGTTTCTGAACAGGAAGTTCTTCCATCCATAAATGGATTAGGTGAGAGACAACCACTCTTTAGAGGGAGTTGGGGCTCCATTCACGGAGTAGCTACATCAGTAGCGGAGCCACTTCAAGATAATCTTGTTGTGGACATGCCTTCACAGGCTTTAAAAGAGCATTTCGACTCTTCAACTGCTATAATAATATATACAGGTATAACATTAGAATCTGAACAGGAGCAAAACAAGAGTGAAGTGAGGGAAACACCGAGCGATACACATGCACATAGTAATAGTGAAATAAACAAGAGTGCAAGCGAGGTGAGCGAGCACACATACAGTGAAATTTTATCTAAAATGGAAGCTCTCTATAAGGAAATGCAGATTATTCAAGCTGAGCTAGCATAAGTCAAAGCACAAATAGAAACCAAGTCTACTTCTGCCTCTGAAATAAAATAGCTGACAATCGTGGGAGAAGAAGTGAATGATGTCAAATCCAGCATTATCCTTAAAACTCAAGATATCCAACAAGTACAAAGTCTGATTACTAAGGATATGAAGGAGATAAGCACTATAAATGAAAGAATTGATGGTGTTGAAAAGAGCTTGAATCAGCTTATCATTGAAAATGAAGATATTTCAACCAAAAGATTCAACAAGTTGGATGAAGGTATGATTCATTAGAATGAAGGGATGAAGTAGGTCTATCTAACCATGGAAAAACTTGTCAAATCAATTGAAGCTTCTAAATCTATAGAAGATCCCTCAACTAAGGGGGGGAAAGTAAGTGTAGCTGAAGAAGAAAGGGCTACTAGGGAAAAAGGCAAAGTCAAGCTATATTTTGAAGATCAGTTTGAGTCACATGTTCTAGAAGACCAATACTTTATTGAAGAGAGTGCTCAAGACGACACTTTCAATCCTGACTACTGCAGAGCTGAAGATGAAAGTGTCTTTGATGATGAATTCTTGTTTCCTAGAGAAGAAGAGTATGATCCTGAAACTGAAAGAAGACATCAAGGCAAACAATGCTAAATCTGAATAATTAAAAGCTCTAGTCAAGGAGAAATCACAGGCTAAAAGAGAAACAAGTCTGAAAAAGCATAATCTGTAGGTTATTGCTATAAAGGAGAAGAAGAGAGATGTACAAGTGGGACACTGCCAGAGAAATCATGAATAAGCTATAGAAGGGTCCATTTGAAGACAAACACTTAAAATCACTTATCGAATGTTTGGAAAATTCAAATGACAGCATTGATAATTTTATGAAGGTCCTAAAAGAAGAAATCGACTATATCACTCTTATAGTTGATTACATTCTTAAAGATTGGCAGATCTTAGTATACACTAACAGAAATGGCACATGCAGAATCTCTTTGGAATTCTTCAAACAAAGATCTCTATCAGTGTTATGGACCATGTTGATTAAAGTAAACAGGAGTTCAGAAGAGAATGAGCTACTAAGAGACATACTCAAATATTTTGCAAGAGTTGGTCCTCGGATCGTATATAATTCTCATGAAGTTAGGTTTTTCACAAACAAGTTTTATCAGATCATGAAGCTAGATGATGAGTCATTGAAAGGCTATACAATTAAGTATATGATTGAGGCTGAAAAGATTTTAAGATCTAAAGGGTTCAGAACTCAAGACAAAACTGATACGGCTGAAAAGATCCAGAGTTATTTCTTATCAAAAGGTATTTTATCTTACATCCGGCAAATGTCAAAGATAGATTCAACTCAGTCGTATGATATGCAAGAAGAGGAAGTTGATCATGTTGAACTGGAATGCAATGGGAGTTAGCTCGTACTAAACAAATAAGGTTGTATGGACAATCTACTCAATCAGAATCTAAAGAGGTACCGAGGACACCTGTGCATAAGAGTTCAATTCTAGAAGAAGGTGAAATTGATACTTCTGAAGATTGAAGAGTTAGATAGGTCAAGATAGAAAATCTATAATATATGTTTAGTATAGAAGAATATTTATCTTGTATTTATCTTTCGTGTATGAATCTGGAAAATTTTTAAATATAAAACCAGAACTTTTGTTTATTATTTACAGTTCTTACATATCGTATTACTTTCTTAGTTGTTAGTTGAGTTACCCTCTAGAAATTTGTGTGTTAAATGATTAACAATAAATAGGGGGAGATTGAAAGGCATATAACTAGGCATATTTGTAATAATTAGATGACAACTCAACTCAGTAAGAAAAAATAGTAAATAATAGATATGATAACAGGAATCAAGACGAAGAAAGTTAACTAGACACGAAGAATCAGATTATCAGATGTATTTCTATGAGATTGCTACTCAACACTCGAAGAAGTTCATTAATATATTCAAGCGTTAGTTAAAAATAAAGAAGTAATATCTCAGAAAAATTCAGAAGATACAAAAGATTTTAAGTAGCTACTACACAAAGATTTCAGAAGAAGAAAACACAAGAGGAAAAATATAAAGCAAAGAAGGACAAAAGACCACAGCTTAAAAAGTTAAAAGGTGGAGAATATTTATTATAGTATGACACAAATGAACTAGATAGTACATTTGTGTGTCAACTAAATTAATAAATATTCATCATCTAGCTTAAGTGGTTTTATGACAGAAGACATAGCGAAGACGGAAATATTTTGGAGCTAACAACAAGGTTGCACAAGTCAAGATAGTATTTTAATTTTACTAACAAAAGTTAATTTATTATTTAATTTATTTTATTAAATTAATTCAAGTTGAATTTAATTTAATTAATAAATTATTTAATTAAATTACGTATAATTAATTTACTAGAAAAGAAATGATTTTGTATAATTTTAATAAGTCATTTAGACTTTAATAAAAAGTCATACCGAAGGCAGCTTAAAAAGTCATACCGAAGGCAGCTTAAAAAGTCATACTGAAGGCTGTTTAAAAATTCATACCAAGCTACATTGAAGAAAGTCATACCAATTTGTTTAATTAAAAAGTCATACTGATTTATTAATTAAAAAGTCATACCAACTTATCAATTAAAAATTCATACCGACTGTTTAATTAAAAAAAGTCATACCGAATATGATTTTAGAAAAGTCATACCGATTTTCTAAAAGTCATACCGAACTATTCAGAAAGTCATACAAGTGTTAATGAAAGTAATACAAGTTTAAATAAATACTACACCATAGATTGCCTATTGCAACCCAAAAAATAAGTTGCTATATGGCATAAAATTGTTGTCATATACTCTATTGCAATAACTTTTCTAAAAATGGACGTTAACTTAGGTGGGTTACAAATTGACCCCTATAGCAATGAGTTTAGTACCGTATAACAACTTCTTAATATCGTTGCAATAAGAAGGTACAATAATATTTTCCTGCCTATTGTAACGATTTAAAATCATTGCAATAGACTAGCAACCTGTTTTGAAACTCTGTTTTCTGTTTAGCATTGCAATAAATAGGGAATAGCAACGTTTTAGTTGGCAATAGCAATGTTTTAGGTGCCAATGGCAATGAATGTATGTTTACCAGTAATTATTTTAGTGAAAAAAGTATTGCAAAAGATAGGCAATGGTAATATTTTAACTAGCAATGACAATGCTTTTATAAAAAAAAGTTGACATGACCTATTTGTTTCATAACAAAGCCCCCATTAATATGGTTTTTCATACACCAATCCAAAAGATTACTTGGGTACACATCACCACCGACCCATAGACAGTATCAAAAGAATCGCAACAACATCGTCTTACCAACCATTCAACAACTAAAGACTCAATGCAAAATAAAACATCAAGGTAAAATTCTAGTTACATTCATAAAAAGCTTAGACATAAAGTAAGTAAATATATGGTAAGTGGTACTGCTAGGTCAAGCATGTGCATCTTTATCTGACTTCTCTCTATTCTCGACAGAAATATCACAAAGTTCTTCAACATTGATCTTCAAAATGGGATTCTTCAGTGCCATCTCTTGAAGAAGAGCCAGCTTCTGTGTTATAGTTATAACATGATTTGTCTCAGCATTCTCAAGCACATCCACAATTATTGCAGCACATGACCAAGAGGTTCTTCTGCTGCTCTCTTCAGCAAGAAAGCCTGTAAAAACATTACATAAGAGGCAACAAAGCAAGGAACATGAAACATTCTTACAAGTTTATTATCCTAAAACGTTCAAGACACTGAGAAAACATTTTGATCATCAAAATCCAATAACATGATGCCCATACATAGTATCATATATAGCAAGAAGTTTTATAAATGATATCCATGACTAGAGAATTCAATGTTATAGATAATGGCAAATTTAAAAGTTGAGCAAGGTCTGATTAACTGTCCCTGTAAAGTGGATCTCCAGTAATTTCATATCACTATTGAGAACCAATGACAATTGGGATGTGTGTATTGGCATGAAAGCCCGATATATCATCAGCCTAAAGATAAATAACACAGATATAATAAAAAGTTATCACAAATAATAAACCAAACCAAAAATTCTCAATAAGTCCTACTTGGTGAAATCAGTAACAAATAATAATATAGATAATTGTACCTACAAGACAACAAGGTGGATAACAACAATTATATTGACGAGCAATAAAAAATTAAATGTTAGGAAATGAGATCTTAGTGTTGATTATGCGCTATTATGATATCATTCGCAAGGTGAAGACAGTCATCAATTGCCAAGAACATATACCAATTATGCGAGTATAGTAATCTCTACATGTATAACAAATATCCATAAAAGGCATGGTTTGTCAAAGAGGTGAGCCAACAACAAATGCGATGAATTTTTCTACATACCAAAGGATAACAAAGCAGTCTTAAAAATTATGTTCTGATATATTTTACTTGAACATCATAATATTTTGTAATCCTTTCCTAGTAAAAGTGCATGGCAATTTTTGACAGTATGTAGATATGCTATATGAGAATACAATATTTGTTCCTTGCAAAAAGTATGAAATCCAAGAGCAGATTGCTTTGATTTCTATTCAGACTCAATCTACTTCATACAACTTGTTGACAACAAAGAAACAATGCAAGGAACCTCAAGTATCAAATATACCGTTACAGAGTACAATCTATATAGAACATCATTCATGCCACCTCTTTCTTCATTCAATGACCACCAATGTCTCTCAAAAGTATACTTCAATATTACATTTTTTACACGTTTGTCAAAATAATCAGCCATCCATGTTACCATTCTCAAAGCGAGTATCATTGGCAAATAAATACTAATCCAAAAGGCCTATCATTATCTATTAATTTGATAAATGAGATTAGGGATATAACAAGTTGGATAAAATACCATGACTATTAGAATTATGACTGAAGAATCTACCTTGTGAATGGTATAATATGGCGCCCAAATAGGGTTTAGAGCCTCAACACGTTCAAAAAACTTTTAAGGGAATACAGAAAGGTACTCGGTGCCAATTATTTTTTCTTTAAGGTTTTCATTTCGAGTGCTAGCTCACATTTGTGCTGAAACCCATGGCTAAAAATGAAGATATAACAAGAACAAATATAAACAACATCATATGATATATTGAGAAGTAAATCAGTAATAAAAGATACACATATACATGTAACAACCAGCTTAAACCGGAAGAGAAAAGAGTATTAACATTAGCAACTTCACTTCTTTTCAATAATAATCTTGATCAAAATTTACGAATTTGATTAAGTTATCGGAAGAATAAAAGTCGAAAGACATATAAAATTTTATTGAAAATAATTTATTTGATTAACAAAAAGATATTGTTGGGAGTTACTAGCTCATCATTTTATCACTTTGAGTTCGCAATAGATCATATATGCTAGCTAGTAGAATCGTTATTCCCTGCATTCTGCTAAATGAGGACACTAATAGGGGGCTTCTATATTATCTATATTCCCCCATATGGATTAATTATCTATATACCAACATACAACCAATACCCAAATCAAAACCCCTTCCAAATTAAACCCCACAAATTAAAATTAGTACTCTTAAAAAAACCCTAAATTAAAAATAAACCCCCCCCCCCAAAGTTGAACACAATAATGCTCAAATAAGAACTCTAATTAACACATAATGCTCAAATTAAACACTAAATTTTCAATAAATAAAGCCCTAACTAACAAATAAGAATCCTAATTAAGAACAAGGAAAAACAGATTTACCTTTTTCGAGCTTTCTACGACCTTTCTCTGAGCTTTAATCTTCGAGTTCTTAGACCTCATTCTTAATCAACTCTTCCACTCCACTCGATGTCATTTGTTTCTGTATAAATGACACTGATCTGTCCATATTGTTCTGGAGCACTCTCACTCGAATGCCTCGCCATTAATTCAGCTGTGAACTCAGTGAGTTCAACTCGGTTGCTGGCCGTTTCAGCATGGTGGATGATACTCGACTTGCGATTGAACTCATTTTCATGTTTTCAGGTTTGGGAATAACCAACAAAAATCAAGTATAATTGGGCATTTATTGACTAGAACAATTTTTTAGCTTCAGTCTTCGAGCTTCAACCCACCATGACTTCCTCTTCTTCGTCTCTCCGCTGTCATCCTACTGTAATGGTAAACAATAATTCTCGATTAATAAATAAACATATAACTGAACTAGACGTGAAATTCACATATATAATCATACATATACATAATTAAAAATAAAAATGTACTAGTTGATTATCTTTGCACAGAGTGATAGAGATGAAATGGTGGAGGCTGAATGAAACCCTCGTTTTGGTGCTGTGTTTATATAACAAGGCTTAATGGTAATCCTCGTTTAGTCCGCCTGCATAGACGGGCTTAATGATCTATGGGCTTTAGGACTGGATCCATGGTTTTTGAATTCTAGGCCCAATTTTAATTCATTTTTTTGTGTGAAATTGGGGGTAATAATAATAATATTAATAATACAATACTAAGCAAAAAATAATATTATTTTAATGACATAATATAAAATTAAAATAATCTACAATTATAGCGGATGTGTAATTGTTTATTTGTAGTAAGATAATTGAAAATTATTAAATTTAAATTTATATATGTCTTTTTAAAATTAAATATCTATTTTAACACCAAATATTAATTTTTTATTTTATTATATAGAGATGATAACTTTTAATTCCATAATATAGCAATAATAATCATATTTATTTTCATGATGTTATGGGACATACTCCGATAGATCAAACATCGTTTGTTCCTTATTTTGTTTGAATGGTCCTAGTTTAATATATCCATATGTTCGCGGCTTTTATAACGGATAATAATAAAATTAATTTTTTGATGTAAATTTAGTAATTACGTAATTCTATCCATTTCTAGACAAACTTTTAAAAAAATTTCCTATACGTTATAAAAAAATCGCCAAACAATCGCTTGATAGGACAAGTTGCCTTTTGTTTGATATTAAAAAAATGAATAAAAACATTATTTTCTTTTTGATTATTTTTTCAACTAAAATATTACATTTGAGATAGAAGACCATTTTTAACCATTGAAATAATAGTAGATCGTAATTTTTTTTATAGCAATATGACAGTATATAGCAACTGCATATAAAACCATTGCAATAGATCATAAATTTTAAACTTTTTTTGATTACTTCTATTCTGTTGTAATGTTTTTTTTAAACAGTTGCAATATATTTAATTTTATCAAAATTTCCCATGCAATAGCAATATTTTTAAAGAAATTTCGTAACATGTGGTTGCTAGAAGCAATCTATGGTGTAGTGAAAGTCTGAAAAATGTCATGTTTTAAAAAGTCATACAAGTTTTAGAAATCCTCTATAAATATGAGGTGACCACTTCATATTTTGTGTTAGTTGAAAACATTCAAATTCAGAAATTTATATGCATTGTAATATTCACAGATTTCTGTGCAAGTTTGGATTATAATTGTTAAACAAGAACAATTCATGTCAAAATTGTTCTAGAATATTTTATCAATTATAAACATTTTCATCTTATTAATTTTGTAATATTTTTCAAGTTAAAATTATATCTTCTACTTAAACAATATTTCATTAAAATTAATATTTCGTGATTAATTAAAATAATATTTTTTAAATCCAAAATTTCACGATTAATTATAGATATTGTATTCAACCCCCTTCTACAATATCAGGGACCAACAAGTGGGCTTAGCAGGATATTATTTATATTATAATAATATTGGGCTTGATAATTAGTTTTAGTTAATATTTAATTATCTTGTAATGCTTTTAAAATAAAAGCCCATATAAGATAATAGGATTTGTAAGACATATATATATATATATATATATATATATATATATATATATATATATATATATATATATATATATATATATATATCGTATTCTATTATTTGGGGAACTTTTTGACAATTTTGATATTATAATATAAATTTAGAATTTTATTCAAACCCTGGTGGATCCCAGTTAGCCAAAATAATTTGTTGTTTAAAGTACATAAATCTAACACTTTTAGAAATAAAATAAAATATATATATGAGATTGTTAGCCCAATAGATTAGTTGTTTAAAGTACATAATAAATTTAATTTTGAATTTTAATTTATTGTGTTTTATATGGGAAGTTGGATAGTTTGTATGGAGTACAGATAGATGAATGGTTGCAGGGCCTTGATTGATTCAAAAACAGATCTATACAGCATACAAAGTATACACACAAACTCATTCAACACTTCATCTCATACTGTTAGATCCAATCTATCCGTGCTTCTTCTATAATAAAAAAATTGAGAAAAGCTAGGATTTTCCTAAGAGAAAACACAGCGAAGTAAATGTTCATGCAATTAGTTATAACGATCCTCTCCCAAATGGAAACAACTCTAGGCTCGGAGTTGTAGTAAGAGATGATAAGGGTAAGATAATACTGATGGTGTCTGGGACAATTAAGAACTTGACTAAGAGGGCAAACGAACTTTGGGCTATGTTGTTAGGGCTACGATGTGCATATTATGAGGATGAAAACTTTGTGCAATTGGAGATGGATAATGAGGCAGCGATTAAGGAATGGAAGGTGTTCATCGTCCCCAATCATGTAGGTGTGATTCAACAACTCGAACAAAAGAAAAAGGATCTGAACCTCTCTCTTGAGGTGCAAGTAGTGGAGTCTAGTCAGAATCGTCTTGCAAGATTTCTAGCAATCGATAGTGCACGTAACAGGAATCGATTAGTTGTTTTTATGTAATAACCCGTATTTTTGACGCAATTTTTTATTTATAAAAGACCTTGATGAATAGTGATTTTACAGATTTATGAAAAACGTTTTAGCTCACACTAAGTAAGTGATAGAATATTGGAAATCCAAAAATGTAGTATTGTTGTATGAAACAAATGAGTGAATGTAAAAGTCGTCAGAATTCGAAAATTTTTAATTTTACTATTTTTTCATAATTCATGAGATATCGAGGAATACGAGAATTATATTATGACCGGTAGGATTATAAATTAGAAATTTCATGGTTATAATTGAATATAAGTATTTAGAATATTAAAGATTTATACTATGAAATTCCTACGACGAAACGCTTTCGGAAATTAATCGAACTTACGTGGAGGATTAATGGTTAAGTGTTGGATGATAAGTGACTAATGAGAATTCTCATGCAAGAACCATGCAACCAAATTGGTTAAAGAGGAACCAGATCAACAAGTCAAGCAACTAGCCAAGTTAAGGAAACATAATTCCATGAATTAGTGGCCAAGTTTTCAAGCCATACCTTGGTTACTATTTGAGGTACTTGACATCCATCAAAGCCATATCTCTTGATAGATATCATCCATATCCACATACAAATACAAATACACCAACTCAAAATCAAGCAAAGTAGAAAAAGCTCTCCCCTCCATTTTGTTCCATTTGGCTATTCAAGAAAAGCAAAAAAAGAAAAATTCAAAACCCAAGTTCTACTTATTCAAAAATCACAAGATTTTTACCATAGCTTCCATAATTCATAACTAAGGTATGTACAAATTTTCATGGCCATCCGATTAGTATAGCATAGCCAAATCCTTGCTCAAAGATGAGGGTGAATAGTAACTCTGAAAATTACTAACTTGTTTCTTGATTTTTTCTTGCAAGTTTGAGGATGATAAGCATAAATCAAGGCTCCCTTAAGACTTACAAACTCTTGTTAGTATGTTAAGGATTCCAGAAAGGCATAAACATCATCTACCCTTCGATTTACTTTGAGCTATAAGCTTGAGTTTGAGTTATGTTTAAGTATATGTTGATTTAAGGAGATTGGACGTAAATAGTTGAATATTATTGGTTGAATAATATGGGTTGATGATGGTGATGAGTTTATAAAATTATAAACTGTTGCAGGATTGAAGACGAAGAACTCAATCAACATTAGTCGGAAGAGCTCGCAGAATGGTTGGTGCAGGTCATCCATGCTCCACCTGAAATTAAATGAAGGTTAAAAAGAACTTTTATTATTATCTGTTTTATGGATGTTTTTAAGATTGTGTTTTGTTTGAACATGTTTTAAATTTGGGTTTTTGTGGGTATCATTGCATTGTTGAATGCATGTTTAAATATTATGGATATTGCTACAGTTCAATCGGTGATGTTTTTTGTTGGGGACGTTGCAGATTTCTTTTTTTAAGATACCAAAGCGCATGTATTGAAAAAATATTACATAAAAAAAACTCTTGTTGGTTTGTACTCCCTCCGTCTCATATTTTTTGTCTCATTTTGATTTTTCAAAATCAAATTAATCAATTTTGACCAATAAATTAAATATATTATATAATAATATATATTTTTTAGAAAAATATTATAATAAAATTTAACTATTCTATTTTATGAATCAATTTATAAAGTTGTAAAATTATAAATAAATATTTTTAAATTATTAGTCAAAGTTAAAAAAAATTGATTTTGAAAAGTCAAAATGAGATAAAAATTATGGGACAAGGGAGTATATTATAAGTTTCTTTATTATTTTAGCTCCATCCGTCAGATAATTTACAAGTAACTTTGATTAGTTTCCTTATTTTATTATTATTATGTATTGATTGATTTTCTCATTTACAAGTTTTACCATAAATGATTTATAATTCAGTTTCTTTATATATAATAATTTTTTATTTTTAAATTACAAATTTATTTACTTATCTTTTATCATTATAATAATTATAATATTTATTTAAATTCTATTTTTCAAGTCTTTTTTATTTAATTATTATTTTATATTTCTGAAAAATAATTAATTAATTATATTATCCAAACATGATATTTTATCCATAACCCCATGTTATATAAGGAAAGATAAAAAACGCGTCTACTCTTACAATTCTATATTTACCCATGACCGGCATAGTTTATGAAAACTTTATTTCGATTGCGTCGCATCGGGTTTTCTTTCAAGTCAATTGCTACAGTGCCATAAGCTGGTTGGGTAAGACCGGATACATTAACAGCAAGTAAACTACCTTGTTATAAGCATATAACACGCCTTATTGTCTCGTAGAGTCTCCTGACATGCTAGCAGCGGTTTCTTTGCTACTATATTGTATAGTTTTAGAAGCATATACTAGCTAGAAACTATAGACTCTTACAGCCTAGGGCGCATAAGAGCTACAAGTGTAGTGTTATATAAAGAAGCTAATCTCTTAACATATACTTTATTTTATTTATTTTGGTCTCATATATGATTAATTTTAATTATTTTCCTTCATAATAATAATGAAATAAAGTTTCATTAGCACCCATTTACATTATTTATATTTACAAGAGGAAATATACAAAAATTATATTATGGAAAAGAATGAGAACATGAATTCTAATGTAATCCAACTATTGTTTGTAGTAACATGATATCATATTTCTTTTAAACTATTTTAAATATATTTGTAATATATGGTTCCTTGAGGAACCATATATTTATATAGAAATTTATTTAAAATATATTATTTAATTAACTTATTAGTATTGATAATTTTTTATATTGCTTTGAAGTAGGAATAGAAAAAATTATTATTTTAAAAAGATTAATAATTTCTAAAGTATTAGTTTTTAAAAGTTTTGTTATATTTAGTAATTAAAATAATCTTTAATTTAATCAAAAGTTTTGTATCTTAATATTACATAATTTTTGTATTTAATATAAATTGAATATAATAATATGTATAATTTACTTATTAAATATATCCTATATATTATATTAATAATAATAAATATTTAAATATAATATAATACATATATCAAATTTAAAATATTTGAACCGTAAATCTAGTTTTTTATAAATTTCGAATAAAAAATATAAACAAAATCATAATACCGGGTCGGTTCACATGAATCCAACCCGATTTAGGACACGAACAACTGACGAATTGAAATTAGGCAACAAAAACTAGAGGCAAGACTTTTATTTCTGACACCACTTGTACTTTTGTCATAGTTGAGCTATTTTGATTGGGTGAATCAGAAACAGAAGCAAAATGGCTAGTGCAACAGCAGCAGTTGTTTTCTCAACAAGCTCCAGTTTAAGTAAAGATGGTCTCTCTATATTCATTCATAAGCCCAGTATTTCATGTTGCAGAGGCTCCCCATTGTCATCCTCTTCAACCAATAAGATGTTCTTCAAGTACCCTTTTACATCAAGGCCCCATCAAAGATTCAAACCCTTTTCTCCTGTCATGGAATGGCAGGATTCCACGTATGTATTTGTGTGTGTGTGTGTGTTTATATTTATCTGATTTGTTGCATTTTCACTTTTTTTAGGTATGTTGCAAAGTTGGAATTTATTTATTTATTATTTTTGGTGGTATGCTTCTGCTTTTGTATGTATTAGTTTTAACTTTTAAGTACAAGGCCACAAGGGTGTAGAGTGAGGTTTTGGACCCATGATCTTTGGTTACCTTGAGCTTCCTGAATGCATTAGGTGTTTTAATGCAGGGTTAAATTGGAAATTGATGTGCCCGTATCTGTCGCGTATAATTGTTATCTTGATCGGGAAGCTATTCCCCGTTGGATGCCTTTCATTTCTTCTGTAAAGGTGTGTTTGAACGTGCATTTGCTGAAGTTATTCCTCTTGATTCAGCTTAGTTTAGGTGATTTATATCCACGCTATTGCTAGTTATTGGGGTCATCCTTGCCAGCCCAGATAATTTTAGCAAATCTTCCTCTTAAAACACTGTATATTTGATCTACATATCTATATTTTGTTTCTGTAGATTCCTTCAAATTCTATCTGTTGTATCGGTTTCTGTACTATTGGAAGACCTGACTTATGCTGCAATTTAGGTTTAATTTTCTGAAACGTTTGCTTCTCATGAACAAAGGATCTTTATACTAAGAATGTGCCGTGTTATGAAATTTTATGAAGTAAATAAGAGGTACAAGATAAGGATGTATGGTTGAGAGTAAAAAATATGAGTGAGATGCAAATTCCCTACTATAAGAATGGCGAAGAAAATGTTGTAACTTTTAAGGAATAAGCATCTACCTAGAAATTGTAAAAATGAACCATAGTTTAGACTTTAGAATAAGGAATGAATAAATATTTGTTCATGTCCAAAAATTAGTCCAAATTTCATTCCATTCCTTACCATCCAAGTAAACACAGCCTTAGTTTAGTCATGTGTGGCTTGTTTATTGATCCTGAAAAATATCTAGATTAGTTTTTAGAATATTTAAACCTCAACGTAAATTGAGTTTTATGTCGGACAATCAATTGTTAAAAATGCCAATAAGCAACTTGTTCCAAATTCCTGGTTTTGCCTAAATTTCATCATCCGTCACAGTTTACTATTTCAGGTTCCTTAATAAACTCGTGTCAAGATTTATATGGCACTTAACAATATTTTTGCAATTATTTTCCTTGCACGTATATTGTTTAAACATGATAAACTTTTCAATTTTCATAACTTTAAGTTCAAACATCCAAATTCAGGATTGTGATCTATTAATACTAGCTCGAAGTTGCATCTAAGATTTTTCCGAGACTGAAAAACTTAAGTTCGTTATTTCTTGTGGGTAAAAGAAGAATGTCACATGGCATTTTATATGGTTTCTAATTGAAAAGTCTTTTAACAAATTAAGTTCTTCTTTTAGACTAGGGATTTTTAACTTTAACTTACGAAATGGAAGCTTTACATGTCTTAAAATAATAAACTATGCAATGAATTTGGTTTCACAGATTTTGGAAGATAAGCCTGAATTATCACGGTGGTCACTGAAATACAATGCATTTGGGCGTGATATTGAATTCTCTTGGCTTGCACGAAATATGCAGGTAAGAATCTTGCCACTATGTCAATACGTTTGCTTACAAACATGTTGATACACATATATCAGTTCTTTTGGGCACTTATCTTTAACTTGTGCAGCCCATTCGTAATCAAAAAATTCACTGGAGATCTATGGAAGGTCTTCCTAACAGGTATAATGAGTAGTATAACAAGCAATTATCGCTCCGATGAGCTAGATACTATAAGATGCTTATGCTGGTATTCTTTGACTAGTAATCTAGTACACCGAATAAGCATGAGTTTAGCATCTTTTTAATATATATAATTTCATTTCATTATTGCTACCTATATGTAAAACAATTTATGGACACCGAATTACATATAGGCTTGTCAGTGTTTTTTTGCTAATTTTATCTCTAACTATTTTAAACATCCGGACTACTGAGCCATCCCTAATTTTGTTCATCATGTATTATATTCATAATTAAAAATGGTATGAACTTCCTTGCCACTTTCCGGTTAATAGTGATCAGAATCTTGTTTCTGCTTCTCATGTGGCAGAGGAGCTGTGCGATTTTTTCCCAAAGGTGATTCATCATGTGTGGTAGAAGTAAGTGATTGGAAAATTTTCATCTACCATAAAATTGTTGCTGCGATATAATCTTCCATTGTATTACAGCTTTGTTCCACCAAAAATTTCTCGGATTATGTCTCTGCAAATATTCAGTATATAATGTAATCGCCACAATGAGTGACTGGTTGCTTGACAGTGGCATCATAATTTAGTCATGATGTTGAAGATAATACTTGGCATGTTAAAATCCATATCTTAATTTGTAGACAAAAATCCTTGTTATATAGTAAACTTGACAATATATAGGATTATTATATTCTGAGTGGAGGGAGTACATTTTTCTACTTTCGTTATTAGTATTGCTGTGTAGGACAGGCTTCAGATGAAGTTCAACTTCATGCGGTAGAGAATATTGATTTGGTTGCTGATCTTATCCTCGTATTAGTCTGTGTGTTGGAAAAGACAGCATACTTGAAAGTATCGAAGGGATGTTCGTTCTTCTGTTTTATTGTGATCGAACCTATAGTTCAACTGAAAGAAAGACAGTTAGATGCTTTCATTTTCTTGTAATTTATCCAGTTCTATAACTGAAAGGGAGAAATAAAACAAAAATTTTAGTAACTATCTTCATATTACTCTGTCGTGGAAAAGTCAGCATACTTGAAAGTATCAAAGAGATGCTCTTTCTTCTGTCTTCTTGTGATTGAACCTATAGTTTAACTGAAAGAAAGGCAATTAGATGCTTTTGTTTTCTTGTAATATAGCCTTTTTAATGACTGAAATGGAGAAAAAATGCAAAAAAATTAATAACGGTTTGCTTGTTCATTTTCTGTCACTTTCTTCGACACCTCTTACACTTACAATCTCTTATTCTTTGCAGCTAACTGTGTCATACGAAGTTCCTCAAATACTACTTCCAGTGTCATCGGTAAGCCTTCTAGCGGTGTTTCAAACCATTGCTGCTTTAAATTTGATTTGTTCCGCTTGCAAGAAAAACAAAGTGGCACTTATTTCTTTGCCAAATAGAAGCCAGATATTCAAAACTTAACTGAATTTAGAAGTGTTACTGCTTCACCTATCAATTCAGTAATTTGAACAACACGCATAATGGCCTGATGCAATAGTTGGGTTTTATATATTTTTTATTATTTAACCCTGGTTCTTAACTAAGAACAATTGTGCACAAAAAATTTCTGCATATTGCTCTAATGCTTCTTTCTTCAGGCCCTGCAACCTTTTCTTGAAAGCTTACTATTACGAGGTCTGGAAAGTTTTGCAAACTTTGCCAAGTCCTATGCAGCAGAATCAGCTCCGTGATCTTCGTACCAGGTACCGCTGAACTCAGTGACTGCTGAGAGTTTTCTCCAGTCATATATTGGTTTTGAATATTTTTATTACAAAATGGACTACTGTCAAATAGAAGTTATAACAAAGTTTTTACAAATACTACATAACCATATGTCCTGTTTGTTTTGGAATCAAAATTATTACTTTTCTGGTGGCCTATATGTGCAGTTCTCACAAAGTTGGATCAACAAGACACGGCGGAATCTTATTGTACCCGGATAATATATTGATATCTGAA
This sequence comes from Oenanthe sinensis, assembly GCA_028671895.1. Classification (NCBI taxonomy): domain Eukaryota; kingdom Viridiplantae; phylum Streptophyta; class Magnoliopsida; order Apiales; family Apiaceae; genus Oenanthe; species Oenanthe sinensis. Next base: position 45,142,289 of record CM053803.1, read on the forward strand.
CTGTAGAGATAAAAACTCGTGAACAGGTGCAAAGCTGTCAGATATAAAAGCTTCATCAGTTCGGTCCTAATTCTAAATACTTTACAATTGAATTAAGCACACAATGTCATCTTTTGCATAGAACCATCATCTTAAAATAGGCATCATATGAAGAAAAAAATCAATAAAATGGGCCTAACTACTTGAAGCAAATTGTATGACACAGTAAAAATGCAGTTTATTGTTTACAGGAAATGCTGGACTTCTCTTGTAGAAAACTATAGATACGAGTAGGGCTGTAAACGAACCGAGTTGATCGTTAGGCTCGACTCGACTCGACTCATTTAATAATCGAGCTCGAACTCGAACCAGAAAAAAAAAACTCGTTAAGCTTAACGAGTCGATCCGAGTTTTGTAAGTGTCTGACTCGAACTCGACTCGAGTTTGACTCAAACTCGACTGGTTAAACTCGAACTCGACTCGTTAAGCAATATACATAAAAATTTGTAAAATATACATAAAAATGTACATCTAGATTGTGTGTAAGTGTAATAGTGTAAGTATAATGCACTTGGGCTTAAGATTTTATTTGTATTTGAGTCTCATTTGGTTTGTTAAAAACAAGTTCAAACAAAAAAAAAATTAATTAACCAACTCGAACTCGACTCGAGTTCGACCCGTCTTGAAAAGTTCGTGAACAACTCGAACTCGACTCGGTTCTTAACGAACTCGAGTTCGAACAACAAAATTTGATCGTTAAGATAATTGAATTCGGCTTGACTCGTTAAAAAAAGCTCGAACTCGTTAAGAAAAAACTCAACCCGACTTGGTTCGTTTACGGCCCTAGATACGAGTGATCTGACTGGAGCATAGATGTTAGAAAATTGTAAAAGATGGGGAGGCAATACAAGGTTAAAGAAATTAAGAGCAATAGCATATTCCAATGATTACCTAAATAATTAACACTCATTATTTTATACAATAATATTTCTAGGTAACCAGCTAATAACTAGTTTTTGGTCAAAGTTCTTAAAACTTAAATTTAAGCATATTTTGTTAAGAAGAATTAGTATTCAATTGACTAATAATTATTGGTCACCGAAGATGGGAGAATATTCACGTTTTGAGATGGTCAGGCAGTCACATAACGTGCACTGCTGCTGGATTCTACAAAAGCCATGTGCCAAATCACCCAACTGCCCGATCCTTATTGAATTCATTGTCGAACAGCTGTTTGGACCTGTTAAACTAAGCTTTTCATGTATAACCAACTTCGATTTTTCGCAACTAGACTTACTATTTAGCGAGGCGGTAAAATTTGACCCGTAGTACCAAGAAAATATGAATTTAGGTTGAGGGGTTTTGAGGTTGGTATTTCGGTTGGTAAAAATTAATTCGAAAAAAATTAGATCAATTTTGAATTGATCTAAAATAATCGAATCTGATTCAAAATTTTATAATATATATTATAAATTTATACTAAATAAATATGAGCTTGATGTGTCTGAGGATGAGCTCAGGGTACCACCCTGAGATTAGAACATTTTATAATACAAATATAAGGGTATTTATATAAATGTACAGGGGAAAATTTTATATTTACAAAAATGTCACTCATAATTTATATTAGAGAATTGTAACCAACTGCAGGGTGGGTTACCTCTCTGAAACTAGTAAACGGACTCGAAATGAAAGAATCATCAACAACTTGAGCATAAATATGAAAATTCATGATTTTATATATGAAACAGAACTGATAAAATAAGGATAAGAATGTCAAAATTAACAGGACATTGAATTGAAAGACATGTGCAGAAAGGAAATACTAAGAAATGAAGAACAAGTTACATAGAACTGAAAAGTAAAATGAAAAATAACATTGTTCATCAAGTTTGCATTCTATCTCTATTCCTCTCCTATTAGTAGCCACTAGCAAGACACGTGTCCAAGCGTTACTGGCCACTGCTTCATTCTGTTAAAAGCACAGGATCCCATGTTGGTGCTTGTTACACGTGAATAACAAAACGAGATGTTCCTATACTTGTGCTGATCATGTGACATTTTAACTGAATCCAAGTTAAATACACAAGTCCGTTACAAGAATTTATACTAGAAACTCATATAACCTCGGGTTGCATCCTCAGGTCATCTTCACAGCCAGTTTTCTCAATAAATATATGTATATCTGATATATTGATATATTATAAATAATGTTAAATCACATATCACCAAAACAGTCATGGTTATATATTACAAATTTATTTTATATAAATAAAATTTTTAATAATTTTCTAATAAAAATAGGACATTTTTTCGTTGATTATGTATATAGCCAATCAGGTCGACTGAGTTCGGATCAAATTTAAATTAATCCAAAATAAAAATTAAATACAATAAATTTAATATGAACCAAATCTATTACCTGAAATTATCCCTCAATTATTTTTCTGTGTATTTGTTATTGTGATGGTTTTCTAGTATAAATTAGGTCAAATACAATCATTTGAATAATTCTTAAGTCTATTACGATGGTTTTCTACCGAGGCCTAGGCGCGCCTACTTTGGCCTTAAGGGAGTGTGCGCCCTTCTCCGTGAACAGTCACTTACCTTGATTCGTTAATGCCTCTGCAACTTATGCTAGTCAATGCCAATTGAAGGGCATGGCTCCACATTCCACGGGTTGCCCTCGTCTGGGGGTTTAGGACGTGTCCTACATTTGTGATAAATCTAGTGTTGGCCTCCAGTAAAGGTATCCAGGTTAATACATAATCAACGCTTCAATCCCACGCTTCCCGGGTTAATGTTGGATTCATTAAATTCTTGGATCTTATACTGGATTTTTACTTATCTGAACAAACCCGAATGTAGAGACCTCTTTCAAATAGGTTTCTCTTGTCTCTTGACATTCATTTGTCTACTTTAATTCGAATTAAGAAACATTTTCCTATTGAGCCTCTTCTTTGCCAGAACTACTTGAGCTTGATACTCTATTTTGTGTATAAATAGAGGTACGTAGACACGTTGGGGGTCGAAAAAACCTAGAGCACACAACCGTTGGAGAGAAAATCTATTTTATCTGATAAACAAAGCTTTAGTTATTCCAAAATCTAGCAATCTCAGCCCCCAATCTCACACAAACTACCATGCTCCGGTGATACTCAGCCTCGTTTGATCTTTTTCCGGCAAATAACCTCAATCTTTGTTGATTGCCGGATTTCTCCATCAACAAATTGGCGCTAGAAGGAGGGGGTCTTTACATCTAATGAGAAAGAATGTCACAGCCATAACATTGGAGGATGAATCGCAGGACAGATGAAGAAGCGGAGCACACAGCCGTTGGAGAGAAAACCTATTTTCTCTGACAAACAAAGCTTTAGTTATTCCAAAACCTAACAATCTCGGCCTCCAATCTCATACAAACCACCACGCTTCGGTGATACTCAGCCTCGTTTAATCTTTTTCCGGCAAAAAACCTCAATATTTGTTGATTACCAATTTTTTCATCAACAATTAATTAATTTATACTTTCTCAAATTAATGCAAAAAGTCAAAATGACTACTCCCTCTGTTTCAAAATATCTGTCTCTTGACTTTTTGGCACACACTTTAAGATGTTTTGATCGCATAGTTAGAAATGTTATTCTTTTTGTGAATAAAAGTATTTATTTAATATTATTATTCACAATTTTTTTTTAAAAAATAACACTTTTAAATATACGGTCAAAACACCTTAAACTATGTGTCAAAAAGTCAAAAGGTAGATGTTTTTAAACGGAGGGAGTATTATTTTGAGACAAAGGAGTATATTAAATTTAAGTCTTCGGATATCTCGAGAGGGAGTGGAGTGTTACGGTTACTGCTCAATGAGATTGTAGTATTGCCAAGATTGTAACGATATACATTAGCGATTTTGCGTCATACTTGTTCTTTCTTCTTCTCAATAATTGAGATGTTGGATTGAATGTTATCCTCATACTTGAGAGTTGAGAGTTGAGAGTGAGAGTTAAGAGAAGCCTATCATATTCACTACAGGTGTTATATAAATCATTGAGCAAAAATATATTAGTGATTCTTGATTATTCTGTCCCCCCAAGACAGTGAAATTAGAAGCTACTGGCCTCGAATCTACACATCCACAAAATTATATTGCAAGTTATGTACAAATTTTAACAGTTTCTAGCTGCTTAGTTACATAATATATCCGGCCTTTGATGGAGATTTTATGTATGAAACCTTTAAAGACTTGTTTCATTTTGTGAAAGTTTCTTTTGTTGACCAATTTTTATGGTTTGACTTTTGATAATACCAAGTATTAGTGTAAATATGGAATGTATTAGTTCAACACAAATGGACAAAGGAGTTGGTCCAATTGCGAATTAGAGTGAATATTCCGTTTAGTCTCAAAACCAGGTAATGTCAAACGTGCCAAAATATATCACATAAATCAGGGAAATGTCTCAGATAATTTAAGGTTGAGGCAGGGTATAAAGGTTTCGTTTGTCTTTTTGATGTAAATAATTTATAAATTATTTATCACATAATATTAAATGTTCAGTTATTTATAAGATGTTGAGGACTCATCATGATCTCATATCACATTTTAATATTTTTTTAAATCAAAAATTCATTTTGAAGTTTAAAATGGATCACATATGATCCATTTTTCTGAGCAATAATTAATTCTGATATTCAAATTAAATATTAAAGATATCGAGAGTAGATGAGACTTGAATTCGGGAGTTAGATCTCGAGATCCGTACCTCAATTTTATTATAATGATAATTTTTTTTCTCATTCATAATTTATACTATATTATTAAAACTGTATGGGTAAATGTTTAGTCAGTCGTCGGTTGGGTCTTTTGTGTCCCACTCAATTTCAAATACACATATGTCTCTTACTCAATTTCAAACACATTTTTTTAATCAATAAACAACCCTGTTTTAATTTTCTCATTAGTCAACCTCTTTAATTTATTTAATATCATAATTTCTTAATTAAATTTTATGAATATTAAAATAATAATATTATTTTATTTATATTAATTAAATTTTATTATTGTATTTTATCTATATTATATATACTTATTATTATTTTATTTATATTAATTAAAATTTACTATTGTGCTCTATCTATATTATATATACTTTTATATTATATTACTTTAAACGAACTTCTTTTTTAATTAAAATATAGAGTTGTACTCGCATCTAATAGCATGTTTCAATTTTCTCATCGCTCAAACACTTTAATTTATTTAAAATTACAATTTTATAATAAAAATTTATGAATATTAAAATTGTATTAATATTTTATATATATTTAAACATACTCTTTTATTTAAATTTTAATTAAAATATTTTCTAATATATTCGAAACTCTTTTTATTAATAAAAATTTATTAATGCTTTGCACGGGTTATTAATATATGTTAATTAATATAAATATATAACAATATATTAATGAGAATTTAAACACATAAAATAAATATGATTCAAAAATAATTTATTCCATGTAAAACATTACATAAAAAATATTAATAACATAAATAATCTAATTAAATATTTAATTCATTTAAAATATATAATATATTATTTATTACTCTCCTCCCGTGCTTTACACGGGTTATAGGCTAGTAATTATATATATATATATATATATATATATATATATATATCAAAGCTTATATCCCGTGAGAAGTACATGATAACTAATATTTAAGTAATTAATTTTTTACTAATATTTAATATAAAATTTCACAATATTAAGAATTTATGTTTAATATTATATGTTCTTGAATTTTATATAAATTTATTATACTTAATGTAAATAAGTTATAGTTTAGACTCATGTTATAATAAATATATAATTAGGCGTAAAAATTAAATTTTAGTAAATATAGATATGTATATTGTTAGAGCCCATATTATAATAACTAAAATTATATTTAATACATGTATATATTTTAGGCCCGTGGCCCGGTACCGACGACCGACCAACCAATCAAAACTTTTAATTTTTGTGTTATAATAATATAGTATAGATATATATAAATTATATATAAATTACAAGTATTCCATGTAATTAATCAACAAGAATAAGATTTTTTTTAATAATAGAAACATAATAAATGTATATATACTATTTTAATTTTAACAGTATCAAAATAAGTCTCGATATCCCCTTAAAATAAAAAAAAAAATACATTTATTCAAATTTTAATAATAGAAACATAATAAATGTATAGATACATTTAAACAGAGTTGAACGGTCAAAAAGAAGTGACCAAGAAAGGAATATTATTACAACACCATCATCAATATCTCTGAGCCTGCCTTTGACTGTCCAACCCAAAATCATTCCCACCTTTACTCTTTCCTTCTTCTTTACAATATAACCAAACTAAACCCAATTCAACAACAAAAAAACACTCAAACCCCCATTTGTACGTTTCTCTCTCTCTCTCTCTTACACAATCACCCCCATCTTATTACAAACCACAAGTTCTTGATTTTTTTAACTCTGAATTGATTAGAGAACCCAAGTTGCAACAACCCCTTGTATTTTTGAAGCAATCTTGGTCAACTTTTCTGTCAAAGTTTTGATCTTTTTCATCTGATTGGTATGTTCTATGGTTCTTTTGTTGTTTTAGGTTGTAAATTTTTAATCTTTTGGTTTGATTTGATTTGGGGTTGTGTTTATTTGTTTGGTTCTTATGTAGTTCTGTTGGTTTTGTAGATCCAATGATTTATTTGTTGCTTTAATGAGTTTTGAAGTGGTGGGGGGTGGGGGTCTTTGTATGAGCAGTCTTTCAGATCTATATATCTTTGTATGCAGTGTCAGTGTTTTTGTTTCTTCTTATTGTTTGTTTGTGCTGGTGGGTTTCATCCAAACTTAAGCTTCCAATTTTTGATGTTTTTAAGTTTTGATGCTTTACTGTTTGTTTTACCTTATGTATAGTTATTAGTTTATGTTTTTTTTTGTTGTACTGGAGTGCAAACCAGTTTGTTATATTGTTCATTGTTGCTGTTAAGGAATTGGTGTTATATTCTCTCTGGTTTTGTTATATATTTTTGGTAGATTAGTTAATTGTCCAATTGGCCTAGTTACTTCTCTCCCATATGTGTGCCTTTTCGAATTCTTAATTTATAACCGTCGACTCGAGATTTTGGACTAATTACATGTGCAGTGTGATAAACTTATTCTTCTCGGCTAATTCTCGCACTATGGTTTAGATAATCTTGTTATAATCATATGATTAACTTCCCTTGAAATGGTACGATTATATAGTGCACAGGTTTGGTACACTTGTCTGAAATTAGTGTTTTTGCTGGTAAATCTTTGAGTAAATTCATGTATGATCTTTCTGTGTCTAAATGAGTACATTTTGCATAAAGGTTTAGGCTTGCTTAAATGGTTAATTACATTGATAAGCTACTGACATTTGTTTTTCAATTGGTAAGGCGTCGACTTTTCTTCTGCAGCTGAACCAGAATCAGGAGAAGACCAGATTTTTTTTATTATATTCAGTTTATATGGCTTCAGTGGGTGTAGCTCCCACTTTGGGATCAAGGGAACCTAGTGGAAATAGTGTTGCAGTTGATAGGTTACCTGAAAAAATAAATGACATGAAAATCAGTGATGACAAGGTATATTTTTAGTATTATATATCGTTTGTTTCCTTCTTATCATTCGTTGGTCTCGAATGCTTTACTAATAACATGTTGTTACTGCTGTTTTACAGGAAATGGAACCAACCTTTGTTAATGGTAATGGGGCAGAGACGGGTCATATTATTGTCACAACTATTGGTGGTAAAAACGGCCAGCCAAAGCAGGTATAGTTTTCATTCACTGTTTTCATTTGGTGTATCAGTTTATATAATATTGTACTGCATTTTCATGTGTTAATTTGTATGCAGACGATAAGTTATATGGCAGAGCGTGTCGTTGGGCAAGGATCATTTGGAGTAGTGTTCCAGGTTTGTAGATAGTTTCTTACCCAGACTCATCTAATCTAGTAATGGTAAAAGAGTTAAAAGTATTGTTTGATGCAAGTTTTGCTGAATATTGATGCAACTGTACATGTGTGTTGTAGGCAAAATGCTTAGAGACTGGTGAAGCTGTTGCAATTAAAAAAGTTCTTCAAGACAAGAGGTATAAGAACAGAGAGCTGCAAACCATGCGTGTTCTGGATCATCCAAATGTGGTTGCTCTTAAACATTGTTTCTTTTCAACAACTGAAAAGGATGAGCTATATCTTAATTTGGTGTTGGAGTTTGTGCCGGAAACAGTTCATCGGGTGATCAGACACTACAACAAGATGAACCAACGAATGCCTATGATTTATGTAAAATTGTATAGTTACCAGGTATGCTTAATACTTAAATGACCGAGTTATTAAGATTTTTTCCTTTCTTTATATCTTTTTATGTGTAAATCTGATTTCTACACACGACTATGGCCCGAATTTCTCCCGATGTTTAACCCTCGTTTGCATGCCACTGTAACGAATATATAGATATTTTTTTATCGCAACCTTTAAGCTATCTAATAACCCGATTTCTTTTTATGTTCGATTCAGATTTTGAGAGCATTGGCTTATATCCATGGCAGTATTGGAGTAAGCCACAGGGACATTAAACCCCAAAATTTACTGGTAAGTTACTTGTATTGTTCTCCCTTTTTTGCAATTACAGCAACTTAATCATTTTCACACTAGTACCCTTCAATCTGGTAACTTGTATACTTGCAACTCACTTCTGACTAAATTTCTTTTACAGGTTAACCCACATACTCATCAAGTGAAACTGTGCGATTTCGGAAGTGCAAAAGTCTTGGTTTGTTATCTATCCTGCTGTCAACTTGATCATCTGTCCTAGTTTTTAGTGGTGTCGTGTTATAATATATTTTGCATTGAACAGGTAAAAGGAGAGCCAAACATTTCTTACATCTGTTCTAGGTACTACAGAGCTCCTGAACTCATATTCGGTGCTACAGAATACACTTCAGCCATAGATATTTGGTCTGCTGGTTGTGTTTTGGCCGAATTGTTGCTTGGACAGGTAGATTAATATTTTAAATTGTTTATCTTGTTTCTTTACATCAGGAATCTTATGTTTATAGCTTGGCTAATATGAATACGTTATGCTGATTTCAGCCCCTTTTTCCTGGTGAGAGTGGAGTGGACCAACTAGTGGAAATCATAAAGGTGAGTATCTCACATGCTAGATATTTCTTGCAATGTTGTGTTAATCGTAGGGATATGGCTTTCAACCACTTGAGATAGATAGTTACTATAAATGTTTTCACTTACTGAGTTATGGCTTGTGGTAACTCGGGAATCATATCTCATTCGATATTTTTCCGTAAGCAACATTTTAGTTTGGACCTGGTTTTAATCTCAACTTGGACTTAATTGTATTCTTCCTGATGCAGGTTTTAGGAACCCCAACAAGAGAAGAAATCAAATGCATGAATCCTAATTACACAGAATTCAAGTTCCCACAGATTAAAGCTCATCCATGGCACAAGGTAGGGAGGGGATCTGGTCTAATTGCATTAGCTCCTTCATTTTAAGTTCTACAAGTTTTATACACTATATTTAATTATTTTTCTTTGCAGATATTCCACAAGCGCACACCACCAGAAGCTGTTGATCTGGTGTCAAGGTTGCTGCAGTACTCTCCAAATCTTAGAAGCACAGCTGTGAGTATAAAATTAGCAATTCATGCTAGTATTGCTTTCTTTATTCTTTTCTGCAATTACTCGCATAGAACAGGTTGTTCTAAAAACCGTTTCTCATTTGTATTTGCATGATTTCAAAGTTCTTCGTCTAATTAGAACATTTACTAGGCGTGCACTTTTTTATTGTGTTCCTATAGTGTGATTATTGTATATTTGTAGGCATAAATTTGACGGTTATTTTTTCTTGTAGTTGGATTCTTTGATGCATCCATTTTTTGATGAGCTTCGTGATCCAAACACCCGCCTACCAAATGGACGATTTCTTCCTCCTCTCTTCAACTTTAAGTCCCACGGTTAGTATTCATTAAGATCAAACGTTTATTTGTGTTGGTTTCAAAATGACTATCTGACATTGATTATTGCTGTTAATGTTTAGAGCTAAAGAAGGTTGCACCAGAGATGCTGCGAAAGCTGATTCCAGAGCATGCCAGAAAGCAAAGCGCATTCTTTACTTCATGAGGCTTTCTGGATTGACATACTCGTTCACAAAATGTGCTCCACATCTAAAGATGACATATTAACCTTTTCCTAGTCACAGCGCCATTTGTATCTCCCTTGTAATCTAAATGTATTTATTAATTATCTCCCCTTTCCGTAACAGAACCTACACCAAGTTATTCACTCGTATGAGTATGCTAACCCTTATTTTTAACCATCGACAATTTGTAACCACTAGGGAATTTTCCCGTGTGCGGGTAAAATTATAAAAAAAAAGAAATTTAAATAATTTTAAGAAAGTTTTAAGAAATTTGAGCAATAGTAAATTTTTATATAATTTATAAAAAATGAAGGAATTTAATTAATTTAAGTAACATTTATTCACTAAGAATAATAATCATAATTAAGAATTTAAAATACATTTGAGAATGTTACATATATTTCAAAAATATAAATAATCATCTCACATGAAAAAAAATATAAATGTCTAAATATATTTAAACATTTCAAAACGGATGAAGAAAAATAAAGTAACAATCATCCTATATGAAATAAAATTCAAATTCAAATATGTCTAAAATATTCGAACATTGCCAAAATTATCAAAGAAAAATGAAATCTCACAATAAGAAATATGTGAAAATATATTCTCCAAATATTTAAAAATCTCAAGTATCTTCCATCCAAAAAACAAACTTGAGTAGACAAAAGCTCCTCCTCGTTTTTTCTATCATGTTGAAAAATATAAAGACACTCAATATCTAAAAATTATAATTTAATATATGGCGTGTATGATATTTCTGATTCTCAATAAATGAAAATATCAGTTTAATCTTCTTGTTGCAAGATTTAGCTGAACCTGGAGTATTTCCTAGTTTCAAGATTTAGTTTAATTACATATTTTATTTTAAATCGTTATATCATAATATTGTTATAAAAATAAAATAATACTTAATGATATAGTTTTATGGCTAATTGGAGAAATTATAGTAATAAGGAAGATCATTATCAATTAATGTTACATATGAATATGATTGTATTGTATTTTATTTGATATATTTAAATTGTTTTATATTTGGAATCTTTGACATTGTAACCCATTCATTTAATTAAAAATTTTGTATATATAAACGTGATTTTAAGATTTTAATGAGCTTAATCTTTGAATTTTTAATCTTCAATCTTGTAATTTTTATGACTTAATTTTGGTACATGAACTTATATAATTAGATAGTAAAAAAATAAATTAAGTGTTAATATTGTAAGTCTTAGGAGACGAACATTATTTTGTAAAATAATTATATTTTTTCCATCTATTTAATTAGAATTCAGTTTATTCATAAAAGAAAATATTTTTATTTATAATTTTATATCAAATCACCACAAATTTATTTCATATTTGCTCTGATTGTGTAACATAAATTAAAGATTTTATTAATATTAGTTATGATAGCCTTGTTTAAATGTGTCAATTAAGTGATCTGTTTAATGAAATAAAATAATTTATGTGATTAGTTAATTGAATAAAAGATTGAAGTAATTCCAGTAATCAAGCAACAATAAATATGATGAAGAACATATATTCAGTTTAGAATACGTGTATTTTTATTATTATAGTATTATTAACTTTTTTGAGATTTGTTATTAGAATCACAATGATAGAAATTTAATTTTAAATTTGAAGCTTGATTTGATTTTTTTAAATTTGTATATATAGTAGAAATATATAAATAGATAAATATTTGTAACTTATACAAAAGTGAAATCTTAAGTTTCCTTCCTTTATATCTCATGCCACTAAATTAAATTATTATATTTTCTTTGATAATGGGATATGCTCAGTAAACTCCATTGACAAATTTGATTGAGTATATACTTAAATTTTAAATGTGATATTATATGAAACTCTGAATTTGATTCATCATAATGTGATATTATATGCACAAATTTAATGTCAAAATAGCATTCAAATTTGATCAAATAGATTGCAAGAAAATAATTTCAAACACAATCATACATAAAAATTCAGAAAATAGGCGGATGTTTTTCATCTATGACAAAGGAAAAATGCACTGCAATTAAAAAAGTTCAAGAAAACAGGGGATCAAACTCCAAGCCAAGCTATGTTGATATGCAGAGTCACCAATGTGCTTGACTTTGTTTCATTCTTCACTTTCAATGATGTTCAAACCTTCATCAAATAGAACATAATACCGATCTTAAACCGAGTGATTTAGTTATTTTGTAGAACTCAATTTAATATTCTACAACTACCAACAACATAAAAAAACTATATTTCACCTTTGCCGCATCTCAAAAGCTTCTTCTATGTCAGGATTAACATATATTTTGGAACATTTTATGCAAATAACTGATACCTAACCTGAAACCAATAATGAAAAATTGAGTATAATAACCATGACAACCTAATCTCAATTTCACAAATTTGTATTTATTTAAATACAAATTAATGAAAAAACTCACCCCATACGTCTTGACATTAGTCTAAACACTTGCGAATACAACAACAACAGATTGGACAAGATCATCCTGAAAAAGAGTAGTCGAACTTGACATATATTTATCCCACATGACCACTTTGCAACTGTCAATTTCATCCGTCACATTAAAAATGTGAGCATTCTTTTCACCATATATAGTTAGTATGATAGTCACCTATCCAGGATCGGTAACAACGCTAATAACATCTACAAAAACAGCAAAATAATTTATAAGTACAACGTTGGTTAACACAACAATAACAATTAACTATATTTATTATATTATTCTGCTTACCTATTGTATTAATGGGCAAATGAGCAGTGAAAGTTAAGTGTGGAATGACATATAAATCAGATGGATTAACAAATTCAAAACGGTTAAGAGGTATGACAAAGTTGTCTTCAAATACTTCCTGTATTATGGTTGAAGACAAAAAGCGAATGCATTTTGGTGTAGATACAGGCCTCAGGTTTCCAACTTCTTTTATTGTCCATATATTTCTTACTTCATATATATTCTACAACCATTACATTCAGAGAATGCCATTGTTCAGGTGTCACCAACATATGTACGGGATAGTTCTGATAAAAAAAGAGTGTTTGAGTGATTGAAATTATAGTGTAAATTTTGACAGAGTGAGTTTTAAGTATACTATGATGATCAATATAATTTATCTTACCCCGCTATCTAGAAAAATAATGTTATATCGTGTAACGACATTACGAATATTTGTCACAAGTATACTATGATGATCAATATATTTGTCACAAATTTTGTGATGTGAATGATGTTACAACTCTATATATAATTACATGGTTTTGCCAAATTAAATGAAAATATATCACTCGGAAGAATATATAACTGAAGGTAAAATTGAGATGGTTAAAGAGCTAACAATAAAATATAGTTCAGGGGAATAATATTTTATGTTTTTTATAAAACATATAAAAATTAAAATAGATATTATAAATGACCATTTATATATATTACATACTATGAATTTTGAGTAACAAATACAAAATATATCGAAAAATCTGTATAAAGTTGGAATTATAAATATATTTTAAATTGAACATATTTAAAAAATTACTTTGAAATAAGTGATAATAGTCTTCGATTAACGTGATAATATAAATGATTGTTAGATATACTGTAATATATAGAGAAATTAATATAATTATTACATATATTATGCTCATACTTCGTACATAGACATTTTTTATTTACTAAGTTTCTGTAAATGCAAGTAATATTATTATTATTATCATCCGAATGTAAATGATATAATATACTCAAAATTATGCCAATGCCGCACATGCTAAGACTCATGATTTAAAGTATATATCCATCCACCTTATACCAAGAATGTTTCATCTACTTATCCACCTTAATCCAATTTCAAATACTCATCCACCTTAAGCCAATTATTAATGTTTATTGTTAAAAGAATGATCAGATTAAGCCAGTTATCAACTCTCTTCTTTTCAAATATTTGCATTTTATTCAAATAATGTCAAACCAACCAACAAAAAAATAGGAAATAGACCGAAGACTCTTGAATATGCAAGTTCAATAAAAAATGAATACAGCGTCTAAATATCCTGAATAAAAGTTAAAATCTGAAATCATAGAAGTGAGTGATTAAATGACTAATGTCAGTTCCTTTTTTTGAATTCTTGCTTCTGAAATCTTTCAAGACGACAACACACACAATAAACCCACTTACGCTCGTCTTCATTTTAGCATAGAACAGACTATTAGTTCCATGTACCACCAATACAACATTGACCACATTGTGCTCAATATCATCAATCTTTCCACCCTGAGCAGCAATTACAAAACAACCATATTAAGGAACACTTGATGAATCTAATTTAAACTCCTTTGACTATCAATATTAAATTATTCTAATAATCTGACTCTACACAACGTGTAATCTAGTGGATATCTATACCAGACATGCATGTGTGTGACTAACTGGGTAAGTGCCCCTGTCAAAACCCTGCCTTAAAATTAAACATATCTGCCAGAAACCATAGTGCAAACAAAAATATATCAAAAATAATTTAGAAAATGGTGGTTGTAGAACGTTACTTAAAAAATGGTGGTTGTACATCAAAAGAGAGGATTGTAGTGGCCTCTACCTCTGCAGTTTCCATGGCTATGCCAATAACTTCTGCAAGCCAGAATAAGGTATCAAGCTCTAAGGCCATCTTCAAACCATTGCTGGTAAGGTCTTCAAAGGCAATGGTGACATCGAAAGATTCTGTAAGCTTTAAAGTTAATGCATATTTCAAGGAGAAAATGATTGACTGCCTCTGCACTGACTGCTTCCTTGGTAGTTCCAAATGTAGCTGAAACTGCCTCAGTTGTTTCATCATCGCTCAAGAACTTCCTACTTACGTATGCGCTATCTACCGGTTTCAATATGTACCAAATATGATGCAGTCCATTAAACCTTGACAAATTGAGACATTAATATAACATGTGTGTGGATATTGTAAAACACAAAATGCAAATAAAATTAAAAGCTAACAGCATATTAAGTTCCATCGATAGTACCAAATCAAAGTGGGGCATGTTATCTCTGTTATATACCATTTGCAGAAGTAATGTTAAAAGAATATATGAAGTAATGCCATTAAAATTATATTACCTCATCAAGGCAAAATGGGAAGCCCCTACCTTTGTATTCAAAAGCTCTATGTTGACTAACTGCTGAAGCCCTTGGAGCAATTATTTGTATTCGGTAGTCTAGCAGATCTGACACTCTTCTGTCTGCAGGCTGATGCAACATTACATGTTGCTCAGTGTCGCCATTATACCAATGCATTCCCTGCTCTGACTCGAATCACTGCCAATAGAGGTTTTTTTGCACTTTGAAAAGGTGTTGGGTTTACTGAAGATGGAGCAATGGTGTTGAACATGAGAATCGGATCTTATGTTCAAAATGTGGAATTTTGTAAAGACCATCACGATTTCAGGAAAGGTACTTCCACTGCTAAAATTTTACTTTTTAAGATTAATCACACATTATTAATGTATAGAAAGTGATTATTGGTGACCTTAAATAATATAGGTCATAAGATATTCTAATCATTATTAATACATTGCATCAGTCATCTAACTAAATTAATCTTGTAACTTCACATAAAGCAATAACATGCGAGTGTTTAGAGTAATTTGTGACAGCCCCAATAATTCAGGCTTCTTCGGGTTGAGGGAATCAAAATGTTTGCAAACGTGTAAGGGAGAAAACTCAACTCCACATAAACCCAAGTTGTTTGCATACTGAAATCATTCATTGAGTCTCTTCAAAGCTTCACAATTCCAAAAGAAGAACTTTAACGAAGTGGATAAACAAAAATAATGCTGAATGTTGAAAACTGAAAGTAATGGTACAAATTTTGTGTTTACCTAAAGGCACTCCACCAGAGAGAGCATTGTTTGGAATGTCTAAAACTTCTAAAATTGGCATATCAGCTACTTTTGAATGAATTGTAGCAAACAGGGAATTAAAGCTCACATCCAACCTTCTAAACACCATCAAATTACCCAAACTTGTAAGAATGACGCTAGTCAATTGTTTGTATTGCAAAGCCAGAACCGTGAGCTTACTCAGATATCAAAGCTGAATAGGCATGCTTCCAGTAAACTTGTTGTGACAGAGTTGCAGAACTTTGAGACAATAGTGTGAAAAATTATGCCTAAATTGACCACTTGATTAAAGGAAACGGATTAGTATAATTTGCACGAAGGCTGTAGCTTTTATTCCCGGAATCATCAAAGCAAATCGAATTGTTCTACTATTACTACAGTATTATAGTATTATATTGTATTATACTAATATTTTAGTATTATAGTACTACTACTATCATAACAAAATTAATATTTTATTTTTAACATATTGATAGGACCCCAGAATCTATACAACAAAAAAGAAATTTATTATATTTTTATTTTGTTGAACATGTGACTCAGACTTCGTCACATGTATCTTGAGACTAACAACTGTTATGCTTTTACTTCAAAACAAACATTTGATTATATAATAATTAAGCCACCCAAGAATCCTCAATCACCTTAAAAAGTACTATATATATTTAGCTCTTTCACTAATAATCAGCAGCTGTATGAGAAAATTCCAAAGAACCAGCAATAACACACGCACAAAACTGCAGATCCAGTGTCAAATATAGCATCTTTCTTTTTCTACCAAATAATTATTTTAAAAATAAAAATATATACAAAAATGTAAACATTGCACCATACTTTTACCACCCACATAATGTTTTCCAAGAAATAACAAAATACAAATGACAGTAACCACTAACCTTGAAGATTGTACATGTTTCCAAGCTCAGGAGGAATCTCCCTAGAAAGTAATGCTAATTTTTTTGTAGATAACAACCCATTTTTAGGCATGAGATACGTAATTTAACAATATAAGAAATTGTTTTATTTTGGATATGACATCTCGATTCTACCTGCAAATGGAAAAAATAATGATGTGATGGAATGCTTAATTTAAAAGTAACACAGAAAATGGGATCTAATCACAAATCACAAATTATGTGAAACTTTGTTATGATAAATGTTGCTACATATCACCTCTAACTTGAAAAAGTAAAGATATCCAGATATTAAGATATGTAGAACATATGAAACCTGTAAAAAAAGAAGAACCAAATTAAAATCGGGAACAATATCACTAATAATATGCAAGAAAGATATAATATATATTTACATGATTTAAAATTTTGAATTTTGGAAGATGCTCATATTTGAAAAGATAATTCAAACAATAAGTTACATAACTTTCGGCTAAAATTGTGGGTCATATAGAAATTGTAATAGCAGACATATGCAAAGTTGTGTATATAGCGTGTATCAAGACTCCGAATCCAATCGGATAGTTACAAAACCCCATATTAGATTTATACAAACACGTTGCATAAAAGAATGAATACAAAGGTTGCATAAAAGAATGAATACATTGTGGGTAATACTCGGATACAAACAGATTGCACAAAACAATGAATTCACACGCGTGTAAAATTGTATGATAATGTGATATATTAACAAAGCCAATGTCATGAACAAAACATGTAAAAAAAAGACCATCAGCATTATAAAAACATTGAAATGGCAGAAGAGAATGAAAGATGAACTGATACGTAATAGGATGATAGATTACAATGACAAAGATATGAGTTCTTAGACTTAATTTTAATAATAACAAATTCAAAATTTAATATATGATGGAAAATAGAAAATGATATACCATCATTAAGTCGAGATAAGATGTCATTGTATCAGTTTCCATAATTTTAGCATGATTTTAGCGCCACTATAATAATGTGAATTTGGATTACACACGGGTCATTCCAATTAATTCAAGAAGGATAACTGCACTTTAATTTGTGTGATATTAGTAGTGGGTAATACTCGGATAAAATGGGTCTAA
Organism: Oenanthe sinensis; assembly: GCA_028671895.1. Classification (NCBI taxonomy): domain Eukaryota; kingdom Viridiplantae; phylum Streptophyta; class Magnoliopsida; order Apiales; family Apiaceae; genus Oenanthe; species Oenanthe sinensis. The sequence goes on from CM053803.1 coordinate 45,160,421, forward strand.
CCGGAAAGAATGAAATGACAGATTTATCCTAAAAAGTTGAGGAAGGATGTTAAATGAGGATGGGTAATTTTAGTAAAAATTGAAAAAGAATGCGAGGAGGAATTAAGAATATTTCCTAGTTTCAAGATTTAGTTTAATTATATATTTTATTTTAAATATAAGATACAAATTATTTATGGAAAGATATGTGTGTTTTCAAAATTTGAATTAATGATGTCGTGATTTTAGGATTTGTTATTGTCCTAAACATAATTATCGCTAAAATATAGTAATTTATCTTTGTAATTACAAATATATTAAATTACAATATATTTTTTTGCCAGGTATTCAATATTAGCTATTAGAGGATGAAATATTAATAATTAAGATGAGGGATAGATTGTGGGTTGAGTAATTAATATGAAGGATATATTATTAGTTGATTGATCCATATTTTATGGAAAGTTTTGATTTTGAATTTAATTGTTAGCTACAATAAATATAAAAAGTGGGTAAAAATAGATGTATAAATTTTTCATTTCTATATTTAAAATTCAAAAATTTTCGATTTAGCAAAAATTATTGAAAAATTTTGTTGACTCTCAACTGAAATTAAAATAAAATTTGCCACATATATTATATATTTATTTGCATAAATAACAATTTAACTCATATATAAGGATATGAGTTACTTGTATATAATATATATATATATATATATATATATATATATATATATATATATATTCAAAAATAAAAGTTGAAAAATGAGTAATTGAAGTTAATTGATGCCACATATAAGGAAAAAAATTAAAAAAGAAGAAACATTTTTTTAAGTATGTGTATATTCATTTATTAATGTACAATTCAAAATTTTAAATATAAAATCAAATTATAGATATTTATTATTGATTGATTTCACAACTAAGGTAAAATTAAATTATACATAATAAAATATAAATTACACGTGTATACATGTGTATGTTTAAAGTACGCCCAGTTTGAAATTTGAAATTTGAAAACTCTGATTAAATTAAATGAAAGATTTTGTTGATTATATAATATAATTAAGATAGCTTAAATCATGGAAAAATTTTGTCCATAATTTCAGTTTCTATAATTAATAATTAAAATTTGTGTAACCTACACCAAATTCCAAATACTCCTTGTATTGTATGCTCCATAAATGCAACAACTTTACATATGAACTAATTGAATCTTTTCCTTTCGTCTTTCCATCCATAGCTAGTAACATATATAAGACAATTGTTTAGCAAATTAAACAAATATAATATTTTATAATAATGATACTCCACAAAAATATAATTAAAATATGCTAGCAATCTTTATATGAAAAAACCATATAAACATAACTAAATATCACGTGTACATACACATACACGTACACATATATAATTTATAGAAACAAAAAAAATGTATAGATTAAAAACAAATAATATACAAAAATTGATAAAATAGATATACTTATTTTTGTACCAATAATACATAAGTTATGTTCATGTTCAAATCTATATACCTATTTGATATTTGATGATGAATTTACTGATTATATTCTTCGACACTTAATCTGTAAAAAAAAAAAAAAATCAATAGTGAAACAACACATTACATATATAACATAATTAAAAAACAATATGAATTGAATAATGAGAGAGAGATATAACAATCAAAAAGGAAGAAAAAATAAAAATGGAGAGATATAAATATGCTAACATTTTATTAATAAGTTTATGTGAGATATTTGCTATTCAAACTATAAATTGCAATGAGACACATATATATACCGAAAGTACCTATATTTGATTAATATGTCTGGTGGTTTGTTCTTTCTGAATAATTAGTTTAAGATTAATCATCTGCACAAATCAAACAAATATTAGTAAATAACAATCATGTTAAACAAATATCAAAATATACCGATACAATCAATATAAACATCAATAAAAGAATTATAGAGACAGAGAGAGACACATGTGACATAAAGAAAAAAACAAATATATTATACACATACACATACAAACATAAAACGTCTATAAAGATTGAGCAAAAGATAAAAAATGAAAAAAAAGATGAGAGAGATTAATGAATAACTAAAAATAAATTACAGTAAGAGTATAAGATATAAATATAAGATGCAAATTATTTATGGAAATATATGTGTATTTTCAAATTTTGAATTAATGATGTCGTGATTTTAGAATTTGTGATTGTCCTAAATATAATTAACGCTAAAATATAGTAATTTATCTTTCTAATTATAAAAATATTAAATTACAATATTACAATAACTATTAGAGGATGGACGATTAATAATTAAGATGAGAGATAAATTGTGGGTTGGGTAATTAAGATGAGGGATATATTGTTAGTTGATTGATCATATATGGAAAATTTTGATTTTAAATTTAATTGTTAGTTGAAAAAAATATGGAAAGTAGGTAAAAATTTGAATTTCATTGGTAAATATTTTGAATTATGGGTAAAAAAATATGGATAATCCGTAGGTCATCTTAAAATGTATGGGAAGTTAATATACTAATAGTATATTTTAGAAACGGGTAAAACCCATCGAATATTTGGATAATCCAGGAAAAGTAAATTACTATAATATCCAAGAATATACAGTAAATTTTAAAAATTTAGAAGGATACAATAGTATATCTAAGGAAAAAAATAGCACCTATTAAGAATATATAGATTATTAAATTTATTATTGTGGCAAGATGTAGTTGTCTTGGACAACATCAATGTTATTATTTTGCTCTACTTCTGTTTTGATTGTGTTGTGACTTGTGACCAAATTTATGGATCCTTACTTCATGAGTTGACCCTTCTTTCACATGTGCATATATATGTAAATTATATTCACTTTGTTTGACTGTCAATTAGTACATCTATATGTTTATTTTAGTTCTGTCGCAGAGAAAAGTCCCCAAATGGCATACATGATCAACTCCAATGGCCGGCATCCTTGAGTACCGTCAACTTTGTCATATTAATAAAAACAAGGGTTATTAATATTTTAACCCTCAAAATTTTGACGAAAATACATATCAATCCTCAAAGTATAAAAATATACATTTGCGTCCTTAAAATTTGTCACTTATACATTTTGACCTTCAAACATTGTATTTCAATATATTTTTTTTCCTATTTTATCCCTGATTCTATTGTATATGTTTATGACATTAATTCAGAACTACTTTATTTGTTTGCACCTGTAATGACACATCATTATCTAGGAACCTAATATTATCTAGTCTACGACTTAGAAGTAGGTGCATTAATGACTTTTTCATAATGGATTTTTGAAATTTCTTCGTTGACTTTCGATCACGTACTACTAGTGACTTTTGATTGTTAGTTGATGATGTATCTCACCAATGACTAATCTTTTTGCATCTACTACATGAAATTCATCCATAAAATCAATAAACTATATATGTCGGAGGCTTATAGAAACAATTCGATATAAAGATCAGGATGAACAAATGCTAAATTTTTAGGGCTATTACGTATATTTGTGAAAACTTTGAGGGCTATTACGTATATTTGTGGAAAATTTGAGAGCCAAAATTGACAGTACAAGGGGTAAAATTGGAATAAATTTATGAAAAAAATAAGAAAAATGGCCATTATGTACAACTGCCAAACTTTTAGGGCGTGAAAGTATGTTTTTGTATTTTGAGGGTTATTGTGTACTTTTATGTAAACTTTGAGAGTTAAAATGTTAATAATCCTAAAAATAATAATACTCCCTCCGTCCCATATTTCTTGACTGAATTATCTTTTATAGTTGTCCCAAAATATTGACTGATTTCTATTTTTATCTTTGACTAATGACAATTAATAACCTAGTTTCTTCATAAGTATTAATTAAGACGTCCACTAACCAATACTATATAAATACATATTTGATGTTTTCAATATTATCAATAATTAATTGTTTTAAAAAGTGTTTACTTACATGTATTTATATAGAATGTTGTATAGAAATACCAACACATCAATAATTATTTATTGAAATGGGTGGTAAATTAAGAAAAATAGGACATATATTAGTTAAGATAAAAAATTATTATTAATTTCCTTAATATATGTGCAAAAATCAAATCAGCCAAAAAATATGGGATGGAGGGAGTAGTTTTTATCTTCCCTCTTTTACACATCTTTGGCATGCTTGATTCAAAATATACTTTAATGGCCGGCATTCAAAGGGCCAATTTTAGATTAGAACTTCAATAATGATGGGTTGATATCTTTAGACTAAAAATTATACTACTTTGATGTAAAAACATAAAAATGGGACATTGGACATAAAAGAAATAAATTTGTCTGGTTAACAAATATTAGAATATATTGTGCATTTTGAAATAAACTAAATTTGTTGCATAGACCCCAAATAAATATTTGACAACAAATTTGTTATAACACTTGATATATTTTTATATTATTATAATGTCTTAATTGAAAAATATTTTACACCTAAATAATATAAAAATTAAATTATTTTAGTGTTACAACTCACCTTAGAGATGCTCTTATATGACTCTCGGGCATCTTTTATTGGTATTGCTCTACTACTGGAATAAAATGGTACCAAATCGCATAATCCAAATGTCTAATTATCTCGTGTTTATATGATTTTAACTTCCTGTGTTTTCTTCATTATTTCTTTTTCTCTTTCAAACTCCCGGGGAAGCAGTTTAAATATCTCAATTGCTAAACACAACACAAGGAGACACCCAACATCCCAGCTACCGCAGTCACAACTTTCACTTAAGTTTCATCCATCTAGTAATGTTCGGCAAACTACGATTTTTAGAAGTTGCGACAACATTCACCTTTTCAGGGATCGAATAATTTCTTCGTGCAGGTCATTTTTTTGGGTGTGTTATATATTTTGGACATTTTATCTCCAAATTCCCGTCCTTTGCATCATATTTTGACATGTGATTGGTATACAAGTATATACTCTAAAATTTGTGACAACCTTGTTTTTAAACCTATATCATTATTAAGATAGAGTTGGAGTTTGATCCTTCCGATTTAGTAGTAAAAATGTACTGCCGTGTTTCATTATCAAAAGAATTCGAATTTGGTCTAAAACCCTTCCCTGTACTGCAAAGAAAAAAGTACATATTTGATTATACAAGTGACAAAGTGCAAATGCTTATGTTTAGAGCAAATCAAGGGTCTGAAATTAAATTAGCAAAAAGTGAAGTTAAGAAAAGAAAAATGCTAGAGACCCAAAAAATTGTATCAAAAATTGTATCAAATACTGAGTTGTCAAGTATGTAATTGGTAACTTTCCTAATAATAATATGATACCTCGCGTGCATAAATATGCGCCCATGAATTAAAACAAGACACGTATCATGTCACATCATTTGCTAAAAAAAATTGGGACAATTTTTGGGGACCCTAGCATTACTCGAAAAGAAAATTACAAAATTTTCAAACATCCCACAGTTCTGAATCAAAAAAACACAAGGGAGATGACTGAAGTAGCAAAAAAATCTAGGGGTTTAGTGTCCATAACAGCACAGACTGAGAAAAGTAAGGCTTTTCGCGATCAAGACTATGGCGATAAAAAAATATTCGACAGGCTTGTGATTGTACTGTAGATTGTGATTCGAGTATGGTGAAGTCAAAGAATGCAATGCAGGGACCAGGATTTTTTTTTTTTTTTGCTAACGGGCAGTATTGCAGGAATGTAGGTACATGCCTGAGGAGAAAAAAAGAGAGGCCAATACATGCCAACGTCTAAATTTACTTTAATTTTTCTTTAAAAATGAAAACGTTTCGATACAGTGGTGGAACCATGATTAAATTTGATCCTGGGCTAAATTATTATTAAAATTTCAGCAAAAAAAGATAAAATTAAAAATACGTACCTTAAATAGTTAATTGTTGACCTCTTTACAGCCTTTTCTTGAGGAAGGAATGGATGACAGCTGAATTCTACGATTTTGCATATTTTGATAACGTTGCAAAATAACTTCGTCGTCTATGTCTCTAAATATGGCCTTCTCGATGTAAACCACCATGCTATCATTCATCCACTCATCTCCATTTTGTTGCGCAAATAAGTCACTACAAGAAAAAAGGCTAAAAGCCACGGACAAAAATCGGTAACTTTTAATTATAATCGACCGCTTTTGGTGATTTTTCATATAAATTCGACCGACCACACTCGGTCGCTTTTAAGCTGGTGGAAATTACATATTTCGGTGGCTTTTATAGAAAAGCGACCGGGAAGCCCGTCACTTTTATCAAAAATCAAAATTTACACTTACATCTCAAAAATTTGGCAAAAAATTGAAACTCCCTCCGATTTAGATTTAAAATCGACTGCATTTTGTCGGTCGAAAATAAGGTGAAGTAATAATTTTTGAGCCAATAAAGTTAACTAAATTCGGTCGATTTTAAATGACCTTTTTTTAAAAAAAATTGAAAAAATGTTCGTATATTTTTTTGTTTCTTTTGATCTCTCTCTGCCTCTCTGAAAAAATAATTAACTTGGAGTTATCTAAGAAATACTAACTGATACATCCACATTCCTTTTTAGGATTCAGGAATGGTGATATATGCTAGTCTTAAAGAATTTCGATCTCCTGCTTTCCTTTCTAGACTCTAGCATTTCTTCCCCTGTCTGTGTAGCTGAGTTTGGTGCTTCAAGGTTTATAACGAGAAGATCATAAGATATAGAAAAATCAACATCTTTACAAGCAGCACAAGAACAATACTATATGTTATATAGCTGACAAAGATTTACACCAGCACACTGCAACAAATAATATATAACAAAATTAATCCTCCAACAAATAATATGGTAATGAAAGATATACACCACACTGCCTCCAAGAAGGTGTCAAAAAATCTCTACAAAGAAAACATCAACCTTTAAAGCATTTCAAGAAGAACAGCACATCCCCTTCTTCTCTGGGACTACTTGCCCTGGACCAGGTACAAGTAAAACAATACAAGACATACAGGGTGTGTTACATTTACATTATTTAAGATAAAGAGAGGATACTTACTTGAAATCGTAGATTTGTGAGCTTGGAGGAGTGAAAAAATGGTGATGGTAACTTGGTGAGTAATGGAAGTAGAAATGGAGGTGGAGGAAAAAGAAGATGGAGGAAAAAGTGTGGACAAGAACAAAGCAAAGAAGATAAGGCAGTAGGTTTAAAATTTTCGGTGGCTTTTGTAAAAGCGACCGATATCGAAACATGACTCCTTCTGGGCGGCAAATTTCCCGCCCAAGACCCCTAAAGTTAAAAGCGACCACGTCAAATAATGGGTCACTTTTATTATTAAAAGCGACGGAATAAAAGCGACTGCCTTTAAAAGTGACCGAATAAAAACGACGGCCTTTAAAAGTGACGGCAGACGGTCGCTTTTATGGGCCGGTCAATCAAAAAACAGTTTGACCTTAAAAGTGACTACGTGCGGTGGAATTTAAAAACGGTCACTTTTATTTGGTGGCTTTTGGCCTTTTTTCTTGTAGTGAGTCTTAATTATTTTTATTGCAGAAAATACTCTTTCAACATTAGTTGTCGCGACAAGTAAAATCAAAGTCAGCTCAATAAGATGATAAATCAAAGGATAATCCGTATTTCTATGTGTTCTGACCATCTTAATAGCAAACTCTCCAATATTTTGAAGTTCAGAGAAATTATTATCATTTCTCACATCATAAATGAAATTATCTAGCTGATTTGTTAACAAGACCCCGGTCCATTTCAAGGAAATCTTGTGGATAAAACTGAACTAGTTGCAGAAGTTATAATCTTGTGAAATTATACATAGTCATTTTTAAATTTGACCCGGGGCTAAAAAAATTTTTTACTTATTTTTTTTGGTCAGCCGGGGATTGCACCGGGGCAAGCCCCTAGTTCGGCCCCTGTTTCGATATTTGAACATGGTGTTGTAGGATATAGCAGGTAGATAATGCAAGTACAGTGCTGTCCTTGGCAAGAATATGTTGAGACCAATATAATAAAATGAAAGCAATTTTATGGCTTTAAAACCCTGCATAAATATATAACTAAAACCCCTTTTAATATATTTAGTAGATTTAACTTTATAATTTTAATTATATACCACTAAAACTTTTTTCTAAAACATTTAATAAATTTAACTTTACGTTTTTAACTATATATAATTTAAACCTCCTTTTAAAATATTTACTAAATTTAGATTGAATTTTTAATTTTGAAATAAAATAAAACATATCCAAACCTGGTCCAATTTCCAACAATTATAGAAGATTATTTTTCGAAAAAAAAATTAAATTAAGTGATGGACGTCTATGAATAATGAATATATTAAGGAGGAAGTGTGATGACAAGCTGGAAATAAAAACACATATTAAAATTTTATTAGACATAAATAATATTTTATATGTATACATGGATACATATTAATATAGAAAAAAATATCTAAATATCTATTTTATAAGAAAAAAGTCATAATAATTGCATATATCAATTATAATTAAATAAATATCTATATACAAAAAAATGGCAATAGTGCATTCAACCAATATATCCTTTAGCTATATGTCATCTGACTGGCATGTGCCGATTTATTTATTTAAAATTTGATAGTAAGGTTTATTTTATTCCTAAATTAACAAATCAAGATTTGATTTACTAAATGTTTTAAAAATGGGTTTTAATTGTGAATAGTTAAAAATATGGAGTTAAATTTATTAAATATTTTAAAAAAGTTTTAATTGTATATAGTTAAAAACTTAGGGTTAATTTTACTAAATATATTAAAAAAGAATTTTAATTGTATATTATTGAAAACACATGATTTAAATTGTATTTAAGCTCAATTTTATTACGAGGTTACATCTTAACTATACTGTGTTATTACATAACTTCTCAACTTTACAATAATTTAATTTAAAAAATTATATATTAAATACCACTAAAAGTATAATATAATATAGTATTTATTTATTTTAATATTTGTCAAACTGTGAATCGCATGGTTATAACTTATAAATTTGTAATAATAAAAATGAAAAAGGATTTAAATTGCATAAAATGAAAATGAATTGTCTTAAATTAATGTACTTCTTTTGTCCTATAATTTTAATTTTATTTGACCTTTTTAAATGTTAAATTAATCAATCAACCAAAAAATTAAATACTTTATACAATTAAATATAAATATTTTTAAAAATATTAATAAAATTTTATTTATTCTATTTAATAAGCTAGCAAGTTTAGATCTAAAAAATAACACTATAACAAAAATCCTTAACAATGACCCCCTTTAGCGACCACATATAGTAGCTAATAATCATCCGCGACGGTTAATGATAACCGTCGCATATAATCTGGTCGCTGACGCTTATTAGCCTCAGCACAAGCAGCCACGGCGACTGCCGGGTCGCTGAGCTGAGTGAGTGTGAGTCAGTATCGCCAGACAGCATGTATATGTGGTAGCGACCACATTTGGGACGGATGTCCGTCGCTATCATTGGTGATGATTCCAACGACCACTTGCCGTCGCTAATACCTGCTACTACAACGGGCGGTCACTAATACCATGTAATATCTGCTATGGATTTTTGTTACGGCTGTTGGTTACTAATTTTTGACAAGATCCGCTACGGATTCTAGCAAGATCTGCTACGGAATTCAGCTACCGATGTCGTCGCTAACTTATGGCAAGATTTGCTTTGGAAAGCAGCTACCGCTTTCGGTCGCTGACCTTTTTCCCAGAATGTAATTATTATTGTTTCTGGAGTATTTACCAAAATTATTGGGTTAATTATCAAGTAGGTCACTCATTGCTTCCAAATGTATCAAGTGAGTCATTCATTGCAAAAATGATTCAATTTAGTCACTAATTTAAAATTTTGTATCAACATGCTAATTGAAAACTTAAAAATTTGTATCAACTTAATCAGTCCTAGATGGTCTCTCTGTGATACAGATTTTCAAATTAGTAACTAACCAATGAGTGACTTACTTGATACATTTGAACACAGCGAGTGACCTAGTTGATAATTAACCCTAAAATTATTTCACCTGTTTTGTATCTGATTGCGCAACAGACCATTCACAACAATATAAACATCTACTTTCTCGCAATATATTCACAACAATATAGAAATTTGCTCATATATAAATTTAATCAACTCGAATATATAAGATTACATAATCTAAAAATCCTAACAAGACAACTCATATGTTCGAGTATCATTCAAGTACAAAATTACAGTAAAAAACATAAACACGGCCAACCAAACTAAGATCCTCCAAACTCATCATCTCGATCATCATGATGTCCATGTAATTAACCAAAAAATAAAACAAATTACCTATACATGGTGTATATATCACAATAACAAACTAAATACGCAAATAGAAGAATAGAAATTAAGGTAGTTTTACTAAACAATATACCTCGTTCCCATCCTGTTGTTGTGATGATGTTGCTGCCTCCGCCCCTGCACACACTAACTCCTCATGATCCAAAGACCCTAGATGCCCGCCTAGTACACGAAGAAGCTCACGATTTGGGCATATAGCTGTCACACAGTCAGCCGGAGTATGACCATCAAAAGTATAACCAGTTTTACACCAATTTTATTTAACTCTTATCTTAATACTCAATTAAATATTCCATTATAATACACTCTTAACTTGTTTTTATCTTAACAAACTCTTTGCAATTGTTTTAAATTGACACTAATCTTAATACTCAATTAAATAAATCAAGATTGAGGTGCTTTGATTGTTTTAGTTTTTGTTACTGATTGTAGTTACATATGATGTTTAAAGATAATGAAAAATATAAAAAAAATTGTTTTATTGCCCATCACGAGTGGTCATGTACACATCTAACTAGTAGATAGTACCGCCCTAAGACTCAGACTCCGGTACAAAATATAATCTTATTAGTAACAAGTAAGCAAGCATGTGATTTTCTACATTAATATTTGATGATTGTACACATTTTAAAACTTAAAGAAGTACCTGGAAGCGATATGATATGCTGCCTCCCTTGTAGGTACCTTTGGCCTTCTCACGCACCTGCAAATCTATTATTGGAGGCAATATGACGCTTCTGCACCTACTTCTCATCTCTCCACTGGTCACACATCTGAGCCCATATATCAGAAGCGCACCACCAGGGACTATACTCGTGCATGTGCAATACTCCACAGCCTGGATGGTCGATGCCCTTTCTCGCGTTCTTTTGGAAGATTGTCTTTCCTGCGAGCAGCACACTTTTACCAGAAAAGCGTAGATATCACTGAACCTTCATCATCCGCCCACCTGTAACGCTTCTGCATAAATAATAAAAATAAAACAAGTCAAACAAAATTAAAAAGAAAGTATACAAACAATAGTATCCAGTGGCAGGCAGTCTGAATATAGACAATTGAATAAAATGTATCTTTTTATGATAAGTTATATATAAAATTGAAGTTTTGATTATTAGTCTAAAAAATAAGATTAATATTCCTTAAATTTCACATATGCATATAAGTCTTAATATCAGAAAATCAGAGTATATTTGATGTTTATTTAGATCATATTATATTATTGTGTTCGAATCAAATAGTATTAACGGGCATGGAACAATGATTTGTAGCAGAAGACGAAATAATAAGAAGTTATGTATCACTAAATTTGGAAAATTGTAAAGTCATAAAGTACTATATCAGAGGATCTACATAGGTGAGATTTGTAAAGCTACTATCTAGTAATACTTGAAATCTTGACTCCTATACTATTATCAACACTACAGGGTATTAAGCATAGCACACATTAAATTCTTAATTATACTTTGTAAAATATGAGATAATATAACACGGTAGCATTTTGTTTCTCGAACCTGAACAATGTTCCTATACACGAAAAAAATTCACCAGCATCTAGCTATAATTATCACGTGTTTTACTCTAGGAAAAATAAGAGCTCCGATGGTTTAAAATTTCTCTGACAAAATTCTAAATCCCCTCTCCCTGAATAAATTTCTTTGGTCTACAACTTTTACAAATATAGGCATACAAGTTCATTTGAAAGAAACATAACTACCAAATAGTTGGAAAGCTAATAATAAGTGGAATGCAATATGTGACTTGTGCGATTGTCAGAGAAATATATAGTGGAGTAGCCAAGTGTGCATAAACAATGCAGCAATTCGATCCTCATTATGCCATATAACTGATAGTCTGACACTGGTGCTATGAGTAAGAGCTGGTACTTATCAGCATATGCAGGGTTTATGATCCATATACAATATTACACTATTCACATCTTTGTTAACATATATATGAAACTGCTGGACCTTTTCTCTCAAACCACGCGGCTTCATGTTATATTAACGACAAAAACTCTTATGCTTAAACAAGGATCATGTTCTTAATGTAATATATCTGGCATAAGGGTAACGAAAAGAACCTTCGTCGGAATGAGCAAATTATAAATTAAGGCTTTAACAATTCCTAAAAATGGTCGAAGCATGGTATTGAGAGCTACTGTTCTTGAAATCACAAAACTTTCCAATGAAATGATTTTTGCAATATATGCATGTCATATACTAATACTAATACTCACTCCGTTTTATATTAATAGTCCACTTTCAAAAAACAACGCATATTAAGAAAATTTATTGTTTATAGATTGTACCCATATTTATTTCATTGACTCAATATAATATATGATATGAAATTGATCTTGGAAATATAACTTGAAGATATATGGAATAGAGTTGATTTTGAAAATATAAATTAGATTATATTTTACATTGAAAGTTGAAGAAAACTATTATTTTGAAAAAAATTTCTTGAAATTGGACTATTAATATGAAATGAAAGGAGTATATTATGTGTGGGAACACGTAGGTTAAGAGCATCTAATGTATATTTATTGCATCCACCCACCCAAGTCATTACCATATTAATTTGATGGACCAGAATTGCCTTATATATTCATAAATACCTTTATATTCAGGCTTTATGTATTTAATTTAATAGTAAAATAAATCTTATTTGTACACTGTATGTATCATGGCAGGATTATGGGAGCAACTATATTAAGCATACCACAGCTACTTATGAGAATTTATTTCGCATAATTATTTCTAGGGTCTACTTAGCAAGATACTACAGATCCAGTAATGACATTCAGTCCAGCTAAAAATGAAGCACATCATAACTAAAAATAATTATCAAACACAGACCGTAAATTCAGCATTATATACCTGAAATTCAGCCCACACTGCATCCTTATGGGCGGCAGGTGTGCTAGCCCACGTAATCGCAGAAGTAGGCCAATTCTGAAGGCACAACTAAGAGATGCACTTTACAATTCTATGATCTGAAAACTCACTGTAATAAAATATTTTACATTAAAGATAAGTAGATTGATATGTTATAATATTTGAAATGGAATTCAAAATGCATATAAGAATAGATATGTACGTGCTATAAGGACCAGGTTGGATATGAATAAGAGTTCGCTCGTCTGGGTTAGCAGGGGCCTTTGGGATATGATGGGCCCCCCTACCCATGTCGCGTTTTTTTGGGGCTGGTGCTTGAGAAGCCATCTATATACATAAGAAACAAATAGCAAAAGCAGGAAAACATATATTAAATAATTAACATGGTACATAATAAACAACAACAGATAGCATAAAAACATGGATCCAACCCATCAGACTAAGCTGCAAAAAATCTGCTACACATCACAATTTTTTAAGCACAAACACCAGAATGACAGGAAAAAACCAAATAAAACAAGATAATTTAAAGTGATTGAATGATCAAAGGCGCAATAGAAAACTATCCAAACAGAACAAGTTGAGTAACATGTGATAGCATCACAAGTACTTAGAGTAGAGCGCAAAAAGGAGAAAGAACAAAGATGAGGAAGAATAAGAAGCAGGCAATTCACGAAAATATTGAACACAGAAGTTAATAAGTGCTACATGTCATGTTTTTTTCAAACTATCCTATCTAGTGTCGATGGATAGCATGCAAAACATATAGCAAAAAAAAAGTATGCAGAATTTTATTCCCCCGCCCTGCACCGCCCCGCACCGCAATTCTAGACAACCCTATTTATCCAAGAAACAAATCACAAAAATTTCAATAAAGACCATAGGTAATTTTTAGATCCATATTCCCTCCCCGCTCCCCCTTATTTTTTTTTCCTAAAAAAGGCCCAAGGACTGTTCTGAACCAACTATAAATTTACGAATCCATCTATTAGAGGTAGAAAAAGACCTACCAGACATAAACACCAGCCAGTACTCCATCACTCTTACGATTAACTAGCACTCTAAAGTATACTCCCTCTGTTTTTATTATTTGACATTTGATTTTCTGACGCACATTTTTAGGATTTTTACCGCATAACTAAAATTATTATTTTTAAAATTTCTTTTTTTGAATAAAAATATATAATCAAAAATTTATTTATAAAACATATTAATTAAAAAAATTAATTTTATTATGCAGTCAAAATACCTCAATATGTGTGTCAAAAGTCAAAAGGACAAAAAAAAGTAATGAATTTCCGGAACACTGGTGACGAGCTAACCCTAAACCGACTATAATAATGGTCGACTATACGTATACTAATGGTTACAACACTTGATCATAAATGACATTAATCACCCATTTAATTAAATAAAACTAAAAGACAAACAATAAAATCAATTTTCATGCTTACGAAAGCAGGAAATTACCTGAACCACTTCTACTAACAATACAGTAAAAGAGCAAGACGGCTGCCATGCATCCTGCATCCCATATAAAATGCTTAAGCACTTCAAATATAAATAACCACTTTTGGACTTCTAATTTGAAATATAATTTATAAAAAAGATTAATCAGATGCTTCTAAAAAACAGAGATTAATCGATAATGGAACAGACTCCGTTTAAGTAAAAATCTGATCAAAGAAAAGTTGTTTTAAAAAATGGTCAAAGAGCCATGAATTAACCGGTTGAATCGTTCAAAATTAATAATAATATTATTTTGAAAAAAGATTAGCAAAAAATAAAAATAAAGTATTAATTATTAAAAAAATATATATATAATCAATAATATATATATATATATATATGCCTTTAAATCCTTCATTAGTCGATATTTTATCACCTACATACTAAATCATATATACTAATGATGTTCTTTATTATAAAAATGGTGATTAATTAGGATTAATCGCCGATTAATTATTGTTGGTGACTTTTTAAATTTATTTTATATTAATCGAGTTAAAAATGGTCAAAAATTAGATAAATTGGTCAAAAACCATAATTAATCGTTCAAAATTTTAAAAATATATATCTAAATTATTTTATAATAAATTTAGTTATTTAACTTACAAGTTTATCAGCTCTTAATTATTTTAAAATTTTAAAATTTTAATTAGATAATAAGTTAAATATATATTATGAACTATAAAAATAACTCATCAGTGACAACTATTTGCGACTGAATACGATTACTATAACTAATTATATGACATTTTGTACGACAGTAAGTAGTCGCTAATTAACAAAGTATAGTGGCCGATAATAATGCGTGAAACTTTGGTGCTGAATAAATTTTAAAAAAATTGGTGACAACACGCTAGCTACCGCAGACGGTCGCTAATAGGAGGGTGATTTGGTCGTTAACAAAGTATAGTTGGTGATAATAATGTGTGAAACTTTCGTGACAAAAAAGTTTTAAATTGTTTTTCGCTCGCTGAAAGTAAGATGATGTGGCATTTTGGTATGCGGTCGCTAATAGATTATAGTAGGTGATAAAAAAATGCGCGAAAATTTCATGCTAAAGAGGCTTTAAAAAATTTGGTAGCGACGGGCTAGCTACCGTAGATAGTCGTTGATCGGAAGATGATGTGGCATTTTCCGTGTCGATCGCCAACAGATTTCGGATTTCGGTCACTAAAAGTAAGCGCCAATTTTCCATAATAAAAATATGGGGGAACTTGTGCTGTAACCGACTAGCTACGATTGTGGTTGCAAATTCCTGTTAGCGACGACTTTTTCGTCTATCGCAAAAAATTGTCGCTGATTTAGATTTTTAGCTACCGATTTTAAGGTCGCTGATGTATGTTGTCGCTGATAAGGCTTTTTCTTTTATAATAAATAAATAATTTCTAATAAATAATTAAAATTTTAAATTAATTTCATGTTTTAAAATTAAATAAGATAAAAATTGTAAAATCGAGGGAGTTCATCAAAATGTAAGTCTTTTGAGACGCAAATAAACGAGATTGCAAGTTCCATTTCAAGAAAAGATAATAAAAATATCACATTTTTTAGATTAATATTGTGTTTTGTTAGGATAAATAAATTTGGAAAGAATGAAATGAGATTTGAAGAGTGAATTTTTAAAAATTTCATGCATTCCCTCATTACATTCCTCACAACTTAAACTAAAACTCAAATTTTCCCCTTTGTAATGGAATGCTCCATTCTCACTCTTATACCTTTTTTTTCTCACAATTCTTATTAAAGAAATTTTGCACTCACCCTTTGTTTTTCAAATCTACCTTCCTACCTCCATAATTTTTTTTTTTATTTTCACTCATTCCATTGCATTCGATTCTATTCTTCTCAACTAAACACAATATAAGTGATAGGAATACTCATTTTCAATATTTGACCATTTTTGCTATTTGGATACACATTTTTCATTTGGGTATTATAAATATTATTTAATTATTTTTTCAAAAAAAAAAAACTTTTTTCATAAAAATTAAATAAATTTCGAGGGGATGATAGTGTGACACGCATGTTGAAAATGCGTATCAACTTGGAAAGTCCCCTTCAACAATTTTTTTATATAATATTGGGCATGTTTGGGGTTAATTATTTTTGGAAATAAGTTACTTATTTTATTTTTTGTTTTGATAATAAGATTTGGTCTTAAATTTTTAAAAGGAGTATTTATCTTTAAAAAAAAGTATGAAAATATAAAATATTTTAAAAAAATAAGTAACTTATTTCTTATTATAAGAAACCGCAAACGAGCCCATTCATTTATCAAATACATATTAGTAATACCTAGATGATAAATGCGCATACAAATGATATTTTTCGGTAAAATAAAAATTTTAAAATAAATATTTTCATTAACTTTCCCTTAAAAACTGATATTTTTGACTGTCACTCTCGCTTATGCTTTTCTTGACTTTTATATCAAAATTATTTCTTTACTTTTGCATCAATTACTTGTTCTTCCTGTGATTAAGGGTCCGTTTGGTATTACTGCTACAAACAACATCAACAACTTTTTATTGAAAAGCAGGTGGAAAAATGTTTGGTAAAATCCAAAATCTGATGTCTGAAAAAGTATTTTTGGTCTAAAAATTGTTGTTAGAGAAAACATGTCCTCTCATTTTTTAAGAAAAAACTGGTTTTAAGTTTTTGCAGAAAATAATAGCAAGTTTCAACATCAAATCTCCCTAAAAATATTAATTTTTTATATTATATCTCAAAATATACATTAAAAAAAATCAAACAGTTATCCAAATTTTATGACAGTTATTTTCTTACCAGTACTTTTTCTTATAGCAAAACAATTTTAAAAAACAATTCTAAACAGAGCCTTGATGATCATGTTGATTGCGAAGGGTACGGTTTCACATGTTTTTTCACTGTTGTCGATAACGTGCTATGTGACTATGGTCCCCTATGGCCAAATTAATTTTCTAGAAATAAATATTTAATGTTAGAAAAATATATATATAAATATACTTTTTATGAAATTAAGTGCTTATTTCTTAAAGATAAATTTAGTTTTTAATTTATTTTTCAGAAATAATTATTTCTAGAAAAAAATACATAAATATATACTTTTTCCGAAAATAAGTGCTTATTTTTCAAAAATAATGTAAGTCAAACATCTCCTATGTCACAAACTAAATATTAATATCGTGTTTGATTAAAATAAATACAATTGAAAGAAATGAAATAAAATATAAATTGTAATATGAGTAAATGTTTAAAATTTTCATTATTATTTTCATTTCATTTTTAACAACATAAATTAGAGTTTAAAATTTAATTTTTAAAAAAAATGTTTCATGCCTCATTATACCCATTTTTTCACAATTTTTATATAACAAATTTATACCCTCTCATTTTTTCCCAAATATTTCCTTGAACATCTAGTATTTCCTTTTAATTTCACTCATTGCATTATAATTCATTCATTTCTCCCTCAAACAAATACAAACATAATTGTATTATTCGTGTTGTTTGATTTGCTAATAACACATATTTGAGAAGTGTTTTTAAAATAGGTGTTGGATCAAACAAATCTACACTATTTGTTATTTGTATTTATCTTTTGTATAAGCATTTCTAGATCAAGTTGTATAGATATTTCAAGACTTAGTTCCTTAATTGTAATTTACGGATATCAAAGTGTAATTCAATGTAAATAGCCATAGTCACCAAATAAATTCCTAGGAGAAGCTCTATTGATCGTTCAAACAGCAAGATTATAAGGCCAAAATAATAAGAGTTGCAAAATAAATTATGTTGTTTAAGACATGTCAAAAAGACCAGAATACAATAGGTAGCAAAGTCTAGTAATGAAGATGTCGAGAAATCCAACTCAAGTCAGGTAACAAAGTCTAAAAACTATATATCGAGAAGTGCGACGTAGTTGGTGTCGAGAATTTTCTAATCAAAGATATCGAGAAGTCTTTCGAGAAGTATATATCAAATAATCAAGAAGAAATGTATCGAGAAGTCTATCAAAAAATCTATCGAGATGTCAATTACCATTGCTATCATAAAGTGTCAAATCTAGTGTTGTCAAGAAGTCCTTATGTCGAGAAGTATTAAGAATCAAAGATGTCGAGAATTCAAGGCAAATGAGCTATCGAGAAGCTCAGTTATGAAGTTGTATTGAGTTGTCGAGAAGTGAAGAAGTATCAAGATCAAATAGAGTTCACAACATATTATTAGCTAAAATCATGAAGGAGTACACAAGCAGCAGATGAGTAACAGAAGCACCTATCATATTCAGCATTGGTCAAACCTGAATATGAAAGATCACAAGTCTACAACAAGAAACTTGAAGAGAGAATAAATTAAGAATTGACAGAGAAATGAAGTTGAATCAAAAGACTATCTTATTCTAAGTGTTAGCTAGAAATAGGAAGTTAAAAAATATAAAGTTCATTTGTCTTATTTTCTAGTTTAGCATTGAGTAAAGTGGAGCATGTGCCTTCAGACATATTGTTTATTTAGCATGCACATCTCTAAACTGTATGAGTGTGATTAAAATTGCTAATCCTTGTTTTTCTCTCTACATGAACACAAAGCTGAAATTCATATTTGAATTTTAGGTTTGTAACAATTTCATACTAATAAAAATTAGTTTAAAAGTTAACAATTTGTGTTCTTTATTATATGTTACGCATTGCTAACACAGATTGTTAAATAAATAACAAACACTTTCATTCAAAAGAATCGTTCGTCTGGTTTATATAAGTGTTCATCAAGAAAATTTTAAAAAGGACATTTATACATTCACCCCCCTCTGCATGAATTCTAACAATACATAATAATATTTAAAAACACAAATTAAACTTGCATTTTTTGTTATTTGTTTTTAGAGAAATGAAATTTAGATGTTTACAAAGAAAGGTGCACAATTTTTCTTTATAAAAAACGCATTTTCTATATTATAAAGTGTTGTTTTTTAATATGTTGGTTTGGACATTTTGTTTTATATTATTTTGTGCCTATAAAATATCATTTTTTGAATGTTTTATTTTGGACATTGATGGGTTCGATTCAAAACATCCAGCCCAAATTCAAAACAAGCCTAAACAAATGGGCCCAAAGGCATAATGCAGCTAAAAAATTTACTAGCAAGGCTTGATACCAATTTCCAGAGTTGGTATTGCCACCTCCGACCCGACAACAAGGAAAACAACACACATGTCTAACATAAGTCATGATGACAGGGATTTTCTAACACCCATCTGACACTAGCGGGAGGCTCCAGGTCACATTTGCAACTCACGTTAGAGCATTCACAAGGCAGCCCACTTTGCTGCCTAAGTACACTAAAAGTGACCTGGCCAGCTCTGCATTGGAGCATGTGAAAAAACCGGACAGAGCCTGGCTCAGTGGACTGAGCCCAAAAATAATAAAAGCAATAAAATACTGCCACCTCCATTTACTTTTCAGCTTTTATCCGCCTTTAGCAAATTGCACATGATTTTATTTACTTAAATGTAACGTAAACATTACCGTTATATAAATATTTTTTGTTAAATTAAATTATTTATGTAACTCATGACCATTGTAAATTGTAACGGCTACTCTTACAAGAATTCTATAAATACTAACTCTTCATAATATTCCTCCCACACTTCTATCACTCTACAAAAATATTTTTTGAAATTATTTTGTCAAAAGCAAAAAAAATGAATCCAAATAATCCTCCCTCTTCAAACCCAAATTCTGAAGTCTCAAATACCCAATTTCCATATTCTTTTCCAAAATATTGTTTTTCAAATCCAAATTCTCAAGTTCCAAGTACTCAATTTTCTAACCCATAAAATTCTAATTTGAATGTTCAAACTCTGAATCCTCAATTTCCATTTTTAAATCATTTTTTTCTCATGTGGTCAAAATCCTCAGTTTCAATTTCCATTTGTTTCAAATTTTAAAACACCCATTGATAATCCGAATTCCCCAAATTCTCAATTTTCTGCTCTTGGTGGCACTAATACAAACGATCTCAATGATGATTGTCAGAAGGTTGAAGACATATGAGAAGTTATTGGTCAATGGAAATGGGATGAAGACAAGCTCCTGATAAGTGTGTGGTTGAATGTAACAATTGATCCCATCATCGGTACCGATCAAAAAGGCGAAACATTTTGGGAGCGTATTAGTGAATGTTGCGAAGAAA
The DNA here is from genome assembly GCA_028671895.1 of Oenanthe sinensis. NCBI lineage: Eukaryota > Viridiplantae > Streptophyta > Magnoliopsida > Apiales > Apiaceae > Oenanthe > Oenanthe sinensis. The sequence continues at coordinate 45,181,362 of CM053803.1, forward strand.
GTATTTCCGACCTCATCAAGAAATGAGGTATTGTTATGAAAAAAGATGGCAACAGATAAATGAAGGGGATCGACGATATGTAGCGTATTATGATCAAGACGAGCGAAGAGTAAGGAGTGATTCAAACTTGGGAAACATAACTCGGCTAGCTCATGGACTCCACATAGCAAAATACAACAAGAAGTCAAATTATGGTAAGCATTTGAGTGAGCTTCGGAGACAACCCAAGTGGAGAGCTCCTTCAACAAATAGTGAAAACATGAAGAGAACTAAATTGAGTGATACTGGGGCCTATTCATTATCTGCAAATAATGAAATGCCAACAGATACAAATGAAGTGGAATCAACTATTCGTGCAAAGGTATAAAAGTAATTAAAATAAAGGAAAATTGGAAAACGACAAAGGCATGCGAAGAGTTAGAAATATTGAAATCCACTACCTGTAAAAAAAGTGTCGTTGATGGAGGAATTTGTTACTAACGAATAGAAGAACGAAGAAAGAAGGGCGAAGGAGCAAGACCTAAAGATCATCATGGCAGATACAACTATAATGAATGAGACTCAATACAAGTTGCTTCAAGACATTTATTCGAGGAGAATGTAATTTGTAAACTAGCCGTTAGAAGCTAGTCATTATCTCATAGCCGTTAGAAGTTGTCTTTGTAAACTAGTCGTTGGAAGCTAATTAGTGTCTTGTATGGGGATGACAACGGGTCGAATCGAGCCGGATTTTTCAATATTCAGATCCAAACCTGATTTTTTTAATAAGACCAGAATCCGAACAAGACCCGAAAAATACCCAAAAATTGGGACCCAAACCCGATTCAATGGATTTTGGATCGGGTAAAACCCGAAAGTTTGGATCGGACCCGAACCTGAAACTATTATCAAAATATATTTTTTTAATTTGACCTGATACAATTAATTATTAGGGTACAATTATATAAATTAGATATTTAATTGAATGCTAATATATGTTAATAATTTTATAAAAATATTGGAAGTATGTTAAGTAAAATTATAGTATTACTGAATATAAGAGCGAATATATTAAAATTATGTTTAAAAATATATTAAAAAATAAATTACAGAACATATATTGAATAATATATATAGTATATAAAACATATTGTAAAACATGTTTGTATCATAAAAAATATTATTTATTATATGTTTCACCAAGTACTCCATGTGAGAGGGGTTTTCCATAGGACTTTATATATATATATATATATATATATATATATATATATATATATATATATATATATATATATATATATATATATATATCGGGTTTCGGGTCTAGATCGGGTTTGAATCAAGTTTCGGGCCGAGTATCGGTTCGAGATACATAATATCCAAATCCAGATCCAAACTCATTCGGGTCTAAAAATAAGATCCAAATCCAAAAAATTATATATATATATATATATATATATATATATATATATATATATATATATATATATATATATATATATATCGGGTTTCGGGTCTAGATCGGGTTTGAATCAAGTTTCGGGCCGAGTATCGGTTCGAGATACATAAGATCCAAATCCAGATCCAAACTCATTCGGGTCTAAAAATAAGATCCAAATCCAAAAAATCAGGTTTAGGAAAATCCAAACGGGTCGGAACGGGTCAGGTATCCACTGGGTCCGATAAAAATGTCATCCCTAGTCTTGTAGTGTTTATAGTTTAATGTTTGTCATGTTGACTTCGTAAACTAGTCCTTTGAATATATTCATTTTACCTTCTATATAAGTAGTGAGTTTCCTTACTACAATCTCACCTCCCAATCTCACTTCACTTCTTTCTTCTTTCATATTACTTTTCATCTAAATACTCAATATGTTTGATTCAGATAACTCATCTAATAGGGCTCAAGAAATTATCTTTGATGATTCGTTGGAGCAATGCCACTATGAGCTTTATAACCAAATTTATGGCGGATCATCATCCACACCATGAAGAATGTTAGGGATTGTGGTGTTAACATTGTAATCAACTATAAGATACTTAGATTAATTAGAAATTAACTAAGTAAAATATATTGTCATATGTATATTGACAGTATGTTTAGTTGTCACTTGTAACAGTATTTATAAAAGCCAAGTAAGTGATAGTAAGTCTCAATAGTTACTGTCTTTTAAAAATGTAATAAATGATCTATGAAGTAGAAGTTCACAAAGTGTTCATGCACATCATGGATCAAATCATTGATAGTAACATTCTGCAACTGAAGTCTACGACAACATATTCAAGTGACAACACATTTGGAACAGACGACATCAACTATTTCTTTGACAGTAAACTTGGCGGAGAATGAAGATTCGAAGACAGCAAGTTTTACTGACAACTATTCCATTGAAAATAAACTTGGCAGAGAATGAAGATTCGAAGACAACAAGTTTTACTGACAGCAACTTTGGTGGAATAGTTGACAACAACATTGGCGAGGATAGTTGACAATAGCTTTGGAAGACAACATGTTTTAGAAGAGTATCAAGTTTGACAGTAAAGTATGCGGAGTCAAAGATACTATCACCAAAGAGAAGCTAAAGGTTGACAGTAACCTTTTGGTGAAGACAAGCAAAAAGATAAAACATGTTCAAGGAGTCAAGGATGATAGTACATCTCAGAATAGCTTTATCTGCAAATGGAATGAAGACAAATTTGAATAGAAAAAGTGAAGTTTCTATTTCGAGCTTTGTCCTAGGAACAAGGGAAAGTACACTTGTAAGTGGGATATGTGTTCCAGTACAAATACACATATCTCACAAACACTTTTCCTAAGAGAGTGAACACAACTGAGCTTAACTTTTCTCAAGCATAGAAACACTAGCAAACTCTTCGTTATTATATCTATTGAAGCTGGAAATATTTTTCAGTCAGTTGTAGTAAACAAAAATTATTAAAATTAATTTTTAAAGTTAAACACTTTTCTTCATTTGCTTGCTTATATTTGTTTGCATTTCTTACTTGATTTTATTACTTCTTGTTCGTTGTTAGCAAGATAAGTGATAAAGTATCAAGTTGCATTCAACCCCCCCTTCTACAACACTCATATTGTTTAACTAATGGTATCAGAGCCACATGTTAGATATACATAACCTGAAAAGATCTAAATATGAGTGCACAAAAAGTAAGCAGCATAAAAATACCTACCTTTGACAAAGAACACTACAATCTTTGGAAAAGAAAAATGATGTTGTTCATAAAAATAGCCAACCCACTTTTGTAATTATGAAAAATGATCATTTCATTCCTCAAACATATGTACCTGAAACTACAATAGATGGTTAAACAATACTAGCCTACTGGGTTCCTAAAAAAGTTTTAGAGTACAATGACACTGAAAGAGAAAAAGTATCTCTAGATGATTGCTTACAATTTATCATCATTGAAGCACTTGGCAATGACATGTACAACAACATTGTCAAGTGCACCAGTGCCAAGCAAATATGGGAAACCATTGAGATACTCTGTGAAGGAACAGAAGAAGTGAATGAGAATTAGAGACATATACTGGTGTCTCAGTATGAAGCTTTCATGGCTAAACCAAGTGAAGGGTTGACTGAGATGTTTGAGAGATTCAACAGGTTGATAAATGACATGCAGCTGTATGGAAAGTTTTATGACAAAATGGAGGTAAACATGAAATTCATGTTGACACTTCCTGACCATCTAGAGCACAAGGTTATTGCCATAAGAGAAGGAAGAGATTTATCAAAAGTTTCTCTTGAAACTTTATATGGCATACTTAAAACCTATGAGCTAGAGTTATTACAAAAGAGAGCTATTCAGTCTAGTCAAAGAGGAAAGATAGCCAACACCTCAAATGCTTTAGTGGCTCAAGATCCAAAGAGACTGCAGCTCTAGGAGTCTCAACATCAACAACACATCAAGATTGAAGAGGTTAAGGATGAAGATGAAAGTGTAACTCTTGAACTCAAAGATGGTGAAGAAGATGAGTTCTACACTTTGGAGGAATTGAAAAACATGGAAAATAAAATAATGGCCTACATGGCAAGAAAGTTCTCAAATCTAAGTTTCAAGAAGAACAAAGCTTTCAAACCTAGAGGACAAAGCTCCAGGTGCAACAAGTCAAATACTTCATGAAAGGCATAGGTGTACTAACTTGTAACACTTAATTACTATGTAACTCAACTAGAGAAAAGATAAAGACCACAGCAAAACAAGGGAAACGGAAGAAGTACATGGAATCAATCAACTGAAGAAATGGTAATGATACTTGGTAACTACAAATAACTAATTTGGTTAATCAAGAATGCTTAAGTGAGAAGAAGTTCAATCTCAGTATTGCTCATGCCCTAACTTATCAAATGGAGAATCAAATTAGTGTCAAAGAAGTATCAAGAAGACCAAAGTGATTTCATGTAATGTATCTCAATAAATAGATAATGTGAAGGTTAATCAACAAATGATAACTGACATTCAGAAGCAAGAACCCCTACAAGACTAGTCACTTATGAACCAGACCATTGCATCAAGTGTCAGGACATTGGAGGCAAGTTCATGTCAGTAATAGAAGATCTCATTTGAATTGAGTGAGGAAAAGAAATTGAAGAAGCTAGGGAAACTTGCTCATAAAGGTTAATCCACAATTAGTCTCTAATGAAAGTCAACATTGGATGAGTGCATATTTGCCAAGGCAAATGTCGATCCACAGAAGATCGAGATGCGGATCGAGATTGATAATTGAAGACAAACATTGCAAGGCAAATCTCGATCCACGGCAGATCGAGATCGAGATCGAGATCGAGATCGAGATCGAGATCGAGATTCTCACAGATCGAGATCGAGATCGAGATTTTCACAGATCGAGATCGAGATCGAGATCGAGATTTTCACAGATAGAGATCGAGATTCTCACAGATCGAGATCGAGATGGGTCCAGGCCGAGATCGAGATGCGGGTCGATATGTAACATTTAATGTTCAAGGGACAAGTGGCTTATTGTGAACGGTTGATCCAGAGTTGTTGGGAAAGTACTTTTTGTTGTCGAAGTCCTGATTGGGCCACGTACACAAAAAGGACAAGATCAAGACTACATGACATTATAAAAGCAGCACTTTGTTTTTATTAGTAGATAGACTTTCATCATCTCTATTATTCAACGATATTTTTAAAGAGAGAGCATTTATTGTAAAACAAAAAGTGAGAGAGAGGATCAGTTGAATCTAGCTTTAATTGCTGTATTTATTGTTCAACTGATCATGATGTTTTTATGAATGTTGTAGCAAATCCTTCAATGAATATAAAGATATATTCTTGAAATTCTGTGTCATCATTTTTTACCTGCATATTGTTTATTCTCTCATTAATTTTAAACAGTTGTATTCACCCCCCCCCCCCTCTACAACACTTTGGACCTAACAATTGGTATCAGAGCCCCTGTTAAACACATATAACAGAGATCCTATTGTGTTGTTTGAGTTGGTTCTTGAAAATCCCAGATCCAATTTTTCTTGAAGTTTGTGCCGAAAAGTTTTTATTTGTTTCTTCTTGAAAAGTTCATAGATCTAAAAAGGTTCTGAGTCATGGTGTAAGGAATATTTGTACATCATTCCAAACCGTTGTACGATTAGAGCTTTTTGGATTTTCTTGTGGTCAAAAATCTGGTTATAAAGGAATATTTGATTGATTGACTAGAAAACTGGAATCAACTGTTTGACTAAACAAAAAGGTCATATTCGAACTTCTGTCAACTAGAAAGTGGACAACTTTTTGTTTGGACTTGAAAAATTGTGGACCCTGCTACTGTTCCTGTGATTAGAACTAACTTGCTTGAATCTTAAGTGCAAAACCCATTTGATATTAAGTGTTGAATATTTAAAGTGAGATAATTAATTTTTCAAGTAAATACAATTTATTGTAATTTGAAAAGTGTATCATCTTAATTTTAAACTTTATTAAAATGGTCGCCGCACACAGATTTAAGATACCTCCGTTTGATGCACAACATTATGACGAATGGACAGGAAGGATGAAAGCCTACCTTGAATCAATAAACAAGGTATACTTGAGAATATTGGAGAACGGTCCATACATACCCATGAGAATTGAGCCAGAGCGAATGGAAGGAGGGATACTAATACCATCCCGGTCTGTTCCTAAAGAGGAAATGGAGTTTTAAGACGCAGATAAAGAATTGGTTGGTATGGATGCGTCGTTACGCAACGTCATAATTGAATCCCTAAACTCAGAGTACTATGTTCAAATAAAGGGATTAAAAACAGCTAAAGCCATGTGGGATAAACTGGCTGTAGTGATGGAGGGGACCGAGGAAGTTAGAGATAATCACAAGCCCGTTCTGATTTCTGAATATGAATCGTTCAGATGCGAACGAGGAGAAAGTGTAGCGGATGTTTACAAACTTTACAGTAAATTGCTTATCGAGCTGAGTATAAGAGATAAAGTCTATCCACTAGCAGATTCAAATATCAAGTTTCTTTTGAATTTCCCTAAACATCTGGAACACAGGATCACTGCCATTCGAGAGTCAAGAGACTTGAAAAATACCTCTCTCGAAAAGCTGTATGGTGTTTTAAAGACCTACGAGCTGGAGCAAGAACAAAATGACAAAAGAATATCCTACAATAGTGGAGAATACAAAGCGGTAAGTGAATCTGGACTTGTAGCTGAAGAGTCTACTGCAAAGGCACTTGCAGCTGTCTCATTGAAAACTGCTAATCCTGAAAGGGTGATATTAGATATTGAAGATCCATCCGAAGAAAGTGAGGATGAATATTATACCCTTGAAGAGCTGGACAAATTAGAAGACAAGTCATATGCTTGTATTGCTCGAGAATTTGCTCATATCAGTTTCAGGAAGCCAAGAAAAGGTAAAGGACGATTTGGTAGTTCTTTCAGCCGAAGCAGCAGCAGCAGCAGCAGAGGTAGTAGTGTAAGTGGCCTGGGAAGTTACAGCGGTCGAGGTAGCACATCTGGCAGTGGCTACATACCTAACCTGGTAGACAAGAACAAGTTCAGATGCTTCAACTATAATGAATTGGGGCACTTTGCAACAGAATGCAAGAAGCCCAAGTACGTTCATCCCAAGGAATCCTATGCTGATCTGAAAAAGAAATATGATACCTTGGTTAGCAAGCAACAGAAGGGAAGCCAGGCGTATGTTGTGACTGAAGGGAAGGGTTGGGACGAGTCTGATGAAGATGAAGATCAGGAGTTATGCAACTTTGCTTTAATGGAAAAATCTTCAGAGCAATCAGAGGTACCAATTCTAACCGTAAATGAAATGTCTATTTCTGAGTATCAAAATGAATTAGCTGCCATGACTAAAGACATGTACAATCTCCAACTGAATCTAATCGCTGTTAATGAGGAAAACGCTAAACTCTCCCTTAAAAATAGACTTCTCGAGGCTAGGGTAGAGGAATTAGAATCAGGAGAAAGAACAGAAAGGCAGTTAATGAATCAGGTAGACGTTTTAGAACACAAGCTTAAGATTAGGGAAGACCTTAACGAAGAACTTAAAAAAGAATTAGCTGAGCTTAAGATAACATGTCAATCTTTTAAAGAAGCAGCTGATAAAGTTTTCGTAGAAAGGGACATGTACATGAAACTGGCAGGCAAGAGTAAAAATGAAAAAGTAAACATAGGACTTGACTACACACAGAAAAAGAAAAATAGGGCTGCTGAGTTGTTAGAGCCAGTGTTAGTCAAAGAAGATGTGCCTGAGGTTTTAATGGATGTTAGAAAACCTATCTTTAAGCAGTTTGAGCCTAGGACCATAGATTCCGTTGCTGTTAAAATTGAACATGAGATTAAAAAGGAAAAAGATTCAGAAGAAAAAGTAGTAGAACCTACAACTTCTAAGAGAGCTAGTAAGTTTGCTTATGCTAAGAGAGGTGTAGGAACTAAGGAGGCTAAGACGGTGTTATATAAACAATGGGTAGCAGGGTCAGACCAAATGAAAACACCTGTAGAGGCAATTAAAACTGAACCTGTATCTGTATCTACATCTATACGAGTTAGGAAGGCATGCTATATCTGTAATCAAACTGATCATTTGTCTTACTATTGCCCGTTCTATGTAGAGGGAGAAAAACCTATTGGTGGTAATACCATGCCTGCAACTACTGCTTTGCCTAACATGTATGCAAAACATGCCAAATGCAATAATCCTAATTGTATGCCATGTGCTGTAAACATCATGCATGCTTATTTTAATTTAATGAATACTGCTAGTGCATCTGTTGAACATACATCTAGTAGTAGTAAGAAAAAGCATGCGGGGTCAAAGGCTAAGACTTCAAGTCCTCCTAAAGTTAGGAGTGACCAGTCTACTCCCAAACCTGACAAACCAGTCAAGGTTGACAAGGGAAAAGACAAAGTCAAGATGAATGCCCCTGATGGCAACAAGGCAAAGCCTTCTGTATCTGAAAAGAAAAAGAAAATTATCGATGCTGGGCCCAAACATCATTGGGTTCCGAAGAACGCCTAACCTTTCTGGATTTGCAGGGCAGTGAACAGGAAAAGAATAAAGTCATATGGGTGCTGGACAGTGGAGCATCAAGGCATATGACCGGCAATAAGTCCCTGCTAACAGATTTGGTGTTGAGAGCCGGCTCCGTGGTTACTTTTGGAGATAACAGCAAAGGTTACACTCGGTGATATGGCAAGATTGTTTGTGGAAATGTTATCATTGAGGACGTGTCTTTTGTGGAAGGATTGCGACATAATCTCCTCAGCGTTAGTCAGTTCACCGACAGGGGTTTTGACGTCAACTTTGGGAAGCATGATTGTTCGATTCGAAGCAAAAAGGATGGAAGCCTTGCTCTCAAAGGAGTAAGGAAGTCAAATTTGTTCATAGCCGACATGAATTCTGCTGATCAGTCTGTAGTCACGTGTTTCTACAGCAAGGCTTCTGCTGATAAAAGTTGGCTATGGCATAAAAGATTATCTCACCTGAACTTTAAAGCAATGAATAATCTCGTAAGGAGAGAATTGGTGAGAGGGCTGCCGCAGATGGAGTTCACTCCAGATGGACTCTGCGAAGCATGTGAGATGGGAAAATCAAAAAGAGCCTCGCATAAGGATAAACAAGTGAATAGCATTACCGAGCCCCTACAACTCCTTCACATGGATTTGTTTGGACCTGTTAATGTTATGTCAATGTCAAGGAAAAGATATGCGCTGGTAATTGTCGATGACTTTTCCAAATACACATGGGTGAAGTTTGTGACATCGAAAGATGAAGTGCCACATGAGATCATTAGACATGTACTGGTAATTGAAAACGTAGCAAGTCTAACTGTGAAGACTATCCGATCCGACAACGGGACAGAATTCAAGAACTTAGTGTTAATGGATTTCTGCATATCTAAAGGGATCAGACGACAGTATTCAGCACCGAGAACACCGCAGCAGAATGGGGTGGTAGAAAGGAAGAATAGGACACTGGTTGAAGCAGCTAGGACAATGCTGTATGAGTCAAGACTTTCTTTGTATTTTTGGGCTGAAGCAGTTAGCGCGGCGTGTTATACACAGAACAGAATCCTGATTACAAAAGACTATAATGAGACGCCTTACTATCTGATGAATAAATGAAAACCATCTATCAAGTACTTTCACGTGTTTGGTGCCAAATGCTTTGTGTTAAGAGACAATGCACAACTTGGAAAGTTTGATGCCAAAGCAAATGAAGGGGTTTTCATTGGATATTCTCTTGAAGTAGTAGCAGCGTACAGGGTGTTTGTGCTTAATGATCGCAAGGTGGTTGAAAGCCTTAATGTCACATTCGACGACTTAAAGCTCCCTTCTATACAAAAAGAAGACAGTGAGCCCACTTCCCTAAGATTTGAAAATATGGATATTGATGAAGTGGATACAGTTCCTGAGTCTGTAGTGCAGGGTAGTGATCCAATGATAAATAATGTAATTAATCAAGATTCAAGTGTTTCGCCAATACAAAACACTAGGGCTGAGGGATCACCTTCCATTAGACCTGGTACTAACTCAGGGGGAGTAAGTATGCACTCAGGGGGAGCAGCTCACTCAGGGGGAGTTAGTACTGGCTCAGGAGGAGCTAGTGGAAGTGCCTCTAGACTAAGTCACCTTCACTTACAAGATCAAGCTGAGTCATCAAGAACATTTGCTAGGGATCGTACTTGGAACAAGGACCATCCGTTTGAGCTAATTATTGGTGATCCAGATGCCGGAGTGACTACTAGAGGAAAAGCTAGAGCTGAAATTGCCACTGAGAATGAATGTCTATACTCAGTGTTCCTTTCCCAGATGGAACCTAAAGTGGTGGAAGAAGCTCTAGATGACGCTGATTGGGTGATTGCTATGCAAGAAGAACTCAATCAGTTTGAAAAGCAGAAGGTGTGGAAGCTGGTACCCAAACCAAAGAATAGATCTGTTGTTGGAACAAAATGGGTATTTAGAAACAAGCTGGATGAAAACGGACTTGTAACACGAAATAAAGCTCGCCTGGTTGCTAAGGGTTATACTCAAAGAGAAGGAATTGATTATGATAAAACTTACGCACCAGTAGCAAGGCTAGAGGCCGTAAGGATGTTCTTAGCATTCGCAGCACATCATGGTTTTAAAGTCTATCAGATGGATGTCAATAGTGCATTCTTAAACGGTGAACTGGATGAAGAAGTGTATGTCGATCAGCCTCCCGGGTTTGTCGACAGCAAATACAGTGATTATGTTTATCGTCTCTTCAAATCAGTATATGGCCTTAAGCAGTCTCCGCGGAAGTGGTATGAAACTCTGTCAGTCTTCTTACTAGAAAGTGGTTTCACCAGAGGAGTAATCGATAAGACGCTTTTCTACAAGAAATTCAAAGATGATCTAATAATGGTGCAAGTATATGTGGATGACATTATCTTTGGGTCTGCAAATGAGAAGCTGTGTGCTAAATTTTCAAAGTTAATGCAATCGAGGTATGAGATGAGCATGATGGGAGAGCTGACGTTCTTTCTGGGTATTCAAGTTAGTCAGAAGGAGGACGGGATATTTATCTGCCAGACCAAGTACATTCATGATTTATTGAAGAAGTATGGTCTCCAAGATGTATCACAAGCTAAGACTCCTATGGCAACAGCCACGAAGCTTGACGAGGATAAAGCGGGTAAACCTGTAGACATCTCAAGCTATCGAAGTATGATCGGCTCACTTTTGTATTTAACTGCTAGCAGACCTGATATTATGTTCTCTACATGCTTATGTGCAAGGTTCCAAGCGGATCCTAGAGAGTCACATCTCATAGCCGTAAAGCGTATTTTTAGGTATCTCAAGGGAACATCAAATCTCGGGATTTGGTACCCAAGAGATACAGGGTTTAATCTTGTTGGCTATTCGGATTCAGATTACGCAGGTTGTAGAATAGATAGGAAGAGCACTTCAGGAAGCTGTCAGTTCCTTGGAAGAAGGTTGGTATCTTGGCAAAGCAAGAAACAACACACAGTATCTACCTCGACAGCTGAAGCAGAATATATTGCTGCTGGAAGCTGTGTGGCCCAGATACTGTGGATGAAGAACCAACTCAAGGACTACGGTGTGGAAGTATCTAAGATTCCTATCATGTGTGACAACACCAGTGCTATTGTAATGACCAACAACCCTGTGGATCACTCCAGGACCAAGCATATTGATATAAGGTATCATTTTATTAGAGAGCATGTAGAAAATGGAACTGTAGAGTTGCATTTTGTGTCTACTGAACGTCAAATAGCAGATATATTCACTAAACCTCTAGACGAATCAACATTTTCTAGATTGGTCGGTGAATTGGGGATGCTTAACACCTGTTAGTTTTGCTACCTATCTGTTATAATTCAGCTTGTGTACATATTGTTGTTAAGCATGAATATTCATAATTAATAATGTGTACTTAATTTCAAATGTATGTGTTGCATTTCATAAGGGGAAGTTAGAAAGTTTCCAAGGCAAATCTCGATCTGTCTCTGGATCGAGATCGAGATCGACTTGCGGATATTGCTTAAAAATTGTCAAAGTCAATCTCGATCTGTCCACATCGACATCGAGATCAACATCGAGATGTAGATCGAGAGGCGCATCGAGATCAACATTGAGATGTAGATCGAGATGCGGATCGACATCGAGATGTAGATCGAGATGCGGATCTCGAGATCGAGATGTGACTTGTCCTTTCAGTTTCTTTTAAGCGTGTATATTTAAATATAGCATTATATAGAATGATCATCATTTCCATTAACTTTCTTTATCTCTTTAAAAATACACACGCATATACATACATATACAGCATTTTCTTCCCTGCCATTACACCAAGTTTTCTTGTGATTTTCTTAAACAAAAATCACTAACTATTACTTGAAAGCATTGATCACTAAAACGAAACTCTGCCAAAAATTTTTTTCGAGTGAGTTTGTTTTTTTTGGTTCGCGCTTTCTTGTTCTCTATTTATTTTGTGTTCTTAAGCGGAATAGTTGTGAGTATTACTGTTTAATCCATAAAGTGAAACTTAACCGCCGTGTTTGTGTTTTTTCGGAAAAATAATTTTTTTTTAACGACTGTTCACTTTAATTTTCAAAAACTCAACCGTCAATCATTAGTGGGGAGTTAAGTGGTCATTAGTGGGGAAGTTGATTTGTTTTAATTTGTGTCACTAATTACGTGGGGTAATTAGTGGGGATAGTGTACGTTTTTTTTGTTTGTTTAAATTCAGGACTTGTTCTCTAAATTTACATTGCAAAACCATTTCAGAACATTTCTTTTCTCAAACACATATTTAAAATGGAAAACCCAAATTTCACAATTCCCAAAACCAACTTTGTTAATCTCTCTGCTGATCGAGCAACTGGTAGATTTATTCACTATCAGTTCTGGATTGAGTCCCTCAACAACACATCCATAATAAGTCATGCCTTAACCAACTCTCCCATCCTGAATGTCGAAGCCCTTCAAGCTGCTTACTCAACATTAGAGATTCAGGGTGGTAAAGCAAATCCAATAGGGTTATCCTTCACTATCAGTGGTGCAAAATATGAGGTTAGTCTGCAGAAGTTCAATGAGATACTCGGGCTTCCTTCAGAAAACTTTGCTCCGGAACCCACTATGGAGGATATGTTACAATTATTCACGGAGATAGGTTGTCGCCCTCCCACGGGTCCTATCAAGGTAACAAAGGTTAACACCGGTATGCTACCAGCTGAGTGGGATTATGTAGTGCAAGCCATTCAACGCTGCATGTTCCCAAAGGACAAAGACTACAGGCCAATGAACAACAGCTGCCGGGTAATACTATATGGAGTGGCCAACAACAGTAAGGTGAATGTGGGCAAACATCTGTTGGTTCAGTTGCTTGAGAGATGGGCATTGGAAAAGAATGCATCTAGGAATCCGGAAGATGGACCAGTCAAATGCTGGATGCCAAGATTCCTTCAGATCGTTCTGGATGACGTTCTTTCAGAGGAGCACAGAAGAATATTTCAAGGCTCTGAAAGGATGGCATGTTTTGATATGACTTTAAAGAGTATATCCACCATGGAAACCCAGCAAAAGTCAAGACTTTTTGAGTTGCGCCTGACTCCGTACTTCCAGGATCTGCAAGATGAGTATGCTAGGATGCATGCTTCTCAGTTTACTGCAGTAGAAGTTGAGAGTAGCGGTAACGAAGCTGAATGTGGAGCTCAAGTGTCTGGAAATTTGGAAGAAGTAGGTATGGATGTTGACATGGCCGAGGCAAATGTTGCAGAAGCTGGAGCCAACAAGGATGACGATCTTCTGAGTCAGGTACCTATTCTTGCTGATCTTGATCAATCATCAATTCAACCTGTTTTCTACAGCCGTGGGCCTGAAAACCCCCAGGTTCTATCCCAGGCTGCAAGCCCTTCTGTTCACAAACTTACAGCCAGCCTTAAAACTGGTGATAAAAGGAAGGCAAGCCCCTCTTAGTCGAGTGAATCGAGTGGAGGGAGTGTAGGAGTTGAGAGAGTAGTCACATCAGCAGCTCTGCCACCCTCAAAGAAGCAAAAGGTGGATTCTATTCCAGTGGCAGCTGCACAACCTGTTAGAGATAGTTCACCTCTCACAGCCACCACACCTCACGCTGGTGGCTCACCTCTCCAAAACATTCCAACACATTCGCACTCGCCTAGGCATATTGGTGAGAGTCAAGGAGGGGGTCCAGCTCAACAGCCAATAGGAGCTGGCCCTACCTCCCCTGAGTTGTCCGCTCAGGGCTCTTTGAGCAATTTCTCGGAAGGGGAATGGCAAACTGAGACTAGCACTTCTGATGCTAGGATCTCAGGAAGTTTTAATGCGGAAGAGTCTGTCGAATCCAGTACGGATGACTCTTCCTCATCTAAAACAGAAAACAAGTTGCTCGCAGAGCAACGACATCTGGTGACTGGTGGGTCTACGCCTCCAGAACAGCCCAGCGAACCAGAAAAGGTTCTTGGTGAAGAAGGGGATGACATGGTCATAACACCATCTCCTAACGTAGACACAGCGCTTAAAGGTTCAGTCTCACTGACCGATATCGCCGACCAACTCACTGCTAGTCCCCAGCGACTAGTAGATGAGGCTCTAGTACTGTTAGGCTCTAAACACGAGGGAGAGACAGGGAGAGTAGATCCTTTCTTTTTAGGGATCTTGAGTGAAACAGAACCCGGCGAGAGTAAACAGTTTAAACCAAGCCAAACACCGTCCCCTAAATTGCAGGATCTAGTGAAGAAGGTGGAGGCTTTGGAGGCTGGAGTTGCTAGTGTTACTGCTGCTGTCTCTTCTCACTCTGGAAGATTGGAGGTCGGAGCTCAGTACATGGAGAACCTGATTGCCGTTCAAAATCAAATGGTTGAAAAGATAAATAATCTTGGATTGGTACAGGTGGAGGTTGGGCGATCAGTCGATGATGTCACTCATGGCATGTCTCAGGTCTGGACGAAGTTGAATGAACTACTTGATGCTGTCTTTGGTCGTAACAGGGCTGGACCTGGTCCTTTAACCGGTGGTGGTGGTGACGATAAAGATGATGATGATGCTCCTGATGAGGATAACCCACCTAAGGGGGAGAAAGAGGATCAGGGTCTGAAAAAGCTGACTAATAAGGGTCCGGTGATCGAGTCCTCAAACAAATATGGTGAAAAGGTAGAGGAGGCTCAACCGGCTCTTAAGGACAAAGGCAAGCAGAAGATGGTAGTTGAAGAAGAAGCTGAGAAAGAAACACCACTCGTCGATGTATTTATGGGAAACTTTATTGAAGATTCTGATGATGACGAGATGGATGTAGAAGCCTTAGTGGCAAGGAGGTCGAGACTTGAGCAACGGGCAAAAGAGTGGAAACAAGAAAGAGGTCTAAATCCTGGCGGATCTGGCGCAGGAGTTGCAGGTGATGCAGGAGACCACTCGGTTGCTGACGAGCATGTGCCGGAAGAAGAAATTGATGAAGTAGCGAAAGAAGCGGAGATGCAAGAAGAGATTTTCAGGGAAGCCAGAGAAAGAGTGAATGAAGAAGTGCTTCAAGGAATAGTGGGAAAGGAACTAATGGCAAAGGAGAAGAGAGCGGCTCAGAAAACTCAGCATGAGTATGAAATGAAAAAGATCAAAGATCCTAAGGTCCAGGCTGATATAAGGAGGGAAGGTCCCGAGTGGGACAAGGCTAGAGAAGCCTTAGCTGGACCAAGAGCCTATGCTCCTGACTCAGAAAGATTGAGTCATATTATGAATTATCTAAACTGTATAAGACAGGGATGCACCTCCGTACAAGTCATATTTCAGGAGAAGGCATGGAATCTGATGATTACTTGGACACCCATAACAAAAATCGAGCCGTGTATGGTCGATGAAACTTTCTTCCATGCAAGGGGTACAAGTGAACTGGTAGAATTCGCTCACAAGGTAGACACCTCTGTCAAGACTGGAGTGCTGTTTAAGGAGAAACTGTTGAAGATGGCCGAAGACAGAGGGGTTGACATTATTCTAAATCCCTACCAGATCAGATACGTCCATGACAAGGTCTTGAGGATCGTAAATCTGTATGACTCAAAACTGACCCCGAGCGGAAATGTGCTGAAGGAAGTTGCAAAGCTAGTTCTCTCAAAGGGTTTTCTAACAAAGGAAAAGAAACTGGTGGCTAAGGACTTGGAAAAGTTGATAAGAAGGCAGGATGTTAGATACAAGTTGCCTGAAGCCAAACTACCAGTGGTTAAGAAGGAGCCTGAAGACTATGCATTTGAGCAGCAAGAAGAAGCAATAAAGGAGCATGTGCAGAGGTACGGAGATCCAAGATTAGACATCCCTGAAGAAGGAGAGATAAGGGAGGAAGCTGGTGCAGTGGCTGGTGCAAATGTCAAGTTTGTCAAAAGCAAAGCTGAGAATGAGAATGATCTGCTGATCTATACAGACAAGCATCAGGTGGAAACCGTCATTGAAATCAAGTACAACATCTTTGCAGAACACAGTCATGAAACACTGTGTATCATAAGGGAATTGATTGATGAGATGGATGATGTTGACGAGTTTGATCAGGATTATCTAAGGGTCACGTTTGATAACTTCTGTAAGAGAAGACAACAGCTTGATATTCAGAGGCTACAACAATGCACCACCGCTATTGTCATTGGATACCCTAAGCAGCTGGTCATAAGGAAGAAAGGGGAAAAGGGGTATCCTGATAAAGTCACTAAGCTGATGTTTGAAGACATTCCCACGAAGCTTACCACTCGTAGTATGGTTGAAAGGTGGTTGAGGTTGTTTCGAGACTACAAAATCAGAAATCATGTGGAAGCAGAAGGACTTAATCTTCTCAAGAAAAGGATGGATGAAGTCTACAACCCTGAGTTCATGAAGAAAGAAAAAGCAGCCAAGAAGAAAGCTCGTGAGGAAGAGGAGCGCAAGAAATCGAAGTTTTAATGTATTATGCTTGTAATGTTTCTTTGCGTTGTAATTTGTTTTCTTGTTTTCCTGCATTGTAAGTATATTATCTGTCTTCTTGTGTAGTGTAAGGTAAAAGTTAGTTAGCTAAGTGTCTTGAAACTGGTTTATATTAGGCGTCAATTATTTCGCGAAGTTCGGCGGTGGTAATACTGCTAAAAGGACTTCAGAAGGATAATTGAAGATTGAGTGGACCGTGCTCTTAAGTACTTGGAGAAAATCTCTAGAAGAGCATGAAGCCATTTGATCGAGCCAACAGGTGTCCAATTTTGGCACTTGAAGTATCTGTAATAGACATGAAGCTAGTTAATCAAGCCAAGCATTATGCTAGTTGACATGATCTTTTATGAATGTTATTTTATCTTTTTCAGTCCCTGGTTAGTTGAGTTATCCTCATTGTGAATTTGGTTGTCATTGTTAGAGAATCAAATAGGGGGAGATTGAAAGGCATAGGTGTACTAACTTGTAACACTTAATTACTATGTAACTCAACTAGAGAAAAGATAAAGACCACAACAAAACAAGGGAAATGGAAGAAGCACATGGAATCAATCAACTGAAGAAATGGTAATGATACTTGGTAACTACAAATAACTAATTTGGTTAATCAAGAATGCTTAAGTGAGAAGAAGTTCAATCTCAGTATTGCTCATGCCCTAACTTATCAAATGGAGAATCAAATTAGTGTCAAAGAAGTATCAAGAAGACCAAAGTGATTTCATGTAATGTATCTCAACAACTAGATAATGTGAAGGTTAATCAACAAATGAGAACTGACATTCAGAAGCAAGAACCCCTACAAGACTAGTCACTTATGAACCAGACCATTGCATCAAGTGTCAGGACATTGGAGGCAAGTTCATGTCAGTAATAGAAGATCTCATTTGAATTGAGTGAGGAAAAGAAATTGAAGAAGCTAGGGAAACTTGTTCATAAAGGTTAATCCACAATTAGTCTCTAATGAAAGTCAACATTGGATGAGTGCATATTTGCCAAGGCAAATGTCGATCCACAGAAGATTGAGATGCGGATCGAGATTGATAATTAAAGACAAACATTGCAAGGCAAATCTCGATCCACGGCAGATCGAGATCGAGATCGAGATTCTCACAGATCGAGATCGAGATCGAGATCGAGATTCTCACAGATCGAGATCGAGATTTTCACAGATCGAGATTCTCACAGATCGAGATCGAGATGGGTCCAGGCCGAGATCGAGATGCGGGTCGATATGTAACATTTAATGTTCAAGGGACAAGTGGCTTATTGTGAACGGTTGATCCAGAGTTGTTGGGAAAGTACTTTTTGTTGTCGAAGTCCTGATTGGGCCACGTACACAAAAAGGACAAGATCAAGACTACATGACATTATAAAAGCAGCACTTTGTTTTTATTAGTAGATAGACTTTCATCACCTCTATTATTCAACGATATTTTTAAAGAGAGAGCATTTACTGTAAAACAAAAAGTGAGAAAGAGGATCAGTTGAATCTAGCTTTAATTGCTGTATTTATTGTTCAACTGATCATGATGCTTTTATGAATGTTGTAGCAAATCCTTCAATGAATATAAAGATATATTCTTGAAATTCTGTGTCATCATTTTTTACCTGCATATTGTTTATTCTCTCATTAATTTTAAACAGTTGTATTCACCCCCCCTCTACAACACTTTGGACCTAACACTTCAAAACCTGGAGGAAGTAGCAAAGGTGGATACAAAACATGTATGGTGGATAGATCCAAGATAAGGTGTTACAACTGCAATGAAATGGGGCCTTTTGCAACAGAATGCAAAAAGCCAAAACAAGTGAGAAGAAATGATAATGATTATGAGGAACTCAAAGCAAAGTATGATGGCTTGCTCAAAAAGAAACAAGGAAGGCCTTTTGTGGCTGAAGGCAAGTGTTGGGAAGATTTTGATGAAGAAGAGGAGGAAGAATATGGAAATATTGCTCTCATGGGAAACTCTGGAGAGGGTCCATCCACTTCATCAAATCAGGTACTCATTCTTACTACTGTTGATATGACTACATCTCGGTATAAGAAAACTGTTGAAAGTTTAAGTTCCGAAATTTTCAATATTCATACAAGCATGCTAGTTGCTAATTAGGAGATTGTCAAATTGTCTAGTGCTAATGAGTTATTGAGAGTTAAGAATCATGAACAAGAACTTAAACAAAATGATTTTGAGTCCTTGCGACAAGAAAATGAGATTCTTAAGAACAAGGTAGTTTGTGCTTCCCAGATTGAGGAATTTCTCAGAAAATAGATTTCTAAGAATGAACTCAAAATCAAGGCTTACAAGAATTCTTCTTCCCTTTTAAAATCATACCATGATGATAATACTGAAAATCAGAAAGTAGGTATAGGGTTTAACTATGAGAAGAAAAATGGAAAGAAACATACTACTGAGGAAGACATCAAACTTACTGTCAAACTTTCCATTTTAAAGAAGGTTAAGAATCCCTTGTTCAAAAAGGCAGAATTTGAATTTGATGAGGAAGCATTAGTTATTAAAAAAGAAATATATGACGAGGACAATGAATCTGTCACTAAGTTTCTTAAGGCAAAAGACACTGTCAAAATCCCCAAGATTGTTAGTTTTAACCTTGACAATAACAAATGTGTAAAAGATGTTGTCAACACTGGCAAGACAGTAAGTTCAGAAGCTGATGTCAAGACTGTGAGATCAAAACTTATTGTCATGACAACTCCATCTAAACCTATTGTCAACACTAGTATGACAGTAACTTCTAAACATACTGTCATGAAGACCAAGAAGAACGGAAATGGAAAACTAGGAATAAACAAGAACAATTATGACTATATTCCTAATACCCCTAGAAAATTGTGCAACAATTATGGGATTTCTAGTCATCTAACTCATGTTTGCAACAAAAAAAAATCTAATGTCAAGAATGCTACCTCTGTTAATGGAAATTTACACAGCATGCCTTTAAAGAACAAACAAGTATCTCACTGTGGTGATTTTGATTGCATTTCATGTAAAATGAACTTGATGAGTATTTGCTTTAACATGACTTTTGCTAATGATCAAGAATATCTTCATAAGAATGTTAAAACTAAAAAGGCAAAGACTCCAAGTCCTCTTAAAGTTAGGATGAACAAGCCACCCAAGAATAAAGCTATCAAACTAGTATTCAAAATTGAATGAGTAGCTACAGGAGTCATGCTAAAAGTAAAAGAAAGAATTACAATTGATCCAAATTCAAACTGTGAATTAGCTAAGCCAAATGGACCCAATAAAAGTTGGGTACCAAAAGCAACTTGAAATATTTGCTTTGCAGGGAAACAGAAAAAATAAAAGAATCATGTGGATTATTGACAATGGATGCTCAGGATTCATGACAGGTGATAAAGCCCTGCTATCATAATTCAAGGAAATGGTTGGCCCTTATGTAACCTTTGGTGACAACATCATTGGTTTCATAAGGGATATAGCATTCTGGAAATTGATAATTTGAAGATAGAGAAAATTGCTCTAGTAAATGGATTGAAGCACAATTTGTTGAGTGGCACTCAATTTTGTGAAAGAGGATTCCAAGTTAGTTTTGATCAAGACAGATGCTCCATTATCAACAAGAAGACAGGAGAAGAAGCTCTTCAAGGAGTTAGAAAAGGAAGCATCTTCATAACTGACTTGGATTCAGTAAGAAAAGACAAAGTTTACTGTTTCTATAGTAATATTTCTTTATCTGAAAGTTTGTTGTGGCACAAGAAGCTTTACCACTTGAAATTTAAAGCCACGAATTATCTAATGAAGAGAGAGTTGATGAAAGGGCTTCCTCAACTTGAATTCTATCAAGAAAGATTATGTGAGGATTGCCAGAAAGGGAAGCTAATGAGAGCTACTCATAAAAGCACTCCTAGTGGTTCAGTTAATGAAGCATTTCAACTGATTCACATGGACTTATTTGGTCCTGTGAATGTGCAATCACTGGCAAGGAAAAGATATGCCTTAGTAATGGTTAACGATTTCTCAAGATACACTTGAGTAAGGTTTCTAGCATCCAAGGAGGAAGCTGTTTGAAAGGAAGAGTGTCTAAACTTGTAACACTATAACTTATGTAACTCAACTAAAAGAAAAGATACTTAACCGGAAGACAATCAAGAACATGAAGCCACAAAGAAATCAATGCTAAATGAAGACAAGGTAATTGATACAATTCAACATGTTAACTATGATCAAATAAAGAAGAAATCATTGAAAGAAGTTCAAGACAGAGTTGTTCATGCCTCAGTGATTTATAACTTAAAAGATTCAAGATCATATCTATCAGTATCAATAAGGCTAATTGATTTCAAATGAACAAGAAGGAAAGCAATAATTGGAAAGTCATATTATTAATTGAATATGGTAATCTATTCAAGAAGCAGAAACACTATCAGGACTAGTCACTTATGAATCAGACCATTGCATCAAGTGTCAGGACATTGATATCAAGTTTATGTCAGTAATAGAGATCCAGGTTCAAGAGCTTGTTGAAGAATATGGAAGACATAAGAAATCACAAGTTCAAGATGTTGCATAGAAGTTTCAAGATTGAAGCCCAGAATTTCTCTAAGTACAAAATGTTCGAGATAGCCAAGTAGAACATTCCTATGTAGAAATTCTACTTAGATGTTCGAGATAGCCAAGTAGAACATTCCTATGTAGAAATTCTACTTAGAAGTTCGAGATGACCCAGTAGAAATTCTCAAGTAGATATTCTACATAGAGGGCAGTTTCAACATGACATATGGCATCATCTAATTGGCAGATTTCCAAGCATTCAAGATAAGATAAGATTTATGTGGATATCATTGGGCCACGTATATCTTAGTCTTTGAAGTCTACAGGACATAGATTATAAGTAGTATAAATAAAAGTACTTGTGTATTATTTTAAAGAGAGAGCAATATTTTCGAGATAAACACTTGTAAAAGAGAGAGAGTATATTCATAGAGCTTAATATCATTTACTACCCTCTTTACTTCTGGTGTACTTTGTAATGAATGTTGTAGCAACCCTTTCAAGTTATATATAAGACATATATTCCTTGAATCATTGTGTTCATTTATTACATGGTATTTATTGCTTCTTAAATTCGAAAAGTTGTATTCACCCCCCTCTACAACACATTTGGACCTAACAATTGGTATCAGAGCTTCATGTTTAACATACAAAACATAGATCCTTGTGTTTGGTAGAAGATTTGTGAGTTTTCATCTTCCAGAACTACTTTTAGATTTTTCCCAAAAAGTGGGCCTTAATTCGTTTCTAGTGAAAACTCATCCAAAAAAAATATTTAAATACTCCAGGTGTGATTATTTAGCTTGGATGGATTTTAGATAATTTTTGTGAATTAATCTGGGTACTTTGATATTTGGTGTTCTTGAGTGTTCATCATTGTTCTTGTTAAAGAAGACAAACCCAGCAACTTTTTGATTTCCTTTTCAAAAAGACAAAAGGTGTTATTGGCTTTTGATTTGACATATATCTCACAACAAAAAGTTTTACATAACATATTTAGTACCTAGCACGTGGGTTAGGTGAATTAGGTGAGAAAAGCCATAAAAGTCAAAAAGTGTAAAAAGTAACATTGTTTATTCAACATTAAAGTGACCTGCAGCAAATTTTTCCAAGGACAAAAGTTCTACATAGAGTTTCTACTTAGAATATTCTACTTGAATATTCTACTTGAAGAAAGTTCGACTTGGACAAAAGTTCTACTTGGAGAATTTCGACTTGGGCAGTTGTTCTACATAGATATTCTACTTAGCCTAGTCTTGGGTACTTAGAAATTTTTAGTGTCCAGAATTTGAACTTTGATTTATTTTAAGATAATTTAATTTTCTTTTAATTACTACTCAAGTAATAAGAAAAGTTTATTATCTTTACTTTAAATCCACATTAAGATGGCACCTAAAAACAATTTCAAGATTCCAATGTTCGACCGAGATCATTATGAAGAATGGGTGTTAAGAATGAAACTTTACCTTGAGTCCGTCAATCATGAATATCTGGAAGTCCTCGACAAAGGTAAATTTATACCAATGGTTGTTGTTCCTGAGCATATGGAAGGAGATGTGGTAGTACCACAACGGTCTGAGCCTAAGAAGGCAGTAGACTTTTCAGATGCTGATAAGGAGCAGATAGCTTTTGATACATCCGTTCAACAAACACTGATGGAATCCCTAGATCATGAGATGTTTAATGTAGTTAAAGGACTAACTACAGCAAAGAAGATTTGGGATAAGCTAGAGGTCGTCATGGAAGGTACCATTGAGGTCAGAAGCAACAAAACACTTATACTCAAGATGGAGTATGATACCTTCAGAATAAGAAAAGGTGAAAGCATAACAGATGTCTATCTAAGATTCAGTCAGTTAGTTTTGGATTTGAATCTGAGAGGTGTAAATCTCCCCGTGGTTGAAGTAAACACGAGATATCTGAGGAACCATCCAAAAAGCATCGAACATAGAGTCTACGCTGTTAGAGAAACCAGAGATTTGCACACACCTACTCTGGAAGAATATTATGGAATTCTAAAGACCTATGAGCTGGAAACACTTCAAGATCAAGCATGGGACAATGATTCAAGAGGAAAAGAAGTTGTATCAGGGTTAGTTCCTGATGAGGTAGAGTCTAAGAAGGCAATGGTTGCAAAAAAGCCTAGATCATCACCTGCATCACATCAAGTTGAAAATGATGATGAGTGCACATCAAATAGTAATGATGACTACTTCACCCAAGAAGAGCTGGACAATATGGATGATAGTGTCGTGGCATACATGGCAAGGAATTTCAGCAATATAAGATTCAGAAAGAGTAACCGACTGTAGAGTAAATCTTCATCTTACTATCGGGTTACTAGGGGTGGTGGTAGTTCACAAGGCTACAAAGGGAAAGGTAAGAGTACCAGCTACAAATCTCCTTTGGATTTCAAAATGAAGTTCAAATGCTATAACTGTGGTGAAGCCGGACACTTTGCTACCGACTGCAAGAAGCCGAAACAGACATATCCCAAGGAAACATATGAAGCCCTCAAAAGCAAGTATGAAACCCTGGTGAAGGAAAGACATGGAAAAAGAGCTTTAGTAGTTATAGAAGGCAGAGCTTGGGATGATTCAGATGAGGAAGAAGTTACTTATACAGCAAACTTTGCCCTCATGGCTGAGACATCAGATGAACCAGTTCTAACCCTTAAAGAAGAAATGTCTATTGTTGATTATAAGGTGCAGAACGGGGCTCTTAGCGAAGAGATCTATATGTTGTGCAAAAGCCTAAATACTTCTCAAAAGGAACAGAAAACACTTGTTGCCAAATGCAGAATGCTTGAGGCTAAAGTGGAAGAATTAGAGGCTGCTTGCACTATAGATACTTCTCTAAGAGACTCTATTAAAACTTTGGAACACAAGCTCAACCTTAAGGAAGAATTAGAAGCATGTCTTAGGAATAAACTAGCTGAGTTAGAAACTAAATGCGAAGCTTATAAACTAGCAGCTAGTAAAGTGAATGTTGATAGTGGTATATTTAAGAAGATAACTGGAGTAGGTGTAGGACTTGACTATTCTAACTTATCAGAGAAGGAAGGAAAGAGGCCTATAGATACTAGTTCCAGTAAGATTAAAAATGAAATACCTAGCATTCTTAAATCCACTGTCAAACCTATCTTTAAACACTTCGTTCCTCAAGAAGAAGAAGAGACTGAATTATTAGTTAGATATGAGATAGAGATGGAAGATCGCCAGAGAGAACAACCGGTAACTCCTATTAAACAAGTTAAAATCAAATCCCCTAGAGAAGAATCTAGACCAGGATTAGGAGCTAAGGCTGTTAAACAACAGAGTAAAAAGGAGAAAGGCATAAAAGAGGTTAAGGCAGAACGAGTAAAGAAAGCATGTTATCACTGTAAATCTACTGAACATCTTTCTTATGCATGTAAATCAAACATGAATATTCCTGTTGCACATGCCATGCCTGTACCACACACAATGAATAACATGCATCAGAATCAGGCACAATGTGGTCAACCAAATTGTATGCCATGCACTTTTAACGTCATGCAAACATTTGTAAACTTGATGAATGCAACTAGTCAAACATGTCTAAATACTGCTACTAGTTCTAATGTCAAGAAGAAGCATGTGA
Organism: Oenanthe sinensis; assembly: GCA_028671895.1. NCBI lineage: Eukaryota > Viridiplantae > Streptophyta > Magnoliopsida > Apiales > Apiaceae > Oenanthe > Oenanthe sinensis. The sequence goes on from CM053803.1 coordinate 45,206,438, forward strand.
GAGCCAAGACTGCAAGTCCTCCTAAAGTAAGGAGTGACAAGCCTTCTCCTATGAATGACAAATCTGTCAAGTCTGAAAAAGGGAAAGACAAAGTCGAAAGCTCTAGTAATGTTAAAAAGGTTGCATCTCCTGTTGTTAAATCTGATAATTCTCGATCTTATAGAAAAGCTGAGCCCAATCAATCTTGGGTTCCGAAGAACGTCTAATCAATCTGTAATTGTAGGGCATTAAGCGGAACAGAAATAAAGTTATATGGGTGCTAGATAGTGGAGTATCAAGGCATATGACAGGAAACAAGTCCCTGCTTACAGAGTTGGTTATGAAGGCTGGTCCTTATGTTACCTTTGGAGATGACAGCAAAGGAGTGACAAAGGGATATGGCAAACTGAAGACTGGTAATGTCATCATTGAAGATATTTCTTATGTTGAGGGATTGAAGCACAATCTGTTGAGTATCAGTCAATTTTGTGACAAAGGATACGAAATTGTCTTCAATAAGAAAGGTGTATCAATCACTCACATTAAGGAAGGTTCATTGGCTTTAAGAGGAGTTCGAAAGGCAGATCTTTTCGTTGCTGACATGGATTCGGCAAACCAGAATGAAGTGACCTGTTTCTACAGCAAAGCTTCAGATGATGAAAGCTAGTTATGGCATAAAAAGCTATCTCACCTAAACTTCAAAACGATGAATGCTCTCGCAAGGCGAGAATTGGTGAAAGATCTACCTCAAATGGAATTTGCTTCTAAAGGACTCTGTGAAGCTTGTGAAATGGGAAAGTCAAAGTGAGCATCGCATGAAAGTAAAGAAATTTCTAGTATCACTGAGCCTCTACAACTTCTACATATGGACTTATTTGGCCCAGTGAATGTACTATCATTATCAAAGAAAAGATATGCGTTGGTAATCGTCGATGACTTCTCCAAGCATACATGGGTATTGTTCGTTATGACAAAAGACGAAGTACCTTTCCAAATCATTGATCATATCACTCAAATTGAGAATGTTTCAACACTCACGGTGAAGACGATTAAATCAGACAATGGCACGGAATTTAAGAATGCAATCTTGAATGATTTCTGTGTTTCTAAAGGAATACGTCGTCAGTACTCAGCCTCGAGAACTCCACAGCAGAATGGAGTAGTTGAAAGGAAGAACAGAACATTAGTTAAAGCAGCAAGAACTCTGTTATATGATTCAAAACTTCCTCTATACTTTTAGGCTGAAGCAGTGAGTATAGCATGTTACACTCAAAATAGAACCTTGATTATAAAATTTAAAGAAAAGACACCTTGTGAACTAATGAATAACAGAAGACCAACAATCAAATACTTTCATGTCTTTGGAGCTAAATGCTACGTACTTATAGACGATGAGAATTTAGGCAAGTTTGAAGCTAAAGCACGTGAAGGGATATTTGTGGGTTATTCTACAGATGTGGTGGTAGCTTATCGGGTATTCTTAGTGAATGATCGGAAAGTGATTGAAAGCTACAATGTCAGATTCGACGATACTAAACTCCCATCAATTTCTAAAGATAATAGTGAACCTGAGTCCCTAATGTTTCAAAATCTGGACTTAGATGAAATTGAAGATGAACCTGAGTTGGTTGTTACTTCAAATATGCCAAGTGTTCAAGAAGAAATACCTGAGTCTAATGCAAGATCAGAAGAAACTTCTTCAGCACAGTCCGGCAACAACTCAGGGGGAGTAAATAGCAGCTCAAGGACAAGTGTTCAAGGCTCAAGAAGAGATGACACTAGTTCTGTAGGAGCTGGCACTAACTCAGGGGGAGTTAGTGGAAATAACACAAGTAGTCAACACAACAATTCAGAATTTCAAGCTGAATCATCAAGACAATTACCAAGAGAACGGGTATGGAGTAGAGACCATCCGTTTGAATTAATTATTGGTGATCCAGATGCTGGTGTGTCTACTAGAAGATCTGCAAGAGCTGACATAGCTAATATTTGCTTATATTCTGGGTTCTTATCCAAGCTTGAACCTAAAGAAATAGAAGAAGCTTTTGGTGATGCTGATTGGGTAATAGCAATGCAAGAAGAGCTCAATCAGTTTGAAAGGCAGAAAGTTTGGAAGCTGGTACCCCGACCGTAGAACAGATCAGTAATTGGAACTAAGTGGGTATTCAGAAATAAACTGGATGAAGACGGACTTGTAACACGAAACAAGGCTCGTTTGGTAGCGAAGGGTTATTCTCAAAAAGAAGGTATTGATTATGATGAGACCTACGCTCCAGTTGCAAGACTTGAGGCAGTCAGGATGTTCTTGGCCTTTGCAACACAAGAACTTCAAGGTTTTTCAGATGGATGTGAAAAGTGCCTTCCTGAATGGAGAACTAGAAGAAGAAGTATTTCTGGAACAGCCACCTGGCTTTGTTGATCCAGAACTTGTAGATTTTGTGGACTTTCTCTTCAAAGCTATCTATGGCCTCAAACAATCCCCAAGATGATGGTATGAAACCCTATCCTTGTTCTTAATTGTAAGTGGTTTTACTAGGGGAGTAATTGATAAAACATTGTTCTATAAAAATGTAAAAGGTGATTTAATACTTGTTCAAGTCTATGTGGACGATATTATTTTTGGGTCATCTAATGAACGCTTGTGCGAGAAATTTGCCAAGATAATGCAGGATAAGTATGAGATGAGCATGATGGGAGAGCTGTCCTTCTTCCTTGGATTACAGATCAGTCAGAGAAAAGAAGGAATCCTTATCTGTCAGTCCAAGTACATCAAAGATTTACTCAAAAAGTATAATCTAGAAGATGCATTAACAGCTAAAACTCCCATGGCAACAGCCACGAAGCTTGATGAAGACAAATCAGGTAAACCAGTTGACATCACAAGCTATCGAGGTATGATTGGCTCACTCCTTTATTTAACTGCAAGTAGACCAGATATTATGTTCGTAACTTGTTTGTGTGCAAGGTTCCAAGTGGATCCTAGAGAATCACATCTCATAGCCGTCAAACGAATCTTTAGGTATCTCAAGGGCACATCAAATCTAGGGATTTGGTACCCAAGAGATACAGGTTTTAATCTAATTGGCTATTCGGATTCAGACTATGCAGATTGCAGGATTGATAGATAAAGCACATCTGGTGCATGTCAATTTCTTGGCAGAAGATTGGTGTCCTGGCAAAGTAAAAAGAAACACACAGTATCTACTTCTACTGCTGAAGCTGAGTACATTGTTGCTGGAAGCTGTGTAGCTCAAATACTGTGGATGAGGAACCAATTGAAAGATTATGGCATGGAACACAAAAAGATTCCAATCATGTGTGACAACACAAGTGCCATTGCCATGTCCAACAATCATGTAGACCACTCGAGAACCAAGCATATAGATATCAGATATCACTTCATTAGAGAACATGTCGATGAGGGGACTGTGGAGTTACATTTTGTACCCACAATGCAACAAACTGCAGATATATTCACTAAACCTCTTGATGAAACAACATTCAATAGGTTGGTTGGTGAATTGGGGATGCTTAACACAAGTTAGTGATTTTTCCTATCTGTAAAATTCCAGTTTTAATCATGTACATATGTTTTTAGTCTTGTCAACTGCCTATTTTATTTGTGCAAAGTTGAAAACTTATGAAAATAATCTCTACAATTTCTCAAAATATCACTTCTGCATGCTAATTAATCATTATGGACTTAGAATTTAAAATGGTTAATTAATGAGTATTTTAGGATGCATGTTGTGTTATTTTACATAAATTCATTGTGCTTTATAAGTAATTATTGGAAATCTTTGAATTTATGTTGGTTATATTGCATGATCATAGGGGGAGTTAAATTCATATTACTCTAAAATTTGCATGATTTTTAGATGAATTTACTTGTGTTTTTCATGTAATTTTTATTGATTTAGAGGCCTTAGAATTGTCAAGGAATGTTTTTAATTATTTACTTTGTTAAAAATCCTTGATTTGATATCTATATTAATTTGGCAAAATTAATTGTTGTTTTTATTGTAAAAAAAATTGCTAAATTATTATAACTATCTTCAAAATCAAAAATTTTGAAAATTCTAAGTCTGGGAAGAATATTCGAGATGAGGTCTATCTCGAAATTTGACTTGAAGTTCGAGTTACAGTTCCCAGTGTGCCTGTTCAAAATTCCAAGTATGGGACATTGTTCGACTTAGTCTCCATCTCGAACATTATCTCGAAATTCGACTTGATGTTCGACTTAGGTTCTATCTCGAACATTATCTCAAAATTTGACTTGATGTTCGACTTAGGTTCTATCTCGAACATTATCTCGAAATTCGACTTGATGTTCGACTTAGGTTCTATCTCGAACATTATCTCGAAATTCGACTTGATGTTCGACTTAGGTTCTATCTCGAACATTATCTCGAAATTCGACTTGATGATTCGAGATAGAGTTCCCAGGATTGTACTTGGAATTTTATTGAGTTTTTAGGGGATTTTTCGTTCCCTGGTGGGTTTTTAATGCTGTTTTACCTGATTAAGTGATTATTTGTTCGAGTTAGTGTCATCTCGAACAGTATCTCGAATATTCAACTTGATGTTCGAGATAGTCTCTATCTCGAACCTCATCTCGAATTTCGACTTAAATGTTCAAGATAGTGTTCGACTTAATGTTCCCCAGTGCGTACTTAACATTTTTTTCTTGTTTTCACAGGGGTATTTTTGTCTTTGCTCATATATGCCTATATATACATCTCTAACTTGAATCAGTTTTCACTTTTACCTATTTGTTTTAACCCTAAATTTTTACAGCCCCCACCCTCCCTCCCTGCGATTTCAAACCCTGTACATTCGATTTGTGTTAAAACTCATACATATCTCGAATTGCTGCCCGTTTTTAATCTTCCATCACTATTTGCATCCCATTATTGTGTGTTTCTGTGCATCTATAACAATTCTTAACTGTGATTGGTATATATACACATATCTACACACGCACGCAAATAGTACTATTGATCACATCGAAGTCAGTACTTTAATTAGTGATTGGTATATACATACAAATCAGTGCTATTGATTACATACTTGGTTGGTGTATTTTGATTTCGCATCTTTCTTTGAGAACAATTCCGTAGTTTAGTTACAAAGTCAGTTCTTTGTTTAATTAAAAGAAATTGTTCTATTTTTTTCTGTGATTAATTATCTGTGCTATTTTTCAAAAAAAACATTAATTAATTTCCAGAAAATTATTTACAAACATGGCTCACCAATTTTCACTTGCCATAAACAATTTTTATAATATTTCTACGGAAATTGGTGATCAACTCCCGCGCTTCAAGTTTTGGGTACGATTTCTTAATTTGTACTCCAAGGCTAGTGTTGCTTTTACTACCAAACCAACACTAGTCCATGATGCATTACAACAATTATGGACTAGTGCGGTTACATTTGGGAGCAAATCTACCCCCTATGGTTTCAGGTTTACCTTGGCGGGTCAGGAATATCAAGTGACCGAGGAAGTGTTCAACAGGGTTCTGGGCTTCCCAATCAAGGATGTTTATGACCCCGAACCTACAACGGCAGAGCGTATTAAGTTCTTTGAAGAGATTGAATGCTATCCTCCTTCTGGACGGATCTTACCTGGCGCCATCCAGAAACAATATTTCCATGTGGAATGGAATTACTTTTTCGAGGCCATCACAAGATGTTTTCGGGCACGCGAAAAAGATTATCATCAGATTCCAATTCTCATGCAGGTCTTTGCAGTTTCCCTAGCCCGTGAACTGGACATTAATTATGGCAGAATCATTCTATCGGAGATCGTGGCTGCAATGGGATCACCTGTAAGCAGAGATCTTACAACTACTGATGTTGTATGCTGGTATCCTCGATTTTTGCAAATGCTTATTAATCACTTAGTACCAATTGATGCTTTATCTGTGAGACAGGCATTTACAACAAGTGCGACATCTGCATCGCTGGGCATGGGCACCAAGTCCCTCACGACAATTGCTAATCAAGATAGACATCACGGAAAGGCAATGTCTATTCCTGATAACATTCAAGTGTGGATTAAGTATGATGCAGGTATTACTTCCATGGCGGGGACCTCCCACATTTCATCACATGCTCAGAATCCCTCTGCCCATGCTGACGCATTCCACGGGATTCCTGATGAGAATCTTGGTGATGAAGATGATGATTGGCATTCTCACGGTCAAAGGGACAGGCAACCTACTCCTCATACTGATTCTGCTTCCTTTGTTGGACAAGGTAATGAAGAAGGTAATTTCTTTGAACAAGAGCAACTCTCTGTTCACATTACTAATACTTCTTCATCTAAATCTGATTCCGTGGCCCAAGATTCTGCTAGCCCGCAGGATCTATCTCAGGGCAAGAGCTATATTTTTTATTCTGAGTCTGATACTCTTGCTTCCTCTCTTTCACCCTCGCTAACGGGAGTCAAAAGGCAGGCACCTGTAGATTTAGGTGAGGGTTCTGAGAGTGACCCCGAAGTGCAGCCTCTTATTCGGAAGAAAGCCAAATTTTCGCATGCTGCATCTTCACAGGCCCAGTCCAAACTTAGTGTGTCTATCACAACCACTCCACCTCACGTGAGTGGTTCGCCCATTGCACATTCTACACCTAGGGATTTTGGTGAGGATTTTATGCCTTCTGAAGAGCCTGTTACTTCAGAAAGGCAAGAAGCTTTTATTGCTTTCGAAGTACCTTCACCGGTACATACTGATGCTGCAGAGAGGATCGGTTCTGATGTTGTACTAGAACACTCTGCAGCCTCTCAACCTGAGATTCCACCTCAGGTCCTGACAGGAACAGATCCCATAACTGCTACTTATTTTGCTTATCCAGTTTCTGCAGGTACTGCTTTCACTTTCAGGACTATTATTGAAGACATACACGAGCGTGAGACAGGGAGTGTGTGTGTGCGTTTAGGGAGTGAGGGACCTTCATTTTTAAGGCCCGAAACCGAGTGACAAACACTAACAGAACGATTTTTAGAGCGAGGACACCCAGACCAAACACCGTCTCTTAATCTTGAAAAACTTGGCACGCGTATGGCAGCGGTTGAAAATGAAATAAAGCAGTTCGGGCAGTCAATGGGGCAGTTAGGGATCAATGTTGGAGACAACCAACGAGCTCTTGATGACTACGCAGCACGGATGGCCAGTTAAGCGACAGCATTCGATGAGTTGATAAACAAGGTGAATGACTTGGGCCATGCTGGTGGTATCTTGGGCAGCACTCTGAATGAGAGGTTGGGAGCTGTGGAGAGCATAATGCATACAATGGCAACCGAAGTCAGCAGGATGATGTATGCAGTTAGGAGCTTTGTTCCCCCAGAGTGCTTTGACGAACAGTACAATCAACCTCCCCCTGATAATGATGGTGCTGGTGGTGCTGGAGATACTGGTGGAGCTGGACCCTCGGGTTCTGGTTTTGGTGGTTCTTATGCTACTGGTGGGTCTGGAGAGAAAGGTGGTGTTCCGGATAACTCACCTAAGGCGGAGAGTGGACAGGAGACGAGACAGCAGTCGCTAACTATTGAAGAAATTGCAGAACAGACTACTGATTTTGTCAAAGAAAGTGAGCCAGTAAATGAAGAAGAGGCTTAGAGAAAGAGGAAGGGTAAGGCAGTGGTGGCTGAGCAAGAAGAGCCATTCATTGACTTGAGTCATCATCAGGAAAAAGTTCATGAGGGACTTGATTCAGATTCTGATATGGAGGATGTTCCTTTAGCACATGTTATTAGAAGATCTTTGAAGGAACAAGGTGGAGGTGCTGGAATGTCTTCTGGACAGCCTGAAGAAATACCTATTGATAAGGAGACTCTGGAAGCTCAACAGTTGGCCTTGGAACAAGCTCAGTTCTATAAAATGAAGATGATGCAGGATGAAGCTGTTTTCCTTGAAAAGCAAGCGGAACTCAAGGAGAAACAATATGATCATGAGCTTGCAAGGTTAGCTGATCCTCAAGTAGATCTGGACAAGAGAAGGATCGGACAGAAATGGGATGATGCAAGGAAGATCCTATCGGGAGTTTGTGCGAAAGGAACTCATAACAAAGAGGTGGAAGACTTGTTCTACAACTTGAACTTACAGAATCCACTGATTGTTGACTATATAAATGCTTTGAAAAGGTTGATCTCAAAAGTCAGAGTTGGATACAATGCAATGGTTAAGGAGTGGCAGGTCATCTTGTCTTTAGTCGAAGGAGTCCCGACATCTTTCTTGTATGTGGATGATCAATTCATCTCGAGAAGATCTGCGTCAGAGTTGTTCTTGCTAGCAACGAAAATTCAATATTCTCAAGCGGGGGAGCTTAGCATTCTGTATAGAGATCAGTTAATGCAGCTAGCAGAGAACAAGGGACCAGAATTCTCAGCGAATCCTAATGTTGTTCGGATGGTTGTTGATGGAAAGATGAAGAGGGTTAGTTTAGAAGAAAATGACCTAATGGCTCTATCGGTAGAATCCCTAAAGGCTGTCTGTAGGCAAATGATGAGTAAGGGATTCACTTCTGACATTAAGGAGAAGTCAGTGGAGTTTATTGAAAGGGTCATATTTAAGATGAGCAATGAAATCTGGAAGTGTGATATTATTGCTCCAAACCCTCTAGACAATGTAAAGATTGAGCCGGAGCTAATTGAAAGAAAATGGAACATTCTACAAGCTGTTAAGAATGTAAATGAAGCTCTGACTCTTCCTTCTGGATCACTGGAACAAGGAGAAATAAGGGAGGCAGTTGGTGTTCCAGGGACAGATAGTGTATACTGGATACACTCATATGACGATGACACAGCTGATGCTTTGGCATTCATAAATGCAGACCAGAATCAAATTTTATTGCACATGAGCAGGAAATGGCTACTGCAGACTCAAGATGCCGCATTTCTGGAAAGAGTTTTAGAAGTGTTCAAATGAGGCGAAGTGGAAAATGAGAATGTGGATGAGAAACAGAGACTTCTGAAGTACCTGTCCGAAGTAGTGGTGGAAAAGAAGCGGATGGAGCGAGATGCGGCTAGTATCCACAATACTAACCGTGTTAAGGGCTACCCCAAAATGATCTATTGTCAGTTCAAGGCTGATAAATCTCATTAGAAGTCACAACTCATAATGAAAAATTTTGAGGACATCCCAAAGATCAGAACTACTCAGGAGGTGGACAAACTCAGAAGGCTTTTCAGGCATCCTTATCCAGAGCCCAGAAATCCTCTAGAAATGGAAGCGGTAAGTCTGTTGAATGCAAGGTGGAAGCAGCTTCATGATCCAGTTTACAAGAAAGAACAGCAGCAGAAGGAAAGGCGCAGAAAGCTGAAGGAGGAGAAGCGCCAAGCTGAAGAAGCTAGGAAGAGGAGACGGAATTAGATCTAACGGTCAGAGTGGTGTGAACTTGAAGTTGGAAAAACTTCAAGAATGCTACCTCTGTTAATGGAAATTTACACAGCATGCCTTTAAAGAACAAACAAGTATCTCACTGTGGTGATTTTGATTGCATTTCATGTAAAATGAACTTGATGAGTATTTGCTTTAACATGACTTTTGCTAATGATCAAGAATATCTTCATAAGAATGTTAAAACTAAAAAGGCAAAGACTCCAAGTCCTCTTAAAGTTAGGATGAACAAGCCACCCAAGAATAAAGCTATCAAACTAGTATTCAAAATTGAATGAGTAGCTACAGGAGTCATGCTAAAAGTAAAAGAAAGAATTACAATTGATCCAAATTCAAACTGTGAATTAGCTAAGCCAAATGGACCCAATAAAAGTTGGGTACCAAAAGCAACTTGAAATATTTGCTTTGCAGGGAAACAGAAAAAATAAAAGAATCATGTGGATTATTGACAATGGATGCTCAGGATTCATGACAGGTGATAAAGCCCTGCTATCATAATTCAAGGAAATGGTTGGCCCTTATGTAACCTTTGGTGACAACATCATTGGTTTCATAAGGGATATAGCATTCTGGAAATTGATAATTTGAAGATAGAGAAAATTGCTCTAGTAAATGGATTGAAGCACAATTTGTTGAGTGGCACTCAATTTTGTGAAAGAGGATTCCAAGTTAGTTTTGATCAAGACAGATGCTCCATTATCAACAAGAAGACAGGAGAAGAAGCTCTTCAAGGAGTTAGAAAAGGAAGCATCTTCATAACTGACTTGGATTCAGTAAGAAAAGACAAAGTTTACTGTTTCTATAGTAATATTTCTTTATCTGAAAGTTTGTTGTGGCACAAGAAGCTTTACCACTTGAAATTTAAAGCCACGAATTATCTAATGAAGAGAGAGTTGATGAAAGGGCTTCCTCAACTTGAATTCTATCAAGAAAGATTATGTGAGGATTGCCAGAAAGGGAAGCTAATGAGAGCTACTCATAAAAGCACTCCTAGTGGTTCAGTTAATGAAGCATTTCAACTGATTCACATGGACTTATTTGGTCCTGTGAATGTGCAATCACTGGCAAGGAAAAGATATGCCTTAGTAATGGTTAACGATTTCTCAAGATACACTTGAGTAAGGTTTCTAGCATCCAAGGAGGAAGCTGTTTGAAAGGAAGAGTGTCTAAACTTGTAACACTATAACTTATGTAACTCAACTAAAAAAAAGATACTTAACCGGAAGACAATCAAGAACATGAAGCCACAAAGAAATCAATGCTAAATGAAGACAAGGTAATTGATACAATTCAACATGTTAACTATGATCAAATAAAGAAGAAATCATTGAAAGAAGTTCAAGACAGAGTTGTTCATGCCTCAGTGATTTATAACTTAAAAGATTCAAGATCATATCTATCAGTATCAATAAGGCTAATTGATTTCAAATGAACAAGAAGGAAAGCAATAATTGGAAAGTCATATTATTAATTGAATATGGTAATCTATTCAAGAAGCAGAAACACTATCAGGACTAGTCACTTATGAATCAGACCATTGCATCAAGTGTCAGGACATTGATATCAAGTTTATGTCAGTAATAGAGATCCAGGTTCAAGAGCTTGTTGAAGAATATGGAAGACATAAGAAATCACAAGTTCAAGATGTTGCATAGAAGTTTCAAGATTGAAGCCCAGAATTTCTCTAAGTACAAAATGTTCGAGATAGCCAAGTAGAACATTCCTATGTAGAAATTCTACTTAGATGTTCGAGATAGCCAAGTAGAACATTCCTATGTAGAAATTCTACTTAGAAGTTCGAGATGACCCAGTAGAAATTCTCAAGTAGATATTCTACATAGAGGGCAGTTTCAACATGACATATGGCATCATCTAATTGGCAGATTTCCAAGCATTCAAGATAAGATAAGATTTATGTGGATATCATTGGGCCACGTATATCTTAGTCTTTGAAGTCTACAGGACATAGATTATAAGTAGTATAAATAAAAGTACTTGTGTATTATTTTAAAGAGAGAGCAATATTTTCGAGATAAACACTTGTAAAAGAGAGAGAGTATATTCATAGAGCTTAATATCATTTACTACCCTCTTTACTTCTGGTGTACTTTGTAATGAATGTTGTAGCAACCCTTTCAAGTTATATATAAGACATATATTCCTTGAATCATTGTGTTCATTTATTACATGGTATTTATTGCTTCTTAAATTCGAAAAGTTGTATTCACCCCCCTCTACAACACATTTGGACCTAACACTGCTCAAGAGATTATTGATTTAGTAAGGGTTCTTGACAAGAATCCCAAGTACAAGGTGAAGAATTTGAGAAGTGATAATGGTACTGAGTTCAAAAATAATATCATGAATGATTTCCGCAAAGACAATGGTATCACTTAACAATTCTCTGCACCAAGGACACCTCAACAAAATGGTGTTGTGGAAAGAAAGAACAGAACTCTCATTGAGGCTGCAAGAACAATGTTGAGTGAAGAAAAAATTCCCACCTATTTCTGGGATGAAGCAATCAATACAGCCTATTATACTCAAAACAGGACTTTATTCAACAAGGCCTATGGAAAAACACCCTATGAATTGCTCACAGGAAGGAAACCTACTGTCAATTACTTTCATGTCTTTGGAAGCAAATGATACTACATGAAAGATTAAACAGAGATCAAAGGAAAATTTGATACTAAAGTACTTGAAGGAATCTTTATGAGGTATGACATTGACAAGACTGCATACAGAGTCTACATCATTGATCACAAGACTGTGGAGGAGAGTTTAAATGTCACCTTTGATGAAACACAATTTCCTGGAGTTGAAGGGAGTCAAGAAATAAAACCTTTGGCCATTAAAAATCAAGGCTACCTAGAAGATATTGATGAAGATTCACCAAGAATTGATCACATAATTTCTGGTCCAAAATTTTTTCATATCCAGTCTAGAGACAATGAAGGAACTGCTCAAACTACTGATTTTTTTGGGAATGTTCCCATGAATAGTGGATTTGAAGAAATTGATGCAGTCAACAGTGCAAGAGCAAAAGATGTTGTCAATCAACAAGGTGTTGAAGTTCCAGTGATTCTTTAAGAGGAACAAAATGGAACAGAGATCACAATAATGATTTAATCATTGGTGATCTAGGAACTGGAGTGAAAACAAGAAAAAATGTTGCTAATGAATGCGTGTACTCTTGTTTCCTTTCCTAAACTGAACCTAAAACTCTAGAAGAAGCATTGAATGATTCAAATTGGATTAATGCCATGTAAGAAGAGCTTAACCAATTTGAAAGAAGCTGTGTTTGGGAATTGGTACCTAGACTAAAGAACAAATCAATAATAGACACCAAATGAGTTTATAGAAATAAGATGGATGATTGTGGTACTGTCACAAGAAACAAAGCAAGGCTGGTGGCAAAAGGTTACTATCAACAGGAAGGGATTGACTATGAAGAAATATTTGCTCCTGTTGCCAGACCTGAGGCATGGTTTTTCAAATGAATGTTAAGAGTGTTTTCCTTAATGAAGAGTTAGAAGAAGAAGTGTATGTTGAACAGTCCCTAGGCTTTGAAGATCCAAAAATGAATAATTTTGTGTACAGATTACTCAAGGCATTGTATGGTCTAAAGCAAGCACCAAAGGCTTGGTATGATACTCTTTCCAAGTTTCTTCTTGATAACAACTTTATAAGAGGGATTGTGGATAAAACTCTATTCTATAAAAAGCATGGAAAGGATATCATTCTAGTTCAAGTATATGTTGATGACATTATCTTTGGTTCAAGAAATGAAGATTTATGCAAGAAATTCTCTAAGTTGATGCAGAACAAATATGAGATGAGTATGATGGGTGAATTAGTATTCTTTCTTGGACTTCAAGTCTATCAAAAAGAAGATGGAATATTTATTTGCCAAACTAAGTATGTCAAGGATCTTTTAAAAAGATTTGATATAGAAGACTCATCTCCTACAAAGACTCAAATCTCAACAGCAACTCAACTTGACAAGGATCCAAAAGGAAAGAAGGTGGACAACAAAATGTATAGAGGAATGATTGTCTCTCTCCTCTACTTAATAGCTAGCAGGCCTGACATCATGTTTGCAATAGGGTTATGTGCAAGGTTCTAGCCTGATCCAAAGGAGTCTCACTTAACGGCAGTGAAAAAAATTTAGATACTTGAAAGGCACTCAAAATTTAGGCCTTTGGTATCCTAAAGAATCTGGTTTTAACTTAGTTAGATATTCAGACTCAGACTATGCCTATTGCAGAATAGACAGAAAGAGTACATCAGGAAGCTGTCAATATTTAGGAGAAAGATTGGTTTCATGGTTTAGCAAGAAGCAGCATTCAGTGTCAAATTCAACTGCAGAGGCTGGATACATTGCAGCTGGTAGTTGTTGTGGTCAGTTACTTTGGATGAGGAACCAACTATTGGACTATGGGTTGACTGTGCAAGGAATTCCTATCTTTTGTGACAACACTAGTGCTGGTAGTTGTTGTGGTCAGTTACTTTGGATGAGGAACCAACAATTGGACTATGGGTTGACTGTGCAAGGAATTCCTATCTTTTGTGACAACACTAGTGCCATAGTAATTTCTGAGAATCTTGTTCAACACTCCAAAACTAAGCACATTGACATCAGACATCATTTTATTAGAGAGCATGTGGAGGCAGACACAATAAAGCTGATCTATGTGCCCACAGAGAAATAACTTGCAAATATTGTCACCAAACCATTGGATGAAAAGACATTCAACAGGCTAATGAGTGAATTGGGCATGTTAAATTTATCATGTTAATGTAATTCTGCTTAATTGATCAAAAATTTAGTTAACTGAATTTCACTGTGAATTAATTGCCTCTTGAGGTGTTTTGATTTCTGTCATAGTAGAAAAACATGATGATATGTTACTGAGAGGTTAACTAATTTATTTTTAAGTAAATTAATTCATATGAGGTTAATAAAAGATACTTTCAAGTTTCTTGACAGTATGTTTTATCCATACTATCATATAGTAATAAGTTACTGTCAAATTCTGTGAATACTTACTGTCACATGATTGAGAAGTCTTGACAGCATAGTATGCAGGACTGAAACTTACTGTCAAATTTTGTGAAACTTACTATCAGTACTCATTGACAGTATAGTTTTCTAAAACCCCCACATAACATACTGTCAACAGTTAATATTAGGGTTATTCATTTATTTTATATATTCTCTAACCACTAATGTTACTATCAAGAGTATTTGTGATTTCTAGCGCATGAGTTACTGTCAAGGATTGGATCTAGAAGACAACGATCACTTAAAATCATTTATAATTCCTTCTTGACATTTTCTTTTTCACATCATATATATACAAACAGCTAAAATCTATCACGTTCTTTATTTCTCTTTTAAACTCTCAATTTTCTAACATCCTAAAAACCCTCTATTTTCTCTGTAACATCTTCTCTAAACTGTTCTTCAATTCTAAACACATTTCAAACTTGTAACCATGTCTGGACCTCAAGTAGTCTGTACTCTTGCCCAAACCAACTTCACTACCATGATCATAATGGGTGAAGCTGGAGAAGCCTTCAAACCTTTTATTGGTTTCATGAATAACTCCTTCCTGTCTTATGCCCTCGCAGAAAGTCCTCTACTCGAAATACCAAGACTGTCTCAATTATGGACCTCTTCTACATGCGTGGGGGAGTAGGATGCAAGCTCTATAACGTTCCAAATCAATGGTACATCTTACAACATTGATTCCACTCATGTGAATGAAGCTCTTCATGTGGAAGCAGGTGAAGGTTTGCTATTTCAGGAGCCTGCAAGTGAAGAATAACTTGCTAAATTCTTCAAGATGATTGGGTACACTGGACCCAAGACAAGCCCAAACTATGAGGAATGGTATCCAATAGGAGGAATGGACAGAAAGTATTTGAATAAATAATGGAGCATGGTAATGGATGATGTCAATAGAGCCATGTCAAGCAAGACAAGTGGTTGAAATGTAGTGTTAGTCTACATCAGGAAGATTGCGCATTCCATGGTGCACAACTATAGAATTGATGTAGGGAAGCTCCTGATGCCACTATTAAAGCTGGTACTTGGCAAGAAGGAGACAAGGAAGACGGTAATTTATTATCCCAGATTTTTTAGCTTATTATTACTTCTGTTGTAGGCATAATTAATTTAGATAGTATACAATGCATGGAGTCCCCAACACTAAAGAAAAACACCCATTCTATGTTAGCTAGTAAACCTCTTAACACAAAATTGGGACTGTTTATTACTGACTTCATGTCTTCAAAAATTAATGATTTGAACTTAAAAATTGTTAGGAACTATAATGTATTTTCTTTGAATGATGAGAATGGTGTTGACCTCATTATTCCTAACCTACACTCTAAACCATTTGAAGGAGTTCAACCTTCTAGAGTCTCTAAATCTATTAGCCAAGGGTCTGGTTCCTCTCAAAAGGACTAGGCTCCTAAAAGGAAGGGAATTATAAACCCTGGGCTAGAAACCTTTCCACAAATAGGTGGTGAAACTGCACATGATGCAACAAATAAGGGTGGTAGTGAGTTCACAGAACCCACAGAGGGTCCTGGTGAGCCTAGGAGAAAAAAAGCAAGGGTACCAATCTCTGTTAACCAGAGTGTGTCCTCTCAAAAGGGCACATCTCTTAAAAGGGATCAAAACACATCTCTAGATGTTTCCTCTCAACAGGAGGCATCTATTGAACTTGGCCAGTCTCCCATGGCATTTTCTACAGAGTCTGCACAACAGGTTGAACACACTCAACTTGAGCCCACACTTAAAGATATACACAATGTAGGGCTAGAACATGTGGAACACACTTCATTCAATTATGGTGCATCACATTTTGCCAACATTGAAGAACAAAATGTTGATGCACTATTCCAACAATTGGATGTGACTGATCATAGCAATCCACAAGAACCTTCTACTCAAAGGATGGAAGAGATTAATGTCACGGCCTCTGTAGCTGTTAATGACAAATTTGTTGTCAATCCTCATGACAGTAACTTATCAAAAGATGTTGTCAACTCTCCAACTCAAGACATAAACTCTCCAATTGCCACTTCTTCAAATGATGGTGATTCTGCTATCATCTCAACACTACTGAAGGTAAAATCTAAACCTTATGTGCAAGTTATACATGCTCAGTCTCTTGTACCTAGGATGAGTGAAGGTGAGAAAAAAAATAAGAGAAAAAGAAAAAAGAGAAGTGAGCCTAAAAAATTAGAGAGGTAGGGAAAGACCCTGGCAAAAGGAGAGGGTCTTGAGCATGGCCAGAAAATAAAAGAGAACACCCAAATTTCTAAAGCAATAGGCCTTGAGAGTGAGTTTGTGAGGAGTGATGACATCACTCAGAAAAAATCAGAGTGTGTGAGTACCCCAACAGCCCCTGGTTCTAAACAAGCTGATTAAAGATTGAAATCCCTTTCAAGGAAAGTTACCACATTTTCTAAGCAGGTGGCAACTGTGGGGTGGAATCTGGTCAAGCTGGTAGCCAAGATGGAGCAGTTTTAAAAATGCATGAATGATGGCTTCCAGACTGTATTTGCTAAATGAAGGAGATTAAGACTCAATTGACAATCCTTGCAGCTGCCAACTCAACTAAGGGGGGAAAGGTTGGTGATGCTGAAGTGTGTGTAGCTAAGAAGGTTGTGAAAGTAAGAAAGAGTAATAAGGAGAAAGAGAATTATGCATCTCAGGGAGAGGAGAGCCAATTGGCATTACTATCTAAGGTGGCCACTGAGATTGATGAACAGATTGGAGGACATAAAGTGGAGAAAGGTATTGTGATTAAGGAGAGTGTTATGAAGGCCCCTGCTCATGCATCTGCTGAGGGGAAGGAAAAACTATTCAAGGATGATGCTGATGATTTTATTGTTTGAAAAAAAAAAAGGAAGACTTAAATGATTAAGAAACATCTTTACTAATGGTGGATGAAAATGAGAACAACGGGGTGTTTCAAGATTCAAGCTTCAATGATAGAATCAATGCTCTAAGAAACTTTTCCAATAGGGATCCCATGAAATTTTCTGAAGAAATGAGAGAGTCAACAGTTGGAGCAGCTTTAATGGTCTCTAAGAGTAACAAATGGGTGATCACTGTTAGGACTAAAAGAGGTTTCAGTTGGTACATCAGCATAGGGTATTTGAGTAGACAAGAGATTGCAGTAATTGAAGCCATAAAGCTAAAAATCAAGACAGACAAATCCTGGCTCAATGAAAATCTGAAGAGAATTTTACAAAGAATGGTGGTTGAAAAGTTGCCTGAAATTACTTTCAATCCCATTTGTATTATGTTTAGCAGCTCAACAGATGAAAAATACAGGTCAATGAACTTGGACATGATTAGTTTATGCAGACCTAGGTCTATAAAAGAGGCTTTCAATTATTTTAATAAATTGCCAAGAACTAAAGATATGAGTGAAGTGTTAAGGGTGTTGACAGCAAATTCAAAGTCACTGTCAAAAGAAGTGAGGGAAGAGTTATTGTCAAAGAAAATTTCATTATCCAAAAACTACAAGAAGGCAAGGGCTGAAAGACCTAAGCCTCATTCAAGCAGGAAGTTTAGAAGAAAGGGTTGGAAGCTGTTAACTAAGACAATGCATGAAGAATGTCTTGATGTTAGGAGACCCACCATCAATAACATGGCTGAGTCAAAAGCAGAATTAATCACCTAGGTTTTTGTTGAATGGACTGAGTTAAACTCTCTGAGCAGGATAAATATCTTCTATGCTACTGGTGAGGTTGAAGCTATGGATATGAATTGAAGGAAGCCCCTTATTTTATGGTGAGAAGGATGCTTCCAATCATTAAAGGTTTAAATATTATGATTCAGGTTTTCAGGAGGATACTGATTAGAAAATTCTTGGAGTTAATGGAAACTTTCAAACCTCATCCTTTGGATTCCAATGATGCTAAAGAACCTGAGACTACAGTATACTCAGATGGAGTAATATTTGAAAATGAAGATGGAGTCAAAGAATTCTGGAGTATAGATTCTTTGAAGGATAAAAACACTGAACTTCTAGTGAAGCTAGTGAAGAAACTTCTGAAGGTAATTTTTAGAGGTGCGGAAGCGTGATATAACAATTATTTGCCGTAAAAACCATATATATGATCGCATATAATCATATAAAACCAAGATGGAATCGAAACCTTACCTTTAAAGCGATCCAAGTGTGTGAACAAGAGATCCTAGCAGCTACTTCTCAGAGTGTGAAGTACTCTACCTGTATCCACCAAGAATTCTTCCTTTGATGAAGATCTTCAAATAATTTCTAAAACTTATTTTAGAGAGAAGTGAGAGAGTGAGAGATGGAGGCTAGTGTTTTCTCAAAAACTAAAAGTTCCCCTTTAGAATGAAGCATCTCATTCTATTTATAGGACTATCCTAGGGCTTTTCCATAAATAATATATCAATATATATTATTATATTAAACCCCATATTTTATAAAATGCATTAATAATAATTAAAACTATTTTAATCATTATTTTCTTTTTCTAAACTATTTAGAAAATAATTCTCTCTCTCATAATTTAAATCTTTTCATCAAAGAAAATATTCTTTTATGGTGTGACCATGTAGGTTCAATATTAAGCCGGTAGTAGAAATAAATAATAATAAACTTTTTATTTATTATTTATATGAATTCTAATAATTCATTAAATATAATTAACTGATTAATTATATTTATTCTACATCGTGAGTGATACTTCTCAACATATCGCGACTATCCGGATAATATGAATTCACTGCCAAGAACCTGTCAGTGACTAGTTACCGTACAATCAATTCCTTCCACCCTACAATATCCCGATTAAATACAAGGCATGGAACTCGTGTCAAGCCTATCAAGTTTAATCATATGTTTTCTTATTCATAATGCAAAGTTCATATTAATGCAAATTAGAAACTCCTTTCTAATTTCATTAACTCTGGCTAGAGATTCCAGAACTCGCATACTAAGAATAACATGGGATATTCTCTTCCTATACTGGAAGGGGTGGATCCTCTATTGACGTTAACTATCTCCATACACAAATCCCTATGCCGGGAATAGACCTAATGGATGTCCTTGAGACTAAGGACTAAACCAAAATATAGTTCATTATATACAAGATAACTTTAACGATCTCAAGTCTAAGGATACTTGCACAACTATCACTTAGTGAACAACTATTGACACATGAGTAAACTCCATTAGTTGTTCAATTTATCGAGTCACGTTCAGTGAACTTATTCCTTAATAAGCACCTGCATACTAGCTATAGTGTCACCACACAAATGCCTATGAGAACAAACATCCTCCTTAAAGGAGCAAGCATAGTATGTACCAATCTTTGCGGATTCACTAACTTCCAATTAGTTATCCTATGATCAGGAATTGTTTAAGTCAAGAGTTATCATCTTCTAGATCTCACTATTATAATCTCATTATAATTCTAGAAGCTTCACTCTAAATTATGGAACATCTTATTTAAGACACTTTAAACAGATAAAGCCCGTAATAAAAACAAATAAGTCTTTTATTAATATTAATGAAATCAAATAAGAATACAAGAAATTTCTTCCTAACTCATCATACATGATTGGATTTAGGACAAACACTTTCAATCTCCCACTTGGACTAAAGCCAATTACCCTGGTATGTAATACCCATATTCATTTTATAATGATCAAAATGAATCTAAGACAACGGCTTTGTAAGTGGGTCTGCTATGTTGTTATGTGTGTCAACTCTCTCTATTTTGACATCTCCCCTTTCAATGATCTCCCTAATCAAATGAAAGTGCCGCAAAACATGTTTGGAATTTTTATGAGACCTAGGTTCCTTGGCTTGTGCTATTGCTGCATTGTTATCACAATACAATACAATAGGCTCCTCAACACTAGGAACAACTCCCAACTTATAAACAAATTTCCTCATCCAAACGGCTTCTTTTGCAGCCTCACTTGCAGCTATATACTCTGCTTCCGCTGTGGAGTCAGCCGTTGTAGACTGTTTGGAACTCTTCCAACTAATCGCACCGCCATTCAGAGTAAACACGTACCCTGACATAGATTTGCTATCATCAAATTCTGATTGAAAACTAGAGTCGGTATAACCTTCTATTATCAACTCAGAACCACCAAAAATAAGAAAAATATCCTTAGTCCTTCGCAAGTACTTAAGGATGTTCTTTACTGCTTTCCAGTGATCTTCACCTGGATCAGACTGATATCTGCTCGTCACACTGATTGAATGAGCAACATCAGGCCTAGTACATATCATCGCGTACATGATAGATCCTATTGTTGAAGCATAAGGAATCTTACTCATACGCTCTCTTTCCTCAGGTGTCTTAGGAGACATCTTCTCGGAAAGGGACACTCCATGGCTCATCGGCATGAGACCTCTCTTGGAGTTTTCCATGCTAAATCTTTTAAGCACTTTCTCGATGTATGTACCTTGGGTAAGACCTATCTCTATAGATCTTTATACCGAGAATGTAGGATGTTTCTCCCAAGTCTTTCATAGTGAAGTTCTTTGATAGCCACACTTTGACTGATTGAAGCATCGGTATATCATTTCCTATAAGAAGTATGTCATCCACATACAACACAAGAAATGTTACCGCACTCCCACTAACCTTCTTGTAGATACATGGTTCATCTATGTTTTTGATAAAACCAAACTCTTTGATTGTCTCATCAAAACGGATGTTCCATCTACGAGAAGCTTGCCTCAATCCATATATGGTTCGTAGCAGCTTACACACTAGGTGTTCATTCCCTTTGGAAACAAAACCCTCTGGCTGTGTCATATACACTTCCTCTTCAAGTTTCCCATTGAGGAAGGCCGTTTCACGTCCATTTGCCAGATCTCATAGTCATAGTAAGCAGCAATCGCAACCAAAATCCGAATTGATTTAAGCAGGGCTACAGGCGAAAAAGTTTCATCAAAGTCAATCCCTTGCCTTTGTTTGAATCCTTTTTCCACGAGCCTGGCCTTATAGGTCTCCACCCTACAGGTTTCACATTCTTGGGTGCTTCAACCAAAGTCCATACTTGGTTGGTATACATAGAATCCATTTCGGATTTCATGGCACTCAGCCATTTCTCTGAGTCAATACTACTTATAGCCTCATTATAGGTCATTGGGTCGTCATCATCAACGATTGTTAACTCATTGTCATTCTCAATGACAAGGCCATAATACCTCTCAGGTTGGCGAGACACTCTCTCTGACCTACGAATGGGCTGTTACACAGAAGGTTGTTCAGTCTGAACAGGTGTTTCCTCTTGAACTATAGTAGTTTGTGTTTCTTGAACTTCATTAAGTTCTATTTTGCTCCCACTGTTTCCTTCAAGGATAAACTGCTTTTCCAAGAAGGTAGCATGTCTGGAGACAAACACCCTATGATCGGTGTAAAAGTAATACCCTAAAGTCTCTTTAGGATATCCCACAAATCTATATTTTACAGATCGAGATTCCAGTTTATTAGGGTCAACTTTCTTGACATAAGTTGGACATCCCCATATCTTAACGTGTTTAAGACTCGGCTTCCTTTCTTTCCATATCTCATACGGAGTTTGAGGAACAGATTTGGAGGGCACCTTATTCAGTAAATATGCTGAGGTTTTCAATGCATAACCCCATAGGAATACTAGAAGATCTGCATAGCTCATTATGGATCGAACCATGTCTAACAAAGTTCGATTTCTCCTTTCTGATACTCCATTTAATTGTGGAGTATATGGAGAAGTCCATTGAGAGACTATACCATTTTCTTTGAGATAATCTAGAAACTCTCCATTCAAGTATTCACCACCTCGATCTGATCGAAGGGTTTTAATACTATGTTTGGTTTATTTCTCTACTTCATACTTATATTCTTTGAACTTTTCAAAGGCTTCAGATTTGTGTTTCATCAAATACACATATCCGAATCTAGATCGATCATCTGTGAAAGTAATGAAGTACGAAAAACCACCCATGGCTTGTGTAGACATCGGTCCACATACATCTGTGTGTACCAATCCTAGCAAATCTACAGCCTTTTCTCCATGTCCACTAAATGGAGATTTGGTCATTTTTCCCAATAGACAAGACTCGCATGTAGGATATGATTCAAAATCAAAAGGTTCAAGTAACCCTTCCTTATGCAATGTCCGTAGTCTATTTTCACTAATATGACCAAGTCTGCAGTGCCATAAATAGGTGAGATTTTCATCATCCCTTTTCCTTTTACTAGTATGTTCAACTTGTAGTAAACTATGCTCTACGTCACATACATACAGACCATTATTTAAAATACCACTACCATAAAGAACATTATCTCTAAGAATTGAACATTCATTATTCTTAATAATAAACGAAAATCCAGCCTTGTCTAACATGGGAATAGAAATAATATTCCTCACAATCGAGGGAACAAAATAACAATTATTTAAAACAATAGTCTTGCCCGTAGGCATATGTAAATCAAATAATCTTACAGATACAGCAGCAACTCTTGATCCATTGCCCATCCGCAGAATAACCTCCTCTTCCTCAAGAGTCCTACTATCCCTTAGTCCCTGCAATGAATTGCAAATGTGAGAACCACAGGCGGTATCTAACACCCAGGTAGAAATTTGATTTAGGGACATGTTTACTTCAATCATAAACATACCTGAGCCAGAAGCGGCAGTCTCACTACCCTTCTTCTTCTTCAGTTCTGCAAGGTAAACCTTACAGTTCCTCTTCCAGTTCCTCACCTTGTTACAGTGAAAGCAAACAGCTTTGCTTTTGGGGTCTTCAGCTTTTGGTGGAACTGGCTTCTTCTCACCTACTTTCTTCTTCTTGGGAGGGTTCCACTTCCTTTTCTTGGAAGTGGATCCACCACCAATCAGAAGAACAAAACCTTTCTTAGAGGGAAAGTTCGACTCAGTAGTCTTCAACATGTTATGGAGTTCAGGCAGGCTGACATCCAATTTGTTCATGTGAAAGTTCACAACAAACTGCGAGAACGAATCTGGGAGTGATTGCAAGACCAAGTCTTGGCTCAACTCCCCATCCATGACAAAACCAAGTTGCCCAAGACGCTCAATCAGATTGATTATCTTAAGCACATGATCATTCACAGATGATCCCTCCGACATTCTACAACGGAATAGCTCCCTCGATATCTCATATCGAGCAGTCCTGCTTTGTACATCATACAACTCTTGTAGGTGTACCAGAATGGCATAAGCATCCATGTTCTCATGCTGTTTTTGCAGCTCAGAGTTCATAGATGCCAGCATGATGCACTGAGCAACATTTGCTTCATCCATCCACTTCCTGTAAGTTACATGCTCATCATTATGAGCATCTTCAGCAGGAGCATTGGGTACTGGTGAGTTCAGCACATAGTCCAACTTCTCAGCCCTAAGAACAATTCTCAGGTTTCGAAGCCAATCAGCAAAGTTTGGACCAGTCAACTTGTGAGCATCTAGTATGCTTCGTAGTGATAGTGTAGAAGACATGATGTATATCTAAAATCTGTAAATGACAAACACATAACAATACTTAGCAAATAATCAATTTCATTATTAAATACTATATGAATCGGGTCTTTATTCATAAGTGGCTCCCACTAGTTTATATAATTTATACAACCCTCTAAGTGAAAAATTAAGCATTCATAATGCTAGTGGGAATAGGGATCCTACATTCCATCACACAATCTCGGCTGTAGCACGAAACGCCATGTGATGTTCAGTAGACAGACAACTATTGTCAATTACATCTCATGTCATTCCCTAATTAAAACTTAAGCCTCTTGAATAATTGAGTCACGGCTGTGGCACGACAAACTCAATATTCTAAGTCAAGTCTAACCCAACATTTCATACAACTGAATCAGTCTCCAACTGCCCACGACTGTGGCACGTAACGACTATTAGATTCTAATTCATTGTATACATCTCTATGTAATAGACAAGTATTTCTTATTTCGAAATCAAAGCCCTCGGCTGTAGCACGAAACGACAATGATTCAAAAATAAGAATTACTTTCTATCATGTTGGAAGGCTATGACCGACACAAGCTCGTTGTGTCATTGGCCAATTACTACTTGATATTATTTTTAATTAAGAGGGATTTTATTATAAGGTTTATAATTATACATATTTTATAGACAAAAATTTCAACTAAATGTTTTCTATAAAGTATTACAATTACAAACCAAATAATTAATTAATAATCAAAACTCTTTTAATTATCAATACTATTTCTAAACCTTTCAGAAAATAAATATCTCCCTTAATTTAATTTCTTAAATTAAATCAATAATTAATAATATTAAGATCACATCTTAACTATTTTATAATTGAATAAATCTTATTTAATCAATTAATAAAATTTGTTAACTGATTATTTATTTCATAAATAAATAATTATCAACCATTATTAATTAAACAATATTATTTAACAATCATAATCATATTATAAAGAGATTCTTCCTTATAAATTAAATATTTCAAACCAATAATCGATAATCGGATGATTCCCAGATCGGGGGGAGCATTGTCAAGAGGCGTCACTTAATACCCCTTTCTTAGACAGAATCATCCTTTCTTTCAATATTGAAAATTCATATTTAATTACGTGTTTCGCAAACACAAGAATCTCATGATTGTATATATAATATTATTGTTAAGGCAAGAAACGATTCCTACTCTAGATTTTCTAGAGCACGCCCTATGGTGATTTAAGTTCACCTAAATCTATCATCACATGGTAAATCTAGGCATATATCTCATATATAAAATTAAATAAACAAGTAAGCATGCAAGAAATATCATGTCATACAATGATATAATGATGTATGGATTTATTATAGTATTAAAAAAACAATTAATACATGCTTTAAAACACTTTTGGGAATATGGACAGTTCAAAACTTTTATATTAAAATTATTTGACCACTCCATTAAATCCGTCTCGAAAAACGAATCCAACGGTATATTGCACGCCCAAATCGGAGTTACGGAACTCCCAAAAAATCAAATTTAATGTGGATAGGAGGGGTGTAACGCATTTATCACACGCGTTACAGCCATTAAAGCCAATTTTCCCGTGTAATGCATGAGCCGTAAGCGTTACCGGCTGTAACGCATTTCATAAATGCGTAACAGACCCGGTTGCGCATTCCTTGAATGCGCAACACCCCATATCCTCGTCTGTGCGCCACGCGCGCGTGACAGCGGCTGACAAAGAAGAAAAATGAACATTTATGTTACTAAGTCAGTCGTTACTTTTATACATAAACGTTTATACATATATTAACTATTATAATAACTATTATTAATATCTTTATATTTTAATATTAATAAATTAATAAACTATTAATTAATAAATTAATAAAAAAAACATAAAAACATCATTTTTTGATATCCAACAGCGGATTAAAATAACCAAATCAGCCAAGGGTCCTAGTGCAAATATTAATCCATATATTTCAACATGCATAATTATTACATGAATTTTAATTAAAACAATTTTAAAAAATTCATAGCAAATAATCTATACATCATAAAATTATGAAAGAAATACCCAGATGATCCACAACACTTGTAGAATCCAGATCAGTGGTCAAAATCTCAAGCAAAAATATTTCGAATTAATTCATAATTAAATCTAAATAAACTTGCAAAAATTATAATAAATCCATACATGCTCCAAAAAATCTGAAATTTTTACATGGATCTCTATATGCATAACCTGGCTCTGATGCCATTGAAGGTAATTTACGGAGGTGCGGAAGCGTGATATAACAATTATTTGCCGTAAAACCCATATATATGATCGCATATAATCATATAAAACCAAGATGGAATCGAAACCTTACCTTTAAAGCGATCCAAGTGTGTGAACAAGAGATCCTAGCAGCTACTTCTCAGAGTGTGAAGTACTCTACCTGTATCCACCAAGAATTCTTCCTTTGATGAAGATCTTCAAATAATTTCTAAAACTTATTTTAGAGAGAAGTGAGAGAGAGAGAGAGATGGAGGCTAGTGTTTTCTCAAAAACTAAAAGTTCCCCTTTAGAATGAAGCATCTCATTCTATTTATAGGACTATCCTAGGGTTTTTCCATAAATAATATATCAATATATATTATTATATTAAACCCCATATTTTATAAAATACTTTAATAATAATTAAAACTATTTTAATCATTATTTCCTTTTTCTAAACTATTTAGAAAATAATTCTCTCTCTCATAATTTAAATCTTTTCATCAAAGAAAATATTCTTTTATGGTGTGACCATGTAGGTTCAATATTAAGCCGGTAGTAGAAATAAATAATAATAAACTTTTTATTTATTATTTATATGAATTCTAATAATTCATTAAATATAATTAACTGATTAATTATATTTATTCTACATCGTGAGTGATACTTCTCAACATATCGCGACTATCCGGATAATATGAATTCACTGCCAAGAACCTGTCAGTGACTAGTTACCGTACAATCAATTCCTTCCACCCTACAATATCCCGATTAAATACAAGGCATGGAACTCGTGTCAAGCCTATCAAGTTTAATCATATGTTTTCTTATTCATAATGCAAAGTTCATATTAATGCAAATTAGAAACTCCTTTCTAATTTCATTCACTCTGGCCAGAGATTCCAGAACTCGCATACTAAGAATAACATGGGATATTCTCTTCCTATACTGGAAGGGGTGGATCCTCTATTGACGTTAACTATCTTCATACACAAATCCCTATGCCGGGAATAGACCTAATGGATGTCCTTGAGACTAAGGACTAAACCAAAACATAGTTCATTATATACAAGATAACTTTAACGATCTCAAGTCTAAGGATACTTGCACAACTATCACTTAGTGAACAACTATTGACACATGAGTAAACTCCATTAGTTGTTCAATTTATCGAGTCACGTTCAGTGAACTTATTCCTTAATAAGCACCTACATACTAGCTATAGTGTCACCACACAAATGCCTATGAGAACAGACATCCTCCTTAAAGGAGCAAGCATAGTATGTACCAATCTTTGCGGATTCACTAACTTCCAATTAGTTATCCTATGATCAGGAACTGTTTAAGTCATGAGTTATCATCTTCTAGATCTCACTATTATAATCTCATTATAATTCTAGAAGCTTCACTCTAAACTATGGAACATCTTATTTAAGACACTTTAAACAGATAAAGCCCGTAATAAAAACAAATAAGTCTTTTATTAATATTAATGAAATCAAATAAGAATACAAGAAAGTTCTTCCTAACTCATCATACATGATTGGATTTAGGACAAACACTTTCAACTTCAACAACTTCCATATCCTGAAGAGCAATGATTCATTCCCAAACTTCAAAGGATCATCTCAGCTAAGCAACATCAAGAGTATGAGAAGAATGTGGAGTATGATAAGACTCAATAATGTCTTTTAAGAAATCCTGAAAGAATAGTCTTCTATAACTCTGGTGGATCTGTTGAGAAAATTACATTTCAAGAATTAAAGACTTTGGTTGAGAGGGATCCTGAGATAGTTAAACTGATCAAGAGACAACTCCTCAATGTCATAAATTTTGAGGTGTTTGATCTCAAAAGAAAAGCATTGGAGATCTGTGACTCTAAGACAAAAGAAGAAAGGGAAAGGAGGAAGAAATTTGAAAGTGAGGTTGAAGCTGCAAAGAAGAAGGTGGAGAAAATATTAAAGAGGATAAAGGAGGCTGAGATTGACATGAAGCGTGCAATGTTGATTGATAAATTATCAAGAAGGACTAATTACATTTCTCCAGTCCTATTTGGGCCCCTGAGAATCATAATTGATAGCATTTAAGTGGAGGCTGCAAATTTCAGGGTGCTCAACAATGAAAATTTGAGAAGGATATTTAAACTCACTACAGGTTCATTTCTAGAAGTTGAAAGAGACCTAAGCAAAATTGTCTGGGAGATTATTGAGTCGAGAGAAGAAGAAGATGAAGCCATAGACAAACTCAGCGTAAAGCAGGTTTTCTCTTTTATAAAAGATAGATTTGTCAAAGACATGTTTGAAATGAAGTATATGTGCATCTCCAAAGGACCAACTGAGAACTACTACACCTACAGAGACTTGAAGGATCTTTCTTACAAAATGGTGAAGCTAGTCTTAGATTGTGTTTCTGATCATGCCAAGACAGATGAAGAAAAATAGGCTCTGAAAGCTCTTGAAGGTCTTTATGGAATGATGATTGTAGACAAGAAGTGAAGATGAAGCTCAGATTGAAGTTGAAGATTTGTTCAGTCTAGAGGAGCCAAGTTTGAGATAAATTGTACTTGTAATTTTTCTTGAATATTTTTCTGTACAAACACTTCAGTTTTTATTAGTTGAGTTAGCATCTGCAATTTACTTTGAATTTGTCTTTATTTATCATAAAAATAAATTGGGGGAGATTGTTAGGGATTGTGGTGTTAACATTGTAATCAACTATAAGATACTTACATTAATTAGAAATTGACAAAGTAAAATGTACTGTCATATGTATATTGACAGTATGTTTAGTTGCCGCTTGTAACATTATGTATAAAAGTCAAGTAGGTGACAGTAAGTCTCAATAGTTACTATCTTGTAAAAATGTAATAAATGATCTATGAAGTAGAAGTTCACAATGTGTTCATGCATAACATGGATCAAATCATTGACAGTAACATTCTGCAACTGAAGCCTACGACAGCATATTTAAGTGACATCACATTTGGAACAATCGACAACAACTATTCCTTTGACGGTAAACTTGGTGGAGAATGAAGATTCGAAGACATCAAATTTTACTGACAACAACTATTCCTTTGACGGTAAATTTGGAGGAGAATGAAAATTCGAAGATAACAAGTTTTAATGACAGCAACTTTGGCGGAATAGATGACAACAACATTGGCGGGGATAGTTGACAGTACCTTTGAAATACAACATGTTTTAGAAGACTATCAAGTTTGACAATAAAGTATGCGGAGTCAAAGATACTATCACCAAAGAGAAGCTAAAGGTTGACAGTAACCTTTTGGTGAAGCTGGCAGTCTATTTCAGGTAGCAGACTATGTAGTGAAAATTAAAGGATTGATTTTGACATTACTATCTAGTCTGTCAAGCCTACTACTGCAACTTGGGAGAAGACAAGCAAAAAGATAAAACATGCTCAAGGAGTCAAGGATGGCAGTACATCTCAGGATAGCTTTATCTACAAATGGAATGAAGATAAATTTGAATAGAAAAAGTGAATTTTTTATTTCGAGTTTTGTCCTAGGAACAAGGGAAAGTACACTTGTAAGTGGGATATGTGTTACAGTACAAATACACATATCTCACAAACACTTTCCCTAAGAGAGTGAACACAACTGAGCCTAATTTTTCTCAAGCATAGAAATACTAGCAAACTCTTTGTTATTGTATCTATTGAAACTAGAAACATTTTACAGTCAGTTGTAGCAAACAAAATTTAATAAAATTAAATTTTGAATTTAAACATCTTTCTTCATTTGCTTGTTTATTATTGTTTACATTTCTTACTTGATTTTTTACTTCTTGTTGGTTATTAGAAAGATAAGTGATAAACTATCAAGTTACCTTCACCCCCCCCCCCCTCTGCAACATTCATACTGTTTAACAGAGAATGATACATAGAGATTGTGAAGCTGGCCATAAATGTCTAGAGGGGGATTATTTTGCACAAAATTCAATGTATCCTTTTGAGACATTCCGACGTAGGTATTGAATGGGAAAACATGTGTTTCTTCGTATTGTGGATGCACTTTCAAATCATGATCTGTATTTTTCAGCAAAGAGTTAATGCATTGGGAAGAAAAGGTCTTTCACATATACAAAAATGCACTACAGTCATGCGTATGTTAACGTATGGAGTATTTGCCGACGTCATTGATGATTATGTGCGTATTGGCGAGTCGACTGTGGTTGAATGCTTGAAAAGATTTATCATTGATGTTATTGTGATATTTGAGGATGAATACTTACGAAAGCCAAACTTAAATGATGTACGCCGTCTACTCGAGATGGGAGAGGCTCCAGGGCCGTTCCTGACTTACCAGAGTCCCCGAGGCGAAAACTTTAAATGGTCCCCCTTCAAAAAAAAATTCATCACAATTATAAAAAAAAATCGTATGATATAGTCAATAGAAAATAAGTAACAAAATCTCATTAGTATCAATAATATAAGTAACCAACAAAATAAAATTACATATTACAAAAAATAATTTTTTTCGAGCATTTTTAGATGCAAAGTCATTGATAATGGTTCCTGCATCAATGTTCTCCAACATGTCTTTCTCAATGCATAATAAGCAAGACCATTCAATCTTTCTTGCGACATGGATGATCTCAAGAGTTTTCAATAATTTTAACTTAGAGAAACTCCTCACTGTCACGGTCACATGTATTGATAATAGAATTCGATAAACAACTGTAACATTTGAATTGGGTAGAGTTTCATCCTCATTATTTACGTAACATTCTTCCAAATCTTCACTTATTTCCTCCAAATGTTTATCAATTTTGCTAGAAGAGTCTACCTTTTTTATAACAAAATTATCCATAACTCTCATTTGTGACTATTCTAACTTATCAGATCATTTTCTTTTTTTTCTCTTTTCACATCCAGATAATTTCTTTTTAGGTAACATCATATAAATCAAAACTCAAAAAATCGACTTCTAAAGAAGTAATAGCATCTGAAATAGATAGCTCGAGTCCAAAATTCCCACTGAAAGTTTGAAAAAAAATGGATCGGTACATCAAAATAAAAAAATATATATATGTCTATTTAGGTATTGAGCCATAAAGTATAAATTTAAAGACAAAATTTTACCTGATTATGGCTTTTTAATCCTTGCACAATCTCCCCATTAACCCTAAATTATAAAATAATAATGTTTTGATATAATATGTATATAACTTAATACGACTTGAACTCTATTTTTTTTAATAATGAATTGTCTAGTTTTTTTTAATACATAAATATATTATATATATAGACATATTCAACTAATACTTATTTTTTTGTTTTATAGACCCTATAATAGTGTGTGTGTGTGTGTGGGTATGTGTGTGTGTGTGTGTGTATATATATTTAAAATATTTTAAAAAACTGATTGGATTTATAATTATTTTAGCTAAATAATATATATATATATATACTAATTTTTTTAAATTGTGCCCCCAAATTTTTGGGCCCCGAGCGGTCGCCCCTTTCCCCCCGTCAGGGCCGACCCTAAGAGGCTCGTGGTTTTCCCTGTATGATATGCAATATTGATTGCATGCATTGGCAAAGAAAAATTTGTCCAAAAGCGTGGAAAGGGATGTTCATGAATGGTCACAAAGGATTTCCAAAACTTTTACTTGAAGCAGTTGCCTCGTCTGACTTATGGATATGGCATGCACTTTTTTAAGTTGCTGGTTCTTACAACGATATCAATGTGTTAGATCGGTCACCAATATTTGATGATATTCTACAAGGCCGTGTTCCACAGGTAAATTACAATATTAATGGCAACAACTATAAAATGAGTTATTATTTGACAGATGGAATATATCCTGAATGGACAACATTCGTTAAGACAATCTTACGTCCACAAAGAGAGAAGGTAAAATTATTCTCTAAATATCAAGAAGGGCAAAGAAAAGATGTAGAAAGGGCATTTGATGTGTTGCAGTCTCGCTTCGCAATTATACGTGGTCTGACCCGATTCTGGGACAAAGAAGATCTCGCTAGAATAATGAGAGCATGTATGATAGACACATATACCACTCCATTTGGTCCGCTTCCATCTTACGATGACACAATAGATGGTTTATCACAACTAAATTTAGATGAGGAACCTTTTGCTCCCTATGAAAACTACGTTCAAAGAAATATATGAATTCGTGATAAACCAAAACATCGTCAAACAAGTAGACTAGGTTGAACATATCTCGCACTTCCATATTACCCATTAATTTTTTTTTGACAAGACATTAGCCATTAATTTATTTGAAATGTAACATGTTTAAGTGTGCTGTTCTTGTAATGTTATATTATGTTGTTCTTGTAATATTTTATTATGTTGTTCTTGTAATATTTTTCCTAATTATGTAATTTATTTTAATTATGAATTAAATATAATGGTTTTGTTTAAATTAAATATTTTTTAAATTTGTTTATATCTTATTTATTTATTTATTTATTTAAATTAAATATAATTATATCATAGTAAGATATTTATAATTATATATTATATCTATAAAGAAGTATTATAAAAAGAAAGATAAGATTCAATGGGATCCATTTGTGAGTGGAAGTGGGCTTGTGCATGGAGTGGAATGACTACTTTTTTTGGAAATCCACTTAATGCCTATGTGACATTAAAAAGGACCCACATGTAAGTGGAATTGGGCTCCCCATTGAGGATGCTCTTAACCCCATCATCAATAAATTCTAGCTACCTCATCTCCATAGATAAAACAATTCACAATTTTTACACACTCAAACACATAGTAACATCTCATTTTTTCTAAAATATAAGCCAAAAACTTACTTTTATGTCAGAGTTGTATCTGGAGATCTAATTTCTGTTGGACATTCCGTTTCATATTATGATACACAACGAACTTCGTAAAGTGCTTAGATATCTTTTATTGATTAATAAATCGAATTTTTTATTCTCGAGTTCGAACAATTTCTTAACGAATTGAAAAATGTTCGATAATGGTATTAAATATATTTGCTTATTTGAATTCGAGTTCGATAACATATCAAATGTTATCGAACTCGAATCGATTCGAAGTTGGACGAATTTATTGAACAATTCAATTTATTTACGGCTCTAATGTTGACTATACGGGGCATATCAATTTAATATGTCAAACTTTCGTGATACTGTCAATTATAGAAAATAGTTGTATAATTATATAAAGATGGACATTATTTTATAAGTAATAACATTAACTTATCTGTATAATTATATTTGATTTATGGTTGTGATCGGCTAGATTAAATTTGGTAAATTTCAAACCAGGTTGTTGAAAATTCATTTCGAACTCGAATCGACCCTATAACATAAAATATTATATTTATTTATTGTTCAACATGAAACATGGTTAAAAATAACATTGACTTCCGATGATCACATTTTACCATTCTAAAAGCCATCACAAATTGGCTTAAAATATACATCCCAATATTTTAAATCATTTAAAAAAATATAATATAAATAGTGATATACTGACATGTCAATTAAAATACTAGTAAAACCTTATAGAGTTTACAGACCTATGAATTTCACTTTGTGAACTTAAAAACTAATTAAAAAAGCATACATAGCTTATAAATTTATAGCACTAGCATGTGCCATGCATCCCAAGCCAACTGTATAGGCCCCATTAAAAAAACTTTGTTGCTAAACTTATATACATACAGCCATGATACAGGCGGCGCCTCGGTGGCAAATCATATATGGTGTCATCTTCCGACGTCATTACTATGTCAGTACAGCCATGAAGCATACAAGGAACGGACATACATATATTACTCTTTGGGTGAAGGTATTCTCTCGTCCCAAATTAAATTATTTATTTTTAATTATTATGTAAAAATATTAAAATTTAATTCTTATTTTATCAATTTTAATATAAAATTTATTTCAAATTTACCTTTTATAATATAAAATTATTATAATAAATATGATAATTGCGAAATATTATTATACAACTAAATTTTCTTCATATAAAATGAGATGGAAGGTTGAACATGTATTTTAAAGTATATTGTTATATAATTTTATAAATTATTATTATTAAAATTATTTTATAAATAAAAGTAATTTAATTTAAATTTTATTTATAAAAAATAATTAATAATTAGTTAATAAATTTATATGATCAATATACTTTAAAATACAAGTTTAAATTAATTAATAAATAAATAATTAGAAACAAATAAAATATACATATAACATATATATACATAGATAACAAGGTGACTCGAGGTATAAAAAGATAAGAATAGTACAAAACTATGGGTCACGCAAATGGAATAAAAACAGAGAATACGTGAAACACGTCTTCTAGTTAGTAGCAGGGAGAAAAAATTAAAAAAACCCAAAACAAGCCGAAACCGATCAAGGGATAAAAACCGAAATTGAAATTGAAAAATTAAAAATCGAACCGTTCAATCGGTTTCAATTTAGGTTTTAGGTGAAAATCGAATTAAAAAAAAACGAACCGATGATTAAATAAATAAATTTATAAATTTATTATATATAATTTATATACATATTATATATATATAAATAATTATATATATATATCTGGATTAAGAAACTTGGGCTAGTCAAACAAGTTATTCGGCCTAACAATGAGTTCCAGGTTTTCTAATAGACCATACCAAGTCAGTATAATTAAACACAACTGAGTCGGTATAATCTGTCACGGTCGTAATCTTGTTATCAGTGAGCATGGTTTCTCAATTAAATATGATGCCTTTTTGGCACTTGTTATCCGCACTTGTTGTAACCCTGCTTTGTAAGATTATTTCACAACTACTGGTTTTCCTTTTACGCAAGCAGTGATGAAGTATGATATTCTTATTTATGTTAAGTTGGGAGGCTATGACTTGAGGCGGGTTTTAAATTCTATGTTTTATTGCGAATGTTTGCAAAGGCTTTAATTATAATGAATAGTTTTTATTTGTCTAACTTTTTTTATTTAAATTGTAATCTATTTTTATATCATTTTTAGTTTATTCGATTTTATAACCGAAACCGAATCGGCATTTTTAAAATTGAAACCGACTGTTCGGTTGCCGTTACAGTTTTCAATTTTTAAAATCGAAAACATGCGATTGCGGTTTTCGTTTTGGTTTTTTCCAAAAACTGAATCGATCTGTGCTCTACCCTAACTAGTAGACTACCAACACGAACTTTTGAATAAGTTATATAAATTGTTTTAACCTTTTAATAAACTAATCTAGGTTTTGGTACACGAACAAATTATGGTTGACTAATTATTTATTCGTGTTTTTTTCCGCGGATAGGAAAAAATGATACTATCTCGGAAAATTATAGTGCATAGATGGTTCAGACAATCCGATTGTGAAGGAACAAGACCCAACTAATTTATAAGTTTTATTTAATGTAATCATATTTAGGAATGATTGGATTTAATGAATTATGACCGCTAATATAAGTGGTAAGAATTATTTATTTATTATCATCTTTCGACTTTAATTCACTTTAAAAATTATTAAAGAGAGAATATTACTGTATAAGTTTATAAATTTATTTAAAAAGTCATATTTAATTATTTGTTGCATAACAAATCAAATTTATTATTATCCGTAAACTAAACAAAAATATTTTTTAGCGATAACAAACCTACATGTAGATATATAAATATTTTCCGGGATAACATTAAATTATATTTTTAAAGTTGGATATGAATTTATTAATATTTTTATACACATTAATATTTTTGCAAGAATTCACTAATAAATACTCCCTCCGTCCCACCTAATTGTTTATATTTGGGTTGGACACGGACGTTAAGAAAATTATATAAAGTAATATAAAAGAGAAGTAAAAGTGAATTAAAGAAAAGAAAAAGTGGATAAAGTAGTGGGGTCAATTGATAAATTTGAAAAAGTGTATGAAAATAATAAGTGAAAGTAAATTCTATAATATAAAACTTTACTATTTTTAAAAAATTTTAAAATATAAAAAATTAAGTGGAACATCCAAAATACCTTAAAAAAAGATGACGGATGCGTGAGGTCAGACAGTAAACGTCATTTCAAATATCATGCATATATAATTAGGTGCAACTGTGCAAGTGCACCACTTGTCCCACAGATATCGACATAATTGACCATACTGGTATTCTCTGTTCCATTCAATTTTACTCACTTTCCTTTTTCCGACGTTTCTCTCATTTGTATACATTTCAAAAATAATAAAATTTTGATAATAAAAAATATTATTACACCCACTAACTTTCCTCCACTATCTCAAATTCATAATATAAAAATACTATTACACCCACTACTTTACTCCACTATCTCAAATCTATTATTAAATATTAATAGATCTCACCAGTTTACCCACTTTTTATTTAATTTTACTATTACACTATCTTTTTTTTAATTTCTCCTTGTCCTCCGTGCCCATTTGATTCGTATACAAATTAATGGGACGGAGGGAGTAGTTAGGTTCATTCTGTGTACGTATGACCATGACATAACCAGGACGATGTAATCACTGGCCAATTAGTCAAGCACTTTTCAGATTCTATAAAGTGCCAGAGCCTATGCACTAAACATTATTAGCACAAACACAAAAAATAGTTTCACCTAAATACGTATATGGAAGAGGCTAAAAATGTTCCAGTAGTTTCTGTTGTGCGAGAAGAAGAGGAGTTCGAGGATGACAATGAGGAAGAGAAAATTGAGAAATTCATTTCTCTGATACGAAAGTGTCGAGAAG
The DNA here is from genome assembly GCA_028671895.1 of Oenanthe sinensis. Lineage (NCBI taxonomy): Eukaryota > Viridiplantae > Streptophyta > Magnoliopsida > Apiales > Apiaceae > Oenanthe > Oenanthe sinensis. Next base: position 45,243,344 of record CM053803.1, read on the forward strand.
AACGTGAATATCGGATGAACAAGATGATTCAATCGCAGAAGAACAAGAAGAGGAAATTGTTAGAGGGTGGCCAGGAATGTTCGAGTTGGGTTCCGACATTCGAAATTGAAGATTTTAAGGGTACTCAACTGTCTGGAGTTAATATTCCTAATGTTTGTGACAGAATTGGTAGTAAAGAAGGTAGGAAAGAACATGATGAAGAAGATGCTGGGGTAGATCTTAGACTTACCCTTTAATTAGCTGCATGTTCATCACTATTGTCTATTGATGCTTGTATTTTTCACATCAATAATATGCTATCTGTGGCCTTAACCTTAATGATTAGAACGAATTCATTAGGAGCCATACAACTACTAAAGTACATATATTTTTGTGGGGAAAAAAAGTATATATATTTTGAAAAGTATAATAGTTAAATAAAATTAGAATACATAAAAACATAGAATATGTCAGATTAGAGCCTTTCGGTACTTTCGTTTAGTGTATTTTCGCGTTTTTGTGTAATAATAGCTAAAATCGAAAATGATTTGAAATCATTTCGTGTACTTGTTTAACCGATCCGAACATGAAACGAAAAATACCTAAAATTTCTGTATAATTTTTCTTTACACGAAATCTGAAATAATACGAAACCATTATATCCGAATACACGAAATATACACAAAATACTAATGAATACATAAAATAAGTGAATTGTTATATATTATGTATATAATATATATTATGATATATGAAAAATAAAAATTATATATTAATATTTCGTTACTCAAAATGGAACTCATATCCGACACTAAATTCATTGTGCAATTTCATGTTTCGTGTATCGAAAATCAAAACTCATATCCGTTTTTTCATATTGTTTCGTGTTGTGTTCACGTGTCATGTGTCAAATTGTCAGACCTATATCAGATATATATATATATATATATTCATTTCGGAAATATATATTAAAAATTAAATATTTTAAATTTAAATTTATGAAAATTTTGATATTATTGCTTATTGAAAATGTAAATGTGCAGTAGCCTAAAATATAAAATTTATGAAAATATCAATATTATATGTTATCGAAAATATAAAAATTTAAGTTATTTATGTGTTACGCATTTTAATTTAATATATTGGGTAGAGTTACTTGTTAATATTTTTCTTAAATTTATTTATTTCATATGAAAAGAAGATTTTATATTTTTATATAAAATAAAGAGTATTAATTATTTATAAATAGATTTAATAAATGTACTAAAATGAGTAAAAAATTGACTCACTCTTTTTGGAACCGAAGGTGTATCGTATATCTGCATTACTATCGTAAAACTTGAGAAGCACATTTAATTCATGAAAATATTTTGTAGCGATCAATTGTTTAATTAAAAATTAATAAAAATAACCAATCAGATCATAAATCAAAAGCCGGATAATATTAATAAATAAATAATGTCTATATAGTTCATATACATACATGCATATATAATTATTATACATTTATACAAATATAATTATACGTAGATTATAATTGAAATTATAAATTGTTAAGAAATTTTGAATTGTGTGTTAATTGGAGACAATTTAATCATTTAGAATAATTTATGTATATGATAAAAAAAATATTATTTAAATTATTTTTTTATTTTTAAAATTTTGACATCGATTTTATCAATTTTAACTAACTAACCCACTTCTTTTTATCCATTTTTAACTAATTTTTATAAATAAAAGAACCATCCAACTATCAATTAATCATCAATTTTTGGAACTCGTAGAAAAGACCCCATACAACCAATTAATAAGGGTTAGTGTCGTATTTTTGCCTCTTAAATATTTTGTAAGTGTCTTGTCTTTCTAATTAAAGTAGGGATCGAATTCAATCGAAAATTACAAAGTTTAAAGAAGTACCTTTTTTTATAGACCCTAAGTTTTATAAACATATTAGATCTCAACATAGAAAAGAGTTAAAAACTAAAGATAATTTAGCAAACAAAATGAAAATTAAAAACCAAACAACGAACCTTGTTTAAAAAATAAGATAAAAAGCCAACAAAATACGAAATGATTAACCGGTAAAGTAGTTAAGGCAATATAAATTGCGAGACACAATGACTTTTTGTTTTTGTTAAATACGAGACACAATGATTTGATTTAAAACAACTTTGAAATTTAAAATGACAACTTGATTGCGACTTTTACTGATAGAAACTTCAAAACTATACCACCAGTCCGCGACTTTTCCATTATAAAAGAAGAAATATGTGAGATGATGACTTGGCAAAAAAAAAAAGATTGTGTTGCCAACACTAGTTTCGGTCAGTTTTTTACGATCAAACTGGATCAGACTATTAATATCAATTTTTTCATATCTCAAATATGAATTAGATCGTTTGGATATTGGATCAGACGGACCATAATTAAACGATCCGATTTGATCGATTACAATTTTAAATTAAACTATTTAATATGATAATTTTAGGTATAAAAAACGCTTCTTAAATCATATACAGGAGCACGATACTGTCAAAAAGTATATCAATTTTAGTATATACATTACTAGTTTACTACATTAGGAAAATACTAATATGTGCCCCAATGTTCATATTAGTATTATGCAAAACAAAATTATATATATATATATATATATATATATATATATATATATATTTAAGACTACTTGATTGTGACTTTTACTGATAGAAACTTGAAAACTACACCACCAGTCCGCGACTTTTCCATTATAAAAGAAGAAATATGTGAGATGATGACTTGGCAAAAAAAAAGATTGTGTTGCCAACACTAGTTTCGGTCAATTTTTTACTGTCAAACCGGATCGAACCATTAATATCAGTTTTTTCATATCTCAAATATGAATTAGATCGTTTGAATATTGGATGAGACCGATCATAATTAAATGGTCCGATTTGATCGGTTACAGTTTTAAATCAAATTATTTAATATGATAATTTTAGGGATAAAAAACCATTCTTAAATCATACATAGGAGCACAATACTGTCAAAAAATATGTCAATTTTAGTACATATATTACTAGTTTACTACATTAGGAAAATACTAATACGTGCCCAAATGTCAATATTAGTATTATGCAAAACAAAATTATATATATATATATATATATATATATATATATATAAGACTACTTGATTGTGACTTTTACTGATAGAAACTTCAAAACTACACCACCAGTCCGCGACTTTTCCATTATAAAAGAAGAAATATGTGAGATGATTCAAGATTGTGTTGGTATGCATGATCAGCCAATGACCTGTGTTATGACGCCATTGTGCTCATGAGAGAATACAAAATTACTCCGTATCATTTTATTTGTTGGGCTTATATTGACGAGGAGAAAAAAAGAGAGGAAAGAAATGAAAATGGGGATGATTTTGTCGATTTTTAGTCTGTGAATATTTTTTTACATGTTTATAGTTGGGGTTTAGCCTGTAAACAGTTTTTTCATTCTTTTGGTCTTTGGATAAAAGTAAAATCTGCGTATATTTTATTCGTAGATTTATCTTCCGAGTTTGAAAATATTTGAGTTGATTTGATTTAATATATATTAAAGACGAAAATAATTTTCTATAAAGAAAAATGAAATTAATTAGGAGTACAATGAGATTATTTAAGATTAAGGGGTCAATGCTTATAGTTTCAGATTTTGAATTCGATTGTCGCTCATTCAAAAAAATTATTAAAGAATGAATATTATTTTATAAATTTATTAAAAAAATGAAAATGTATTTGAAAATGCACACCTAGAGGGGTAAATAGGTGTTATGACTAATAATGATCAATTTTAATATTACCGAGTTATTAACATGTCAACTAGCTAAGTTTAATTCTAGTTCGCTGTCAGCTAGTTAAGATATGCAATGCAGTACAGAAAAAGTAAATAACATCATATCTTTTAGTCAGGTTCGATCTCGATCCCTTTTGGTCTACCTCACAGTACCCTACCAACTAGTAAGAGAATATTATTAATCACTGAAACAACCGATTACAAGATTACAATAATATTCTTCGCTTTCTTCCCATGAACTGATACTAGATTGCTGAAACCTCTGTTCCTTGAATTCTCATCCTCTCTAAGCTCTATATTATCCTAATACAGACTTCTCTAGCAACTAGTCCTTTGAACCCTGTTTCACAAGCCTAGATATCCAGTCACAAATCAATTACAACTTAATCACAAGTGAATAAATTTAATACAACTAAAACTAGAACTCTCTCACGTATATATATAAATATATAAAATGCTAGAGTTCGAAAGATATTATCTAAGAAAAGTTTTGAGCTGAAATATGTGTGTATAGATGTAGCTGATCAGTTTGTATCTTCACTTTGTGAAGAAAAAGTTATACACACGAAGTATATCTATATTATATTATTATAACCGAAAGACTAAAAGTTTTAGTCGGTACGGTATTGGGTCGGATAAGGTGAACCATTGAAAAGATCATAACCCTCCAATTTTAGGTGAACCAAAGAAACGATCTCAATCATTCAACTTTAATAAAATTTAATTTTAAAAAGAATATATATCATATATACAACTCTAACCCCCGATAGTCCTCTTTTTATACAACTCTTCACGGATAAAATTATATTATATTTAAATTATATTATATATTTTCTATTTTAAGAATCATACTTATCCTATAATTTTTATTTAATATATCATTAAAGTTTATGAATATTAAATATCATAACCGTCCAATTTTAGGTGAACCGTACAAACGATATTAACCATTCAATTTTAATAAAATTAGAAAGAATATACATTATACATAAAACTCCAACCCCCGATAGTCCTCCTTTTACACTACTCACGGATAATATTATATTTAAAATATAATATATATTTTCTATTTTAAGAATTCTATTTATCCTATAATTTTTATTTAATATATCATTAAATTTTATGAATATTAATATATAAATATCATTGTATAATAAAAAAATAACAATTAGAATCTAATGATTATTATATTTACTAAAAATATAATAATTAACCTAACAAAACTACTCCTAGACAAATACAAAAATTCACTTTTATACTATATTATTATAATAGAAAGATTTAGGGGGCGTTTGGTTTACACGGGAGAAAGGGAAAGGATGTTAGGAAGCAAACACTGATGGCTGTCAGAGAATACAAATTAGAGTTTACACTGCTGACGTTATCAGAGTTTAGGAAGCTGTTGGTCAGAGTTTACTCTATCAAAGAATACTCAATCAGAATTTACTCTAACAGAGAATGATCTATCAGAGAATAATAACCGACAGAGTTTGCAAGATAGAGTTTGTCATGAAGCAATTCGAATCAGAGTCTGAATATGATAGTAAGAAGGAATCCTAATGCAAGTCTGTTTCCTTATGTAAAGCTGTTCTATTTCTAATCTGATTTGTAATTGAATTGTAACTGTGTCTATATAAACACAGGCATATGTTAACATCAAAGTAATCTTTGCTAATCATATTATTCATAACCTAGCAGTTCTTGAGAATAAAGAACTTCTTGAGAGAGTTTTGTAACCTATTCATTATCTTTAATACAGAACAATATTCATCTTTTATATACTTGTGTTCTTAATCAATTTTCTGGTACTATTACATTCAACCCTCATTCTGTAATAGAATATATATCTGGGCAAACAAGTGGTATCAGAGCAGGCAGTTCAAATTAAACTGTTAGATAATAAATATTATGTCTGGAAACAAGTATGAAAGCATAAGAATTCCTATCTTGAAGAAAGCTGAGTACCCTACATGGAGGGTAAAGATGTTGATGCTCCTAGAAGCAACAGACCCTGATTATCTGGACAGGATCAATGAAGGCCAGTATCTACCAACAAAAATGGTGCCTGCAACAATTGTGGAAGGAAGACAAATTCCTAAATATTATACTCTTAAAGACAAGAAAGAGTGCACTAATGAGGAAAAACAAGAAGTCCTCAAAGATGCCAAAGTAAGAAACATATTGCACAATAGTCTTGACTCTGTAATGTCCAACAGAGTGATAGCATGCAAAACTGCAAAGGAAATCTGGGATGCTCTAGAGGTTCAATGTCAAGGAACTAGGGAAATTAAGAAAAACAGGAGATCTGTGCTAATACAAGAATATGAATATTTTGAGGCTAAGCAGAATGAATCTCTCACAGATATTTTGAAAGTGTTTGACCTAAAACCAATCATGTATGATGAGTTAGGAAAAACTTTCTGCTACTCTTATTTGATTTCATTTGATAATAATAAAGTATTTATGTTACGGGCTTAATCTATTTGAAGTGTATTAAATAAGATGTTCCATAGTTTAGAGAAAAGCTTCTAGAATTATAATGAGATTGTAATAATGAGATCTAGAAGATAATAGCTTTAAACTTAAACAGTTCCTGATCATATGATAACTAATTGGAAATTGGTAAATCTGTAAAGATCAGTACATACTATGCTAGCTCTCTTAGGAGGATGTCTGTTCTCATAGACATTTATGTGGTGACATTATATCTAGTATGTAGGTGCTTATTAAGGAATAAGTTCACTGAACATGACTCGATAAGTAGAACAACTAATGGAGTTTACTCACGTGTCGATAGTTGTTTATTAAGTAAATAGTTGTACAAGTATCCTTAGACTTGAGATCGTTAGAGTAATCTCGTACACAATGATTTATGCTTTGGTTTAGTCCTTAGTCTCTAGGACATTCATTAGGTCTATTCTGTGCATAGTGATTTGTGTATGGAGATAGTTAACGGATCAATAAAGGATCTGCCCCTTCCAGTAAAGGAAGTGAATATTCTATGTTATTCTTAGATATGCAAGTTCAGGAATCTCTGGCCAGAGTGAATGAAATTAGAAAGAGTTTCTAATTTACATTAAAAGGAACTTTGCATTATGAATAAGAAATCATATGATTAAATTAGATAGACTTGACACGAGTTCTATGCCTTGTATTTAATAGAGATATTGAAGGGTAGAAGGAATTAATTGTACGGTAACTAATTACTGACAGGTTCTAAGTATTCTAAGCAATGATTTCGTATTATCTGGATAGTCACGATATGTTGAGAAGCATCACTCACGATGTAGAATAAATATAATTAATCAGATTAATTATATTTAATGAATTAATAGAATTCATATAAATAATAAATAAAATATTTATTATTATTTATTTCTACTATAGGCTTAATATTGAACCTAAAGAGTCAAACCATAAAAGAGATTAAGTTATAGATGAAGGAATAATTAATAATAGCTAGTCATTATTTATTTATGAAATAAATAATTACTTAGCAAATTTTATAAATTAATTAAATGAGATTTAATTGATTATAAATTATTTAAGATAAGATCTTAATATTATTAATTAAATATTTAATTAAAGTAATTAAATATGAATAGAGAATAATTTTCTAAAAGAGTTTAGAAAAAGAAATTAATGATTAAAATAGTTTTAATCATTAACTAATTAATTAATAAGATTAATTAATTAAAAAGGGAATTAATAATAAGATATTTATAGAAAATATCTCAGCTGAGATATTTGCCTATAAATATAGGATTATAAACCCTAATACATGAACCCTAATATTTGTGAGAAATATTTTAAAAGGGAGGCAATCCTAATTTCCTCTCTAGCCTCCACCTTCATCTTTTAGTTTGATTCTTGGTGGATATCTTTAGAGCACTCCACACTTGAGGGGTAATTGCAAGGATTGAAGAACAAGATCTTCTCTAGCTGTTGCCGGAAAGCAATCGAGGTATTCTTCAATTTATAAAATAGTTTTGTATCTATATGTATGTATACATAGGAATATATGTAAATAAATGTTATTCAATGCTTTTCCTGGTGCATAAATTCCTTCAATGGTATCAAAGCATAGGTTGTATGCATATAGATTCGTGGTCAAGTTTCAGAATTTTATGAGCATGTATGTATTTATTATGATTTATACAAGCAATATCATGTTTTAATTATGATTAATATGATACTATTCGTCAAAATTGTTTTGATAATTTTCCTGGGTTCTGTAAGTGTTTTATATCGTTCAGTTAATTTTTCATAATTTTCTGATGCGTAGAATATTTATTATGAATTTTGAAAGCAATAATAATGATTTAATTATGATTAATTCATTACTATTCCTCAAAATTTATTTTATATTTTTCATGTGTTCTACAAGTGTTGTAGATCGTCCAGGTATTTTTAGAATATTTTTTCTGAGCAATAGATTATTTATTATAGATTTTTAAAATTGTTTTTAATTAATTCGTAATTAAATAATAATATCTAGAAAAAAAACAAAGGTGTAACGCATTCTGCGCATGCGTTACAAGCTAAAAAAAAGAGTTTTTGGCTTGTAACGCATACCCGAGATGCGTGACAGGGTGTCTTGCACGCGCCTGACGCGCGTGCGCGTATGGGGATGCGTCAGAAACTTCTCAGGGTGCGGGCGGGCGCGTGAGAGCTCAGAATGGGGCGTGTAATATACCGTTGGATTCGTTTTTCCGAGACGGTTCTAATGGTATATTACAATAATTTTTCTGAAATTTTTTCAGACTGTTTAGAGCTTCCAAAAGTGTTTTAAAGCAAGTTTTAACTGTATAATGGTTATATGTTGTAATATATGATTTAACATGCCTCCCTTATGTTTATTCGTGATTATATATATGTGATATATGCTTGAATTATCATGAGATGATAGGTTTAGGTGGATTTAATTAATATAAGGCGTATGTTAGACAATCTAGAATAGTGAAATTTTTTTCGTGACCTTTATTTACATATTATGAATACAATCATGAGATTTTTGTGTTTATGAAACACGTGATTGAATATGAATTTTTAACTTAAGTGAAATGATGATTCTGTCAAACAACAGATGTTCTATCTGTAAGAAAGGGGGTTATTAAGAGACGCCTCTTGACAATGCTCCACCCCTGGCCTAGGATGACTCCAAGTATCAATAGTTGATTTAAAATATTTAATCCAATCTAAAAGAATCTCTTTATAATATTATTATGATTGTAACATAATATAATCCCCTAAAATATAAAGAATATCAAGTAGTAATTAGCCATAAAACACAAAGGGCTTGTGTTGGTCATAGCCTTCCAACATAATAGAAAGTATTTCTTGTTTTTGAAACTCTGTCGTTTCGTGCTACAGCCGAGGGCGTTGTTTCCGAAAGAAGAGATACTTGTCTATAACATGAAATGTGTATGATGAATTGAAATCTTATGGTCGTTACGTGTTACAACCGTGAGCTAATTTGAAACTAGTTTAATTATACGAGATGTTGGGATTGACTTGACTTAGAATATTGAGTTTGTCGTGCCACAGCTGTAATAAACCGATAATTTTAATAATATTTTAGTCCCGATTAGTTACGTTTAACGAGTGCGACGAATATATTATAAAATGTGATTATATTATTTATGTGTTCTAATGTGACAAGAGGTGATATATGATCTTTTTATATGTCTAGTTGACTGCCCGTTTGACTGCATTATGCTTAAGTGTTTTAATTAAGTGATTAATTGATTTTCCCTACTTAATTGAGTAACTGTTTGATTTTTATACAATTATTGGTGTGTCTAATATTTATGAAATTTTATATGTAGCTTCTATGTGATTTTAGAGACTTTCTAAAAATAGTGGTGTGATTTATTTCAGCTTTAATATCTTTATATGATTTTCTCAAACTTGTTTTATCCTGAAAATATTTCTCTTCCAAATTCCATATCTAATTATTGGAAAGTCCAAAAATCATGAAACCTTTTCCAAAATGTTCCTTATTTATTCTAGGACCTTTTACAAATAAAATTTTATTTTATTTGAGCCCAAAATTTGTTTTATGAATTTTCTACTCTCATTTTCTATTCCTGTGCTAAAACTTCAAAGCTTTTTATTTAATTATTTATTTACCCGAAAAATATTTCAAAAATATGGGGAATCTTCTAAATTCATGATCTGAATTTTAAAAATATAAAACTTATTTTTGTACCCCAATTATATAAAAATTCGAATTATTAATTGTTTTAATTCAGAAAATGGTAATTGTGAAATTACTGTTGTACCCCTGTCTTTTATATACAGCAGCAGCCCCTCTCTTTCTTCCCCATTCTGTATTTTTCCAGTTCAGGTCTCGTTTTTCTCTTCCTTGTGCGATTTGTCCATTTCTCTTAATGTAATCGATTTTTGCTTGTGATTCAATAAGATATGCTAGTAACCATGTCCATTTTGCTATATATGTTAGTGTTAAAGTGTGCATGTATGTATATATTGCAGCCGTATGTATATGTATTCGACTATGAGGCTATGTTTGCATGCAAGCCATTTGATTACCATAGTTGTGGTTGTAGCATCTGTGTTGGTATGTATTTGCAATTTGAGGGCAGTCGGGGGACAAACAACCCATTAACGGGCATTGTTCATCTTCAACTGCCGTCGCCGGCGATGAGCTCCGGCGAGTCGGCGACTGGGTTGACTCGGTTAGCTTCGTTTTGAGATGATGACAATGCTAGTAACTGCAATGAGGATTGTTAAATGGTCAATCTAAGGTTGCATGTCGATTTCTTGTTAATAGTTCGAATAGTTTGAATTATATAATTTATTATCATGCGATTAATTGAGGTAATACATGGTTAGTAGTTAAATTCTAATGTTAATTGCCATGTTCAGTTGTGAATTGTGATTGCATGTCATAGTAGATGCATTTGATTTTAAAAACCCATGCTAGCTTCGGTTTCTTTTGTTGAGATTGTAATTTATTAGGTTCAATCATATCATCTATAAGTTGAATTGTTAATTGGACTAGCTGCTATAAGTCTCGATTGTGAATAATCAGTGGTTGCATGTTAGCTTCTTGCTAGTAATGGAGAATTTTCTAATTATATGAATATTTGCTATTCGAATTTGATAGAAGTAGCTTAATATATGAATTGCAATGCGATTTTGATGTTAATTGTTGGATATCTTTAGCTATTCGGATCATGTATAAAAGTTGTAATTCTATCTTATTTGCTTATTTGGAACTTTCGAATTATAGTATTATAATTGGGTAAATTTCGAATACATATGTGTATGTTAAATTGGCAAGATGAGTGGTACTTTGTGATTTTCTAATTATGTACATTTGACATTGGGAATTGATTGTATAAATAGGCAGTTTGGTATTGGATTGTTTCGGTTGTTCGTGAATGGCAATAGTATTATTGATTATATAATGGTTATAGTTATTGCTTGTTTGATATAGATTTGGTACAATATATGATTGTATAATTACGTATGATTGACATTGATGTGGTTTGTGTCGGTTGTATTCCGACGGATAGCTCGATATACAAAGGAGATGCTGCCAAATTTTTTCCAAAACTAACGATCTTTAAAAGGTTAACGGCACATCATCCTTGTATAGATAGCTATTGGTTGAGAATAGTATAGTATTGTGTGATTGAGTAGTATTTGATGATGTGGCTTATTGTGATTGGTTTTTATTATTAAATATTATGTTATAATTATTTGAGAGGTTTAAGTAAAGAATTTGCTTACGTGTTTAAAACGAAAGTTATTATAAATAATTTTCCGAAATTACTGGTATAATTAGATTTCTAATCCGAGCTTTATATTAATTTATTAGTATGATTTGATAATAAAATTACGTGCATTGAGTGCTAAGTGATTACGTGCTTATGTGACTATGAGTATATTATTATTAAATTATTCGTCGAATAAGAGAGTGACTTATACGTATAATTTATGATTAGGAACGAGTAAAAAGAGTGGACCAGGACCCGGTTGTTAGGACGCACAAAGATTATTTCGAGAGTTAGTCAGACAGCCCTTCAGATTAAGGCAAGTGTTCATTTTCCCTCTTGATATCCTATTATCATTCCAGTTCCATATTATATCCAATTCTATATAATACCTATGCTGAACCCTGATTTTGAATACAGTTTTATACCATGATTTTACGAACAATAATTATGATGAAATTGTTTTACAAGTATTCTGAAAGATCTTTTCATATCCTTATTCAGTTCAAGTTTATTTACTGTATCAATTATATCGTAAAGATTGAGATTTTGCTGAACTGAATATTATATTACGATTTGAAAGTTATGGGATTATTAAAAATGTTTTAGACCGAGACGCCGGTCTGTGAAGTAATATAGCTCAATGCTAACGGCCAAAGCGTGCCAAGGATATCCGCAATTATTTGAAAGGTGGAGTCACTCTGCGTGGTGGCCCGGAGTTAATGCGTTGGCTGATCACCTAGCTTAACTCGTAGCGTCAAATTAAATCCCAATTATACGAATACTATTGTTCCGAAACAGTTCTAAAAGTTATTGATTTCAAAAGCAAATGGAAAAATAAGATTTACCAGTATTACAATAGTACCCTCTATTTTTAGTAACCTTTTGGAAATGCACTTACAGTTTCAAAATGTACGTTCCCTGAATTTACTTTAAAAAGGAAACTGTTTTAAAATACCTTTAGCTTTTATGAACCAGAAACAGTACTATCTTCCTTATCATCTTTTTGAACTTTCTCAGATAGCATATTACGATTATTGTTTACACTTGCTGAGCAAATTTAGCTCACTCCTTGCTTCCTAACCCTTTCAGCAGTTGTAGAAGATGGTACGTACTTACAGAACCACCCGTAAGGTTCCATGAGGTACAGGTAGAGCATATAGAGACCGTATGCAGGTGTGTTGAGATCCAGTTGGATCAGTAAGTTGTAATAAGTTTAGAACTTAGACTTTTTGATTTGGACTTGTAATATTTAATTAGTATGTTGTTTTCATACTTGAACCTGATGGCGATCTAGGATTGTGTTTGGGTGGCAGGGTTATATATATATAATCACTGCTATTATCTGTTTAATATTGTTAATTAATCAGTAATTGGTGTAGTAATTTTGGGGGGTGTTACAGGTTGGTATCAGAGCCACAGGTTTGAGTCACTGAAATAATATAGGATTAAGTGTTAAGATCAGTATTAAGTAATAAGTAGACTTTTAGGATTAAGTACTAGAAATTCCCTAACTTAGCAAATCTTAACCAAGGTATAAGTAGTAATAGGAGTACAAGTTTACACCCTAGCCTACTAATAATAAGTATATATATATTCTTTTAATTCTTTTTAGCGCCGAGCCCAGAACCCTCCCACTCCCACTCCTTCTTCGAGTTCAGACTCAGAGATGAGTCACTTTCTAGCATCGTGGAATGCTAGGGAGGCGGATGAGCAGGAGATAGATACTCCAGATGAGATGAGGTCCCCATCCCCCGAGCCATTTCCAGAATCTTCAGATGCAATGCCAGGATTAGGGATAGCAGGTGTACAGGCCCGACACGGATCCTCTAGTCGTGTTGCTTCCTCCTCCACTCTTTTAGGGACAGGCTCGTCGACTGACACAGTCCCCTTCAGCGTCTACTCACAGCTACGACAAGACTATGATAACTTGGCTGTTGCCAACGACCAGCTGGAGTCATTGTTGAGCATCTACTACAGAGACTTCCCTTCTCTCAGGCCAGATTCGACTACCAGACTCCGAGCATTGGTGGCGATGGCCACAGTTCAGATGGAGCAGCTACCCCCACCTACTAGAGTGAGATATGGAGAGGGACGGATGATATGCGAGATGATCATCAACCAGATCCGAGACATCATCGACCAAGAGAGGAATCGTGGTTAGGGATGACTGCAGTATGGGGCAGGATCTAGTTTAGTAGTTGTTTCTGTTATTTTCCGCATTTGGTGTTGTATTATGGATATTGTTGGGTCTCCGATGTGAACCCATGGATCTTGTGACTTATTGGCACTATGGTGTCATTTTATTTATTTTATGTTTCCGTTTTATGCCATCTAATTCATATTTGCGTATTTTGATGTTCGATAGTAGTTAACTTCTTTAAACCACACAACATGTGATCGATAATTCAGAACTTGATTTCCGTATACTTTATCTCACCATGTCATATACCATGCGAACTGTTTTATACGTTAGTCTAAATTTTCGTATCTACCTACAGTAAGATGCCACCAAAAAGACGTTCTCGAGGGACACCCTCACAAACAGCTTCAAATTCTAATAACCCCAACCAAGATGAGAATGAAGCTCAGAACCCTCAAGTAAATCAAGATGTAAATCAGAATAACCCCGAGAACCTTAATGTAAATCAAGATAACCACAACATGGCCCAGTTAATAGAACTTCTGCGCCAACAACCAACAGCTCTAACCCAACAGCAGCAAATGCTTCAACAGCAATTGCAACAACAACAAAACCAACAACAAGACCAGCCACGTGGCCAGGCTACAGTGGCATTCAAGACTTTTCAATCAGTAAAGCCTCCAGAATTCCAGGGATCACCTGATCCAATTGAAGCTCAGAAATGGTTGAAGGAGATAGAAAAAGCATTTGAATTGGTTAAGGTGGAAGGAGAACAGAAGACAACCTTTGCAAGTTACCTTCTGAAAGGTGATGCAAACTATTGGTGGGAGTCAGTTAAAGCGTTGGAGACAGCAGAAATGATATCTTGGGATAGATTTAAGGAATTATTTTTGGAACAGTACTTTCCCCGATACATGCAAGCTCAGATGGAGCTGAAGTTCTTTGAGCTAAAACAGAACAACATGAGTGTGTCGGAATACATGAAGAAATTCACTGAGTTGTCAAGATTTGTCCCTGAATATGTGAACACTGAAGAAAAGAAGGCCAGGAGATTTCAACAGGGATTGAAATCATGGATTAGGGCGAAATTGGCAATTTTAGAATTGAAGACGTATGCGGAGGTGGTACAGAAGGCATTGATTGCCGAAACAGAAAGTGAACAGGGTCAAAGGGAGAAGAATGAGCAGAAAAGAAAGTTTGGACAAAGAGATGATGGGACAAGTCAAAGTGAGCCCGCCAACAAGTTTGTAAAGAAGTCAGGATTTCCGCCGAGAAGTGGAGGCGGGTCTTTTCGAAGGAATGACAGTAGTAAGGGAAACAAATTTCAGGGGCCACAGAGAACCCAATCAGCAACAAATCAGGAGTGCAGAATCTGCAAGAAAAGCCATGTTGGAGCGTGCAATAAGGCAGATATTGTTTGTTTTAAATGTAACACAAAGGGACATTATGCAAGTGAATGCCGGGTAGTGAGTCCAAGCCCGAAGGCCAGCTCAAATGTAACATGTTTTAAATGCGGGAAGCCAGGGCACATATCTCGAGAATGTAGGTCCCAAGTACAAAGCAATAGAATGATGAGATTATCAGCCACTCCAGTGCAGTATCAAGTCCAGCCAGCTCCTTCAGCCTCAAACTATGCTTCAGTTACTCCAATGACCGGACAAAGATATTTGGGTTATCAACCTTCTCAATCTTCAGAACAAGTGAGGAATCTCAACATGAATATGAAAGATGCTGTCCAGAGTTCGGATGTGGTAGCAGGTACGCTTCTTGTAAATTTTGCTATCGCAAAAGTGTTAATTGATACTGGTGCCACTAGATCTTTTATACCTAGAGATTTTGTGAATAAGTCAAACTATGAGGCTGTAAATTTGGAGAGTGCGTTAAACATAGTGTTAGCTAATCAGGAGCAAGCGAGAGTAAGCCAAGTTTGTCCCCAGTGTGAAGTTAGCATAGAAGGGTATAGTTTTCCGATATCGCTATTACCTTTTCAGCTAGGAGATTTTGACGTAATTTTAGGAATGGACTGGTTAACTAAGCATAACGCTCAGATTAACTGCAAAGATAAGAAGGTGGTACTCAGGACGACGAAAGGAAAGAAGGTGATTTTCAAAGGACAAAGGCAAGAAAAGTTATTTTTGACAATGATGCAAGCAAGAAGAATGATGAAGCACGGATGTGAAGCATATCTCGCGTATGTTGTAGACAGGAGTAAGGAGATACCAGATTTGGAAGAGATCCCGATAGTAAATGAGTTTCCTGATGTGTTTCCAGACGAATTACCAGGTTTACCCCAGATAGGCAAATCGAGTTTTCCATTGATTTAGCCCCAGGTACTGAACCGGTATCCAAAGCCCCTTACCGTATGGCCCCGGCAGAAATGAAGGAATTATCCAGTCAATTACAAGATCTGTTGGACAAGGGAGTCATAAGGCCCAGTTTTTCTCCGTGGGGAGCTCCAGTTTTATTCGTGAAGAAGAAAGACGGAAGCATGAGACTGTGTATCGATTACAGGGAGTTAAATAAGTTAACCATAAAAAATAGGTACCCATTACCTAGGATTGATGACCTTTTTGATCAACTGAAAGGAGCAACCAGTTTCTCAAAAATTGACTTAAGATCAGGATACCACCAACTGAAGATAAAGCCAGAAGATGTGCCAAAGACAGCTTTTCGAACCAGGTATGGACATTACGAATTTTTAGTGATGGCTTTTGGATTGACGAACGCGCCCGCAACTTTTATGGATTTGATGAATCGAGTATTTAAGAAGTACTTGGATAAATTCGTGATAGTCTTCATCGACGATATACTGATATATTCTAAGACAGAGGAAGAGCATAAACATCGTTTGAGGTTAGCCTTAGAAATCCTGAGGAAAGAAAAGTTGTATGCAAAATTTTCCAAGTGCGAGTTTTGGCTTAAGGAAGTGCAGTTTCTCGGACATATAGTCAGCCGTGATGAAATAAAAGTAGATCCCGCTAAGATTGAAGCTGTGATGAATTGGGAAAGACCGAAGACTCCGACGGAGGTCAGAAGTTTCTTGGGATTAGCAGGATACTACCGGAGATTCGTGCAAAAATTTTCCAGAATTGCGGTACCTCTGACCAAGTTGACAAGGAAGAACGAAAAATTTGAATGGAATGATAAGTGCGAAGCAAGCTTTCAAGAGTTAAGGCAAAGATTGGTAACGGCTCCAGTATTGGTTTTGCCAGACGATAAAGGAGAATTTGTGATATTCAGCGATGCGTCTCTTAAAGGATTAGGTTGCGTTTTAATGCAACATGATAAAGTAATAGCTTACGCTTCAAGGCAACTCAAGCCTCACGAGCAAAGGTATCCTACGCATGATTTGGAACTAGCAGCGATCGTGTTTGCACTCAAGATTTGGAGACATTACCTTTATGGAGAAAAGTGTGAGATTTACACCGACCACAAGAGTCTGAAGTATATTTTCACGCAGAAAGAGTTGAACATGAGGCAAAGAAGATGGTTGGAGCTAATAAAGGATTATGATTGTTCAATAAATTATCACCCGGGAAAGGCGAATGTGGTCGCGGATGCTTTAAGTCGAAAAGAACGGTTGAATATGTTGACAATGACTAGGGAGTTGTTCGAAGACTTTGAGAAATTAGGGATAGAAGTACGGCAGCCGGAAACAGTGGATGATATGATTTTCACCATGACATTTCAGCCAGAATTACTTGAAAATATTCGGAAGTGTCAAGACGAAATAATGAGCCAAGGGATGAACGAACTGACAGGCGAAGAAATTTGTACACAGAAAGATGAACAAGGAATTCTGAGATTTAATGCGAGAATTTGGATTCCCGACGTATTAAAGTTGAAGAACGAGATACTACAAGAGGCACACAATTCAAGACATTCGATTCATCCAGGAAGTACAAAGATGTATCAGGATTTAAAAAGAAACTTTTGGTAGCCAAACATGAAAAGAGAAATAGCAGACTGGGTAGCCAAATGTTACACGTGTCAAAGGATCAAAGCAGAACATCAAAGGCCTGGTGGATTATTGCAACCGTTAGATATTCCAGAATGGAAATGGGAGCACATTGCAATGGATTTTGTTGTAGGGCTTCCCAGGACCAAGTCAAATCACGACGCCATTTGGGTCATTGTTGATCGACTAACCAAGTCAGCACATTTTCTACCAATTAACGAGAGATATTCTTTGGACAAGATGGTACACATGTATCTAGACGAAATTGTGAGCAAACACGGAGTTCCTGTATCCATTGTGTCAGATAGGGATCCTCGATTCAATTCAAGATTTTGGAGGCAGTTTCAGGAATGCTTAGGAACACAATTGCGAATGAGTACAACCTATCACCCACAGTCAGACGGACAAAGTGAAAGAACTATCCAGACGATCGAGGACATGCTTCGAGCTTGTGCATTGGACTTTAAAGGAAGTTGGGATGAAAATTTGAGATTAGTTGAGTTCTCTTATAATAACAGTTATCATGCCAGCATAGGGATGCCCCCGTTTGAAGCCCTGTATGGACGGAAGTGCAGATCCCCCATCTGTTGGGAGGAAGTTGGAGATCGCAAGCTCATTGGCCCAGAATTGATTCAGCAAACCGATGAAGTCGTGAGAATAATCCGGAAGAGAATGAAAGCTGCACAAGATAGACAGAAAAAGTATGCAGATCCTGATAGAAGAAAATTAGAATTCACTGAAGGAGAAAGTGTGTTGTTGAAGATATCGCCCTGGAAAGGAATAGTTAGATTTGGCAAGAAAGGAAAGCTCAGTCCCCGATACATAGGACCTTTTGAGGTTTTAAAACGAGTAGGAAAGGTCGCTTATGAACTAGCGTTGCCTCCAAGCATGCAAGGCGTACACAATGTTTTCCATGTGTCTTTACTTAAGAGATTTATTCCAGATTCTGCTTGTGTAATAGAATATGATCCAGTAGATGTTCAGCCTGATTTGTCTTTTGTAGAACATCCAGTTAAGATAGTTGACCGCAAGGAGAAGATTCTTAGGAATAAGACAGTTGTAACAGTTAAAGTGTTATGGAGGAACCCCAAGGTTGAAGAATTCACCTGGGAGTTAGAAAGTGAGATGAAAGAGAATTACCCTCAGTTGTTTTCTTACACTGATTCTGAGGACAGAATCCTTTTAAGGAGGGTAGATTGTAATAAACCGATAATTTTAATAATATTTTAGTCCCGATTAGTTACATTTAACGAGTGCGACGAATATATTATAAAATGTGATTATATTATTTATGTGTTCTAATGTGACAAGAGGTGATATATGATCTTTTTATATGTCTAGTTGACTGCCCGTTTGACTGCATTATGCTTAAGTGTTTTAATTAAGTGATTAATTGATTTTCCATACTTAATTGAGTAACTGTTTGATTTTTATACAATTATTGGTGTGTCTAATATTTATGAAATTTTATATGTAGCTTCTATGTGATTTTAGAGACTTTCTAAAAATAGTGGTGTGATTTATTTCAGCTTTAATATCTTTATATGATTTTCTCAAACTTGTTTTATCCTGAAAATATTTCTCTTCCAAATTCCATATCTAATTATTGGAATGTCCAAAAATCATGAAACCTTTTCCAAAATGTTCCTTATTTATTCTAGGACCTTTTACAAATAAAAGTTTATTTTATTTGAGCCCAAAATTTGTTTTATGAATTTTCTACTCTCATTTTCTATTTCTGTGCTAAAACTTCAAAGCTTTTTATTTAATTATTTATTTACCCGAAAAATATTTCAAAAATATGGGGAATCTTCTAAATTCATGATCTGAATTTTAAAAATATAAATCTTATTTTTGTACCCCAATTATATAAAAATTTGAATTATTAATTGTTTTAATTCAGAAAATGGTAATTGTGAAATTACTGTTGTACCCCTGTCTTTTATATACAGCAGCAACCCCTCTCTTTCTTCCCCATTCTGTATTTTTCTAGTTCAGGTCTCGTTTTTCTCTTCCTTGTGCGATTTCTCCATTTCTCTTAAGGTAATCGATTTTTGCTTGTGATTCAATAAGATATGCTAGTAACCATGTCCATTTTGCTATATATGTTAGTGTTAAAGTGTGCATGTATGTATATATTGCAGCCGTATGTATATGTATTCGACTATGAGGCTATGTTTGCATGCAAGCCATTTGATTACCATAGTTGTGGTTGTAGCATCTGTGTTGGTATGTATTTGCAATTTGAGGGCAGTCGGGGGACAAACAACCCATTAACGGGCATTGTTCATCTTCAACTGCCGTCGCCGGCGATGAGCTCCGGCGAGTCGGCGACTGGGTTGACTCGGTTAGCTTCGTTTTGAGATGATGACAATGCTAGTAACTGCAATGAGGATTGTTAAATGGTCAATCTAAGGTTGCATGTCGATTTCTTGTTAATAGTTCGAATAGTTTGAATTATATAATTTATTATCATGCGATTAATTGAGGTAATACATGGTTAGTAGTTAAATTCTAATGTTAATTTCCATGTTCAGTTGTGAATTGTGATTGCATGTCATAGTAGATGCATTTGATTTTAAAAACCCATGCTAGCTTCGGTTTCTTTTGTTGAGATTGTAATTTATTAGGTTCAATCATATCATCTATAAGTTGAATTGTTAATTGGACTAGCTGATATAAGTCTCGATTGTGAATAATCAGTGATTGCATGTTAGCTTCTTGCTAGTAATGGAGAATTTTCTAATTATATGAATATTTGCTATTCGAATTTGATAGAAGTAGCTTAATATATGAATTGCAATGCGATTTTGATGTTAATTGTTGGATATCTTTAGCTATTCGGATCATGTATAAAAGTTGTAATTCTATCTTATTTGCTTATTTGGAACTTTCGAATTATAGTATTATAATTGGGTAAATTTCGAATACATATGTGTATATTAAATTGGCAAGATGAGTGGTACTTTGTGATTTTCTAATTATGTACATTTGACATTGGGAATTGATTGTATAAATAGGCAGTTTGGTATTGGATTGTTTCGGTTGTTCGTGAATGGCAATAGTATTATTGATTATATAATGGTTATAGTTATTGCTTGTTTGATATAGATTTGGTACAATATATGATTGTATAATTACGTATGATTGACATTGATGTGGTTTGTGTCGGTTGTATTCCGACGGATAGCTCGATATACAAAGGAGATGCTGCCAAATTTTTTCCAAAACTAACGATCTTTAAAAGGTTAACGGCACATCATCCTTGTATAGATAGCTATTGGTTGAGAATAGTATAGTATTGTGTGATTGAGTAGTATTTGATGATGTGGCTTATTGTGATTGGTTTTTATTATTAAATATTATGTTATAATTATTTGAGAGGTTTAAGTAAAGAATTTGCTTACGTGTTTAAAACGAAAGTTATTATAAATAATTTTCCGAAATTACTGGTATAATTAGATTTCTAATCCGAGCTTTATATTAATTTATTAGTATGATTTGATAATAAAATTACGTGCATTGAGTGCTAAGTGATTACGTGCTTATGTGACTATGAGTATATTATTATTAAATTATTCGTCGAATAAGAGAGTGACTTATACGTATAATTTATGATTAGGAACGAGTAAAAAGAGTGGACCAGGACCCGGTTGTTAGGACGCACAAAGATTATTTCGAGAGTTAGTCAGACAGCCCTTCAGATTAAGGCAAGTGTTCCTTTTCCCTCTTGATATCCTATTATCATTCCAGTTCCATATTATATCCAATTCTATATAATACCTATGCTGAACCCTGATTTTGAATACAGTTTTATACCATGATTTTACGAACAATAATTATGATGAAATTGTTTTACAAGTATTCTGAAAGATCTTTTCATATCCTTATTCAGTTCAAGTTTATTTACTGTATCAATTATATCGTAAAGATTGAGATTTTGCTGAACTGAATATTATATTACGATTTGAAAGTTATGGGATTATTAAAAATGTTTTAGACCGAGACGCCGGTCTGTGAAGTAATATAGCTCAATGCTAACGGCCAAAGCGTGCCAAGGATATCCGCAATTGTTTGAAAGGTGGAGTCACTCTGCGTGGTGGCCCGGAGTTAATGCGTTGGCTGATCACCTAGCTTAACTCGTAGCGTCAAATTAAATCCCAATTATACGAATACTATTGTTCCGAAACAGTTCTAAAAGTTATTGATTTCAAAAGCAAATGGAAAAATAAGATTTACCAGTATTACAATAGTACCCTCTATTTTTAGTAACCTTTTGGAAATGCACTTACAGTTTCAAAATGTACGTTCCCTGAATTTACTTTAAAAAGGAAACTGTTTTAAAATACCTTTAGCTTTTATGAACCAGAAACAGTACTATCTTCCTTATCATCTTTTTAAACTTTCTCAGATAGCATATTACGATTATTGTTTACACTTGCTGAGCAAATTTAGCTCACTCCTTGCTTCCTAACCCTTTCAGCAGTTGTAGAAGATGGTACGTACTTACAGAACCACCAGTAAGGTTCCATGAGGTACAGGTAGAGCATATAGAGACCGTATGCAGGTGTGTTGAGATCCAGTTGGATCAGTAAGTTGTAATAAGTTTAGAACTTAGACTTTTTGATTTGGACTTGTAATATTTAATTAGTATGTTGTTTTCATACTTGAACCTGATGGCGATCTAGGATTGTGTTTGGGTGGCAGGGTTATATATATATAATCACTGCTATTATCTGTTTAATATTGTTAATTAATCAGTAATTGGTGTAGTAATTTTGGGGGGTGTTACAACAGCCGTGACTCAAGTATTCAAGAGGCTAAAGTAAGATTAGGGAATAACATGAGATGTAACTGACAAGAGTTGTCTGCCCATTGAACGTTACATGGCGTTTCGTGCTACAACCGATGTTGTGTGATGGAATGTAGGATCCCTATCCCACTATCATTATGAAAGCTTAATTTCAATAAGGGATATAAAAATTAGATAGAATAGTGGGAGGCACTTATGAATAAAGACCCGATTTATATGGTGTTTTAGATAATGAAATAGAGTATTTGTTAAATGTTGTTATGTATTTATTATTTGCAGATTTACTATATACATAATGTCTTCTGCACTATCACTCCGTTGCATGCTCGATGCACACAAATTAACTGGTCCCAAGTATGCTGATTGGCTTCGAAACCTGAGAATTGTTCTCAGGATTGAGAAGAAGGAATATGTACTAGACTCACCTAAACCTGCTGAACCTGCTCAGGATGCACATAATGATGAACATATTGTGTATCGTAATTGGATAGATGATGCAAGAGTTGCATAGTGTGTTATGCTGGGATCCATGAATGATGAGCTCCAAAAGCAACACGAGCATATGGATGATCACTCTATCCTTATGCATCTACAAGATTTGTATGATGTGGCTGGAAGGACAGCTCGATATGAGATATCGAAGGAGCTGTTCCGTTATAGGATGACTGAGGGATCATCTGTGAATGTTCATGTGCTCAAGATGATTAATTTGATTGAGTGTCTTGGACAACTTGGATTTGTCATGGATGGGGAGCTGAATCAAGATCTGGTCTTGGAATCACTTCCATATTCATTCTCGCAGTTCGTTGTGAACTTTCACATGAACAAGTTGGATGTCAGCTTGCCTGAACTCCATAACATGCTGAAAACTGCTGAGTCGAATTTTCTCACAAAGAAGAGTTCTGTTCTTCTAATTGGTGAAGGCTCTAACCCTAAGAAGAGGAAGAGGAGCCCTCCTAAGAAGAAGAAGAAGGTAGGTGAGAAAATGCCAGTTCCTCCAAAAGCTGAAGATCTCAAAAGCAAAGCTGTTTGCTTTCACTACAACAAAGTGAGGTACTGGAAGAGAAACTGTAAGGCTTACCTTGCAGAATTGAAGAAGAAGAAGGGTGGTGAGACTACCGCTTCTGCTTCAGGTATGTTCATGATCGAACTAAATATGTCACTTAATCAAACTTCTACTTGGGTATTAGATACCGCCTGTGGTTCTCACATTTGCAATTCGTTGCAGGGACTAAGGAGAAGTAAGACTCTTGAAGAAGAGGAGGTGATCCTACGTATGGGCAATGGAGCAAGAGTTGCTGCTGTAGTTGTAGGATCGTTTGATTTACTTATGCCTACGGGCAAGACTATTATTTTGGATAATTGTTATTTTGTTCCCTCAATTGTGAGGAATATTATTTCTATTCCCATGTTAGAGTTGGATGGTTTTTTCGTTTGTTATTGAGAATAATAAATGTTCAATTTTTAAAAATAATGTTCTTTATGGTGTTGGTATTTTAAATAATGGTTTGTATGTATGTGACGTAGAACATAGTTTACTTCAAATTGAACATAGTAATAAAAGAAAAAGAGATGATGAAAATCCCACCTACTTGTGGCACTGCAGACTTGGTCATATTAGTGAAAATAGACTTAAGACATTGCATAAGGAAGGGTTACTAGAACCTTTTGATTTTGAATCATATCCTACATGCGAGTCTTGTCTGTTAGGCAAAATGACCAAATCTCCATTTAGTGGACATGGAGAAAGAGCTGCGGAGTTGCTTGGATTGGTACATACAGATGTGTATGGGCCGATGTCCACGTAAGCCATGGGTGGATTTTCATACTTCATTACTTTTACAGATGATCGATCTAGATTTGAATATGTGTATTTGATGAAATACAAATCCGAAGCCTTTGAAAAGTTCAAAGAATATAAGTATGAAGTAGAGAAACCAACCAAGTATAGTATTAAAACCCTTCGATCAGATCGAGGAGGTGAATACTTAAGTGGCGAGTTTCTAGATTATCTCAAAGAAAATGGTATAGTCTCTCAATGGACTCCTCCGGCCACTCCCCAGTTGAATGGAGTATCCGAAAGGAGAAATCGAACTTTGTTGGACATGATTCGATCCATGATGAGCTATACAGATCTTCCAGTATCACTTTGGGGTTATGCATTGGAAACATCAGCATATATATTGAACAAGGTGCTTTCCAAATCTTTTCCTCAAACTCAGTATGAGATATGGAAAGAAAGGAAACCGAGTCTTAAGCACGTTAAGATTTGGGGATGTCCGGCTTATGTCAAGAAAGTTGACCCCGATAAGCTAGAATCTCGATCCGTGAAATGTAGGTTTGTAAGATATCCTAAAGAGACTTTAGGGTATTACTTTTACACCGAACAAAGGGTGTTTGTCTCCCGACATGCTACCTTCCTGGAAAAACAGTTTATCCTTGAAGGAAATAGTGGGAGCAAGATTGAACTTGATAAAGTTCATGAAGAACAAACTACTACGGTTCAAGAGGAAACACCTGTTCATATTGAACAACCTTCCGTAGAACAGCCCATTCGTAGATCACAAAGGGTGTCTCACCAACCTGAGAGGTATTATGGCCTTGTCATTGAGAATGACAATGAATTGGCGGTCATTGATGGAGACGACCCTATGACCTTCAACGAGGCTGTGAGTAGTGTTGACTCAGAGAAATGGCAGAGTGCCATGGAATCCGAAATGGACTCCATGTATGCCAACCAAGTATGGACTTTGGTAGAGGCACCCAAGGATATGAAGCCTATAGGGTGCAAGTGGGTATACAAGAGAAATATTGTAGTAAATGGCCAGGTAGAGACCTACAAGGCCAGGCTCGTGGCAAAAGGATTTAAACAAAGACAAGGGATTGACTTTGATGAAACTTTTTCACCTGTAGCCTTGCTCAAATCAATTCGGATTTTGCTTGCTATTGCAGCTTACTATGACTATGAGATCTGGCAAATGGACGTAAAGACGGCCTTCCTCAATAGGGAACTTGAAGAAGAAGTGTATATGACACAGCCAGAGGGTTTTATTTCCAAAGGAAATGAACATCTAGTATGTAAGCTACTACGAACCATATATGGGTTAAGGCAAGCTTCTCGAAGATGGAACATCCGTTTTGATGAGACAATCAAAGAGTTTGATTTTATCAAAAACATAGATGAACCATGTGTCTACAAGAAGGTTAGTGGGAGCGCAGTAACATTTCTTATTTTGTATGTAGATGATATACTCTTAATAGGAAATGACATACCAATGCTGCAATCAGTAGACTTGGGAGAAGCGTCATACATTCTTGGTATGAAGATCTATAGGGATAGATCAAGAAGAATGATAGGTCTAACCCAAGGTACGTACATTGATAAGGTGCTTAAAAGGTTTAGCATGGAAAACTCCAAGAGAGGTCTCATACCGATGAGCCATGGAGTCTCCCTTTCTGACAAGATGTCTCCTAAGACACCTGAAGAAAGAGAGCGTATGAGTAGGATTCCTTATGCGTCGGGAATAGGATCTATCATGTACGCGATGTTATGTACTAGACCTGATGTTGCTCACTCAATTAGTGTGACTAGCAGATATCAGTTAAATCCAGTGAAGACCACTGGAAAGCAGTGAAGAACATCCTTAAGTACTTGAGAAGGACTAAGGATATTTTTCTTGTTTTTGGTGGGTGTGAGTTGAAAATAGAGGGTTACATTGACTCTAGTTTTCAGTCAGGGTGTGATGATAGTACATCCATGTCAGGGTATGTGTTTACTCTAAATGGTGGGGCGATTAGTTGGAGAAGTCGTAAGCAATCTACGACGGCTGACTCCACAGCAGAAGTAGAGTATATAGCTGCAAGTGAGGCTGCAAAGGAAGCTGTTTGGATGAAGAAATTTGTTTCTGAGTTGGGAGTATTTCCTGGCATAGAGGGGCCTATTGTGTTATATTGTGACAATAACGCTGCAATAGCTCAAGCCAAGGAACCGAGGTCTCACAAGAATACCAAACATATATTGCGACGGTTTCATTTGATTAGGGAGATCATTGAAAGAGGAGATGTCAAGATCGAAAGATTTGACACACATAACAACATAGCAGACCCGTTCACAAAGCCGCTGTCTCAGTTCAATTTTGATCGTCATAAGGAGCGGATGGGTATTAGATACCATAGTGATTGGCTTTAGGCCAAGTGGGAGATTGAAAGTGTTTGACCTAAAACCAATCATTTATGATGAGTTAGGAAAAACTTTCTGCTACTCTTATTTGATTTCATTTGATAATAATAAAGTATTTATGTTTCGGGCTTAATCTATTTGAAGTGTATTAAATAAGATGTTCCATAGTTTAGAGCAAAACTTCTAGAATTATAATGAGATTGTAATAATGAGATCTAGAAGATAATAGCTTTAGACTTAAACAGTTCCTGATCATATGATAACTAATTGGAAATTGGTAAATCCGTAAAGATCAGTACATACTATGCTAGCTCTCTTAGGAGGATGACTATTCTCATAGACATTTGTGTGGTGACACTATATCTAGTATGTAGGTGCTTATTAAGGAATAATTTCACTGAACATGACTCGATAAGTAGAACAACTAATAGAGTTTACTCACGTGTCGATAGTTGTTTATTAAGTAAATAGTTGTACAAGTATCCTTAGACTTGAGATCGTTAGAGTAATATCGTACACAATGATTTATGCTTTGGTTTAGTCCTTAGTCTCTAGGACATTCATTAGGTCCATTCTGGATATAGTGATTTATGTATGGAGATAGTTAACGGATCAATAAAGGATCTGTCCCTTCCAATAAAGGAAGTGAATATTCTATGTTATTCTTAGATATGCAAGTTCAGGAATCTCTGGCCAGAGTGAATGAAATTAGAAAGAGTTTCTAATTTGCATTAAAAGGAACTTTGCATTATGAATAAGAAATCATATGATTAAATTAGATAGGCTTGACACGAGTTCCATGCCTTGTATTTAATCAGGATATTGAAGGGTAGAAGGAATTAATTATACGGTAACTAATTACTGACAGGTTCTAAGTATTCTAAGTAATGATTTCGTATTATCTGGATAGTCACGATATGTTGAGAAGCATCACTCACGATGTAAAATAAATATAATTAATCAGATTAATTATATTTAATAAATTAATAGAATTCATATAAATAATAAATAAAATGTTTATTATTATTTATTTCTACTACCGGCTTAATATTGAACCTAAAGAGTCACACCATAAAAGAGATTAAGTTATAGATGAAGGAATAATTAATAATAGCTAGTCATTATTTATTTATGAAATAAATAATTACTTAGCAAATTTTATAAATTAATTAAATGAGATTTAATTGTTTATAAATTATTTAAGATAAGATCTTAATATTATTAATTAAATATTTAATTAAAGTAATTAAATATGAAGAGAGAATAATTTTCTAAAAGAGTTTAGAAAAAGGAATTAATGATTAAAATAGTTTTAATCATTAACTAATTAATTAATAAGATATTTATAGAAAATATCTCAGCTGAGATATTTGCCTATAAATATAGGATTATAAACCCTAATACATGAACCCTAATATTTGTGAAAAATATTTTAAAAGGGAGGCAACCCTAATTTCCTCTCTAGCCTCATCCTTCATCTTTTAGTTTGATTCTTGGTGGATATCTTTAGAGTACTCCACACTTGAGGGGTGATTGCAAGGATTGAAGAACAAGATCTTCTCTAGCTGTTGTCGGAAAGCAATCGAGGTATTCTTCAATTTATAAAATAGTTTTGTATCTATATGTATGTATACATAGGAATATATGCAGATAAATGTTATTCAATGCTTCCGCTGGTGCATAAATTCCTTCATATTTATGATAGATTTTTAACTCTGTTGAACAATTTAGCTTTTGTGGACAAAGTATATGATAATGAAGACTCTAACACCAAATTTCTAAGAGCTCTTCCAGAAGAATGGGATCTGCAGACATCTTTAATTAGAGACAGGGCTGATTTAGATGAGATGTCTTTAGATGAGGTCTATGGAAAATTGAAAACTCATGACCTGGAATTATAGCAAAGAAGAAATAGGAAAAGCAACAAGACAAGATCTATTAATTTGAATGTTAAAGCCAAGATTGAAGAACCAAAAGAAAAGGTACTTAAGGCCTCAACAAGGAAAGGGAAAAAAGTAGTAATCCAAGAAAGCAGTCAATCAGAGTTTGAAACAAACTCTGAAGCAAACTCTGATGACTCCAAAGATTCTGATATGATGGAGATAGTTGCTATGATTGTTAAGGGATTCAAAAAGATGAAATACAGAAAGTATAAGAAGTAAGAAAATTTTCAGAAGAAGCATGGTGAGTCAGAAAAGAAAGACAAATTCAAGAAAAGAGAAGATAGAGATGGGAGATCAAAGACTGTTGATAAGTCAAAGATTAAGTGTTACAAGTGTAACAAGATGGGGCACTTTGCTACTGAATGCAGGAGTAAGGAATCAGGGAAGGCTTTAATCACATCAAAGAAGGATTGGATGGATTCTTCAGATTCTGAACAAGAAACAAATTATGCACTCATGGAAAACACTGATGCTCTAAACTCTGATAAGGTACCAGACTCTGTCTTTAACTTTCAAACTGATAATATCTGTGAACTGAAGTCTTTTCTTAGATTTTTGCATGTTAGTTTTAAATCACAGTTCTGGAAAATGAGAGATTAAAATCTGAGATACAAACTCTAACTGCTAGGAATAACATACTGGAATCTGAAAACTCTGATATGATAAACATTAAGAAAGACTTTGATAATACTATTCACATGCAAACTCAATTAGAAATTCAAGTTGAATACCTAAAAATAGAAATAGTAAAAGAAAAAGAAACTTTCAGAGTTTGGACAAACTCTAGAAAGAGAGTCCAACAAATGCTGACTAATAAGAATTGGACTTCTGCTTTAGGTTATGAATCATACAAAGATACATACACTAAATCTCACATAAAAGGAATATTGAATAAACTTGTGAAATTTGTTAGAGCTAGTAATGACAAGAAAACTTCTAATGAATGCCCTAAAAACAATAGTGTGGGAGAAAATAAAAAGGTAAATATAGGGTTACTTTCTCAGAAGCAACTTAAGGAAAAATTGAAAGTAGTCACCAATAAAGATAAACCTAAAGAGGCTAAAAGAAATAGGAATGTCAAAGTAGGAATTACTAAAGAGACTAACTATATGAATATTCCTGATGCTCCTAGGAAAACATGTTTTACTTGTGGTAATTCAAATCACCTTGCTATTGAATACAAATAAAAGAAAAAGAAGGAACCTGAAAGACCTAGTTTTGAGGCTAGAAAACAACCTAAATATAATCCCTGTTTTCATTGTGGTAGTATGAGTCATTCAATTTATACTTGTAAAGAATATCATAATTTGTATTACAGTTTTTATGAACCACAGCCTCAAATAAATATTTCTCCAAAATATACTATCAAGCAAATATATGTGATAAAGTCAGATAAAAGGAGTGTAAACTCTGATAGTACAAACTCTGTGAATGCAAACTCTGTTTATGTAAACTTTGTTAACACATACTCTGATAAAAGTACTTCTGCTGCAAAAGTTAACAAGTTTTCAAAGAAAGGACCCAAACTAGTTTGGGTTCCCAAACCTACTAATTAAGTTGCATTTACTGATTATAGGGAAACATGAAAAATATCCTAGTAATTGATAGTGGATGTTCTGCTCATATGACTGGAAATAAATCCCTGCTTTCAGAGTTTGAGGAGAAGGCTGGCCCAACAGTATATTATGGAGATTGCAACATAGGAAGAACACTGGGATATTGAAATATTGTAATTGGAAATGTCATCATTGAAAGTGTAGCTCTGGTTGAAGGACTCAAATATAATCTGCTAAGTGTGAGTCAAATGACAGACCGAGATTATTCTATGAAATTTCATGGAACTCATTGTGAAGTGAAAAATAAGAAGAATGGGAAAATAGTTCTTATTGGTCACAGACATAACAATTTATTTGAAGCTAGCTTGGATGTTTATTCTGATGGTCCCTTAACCTGTCTACTTGGAAAGGCATCATCCTTGGAAAGCTGGAATTGGCACAAAAAGCTGTGTCATTTGAATTTTGGAAACATAAATGAATTAGTGAAAAAGGTCTAGTTAGAGGTCTTCCAAAAGTTCAATTTCATCCTTCAAAAGCTGATAGACTTTTGATTCATGTCAAAAGGCCAAACAAAAGAAAACATCTTTCAAGAATAAAATTGAAAATTCAATTGATCAACCCTTCCATCTATTGCAACTTGATTAATTTGGTCCTGTCAACATTATGTCCATTGGAAAGAAGAAATATACTCTTTTGATAGTTGATGATTTCACTAGATTTACCTGGGTGTACTTCTTGCATAAGAAGGATGAAAATGCAGAGATAATTTTTGAACATATTGCAATGATTGAGAATGGATCAACGCACAAGGTGAAGAATCTAAAGAGTGACAATGGAACAAAGTTTAAAAACTCTGCAATGAAGGAATTCTGCTCAATAAAAGGTATTATTCAACAATTCTAGGCACCTGTTACACCTCCACAAAATGGTGTAGTTGAAAGAAAGAACAGAACACTAATAGAAGCTGCCAGAACAATGCTAGAAGGAGCAAAGTTACCTACTTACTTTTAGGCAGAAGCTGTGAACACTGCATGCATTACTCAAAACTGTTCCTTAATAAACAAACATGGAATCAATCAATGTCTCTTTTGATGAAGGAAAAATAGTTGGTTTACATGATAAGGATGCACAGGAAACTCTGAGGTTTGAGAATGAACTGCAGAAAATAAACTCTGGTGAACCAAACTCTGATGAGTCAAACTCTGGTGAACCAATCTCTGATAAAATAAAATCTGTTCAACCAAACTCTGGTGAGGTAATCTTTGATTCTCTAAGCTCTTATTCAGAAATGATTGAAATAGAAATTGAAAATTCTGTACATGTTAAGGGGGATCAACATCAATCAAATACTAACATTGGAGATCAAAAACTAGTTATAGAAATATCAGAGTCTGACTAAACTCTGAACAACCCAAACTCTAAACCCCTAAATTCTGATCCATCAAACTCTGAGACTACAAACACTGATATCTCAATCTCTGATAATTCAAATTCTGAGTGCATAAACTCTGAGACATCAAACACTGATGAAAGCACATCTTCAGGGGGAGGATCAACATTTATAGAAGAATCATTCTATGAAGGCACAAAGTATGGGGGAACATCAAATTCTAGAAATCTTCCACATCCAAGAAAGTGGACAAAAGATCACACACCTGATTTAATTATTGGTGATCTAGAAAGTGGAGTAAAGAAAAGAAAAGCTACTCAGAATGAATGTCTATTTCATAGTTTTCTATCACAAACAGAACCAAAGAAGGTTGAAGATGCTTTGAAGGATGTAGATTGGGTGACTGCAATGTAAGAGGAATTGAATGAGTTTGAAAGGAATGAATTTTGGACCCTAGTACCAAGGCCAAAGAATAGATCAATTGTTGGCACAAAATGGGTATTCAGGAACAAGACAGACTCTGATGGAATCATTACAAGAAACAAGACAAGACTGGTAGCCAAATGTTACTCTCAACAGGAAGGCATTGATTATGATGAAACCTATGCACCAATAGCCAGACTTGAAGCAATCAGAATTTTTCTTGCTTATGCTGCACATATGAAATTCAAGGTCTACCAGATGGATGTTAAAAGTGCATTTTTAAATGGTGAACTTGAAGAAGAAGTTCATGTTGAGCAACCACCTGGTTTTGTCAATCCAAAATATCCAAATTATGTCAACAGACTGGATAAAGCCTTATATGGACTCAAACAATCACCAAGGGCCTGATATAAAACTTTAGCTCTATTTTTACTTGAAAGTGGTTTCACTAGAGGTACAATTGATAAAACCTTGTTTTATAGAAATCAAGGTAAGGATTTATTATTGGTGAAAATATATGTTGATGATATCATATTTGGTTCCACTAATGAGAAGCTCTGTGAAAGATTTTCAAAGTTAATGCAGTCCAGGTATCAAATGAGCATGATGGGGGAATTGAGTTATTTTCTAGGTTTACAAGTAAAATAGACTGAGGAAGACATTTTCATTAATCAGTCTAAATATACAAAGAATCTACTCACAAAGTTTCAAATGCAAGACTCTGCATCTACTACTACTCCTATGGCTACTGCAACAAAGCTTGATCAAAACTCTGGAGAACCTGTAGATATTATAGCATACCGGGGAATGATTGATTCTCTACTTTATTTGACTGCAAGTAGACTAGACATCATGTTTGCCACATGTCTTTGTGCTAGATTTCAAGCAGATCCAAGAGCACCTCATTTGATAGTTGTGAAGAGGATTTTCAGATATTTCAAAGGCACTATCAATCTTGGCTTATGATATCCTAGAGAGTCTGATTTTAAATTAATAGGCTATTCAGATGCTAACTTTGCAGGATGCAAAATTGACAAAAAAAGCACAAGTGGCAGTTGTCAATTTTTAGGTGGAAGACTTGTGTCATGTTTCAGCAAGAAGCAGAAATCAATTTCAACATCAACAACAGAGGCTGAATATATAGCTGCAGGAAGTTATTGTGCACAGATCTTATGGATGAAAAATCAAATATTGGATTATGGTTTGAACTTTTCTAAAATTCATATTTATTATGATAATCAAAGTGCTATTGCAATGACAGGAAATCCAGTTCAACATTCTCTAACAAAGCACATCAGTATCAGATATCATTTCATAAGGGAACATGTTATGGAAGGCACAATTGATTTACATTTTGTTCCCACAGATCAACAAATAGTAGATATATTCACCAAGCCTTTATCTGAAGCAACATTTAACAGACTAGTTTCTGAATTAGGGACGGTGACAAGTTGAAATAACAAAGTTTCAGACAATCAGAGCATATGTCAGAGTAGGGAGTAAACTCTGATGAAATTGGAGTAAACTCTGATCATTGAAGCATCTAATCTCTGATCACAAATTATCATTGTTTATGGCAAACTCTGTCAGAGTATGTGGTAAACTCTGACAGTACATCCTAAACTCTGACTCATATAAACTCTGACTTCATAAACTCTATTCAAATGGCAAACTATGATATACTATTTATGACATCATATTTCATTTTTGTGACATCATAATTATCATTCTCTGACTGGACTTGTAATAAGGTGCGTGTATCTCACGAATGACGATTCATATCATTCCACAGATATACATACACATGTTGTATTTTGAGATTCGTACTAATAATTACTCATCCTGTTATATTATGATACGTGTCCCACTACAGGTTATATGTAATTGAGAGGGAATAGTTTAATTCATTTTGTTCATCTTCAATTATTCATCTACAACCAGTATCTTTCTTTTTCTCTCTCATCTCGTAAAAACCCTAATTGATCTAACCTGCATATCTTTACATCTCAATGGCATCTAAAGGACAAACTTTCCAAAACTACTCATTTGATGCTATAAACTACATCTCACATCTTTCTAAAACTGACATACCCAAAGATTTTCATGTGATTCAAGATTTTCTACAGCAAAGTTGCATTGGATATGCACTACAAGAACCTTCAAAATTCTCTGCCCAGACACTGATAAA
Source organism: Oenanthe sinensis (assembly GCA_028671895.1). Taxonomy (NCBI): domain Eukaryota; kingdom Viridiplantae; phylum Streptophyta; class Magnoliopsida; order Apiales; family Apiaceae; genus Oenanthe; species Oenanthe sinensis. Next base: position 45,277,489 of record CM053803.1, read on the forward strand.
AATCTGGTCTTCTGTAAAATTCAACAATGCTAGTGATGATGATGAACTAGTAATTACTTTTCAATGTAATGGGAAACATTCAATAACACCTGCTATGTTGTGGCAAGCCCTTCATCTCCCAGAAATGGCCGACTAAGATAATCTTGTTGAAGAAGAACATATAAAGGAGTTCTTCAGGTCCATAAGCTATAGAGGTAGTCTATCGAAGCTAGGAAGCTTTAACAAGACCGAATCTTAGAAGAGAATGAAGCTTATTCTTTGATTGCATAATAAGAGCATTCACTGCAAATTGTACAAATTTTGATGCAATTCCTCAATTATCACAGCAGATTGGGTATTCTCTGACCCATAACTTAAATTTTAATTTTCCATGTTTAATAATTAGGCAGATAGCTAGCAAAATAGATGATGATGCACATATAATTTATTTTGCTAGATTTTTACAGTTAATTTTCTCCTATCTTTTGCCTAATGTATCTTTTGAGAATGACTAGAGTTTAGTTAGTTTTTCTATGAATAAGAGGATATTTGCTGGTCTCACAAGGAAAGATGCAAAGAAAAATGATGAAGGTAAATTTTGTAACTTGTTTTATCTCACATGGGTCAGGCTTTTCTTACATTAGAGAATGCCTGCCATATATGAGAGGGAATTCTTGTCAGTGACTATGAGTCAGAGTTTACCACACTCTGATTCTAACCCAAGTCATAATCCAATTATTGACACCCAAACACAATTGCCAACCTCTACAGTCTCCCAAAAGGCTGTAGTTGTAAAACAATAATATGAACAAGGCCCAAACAAGTCAAAGAGAGGTAAATCTGAAAAGAAGAGGAAATTGATTGATGAGAAGACTGATTCTGATGATAGTTATGATGGACTGATTTTTCCAGTAAAAAGGTTGTCAAGAAGGGATCTGAAATTTATCGCGCTCCATACATGAAGTCATTCAATGTCAACCCAATGCCAGAAGTCAAAAAGAAAAAGAGAAGAAGATTGATAAAGTCTGCAAACTTTGAAGGCCTAAACTCTAAAGGAATAAACTCTGAGGCATTAATCTCTGATCAACCAATAGCTTTAAACTCTGACACAGTATTAAAATCTGAACCCATATTCACTAATGAAATTTTAAACTCTGATGTTGTGTTAAATTCTGATGAGATGGTGCAACCTAAATTGGCTAGTGATAATCCAACTGTTGGTAATGTTGAATTTTGTGAAGTTGTTTCAGTACCAATATCTGATTCTCCTACAAATTCATCTAAGTAAATTATCAAGGAGATTTCTTATGAAAGAGTTAGGGAGTTGGCATAACAAGTAAGGAAAGAGCTGGAAGCTAAGAAGTCTACATCATCTGCCTCTCCAAGTTCAAAACAAGTTTCAAGAAAGAAGAGGAAGTCTGTCACCTTTGGCTAGGATCCACAAGAACCTATCTCTCAAAGTGAGACAACAATCTCTACATAGTCAGGCACACAAGAACCTATTGATCAAAGTTCAACAGCAGTCATAGTTCCAGCAGATGAAGCCAGCTTGAATCAGGGGTACAACCCATAAGAACCTTCAACTCAAAGGGTTGAAGAAGTTGTTCAGGCCCCAGCCATACAAGAACCATACAATCAAAGTTTGGATGCATGCACTCTACCTATTCTAGAAGACCTTGATGTTGTTGATGCTAAAGGCCAGTCTATGACAGAGTCAAGCCCACAAAAACCTTTACCTCAAAGTGGTGAAGCAGCTGAAGATATGACTCAGGTCCCACAAGAACCAATCATCCATTTTATGATTGCAGACCAAGACTCTAATGTTGGACAAACAAACTCTGATGAAGCTCCACTAACAATCTCTGATGCTCTCATGGTACAACCAATATCTGCACAACCAATGGAGAAAATATCCACATCCACAACTCAAGGTATAAACTCTGACTTTTCTTTAGAATATGCATTCTCTGATAGTTTAAGTTCAGATTTTAACTTTCCTATTTTAACTGCTAGAATGATCATGAATAGTCCTAAAAAGGGTACCCCTAATCATGTAACTATAGTCAACCTTTCTCAGCCACCTCTTATTTCTGTAGGACATTGTGTGTTTAGCCTTTCTAGTGAGTCTGAGGTAAAATGTGTGAAAAACAGAATTAATGAGAGGCAATCCCACGATCTGGCAAAATGTGAGGTAGAATTGAGAAAAAAGTTAGTTACTTCTAGTGAGAAAAATCTAACTCTTAAAAGTTATGATATGTGTGATGTGAGAAGTAATGAGATTACTTTAAAAAATAAGAATGACCTAGGATGTTCCATATATTCTGCAGGTACTCAGAGTTTATCCGTTGCAAACTCTAATCTTTTGGTAAACTCTGAAAAAGCCATGAACTCTTATGGGGAAAACACAGACTCTGATGAGCCTATTTTTACTGATGAAGAAGTTCCAGATCTGTCAATACCTTACACACAAAGGTACAATACCAAAAAGTGGCCATTAAATTCTCATGATGCACATGAAAGACTGAGAATGGAGTATCCTGATTATTTGGTGGTGGAGCAACTCAAAGGAGAAATTGAAGATGCTCTAAATGCTGAAGGAATAAAAAGAGATTTCACTTCTAAGGCATAACCATCTCAAGATGTATTGATAAATTCTCTCAAACAAAAAGTTTGGGATAGTTCATGGAAATATTCAAATGAAGTCATCTATTGGCCACATGTTCATGAGTTGATAAGTAAAGCTGATAAGGATATAAACTCTGTTGAGATGAAGTCAATCTTGAAAGCTACTACTGTGTTATCCAAAGGACTTTATAATGAAATTAGTGAACTCAAGGATTCTATCACCAAAAATCTGCTTATGTTCAATCTGCTGTTACATCATCACAACACTCTATGGAGCTAAAAATCAAGATTGTTTCGGCAAAATAGGAGGCATTAGAAGCTAAAGTGGATAATCTTTCAAAATATGTTAGTTCTATGCAGGGAATGATACATAAAATAGTTGAAATTCTTACTGTGAGCAAAGGGAATGATGTCAGAAAGGGGGAGAAGGGTTCAGAAAAATGCAAGGAGGATGCTGCATAATAACTTGACAGACCTGATGATGAAGATCAAGGGAGTCATAAGGAGGGAAAAAAATTATGAAGTAGCAAACTCTGATTGGTCAAACTAATTCAACCACTCAAACTCTGATGAAAGCAAACTCTGATAAACAGTTAATCTCTGATAAACAACAAACTCTGATAGAATCTGATTTGGCACTAGCAAAAAAGCTTGAAGAAGAAGAGAAGCCTAAGAAAATTGAGGAACAAAATTTAAAGGATGCAGAACTGGCAAGGAAGCTATTTGAAAAAGAAAATCCAGGATTAGATCCAGTTGTTTTGGAAGCTGAATTGAAGAAATCTGGTACTGACAGTGCTCAAGTCCAGAAAAAGAGAAAATATGTGAAGAAAGGTCCAATTCAGAAAAAGGCAACTGCTCAAAAAACTAAGCCTGCTCAAATCAAATCAATTGAAACTCCAAAGCCAGTTGCTCAATCAAAACCAGTTTCAGAAATTCAAACAAGATCATCTACAAGAATTCAATAAAAAGCTCCAGCTAAGCCAAAGACTCCTCTCACTATGACTAGAACAACTTTTCTTCCAGGTGGCTCAAGCTTTGATGATGAGGAAGAAGAACATCAACAATCTATGATAATGAAGAAAATATCTGATTTTCTGTGGACAAAGACTCAAACTCCGACTCTCAATGCCAGGCTTGGAAAAGACAAAGGTGGTATTGGTGATTCACATGCTAAGGTCTACAAGGGAGAAGCAAATATCTTCAGAGATCCTTTTTCATTGAAAGATAAACCTCAGGAAGAGTTGACTCAAGAACATCTAGACAAATTAATCTCTGTTAACATTGTGAAGGATATCTTTGATGGTGCTCAAGCTTAGGAGAAGCTCATTTATTTCTTAGATGATGAGAGAGTTTTCAAGATTTCTCAAGAAGATTTGATTTAAAAAGTATCTTAAGAACTTGAACATGTTCTATATCTTATTAATGATGAAAATGAAGTTACTTCTAGATGGGTGAAAATTCTTGAAGGAGTGATAGCTGAGAAGAAGAAGAATGAAAGACTAATGATGTTAAACTCTGAAGAGTATGAACCTGGATATACACTTGAAGATGAAACAAGAAGAGCTATGAGGAAAGGAGATGCAAGGGTCAAAATGGTGTTAGGGATTCCTACACTAATATTAAATCCTGATGGTGTGAAGACCTGTTGTATTGTCCTGGATGAAAGAATGAAAAAAACATCAATCTATGCTCTAAGGGCTGCAATATTTCAGATAGATGATTCTTTTGAACAAATGAAGGAATTGAAGGAGAAGTTGGTTGAGATGTTGAAAAGTGCTAAAGAAAATCTCCTGAATCAATTTCTGAAAGAAGATTTCTACTACAGAAGAATCTAAATCATGAAGGGTAAACAAACTCTGATGCATTTGTCTTGGATTTCTGACATCATAAGTGAAATTTATGTTTTAATTCTTAAAGCATAAATTAGGGAAGATTGTTAGGAAGCAAAAACTGATGGCTATCAGAGAATACAAATCAGAGTTTACACTGCTGACGTCATCAAGTTTAGAAAGCTGTCGATCAGAGTTTATTCTATCAAAGAATACTCAATCAGAGTTTACTCTAACAGAGAATGCTCTATCAGAGAATAATAAATAACAGAGTTTGCAAGACAGAGTTTGTCAAGAAGCAATTCGAATCAGAGTCTGAATATGATAGTAAGAAGGAATCCTAATGCAAGTCTATTTCCTTATGTAAAGCTGTTCTATTTCTAATCTGATTTGTAATTGAATTGTAACTGTGTCTATATAAACTCAGACATAGGTTAACATCAAAGTAATCTTTGCAAATCATATTATTCATAACCTAGCAGCTCTTGAGAACAAAGAACTTCTTGAGAGAGTTTTGTAACCTATTCATTATCTTTAATATAGAACAATATTAATCTTTTACATACTTGTGTTCATAATCGATTTTCTAGTACTATTACATTCAACCCCCTTCTGTAATAGAATATATATCCGGGAAAACAAAGGAAGAGACAGGAAAAGAACGGCATTGAATTATTTTCATTATTTGGTTTTAATCCGGAAATAAAATAAATAAATTTTTTTTGATAAATTATTTTGAGAAAATTATTATTTTTAGGATTGACATAAGATATAGTTACATGGAGGTGGAAAATGGGTTGGTATACGAGAGAGAGAAATAGACAAGAGAAAGGGAAAACAAATATCCTAGGATGGGTAGGAGGGGTGGAGAATGGGAGTGGAAGAGTACCGGCAAATCCAAAATTTAAAATGGACAAAAGGAAATCATTATTTTCATGACTTTTCGTTCGATGATAAGCTTTTTGAATGAAAGAAACTCCTTCCATCGATATTGTATCTTAATACAATTTATCTACAAGTAAGTATATACAGTAAAAAAAAGATAGATATTAGTAGAAAACTTGTGCCTCGTTTGCTTACCAGAATTTATAGTTTACAAGAATTTATAGTTACACAGGAACTTAAAATCCGTAGGAAGTAAGTTACGGTTCTTCTAAACTTTCTAGGTTTACTAAAAACTTGCGTTTGGTTTATCATAGTGTAACCACAAGTTACATAGTTATTTTTATTTAAATTATTTACATGATTTTAAGAAATTTCAATTTTAATAATAATAATAATAATAATAATAATTTTATTTATATAAATATATTATTGAAATTAATTATAAACTTTTATATAAATATTAAATTAAAAATTAAAAATTAAAACATTCAAAGTTGTAATTTAAAATATTTATATCTATTATAAATTATTTTAAAAATAAATTAAATTTAATTACAAAATACAATAAATATAATTAAAATTTTAATTATAAATTATTACATAATTGTATTATAAAACATTTATAAATATAGAAAATTAGAAATAAAAATATTTAATTAAAAGCTAATTAAAATTATTTTAAAAATTGTATATCAAAGATTAAAAATATAAATATTTGACACTATTGTTTAGAGAATATGTGTGTATTATAAATTACTTTAAACATAAATAAAAAATAATAATATGAACTATTATAAAATTAAATAAAAGTTTAATTAAAAATATTATTTACAAAGTATAATTGATATAGTATATTTATACTATTTAACTGCGGGTGACGACAAGTGTGCTAGGTAACTAAGTCACGGGTATTTTATGGTAAACCTAAAGATCTTGAAAATATAAGTTTTTTTATTTATTTTAAAAATTATACAATCAAACACCATAAGTTCTATAAAAATCCGAGTTACTTAGCTGACTTAAATGCAATCAAATGAGGCCCTCATAAATATTTAGATAAGATATTTACAAAACCTTCTGTATATATTAAGTGGCCATTGAATGATAATTGGTCCTGCACCATTATTTTCCATAGTTTTGAGGTTGTGTTGCATATAATTCATTGATTTATTGATATAATGTATTTTACAAAATATTTGAATGATGGTACGCATGGTTGGACATTACACTTTACTATTATTCAATTAGAATGGATGTGGGGAATTAAAAATTATGGCGAGACCAAATAGGATGTTATTTATATAAAATTTACTAAACAATATGTTATAAATGTATAAGTAGGTGAAAGTAAGTTTTTTAATAATTTATTGTCTAGGACTCAAATCTATACTATATTATTATAGCTGAAAAATTAAAAATTTTGGTCCAAGTTGAACCATAGAAAAGATCATGACCGTCCAATTTTAGATGAACCATAGAAACGATCTTAACCATTAAATTTTAACAAAATCTAATTTTAAAAAGAATATATATCATACATAACTCTAACCCTGGTAAACCTCATTTTATACAACTTCTCACGAATAATATTATATTTAAATGATATCCTATATTTTCTATTTTAAGAATCTTATTTATCCTATAATTTTTATTTAATATATCATTGAAGTTTATGAATATTAATATATAAATATCATTATATAATAACATACAACTCTAACCCCTACTAATCGTCCAATTTTAGATGAACCATAGAAACGCTTTTATCCATTTAATTTTAATAAAATCTAATTTTAAAAAGAATATATATCATACATACAACTCTAATCCCCCGGTAGTCATCATTTTATACAACTCGTCACGTTATAGCTAAAAGATTAAATGTCAACTCTAACCCCCGGTAGTCTTCCTTATATACAACTTCTCACAGATAATATTATATTATATTTCAATTATATTCTATATTTTTTATTTTAAGAATCATACTTATCTTATAAATTTTATTTAATATATAATTAAAGTTTATGAATATTAATATATAAATATCATTATATAATAACATACAACTCTAACCCTCGATTGTCCTCCTTTTATACAACTCTTCACATATAATATTATATTATATTAACATAAATTCTCAACGTTATAAAATTTTATAGTAAATATCAACAAAATATAATATAAAAATTAAATTTATGTAAATATTAATCATTCATCCCGTGCTTCGCACGGGTTATAAACTTGTAAAGGTAATTTCTAGAATTATATTTAAACGATGCACAAATTCAATCAAATTTGATATAAAATGATTTAAGGAAATCATACTAAATTCTACTTATAATAGTGTAAGAAACAAGTCCCGAAAAGTGTTTAGGACTGACGATGCACAAGATGGGATGTTTGTTTAGAATTTCCTTAGAGTATTATGACATTAATTTTGACAAATGTTTTAACAAAATCTTGAATTGTGCAATTGGAGAATGGCCCTTAACATACTTGGGAGCAAGGTTGGGAATTTCTCAAAGAAAAAAGGAAGACTGGAAACCTTTGATAGAAAAATTCCAGAAAAAGTTAGCTCTATGGAAGCAAGAATCTTTAAACATGCCAGGAAGGCTAGTGCTCATAACATCAGTTCTAAACAGTCTACATGTCTACTGGTTTAGTGTTTTTAAGGCCCCAGCTGAGGTATGGGAGCAAATGGAGCTGATTCAGAGAGGCTTTTTGTGGGGAGATGTCACTGGCCAAAACCTAAATAAAATGCACTTGATAAGTTGAAATAAAGCTTGTAGGCATAAGCAACAAGGGGACCTAAGATCTCTTCAATCAAAAATAGGAATTTAGCTCTGTTAGCCAAATGATGGTTCAAATGGTTTCATGATAGGGTTAAGAAATGGAATAAATGGATTAGAGATCAGATTGATGCAAAGGAGGACAAAGTCCTTGAAGCAAATTTAGAAGGTAAAGTGGTGTCTGGAGCCCTAAATTAAATAGGAAATCTCGCAATTCTTGGACAAGATGGGTAAAGGTTGAGAGCAAATAACTTTTCATGGAGAGCGGGGAATGGAAATATGGCCTTATTTTGGGAGAACAATTGGAATCCTAAAGGCAAACTAGCCTATTTGTTTCCAAGACTATACAATATTTCTAATGAGAAATATCAGTCAGTTAGAAGCTTCATTAAAAAATGGAATGCAAATTCTCAATCAAGGGAGAGATTATGGAATAGAGCCCTTAGACATTGGGTAGAGTCGGAGGTTTTCAGACTTCAAATATTTGTAGAAAGAGTAGTGTTCAATGTGGACAAAGACATGGTTATTTGGAAGCAAACAGGTAAGCCATATCAAAGTAAAGATTGGTCTCATATAAGGGAAGAATTGAGGTCTAGAGAAAGCTTTGAATGGAAGAAACTGTGAAAAATTAAGGTTCCTCCAAAAATTCTTATATTCTTATGAAAATTGAAAAATCAAGTTCTACCAACAAGGGATTTTCTAAGAAGGATGATGAACAATGATCTCATTCCAAGAGTTTGTAGTCTGTGTGAAGTAACATTGGAGACTACAAATCACATTTTTTGGGACTCCATTACGGAAAAAGAAAATGGATTCTAATGAAACAGTGGTGGGTGAACCTAGTAGGCTTGCTCTCCAGTCAAAAATAGGTAAGATTGAGGAAGTTAATTGGTGGAGGGGAGTGCCTCAAAGTGTTCTCTGATGGAGCATGGTATGTGGACCAAAATGGTACATCTCTTGTAGGAATAAGAGGCTTCATTAAAGCCTATGCAGAGGAGGTCATGTACATTTTTTCAGGATGAACCAAAGCCAAAGATGGTATGGAATCAGAAGGTGAAGCAATATTCCATTTGGTGAAGAAAATTTGGAATAGTCCTTATAAGACGGAGAAGTTTGAATTCTACTCACACAATATAGAACTGGTAATAATTCTAAACCAAGTCAAGGTCTTGCATGAGCATCGACATGGTTGGTAGCTGGAAATAGAAGAAATGATAATAGGCCTCCAATGTAGATTTCATTTTATTCCAAGAGATTTGAATTTTTATGCGGACGAGCTGGCCAAACAAGGAATTAGAAGAGCTCAAATCATTGGGGCTTGGATCTAAATAGAGGTTTATGCCCAAAAAATAAGTCTAATGCAGTGATTGAGAGGTTTAGAAATCTAAATCGGGACTCAATCCTAAGGCACAACCCAACACAATGGAGAGGTTTACATAAAATCATGGATTTAATTGTAGATAATCCTCAGATAAAAGCTTTGCATGCACTTAGTTTCATAATTACTTGTTTAGACTAGGCATTTAAGGCAAACACAATTTGCCTAGGAAAATAAAACTGCATGCACAAAAAGGAGATCAACTTTATGAGATATTGGAAATGCTCTTTGAACAAAGAACCAACGTGCAAGGAAGATTGCCACACATATCCAACATAGTAAGGCCCTATAAATAATCTGGATTATTTTCTATTCTCTTCACACATATCTTCATATCAAAAAAGAGAGAAAAAAAGGAGATGACGGATGTGGGTGCTAGGTGGAGAATGCCAGAACCTGACTTGATCAAACTGAACGTAACTAGCATTTTCTTCAATGAACCCCTTCTAAATGGTAATAGATCAGGACTTGCCTATGTATGAGGGATCACAGAGGCAGGATAGTTCGAATGGCAGCTGGCTCATTAGAAATCCAAGAAGAGGATGTAAATGCTTTCTACAGAGTTATAATGGGGCTAAGAAGAGCTTACTATGAAGAGTATGACTGCATTGAACTAGACATGAACGACTTGGGTGCTTACTAGACTTGGGAAAACTCGAAGGAGGATGGAGTGCATCCAAGCTTAGAATACGTGTTGTATCAACTTAATCAAAGGAAGGAAGATAAGAATCTATTTCTCATTGTTAGGCTAGTGGATCCAGACTGCAATATGTTGGCTCAATACCTAGCTGACTTCGGGGCTCACCACTGGACAAGTTTGGTGATCATTCAAGCCTCATTTAGTAGGATACCGGAATTGTGGAGAAATGATATGGGTTTGGGTCTAGTTGGGGTGCAGTTTCGTGAAATAAGGGAAGAGGACTTGAAAGAAGTGGTGATCAATGAGGACAAACAACTATCAGAGGATGAAATGGTGCTGGATGTTGAAGACATGGAATGAGCAAGCTGTGAAGGGGAATAGAGTATCTGCAATGAAGATTGAAGGAAGAACAGACGTGTTGGTTTAGCGTGTCACATTGCATTTTGTTTCCTAGTCTATTATTAGAATTGGTAGGGTGGAATCTAGTAGCTATTTTCGTAAGAAGTAGTAAGGATCTAGTGGACTGTCTCTCTCTCTCTCTCTTGATGTAATCCCCATTTGATTAATTTAAATTACTTTAAAAAATTGTTCTAATAGAAACTTCATTAATAACCTGAAATGTAGGATTGAGTGATTACATGATAGAATGTTAGACAGTACTCAGTGGCGGAGCTAAAGATCAGAGAGGGCACAAATATTTCTTTTTGTTAAATTATATGTATATAATTAAAAAATGAAAAAATTATGCATTTTAGTTAAAAAAAGAAGAAAGAAAAGAAGTTAACTTTGATAAACTATCTTAGGAATATTTTGAAAAAAAATACGCATTAAAATAGAAAAATTAGTTTGATAAGCTTTATATATATATATATATATATATATCTTTAATTATTACATTATAAAATGAGAATAAAATTAAATTTTAAAATAGTCAAATTGTAAAAACAATAAAGGATAAATTTGAAAGATTACACATAAATCTGTATTAAAAGAAGAGATAAACATGTATAATGAAACACATTTTATTGTTAAAATAAACATATAAAAATTAACAAATTTTATTGTCAAAATAAATGTATAGATAAAAAAGTAAAATATATTAATTATATATATTTTTAAAATTATATATATACGATTACATGATAATATGAAGGGCGTACGTGTCTCCGAAAATTGCTCCCGCAACTTCTTGTACTGAAATGTTAAACAACTAAAAACTTGAGATATGTTAGATTAATAGAAGAAAACAACCCGAAATAATGAGTACTACGCCCAAAAAAGAAAAATGAATGAAATGACAAAATTATTGTAAATCTTTAACTTAAATATTTATAAATTAAGAAATAAAGATGTTAGAAAAATATAAAATATAAAGAGGGTAATTTTATTAGTGTAAAATATTCATGTACATTCGAATAATATAAATAATTGTGCTTATATAAGGATGAGGTATCCATGTATTGGGAATAAAATACACGTACTGTTAGGAATATATTCATTTGATGATGCGTAAAATACTAGGACATGGACTAGCATAGTTTATCTGTAATAAGTCTTTCTATTCTCCAAAATTTTATATAATCAGAGTCTAGATAGTCAAAATTCATTTATAAATGTCATTTGTACTTAGAAGATTTTCAGAAGAAAATGAAACCAGAGTCTGGATGCAAATCGAAGTCTAGAAAGTGATCAAGTTCTATAGACTATCGGAGTCTATAGTCTGTCAAAGATTGAAGATCATCAGAGTCTGGGGTCTTTAAGAGTCCATAAAGTTGAAGCTGAATTTGGAAGGTGATCATAGTAATGGAAAGTCTTCGAAGATAAAGGCAAATATATTGCAGATATGCTATGGGAAGGAAAGAGAATTTCAGAAGGAAACTGTCAACTAATAATTATGAATTTTATTCCTATTGTAATTTGATTTTCTGTTATTTGTTAATAGTCATCTATCTATATAAACAGTCTATGTAACCTAATTTATTTGTCGAAGTTTTGAGAGAACATAGAGATAGAGAGAGTTGTTGTGAGAAACACAAAGAAGCTGGAAGCTATTAGAGTTTGTGTACACTCTAGGAGAGTTTGTATTCATACATCAATAATACAAACATTATTCATTCATATCTTTGTGTTAGTTCTTTATTATTAATTCAAAACTTTATATCACATTGAGTTGATTTTATAATAAGGCAAAAAGACAACAAAAGTATTCAACCCCTCCTTCTACTTGTGCAAAGGGTAAGAAAATTGACAACACTAGCCATAGATGTATGATTGGCTCATTTTTATATTTAACTGCTAGTAGACCAGATATAATATTTGCAACATGCCTATATGCTAGATTTTAAGCTGACCCTAGAGAATCACATTTGATAACTTTTAAAAGAATTTTCAGATATCTCAAGGGTGCACGGATTCTTCGACTTTGGTATCCTAGAGAGTCTGATTTTTCATTAATTGGTTATTCAAACTCCGATTATGCAGGATGCAAAGTCGATAGGAAAAGCATAACACGTCAACGTCAATTTCTTGGCAATAGGTTGATTTCTTGGTTTAACAAGAAATAACAGTCTGTATCAACCTCAACAGCTGAGGTTAAATACATAGCAGCTACAAGTTATTGTGCTCAAATTTTGTGGATGAGAAATCAGTTACTTGATTATGGACTAACATTCTCAAACATTCCTATGTATTGTGATAATATTAGTGTCATTAAAATTACAGAAAATCCAGTCCAACATTCTATAACAAAGCACATTGATGTCAGGTATAATTTTATTAGAGAATATGTTGAAAATGGTACTGTTGAACTTCATAATGTTCCAACTGACAGATAAAATTGCAGACAATTTAATAAAACCACTCGATGAGTCTACCTTTCTCAGACTGGTAGATGAATTAGGTATGTTAAATATGTAAGTGATCAATCATTTTAGGAAGCATGGTATGTACTTTAATTATACTAATTTTTCAAACTATAATTTGTTATTGCAAATTTTTTTTGAAACACTTTATTTTGACAGAGTCTAACTTCTAGACTCTGACGGGTCTATAGACTCTGAGAGTCTGTAGACTCTGAGAGTCTGTAGACTCTGAGAGTCTGTAGACTCTGAAGGTTTAGACTCTTAAACTCTGAAATGGTTAGAATTCACGCCTGCAGACTCTGATTATTTTTTAATCGTTTAAATGACTGGAAATAGGAGGTAACAGTTACTCTTTACTGGATACAGGCTGTAGACTTGTGTGTATTGTATGCAAGTTTAACAAAATAGAAAATTTTACATACAATTTACTCACATGTTTATTGCAAACTATTTTCTAAGATAAAAATACGCACAAATCTTCTCAAGAACCCTAATTCATTTCTACCCAGTGATGGATTTTCTTGAGTAAAGTGAGCTCACCTATGTGTTGAAGGCATCACCAGTCATACCCATGGATGCAGTCTCCCAAGCTTGGAGCTCTGCAAGGATTGTTGATCCTATTCAGGATCAACCATATAAAATAATATTTAAATTTGGTGATATTACTTTTGATGTCACTGCTGAAATTATAAACTATGTGTTTCAACTACCTGTCAAAACTCCTTTTGAAGAAACTGTGTCTGATGATGAAATCAAAAACATGTTTAGATCACTAGGATATACTGCTAGTCTTGATAACATGAGTAAAATAACTAGGCCTTATTTGAGAAAATAATGATCCTTTTTCTTTGATCAAATTGCTAAATGTTTTACTAGTAAGTATTGTAGTTTTGATGCTATTACTTTTATCACTTATCAAATTGGCCACAGTTTTTTGGTTGATAAAGTGATCAACATTGGTGATATGTTGCTCACACAAATGGAAGCAAAATTAAATAATGTGCAAGAGGGGAGGAAGAAAGTCTATTATCATAGATTTCAAATGATTCTCCTCAACCACTTCATTCATGACATGTCAACTAGGTTGGCAGATGATTGCTGTGTACAGGCTTACAAACAGCAAAGAAGAATTTTCTCTGATATAAAGAGAATTGATGAAAAAAAAGACAATCCTACCTGCTATGGTGTATCCATAAGTAATGCAAGTAAAACTCTCAAACTCTCAAACTGCAAACCTACAATATACAATTCTTCTTTTTTTGTTGTGGTGAAATAGTGCAGGAATAAGTTATGGAGAGTCCCCCTGCACCTATCCAAGTAGCCAAATCCCCTTCCACAAAACAATATCACAAATCCAAATCCAGGAAACCAATCTCTATTGTCTCTCAAAAGGCACCAGTTGTAAAAAGTAGGAGATTGGTACAAATCAGGCTTGTAGATGTGCAAAGAGATGAGGAGCTCAATCCCCTAGAGAAGGAGGTTATTGATGGGCTTTCTTTATTAAAAGAGAGTCCCGATGCACCTGAGTCTAACCTTCAAACCAAGTTTATAGACTCTCAAAAGGCTACAGACTCTGAAAAACCTAGGAATGCACCCCAACATTCTCAAATTGAGTCTCCTGAAAAATCCTTTGTTAAGAAGTATAAAAGATTGAGGAAGACTTTTTCTACACACACACAAGACTGTAATTGTTACTAACCCTGTTTTGCAGGAAAAAAATGCTCCTGCAGAGCCAGAATCTGAACAAAAAAAATTCCTGACCTAGAGTCTAATGTTGAGTTAGAGTCTAGACTGCCTCTAGATTCTGATCATGACACATTTTGGGAAGGAATGCGAAAAGAAGCAGCCTCAAGTCTTATTGACTCAATAATCACTCCAACTAATGAGGTGTTACTGTTTTTATATCCTTTGGTGGAATCAATTGAAGATCCTGAATCTTACAAGACACAGCAACAAGTCTTGGATCTTCTCTCAACTTAAGAGGCCCTAAGGAAGAAAATGGAGATGGAGCTACATATTTATGCACAGGATGTAGTCACCAAATTATATAGCTACTTCTTCAACTCTTCATTTTAAGATCAAACAGCTAGGCTCATAGAAGGTAGAACAAGTGAAGTTCTCAAAGCACTTGGTGTGCTAGACTCTAAAAAACCAAAATTTAGAAAGGGTAAAAAGATCAAAGTCCTAAAAAGGAGTGAATCATAGTCTGTTGCTGAGTTGGAAACTGAGGTTCATCAACCAATTTTTGACTATGAAACAATTTGGGATAACGGGTTTACTTATAGGACATCAATTGAATGGATTTCCACTATTTAGCCTCTTTCAAGGATGGTGGTTCATTATCTTGTCCATAAAGTAGAGAAGGTGGCCAACAAATATATCTATCTAACCTATCAAAGTAGATTAGATCAACTTAAGGGCACTTATTATTAACAAATTGTAAGGGATTTGCGGGATCTCTTTCATCTTACTTATGCCCAGTCCATCAATGCAATCCATGCAAGGACTTTTCTAAACAATCACTTGGATGCATTCACACAAGTAGAACCACAAGAGGTAGCAAGGGATGGAAGGAAGTTGGGATATGAGAGTAGTGCACCGGTGGTGGCTTGTGGCAAATGTGCTCAATCTGTCTCACCCACACAAGAACCACCTAGTCAAAGGTTGTGATAATGGGCCAGTGGAGCATGCTAACAGTCCCTCTTTGCCAACTCACCAAAATGCTGATAAGAACCCCAATGATATGGGAGGACATACTCTGATGGAGGCTCATGAAGAAATTTCACACACAATTCTGTCAAAGTCTATCCACTTTGAGGGGGAGTCTCATACAACAACAGTAAAAAATGGTGACACTAATACTCTGGCTTATAATGAAGTCATACGGAAATAGTCAGAGTCTATAGTAGACCCTGAGACTGGGATACTGGAGCCAACAGACCCTGAAAAGAAAGAAGAAGTTAGGACTTTGAAGGGTTCAGATATTTGAAGGGTTCCTCTCCATCAAGGTGGTTCCGATATTGAAGCACAAATTAATTCTTTTAACCATCCTTCTATAGGACTTTTGAGTGCCCCTTCCAAAATGAGTGAAAATATTAATAAGGGGCTGGCATAGGTCCAGGCAAAAGGAGAGGTAGATAAGGCTGTAGAGAGCTAGAGTGAGATTGAGAATGTGGGTGCCCAACCCCACTGTGAGAATGAGAGATTAGGGTATCCTGAACCTAGATTTACTTATTGGGACCAAGAATTTCCCAAGATTTGGTCTAATGAGTTAAGGCATGGGATGGATGAAAGCTCATTTTGTCTTACTATAAAGATTGGCAAAAAGGAGGAATCTATGGATGCTCAGAAATCATTCACACAGAGACCACAACTTCATTTAGTGGATTGTCTAGCTAGGAGAACAGACAGAGTTATGCAGGTTTTGATGGATGCACCTCATATTCAACCTGAGACTGCATCTTTGAAGCTAGATGCACCAATTCTTATTATGCATATTCAGGCTAGGCTTCTAGAGTCTATAGAGTCTGATAACTATAAGGAGGAGTCAGGATCTATAGTTCATTTTGTAGTTTTAGAGTCTACTCCACCACTAGATTATACACCTCTAGTAACAAAGTTGGAGCTTTTTGATATTGTGACTGATGATTCAGCCTCTAAAGATGAAGGGAAGTTGAATCCATCTTTCACTTATTTTGATGAAGTGTTTCCACAATATTGGGACATAGCTCAATCTCCTGGTGTTGATGATAAAGAGACATTTGAAGCCATTCTTTCCATTTACAAGTCAGAAAGGTTGAAGGGATTTCAAAAGAAATCTTTCTTGCAAGAGCATGGTCATTATCCTAATGAAGAGCCAGATGAATCTCTCATTGAAGAAGGGAAAGTTGTAGTTGTTGGCATTAAGGTAGCCAGGGAAAATGTTCTTGAACAATTGGCTGATGTGGTCACAAATATATCTCACATTACTACAAAATTGACGAATGTTGACGCTACTATAACTCTGCTCTAAAAAATTGAATCTCTGAATTATATTCAACAATCTAAGGATGCTGCTGTCAAATCTTCTTTAGCTGATTTCAAGGCTCAACATTACTATAAAATTGATAAATTGTCTACAATGTTTTTGAAAGAAAGTTGCCAAGAGGACAGGGTGGAACTGAAAAGGAGAAAACTGAGATGTTGGTATATTTTCTGAATGGAAGAACTGTAAGGTGGATAAGTCAGCAAAATTTCATATTCTTTAAACAGGCTGAAGAGTTACAATATATCAAATTTCTTCAGTCAATAGCAGCTGAGGTGAATAGGAGTATGAGAGAAATGACCAATAAATGATTTATATAGATTGATAGGAAGCTAACTCTACATAAACAAGCAGATGGGCAAATTTTCTTTGAAATATGTTGATACTGAAAGGAAGGATCAAAACATGCCTCTAGAAGTAAAGGAAGTTGAATTTCAAGAAGGTGTGGGTCATTACTTTGGGTTTCAACCTATGGAAGGGAAGATCAATGTTCTGATGCTTAAGGATTTAAAAAAACAAGAATGCATTGCAAATGATCTGAGAGCAGCTTATTGTCAAATCAAATATGAAAATGAGGAGATGTTCAAGTTAAAGAAGTTTATTGGTGAAGCTCTAGCTATTGTGGAGGAGAATATGCTGAAATCATTTTTGAGGAACAATTCAGCATTTGAGAAGATCAATTAAGAAGTAATTCTTTTTCCTTGTAAATGTTATATTATTCTAAATTAATTGTTTCATTATTTAGTTTTGGCATCATGAAACCTTGATTTATGGTTACATTTTATAAAGCATAAATAGGAGGTGATTATTAGGAATATATTCATTTGATGATGTATAAAATACTAGAACAGGGTCTACCATAGTTATCTGTAATAAGTCTTTCTAGTCTTTGAACTTTTATATAATCAGAGTCTAGATAGTCAACATTCATTTATAGATGTCATTTGTACTTAAAAGATTTTCAGAAGAAAATGAAACCAGAGGCTGGATGCAAATCAGAGTCTGGAAGGTGATCAGGGTCTATAGATTATCCGAGTCTATAGTCTATCAGAGACTGAAGATCATCAGAGTTTGAAGTCATTCAGAGTCTATAAAGTTGATGCCGAATTTGGAGTGTGACCACAGTAATGGAAAGTCTTCGAAGATAAAGGAAATTATATTGCAGATATGCTATGAGAAGGAAAGAGAATTTCAGAAGGAAATTGTCAACTAATAATTAGGAATTTTATTCCTATTGTAATTTGATTTTCTGTTATTAGTTAATAGGCAGCTCTCTATATAAATACTCTATATAACCTAATTTATTTGTCGAAGTTTTGAGAGAGCATAGAGATAGAGAGAGTTATTGTGAGAAACATAGAGAAACTGCTTGGGTTTGTGTACACCTTAGGAGAGTTTGCATTCATACCTCAATAATACAAACTTTATTCATTCAAATCTTTTTGTTAGTTCTTTGTTATTAATTCGAAGCTTTATATCACATTGAGTTTTTATAAAACGGAAAAAAGACAACAAAAATATTCAACCCCCCCTTCTACTTGTTTAACTGGAAAAACAATTGGTATTAGAGCCTAACATTTAAAATCGATCAATTGATAACTCTGTCAGTTTATATTTAAATGTTTGCAATAATAGTAACGTCGATGTACGCCCATACATGTAATGAAGTAGGAACATTATGGGATGATTTATTATGAAGCCAATAATCAGCTTAATGATCAACATGCGCTGATTTATTATGTTGGGGTTATTAATATATAATTATACTAAGTAAATTTTGGCTTGCAAGTTTTTACCTTTCACTTGAAAGAGTTTTTCTTGATTTACACTTAGGCTTTATTTTTCTAGTTGAATTTGGTTTTGATATAATTTACTATTTGGATTGGGTTTTTGATTGGTTTCCTAGTTGGATTCAAGTATTAACAAATTTCTAGCTTATTTTGAATCTAATTTAGAATCCTAATAGTTTTAGGTTAAGGTTATATTCCTAACCTATATATATCCATATATTGTCCTCTTTTAAGACAAGAATTTGATGAATAAAATCGTGAGTTTTATACTTGTAAAACCCCTAGAAAGTTGGTGGTGAATTCCTTTATACTTTCTTATCTAGATTTCATTTAGTTGGTGGCCAATTCTTTAAGCAATCTAAACAAATCGATCTTTTAGTTTTGTTTCTTGGTGATTAAATTCTTTATAGAAGCAATCTAAGGTTACTTTTTCATTGCGAATCTGGACATCATCTTGGTATCTAGACCTCGGTTTGGCAATTTTTTTTGAATATCTTCTTCAAAAAAAATGTGAGCAACAAGTCTGATTTGTTTCGTGGTTGTTTGATGACTTATTTAAGGGGGGTTTTCTTAAAAAAAGTGGGTACACATGGCTATTGTGTTTGGTGACAGTTTTGTGACTTCTTCCAAGGGTTTTCTTCATAAAAACGCAGGCAACATGGTTGATGTGTTTTGTGATGAAAAACTGAATGTTATGTGTGGTTTAAAGCTAGAGCAAGTTGAGAACACGCGAAGGGATAGGGAAATCGAAGAATTAAAGGAGCTATTGAAGGAGGTTTTAGCAAAACCGGATCAAAGAAGGGGTTTTGATATGGATATTCCAGATTTTGATGGTGGTATAAATCCTGAAAAATTTATTGAATGAGTGAAATGCATTGAACGAATTTTGATTACAAGAACTATGATAATCATAAGAGATTCAAAGTGGTAAGATCGAAACTTAAAGGTTATGCAAATTTGTGGTATGAAAATCTGAAATGAAAGAAGAGAAAAGAAGGCAAAGCACGTATTGATTCTTGGGAAGCACTCAAGGTGAGAATGAATTTTTTTTACATACTAATTTTGAACAATATATGATTCTTAAATTGAAGCATTAACTACATTTCAAGAACCTAATGAGAATTTTTTTTTTAAATGAGAAGTATATTGGGAAGGAGTTGGAACAAGAGGATCATCATACTTGATTAATCCTACACTACCTTTACCAGATTTTTTAATCGTTTTGAGTGTGAGTGTGATGTTAATACAGTTAGGGTTTTTTTAGTTCAAGAGAAGAGACATATTGATTTTCTAGGCATAGACATCATGTTGGGAACTACTAAAATGTCAAAAAAAATTCTTTCAAGTTTCTTCCAAAGATATTTTGCATGGGGCTGAAATTTAATGTTATCAAGTTTTGTGATAAATCATATCATTGTGTGATGATTCTTAAATTTTACAAAACTCGTGGAAGAGTTTTTTTCAAAGGAGAGGAGAATGAGGAGGAGTATGACACTAATCTATTCATATGTATTTATTGTACAATTGAGGACAATTATTTTCGAAGAAGAGGAGTATGATGCATGAGCATTATGGGCTGATTTTCTATGAAACCAATAATCAGCTTAATTACCAACATGGGCTAGTTTATTTTATTGGTGTTATTATTATATAATTATATTAAGTAAATTTTGGCTTGCAAGTTTTTACCTTCCACTTGAAAGGGTTTTTCTTGTTTTAAGCACTTAGGATTTATTTTTCTAGTAGAATTTCGTTTTGATGTAATATACTATTTGAATTGGGTTTTTAATTGGTTTCCTAGTTATATTCAAGTTTTAATAAATTTCTAGCTGATTTTGAATCTAATTTAGAATCTTAATAGTTTTAGGTTAAGGTTATATTTCTAGCCTATATACACACATATTGTAATCTTTTAAGACAAGAATTTGATGAATAAAATCATGAGTTTTATACTTGCAAAACCCTAGAAAGTTGGTGGTTAATTCCTTTATACTTTCTTATTCAGATTTCGTTTAGTTTGTGGATGATTCAATTCTTTAAGCAATCTAAACAAATCGATCCTTTAATTTTGTTTCTTCGTGATTAAATTCTTTATAGAAGTAATCTAAAGTTAATTTACCCTGTGAATCTGATCGGCATAGAAAATATACCTCATGTATACGGCCAAACATTGCCTATGCTGTGACATTCATTCGTTTTGCACAGGAGGTTGTCATCTTCCTCGGATGGATCAATTTGTGTAAACAAGTGTGGCAGTGAAGAAGAGGGCTGAAGACAGTTCCCATGGAATAGCCCCATAGTTAGGGAACTAGGTAGTAACAACATGGGATGACCCACACGAAGTTTATGATTGGTCCATGTGTTGCCCAATGGTCAAGATTAAATCAGAAAAAATAATATTTTTGAGATGGTTTAATAATGAAACATGTAGTTACTTCCTAAAAAAGCTGAAAACAGTTTTTTTTTTCCAAAATCATGGAGGGACCTACTTTATCTAAAAGTAGTTTTTAAACCAAAACACTTTTCTCGAAAACTGCTTTTAAAATTTACCAAACATTTTTTTTACCTATTTTTAAAAAATAAGCTGTTGTTATCGTCAGCAATTCCAAACACACTCGATGTGAGAAAACTAATACAGAATATTTTAACTCTGACATAGAACCCTTACATAAAAAACTAGATCATTTTTTTAACAACAAACATAAAAGAACATTGTTAAGAATATATTCATTTGATGATGTACAAAATACTAGAACATGGTCTATCATAGTTTATCTATATCAAGTCTTTCTAGTCTCTGAACTTTTATATAATCAGAGTCTAGATAGTCAACATCCATTTATATATATCATTTGTACTTAAAAGATTTTCAGAAGAAAATGAAACCAGAGTCTGGATGCAAATCGGAGTCTAGAAGGTGATCAGGGTCTATAGACTATCAGATACTGAAGATCATCAGAGTCTGAAGTTTTTCAGAGTCTATAGTGCTGAACCTGAATTTGAAAGGTGATCACAATAATGGAAAGTATTCGAAGATAAAGATAATTATATTGTAGATATGCTTTGGGAAGGAAAGAGAATTTCAGAAGGAAATTGTCAACTAATAATTAAGAATTTTCTTCCTATTGTAATTTTATTTTCTGTTATTAGTTGATAGGCAAATCTCTATATAAACACTCTATGTAACATAATTTATTTGTCAAAATTTTGTGAGAGCATAGAGATAAAGAGAGTTGTTGTGATAAACACAGAGAAGCTACTAGGGTTTGTGTATACCCTAGGAGAGTTTGTATTCATACATCAGTAATACAAACAGTCCTTATTCATATCTTTGTGTTTGTTCTTTGTTTTTAATTCAAGCTTTAAATTTATATTGAGTTGATTTTAATCAAGCAAAAAGAGCACACAAGTATTTAACCCCCCATCTACTTGTGTAACTGGGAAAACAATTAGTATCAGAGCCTAACGTTTAAAATCGATCAAAGATGTCTGGAAACAAAGATGGAAATTCTAAGATTCCTATGTTTAAGAGAAACGAATACACCCATTGGAAGGTTAAGATGCTGCACCATCTGGAAGCTACAGACCCTGACTATCTTAACATGATTCATGATGGACCCTATATGCCCTCAAGACTTTTTCCTCAAACCACTGAAGAAGGAAAAATAATTGAAGAACACTTTGTTAAAAAACCAAAGGCTGAGTGGTCAAAGGAGGACAAGGAGAATGTTCTTAAGGAGGCAAAAGTGAAAAATATTCTCTTTAGAAGTTTAGACTATGTTCTAACAAACTGTGTAATATCATGCAAACTGCTAAAAAGATGTGGACTAAACTTGAAGTGCACTTTGAAGGAACTAATGATGTCAAGAAGAATGCAAGGTCTCTACTAATTTAGGAGTATGAGTATTTTGAGGCAAAATCTGGGGAATCTATTACTGAGATGTATGATAGGTTCACAAAACTCCTGAATGAGATGGCTATACTTGGTAAGGTTTATGATTATAAAGATACAAACACCAAGTTTCTGAGAGCTCTTCCTGAAGAGTGGTACAAAAAAATAACAGCCATAAGTGCAGCAAAGGATTTAGATGAAATCTCCTTGGAAGAATTGTATGGTAGACTCAAAACATATGATCTAGAGATGCAACAGTGAAAGAACAAGAAGTCTGTACAAGCAAAATCTATGGCTCTCTTGATGGAGTCTGAAAGAGAACAACATGAAGAACCCAAAGAATCAAGAGTTAAAGAATCAAAGAAGAAGGGTAAGACTGTTGTTCAATCAGAGTCTACTGAGACAGACTCTGATTCTAAAGATGAGATAGATCTAAGTCAGATGATGACTATGTTTGTTAAAAATTTCAAAATAATGAAATTCAACAAAAGAACTGGAAAATTTAGCAAAAGTCCAACATTCAAGAAGGAAGATGAGAAGACTGAGAAGGGCAAAAGCACAATAATCAAGCTTTACAAGGCAAAGGTCAAATGCTTCAACTGTGGAATATTGGGGAACTTGCTAGTGAATGCAGAAAAGAAAAAAGTCAAGGCAAAGGGAAACCACTTCTCTCAACAAGAAAGGAATGGGCAGATTCAAGTTCAGAGAATGAAATAGATTATGAAAATCTTGCTTTGATGGCAGTTTCTTTAGAAAAATCAGAATCTACCACTAGAACATCATCTCATAAGACTCGGGTATCAATCTTTACTCCTGAATCCTTACCCAATTTAGACTCTGATGGTATGAAAATTGTTCAAAGTGAGATTAATAATATAATAACAAACTATAGGTCTCTCACTAATAACAATGGTAGGTTAATAGAAGAAAATTTAACCTTGATAAGCAGGAATAACCATTTAGAGTCTTAGTTAGTGTTTATGGAAGAATACAAAAAGGATTCTGAGAAATGCAGGCACAACTAAACTGAAATCTTAAAAGCCTATGACTTTATTAAGAAAGAACTAGAGGAAGAAAGGCTTAAGTTCAAAGTGTGGACAGACTCTAGAAGAAAAATTTAGAAAATTCTCAACAATCAAAATTTATGTCAAATTACTGGTCTAGGCTATGACAAGAGTCAAGGCAAGAGACCTATTGTTGAGAATGATAACAATGTATAAGCTAGCCAGGTCAATAAGATTAAGGACAAGAGAACCTACACCCTGATTAAGTTTGTGACTTCTGAAGTTAAGACGGAGTTACCTAAAGAAATCACAAACTCGTCTTTTAATAATCCCCATGCCGTTGACAAAAAGACAGAAGAATCAGGAGAAAAGAAACTTAAGAAAAACATAAACATAGGTTTTTTTTTATCAAAGTCCAAGTTAAAGGAAAGGCTAGATAACTTACCAGAGTCTGGGAAAGCTAGGAGGAATATGAATGGTAAAGAAGGTATCAATAAGCCTAATAATTATCAAAAGGATTCTAATTCTCCTAGAAAGAAATGTTACAAATGTGGAAACTACAACCATTTAGCTCTAAACTATAAAACAAAGGTTGAAAAAA
The DNA here is from genome assembly GCA_028671895.1 of Oenanthe sinensis. Taxonomy (NCBI): domain Eukaryota; kingdom Viridiplantae; phylum Streptophyta; class Magnoliopsida; order Apiales; family Apiaceae; genus Oenanthe; species Oenanthe sinensis. The sequence continues at coordinate 45,301,786 of CM053803.1, forward strand.
AATCAGAGTCTAGTCCTTCTCAGACTCTGAAAAGTCACTACATTCCACATAAACCTTGTTATCACTGTGGAAACATATTTCATTCTATTTATATGTGTAGGGACTATCATGATTTCTATTACAATTTTTATGAGCAAAAATCCTCAATATATAAAAGTTGGTATGACACTGTTAAGACTCCACCAGAGTCTAAGGCAACAAAGGAAACAAGTAATCAAAAAACGAAAGTCTCTAAGCCTGTTTCACCTAAAGTTAGTAAGAAAGGATCTAAAATAGTTTGGGTCCTCAAAACATTTAAATAGTTGCTATATGTATGCAGGGAATCAGGGTAAAGAAAGTAACCCTAATCCTAGACAGTGGATGCTCAGGACACATGACTAGAAAGAAATTCCTGCTTACAAACTTTGTGGAGATGGCTGACCCAGAAATATCCTTTGGAGATGGAAACATAGGAAGAACACTGGGATATGGCAAGATTGTACTTGGAAATGTCATCATTGATGAAGTAGCTCTAGTTGATGGCTTGAAATACAACTTGATCAGCATAAGTCAACTTGGAGATAAAGGTTACCTTACCGAATTTGACAACAAAGAGTGTCTTGTGACTCACAAAGAAACATGCATTTTGTTTTTCAAAGGACATAGACATGGTAACATATATGAAGCCAGCTTAGAGGATTGCACTCACAATGAAGTCACATGTCTTTATAGCAAGGCCTCAACTGAAAAAAACTGGAAATGGCACAAGAAACTGTCACACATCAACTTCAAAACACTCAATAAGTTAGTGAAACAGAGTCTTGTAAGAGGATTACCACAAGTTGATTTTGTACAAGATGGACTTTGTGAAGCATGTCAACTTGGAAAGCAAAAGAAAACATCATTCAAGAGCAAAACAATAAACACCATTTCAAAAACATTTTATCTATTACATTTTGATTTATTTGGTCTAGTAAATGTGATGTCAATTAATAAAAAGAAATATGTTCTTGTCATTGTAGATGATTTTACAAGATACACATGGATTTTCTTTTTGCACTCAAAAGATGAATCTTCACAACACATAATAGACCATGTCATTTTTTTGAAAACAAAATCAAAGAAGATTGTAAGAATACTAAGAAGTGACAATGGCATTAATTCAAGAATGTAGTCATGGAGGAATATTGTGCATCAAAGGTAATTATTCAACAATTTTCTGTACCAAGAACACCTCAATAAAATGGAGTTATAGAGAGAAAGAATAGAACACTCATAGAAGCAGCTATGACAATATTGGCAGTGTCTAAACTACCAATGTATTTCTGGGCTGAGGCAGTCAGTACATCATGTTTCACTCAAAATTGTACATTGATTAATATGCATAGAAAGACTCTGTATGAAATGATGAAGAACAAGAAGCCAAGTGTGAAACACTTTCACATATTTGGATGCAAGTGCTTTGTGTTGAAAGTACATCTTGAAAATCAAGGCAAATTTGAAGCAAAGGTTGATGAAGCAATCTTCCTTGGATATGCACCAAACACAAAGGCATTTAGAGTCTTTAATCTCAGAACTAGAATTGTTATGGAATCTATTCATGTTGCATTTGATGGAAAAAAGATTACACGATAGCAGGATGAGTCAGAGTCTATAACACCGGAGTTTGAAAATTTCAAAAGTTCTGAGATAGATGAAGATGATGAGGATGAAGAGTCTCAAAACACTCCTGAATCAACACAAGAACCTGCATACTCTGAGGGGGAGCCAGAAAATTCGACTCCAAACAACTCAGAGTCTAACAGTTCAGGGTCTACCTAGATAGAGTCTAGACAGACAAAATAAAGTTCTTCAGAGTCTAACTCATTAGGGTCTGGATCATGGAACTCTGAATCATTTTCAGAGTCAAGCAATATAGGGGGAGCCTTTTCATTTGAATTCAACTCATAAACAGAAAATGTCAATGATTTAGGGGGAGCTTTAAGTTCAAGAACCAATCTTTCACTAGCTAGAAAATGGGTAAGGGATAACACTCATGATTTAATAATTGGTGATCCTGAGAGTGGGGTACAAACTAGAACATCCACTCAAAATGAATGTCTTTATAGCTATTTTCTCTCAAAGAATGAACCCAAGAAAATTGAGGAAGCTTTGTAAGATCCTGATTGCAAAGCAAGAAGAATTGAATGAGTTTGAGAGAAACAAAGTGTGGAAACTTGTACTAAGACCCGGAGATAGATCAATTGTAGTGCAAAATGGGTGTTCAGAAACAAACCTGATGATAGTGGAACTATGATTAGAAATAAAGCAAGGCTAGTTGCAAAAGGTTATTCTCAGAAAGAAGGAATTGATTATGATGAAACTTTTGCACCTGTAGCAAGATTGGAAGCTATCAGAATGTTTCTTGCATTTGCATCTCATTCAAAATTCAAGGTGTATCATATGGATGTGAAAAGTACCTTCTTGAATGGAAAATTGGAAGAAGAAGTCTATCTAGAAAAATCACCAGGATTTGTTGATCCAAAGTTTCCTGATCATGTTTACAGGTTAGACAATGCACTATATGGATTGAAGCAAGCACCTAGAGCATGATATGAAACTCTATCAAAATTTCTCCTTGAAAATGATTTCATTAGAGGTACCATTGATAAAACTCACTTTATTAGAAAACATAAAGGTGATATTTTGCTTGTCCAAATTTATGTTGATGATATTATATTTGGTGGTTCTACTAATGAAAAACTCTGTGAAAAGTTTAGTAAGTTAATACGGTCAAATTATGAAATGAGCATGATATGAGAGTTAAACTTCTTTTTGTGACTTCAAGTCAAACAGATTGATGATGGAATTTTCATCAATATATCAAAGTATGTTAAAGAATTACTGAAGAAGTTTGATATGCAAGATTGTGCAACTGCCAAAACTCCCATGTTAACAGTCACTAAGCTAGATTCTGACCCAAAGGGTAAGAAAGTTGACAACACTAGTTATAAAGGTATGATTGATTCATTGTTATATTTAACTGCTATTAGACCGGATATAATGTTTGCAACATGCATTTGTGCTAGATTTCAGGATGACCCTAGAGAATTACACTTGATAGCTATAAAAAGAATTTTCAGATATCTCAAGGGTGAACAGACTCTTGGACTTTGGTATCCTAGATAGGCTGATTTTTCATTAATTGGCTATTCAGACCCTAATTATGCAGGATGCAAGGTTGACAAGAAAAGCACAACAGGCTAATGCCAATTTATTGGCAACAGGTTGATTTCTTGGTTTAGCAAGAAACAACAGATAGTATCAACCTCAACAGCTGAGGTTGAATATATAGCAGCTGGAAGTTGTTGTGCTCAAATTCTGTGGATGAGAAATCAGTTACTTAATTATGGACTAACATTTTCAAATATATCTATGTATTGTGATAATACTAGTGCTATTAAAATTGCAGAGAATCCAGTCCAACAACAGCTGAGGCTGAATACATAGCAGCTGGAAGTTGTTGTGCTCAAATTCTATGGATGAGAAATCAGTTACTTGATTATGGACTAACATTTTCAAATATACCTATGTATTGTGATAATACTAGTGCTATTAAAATTTCAGAGAATCCAGTCCAACAATAGCTGAGGTTGAAAACATAGCAACTGTAAGTTGTTGTGCTCAAGTTCTGTGGATGAGAAATCAGTTACTTGATTATGGACTAACATTGTCAAATATACATATGTATTATGATAATACTAGTGCTATTAAAATTGCAGAGAATCCAGTCCAACATTCTAGAATAAAGCACATTGATGTCAGGTATCATTTTATTAGAGAACATGTTAAAAATTGTACTGTTGAACTTCATTATGTTCCAACTGACAGACAGATTGCAGACATTTTAACAAAACCACTTGATGAGTCTACCTTTCTCAGACTGGTAGGTGAATTTGGGATGTTAAATATGTAAGTGATCAATCATTACAAGAAACAAGGTATGTACTTTAATTATAGTCCCTGATTTATCAAACTATAATTTGTTATTGCAATATTCTTGAAGTACTTTACCTTGATATAGCTATCTTCTAGACTCTGACGAGTCTGTAGACTCTGACGAGTCTGTAGACTCTGAGAGTTTGTATACTCTTAAGTCTATAACACTTAGACTTTAAAATGGTTAAAATTAGCGTCTTCAAACTCTGATTATTTTTAAACCATTTAAATGACTTGATATAGGCAATAACAGTTATTTTTGACTGGATATAGGCTCTAGACTCGTATGTATTGTATACAGCTTATACAAAATAGAATATTCTCATACATTTTACTCACATGTTGATTGTGAATTATTTTTTAAAGCAAAAATACTCACAGAGCTCTTCAAGAACCCTAAGTTATTTTCTAGAGAATTTTCATCACTTTCACTTCAATTACTTAAATGGATGTTGTATCTACCGTCATGAGGGGACCCAAGGCGATTGTATTCACTTTTGGGAATTTCAAGTTCATGACAACAAATCATTTCTCAGCTCTTGGAGACAAGAATGGTGTAGACGCTAACTACTACCCAGTAATGGATCTTTTGAAGCAAAGTGAGCTTAGTTACATCCTCAAGGCATCACTTGTTATCCACATGGATGCAGTCTCGCAAGCGTGGGGTTCTGTAAAGGTAGTTGATCCTTCTCAGGATAAACCAGGTAAAATTATGTTCACCTTTGGCTCTACTACCTTTGATGTAACTTCTGATGTCATTAATTCTGTTTCTAAATTACCTGTTAAGACACCTTTTGATGATACTGTCTTTGATTCTGATATTAAGAGCATGTTTAAGTCATTAGGTTATTCTTCTAGTTTAGATAACATGAGCAAGTTAACTAGACCTTACTTGAGAAATGAATGGTCTTTTTTCTTTGACCAAATTGCTAGGTATTTTACTGGAAAATCCAGTGGTTTTGATGCTTTAATTTTTATCACTTATCAGATTGGTCATAGTCTCATATTTGACAAGGTAATCAACATTGGTGATATGTTGCTAACTCAAATGGGAGCTAAATTGAACAATGTGCAAGATGGAAGAAAGAAAGTCTATTATTATAGATTTTTGATGCTTCTCTTGAACCACTTTGTTCCTAACATGTCTGCAGAACTTGTAGATGATTATTGTGTGTAGGCTTACAAGTAGTAGAAAATAATTTTTTCTAACATCAAGAGAATTGATGACAAGAAGAAGAGTCTACCAACCATGACATATCCATATGTAATGTAGGTAAAACTCTCTAACTACAAACCTTTCAACTACAATGCTTCATTTTTTACTGGTAAATGGTGCATGAACAAGTTATGGAGAGTCCCCCTGCACCTATCCAAGTAGCCAAATCCCCTTCCACAAAACAGTCTCAAAAACCAAAATTCAGGAAACCAATCTCTGTTGTCTCTCAAAAGGCACCAGTTATAAAGAGGAGGAGATTGGAACAAACAAGGCTCATATATGAGCAAAGTGAAGATGAGCTCAACCCTTTAGAGATGCAGGTTGTTGAAGGACTCTCTTTGTTAAAAGAAGGTTATACACTTGATTCTAACCAAAAAGCCAAGACTGTAGACTCTCCAAAGGCTACAATATCTGAAAAACCTAGAGATGCACTTCAGGAATTTCAAATTGAGTCTCCTGAGAAATCTTTTGCTAAGAAGTACAAGAGGTTGAGGAAGGCTTATTCTGCACACACACACAAGCCTATTGTTATTACTAACCCTGTTTTGCAGGAAATAGATACTCTCAAAGCTCCTGTAGAGCCAGACTCTGAACAATAACAAATTTCTGAATCAAAGTCTAATATTGAGTCAGAGTCTAGACCGCCTTCAGACTCTGATCATGACACATTTTGGGAAGGAATGCCAAATGAAGCAGCCTCAAGTCTTATAGACTCAATAATTGTTCCAACTAATGAGGTGCTTATCTTTCTATATCCTTTGATGGAATCAATTGAAGATCCAGAATCATACAAGACACAACAATAAGTCTTGGATCTTCTCTCAACATATGATGCCCTAAAGAAGAGAATGGAGATGTAGTTACATATGTCTACACAGGATGCAGTCACCAATCTATATAGCTACTTCTTCAACTCTTCATTACAAACTTAAGCAGCGGGGATCATAGAAGGTAGGACACGTGAAGTTCTCAAAATACTTGGTGTGCCAGACTCTGAAAAACCAAATATGAAGAAAGTCAAGAAGACAAAAGCCCTCAAAAAGAGACAATCAGAGTCTGTTATTGAGTCAGAGACTGAGATTGAGCAACCAGTCTTTGATTGTGAAGCAATTTGGGATAATGGAGTTACCTACAGGACAACCATTCAATGGATTTCTCACTTCCAACCTCTGTTAAGATAGGTGGTTGACTATTTTGTCCATAATATAGGTACAATTGCCAATAAATACATTTATCCAACCTATCAGAGTAGATTGGATCAATTCAAGGGCATATACTCTCAAAAAGTGAGAAGGGAACTGCAGGAACTCTTCAATCTCACAGACGCCCAATCAATTAATGCAATCCATACAAGGGCCTTTCATCACAATTTGGATGCATTTATTATTGAAGAATAATAGGAGGAAGAAGGTGTTGAAAAGAAGTTGGAAGAAGGCATTAGTGCACTAATGGTGACTAGTGGAATAGGTGTTCAGTCTGTCTCACCCATACAAGAACCACCTAGTCAGAGGTTGGGTGATAATGGGACAGATGAGCATGCTGAGAGGCCCTCTTTTCCAACTCACCAAAATGATGATGAGAACCCTAATGATATAGAAGGACAGACTCTGATGGAGGTTCATGAAGAAAATCCTCAATTAATTCTGTCAGAGTCTATCTACTTTGAGTGGGAGTTTCATGCAACAACAGTCAAATATGGTGACACTAAGTCTTTGGCTTCTAATGAAGGTATACTGAAGCAGTCAGAGTCTATAGTAGACCCTGAGATTGGGATACTAGAGCCAACAGACCCTGAAAGAAAGAATAAGCTAGTAAGGGTTCAATGAGTTGAGGTAGGGGATGGATAAAAATTCAATTTTTCTTATCTTACAGATTGGCAAGAAGGAGGAAGTTCTAGATGCTCAAAAATCATTCACACAAAGACCACAACTTCATTTAGTGGATTCTCTAGCTAGGAGAGCAGACAGAGTTATGGAGGCTTTGATGGATGTATCACATATTCAACCTGAGACTACACAATTTAAGTCAGAAGAATCAATATTTTTCATGCCTATCCAGGCTAGGCTTCCAGAGTCTATAGAGTTTGATCACTCTAAGGAGAAGTCAGGGTCTATAGTCCCTTTTGTAGTTTCAGAGGCTACTCCACCACTAAAGTCTACACCTCCAGTAACAAAGATTGAGCCTATTGCTGTTGGGACTGATGATTCAGCCTCTGAAGATGAAGGGGAGGTGAATCCATCTTTCAATTATTTTGATCAAGTTTTCCCCAATCTTGGGCTACAGCTAAGGCCAAAGGCATTGATGATAAAGGCATTTCAAAAGAAGTCTCAAGGCATTTCAAAAGAAGTCTTACTTGCAAAAGCATGGTCATTATCCTAATGAGGAGCCATATATGCTTCTCTAATTGAAGAAAGTAAAGATGTGGTTGCTGACCTCAGATCTGCCAAGAAAAATATTGTCCAACAATTAGATGAGGTGGTCAATGACATATCTCATATCAACACAAAGTTGACTAATGTTGACACAACCACAACTCTACCCAAGACAAGGTTTGACTCTATGCGCTTTCCTCAATGCTCTAAAGATGATGCTGTCAAGGATGCTTTGACTGATTTCAGAGCAAAACAAACCACTCTTCAATAGGATGTCACTCCTATCACTAACAAAGTGGATTCTGTGATTGCTGCTCAGGCCAACATCTCCTCAGTCCTTGAACATATTCTTTTGGCTATCACAGGTGGTGATGATGTCAAAAAGGGGGAGAAGAAAGTTAGTGATTCCTCCAGATGAAATAAGGATGATGTTTGTAAGGATGACAAATCAAGGGGAGTTAAAGGATGAGAGATGGGGTGATAGTTCCCATGGTTCTAGGAGTCATGTGGTGTGCAACATAAGAAATTTTGAGTGTTTGTTAAAACACAGTCTCAATCACACCAGTCAGGGACTAGACATGGAAGATCAGGGTCTAAATTAGACTATGATACTGGAAAACAGAGTACAGACTTTGATGAGAAAAATGTTAACAAGGAGGATAAGGAGCCTAATTATTGGAAGTGTAATCAATCCAATACATAATTGAGGGCTAGAAGAACCAAAGAGCTTGGTGGCTTTTCAGAGTCTGATATTAACAAGACTACAACTCTTGTGGCTGATCCACAACTTCTTATAGATAGTCAGTTTAAGAGGCTCACACAAAAACACTTGAATAAGTGAAAAATTTCCAAGAGGACAGGGATTTGAAAAAGTTAAAAATGAAATGCTGGTTTATTTCCTGAATGGAGGGTCTGTAAGGTGGATTAGTCAGCAAAACTTCATATTCTTCAAGAAGGCTGAGGATTTGCAATACATTAGATTTCTTTTATCAATAATAGTTGAAGTGAACAGAAGTAAGGAAGAATTAACCAATAAATGGTTCATAGAGATTGATAGGAAGCTGACTTTGCACAGACAGACAAATAAGCAGATGGGCAAATTTTCTCTGAAATATGTTGATACTGAAGGGAAGGATCAAGACATGCCTCTGGAAGTAAAAGAGATTAAATTTCAAGAAGGTGTGGGTCACTACTTTGGGTTTCAAACTATGGAAGGGAAGATTAATGTTTTGATGCTTAAAGACTTAAAAGAACAAGAGTGCAGTGTAAATGATCTAAGAACAACTTATTGTTAAATCAAATGTGAAAATGAAGAGATGAAAAAATTGAAGAAGTTTCTTAGTGAATCTCTAGCTATTGTGGAGGAGAATATGCTGATGTCATTTCTGAGAAATAACACATCTTTTGAGAAGATAAATTGATAAGTAATTATCTATTCCTTGTAAATTTTATATTATTCTAGTTTAATTACTTATTTTTTAGTTTTGACATCATCAAACCTTGATTTATGCTTACATTTTATAAAGCATACATAGGGGAGATTGTTAGGAATATATTCATTTGATGATGTACAAAATACTAGAACAGGGTCTAACATAGTTTATCTATATCAAGTCTTTCTAGTTTCTGAATTTTTATATAATCAGAGTCTAGATAGTCAACATCCATTTATAGATGTCATTTGTACTTAGAAGATTTTCAGAAGAAAATGAAACCAGAGTCTGGAAGTTGATCAGAGTCTATAGACCATCAGAATCTGTAGTTTATCAAAGACTGAAGATCAACATAGTCTGAAGTTTTTCAGAGTCTATAGAGCTGAAGCTGAATTTGGAAGGTGATCATAGTAATGAAAAGGGGTTTTATATCAAACTGGTCACCCATCTAATAAAAAAATATCAAGTAGCTACCTCATCTCCACGGCTACTCATTTAAGCCACTAAACTGTTAAAATATATCATTTCACTAACTTTAAAAAAATATTAATGATTAACCCTTAAAAAATATAAGAATGAACCCTAATATTCAAGTATAATACACGTTTGATATAAATACTTGACACTTCATCACAATTTTAACCTTAATCGTTAAATTTTTTTTGAAAAAAATAATGAAATGATATATTTTGACACTTTAGTGGCTTAAATGAGTCGTCGTTGAGATTGGGTAGCTACTTGATATTTTTTTGTGAGATGGGTGATCAGTTTGATATAAAACCCTAATGAAAAGTCTTCGAAGATAAAGACAATTATATTGCAGATGTGCTATGGGAAGGAAAGATAATTTCAGAAGGAAACCGTCAACTAATAATTAGGAATTCTATTCTCATTGTAATTTGATTTTTTATTATTACTTGATAGGCATCTCTCTATATAAACACTCTATGTAACCTAATTTATTTGTCGAAATTTTGTGAGAATATAGAGATAGAGAGAGTTGATGTGATAAACACATAGAAGCTGCTAGGATTTGTGTACACCCTAGGAGATTTTGTATTCATACATCAATAATACAAATAGTCCTTTTTCATATCTTTGTATTTGTTCTTTGTTTTTAATTCAAGTTTTAAATTTATATTGAGTTGATTTTAATAAGGCAAAAAGAGCACACAAATAAATCCACTAAACTTTAACTAGTCAAATAATACCCTAACCCCGATTAAACCGGAAATATACATGTTACAGATGAATATTGTAAATAAACTCTTGAATCGTTGATGAATTACAGAGAAATTGAGGAGAAATCTTTGATAAATTGCTAAAGAATCGCAATAGAGAGAAAAGGAAAGAAAGAAAGGGATGAAAATTTTATTCTTTACTTTAAATGAAAAATGGGCCTAATTATCACAAATTAAAGCTAAAAGGCCCTTAATATCACAGCCTATACTATTGGCCCTTCTAGTCACAAATAAACGTAAGTTTACATTTCTTACAACTCGTTCACTTGATCCCACGACTCAACTACCAAAGTCACCGGTTGATCTCATAACTCCAGTTAAGATTCTTAGACTGAATCTCCCCTTCTATCTATGGAGATTGATGTATGTGTTCTTCATCCCTGTGTGTATTCTTCCTGGTGTCTATTCTGTAACTAGGTTTTCATGTTTAAATAGATATGAACATATTATATATATATACGTATGTTATGCGTATATGGAAGGTGTTTACAGCTTTTATTGAAAGTGTTGCCCATCAACGCAATTGTAAAGTTCGTTTTCATTGCAACGAGTATTCGTGTTGCGTTTCTGTTATTTCATTAAAAATATTATAAAAAAGTGCAGTATATTAAGACAAACGGACTTTTAAGTTGCGTTTGTAGAAAACGATGGTTAAAGTTACGTTTTGCTGTGACTAAAAGGGCCATTTTCTTTGGGCATTTTTATTATAATTGGTGATAGAAAGGGCCAAAACCCATTTTAAATAATGATATAGAGATTTTATTCTTTAAAAGCTTCACTGTTTTTATTCATGAATCAATTTAATACGTTCTGTTCTGTTTTATAACCGAGATATGCTCCTTTGTGATTTTTTCCGATAAGATATATATATTTTTTATAATCAGAATCATTAAATATTCGATAACTTAGAAATTAATTATCGTCTAAATAAGCCTCTAAAGAAAATAGTATATAAGTTCATGGAAACAAAACAAACATGTTTTTTTTATCACTAATTTGATTTTACAAATAAGTATCTGTTCTAAGAAATTTGAAATTTTTGGGGTGAGTCAGAGTCGAACCTCTACGACCTGGGTTATTCGGGCTCAAAACAACCGTGTTAGTTTTCCCGATCAATGGTATAAGTTTGTAGAACAGGTTTAAATACAAATTTAAAAATTTCTTCTCGTTAAAAGAATTTTTTAGAATAACTTTTAAGAACTACTTAAAACAAATATAATTAAATAAATAATTCAAACTAAAATTAGAAGAGAAGCAATTTAAAATTAATAATGCGACCGAAATTGATATAAATTATTAAAATTTGATGTAAAATTTGAAAAATTTAGTGTAAATTTATAATAACCTTTTAAAATCTAACAAATATATAAAAGTATAAAAAACACTAAAAAAATCCATCAAAATTCACTATTTTATACAATCCAAAAATATCTATCAATATTTGAGTATTATTACACTTTTAAATTTCTTATAAAATTTTAGTTGAATAATTTCAAATTTTTTAAAATAATCTAAATTCCTTATTCCTGACAATATACTTCCTCCGTCCTCTTTTACTTGACTCTTTTTAAAAAAAAATTGTGCATAAATAGTTATTCATATCTTGTTTCAATATGTTTTTTTTTGCATATTTTTCCAAAATTACCTTTTACTCCTATTTCTCATGTTTGACTCTACAACTCATTTTCAAATTTATTTCATTATTCAAGATATTTGTTAGGGGTAAACAAAGAAACAAACCGTATAATTAAATAATTTCTTAATATTTGTATTTTTTCCATAAGAGTCAAGTAAAAGGGGATGGAGAGAGTATAATATCACAATATTTTAATGAATGATTTAAAATTTAAATTATATGCACCTAAACTTTTAAAATTCAAAAAAAAAACTACAACCCTTAATTTTTATTTTTATTTGATAAACAACCCTTAATCTTAATTTTTATATTAAAAATATTAACCCACCGAAAATATTTTCAATTTAATATTTTTATATGTAGCCAGGCATCCCCACACACAGCACTCCATCTAGACTAGAATTATACATACAAATATACACACATCTCATCTCTCCGTTTCCCTCTTGTTCAAATCACACCATTTTTAGGTACTTTTACTCCCTCTATATCTCATACATATTTTATTTATTTATCTCTTCGCATCTGAATAATTTGATTAATCTAATTCTCTCATTTGCTTTATTAAACACATTGCTTGTAATTATGGTTCGATAATTGACTTTTTAATTTCATTTTGCGATGCACTTTTATCTAGATCTGGTTAATATATATCGTGATTTGTATGTATATGTGTATATTTTTTGTGGATTAACGATGTGAATTCTGTTTGATTAGGTTATGATCATAATTGTTTGTTGTTTGTATTAGATTTACAATTGAGTTTTGTTTTTTAGATCTGATTAATGTGTAGATATATAATGTTAGTTTGTTGTGGAAATTGCTGAATCGCAATTGAATTTGCTGTGTTTAGTCGGTTTTACGGATTAATTTGCATCGATTCGTGGTAGTTTACGTCTAGATATTCTAATTTTCGGACATTTAAACTCTATGTTGGAATATTTATTTGTTTAGAACCGTGTAGTAATATTACTCTTGTTGTACTTGGATGTATATGTTGATGTCAAAAACTAGAGTTCAATGTTCGAATAATTAAATTTTTATAGAAACAATTATCAGTCTCGGAAGATAATTGTTTCTATAAAAATTTAATTTTTATAGAAACAATTTAATTTTTATCCGAGACTGATAATTGTTTCTATAAAAATTACATTATTAATATTGTTGATATTATGAAAAAGGTCGAACGAGTCTCAATTTGTTTCATGTGTTAGTTTTGTGATTATTTCACACGTTGTGGTACAAAAGTGGGAATACGTTTAAATAACTAATTAACTTCATGAATGAATTTTACTTGTTTGCTCATTATGTTTTACACCAAGTTACTACTGTTCTTACTTGGATCGTGAAACAAAGCTAGCATTTTACCACGAATTGAATTTGATTCCTGATGTCGAGGCTGTGTTATGAAATGAATCTGATCTTATCCCGGTAAATTAGTGTGTTCAACCAAATTATGTTAGATTTGAGGTGCCTTGATTTCTTTCTTTATTTTTTTATTATCATAAAACCGCCGTTGTGTGCCTGCAGCTGTCTTTAGCTTTTCATTTAATTTAGTAATTGACCTCACTGGATCCTATTAACTTGTACTGGGACTTTTGACATCAGGAGTGTTAAAGATGGGGCTGTCCTTCACCAAACTCTTCAGTCGGCTCTTTGCCAAGAAAGAGATGCGTATACTGATGGTGGGTCTCGACGCAGCTGGTAAAACAACAATTCTGTACAAGCTTAAGCTGGGAGAGATAGTTACAACAATTCCTACTATTGGTAAGATTAAACATGCCTCCTTGCTTTCTTCTTTGCATTTATACATTTTTGCTTCTTTTTAAATAGATGAACAATTTCTTTTTGCTCATTATCTTATCTCTTTTTAATGTTTTTTTTAATTTTTTATATTACCTTACAAATCTGAAAGCCCCACATAAGCAGGTCTTTTTCTTTGACAGTTCTAGAACTTATTGCTTGTATATGATTTTTCTTTAGGATTTAATGTGGAAACTGTGGAATACAAGAACATCAGCTTTACTGTCTGGGATGTTGGAGGTCAGGACAAGGTATTTGTTTTAAGTTATTGGAAAACAAATTTAAGTAATGGTTCCTCTTTCTTTATTATTATTTTAGTGTATTCATCTTTAATTTTTCTTTTGTGTGTAAGATTATAAATATTTTGAGTATAAACAGATGTGAACTTTCATGTTTTAAGTATCATTTTTGGTGTTCGTAACTGCCATGTGCTAAATCATGTTATACATCTAACTTCTAAGTGTAAGAAAAATTGATCTATCATTTGTAGTTTGTTGAAATATCATTAATGTCTGGCCAAATCCTCTCTGCTGGTCATTGATTCATGCAAAGTCTTAAAATCATATTTCATTATTTTTTATATTGAAAAGTTAGATATTGCTAAATATCTGCTAGTTCTGAACTTTTACAAGAATTAACTACCAAGACTGAGATCATTTCATCATAAAGTAATACACTTCAGGTCTTGAATCAAAATTTTGATCCGAGTTACTGTTATTGCAGATCCGCCCTTTGTGGAGACATTACTTCCAAAATACTCAGGGCCTCATATTTGTGGTTGATAGCAATGATCGAGATCGTGTAGTTGAAGCAAGGGATGAGCTGCACAGAATGCTTAATGAGGTAATAGCCATCACATCTCTCGATACTAAAATATGCGGTGACAACAATATTATGAATCCTTCGTTGGTATAGTTTAATAATTTTGTGTATTACACATGTAAAGGATGAATTAAGGGATGCTGTCCTGCTTGTATTCGCAAACAAACAAGATCTTCCTAATGCAATGAATGCTGCTGAGATTACTGATAAGCTCGGACTTCATTCTCTTCGTCAGCGCCACTGGTAAACGAATTCCCAGCCCTGCTTTGCTTTCTCCATTCCTCCCTCCTCTCACAACACAGTTATGGTGTTACAGGTACATTCAGAGCACATGTGCCACTTCAGGTGAAGGTTTATATGAAGGTCTGGACTGGCTCTCAAACAACATTGCAAACAAGGTAAACTATTAGGTTTTTTTGACCAAGTGCTATACTTACAATGGCAGGTTTGTTCAATCATACTTTAAATTTCTGTGGGTGTGCTTATATTCTTGAAATTGTAATTGCAGGCATAGGCATCTTGATCAGAGTTTGAATCTTCTCTGCAACCAGATAGAGTTCTGCATATTCCTTTGTTCTGAGATTTGTCATGACAGTCGGATAGTGTTTTTCACATTTCTTTTTTTGTTCCAAGTTGTGTACCATGTCTTTATGCTGACCTCTTTACCATGTTTGAGGTCTCTTAAAAGTTTTTTTTGTTTCATGTAGGTTTGTTATGGTTCTGTTTCATATATTATTCTCGATATATATGATAATTGACGGTGTTGCAGTTTATTATGCAATTATGGTTATGCAAATGTGCAAGACTTTTTCTTTCATAAATTAATGACCAACACATTTTTTTTTATTCTGAAGCGGTAGGGAAGGTTGATAGAAGTAGTTGTTTGCCCGTATTTCTGTATATTATACTCCCTCTGTCTTATTCAATTATTTACACTTTTTTTTTTGGACGTCCCACCCAATTCTTTACATTTCAAAACTTTCTAAAAATAGTAAAATTTTATATTATAAAATTTACTCTCACACATTATTTTCCTCCCCTTTTTTAGCTTTATTAATTAAATATCAATTGACAACACCACTCTACTCGTTTTTCCTTCATTTCCATCTACTTTTCCTTCTCTTTCATACCACAAGAAGTTGAATAGATCTAGACTCGCTTCTTAGATTCATTGGATGGCCATTCAGGTGCATGCAACTATTTTGGCTAGTCTTGCAGGTTTTACTTTCATTCTGTTTATGCCGACTTCTTAGGTTGCACACACCGGAATTGTTTGCAAAACATATACGACTATTATGATAATTTCTATGATGCCAATGTCTATGACATATTAAGTTCTCCGGAAAATTTATTTTATATCAGAAGAGGCCTGAAATGCAATAACACCAATATGTTTGGTTGAAAAGGCCGCTTAGAGATCTTCTAGGAAATGATCATGCGTGTGGCCGGCTCATACACCATCTGCACATTTGCATATATAAGCAATGGATGACTTATTGACTTGTATGTTTTAGATGATACATATTAAACTTCTTGTTTAACATATGATACTAAACATAATTGAAAGTTAAAAAGTTACCCCAGAAATAGATGCTTTTACATCTGTGTTGGAATTCAAACCCTCCTAAAAGTTGTAGTTATATTATTAAAAATGCACAGCCATGCAATTCCAGAAAAAATGGTGTGCTATGTTAAGTTTGTCAAACTGTTTTTATTATCCAGATAGTCAAATACGTGTAGTAATAAAAGAAAGAGGAACGTGGCACTCTAAAATATTTACATGCAGCAGCTATCTATGAACCCATCTAAGTCATGTTTAAATCCTAGAAATAAGGTGGTTGTCTAGCGTGTTAACGCAAGGGATGAGGTCAGCAGATTGTACACTATATATATGGGTGTGCATGCATATTAATAGATTGTACCAAGAGAGAAATATATAGCAGAAAAATGGAGCTCAAGCTCTTTGTATTAGTATAAACGAAAAAGGCTGTAGCCTTGCTGTGTGTAACACATGAGCTGTATCTTCATTAAGTATAATAAAAGTGTTGTGTTTTATTATCAAATTATATTATTCCATATACATATATATACCAGGTGCTTTGAAAGTTATAAATTTTGTGTAAAGCTTATCACGTTTCCAACAAGTGGCATCAGAGCTAAGGTTCTGTCCGAGAAAAAATGGCGAATATGATACAACCGCAAATCCCGAAATTGACGGCAACAAATTATGAGAACTGGAGTATCCAAATGAAGGTGGTGTTGCTCGGTTCTTACGATAACTTGGATATTGTCGAAAGTGGGTATAGCGATCCCGTGGATGCAACCGTTGAAGCAGTTCTTCCAAATGCCGAGAAGACGGCGTTAAAGGAGTCCCGTAAAAAAGACAAAAAGGCGTTATTCACAATTTTTCAAGGTGTTGATGAATCTACCTTTGAAAAAATTTCAGAAGCAAAAACAACAAAAAATGTGTGGGAGATTCTGCAGAAATCTTTCCAAGGTGTCGAGAAAGTAAAAAAGGTGCGGCTCCAAGTGCTACGTGGGGAATTCAAAAATATCAAGATGAAAAGCTCAGAGAATATCGGTGAATATGTTACTCGTTTGAAAACGGTAACAAACGAAATGAAAAGAAATGGTGAAAGTCTCGATGATGTTCGGGTCATGGAAAAATTACTCCGTTTGTTGACAAGAAAATTCGATTATGTTGTTACATCTATCGAAGAGTCAAAATTGATGAGCTCGTGGGTTCTCTTCAAGCACATGAGCAACGGATGAAACAGTATGATGATAGAAGCCATCTGAAAAAGGCGTTGCAGAGTAAAGTGTCCATCGGGGAAAATTCAAGCAGTAGCAATTTTTCATGTGGCAGAGGTGGCTATAGAGGTGGTTACCGAGGAGGACGAGGACGAGGAAGACAACCGTTCAATAGAGGCCAGAAAAATGAAGGCTATCAGTCAGCTGGTCGTGGTCAAAATTTCAGAGGCGGAAGAAGAGACAATTTTCAACAAAGAGGTGATAAGTCTCAATTTCAGTGTTATAATTATAATAAGTATGGCCATTTCAGTTTTGAGTGTAGATCCCCGAAGGTGGAAAAAGCAGTCATTTTACAGCAGCAAAAGAAGACAAAGATGTGGGTTCTGCTATGTTTCTCACATACAAAGGAGATGAGGAAGGCAAAAACAAATATTTGGTATCTTGATTCAGGTGCTAGCAATCATATGCGTGGTCACAAGGAATTAATTACGGAGATAGACGATACTGTCAACGGGGAGGTTATTTTTGGTGACTCATCGAAAATTTCAGTGAAAGGTAAAGGTACAATTTCGATTGTATTAAAAAATGGTGAGAAAAAATATATCAATGATGTGTATTATATACCTGCTTTGAAAAATAACATCATTAGTCTTGGCCAACTTGTGGAGAAAGGATATAATATACAGATGCAGGATAATTCTCTCATTATCAGAAATCAAGTTCGGGAATTAATTGCTAACGTGGAGATGTCACAAAATCGTTTATTCACTCTTGATATGTAGACAAAGGTGCAGAAGTGCTTAAAGTCGGTCATTAAAAATGATTCGTGGTTATGGCATTTGAGATTTGGTCATCTTGGATTTTCTGGCTTGAAATTATTATAAAAAAGAAAGATGGTGGAAGGTTTGCCAACAATCACTGAACAAAATCAGTTGTGTGAAGCATGTGTTAAAGGGAAGCAGCATCGACAAAGTTTTCCTGTTGGAAAATCATGGAGAGTCAGGAGGCCATTGGAAATTGTTCACACGGATATAGCTGATCTATTTGATATTGCATCTCTTGGCAGAAACAGGTATTACCTAACATTTATTGATGACTTTAGCAGGAAAAGTTGGGTATATATTCTGAAAGAAAAGTCGAAGGCCCTTAATAAATTCAAGGAATTCAAAGCACTGGCAAAAAACAAAGTGGTCATTATTTGAAGACACTCAGATCAGATAGAGGCGGCGAGTATACTTCAAATCTCTTTAGTAGCTTCTGCAGGGCACATGGAATTAATCACCAGTTGACAACGACATATACTCCACAACAAAATGGTGTTGCAGAGAGGAAGAATTGCACCATTCTAGACATGGCAAGGAGCATGGTGAAAGCAAAGCATATGCCGAGGAATTTCTGGGCTGAAGTCGTTCTATGTGCAGTTTATTTGCTGAATCGCTGTCCAACAAAAAGTGTTAGAAACAAAACTCCAAATGAAGCATGGAGTGGCAGCAAACCATCAGTTGGACATCTCAGAATTTTTGGGTGCATTGCATATGCACATGTTCCCGATCAGAAAATAAAGAAGCTGGATGACAAAGGCGAGAAGTGCATCTTTACCGGATATGACAAAAGAAGCAAGGCTTACCGACTCTATAATCCCCTCACAAAGAAATTAATCATTTCTCGAGATGTTGAGTTCGATGAATCCGATTATTGGAAATGGAGCGAAGAGGAAAGAAAAATTGCTGGTTTATTTTTCAATGATGATGATGATGACGGTGATGACTCCAACATTGAAGATGGCGAAGAAGATGATCCAACTCCTCCCCAAAGTCCAAATCAACAAACTCCTATTTCAACACCATCAAGTTCAGAAAGTAGCAGTAGCAACAGTTCAGGGGGAGCACCAAGAAAAATGCGGAGTCTGAATGACATCTATGATGCAACAAGTCCGGTACAAACAACATTTGATTATTCATTATTTTGTTTAATGGCTGAATGTGATCCAGTGACATTTGAGGAAGCTTCTGAAGAAAGCAAATGGAACAAAGCCATGGATGAAGAAATTGGTGCAATCAAGAAGAATGATACTTGGGAGCTCATAGATCTTCCAGAAGGACACAAAGCAATTGGTGTCAAATGGGTCTACAAAACAAAGACCAATCAAGAAGGAAAAGTTCAAAAGTACAAGGCAAGGCTAGTTGCTAAAGGCTACAAGCAGAGATACGGGATTGACTACGATGAGGTATTTGCTCCAGTTGCAAGAGTTGATACTATACAACTTCTTACAGCAATTGCAGCTCAGAATCAGTGGAAGATTTATCAGATGGATGTGAAGTCAGCATTTCTAAATGGTTATCTCGAAGAAGAAGTCTACATTGAGCAACCTCCCGGATATATTCAAAAAGGTCAGGAAGATAAAGTCTACCGGCTAAAGAAAGCACTGTATGAGTTGAAGCAAGCCCCGCGAGCATGGAACACTAGGGTTGATGAATATTTTCAGAAGCATGATTTTGTGAAGAGTCCGTACGAGCATGCACTCTACACAAAAATAAATTCAAAGGGAGATATTATGATCGTGTGCTTATACGTGGACGACATGATTTTTACTAACAACAACCCTGATATGTTTGATGACTTTAAGAAAGTTATGACTAATGAATTTGAGATGACAAATATTGGTCAAATGTCGTACTTTCTTGGAGTCGAAGTGAAGCAAAGCAAAGATGGGATTTTTATGTCACAAAAAAAATATGTTGAACAAATCCTTAAAAAATTCAGAATGGAAGAATGAAAGCCAGTGAGTATGCCAGCAGAAGCAAGCATAAAGCTTAATGTTGATTCAATAAGAGAGTTGGTAAATCCGACATTGTTCAAAAGCTTGGTGGGAAGTCTGAGGTACCTAACTTTCACTCGTCCCGATATTATGTATGCAGTTGGATTGGTTAGTAGGTACATGGAAAAGCCGAAGCAAGATCATTTCATGGCAGCTAAAAGAATTTTGAGATATTTTAAAGGTACAATTAATCATGGTTTATTTTACACACATTCTCAAGATTCAAAATTAGTTGGCTATTCAGACAGTGATTATGGTGGTGATTTGGATGACGAGAAAATCACTTCGGGATATGTTTTTCATATCGGTTCAACAATATTTTCGTGGTCTTCAAAGAAGCAACAAACAGTTGCTCTCTCGACATGTGAGGCAGAATACATCGCAGCAGCAGCGTGTCAAGCTATGTGACTAAGCTACATATTAGGAGAGTTAAATCTTGCAAAAGATGATCCGGTTACTATCTATGTGGATAATAAATCTGTTATTTCTCTCGCGAAAAATCCTGTGTCACACAGTCGAAGTAAGCACATCAATATAAAATATCATTTTATTCGAGAACAGGTGAATGAAAAAATTGTGGAATTAGTGCACTGTAGGACCGAAGAAAATTTAGCAGATATTTTTACGAAACCAGTGAAGCCGGACATATTTCAGAAAATGAAAGAAAAGCTCGGAATGCAAAGTCGGGTTTGAGGGGGAGTGTTAGAATTCAAACCCTCGTAAAAGTTGTAGTTATATTATTAAAAATGCACAGTCATGCAATTCCAGAAAAAATGGTGTGCTATGTTAAGTTTGTCAAACTGTTTTTATTATCTAGATAGTCAAATACGTGTAGTAATAAAAGAAAGAGGAACATGGCACTCTAAAATATTTACATGCAGCAGCTATCTATGAACCCATGTAAGTCATGTTTAAATCCTAGAAATAAGGTGGTTGTCTAGCGTGTTAACGCAAGGGATGAGGTCAGCAGATTGTACACTATATATATGGGTGTGCATGCATATTAATAGATTGTACCAAGAGAGAAATATATAGCAGAAAAATGGAGCTCAAGCTCTTTGTATTAGTATAAACGAAAAAGGCTGTAGCCTTGCTGTGTGCAACACATGAGCTGTATCTTCATTAAGTATAATAAAAGTGTTGTGTTTTATTATCAAATTATATTATTCCATATACATATATATACCAGGTGCTTTGAAAGTTATAAATTTTGTGTAAAGCTTATCACGTTTCCAACAATCTGATCATTGCCAAAAATAAAATTAAAATTGGAATATAATGTTCTTCCTTCAGGCTCCTCAAATTTTCAGAAACAGTATACATACGACCACTGAGATTAAGAAAAGGAGCGAACTATAGAAAAACATACAAACGTAGTATCGTTTAAACTTATGGCCAGATACATATCTGAGCAATTTTCCAAGAATGCATCTCCTTCTCTGCAGTTGAGGAACCCCATGCACAATGATAAACAGTACTATACCAATTCCCCGTCTCATCTCTGATAATATCTCTAACATTGTCTTTCGATGATTGTTTACATTTCTCAGCAGGATCACAGTCGATTGCGATATCGTGCTGGCCTCGAACTAGAGCTTCCAGCAGCAACATGAGAGAAGCCATATCCGATTGTCCTGAGATAAGCTTATCTAGCTAGCTCGATCATATATATAAACAGAGTTACACACGTACGTGCTTTCATGCATTATAAATACATGGCCCAACTAGCATAGACACCACCGCATGAGGAGGGAAGTGAGTAAAAAGTAGATAAATGAGGAGGGAAGTGGGTAAAAAGTAGATAAAATTATTGAATCAATTAATAAAATATACTCTCTCTGGTTCTAAATAATTGTCTTTTGATTTTTTGACACACATATTTAGGAGTAAAAAACATATAAATATATTTAATAATAATTATAATTTTTTATATCAAATAAAAATTTAAAATCTATTATTTGGGACTGGAAGGAGTAATTGATTAGAAAGTTAATGAGAGTTGGTGGGAAGTAATGGGTTCATTTAGTTTTTTTAATTATTAAATCTATATTATTTTTAAAAAGTTTAAAAATATAAAAAATTGGAAATGACAACCTAGAATAGAAAATGTAAAAAATTAGAATGGACACAAAGAGTAACACAATTTATATCATTTGAAATGAATTACATATTTTCAGATATATAAGGTTTGAAATGCGGTTGCATAGGCCAACATTCCAACCCAATAATTTTAAGTCAAATATTGAAACTTTATCTAGCACCATTGGCCCCAAAAGCCTCATTTCTAGAGTTTAAACTCACTCCATAACTGCCCAACAGCCCAACTTGTGGTGCACATTATCAAGGGATTTACATTGATTTGCGCCAGGTACTTTACTCCACAAGTATTACAACTCTGCTATCAGTAAAACATTAGAGAAAGAGCAATGTACAAATGTACAATCAATAATTATCGAACATTTATATCATTATTGCTTCAAAATTTATCTGCAAACCTAATATATCTGATATTCTTGGTTTCACAGGGGTACACATTCGTTTTTGTAAGATTCACCCATGTTTCTTACATTGTACAGAACAAAAAATGAACATTCCTTTTTTTAAGTCGAACAATTCAACCACAACTTTCAATTTATTAGGCCAAGATATAAGCCATTTCTTAACATATAAATTTGATCAAACTCCTCATCTACATCCTAAAAAAAATCACTCATGTTCATTATGTTTTACAAAATCACCCTCCCACTACTCACCTTGTATGCATGATAGGTTCATAATTAATACATCTTTAATACCTATTTTATGTTTGTTTTCATAATTTTATTAGTTAATTAATTAATTTTTATTTTGTTTTGTAGGAAATTAATTAAAATCAGAATTGTAACAGAAAAAGGAGAATACAAGGAAGGAGGTGGAGATTACTTGGAGGAAAAGAAAAAGGAGATAAAATCGAATGCTTGTTGGAGAAGAAAAAGGAATAGAAGGAAATATTTAGAATTCAATTTGTAATCGATATAGAAAACCTACATTATTTCCCCTATATATATGGGTCTCCTCTCTTGTATTTTAAGACCTGAACCTGCACCTTAACTTCAATTTTAGTTTTCAATAATTAGGAGTAGGAGTAGAGTATTTTTATTTTCTTGATCTTTCAATACAAACAAGTTTTTATCTCTCAAACACTTTTTATGTTATTTGTTATTTGCATGTCTTATATTAGTTGTTTTGTTTTCTTCTTCAAGCATGTCTAGCTAATTCTCTAGCCCTAGGATGAAGATGAAGTTAGTTGATTATTTTTAGTATTTATTTGTTCCTATTATTTGATTCTCATAATTTTTCTTGGTGTTTAATTGTTTGATTAACAAAGTGATTTTGATATATTATTGTTACCGAATTTATTTTTCATAGCCTATGCTTGCTCCATGAAGTTTTGATGGGTTATTGTTAGATAATAAGTTTCATAGTATATGCTTGTCTCGTTAATTGATATTTATTTGATGAAGAAAGAGAATTGATTTTTAGGGCAAGTTGGATATTAATTGTGATTAATTAATGGATTCGGATTCTTAGGTTTTCCATATTTATTTGTTCTTATTTGCTTATTAGGTTAAACAAATCTCATCTCAACATTATTTGTCTAGTCTGCCTGATTTATTTATTAGGGTTTGGAAATTTCATAGTCTCTGAGGATCGATCTGTGATTGCTACAATTAAACACTGTGCGCTTGCAGTATTTCAACACATCAATGCACAAACTCATTTACGCTAATCAATCCCATCTCTTTTACACACTTAAGCCTCCACTGAGTCTTGAAGTGGCCAAAACCGAGGGATCCGATGAATGTTTTTAACCAATCTACCAGTGACAACACATTGTATAAGAGCTAGCTCTATTGCCCGTGTGATCGTATGAATTTTAACTTTCTGTCATTGTATCATCGTTGTAATTGTAACTATACTTGAACTGATCAAGACGTCGGCATGCCAAACGTAGAGAGAATGCGGCTTTCTTGAATTCACCCCAAGTGAAGGGCTTGTAGAGATTTGGACTGTGGGATGAGACCATCTGTGGTAAAGGAGAGACCATTGCATTGAGGGATGGTGCACTGAAGTACATCATAGATAGTCTTGGCTTGTTGGAGTTTGCCATTACTCTATGTCTAACACTCTTGAACCTATCGTTTGTCAAAGCCTACATTACAAAACAAAATGTCAGCAGAGCTAATTCAGTTCACCAAACATGTTTCATACATTTTATACGGATATTTACTATTGTGTAACTTTGTTGCTCAAGTAATTACCTGAAATGTATCACCAACAAGTACACAAAACTCGGTGGGGTTGGGAGGAACAGAGATCCAAAGTCCTTCACGTGAACAAATTTGAAGGCCCCCAACATCATTTGATCGCAAAATGGTCAAGATTTGAGGGTCTGAATGTTCTCCAAATCCGACACGAGGAGTACCATTGTTTGTAACATTAGTATCATGCATTTGAAACTTTGAAATCGGATTCAAAACCTTTTGATTTTGATCAAATGGAGGATAATGATTGACACGGAAAACAGAATCACTTTCGACATCATTGATGAGTCTACTCAATGTAGATTTGTCTCTGATCCCTAAGCCTTCCTCCACAAGATCAAGAATATCACATGTGAGCTTTCTTACAGCTTGTACATAATCATTAACAACACAACTGCAATATAACAGGAGAATCTGTGAGTCATTTAATTAATTCTTAAACTCTACTTGTCAAATCGCCATACCAAACTATTTGACTTACAAAAATAATTAAAAACATATGTTTGCATAATAAAATATGCAAAGATGCTTTACAGCTGCTAAATCAAGAATGAGTAAAACAAGTCGCAATCTTGACATCTGCAAATACAAGGGACATACCCAAGTTGACCTAAATAAACAAATAGAGAAAGTTGACATATCACATTGTTGATCAATTGATGAAATATACAGATACAAGCATACATATAGTTGTGTCCGCCTAATGTATGTCACATTTTCTTGTTAGTTAGGCAATGTTTGGCCTTGTTTTTCTATATATCCGGCAGGTTTTACCAACAGAGATACATAAATACAGTATCAGGATAGGAAATTAGGTAGTAACATACTTCAATTGCATGTTGCAATTGTTTTGACATTGTACTTAGTAGACTCCGCGTTGTATTCGCTCTATGCACGTGTAACTATTTTGACTAGAATATGATGTCGTTTTCATTAGTCGAATACCAAACATCGACCAAGGAATGATTTCATACTTTTTTTTATCTCTACTGTTTTTCGGAGAAACATGCTGCAGTACTTAGAGTCCGTAGTTAACTAATCAAATTGACTATAAAAAAATCAAACAAGCCACTTGAATTGGGACAGAGGAGTAGTATAGTTAATTAACCAGAAATCTGACCCAAAGATTGCGAAGAAAATAAGTACTTGGTTAATAATATATGGCCCGTCTACTGTCCCCCTGAGCAGGGGGATGATCACAATGCTGACCACATAATATTATATGCATATATAACTGATAAATTATAAATTTATTGCTAAACACGCAATGCAAAAACTTCTGGGGAATACTTGTGAAAAGTTGACTATTGCAGTATGTCCAACAGAAGAAGGTGACAGGGATAAATTTCTAAATACAGAACAATGACCTTTGCCATCTTTTTCCCTTTGGTAAAAAAGTCAAGAGAAGATTGAGAGTTCGAGTTTCAGCGAATGCATCAACTTGTAAGAATTTAAAAATCTCAAGTTTCCGCGACAGACCATTATCACAGAATTATACTACTAACTTCAGAACAATGTTGCATGTCATCAATATATGTATAATTCTAAGAATTAATTATCAAATCTTAGTAAATTACCTAAATTTTTCGGGGTCATTGGAGATAGCTTTAGTTCTTTGAGGAATCGATAAAGGATTGGCATCAAGCAAGAGATATTCGAGTTCACCCATATCTCCATGAAAGCCAATACTTTTGCAACCATAACCAAAGGGAGTTGGAGGTCCAGCTTCTTGTTTTTCGGAAGCTGGCTTGGCGAAAAAATCGTAACTTTCTTCTTCAATTCTTGAAATGATTTCATCAGGAACCCCATGATTAGTGAGCTTAAAGAAACCATGTTCTTCACAAGCTCTAATAATAAGTTGGGAAACTAAAGTCCTGTCCATTGAAAGATCAATGGTTGGGATTCCTATAGCTCTACATGTTTTCTTGTTGCGCATAAGGTTTGGAGATTGCACACCCATATTTATTTTTCGAGTTTGAGATACGTTTTCCACTAGGTTGTTGGAAATCGAATTGAAGTTGGTAATTAGTAGAAGAACGATGTTTTAGAGTAGGAAAATATTTTGAGGGAATATTGCTTGGCGTGGTCAGCTATTTATAGTGAAATAGAAGAGAGAGAAAATTTAATTATTTATTTTAATATGTAAATACGGTTTATGGTGTGGAAGAGTTTTGAGTACCGGCCACCAATTATATATTCTACCGGCTTCAATTATTATCGAACATGAGAGGAATATAATTGACTCTCGAATTTTCAAGTACTTTGTAAGTATAGTGAAGAGCATTAAAATTTTAAATGTTTGAGAAGACTTATATTTCATTGATCCAAAATATAAAATATTCGATGGGACTAATAATATTGATACAAAATATGTACATCGGCATATGTAATTATGAATTTTGCAGTTCTACAAATGTGCGCATTTAGTTGAGAAATGAATAATTAATGTGAATAAAAAAATTCAAAATAAATTATTAAAGATAACTATATAGTCAATACACCTTAACATACGTATCAAAAATCAAAACGCCATCTAATTTAGAATAGAAATAGTACATATAAATTTACGGATAAAATACATTAATTAACATATAAAAATTAAAATGACAAATAATTAGGACGCTTTAAAATTCATGTTTCGGATGCATATATTTTCTAAGTTCTAGTCTTGTATGGAAACCTGGCAATTTGGATAATCGAATCGGTTTTGGATGGGATTAATTTTCGATTATGATATGTTTTGAGTATTGTTCTAATTGAATCAGATCTTATTCGAATCAGATCTAGTTCGAATTAAAATCGGATGAATTTCGGATTAAAATTATATTAAGTTCGGTTCGGATTAAGTTTCGTTCAAAACATTTACGATCAGAAAAATATAGCTTGGATTAATCTTGGATTAATTTTTAATTACAATAAAACTAAAATAAAAATCGTTCAATATATTTATCGAAGTAATATCTTATTCATTATCAATCTCTTTCTGTTTTTTAATTTGTGAGACTTTAAAAACTTATCTTATTAATAAATATATTAAAGGTAATATAAAATAATATAAGTTTTTAAAACTTTAATTTTATAACCATTTTAATTTTTTGATATAAAGTAATTTTAAATATAAAGTTTGCGTAAAAATAAATTAATTTATTAATAAAAAGTGAGTTAATATATAGGCTATAGGTATGGCCCATTAAAATATAACAATTAGATTAAAATTTAATTCATCTATTACTAATTCGATGTAATTCGTATTTATATCGAATCTGATATTGTATTCGGTTCAAATAATTTTGTTTCGGTTTTAATCGGTTCCAAGTTGTTATTTGATAATTTTCAAATAAATTTTCGGTCAATATCAATTGGTGTTCAAATTCTTATTGAATTATGTAATTTGAATATAAAAACGGTTCTATATATTTTGATTTAATTTTTCGAATCCGAAACCATTTTGCGAGGTGTACATAAATGTTAGTTGATGATCTGAATTTATCCATTTACATAAAGAAATACCCGAAATTGCCGGTAAAAAATAAATAAGGATTTTTTTGATGTGTGCACATGGACACACACCAACAACTACGGTAATTTTTTTTTATGAGTTGTCAAATTTTCATTGGTTACATCCTTATTAATAATAATGGTCCCACCATGTATGCACAAAAATCATCACCAATAAAAATTTGATAACTAAAAAAAAGTACCGTAGTTGTTAATGTATGCCCACGGGTAGGGGTGTACAGGGGTTGGTTAAACCGATCAACCCAATCCAAATTGACCTTATTTCACCCGATCCAAACCGATTTTTTTCAAACTAAAACGTCTTTAGATTGAAAAACTGTAAACCCGATTTAAATGGGTTGGGTACGGGTTTTGATTTTTTTAAACCAATCCAACTCAAGCCGATTAAAAAATATATATACTGATTTATAAACACATTACCGGACCATATACATAAGCCCATTTACCATTAGCACTTAGCAGTACTAGTCACTTACTAATTGTAATGTAGTTTGACATATACATTTTACAGCATGAATACTAGCTTGTATAATTACTTGCCTGAACATAGCACAGAGCTAGCTGCTATTGGATCATTTCAGATTTCATAGAATGTTCTTTGTCTAATTAAGTATTATTGGTACATTACTTGCCACCCTATGGTCATTTTCTAATTGGAGAGTATGTGTTATTATCTTCTGAGACTTTAACTCCCAAGTCCCAACCTCCTCTGATGAAAGAGAGTTGAGGCAAGTCATTGATACTAGTTTTGGCAAGTCATTGTTTTTTGCCTGTGTGCTAGGGATATAAAATATTCGGTTATAACTTAAATATTTGAAACTTATTTGGATGAAAATTAGTAATATTTTGATGAATTGTGTAACTTTCATTTTTAGTTTACTTGGATAGAAAAAAAATATTTTATTTATTTGTTAACCCGATCAACTCGACTCAAACCGATTCAAATCGAATGGATTAGATTGGATTGAATTATAAATTTGATTTTAATAAATTAGTTTGAAAATTTTTTAAACCTATTAAATTGGATTGGGTAATAAATTCTCTCAACCCGTCAAACCCGAACCATGTACACCCCGATC
Source organism: Oenanthe sinensis (assembly GCA_028671895.1). Classification (NCBI taxonomy): domain Eukaryota; kingdom Viridiplantae; phylum Streptophyta; class Magnoliopsida; order Apiales; family Apiaceae; genus Oenanthe; species Oenanthe sinensis. The sequence goes on from CM053803.1 coordinate 45,330,737, forward strand.
CACGGACACACACTACAAAGACCCAATAAATAAATATTATAGGGAAGAAAAAAAAGGAGCAAAACGGCAGATTTGCGACCCTACAAAAGCAGTCGAGGAAAAAGAGTAGTAGCAGCGGCTGTTTGTCTAATCGGTAGCAACCCATTTGACCAAACATGGTCCAGTCTTTTATTACGATCCCCGATACGCGGATGTTGTTTTGACTTCTCATCCCACCCTCAAACACCTCACATGTTACAGTACTACACTTCCACAGTCAAGCTTTGTTAATACAGTACTTTGTACTAAGTTGTAACGCGGCATTAGACTTAACTGCGAAATATTATACACTCTAATGTAAGCCTAATTATTAGTACTAAAAGTTGTGCTTATGGCACAGAATTGTGCCCCACAGGCACAGAATTGTATAAAAAATAATTTTTTAATTAGTTTTGATTTTATTAAATGTTATGAATTCTAATATATTCATATAAATTTTATTGATTAAAACCTTTCAAATTGTTATATTATTACTGTAATATCATTTGAAAACAATTTTTTATAATTAATTTTGAAACACTAACATTACTCAAGATTAAAATTATTTTTCATAATTAATTTTTGAAATCTTGTCAAGGATAACATCAAAAATTTTTAACTATTTTTAAGGAATCGATGAGAACATGATCAACTCTATTGGGTGATGTGAGGTTGAAATTGAAGGGACAAGAAAAAATATTCTTGTATAAGTAGTCATTTAATTCCATTAGTACAATACGTTAGGGGTGTGTCTAAATATAAATTCGTGCAAACTCGGTCCAAAACAGATAATATCATATTATTGTGGAGTTAAGTCTTGTTTGCGACCCAACAACTGATATCAGAACCAAAATTTGACTCGGTACCTTGTAGGTAATGGACCGCGGTTGTTCGATGTGGGCGACCCTCGGTGAACACACAAAAAAAATAAATATGTGGAGTCTTGTTTCGAAAGTCTTCCTAATATGATGATGTGACCACGCCTCCATGGATATCCAACGAGTTCACAATGAGAGCCTCTCACATCGGACAACCGCAATCCATTAGTCTCAAAATCCTAACCAAACATTTAGCTCTTATACCACTTGTTGGGAATTCGGTTGACACCACCCAACAAATTCTAACTTTATTATATCACAAATTTTCTACGATATACCTATAATCTTACCTAAAAAAATAATAACTTTTATATATAATTTTAAGGTTCAGAGTTGAAATTATAATTTTTTTAAAAAAGATTGAAAACCCTGCCTCTCTCTTGAGCAGTCACCCTAATATTTTGTGAGGGCTTTCATCGGTTTTTACCGATGGAAAGTCCCAATCTTTTTTACCTTTTTATTTTTCTTGATTAAACTTTTATTTTTCTTCAATATTTTCTGAGGTGCTTTTCGTTTTTACCTTCCTATATAATTTTTGGGTTTTGTTTAGTCTATCCTCCTTGTGAGAGTTTGGTTTTGATTTAGTGTTATTCATGTTAGAGATTATAGATTTGCAGGATTTTCATGGGTTTGATTATGTGATGTTGGATGACAACAAATATATATATATATATATATATATATATATATATATATATATATATGTATATATTGTTAGGAATATATTCATTTGATGATGTACAAAATTCTAGAACAAGAGTTAGCTTAGTTTATTTGCAATATATCTTTCTAGTCTCTGAAATGTATAATCAGAGTCTAGATAGTCATGTTACTTGTACGTAGAAGAATTTCTGTAGAAAGTAAAACCAGAGTCTGCATGAAGATCAGAGTCTGGAAGGTGATCAGAGTCTATAGACTATCGGAGTCTAAGATCTGTCAGAGTCTATAAATGATCAGAGTCTATAGTCTAGCAGAGTCTGAAGAATTCAGAGTCTATAAAGTTAAAGCTAAATTTAGAAGATGATCACAGATAAGGGAAGTCTTCGAAGATAAAACCAAAGATATTGCAGATATGCTATAAAAAACAAGGAAGGAGAATTGCAGAAGGAAACTGTCAGCTAATAATTAGGAATTCTATTCCTATTATAATTTATCTTTCTGTTATTAGCTGATAGGCAGCTCTCTATATAAACTCTATGTAACCTAATTGTAAAAGTGTGGAAGTCGAAGCATAATTTGTCTGAGTGAAACTTTGTGAGTGCATAGAAATAGAGAGAGTTGTTGTGATAAACACAGAGAAACTGCTAGGGTTTGTGTACACCCTAGGAGAGTTTTGTATTTACAAATCAATAATACAAACAGTACTTATTCATATCTTTGTGTCTGATCTTTGTTCTTAATTCATATCTGTTTATTGTTATTGAGTTGATTTTAAATCAGGCAGAAAATACACACAAGTATTCAACCCCCCCTCTACTTGTGCAACTGGGAAAACATATATATATATATATATATATATATATATATATATATATATATATATTCATAACAATTTCAAAAAATCTCTTGGTTACCTTTTCAAGAAAGAAGGATTAAACATCGATATGTTTAAACGTTTATTCAATTTCGTTTGTATTTGTAGATATCGAATGACTTTTTTTTATTGAATTAATTTTTTTAAAACGGTTCAGAATTTTTATTTATTCATATATTGAAAGAAAGAGTTTTTTTTTGAAAAATACGATTTTTTTCAAAAATATATTTATTTTATTTTATTTTTTACAAAAATACGATTTTTGAATTCATTTTTACAAAATTATGACATTGCAACTAAATGCAATTAAAATTAACCTCAAATGCAATCAGAAATAACTTCACTTTTTTTTTTCAAAATTTTATATTAAGTTGCATTTGGTTATAAATCGTATACAAAAAGTTACATTTGATTGCGAATTAAAACCATATTTTTGATTTTTTTTTCAAAAATAGTAAACTCACAAAAAAATTAAAGAAAGTATTTTTTAAAATTTCTCAAAAAAACCCCATTATCTCACCACCATTTTGTATTGTAATATTAAAAAAATAATAGATAAATATTTAAATACTATAAAATAAACTTAAAAACTTATAAAGACAATATCTTAAAGAGGTCATTGACAATTAATTGTATGAACCATCTATCATACATCTGTCTGCGCTTATGTAGGGTTAAGTAGGATTTTTTCATGTCCACCAGAAAAAAGCGCGTACAAATAGTTGCTTAACAATGGCAGGTCACACCAATTCTCATCTTAAAGATACTGTATATAAAAACATTGTCATAGTACTCTTCTACCAAAGCATGCCTATGAATTTGCATTGAAGTAAACCCTCTAGGTTTTGGCAAAATAATGACTGCTGGCTCCTACTAACTAAGACATAGATCCACTTGTTAATAACTTAATTGTTAATAACTTAATATATGTAATGTTCTATGTTAATTCTACTAAGTGTGAATTAGCATGTTAATTATGTCCATATAGGTCCAGTTGTAGCCGGGCAAAAATCATACACATAGAAAATCATATAAAAAAGCAACAAGAAATAACCTAGATTATTGCGTACAAATCAATACATATATAATTAAGTTGGAATTAGTCAGTTGATTATGGCCTGCTTTATGCTAATAGTCACCTCACTTAATAGCCGGCTACCGCTAAACAAGGAAACAAAGCAAGTGGAAGCATATACGAATTTATCTAATATTAATGTTTCAACTTTAAGGGGTGCCCTAGCGGGTTTTAGTGGGGTTCCCTTCAAATTAATGGGACACATTAAGGACACGTTCCTGACCAAGTTAAGGACACGCTACTATGAGTATTGAATTTAAAAAGTTCGGTGGTTAACAATTATATAAGCATTGGATGTGTCCCCGTCATTGTTGTACCATGGGACCGTCATCGTGTCATGGGTTTTTCCCCTTAAATTTTTGAAGTTACAGTTGTAACAGCGTTTGAGATTATTAATAAGTCGTTTATGAATTAATATATACTAGCCTGTAACTTGTACAAAACACGAGATGAGAGTAACAAATAATATATTATTTATTTTAAATGAATTAAATATTTAATTTAATTATTTATGTTATTAATATTTTTTATGTAATGTTGTACATGAGATAAATTATTTTTGAATCATATTTATATTATGTGTTTAAATTCTCATTAATATATTTTATATATTTATATTAATTAACATAGATTAATAACTAGTGCAAATCATTAATAATTTTTTATTAATATGTTAGGAATGCAAATACTGATGATTGTCAGAGAATAGTAATCAGAGTTTATGCTGACGTCATCAGAGAATGAAGAAACTGTCGGTCAGAGTTTACTCTGTCAGAGAATATTCAATCAGAGTTTACTCTAACAGAGAATACTCCAATCAGAGAATATTCAACCGACAGAGTTTATTATCAGAATTTGTCAGGAAACAATCAAATCAGAGTATGATTAGGATAGTGAGAAGGAATTCGAAAGCAAGTCTATTTCCTTATTTAAAACTGTTCTTTTCTTAATCTGATTTGTAATTGAATTGTAACTGTGTCTATATAAACACATACACAGGTTAACTTAATTGTATCTTTTACAAGTCATATCTTTCATAACCTAGCAGCTCTTGAGAACAAAGAATTTCTTGAGAGAGTTTTGCATTCCATTCATTATTAATACAAAACAGTGTTTCCTTTATATACTTGTGTTCTTGATCGATTTTTAGGTACTATTACATTCAACCCCCTTCTATAATAGATTATATTTCTTGGCAAATAATTGGTATCAGAACAGACAGTTAAATTCAACTGTTAGATCATAAAATCATATCTGGAAACAAGTATGAGAGCATAAAAATTCTAATCTTGAAGAAAGCTGAGTACCCTATATGGAGGGTAAAGATGTTGATATTTCTGGAAGCCACAGATCCTGATTATCTGAATAGAATCAATGAAGGCCAATATCTTCCAACAAAATTGGTGCCAACAACTATTCTAGAAGGAAGATAAGTTCTTGAACATTATACACTGAAGGACAAGAAAGAATGGACTAATGAAGAAAAGCAAGAAGTCCTTAAAGATGCCAAGGTAAGGAACATATTGCATAACAGTCTTGACTCTGTAATGTCCAACAGGGTAATAGCATACAAAACAGCAAAAGAGATTTGGGATATACTAGAGGTTCAATGTCAAAGAACCAGGAAAATTAAGAAAAACAGAAGATCCGTGTTAATTAAGAAATATGAATACTTTGAAGCAAAAAAGAATGAATCCCTAACAGATATCTATGACATATTTCTAACTCTGTTAAATAACTTGGCTTCGGTGGATAAGGTGTATGATAATGAAGATTCAAACACCAAGTTTCTAAGGGCTCTTCTAGAAAAATGGAATCTGCAGACATCTTTGATAAGAGACATGACTGTTTTAGATGAGATGTCTTTAGATGAGGTCTATGGAAAATTGAAAACTTATGACTTGGAATTACAACAAAGAAGAAATAGGAAGAATAGCAAGAAAAAATCTATTGCTTTGAATGTTGAAGCCATAATTGAAGAACCAAAAGAAAAAATCCTTAAGGCTTCAACAAAGAAAGGGAAAGAAATAATGGTCCAAGAAAGCAGTGAATCAGAGTTTGAAACAAACTCTGATGCAAACTCTAGTGACTCCACAGACTCTGATATAATGGAGATGGTTGCTATGATTGTTAAAGACTTCAAAAAGATGAAGTACAGAAAGTACAAGAAGCAAGCAATTTTTTAAAAGAAGCATAGAGAGTCAGACAAGAAAGATAGGTTCAAGAAAAAAGAAGATAGAGATGGGAAATCAAAGACTGTTGACATGTCAAAAGTTAAGTGTTATAAGTGTAACAAGATGGGGCACTTTGCTACTGAATGCAGAAGTAAGGAATCATGAAAAGCTCTAATCACATCAAAGAAATATTGAATGGATTCATTAGATTCTGAAGAGGAAATAAATTATGCACTCCTGGAAAACACTGATGCTCCAAACTCTGATAAGGTACTAGACTCTGTCTTTAATTTTCAAACTGATAATATCTGTGAACTAAAGTCTTTTCTTAGATCTTTGCATGTTAGTTTTAAATCACATATTTTGGAAAATGAAAAATTAAAATCTGAGATACAAACTCTGTCTACTAGAAATAACATTCTTGAATATGAAAAAACTGACATGTTAAACATTAAGAAAGACTTTGATAATGTTTCTCACATGCAAACTCAATTAGAAATTCAAGTTGAATATCTGAAATCTGCGATAGCTAAAGAGAAAGAAACTTTTAGAGATTGGACAAACTCTGGAAATAGAGTCCAACAAATGCTTTTTAACAATAATTAGACTTCTACCCTAGGTTATGAATCTAACAAAGATACACACACTAAATCACACATAAAAGAAATATTGAATAAACCTTTGAAATTTGTTAGAGCTAGTAATGACAAAAAAAACTTCTAGTGAATGCTCTAAAAATAATAGTATGTCAGAAAATAAAAAGGTGAATATAGGGTTACTTTCTCAGAAGTAACTTAAAGAAAAGTTGAAGGCAGTCACCAATAAAAATAAACCTAAAAAGGTGAAAAGAAATAAGAATGGCAAAGTATGAATTACTAAGGAGAATAACTACATGAATATCTCTGATGCTCCTAGGAAAACCTGTTTTACTTGTGGAAATTCAAATCACCTTGCCATTGACTGCAAATAAAATAAAAAGAAGGAACCTGAAAGACCTAATTTTGAGGTTAGAAAACAAACTAGATATAGACTACAAAATCCTTGTTTTCATTGTGGTAGTCTGTGGCATTCCATTTATACATGCAAAGAATATCATAATTTGTATTATAATTTTTATGAACCATTGCCTCAAATAAATATTTCTCCAAAACATACTATCAAGAAAATATATGTGATAAAGTCTGATAAAAGGAGTGTAAACTCTGACAGTACAAATTCTGTGAATGCAAACTCTGTTCATGTAAACTCTGTTAACACAAACTCTGACAAAACTACTTCTGCTTCAAAAGGTAACAAGTTTCAAATAAAGGACCCAAACTAGTTTGGGTCCCCAAACCTACTAATTAAATTGCATTTACTGATTGCAGGAAAACAAAAAAAAATATCCTAGTGATTGATAGTGGATGTTCTGCACACATGACTGGAAATAAATCCCTGCTTTCAGAGTTTGAGGAGAAGGCTGACCCAGCAATATCTTATGAAGATGGCAACATAAGAATAACACTGGGATATGGCAACATTGTAATTGGAAATGTCATCATTGAAAATGTGGCTCTGGTTGAAGGACTCAAACATAATTTGTTAAGTGTGAGTCAAATGACAGACAGAGGTTATTCTGTGGAATTTCATGGAACTCATTATGATTGCATCTTGATTTATTTGGTCATGTCAACATTATGTCCATTAGAAAGAAGAAATATACTCTAGTGATAGTTGATGATTACACTAGATTTACCTGTGTGTACTTTTTGCATAAGAAGGATGAAATTGTAGAGATATTTTTGATCACATTGCAATGATTGAGAATGGATCAACACACAAGGTAAAGAATCTAAGGAGTGACAATGGAATAGAGTTTAAGAACTCTGCAATGGAGGAATTCTGCTCAACAAAAGGTATTGTTCAACAATTTTCAGCACCTGGCACACCTCAACAAAATGGTGTAGTAGAAAGAAAGAACAAAAATCTAATTGAAGCTGCCATAACAATGCTAGAAGGAGCAAAACTACCTACTTATTTTTGGGCAAAAACTGTGAATACTGCATGAATTACTCAGAATTGTTCTTTAATAAACAAACATGGAATGACTCAATATAAATCTTTGAAGGGAAGAAAGCCAAATGTTAAGTACTTTCACATCTTTGGAAGAAAGTGTTTTATTCTCAAAACACATCCTGAACAATTGAAGAAGTTTGAACTTAAAGTAGATGAAGGAATTTTTATTGGTTATGCAACAACTTCTAAAACCTCATCAAGGGCATTCAAAGTGTTCAATTTTAGGACAAGGACAGTCATGGAATCAATTAATGTCTCTTTTGATGATGAAAAAATAGCTGGATTTCATGATGAAGATGCACAAGAAACTCTGAAATTTGAGAATGAATTGCAGAATATAAACTCTGTTGAACTAAAATTCGATGAGTCAAACACTGTTGAACCAAACTCTGATTAGATAAACTCTATTCAACCAAACACTAGTGAGGTAAACTCTGATTCTTTGGCTCTATTTTTACTTGAAAGTGGTTTCACTAGTGACACAATTGATAAAACCTTGTTTTATAGAACTCAATATAAGGATTTATTATTGGTATAAATATATTTTGATGATATTATATTTGGTTCCACTAATTAGAAACTCTGTGAAAGATTTTCAAAGTTTATGTAGTCCAGGTATCAAATGAGAACGATGGGAGAATTGAGCTATTTTCTAGGTTTACAAGTGAAACAGACTGAGGAAGGAATTTTTATTAATCAGTCTAAATATACAAAGAATCTACTCACAAAATTTCAAATGCAAGACTCTGCATCTACTAAAACTCCTATGGCTACTGTAACAAATCTTGATCAATACAGTGGAGAACCTATAGATATAACATCATATAGAGGAATGATTTGTTCTCTGCTTTATTTGACTGCAAGTAGACCAAATATTATGTTTGCCACATGTCTATGTGCTAGATTTCAGGCAAATTCAAGGGCACCTCATTTGATTGTTGTTAAGAGAATCTTCAGATATCTCAATGGCACTATTAATCTTGGATTATGGTATCCTAGAGAGTCTGATTTTAAATTGATAGGCTACTCAGATGCTGACTTTGCAGGATACAATTTTGAAAGGAAAAGCACAAGTGGTAGTTGTCAATTTCTAGGTGGAAGACTTGTGTCATGGTACATCAAGAAACACAAATCAATCTCAATATCAACAGCGGAGGCTGAGTATATAGCTGCAGGAAGCTGTTGTGCACAAATCTTATGGATGAAAAATCAACTGTTGGATTATAGTTTGAACTTTTCTAAAATTCATATTTATTGTGATAATCAAAGTGATATTGCAATGACAGGAAATCCAGTTCAACATTCTCTAACAAAGCACATCAGTATTAGATATCATTTCATAAGAGAACATGTCTTGGAAGGCACAATAGAATTGCATTTTGTTCCCACAGATCAACCATTAGCAGATATATTCACCAAGCCTTTGCTTGAAGAAACATTTACAATATTGGTTTCTGAATTAGGAATGGTGACAAGTGGCTCAACTTGAGATGGCAAGTAACAGACAATCAGAGTATATGATAAACTTTGTCAGAGTATGTGGTAAACTCTGATGGAAAAAGGAGTAAACTCTGATCATTGAAGCATCTAATCTCTGATAACAAAGTATCAGTATTTATGGTAAACTCTGTTAGAGTATGTGGTAAACTCTGACAATAAATACTAAACTCTGACTTATATAAACTCTGATTTCATGCTTGATAAACTCTGTTTAAGTGGTAAACTCTGAGATCACATTTATGACATCATATTTAATTGTGTGACATGATAATTACTATTATCTGATTGGACTTGTAATAGGGCGCGTGTATCTCACAAAAGACGGTTCATATCATTACACACATACACACACTTGCTGTATTTTGAGACTTGTTCTAATAATTACTCTTCAAATCAGTTTATGCCACATGTCCTACTACACGGTATATGCAAATGAAAGGGCATAATTTAATTCTTATTTTCACTTTGAATTATTCATCTGTATCTATTATTCTTCTCTTACTCTCTCATTTCATATAAACCCTAACTGCTTAAACTTGCAAATCTTTGTTGTTTCAATGGCATCCAAATGTGTGACTTTCTAGAATTACAAATTTGTTGCTACAAACTATATCTCTCTTTTGAATAAAACCGATACACCTCAAGATTTTCATGTTATTCAGGGTTTTTTAGATCAAAGTTACATTGGTTATGCACTTCAGGAACCTTCTAATTTTTTTGCTCAAACTATGCTGAGAATCTGGTCGTCTACAAAGTTTAATAATGCAGGTGATGATGATGAACCTATCATCACTTTTCAATGAAATGGCAAACACTTGATTACTCTTGCTGTGCTTCAACAAGCCCTTCATCATCCAGATGTGGTTGTGTATGATGATTTTATGAGAGATGAACATATAAAGGAGTTTTTCAGGTCTATAGGCTATGGAGGAAGCCAGTCAAAGCTAGGGAGCCTAACAAGACCTAATCTAAGAAGATAATGTAGTTTCATCTTTGATTGCATCACGAGGGCCTTCATAGTCAAATGCACCAACTTTGATGCCATCCCTCAATTACCTCAACAAATTGGGTATTCTTTGACCCATATTCTTAATTTTAATTTTCCTTGTTTGATAATTAGGTAGCTAGCTAGCAAAATAAATGATGATGCTCACACTTTATATTTTTTTAGATTTCTTCAATTGATTTTTAGCCATTTGTTGCCTAATGTAAATTTTGAGACTGATCAGAGTATAGCTAGTTTTTGAATGAATAAGAGAATTTTTGCTGACTTAGCTAGGAAGGATGCAAAGAAAGGTAATCTCTCTCATCTCTTTTATCCCATATGGGTCAGGCTTCTCCTACATTAGAGAATGCCTACCATGTATGGAAGAAATTTTCTCTCGCTTTGGATCAGAGTTTAGCACCCTCTGAGTCAAAACCAACACTACGCCATAAATGGCCTAATGCAATACTTTTAGAATGCAACACTCATTTTCCGTTACATTAGCCTACTTTTTTTGAGCAACTGCAACACTACAAACAAAGCGTTGCATTATATTAGAAAGTTGTGTTGCAGTTGAATTGTAGTGTTGCACCTTGCAACACTAGGGGAAAAAGCGTTGCATTTGGTGAGCAATTAGGACAAAAAATAATGATGTGGCATGTGGGACCCACGTGTGGGACCCATATTTGCTGACGTGTCACTGCTGACGTGGCAGATGGACCCACCTGTGCTGACGTGTCACGTGTGGGACCCACGTGTGGGACCCACATTTTGCTGACGTGGCACTGCTGACGTGGCAAGAAAGCGTTGCATTTGGTCCTTCAGCGTTGCATTTGCACCTGGTGTTGCATTTGAGTTTTTGAGGGACCCACATGTTGCTGACGTGGTAGTGATGACGTCAGCATGTGGGACCCACTTCTGCTGACGTGTTATGTGTGGGACCCACGTGTGGGGCCCACATTTAGGGCCCACATTTTGCTGACGTGGCAAGAAAGCGTTGCATTTGGTCCTTCAGTGTTGCATTTGCACCTGGTGTTGCATTTGAGTTTTTGAGGGACCCACATTTTGCTGACGTGGCAGTGATGACGTCAGCATGTGGGACCCACATCTGCTGACGTGTTATGTGTGGGACCCACGTGTGGGCCCACATTTTGCTAACGTGGCAAGAAAGCGTTGCATTTTGCCCTTCAGTGTTGTATTTGCACTTGGTGTTGCGTTTGAGTTATTAGTACAAGTCAAATTAATAATTGACTACAAAATGTACCATATAAAATAATTTTTTATTTTTTAAAATTTTGGGAATATCACTATATTAGATATATATTAACATCCGTACGGTTGGATCGTCGATAAGTATTTCTTAAAAAATAGAGACAACAATCTGGGATAAAGTACAAGTTTGTGGTACAAGTCAAATCAGGTGTTGACTACAAATTGTACCATCCAAAATAATTTTTTATTTTTTAAAATTTTGGAAATATCACTATATTAGATATATATTAACATCCGTACGGTTGGATCGTCGATAAGTATTTCTAAAAAAATAGAGACAACAATCTGGGATAAAGTACAAGTTAGTGGTACAAGTCAAATCAGGTGTTGACTACAAATTGTACCATACAAAATAATTTTTTATTTTTTAAAATTTTGGAAATATCACTATATTAGATATATATTAACATCCGTACGGTTTGATTGTCGATAAGTATTTCTAAAAAAATAGAGACAACAATCTGGGATAAAGTACAAGTTAGTGGTACAAGTCAAATCAGGTGTTGACTACAAATTGTACCATCCAAAATAATTTTTTATTTTTTAAAATTTTGGAAATATCACTATATTAGATATATATTAACATCCGTACGGTTGGATCGTCGATAAGTATTTCTAAAAAAATAGAAACAACAATGTGGGATAAAGTACAAGTTAGTAGTACAAGTCAAATTAATAGTTGACTACAAAATGTACCATCCAAAATAATTTTTTATTTTTTAAAATTTTGGAAATATCACTATATTAGATATATATTAACATCCGTACGGTTGGATCGTCGATAAGTATTTCTAAAAAAATAGAGACAGCAATCTGGGATAAAGTACAAGTTAGTGGTACAAGTCAAATCAGGTGTTGACTACTAATTGTACCATCCAAAATAATTTTTTATTTTTTAAAATTTTGGAAATATCACTATATTAGATATATATTAACATCCGTACGGTTGGATCGTCGATAAGTATTTCTAAAAAAATAGAAACAACAATGTGGGATAAAGTACAAGTTAGTAGTACAAGTCAAATTAATAGTTGACTACAAAATGTACCATCCAAAATAATTTTTTATTTTTTAAAATTTTGGAAATATCACTATATTAGATATATATTAACATCCGTACGGTTGGATCGTCGATAAGTATTTCTAAAAAAATAGAGACAGCAATCTGGGATAAAGTACAAGTTAGTGGTACAAGTCAAATCAGGTGTTGACTACTAATTGTACCATCCAAAATAATTTTTTATTTTTTAAAATTTTGGAAATATCACTATATTAGATATATATTAACATCCGTACGGTTGGATCGTCGATAAGTATTTCTAAAAAAATAGAAACAACAATGTGGGATAAAGTACAAGTTAGTAGTACAAGTCAAATTAATAGTTGACTACAAAATGTACCATCCAAAATAATTTTTTATTTTTTAAAATTTTGGAAATATCACTATATTAGATATATATTAACATCCGTACGGTTGGATCGTCGATAAGTATTTCTAAAAAAATAGAGACAGCAATCTGGGATAAAGTACAAGTTAGTGGTACAAGTCAAATCAGGTGTTGACTACTAATTGTACCATCCAAAATAATTTTTTATTTTTTAAAATTTTGGAAATATCACTATATTAGATATATATTAACATCCGTACGGTTGGATCGTCGATAAGTATTTATAAAAAAATAGAGACAACAATCTGGGATAAAGTAGTAGTTAGTAGTACAAGTCAAATTAATAGTTGACTACAAAATGTACCTTCTAAAATAATTTTTTATTTTTTAAAATTTTGGGAATATCATTATAATAGATATATAAATTTCTACATTTATTAATAAATAAAATTTAAAATAAAATTAATGATATCATATAGAAGTATTTTTACTATATAATAATATTAAATTATGTTATAAAAGAATAAATATTAAATAATATTAATAAAATAAATTAAAAGACCCAGATAAAACAGGCGGGCTATTTCCCCCCACCCAAAATTATACCTTAAGTACACAACATTACCTCAACCCATGACCTCCAATTACACGGCAGAAAAAGGTACTACTCTTCTACTCACACATCCATTACACAGACACTCGCTGGTATAATCGAAGGGATATCACACAGACACTCGCGAAGCAGCTGCCCCCAAGTAAAATCGAAGGGATATGGCAAGTCACAGGGTATAATCGAAGGGATATCGGAAGTAAAAGTTAGGGTTAGGTTTAAATTGCAAGTAAGTTTCAATTGAAAAAGTTAGGGTTAGGTTTCATAAAGGTACGAATGTTATGTCTCTTTTTTCTCTTTTGTTTCATAAAGTTAGGGTTAGGGTTAGGTTTTATAACTAGGATTTGTCTCTGTTTTAACTGAGGGTTAGGTTTCCTTTTTTGCAGGTAACTGAGGGTTTCAATTAGGGGTTTCAATTGGGGGTTTCAAAAAGGTATGCATCTGTATATTTTTTGTTTGTCTCTGTTTTATCTGTTTTTTGCTCAAATGTGGTTCAAAAGGACTCATAACTAGGATTAGTGAGGTAGTGTATGAATATTTGAGATGTCGAAGTCATATGGGTGTGTCACTCCGAGGAACTGGTTCCTTTTATATGTAAAGTGTAAAGTTGTGGCTTACTATTTTTGGTTGGTATGTTGCTAGCTGATGTAGTTTCATTCAATTTTATGTTTCGGAATCTTAAACTAGCTGAAGTTAACTGTTATGAACTTTTTCTGGTGTTCATCTTGGAAGTAAACTTGTAGGAATTGTTTGTTGCTTATGTTATAGTTTGTTTTAGTGGTCCAGTATTAGTGTGTTTTTCAGCGGAGAAGCTTGTCCCCATTTACGTGTGTATTATTTGTTTGTATTTTATCTTGATTGACTAATTATCAGTATTGCATGTGTTCTGTTTTTGGTCAGTTATCTTTGTGCGCGTTGAATTAATTTTTTTACTGTTGCAGGTGAATGGTTTTCATCTGCTGGTGCTAATTTCACTCCTCATATTGTGACGGTGAATGCTGGAGAGGTAGAATATTCGAAATAGTATTTACTCTTTCTCTAGAGTTGAATTCGTAGAGAATGACATTTTGAATCTTGTTATATAGTATTCTTTAATATGCCTTTGTTATATAGTATTTTTTTAATGTATTTTAACTTGACATGTTAGTTATTTCCCATGTTACTGTGACTGGTGTCCGTTCCCTTTCTCATGTTAGTATTCTTTGTATAGGGTGTAACAATGGACGATGATTATACAAGTTGGATAGGATTTCCGAAATATAGTAAAGAATATAAAAAGGGGATAACCACATTTTTGGAAAATGCATTTCCCATTTATGCTAAAGGTGAAGAAATGAGGTGCCCCTGCAAAATATGTGTGAATCGTAATTGGCATTATCAAAATGTCATTTATGATCACCTAATTTGCCGTGGGCCTTCTCCTATACATTTGAAATGGATTTGTGAGGTTTCATGTACCAAAGTAGACGATAGTACTGAATTTATGGATTATGAAACGGGAATGGGCTTTGAAGACAATCTAGATCAGATGTTTAATTGTACGGGTAAGGGGTTTCAAGATTTAGAAGACGGTAGTGATGATATAGCAAATGTAGAGGCTAGAAAGTTCTATCAGCTTGTTAGAGACGGAAAACAACCACTATACCCCGGTTGCTCTAAATTCTCTCGATTAAGTTTTATGATCAGACTTTATCATTTAAAGTGTGTTCATGGAATTACCGAGTCTGCCTTTGGCGACTTACTAGGATTAATGAATGAAGCTTTTCCTGATGCCCGCCTACCTTTGTCTTTCAATGCTGCAAAGAACATGATTAGGGATTTAGGTCTCGATTATCAGAAAATACATGCATGCCCAAACAGTTGCATGTTGTACTGGGCTGAAAATAAAGATAAACAAGAATGCATAAATTGCGGTGTTTCTAGGTGGGTTATACAAGAAAAAAAAGGCATTGATGCGAATGATGATCCACAAAAGTCGACATACAAAGTACCAGCAAACGTGATGAGGTACTTTCCGCTGAAACCAAGGTTGCAGAGGTTATTTATGTGCAAGGATTTTTCCAAATTAATGACATGGCATGCCGTGGGACGAAAAAAAGATGGGAAACTAAGACATCCGGCAGATGCTAAGGCTTGGAAGACAATGGATGCTAAGTATCCTGATTTTTCATCCGAAGTTCGGAATGTTAGTTTGGGAGTCGCGGCAGATGGATTCAATCCTTACCGTTCGATGAACTTAAGTCACAGTACATGGCCAATCGTATTGGTTAATTACAACCTCCCACCTTGGTTATGCATGAAACAAGAAAATTTAATTCTTTCAACATTAATATCCGGTCCAGTTTCCCCCAAAAACAATATTGATGTGTATATGCAACCGTTAATTGCGGAGCTGAAAGAGTTATGGGAAGTCGGCGTCAAAACATATGATTCGTTTACTGATCAAAATTTCAACTTACGTGCGAGAGTGTTGTGGACTATCAGCGATTTTCCAGGATACACCATGTTGTCGGGTTGGAGCACAAAGGGCAAACTAGGGTGTCCTATCTGCCATTACGAGACTTCATCAAATTATTTAAAACATAGCAGAAAAATGTGTTATATGAACCACAGAAAGTTTCTTGATCTTACGCACAAGTGGAGGCTGGATAAAAAAAGATTTAACGGCCAAATTGAAATGGGTCAGAGTCCTGAAATTTTAACAGGATGTGATATTGAGGAGTTGTTATCTGGGTTTGTAAATCAGTTTGGGCTGAAGAAGAAGGAAAAGAATAAAGCTGCTTGCCCTTTCAAAAAGAAGTCGATTTTTTTCGAGTTGTCATATTGGAAACACAATCCACTTCGACATAACCTTGACGGCATGCACATTGAGAAAAATGTTTGCGATAACATATTAGGTACTTTACTTAATATTGGTGGCAAATCAAAAGATCATTTAAGTGCTCGTAAAGATCTTCAAGAAATGGGTATAAGAAAGCCATTGCATCCTATTTTATCCGATGATGGGCAGCACCTTGAAATAAGAGCAGCGATATTTGACTTGACAAATAAGGAGAAAGATATTTTTTGCTCTGTTTTAAGGAATACTAAATTGCCGTATGGTTGTGCCTCTAATATTAGTCGTTATGTGCATACGAAGGATAGAACAGTAGTGGGGTATAAAAGCCATGACGCTCATTTCATGCTCCACTACATGTTAGAATTTGCCGTGAAAAAGACATTAAAACCCGAGGTTGCATTACCGCTGATGAGATTAAGTGCATTCCTAAGATCTCTATGGAGCAAGGTGATTAATCTGGATGATCTTAAGAAGTTACAACAAGAAATTATCGAGGTTCTCTGCCAATTTAAGATGATTTTTCCACCGGCTTTCTTTGACATAATGGTGCACCTGCTTATTCATCTATGCGCAGAAATTGAACTTGGTGGAACACTGCACAGTCGAAACATGTTTCCTATAGAGCGATATCTTGCAAAGTTGAAGTCGTACGTTCGTAATAGAAATAAACCGGAAGGTTCCATTACAGAAGGTTACCTGGCCGAAGAATGTGTGACATTTTGTTCAAGATTTTTGGGTGGTGATGAAGCAACTGATTCTAGAGGATGTGAAACAAAAGCGGAGTATCATATTGGAACACGGAGGAATAAAAATGGAAATATTTTCAATTTAAATGATGAGGCTTGGAAGGAAAGTCATCGCTACGTTTTGTTCAATTCTGCTAACGAGGAAGTAGAGAGGTTAATCAAGTAAGTTATTTAACCTCTTAATTAATTTTAATGTGTAATCAGAACCTCTAATTAATTTTAATGCATAATCTGAACTCATTAACTATATTAACAAAAAATTAATGCATAGGGATCATCAAGCTTTAGTGGATAATGATACAAATTTGGGAAGACTCAAGAGGGCACGAACACACACCGAAGAGTTTTGGAAGTGGCTAAAAGAAGAGGTCATAAAAAAGGTCAATGTTCCAAAAGAAGTGGAGGTGCTAGCATTTGGACCTAATAGAATAGCAAAGAGGTTTTCTGGTTATGTTGTTAATGGTTATCGATTCCATACAAGGTTTAGGGATTCTCGATGTACAACACAAAATAGTGGCGTATTTTTGACTGCCCAAACAACTAGCTTTGCAAATTCAAGAGATCAGAACCCTGTAATTCAGGATGTCAACTACTACGGATCGATAGAAGAAATTGTGGAACTCGATTATTGGGGAGAATTTTCAGTTGTCCTATTTAAGTGTCGCTGGTACCAAGAAGAGAAAGATCTACACGGTCATACTCGAGTAAATTTTAAAAAATTAAGCCACAAATCTGATCCTTATGTCCTTGCTTCGCAAGTTCAACAAGTGTTTTATGTCGAAGATCCAATTGAAAAGCTGGTGCACTATGTCATTAAGAAAATTCCTAGGGAATGGTGTGATGCTGGAAACATAAACACACACGAAGAAGATGGCAACAATCATGATCTGCATGATACTGACTATCTTCAAGCAATAGAAAATCCAACTGTTGAAACTAGTTGGTGTAGGAATGATATCCCCTCGGCAAAAGTTCTTGTTGAGGATATTTAAATAAAATGACATTCTACTTTATTTGTTTAATATGTGTATTAGAGATGACAATTCTTGTTGTCGTGTTAAAATTATTTGCATTTAGTGTAATCTGTTGTCTTATTTTAATGTAATGTATTGCTTGTTGTCTTTGTTTAATTTAGATATTGTGATTCATTATTTTAGTTTAGTTTAATATATTTTATTAGTTTAATTTACTGTATTTCTTAGTTTATATTTGGCTTAAATTTAACTAGTTTTTGTATGTTATGTCTGTGAACTTGCTTATTACTTAGAATGCTTAAATTTAACTTGTTTATTTTTACATACATTGCTCGCTGCCTCTGTTATCATTTGTAGAGAATGACATTTTGAATCTTGTACAGGATGGCAGAAACTATAAATGTCAGATTCTTCTACAATGGAGATTTTCGGAGGAAGGATTATATTGGTGGAGACACTCTTGTTATAAGCCGCGTAGAGGCTGAAGAATTTTCTTATACAGTGCTAATGGAATTTGTGAAAGATTACCTAAAATTCAATGAAATAGGAGGAGTCTATATTAAAGAAGGAAGTGGTGTTGGTTGGAAGCTACTAACAAATGACAAGGAGGTGATGGAACTGGTAAATGTCCACATTAATGGACATGATGTGTGTTTTTATGTAGACACCATTGTTGACACTGAAATTGAGCCGAGAAGTGAAATGCAACCATGGGTGGTCATAAGGCCAAGGAAAAATATATATCAAGGTATAATTATTAATTCTGAAGCTTTATGACTTGTTCACCAAAATTGCTCCATATTTGTATTATGAAATTCATTTCTTGGTACAGGTTCAGCGAAGAAACCACCAAAGCGCAGGTTTGTTACAACACATGACCTCCAGCAGCAGAAGGGGATGAAAAAGGATCAACAAGTCAGCAAGCCCACTACCAAGTCACCTGGACTGGGCAAGAGGAAGAATTTACCATTAACGCCAGATTTCGTGAAAAATCAGGGAGCTAAAGGGTCTGTTAGAAGGAAATTGGACTTACAAAAGGGTACAAGTGGAGGAGAATGTGCTGATGATATTGATAGTTCTACTGAGGTATTACTACTCTTAAAATACCTTTCTACAGTACTTTAGCATCGAATATTAGAGAAATCAAATCAATAAATTTTAATATCCATGCTTAATTACTAGCTTCTTCTTTGTAGTTGTATTTTCATATCCATGCTTAATTACAAGTGGACTCATAAA
This sequence comes from Oenanthe sinensis, assembly GCA_028671895.1. Taxonomy (NCBI): domain Eukaryota; kingdom Viridiplantae; phylum Streptophyta; class Magnoliopsida; order Apiales; family Apiaceae; genus Oenanthe; species Oenanthe sinensis. Next base: position 45,350,024 of record CM053803.1, read on the forward strand.
TAGACAAGTTTTAATATCAAAACTTACTGTGACTCTGTAATTAATAAGATTATAAGATGCATACAACATATATGTTGCATTGCGTAGCACCTCACACCCTTTTTACCATTTTTTCCGAAATAAGTATAGCATTCTTTATGGCATGACATGCAAAATTTAATTTTAATATATTGGATACTTAAATAATGTTGTGTTTAAATATTCTTGGTACTTATTGCAGTTACCACCACCACCGCCGCTGACACAAATTGAAAAAGACAGAATGGATCGAATACAACGAAACAATCAGGTTTTAAATGAACTTGGGGTGAAAAGGATGGTCACTGATTTGAATGGTCTTGCAGCTGAAACATTGAAACAAAAAGATAAAGCTCAGGAGGAATGTGATGATTATATTCCGGAAAATGAAGATGAAGATGATAGCGATGATACATCCGAGGTATGATAGTGGTTAAACTGTTAATTGCTTGTTATTTTTTCCTCACATAAAATGTTAAACCTCATACTCAACTCCTAATAATTATAGAGAATACAAAATGTGAAGAAAGATAAGTTGTTACTTGGACCACGAACTCGATCGCGAGTTAGTGCTGCTGCTGCTGCAACAGAGGAAGCGAAGAAATCTGGCAAGAAAAAGGAGAAAGTGTCAAGTTTATCTCAACCACAGTTTTTGAAGCCAACATGTAGTAAACTTTTAAAAACGTGTGGGAATTCTGGCGGACCTGGTACAATAAATGCTTATTTTGATATGCGAGAACGTCAAAGGCAGGGCATTCTAGATCCAACAACGGAAAATGTTCCCGAATCAAACATGGAAAATGTTACAGAAGAAGAAACTGAAATAGGTAATGTGTGAGTCTCACAGTTTTGTTGACTTGAACTATGTAGTATGATTGAAGATAGACTTTTTAGTTTGTAATGGTTAAGTTTTTGCATGCAAGCTGATTCATTTTTTTTAATGTGTACCTGGTAGAAAAAGTGGCAGCTCCTAGAAAATGGAGAGGGATGACAAAATTGACAGCTGTTCATGGAAGGAGTCGTGATGAAAGACCTGTCATATTTTTGAATAAACGGGGTCAACCGGTTGGAAATATTCGAAAAGAGCTGAGTAATTTTTTGGGCACAGTTGTGAAGGAAAATGTGTCGCTTACTTATATCAATTGGCGCCTTGTTCCTTCAACAGTGAAAGATTATATGTGGAAGAATACTAGGGTGGACTCTAATACATAAGCCTTAATTTCACTTAACTTCCATGTTTATACATTGAATTGATCGATTTTAACTTAAATGTATTGTAAAACTGTAGGACCATTATATTATTCCGGAAGATGGCCGAACTTGGGTGGAAAAGACACTTAATTCATCATGGAGGGTGCACAAATCTCGTATGAAGGCGAAGTATTATACAAAGTATCAGACCGACGATGAGAGGATTGCCAACATGCCAAAATCAATTCCACTAGAGGATTTTATACTCCTGGTGAAGTACTGGGGAGATGAGTCAGTTGAGGTATTGTATATAATTATCTAAATATATATATATATATTAGTAGTACATTATATTAAGGTGTAATCGAAAGTCCCTTGTTGAAATCGTGGAAGTATAAGTATTTAGAATTGTATCAAGTAGCCAAACTCTTGTTAATGTGGATGGCCTGTTATATACTTCGATTTGTTGGATGTGTGAATTAGGGAACTGAAATTTCCAGTAGGAGTGTCACTGTATCTTATTTGTAATTTTTTTTAGCAAACTTCGTTAGTAACACACTCAATTTTACCTTTTTATACCAAACTATTGCCTGTTATAATGCAACTTTGTTGAGTGAGTGTATCTATATGGGCATATATTTGGTCTAACCTACCTAGAGCAAATTAGAAATGGAAGTGGTTGACTTTAGCTTTCATTTGCATCTGTTTTGTAGTTTACTTATTATAAACCTTGTGTGTGTGTGTAAATATATATATCATTGGTAGCAGATAAATTCATTTGTTTCAGTGGTTACATTGCATGCCAGTTCTAAATGTTTTTTTTTAATTTTAACAGAAATTATCTGTGGAAAATAAAGCGCGTCGTGATTCCATAGATGACGTCCACAATCTAGGCCCAAAAAGTATGGCACAAGTCAGAGATAAGTTGGTACGTGTCTTTCTTTTAGTAACTAACACACCCCCACACCCCCACACACTTTAGGATTTAGTTGGTTCAATACTAAATAATTAATAATTACATGATTTATTATGAGAAATTCATATATTTATATATAAAATAATTGTATGACTTTTATTGAATGCTAACATAGAGCCTGCATAACAAAATTCTTTTTTATTATAACAGAAAAAGGGAAACCCTAACCCTGCATCGCCATCAGATGCTGAGGTTTATTTCAAATCTCGTGAGCGAGAAAAAGGTCGAAAATACAAGACCAATGTAGTTGAAATTGAAAAAAGGATGGTAAGTAATTTTACATTTGTATATAGTGAGTATTAGTAACAAAATCTGTAAAGTTCTTCGTTGAAATGTATATTATAATTTGTTGTATGAAATTGGTCGTAACTTGATTAATATTTCACAACCTTTTTTTAGGGAGAGATCAAGAAGAAGATGGCTGCAGGAGAGGATGTGGACAGTCTAGTTGCTAATGGCAAGTCTCATGGTCGAGAATGGCTCAAGGGAAGGCACGGTAAAAGTCCAGCTTTGGCATCAACCAGTTCTGTTACGGCTGATAATGCAGACCCTTACTTGCATGATCTAACTGAAAAGATAAGACGAGAAATTCAGGCTGAATTCGATGCAAAGCTGAAGAAGAACAATGCAATGTTGCTGAAAAAACTAGGAGAAGCTAATCCTGGTTTAAATCTTGATATTGGTGACTACTGTCCAATATTTTCAAGCGAGGAGGATGAAAATGCCACTCCGTTGACCGGTGGGGCTACCTCTTAGCTTCTTGTTCAACGTAATATCTTTTGGTACTTTGTGGTTTCTTTTGGTAATATGTAAACTTGGTAATTTAGAATTGTGCTTTGATACATTTGGTGATGTACATTTCTGAATTGGTGTTGGGATTTTGAATGGTTTGTCAGCAGGTTTAATTTAATGGGAATAACATATTTACAAATATTATATTGCAATTTTTTTTTACTACTGTTACATTTGCTTCTAATATTAATGTTGCAAAATTCACACATTGTGTTGCATTATTCAAAAGGTCTACTGTTACATTATAAGATAAAAGTGTTACATTTGACTATAAAAAGTGTTACTTTAAAGAAAAAAGACAGTGTTGCAATAGAGGAAATAGTGTTGCATTAGAGTCAAGTATTATGTTGCATTTGATAGGTGGGCCCCACAATCCCACATCATTAGTGGGCCCCACTCAGCAGTGACACATCAGAATTGCCACGTCAGCAATGGGCCCCACCAAGTGGGGCCCATTGCTGACGTGGCAATTCTGACGTGTCACTGCTGAGTGGAGCCCATCGATGACGTGGCAGTGCTGATGTGGCACTGCTGACGTGCACTGCTGACATGGATGTTGGGGCCCAGTTGCTGATATGGCAGTTGTGGGTCCCACCTTTTGACCCCATTTAATCAGTTTTTTTGAAAACTAATGCAACGCAATCTACTGTTACTTTTGGCCAATAAAGCGTTGCATTAGGGCCTTAATGCAACACTTTTCCTACTGTTACATTTGAAAACTAAAGCGTTGCATTAGATAGCAAATGCAGCGCTCGCAGATGCAATGGCAAAATCGCGTTGCATTAGGCCTAATGCAACGTAAAATGGGTCAGATGTAACAGAATGGCAGTGTTGCATCAGGCCATCTATGGCGTAGTGCAAGACACCCTCCAAACACTGAAACCCAGTCACTTTTGCCTACCTCTACAGTCTCCCAAAAGACTGTAGTTATAAAACACACCTCTCAACAGGGCACAAGTAAAAGGAATGGCAAATCAGTGAAAGAATTGTCTCCTAAAAAGAGAAAATTGGTTGATGAAGATACAGATTCTGATGAAGGGTTGATTTTTCCTAAGAGAAAAATGGTTAAGAAGGCTTCTGAGATACCTCCTGCACCTTTTATGAAGCCATTCACAGTGAATCCAATGACTGAAGTGAAAAAGAAGAGGAGAAGATTAGTCAAGGCTGCAATCTCTGATGCTGCAAATACTGAAGGGTTAAACTCTGATGCAACAATAAACTCTGATGTCCTAATCTCTGATCAGCCACATCCTCAAGATTTAAACTCTGAATACATCTTAAACTCTGAGCCAACATATCCTCTAAACTCTGATGTCTTGAAAAACTCTGATAAAGCATGGCGTTGCTGGAAGGCAAATATTCCTCAGAAGGAACCTGGATTACCAGTTCTAATTGAGAACATGATTCTTCGGTATGTCAAGTCAAAAGCTTAATGATGGACAAATGTTGCCCATTATAACCGTGAATGTATTAGACGGGGGGGGGGGGGGTACTGTTGACAAGACAGTCTGTAGGAAAAATTTGGGGAAATTATCTAATCTTTGGCTCAAGGCTGAACAAGAGCGACAACACAATTATTTGAAAGATGGGCCATATGTCACTCTAGATGAAGCTGTTCCTATAACAGTATCTGATTCTCCTGCTCATTCACCTAAATAAATTATTAAAGAGATTTCTTATGAAAGAGTTAGGGAGCTGGCAGAAGAAATAAGGAAAGAGATGGAAGCTAAGAAATATAAATCAACTTCAGCCTCTCCTAGTTCAAAACAATTTTCAAGGAAAAAGAAGAAGATAGTCTCTTTTAGCCAAGACACACAAGAACCTACTTCTCAAAGTGAATTAGCAGTCAATGAATGGCCAGGCACACAAGAACCTCTGGTAGCAGATCCTGTTGTTACTGATGTTGAAGGCCAAACTCTGGCAGAGTCTAGCCCACAAGAACCTTCACCTCAAAGTGGTGAAGCAGCTGCTGACAAAACTCAGGTCCCACAACTACCAATCACCAATTTTGTGATTGCAGACCAATATATGGAGGTGCACATAAACTATGATGTTAATCCATTTGCATTCTCTGATGCAATTTTGGTGCAACCTCTTTTTGCAAAGCCATTGGACACTCCATCAGACTCTACAAATGCTCAAGGTATAAACTCTGACTTTTCTTCAGAATTTACATACTCTGATAGCATAAGTTCAGACTTTATATATCCATCTTTTACTGTTGGAATGACCATGGATAGTCCTGGAAAGGAACTCTCTATCCCTATGACCACAGATCTCCTTTATCATCCACCTCGTATTTCTGTAGGTTATTATGATTTGAGCCTTTCTTGTGAGTTAGATATGAGACATAAGTTAGATACTTGTAGTGAACAAACTTTGACTCTCAAAAGTTATGAGATGTATGATGTGAGATGTAATGATATTACTTTAATATAAAAGAGTGTCTTAGGGTGTTTTGTTCTTTTTACAGGTACTCAGAGTATACATGACACAGGCTCTACTGCTCAATATATCCCTCACTCTCTAAACTCTCAGGTGCCAAACTCTGATGTTCTTGCAGATGATGAAAATGCAAACTCTGAGGATTCAAACTTAGAAATGAAGGTGTCTCAAAGATTAGACTCAAGTTTGTTAGTGATTATCCAATTTAAACTCTCAAGATTGCTATTGATATGCTAAAGAATGCAAAACTAGTTGAAGAGATTATAGCCAGATTGGAAATTCTCAATGCAATCAAAGAGATAAATGAAAGGGAAGAGAAAGAGAAGAAAGCAAAGTATGATCTTTTCATGCAAAAACAACAACAACTTCAATAGAAAAAATAGTTAGGTTTGATATCTTGTATTAATTTGTAAAATTGTATCTTTCCAAATTAGGGGAGATTGTTGGATCAAATCAAGTCTACCTTGTACTAAATGCTTGTCTTGCTTAAGCATTTCTAGATTCTTTGTACTAGGGCAAATGACTTAATTTATCTCATGTATATTTGCAGTTAGAAGCATGTTTCTACTGTAGTTTCAAAGTGTAAATATTGCAAGTCAAAAATAAAGAATGGTAGAAGATTCTTGTTGGTAAATCATGCACCAAATCAAGAAGACTTTGACAGAATAAGAATTTACAGAATGAAATTTTTTCTAAGTCAAGAAGCCAATCGAGAAGTCAGCCTGGTACAAAAGTCAAGAAATGAATGGTTAGAGAAGTCCAGAAAAACAAGTCGAGAAATAAGCAAATTGAAGCTATTCGATAAGAAAAGAAATTGAAGTTATTCGAGAAGGCAAGAAATTGAAGCTATTCGAGAAGTCTTTCGAGAAATGAAAGACAGTGTAATCAAGCCAATCGAGAAGTCTAGTCTAATCGAGATGTCATCAAAGAACTTCGTGCATTCGAGAAGTCTAGCCAATCGATAAGTGATCAAGCAAATGACTAATCGAGAAGTCTCTTGAGTACTCGAATGTGTAACATACTCCAAGAGTTCTCGAATGATAACAATACTGAGTATTTGAATATTTCAAATGAGCTAATTTTAAGGAAACTTGCAGAAGAACAAGACAAATATATTGAAGCTCTGTCATTATAGGATCAGTCAAACCTGGAATGATAGAGACAATTCTACAACGAATCTTAGTAGAAGAGCAAGACAAATAGAAGAGATAAGGCTGGAAGCAAAAGAACTGTCATAGTATGTGTTAGCTAGAAATAGATAGTAGTCAAATATAAAGTTGTTTTTGTCAATTTCTAGTTTTAGCTTAACTGATTAGTTAGTACATGTGCCAAGAGACATGTTGTCTATATAGAATTATACAGACTCGTTAATTAGAAGGGAGTTGAATATTTTGTTTAAGTATTCATACCTTGTTTTCTTCTAAGAATAAGAAGCTGAAATTTACTTTGAATTTCAGAGTATAGCAAGTTCATTCTAATACACAATTAGATTGAAATTTAATTTTTTGTGTTCTTTATATTTTCACATTTATAATAAAGTAAACACATATGAATTGATAAAACTACAAACACAACCAAACAGTTCATCTAGTTGTAAGAAGAAAAAGAATTTGAAGTTATACATTTACCCCCCTCTGTAAACTTCTGTAATTCTAATTCCTAACAAGGTTTCTCACTCTACTGAATGACTTGGCTCTAGTTGATAAAGTGTATGATAATGAGGACTCTAACACCAAATTTCTAAGAGCTTTGCCTGAAGAATGGGATTTACAAACATTCCTGATAAGAGATAGAGTAGATTTGGAATATATGTCTCTAGGTGAAGTTTATGGAAAACTGAAAACTCATGACTTGAAGTTACAGCAAAGGAAAAATAGAAAGAGCAACAAGACTAAATCAGGTGCTTTGAATGTTGACACAAACACTGTGAAAGCTAAGGAAAAAATCCCTATAGTCTCAAAAGGAAAAAGGAAAAGTTGTGATGATGAAGGAAAACAGTGAGTCAGAGTCTGAAGCAAACTCTGATGCAGCCTCTGATGATGAATCCACAGATTCTGACATGATGGAAATGGTTCCAATGATTGTCTAGGGATTAAAAAATATAAAGTACATGAAGTTCAGAAATCAAGGCAAATTTCAGAAGAGGTCTAGTAACTCTGAAAATAGGGAAAAGTTTAGAAAGGGAGAAGACAAAGAAGGGAAGTCAAAGACACTTGACAAATCAAAGGTCAAGTGTTATAAGTGTAACAAGATGGGACACTATGCAACTGAGTGCATGACCAAGGAAGCTAAAAAGGCACTCATAACATCCAAGAAAGACTGGATGGACTCCTCAGATCCTGATGAGAAAGTAAATTATGCTCTCATGGCAAACACTGAAGCTCCTAGTATAAACTCGGATAAGGTACCAGACTCTATTTTTAGCATAGACACTGATAATATCTATGAACTGAAATAATTTCTTAGAACCTTGCATGTTAGTTTTAAAAAACAGTCTCTTTAAAATGAAATATTAAAGTCTGAAATTCAAATGTTGTCTGCTAAAAATGACTTTCTTGAATCTCAAATTGTTCACATGCTTAACACTAATAAAGGTTGTGAGAATGCTATTCACATGCAAACTCAGCTAGAAATACAGGTTACTTACTTAAAGGCAGAGATAGCCAAAGAAAAAGAGACTTTCAGAGTTTGGACAAACTCTGGTAAGAAAGTCCAAGAAATTCTTTCTGACAAAAAATGGACTTCAACTTTAGGTTATGAGTCTGATAATGAGCAACGTTCCAGGAAAAAGAATGATAAGACACACACAGAAGTAAAAGAAAAATTGAGCAAACCTGTCAACTTTATTAGAGCTAGTACTGAAAAAGATACCATTGAGAAGTGTTCTAAAATTAATGAAAACAAAGGAAGTAGTGTGTCTGAGAATAAACTAGTCAATGTTGGGTTACTTTCCCAAAAATAGCTCAAAGAAAAACTGAAGTCTGTCACTAACAAGAATAAGCCTAAAAAGGTCAAGAGGAATATAAATGGGAAAGTAGAAATTTTTAAGGAGAATAATTATAAGAATATTCCTGATGCTCCTAGAAAGACCTATTTCACATATGGTAATTCTAATCATTTTGCTATTGTTTACAGGCAGAATAAAAAGAAGGAACCTGAAAGACCTAGATCAAGAGATAGGAAACAGATTAGATATAGACCACAAAATCCTTATTCTAACTTTGGTAGTTTATGGCATTCTATATACACATGTAAAGAATATCATAGTCTTTATTTCAACTACTATGAACTTTTGCCTCATTTGAATAAACTCCTGCTTCTTCTATTATGTTGCTAAACAAAAGTATATTGTAAAAGCTGATAGAAGAAGAACAAACTCTGAAAATGCAAACTCTGTTAACATAAACTTTGATAAAGTTGCTTCTGTTACAAAAGTTAACAATTTTAAAAAGAAAGGATCCAAATTTATTTAGGTCCTCAAAACCTCTAATTAAGTTGCATATATGAATTTAGGGAAACAGGAAAAAATCCTAGTGATTGATAGTGGATGTTCTACACATATGGATAAAAATAAATCTCTGCTTTTAGAGTTTAAGGAGAAGGCTGACCCAGCAGTATCTTATGGATATGACAACATAAGAAGAACACTGGGATATGGAAATTTTGTGATTAGAAATGTCGTCATTGAAAATGTAGCTCTGGTTGAAGGACTCAAGCACAATCTGTTAAGTGTGAGTCAAATGACAAACAAAGGTTATTCTATGGAATTTCATGAAACACATTGTGAAGTAAAAAGCAAAAAGACTGGCAAAGTGGTTCTTATTGGGCACAAACATAAAAATTTATTTGAAGCTAGTTTGAAGGAAAACTCTGATGGTCCCTTAACATGTTTCCTTAGAAAACTTCTTCTTTGGAAAGCTGGAATTGGCACAAAAAGTTGTCATTTAAATATTGGAAACATAAATGAGTTGGTCAAGAAGGATCTTGTGAGAGGTCTACCAAAAGTTCAGTTTCATTCTGATGGACTATGTGACTCATGTCAAAAGGCAAAACAAAAGAAGACATCTTTCAAAAGAAAGATTGAAAATTCTATTGAAGAACCTTTTCATCTATTACATCTGGATCTGTTTGGCCCTCTCAACATAATGTCAATTGGAAAGAAGAAATATATTCTGGTGATAGTGGATGACTACACAAGATTTACCTGGGTATACTTCTTACATAAAAAGGATGAAACAGCTAAGATCATTTTTGATCATATTCTTATGATTGAAAATGGATCACCACTCAAACTACGAATTCTAAGGAGTGACAATGGAACAGAGTTTATGTTACCCATATAATAAACTATTATAGAATGGGGGGTTGAATATAATAATACTAAAATAATCGACTTTAGAACACAAGTATGTAAAAGATGAACTGTTTGTATTAACTTTGACAAACTTAATACAAAACTCTCTCATGAAAAACAAAGTTCTTAAGAACTTCTAGGTTATAAGAAAAATAATAACTTGAACAATACATCAATGTAAACCTAATCATGTGTTTATATAGTACACAACTACCTATCTTATTACAACAAAGATATGATCATTAAATACAGAAATATTATTTCCATTATTATCTTCATAAAAGATAGCTTGCAGAAAGGAAATAGAGTTATATTAAAACACTTAACTCTTTATCTCCAATCACCTCCTGATTTGTCGATTTTCATCTGTCAAACTCTGATTAACATAAACAATGTCGGTTAGTAAACTCTGATTGAGTAAACTCTGTTGACATCTTCTAATCTCTGATGACATCAGCTAAACACTGATCAGCTTCAGTAAACTCTGACTAAGTATTCTCTGATCTCATAAGTTCTTCACATCTAACAATCTCCCCCAATTTATGCTTTAAGCAGTAAAACATAAATTTGAACTTATGATGTCAGATACTTTTAAGACAAATGCATCAGAGTTTATTCAGACTACCATCTCATATTCTTCTGTAAGAGAAATCTTCAATCAGAAATTCATCAAGAAGTTTCTTTTTAGCAGCTCTCGGTAGTTCTTTCAACTTGCTCTTTAACTCTTTCATTTTCTCATAAGAATCATCAATTTGAAATAACGCAGACTTTAGATTGTAGATAGGTGTCCTCTTCATTCTTTCATCCAAAGGTATGCAATAGGCTCTTTGACCATCAGGATTTAATACTAATGTTGGAATATTTAACACCATATTGACCTTTGCATCCCCTTTGATAATTTGTCTTTCAATATTATCTTCAAGCACATATTTAGGTCTATAATCCTCAGAATTTAACATCAACGGTCTCTCATTTTTCTTCCTTTCATCAATTACTCCTTCTAAAGTCTTCACCCACTTAGCTGTGATCTCATTTTCATTATTTAACAGATAAAGAACATACTCAAGTTCTTTTGATGATTTATGAATCAAATCTTCTTCAGCTATTTTCATCACTCTTCCATCTTCTAGAAAATAAAACATCTTTTCTTTTGGAACAACACCATCAAAAATATCTTTTACTATATGAACATCAATTAGCTTGTCCAAATGATCCTGTGATAGCTCTTCTTCAGGTTTATTCTTCAAAGAATAAGGATATCTGAAAGTATTTGTGTCTCATCTGTAGACTTTGGCTTTTGAATCACCAATACCTCTCTTGTTCTTACCAAGTCTGGCATTGAGAGTCAGAGTTTCAAATTTTGTCCACATGAGATTAAGATTCTTCTTTCTACACAGAGACTGTTGTTCTTCTTCTTCTTCATCTTCAAAACTTGTTCCACACGGAAGAAATGTGGTTCCAAACATGGTGAGTGGAGTCTTTGATTTTGATGAAGCTTTATCTTGAACTGTTTGAGATGACTTTGATCAAATTTCAACAGGTGCAGATACAATATGCTTTGCTTGAGCAGGTACCTTCTTCTGAGCTAGAGTTTTCTTTGAACTTACATATCTTCTTTTCTTTGACTGGACATGAGCATTGTCAGTGCCGACTTTCTTCAATTCTTCCTCTGCAGCAACTGGATCCATTCATGGATGTTCTTCTTTAAAAAGTTTCTTTGTCGGTTCTGCATCTTTCTTGTTCCTTTCTTCAATATTTTCAGGCTTTTCTTCATCTACAAGCCTTCTAGCCAATTCTTCATCTCTTCTAATTTGTTCAATGTCAACTACATTGTTAAGTGCCATCAGAGTTTGCTTACTGTCTTGAACTTTTCCAGATCCTGAGGGAATCAGAGTTTGATCAGTCAGAGTTTGAGTTTGTATACTCTTTCCACCCTTATGAGTCCCTTGGCTTTTATCAGGAAAACTACTGCCATCATCACCACCTTCCGGTTTACCAGAGTTTAAAATAGAATCCACTTTGCATATGTCCTTAGATATTTTCTCCCCCATTATGACATCAGAAGAAATAGTCAAGAGGTCTGCAATAGTATGCAACATGGGCTGTGTGGAGGTGACAACATTAGCAAGTTTGTCAACTTTGGACTCCAAATCATCCTGCTTAGTAGAAAAAGCTTTAATTTTAGATTCCAAAGCATATTGAGAAATAAAAACAGAACTTTGAACTGAAGCACTTATCTTGCTAACATTGTCTTTAAGAAAACAAACTTCACTATAAAGACCCTTAGTCAATACAGTGGTGGCCTTGAGAACTGCCTTCATCTCATCAGAGTTTATTTCATAGTCTACTTTCTTGATGAGATCATGAACATGTGGCCAAGAAATTTCTTCATGAGAAAACTTCCAAGACATATCCCAGATGGATTGTCTTTTAGAGCTTAGAAGATCTGCAGTAGATGGTTCCCCTCTGCTACCATCCCTCCTTATACCTTCTTGATTAAGAGCAGATTCAATGTCACCCTTCAGTTGTTCAACAATACAGAAATTAAGATAGTCCATCCTTAGTTTATCATGTGTATCAAAAGCATCTATAAGCCATCTTTTTGAGTTTTATCTCTAAGTATAAGAAATAGAGAGATCAGTAACTTCTTCATCCTCAAAGATAGTATTGGACGTTTGGGCTGCATTACAAGAGATATCTAACCGAAATATGTGGAGATAGTACGTAAATTAGATATTTGACTTTAAGAACTTAAAAGTCATTAGTAAATACAATTATACTAGTAAAGTAGCATGTCATGGAAATCCTAAAGGTTTAATATAGCTCAATTCATGATGGAATACGAGTCTATTGCATATGATATATGCATGAAAGAGCCTAAATTGATTGCCACTTTATAGAGGATATTCCTAAATGACAAGGAAATGTATCTTCAATGTGCAATAATATTGTATAATTAATGTACATTTAGAAGATTACATTATGACATATGCAATGGCACGTCTCGTCTTTATGACGAAGACACAATACCATTAAGCAACTACTCTCAACGAGAATTATCAGGGTTGACTACGTGAAGTCAAATGATAATGTTATGGATCCACTAACCAGATGGTTAAAATGAGAGATAGTTGTAAAATCATCGAGAGGGATGGGCCTTTGCCTATTGCTTAACGACATCATGGTGGACACCCAACATTGCTGACTGGAGGTCCCAATAACTAGGTTCAATGGGCCAACTAAATCATGATGACCAAATCACTGTGGGGGTAATAGTGAGACCCGTATGGTACGAGGATAAGTTTTGTACTTTTAGTGATCTTTCGGTGAATACATGGAGTTCAAGTTTGAATGCATGGAATTCAGTTGAGTAAACATGGGTTATTTTATAAGATAAAGATCTCCTATGTGGGAGAAAAGTGAGGCCGCTTCAAAGGAGAATTGAGAGGCACAATTCTTTAGAAACTCTTGCAGAACCAGAACGATGTTCTATGGACAAAATGGACATAATCATGAGAACTGTATGAGTCAGAAAAGCTATAGTGATAAGTATATCATCGTTTACACAAACGATCGAACAGTTCAAGGACAACTACTGTCTACCAGTAAAGTCGATATGCTTACTCGAGCGGAAGTTCAATGAGCATTCTCTACCTACCATATGATATATCTAACCGTCAAAACTATCATCAAGTCAAGCTTCGTGTCTGTCTGTTTATATGGTGTGTGCTACTGGACCATCAATCTCATTTGTGGGGGATTGTTGGAAAAACTTAGTATTTTAGACTAAGTTGTGAACCATTTTGAGACTCAATTTGAGTGGTAAATACTATATGTTAGTGTTGTGTATTGGTTGGATCATCTACTCTATGAGTAGATTTCAACGCATATTTACATGCTAAAAATGGATAAATGGTGAATGAGAATTGATGTTCCAAAGTATAACCTTTTAAAATAGTATTTGAGAAGTGTACCACATCGAGAGTAGTACAAGCCTATTCCTTGGTATTTTTATAAATACCTTGAAAATAAAAACAAGCACATTCGAGTCTCTCCTTACAAATAGAGACTTAGGGTTTCAGTTTTATTAAGGTGAGAAAATTATAGTCCTCTCTATATTTTTAACTTTTTCGGTTTTAAAGTTCAAAATATTACGGTGATAGTTTCTAATTCAGTTCAAGTTCATTGAGAATGTCGTCGATTTATCAGTGGTACTATATCTCATTTTATCTTGGGAGACAGGTCGTTATGCACACACGGTGAGGGGCGAAATTGCTTTAAGGAGACAGATTTCCTGGACTCGAGATTAAATTCAATCTCTGTTTATTTTCTCAAACTATTCTCCTTATATTATAGTTAATTCTCTAATTGCATATTGTATTGTTATGCTTTGTTATATGGATTAACTATTATATACATGAACTGTGATCTTCCATATTTGTTTCTTATATGGCTACAGTAATTATATATGATTATGTTTATACGTACAAGATTGACAACAAGATCAACCCAATACAAGCCCCGTGAATACTTGCCAAAGTCCTCGAGAATGCAGCCAGAAAGCCTATTGGAAGTAAGGTTAAGTTCCATTAAGTGACTTAAATCAGAAATGAAATCGGGTAATTCTCCGTTCAATTGGTTATTGCTGAGATCAAGAGTGTCCAACAGCGTTAAGTTCCCAATCTGAGGTGGAATAGTTCCACTCAAATTATTGGAGGCCAAATATAAGACTATCAATTTGGTGACGATCTCAATGGTTGATGGAATTGAACCTGCTAGTTGGTTTGTTGACAGGTCTAATCTATAAAGCAGTTTCAAGCATTGAAGGGAAGAGTTACACAGAAGTGTTGGATTATTTATTTAATCTAAACATAGGCTAGTTTATTTATTTGTTTTTGTTAAATAAGTATGTAAGTCTGTTATACAGACATGGGTATGCATTAGAATAGGTCGTGGTTAGCTGAGATAAAATAGGGAGAGTTGGAGGTTAATCAGGTATGTAGTTCCTGGTTTTTCTCATCAACTTTAGTTTAAATTTCCACTTGCTTTCTGTAGTAACTATCTCTTCAATTTAGTACGTTTGTTTCCATTCAATAACAAATCAAGCAGTTCAGCATATATCATATATTACGTTTAAATTCATCATCTGGTATCAGAGCGTTCAAACACATAAATCTAAACACAGCAACCCAAACACCAAACACACTTCACTGAGATGGACACAAAGGGCAAGGAGAGCTCCTTTGGCTTAAGTTATCCAATGCTTACAAAAACTAACTACACAGCATGGGCTATGAAGATGAAAGTTTTTATGCAAGCCCATGGTGTGTGGGATGCTATAGAATCGAAGGATCCCAAGGCTGCTGCTGAAGATAAAGTTGATAAACGGGCATTGGCAATCATTTATCAAGGAGTCCCAGAGGATTTGTTGTTGTCTATTGCAGATAAGAAAACCTCCAAAGAAGCGTGGGAGGCAATCAAAACGGTTCATTTGGGTGCAGACAAGGTGAAGAAGGCCAAAGTCCAGACGCTTAAGTCCGAGTTTGAGGCATTAACTATGAAAGACAGTGAACAGCTTGATTAGTTTTGTATGAGATTGAATGGCCTGGTAACAAATATCAGGGCCTTAGGAGAGCAAATTGAAGAAGCTTACGTGGTGAAGAAAATCCTTCGCGCTGTACCTGCCAAGTTTCTGCAGATTGTGTCGGCCATTGAACAATTTGGTGATCTAGAGACAATGTCTGTGGAGGAAACGGTTGGATCCCTGAAGGCTCACGAAGAAAGAATGCGTGGGCAAAAGGAGAGTGGTGAACAGCAACTTCTTTTGACAGAAGAAGAGTGGGCGAAGAGGGAAAGTAAAAATGGGCAATTGCTTCTCACACGTGAGGAGTGGTTAAAAAGAACAGGCAAAGGGGGTTCAGGTAGAACCTCTGAGTCAAGGGGTAGAGACTTCACTCGAGATTATAAAGACAGGAGCAAAATACGTTGTTACAATTGTGGTGTTCTTGGACATTACCAGTCTGAGTGTCGAAAAGCAAAATGATAAAAGGAACCCAAGAATGAAGTTAATCTGTCACAGGTTGAAGCTGACGAACCCACGCTTCTGTTGGCTGAATGTGATGATGATAAGGGAAAGATGATTTTGCTGAATGAAGAGGGTTTGTCTCCAAAACTCAGCACGGTTGAGAATGTGAAATCAAGTGACACCAGCATATGGTATCTTGACAACGGGGCCAGTAATCACATGACTGGCCTGCGTAGTACGTTTGAAACGATGGATGAAACAATGGCTGGAGAGGTTAAGTTCGGTGATGGGTCTAAAGTTCAGATACATGGAAAAGGCTCGGTAATATTCACAACAGAGGATGGCAAGAAGTGCATGCTTAGAGAGGTATATTTTATCCCGAACTTATGCAATAATATAATCAGTTTAGGCCAGCTGTCAGAAAGTGGTAGTAAAGTACTTATCAAAGGTGAATTTTTATGGATTTATGATGAAAATGATAAGTTGATTATGAAAGTAAAAAAATCCTCGAACAGATTGTATAAGTTGGTTGTTAAAGATGATACATATTTAATGGCAAAAATAGATGAGGCAACCTGGTTGTGGCACTCACGGCTGGGTCATGTGAATTTTCAATCTATGCTTCTCATGTCTAGGAACAGAATGGTGCGAGGTCTGCCAGTTTTTATTCAACCCAAGGATATATGCAAAGGTTGTTTAATGACCAAGCAAGCTAGATGTCCATTTCCATCTCAGACGAACTTCACTGCAAAACAATGTCTGGAATTGATACACGGAGATATATGTGGTCCCATCACGCCAACAACGCTTTCTGGAAACAGATATTTTCTACTTTTTGTGGATGACTCCAGTCGTGCTATGTGGGTATACATGCTCAAAACAAAAGATGAGGCACTTAGCTACTTCAAAAGGTTTAAGGCACTGGTGGAGAAGGAATCACATAGTGAGATACAAGTGTTACGGACTGATAGAGGTGGAGAGTTATGCTCAACTGAATTCAATAATTTTTATGAAAGCAATGGAATTCTCAGACACTACACGACGCCATATTCCCCACAACAGAATGGGGTTGTGGAGCATCATAATCGGACTGTGGTAGCCATGGGAAGGAGTCTGCTAAATGAAAGAAATATGCCATCATACATGTGGGGGGAAGCCATTAGACATGTTGTGTATCTTTTGAATTGAGTACCAACAAAAGCAGTTCAAGGAGCTACACCATATGAAGCCTGGACAAATGAGAAGCCTCAGGTCGATTATTTAAGAGTTTTTGGTTGTGTTTGTTATATGAAAGTTACTAGTGTGCATACAAAAAAATTAGATGATAGAAGCAGATGTGTTGTACACCTTGGACGAGAAGCAGGGACTAAAGCTTATAGGTTATACGACCCGGATACGAGAACAATACTTCTGAGCAGAGATGTGGTGTTTGATGAAGCAAAGGGTTGGCAATGGAATGAAACAGAGGCAACTAGTAGTATGAAAACCTCGTCCTTTGTAGTAGCAGGTCATCAGATTGAAGACCTCCAGGAGCAGAATTCTGGAAATAGAGAAGAGGAGCAAGGCGGTGGCATGTTTACACCACACTCAACTGCACCAACATCAAGTCGCAGCTCAGTTCAGTCATCAAGTCAAAGCCCTGTATAAACAGGTAGCTCAGTTCAGTTGCAGCTCAACTTAGACGAGACTTACGATGGGAGTGAACCTCCACGGAATTTCAGACTCATTAGTGATGTTTATAATGAGACTGAGGAGGTGGAACTAGCTGATGAATTAGCTGATGAGCTTCTATTGGTCAGTATTGATGAACCTGTTTGCTATAACCAGGCAATCAAGGAACAGCATTGGAAGAAAGCGATGGACTGTGAGATTGAGGCCATAGAACGAAATAAAACTTGGGAGTTGACAGATTTACCTCCAGGTCATCGAGCTATTGATTTGAAGTGGGTATATAAGATAAAAAGAGATACAAATGGAGAAATCTTGAAACACAAAGCGATGTTGGTGGCCAAGGGGTATGTGCAAAAGTTTGGTGTTGATTTTGACGAGGTGTTTGCTCCTGTAACAAGAATGGAAACGGTACGCTTATTGCTAGCTCTAGCAGCCAAGAACGAGTGGGAGGTACATCATCTAGATGTTAAATCTGCATTTCTGAAAGGCAGATTGTATGAGGAGGTATATGTCAAGCAACCTGAAGGTTATGTGAAAGAGGGACAAGAAGAAAAGGTTTACAAGTTATATAAGGCATTGTATGGTCTCTGTCAAGCTCCACGAGCTTGGTACACACAGCTGAATAAATGTCTCGAGAAGCTTGGTTTTGTGAAATGTCCCTTGGAGTATGCTGTATACACAAAACGGGAGGGTATTGAATCGTTAATTATTGGAGTATATGTTGACGATTTGATCATTACAGGTACCAGTGTAAGCAATATTGTTAAGTTTAAGAGGCAAATGAGTCAGGAGTTTGAGATGTCTGATCTGGGCAAGTTAAGCTATTATCTTGGCATCGAAGTTGAACAAGGAAAAGGTTTCATTGAATTAAAACAGATGGCCTATGCTAAGAAGCTTCTTGAGAAAGCTGGTATGACTGATTGTAATGCAGCAAAGTTCCCAATGGAGCCAAAGTTGCAGATGCACAAAGACGATGCTGGCAAGGCTGTTAATGCCACTGAATACAAGAGCATCGTAGGAGGATTGCGCTACTTGGTACACACCCGCCCAGATATAGCATACGCAGTTGGGGTGGTGAGCCGTTTTATGGAGAGGCCTACTACACTTCATCAAGGTGCTGTTAAAAGAATATTGAGGTATGTAAAAGGAACTTTAAATTATGGCTTGGTGTACACAAGTAATCGAGGAGACTATATGTTGTCTGGTTTTTCCGATAGTGATCTGGCAGGTGATGTAGTTGATAGGAAAAGTACCGGAGGTATGGCGTTTTACGTGAATGAATCATTGATTACTTGGGTCTCTCAGAAACAGAGATGTGTAGCATTATCAAGTTGTGAGGCTGAGTTTATGGCGGCTACGTCCACTGCTTGTCAAGGAATATGGTTGCATAGACTCCTGAGTCAAATTTCTAATGTTCAAATTGGGCCGGTTGTTATTTACATTGACAACAGGTCTGCTATTGACCTGGCAAGAAATCCTGTGTTTCATGGTCGTAGTAAGCACATAGATGTGCGTTACCATTTTATTCGAGACTGTGTAGAGAATGGGCTGATTATTATCAAGCACATAAACACTGATCAACAGAGAGCAGATGTTCTGACAAAGCCTATGTCTGTGATCAAGTTTGAGAAGATGTGTGGGTTGTTGGGTATTAAGAATCTTAATCATGTTTAGATTAAAGGGGAATATGTTGGATTATTTATTTAATCTAAACATAGGCTAGTTAGTTTATTTGTTTTTGTTAAATAAGTATGTAAGTCTGTTATACAGACGTGGGTATGCATTAGAATAGGTCGTGGTTAGCTGAGATAAAATAGGGAGAGTTGGAGGTTAATCAGGTATGTAGTTCCTGGTTTTTCTCATCAACTTTAGTTTAAATTTCCACTTGCTTTCTGTAGTAACTATCTCTTCAATTTAGTACGTTTGTTTCCATTCAATAACAAATCAAGCAGTTCAGCATATATCATATATTACGTTTAAATCCATCAAGGAGGGATTCTTACTACTCTCCATAAGGTCGAGTCTGAGAATTCCAAAGTTGGATCTGTGGTAGAAGCTGCTACAATGGGACCTGCAACATATGCGGCCCTATTTCCTTGGACTTCAGGGAATGACATGAAGAATAACATGGAAAATATGCAAGAACTACAGTACTATTCAGTTTAGTTAGAGATCAAAGTTTAGGAGAAGTAAAATCATAAGGTAGAGTTTCGTACGATATCAATAAGAGCGGCGAAGAAGATCTTAAACACTGACTGAAACGAGTCTTGAGAATCATGATCGAAGCGGGAGTTGTTGAAGTGGGCACTTTTCGCAATGATGGACAAAGGATGAAATGACTAGAGACGTGGAGGAGTTCTTGGATGGCGTGGCAGTGGTTGGAGGACCAAAGTAGAACGAAGACCATTGGACTGTATACGCGTCTGCACATCAAATGGGAAGTTGCAAAATGGGTGCTAATGAGGAAGATGATGAAGTTGATGAGAATGGGGAAAGTTGGGAAGCAAAGGGATTATTTGTTATTGATGGAAGTTTATTGCCAAGTGCAGTGGGACTTAATACTATGCTTATTATTTATTCAACTGCGTATTGCATCTCAAAAAAGCTGGCAGAGTCCATGAAGAAAGGAAACTTTTAGACATATAGTTTTTCTCTGTCATGTATTATGAATAAATTAGCATCTAAGGTCACATGCATTATAAATGAATGCTAAAGATGTATATAATACAATGAAAAATGCATACTATTTTATTATCTTGGCTATTCTAGACATTTCTAGTGTGTGATTATCATAAGTTAAATGTAATATCCCCTCACAGACTGAAGTGAGGTTCTAAATATTTGCCAGACAGTTTTCTCACATATTTAGCGTGTTGATTCATTTCAGTTGCTTATAAAATGGGTGGAATTTGCTATTATGGAAGTGTATTGCCAAGTGCAGTGGGAGTTAACCATATGCTTACTATGTATTTAATTGTATTTCGTTTATCTTTAATGTTGTTGGACAGGGTGTTTATCTAACACCCCTCGATACCATCAATTATTTACACTTGATTTTATACATACCAATACATATTTTAGCAGGAAGAAGAAAAGAGTTATGTTTAGTTTAGTTGATGAGAAAATAAATGAGATAAAAATAAAAAACTAATTTTTGAATATTATTTTCATGCTTATACACATGGATTTATGCATATATATGTTTTATGATGTCGGAAAACATATCGAAGTAAGTGCAAGTGCATCAATTGCTTCATTGAAACGAGAATAATGTGACTCAAGTGTTCTTCATGTATCTTCTTATCAATTTTTGCTGAACTCTTTCAATGAATATCACGAATCCTATAGGCTTCAAAGTTGTGAAAACTATATACCCGGTGGATAATCCACATACCAAGCCACTTCCATACCCTATTAGGATAATTTTCCAATCAAACCAATCATCATCAATTTCTCGGGTTGGCAATTTGTTATCAGCTTCTCGTGTTGGCAACTTGTAGTCTTTGCATTTCTTTGTCAGTGGAGCTCCACACAAGGCCAAGTTACCAAGGAAAGAATCATTTTTGAAAGTGTCAAAATGCCTTCCTTGTGGAATTGCTCCAGAAAGACGGTTTTCGGAAAGGTTCAACGTCGAAAGAGATGTCAGACTAATCAGTTGCAAAGGAATTGTACCTGTCAACTGGTTTGAAGAGAAGTCTAAAGATTCAAGAAGACTCATGTTTCCTAACGAGTGTGGTATATGGCCTGTAAGGTTGTTATGAGACAGATTGAGCAGGCGGAGTGATTTAAGTTCTCCAATGATATGTGGAATTGTGCCATTGAACCTGTTACTTGATAAATCTACACTTGAGTAAATGTAAAGAATTTTTTTCACTTCAACATCATTTCCTTTAACAGTTAACAAGACAGAAGCTTCATAAAATGAACCAGAACTTTTACTTGTATTCGTACCAACGAATTTATCTGAATCAGCCATACTTTTGAAATTAGCAAGAAAATCGATTGGCAGGTTACCACTGAATTGATTGTGAGACAAATCCATGATTCGCAACTTGGGGAAGAGATGTACCATCTCCTTAGCATTTAATTTACCATAAAGATTATTTGATCGCAAGACAAGAATTTGTAGTTGTGGAAGACTAACTAGCCATGGTGGAAAGACATCACATATTTTGTTATTTCCAAGATCAAGAATCTGCAACCCCTCACAATTAGCTAAGGTCGACGGAATTGATCCTTGCACATGATTCTGGTTCATATTCAAAGTTGTTAGTTGACAGTTTTTTGTGAAGGTTTGCGGTATTATCCCTTGAATTTGATTCTTATGAAGATCAAGTACAGAAATGCTCATATTTTCCAAACAATGTGGAAGTTTACCGCTTAAACGATTACTTGACAAATCAAATAAATCAAGGGATATCACTTTACATAGTGATGATGGTATTGTTCCTTCAAATTGATTCTTGCTAAAATTTATTATGACAGAAGTGTTGAAATTTTCTAAACAGTGTGTAAGCGCACTGCTAAAATTGTTACTCGACAAATCAAGAATCACAGCTGATTTGCATAATGTTATGGGAATTTCTCCTGTCAAGACAAAAAAAAAGATTAAATTAATTTATTAAAATTAATTTGGGTTTAAAAAAGTAAGGGAACACCACCAGAAAAATCTATATTTTTAATGCTTTATCGTATAATATAAATATAAACAATGAATTTGATCCCTTTTCTATTATCTCGGCTCACTCCTTGTTTCAATTTTTTTATATATTTAAAAATGTTAAACTATATCACATGAGTTTTAAATTAAATACATAAGAAAAATATATTTAATACATAAGTACATTTTAGAATAAATAACCATTTTAACATTACTAATAAACTTGCTAGTTGTGATAGATATATGGAAAAGCACTGGGTTCCACATCGACGGGTGTTTTAGGTGAGGGATATAAAATGTGTTTTATTTGAAATTATACTCGAAATAATAATAAAGATTTAAAATAAAAAATGAGATATATATATATATATATATATATATATATCTCATTTTTTATTTTAAATCTTTATTATTATAATTATATATATATATATATATATATAATGCTAACCAGCGACGATGTGGGCATAAATTATATTAAAGATGTATTTTTTCTAATTTTTTTACACATATATAATTTTATTATATTAATCTTTTAAGTTTAATATTTTATTTTTTGCTATTAAAATTACAAATTTCTAATCTTCTATTTAATTCTTTTTAAACCAATAAATATAATGTCCCAAAAACTATTTGAATAAAAATAAATATTTTGTTAAATAAAAATCAAGAAAATGTATTTTGTTCAAAAACAATAAATATTATTAATACTAGATGTTAAATAAATATAATTTATATACCGATACAGTACGTCTAAAATCAGATAACTGTTTGGTAATTTTTTTGATTTATGCCTATTTTGATATATAATATATAAAAATAATATTTTTAAAAATGTTTGATAATGAAACTAATAGCTAATTCCTATAAAAAAAAGTTATTTTAGCTGTTTACAATATCAAACCAGACTTAAATCATATATATTTATATTAAATTATATGAAATAATAAAATATTGTACTCCTGTGGAAAAGGAGGGATGCAAATTATGTTATATAAATGACAATATATTTGGGATGCAAACTAAAAAGAGCAATTATATATGTTTTGTAAATCTTACCGGAAAAGTTGTTCTTTGATAGATCAGCACTATAAAAGTTAGGAGAATACTTGCCAAAGTCCTTGGGAATGCTGCCAGAAAACCTATTGGAAGTAAGGTTAAGTTCCTGCAAATGACTTAAATCAGAAATGGAATCGGGCAATTCTCCGTTCAATTGGTTATTACTGAGATGAAGAATTCGCAGCAGCGTTAAGTTCCCAATCTGAGGTGGAATAGTTCCACTCAGATTATTGGAGTCCAGATATATGAATATCAAATTGGTGAGGTTCCCAATGGTTGATGGAATTGAACCTGCTAGATGGTTTGTTGACAGGTCTAATCTCCCAAGCTGTTTCAAGTTCCCAATCTCTTTGGGAATTGGTCCTGTGAGATTATTACCACTCAGATAGAGATATGTAAGATTTGTCAACGAACCGATCTCAGGAGGAATATTACCACTCAAGGTATTATCTCTCATATCCAGATATGCTAACTCAGTCCAGTTGCTGATGACATGAGGCGAGATCTCACCGGAAAGATAATTGTCTGATAGGTCTATTTGAGAAATGTGTGTAAGATTTGAAAAGGATAAAGGCAGAGGCCCAGTAAGAGAATTCTCAGATAGATCCACACTTTTGAGCTTGGTACACATTCCAAGCTCCGGAGGAATAGTGGAGTTCAAATGATTTCCTTCAAGAAAAAGACACTGAAGCTCTGTAAGTTGACCTATAGAAGAAGGAATTTTTCCTTCAAATGAATTGAAAGACAAGTCAACAAGTTGAAGATTTTGAAGAAGACCTATGCTATCTGGAATAAAACCAACTGAGAAGTTGTTTGATCCCAGTTGAAGTTCCTTTAGGTTGGAAAGCTTTAAAACATTTACCGGGAATGGCCCTTCAAATGAATTACTTCTAAGATCGAGGGACTCAAGATGAACCAAACGGGTAAACACTAATTCAGGTATGGATCCTGTCAACTGGTTATATCCCAAGCAAAGTTCCTTCAGCTTGGAAAGCTTGGAAACATTTGCTGGGAATGGCCCTTCAAATGAATTACCTCTAAGATCGAGGGATTCAAGATGAACCAAACGGGTAAACACTAATTCAGGTATGGATCCTGTCAACTTGTTATATCCCAGACGAAGTTCCTTCATCTTGGAAAGCTTTGAAACATTTACTGGGAATGGCCCTTCAAATGAATTACCTCTAAGATCGAGGGATTCAAGATGAACCAAACGGGTAAACACTAATTCAGGTATGGATCCTGTCAACTTGTTATATCCCAGGCGAAGTTCCTTTAGCTTGGAAAGCTTTGAAACATTGGCTGGGAATGGCCCTTCAAATGAATTACCTCTAAGATCGAGGGATTCAAGATGAACCAAACGGGTAAACACTAATTCAGGTATGGATCCTGTCAACTGGTTATATCCCAAGTCTAAATGTTGTAAATTCTGAAGATGACTAATTTGGTAAGGAATTGTACCATTAAGTTTGTTGTTGGCCATGTCCAAGGAAGTGAGGTTTGGAAATGAAGAGAAATTCAAGTGAGCAAGTGTTCCATTGAGTCCTTGACGGGAAATGTGGAGCTCAGAAATAGTTCCTGCAGTGTTGCAGGTAATGCCAGTCCAGTAACAAAGGTTTTTGACATTGTATAGGGACCAAGAATCAATTGTTGGAGATAAAGTGTTATTATCATAATAATAATATGATAATAAAGTGTTCTTCCATTGGACAAGAGCATGTGCTTCAGTTGTGGGTGATGATGTTATATTCAGTGGTAGTATAGAGATGAAAAGGAAATAAAATACTAAAAGAAGAGGAGGGTTGTGAAATATAACCATTCCTTAATTTATATTATTGCTTGATTTACTTGTTTCTTGGGGGCCTCATCTTGTAATAATATATATAGACAATGGTTAAGCGAATGTTGTCCGAGAAGGATGGACCCAGTCAGATACACAGGGCTATAGAATCACTATGCTTTTTCAAATTTTTTTCTTATGAATAAAAATATGTAATCAAAATTTTAATTTACAAAAAAAATTAATTAAAAATAATGATTTTTACTATGTAGTTAAAGTACAAAATAAATAAATAAATAAAAACAGAGGGAGTATTCATGTTTACCATCCACAATCCACGGTTGTATTTCATCATTTGTTTAATTAATTTATACAGTATTTTTTAAAAATAAAATTCAAAAATAATTTATGTAATTAATTTTTCCATTCCTATAAATATGTGCTAATAATTTTAGATAAAAATGTAATGTACATAATTAAATTTTGATTTTCAGGTCAACATTTGCGAGTCTAGTGACGTATAGTAGTCGAGTCAAGGGAATGTTGTCCGGTAAAAATAACGTCCATGGAACGACAAGCAAACACATACGGAGTAATAGATTAATCACATGGAAAATAGAGTCTAAGGCAGCTATAATTATATGCCAAAAATAAAGAGTTATAATTAAAAATTTATATTACTTTTTAATATTCATATTTTCCTTATTTCAATTATATGCAAAAAATAAAGCGATATAATTTATCTGAATCCGGTCACATGTAATAATATCATGATTTATTTAATTCAATCCGAATAATTTGAATCAACTCGATTTCTTTTTGAGCTGAATAAATTGAGTGACTTTGATTTTGAGTTGTGATATTTGCACACCTTAAATTGATTGTTGCACACTAATGGTCCATATTAACCTCGAATTGTCCAATTTTTAATAAACTCCAGCCTCCATTAAAGATTTTTGAGGGAACTTCCATTGGTTTTCACCGGTAGAAAGTCTCAATCCCTTTACTTTTCGTTTTCTTATTTAAAATCTTGTTTTCCTTTAATAAATTCTCAATTTATTTGGGTTATGTTAGTCTTTTCTTCTGAGAGTTTGATTTTTATTTTACTGTTCTTTATGACCGATGTTATAGATCAATATGATTTTCATTGGTTTGATTCATGGATAAAGATTAATATGAGATTTCATCTATAATCAATTGCACGTAATAGTCGGGATGATGACGTTATATTCAGCGGTAGTACAGAGATGAAAAGGAAATAAAATACTAAAAGAAGAGGAGGGTTGTGAAATATAACCATTTATTCATTTCTATTTTTGGCTGCTTTACTTGTTTCTTGGGCATCTGAACTTGTAATATATATATATATATAGAAAGGACTTTGACTTTGACTTTGACTTTGACTTTTCTGGCTAAATGACCACACATCTTTAATTGTAGCAGGAAAAATTGGTACATTTTTAGGATTATTAATAGTGATAAATTAAGATGTAATTTCTTTTACATTTAAATTAAAAAATAATTTAAATTATTATAAAAATATTACATAATGACAGGAGCTAATTAACATTAAGTTTAAAAACTACATGTCAAATAAAAAAAATTTAGATTTCAAAATACTAAAATTCAATCACATGACTTTCGGTGACGTGAATATTTATATTATTCACGTTGGTATGTGCTTCCTGTCATCGTAGAACTTGGTCCTGTTATTTCACTTTCAGTCCTTTTAAAAACAATTTAATAAGAGAAACATCAACCCGTTGGTATGTGTATTCCATCAATTGTTTAATTAATTTTCATTTTTAAAGAAGAAAATTCAAAATTAATTTACGTAATTAATTTTTCCATTCCTTTAAAATATGTGCTAATAATTTTAGATAAAAAAAAGTAATGTAGATAATTGAATTTAGAGTAGCCAAGTTCAGTGGCGCGTAACTATGATTTCAAGATAGTTGGACTCAAATTTTTAATATAAACAAAATAAACTTTATTTAAAAAATTTAAAAACTTATCATTACCTCGAAAATGAGGTTCATGTTGTAAATCATAAAATCATAACTAAATCTATATTCAAGCGTTTGTGAAAGTTAAACTCTATTTCGTATCATTGTTATCTCATATATATGGAAAATATGTGATAGATTTTGTTTTTGATTTTTAAATATTTGAAAATTTTCTTATACCTTGATTGTGTAATCAGTCGAAGGAACATTTGTAATTTTTTTTTTACTTTTTAATTTTATAAAAATGTAGATAAGTGTCCTCTTCGACTTAATTTTTTAATTGTTATAAACAGTATGGCTCCCGCATTCCCGATACATAACATAATCCAAGTGAATTAACTTAAAATCTTTACGTTCAGACCAGCCATCATATTAGCAAATACACGTATTGAGTTTAATGCGTGAAAAAAAATGAGAAATGACAATCTATTTCTTTGAAATCTCACGAGAGTAATGTAATAGTGTACTCTAACCAATCATACTATTTAAATCAATTTAATTGGATTTTTTTTGTTTTATTGTGTATTACTTCTTTGGAAAATTGGAATCGAATGGTTGTAAAATAAGGAGTAAAATCAAGAAATTGGATATATGGTAAAATCTTTTTTGTGAGAATTGTAATTTAACTATCCAACAACGGATGGTGTGATGACATTAGAAATAATGACAATTAACAAGTACTGGAATTGTAAGTAGAAACATTAAAATTGTAAAAAATAGAAGTTACTATAAAACGAGAGTTTTAAAATAATCAAAAAAATATATTGATTATTTTGACACTAGTCCAGGCTTCAGCACCCCTTAGCTCCCTAGTTCCGCCCATGGTCAAGTCAACGTTGTTATTGCGAGTTTAAACCATATCCGGTGGATGACACTAAAATAGTGTTATTTTAACATTATTTTAGTATTAAAATTACATAATTTACAAAACCAAATTCAATTAGAAGTACACTATATCATACATTATAAGGAATTTTTTACATTATATCATAAATTATAAGAAATCTTTTACTTATTAAAATAATAAATACTTAGAGTTTTGATACTTAAAAAATAAATTTGTTTTTATTAACAAATACAAGTGTATAGTTGAAATTTTAGAGGACACCAAATTTGATGTGAAGATGACACCAAATTTAGTATTACTCCAATTATTTAGTGTCATCTTGACAGTATTTTAGGGTCCCGTTAGAGTTAGTTTTACATTAAATAGTATTAAAGTCAATGGCGGACCCAAACTAAAATTTTAATAGAGATACTCGCAACTTAAAGAAAAATGACGGGTTCTAAATTTTAATATTTTTATAATTAGTTAAATTATTTTATAATTGTAAATACTATATTTAAATATTTAAATTTATCTCTCAGAATATATTTATATAATTATTTTATAAAATTATGAATATATTTATAGGTTTTTCACTTCATGAATTTCATAAGCTTATAAATATAAATATATATATATATATATATATATATATATATATATATATATAATTATATCCTATATATAATAAAAATAAGAAGAATCTTATTCAAATACTATCAACTATTAAGAGTTCGAATCTCATTAATAATATAATAAATATAATATGTATATTATATAGTAAAAATATTAATAGACATAATTAAAAATTTACTTAGTCTAGGACATTGTTTAATATACAATTATAATAATTCAAATTATATCTATTTTTAATTATTTAAGAAAACACATATTTAATTTAAAGTTTAACTTTTTATTAAATAAGATTATATTTTATTTAAAATTTAACATTTTTATTAAATAAGATTATATTTTATTTAAAATTTAAAGTTTAATTTTTTTATTAAATAAGATTTTATTTAAATTAAATTTCAGAGGGGGCATTATACTATTTTTAGTGGGTGTATTAATATAATAATGTAAATTTTACTTAACAAACAGAAAATTTCACTGGAAACCTTTACCCCACTGCTACTACCGTAGGTACGCCCCTGATTAAAGTAATATTATTTTAACATTTTAATATCTCATTAAAAATACTATTTTAACCTTTTAGTATTTCATTGGCTATGCCCTCTGCTGTACTAAGGTATATAAAGGTATGTAGTGAGATTTGTAGGCGGTGAGTCAAGTGAATACTGTCCGACAAAGATAGATGACGTGGACGTATACAAGCAAACACAGAATAGACCAGTCACGTAAAAAATGGAGCATCAAGGAAGCTAGAATATAGAGGTATAGACTAGCTTGACTATACTTTCATACTATTAAATACGGAGTATCAATTATTCTTTTTGGACTAATTTATACAATATTGTTTAATTATTTCTAGTTAGATTAATTAAATTTTACTTAAAAATTATATTTATTATATAATTAAAAAGTTATATCCTTATAAATTATATATAATATATTTTAAAATTTAAACTTTAACTTATTATTTAGAAATAAGTATTTAGCTCGTAGATGAAACCTGCTTGTGATACTTTCTTGGATGAAGATGCCATTTCTTTGAGTAGAAGATTAATAGAACAAAAACTTTGAAGATATTAAGAAGATTGAGTACTTAGTAATTGAGAGAAAATTGAGTGCAGAGAGAAAGGGTTAGAGATTGAGTTCGTAGATTGAGAGAGAGAGAAAGGGATAGAGAAGTTGTTAGTAAAATTGCAAGTAAGAATTAAAAATTATTTTAATCTCACTATTTATATTTACTGAGTTCCCAATCAATTTCTTACTCAAAATATAACTTAATCGACCGTTGGAGGAAAAATGAAAAGTAGAAATTATCAATTTTGACAATCGACTGTAATACATATATGAATGTATGCATAAATCAATTGATAAAATAAGTAATCAACAGCTAGATTTTGTACATGTCGATTGATGACATGGACCCCTTAAATTCCAGGTCATCGATTGATAATTAACTTATCAATCGACAGGTACTATTAATTGTCGATAAATAAATATATCATCGATTGATATATTTATCTGTCGATAGTTACAAATATCCATTGATATGTAAAATGTTTATCAATTGATTATGGAAGAATCAATGGATTAACATAGTCAATGGCTACAATCTAAAAATCAATATATATATATATATATATATATATATATATATATATATAATTTATCAGACATTTAATGGATTTAAACATAGTTAAGCATACCTAAATCACAGACCAATCTATTGAAAGTAGATTCATCTAAAGGTTTGGTAAAAATGTCTGCAAGTTGTCTTTCACTAGGGACAAAATGTAATTTAACTGTACCATTCATTACATGTTCCATAATGAAGTGATACCTTATGTCAATGTGCTTGGTTCTGGAATGTTGCATAGGATTTTCTGTTATTGCAATGGCACTTGTGTTATTATAGAAAATAAGAATCTTGTTCATGTTGAACCCATAGTCAAATAGTTGATTCCTCATCCATAATATTTGTGCACAACAACTTCTAGCTGCAATGTATTCAGCCTCTGCAGTAGGTGTAGACACTGAATTTTGCTTCTTGCTAAACCATGATACAAGCTTATTTCCTAAAAATTGACAGGTGTATGTGGTACTTTTTCTGTCAATCCTGCAACCTGCATAGTCTGCATCTGAATAACCAATTAGATCAAATCCAGAGTCTCTAGGGTACCAAATTCCAAGATTTGGTGTTCCTCTGAGATATATGAATATTCTTTTTATTGCAGTCAAATGAGATTATTTAGGATCAGCCTGAAACCTAGCACAAAGACATGTAGCAAATATTATGTCTAACCTACTTGCAGTTAAATAAAGTAACGAGTCAATCATGCCTTTATAACTTGAAATGTCTACTTTAGCTTCCTTAGTATTCAATTCAAGTTTAGTTGTAGTGGCCATGAGAGTTTTTGCAGAAGAACATTCATTTAAATCAAATCTCTTTAAAAAATCAGAAATATATTTGGTTTGATTTATAAAAATACCATCTTTGACTTGTTTGACTTGCAAACCAAGAAAATAGGTAAGTTCTCCCATCATGCTCATTTCATATTTACTCTGCCTCAACTTAGCAAACTTTTGACAAAGTTTCTCATTAGTTGAGCCAATGTCATCTACATAGATTTGAACAAGAATCATAGAGCCACTAATATTTCTATAAAATAGAGTTTTATCAACAGTACCTCTTGTGAAGTGATTCTCAATTAAGAATTTGGATAATGTGTCTTACCAGGCTCTAGGTTCTTGTTTCAATCCATAAAGTGCCTTGAGAAGATAGTATAAAAATCCAGGATGAATAGGATCAATAAAATCAGGAGGTTGTTCTACATATACTTTTTCCTCTAGTTTTCCATTGAGAAAATCACTTTTCACATCTATCTGATACACCTTGAAATTAGCATGAGAATCATATGCTAGAAAGATTCTGATTGCTTCCAACCTCGCAACTGGTGCAAATGTTTCATCAAAATCTATGCCTTCTTCTTGGGAGTAGCCCTTTGTCTAATCTTGCTTTATTCTTTGTCACTGTACCAGATTCATCCATTTTGTTTCTGAACACACATTTTGTACCAATGACAGACTTGTTCTTTGGTTTGGGCACCAGCTTCCATACCTTGTTTCTTTCAAACCGATTCAACTCTTCTTGCATAGCAATTATCCAATCAGGATCATTCAAGGCTTCTTCAATCCTTTTTTGTTTTTCTTGAGACAGGAAGCTACTATACAAGCATTCATTTTGAGTTGCACTTCTAATTTTGACACCATAATTTGCATCTCTAATGATCAATTCAAAGGGATGGCTTCTTGTCCATTTCCTTTGTGGTGGTAAATTTGACCTTGAAGATATGCTTCATGATCATTGGAATTGTTATGATCATTGTGATGTGATTGATTATTTGAGAACCCTCTCTCTGAGATGGATAATCTACTTGAAGACTGTTGAGCAGAGTTGTTATCCATTGAATGGTTATCAATTGATGTATTATCAGTCGATTGATGATTATCAATTGATAAATTATCTGTTGATGCATTGACATCAATTGATGGGGTGTTTCTGGGTACTTGATTTCTTAAAATTTCTACATCATCATCACTTTCTTCACCATTGCTTGTTGATTCATTTTTAAAATACAATAGGTCATGGTATCCTTCATCAAACAACCCTTGAATCTTCTTATCATCAAAGACTACATGCATAGATTCCATAACAATGTGTAATCTAAGATTGTAAACTCTGTAAGCTTTGGTTGTTATTCCATATCCAACAAATATAGCTTCATCAGCCTTGGCTTCAAACTTTCCTAGATTTTTACCTTGATTTCTTAGTACAAAGTATTTGCAGCCAAAGGCATGAAGAAAATTAATTGTTGGCTTATTGTCTTTCTTCATCAATTAATATGGTGTTTTGTCTTGTAGTTGATTGACCATGGAAGTATTTTGAATGTAACAAGCAATATTAATTGCTTCTGCCCAGAAATACGTAGGAAGTTTTGCTTCTTCTAACATAGTTCTAGCAGCTTCAATCAAGGTCCTATTTTTTCTTTCAACTACTCCATTTTGCTGTTGAGTCCTTGGTGCAAAGAAATGATTAGTGATACCTTTTTCTTCACAGAATTCTTTCATTGTTGCATTCTTGAATTCAGTACCATTATCACTTCTTATTTTCTTGACCTTCCATTCAGTGCCATTGTTAACATTCTTCACATTACTGATAATGAATTTTCTTGCCTCATCCTTATAATGTAAGAAATATACCCATGTATATCTTGTGAAGTCATCCACAATTACTAAAGCATATTTCTTTTTGGCAATTGAAATGATGTTGATTGGTCTAAATAAGTCCATGTGCAATAATTCCACAGGCTTATCAATTGATGATTCAGATTTTGACTTGAATGATGTCTTCCTTTATTTTCCCTTTTGACAGGCATCACATAGTCCATCCTTGGTGAATTCTATCCGTGGAATGCCTCTAACCAAATCTTTCTAACCAATTGATTCATGGCTTTGAAATTCAAATGGGCTAGCTTTTTGTGCCAAATCCAACTTTCATCTATATTGGCTTTGCTTAGTAAACATGTCATTGAATTTACCTTTACAGGGTTGAAATCAGCCACATAGACATTTCCTTTTCTTTCACCAATTAAGAGAATTTCATTAGATTCTTTGTTGGCTATGATGCATGATCCAGTAGAAAACCACACACCATTTCCATTATCATACAGTTGACTAATACTGAGCAAATTGTGCCTCAATCCATCAAATAGTGCTACAGGTTCAATGATAACATTTTCTCTTGCAAATGAGCCATATCCCAGAGTAAAACCTTTGTTGTTATCTCAAAAGTTACTCCTAGGCCAGCCTTTTCCAAAAATTTTGTGAGCAGGGACAAATCTCCAGTCATGTGCCTACTTTCCCATATCAAGAGTATAATTGTTGTTCTTGTTTATGCCTACTTTCCCATTTCTATTCTTTTTCTTTTTCTCAGACTTAGGGTGAATGATTTCAACAGGTGTTATCCCTTCTAATTTCTCTTTTAATTTCTTCATTGATAAGCTACCAATGTTGATCTTTTCAACCTTAGTCTCAACTTGATTCTTGGTTTCCTTAAAAAATTTGATAGGGGTGTTAAAGTTGTTATTCTTATCAGCCATTGATAATTTACTTGTCGATGGATGCTTATCAATTGATTCTGCATCAATCGATTAATAATCCTTATCAGTTGATGAGGGATTAGTAGTCGATTGATCTTTATCCATTTAAGTATCAGTCAATGGCTTGCCTACTAATTTAGGGGATTCTCCTAGAGTATCTAAACCCTGAATATCAATAATTTGTTTGACATTTTTAACAGACCTATTCCATTTGTTAATGGTTTTAATTTCTTTAGCCAATTGTTCTTTTAGAATTTTATTTTTCAAATTATTCACTAGTTCATTTCTATCATCTTTACTTTCCTGCTTGAATCTATTTAAACAAACAAGTTCATCTTCAAGAAAAGCATTCCTCTGAGCTAAGGCATCAATGGTGTTCTTTAACTTGAGGTCTTCTTTGTTTAGAGATTTTAAAGTGACATGCAGATTGTACAATTCATTAGACATTTCATTAAAAGTACTATTGCATTCATCTTTTGAAAGCTCAGAAAAGTTAGTAGCTATTACCTGATTTGATGATGAACTAGCTTCTTCATCTTCATGGTTGGCCATTAGAGTTAGATTGATGAATTCTTCAGAATCACTTTCCTCAACAGCCCAGTCTTTCTCTTCAGTAATAAAAGCCTTTTCTTTTTGTTTAAGAAGGTCAAAGTACTTCTTTTTGTAGTCAATACCATCATATGACCTTGCCTTTTCTTGTTTTGGCTTTCTGCACTCATTTGAGAAATGACCAGCCAATCCACCGTTAAAGCATTTGAATTTTGATCTATCAACCAAAATTTTCTTTTGATTGTTACTTTTAAGCTGGGATCCAGGCCTTTAAGCATTTAGATTCCTCTTAAATTTTATCTTTGAAAATTTCCTTGACAGAAATGCAAGTGCTCATCAATCTCATCCAAATTATCCTAATAGCATGCTTCATTTTCTTCACACTTGCCCTTACCCTTTCCTTTGGATGATTCTTCATCAGCATCACCAGCCACCAAGACAGAACCTTCTACACAGCCTCTTTGCTTCTTCTCTTCATTTCCCTTGGCCATTAAAGCCACAATTTTCTCTCTTCTTTAATTCTTCTCAATCTCCTCATCTTGTTGGATTTCCAATTCATATGTCTTGAGAATACCATAAAGTTTTTCAAGAGTTTAATCCTTGAAGTCTTGAAATTTTCTAATGAAGACAGTCATTGATTTCTATTCCTTTGGAAGAGATCTAAGAAATTTTAGATTTGTATCCTTAGTTGCATAAACCTTATCACATAGCTTCAATCCATTTAACAACTTCTGGAATCTACTATAGGTGACATTCATAGACTCTCCACTCTTGAAATGAAATGATTCATATTTTTGTATCAAGAGTTACATCTTATTTTTCCTTACTTGCTCAGTTCCTTCACATAGAGTTTGAAGATTATCCCATACTTTTTTTGATGAAGTGCAGTTTATCACATTGTCAAACATATCTTTATCTAGACCATTAAACAGAATGTTCATGGATTTCTTGTCTTTAAGAACTTCTTTTCCATCCTCTTCTGTGAACTCAGTGATGAGTTTTGGAACATGTTTGTCAAATGTAGGAGTTCCATCAGGTTTTACACTTGTGACTAGCTTCATGAGAACATGAGGAACTTTCTATATAGAGTTAAATAGGAAGGGTCAAGAGAAAGTAGATGCAGATGCATTTTTACTTTTCATGTGAAATATTCATCTTTTTCTAGCACTGAAATTTTCACACATTAATCTTTTTGGCCCATATTGACTGTTCTTGTTCTTTAAACTTTCTATATGTTGAAAACCTATGCTCTGATATCAATTGTTATTCCCTAGAACAATGCCAATATGATTTGTAGAAGGGGGGTTGAATATAAATTATCAAAACTTTTTCTATTTTAATAATTGTTCTTAATGTTTGAGTGTTTAAGAGAATATATATGAACAAATGAAATTGAAAATAAAATGAACAAATATATTTAAAATTATTGATGGATTGGGTTTTCCATCAGTGTATATTTTTGCTCAAGTTATCTGAGTTAATAAAACTCAGCTGCGGTTTTTACAAGGTTAGAAAATGAACCAACTGTTCTTACAAAGTGCTCTAAGGCTGAACAATTGATTCAAAGATAATGTCTTGTGTTTCTAACATTTTCTAACAATGCTACCACACTTGTTTATATACAACAAGTGTGTTTACAATTCCTAGACAGAGTATAAAACAATTAATCTAAACTAGGATTACTTCTTGTCTATCTTTCCTGTTGCCTTTTTCCATTTCTGGAAAAGTACATCAGACTTGGAAAGAAACCTAAGCTTAAGTCTTCACAGTCATCATAGACTGTCTTCCATAGTGTTCTTTTGTTTGTCAACTTGTCCACTTGTGTTGTTTCACTCAATTGATAACTTGTTGTCAAGCATTTCAATTGATCATTCCTTTTATCCATCAACTGATATTCTTCTTCGATTGATCTTTATATCCATCGATTGATAAATGGCGACTTATCGATTGATAGATGTTATCAATAGATATATCAATCGATGAGTCTTCATATCAGTTGATGGTCTTCAATACTTGACTTAGCTTCTTCGATTAATATTCGACCCATTGATGCTTCAATATTAACTAATCATCTTTCACTTGTATAATTTTCCTGTCTTCAAATAATTACAATTTAACAACCTAAATTACACATCAGTTGATGGCCTATATCAACCGACTCTAACATCAGTTGATGAGAATAATATCAATTGACTTGCACCTTATCGATTGAAATAGACTAAGTACACCTATGCTACAATCCAAATTGTCAGTTGATTCACATAAACATTTCAACTGATAAATGGTTTCCTGAACAATTGATATTTATAACTTTCATATCAATTGATCAGTTAAATCAATTAAAATTTCTATGATTCTAAGTTTAAAGTTATCATCAAATTACATATAGATTCCTAACATACTTCCTGACCAAGTACTCAGCCACTTCAACCATTTTTAATTTGTTCACCATACTTTTTTTTATCAAAGAGATTAATTACCCTCTTGATATCATGAATGATTGATTTTGAGTTGTCAAAGTAGAAGGGTTTTTCTTCCCCATCAATAGTAGTTATAAACATCCTTCTATCTCTGTATTCCACTTTACAGATTTTGTTAGCTATCCATTGTTTGAGATAAATCTTGTTTGGCTCAACAATTTCTTAGATTGGCTGTACTGGAAGGCCTTTATCAGGAACAATTATTTACTTCCTCCACTTTAGACACCTAACTAGTAGGCTTCTTGAACTTTGTCCTTGTGGCAGTGTTGACTTTCAGATGTTGACATGGCTTCAAATGTTTGACTTGACTTCCTTTTATCTCCCTCCTTATCACTCCATTTGCTGTCACATTGACAAGATGTCTTCTAGGTGATTTGGATTTGGGGATTATAACAGTTTTAGACACTATTGGAGCCATGCTAACACCCTGAATTTTGGTAGGTGTGCTAGTATGAACACCAATAGCTTACTACTTGGATGGTTTCTTTCTTTCATATTTCTTTTCTTTGACAGAATCATCTCTCTTTTTCTTGTCACCACCTTCCTTCTTCTTTTCTTCTTTCTTTCCTCCCTTATCACTCCTGGAGTCAGGCTTCTTATCTTCATCATCTTTCCTTTTCTTTTTAAGCTCAACATTTTCAAATTTTGATACTTGACCAGTAATGAAGGCTTTTAGCTTCTCAAGAATTTTCATGTCATTTTCTGATTTTATACTCTTCTAGTTTTCTAACAGGTCAATCAAGGAAATGATTTGACTCATGTTCCCTTCATTCAGATGCTTTTCTAGCATAAAATGTGTAAGCTTATCTCCCTTGGCTAAATATATAACTCCTTCAGGATTGGTGAATGCCTCAGGAAGTGACTGTGATAGAAGTGGTCTAATGACTGTATTTTTGAGTTCTTCATCTTCCTGAGTCACAGTCTCAATTGCTTTGGAGATGCAATTAAGTTATGTGAAAATGAGTTGTTTGAATGTACTGAGTGAAACTTTAAAAAAGCCAGATTCCATCTGCACTATTGGCTCCTTGCAGATTTTGCCATTGTATTCAAATTTGACTCCTCTAATCATAAAGATGGATTTCTTCAATAACTTCTTACATTCCCAAGGGTGCTCTTTAACCTGTACCTTGATGGCCTTCAAGGTTAGTAAGAATACCTTACCAGCATGAGGCTTTACTACTTCTTGCCTCAAGATTTTGAGCACTGCCTTTTGTCTTTCAGCTTCAATTTCATCCCTTCTTTCTTTCTCCCCTCTAGGGTTGATATCTGGCTGTCGTTGTTGAGGAAAAAATGAAGAATGACTAGGCTTTATTTGTGAAGAGCTTGAACTGTTAGAGCTTGATTTGAATTTGCCAAATTTGAGAGAAGAGTTTGCATTGATGCTAGTTGAGTAGAAATTTGAGCAAGTGTGGTGCCTTGAGTGGCATTGGAGGTGTCAAACTCTTTCTTGAGAGTGCTCACACTTGATACAATTGTAGAAACAGTAGATGTGAGTGATTCAACCTTTGCAATCAATTCATCAATTGTTTTGGCCTTAGCAACTTCATCATTGGACTTGGATTGATAATAAATGTCCATTTGAAGTGCTGCTAAGTCATGAAGAGGCACATTCTCACGCAGCCTGTCTACATGCCTGTTTGCATACAACACTGAACCATGTTATTTATTTTCTGTTGATTCTCAAGAATTGTTGCATTGCTTTGAATGATTTCCTTATAAGCTTTCTCCATTGCATCCATCTTGGTGTAGACAAGTGATGACTTGCCAGACTCAGCCCTAGATGAGACATTTCCATATATATATATCACTAGGTTTCATCTTTTCCTTAATAGTTTTTAAAGTGCCCTCCACATTGGTTATGTGATCATGAATATCAGCCTGCAAACCTCTAACAAGATAATGATTTGACTGGAGTTGAAACTTTGCAGCTTCATGAATAGCATCATAGATTGTTGATGGAGTAAAAGTCTTTTCACAAGAACCAAGAGTTGTTAAATACTTCTGTCTCATCCACTATAACATCTCCTCCATGCTCATAGTGTCCTTGTTATCCAACCCAGCATTTACATTGGCATCTCCTTCCTCATCCATTTGAGCATTTTTATCTTTAATCTCCTCTTGATTTTGGCATACTCCAACATAATCTCAGCATAATCTTTGTTGGGAAAATGAAAAGTTAAGAGTTGTTAAACAATATGGTACCAGCCATCCAACTGATCACCACAGATTTCCTTGAGCTGTCCATCTGAAAGTGACCTACCATGAGATGATGGTCCTCATTCCCTGTCATGTTGCACAGGTTTCAGCCATTGAGACAAAAAGTGAGAGCTAGGCCACTTGTTACAGTGGTCCCCTCAACATCAAATTCATCATCCAATTACTTAGATGAATCCTTTGATATTGAATGGATAGATGAATTCTCCCTAGGAGATAGTCTTTGAATGACTGGGGAGTGTCCAGGAGATGCCATTTTTATGGTGTGAATGTCCCCTTGATTTTCCAATGTCTGTGAAGACACCTGGTGCTCCAATGACTCATTAATGAGATCAAAGGGAATTGGTACATCCTCAGCCACCACAGAGTCTGAAGTAAAAACTCCTGAAGCCTCTGTGGTTTTGATGGTGTCATCAAGATATGCCTCAGTATGCATTCCCTCACCATCTAATTGTGGTTCCTGAGTGGTGAACAAGGTGTGTTGCACCAAGTCACTTGAATTTGGCTTAGCAGGAGAAGTAGATGCCTGATGATCAACAATCTTTTGTGATTGGCTAGACACAATTGGTTGAGAAGAAATTTGAGGACTAGAAGAGAAGGATTGAGTAGAATTGAGTGTTTGCAACTCCCCCTGAGAAAGTGGGGAGGTTTCCATAGAAAGTCCTATGTGCTCTTGTGTCTCATTTTTAACTACACACCTGGCATCAACATGAGTGTGTTCCTTTGATGATGCAGACTCTGTACAGGGTGGAGTGGGCTGGCTCTCAATTTCAATAGGTACACTTTGTTGATAAAGTGCACTTAGCAACAAGTTTAGTCCCTTATGTACATCTGCATCCCGTTGAGAGGATGTAAAGTGGTCTGTTGTGACCTTTTTACTTTTCTTTCTCCTCTTCAAAGGTTCCACAAGTGACTCATCTAAATCAGTGCTTTATATGACTACTTCTAATATCTTCTTTGGAGTAGGTTTCTTCCTTTTCTTCTTTTCAACTACACTCTGTTGAGAAGATATAGAGGTTGGTGCAACATCATCTAATGGATTTGAAGAACTGGGCTCAGTTGGGTTAAGGATTCCTGGGTTAGGTACATTTGGTACTTATGCAGCCATGGAATCCTCTACTGGATACCCTTCAAACACACTCCTCATATGAGGTGTGATTTGAAGAGGTACATTCACTGTGATCCTTCTATCCAATTTAGCAAATATAATTTTGGACATGGATTTAGGATAACCAATTCTTTGTTTATTCATACCAGGTAATTCAATTAAATCAACATGCTTATGATTAAGTACTAATTGAATAAACCTAGGAAATAATATCTCATTACCTCTCTTGGGAATCATGGTTATGAGATCCCCAAGAACTAGCCTTCCAACATTGAGCTTTTGATTGTATGCCAATGAGTAGGCCAACTTCATGACAATGAGGCTTAATTGATCAAACCCTGTCTTCTTGCAGGTAAACACCCTTAGAAGAGTGTCAAACAAAAATGACCACTCATTTCTCATGTACTTCTTATTGATTTGACCCAGCCTGAAATTCTTATCATCAAATCCTTTCTTCATAGTGTCAGAGTACCTAATGGACTCTAGGAAGTCTAGAAGGTCATCTTCAGTAGGCTCATCATTAAAATCCTCTATTGGAACTTTCAAGCTTTTGTTCACATCATATTCATCAAAACTGATGTTTTTTCCTTGGATTTTGCATGTTACAACCACTTTCGAGCTACCATCCTCCAATGTTATGTTTTCCCAGCCTAAAGTCTTCCATAACTGATCAAGAATGTCAAGGTATAAGGTGGGGTTTGCCAACAAAGCTTCATTTAGATATGAATCAATTAGAAACCTAGTGAAACACTTATACTACGCCTTTGTATTTGTATCTCTTGTAATTACATACAATTTGTTTCAGGAATTATATACACTTCAGTTGCAGGATTAAAGCTAGAAAATGCCATTGAGTTGTGTATAAAAAGGAGAAGAGAAGAAACGAAGAAGTTTAAAGAGAAAAGAGTAAGAAGTCGAATGCAACTGTTTGAGAGCAAGAAGGTCTGTGAGTTTGCGATTGAGCGTAAGAATGAACAATTAGACCTACTTTGCTATTTATATCAATTAGACAACTCGAATAGAATTGTAATCAATTATGTATATTCGAGAACTCAGAAAAGAGTAAAGTTACTTTTAGTAGAGAACTGTTTAATTTTGATCGAGAACTCAGGTTGTGTTTGTTTATTGATTCGAGAACTAAATCAATCGAGAACTCACTCAAAATTGTAGTCGAGAACTCTGGTGATTCGAGAACTCTTAATAGTACTCGATCGAGAACTCTAGAAATGAACTGTTCGAGAACTCATGAAACATAGTCGAGAAGTCACAAATGATGACATACTAATCACAAACTCCAGTTTTTGAGAAATTATTTTATTTTCACTTGGAAAACAAAAAAATAATTTACAAATCTCATTTATCTTGAAATAAGAAACATGTTTGAAAAATATTCCTGATAATTTTAATTATCACACTTGTCATTTAACAATGCACAAGTATAATAATTCTTTTCAGTATTCCTCAGAACAAAGAAATAGTTCCAAGTTAATTTTTACTAAAATATTTTTTAAGCAAAATAATGTACAATAAGATAAATGATATATTTATAAATATACACTAGTTTTGTTTCAGTTAGATAAATCATTTAGCTTCATGTCTGTTAAACAATTGTTATAACAGTTGGGAAGATATATTTATTTTGCCACTTTAACTTTAGCATTCCAATTTCACTAACCAACTTGTTGAAGGTGGATTCATCAAGTGGTTTAGTAAATATATCAGCCAACTATTTTTGTATAGGAACATAGAATAATTCAATCACTCCATTTTCTGCATGTTCCCTTATGAAATGGTACCTTACGTCAATATGCTTTGTCTTGAAATGATTGACTGGATTGGCAACAATTGAGATGGCACTAGTGTTGTCACACGTGATATGAATCCTTTCCAACACTAGTCCATAGTCTCTTAATTGATTTCTTATCCAAAGCGCTTGAGCACAACAGCTTCCAGCAACAATGTTCGTATTCAGCCTCAGCTGTGGAAGTAGAAACTAATTGTTGCTTCTTGCTAAACCAAGACACCAGCCTTTGTCCAAGGAATTGACAGCTTCCAGAGGTTCTTTTTCTATCAACTTTGTATCCAGCAAAATCAACATCAGAATATCCAATAGAATCTTGTTTCCTT
The DNA here is from genome assembly GCA_028671895.1 of Oenanthe sinensis. Lineage (NCBI taxonomy): Eukaryota > Viridiplantae > Streptophyta > Magnoliopsida > Apiales > Apiaceae > Oenanthe > Oenanthe sinensis. The sequence goes on from CM053803.1 coordinate 45,392,094, forward strand.
TAGATACCATAATCCCATATGAGGTGTTCTTTTGAGATATCTCAGAATTCTTTTGGCAGCTATGAGATGAGATTATTTTGAATTGGCCTGAAATCTTGCACATAGACATGTAGAAAACATGATGTATAGTCTACTAGCTGTGAGATATAGAAGAGATCCGATCATTCCTCTACAGGTCTTCATGTCTACACTTTTTCCTTTCTTATCTTCATCAAGCTTGATAGCTGTAGACATTGGAGTTTTGATAGGTGAGTAATCTTGCATATCAAACCTCTTTAGCAAGTCATTGATGTACTTGGTTTGACTTATAAAGATGTCATATATTCTTTGACTTATTTGAAGGCCTGAAAAATAATTGAGCTCTCTCATGATGCTCATTTCATATTTACTTTGCATGAGCTTTGAGAATCTTTGACACAAATTTTCATTTATAGAACCAAAGATGATATCATCCATATAGATTTGAACAAGAATGATGTCATCACCATGTTTCTTGTAAAAAAGAGTTTTGTCAATTTTCCCTCTTGTGAACTGATTTTATAGTAAGAACTTTGACAGTGTTTCATACCATGCTCTTTGGGCTTGTTTGAGTCCATACAATACTTTGAGAAGCCTGTAGACAAAATCAGGAAACTTGGAGTCTTCAAACCCATGAGGTTGTTGTACATAGACCCCTTCTTCCAATTCACCATTTAGAAATGCACTCTTTATATCAATTTGATAAACATTAAAATTTTAATGTACTACAAAGGCTAGAAAAATTCTTATTGCTTCCAGTCTTTCAACATGAGCAAATGTCTCATCATAGTCAATGCCTTCTTCTTGTGAATAACCTTTTGCACCCAACCTTTCCTTGTTTCTTATGATAATTCCATGTTCATGCATTTTGTTACTATAGACCCATTTTGTTCCAATAATCGATCTATCTTTTAGAGGTGGCACCAATTCCCAAACATTGTTTCTCTCAAATTGATTTAGTTCTTCCTGCATAGCCATAATCCAGTCTGGATCCAACAATGCTTCTTCAATCCTTTTAGGTTCATTTTGAGACAGAAAGAAATCATATATGCACTTATTTATAGTGGCTCTTCTTGTTTTCACGCCTTCATCAGGATTGCCAATTATTTGATCTGCAGTGTGGGCTCTATTTCATTTTATTTCATGAGCCACACCTCTTGCATTTGAACTTGCTTCTTCCTGATTCAAATTATTTGCATTTGTTGTTGATCCCTGAGAAGCTCCCCCTGAGTGTATGCTAGGATTGTAAGGAGAATTCTCAAGTTGAATGTGACTGAAATCCTTAGTATTTCTCTCTTTATTTGCACCATATGAAATTTCCACATGTGAGCATTCATATGCATTTTCATCCTTTTCATTTTCAGATGCTTCCATTTCCATTTCATTCTCAAATTTCAAAGTGTCACAGTTTTCTCCTTCAAGACTCATGACTGGGAACTTGAAGTCATCAAAAGTCACATTTGTGCTTTCCACTACTTTTTGTTGATTAATCACATATACTCTGAGAAAATTTTGTCCAAAGAGTATCCTACAAAAATTCATTCATATGCCTTGGCTTCAAACTTCCCAAGATGGTCAGCATCATCCTTGAGTACAAAGCATTTTGCTCTAGACACATGCATGTACTTGATAAATGATTTTTTATTTGTCATGATGTGATAAGGGTCTTTCCAACAGGTTTTGTAATGAGAGTCCTGTTTTGAGTGTAGCATGCAGTTCTAACAGTTTCATCCCAAAAAATGGTTGGAAGATTTGCTTCTGCTAACATAGTTCTTGTAGCTTCAATAAGAGTCCTGTTCTTTCTCTCAACTACTCGATTTTGTTATGGAATTCTTGGAGCTAAGAATTGGCGAGTGATTCCATTTTCCTTGCAGAATTCACTTAATGTAGCATTTTTGAATTCTGTCCCATTATCACTCATTATAGCCACAACAGATGTAAGGAATTTGTCCAATCTCCTCAAATTTTCAATAATTAACTCAGGAGCTTCATCTTTTGAGTGCAGGAATTCCACCCATGTGTATTTGGAGAAGTCATCTACCATGACAAGTGCATATCTCTTCTTAGACATTGACATTATATTTACTGGTCCAAAAAAATCCATGTGAATCAATTGCAATGGTTTTGTGATTGAAGTGAATTCTTTACTTCTGTGAATTGACCTTTTCATTTTTTCTTTTTGACATGCCTCACACAATCCTTCTATGCAGAATTCAAGTGAAGGCAGGTCTTTCATTAACTCTCTTTTGACTAGAGAATTAAGATTCTTGAAGTTCAAGTGAGATAACATTTTGTGCCAAAGCTAGCTTTCTCTTTTAGAGGCCTTGGTGTAGAAACAACAAATTTTTTCCTTGTTTGCAGAGTCCAAATCTGCTACAAACAGACTTCCTTTCCTTACTCTTTGTAGATCAATTTCTTTGGTCTTTCTATGTGATATGAAGCACAATTCTTTATCAAACTCCACCTTCAAGTCTTTGTTACAGAATTGAGTGATACTCAATAAGTTATGCTTCAAACCACTAACCAAAGCTACATCTTCAATGACAACATTTCCATGAATCAACTTGCCATATCCCATGATGAAACCAATGTTGTTGTCTCCAAAGGTTACCATTGGGCCAGCCTCTTCCTTGAATTGTGACAACAAGGCTTTGTCACCAGTCATGTGTCTTGAGCATCCACTGTCTAAGATCTACATAACCTTCTTCTCCTTACCTGTGCCCTGCAAACAAAACAATATCAAGTTTTCTTTGATAACTAAACTAAGTTAGGTCCTCTTTACTTAGTCACATGAATGTCATTTTTCTTCTTAACAGTCTTAGTTACTTGATCATGCATGTTTTCATTTTTCAGGTTTTGAGTTTTCACTTGAGTTGTACTTCCTGAACTAGATGCATTTCTAGTTGACATAAAGTTTTTTCTGTTCTTGACTGGACTGGTAGACTTAGGTCTAGCAGTTTTGTTGTCTAGATTTTGACTGGTACATCCTTCAAAAAACTATTTCCTTAGTCTAAATAGATTTTGAAATTATTCATAACATTCAAGTTGTATGACATACAATCAAATTTGTACATAATTTATGATTAACATTGAAAGTCATATGACTAGGCCTATTTGCAGTAAGTAGATGATAACTCAACTCAGAGAAGAAAGCGAAGTAAATAATAAATGTTGAATAAGGAATCAAGATGAAGAATGTCAACTAGACACGAAGAATCAGAATATCAGAAGTCTGACAAGACTGTTACTCAACACTAAAAGAAGTTCATTTATATGATCAAGAATCGGTGTAAAATAAATAAGTAGTATCTCAAGGAGTTCAGAAGATACAGAAGATTTTAAGTGCCTACCACAGAAAGATTCCGGAAGAAAAATTATAGAGGAAGAACAAAAAGAAGACAAGATATAAAGATCACTACAACAGAAATGAGAATCAACATTGTAGTTAGTCATCCGTGAACCAGACCAGTGTACAAGGTGCAACAATGTCAATGAAGATTCGTCATCAAAAAGTTCAAGTGGTTAGAAAAGTTATTGTTGAAAAACAAAAGAGTTTTATCTACATCAACAATAGTCTTAAAGTCAAGACTTTAATTTAATTCTCTATTAATTAATTAAATTAATTACTTAATTTAATTAGTAAATTAATTCACTCAGAATTAATTTATTTCTTAAATTAATTAAATGATTAATTAATTTAGAATTATTTTGGAATGAAGAAGACAATGAAGACATGAAGAATCAAGTCAAATCTACGGTGGTTGTGCAGTGAATAAACTAAATTAATTCTACTATTAAAAGTTAATTAATTATTTAATTTTATCTATTTAGATTAATTCATCTTGAATTGATTTAATTTATAAATTATTTAATTAATATTGGTGGAATTAATTAAGTTAAAAAGAAGATTTTATTTAATATTTAAAGAAAGTCTTGCTGCATAATTATAGAAAGTCTTATCGGATTAATTCAATAAGACTTTAAAAAGTCTTACTGAATTAACCCGACAGGACTTTCTAAAAAGTCTTACCAAATCTGATCAATAAGACCTTTTAAAATTTTACCGAGCAGAACCGATAAGATTTATTAAAAGTCTTACCGAGTGTTCTTACAAGAGTTTTAAAAAGTTTTACTGAGTTTTTCAAAAGTCTTACCGAGCAGAAAAAGTCTTGCCCAACTTATTTAAAAAGTCTTGCAGGCTTATTTATAAAGTCTTTTGATTTTTTAAATAAGTTTTATTCAAAAGTCTTGTCAGCTTTCACCTCTATAAATATGAGGTCTTTGGCTTCATTTTCAAATAGTAGAAAACATTCAAATTAGGTAATTTGTCTACAAAGTTATATTCACAGACTTTCTGTGCTGATTTGAATTCTTAATTTCTTAAGTAGAATAATTCATGTCAAATTTATTCTAAGGAATTAAGAAATATTCTACTGAATATTGTAACACCTTTTCAAGTTTAATATACATATTTAAATTGAATCTTATTTACTTACTTGCTAATTTTCTATATCTTAAATGTTTAATCATGAAAATAGAAAGCTAGTAAGTCAGCCTCCCAAACACTACAAGGACTCGAACCCTCAGCTAAAACAATAATTTAATTTTGCAAATTCTGAAAAGAATTTTAAATTATTGTTAGTATCGCATTCAACCCCCTTCTACGATACTTCCGGGACCCAATAATTGGTATCAGAGCAAACTAATTGATATACAAATCAAGATCCGCAGTCCAGTGAAGCTCAGGGTAACGAAGCTGTTTGAACTCTAAATGTCTAGAGGCCTTGATAAATAAATTTAGTTTTTAAATTTAGATAAATTTATTTTATAAATTTTATTTAAATAAATTTATTTTAAATAAGTTTATTATTTAAACTTGAAAATTTTTATTTTATAAACTTAATTTAAATAAGTTTATTTTATAAATTTAAATTAAATAAATTTATCTTTAAATTTAAATAGATTTACTTTTAGAATTTAAATTGGTTTAGAAAATTTTATTTTATAAATTTAAATTTAGATAAATTTATTTTATAAATTTTATTTAAAATAAATTTATTTTATGAATTTAATTTAAATAAGTTTATTATTTAAACTTAAAAAGTTTATTTTGTAAATTTAATTTAAATAAGTTTATTTTATAAATTTAAATTAAATAAATTTATTCTTTAAATTTAAATAGATTAACTTTTATAATTTAAATTTATTTAGATAATTTTATTTTATAAATTTATTTTGTTACCCGGATAAATAGTCTATTATAGAAGGGTGGATGAATATAATAGTACCAAATAATCGACACAAGTATGTAAAAGATGAACATCGTTGTATTAATAATAAACTGTACACAAAACTCTCTCAAGAAATTCACTATTCTTAAGAGCTGCTAGGTTATGAGAATAATATAACTTGAATGAATACTTAATGTAAACGTAATTCTGTGTTTATATATATACAGTTACAAATCCAATTGCAAAACAGATATTGATAATAATAGCTTCCACAAGGTAATAGAATTGTATTTGAATTCCTTCTTCACTATCCAAATCAAATTCTAATTTGTGTGTTTCCTTCTTTGACAAACTCTGATGATAAACTCTATCGGTTTGATAATCTCTGATAGAGTATTCTCTATTAGAGTAAACTCTGATTGAGTATTCTCTGATAGAGTAAACTCTGTCCTACAACTTCCTGGGTTAGAACTGGTACCTCTGGTTCATATGATGTCTCAGCCATGAGGGCAAAGTTTGCTGCATGGGTAACTTCTTCCTCATCTGAATCATCCCAAGCTCTGCCTTCTGTTACAACTAAAGCTCTCTTTCCATGTATTTCCTTCACCAGGGCTTCATACTTTCTTTTGAGGGCTTCATAAGTTTCTTTGGGATATGTCTGTTTCGGCTTCTTGCAGTCTGTAGCAAAATGTCCAGCTTCACCACAGTTATAGCATTTGAACTTCATTTTGAAATCCAAAGGTGATTTGTAGCTGGTACTCTTGCTTTTCCCTTTATAACCTTAAGAACTACCACCACCCTTAGTAACCCGATAGTAAGACGAAGATTTTCTCTGTGGTCGGTTACTCTTTCTGAATCTTATGTTGCTGAACTTCCTTGCCATGTATGCCATGACACTATCATCCATGTTGTCCAGCTCTTCTTGGGTGAAGTAGTCATCATCACTATTTGACGTGCACTCATCATCATTTTCAACTTGATGTGGTGCAGGTGATGATTTAGGTTTTTCTGCAATCATTGCCTTTTTAGACTCTTCCTCATTAGCAATTAATCCTAATGCAGCTTCCTTTCCTCTTGAATCATTATCCCATGCTTGATCTTGAAGGGTCTCCAGCCCATAGGTCTTTAAAATTCCATAATATTCTTCCAGAGAAGTTGTATGCAAATCTCTGCTTTCTCTAACAGCATAGACTCTATGTTCAATGATCTTTGGCTGGTTCCTTAGATATCTCGTGTTGACTTCAACCACGGGGAGAGTTATACCTCTCAGATTCAAATCCAACACTAACTGACTGAATCTTAGATAGACATTTGTTATGATTTCTCCCTTTTTTATTCTGAAGGTGTCATACTCCATCTTGAGTATAAGTGTTTTATTGCTTCTGACCTCAGCGGTACCTTCCATGACGACCTCTATTTTATCCCAAATCTTCTTCGCTGTAGTTAGTCCTTTGACTACATTAAACATCTCATGATCTAGGGATTCCATCAATGTTTGTCGAACGGATGTATCGAAAGCTATTTGCTCCTTATCAGCATCTAAAAAGTCCGCTGCCTTCTTAGGCTCAGACCGTTGTGGAACAATCATATCTCCTTCCATATGCTCAGGAACAACAACCATTGGTACAAATTTACCCTTGTCAAGGACTTCCAGATATTCAGGATTGACGGACTCAAGGTAAAGTTTCATTCTCAACACCCATTCTCCATAGTGATCTCGGTCGAACATTGGAATTTTGATATGATTTTTAGGTGCCATCTTATTGTAGATTTAAAGTAGAGATAATAAACTTTTCTTATTACTTGAGTAGTAATTAAAAGAAAATCGAATTATCTCAGAATAAACCTGGTCACAAAAAAAATTCCTAAGTACCCAAGACTAGGCTGTGTAGAAACTCTATGTAGAACTTTTGCCTAAGTCGAAATTTCACCAAGTAGAAAATCTGTCAAGTAGAAATTCTCACTAAGTCGAAATTCAGTCCATGTCGAAATTTTCACTAAGTAGAGATTTTGCTCAATTCGAAATTTCTAAGTAGAAAATCTCAAGTAGAAATTCTATGTAGAACTTTTTGTCCTTATAGAAAATTTGCTGCAGGTCACTTTTAATATTGAATAAACAATATTATTTTCACACTTTTTGACTTTTATGTCTTTTCTCACCTAACACCCATGTGACAGGTATAGAGTAATCTTTAATATCTTTTTGTGCAGTGAGAAAGTTTTCCAATCAAAAGCCAATAACACCTTTTTCACTTTTTATCTTTTGAAAAAGGGAATCAAAAGTTGCTGGGTTTGTCTTCTTTATCAAGAACAGTGATGACTTCTTGAAGAACACCAAGACTCAAAGTACCCAGAATAATTCACAAAAATTATCTAAAATCCACCCAAGCTAAATAATCACACCTGGAGTATTTAAATAATTTTTAGGATGAGTTTTCACTGATAAACGAATTAAAGCACACTTTTCAAGAAAAGCTTGAAAAGTAGATCTAGAAATGAAAGCTCACAAATCTTCTACCAAACACAAGGATCTATGTTTTGTATGTTAAACATATAGCTTTGATACCAATTGTTAGGTCCAAATGTGTTGTAGAGGGGGGGGGGGTGAATACAACTTTTTAGATTTATGAAGCAATAAATACTATGTAATAAATGACCACATGATTCAAGGAATATATGTCTTATATATAACTTGGAAGAGTTGCTACAACATTCATTACTATAGTACAACAGAAGTAAAGAGGGTAGTAAATGATACTAAGCTCTGTGAATACTCTCTCTCTCTTTTACAAGTGTTTCTATCAAATATTGCTCTATTTAAATGTTACACGAGTACTTCTATTTATACTACTTGTAATCTATGACTTGTAGTCTTCAACAGATAAGATATGAGTGGTCCAATGTTGTCAACGTAATTCTTATCTTGTCTTGAAAGCTTGGAAATAGCCAACCAGATGATGCCATGTGTCATGTTGAAATTGTCCTCTATGTAGAATTTCTACTTACCATCTCGAACATTTAAGTAGAACTTCTACATAGGAATTTTCTACTTACATTCTATCTCGAATATTTAAGTAGAACTTCTACATAGGAATTACTACTTAGGCTCTATCTCGAATATTCTAAGTAGAACTTCTACATAGGAATTTCGAGATAGCTTCCTTCCAGTGTAATTAGAAAATATTCCACTTCCAGAATTTCTACTTGGTTCTAAGTAGAAACTTATCTAGAATTTCTAGATAGAAATTTCTACATAGGTTCCCCAGTAAGTACTTAGAGAAATTCTGGGCTTCAACTAGAAACTTCAATGCAACATCTTGAACTTGTGATTTCTTTTTGTCTTCTATATTCTTCAACAAGCTCTTGAACATGGATCTCTACCACTGACATAAACTTGCTAACAATGTCCTGACACTTGATGCAATGGTCTGGTTCATAAGTGACTAGTCTTGATAGGGTTCTTTCTTCTGAATAGATTACTATATTCAGTTAGTAATGTGGCTTTCCAATTATCGCTTTCCTGCTTCTTCACTTGAAATCAATTAGTCTTATTGATACTGATTGTTATGATCTTGATTATTTAAGTTACACATCACTGAGGCATGAACAACTTTGACTTGAACTTCTTACAGTGATTACATCTTTGATTGATCATAATTAGCCATGTTAAATTGTATCAATTACCTTGTCTTCAATATGTATTAATTTCTTTGTGACTTCTTGTTCTTTATTGTCTTTCGGTTAAATTTCTTTTCTTCAGTTGAGTTACATTAGTTACAGTGTTACAAGTTTAGACACTCTGCCTTTCAGGTATGTTTGATTTGAGTCATTAGTTTTAAGACGTTTGTTATTCACATTATAGATAGGAGTGTCTAAATCAAGAACATATAAACCATTAAATAAACGTGCAATCCCATATGTAACATTATTCAAAGAAAAGGAACAACTATTGTTCTGAATTAAAAATGCAAAACCTTTCTTGTCCAAACAAGAAACCGAAATAATGTTTCTGCAAATTGCAGGCACTAAAAAACAGTTATCAAGTTCTAAAATAAGCCTAGTGGGCAATGATAAATAATAAGTCCCTACAACTAAAGCAGCAACTTTTGCTCCATTGCCAACTCGTAGGTCGACCTCTCCCTTTGCCAAAGTCCTACTATTTTGCACCTCCTGCACATTTATACAAATGTGAGAACCACATCCAGTATCCAATACCCATGATGTAGAAGTAGACAAATTGACCTCTATAAATACTTGAATCAGAAGCTTGACCAGCCTTCTTCTTCTTCAGATCCTCCAAATAAGCATGACAGTTTCTCTTCCAATGACCTGGTTTACCACAGTAGTGACAATCACCCTTGCAACAGCACCCTTAGGCTTTAAAGCCTGTTTGGGATTAGCCTTTGGCTTGGGACCAGAAGCAGATCCAATCTCCTTTTTTCCCTTCCATTTGCCTTTCTTATTAGCCTTATCTTTGTTATCTACCATCAATATGGCAGCAGGTTCAACCTTTTTCATGTTGGTTTCAGCAGTTCGTAACATGGCCAACAATTCAGTGGGTGTTTTGTCTATCTCATTTATATTGTAGTTCATAACAAAATGAGTATAGTTGTGGTTCAAAGTTTGCAAGATCAAATCAATATGAGCTTCCGGACCAATCGGGAAACCCAAAGTATCAAGATACTCAATATAACCTATCATCTTTAGAACATGTGGTTGAACAGGTTCACGCTCTCCCTGTTTGCAAGCATACAGTGCTTTGCTCGTGTCGAACCTTTCTTGACGTGCCTGTCCCTCAAACATTCTTTAAAGGTGTTCAATCATCTCATAAGCATCAATATGCTCATGTTGTTTTTGAAGCTCAGCACTCATGGTTGCCAGCATGAGACACTCAACATCATTCGCATCATCAATATGCTTCTGATAAGCATTTTGCTGAACACGAGTTGCATTCTTAGCAGAAGGAGCAGGTGAAGGAATTTCAATGACGTGAAGCTTTCGCTCTTGCCTGAGGACAATCCTCAAATTCCTATACCAATCAAGGAAGTTAGTTCATGTCAGCTTGTCCTTCTCAAGGGTTGCTCTCACAGAGAAGTTATTTGTGTTGTTTGCCATTAAATAACTACAATGTTTAAAATGCATATTAGTTAGTTGCAGAAGTTTAATTATGTTCAAGTGATTATCATATACATTCATAATATATACCTCCCACTATTTTTATCAAATCAATATCCCTAATTATTAATTCGGAAAGCATTTCATTAAATCTTTCTAGTGAGCCAAGATCCATATTTCATCCATGTTTTAAGATAGCATTGGCTAATACACCCAAAACACGACTATTTAGGTAGACAACATTAGTCGATTATATCAAATATAACTCTTGGATAGTTTGGTGGAACAACACTTTGTACACATTTATCCAATAAATCTCACCAAACTCTATGCCTCTAAACCCACAATCCTATTGTGATGATTTAGTTAAGTTAGACCCAATGTTTTAACAAACTAAGTCACTTACTTATCACGTCTTCCCATGATTGATAAAAGCACCTTGCTTTGGCAAACCCACTCCTTCTCAATCTAGATCTTGACGAGTATTAAAATTGGAAAGCATCCGATTAACTTAATATGTATTTAGGGATTTTAATATTTATATGAACGATCATAATCCCATCATAAAGAGATTCTCAATTTTTCCTTGATCAAATAATCCATTTCAATATTCGTCAATGGTTCGATTTCCAGATCGACAGAGAAGTCACAAGCGGTCTCACTTAAAACCCAACTTTCTTACGAATAATAATTCGCTTTTGACAAAATCTCCTCATATCAGAAAAAGAAAATTCATATTCAATACCGTGTTTCATAAACACAAGAATTTCATGATCGTTTGTTTGATTTTATCTTTCTTAAGCAAGCATGACATGGGTGTCGTATCTAATACATACATCATTCTAACACATACGTATCTACACATACATTCATATACATATATGTATTGTGCGTAAATTAAACATGTTTGGTTATGGCCCCATCCTATGTGATATTTCCAAGCTAATGAAATTATCAGGGTCAATCTATGGTGGTTTCAAATACTACACTATTACATGTCTTTATCTTCTTCATTGCTCCGTCATCTGGATTGCCTCCTAGCTTCCTTGCTTCCAAGTCTCCATTGAACAATTAGATTGAATAATAAATAAATCTATTCTAATGAAATTACAAAAAGAACTCGAGTTACATTCAAGATTAACAATTACAATGAATAAACGACATGCAAGTCGTATTTAAAAACCAAAACCATAAAACAAAACCACTATCCTATGGGTCTTTAGGCCATAACAATCCACTATGTTATCACATAACACATGTAATATATCTCAGATTATATAAACATATCATATAATCATATATAATAAATTTCAAAATTTCAGAAAATCAAATAAATTTCAGAAAATAATAAATCGCCATTTAGGGGCCTGTAATATCGTCAAAAGGCTTACAGACGCGAAGCTGAATTTGTCAGTATTGTTCAGTGACACGATTCCAGTCAGAAAACACATATCGTTTGCAAAAATCGGACACTGGACACAGATTTCAGAAAATCTACCGAAGCCGTTTCAGAATTCGTATCGAATATGATTTCCATAACAAGAACAAACATGTATCATATACATACAGCAATACACACAATATTCCCATGATTATAAAACACATGAATATCATATATTCAAAATCATATAAAACATATATATCAATATATAGTCATGGCATATCATATATATGTTTACATATATCGAAAAACTATTAAACACATAACCAAATCATCCCATTATACACGTAGCTCTGATGCCATTGAAGGGTTTCGGACATGAAAATGCAGCGGAATTAACGTAAAAATAATAAAAATCGAAACCCAATCGCAGGATCCATGTATAACGTTGGATGATTATGGTGAAGAAGTCTGTACATTAATAAAGCTTTCCGTAAGTTGTTTAATGGAAGTCCAGAAAAGATGAATCACAGCAGTCCTTTAGTGCAAAGATCTGCTCTCCAAAGAAGTCCACACGAATGCCCGATCGTCCTACGATCACCGGAGTCGGTACTAGCCGAATTGTTTGTCTCTCTCTCTCTCTCTCTCTTTCTCTAGCCTCTCTTGATGTTGAGCAGCTATGGTTTTTCTCTAAAAACGAAATCTCATGATCAAACCCTAATACTATACATCATTATGTATATATATGGGATATAGAGATTTTGGGTCTAACCCTAATCCATGTGGTTTCCAAAAACCCATTATGACTTTGGGTTATTATTATTATTATATCTGAATTCTAATATAATTAATCAAGTCCCACTTAATTAATTCAATAATTAAATTTGAATAATATTAATACTTATTAAATCCGAATTCTAATATAATTAATTAAATCACACTTAATTAATTCAATAATTAAATTCGAATAAACAATAATATATTTAAATTCATAATTTAAATAAACCTCCGTTTTGACGTTCTTTGTGTGTGATCCTTTAGGTTATTATTACGTTGACAATAATTTTATTATCTAATAATAAAATTATAAACAATGAGTGGCATCTAGTAATACACCATTGTTACCCAAGTAACAATAATAATTGGTGATTCAATTAAACCTTTCGTGAATAATGTTCCATGTAATATAATCCTTTTAACCTTATATTATAGATCAAACTTGAGGCATGTATAGTGTCATCCTCTTCAACGTTTAATCTCGGTTTCCTTGATCAATGAGTAGACTATTTAAATAAATCAATATTTGAGCATGACCATGCATTTCATAGTCTCACTCAATCAAGAGGCCAATAATATCACTCATAGAATTGGAGGGTTAAATCCTATATCTATCATTCATATTCCTCATACGATTCATAGCATTCCCAATGTCCACCTTTATCATTACCCGGTTAAAGTTAACTTTGAGTGTAATCAAAGTATATTAATTCTCGTATAGAAATATAATGATTTCAAGTCAGAGGATCATTACATCATTATCACTGTGAGATTTATTATGACACTTATTAACATGTAGAATCTCACGGCGGGTCTTTCCAGTGTCATGTATTGATACATACACTTATGTTCTTGACTTTAGTATCACCATACCTATGACCAATGAGATGTGGTCATCTGTCAACAAACATACTAGTCTTATTGCATTATTACTGTCCTTAAATAATAATAATTGACTAGGGAATTTTAGGAATAAAATACTATTTATATAATCTCATTTTTAAGTCACATACTTAAAGATATATATTACGTATTAATATTCCAAGAACATTTATTATTCTTTCAATTTATGATGCAGTAAATAAAGACATAATAAATATTAGTTAAATAATCACATAACACAATTGTTTTCAATAAAATATCAAAAGTATTGTCTCTAGGACACCAATACTAACAGTAGGCAATGTAATGAATGGCAAATTAGAGCCTACGTTTCCCTCGTAGCCCTGTGACGGGAATTTGTGTAAAATACCGTACTTGACTCATCCGAAGAATTCTTGTCAAACAGTTGTCTCTCAAGCCCAGATAAATCTGAACAAGAGATCTCCCTCTCGGGATGCAGAAGATTAACTTCTGTTTGAGGTAGATACCTTGGACAATGTAATGTATGACTAGAGTCCCTATCTCCTCTGAATGCCTATACCTCTCACTGTGCACACCTTGCAAAGTGTTCCTAGAATTTATCTGTTTAGGCTTACCATCAGCGTGAGTGCTAGTGGTGTGCTTGACTCGTTACAAGGTGCTCTGGCTTATGAGCGAATTTCAATGGACTCACCATGTTGAGAGAATGATTCCAGAGACAGTTTTATTGCCTTTTCAGCTCTGCATCCTTTTGAAAAAATGTAGATGAACTTACAGTTACCTCAGTTATATACTACTTTTCTTCTCTGGAGGTAGAGCTGTGGGTGCACTTCCGAATTCATCCTTATTTGCTGCATCAAGTGCAATTTCTTCCTTCTCTAATTTACAAAGTTTCCTTATATCTCCAAGTGTTAATATATGGAAGTGGATGAATTAATGTTTGGTACTAAGGCCTGGGTAAGAGATTGATGGGTTTTCAACCTCTTGGCCAGCTTCTTAAGCCATTGGGGGCTAAAAGGATAGAATCAACAAATAAGATAAAGAAATAATCACCTTAACATTCCAAAACATATTTTTCATCTCAAAGAGAAGGAAAAATATAAGAAGGAATGGTAATTGATTGCATTAAAGCATTTTTACTAAAAGAGTTTTGTCGGTTCTAAAGATTTATCATTTAAGAGCATGAAACCAATAAAAATTTTCTTTAAGATACTTATCCCATAATAAAATGCGGGAAAGTGTATCAGAGAAAAATTCTATCCCTTATGAATTTCTTATAAGGCAAACTTCCCATAATAAAATGCGGGAATTTATGCCAAAGAAGAAATTCAACTCTCTTTCCAAATTATATCTTAATAAAATGACTATTTTCCTTTAAAACTTTTGCACTGTAAGTTTTGAAAACAGTTTTGCAAAACATCCTTATCAGATAGAGGACTATGATTTTCTGACTTATAATGCAGTTATGATTTACATCATTTTCATCCACCTGATAGTATCCCCGACTTAAAATAAAAACATGACAATTGGGGTGAATGAATGTTTAATAGTACAGTACAAGGCTTTCAAAGCAACAACCACTGTTTAGGTACTATGAATCAATGTGAAACATACATTGAAACAAGTGTTTAAAAATAAATCATTTTACAAGTGATTGGTATCTCGAAGTTAAAATAATTTTTCCGAATAAAATAGCCGTAACAAAGTTTCTGCCACTCTAAAATGAAAAATTAAGAGAGAAAAAGTTTTGTAAAATAAAACTTTTGAAAACAGCTTTTGGGAGTGGATAAAAGATGTTGAGATTTGAAGAAAGATTATCCTCAAGAAAAGTTTATTCACACCATAGGTTTTAAAAATCAAAGTTGGGCTGTAAATCAAAAGATTTTCAAAAAAGAAGGTTTGAATTTTTTTTTTTTGATGTTTTCTTCTTTAAAACTGATAGAAAAATGAATGTATCTTTGAATAAAACGTTTTGAAAAAGAATCAGACAAGAATTTTTTTTAATACATTCAAGTCTAAAATTCAGTTAAATAAAGAAAACTAATTGTAATACTTATGTAATACTAAACAGTTACCACAGACATGCATATATAAATCAAATAACATGTAGCAATTATTCAGTAGAACAATAAGCATTTAGACATATTTTTATTATTAATGATTTTAGATAAACAACATGTATTATCATTAATATTAAAAATAACACAATTAATTGTAAAGAAACATTAACAAAATATCATTATTTGATATTTATCAATAATTTCAAATTGCAAGAAATTATGCTTCTAATATTTTATCAAATCAAAATTATGAAACTAATAAAAATTGAGTTGCTTCAATCCATAATTTTAATAAGATAAATAATTTCGCTAAATACTAAAATATTCATCGAATTGAATATTAGCATCTAATTTCCTACACTATACCTAATAATTGTCAATCTAGCATATTACAATTATACTCATAACAATTATTAATGATATACGTAAGCTCGAGAAAATAGTTGAATAGAAATTCACAAAGTCATTTAAATATTGACATTTAATACTTGTGATCCTAATTACAACTCCTCGCAAATAAAATCAAATTTTAGAAATATTTTATAAGTATATAAAATATTGAGAGTTTTATACACATAACTTAGAAAATACTTCAGCTTTCAATATTAGTGATTTTTTTAAATATGCATTGTTTATTTAGAATATAATTTCTAAATACTGTCACTAATACTAAAATTATCACAATTATTTATAATAAAATATTAAAAAATATTAGAGCAAAATATCAGAGCAATTAAGCAAGACATCATTGACTAATACTCATTAAATATTTAATATGCAAATAATTATGCTTCTTACTTATGCTAAAAATCTAACTACCACATATGCATATAACATTGTAAGCATGATAATTAAACTAATAGCAAAAAATATGAGGTACTAGATTTAAAAATAAATTCATAAGTCCTTTAAATATTGAAAATTTAATACTTGTGAACTCATTTGAGAATTCCTTGCAGATGGGATTTCCAACATATATGAAAATAAATGATATCCCAAGTTCACTAACCAACTTAGACAAAATAAATTCATCAAGTTATTTAGCAAAAATCTGCAAGTTATTCTACTAAGGACAACTCTCGAAAGAAATGATATCCGGTGTCCATGAGCTTGTTTCTTAAGTGGTATAGAGCGTGTTCAACAGAGTTGTTGGAGTTGAAGAAGTTTCCTTGTTTAGAAGATCAGAGCACATTCACAGGTTGCTTTAATTTTCGCCTTTGCTACAACTATGTGTATTGAATGCTTCTTCTCATTTCAGCAAGAAATCAACTTCTTCCACGAAATTGACAGCTTCTAGGAATGACTTCAATATCTTTCTTACAACCTGCATTATCTATATCTATATAGCCAATTAGGTTAAACCTAGTATCTTTAGGTTACCTAATTCTAAGAATTGGTGATCCCATAAGATATCTAACAATTCATAACTTAGCTATAAGATAAGATTCTCTAATATCCACTTGGAAACTTGCACATAGGCATATCGAGAATAAAATATATGGTCTTTATGCACTTGAATAAGTAATGAGCTGATCATAGCTCTATAGCTTGTCACTTCAGTTCATATACCTGATTTGCCCTGATCAAGCTTAGTGGTCTGTTGGCAAAAAGTCTTGGCAGGTCTAGAATCTTCCAAATTGCGCATCTTCAAAAGATCATTGACTTACTTTAATTGCCATCATTCTTCTAAATTAATTGTAATCCAAAAAGAATTGTAACTCTTTCAACATGCTCATGTTGTACCTACTATGCATTTACTTAGCAAAATATATCTTGCACAAGTTTTTTTAGTAGACCCACATATAATACAATCATGGTATTCTAGCACATATATTACATTGTGTGTTCTTTGTATTCTAGAGAGATATATGTGTATAACTACTCTAATATAAAATCATTTTCACGTAATTAGAAGTTAGAGTGTCATACCATGTCCTTGACGATTTGCTTCAATCCCTAACTCCATTCATAAAGAGCTTGTGAAGATAATGATATACAAATTCCAATGATATGCAACTTCAAAGTCCAGGAAATGTTGTACACCAGCTTCAACTTCTAACTCACCATTCAAGAGTGCACTTGTTCACATTCATCTAATAGATATTCATGCTTGAATGCTCAACATGTGCTAGAAATATCCTATTGTTACGTCCTTATCTTTAGGCCCAAAAAGGATCAAATCTTATCACTTGTGCTTACTGTTTTATCTTGAAAGTCCCGAAGATTCTGTTTTCATCATCATCGATACCTTCTACTTGATATTAACCCTAGCAACCAATTTGGCTTTGTCCCTCATAACAATGCCAATAATTATCCAGTTTCTAAAAACCCTTACAATACCAAATTAAGCTTCGTCTTGTGGTCTGGGTTCCAGCTTTAATAGTTTCTGCCTTTGAACTGATTGAGATCATATTGCATTTGCAATCACCCAATTTGGATCATTCAGTGCATCTTCAGTATTCTTTGGGATACCAGATGTTAGATCCCGAAAAATATATGTTCATTTTGATTAGCACTTCTAGCCTTCATTCAATAATCCGGTTTACTAAGAACTAGACTCTAGGATTGACTTTGTCTTCAAATCTTTTGTCTTGGCAGATATGTTCTTGATGTATTCATTTGATATTCATTGTTGAGTACGACTAGAAGATCCTTCTTTTATTTATTCCCCCTAAGTTGCTGCTAGTATGTGTTGAAGATCATTTACCTTGTTAAGTGGATTCTGTTAAAGTACACGAGTTGTGTACTTTCACTACCATTTCCACTAATAGTATCTAAATCATCATAATTATCATTGATTCCTTCTGCAACCTCAATTTCATCATCAGCATCTGAATTTGACTCTGACAGGATGTCAAACTTCAAAGATTCAGAATAGTCTTTCATTTGAATGCTTGGGAGCTTGGTGTAGTAGGTCGACACATTCAGACTTTCAATCACCTTCTGGTTTTCAATCACATACGCCTCATAAGCTTTCGACTTCAATGAGTAGCCTAGGAAATTGTTCCATGAGCCTTAACTTCAAACTTGCTAAGATGCTCATTTAAATCTTCAATAAATATCAATTTCCTACAAACACACGAAAGAGCTTTAGTGTTTGCTTTTGGTTGGTCATTAACTCATATGATGTCTTTTCACGATCTTTGTTGATTAAAGCAGCATGTTGTGTTAATTGTTTCAGCTTCAAAGTACCTTTATCAGTGCAGAATTCATATAAAACTTCATTCGCGAAATTCAGTTCCATTATCCGACTTCAAAGTTCTCACAGCTTACTTTGTTTCCAACTTGATCTTCCTGATATGATAAATCACCATCTGTGACGTATTGTTTGTTGAATGTACGAACAACACCAACTTGTATCTAGGGTTGTCATCAACCACCACTAAGCATATTTCTTCCATGACATAATTTGCTTCAGTATGATGTTTTTATTGACTTCCCTATATGACATACTTCAGAATGTCCTTCTAGATAGAATTCCAAATGAAGCAGTCCTCTCACCAATTTCATCTTTATCGGAGAATCTATTGTCTTGTTGCCCAAGTGTGAGAGCTTCTTTTGTCACAACTAACTCTTTATTGATGAAGCTTTACTGAAAAGTTCACTTCACCTTTGCATACAAAATCCATGTCAGCTACGAACAAACTTCTTCACTCCTAGTTGAGTGAGCTTCCAACCTTCTTGTTTGAGATCAAACACTTTTCCTTTTCAATACTTTTCCAGAAAACCCTTGACAAAGAATTTCCTAGTGCCCTGTAGATAGTGCTTAAGTCCTTCAACAAGAAAGATGTTTCCATTGATGACAATTCCAAAAATCATTATTGTTGGGACCCGAAGTATCGTAGAAGGGGGGTTGAATACGATACTCACAATAATTTTAAATTCTTTTCAGAATTTGCGGATAAATAAATTATTGCTTCAGAGTGGGTTTGGCCATTTGTAGTGTTTAGGTGGGCTGCCTACTAATTTTCTGTGTGTGCGGATAAATCAATTAGGTTCAAGAAAATTAGCAAGAAATTAAATGAGACAAGTTTCCGGGAATATATCTTTCATACATAAACCGAGAGGGGTGCTACACCCAGTTAAAAATATAACTGGTTTTGAAAGAACAAATTAGTTATTTGCTACTAACACAAAAATATTAGGCTCAGTTCCTATACAAATATATATATATTAGTACAAGGAAAAACAGAGTCCGTAGGGAGTGATATCTAGGAGCCCTGAGCATTTTTCATTAAAGAACCAGGTCCTAATATCTGATCGAGAGCAAGGTATGGGTGTATATAAATTGTTTCTTCTTTGCACGATCAGCTACAATCATATAATAACACTTGGTTAAATAAAAATAACTAACTGAATGATAGTATTTTAGTCAGTTGTTGTACCATCTCCGCTGACTGGGGCTGTGAAATCAATAAATTCATTCTGGGCAGGTGCTTCCGCTTGATGCGTATTATATTGACAGACTATATAAGGTAAGTTTAAATCTGGTATAATTTCCATTACATTCGATGACATCAATTTTTCCTGAAATCACGAAAGAATTACAAGATCTTAGTGATGCCTTTTCAGATGGCTAGTACAAAGCAGATACTAGAGGTTATAGGAAGTGACCAAGCACCACACTGTTGTCAAACCAATCAATACTAATATATGCAGCTCATATAAACAGGTTAAATGCAGGAGTAGTTAGGGTTTCCGTCATTTAGCAGAATAAGCAAGCAGAAATCGGACCAAATAATTTAACGCAAGCAAATTCTTCTAATAAACTAGTATCAGGTTTCATAAGAAACATTGAAAAAGAATAGGGGTGTCACATAAATAACACAGGTACACCCAAGTAATAGTCTGATCAAAATAGGCCCAAACCTTGTGGTCTGTTTGAGAATATGAATTTCATTTAAAATTCTTGATTTAATCAAAAAACATGTTTGAATAATCAAAGAATTTGGATTTAAATTTCATTTGAATTCCAAAACATTCAAATGTTAGTGTATATTTGAGAATTTGAAATGACAACTTAAATCCAGTCATTTGAAATTTATCATTTGAAATGAAAGTCATCTTCCCGAGCACAATCTTAAAGTATTTGTTTAAAATTGGCTCAAGTTCGAAGGGAATTCCAAGGGAGGCTGCCAGAATCAGTTCAATCAGACTTGGACCAACTTAGTTTCAAAAAAAAAAATTAGCAAAAAAGAACACACACACACATATTCAACTACCAGACTAGTATACCAAATGTGTTAATTCATATTTGATACAACAGAAGAAAAAAATGTTCCGATTGAACAGTTAATCGAACAAGAAACAAAAACATTTTTGCCTTCGATCTTCATATGCACATCAAGTCAAGTAACGAGTAGCATATTTCCATCATCTTCATTCTATGAAATTTTTTGATCAAATAAGAGTTTTTGATTTTTGAACCACCAAATCAAATTAGAAACTGTGAAGTTACTAATTTAAAAGTAGTTAAAATCGAAATTAAAAAAAAATAGTATCATTATTATGTGGCTAATTTATTAAAATTTGTACATTAAAAAAACTGCAAAGATTAAAAGTGTGGCTTTGTACACTTGTAGAAATTACAATACATTCACAGTTATACACACACACGTAGGTATGCGTCCGAACTTAGTACAAACATATAACAACTATTCTGCAGGGAATACAGAATTGAGAGGACAAGGCATGAGTATACATAGAGCATCAAAGATTAAAGATCTTAATTATCACAAAAGTGAAAAGATTTCATATCACACTATCTGTGCATCTGGGGAATTGGGAAATGAGGTAGGAATGGGGGAGATCAGGTGGGTAGGGTGATTAATGAAAGAGTTTTATCATCTGCAGAGTAACCTAGAATGTTTCCAACTTTCGACCTATACAGATAATGGACCACATCAAATTTAGGCATAGATCACATAAGAAAACTGTAGATAATATCATAATCGAGCAGATATGGGAAACTCCTATTACGCTGCAGCTTCATTCGTTCTAATCCTGCTCCTCTATTAAACCAATATGGGTCATGTTTCATTTTTTATCATTTGAAGTCCAATTGAAGAATTGATAGTACCGGCACTGATCAATTCTCACAGGTTACATGAATCAATTAAGCATAAAAGTAATGTCAAACCAACAAAAATGGATACATTAATAAACAATCAGATGCAGAAGTAATTAGGGTTTCAAAAATTAAGCAAATGGGGCTTTCAGATATAGAAAACATGATAAAATTCAAACCAAGTAATCAGCTTTGAGGAAATAAAACTAAGCAATTAGTGTTTGGATTTTCGAATTACCGCTGATGAATACACCGCACCGCGTTCTCTCTATTTGCTGCAATGATTTTGTTTTATATTTTTGGTCTTGCAGTATCTATTTAAAACTATAATTACAACATATCTAATCCCGTGTCTTCTTTTGGGTCGGGTTAGACTCCATTCAGTTGGCACCTATCATCAAAGGTCAGGCCCAATATAGTAAGCATTAATCATTTGTTCTCATAAATTGTATGACACCTCCAAATCAGTCACTCAAAATTTTGTCCAATAATTTAGTAAAGGCTTTTATATTGCCTTTTTTATTCGCATAAATCACCTATTCTCTTAATTTTGGATGGGTGCATCCCCTGTCATTCAAAATTTTCTTATGTCACTTCATTTTAATGAACACTTAAAAATTTGAAATTTGATAGAACGAACTTGCAGCAAGGCATACTAAAATTTGTTTAGATAACATACAGTTGGGCCGTATTCAGTTAGCAGCAATAATCTATTCCTTAGTTTGTATGGGCATTACTTCTCCTGTCATTCAAAATTTTGTTCTCATCAAAGTAGTAAAGACTTTGATATTGGCTATCTAGTTTAGCAGAATAATCTGTTCTCTTAACTGGGTAGGTACATCCCCTATTCATTGCAATTTTTTTCATCCTCAACAACTTATTGAAGACTATAACAAGAATCAGACCTCTAATACGTAAAATACGACAACAAGAATCAGACCTCTAATACCTCGGAAAAAAATCTATATAAAATCATTATCAATATTATTGACAACAAAAGAGACGCGGCAAAAGTTCACAGTTTCCTTCTATGTTTTAAGAAACTCAAGAAACTGGAAACAAGATTAATATGAACATGCATGGCATTCCCTTCAGTGTTGCACATTTTTAAGCAATGAGATAATGATCGAGTGTTTTTGGATTAATTCCTCCATTGAGATGTAAATTCCCTTTCTGGAAAAGGCAAAGAAGGATAATGACAAACTGAAAGAAAATTATTAATTTGGATTTGGAGAAAATAATTAGAAGCCAAAAAAGGAGAGGAAAGTTTAAAGAATAACATGACTAATCTGACAGCATTATGACTGCAAACTCATGTCAAACAAATAGACGGATACGAAGACTTCTTAGTTTGACTGATAAACTTGCCAATAGTCAGAAGGGACTTTTTTCTCTTGGGGGTTACCTTAATGCATGAAGTCAATTTACACATTATGCAAAGTTGTAAGGAGACTTGCTATGGGATTTTGAGGAGATTTGCACTAATAAAGCTGTCCACGTAGTTACTAATAACTTTTATTTAGAACTTCATTATATTGATTTGGGTACAAGCCATATGTACATTGATGGGTGAAACTAATTTGAAGTACTAAAGAATGGAAGTGCGGCCAACTACAAACAAATATGATACCCAGGCTATTCCAGGCCCTGTGTTGTCTATTACCTTATACCTAGACCTAGTGTCGGAAGATATTGAAATTTCGATGATTTTGAAAAATATGAGCCTCCCACTGCAAAAGCAAAGACTTGTCTAGTCTCATCATTATTATTTAAGGCCCTAAAGGCTTGTTGATGCATCAGGAGAGAAACGAGGGAAAAGACAAATGGGAAGGATCTTTTAAAAGCCACGGTGCTAGGTTTGCTACTTCACTCCTCACTTGGGTCATACATATATACAGATTCTTGAGACATGTCTACAATAGTAATATTTATACTTTAAATCAGGTCCAAATTTGAAAGCATCCTGATGTGAAAAAATGTGTGTGACGTAGTTGTGCATTTTGTATTGAAGTGGAAATAAGTTAAGACGAAGAAAAGAGAGAGGTGTTTAAGCCTCACACTTGGATCTCTATGCCCAAAACCTACCAAGAAAGCATAGGTCTCGCACCTAAAAATATATGAGATCTGAAATTTGATTCAAATTGCTTCCAAGACTATCAAGAAGATTCTTGATATATGAAAGCATTCAATACACCTGTGACTTGACAACTAAGAAACTTCTTGGAATAGCAATGGATGCCAAATTTAACTTGACATTAACTCTAAAATGGTAAAAGTTACCCAACTGGCCAACGCTACAAGCTACTAACAATTTATAACCTTCCAAAACTCAAGGCCCTCTCGAACCGGTCATAATCACAAATAGATTTATAACCAATTACAGTACAGAACATAAAACTAACCAATTCTTATATATATTACTAAGATTCTAGCATTGAAATAGCTTGACAATGCTTCTAATATAATGAAAAATATTTAGAAGAAATAAGTGTACCGAAAATATAGCACATAGGATCAATTGGGTTATATCATATATAAAGATTCGAGAACCAAGTTTATACCTGTGCACCTGAAATATGACGTTTTTGCTATTGATGGTTATATCTTGACTTGCTTTCACTGCCCTTCTGTCATGCTATAGAGTTGTATAGATTGATTAGATAATAAACTTGAGAATGTAAGAATGATAAGCAAATACAAACAATCTCTAAAGGAACATGAATGCTATTTGCACAATATTTGAGACTCAAATTTACAAGTATTTCCGATTCATTTTGTTGGAAAGAGGGAACACCACCTCCACTATTTACCTATACACTCGTATTACTTAGCTCTACCAAATCTAATTGTGAGGTATTACTTCACCTAATATGATCAAACTTATGGCAGGCACAAAAAATATGTAATCCAAAGCTCCATTTATGAATTAATCCGACTTATTTAAAAAGTTCTCCGAGTTCTCACTTCTCTAAGCCCCCGGACCTATGGCATTATGTTTTAAATACTAGTAAAATATTTAAACTAATCTTATATAATTACATATTAATTAAAAATATAGTGGCATACATGTAAATCTTTTCAATTCATTTGCATATGCTAAAATTAATAATTTTATTGAGACAATCAACAATTCTGTTATCTGCATAGAAAAGAAGCCAACCAGTAAGTAAGACTGCAGCTGTTGAAACTCATCAAACTATTGTCAATCAGATAATTCTTTGTCCGGTAAAATATATAATTTATAAAAGACATTATTGCAGAGTCTAACTAAATTTCAACCAAGATCATGTCTGCTCTGTAATTAAACAGAAAAAATGTCTACCGCAATAGAGAAGCAACAAGTTCTGCGCTCTGTTTACTAATACTGCAGAGTTTATCACGATTAACTTTCTCTGCCAACTGTTCAGAAGCAATTTTGGCATTAAAATCTTTCTCCATCTTGGCAGCTGATTCATCTTTATTCTGTAACTCCTTCATCTTCTCTTTAAATTTATCTCTTTTCTCTTTAATCCTGCAGTTCTCTTGATCACGTCCACTGAGCCGCTTTCTTCCTCTGTTCTGAATTGCCCTTGTTCATCTCCTGCTGCTTCTTTAACAACAGCATCCTGTTCAAATGACATTTTAGTATCTCAACATCAAATCCATGTGTCTCCAATTCCTCAAGAAATGACAAGGCATTCTCAATAGCTTCTGTTTTTTATCAGGATGCAAATTTGAGGTCTTAGCAATGTTATCAAAGTTCACCATTTTACCAAGAGGTTTTCCCTTCATAGGATCTTTTTACAGGATCTTAAAGAGAGGAAATGTGGATCCTTGGGCACTTTTCTACATGCTTCAAAAGATTCAGCCACTTTCTAAAGATCCCTGTTCTTCTTGAATAATGACCTTTCAGTCATTTAGCAGAAATCAAACCAAATAATTTACCATAAGCAAATTCTTCTATAAAACTAGTGTCAGGTTTCATAAGAAACATTGAAAAAGAATATGGGTGTAAAATAAATAAGACAGGTACACCCAAGTACTAGTCTGATCAAAATAGGCCCAAACCTTAAAGTATTTGTTCGAAATTGGCTCAAGTTCGAAGGGAGTTTCAAGGGAGGCTGCCAGAATCAGTTCAATCAGTACTCAGACCAACTCGGTTTCAAAATTTAAAAGAAACACATTACACACACACACGCGACACATATTCAACTAACAGACTAGTATACCAAATGTGTTAATTCATATTTGATACAATCGAGAAAACAATGTACCGATTAAACAGTTAATCAAACACGAAACAAAAATCTTTTTGCCTTCAATCTTCATATGCACATCAAGTGAAGTAACGAAGAGCATATTTCCATCATCTTCACTCTATAAAAATTATTGATCAAAGAAGGGTTTTTGTTTTCTAAACAAGCAAAACAAATTAGAAACTGTGAAGTTACTAGTTCAAAAGTAGTTTAAATCGAAAAAAAAAAGAAAAAAAAATAGTATCAATATTATGTGGTTAATTTAATAAAATTTTGTACATTAAAAAAACTGTAAAAGTTAAATAAATGTGTGGCCTTTGTACACCAGTAGCCTTTGTACCCTGACTCTTAATTCTGACTCTTAATTTTGCCACGAGTACACGTGTCGGACACTCGTGACTCGACACACGGACATGGGTATGGACACTCAGACACTTACTTTTGGCCAAAAACATGTAAAATTTTCAAAATATTGCCGAGTCTGAGACTTAGACACGTATCCATGTTAGACACTTCCAGCCGAGTCCGAGTAACAAAGCCAGTAGCGATTACAATACATACACAAACTCGAGAACTTATTCTGATTAAAATAGAAGGTAGTTGCAAAAATAGATGTAGGTATGTGTCGGAACTTGGTACAAACATATTAGAACAAAATTCAATAGGTGGGAACCATCACATTTTTTAATAATAAAGTAAAACTAAATAGTGATGGGGAACGAGAATAAAGAATTAATATATATGCTATTAATTAAATTATGTTTGTTTAGTGTAGAGATAAATAGTATATTTATCTATATGTTTTATATATAGGGCTTTTAGTTTATTAAATAAGTAATTTATCGATAATAAACCCAATTGTTAACGGGCCATAGTCCATTAGTTT
Source organism: Oenanthe sinensis (assembly GCA_028671895.1). Lineage (NCBI taxonomy): Eukaryota > Viridiplantae > Streptophyta > Magnoliopsida > Apiales > Apiaceae > Oenanthe > Oenanthe sinensis. The sequence continues at coordinate 45,418,725 of CM053803.1, forward strand.
ATTTGATTAGGTTTTCTATTCTATATAAGTATTGTAATCCCCACATATTAAATTAGACTTGATTATTGAGAATATCTTTGAATATTGAATTGGGTCTCTTTTATGGGTTGTGATCCATAGTTTTTCTCCCTTCTGCGGTTGGAAAACCCTTGGGGTAGTGGGTGTTATACGGTTCATTCACCCAAGTTATATCTATTAATGTATCGTATCTATATTTTACGAGTTGTCTAGCATCAAATAGTACAGCTTGATTTTAAAAGAAAGCAATTTCAAGTTAAGAAATTGTTATTTTTCTCCCTTTTAAATGGGTAAAGTTCTTCTCTTTTTTTTGAGTTAAGTAAAATCTCTAATTAAATCACTACAATTTATTTTAGCTAATTTTTTCTAATCTATCGTTCAATTAATACCTGCAAAATATGATATATGATTATTTAATTATGAAGTTATCATAAACAAAACACAGAAAAAAGGAGATTAACCTCAGGATATGTAATGATCGTAGTGTGAGCAATACAATATTCAGTTTTTTACTTTTTTTGTCTCATAAATATTTTATAGACATATAGTAGTATTTAAATTTTAATTGGGCCTGATTATTAATATTAATGGATGGGATCCGGGCCTCCAGATTAAAAAAAATTAACAATGAGTGCAAAATGGAAGCTGAAGCCTGAGAGTTGTGTTCGGTGGTAATTTGCTTGACTACGAATTTAATGACAATTAATATTATGTATATATAAAATATAAATGAATGAAACTAGAAAATATGAGGCCCCGTATTCTTGGAGGCCCTAGGGAAGAATTTGGGTTGACTCCCCAAAGAGTCGGCTCAGAAACAGGTCATACATACCTCCCCACTTTAAAGGACCCTGACTAAGATTGATCTCTAATATAGAAAATAATATCATATTCAAGTGTAATTTATATTAATCAAATTACTTCAAGCAATACCCAACTAAGTAATATGAGCTCTGAGGATAAATCAGGTCATTTACTTTGCTTTATTATGTGCTTTGATATTAAAAGTGATTCAGGAAACAATTTTTTCCTAGAACAAACAAAAAATATGAGGAAATCTTAATATTTTAAACTTCTAAATTAAAGAAGAATGAGATTCCATGAAGTAATTTCATAGACTTCATTAAGTAATTTTTTGTTGAAAAATTAAAGAAAATTTGATGGTGGCAAAAAGTTGACGGGGTAAAAAAAACAATATCAAGTTATCAACTATTTTCTTACTGCAGAAAGTAGATTGAAAAAAGAAGACATTAGGCTCATAAATCCTTAAGAAATGCATAGAAGGAGATAGATTGTTGTCATACCTGTTCTGTATCATCAATCAATCCGCTAAAAATTCAGGGTCAATGTATAAAGGGAGATGTTCCTTCAGCGAATCAAACTCACAAGTTCTCTCGATGCTTTTATCATGCATGTGAAAGACTCCGATATCATGATGTTATTTATTCTCAAGTAAATACACATACATCATATCCCAAGAATCATCAGTGAAGCAGATTGAATTTTTTTTGTATGCTGAATTACTCCAACTCGGGACCAAAATGCTACTAGTATATTCGCCTCAGATGTTCAATAAATATTTGCAAAAATAGCAACCTATACTCCAATACTTTACCAAACCTTTGAGTAAAAGCAGAGGTTGTACAAACACTTTTAGGTTTACAAGAGCAATTCAATCTCATCTGTATCTGTAATATATAAACCAATAGTACCTGTAAACAGGCAATGGTGATTGGTGACCACTAGTGTTGGTGTGCAATTCAATCTGATCTGTATCTGTAATATATAAACCAATAGTACCTGTAAACGGGCAATGGTGATTGGTGACCACTAGTGTTGGTGTGCCATCCGGTTGCCTAGGGAAGCCCGCAGCAGCTCCTAGTAAGAGTAAGAAGTTGTTAGCGCGGACTGGGCAGAGAGGAACCAAACAAGCTTAAAACTTTAGTTTGAATTCAAGCGACAATAATTATTTTCAATTTTTAGAAACATGCATAAAATTGGGCTACTGTAAAGTTCGATGGAGGGGGCAGGGACTATAGATTCCACTCATCCTTGCCTATGCCCTCATCTACTAAACCAACTAATCCCCTCGGCAATCTTTTTTTAAGCAGCAGGTATTATCATTAAGTCTCCAGTTGCTTTGACATTGAGTGGGCCATCCATATTAATGAAATTTAAATGATGCAGCAGTGAATATGTATAGTTGATTGGCTTATTTACTGATCCTTATTTTTATCAAGAGGCACAGATCCTCAATCACAGGCTGAGGCTACTAATTGGGAAAACAGAATAAAACGAAACAGTTAACAAATAAAAGTCTGTTACAATAATAGTATTGATTACTTTCCCATTCTTATACTGATTTCTAACATTTATAATACTTCCCAGTAAATGCATCCATATCATCCGAATGATTTTAAGCAGAAAGTTTTTGAGTTGTGTCACAAACTACATACACACTACACACTAGAAAGATAAGTAAAAAACAAATACTTGCAAAATAAAATATGATCACAATTACATTAAAATCATTGTAAGCAACAATTTTGGTTTTTATTTAAACAAAAATCCAAAATTATAATCTATGTCACTTTCGCACCCCATGCTCTAAATATTTCAGTCCATGCTCTATATACGGGGATACGTGGAGCAACCCAGGTGCACCTCGCCCTCGCGCTCGATACGTGGTATGTTGGGTAACCCACGCACCCTCAACTTCTTAGCTTAAGAATATTAAGGACCAAAATATATATTTATTGTAGACCATATGATGTACTTAAGAAACACACACATGGTACCAACTTCACAAAAATCATAAATCAAAACCGAACATTTTTCAAATAATTTGGACCAACTACTTCATCTTCCTTATGATTCAAAGACTAACATTTCACTTCTTGATAGTTATTGGGTCTCACCTTTTCATTTCTACATGTTACTTATATTCATGTTTATATTTTTCTAATCCTAGGGGTAGTCAAATAGGGGTTAAGTTTTGCATACTTATAACAGTTCCAACACTACATCTTATCCTCCTTGTACCATACTATAAAACTCTAAATACACTTGGTATGTTCCGTTTAGTTTACATTAGATCCATTTCCGGTACAAATGGAAATAAAGGTAAAATAATTTAATATTATAAGGTCAAGCTATTATGATAAAGTACTATAATTGGGAAAAAACATTAGTAAATTACTATACATATATGATTTCTTATATAATAAAATATTACCATTTAAAGCTTCTCGGGCAGGTTGAATGTGCAGCCCACATGTGACAGCCAAAACTTGAAACCCCCAAATTACTTATCCATGTTGCATACCTGAGAAGTTTGGATCTTTTTGAGTTGCGGATAAAGGTAGAGCTTTAGAACCCCAATAAAAGTAAATTTGTAAACTTATATGGCTCCTAATTATCCAAAAGACTGCGCATTGTGGCAGGGTTACAAGGATTTTCTTGTCAATTAAGAAAATTAAGGAGGTAAATAGCATAGAATTAAGGATACAATTTAAAAGCGTGAGTACTACAAATTTCATATACTCTCACTGCCATAACCAAATAAACATTCTAAAATTCTGAAATATAGAAATACTTTAAAATACGAAAACAATGCTCCAACAATACCTTAATATCCATGTATAGTATTATAAAGAAACTCATCTATCTTTCATTTTTCTCTTTCACAAATAAAACAATTATGAATAATGTTTAGAGGACAAAGCTCTTATGCGACAGAAATCTTTTGAGGACGAGCGGCCCCAAGTATGGAAACAATTAGAGGCTTTTTAGGCCATACATACTAATCCACCTAGCAAACGTCAGTGCTAAGAATAACATCCTCCACGTATTTAAGAGTAATATGCATATTATTGAACTAAACTATATAGTATAAATGCTATATGATATACTTATCCACGAAACTGTAAAGCGTGAGTACTACAAATTTCATATACTCTCTCACTGCCATAACCAAATAAACATTCTAAAATTAAATGCTTTAAATGAAATGAGATACAATACCGGAAGTGACCGTCTTCTCTTCTCTGCCACTTTTTTGTTGGAGCATCTTCTTCATTGTTTATAAGTTTTAAGGAATACCATCGCCACCTGAGTTGCAGCATCCACAATCATCGAGCCGAAATAGTTCTTGAGACTCTACAAATATGATCATATTTATTTCTGACAAAGAATTCACATAGGCAGGCTTCTTTGAGTTGCAATTCTCCTTCCCTGAAATCCACAAAATCAAAACTGGGAAGTTCTATGATTGTATTTAACAGATAAAGAAACAAAAGACAGACTACATAAATATTACATATAAGATAGAGATGTTACCATTATAGGTTTCATGGGTGAAATCAAGAAGCCCAAATTGTATCAAGAAAACGCAACAATCACAGCTTACAACGTTTGGATCTTTTTGGAGAATGGGAGCTTTCAAAACTCTTATCATTGTAAACAATGATCAAGACCAGGGATTATTACTTGTTCATTTCTTCAGAGTTGAAGAAAAGCTGCTCTTTTGGGCTGTGAATTGCGAAAACTAACGTGGGTGACGGGCCGACGGCAACATTAAAAGTTTTTATCATGCGGCCGTCAATATAATTTTACTTATTGTAATACGGATTTTAAGAAATATATATTATATAATTATATTTATTATAATATGAATCATAATTATATATATCTATATTAATTAAAATTTTATTTTTTATATCTAATTATATATTTATTATAACACGGGTCCATATTATAATATATTTATATTACATAGAATAAATGTATAAAATTTACATATATAGTTATATTTATAGAAACGTAAATTCTTAATATTATAAAATTTTATATTAAATATCAATAAAAAATAAATTTATTCAAATATTAGTTATTTCGTGTTTCGCACGGGTTATAAGCTTGTGAATATATATAACAATGGTGCAATGATAATGCAAATTAGTGGGAGATATGAGATATAATCCTAGCCACTCATCTTTACACAAATATTTTTTCATTGATATATTTTTTATAATTTTTTTCAGTAATATATTATATGTAATTTTCAGTCAAACTTGAATCAATTTAACCACAAAAATAATCAAATATGACCGTTAATTTGGGAAGGAGGGAGTATAATTTCCAAATTTCGAGATATGTAATTTTTATTTCTCAATATTTATAATAAATAAAAATTTAGAATTTAATTTTTTTATTAATTATTATTAATATTTTCATATATTTATAAATATATTAACAATTAATGTAAAATTATAAAAATAAAAAGAAAATACTAAATAGTAAATAGAGAAAATGTTCGGAATGCCTCAACACACAGATGTAGGGTTTTTTTTACCGACGTGACACAGAAGAAGAAATGTCGTATCATCAACGGGATACCGTCTTTCGTATCAGCTATATAATATGTAGCTTGTAATGACATGCATAGTTTACCAAATTAGTATCAAACTCATATTACATAAGATAGTAAATTAATTTACAAATATTATTATCAAATAAATAAATATTATTATCTAATAAATAAATTAAAATACATAAGATAGTAAAAAGTAAGTAAGGGTTCATTTATTTACCCATGAATGAGAGTATAACAACTCAAAAAGTTTGTGAAGGAATGCTCTTCCGAAATTCTTATACAAATTATTTATTATACATTTTACTTCCCTTGCTTATCCTATTTACATTTTATGAAAAAATGACTTAAATAACACAAATCTAGTGTTAGGTTGCTCCAATTATAGTTGTCGGGAATTGTGCCCATATTGCCCAATCAACTACACATGCCACACATGCGTATATCCTCTTTACTTTTATCCCATTTCCTCCAATTTCTTTCTATCACTTTGTTTAGTAACTCCTCTTCACAAACTACATACACATTCCAATATATAACCCCCATACATACACACCATCGTAGTATCATCTATTCTTGTTCTTTTCTTTTGCTTAAATATCTAATTCCTTATCTAAATTTTATCTTTTGATTTAAGTCATTGATTTATGTATGATAATATGAGGGATTCATGTGTATTATGAAGATAGATTTGTATTATTTTGAAATCACAAAATGAAGGAAATAAGTATTGTACCACTAATTACTTTACATTGAAAGTAATGTAGGGAACAAATAGAATGTGCAAGAGTTTTGCAACTGTCTAATCAAAACTAGAGATTCACAAAAAACCTGAGCCCGAAATTTTGTCCCGACCTGATCTGAAAAAAATTTGAAAAAGCCCGGGCCAGGCTTTTTCGGGCCTTATATTTTTAAGTGAAGTCCGGGCCCGACCTGATCTGAAAAAAAGTCTGAATCCGGCCTGGCCCGGATAAAATCCCGAAAAAGCCCTCGTAAAACTTAATTATTAAAATATATTTACATATATATATATATATGTATTTACATTTATTACAAATTAAAAATAGGTTGCACATATATATTCACATATTACAAATCGATTAATTTTTCTAAAAATCACTGAACTAATAGAACCAAAAGATTTCCTCCGATACTTTATATAAGAGTATTCTCTATAGAATAATGACATATATATATATATATATGCATAAATAATGGCATATATATATATATAGAATAATGACATAAAAAGGCTCAAATATTTTCCATAAGCCCGACTTGGCCCGATCAAAAAGCCTGGATCGGCCTTTGACTAAAAAGTTCGGGTTTTTTCGGGCCTGGTCAAAGCCCGGCCCTGTGCATCTCTAATCACAATACGGAGAGTAAAAGTGCGTGTATTTTGCCTCCACATAATCCAAATGTGTGTTTCCCTGCCTTCACATGATGCAAATGCGTGAGGAGAAGGAAGAAATATGAAATTGATATTCGCATTCTTGTTATACGTATAGTATTTGTTATTTTGGGCAATATGTGATAAATTATATTTCTGGCACTACTTGTTAGCAAATAGAAAAAAGGGCTTTCACCCACGTTTTATATCTTGTATATATAATATTTGTATTATTTTTAAGGGTTTTTTTGAAAAATACCTAAGGACAAATTTTTTTTGCAAAAATACGATTTTGTTTAAATTTTTTTACAAAAATACGAGTTTGCAACTTTGTAAGTAGAATAAATCAAAATCAATCACAAATGCAACTTTAAAATTTAGTAAAAATAATTATTTTTTGGTTGCATTTTGAAAAATAAGTTACATCTGGTTGCTTTTGGTTGCGAACCGTATTTTTGCAAAAAAAATAAATCAGAAGTTAGTAAAATCACAAAAAAAGCTAGAAAAAACAGTATTTTTGGTAAATACCTTATTTTTTTATTAACTAAAAAGGTATTTCTAATATTTATAAATATGTACTATCTTTATTTTAAAATTTTATATTGTTAACTTTTTTTAATATTTTAAAGTGAATAAAAAAAGTATATCTTATAGATTATTTTTAATTTTATAAATATAATTTTATATAATTAATTTCCAAATATTCATATTTATAAAATATAAATGTACATAATATATTTTAAAATATAAAAATCAAGTTTTTAATCATGTTATTATATTAAGAGTATTAGTATTTATGTTAATTTTTTTATTTTGTTTATGAATTATTTTTAATTTTTATATAACAGTTTTTCAAAGATATATTTTATTTAATATTATTTAAACATATTAAATATATTTTGTAAAAAAACATATTAAATATATAATCTTTAATTAAATATTAATAATCATTAAGGGCGTTCAAATATATAAATATAATAATTCAAAAAAATGATTTGTTTTTTACAATATTACATAACATTATCTATTTAAGATTCAAATTTATTACTCATTTAGAATTCTTAATTATTCATGAAATGCTATTTAGATTTAACAAATGAGGCCTAAATCGATTACTCAAATTATAAAAAACAAGTATCATATAATATATGTGTATAACTCATCAAAATATATGTAATTTGAAACTATTTTTACGAACTGATCCCACTTATATTTAATAAATTTTCCGAGTTCTTCCTATATAATTGCGTTAATTAAAAAAATAAGTCTATACATACAAATCTTATCAATTCATTTACATATACTAAAATTACAAATTTTATTTGTCAAAAAAAAAAAATACAAATTTTATTGAGCCAATCAACAGCTCTATTATCTGTATAGAAAAGGATCTAATTGTTATCTATATAGAAATAGTTGAAACTAATCAAACTTTTGTCAATCATATAATTCTTTTTGTCAATCAGATAATTCTCTCCACTAAAATATATGAAAATATATAATTTATAAAAGACATTATTGTAGAGTCCAACTAAATTTCAACCAAGAACATGTCTGCTCTATTTAAAAAAATGTGTACCGCAATAGAGAAACAACAAATTCTGTAATCTATTTATTAATACTGCAGAGTTTTCTCCCAGCTGTTCAGGAACCTTCTCTTCAAATTTAGCTCTTTTCTCTTTAATCCTGCAGTTCTCTTGATCATGTCCACAGCCGCTTTTTCCTCTGTTCTGAATTGTTCTTGTTAATCTCCTGCTGCTTCTTCAACAACAGCATCCTCATTAAACAACATTTTAGTATCCCAACATCAAACCCATGTGTCTCCGATTCCTCAAGAACTAACAAGTCATCCTCGATAGCTTCTGTTTTTGTGTCAGGATGCAAAATTGTGGTCTTTTCTTAGCAATGTTATCAAAGGTCACCATTTTACCGAGAGCTTGTCCCTCACGGAGGATCTTTCTACAGGATCTTAAAGGGAGGAAATGTGGATCCTTGGGCATTTTTCTATATGCTTCAAAAGATTCAGCCACTTTCCAAAGATCCCTCTTCTTCTTAAATAATGACTTTTCAGTATCAGCAGGGACACGATAGCACCACCGAGTTCAGTATCAGCAGTGACAATAGCACCAGCGACAATCCCAACTCCATTTGCACGATCAGCTACAATCATATAATAACACTTGATTAAATAAAAATAGCTAACTGAATGATAGTATTTAGTCAATTGTTGTACCATCTCCGCTGACGGGCTGTGAAATCAATAAATTCATCCTGGGCAGGTTCATTTGGGGAAGGTGCTTCCGTTTGATGCGTATTATATTGACAAATTATATATAGTAGGTTTAAATCTGGTACAATTTCCATTTAGATTCGATGACATCAATTCTTCCTGAAATCACGAAAGAATTACAAGATCTTAGTGATTCCTTTTCAGATGGCTAGTACAAAGCAGATATTAGAGATTACAGGAAGTGACCAAGCACCACAGTGTTGTCAAACCACTAGAAATTAATAAAACAGATTTTTTTTAAATAAATTTGTATGTGTACATTAAAAAAAAGTGTAAAGATTAAAAGCGTGGTTTTGTACACCACTAGAAATTATAATACACACACATTTTACTTCAGCTCCCTTATGATTCGTAGACTAACATTTTACTTCTTGATCGTTATTGGTTCTCACCTTGTGATTTCTGTATGTTACTTATATGCACGTTTATATTTTTCTAATCCTTAAGGGTAGTCAAATATGGCTAAAAATTTGCATATATATAACCCTTCCAACATTACATCTTATCATCCATGTACCATACTATACAAATCTAAATACAGTTGGTATGTTCCGTTTAGTTTACATTAGAGCCATTTCCGGTACAAATGGATATAAAGGTAAAATAATTCAATATTATAAAGTCAAGTTATTATGATAAAGTACTATATTTGAAAAAAAAACATTAGTAAATTATTATACATATACGATTTCATATATAGAGAATAAAGTTCATGAGGTTAGCTCAGGAAACTTAAGTTACCCGGGGTAAAAGAATGAAAGCCAATGTAAACATGACACATATACATGTAGATGTAGTATATTTATATGATATGATATATATACAAGGAAAGTGAATATAAAATTAGGTCATTCTACTATATCACCTCAGATAAATTTCCTGAGATAATCTCAGAAACTTTATTCTCTATAATAAAATTTTAACATTTAAAGCTTCCCTCAACATGTGACGAACCCAAGACTTGAAACCCCCAAATTACTTAGCCAAAGCAAGGTTATAACTTTTTATGAAGTTAAATCATGAGACTCTCAAGCAACACCTACATTTGAAAATTAATCATTCATGCTGCATACCTAAGAAGTTTGGATCTTTTTGATTTGCGGATAAAGGTAAAGCTTAAGCACTGCTGACTTATTCAAGGTAGAAGAAAAAAGGCATGACAGTAATTGTTTCTACATCTGAGTAAAAGTCATTTCAATAACAAGAGTCAAAGGGTAAATTAGTAAATGGAGGGTTTTTTGGGAAGAATATAGGTTTGAGGAATAGTGAGGAAGAGGCAGTGTTAGGTCCAAATGATTGTAGAAGGGGGGGTTGAATACAATCTCTATTAAATATTAATATCTGTTTCGGATAATTTTTGATTAAACAATTTAATTATTATCACGAAATAATAATCAAAGAAACACAGTTCAAGTAAAATACTTATATTAAACTTGATGTGGGTTACAAGATTAAATCAGATAAACACTAATAGCTCTTTAGAATTTCTACAGAATATTTAACATGAATGCTCTGTATTTTTCTTTTTAGCTCGAATAGAATGTTAATAGAAGTGATTTGAATGCTACTGATCAATCTTGTATTTATAGGCAAATTCAGGTGCTGGAGACTTTTCTGGCTCGGGGAGACTTTTTCTCCTCGGGGAGACTTTCTGAGCTTGAGAAGACTTTTCAGGGAGACTATCACAGCTCGCAGAGACTTCTTGAATTAAATGAAAAATCATTTAAATTGATGGGGAAGACTTTGACAGCTCGGGGAGACTATTATAGCTCGGGGAGACTTTTTAAATAAAATTCGGGGAGACTTTTGAAATGTCTCGGGGAGACTTTCCAAATGTCTTCCCGAGATTATTCTGCCGACATGAAATGATATGTAATGTATATCAGCTGACTTGAAATGTTGAGATCACATGAATATCTTCTGTCTTCTTTTTGATTTTTGCTTTCTTTTAATTAATACTCGGGGAGACTTTTGAAAAGTCTCCGGGAGACTTTTCCAAAAGTCTTCCCGAGTAACCAACTTTGGTCGACCTGCATGATTCAGTGAAATGAGATGTCTTCCTCCTTTTTTTTTTTGTTTCCTTTTTAATTTAAATTCTATTTGTTTTATTATATATCTTATACATTAAATTAATTCTTTTTGAATTAATCTAAGTAAATAGGATACATAATAAATTATCTTTTTGATAATAGAATTAAATTAAAGTCTTCTTCATTCTAAAATAATTCTACATTAATTAATTTCTTAATCAATTTAAAGAATAAATTAATTCTGATTGAATTAATTTACCAATTAAATTAACTAAATAATTTAATCAATTAATAGAGAATTAAATTAAAGTCTTGACTCCACAACTCTTGATGATATAATCTTAAATCTTCTGTCTTCTCACCAATGTCTGTAGCTGACCATTTCTTCTGTAATAAAGAACTTTCTCTGTATTTTTGCCAACACTCCGTGTACTGTCTGGTTCACGAGTGATTCACAACAAATAATATTCTTCACTTGACTTTTATAATGGTTCACTTCTGCTCCTTCTGACTTGACTAAATTTGTTGTCACACAAAATTGAAATCTTCTGACACTGTAGCTTCTTCAAACTTAAATACTCCACTGAGGCATGATCAATTAAATTGAACTTCTTTCAATGTAGTACTGCTTCAAGTCTGTAGATTGACTTTGAACATCTTTTTCTTGTCAAATAATACCTGCTGAAGATTCCTGTGACAGATAATATATTTACTTACAAATTATCTATGTTTGAGTTGAGTTGCCATCTCTCTAAACAAATAGGCTTCTAAACATATGCCTTTCAATCTCCCCCTATTTGTTTGTTAGACAATAACAAGCAAATCACTAGAGGATAACTCAACTAACAAACAAGAAAAAGATATAACAATAAAACTTGTAAATAAACAAACTTAGTTCTGGTTTATATTAAACATTGCCAGATTCAAACATTAATGATAAATACAAGATAGTTGTTCCTCTAGACTGAACATATTTAACAAAGTTCTATCTTGACTTACTTATCATTACCAGCTTCAGAAATATCAACGTCACCTTCTTCTAGAGTTTAACTTTTGTGACTAGGTGTCATTGGTACATCTTCAGTGGCTGGTTTCTCTGGATCAGATTGTACATTTCCAGATTTCTTGAGTAACTGAAATGAAAGATATTCGTTCCTTTAGCATTGAACATATTATACAAGTAGTATTATCTTCATTTCTCAGACTCATCACTACTCCCCCTTAGGATGGCAGGGATGAAGTCTTGTTCTCTTCTTATTACCACTTCTCCTCTGTTTCTCCAACTCCTATCTTCATTTCTCATCCAAGGTGAATTCATTCTCTCATTTCTTGAATTATCCAACCATTTTAATAGAGGTAACAACAGACATGGCATACATACAGCATTAAACCATCGCAGATATAAAAAAATGCAAACTATGACATGTTATGCATTTTAGAAAATCCGGTTAATCCTATATACAAGAATCTTCTAAAATCAAATGGAATAGAAGAACTAATAAATAATCATTAGTTATATCCAATCCAAGCATGTTGTTATATACCCCCTTTGGATCTTGTTCAACAATGGAGTAATCCTTTTCTAGTAAAAAGACTTTATTCAACAATTCTCCCCTTTGGATCTTGTTCAACACTTCTTCCTTTTTGGATCTTGTTTTAAACTTCTCCCCCTTAGTTGAGTAATCCTCTTCAGAATCCTTAATATCAGAAGAAATTTATTTCCCCTTAGTTGAGTAACATTAGAAATCTGTATCAGGGAATTGGGAATGAGATTTGGTAATTGTGCTAGTGTGTGATTTTACTTTGTGTTTCTCACAAATGTTTCGCTCATATACTCTCTAAGTGTTTCACTCATAGAATATATATTTTCACTCTTTCTAACTTGTGTTTCACTCTTTTCTCACAACACTGTTTCTCTCTTAGTACGGATGACACAGTCTTTTGCACCTGCAAGAAAGATCACCATAGCCCCTTCAAGAGAGGTCACTGGTGGTGCAATGGGGTTTCGTAAATCCCCGTCCTCAATTGATTCTATTACAATATTTGACTTTGAAAACTGAATTGCTTCAGGAATAGATTCAATGAGTTGCTGATCATCTAAGATGATCTATTCCGTTAGGAATCCAGATATGTTCCATCTGGGGAGGGAGACAAGGATCTATAATGTAGCAAATGATCCATGTTTCCTCCTGACGCCTGTGAAGGCATGTTGATTCAGTCAGAATCATCAATCATCCTTCCTTCCTTGATATGGAAGTTTAGAATTATTGCTTCCGTCAATTCATCCTTAGTGTGTGACAATCCTTACAGTGCATTTGAATATTACATATATGGTTTGCAGTGTTTGAGAGTGTCCAGATGAAGTTGACTCTTTACAAATGGCCTTGGCTGACAGGCCGAATTCAATAGACTCATCATGTTAAGATGACGAACCTAGTAACAGTTTTGCCATTTGCAAATCTATACCCTTTTGGGAGGATATAAATTAGTTAGCAGTTGCCTCGGTTTCAATTACATATTCTAACTAGAGGCAGAGCTGCTGGAACACTCATAGATACTTCTCTTTTCTAGTGCACTAGAGGCACTTACTCTCTCACCCTCTTTAGTTGATCAAACATTTCTTTTCAGGGGTTTAGTAGATGAAGTTGAATCTGTTTGAGTGTTTGTGGTTCTATGATCTGTGTTAGAGATTGAAGATTTTCAATCCCTTGATCTTGTCCTATAGCCACTGAGGGCTCAATATATCAATTGTATATATATATTTTTATACTAATTGATTAGAGAATATATCAAGATCGAGATTACCTGCTTTTACCTCGAGTCGATTGCTCTTGATCGGCAGGACACAGATCTGCTTTTATTATTAGTGATTTTCAGATACCACAATATATATTATCACTAACAACAAAAATCATAATTAATTGCAATGAAACAATAACAAACTATCAAAATATGATAATTAATAATAATTTCAAAAAAAAAGCAAGTAATTATACTTCTAATATCTCATCGTATTAAAACTATGAAACTAATAAACATTTAATTGCTTCAATTCACAATTTTAATAAGCTAAATACTAAATAATCATAGGAATGAAAATTAGCATTTAACTTCATACATTATATCTAATAATTGTTACTCAAGCATATGAAAATTATACTCATAACAATTATTAGTGATATATGTAAGCTCGAGAAAGTAGATGTAAAGAAATTCACAAGTTCTTTAAATATTGACATTTAATACTTATGATTCTTAGAACAATTTCTCGTAGAAAAAAAACTTACACACATATATATAGAAATAATGATACTAAAATTTTGAAAATAAAAACAATATGTACCAATTATTGGAAAACAAAAATAATAAAGATATATATACAGTATAGATGCCAATTAAATAAAACTGTACAAAGTTCTATTAACCTATTTATTAAACTTAATATACATATAAATATAATAGTTATACTTCAATATTAAATTATTTTCAAATAAAAATAACTTTTACCAAAATTCTAACTTGTAAAATTTTGATTAAATTATTTTTAAAGATAATAATCTAAAATTAAAATATAGTAGAATACAATAAAAAATAGATAACATAAAGTACTATTATAATAATTTACACTAAACACACATTCGAGAACTAGAATTTAGTAAAATAAATTCACAAGTGTTATGACAAATATTCACATAACAAACACTTGTAATTTTGTTTAAGAACATAATGCAGATGTGAACTGGGATTCAAGATGAAGAACTATTCAACATCCCAAGTTCACCAACCAACCTGGTGAATGTGGATTCATCCAGTGGCTTAGTAAAAATATCTGCAGTCTGTTCTTCAGTGGGTACAAAGTGTAACTCCACAGTACCATTCATAACGTGTTCTCGAATAAAATGATACCTGATATCTATGTGCTTTGTCCTCGTGTGCTGTACAGGGTTGTTGGAGATTGCAATGGCACTTGTGTTATCACATAAAATAGGAATTTTATTTAACACAAAGCCATAATCTCTGAGTTGATTTCTTATCCATAAGATCTGAGCGCAACAGCTTCCCGCAGCAATGTACTCAGCCTCTGCTGTAGAATTGGAAACTGTTTGCTATTTCTTGCTGTACCAGGAAATCAATCTTCTCCCTAGGAATTGACAGCTCCCTGAGGTGCTCTTCCTATCAACAACACTACCTGCATAATCAGAATCTGTATATCCTATTAGATTAAAACCAGATTCTTTAGGGTACCAGATACCAAGATTAGGTGTACCCTTAAGATATCTTAAGATTCTTTTCACAGCAACAAGATGAATATCTCTAGGATCCGCTTGGAACCTTGCACATATACAAGTGGCATACATAATATCTGGTCGGCTTGCAGTTAGGTAAAGTAGAGATCCAATCATACCTCTGTAGCTTGTGATGTCTACCTTTATTGAGTTTTCACATACTCCAAGCTTGACAGCTGTAGATGAGGGAGTTCTTGCAGATGCTGAATCTTCCATGTGATACTTCTTTAGAAGTTCTTTAAGGTACTTGGACTGACAAATGAATATTCCATCTATTCTTTGACTCACTTGAAGTCCAAGGAAGAATTTCAGCTCTCCCATTAAGCTCATCTCGTACCTACTCTGCATTAACTTAGCAAATCTCTTGCACAAGTTATCATTAGTAGACCCAAATATTATGTCATCAACATATACTTGTACCATTATCAGATCATTATTGTGTTTCTTATAGAATAAGGTTTTATCTATGACTCCTCTAACAAAAGCATTTTCAAGCAAGAATTCTGAAAGAGTGTCATACCATGTTCTGGGTGCTTGTTTGAGACCATAGATAGCTTTAAAAAGAAAATATACAAAGTCCATGTGATCTGGATCTTCAAAGCCTGGGGGCTGTTGTACATATACCTCTTCAGCTAACTTTCCATTCAGGAAT
Source organism: Oenanthe sinensis (assembly GCA_028671895.1). Classification (NCBI taxonomy): domain Eukaryota; kingdom Viridiplantae; phylum Streptophyta; class Magnoliopsida; order Apiales; family Apiaceae; genus Oenanthe; species Oenanthe sinensis. Next base: position 45,434,762 of record CM053803.1, read on the forward strand.
GCACTCTTCACGTCCATTTGATAAACTTTAAAATTGGAGTGAGCTGCGAATGCCAGAAACATCCTGATAGCCTCAAGTCTTGCAACTGGAGCGTAGGTTTCATCATAATCAATTCCTTCAGCTTGGGAATAACCTTTTGCAACCAGTCTGGCCTTGTTCCTTATCACAATGCCATTTTCATCTAACTTGTTTCTGAATACCCACCGTGTGCCAATTACAGTCCTGTCCTTTGGTCTGGGTACCAGTTTCCAAACATCTTGAGATTCAAATTGATTGAGTTCATCTTGCATAACAATCACCCAATCAGGATCAGACAGTGCTTCTTCTACTTTCTTAGGTTCCATTTCAGATAGAAACCCAGAATAATTGCATTGATTCTGTGTAGCACCTCTTGTTCTAACACCAACATCTGGATCACCAATGATCAGCTCAAAAGGATGAGCTCTACTCCAAATTCTCTGACTTGGCAGATTAGATCTTGATGATTCGCCTTGAATTTCATTGTGATGTTGTGTTTGATTTGCTGATCCTTCATCTCCTCCCCCTGAGTTGCTGCTAGGATCTCTTGATGAATCTTCTTGTGTGTTAGGGGTATCTCCAGAGTTTCCACTGTTTCCACCACTAGCACTTGGATCATCAACATTATTAACATTGTTGTTTCCTGTTGCAGCCTCAGGTTCGTTTTCATCATCTGAGTGTGAGTCTGACATATTGTTGAACTTAAGAGTTTCAGATGGATCATCATTTTGGATGTTAGGGAATTTTGTGTCATCAAAAGTTACATTGACACTTTCTTTGACATGATGTTGATCAATAATATACACCCGATAAGATCTTTTAGAATAACCAACAAAAATAGCTTCTAAAGCTTTAGCTTCGAACTTCCCAATACGTTCTTCTCCATCTTTAAGTACAAAGCATTTAGCACCAAATACATGAAAGTACTTGAGCGTTGGTTTCTTGTTAGCCATTATTTCGTAGGGTGTCTTCATTAAGTCCTTGTTGATCAGAGTTCGATTCTGGGTATAACATGCAGTATTTACAGCTTCAGCCCAAAAGTACATTGGAAGCCTTGATTCACTCAGCATAGTCCTTGCAGCTTCAATTAATGTACGATTCTTCCTTTCTACAACTCCATTCTGTTGCGGAGTTCTAGGCGCTGAGAATTGTCTTGTTATTCCCTTTTCAGCACAAAAGTCATTCAGAACTGCATTCTTGAACTCAGTTCCATTGTCTGACCTTATAGCTCTAACTGGAAGCTTCGAATCCAACTCAATCATTTTTATATGATCAATCACCACTTGAAGAGTTTCATCCTTTGAGTGCAGGAATAAAACCCATGTATACTTTGAGTAGTCATCAACAATCACCAAGGCATATCTTTTATGTGACATTGACATAACATTGACTGGACCAAATAAATCCATGTGAATTAATTGCAGTGATTCAGTAATGCTAGATGTGTCAGTGCTTGGATGTGATGCTTTCTTTGCTTTCCCTTTCTGACATGCCTCACAAAGTCCTTCTTGTGTGAATTCCAATTGAGGCAGTCCTCTCACTAATTCTCTTTTGACTAGAGAATTAATAGATTTGAAATTAAGGTGTGAGAGTTTCTTGTGCCATAGCCAACTTTCATCTGACGAAGCTTTAGCATAAAAACAATTGACTTCATCTCTGCAACCTGAGTTCAGATCGGCTACGAACAAGTTTCCTTTCCTTACTCCCTGAAGAGCAAGTTTTTCATCCTTCTTGTGAGAAATCAAACATCTCTCCTTCACAAAGTTCACTGTGTATCCCTTGTCACAAAACTGACTGATACTCAGAAGATTGTGTTTGAGACCTTCCACGAAAGATACATTATCAATGACGACATTGCCAGCTTCTAAACAGCCATATCCCTTAGTCATACCCTTGCTGTCATCTCCAAAGGTAACTACTGGGCCAGCTCTCTCAACAACATTTGATAGCAGGGCTCTATCTCCGGTCATGTGTCGTGAGGATCCACTATCGAGAATCCAAATAACCCGGTTCACCTGTTTTACACCCTGCAATCATCAAATGAGTTAGGCCTTCTTCGGAACCCAACATTGATTGGGCCCGGCATATTTGAAAAATTGTCCTTTGTCAGGTTTAACAACAGAACCCAACTTGACAAACTCATCTACTACTTTGACTGAACACTTCTCCTTGTAAACAACCTTAACATTTTTGTATGCTGGCCTAGGAGAGAATGTTTCCTTCTGTGAAACAGGAGGACTGGCAGTCTTTGATCTAGCATGCCTGTGATTTATGTGCTGTCTAGGTGTAGTATTGACATTCATAGCATGCATGCTTTTGAAATATGCAGACATAACATTGAAAGCACATAACATACAGTTATCTACACCACAAGGTTTATGGCATGCATCAATAGTAGGCATTTTATTCACAATAGCAGGAATCTTAACAGTTTCTACCTTAACTTTATTAACATTTTTAAAGTTCTCAGTAGCATGGAATCTGTTGTTCTTATCCCTACTATTAACAAACTTATTAGGTTTGTTATGATTTTTCTTAAGCTCATTAGCACCTAAACCAGGAGTGGATGAACTAGCAGTGTTCACATTTTGTATTGGTCTTTTAGGTACATATTTAGCTTCCTGGACATTTATTCCTTTTATGTCCCTAACAGGTTTTTCCTGTACTTTCTCTTCCTCTTTAAGATCTTCAAGTTTAATTTCATAATCCACTATTACACAACTATCAAGAACTGGTTCTGCAATAGGAGTTATGAAAAGAGGTTTCTTAGTGTCTTTAATAACATGTGGAATACCCCTCTCTATAGCAGTCTCTTTAAAAGGGGTAATGTTACTAGCCTTTCCTACGGATTGGTTATATTCAAAACCTATCCCAACTTTCCGATTAATCTCTTGTTGGTCAACTAGGTCTTTCATAACAAATGAAGCAGTTCTATAGGCTTGACACCTGACTTTCTCTTTTTCAATTTTATCCTTCAAAAAAGCTTCAATTTCAACATAGCAGTTGACTCTATTAACTTGAAACGCAACATCTTCAGTTAATTTCTCATTTATAAGTTTCAGCTTTTTCAATTCATAATTCTCTTCTGATAAAACTTTGTTTTCGAGAATTAAGACTTTTATTCGATCTCTAGCATTAGTTAAATCCTCACCTAGCAATTTAAACATTTTAGGACAGCTAGGGTTTACCTCAATTCCTTGACGAGGTGGGGATTGTGATCCTTCAGAAGAAGAGGCCATTAGAGCAAGATTTCCCATATCTTCTTCTTCATCGTTGTCAGAATCATCCCAGCTTTTTCTTGCTGCTAAGTATGATCTTCCCTGATGCTTCTTCAATAGAGCTTCATATTTCTGGTTTAGCTCGTCATATGAATCCTTCTTTCTTTCCTGTTTGGGCTTTCTACAGTCTGTAGCAAAGTGTCCCATTTCATTGCAGTTGAAGCAACGGATCTTGCTTCTGTCAACCATCCCTGTCTTGTATCCACCTCTTGTATTGGATGAGCTAGAAGAACCACCTCTCTGAAATCTGTTTGTCATAGGCTTGAATTTGAAACTAGGGTTCCTCCTGAATCTTGTATTTCCAAATTTTCTAGCAATCAGTGCCAGAGATTCATCCTCAAGTTGATCAAGTTCTTCCATTGAGTAGAATTCACTTTCAGATGAATTCATTTGAGTTGCACCAACTTCTGCAACATTACCCTGATCAATGACTTTGACTGAAGAAGATTCAGTCATAGATTCTTTGTATTCTGGTACTTCTGCTACAAGAGCTGTAGACTTGCTGACCACCTTGCCTGTACCATATATTTCTTTCTGTTGAATCTGCTCTAGCTCATAGGTCTTTAGTACGCCATAAAGTCTTTCCAATGAAATTTCATTCATGTCCCTTGACTCCCTGATGGCGGTAATCCTATGCTCTAAGTGAACTGGCATTGTCAGCAAAAACTTCCTATTGATCTCCTTCTTCGTATAGTGTTTGCCATTGAGATTTAGATCATTTATCAGTTTGTTGTATCTCTCAAAAACATCAGAGATACCTTCTCCAAGATTTGATCTAAAATGCTCATATTGAGACGTTAAGATTTCCAATCTATTCTCCCTCACTTCTTCTGTTCCTTCATTCAGTATCTCTATCGTTTCCCAGATGTGTTTAGCATCTTTGCAATTAACAACATGATTGTACGTTCCGGGATCAAGAGATTCCACCAAAATTAATTGCAGGCTGGTGTCCAATGAATCCAGTTCCTTTTCTATTTCAGTGTACTCAGAAAAATCTTTTTCAAATTGTCTGTGCGGAATAAGTACACCATCTTTCATATGCTCAGGAATTATTGTTATTGGAACAGCAACACCCGTCCTCAAAATATCCTTGTACTTAATGTTTGCATTTCGAAGAAGCAAGGTCATCTTCCTCTTCCAAAGATTATAATTATCTTTATCAAATGGAGGAATTTTAATGCTACTCACTCTTTGAGTACTCATATTAAAATAATGGAAGATTAAAAGGATTTGAGATTTTTAGGAATTAAAGAGATTTCGAATTTTTAAGAAATTAAAAATTTTCGAATTTCTAATAAATTAAAAATTTCGTTTTTTTTAAAGAATTAAAATTTTCGAATTTTTAATGAATTAAAAGTTTTGAAAATTTTAAGATTTAAAGAGATTTTGAATTTTTAAGAAATTAAAAATTTTAGAATTTTTAATAATTTAAAATTTTTGAATTTTTAATAAATTAAAATTTTCGATTTTTAATAAATTAAAAGTTTCAAATTTTTAATAAATTAAAAGTTTCGAATTTTTAATAAATTAAAAGTTTCGAATTTTTAATAATTAAAATATTAGGATCTTGATTTTTATGTCAATCAGATGGCTCGGATACCAATTGTTAGGTCCAAATGATTGTAGAAGGGGGGGTTGAATACAATCTCTATTAAATATTAATATCTGTTTCGGATAATTTTTGATTAAACAATTTAATTATTATCACGAAATAATAATCAAAGAAACACAGTTCAAGTAAAATACTTATATTAAACTTGATGTGGGTTACAAGATTAAATCAGATAAACACTAATAGCTCTTTAGAATTTCTACAGAATATTTAACATGAATGCTCTGTATTTTTCTTTTTAGCTCGAATAGAATGTTAATAGAAGTGATTTGAATGCTACTGATCAATCTTGTATTTATAGGCAAATTCAGGTGCTGGAGACTTTTCTGGCTCGGGGAGACTTTTTCTCCTCGGGGAGACTTTCTGAGCTTGAGAAGACTTTTCAGGGAGACTATCACAGCTCGCAGAGACTTCTTGAATTAAATGAAAAATCATTTAAATTGATGGGGAAGACTTTGACAGCTCGGGGAGACTATTATAGCTCGGGGAGACTTTTTAAATAAAATTCGGGGAGACTTTTGAAATGTCTCGGGGAGACTTTCCAAATGTCTTCCCGAGATTATTCTGCCGACATGAAATGATATGTAATGTATATCAGCTGACTTGAAATGTTGAGATCACATGAATATCTTCTGTCTTCTTTTTGATTTTTGCTTTCTTTTAATTAATACTCGGGGAGACTTTTGAAAAGTCTCCGGGAGACTTTTCCAAAAGTCTTCCCGAGTAACCAACTTTGGTCGACCTGCATGATTCAGTGAAATGAGATGTCTTCCTCCTTTTTTTTTTTTGTTTCCTTTTTAATTTAAATTCTATTTGTTTTATTATATATCTTATACATTAAATTAATTCTTTTTGAATTAATCTAAGTAAATAGGATACATAATAAATTATCTTTTTGATAATAGAATTAAATTAAAGTCTTCTTCATTCTAAAATAATTCTACATTAATTAATTTCTTAATCAATTTAAAGAATAAATTAATTCTGATTGAATTAATTTACCAATTAAATTAACTAAATAATTTAATCAATTAATAGAGAATTAAATTAAAGTCTTGACTCCACAACTCTTGATGATATAATCTTAAATCTTCTGTCTTCTCACCAATGTCTGTAGCTGACCATTTCTTTTGTAATAAAGAACTTTCTCTGTATTTTTGCCAACACTCCGTGTACTGTCTGGTTCACGAGTGATTCACAACAAATAATATTCTTCACTTGACTTTTATAATGGTTCACTTCTGCTCCTTCTGACTTGACTAAATTTGTTGTCACACAAAATTGAAATCTTCTGACACTGTAGCTTCTTCAAACTTAAATACTCCACTGAGGCATGATCAATTAAATTGAACTTCTTTCAATGTAGTACTGCTTCAAGTCTGTAGATTGACTTTGAACATCTTTTTCTTGTCAAATAATACCTGCTGAAGATTCCTGTGACAGATAATATATTTACTTACAAATTATCTATGTTTGAGTTGAGTTGCCATCTCTCTAAACAAATAGGCTTCTAAACATATGCCTTTCAGGCAGGCAATTGTTAGTTCAAGCTTTCTTTTTCTAAAATAGCTAGGAGAGCACTGGGCCTCTCGAAAGTCCAGGTTATCGCTTCTGTTACTAAACATTCTGAGAAAACACTCTTGGTAGTCTTATTTTGTATTGTTATCTCAAGTATTCTGAAGTCAGTTCATTACAAGTGGTATCAAAGCCCTAGATCCGATGGGTCCTCCGACGGCGGCGCAACGATTGGATGTATTAGATGAGAAACTTGCAGATCTGGAAGTATCGGTGAAAGATATGGTGGCAAAGGCAGTAGAGAAGGCGATGGACACGTTGCGTCATTCGTTAACCGAAGTGCTTATAGAAGGGTAGACTATGGCGACCAAGCAACTGAGGGGGGGGGGGTTGAGTTTGAAACGATGAGTGGGCGTTTGGAAGGGCGAATCAATCGCAGTCGTCAGTATTACGAGTCACTGATTACCACCATGCGGAACGATCAGACTAAATTCCAAGCGAAGGTCAGGTCAACGCTTAGCGGTATGCCATCGTTCCAACTTCCGTTGGGGAATAAACTTGAGGGAAGTTCATCACAGGTTATAAATCCTACTGGATCTACACCAATGGGTCAGGGTAAGGCACCATTTGGATCAGAGGAGTTAGGGTTTGGTAGAAACATGGTCGGAGGAAGTGGTGTAGGCGATGGCTCGGGAGGGGGACCTGGTGGGACCTGGTGGTGGAAATGGGAATTGACTATATCGAAAATTAGACATGCCCATTTTCGATGGAACCGACCCTGACGGGTGGGTGTTACGGGTGGAGCGATATTTTCATTTCTACCATTTAACGGAGGATGAGATGTTAGAGGCTGTGGTTGTGGCACTGGAAGGGGATGCATTACGCTGGTATCAATGGGAAAATAAGTGACACCCAATTCGTTGATGGGCTGATTTAAAGATGTTTATCCTCCATCAGTTTGTGGGGGATCGTTGCATGAGCAATGGTTGGCCACACACCAAACATCAATGGTGACTGAGTATAGGCTAAAGTTCATAGAGACAACAACACCTCTAGATTGTTTATCAGATATATTCGACATGAAGAAGAATTTTATTGGTTGTATGTCTCCAATTAATAAAATTAGGGGCAAATGTTGGTGTCAGAATTTTGTCATGTCCAACATCAGAATTTTGACATGTCCGACATTAGAAGGACATGACGGGGACAGTGACGTCCAACGACAACCTAGCAGCTGCTGGAAATAGTCAAATAACCATCCTAAATTTTAGGTAGGGATAAAATATCAGTTTTAATATAATAAAAGAAATATATTTATGGGTATCAATTTTTATATCAAAAAGGAAGACATTTATGAGTATCAGTTTCACAACAAATAAGGAAGGAAAATAATGGTAATTAATTCTGCATTAAATGAGGCAGTTATTCAATTCAAATATATAGAGAAGGAGCATCAATGAAGGCAACTCATAAAACTTCTACTACAACCATTATACAAATACACCATATCTATACATATATAATCTACCAGCTACAATATATACACACAAAAATATCTACAATACAATCCCCATTATCATCACTCAAGCTATACACATACAAGATACATCACACTACACTTTTACTGACATATAAGTACGCCGCTACACTATTGCCTACTACAAACAGCCGTCTATAGGCTATTTCCCTATTCTTCATCATTGTAATTTGATCTTCATCAATTGTAACCATAAAATCATTGTTCTAGTGGATCATATTTGGTTGGGGAAGGTCCCATCCGCAGTTTTTATCCCTCAATGGGGGTTTTCCACGTCACCATTTCTTTGTGTCGATCTTTGTACTTGTTTTTGTTCTTAATTTGTCCATACGAATTACACAAACTTGAAATCATTTAATCTTAATCTCTAACCTACAAAAAATTACCAAAACAAAGTCCTCCACATCCACAACCATTTCATCTTCTGAGAACTCTTCCCCTTCATTAACCACCACATCCTCTGAATCTTCCTCTCTAACTTCACGAAACTGCACTCTCACAGGTCCCAAGCCCATGTCATTACGCCACAACTCCAGAACTCTACCAAACGGGGCTTGGATGATGACCAAGCTAGTCCAATGGTGCACACCAAACTCTGCTAAATACTGAGCCAACCTGTTACTATCCAGATCCACTGTCCTTATGATGATGTCGAGATTCTTGTCTTCTTTTTGTAGGTTGAGCTACTGCACTACATATTGCTAGCTTGGGTGCACTCATTCTAGAGAGTTTTCCCATGTCCAATAAGCTCCTAAGTCATCCATATCCAACTCAATGTAATCATATTATTCATAAAATGCTCTTCTCAATCCCATCAAAACACTATAGAATGAGTTGATATCCTCCCCTTGGATACCCAACGAGCATGCAGCCATACACAAGATCTTTCCCCTATGATCTCCCATCACATAGGCTAACCCCGACCTATTTCCATTTGGAAGAGGTTCGTTTGAAACGTATAATAGAGTGTATGTCCGCTCTATAATAGAGCAGATATATATTGATGCTTAAAAAACGAAGACAAAATGCTCTGTTTTTGCCATTTTTGACTGTATATACGCTCGATAATAGAGCATATATATATATATATATATATGGGAATACTCAAAAGAAAACCAATATTTTAGAGAAAACTAAGGTACTTTTATCAACCGTTGATTTTTAATTGATCTGATGGTTCATATTAAATTAGACTATTAAATTAGAATATTAGTTTCCTTTTCAGTTGTTTGACATTTATTTACATATATTTAGAAACTATTACAATTTTGTTAATTATATATGCTACTATTATAATGAACGGTGTAGATGATGGTCTCTAAGTTTCCTATCTAATTTTTTTTTTTAGATCCCTACTCTCTCTCTCTCTCTCTCTCTCTATATATATATATATATATATATATATATATATACACTTCTTAAACAAATTCTCATCTCACAATGCCATAAACAACTACAAATCGAACCAAATACCATAATACAATTCCAATTCAAATTACAACTCCAAAATATCATAAAATTTGAAATTACAAACTTAAACCAATTCATCTCACAATACCATACAAATTTAAATGCAAAAAATTAGCTCCCCATTGCTAATTTAGTTGGACAATTTCTTGCATCATGCTTGGCATCAATTGCACCACAATAACTATATTTTCTTGGTTTTTTGGATTTAGACATTTTTATACCACTTTTTGCTCTTTCCTTGGGGCGACCTTTAGTTTGAGACATCATAGGGTTCTTCAAATTATCAAAATTCTCATCTTCATCAAAATTGTCACCTCCTGGATCATTCTCATGCGGTTGATTCTTAGGAGGATCTTCTTTCGGAAAATTTTCCACATAATTCGACTCTTTTTCTATTAAAGCCATGACATAATTAAATCTTTCAATCGAACAACTCCTGTGACCGGCTAAACCTTGAAAGGATTTGCATAAAGTGCTATATTGTGCAGGTTGTGATTGATGAGATGCGCCGGTAGTAGGAAGTTTATACGATATGGACCCCACAACTTTATTTCCTCCAATTGTCCATCTTAACTTGATTAAATTTGAAGGAATTTCCGTCCATTGCATCATATTCAAAAAACGAATAATATGACGATAATCATTCCCAAATTTTCAAATTTCCGACAAACACAAATTATGGTGCTATTCTCGGCCACGACCAAAGTATAAACTTTTCTATATTCGACTGCCACTGTGGTTTTATATGCTCCATACACCTTAAAGAGCATAGTGCTCTCGTGGTGTTTCTCAATAACAACATAGGCTCCACTTTGTTTAAGCTCGTGTTGAAAATGTCTCAACATCTCCTTTGTATATATAGATGCCACATGATTCTCCAATGATGAGGATGTTATTCTTGACATGTCCTTATACTTTATTTCATAATCCTTTTTCCTCTCACGAAGATATTATTTCTCCAATGTTTTTTGGGAATTCTCTATAACTCTTTCAAACCGGTGCTAGCATTCATATACTCATTGAAAAAAGCATTCATCGATTCACTTCTCGAGATAGTGGCCATCCCAATAGTGAAATGAAGTTTAGTATACACACAAACCTATTTATGTCGAACGGGATACATAACTTGCAACCAACAATGATCAACCAATTTATATTTTTCAACCAAATCATCCCACCTATCTTCAAATTGTTCAATCGTTAATGACTTGTAGATACATAAGTTGAAATCTTCTGAAGTGTGGTTCATTCCCATACAAATTTGACAATTTTTCTCCAAAATTTAGTACTTATATGCCAAGTGCAATACAAATGATTAGTTTTTGGCAAAACTTTAGCAATTGCATTTCCAATTGCAATATCTTGATCTGTGATGATAGAGATTAGAGGCTTGTTTCCCATGGCTTCCAACCAATTCTTAAAAACCCATACATATGAACCTTCTTTCTCATCCCTTATTAATGCAAATCCAAATAATATGGATTGTTAGTGGTGGTGACCCCCATAATAGGTACAAATGACAAACAATATATATTTATAAGGTACGTGAAGTCATACACTACCACATCTCCAAAAAAATTATATGCATTTAATGATCTCAGATCAACCTATAGCATAGCTGCACCCGATTTTCTTCATCAACATCTACTCGATATAAAAATTCCCCTAAACTATTACATTTCAATTCTCGAAATAATATCAAACCTTCTCGGGCATCACTTGAATCAAACACATAATGTCTAATATCACGCAAAACATTTTGAATGTCATGACTAGTAAATCCAATATTCTTTAAACCTCTCGTTAACTCACCCAAAACATTCAAAGTTTTTGAAGGTCCAATACCCGTCTTATTCAAAGTAGCAATCAATTATCGAATAATAAGGGTTATGTTTCTTGGACTCTGCATGAAATGCACTTTACTAGGTTCTACCATTTTATGATTGTGTTTCAAATTACCAATGTCACTTCCCATTTCTTTAAATTCTCTCTATGAACAACATACATCCGTGCTTTACAACTCGTTCTACCAAGAGTATCTCTATTTTTCTTCTTTTTTCGGACATCAAACTCATTCAAAGTCTTTTTTAAGCCTAATCTACCACCCTTTCTACATATATACAAACGCAAACAAATCTTTTTACTTTTTAAGCATTTATGTGTAGCTTTAATTATTATCTCAAAACCAATATGTCTACCATAATCTCTATAGAATATCTCCACCTCATCTAAACCATCGAATAATTGACCAACACAAGGGCAAGCATCATTCAAAACATCCAAAGGAACATCTTCATTATCTTCCACATTTTGAGTGTTTGTGGGTGAATTTTTAGATTTTTTGCAAATTTTGTGTGTGGGTATATCATCATCATCAACAACAACATAAAAATCATCACCATCATCATCATTATCATCATAATCATCATTAACATCATAATCATCATCATTTTATTTATCATCACCATCATCAATATTCTCTACTATTTTAGGACTAGTTTTTTTTTATCATTATCATCCTCATTTCTTTTATTATCATCATAATCAATAATCTCTACTATTTTAGGACTATGTTTTTTTTTATCATTATCATCATCTTCAATCTCAATTTTAAACTTATTGGGAGACTTACTAGGAGACTTTAATTTTGAAAAAATGAAAGAAGCCATGAAATGAAATGAAGAGAGCTAACCTTAATAAAAGTTTAACCAATCTTAAACTTCAACTTTGAAATCTTAAAGAAATCGAATCTTGAAATCTTGAAAAACTCAAATTTTGAAATCTTGAAAAAATTGAATCTTCTCTCAAGGTCAAAGTTTATAAAAAATGAATATTAGATAGCTCAAAATATATTGGGTTATGAAATGGGCAAAGTTGAAATAGGTTTTAGAGAGCTCATAGAAATCTCCAAAAATTTGGTACGATAAAAAAACTAGTGTGTTGCTGGGAGATATGTATGTGTATTATTGAGGAGAAATATAATAGAGCGTAACATTAAAAGGGTAACATGATAATTAAAAATAATAAAGCATGCGCTATATTATAGAGCGTATGCTTTATTTTTTTTAAATCTCAGTCGTTGATTTGGTTTTTTAACGGTTGGAGATGGGTTGGTTGGATATCAATAGATATTCAATCGTGGTCGGTGAACATTTTCTATTTTTTAATATGTGTATGTATATAAATGAGAGTTTTACCGAATTTTTAGCTACGCAGGACCTAGTGACGAGCAAACCATCTCAACTGCTTTACTCCAATTATATATGGGATATATTACGAGTATGTGTTAGTCCATTACTAAATTATAAAAAGCAATTTTTTACTCCAATTATATATGGGATATATTACGAGTATGTGTTAGTCGATTACTAAATTATAGAAAGCAATTATAATGCGTATAGCTTATGAAAAAAATGTAATGTAAAGCCTCTTTTACGAACTGATCTGACTTATTTTAATAAATTCAAATGTAATCTAAAGCCTGTTTTACGAACTGATCTGAATTATTTTAATAAATTCTCCAGAGTTTTTCACTTCTTCGCTAGGTCCGTGGACCTATGCCGTTACGTTTCAAATACTACTATGATTTTTAGATGATTTTTATATTTTTTTATAATTACATATTAACTAAAAAAAATAATTGCATACATGAAAATCTTATTAATTCATTTGCATATGCTAATATTATGAATTTTATTTAGTCAATCAACAGTTTTATTTTCTGCAAAAAAAAAAAGAAGAAGAAAAGCAACCAATACAGATCAAACTATTGTCAATCATATAATTCTGTCCCGTTAAATATATGGAGCCATATACAATTTATGAAAGACAATACTGCAAAGTCCAACTAAATTTCAACCAAGAACATAACTGCTCTATAATTAAACAGAAAAAATGTCTTCCACAATAGAGAAGCAGCAAGTTCTGCGATCTGTTTATTAATACTGCAGAGTTTATCACGATCAACTCCCTCTACCAGCTTTTCAGAAGTAATTTTGGCATTAATATCTTTCCCCATCTTAACTGATTCATCTTTATTCTGTAACTCCATCTTCTCTTCAAATTTAGCTCTTCTCTTTAATCCTGCAGTTATCTTTATCATGTCCACTGAGCAGCTTTTTCCACTGTTCTGAATTGTTCTTGTTCGTCTCCTGTCACTTCTTTAACATCAGCATCCTGTTCAAACGACATTTTAGTATCTGAACATCAAATCCATGTGTCTCGAATTCCTCAAGAACTGTCATTCTTTATAGCTTCTGTTTTTGTATCAGGATACAAATTTGAGGTCTTCTTAGCAATGTTATCAAAGGTCACCATTTTACCGAGAGCTTGTCCCTCACGGAGAATCTTTCTACAGGATCTTAAAGGAAGAAATGTGGATCCTTGGGCATTTTTCTACATGCTTCAAAAGATTCAGCCACTTCCCAAATATCCCTGTTACTAAATAATGACCCTTTTCAGTATCTGCAGGGACAATAGCACCAGCGAGTTCAGTATGAGCAGAGCCAATAGCTCCGCTGACAGGGGCTGTGAACTCAATAAATTCATCCTGGCAGGTTCATCTGGGGCGGCTGCTTCCGTTTGATGAATATTATATTTATCTGGTATAATTTCCATTACATTTGATGACATCAATTTTTCCTGAAATTGTGAAAGAATTACAAGATCTTAGTGATGCCTTTTCAGATAGCTAGTACAAAGCAGATATTAGAGGTTACAGGAAGTGACCAAGCACCACAGTGTTGTCAAACCAATCAATACTAATATATGCAGCTCATATAAACCACTTAGATGCAGCACTAATTAGGGCTTCACTTTTCAGTCATTTAGCAGAATAAGTAAGCAGAAATGAAATCAAATAATTTAACGTAAGCAAATTCTTCTATGAAACTAATGGCAGGTTTCATAAGAAACATTGAAAAAGAATAGGAGTGTAAAATAAATAAGACAGGTACACCCAAGTACTAGTCTGATCAAAATAGGCCCAAACCTTAAAGTATTTGTTTGGCTCAAGTTCGAAGGGAGTTTTAAGGGAGGCTGCCAGAATCAGTTAAATCAGTACTCGGACCAACTTGGTTTCAGAATTTAAAAAAGAACACAAACACACACATTCAACTACCAGACTAGTATAAAAAATGTCTTAATTCATATTTGATACAATACAAGAGAAAATGTACAGATTGAACAGTTAATCAAACACGAAACAAAAATCTTTTTGCCTTAAATCTTCATATGCACATTAAGTCAAGTAACGAATAGCATATTTTCATCATCATCTTCACTCTATGAAATTATTGATCAAATAAGGGTTTTTGATTTCTGGACAAGCAAAACAAATTAGAAACTGTAAAGTTACTAATTTAAAAGTAGTTTAAATCGAAATAACAGAAAAAAATAGTATCATTATCATAACAGAAAATAACATGAAGGTATGTGTCTGAACTTAGTACGAACATATTAGAATTATTCTGCGGGGAATACAGAATTGAGAGGACAAGGCATCAGTTTAAGTAGAGCATCAAGGATTAAAGATCTTAATTATCACATAAGTGAAAAGAGTTCATATCACACTATCTATGTATCTGGCGGATTAGGAATTGGGGTAGGAATGGGGGTGATCAGGTGGGTGGGGGTGATTAATGAAAAAGTTTTATCATCTGCAGAGTAACCTAGAATGTTTCCAACTTTAGGACTCCGCAGATAATGGGCCACATCAAATTTAGGCATAGATCACATACCAAAACTGTACATAATATCATAATCAAGCAGATATGGGAAACTGCAGATGCAGTTCCTATTACGCTGCAGCTTCAGTCGTTCTAATCCTGCTCGTCTATTAAACCAATATGGGGCATGTGTCATTTTTAATCGTTCAAAATCCGATTGAAGAATTGATAGTACTGGCACTGATCAACTCTCATAGCTTACATTAATTAATTAAGCATAAAAGTAATAACAAACCAACCAAAATGGATACATTCAAGAAATAGTCAGATGCAAAGCAGATGGGGATTTCGGATATAGAACACATGATAAATATTATGTAGAAATCTTAATATTTTAAACTTCTAAATTAAAGAAGATGAGATTCCATGAAGTAATTTCATAGACTTCATTAAGTAATTTTTTATTGAAAATTAAAGAAAATTTGATGGTGGCAAAAAGTTGACAGGCGTAAAAGAAACAATATCAAGTTATCAACTGTTTTCTTACTGCAAAAAGAATATTGAAAAAAGAAGACAGTAGGCTCATAAATCCTTACGAAATGCATCGAAGGAGATAGATTATCATACCTGCTCTGTATCAATTATCATCAATCAATCTACTAAAGATTCAGGGTCAATATATAAAGGGAGTGGTTCCTTCAGCAAATCAAACTCACAAGTTCTCTTGATGCTTTTATCTTCCATGTGAAAGACTCCGATATCATAATGTTTTTTATTCTCGAATCTCGAGTGAATGCACATACATCATATCCCAAGAATCATCAGTGAAGTAGATTGAATTTGTTTTGTATGCTCAATTACCCTACCTGGGAACCAAAATGCTAGTAGTATATCAGCCTCAGATGTTTAATAAATATTTGCAAAAAATAGCAACCTAAACTCAATGTAACAAGTGAAGCTGACAAAAACTCAACTATAACACATCAAGAAAACTGCTAACTCTATGTAAAAATAAAATTCAAATATCCAAATCTCGGACACACACACACACAAACAATTGAGCCTTTAATATTTTAACAATTAAATACAGTAAATATACACAAAGAAAACCGGGCTTATAGGAAAAGTAATATATACAAAGAAAACGAAAGAAGAGAAAATATGCACAAACGAATAAATGCTTCAAATGAAACGAGGTACAGTACCGGAAGTGACAGTCTTCTCTGCCTCTTTTACTTGGAGCACCTTCTTCATTGTTTATAATTTTGACTTCATTCCCTGAAATCCGCAAAACCATAATAAGGTACTAATAAAACATGGGACTGCCTATGTAACAAACGAAACTGGGGAGTACAAAGAAAACAAAAGACAAGGGCAATAACAAAGCACAAGGCTACATAAATATTATAAGTACAAATTACATACAAGATAGAAATGTTACCATTACAAGTTTCATGGGTTGAATCAAGAAACCCAAACTGTATCAAGAAAACGCAACATCCACACCTTACGAGTAAAAACTTTGGATCTGTTTGGAGAATAGGGGCTTTCAAAACCCTTGTCATCAATATATGTTGTATACAGATCCAACCCATTCATACCATCTTTATCATTATCTTTATGATAAAGATTGTATGAATGATGAGGCTGTGGAAACCTTAAAAAAACTAATAGGCGAGGCCGCGAGGGCATAGACTGTAGAAGTGTGTTCCAACCCATTCATACAATCTTTATCATTATCTTTATATATAAAATATTAGCTGAACAGTCCATCCCTAATCTCAAGCCTAAAAAATTCACTTCCAAGCCTACATATATCCATCATTCCATTTTTACTGGATTTACATTAATTAGTTACTAGTTTATAATACGTGCAAAATATGAATTATATTAATAAATTATATATTAATTATTTTATATAATTAAAATAATTAATTAAATATGATAATTTATTTTATTATTAATTTATTTTTATATTTTTCTATACAACATTATTTATATATTAATATTCATAAAATTTAATTATAAGTCATAATTTTAAATAAATAAAAGAGTCATGAAATTGAGTTGAAAAATATTCTCTTATTTGGTTATAATAATATAATATTAAATAAAAATTATAGAATACATAGAATTCTTAAAATAGAAAATAGAAAATATAATTTAGATATAATATAATATTATCCGTGAACAGTTGTATAAAAAAGAACTATCGGTGATAGAGTTGTATGTATGATATTTTTTTTAAATAAGATTTTTTTAAAATTGAATGGTTAAGATCTTTTCTATGAATCACCTGAAATTGGACGATTAGAATCTTTTTCATGTTCGCATGGGAATGATATTTATATATTAATATTCATAAAATTTAATGATATATTAAATAAAAACTATATGATAGGTATTATTCTTAAAATAAAAAATATAGAATATAATTTAAATATAATATAATATTATCCGTGAGGAGTTGTATGTTAGATATGAGATTCTCAAAAGTAACACAGAGGGGGGTGAATGTGTTTTGATTTCTTTTGTTTTTCCTTTTCTTTTATGAAATGTATTTGATGAACTTAACTAACAAGATATATAGCTTATGGAAGACTATAGTGTTCTGTAAGATTTCTGGAACATAAATAGAAACACAGGTAACTTTCAATCTAATATTTTATTAGACTTGAATTACTACAATATGATATTCTTGAGTTGCATCTCAACTTCTTGTTCTTAGAAGTTACAAGTTATTGAAAAACATTTGATGATTTGCTAAGATGCTTACTAATGAGGTTGTGCATAGGCTATATAGACAACATGTCTTTTGGCACATGCTCTCACTAGACAGTTTAGCTAAAAGTAGAAATAGACAAGAAATACTTTACATTTGACTACTATCTATTTTTAGCTAACACAATTTATTGATAGTCTTTTGCTTTCAGTCTTATCTCTTTTGCCTTTTGTCTTGTTCTTCTTCCAAGCTACATTGTAGACTTGTCTCTATCTCCACAGGTTTGACTAATCCTGTGATGACAGAGCTGTAAATTATTTGTCTTATTCTTCTGCAATTTTCCTTGAAACTAGCTCTTTGAAGCAGTCGAATACTCTGTTGATTTTGTTTCGAGAAGTCATGGTGATTGACTTCTCGATTAGGTACATGCTGAGACTTCTCGATTAGTCCCTGAGTGGCTTACTTCTCGAATGACTAGACTTCTCGATTGGTTCAGCCTTCTCACTTCTCGATTGCTCCTTTGGCTAACTTCTCGACTGACTAGACTTCTCGATTGGTTCACCCCTCTCACTTCTTGATTGCTCATTTGGTTAACTTCTCGAATTGGTCTTTTAGACTTCTCGAATGATTCATATTTTAACACTTCTTGAATAACTAAAGTTACTTTGACTTCTCGATCACTTCTCACTTCTCGATCGATTATTGAGTTACTTGAGCATTTGAGACTTTTCTACCAGCTTCACATGTCTGATATCTCGACCACATACTTGCCTTAGAATATTTTCCACTGTAATTCTTATTTGATGAAGTTTTCATTGTTTTTATGCCTGATACAGACTTGAATCTTCTATCATTTTTTATTCTTGACTCATTATTTACACACAGTCTTCACAATAGAAACAAACTTCTATCTGCAAGTACATTGAGATAATCTAAGTACCCATCCTAATATCGAAGCAGTACATATGTTACATCAAGACAAGTAATTCAATAGAGTAGGCTTGATCTGGTCCAACATTGTATAAAAGAAAGACTATCGGGATAGAGTTGCATTTATGATATATATCCTTTTGAAAATTAGATTTTATTAAAATTAGATGGTTAAAATTATTTCTGTAACGCCCGGGAAAATTTATAATATTTAAATATGCTTTTAATATAATTTTTGGTGAGTCAGATTTTTTTTTTATTTTATTTTTTTATGCATTTATCTGCGTTAGGATTTTTTTAATAAATAGAAAAATTACCTGTTATGTATTATGTGACTTCTGTGTAGCCTAAAATATTTTATTCTACTTTGTTGTAAAATTTTTTCGTTAGAATAAGATTATTTTTAATTGTGATTATCAGACCCGGACTCTATAGTAGACTAGAGACTTTATTTTTGATACCTTTATTTTTATGAAAATAGTAAAATCCTCAAAATGACTTTATATTATTATTTTTGTAACATTCATATTTTTGAGGAATTTTGACATATATATTGTATTTATTCGAAAATATTTATTTTTATATTTTATCCCATAAAAATGATTGGGATTTTTATTTTAATAATGGGATAATTTATCTCTTAATTAAGATTAAGCCCTAAATTTCTTTAAAACATAAATAGTTTTAATAAAATAATAATTACTAAAATCAATTGTCACCACTTGACAATTAGGGGGAAGAGATAAGACTGGGGGAAAATGGGGAAACTAGGGTTTCAAACAAAAAAAATCAATTGGGGGCTTAAATCGAGGACAAAGAATTGGGGTTTTGGGTGTTGTGGGCATAAATCGTTGTATGTATAAGTATGTACTAGAGTCTGGTATCGGTGGATAGTGGTAGAAGCATCACAGCAACATAGTGACGGTAAAGTAGGAGGTGACACCGCTGGTGGCAGTCGCGGTTGTCGTCGGCGTCGGGGCGGAGCTCGTGGCAGCTGCGAGTTGCTGTAGTAATTGTCGCGAATTGGGGGATGAACGAAGTGCAGTGGTGTGTGGTTGCAACAACAGCAATAACAGAGGTGTTGTGTGTGTGCAATATAAGTGTGTTAGTTTATGCAGGGCTCTTGCAAGGAGGCCGCGCCACCACCTTGCGGTGGTTATTCTTGACCGTTTTGGTGTCTTCATTTTGTTGCTAGTATTGTAATTTTCGGGGTATGATTGTTGCATTTTATTTTTGTGCATATTTTGTGAATAAGTTGGTCTGGTAAGGTATTGCATGAAGGTATATATTTGGGTTGTATGTATGGATGGTATATATGCGTTCCCTGTGACATAAGCATCGATTTAATACCAGTTTTGCTAAGCTCTAGTATGGATTTTATGTTCACCGGATTCTTGCCGCCGTTAACTTGTTTTGGCCGGAATCGGCTTTGTGGAACTTGATTCTTGATTTTGTTTACTTGGTTGGGTTAATTGCTCTGCTAGGAATCTACTGGTATCATTAATTTGAAGTTTTGTGTGTGTTTGTTGTGTGCAGTTGTATTTATTGAATTGTTATGTGTATATAATTAATTATGTGTTTGTAGCGACAATTTTTTGGCATAAATCTACCTCCTGGTCTTTATTCTTTGCTTTAAATTATTTATGTTTAGGGTAAGAGTACATGTCAGACTTGTTTAAATCTTGATAGCATCTTAGATTTACATTTGGCCTTTCTTCTAGTTTTTGGATATGTGGTTTGCACCTTATTACGTATTTTCAAGTTGGCTTTGCTAGTCTTGAAGCATGAATTATGAAAATTGGTTATTCCATGGATGCATAATGGGGTAATACATAGTACGACAGGTAACTAAATTAAATTATTGTTAAGTTGAGGTACCCAAAACAGTTTTAAATCCGAAGCTTGGTATTTACTCTTTAGCTGACCATGACTTTATAGTTTATACATGGACATCTAGGGAAACCCACGTGGTTCTTGCACTTGTTAGTTTACATGTTGTTCGGTATGGATTTCATATCAGTGTCTTGTTAGACTTGTTTTATTGCATCTTTATTGATTTGGTAGATAAAGGTCAAGTCTTAAGTACCCATGGATATGTCAAGTGCAGTTATGTGAGTTGCTGACCTTCCTGATCTGGTTTTTGGCATTTTGTCCTGTTTACAATAACATAGGCACATGGGCTTTATAAATACTAAATATACAAGCATGTCTTGCTCAAGGATTTTGAATCAAGGCTGTTCTAAAATGTTGATAAGGCAAGCTTCCTTGACATGTTTTAATCAACAGAGATAGAATTATTTGTGTAAATATTAATATTTTTGGCAAGTACATAGCAAATATTGATTAATATGATATTTGTGTGTGTGTGTGTTATAATAATAGTTGGTCTCACTACAATCTTATATAATAATCCATTTTTTTGAATCTCTTTGAATCTTATTTATTTACTTATAGTGTGAGATCTATATACTGTTCAAAATTGAGTTGATTGCAAAAATGGATTATATGATCCTAAACAATATTGACAAGTGATAAAATGATACTTTGTAAAATGACATGAAATTATGGAAATTTCACCAAGATAATTGTCTCAAACTTAGTTATTTTGGGAGTTTGGATTCTAGTTGCCACCAGAACACCCCCCCCCCCCCCAATATCTTAATCCTTTGGATATACTATTTGTATATTCTTTTTTTTTTTGAATATTTATCCTTCTATCTACCTTTTAACCACTTTCTTTAAATACAGGGAAGTTAAACGATCTTACTAGTTTAGATATAATTCCATTTTAATATTCCTTTTATCTGTTTTAAATGAAATAAATTTGTTTGAGACCCTAAAAATAATCCAAAAGTGATAAAAATGATTTCAATTCCCTAATTTATTTATAAATCTGGATTATTATTTTATTAAATATTTAGGGATCCAATAATTATTCAGAGTGGATAATGATGATTCACTTTGACTCAAATAATATTTTAGAGTCTACTTTTATTTCTTTGACTGCTATTTGATTTGTGAGTTTTATCTGCAATATAATTTATGTTCTTACTCGCCTGCTAATTGATGTTACTTGTTTATTAATTATTATTTGGTATTCGTTATTAATAGAATGCATGGGTAGACACTAATATCTAAAATAGAATATTTTATTTGTAGATACAAGCGAGGTAGTAGCTAGACGGTCAGTGTAGTCGTCTCATTCCAGCTTAGGACCGCATCTATACAAGCAAGTATTTTCTCTTTGATCATCCTAAACACTTTTGTTTTACTGTTTCGATTATTCATATCATGATAAATAGTCATTGTTCAGAGCTATTTATGATTCCTGTTTTATTTTGTGCATCAGATTTACTTGTTATTCGTACTCTGAATATTGGAAGTTGATTATAATAAACACATCATATCTTGTGTTATCGTAGTAAATAATGAGGATATGGTCTGTATTTAAAACTAAGCATACCTTTAAGTTCGGTTGCTTTATATTGGATTGGAATTTAGCGTAAGAGGCCAGTAACAGACCCTGGTCCAGCAGTGTGATATAATTGGCGTAAGAGGCCAGTAGACGTTGGTGCTCTGGTCCCGCGGTATGAGTTAGAATGGGAATAAGCCCGAGTTCGTACCTTTCAATTTATAGTATATTTTAGGAGGATATGGTAACCATTCCATCTTTCTATAGACTAACATTACTTGCCTACGGTACCTAACTGAAATCTAGATTATATGATGTGGCATAACTAGTCCTATTGCTTTTTAACATGATCTGGTGTGTGTTGATTATCCAATCCATATTGCCTGTGTGGTTATTATATATTGTGATTCTGCAGTTGATTCATTTTGATGACATACTGCATTGTTTCAGTTTGAGATAAATTGTGATTTATTTACTATTCATCTTTTATAATAAACTATTTTATATTCCGTTCGCGATACATATTTTTATTCTGATTTTTATTTCAATTGTTCATATACTTGCTGAGCATTTTTTGGCTCACTCTTGTTTTATTAAATTCTGCCAGATATCCAGTATAAGTCACAGCGATAGCTCTAGCGGGCATAGAGAGCCTCAGATGTTAGGGTGACTCGCTTCTCGGGCTTCCCAAGTATTTAGTTGTTTATAGTTTTGTTGTAGATAGAATGTGTAATAAAAGGAATTTAGACTTAAAACTTATCTAAACTTATGGATTTGAGTTTTGGATTTAGTTTCAGGTTTGTAATAAAGTGATTTGGTTTACATTTAGTTTCAACTGCTTAATTTCATACTATAACCTGTTTGCGATCTTTGATTTGGCGGGGTCAATGCGTACCTGATTTATATTATTTTATTATTGATTGGTTGGTGACCCCCAAATGTAGACCTCGGGTTTGGAGGGCGTCACAGTTTCTATGATTAATCTAAAATTGAACGGTTAAGATATTTTCTATGGTTCACCTAATACTATACCAACCGACCAACACTTTTAATCTTTCGGTTATAATAATATAGTATATATTGGTTCGGTTATTCCAAATCTATTCATTTTACTTGTGACCCACTTTAAATTAGTAAATGCTTGTTCTAATAAATTACTCAAATTTATATTCCATTGTTAGTTTCCTTATTTGTTATTATTCAATAATAATTGATTTTTTCAGTTACAAATTCTAACATTGATATTTATAAACTCGGCTTATCTATATATAATTTTAATCTATTTCATTTTTTAATTACAAAACTATTTACTTATCCTTATAATTATAATATAATTATAATCTTTTTACTAAATTTGATTTTTCAAATCTATTTATTTAATTTTTATTTTATACTTTTGAAAAAAAGTTAATTATTGCTCTTATATTTTTACCCATGACTAAGTCTAATTTAAAATTTGGTTTTTTTTGTGAGTTTCAGAAATATCCCCGTTCATAGGTTCGAGTTTTATAATTCTACATTTATGAATTGAAAAGTCTAAATGAATAACTATGCAATTAGTTGTTAAAATCAACAAGTCTTCAAATCGTTAATTTATTTAAAAAAATTGAAGCTCTTGTAATTTAAAGTATTTCATATTTTTCAAGTTAATTATTATTTCCTTATAATATTCTAGGATAAGTCAGTCAAATTTATTTTACTCTTATAAATTTGGTTTCAATATACTAAACGACTCTTTATTTATAGTTATATATATATAAATGTTAATTAACTAATAAATTAATATTTATTAATTTAAATAGTCATTTTAATTTTGTGTAATTAAAATTTTATTATTTTAATTTTGATATTACTTATATTAAATTTGTATACAACCATGTATTAATAAAAGTTGGTATATATTATTTTAGTAATATTTATTATATTCAATATTATCATAATATGATTAATGTTTCCATATATATAATTTTTAGTTTTATTCATTTTTGAATTACAAATCTATTTACTTATATTTCATAATTATAATATATGAATAATATTTCTTCTAAAGTTGACTTTTCCCGTCTCTTTATTTAATTATTATTTTATATTTCTTAAAAAATTAATTAATATTTTATATTATTTATTTAATTATTATTTTATGATGACTCTAATTTATAAAATTTCTTATATCTTATTTCTTTGTGAGTTTCGTAAATATCCTCATTCATAGATTGAAAATATACATCTATTAATTAAAAGGTCCGAATGATTAACTTTGCAACCAGGGATTAGAATCAATAAATTTTCAAATTATTCATTTAAAAAATTGAAATCCTTTTAATTTATCATAGTTTATATTTTCAAAATTCATTATTATATCCTTATTATATTTCACCATGAGTCAATTAAAATTTTATACCCTTATAAAACATGACAAAAATATATTTTATTAAATTGGTTGGATAAATTTTAAAAATATCTACAAAATAATAATAATTTATTCATATGAATCTTTTAGTTTTTAATATTTTTTGAACCGGGTGCGAAGCATGGGCAAAATATTAGTTTTTATAAATTTTGGATAACTAATATTTAAGTAATTTATAATTATTAATATTTAATATAAATTTTATAATATTAAAATTTTATGTTAATATATATGATATATTTTATTATTGTTATATATATATTAAAGATGTGAGTGATATTAAATTGATTATATTAGTTTTTTTGTGACTAATTTGGTTTATATGTCTTACAATCTGAGTATTTGTTCTAACAAATCTCGTGGCTGAGTGAGAATTGAACCCTGAGACGATAAGAGATAAACTCGTACCACTTTAGCTTATTTTGATAATAATTTATAATAATATATGATAAATAAATTTGTATTTAACATAAATATTTTTGTTAATGTATAATAAATATTATTCCATTTAATATATATATATATAGTATAACAAAATTGTATATAATACATACGTATATTTTTTAGGCCAGTGACCTAGTGCTGATCGACCAATTTTTTTAATTTTTCGGATTTAATAATATAGTATAGACTAATTTATATCATCTGAATTGTATTTTTTTAATATTTTGTTATTGTTTCATTAATATTTTATTTATATGCTTTTGAATTTATTTTTATAACAATAATTTAAAATTTTAGGGGAGTAAATATTTTTTATAAAATTTATTTATATTTTAAAAGGATAATATTTGTGAATTGTTTAGAGATTTATTTCAATTAAAAGATTAATATTTGAAAATTAACTAACTATCCAATATAAATACCGACTAACGTTCATTTACCAAATTTTTAATATCTAGATTTTGATAATATAATATAAATACACATAATTTTGATGTTTGTAAAAAATTTATACATTTTCAACTTTTTCTAAAATATTTTTTCAAATTTCATATAACATAAATTAATTGATCATGTTATAATTTTATAAAATGAACTTAAATATAACTAATATTTGGCACCAAAAAATGTAGAAAATAAATATAACCAATAAAAACCAATTATATCATCACATAAAATATCTCACACCATTTAAAAAATTTTTAATATTGAAAATTTTGATAAATATTTTTAAGGGAAACATGATGGAATCTTTAACATTTCTCTATTATTAATACTAAACACAATTGAGTATAATTTTTTAAGCAAAAAATTGAGGCCATGATTAAAGAACCAAAAGAAAAGGTCCTTAAGGCCTCTACAAGAAAAGGAAAAGCTGTAATGGTCAAGGAAAGCAGTGAATCTAAGACAAACTCTGATGCAAACTCTGATGACTTCACAGACTCTGACATGATGGAGATGGTAGCTATGATTGTCAAAGGCTTCAAGAAGATGAAATATATAAAGAACAGAAAGCAAGGGAACTTCTAGAAGAAGCATTGAGAATCAGAGAAGAAAGATAGATTCAGAAAAAGAGAAGATAAAGATGGAAAATAAAAAACTCTTGACAAATCAAAGGTCAAGTGTTACAAGTGTAACAAGATGGGGCACTTTGCTACTCAGTGCAGAAGCAAGGAATTTGGAAAAGCACTCATCACATAAAAGAAAGATTGGATGGATTCCTTATACCCTGAAGATGAAACAAATTATGCACTCATGGCAAATACTGATACACCCATCTTAAACTATGATAAGGACCAGACTCTATCTTTAACATTGATACTGAAAATATCTGTGAATTAAAGTCTTTCGTTAGATCCTTGTATGTTAGTTTTAAATCACAGTCTCTTGAGAATGAAAGATTAAAATCTGAAATACAAACTCTGACTGCTAGGATTGACCTTCTTGAAACTGAAAATTCTAACTTGCTTAGCATTAAGAAAGATTGTGAAAATACTATTCATATACAAACTCAATTAGAAATACAAGTGGAATATTTAAAATTTGAGATATCTAAAAAAAGAGACTTTCAGAGTTTGGACAAACTCTGGCAAGAAAGTTCAACAAATGTTTTCTAACAAGAATTGGACTTCTGTCTTAGGTTATGAATCTGACAAGGAAAAATATACTAAAACACACATAAAAGGAATATTGAGTGAACCTGTGAAATTTGTTAGAGCTAGTAATGACAAGAAGAATATCTCTGGTGAAAGCTCTAATAATAACAAAGGTTAAAAGAATAGTGTGTGAGAAAATAAAAAGGTGAATATATGATTACTTTCCCAGAAGTAACTTAAAAAAAAGTTGAAGGCAGTCACTAATAAAAACAAACCTAAAAAGGTAAAAAGAAATAGAAATGGCAACGTAGGAATCACTAAGGAGAATAACTATAAGTATATCTCTAATGCTCCTAGTTTGTATTACAATTATTATGAACCATTGCCTCAATTAAATAAATCTCCAAAACATGCTGTCAAATAAATATATGTGATAAAATCTGATAAAAGAAAAGTAAACTCTGACAGTATAAATTTTGATAATGCAAACTCTGATCATGTAAACTCTATTAACATAAACTCTGATAAAAATACTTCTGTTGCAAAAGTTAATAAGTTTCAAAAGAAAGGACCCAAACTTATTTGGGATCCCAAATCTACTAATTAATATGCATTAAATGATTGCAGGGAAACATGAAAAAAATCCTAGTAATTGATAGTGGATGTTCTGCACATATGACTAGAAATAAATCCCTGCTTTCAGAGTTTGTGGAGAAGGCTGACCCAACAGTATCTTATGGAGATGGCAACATAGGAAGAACACTGGGATATGGCAATATTATTATTGGAAATGTCATAATTGAGAATGTAGCTCTGGTTGAAGGATTCAAGCATAATCTATTAAGTGTGAGTCAAATGACAGACATAGGTTATACTATGGAATTTCATGGAACTCATTGTGAAGTGAAAAGCAAAAAGGATGGAAAAGTGGTTCTTATTGGTCACAGACATAACAACTTATTTGAAGCTAGCTTGGATGTAAACTCTGATGGTCCCTTAACTTGTTTACTTGGAAAGACATCATCTTTGGAAAGCTGAAATTGGCACAAAAAGCTGTGTCATTTAAACTTTGGAAACATTAATGAATTAGTGAAAAAGGATCTAGTTAGAGGTTTTCCAAAAGTTCAATTTCATCTTGATGGACTCTGTGATTCATGTCAAAAGGCCAATAAAAGAAGACATCGTTCAAGGGCAAAACTGAAAATTTAATTGATCAACCTTTTCATCTATTACATCTTGATTTATTTGGTCATGTCAACATTATGTCCATTGAAAAGAAAAAATATACTCTGGTGATAGTTGATGATTACACTAGATTTACCTGAGTGTACTTTTTGCATAAAAAAGATGAAACCGTAGAGATAATTTTTGATCATATTGCAATGATTGAAAATGGATCACCACACAAGGTAAAGAATTTAAGGAGTGACAATGGAACATAGTTTAAGAACTCTGCAATGGAGGAATTCTTCTCAACAAAATGAATTATTCAACAATTCTCAGCACCTGACACACCTCAACAAAATGGTGTAGTTGAAAGAAAGAATATAACTCTAATTGAAGCTGCTAGAACAATGCTAGAAGGAGCAAAGCTACCTACTTATTTTTTGGCAGAAGTTGTGAATACTGCATGCATTACTCAGAATTGCACATTGATAAATAAGCATGAAATGAATCCATATGAAACATTAAAGGAAAGAAAGCCAAATGTAAAATATTTTCACATATTTGGAAGCAAGTGTTTTATTCTCAAAACACATCATGAACAATTGAAGAAGTTTGAACTCAAAGCAGATGAAGGAATTTTTGTTAGTTATACAACAACTTTTAAACCTCTTCAAGGGCATTCAAAGTGTTTAATCTAAGAACCAGGACAACCATGGAATCTATTAATGTCTCTTTTGATGAAGGAAAAATAGATGGGTTACATAATGAAGATGCTCAGGAAACTTTAAGGTTTGAAAATGAATTGCAAAACACAAACTCTGAAAAGTTAAACTCTGATGAGATAAACATTGTTGATTCAAATTCTGATGAGTTAAACACTGATTCCTTAAACTCTGATTCAGAAATGATTGAAATAGAAATTGAAGATTCTGTACATGTTGAGGAGGAGCAACATCAATCAATTACTGATATTGGAGAACAAACCATAATTATTGAAATATTAGAATCTGACCAACATAAACTCTGAAACCCTAAACTCTGATCAATCAAACTCTGAAACCACTAATTCTGATCACTTAAACTCTGATCATTCAAACTCTGAGTACATAAACTCCGAGACATCAAACACTGATGGAAGCACAACTTCAGGGGGAGGATCAACATTTACAGAAGAATCATTCTATGAAGGCACAAATCATGGGGGGCATCTAGTTCAAGAAATTTTATATATCCAAGAAAATGGACCAAAGATCACACACCTGACTTGATTATTGGTGATCTAGAAAGTGGAGTATAGACAAGAAAAGCTACATAGAATGAATGTCTATTTCATAGTTTTCTTTCTCAAACAGAAACAAAGAAGGTTGAAGATGCTTTGAAGGATGCAGATTGGGTTACTGCAATGCAAGAAGAATTAAATGAGTTTGAAAGAAATGAAGTTTGGACCCTAGTTCCAAGGCCAAAGAATATATCAATTGTTGGCAGAACGTGGGTTTTTAGAAATAAGACAGACTCTGATGGAATTATTACAAGGAACAAAGCAAGACTAGTTACCAAAGGTTACTCTCAACAGGAAGGTATTGATTATGATGAAACCTTTGCACCTGTAGCCAAACTTGAAGCAATCAGAATTTTTCTTGCTTATGATGCACACAAGAAATTCAAGGTCTACCAGATGGATGTTAAAAGTGCATTATTAAATGGAGATATTGAAGAAGAGGTTTATGTTGAACAACCACCTGGCTTTGTCAATCCAAAATATCCAAATCATGTTTATAAATTGGATAAAGCTTTATATGGACTCAATCAAGCACCAAGAGCCTGATATAAATCTCTGGCTCAATTTCTACTTGAAAGTGGTTTTACAAGAGGTACAATTGATAAAACCTTATTTTATAGATCTCAAGGTAAGGATTTATTATTCGTTCAAATATAAGTTGATGTTATTATATTTGTTTCTACTAATGAGAAACTCTATAAAGGATTTTCAAAACTAACGCATTTCAGGTATCAAATGAGCATGATGGGAGAATTGAGTTATTTTCTAGGGTTACAAGTGAAACAGACTGATGAAGGTATTTTCATAAATCAGTCTAAATATACAAAGAATCTACTCACTAAGTATCAAATGCAAGACTCTGCATCTACAACAACTCCAATGGCTACTGCAACCAATCTTGATCATGACACTGGAGAGCCTGTGGATATTACAGCATACAGAGGCATGATTGGATCACTTCTCTATTTGACTGCAAGTAGACCAGACATTATGTTTGCAAACTTTCTATGTTTTAGATTTCAGGCAAACCCAAGTGAACCTCATTTGATTGTTGTTAAGAGAATTTTCAGATATCTCAAGGGAACCATCAATCTTGGCTTATGGTATCCTAGAGAGTCTAACTTTAAATTAATAGGCTATTCAGATGCTGACTTTGCAGGATGCAAAATTGATAGGAAAAGCACAAATGACAGTCGTCAATTTCTAGGTGGAAGAATTGTCTCATGGTTCAGTAAAAAACAGAAATCTATCTCAACATCAACATCAGAGGCTGAATATATAGCTGTAGGAAGCTGCTGTGCACAAATCTTATGGATGAGAAATCAACTATTAGATTATGGTTTGAAATTTTCAAAAATTCCTATTTATTGTGATAATCAAAATGCAATTGCAATGACAGGAAATCCAGTTCAACATTCTCTGACAAAGCACATCAGTATAAGATATTACTTCATAAGGGAACATGTCATGGATAGAACAATTGAAATGCATTTTGTTCCCTCAGATCAACAGTTAGCAGACATATTAACCAAGCCCCTTTGTTAATCAACATTTACAAGACCGGTTTCTGAATTAGGAATGGTGATAAGTGGCTCAACTCCAGGTAGCAAATAGCAGACAATCAGAGTATATGATAAACTTTGTCAGAGTATGTGATAAACTCTGATGGAGAATAAAGTAAACTCTGATCATCGGAACATCTAATCTTTGATCACAAGATATCAGTGTTTATGGTAAACTCTGTCAGAGTATATGGTAAACTCTGATAGTCAATGCAAACTCAGATTACTATAAAATCTGATCAACTCTGATTGCTCTAAACTCTGATTACATGTTAAACTCTGAGCTATTTTCTGATTGGACTAATCATTAGAGCGCGTGTATCTCACAAAAGACGATTTACTTTTAGCCACAGATATACACATACATGCTGTATTTTGAGAATTGCACCACTCATAAGTCTACCACTCAGAAATTTCCACGTGTCCCATTATTAGAGTATATGCAAATGAGAGGGAATAGTTTAATTCTTATTTTCACTCTGAATTATTCATCTGCATCTTATATTTCTTTCTTTCTCTCTTGTTTCATATGAACCCTAATTTCTTAAACCTGCTAATCTATGTATTACAATGACATCCAAAGGTCTAACTATCCAAAATTATAGATTTGCTGTAACTAATTATATCTCTCTTTTGAATAAAACCGATATACCTCAAGATTTTCATGTGATTCAGGATTTCTTACGGAATAGCTACATTGGGTATGCACTACAGGAACCCACGAACTTCTCTACTCAATCTCTAATCAAAATATGGTCTACTGCTAAATTCAATAATACTGGTGATAATGAAGAACCAGTAATCACATTCCAGTATAATGGCAAATATTCGATTACTCCTGCTGTAGTGAAACAAGCCCTTCAACTTCCAGAAGTGGCTGTGTATGATGACATAATTGAGGATGATCAAATAAAAGAATTTTTCAGAGAAATAGGACATGGAGGAAGCCTATCAAAACTTGGAAGTTTGACAAGACCTCATCTAAAAAGAGAGTGGAGCTTCTTCTTTGATTGCATCGCGAGGGCCTTCACAGGCAAATGCACCAACTTTGATGCAATCCCTCAATTATCTCAATAAATTGGGTATTCTCTGACCAATAACTTGAACTTTAATTTTCCATGTTTAATTATTAGGCAATTAGCTAGCAAAATAGAAGATGATGCACATACAGTATACTTTGCTAGATTTTTACAGCTAATTTTCTCATATCTGTTGCCTGATGTAACTCTTGAGAATGATCAGAGTTTAGCTAGTTTTTGCATGAACAAGAGAATTTTTGCTGAATTAGTTAGAAAAGATACAAAGAAAGAATCTGCAGGTAAACTCTATAACTTATTTTATCCCACATGGGTCAGGCTTCTCTTACATCAGAGAATACCTACCATGTATGAGAGAGATTTCTTGTCAGTGACTATGAATCAGAGTTTAGCACCCTCTGATTCTAACCCAAGTCAAAACCCAAACACTGATACACAAACATAGATGCCAACCTCTACAGTCTCCTAAAAGACTGTAGTTGTAACAAAAACCTCACAACACCAAGGCACAAGCAAGAGGAAGGGAAAATTAATAAAGGAGTCTTCTCCTAAGAAAAGAAAGTTGAAGGATTAAAATTCTGATTCTGAAGATAGTATTGAAGGTTTGATTTTTCTTATGAAGAAAGTTGTAAAGAAGGCTTCTGAAATTCCTCCAGCACCATACATGAAGCCATTTACAGTAAATCCAATGCCAGAAATCAAAAAGAAGAAAAGAAGATTGGTCAAGGCTGCAAACACTGAAGCATTAATCTCTGATCTAGTAAACTATGATCAACCTCTAGCCTTAAACTCTGAAGCTATTTTAAACTCTGAGCCCATATTCTCTGATGAAATCTTAAACTCTGATTCCTTGATAAACTTTGATGAGTTAGTAAAACCTGAGTTAGTTGGTGATAATGCAACTATTGGTGATGTTAGTGAAGTTGTTCATGTAATAATCTCTTATTCTCCTATTCATTCCCCTAAGTAAATTATCAAGGAGATGTCATATGAAAGGGTAAGGGAGCTGGCAGAAGAAGTAAGAAATGAGATGGAAGAAAAGAAGTCAAAATCAACTCCAGCCTCTCCTAGTACAAAGCAATTCACAATGAAGAAGAAGAAACAAGTTTCTTTTGGCCAAGACCCATAAGAACCTGCCTCTCAATGTGATGTAGCAGTCATTGATAGGCCAGGAACACAAGAACCTTCAACTCAAAGGGTTGAAGCAGCCATAGTTGAAGCAGATGAAGCCACTAGAGATCAGGGGTATAACCCACAAGAACCTTCAGCTCAAAGGGATGAAGAAGTTGTTAATGCCCCTGCCACACAAGAACCGTCTAATCAAAGTTTGGATGCAGGCACTCAATCAATCATGGAATATCTTATTGTTGCTGATGGTAAGAAGATAAACTCTGACGAAGTACCAATGGCAATCTATGATGCTATCATGGTGCAACCTCTCTCTGCACAGCCTATGGAAAATACATCCACTTCAACTACAACTAAAGGTATAAACTTTGACTTTTCTTCAGAATTTACATTCTCTAAAAGTATAAGTTCAGATTTTACCTTTCCTATTTTAACTGCCAGGATGACCATGGATATTCCTGAAAAGGGTACCCCTATTCATGTGACTACAGACCTCCCTTCTCAGCCACCTCATATTTCTGTAGGACGCTGTGACTTGAACCTTTCATGTGAGTCTGAGGTAAAATGTGTGAAAAACAATAAGAGGTAGATACTGATTCTAGCAAAAGGAGAGGTAGAATTGAGAAAGAAGTTAGTTACTTCAAGTGAGAAAAATCTAACTATTAAAAGTTATGATATGTGTGATGTGAGAAGTAATGAGATTACTTTAAAAAATCAGAGTGATTTAGGATGTTCTATATCTTTCGCAGGTACTCAGAGTTTATCTGTCACTGCAAACTCTAATGTTATTGCAAATTCTGACAATGCTGCAAACTCTGATGGAAGGATACAAACTCTGATGAGCCAATCTTTGAAGATGAAGAAATTATAGATCTATTTATTACATACACACAAAGATACAACTCCAAGAGATGGCCACATGACTCTTTTGATGCTCTCGATAGATTGAAGATGAGTTATCCTGACTATGTTGTTGTTGAAAAATTAAAGGGTGAAATTGAGTCTGATCTTGATAATGAAGGCATAAAGAGGGAGAGTAACAAAGATGATCCATCTATAACTGATGTTCTAAACTCTCACAGACAATCCATCTAGGATATGTCTTAGAAATTTCTTAAAGAAGAAATCTCATGGCCTCATGTTCATGAATTGATTAACAAAGCTGACACGGAATTAAACTCTGATGAAATGAAAGTAGTTTTGAAGGCTACTACTGTGTTGTCCAAGGGACTTCATAATGAAATTTGTGAGTTAAAAGAATTTGTCAACAAGACCAATGCATCTATTCAAACTGATGTTACAACATCTCAACATGCTCTAGAATTAAAGCTCAAGAATGTCTCTACAAAATAAGATGCTTTGGAAGTCAAGGTTGATAATCTTTTCACTACTGTCACCTCTATGCAGAACATGCTACATACAATAGTTGACATCTTGACAATTAGAAAAGGAAATGATGTCAGAAAGGGGGAGAAGGTATCTGCAGACAAATGCAAGGAGGACGTAGTGTTAAAATCTGATGATAAACATGATGATGATTAAGGGAGTCATAAGGATGGAAAGCAAACTCTGATCACCTCTCAAGGACAAACTCTGATGACTACTTCTTAACAACAAACTCTGATTCCATCAAACTCTGATAAGAAGCAAACTCTGATGGATGCTGACATGAAATTGGCTAAATGTCTTGAAGAAGAAGAAAAGCCAGAGAAAATTGAAGAGCAAAACTTGAAGGATGCAGAACTGGCAATAAAGCTTTTTGAAGAAGAAAATCCAGGAATGGATCCAGTTGCTATAGAGGAAGAATTGAAGAAGTCTGGTATTGACAATGCTCAAGTCCAGAAGAAAAAAAAATATGTAAAGAAGGATCTAGTTCAAAGAAAAACTCCTGCTCAGCAAAAGAAAAATGTTCCTAAGCCTGCTCAAATCAAAATTATTAAAGCTCCCAAACCTGCAATTTTTCAAACAAAACCTACTCCAGAAATTATAAAGAAAGCTCTAGCCAAATTAAGAACTCCTCTCACTATGTCAGGAACAACATTTCTCCCAGGTGGATCAAGTTTTGAAGATAAAGAGGAAGATTAACAATCTCTGATCAGAGAGAAAAAGCCTGATCTTCTATGGAAAAAACTCAAACTCTGACTCTCAATGCCAGACTTGGTAAAAACAAGGGTGGTATTGGTGATTCACAAGCAAAAGTCTACAGGGGTGAATCAAACACTTTTAGAGATCCCTTCTCATTAAAAAACAAGCTTGAGGAAGATTTATCTCAGGAACATCTGGACAAATTAATATATGTGAACATAGTGAATGATATTTTTGATGGTGCTCAAGCAAAGGAGAAAATGTTATATTTCTTTGAGAATAGAAGGGTTTTGAAAATTGTTGAAGAAGATCTGATCCACAAAGCATTCAAAGAACTTGAACATGTTCTTTATCTTCTCAATGATGAAAATAAATCCATTTCCATATGGGTGAAAATTCTTGAAGGAGTGATAAGTGAAAAGAAGAAGAATGAGAGGCTACTCATGATAAACTCTGAGGAGTACAAACTAGGATATGTACTTGAAGATGATTCAAAAAAGGAGTTGCAAAGGTCAAGATGGTGTTAGGAATTCCTACACTAATTTTAAATCCTGATGGAAAGAAAGCTTGTTGTATTCCTTTAGATGAAAGGATGGAGAGATCATCAATATACAATTTGAGAGCTGGTATATTCCAAATTGATGACTCTTCTGATCAAATGAAATAACTAAAGGAAAAGTTAGTTGAATTACTGAAGAATGTTGAGGAAAAACTACTGGATCAATTTCTAAAAGAAGATTTCTTATATAGAACAATCGAAGTTAAAAAAGAAGATTCAAACTCTGATGCATTTGTCTCCATATTTCTGACATCTTAAGTGAAATTTATGTTTTACTTAATAAAGCATAAATTGGGGGAGATTGTTAGATAATAAACACTGATTCTGTCAGGGAATACCAGAACAGAGTTTATGTTACTGACGTCATCAGAGTTTAAAGAAGCTGTCGGTCAGAGTTTACTCAATCAGAGTTTACTCTAACAGAGAATGCTCAATCAGAAAATGACAACCGATAGAGTTTACAATCAGAGTTTGTAAAGGAAACAGACAAATCGAAATATGATTTGGATAGTGAAGAAGGAATTCAAATACAAGTCAAATTACCTTATTGAAGCTATTCTTTTCATTATCTATTTTGTAGTTGGATTTGTAACTATGTCTATATAAACACAGAAATAGGTTAACATTAATAATTCATTCAAGTTATATCTTTCACAACCTTGTAGCTCTTAAGAACAGTGAATTTCTTGAGAGAGTTTTGTATTCAAGTTTATTATCATTAATACAAAATAGTGTGTCTTTTATATACTTGTATTCTTGATCGATTATTTGGTATCTATTATATTCAACCCCTTTCTATAATAGATTATTATCTGGGTAAACAAAAGAAGTGAAGTTTGGACCCTAGTTCCAAGACCAAAGAATAGAACAATTGTTAGTACAAAGTGGGTTTTTAGAAATAAGATAGACTCTGATGGAATCATTACAAGGAACAAAGCAAGACTAGTTGCCAAATGTTATTCTCAACATGAAGGTATTAATTATGATGAAACCTTTGCACTAGTAGCTAGACTTGAAGCAATCATAATTTTTCTTGCTTATGCTACATACAAAAAATTCAAGGTCTACCAGATAGATGTTAAAAGTGCATTTTTAAATGGAGAACTTGAAGAAGAGGTATATGTTGAACAACCACCTGGCTTTGTCAATCCAAGATATCCAAATCATTTTTACAGATTGGATAAAGCCTTATATGTACTCAAACAAGCACCAAGAGCCTGGTATAAAACTCTAGCTCAATTTCTACTTGAAAGTGGTTTTACAAGAGGTACAATTGATAAAATCTTGTTTATAGAACTCAAGGTAAGGATTTATTATTGGTTCAAATATATGTGGATGATATTATATTTGGATCCACTAATGAAAAACTCTGTAAAAGATTTTCAAAACTAATGCAGTTCAGGTATCAAATGAGCATGATGAGAGAATTGAGTTATTTTCTAGGGTTGCAAGTGAAACAGACTGATGAAGGTATTTTCATAAATCAGTCTAAATATACAAAGAATCTACTCACTAAGCTTCAAATGCAAGACTCTGCATCTGCTATAACTCTAATGGCTACTGCAATCAAGCTTGATCAAGTCACTGGAGAGCCTGTAGATAATATAGCATATAGAGGCATGATTGGATCACTTCTCTATTTGACTGCAAGTAGAACAAGCATCATGTTTACAACCTGTCTATGTGCTAGATTTCAGGAAAACCCAAGGGAACCTCATTTGATTGATGTTAAGAGATTTTTCAGATATCTCAATGGAACCATCAATCTTGGCTTATGGTATCCTAGAGAGTCTGACTTTAAATTAATAGGCTATTCAGATGCTGAATTTGCAGGATGTAAAATTGATAAGAAAAGCAAAAGTGGCAGTTGTCAATTTTTAGGTGGAAGAATTGTCTCATGGTTCAGTAAGAAACAGAAATCAATCTCAACATCAACAACAGAGGCTGAATATAGAGCTGCAGGAAGCTGCTGTGCACAAATCTTATGGATGAGAAATCAACTGTTAGGCTATGGTTTGAACTTTTCAAAAATTCCTATTTATTGTGATAATCAAAGTGCTATTGCAATAGCAGGAAATCCAGTTCAACATTCTATGACAAAGCACATCAGTATAAGATATCACTTCATAAGGGAACATGTCATGGAAGGAACAATTGAAATGTATTTTATTCCCTCAGATCAACAGTTAGCAAACATATTCGCCAAGCCCTTGTGTGAAGTAACATTTACAAGATTGGTTTCTGAATTATGAATGGTGACTAGTGGCTCAACTCCAGATGGCAAGTAGCAGACAATCAGAGTTTATGATAAAGTCTGTTAGAGTATGTGGTAAACTCTAATGGAAAATGAAATAAACTCTGATCATTGGAACATCTAATCTTTGATTATCAACTATCAGTGTTTATGTAAACTCTGTTAGAGTATGTAGTAAACTCTGAAAATAAATACTAAACTCTGACTTTTATAAACTCTGATTACATGCTAAACTGTGAGATATTATTTATGACATCATAATTATTATTCTCTGATTGGACTAATCATAAGGGCACGTGTATCTCCCAAAAATTGATTCATATTTAGACACAGATACACATATACATGCTGTATTTTGAGAATTGCACTACTCATTAGTCTTCCAATAAATTCATGCCATGTGTCCCACTATACACTATATTCAATTGAGAGAGAATAGTTTAATTCTTACTTACACTTTGAATTATTCACCTACATCTTATTATTCTCTTTCTCTCTCGTTCTATCAAACCCTAATTCTTCAAATCTGCAAATCTCTGTTCATCAATGGCTTTCAAAGGAATATCTTTTCAAAACTATACATTTGTTGTTACAAACTTCATCTCACTCATATCTAAAACTGATATGCCTCAAGATTTCCATGTAATTCAGGATTTCTTACAGAACAGCTACATTGGGTATGCACTACTGGAACCAAACAATTTCTCTGCTCAATCTCTGACTAAATCTGGTCAATAGCCAAGTTCAATAATGTTGGTGATGATGAAGAACCATTAATCACTTTTCAATGCAATGGGAAACATACAATAACTCCTGCTGTGGTTCGTCAGGCCCTTCATCTTCCAAAAGTGGCTGTGTATGATGATCTTGTTAGTGATGAACAGATCAAAGAGTTCTTCAAAGAAATAGGCTATGGAGGTAGTTTAACGAAGTTGGGGAGTTTGACAAGGCCCCATTTAAGAAAAGAATGGAGCTTTTTCTTCGATTGCATTACAAGAGCATTGACAGCCAAATGCACCAACTTTGATACAATTCCTCAATTGGCACAATAAATTGGGTATTCTCTGACCCATAACTTGTAATTTAATTTTCCTTGTTTAATTATTAGGGAATTAGCTAGCAAGATTGATGATGATGCACACACGGTATATTTTGCTAGATTTTTACGATTGATTTTTAGCCATTTATTGCTTGAAGTTAGTTTTGACAATGATCAGAGTTTAGTTAGTTTTTGTATGAATAAAAGAATTTTTGCTGATCTAACAAGGAAAGATGAAAAGAAAGAGGCTGAAGGTAAACTTCCTAAACTTTATTATCCCACATGGGTCAGGCTTCTCTTACATTAGAGAATGCCTGCAATGTATGGGAATGATTTCTTATCAGTGACTGTGAATCAAAGTTTAGCACCCTCTGATTCTAACCCAAGTCACAATCCAAACACTGATACCCAAACACAATTGCCAACCTCAGTCCCAAAAGACTGTATTTGTAACAAACACCCCTCAACAAGGGCTAAGAAACAAAAGGAAGGGAAAATCAATAAAGGAGTTGTAAAGCATAATGTAACGTAATATGTAACAGTGATAATGATAACTCAACTAAGAAATAAAGATATTCAAATAATACTAATATGCAGTACATGAATCCAGAAGGACATATAAACAAGAAGCATACATACATCATTGTAGAGCATTCAAGATGAAAGGGCTACTGAACATCAGTGAGAGAAGTTCATAATATGTTCAGGCCTCAGCAACAAATAAGAGTTCAGAAGATTTTTTACTAAAGATAGTGTAATGATTTGAGTAAATGTCAAAGGGTTTCAGTGATAAGAAGCAATGCAAAAGTCCAAGGTTAATCAGTTGAAGCAAAATAGTAGTCAATGGAATTCAATTCAGTGTTAGTCGTTTGTGAACTAGACCAGCGCACTAAGCGTCAGTACAACAAGAAAAGAATTGTCTTGTTTAATCAGAAAAAATTCAGTTGATCAAGCCAGAAGAGTGAAAACCAAGTGTTAAATACTTCAAGTAGCAAGAAATTATCTGAAGGCAAGTATTACTTCATTTGGTGGTTCCTACTCTCTTGAAATCATGTACAAGGTGCAACAAAAGTATAAGGGAGGATTTAGTGGCGCCTACACAGTGGTTGTAGAGTACAGGCGTAAGAAAACCTTAACAAGGTGGAAGGAAATAATTTCCATGTAAACCAAGGACTTTGTGACGCCTCCCCTCTATCACAACAGTGCAGGCGCAACAAAGCCATCTAGGCACAACAAAAGGGAAAGGCGCAACAAAGGAGTTTATGGCACCTGCCCAAGGTTTTGAGAGTGCAGGCGCAACAAAAGTAAGAGTCGCAACAAACATATCTTGTGGCGCCTACACACCATTAGCACTCTTGCAGGCGCAACAAAGGACTTACATTGTTGGAAAATCAATTCACTTGATTTCCAAAAGCATACACAAATATATATGGGTTTAATTCGAAAGAATTAGTGTGCATCATCCTCAGTAAATACAACAAACTTACGGGAGATCCATTAAAACCTAGTATTAAACACACACATGTATTGTTGTTGTAATATTGATTTAACACACAGAAGCTAATCTCTTGATTAGAAGTGTAGCACCTCAGGGATTTAATAATATATCTTTATTTTTCCGAATAGTTGTGTTTCATTTATTATCATTTTCATATCTCAAGAATACAAACACGTAATACGCAATTAAATGGAGGTCTATCGACATCATATTCAACCCCCCCTTCTATGATGATTTAGGACCTAACAGGAGTCTTCTCCTAAGAAAAGAAAATTAAAAGATGAAAATACTGATTCTGAAGATAGCAATGAAGGTATGGTTTTTCAAATAAAGAAAGTTGTCAAGAAGCCTTCTGAGATACATCCAACACCTTTTATGAAGCCATTCACTGTCAATCCTATGCCAGAAACCAAAAAGAAAAGGAGAAGATTGGTAAAGGATGCAATTTCTGAAGATCTGGCAAACACTGAAGTAATAAACTCTTATCAGCCAAACTCTGATCAAATTCAAGTCTTAAACACTGATGAAGTTGTAAACTCTGACAATATGTTAAACTCTGATGCCTTCTTAAACTCTGATGATATGGTGAAACCTGAGTTAGTTGGTGGTGATGTAAGTGTTTATAGTCCAGTGAAGCTGCTCCAAGTATAGTCTCTGATTCTCCAGTTCATTGACCCAAGCAAATAAAAAAGGAGATATCTTATGAAAGAGTAAGGGAGCTAGCAGAGGAAGTTAGAAAGGAGATGGCTGAAAAGAAGTCTAAATCACTTACAGTCTCTCCAAGTTCAAGGCTCTTCATAAGAAAGAAGAAGAAGCAAGTTTCTTTTAGCTAGGACACACAAGAACCTGCATATCAAAGTGAGGTAGCAGTCATTAATAGGCCAGACACACAAGAACCTTCAACTCAAAGGGTTGAAACATCCATCCATGAAGCAAATGAAGCCAACAATGATCAGGGTTACAACCCACAAGAACCTTCAACTCAAAGGGTTGAAGAAGTTGTTAAGACCTCTGCCCCACAAGAACCATCCAATCAAAGTTTGGATGCAGGCACCACAGCTATCACTGAAGATTATGTTGTTGTTGATGCTGAGAAGTCAAACTCTGAGACCATTCCATTGGCAATCTCTGATTCTATCATGGTGCTACTACTTTCTGCACATCCTGTAGAAACTACATCCACATCCACAAATACTCAAGGTATAAACTCTGACTTTTCTTTAGGATTTCTATTCTCTGATAGTATAAGTTCG
This sequence comes from Oenanthe sinensis, assembly GCA_028671895.1. Lineage (NCBI taxonomy): Eukaryota > Viridiplantae > Streptophyta > Magnoliopsida > Apiales > Apiaceae > Oenanthe > Oenanthe sinensis. The sequence goes on from CM053803.1 coordinate 45,476,232, forward strand.
GAATTTATATTTCCTACCTTTACTGCTGGGATGACCATGGATAGTCCTGAAAAGGGTACCCTTATTCATGTGACTACAGACCTCCTTTCTCAGCCACCTCTTATTTCTGTAGGATACTGTGATGTGAACCTTTCATGTGAGACTGAGGTAAAATGTGTGAAAAATAGAATTAATAACGAGAGGCAGATACTGAATCTGGCAAAAGAAGAGGTAGAATTGAGAAAGAAGTTAGTTACTTCTAGTGAGCAAACTCTGACCATTAAAAGTTATTATATGTGTGATGTGAGAAGTAATAAGATTACTTTAAAAGAAAAGAGTGATTTAGGATGTTCTATTACTTTTGCAGGTACTCAAATTTTATCAGTCACCACAAACTCTGATCTGCAAATCTCTGACAATGCTGTAAACTCTGATGGGGAGGACACAAACTCTGATGAGCCAATATTTTTGGATGAAGAAATTAGAGATCTTTCAATTCCCTACACTCAGAGGTACAACACAAATAAGTGGCCTGTTGATTCTTTTGATGCTCATGAGAGGTTGAGGATGACATATCCTGACTACATGGTGGTTGAAACTCTCAAGGGAGAAATTGAAGCTGCTCTTGATGAAGAAGGTGTAAAAAGAGATTTCACTTCAAAGGCGAAACCATCTCAGGAAGATTTGCTAAACTCTCACAGACAATCCATTTGGGATATGTCTCGGAAATACCCAAATGAAGAAATTTCATGGCCCCATGTTCATGAATTAATTAACAAGGCTGACAAAGAACTAAATTCTGATGAAATGAAGACTGTGTTGAAAGCTACTACTATGTTGACCAAGGGTCTTCACAATGAAGTTTGTGAACTTAAAGAATTTGTCAACAAAACCACTACTTCTATTCAGACTGCCGTTACAACATCTCAACATGCTCTGGAAACATTCTGGTACTTCCAAACTAAAGAAATGCAACATCAACATGAGAAGTGGTGAAGCTCAAGAATGTCTCAACAAAACAAGATGCTTTGGGAGTTAAAGTTGATACTCTTTCTACTGCAGTCACCTCTATGCAGAATATGCTACATACAATTGTTGACATCTTAACAATAAGAAAAGGCAATGATGTCAGAAAGGGGGAGAAGGTGTCTACAGACAAATGCAAGAAGGATGATATTGGAAAATCTCACAAACCTAATGATAATGATTAAGGAAGTCATAAGGATGGAAAACAAACTCTGACTCAACAAACTCTGATTACTGGACAAAATCTGACAACTTCCAAACTCTGATTCCATCAACCTCAGAAATAAACTCTGATAAAAAGCAAACTCTGATGGATGCTGACATGGAATTAGCTAAAAGGCTTGAAGAAGAAGAAAAGCCTGAGAAAATTGAAGAGCAAAACTTGAAGGATGTAGAACTGGCAAGAAATCTTTTTGAAGAAGAAAATCCAGGAATGGATCCAGTTGATGTAGATGAAGAATTAAAGAAGTTTGGTACTGACAATGCTTAAGTCTAGAAGAAAAGAAAGTATGTAAAGAAAGCTCCAGTTCAAAGGAAGACACACAAAAGAAGATTGCATCTAAGCCTGTCCAAGCCAGACCTATTGAAACTCCTAAGCCAATTGTTCAAGAAAAAGCTACTCCTGAAATTGTGAAGAAAGCTCCAACCAAATCAAGAACTCCTCTCACTATGTCAGGAACAATATTTCTCTCAGGTGGATCAAGTTTTGAAGATGAAGAAGAGGAACAACAAACTTTGATCAGAAAGAAAAACTTGATCTTCTGTAGACAAAAACTCAAACTCTGACTCTCAATGCCAGACTTGGTAAAAATAAGGGTGGTATTGGTGATTCACAAGTAAAAGTCTACAGGGGTGAATCAAACACTTTTAGAGATCCCTTCTCATTAAAAGACAAGCCTGAGGAAGATTATTAGAAAACAAAAACTTTTAAATATATCTGTCAACATAGTGAATGATATCTTTGATGGTGCTCAAGCCAATGAGAAGTTACTATATTTCTTGGAGAATGGAAGAGTGTTGAAAATTGCTGAAGAAGATTTAATCCACAAGGCATCTAAAGAACTTGAACATGTTCTTTATCTTCTTAATGATGAAAATGAAGCTACTTCCAGGTGGGCAAAGATTCTTGAAGGAGTGATAAATGAAAAGAAAAAGAGTGAAAGGCTACTCATGATAAACTCTAAGGAGTATAAACCAGGGTATTTACTAGAAGATGAGTCTGAGAAGATGACAAAACGAGATGCAAAGGTCAAGATGGTGTTAGGAATTCTTAAACTAATTTTAAATCCTGATGGAAAGATAGCCTGGTGCATTCCCTTAGATGAAAGGATGGAGAGGTCATCAATATACAATTTGAGAGCTGCTATATTCCAAATTGATGACTCTTCTGATCAAATGAAAGAACTAAAGGAGAAGTTAGTTGAATTACTAAAGAATGCTGAAAAGAAACTGCTAGATAAATTTCTTACAGAAGATTTCTCATACAGAAGGATCTAAGTCAAGAAAGAAAACTCAAACTCTGATGCATTTGTCTATATTTCTTACATCATAAGTGAATTATATGTTTTACTTAATAAAGCATAAATTGGGGGAGATTGGTAGAAAATAAACAGTGATGCTGTCAGAGAATAATCAAGAACAGAGTTTAAAGTGCTGACGTCATCAGAGATTATGAAGCTGTCGGATAGAGTTTACTCTATCTGAGAATACTCAATCAATGTTTACTCTAACAGAGAATGCTCTATCAGAGATTATCAAATCGACAGAGTTTATTATCAGAGTTTGTGAAAGAAATAGACAAATCAGAATATGATTTGGATAGTAAAGAAGGAATTCAAATACAAGTCAAATTACTTTATTGAAGCTATTCTTTTCATTATCTATTTTATAGTTGAATTTGTAACTGTGTCTTTATAAACACAAACATAGGTTAACATTAATAATTCATTTAAGTTATATTTTTCTCAACCTAGCAGCTCTTAAGAACAGTGAATTTCTTGAGAGAGTTTTGTATTCAAGTTCATTATCATTAATACAAAACAATGTTTCTTTTATATATTTGTATTCTTGATCGATTATTTGGCTCTATTATATTCAACCACCATTCTATAATAGATTATTATCTGGGCAAACATCATAAAATTTAATTAATAAATTATGATATTAAATAAATTAAAGAGGTTGACTAATGAGAAAATTTAAACATGGTTGTTTATTGTTTAAAAGAATGTGTTTGAAATTGAGTGGAGACCGACACACGTGTATTTGAAGTTGACTGGGACACAAAAGGACTAGACTAACGACAGACCAAACATTTGCCCTTGCGGCTTTAATAATATAATATAGATATAGTATAAAATAATTATTTTATATGATTTAAATATTTAATTTAATATGATAATTTATTTCATTTTTTTATTAAAAAAGAGAACCCCGCTGATGATAAAGTTTTTTTTAATGTATGATATATATGTTCTAAATAGAGTTGTATGTATAATATATTTGTTTGATAAAGTATATTCTAATTAAAATTTAATTAAAAATGTGTTTGAAGTTGAGTTGAAGGATTATAGTATAAATATTATTTTAATTATTAAATTATAATTTTAAATAAATTAAAGATTTTGAACGATGATGAAATTAAAATATGTTAATTAGTAGATTATGAGTTCAACTTTATATTTTAATTAAAATTTAATTAAAAGAGTGTATTTAAAGTTAAGTGGGACACAAAGAGACTATAACAGCCAAACATTTGACATTATAAAAGTATAGATACTATATATATAGCATAATAATAAATTTTAATTTAAATAAATAAAATAATATTATTATTTAAATATTCATAAAATTTAATTAATAAGTTACGATTCTAAATAAATTAAAGAGGTTGAGCAATGAGAAAATTGAAACATGTTAGTAGATTGTAAGTACAACTGTACATTTTAATTAAATGAGTGTGTTTGAAATTGAATAGAGGATATACATGTGTATTTGAAATTGAGTGTGAGACAAAATGACTAGACCGATGCAAAGCACGAAAGGAGATTAATAAATAATATATTATAGATTTTAAATGAATTAAATATTTAATTTGATTATTTATGTAATATTGTACATGGAATAAATTATTTTTGAATCGTATTTATATTATGTGTTTAAATTCTCATTAATATATTATTATATATTTATTTTAATTATGATAGATTAATAACACGTGCAAAGCATTAATAAATTTTTATTAATAAAAAGAGTTTCGAATATATTAGAAAATATTTTAAATAAAATTTAAATAAAAGAGTATGTTTTAATATATATATATATATATATATATATATATATATATAATTTTAATGTTCAATTTTTTTAATTATAAATTTACAATTTTAAATAAATTAAAGTATTTGAGCGATGAAAAAATTGAAACATGCTATTAGATGTAAGTACAACTCTATATTCTAATTAAAAAAGAAGTTCGTTTAAAGTAATATAATATAAAAGTATGTATAATATAGATAGAGCATAATAATAAAATTAATTAATATAAATAAAATAATAATATTATTTTAATATTAATAAAATTTAATTAATAAATTATGATATTAAATAAATTAAAGAGGTTGACTAATGAAAAAATTAAAACATGGTTGTTTATTTATTAAAAGAATGTATTTAAAATTGAGTAGGAAACACACGTGTATTTGAAGTTGAGTGAGACAGAAAAGGACCAGACCGACGATGGACCAAACATTTACCCTTGCGGCTTTAATAATATAATATAGATGTCATCAAATTTTTTAAGAATTTTTTTTAATATTATGGAATAAAGTTATTAATATAAGTATCGGATATATATATATATATATATATATATATATATATATATATATATATATATGTCATATATTACTTGGGTATATATATATAGTTGACTTATGCTTAACAAATTATGTCTTAAGCCATCAACTAATGTAACAGGTTCAATGATGACATTCTCTTTTGAAATCAAGCCATATCATATGGTATATCCTTTACTGTCATCTCCAAAAGTTATTCCAAGGCCAACTTTCTCCTCAAACTTTGTGAGCAGGGATTTATCTCTAGTCATATGTCTTGAACACCCACTGTCCAACTACTAAAGATTCCTTCTTTTTCCCTGCACACATCCAAAAATAATCAAGTTGATTTTGGTACCCAAGTTGCCTTGGGTCCTTTCTTATTAGTTGCTACCTTTGGCTTGGTTTCAAATTTTTGTACCTTTGGTTTGGGTGGTTTTACTTCCACTTCAACCTTAGGTATTGGTTTCCTCACCTTAGGAATCTCAATGCTAATATTTGGAATATTCATGCTTGCAGAATTAGAGAAATTTGGAACATGAAAATTGTTATGAATATTCCATGGCATAGCAGACATATTCATGTTGGCAAATGCAAGATATGGGTTAAACAGATAAGGCATTGATGCATATTGAGCATGAATAGCATGATGATCAACTAAATGACGATAAACAGAATTAGAATGCATGTTAGGTATAACAGGCACGTTGGTTGTTACAGGCATAATAGACTTGCATTGCACATATAAGTGATTCTTACTACAACACTTAGCACATATCTTTCTAGGAACATACTTGTCAGGTGTGTAGTTATTATGCTTGTTTATGCCTACTTAATCATTTCTGTTCTTCTTCTTCTTATCATTTGGCTTAATATTAGGCTCTATCTTTTCTAACTTTTCTTTAAATTGATCTTTAGATAAGAACCCTATATTAGCCTTTTCAACTTTAGCTTGAGATTTAGAGGAGCTACCTTCTTTCACAAATTTAACAGGTCTGTTAAGCTTGGTTTTCAAGACTGATTGCTTAGCAGTTGATGATTCTTCAATCGATGGATAATTATCTGTCGGGATAACATTATCAATAGATGGATAATTATTCGTTGAGATAACAATATCAATCGATGGATAATCCTTATCAGTTGATTCAGGATTAGAAATTGATTGCTTCTTTTCCAAGGATTGATTCTCATCAATGGCTAATTTTTCAAAAGTCTCAGACACCATGGTAAAAGAATTTGTTCCATGTATGTCATTCATCTTTTTGCTAGCTTTACTTGACCTGTTCCATTTATCAATGGTTTTTAGTTCTTCTTCTAATTTTTCTTTCAATTTTTCAATTTCCTTTTTACACTCAACTAGTTCTTTTCTAACATCTTTATTTTCTACATTGATTCTGTCCATTTGCACTAGCTCACCCTCTAGATAATTTTTTCTTTCAGTGAGAGTTTCTAAGGTGATTTTGAGCCTAGTTTTCTCTTTGTTTAAGGACTTAAGAGTGACATGAAAATTATACAATTCACTTGACATTTTAGTAATTGTAATATTACATTCATCTTTGGATAACTCAGATAGATTTGTAGAAATTACCTGATTGCTAGAAGAACTAGCTTCCTAGTCATCATGATTGGCCATTAGTGCATGGTTGATGTATTCTTCTTCTTCAGAATCATCCTCAACAGCCCAGTCCTTTTCTTCTGTTACAAAATCCTTCTCTCTTTGTTTGAGCAAGTCAAAGTACTTATTCTTATAGTCAATACCATCACTAAACTTTGACTTATTCTCTATTTTTTACTTTCTACATTCATTAGAATAATGACCAGCCAATCTACAATTAAAATATTTAAATTGAGTCCTGTTAACAAGATTTTTGCTTTGTTGATTGTCTCTCTTGAACTGAGATCCAGACCATTGCATGAAATTTCTATTGAATTTGAGTTTTGAAAATTTTCTTGATAGAAAAGCTAAATGCTTATCTATTTCATCCATTTCATCCTTGGAGTATGACTCATCATCCTCAACTATTTCTTTTCCTTTCCCAGTTGAAGATTCATCATATCTAACACCACTTGCACTATTGTCATGACTTTCTTTCTTCCCTTATTTGACAACAACATCTTCACCAGATTCTTCAACTTGCTTATCCTTGACCACCAAAGCAATGGACTTTTCTCTCTTCTGAAAATTCATCATATCTAACACCACTTGCACTATTACCATGACTTTCATTCTTCCCTTCTCTGACAATAACATCTTCACAAGATTCTGCAACTTGCTTATCCTTGACCACCAAGGCAACCGTCTTTTCTTTCCTTCGACTTTTCACAATCTCCTCATCTTGTTGTAGTTCCAACTCATAGGTTTTCAAGATTCCATACAGCTTGTCAAGAGTGTATTCCTTAAAGTCAGGAGATTGTCTTATGGAAATAGTCATTGGTTTCCATTCCTTGGGTAAGGACATCAAGAATTTGAGATTGGTATCTTCAACATCATATACTCTTCAATATAGTTTTAGCTCATTCAACAGCTTTTGAAACCTACTATATGTGTCATTGATTACTTCACCACTCTTGAAGTGAAAGACCTCATATTTCTGAATCAAGAGTTGCATCTTGTTCTTTCTTACTTGCTCAGTGACTTCACATAGAGTTTGAAGAGTATCCCAGACTTCTTTGGAGGTTGTACAATTGATAACATTGTCAAACATATCCTTGTCAAGACCATTAAATGAAATGTTCATAGTTTTTTTTATCCTTATATACTTCCTTCTCATCTTTATCTGTGTATTCACTCACAGGTTTTGGAATGAGTTTGTCTGGTGCCTGAGTACCATCTACATTCACACTTGTAACTATCTTCATAGGCACATGTGGACCTTTGTTTATACAATGAACATATGAAGTATCAATAGATAGCATATGCAAGTGCATTTTCACTTTCTAGGGAAAGTACTCATCTTTCTCTAGAACTGGAATCTTCACTCCTATGTCTTTTTGACCCATACTTGATGTACTTTATATCTTAAATTTCTGTATGTTGAAAGCTCGGCTTTGATACCAATTGTTATTTGCCCTTGAGTATAATAAGTTTGGATAAGGGGGGAGGGGTTGAATACAAACTTAAGAATTAATTTAAATTTTTGTGGATTTGAGTTTGTTCAATAGAAGAGTTTGAGTGTATGAAAAGATAACTAATTGAACTAAGAATGTGATACTTATAAATTGAAAATAAGACAAGCAATATAGAAATTACTAGTGGATTGGTTTTTCCACTAGTGTATTTTTGCTTTCAATTACTCTTGGTAAAATTACCAAGTTGCTTACAAAGTGTTGTTCTTGTAATACAATGCTTACAATTTTTCTCACACTTCTTCTACTCCTTCACTTTGTTACAATAGACTACTAACTACTATATAGTAGTTTTCTTCTACTTCTATTTCCTATCGATAGATAACATTATAAAATGCACTTTACAATGTTTACATAAAAATAGAAATTAGTTACTTTCACAGTCTTCATTAGACTTTGTCTAGTCCTGGAAATATCTTTGTCTTGTTCTATTCCTTGAAGACTGTGTTGCCTTGAAAGCCTTCATAATCCTGACATGACTGTCTTCCATTGATTCAGTCCCTGCAAAGTTCCCATTCTTTTTGTCTTTAACTAAATTGGGAAACTTTAATCAATAGATAAATGTTGTTAAGCTTATCAGTTGATTCTCTTTTGCTCATCCATCGATGGATGGGATATCCATTGATCAATTGATGCATCGATGATTAATTGAGTTATCCATTGACTCCATATCCATTGATGGTCATTTATCCGTTGATTGCGTTTATCCGTTGATGGCTTGTATCCGTTAAGTAGTGTCTTCATCCATCGACTCCAATATCTGTTGATCACATCACTCGTGAGAATTCTGACTTAGAATATTTATAATTAATCAGTCATTCTTCACATCCGTTGAGAATCTATAAATTGAAGTCAATAACATCAGTCGACTACTTCACAGCATCCATCGAGGCAATACAATCAATTGATAATGAAACATGAATCAAATGTTACAATCCAATTTATCAGTTGATAAACAAGCGTCAACTGATAATTGGTTTCCTAGTCAATGGATATTTATAAGTCACATATCCATCGACTAGTTACAATGAATTTTAAATCTCTATTGTAATTCTAAGTAATTTATTATCCTCAAATCTGATAATTCCTAGCAGTTTTTTGTGCAAAAATACGACTTTACAACCCATATAACCTGATACAATTAAAATCAACTTCAAATGCAACTACGATTAACTTCAAGTTTTTTCAAAAAAACAAATTGCATTCAATTGCATTTGGTTATAAATTATACTCCTTCCGTCCCACCCAATTGTTTACGTTTCGGAGAGAAGGTTCGACACGCATTTTAAGATGCATATAAAGTATAGTTCCATGACTTATTTTTAAATTTTTTTTTGAATAAAAATTTAATGTTTAAATTTTTATTCAATTTTTTTAAAAAAATAAAGTTTAAATTTTTATTCAAAAAAATTTAAAAAATAAGTCATGGAACTATACTTTATATGCACCTTAAAATACGTGTCAGACCTTCTCTCCGAAACGTAAACAATTGGGTGGGACGGAGGTAGTATATAAAAAAATGCATTTGGTTATTTTTGGATTTTTGGTTGCAAAACGTATTTTTGCAAAACAAATCAAAAGATAGTAAAATTGTAATTTTTTTAAAAAGTAGTATTTTTGATAAATACTCTATAATTTTTAACAAAATTTTGGATTTGAGTTTTGGATTTTATTTCACAATTTTCGTCTTTCGGATTATCCGAATCCAATTCAAAATTTGTTAGATGGGACTCAAAACTTGAAATTTTGATTTTATTCGGCTTCAGATCGGGTTTGGGTTTGAATTCTTTTTCGGATCTATGTTTCATTTTGAAAATTTATAATTTTGTTATTTATATTTGATCTAATTGATGTATAAATATATAAGTTAAATAAGTTAAAAATAATATTATAATTATAGTATACTACTCCCTCCGTCCCATCAAAAAGTGGATTAAAGAAAAAGAAAAGTGGGTAAAATGATGGGGTCAATTGATATTTAATTGATAGATTTGAAAATGTGGAGAAAACTAGTAGGTGAGAGTAAATTTTATGATATAAAAGTTTATTATTTTTAAAAAGTTTTGAAATATAAAGAATTGAATGAGACATCCTAAAAAGGAAAATATAAAGAATTGGATGGGACGGAAGGAGTAATATATTAAAACTTCCTAAATTTATAAAAATGGTAATAATTAAATTAATAAAAATATACATTAAATATTCGTACAACGCACGGATTAAAATCTATTATTTATATTAAAATATATTATCAAATTCGTGTTCGAGCTTATCAAGTTGATTTCGAATCGAGCTCATAAAAACTCAACTCGACTTGTTATTGAGCTCAGAAACATGCTCATGGTCGAGCTGTATAATGAATTCAAGCCCATTTATCAAGTCCAGTTCGATCCTATATATCAAGTCTTTAGGTCAAAGGTATTGGGCCTATTGGCTGTTTTGAAATAATAATAAAATTATCAATTGTATTTATGTTATTATATCCTTGTCAAACATATCCTTGTCAAGACCATTAAATAAAATGTTCATAGCTTTTTTATCCTTATATACTTCCTTCTCATCTTTATCTGTGTATTCACTCACAGGTTTTGGAACGAGTTTGTCTGGTGCCTGAGTACCATCTACATTCACACTTGTAACTATCTTCATGGGCACATGTGGACCTTTGTTTATACAATGAACATATGAAGTATCAATAGATAGCAGATGCAAGTGCATTTTCACTTTCTAGGGAAAGTACTCATCTTTCTCTAGAACTGGAATCTTCACTCCTATGTCTTTTTGACCCATACTTGATGTACTTTATATCTTAAATTTCTGTATGTTGAAAGCTCGGCTTTGATACCAATTGTTATTTTCCCTTGAGTATAATAAGTTGAGAGAAGGGGGGGGTGAATACAAACTTAAGAATTAATTTAAATTTTTGTGGATTTGAGTTTGTTCAATAGAAGAGTTTGAGTGTATGAAAATATAACTAATTGAACTAAGAATGTGATACTTATAAATTGAAAATAAGACAAGCAATATAGAAATTACTAGTGGATTGGTTTTTCCACTAGTGTATTTTTGCTTTCAATTACTCTTGGTAAATTTACCAAGTTGCTTACAAAGTGTTGTTCTTGTAATACAATGCTTACAATTTTTCTCACACTTCTTCTACTCCTTCACTTTGTTACAATAGACTACTAACTACTATATTGTAGTTTTCTTCTACTTCTATTTCCTATCGACAGATAACATTATAAAATGCACTTTACAATGTTTACATAAAAATAGAAATTAGTTACTTTCACAGTCTTCATTAGACTTTGTCTAGTCCTGAAAATATCTTTGTCTTGTTCTATTCCTTGAAGACTGTGTTGCCTTGAAAGCCTTCATAATCCTGACATGACTGTCTTCCATTGATTCAGTCCCTGCAAAGTTCCCATTCTTTTTGTCTTTAACTAAATTGGGAAACTTTAATCAACTGATAAATGCTGTTAAACTTATCAGTTGAATCTTCTTTGCTCATCCATCGATGGATGGGATATCCATTGATCAATTGATATATCGATGGCTAATTGAGTTATCCATCGACTCCATATCCATTGATGGTCCTTTATCCGTTGATTACCTTTATCCGTTGATGGCTTTTATCCATTGATATCTTTTATCCATTGAGTAGTGTCTTCATCCATCGACTCCAATATCTGTTGATCACTTCACTTGTGAGAATTCTGACTTAAAATATTTACAATTAATCAGTCATTTTTCACATCCGTTGAGAAGCTATAAATTGAAGTCAATAACATCAGTAGACTACTTCACAACATCCATCGAGGCAATACAATCAATTGATAATGAAACATGAATAAAATGTTACAATCCAATTTATCAGTTGATAAACAAGCTTCAACTGATAACTAGTTTTCTAGTCAATGGATATTTATAAGTCACATATTCATCGACTAGTTACAATGAATTTTAAATCTCTATTGTAATTCTAAGTAATTTGTTATCATCAAATATCATAATTTCTAACAATCTCCCTATATTTATGAATATGTAAAATATGCATAAATTTGTTATTGATGATAACAAAACTCCTAAACATTTTCATTCTAGCATGAATTACAATATTGATAAAAGTAATTTGAGACAGAGTGATCAAATACCAGTAAAAGATGAATTCTGATAATTTTGATGTTGAGTCTGAATCTTCTATCTTCTTCTTTTTCCCATTGACTCATTCATCTTGTCTTCATTTTCCTTCATCTTCCTGTATAAGGATCCCTTCAAAATCTTCTCATCCTCCACCCTGTAGTCTAGTTGGCTTGCAAGATGGTTCAATTCCAGATTAGGCAGTTTGTCTATTTCCTGACAAATATCAATGCATTTTTCTCTGCCTTCTCTGTCCTTGTAGATCATCATATATAATGGTTTATGAAGTACCTTCCTTCCTTCAGGGTTCCAAACTTTGATTTTGTCATCCCTTTCTACTTGAAGAGGTGTTTCACTTAGCTTCTTCATCTTCTCAAGGATGGATTTTCCTAGCTCTTCAGTTAGATAATACTTTATGTTGAGTATTGTATATATTTTCCTTAAAACACCATAGCCTTGTTCCATGACTTGCTCAAATGTGAAGATTTAATGTGCCCCATCTTCATAGTCTATGTGAAGTAGATCTACATCTCTCTTCCTTTGTCCTTTGATTGCAGTTATTCCCTCAACTTTGATTGAAACAAAATTTTGGGGTTTGGATTTGAACACTTCTATCTCATTGGATTAACCACTCCCAGATGCTTGACTCTCAAGATTTACCTCCTTTGGCTTCTCCTCCTTAGCCACCTTTTTATCAACAACAAGTTTCCTTTTTACTCCAGAGGTTCTTAGTTTATCTACAGGCTTGTTTGCTCTTTATTTCATTCTTGTCCTCCTTTCACCTTTTTTCCTTCTGGTTTCTCTAATTAGCCTATCCTCCTCATCAAATTTCATTGGCAGTTGAATAGCTAGTTCTTCTTGTAACTTTTCTTGTTGTTCCCTTTCTTTCACACCAATAACTATTGCTTGGCTCAATAGTTTCTCACCTCCACTCATGGCAGAATTCACTTTTTTCTTTTCTTCTTCTACTGCAATGCCCTTTCATTTTCTGTCACCAGTCTATGAGCTACCTTCATCTACCCTTATTTCTCCTTTCTTTACTGCCTCAAGAATTTCTGGCATTAAGGCAATTGGCTCATGTGCATCAATCTCCTTGTTTTTGCTGGCAATGGAATCAAATTGTCTTACTATCTGTTGAGCTAATGCCTTCTTCGGATCTTTCCTTTGAATGATATTCTCTGTATCCTTGATTACAACTTCAACTCATTCATTCTCCCTCCTTCTTAACTCCTCATCCTTCTCACCCTTTTTGTTATCAGCAACAGGCTCTTGAGCTAAGGAATGAGAAATAAGAGGGGTATCCAATAATCTACTCAGAAGTTTGATTTGAGTGACTTGATTCTTCAAAATTTTCTCCATGTTAACTTCCATGGCAGTCACTCTTTTCTCCAATGCCACTACTTTATCCCTGGCTGTAGACTCAGTATCAAGTCTTTGCTTGATTCTTGTTAACATTGTGAGGCTGAGTCTTGAATCAATTGTGGAGTCAAAATGCATCTTTGATCTATCAATTTCTTCCCTGATTTTCTTGAGTTCATACTTGGATCCTGTTACATACATTTTCTGGATCTTCAAGTTGTCTCTGTAAAAGTTGAGAATTCTTCTGTGCAAAGAATCCTTAACATTTACTTCAGCCACGGATCTCCTGTAGTGTGAAAATATTGCCCTTTCAGTGTCAGCCAAACTAGTTTCATCACTAGCCATTTCAGGTTCTAAAAGCTCATCATCAGAACTATCTTCAAAATCTTCTGGATTCATATGGGATACATCATCAGGCTGTCTTGCTAGACTCTCCTTGCCACTCCTGAATTGTTCTTCTGTTTGCACCAATCCCAACATCTTTTTAGCCTCTTGATTAGTGGCTGCTGCCAATTTTTGATATTATGGATCCTCATGATGAAAAGTTGTTGTCTCAATGTTGAATTCAATTTCATCATCCACCTCCATGTGAGCACCTGCACCTCCTGCAGGAACTCCATCTTCTCTAATTCCTCCATCTCCCCATGACTCCAACCCCAACTCCTGGGCGAGTTCTGCTGCAACCTGCTCAGTTTTAGAATTTGATGCTTCATGAGATGGTGAAATTGGTTTCTCTCTATTCTTTTCTCTCTCACTCTCTTCTCTCTGTTTTTGCATCAGGATCTCATCCTGAATTCTCACCTCTCCCTTACTATCCTCTCCTTTTGCATCACCTGCTAAGGTGGAACTCTCTTTGCTCACACCATCTCCTTTTTCCACCTCAGAAAAAATTGAGGGCCCCTCATTCTCACGCTCTCCTTTTGCCAAGGTATGTAAACCTTGCCTCTCACACACCTCATCCACTCCACTCAATCATAGTAGTGTATTAACAACTTGAATTGTTTCAATGGATGATTCATGAATTGGAATGAAGGTGTCAATCGATAGATAAGAAATATCCATCGATGGATGAATATCCGATTGATTGAAGCTTGTCGATGGATGTAAGGATATCCATCGATGGAAGTGAACTAGTCAATGGATGTTGGAAATTATCAGTTGATTGAAGAATATCCATTGACTTGAGAGAATTTTCAATGTTTTCCTGATCAACCAAGGTGGTAACCTTATTTGGTGATACAGTTGAGAGTGTTGGCTCCACCCTGAGTTGCAAAGAGGGTGAATTTGAAACATTGAAGTTGTCAATCAACAAAGTTTCTAAAGAAATAGATTTTAAAGGGGATTGAGGAGATGAAATAGATAGAGAGTGGGGATGTGCCTCAGGAATAGTTTGAGACACATCAAGAGAAGAAACTGAAGGCTCCACCAAATTTGCATTTGGCTTTGCAAGTGTGTGTGTTCCATGTGCAATATTTTTGTCCTTCTTTCTCCTTTTGTATGGCTGAATTACTTTGTGTCCCTTACCCCCATCTAATGGTCCTGGTTGAGACCTCTTTTCAATAGTTACACCTTCTTGAGAAGGTGCAACTAGGGATGTGTTTAAATCCTTTATTACAGCCTCAATTTTTGGGAGATTGGGTTGGTGGCTGGATGGACACTCTCAACCTCTCATTCTTTATTCTTCTGGTTTTCTTGATGTTGGCCAGTTCCCTCACCCTTATCAACCACCTTCACACTCCCCTCAATTGTTTTTCTTTTCTTAGTTTTTACAACAGTAGTCTTTTGAGAAACTATTGAGGTGGTTTGTTTAGATTTGTGTTTGGAAGGTTGTGCAACTTGGGTAGGAGGGATAGGAGCATTTCCATCTCCCTCAATTGTTGCAGAAGACAAAGAAATTGGAATACTAGAGGAAGTAAAATAGAAATTGAGTTTCTTGAGATATACTTGCACAAAAAGAGGATAGATGAGGCACAACTTAGGGTGTAAGTTGATTCTTACCAAGTCCTTGACACTTTTGTTTTGTGTTCAGGCCTCCAGTGTGTCCATCTCTGCATTAATCTCATAATCTCCAATAGAGGCATTAATCAACAGCATAAAAAATCTAACAAAATAGATGTTATTTTTCCTAGATGTTTTATTTCTTAACTTGGCAGTTAAAGTACTTATCAAATATGATATAATAAGAAATTTCTTGCATACTTGTGGTAATTGCATCAAAATTACTTATTTTTTAAAAAAATACTTTAATAATAGCATCAAAGAAATAACTCCATTCTTTTCTAAGATTTTTCCTAACAACCTCACCTAATCCAGTTTCAACATTAGCATAATTAACAGATTATAACATGTCCCTAATGTCATTTTCAGTGGGTGACTTATCACAATTATTTTCAGGTAATTCTGAGCATTCAGACAGAGTAATACTTGTAAAGGTGTAGGAATTACCTTTGCAAGTATAAGAAATTACCTTCCCATCCTGTGAGACTTCTGCAGTGTTCCATAGCTTTTCAACACTTGAACAGACTATTGTTGGTGCTTCATTGAGAGCTTTTGACACTTTGCAGTCTCCTAGAAAGCTCATCAATGGATGGAAGTCTACGGGAGCATCATCCACAATTAGACATGCTGCAAAATTGTTCTGTTCATATGTGAACCCGGTTGAGGAAACAATATTCTTTTGAGGTGTCATCGTTGTTCTTAGAAAGATTAGAGAAAAATCTTGAAAACTAGTTTGTAAATTCGACTTAAGAGTGCTTGAGAGAAAGAGATAGAGATACAAAAATTAGAGATAGAAAATAAAATAGCAAGTAAGAATAAAGTGAGACTTTATATTGTTATTTATATTTCTGAGATGAAAGTGACTCGATTAGTCAGGTTAATTAAGAATGTAACCGTTGAAAGATAAAAAGAGTTGCAGTTAATTACTCTAAATGGCAATCGATGGATGTCTTCATCTGTTGACAAATAAAGTAATTAATCAATGGCTATAATTTGATCAACGGATGAATAAAACTATAGAAATTATGTTACCATCAATGGATAAAATAAAATAATTTATTGATCAATAAACAACTACCAGGGTAATTATCTGTCGATAGATAAATATCCATCGATAGGAATATAATTTATCTGTTGATCAAACAAGAAAGAATTTATCAATCGATAAACAATTACTGAGGTAATTATCTGTCGATAGATAAATATCTATCGATAGGAATATATTTTATCTGTTGATCAAATATATCCATCGATAGCTGCAAAATATCCATTGACAATTAACACAGTTATCAGTTGATCATTTTGTTTTAACAGATAATTGTGAAAAATGGCAAAAAGAAAAACTTAGCACACATTTTAAGATTGAGTAAAATTAAGCATACCTAATTCACAGACTAATCTATTAAAAGTAGATTCATCTAGAGGTTTGGTAAAAATGTCTGCAAATTATTATTCACTAGGGACAAAATGTAATTCAACTATACTATTCATTACATGTTTCCTAATGAAATGATACCTTATGTCAATGTGTTTAGTTCTGGAATGTTGCACAGGATTTTCTGTTATTGCAATGACACTTGTGTTATCACAGAAAATAGGAATCTTGTTCATGTTGAACCCATAGTCAAATAATTGATTTCTCATCAATAATATTTGTGCACTTCAACTTCCAGCAGCAATGTACTCAGCTTCTGCAGTTGAAGTTGATACTGAGTGTCGCTTTTTGCTAAACCATGACACAAGTTTGTTTACTAGAAACTGATAGGTGCCTGTAGTACTTTTCCTGTCTATTTTGCAACCTGCATAATCTGCATCTGAGTAGCCAATTAGATT
The DNA here is from genome assembly GCA_028671895.1 of Oenanthe sinensis. Classification (NCBI taxonomy): domain Eukaryota; kingdom Viridiplantae; phylum Streptophyta; class Magnoliopsida; order Apiales; family Apiaceae; genus Oenanthe; species Oenanthe sinensis. The sequence goes on from CM053803.1 coordinate 45,493,529, forward strand.
AAAACCAGAATCTCTAGGATACCAAATACCTAAATTTGATGTATCCTTGAGATATCTAAAAATTCTCTTAATAACCACTAAATGAGATTCTCTAGGATCAGCCTGAAATCTAGCACACAAGCATGTAGAGAACATTATATCTGGCCTACTAACAGTTAAATATAAAAGTGAGCCTACCATGCCTCTATAACTTGAAATATCCACTTTAGCTTCCTTAGAGTTCAATTCAAGTTTGGTGCAGTGGCCATAGGAGTTTTTGTAGAAGAACATTCACTTAAGTCAAATTTTTTTAACAAGTCATGAATGTACTTTGTTTGATTTATAAAGATACCATCCTTAACTTGTTTAACTTGCAAACCAAGAAAGTACGTAATTTCTCCCATCATGCTCATTTCATATTTGTTTTGAATTAATTTGGCAAACTTTTTGCAAAGTCCCTCATTAGTTGAGCCAAAAATAATGTCATCCACATATATTTGAACAAGAATTATAGAGCCATTAACATTTCTATGAATAGAGTTTTATCAACAGTACCTCTTGTGAAGTGATTCTCAATGAGGAACTGAGATAAAGTGTCATACCAGGCCCTTGGTGTTTGCTTCAAGCCATAGAGTGCTTTGAGTAGATAGTAGACAAAGTCAGGGAAATTTGGATCTTCAAAGCCAGGAGGTTGTTCCACATAGACTTCCTCTTCTAATACCCCATTCAAAAATGCACTCTTTACATCTATCTGGTAGACTTTGAAATTAGCATGTGCAGCATAAGCTAGAAAGATTCTGATTTCCTCCAACCTTGCAACTGGTGCAAAAGTTTCATCAAAATCAATTCCTTCTTCTTATGAGTACCCCTTTGCCCCAAGCCTTGCTTTTTTTTTCTAGTCACAGTACCAGTTTCATCCATTTTGTTTTTGAATACCCATTTTGTACCAATTACTGATCTATCTTTTGGTTTGGGCACCAGCTTCCACGCTTTATTTCTTTCAAATTGATTGAGTTCCTCTTGCATAGCTAAAACCCAATCAGGATCCATAAGAGCATCTTCAATTCTTTTAGGTTCTTCTTGAGATAGAAAGATGCTATACAGACACTCATTTTGAGTAGCACTTCTTGTCTTGACACCATCTTCTGCATTTCCAATGATTAGCTCAAAAGGATGGCTTCTTGTCCATTTTCTTTGAGGAGACAAATTTTGCCTTGATGATGAAGTTTCATGATCATTGTTATTGTACTCAAATTGATTTCAATTTGTGGACTGATTTTGAAACCCTCCCCCTGAATTGGATACCCTAGATGTAGAGTGTTGATTATCCATTTAAGAATTATCAGTTGATGCATTATCAATTGATGGATTTCTATCAACTGATAAATTATCCATTGATGCAGTAACATCAATTGATATTGGGTTTCTGAGTACTTGTGATTTTACAATTTCTACTTCTTCATCATCATCTACATCATTTGATTCATTCTCAAAATACAGTGTGTCATGATTTCCTTCATCAAACAGCCCTTGAATCTTTTTATCATCAAATACTACATGTACAGATTCCATAACAATGTGTAGTCTAAGATTATAGAATCTATAGGTTATGCCTTGATAGTGCATACCCAACAAATATAGCTTCATCAGCCTTGGCTTCAAATTTTCCTAGGTTTTCACTTTGATTCTTTAGCACAAAGCATTTGAAGCCAAAGACATGAAGAAACCCCACTTTTGGCTTTTTGTCTTTCTTGATCAATTGAGAAGGCGTGTTTCCTTAAGTTTGATTTACTATGGAGATGTTTTGAGTGTAACATGTTGTATTAATAGCCTCAACCCAGAAGTATGTTGGTAATTTAACATCTTCCAACATAGTTCTAGCTGCTTCAATCAATGTCATATTCTTCCTTTCAACTACCCCATTTTGTTGAGGTGTCCTTGGTGCAGAAAAGGTGTGTATGATTCCTTTATATTCACAGAACTCCTTCATTGTGGAATTCTTAAATTCTGTTCCATTGTCACTTCTTATTTTCTTTACATCCAATCCAAGACTTTTCTCAACTTCTCTTATGTGCTTGATGATGAGATTGTTGGCTTCATCTTTTGAATGTAGAAAATAAGTCCATGAAAATCTTGAAAAATCATCCACAATGACTAAAGCATACTTCTTCTTTGCAATGGACATGATATTTATAGGAGCAAACAAATCCATGTGTAATAACTCAAGTGGCTTCTCAATTGATGATTCCAATTTTGACTTGAATGATGTCTTTCTTTGTTTTCCTTTCTGACATGCATTACATAGTCCATCCTTGAAAAATTCCATTTGTGGTAAGCCTCTCACTTGATTTTTCTTGACCAACTGATTCATGGCTTTGAAATTTAAGTGAGTTAGTTTCTTTTGCCATAGCCAACTTTCACTTGTACTTGCCTTAGAGAGAAGACAAGTCATTGAGTCTGGACTTGTTGAGTTAAAGTCAGCTATGTACATATTTCCTTTTCTATTCCCAGTCATAACCATGCTTCTAAATTTCTTGTTGGAAATTATGCATGCTTCAGTTGTGAAGCAAACCTTATTTCCATTGTCACATAGTTGACTTATGCTTAACAAATTGTGTCTTAAGCCATTAACTAATGCAATAGGTTCAATGATGACATTCTCTTCTGAAATCAAGCCACATCCAATGGTGTATCCTTTACTGTCATCTCCAAAAGTTACTCCAGGGCTATCTTTCTCCTCAAACTTTGTGAGCAGGGATTTATCTCCAGTCATGTGTCTTGAACACCCACTGTCCAAGTACCAAAGATTTCTTCTTTTTCCCTACACACATCCAAAAACAATCAAGTTGATTTTGGTACCCAAGTTGCTTTGGGTCCTTTCTTATTAGTTGCTACCTTTGGCTTGGTTTCCAATTTTTGTACCTTTGATTTGGGTGGTTTTACTTCCACTTCAACCTTAGGTATTGGTTTCCTCACCTCAGGATTCTCAATGCTAATATTTGTAATATTCATGCTTACAGAATTAGAGAAATTTGGAGCATGAAAATTGTTATGTATATTCCATGGCATAGCAGGCATTTTCATGTTGGCAAATGCAAGATATGGGTTAAACAGATAAGGCATTGATGCATATTGAGCATGAATAGCATGATGATCAACTAAATGAGGATAAACAGAATTAGAATGCGTGTTAGGTATAACAGGCACGTTGGTAGTAAGTGATTCTTACTACCACACTTAGCACATATCTTTCTAGGAGCATACTTGTCTGGTGTGTAGTTATTGTGCTTGTTTATGCCTACTTTACCATTTATGTTCTTCTTCTTCTTATCATTTGGCTTAATATTAGACTCTAACTTTTCTAACTTTTCTTTCAATTGATCTTTAGATAAGAACCCTATATTAGCCTTTTCAACTTTGGCTTGAGATTTAGAGGAGCTACATTCTTTCATAAATTTAACAGGTCTGTTAAGCTAGGTTTTCAAGACTGATTGCTTAGCAGTTGATGATTCCTCAATCGATGAATAATTATCCGTTGGGATAACATTATCAATAGATGGATAATTATTCATTGGGATAACAATATCAATCGATGGATAATCCTTATCAGTTGATTCAGGATTAGAAATTGATTGCTTCTTTTCCAAGGATTGATTCTCATCAATGGCTAATTTTTCAAGAGTCTCAGACACCATGGTAAAAGAATTTGTTCCATGTATGTCATTCATCTTTTTGCTAGCTTACTTGACCTGTTCCATTTATCAATGGTTCTTAGTTCTTCTTCCAATTTTTCTTTCAATTTTTCAATTTCCTTTTTACACTCAACTAGTTCTTTTCTAACATCTTTATTTTCTACATTGATTATGTCCATTTGCACTAGCTCACCCTCTAGATAATTGTTTCTTTCAGTGAGAGTTTCTAAGGTGATTTTGAGCCTAGTGTTCTCTTTGTTTAAGGACTTAAGAGTGACATGAAAATTATACAATTCATTTGACATTTCAGTAATTGTAATATTGCATTCATCTTTGGATAACTCAGATAGATTTGTAAAAATTACCTGATTGCTAGAAGAACTAGCTTCTTGGTCATCATGATTGGCCATTAGTGCAAGGTTGATGTATTCTTCTTCTTCTTCAGAATCATCCTCAGTAGCACAGTCCTTTTCTTCTGTTACAAAATCCTTCTCTCTTTGTTTGAGCAAGTTAAAGTACTTCTTCTTATAGTCAATACCATCACTAAACTTTGACTTCTTCTCCATTTTTTGCTTTCTGCATTCATTAGAAAAATGACCAGTCAATCCACAGTTAAAACATTTGAATTGAGTCATGTCAACAAGATTTTTGCTTGTTGATTGTCTCTCTTGAACTGAGATCCAGGCCTTTGCATGAGATTTCTCTTGAATTTGAGTTTCAAAAATTTTCTTAATAGAAAAGCCAAATGCTCATCTATTTCATCCATTTCATCCTTGGAGTATGACTCATCATCCTCAACTGTTTCTTTTCCTTTCCCAGTTGAAGATTCATCATATCTAACACCACTTACACTATTTCCATGACTTTTTTCTTCCCTTCTTTGACAACAACATCTTCACCAGATTCTTCAACTTGCTTATCCTGGACCACCAAAGCAATGGACTTTTCTCTCTTCTGACTTTTCTCAATTTCCTCATCTTACTTTAGTTCCAACTCATAGATTTTCAAGATTCCATACAGCTTGTCAAGAGTATATTCTTTGAAGTCAGGAGATTGTCTTATAGAAACAGTCATTGGTTTCCATTCCTTGGGTAAGGACCTCAAGAATTTGAGGTTGGTATCTTCAACAGCATATACTCTTCCATATAGTTTTAGCTCATTTAACAGCTTTTGAAACCTACTATATGTGTCATTGACTGCTTCACCACTCTTGAAGTGAAAGGTCTCATATTTTTTAATCAAGAGTTGCATATTGTTCTTTCTTACTTGCTCAATGCCTTCACATAGAGTTTGAAGAGTATCCCAGACTTCTTTGGAGGTTGTATAATTGATAACATTGTCAAACATATCCTTGTCAAAACCATTAAACAAAATGTTCATAGCTTTTTTATCCTTATATACTTCCTTCTCATCTTCATCTGTGTATTCACTCACAGGTTTTGGAATGAGTTTGTCTGGTACTTGAGTACCATCTACATTCACACTTGTAACTATTTGTTATAGGCACATGTGGACCTTTCTCTATGCAATGAACATAGGAAGGATCAATAGATAGCAGATGCAAGTGTATTTTCACTTTCCAGGGAAAGTACTCATCTTTCTCTAGAACTGTAATCTTCACTCCTATGTCATTTTGACCCATACTTGATGTACTTTAGATCTTAACTTTCTGTATGTTGAAAGCTAGGCTTTGATACCAATTGTTATTTGCCCTTGAGTACAATAAGTTTGGAGAAGGGGGGTTGAATACAAACTTAAGAATTAATTGAAATTCTTGCGGATTTGAGTTTGTTCAACAGAAGAGTTTGAGTGTATGAAAAGATCTAATTAAACTAAGAATGTGATACTTATAAATTGAAAACAAGATAAGCAATATAAAAATTACTAGTGGATTGGTTTTTCCACTAGTGTATTTTTGCTTTCAATTACTCTTGGTAAAATTACCAAACTGCTTACAAAGTGTTGTTCTTGTAATACAATGCTTACAATTTTTCTCACACTTCTTCTACTCCTTCACTTTGTTACAATAGACTACTAACTACTATATATTAGTTTTCTTCTACTTCTATTTCCTATCGACAGATAACATTATAAAATGCACTTTACAATGTTTACATGAAAATAGAAATTAGTTACTTTCACAGTCTTCATTAGACTTTGTCTAGTCCTGGAAATATCTTTGTCTTGTTCCATTCCTTGAAGACTGTGTTGCCTTGAAAGTCTTCACAATCCTGACATGACTCTCTTCCATTGATTCAGTCTCTGTAAAGTTCTCATTTTTTTGTCTTTATCTAAATTGAGAAACTTTAATCAACTGATAAATGTTGTTAAGCTTATCAGTTGATTCTCCTTTGCTCATCCATCGATGGATGGGATATCTATTGATCAATTGATGCGTCGATGATTAATTGAGTTATCCATCGACTCCATATCCATTGATGGTGATTTATACGTTGATTGCCTTTATCCGTTGATGGCTTGTATCCGTTAAGTAGTGTCTTCATCCATCGACTCCAATATCTGTTGATCACATCACTCGTGAGAATTCTGACTTAGAATATTTATAATTAATCAGTCATTCTTCACATCCGTTGAGAATCTATAAATTGAAGTCAATAACATCAGTCGACTACTTCACAGCATCCATCGAGGCAATACAATCAATTGATAATGAAACATGAATCAAATGTTACAATCCAATTTATCAGTTGATAAACAGGCTTCAACTGATAATTGGTTTCCTAGTCAATGGATATTTATAAGTCACATATCCATCGACTAGTTACAATGAATTTTAAATCTCTATTGTAATTCTAAGTAATTTGTTATCCTCAAATCTCATAATTCCTAGCAGTTTTTTGTGCAAAAATACGACTTTACAACCCATATAACCTGATACAATTAAAATCAACTTCAAATGCAACTACGATTAACTTCAAGTTTTTTCAAAAAAACAAATTGCATTCAATTGCATTTGGTTATAAATTATACTCCTTCCGTCCCACCCAATTGTTTACGTTTCGGAGAGAAGGTTCGACACGCATTTTAAGGTGCATATAAAGTATAGTTCCATGACTTATTTTTAATTTTTTTTTTGAATAAAAATTTAATGTTTAAATTTTTATTCAATTTTTTTTTTAAAATAATGTTTAAATTTTTATTCAAAAAAATTTAAAAAATAAGTCATGAAACTATACTTTATATGCACCTTAAAATGCGTGTCAGACCTTCTCTCTGAAACGTAAACAATTGGGTGGGACGGAAGTAGTATATAAAAAAAATGCATTTGGTTATTTTTGGATTTTTGGTTGCAAAACGTATTTTTGCAAAAAAAATCAAAAAATGGTAAAATTGTAATTTTTTTAAAAAGTAGTATTTTGATAAATACTCTATAATTTTTAACAAAATTTTGGATTTGAGTTTTGGATTTTATTTCATAATTTTCGTCTTTCGGATTATCCGAATCCAATTCAAAATTTGTTAGATGGGACTCAAAACTTGAAATTTTGATTTTATTCGGCTTCAGATCGGGTTTGGGTTTGAATTCTTTTTCGGATCTATGTTTCATTTTGAAAATTTATAATTTTGTTATTTATATTTGATCCAATTGATGTATAAATATATAATTTAAATAAGTTAAAAATAATATTATAATTATAGTATACGACTCCCTCCGTCCCATCAAAAAGTGGATTAAAGAAAAAGAAAAGTGGGTAAAATGATGGGATCAATTGATATTTAATTGATAAATTTGAAAATGTGGAGAAAACTAGTAGGTGGGAGTAAATTTTATGATATAAAAGTTTATTATTTTTAGAAAGTTTTGAAATATAAAGAATTGAATGAGACATCCTACAAAGGAAAATATAAAGAGTTGGATGGGACAGAAAGAGTAATATATTAAAACTTCCTAAATTTATAAAAATGGTAATAATTAAATTAATAAAAATATACATTAAATATTCGTACAACACACGGATTAAAATCTAATATTTATATTAAAATATATTATCAAATTCGTGTTCGAGCTTATCGAGTTGATTTCGAATAGAGCTCATAAAAACTCAACTCGACTTGTTATTGAGCTCAGAAACATGCTCATGGTCGAGCTGTATAATGAATTCTAGCCCATTTATCAAGTCCAGTTCGATCCTATATATCAAGTCTTTAGGTCAAAGGTATTGGGCCTATTGGCTGTTTTGAAATAATAATAAAATTATCAATTGTATTTATGTTATTATATAATCTATTAAAGTAATACTTATAGAAATTTGAATCATTAAACCACAAGAATCTGATGTCCTTAACGTACAAAGTAATATCTCGGTGGGTTTGCCCATTTTTGTTGGATTGGAATACTGTATTGCTGTTGTACACAAACAAGTCACTCTGATACCCAAAACTTATCACTCACTATGGACAAGTCAGATATGTGAATATTCGAATCTAGCAGTAAGTTCAGTGACTTAGGTTGCAGAGACTAGTTCTAAAACACAACCCTTGTATCCCACTGAGAAATAGGGTCTAGGTAGCACAGGATGTACGAAGACCATAAAAAGCATTTATATTAGAGTTCGTACAAATTACAATAGGATTAGCAAGACCTCTATATAAATAAATACACCGGTGCAAACTGAGATTTTGCCCATTCCGATTCACATAATGATCAGATTTGCACGATAATATACGAACTTAGATGATCTTTACAAGAGGAGCACTCCCCCAGACGGATGTTCACAGCCCTGTGCACTATCTGATTGAGCTTGCTGCGGTTGTGATGTCTGGTATCTTTTGCAAACATAGAACACCTGTAGACGGCCAATTAAATAATGAAAATATTCAGTTAAATGAGTCATCAACTATGTTTAGTTGTTGAGAGACATCAGGATACTTTTCTACGACACATAGGCCTCAGGTGATGCCTACAAGTTATTCATCTGAATTTTTTAGCTTTCTTGGCCTTTTGTTAGCTGGCGAAGATGCGGCATCAGTTGGTCTGCCTGGTGCCTTCAGAACAAAAAATTGCATAGAATGAGAAAATACAATTGCGAAGATCTTTGACCAAACAAAGCAAGAACACAAGAGAGTGCTAATAAAAAAACAAATAATATTTACCTTACGTTTCTGGTCCTTTTTAACAGTGTGTTCCCCTGAAAATCCAGCTGAATACATAAATACAATTGAATTTTGAATTCAGTCGAAGATCAACTATTTTCCTTTCGCCCTTTCTAAATGAGTAATCATTAACTATTTTTTAATTAGAATTAAAAAGTCATAAGCTTCTAACATATTACTACCTCCAAAACCTGTGGAGTCTGGAATGAATGTCCGATCCTGATCTAAAATACGCTGGAAACTCTGCAAACATATTGTCATAAATAATTGTAGGCTGTAAAAAACATTCATAAACAATTTTGCAGTAGAAGATGTTTATATATGTCCTAAAGTGCTTGTGTCGTATGTTCTCTGTTATGTGTATTTAAAATATACACTAATTTTTGATTAAATGGTCAGATTGACGATCAGACTAGCCTGAGATTTCAAGTGGATTAGACTAACATGAATCTGTATTCTACCATAAAATATGATGCATTGTAATATATATATATATATATATATATAGCATTAATCAATCTCCAACCTTTGGAGTTCCTGGCGTCTCGGGATATGAACCCTCACGGTAAGATGAACCTTCAGCCTCCTTGCACTGAAACGAAAAAAAAGGTAATAAACTATTGAAAAAGAGAGACTTTCAGAAGTTATGCATATGGTAGGCACATGATACTAGTGTTCATCTATATGAAATTGTTTAATTCTGTATATTTCCTAAACTGTTAAGACTATTATCATCACGTCACATGCTTGCTTCTATTGCCACTTCAGAACAACTGTATAAAACAAATGACTGAACATAGGAATATAATATGAAGAAGCACTCTGATATTCCATACCTAGTACTCCCTCAGTCCCAAAATACTTGTCACTTTGACTCTTTTCACGTATTTTAAGGTACACAGAAAAATAGTTCCACATTTTTTACAATTTTATTTTTCTTAATAAATATTTAAATATTAAATTTTGATTTACAAATATAAAATTTTAAAAATAAGTTGTAGGGCTATCTTTTCTATGCACCTTAAGTACGTAAAAGTCAAAGGGACAAAAATTTTGGGACGGAAAAAGTACTGTCCTAGGAATACCACAAGCAGTTCAAGTACAAAAAACCGCATGTTGGCATGGTCTATAAGGAAATTATAGTACAAAACAGTTGGTAAATGGAAATTCGGGTTGAAGAAATTGGCCAAACCCATTTAGTATATACCATGAAAACATAAGATAATCAATATTATGGTTATAATCTACAAGCTACAATGCAACCACAAAAGTGTGACCACACTTTAGTTACAGTGCTAGCACTGATATATTCCACAGGCTTGTCATCTCCTTGTCAAACCCACCAAAGGGCACAACACAGTTCAAGAAAAAATGCAAGCGTTTCTGTGTAATACCTGACATCATAGACCACATACCTTCTTTTAAAACACCAAAGTGTGATCACACTTTAAGATATGAAATCTTGTACTTTAGCATGTAAATTCCTCCATAGAATAGACTTCTAATAATTCAGTTCTAACTTCTAACAAGCAAACCATTGCAATAAACTTGTTATTGACCTCGACCATTTTACAAAAATTTAATACCTGCACATTACAGACCACGTGTTTTTTTTACTTCACAACAGAAAGGATGACTCCAGAAGGCACTATTATACCTACTAGACTCACATATGCAGAAGTGAGACACCATACCTGGAGTATCAGGTATATATTTACTTGGACTGTGTCAACATAACAATCCATGTATCAAATTGCAGAATTATTACAGAAGAGTTGAAGAGGTGCTAGAGATAACGAGAGAAACTTAAAAAAGGGCGAGAAGTGCAAATCACAGAATTCAAAAGACACAGATAATACCTGTTTCTGAAGATTCAGAAGAGTAAGTATCTCTTTTCTTAATTCCAGATGCTCTTCACAAACAGTTTTGGTTGGAACCTTCGGTTTCATATTAACCTGTGAATGGAACAAAATAGCATAAGCATTGAATTGTAAAGAAAACCCAAGAAGAAGGTTTCTTCTATCTATCTGCTAAAAGGTTTTCTCTATTTATATGCTAATGAAGATGTTTTTTATTAAGCAATTACCATTGATATACAGAAAGGCATTTGGGTCTGTTGCACATATAGTTAATAGAAAAATGTGTATATTAATAAGGTGCACTCTGGGTATATATAAGGCATTTGCTCAGTAATAGACTAATAGAGGAAAATGATAAAACGTGGTAAGTGGTAGAATACCTTGCACAATACTCTCTTTGTTCGAGTGATATAAAATTTCATCATAATCATGCTTGCATGGGATAAAAATTATCTATCATGTAACTTTAAGCTGTGAACTATACCCCAAGATCTTGTAATATTTGCTCAACTCGTTTGATAGTTCGAAGTCCAGCTGATGAGCTTGCAGCTTGCACCATTTGCTCAAATCCATAAGTCCTCAAATACACCCGAAGCTGGAAAAACATTTCTCGTCAGCTGGGTAAAGTTTAACATTTATTTGTCCAATAATATCTAGGACCACTATTATTACGTAAAAGTGATAATAAGAGAGAATTAGAAGGGTGTTTGAGTATAAACAAAACATAATATTAAGCAATATATGCCTAGAACTATTTATAAACAAATAAAGAACAAGATGTAAAATATGAAATGAAACGAAGGGAAAGTAAGCATACAGATAATGATGAGAAGTAGTAAATCAGAGTGACTGAATTAATTCAAATACGAGCATGTCGAGTTGTGTCATATGGGCGAATCCATGACGAGTAGCTGTTTTTGTATGGATGACTCCTTGTATTAGTGCATACTGCATATATAGTGATCGTTCTTTAGGTTTTAGGAGTGCTGGTTACTAAACATGGTATTGGGAGGTCTCGGACTCGAGCCCTCCCGCCCCCAGATTTTAAATTTATTTGTGTATTTACTGTTGCCTGCTGTTTCTTTGTCCGAGTGGGGGAAGTGTTATTTATAATATATGATTCAATTAAGGCATCTTCCCAACGCCTTACTATTAAGGAGTTCTGGTTACTTAACAATTACAAACTCATTCTCAAATAGCAAAAAGAAACTGAGAAGTGTAGGAACCGTGGAGAATAAATTACCATGCGCAGCGAAGCTGAAGCTGAGGCAGTCTCGGCGATAGATATTGGAGAGACTGTGGATAGAAACTGAGGATTCGAAGAAGGTGATGCATCATCCACATTAACATTGTCCCTCTCAGCATCTTCAGCACCACCAGTCGATATGGGGATCTTTTCAGAATCCTGGGCAGCCTGAAAATTAAAGTAACAACAGTCTTATTATAAATGCAAGCCTACTACAAACATGAAACTGGTAAAAATCATGGTGTACAAGAATAATATGATAAACTTGTTCATTTCTTTTTGTTACTAGAGTGAGGGAGGAGGGGACTGGGGACGGGAACAATGAGGAACAAACTCTTAGTCTATTCATGTTACATATTAATATTCATTACATCTAAAGGGAAAGGAATATATTTAATCCGTAAATTTCAGCACTACGCTTCATTTTTATATATTGCTTTAAAAGTCATAAAAAAAATTTGTAAGGACGATAGAAAATCCAAATTGATTTAATTTTTCATATAATTAAAATATAAATAAGAAGTTTGAGGCAGAGAGAAGCAAAAGCATAAAATGAAGGAGCAAGGAAACCTTCTTAGTTATATCTATACTATATTATTATAAGCAAACAAGGGGTTTTTGTTGGTTGGTTAACAACAAAATTAAGACACTCTAAAATATTAAATACTACTGTAATAAATAAATAATATATACACACGTATTTTACACAAACATATCTTATAAAAACTCACTCCAATCAAACAACTTTGTCAATTCATCATTCTTGTTGTCAAGATCTTAACCACCAACGAAGTCAATAATCCATCAGAGTTAATATTTAATTAGAACTCTATTAGAATTATAAATTATTACTTATAATAAAATCCTATTAGAATTATAAATATTATTAATTTATAATCCCAAAAATATACAATTATAACCAATATAAATTATTTAAACCAATTCATAGTATACCCTTAGTAATACGACTACCAATATAATAATATTTTTTACATTAAATAAAATTAAAACAACTATTGAAACTATTAAAACATAAATAAGAAAATCATAAAATATTATAGGAAACCCGTGCATCGAACAATTTGTAAGCTAGTACACACAGACACACACTATTATTAAAGTGGATGTACTAAAAGTTTGGTTGGTAGTTTGGTATGTACTAAAAGTTTGGTTGGTAGTTTGGTATGTTCAGTCTACAACGGTTAGATTATAAAACAAATAGATGAGAACCGTTAAACCTAATACTAAATAATATTCTATATTTTAATATCTAAAACACTACTAAAAATTTATGGTTCGAATCACGTCAACAACATATAAAATTAAATATTAATATTATTAGTTCAAAAGATATAAACACAATATATTATATTTTGATTAGAAATTATAATTTATTATTTACACTAAAATTAAATATAATTATTATAACATATATAATAAAATTATAAAATATTAAAGAAGACCCGTGCATTGCACGGATTATAAGCTAATATATATATATAGAGAGAGAGAAAGAGTAAGGCTCAGCGACGAACTCCTTATTTGAGTAACTGAGGAACCAATTCCTATTTTAAAAGAATTTGATTAACAAATAACTATAAAAGACTACAGAACATATAAAAAATCATAGAACACCAAAAATAATTGTAAAACAAACAAAAAAATTACATAATATACAAAAAATTATAGAACACAAATTACAGAGCTGAATAGTGTTCTGTAATTTTATGTTCTATATTTTTTCTATGTTATGTAATTATTTTGTTTATTTTGTGATTATTTTTTGTGTTTTGCAGTTTTTTTATGTTCAATTTTTTTTCATGTGTACTGTAATTATATTTGATGTTGGTTCCTCAGTTACTCAAATAAGGGAGTTTCTCGTTGAACCTAAGCTTATATATATATATATATATATATATATATATATATATATATCGGTTTGTGTGTGTATGTATATATATATATATATATATGTTTGTGTGTGTATGTATATATATAAGGTAACCTTCAAGCGAAAACTTTTTAGGATGAGAACCGTGAAAACTTTTACTAAATTCTGCAGAACCATAATAAAAAATAGAAAAAAATGTTTAAATACTTTTTATTATGGTTTTGTAAATAAAATTATGGTTCTATACTATTTTTTTCAATTTTTTATTATGGTTTTGTAGAATTTAGTATAGAATAAATCTTGGCAAACATACTAAAACATTACAAACTCACTAACAAGAGTTTAAAAATAGGAATAATAATAAAGAACTCAATCACCTATGATAAAGGCTCAAAAATAGGAATAATATTCATTATAAAAAATGGGTCATGAGCGCGATGAGATAGCTCAAGTGGTAAGGGCTTATCTCTTGTTGTCCTAAGTCGTGGGTTCGATTCTCGCTCACCCCCGAGATTTATTAGAACAGATACGCACATTGTAAGACATATAAGCCAAATTAGTCAAAAAAAAATGGGTCATACTATTTTTAAACTCTTGGTAGTGAGTTTGTAGTGTTTTAGTATGTGTGCCAAGATTTATTCTTTAATAAAAGCTTTCATGGTTCTAACGCTAAAAAATTTTCACCTGAATGTTATCGTATATATATAGAGAGAGAGAGTAACATTCTAGGAAGAATTTTTTATATATACACACAAGTTACATATATTTATCTCATTATTCATTAATTATAAGTATAAATAAATTAAAAACAAAGTTATATGGTTTTTTCACTTGAAAATTTTTGAAAATCACTAATAAACATTAAAAAATAATTTAAACTGATTCTATAGTAGGATTCTACACTAGAATCAAATTTAAAATCACTTTTTCGCTAACGTTTGAAGAATTAAATTTTTGAGAAGATTACATATAATTAATATTTTATAGTAGAATCAAATTTTGTACTTTATAAAGCATTAATATGGTTAATCTTAAAATTATTTATAAGATTCTACATTAGAATCGAAGGATTCTCTCTATAACTCTACATAAGAGTGTTCTATCTAGAATAATAGCCTATATATATGTATGTATGTATTATGTGTGTGTGTGTATATATATATGTCTATATACATATATATAACAATGCCTCTTTTGAACAAGATAATTTATGAAAGAGGGAAAAGGATAGCATCGGAATCAAATTGACACTTGCCTTTGCAGCCATTCGTGCCTCCATAATTCTCTTTGCTTCAGCATAAACCTTATAGAAAATATGGGAAAAAATGTAAAAAGAAAGTCCTCAGCCTTGCATGTCTAACAAGCATGCAAATAGAAAAGGGTTACCGGACATCAAAGATAAAAGTAATTGTCACCTCAGCATCTCTGCGCTCTTGGTGCTTTGACTGTGAAAGAATCATGGACAACGCACGCTTGCGCTCTGTCTCTTGAGCAAGGTTGTATGGTTCCTAAATCATTGTAACACGCTATAGATTTACTAGCAGAATTGTACAAATTAAAAGAAGTAAATAGCTGAATTGCAAATGATAAATGAATTTTATTCAAAAATAAATATATAAGTCGTACAATATTTTTTTATGTTTTTAATATAAACTGTAAACTTATACATGAAAACACTTAGCAGTGATGTAAGACCTTAACAAGAGGATGCCCGGAAACATCAGCGGGAGAAGAAGCCCTGGCAATCAATATAGCTCTTGAAACTATACATGCAAAGAGCATCATTATCAAAGAATGCATAATTTACATGCAAACAAATCGAAAATGTCAATTATAAAGACTAATAGACACAATCATCAACATGAACTGCAAACGGGCAACAAAAGAGAAGCACCAAGACAGAAACATATGAGCTGATGTACCACTATAGTAACGATTTTTCAGTTCTTCCACGGTTCGAGAATATGGTAACTTGTCAGCTATCACAACAAAACGAAGATCAAAGCGGGCACATGAATCGAATAGCTGATCAGTTTCTTCCCGAGTCCATGCCTATTATTAAAAACAAAAAAACGTAAAACTTGGTCATAAGTCATAACTCACAAGGAACAGCTAAAATATATCTCAAGATTTTATGTGAGTGTAATCAATTGTAAAAATACTTTCAAAAGAAAAAAAATCAATTATAAAAATCTGAAAACAGATAAAAAGAAAACAGAATTCTATCTTGAATCCAGGCATATAAATGCTTGAGACTCAGCAGAATGTAAATAGCTCTCTAACTAGGAAGCAGGAATACTTGGATTACCTAATGCACCCTGTGTATTCCGTGCTTGGATACTTGCACAATCCCAACTTTTATATTTCATTTTACAATTTGTATTCGAAATAGGGGTTAAGTAACTACTAACACAAATGTAAGGCATTGATGTTTGTAATTCTACAAAATTAAAGAGTTCTAACTTATATTCGGGTGTTTTAGATGACTGTTTATGCATATGATTTAATTCCCATAAATTTATTAGTTTGCCGATGGATTACCAATCATATAATCAACTATATATTTGTCGAATCTGTGTGTCACTGCGCAACACACCCGTATCCTTTATTAGCTCTCCACATGTGCTGACCAGATACAGAATTCTTATCCCCTTCGTCAAGTGAGCAAAATCGTATAAAAGCGCCACTAACTAGATGTCAAGATTAGGAGTCGAGTAGTATTATAACTAGCTACGTAAGTCTATAAAGGTAGTACGATAGTAGTAGAATAGCAGGGAAGTCAGTAAGGGTATTTTAGTCTTTGTGTGTGAGTCTATAAATACCAGTGTAACTTTCAATTTCTATTATGTTGAATATATGAAAATGGTTTTGCCACCATCTCTCTCTCTCTCTCTACTCTCTCTCTCACTCCCCTGTAACTACTTTTCTCTATCTTCTTCTACAAGTTTCTCCCTTATCTCTCTCTCTACACTCTCTGCACTCTATATCTCTCTCTAATTCTACCTTATCTCAACTCTAATTCTCTGTCCTTGGCTTAATTCATTGCTTATAAACACAGAAAACACCAAAAATAGTCTCATTCTAGGTCAGAACTCAGTAGTTCCTGACAAATTGGTATCAGAGCCCTTAAAAGTGATCAACCAGTGCTTCAATAGTGTTGTGCTGGTGTAAACGAGTTGTGCGGTTGTGAATCACAGTAATCGCAGTCGTAGTTCGAAAGTTATGTTTAAAACAGTCCAGGTACTCTATTTTTCATCTGTTCATATCAGATCTGTAATTGTGGATGATTATGTGGAATTGAAGTGAAGTGCTGTTAATTCTAGCTCATTTACAATAGTTATTAGTAGTTCTCTGTTTTCCTTATCAGAAAATCACAAAAATAGTAGTTGTAGCTTAAATTTTAGTTAACTCAGTAGCTGTGGTGCGGACTCAGTGAGTTGAAGTGAGAATTTGTGAAATTGTTGAGTTGTTGTGAATCTATTGGAGAGGAATTGTATTCAGAGTTGATTGTTAATAGAGAACCTGTGATCTAGAGTGAAGTTGTGTAAAACAGTATTGCTGGACAAGTGTTTGAGGAATTGTTTCGGTGAAGAAGTTTAATAGTAAAAATGACCTATAACACAAGGAGTAACTCAAAACAGGCTGAAACTTCTCAGCAAGGTTCTCTGAGAGAAATGCAACACAATTTTCAAGAGCTCATGAAAGGATCAGATGAAAAGTTTGGCAAGTTGCAAGAGCAGATTGGAGAGCTACTAAAAGGTGTGAATGGATTAATGAACTCTCAGGAGGAAGAGGAGGTGGAAATTATGGGAGAAAGTGAGACTGAATGGGAGGAAGGACATAATGGAGGTCAACAACAGAGAGGTGTGTTCAGAGATCCTGTTCATGCTGAACAACTGAGACAGAAACAGATCTCTTCCACCTACAGAAAGAGAAATGAGGTTACTAAAGCAGAGGCACATAGCTTGAAGCATTTGAAACTCACCTTTCCATCATTAAAAGGAGGAGATGATGTAGAGTGGCTTAGGGATTGTGAAGAGTACTTCTCCATATTTGAAGTGACAGATCACAGAAGGCCAGCTATTGCAGCTATGCACATGAGTGGAACTCCCAGATACTGGTATAAATCCTTTATGGTGGGAAGGGATAAGGTTACTTGGCAGCAATTCACTCATGCTTTCCTGGCCAGATTTGGAGAGTTGGAAACAGAATTGGTGTTTGAAAAGTTTAAGAAATTGCAGCAAACAACTTCTGTAGAAGCTTACTTTGATGAGTTTGAGAAATACAGAGGGCAGTTACTAAGCAAGATACCCAGCCTTACTCAGGAGTACTTTCTTGAGAATTTCATATGGTGGGAAGGGATAAGGTTACTTGGCAGCAATTCACTCATGCTTTCCTGGCCAGATTTGGAGAGTTGGAAACAGAATTGGTGTTTGAAAAGTTTAAGAAATTGCAGCAAACAACTTCTGTAGAAGCTTACTTTGATGAGTTTGAGAAATACAGAGGGCAGTTACTAAGCAAGATACCCAGCCTTACTCGGGAGTACTTTCTTGAGAATTTCATTGGACTCCAGGTTGACATTAGAAGCATGATAAGGCTTTTGGAGCCTACAACACTGGAGCAAGCTTTGAGACCGGCAAGATCCTATGAGCATACTCAATTTAATCAACCAAAGAAGGGAGGCGATTATAAAGCTAGCTTCAGCTCTCATACATCAAGCAAGTTTGCTGCAGAAACACTTAACAGTAGCAATAACAATAAGTCTACCTTGGTGGCACCAGCTAAAAGTTCCGAAGTTATGAATGTTAAACCTAGGCCCCTGACTTATAGTCAAAGAGAGGAGAGGAGGCAGAAAGGATTGTGTTTTTACTGTGATGAAAAGTTTGTGAAGGGCCATGAGTGCAAGAAACCTCAAAATTTCTTGATGATTGCAGAAGTTACTGAAGCTGGACAATATGAAGGAGCTCCTGTCTTTGATGAGGATCCAAATGAGGAAAAATGTGATTGGCAAGAACAAAAGATAGTGTTGGCTGCCTTGGGAATAAATGAAGTTCAAAGAGGTGGACCAATGCAGTACACATGCAAGTGGTGTGATAAGGAGTATAAGATTCTCATAGATGGAGATAGTTCTTTAAATCTAATATCCACAGAATTCTGCAAGGAGTTGGGCTTACAAGTCAATCCTCATGATTCCATAGTCATGACCATGCCAAATGGTTCAGAACTCACGAGTACAGCTGTGTGTCCAGAGATCAAGCTGAAATGGAATGATATTGAGATGGATGTTCAAGCTTATGTAGCAGAGTTAGGAGATTGGCATCTTATACTGGGGGTGGAATGGTTGTATCAGCTGGGGAACTTTAAGTGCAATTATCAAAACAGCACAATGCACTTCAGTTGGAAGGGAAGTGAAGTTCTGTTGTCACCAAGTACTCACTTTGGAGTAGTAGACTATTGCAATCAGATCTCTGCAGTAGTGCCAAACTGGATGACACAAATAGAGGACAACTATGAGGGAGATAATGAGATTCAGGAAATGATTGCTGCAAACACTGTTGATAAAGGAGGTCCATAGGAATACCATTTGAGACAAGGCTTACTGATGTATAGAGGACAGTGGGTGATTGGTAACAATGGAGACCTGAGAAAGCAAGTTTTTGAGGAACTACATGGTCACAGTCAAGGGGGTCATTCTGGTGTGAGGGCCACTACTAAGAGAGTGTTGGAATATTTCTATTGGCCCTCAATAAGACAGAATATAGGGCATTGGGTGAGAGTGCACTATATGTCAGCAAAATAAGGGGGAGAATGTCAAAAATCCAGGATTATTGCAACCACTGAAGATTCCACAAGAGCCTTGGAGATGTATTGCCATGGATTTCATCACAGGCTTACCTAAATCTAAGGGAAATGAAATAATTTGGGTAGTGGTGGATAGGTTCAGCAGGTACAGCCACTTTATTCCCCTGCCCCATCCTGTTACGGCTAAAAGTTTTGCTTTGGTCTTCTTTGAGCAAATATATAAACTCCATGGTCTACCTTAAACCATTGTGAGTGATAGGGACAGTCTGTTCCTCAGTGAATTCTGGAAAAACTTGTTCAAACTATCTGGAACAAGGCTACATTTCAGTACAGCATATCATCATCAGACAGATGGTAGTACAGAAAGAGTGAATCAATGTCTAGAGCAATATTTGAGAACTATGACAAGTGAAGTACCTAAGAATTGGTCAGCTTGGCTTTCTGCAGCAGAATGGTGGGATAACACCACTTTTCATACTGCCTTGAATGCAACTCCCTTTCAAGTGGTGTATGGGATGAAGCCTCGACACTTAGCTTGGAAAAACAGACCCCATAGCAATATCAGCAGCTTAGAAGAGATGTTGGAAGGCAAACAACAGCAGTGGAGTAGGTTGAACGAATTATTGGAGGGTGCTCAGTTCAAAATGAAAGCTTATGCAGATGCAAAAAGGACTGCAAGAGAGTTTCAGAAGGGAGATTGGGAGTATTTGAAGTTGCAGCCTTACAGACAAGTCACTGTGGCTATCAGGAAGAACCTCAAACTAGCTGCTATATTCTACGGCCCCTATGAAATCATAGAGAAAATTGGACCTGTGGCCTATAAGCTGGCTCTACCCGACACTTCCAGAGTGCATCCTGTGTTTCATGTTTCTCAGCTAAGCAAGCCATTGGTCAAAGCAAGGTACAGAAGCAGTTACCACAAGTAAATGAACAGGGCAATTTTGACTTGGTACCTCTCAGACAGTTGGATACTAGGAGCATCCTGAGGGTTCATAAGATGGTATATCAAAAGTTGATCCAGTGGAGGGGCTGCAGCGTGAATGAAGCTACCTGGGAAGATGAAGATTTGCTTATGTGCAATTTTCCTGATTTCTGCAACCATGGGGACATGGTTTAACTGAAGGAGGGGATGTCAAGATTAGGAGTCGAGTAGTATTATAACTAGCTATGTGAGTCTATAAAGGTAGTACAATAGTAGTAGAATAGCAGGGAAGTCAGTAGGGGTATTTTAGTCTTTGTGTGTGAGTCTATAAATACCAGTGTAACTTTCAATTTCTATTATGTTGAATATATGATAATGGCTTTGTCACCAACTCTCTCTCTCTCTCTACTCTTTCTCTCTCCCCTGTAACTACTTTTCTCTACACTGTCTGCACTCTATATCTCTCTCTAATTCTACCTTATCTCAACTCTAATTCTCTGTCCTTAGCTTAATTCATTGCTTATAGACACAGAAAACACCAAAAATAGTCTCATTCTAGGTCAGAACTCACTAGTTCCTGACACTAGAGTCTATAAAGATAAGTACATCTGATTATCTTATACATTCATAATCAAATGGTGAACCATTAAACAAACACCAAACTATATCTCTATTACTGTATATCATCTCAAATATATCATCCTTTGGCAAAATGAAGTACTACCCCTATTATGTTCAATAAAAGTGATCCTATTAAATTTTAGATGCATAGAGAAATACAGGTGCATTATATTCTATCCTAACAATTTCCCAATTTATCAATTGATTTAATCGTGAAACAAGTATTTCACTCAAATCACTGTTTAAAAACCATGTCCTTAAAACTACCTCATGCAATTCAGATGTTGATTACGCATTTTTTCTTAATCTTTCCATATTGTAAAGTTGGAATATGCATAGTTGCATATAGTTACGCAGACATTTTCTTTTAATTATATAACTTCAAAGACTCAAAATTTTCATTAGTTTTTTTTTGCTCGTTTTCCATGCAAAATTTTACCCCATTAACAACCAATGGTACTAATACGTTTTTCCTTCAGGATAGTCCATAAAGTGGGTCAAAGAAATTTTAAGTCAAAAATAACACCAGTCAGTAAATCCACATCATTCTCAAGTATCAAAATACAATTTAAATATAAAAACTGAAGATTTTTATTAAACCCCTTTCAACAGCACCATCAGCTAATATGAAAAATTACCAATATAAATGAATTACATACTTCATTCAAAGATACTGTAACATCAGCCCTAAAGTGATACTTACAGGATCATCCAAGAACTTCTCGTATTCCTCATCAGTGTATTTGATCACATCAATTGACTGCCCCAAATTGAATAGTAATATCCAAGTTCATGAGAAAAGGAAAAGCAATGTCACTAAAAGATATATGAAGAATTAGGTAGAAAGACAAAAGTTATGCTATTTAGCGAATATCAAGTTCCCACGTATGACAGACATGAGGATTTAAAAAAATGCAAGAAATTTACCTTGTTATACTTAGCAAAGGAATAATCACCTGTAGGAGGCACACCATTCACAACTCTGACCTGCAAATTAGAGCAAAAATGAGTTCTTCAGGACCTCCACTTAACAGGTTGTGGACGTATGGGTGAGAAGATACCAATACACACCCAGTGGTAAAGTTGCAAATTATCTTTGCGGGCAGAACTAGTAAAAGGAAGCCACTGCCATGTAATCTGTCATGAGAAACAATAAATGTACATTACAAATAGAAGTATTGAAAGAAACAA
Source organism: Oenanthe sinensis (assembly GCA_028671895.1). Taxonomy (NCBI): domain Eukaryota; kingdom Viridiplantae; phylum Streptophyta; class Magnoliopsida; order Apiales; family Apiaceae; genus Oenanthe; species Oenanthe sinensis. The sequence continues at coordinate 45,515,847 of CM053803.1, forward strand.
GAACATTATTTACGATTACAATAAATAAAGCAGCAAAAGTAGTATAATGGCTGTAAAATATTGATCCCAACAACTAGCGCTCTAAAGAAATGAGCAGATTCAAGGTGTTACATATAAAAAGCAACAAAATTAATTCTTACAAATAACTGAAAGCATGTTTTAGAGCTCTACATCTTAAAAACCGCCAATTTACACATAATGCACATTTGAGCTCACTTATCCTACTATTCACAATCTTTTTCTTCATTTATTGCATAAAATTTTTAAAAAGAAAAATAAAAACTTTCAACATATTTATAACTTTCCGATCTTTATCTAAGCGTACGTCTACACTTCTAAATTCAGATACAAGGTATGCGTACATCTCATTCTCACCCGTCCCATACTAACATATATACACACATTGCAAACAACTAAAGCAATACGACTCAAACTTACATTTACCGCCTCACATTGTGATCAAACTAACTTCCAACACATTTTCCACATTCTCAACTCACACATCCAACAAATTACAAACAATTACATATCGCCACAAATAAACAAACAAAAACAACCTTCTCATTCTCCGCTTGAGCCCGTTTCTTCAACTGATTAACATCGATCGACGGCATAAGCGGTGCCAAGCCTCCAGTAAGTGCATACACCTACAATCCACCACAATTTCAACCATTAAACTAAACCTAATTCACCTATACATGTGTGTGTCTGTGTGTGTATACCTCGCGAGAAATGCCATCGGGTTTTCGTTGAGAATCTTTAGGGGGTCTAGATTTCTTTTCGTGAGGTAAAGACGGTGTCGTTTTGGGAATTCCTAGTATATCTTTCGCATCCATCTTGCTGCTTGTTGTGTTTGTGTTTTTCCCCAATTATTAGGGTTTGTTTATTAGCGCCAAAAACAAAGAGGATGGGAACAAGTGATTTTACACTACTAATTTTCCTTTTTCTAATTTAAATCACTTTTATTTATTTATTCTACTAAATTAATGTATATTTTATTTTTGACAATTCATTTAATTTTATGTAATTCAATTTTAGTTTTTTTTTTAATTCTGGATATTTTTTAAATGTATTATGTGATATATATATATATATACATGATAAATATAATAGGGACCGAGGAAATTCTAAAATTTTAAGAATTGATGACTATAAAATACATTAATTTTCTTTTCTATAATAATAATATATTATTTAATTAAGAGTTTTAAGTTTTGATGAAATTATATTTTTAATAAATTTAAAGATAAAATTTATAAAACTTTAATGTGCTCACTATTTTTTAAAATTAATTAGACCCGTTTGATTTAATTATTCTTTTAAGAAATAAATATCTATCTCTAGGGGAAAAATTAGGGAGAACATACTTCACTGAAAAATATAAATAAGTGATTAAAATATAGAGATTTGTTTTGATGCATTCGTTGATATCGTGTATTTTCGTTAAAGTTTTGTGATCTCGTTAAAATTTAATTAAAAAAATTCAATTTATTTTAGTATATTAAAATTATTTTGACAATTGTGTATAAATTGAAGATCCACAACCTGTTACACCAAATATTAAAATATCGTGTCCTTACTTTTTTTTTAATATCTTATCTTTGTTGATTTTAAATTTTTAATTGTTTAGCTGATTGTTATATATATATATAGATAGTAGGGATCCAGAGAAAACTTTTTAAATAGGAAACTTTTATATATATATATATTTCAAAATTATCATCGTATAAAATCTTTTGAATAATTATGTTACGAATTTTCCTAATAGAAATATATTTTTAGTTACTTCTCTTGAATTTAAATTTAATTTATATTATAACTCATATTAATTTTGTACGTTATTAAAAGTACATTAAAAATTTAATATATCAATTAAATAAATGAGATTATGAGAACAATAATTTAGAGAAAAAAATATTTTTCTTTTTTCTCTCATAAACCCAAAATTTTATTCATTAGTTTAGGATAATTTCCTTGAAACTTTTTTGGATTTTGATGAGCACGGTAAGCAAGCTGAAAGTTTGTAATTGATATAAAATAGCAAGTTGTTACTCTGTGTATTAATCTTACTGATATTCATTATCAGTATAACCGGTTAAGTGCATTGACAACAAGCTAACGGCCGGAAAATAGAGTCTCTCAGCAAGCTGTTACTGATATTCATTATCAGTATAACAGGTTAAGTGCATTGACAGCAAGCTAACAGCCGGAAAATAGAGTCTCTCAGCAAGCTGTTACTAGGAACACAGAAGCTGTTTGGATAAAACTTGAAGTCCGAATTTCTTGGAGATATTGTAGGATCTTCATTGTACGAGTTTATCTAATATATATATATATATATATATATATATATATATATATATATATATATATATATATATATATTAGAGTTCAAATATGATTTATCCAAACGTATTTTTATATTCAAATTAGTTTTCCTAATTAATAGGAGTTGGATTTATTCAAAACTTATCATTTAACCAACTCTTATCTATTATATTTAAACTTATATTGAGTTTGTTCTTTCAAACGTTTTTTCAGTTTTAGTCTTCAATATTGGTAGCTTTGAACGTATGATATTTGAATTATCTTATCTACCATGAACATTATGATTTTAACGTTAATGTGGCTTTGCAAATTTGAATGTAGTGTTCATATATATACTTAGTGTGTATTGCTTTTCATCTTCACTAAGTGAAGAACATATACTAATTTGCAAAATCTACACACACATACTCTCAAACACAAACGTTCTTAGATAATATATTTTGAGCTCTAGTATTTTATATATTTATATATGCGTAAGAGAATTATTAGTTTTATTTGTAACTTTTATTCACTTGTGATTTCCAGTTGTAATTGGATTTGTAGCTAGATATCTGAGCTTATGAAACAAGGTTCGGGAACTAGAAGGTAGAGAAGTCTGTACTAGGGTAGTATAGACCAATTTTAAAATTGTGGTCATTTTATTTATATCTTTCCATACATAGAGAGCAGGAGAGTTCAAGGAACAGGGGTTTCAGCAATCTAGTATCAGTTGCAAGGGAAAAATGGAGGAATATTACTGTAATCTTATAATCGATTTTTCAGTGATTAATAATATTTTCCCTTACCAGTTATTAGGGGACCATGAGGTAGACCAATAGGGATAGGGGGTGAACCTGGCTAAAAGATCTAGTATTATTTATTTATTTTGTACTGATTGCATATAGTAGCTGTTAGTAATTGTGCTCTAGAGACAATACTTTTTATATTTTAAGGAAAATATTCATTATTAAGGATTATGTTTTATTGATTATTATTTATTTATTATGTTTTATTTACTGCGTGATAAATTGAAAGCATAATAAATGTCCTTGGAATTTTTATACGTATTATATATCTTTAAGTATGTGACTTAAAAATGAGATTATATGAATAGTATCTTATTCCTAAAATTTCCTAGTCGAGTATTATTATTTAAGGACAATAATAATGCACAAAGACTAGTATGTTTCTTGACAGATGACCACATCTCATTGGTCATAGGTATGATGATACTAAAGTCAAGAACATAAGTGCATGTATCAATGCATGGCACTGGAATGACCCGCCGTGAGATTCTACATGTTAAATAAGTGTCATAAGTAATTCTCACTGTGATAATGGTGTAATGATCCTTAGACCTGAAATCATTATATTTCTATACGAGAATTAATATACTTTGATTACATTAAAAGTTACCTTTGACCGGGTGATGATAAAAGTGGACATTGGGTATATTATGAATTGTATGAGAAATATGAATGATCTAGATGAGATTTAATCCTCCTAATTTTAGGAGTGATATTATTGGCATCTTGTTTGAGTGAGACTATGAAATGCACGGCCGTGCTCAAATGTTGATTTGATTTTAATAGTCTACTCATTGATCAAGAAAATAAAGATTAAATTATGAAAAGGATGACACGAGACATGCCTTGAGTTTAATCTATAATATCAAGATTAAAGGGATTATATTACATGGAACATTATTCACGAAAGGCTTAATCGAATCACCGATTTATTATTATTAATTGGGTAGCAATGATGTATTACTAGATGCCGCTCATTGTTTACAATTTTAATTAGATATTAAAATTATTGCCAACGTAATAATAACATACAGGGTCATACACAAAGAACGCTTGAAGGAGAAATAATTTAAATTGTGAATTTAAATTAAATAAGTAATTTATTTTATTTATGATATTAATTAAGTATGACTTAATTAATTATATAAATAGAATAAATGAATTATTTAAACTAATTCCAAAATTAATAATTAATTAATTAAGTGAGACTTAATTAAATAATTTAGAATTTTGGATTAGTATTAATTATAATTGGATTATAATTAGAAAACTTATTACTCTCTCTATATAATCTCTTTATGGGTTGATTTAATAAATGAGACATATTTTTACAAAACTCTAGTCGTTTTGAGAAAAGAGGAAGATAGAGAGAGAGAAGCAGTTTTCAGGTGCTAGTACACATCAATCCTTCATGAAAAGTGTTCGTGTGGATACCGTAGAGCATAGATCGCGAGAGCAGGATACGTGGTGATTAAACAAGATTTGAACATCCATTAATCTTCCATTAATGAACTGTTAAAGCTTCTAAAGGTATTTATTCTTTATCTCTGAATTAAATCTTTTGTTTTCGTATGGATCCTGCGGAGGGTTTCGCTATTTTGATTTATTTTTCGCGTTTATTCCGCTGCGTTTGTGCCTCGAAACCCTTCAATGGCATCAGAGCTACTTGCGAAACGTTTTAATTCGGTTATGTGCTTAATAGTTTTCGATATGTAAGCATGTATGCGATCTATCATAATTTTGTATTGATACAATATGTATATATTTTTATATATTATGAATATATGATATTCATATGATGTATAATCATGTGATGATTGTGTGTATCGATGTATGTATATGATACATGTTTGTTCTTATTATGGGAATCATATTCGATACGAATTCTAAAACAACTGTCGTAGATTTTCTGAAATCTGTGTTCGTTGTCCGATTTTCGCAAACGATATGTGTTTTCTGACTGGAATCGGGTCACTGAGCAATACTGGCAAAGTCAGCTCTGCGTCTGTAAGCCATTAGATGTCGTTACAGGCCCCAAAACGGTGATTTATTATTTTCTGAAAATTATTTGATTTTCTAAAATTTTGAGTATATGTATGTATATATTATGAATATATGATATTCATGTGATGTATAATCATGTGATGATTGTATGTATCACTGTGTATGTATATATGATATATTCTTGTTCTTGTTATGGTGATTGTATATGATACGATTTCCGAAACACCGTCAGATTTGGTGAAATCTGATTGCCGAATCTAATTTTCGCAAACGATATGTGTTTTCTGACTGGAATCGGGTCAATGAACAAAATAGATAGTTATACTATCATTGACAGGTCTGTAAGGCGTTTGACGTCATTAAGGGCCTCGAAACAGCGATTTATTGTCTTCAGAAATCTGTTTTTAATTTTCTGAAATTTCGAAATTTGTTTTATTTGATTATATGATATGTTTATATAATCTTAAATATATTATATGTGTTATGTGATAGCATGGTGGATGGTTATGGCCTAAAGACCCATAGTATAGTGGTTTTGATTTATGGCTTTGGTTTCTAAATACGACTTGCATGTCGTTTATTCATTGTAATTTAATTATCTCGAATGTAACTCGAGTTCTTCTTGTAATTTTGTTAGAATAGTTTTATTTTTATTATTCAATGTAATTATCAATGAAGACTTCCAAGCAATGAGGCGATCCAAAAGGGGATGATGGAACAATGAAGAAAGAAGACATGTAATAGATAGTATTTTAAAACTACCATAGACTGACCTTGATATTTCCATTAGCTTGGAAAGATCTGTTGGAGATTACGAAGCTGTATTAATAGTAATCGTGATAACTCAACACTAGAACAGGACAAGTAAATAATACTACACCTACACAGAAATCAGGAAAAAATGAAGACAAGGCAGATACAGTGAATCAAGACATTAGAAGAAGTTTTGAAGTCTACTACAGGTCACTGAAAGAAGTACATTAATATGTTCATGCCTCAGTGAAGAATAAAGTGTAAAGACTTTCAGGGTTTCAGAAGTGTTGAAGATTCAGTATAGAAGTGCCACTAGAAGATTTCAGTGTACCAGCATTGATTGAAGATAGACAATGTTCGAAGCATAGGAATCTAGAAGAATTGAAGACATGGTATGTCTAAGTACCAGAAGAGATTCCAGTGAAATTACAGTGTTTATTGACAGTCAGTGTTCGAAGCAATGAAGTTGCTGCAAACTTAACAATGTACGTAAGGCGATAATACGAAGACCTGGAACGAAGTTAGTCGTCTGTGAACCAGACCAGTTGCACTAGGCGTCAGCAGTCTGTGAAAGGAATCTGAGTATTAACTATAGAAGAATTGTTAAGCTGAAGAACGTACTTGAAAAGAACGGTTATTTATTAAGGTACGAAAAGTAATTTGTAGAGGCTACAGCCAAACAGCTAAACAGCCTACAGCCAAACAGCTAAACAGCTCAAAGGGTGCAGGGTGCAAAGTGTCACAACCTTGGTACGAAAAGTGAAAGTTTCTGAACTACAGTCGAAGAACAGGAACAGCTCAGGGTACAGGGTGTAATGCGACAAGACTTTGATACAAGAAATGGAAGTTGGTAAACTTCAATTAAGGAATGAAAAGAGAGTCAAAGTGCAGTGACCAAACTGCACTTTGACCATGAAAGTATATTACACGCGCAACTTCACTTTCCTTCCTTTGATTAATCAACTTGAATGGCGCCACTTGAGTTGTTACAGGGAAATCAATGTGTGAGGCGCCACTCATATCTGCTCAGTAAAATTCCAAGTAGATGGCGCCACTTGAACTTACACAGGGTATTCAATGTGACAGGCGCAACATAATATTACTTGACTTGAAGAATTTTTGTTAAGTAATTAAAGGCGCCACTTGAAGCTACACAGAGGATACACTCTACAGGCGCCACTCAGCCCTTAGCCAATCAAATTCAAGCAGCTACTTTATTTGATTTAAAGTCTACACCAATCAAAAAGAGGAGTCGTCTTCTCCAACAACACAAAAATGTAGAGAGCCACTGCCATGGCCGGAGCAAGAGATTAATTTATACACACCCATACCTTACTCCTGGTCAGATATTAGGACCCGGTTCTTTAATTAAAAATGCCCAGGGCTCCTAGATATCACTCCCTACGGACTCAGTTTTTCCTTGTACTAATTTAGATATATTTGTATAGGAACTGAGCCTTATATTTTTGTGTTAGTAGCAAAGAATTAATTTATTCTTTGGAAGCCAGTTAATTTTAACTGGGTGTAGTAAAACCCTCTGGGATTAATGCGAGAGTAATATTCCCGGAAACTTGTCTCCATAATTTACCTGCTAATTTTCTTGAACCTAATTGATTTATCCGGATACACAGAAAATTAGTAGGCAGCTCACCTAAACACTACAAACGGCCAAACCCACTCTGAAGCAATAATTTATTTATCCGCAAATTCTGAAAAGAATTTAAATTATTGTTAGTATCGTATTCAACCCCCCCCCTTCTACGATACTTCGGGACCTAACAATTGGTATCAGAGCGGACTGATTGATATACAAATCAGGATCCGTAATCCAGTGAAGCTCAGGGTGTCGAAGCTGGTTGGACTTAAATGATTAGAGGCCTCGTTAAATAAATTTAATTATAAACTTTTAATAAGTTTATTTTATAAACTTTATAAAATTTATTTTATAAACTTGTATTAGTTTATGTTATAAATTTTAATTAGTTTCTTTTATAAATTTTATATTAAATTTATTTTATAAAATTTATTTTATAAACTTTTATTAGTTTATGTTATAAATTTTAATTAGTTTATTCTATAAAGTTTAAATAAAATTTATTTTATAAACTTTTATAAAATTTATTTTATAAACTTTTATTTATTTATATTATAAATTTTAATTAGTTTATTTTATAAATTTAACAAAATTTAAGATTTAAATTTATTAAAACTTTTAGGTGGCCAAATTTTTTTTAAAGACAGACTTGCTCGACCATGTACATCAAGTAAAACTTCTGTATTACCACGCGCATGTGCATGTGACTTGAGAAATTCTATGAAAAATGTTGCGGCTCTCCTCTACGCCCAGTGTACCAGCGCCACACACGCGCCAAGCGATTTGAATTGCCTTAGAGAAATTTGCTGAAACTTGAGTTGCGCTGCTCCTCTGTACACCCTGTGCTAGCGCCATTCATTTAGCATATGGACTTAGCAGATTATTCTGTGCTGTGTTGCGCTTATACAGGGTAATTCCTTGTATAGGCGCCACACAATGTCCAGGCGCCACTCACCCAAAATATCAGTTTGGTATCTCAAGTTTTGTACTCTTTAATTTTTATTTTAGATCTATTTATTTTTCCAGAAAATTTAAAATTCTTGAAAACTAAAATTTTTCTTAAATATTAATTTACGATATTTTAATTTTTAAAAAAATTCGAAATTCTTGAAAATTAATTTGTTGTATATTTTTATTTTTGATTAATTTATTTTCTAAGAAAATTAAAAATTCTGTAAATCTAAAGTTTTCTTAAATATTAATTCGAGGGTGCTTAAAGGGTTCGTAGTTGAAGATTTTTCCGGGTATTGAAGACAACAGAGATTGACTGAAGGTTATCCAATGAAGATTATTCTGGAACAGACTGAAGAAATAGTGGTTCTAATTTCCTCAGAGGTTTACTCCATAGGATCCCACTAATATTTTGGAAGTTGCAAAAGAAGAAGTTAATTTGGGTACAGTTTTTGGTTAATTTGGGTTGTATTTTTGGATGAAAAATCTTAGGGGTTGAAGTAGTGAAGGAGAACAGACTGGACAACCTGGAATCTCAGTACAAGCCTTAAAGACTATTATACAGGGAGATTACAGGAAGTTCGTGCTAACACTGCAGATCATCTAGAACACAGGATATAGCCAACAGGGATTTAAGGATACAACCACATTGTCTGTAAAAGACCTGTATGTGCTGAAAGCCTATGAACTAGAACAAGAGATGAAGAAGATAATATTTGGTAAAGCAGGTTGTTAGCATATCCACTGTATTTGTGACCCAGGAACCAAATTTGATTGACGTCAAGGTTGAGAACCTCTGAACAGAATCGAATTGATCCAAGAAGCTGAATTGAAGATGTTGTAGCTCGAGGTAGTGGTCAAGGTGTTGTATGTAAAGTTGACACTTTGGAATAACCTGAAAACTGGACTGCAAGTCAAGCCTGCAGGGCAACAGGAAGTTCAGTGACATCAGATTCAGACGGAATCCAAATTCTTAATCTAAGGTCATTACCTATAGATTCCATAGAGGAGATTTTCAAGAACAGTTCAAGAGGCGGTTGCAAAACAGGGATGGTTGATTATAGAAGACAAGATCAGGGGTTTGCTACACAATTTGAAGAAGCCTGTACAAGCAAATGATGACAAACACTATGTTGGGTTGAAGCAGGAATCTTAAGCATTAGTGAGGATGCAGCAAGTGAAAGCATTTGTTGATGAAGTTAAATGCGAGGATGATTCTATCAGTGACAGTGATGGACCAAATGGATATCTGGCATCAATGACCAACACTGGAGATGAATCACTATGCACTTCACAGGTACACATTCTAACTAGTATACGTTTATCTAATTCAGAACTGTATGTTTATTAAGTTTTAAAATGTATTATATTCATGATAGCATGTTAGCATCTTAGGACTTAAATGCTTAATTGATTGCTAAGAATAAGATTGCATGCTAGGATTCATGAGTTTAATTAATACATTTGATACTTGATTTTATATGCAGTAAAATGAATATCTAGAATTAGATAGGGTGTTCTAGACGGTTAGGTGTATCCCCAAACATTTGTTAGAACTTGAGTTAAATCTTATGTGATTTAATACCTCTGCTAATGTTGTGAAAATTGCTAAATAGACAAACAGGTCATAGATCATATATTCAATATTTGTTCTTAAATGGCTTGTTAAGTGTATGTAGAATTTGATATTGCTCATAATGTCTTATTCAAATATTCTGCATATTCTTAATTTGTTTATGTGCTTATTTTCATATGATTTGCTTTTACTCTCATGGTTGCACTTAAATGTCATATCATTTCATGTATTGCTTGTTAAGGATTAAAAGATGGTAGAATTATCTAAGTAGTCAGTAACACATGTAGATACGAAGCTAAATCTAAAACTGACTTAGGTAATTAGAGATAGTTAAAATGTTAGACAACGACAGAAATGGATTAGAAAGAATTAGTAATTAATTTGTTAGTTCTTCTATCCATGTGCTTTTATGCATATTGAAGCTGTTGTTACCACCGATAATATCTCTAACCCATCTGGACTCAATTTAAATTGAGTACCAAGAAGCTTAATCATTTGTGATTGCAGAGTAGGTAACAAAAGTTAAAAGTTATGTGACTTCGTGACATTTATTGTTCGAGGCATAAGATTAAGATTAAAGCTCTACTATCACAATTGGTTGAGAAGGCCTCCCCGATGGTAACCTTTGGAGATGACAGCAAAGGATGTACAAGGGATATGGCTATCATGTTTTAAGAACTGTCATCAATGGAAGCATCTTTCTTGTTGAAAGAGTTAAGCACTTTTTAAAGGGCACTAGGGAATTCTTCGTCAAGGGTTTTCTAGAGAAGTGTTTGATCTCAAGCAAGAAGGTTGGAAGCTCGCTCAACTGAGAGTGAGGAAGTTTGTTCGTAGCTGACATGGAATTTGGATGCAAAGGTGAAGTCAACTTTTTAGTAAAGCTTCATCAATGAAGAGTTAGCTATGGCAAAGGAAGCTCTCACACTTGTTAGTCAGCAAGGCAATGGATTCTGATAAAGATGAAATTGGTGAGAGGACTGCTTCATTTGGAATTCTATTCAGAAGGACATTTTGGAGTATGTCATATAAGAAAGTCAATGGAAACATCACACTGAAGAAAAGTCATATGCTTAGTGGTGATTGAAATTGATAACCCTTATTACAGATTGGTGATGTTCAAGCATTCAACAGACAAAATGTCACAATGGTGATTGATCTAATAAGGAAGATCAAGTTGGAAACAATTGGTAAGCTGTGAGAACTTTGAAGTCAGATATTGGAATTACATTTCGCGAGTGAAGTTCTAAATGAAGTCTGCACTGAAAAGGTATTTAGAAGCTGAAGCAATTAACACAGCATGCTGCTTTATTCAACAAGATCGTGAAAAGACATCATTTGAGTTAATGGCCAACCAGAAGCAAACACTGAGGCTCTTTCGTGTGTTTGGAGGGAATTGATTTTTAATGAAGATTTATTTGAGTAACTTGACAAGAAGTTAAGGCTCATGGAACAATTCTCCTCGGCTACTCATAGGTGATTAAAAGTCTGAATGTGACGTTCAACTACACCAAGCTCCCAGGCATTCAATGAACGACTAGTCTGAATCTTTGACAAATTCAGATACTGATGTAGAAGCTGAGGTTGCATAAAGGAATTAATGTTTAGCAGCAACTCAGGGGAGCAAATAGAAGAAGGATCTACTAGCCATGCTCAACAATGAAGATCAAAGGATTACATTAAGAACATTTCTGCCAAGACAAAAGGTTTGAAGTCAAATTCTATCCTGGAGTCTCGTTCTTAGTGATCCGGATTCTTGTGTAAAGGCTAGGAGTGCTAACCGAAATGATCATATATTTTTCGGGACCAAGTTGGGAAAGAGAAATTGTCAACATCTTACAATTGGTATCAACAATTGGTATCACCCATCAATTGGTGTCCTAAAGAATACTGAAGAAGCACAGATTGATCCAGATTGGGTGATTGCAATGCAAAATGATCTCAATCAGTTCGAAGGCAGAAACCACTGAAACTGGAACCCAGACCACAGACCACTAAAGTCGAAGCTGAAACTGGTACAGTAGGGGTTCACAGAAACTGGATGACTATTGGCATTGTTATGAGGGGCAAAGCCAAACTGGTAGCTACAGGACTTTAAAGCAGAAGGTATCGACGATGATGGAAACAGAATCTTCGGGACTTTCTAGATCAAGCAGTAAGCACCAGTGACGAGACTTGATCCTTTGGGACTCATCAATGGGGACCTAACAATTTTCAGGGACTCAACGATTAGGACCTACTCCTGAATGGTGAAGCTAGAAGATGAAGGTGCAGATCCATTACAATTTGTATATCATTCTCTTCCCAGGATTTTCTATGACGGAGGTAAGGACTCAAGCAAAACGTCAAGGACATGGTATGACTCTCTAACTGTTAATTACTTAAAAGTAATTTTACACTTGAGTTGTTATGCATATCTCTCTAGAAATGCAAGGCACACACAATGTCATATATATGTGCAAGTATACCTTAATTCTCGATATGCCTATGTGCAAGTTTCCAAGTGGATACTAGAGAATCTTATCTTATAGCTAAGTTATGAATTGTTAGATATCTTAGGGGATCACCAATTCTTGGAATCTGGGACCCTTAAGATAATAGGTTTAACCTAATTGGCTATATAGATATAGATAATACAGGTTGTACGAAAGACAGGGAAGTCATTCCTAGAAGCTGTCAATTTCCAGCAACTCTGTTGAAGCTCTTAACACCACTGAAGAAACAAGCGCATGGACACCAGGTATCATTTCTTTTGAGAGTTGTCCATAGTCGAATAACTTGCAGATGTTTGCTAAATAACTTGATGAATTTATTTTATCTAAGTTGGTTAGTAAACTTCGGATATTATTATTATGCATATTTGTTGAAAATCCCATCTGCAAGAAATTCTCAAATGAGTTCACAAGTATTACTTTTTCCCGATCCAAAGGACTTGTGAATTTATTTGAAATCCAGATCCTCATACTTTTTGTTATTAATTTAATTATCATGCTTACATTGGTATATGCATGAGTGGTAGTTAAATTACTTAGCATAAGTAAGAAGCATAATTATTTGTATGTTTTAAATATTTGATGAGTATTAGTCAATGATATCTTGCTTAATTGCTCTGATATTTTGCTCTGATATTCTGATATATTTTATTACAAATAATTGTGATGCTTTTGATATTAGTGACGGTATTTAGAATTTCTGTTCTAAATAATTAATGCATATTTCAAAACTCACTAATATTAGAAGGTGAAGTATTTTCTAAGTTATGTGTATGAAATTCTCAATATTTTATATACTTAGAAAATATTTCTAAAAATAAGTTTTATTCCGAGGAGTTGTAATTAGAATCACAAGTATTACTTTTTCCCTATATAAAGGACTTGTGAATTTCTTTTCAACTAAATCCTCGAGCTTACGTATATCAATTAATAATTGTTATGAGCATGCTTACAATGTGCAAAGTGACAATTATTAGATATGGCGTAGGAAGATAAATACTAATATTCAATCTAATGAATATTTTAGTGTTTAACGAATTTATTTTATCTTATTGAAATTATGGATTGAAGCAATTCAATGGTTATTAGTTTCATAATTTTAATTTGATAAAATACAGAAGCATAGTTTCTTGCATCTTGAAATTATTGATAAATATCGAATAATTGGTATCAGCGTGCAATTAACTGTGATATGCTTATTGTTCTACTGAATAATTGCCATGTATAGATTATATAAATGCATGTGATTGGCAATTGCTTAGTACAACATAAGTATTTAATTTATTTTGATTTGTTTAAATCATGATGATATAAAACAATTCAATGGAATATTTGTTCCATGATTTAAATAAATTAAAATAAATTCGAAGCATAATTATTTGTAATACAAGTATTATCTTTTATTACTTTGTGATATTTGAATAATATTTTATTGCAAAATAATTGTGATATATTGGTACTAATGGATTTACTCAGTTTTTATTCGTAGAAACATTTGGTATCAATATACTTAGTTTTCTTTCTTTGACTGGTTTACGATCCTGAATGTATTTAAAAGAAATTTTTGTCTATTTCTTTTTCAAAATGTTTTATGCAAAGATACATTCATTTGTCTATCAGTTTTAGTTAAGAAAACTTAAGAATTCTTTTTCAAAACTTCTCTTTTGAAAAACTTTTCTTGAGGATAATTTTTCTCTAATCTCGGGATATTTTATCCTCTCCCAAAAGCTGGTTTTAAATGCTATATTTTTCAAAATCGTTTTTCTCTCTCAATTTTTCTTTGTAAAGTAGTAGGAACTTTGTGACTGCTATTTTATTTGAAAAAGTTGTTTTAACTTCAAGGTATCAATCACTTGTAAAATTATTTGTTTTCAAATACTTGTTTCAGTGTATGTTTCACATTGATTCATAGTACCAAAACAGTGATTGTTGCTTTGAAGGCCTAGTACTGTTTTGTTAAGCATTCATCCTAACCCTAATTGTCATGTTTTTATTTTAAGTCGGGGATACTATCAGGCAGACGAAAATGATGTAAATCATAATTGCATTATGAGTCGGAAAATCATTATCTTCTATCTGATAAGGATGTTTTGCAAAACTGTTTTCAAAACATACAGTGCTTAGGTTTAATGGAAAAGAGTCATTTTATTGAGATATAATTTGGTAGAAGAGTTGAATTTCTTATCTGTTGTAAATTCCCGCGTTTTATTATGGGAAGTTTGCCTTATAAGAAATTCATAAGAGATAGAATTTTTTCTCTGATACTCCCGCGTTTTATTATGGGATAAGTATCTTAAGGAAAATTTCTATTGGTGTCATGCTCTTAAATGATTAATTCTTCGATCTGACAAAACTCTTTTATTAAAAGGACTTAAGTGCAATCATTTACCATTCCTTCTTATATTTTTCCTTCTCCTTGAGATGAAAAATATGTTTTGGAATGTTAAACTGATTATCTTTTTATCTCATTTAAATTGATTTTATCCGTTTAGCCCCCAGTGGCTACAGAAGCTGGCCAGGAGGTTGAAAACCCATCAATCTCTGACCCAGGCCTTAATACCAAACACTCATTTCATCCACTTCCATATATTAACCCTTGGAGATATAAGGAACTTATGTTTGTTAGAGGTTGATAAGGGAGAAATAAGGATGAAGTCGGCAGTGCACCCACAGCTCTACCTCCAGCGAAGTAAAGAAGTATATAAACTGAGGTATCTGTAAGCTCATCTGTATCTTCTCAAAAAGATGCAGAGCTGAAAAGGCAATAAAACTGTCTCTGGAATCATTCTCTCAACAGGATGAGTCCATTGAAATTCGCTAGTCAGCCAGAGCATCTTGTAATGAGTCAAGCACACCACCGGCACTCACGCTGATGGTAAGCCTAAACAGATATATACTAGGAACCTTATATAATTTTTGGGACCTAACAATCCTAACAGTTATACTAGGGGCCTAACAATTGGACACATTGCAAGGCGTGCACAGTGTGAGGTATAGGCATGTTAACAAAACACCCGTCATTGGGTTACGAGGGAAACGTAGACTCTAATTTGCCATTCATTACATTGTCTACTACGTCGCCCCTCCTAGAAGGAACATTTCCAGATCCTGAAAAGGAATGTCCACCTCCCGTTTACGGAGAAGGTGTGAGGCAACTCCTTGATAGAACAAGGCAGGATTCCCAAAAAGATTTTAAAATCTTGGGATAACCCATCTCAAAGAGGTGAGGCTCCACTAGACAGTGATTTAGCAATTGCTATTGAGTCTGGTGTGGGACAGTGCTTATGCATGATAGATCAAGAACACCTCTACGAGGCAATTCCCCACTTGATAGTGATTCAGTTCATTCTGATGAATCAGGTGTTGGGAATGTATGAATTGACGGATTTCACTTGCAGGTACAGAAGGCTAAATTTGGAATGCAGAGTGAAAGTGAGAGAGAGAAACACTTGAGTGAAAGTGAGGGAGAGATACACTTGAGTGAGAGATAGGGAGAGAAAGAGTGAAACACTTCTAAGTGCTCGACACTTAAGTGTAAACACCAACAGAACGTAGTAGAAGTGAGGAAACCACAAGCCAAACACTTACCCTTGCTACTTGCTGCTTCTGGAAGAAAAGTTACTATATTTTTCCCGTTCAACGACAGACGAGAACCTTCCTTGGAAGACAAACCATTTAAAAGAGGACCTATCAATTGGTATTAACATTTGGTATCTTCAAAAGTGGGCCATTGGAGGATTCCTCAACTAAGGGGGAGAATTTATAGTGTTATAGTTATAACAAGAAAAAGAAATTGGAGGATTCCTCTTCTTATGAGGGAGAAGTTATAGTGTTATAATTATAACAAGAAAAAGGTGAAGTTAATAAGTCTTATCTTCGTATCCTTAGGGGGAGATTTTAGACACGAAGAAGAAAATCTTATCTTCTGATCCTGAGGGGAAACAACAGATATATGGGAGAATCAAGAAGCTATAATTCTATACTTGGAAGAACAGAAATGACTATTCCATTTATTTTCTAAAGGGAGAAGAAGAATAAGAAGGAGAATCACATTCGTAGGGGGAGAACGTTATTTGAGCTATGTTCAGTATTGGTTGAAGACATACCCAGGAATTGATTCTTATGAAGCTCTGTTCATGATAAGTTCTTTAAGTTCAAACAATGAAGGATTTTGAAACGGAGAAAGCTCAAACAGACAGAAATGAAGATGATACAATTTGAATATCAGTTCAGCGCCAGAGGAACAAACATCTTTCGGTTCAGTCACACAAGAATTCTGGAAATGCAATATCTGATCCAGAAAAACCAGTAGCATTATTTACAAGTCTCGGATGACCTTTTTCTAGTTGTTAGTTGAGTTATCCTCCCTAGGTGATTTGTTTGCTAAAAGTTTAACAATCAAATAGGGGGAGATTGTTGGAGATTACGAAGCTGTATTAATAGTAATCGTGATAACTCAACACTAGAACAGGACAAGTAAATAATACTACACCTACACAGAAATCAGGAAGAAATGAAGACAAGGCAGATACAGTGAATCAAGACATTAGAAGAAGTTTTGAAGTCTACTACAGGTCACTGAAAGAAGTACATTAATATGTTCATGCCTCAGTGAAGAATAAAGTGTAAAGACTTTCAGGGTTTCAGAAGTGTTGAAGATTCAGTATAGAAGTGCCACTAGAAGATTTCAGTGTACCAGCATTGATTGAAGATAGACAATGTTCGAAGCATAGGAATCTAGAAGAATTGAAGACATGGTATGTCTAAGTACCAGAAGAGATTCCAGTGAAATTACAGTGTTTATTGACAGTCAGTGTTCGAAGCAATGAAGTTGCTGCAAACTTAACAATGTACGTAAGGCGATAATACGAAGACCTGGAACGAAGTTAGTCGTCTGTGAACCAGACCAGTTGCACTAGGCGTCAGCAGTCTGTGAAAGGAATCTGAGTATTAACTATAGAAGAATTGTTAAGCTGAAGAACGTACTTGAAAAGAACGGTTATTTATTAAGGTACGAAAAGTAATTTGTAGAGGCTACAGCCAAACAGCTAAACAGCCTACAGCCAAACAGCTAAACAGCTCAAAGGGTGCAGGGTGCAAAGTGTCACAACCTTGGTACGAAAAGTGAAAGTTTCTGAACTACAGTCGAAGAACAGGAACAGCTCAGGGTACAGGGTGTAATGCGACAAGACTTTGATACAAGAAATGGAAGTTGGTAAACTTCAATTAAGGAATGAAAAGAGAGTCAAAGTGCAGTGACCAAACTGCACTTTGACCATGAAAGTATATTACACGCGCAACTTCACTTTCCTTCCTTTGATTAATCAACTTGAATGGCGCCACTTGAGTTGTTACAGGGAAATCAATGTGTGAGGCGCCACTCATATCTGCTCAGTAAAATTCCAAGTAGATGGCGCCACTTGAACTTACACAGGGTATTCAATGTGACAGGCGCAATATAATATTACTTGACTTGAAGAATTTTTGTTAAGTAATTAAAGGCGCCACTTGAAGCTACACAGAGGATACACTCTACAGGCGCCACTCAGCCCTTAGCCAATCAAATTCAAGCAGCTACTTTATTTGATTTAAAGTCTACACCAATCAAAAAGAGGAGTCGTCTTCTCCAACAACACAAAAATGTAGAGAGCCACTGCCATGGCCGGAGCAAGAGATTAATTTATACACACCCATACCTTACTCCTGGTCAGATATTAGGACCCGGTTCTTTAATGAAAAATGCCCAGGGCTCCTAGATATCACTCCCTACGGACTCAGTTTTTCCTTGTACTAATTTAGATATATTTGTATAGGAACTGAGCCTTATATTTTTGTGTTAGTAGCAAAGAATTAATTTATTCTTTGGAAGGCAATTAATTTTAACTGGGTGTAGTAAAACCCTCTGGGATTAATGCGAGAGTAATATTCCCGGAAACTTGTCTCCATAATTTACCTGCTAATTTTCTTGAACCTAATTGATTTATCCGGATACACAGAAAATTAGTAGGCAGCTCACCTAAACACTACAAACGGCCAAACCCACTCTGAAGCAATAATTTATTTATCCGCAAATTCTGAAAAGAATTTAAATTATTGTTAGTATCGTATTCAACCCCCCCTTCTACGATACTTCGGGACCTAACAAGATCACATAGGATGAGGCCATAATTAAACACGTTTAATTTACGCACATTACATATATGTATATGATTGCATGTGTTAGTATGTATGCGTAGATATAATCGAGATGCATGCTTAATATTGATTAATCATGTATGTATTGGATACGACACCCATGCCATGTTTGCTTAAGAAAGATAAAATCTGTAACGATTCAAGATTTTAAAATTGAACAAACGATCATGAGATTCTTGTGTTTATGAACACGGTATTAAATATGATTTTTCTTTTTCTGATATGGGGAGATTTTGTCAAAAGTGGATTATTAGTTTAATTCGTAAGGAAGTTGGGTTTTAAGTGAGACCGCTTGTGACTTCTCCGACGACCTGGAAATCAATCCATTGACGAATATTGAAATGAATTATTTGATCAAGGAAAAATTGAGAATCTCTTTATGATGGGATCATGATCGTTAAAATAAACAATAAAAATCCTTAAATACATATTAAGTTAATCGGATGCCTTCCAATGTTTAATACTCGTCAAGATCTAGATTGAGAAGGAGTGGGCTTGCCAAAGCAAGGTGCTTTTATCAATCATGGGAAGACGTGATAAGTAAGTGTACTTAGTTTGTTGAAACATTGGGTCTAACTTAACTAAATCATCACAATAGGATTGTGGGTTTAGAGGCATAGAGTTTGGTGAGATTTATTGGATAAATGTGTACAAATGGTTGTTCCACCAAACTTTTCAAGAGTTATATTTGATATAATCGACAAATGTTGTCTACCTAAATAGTCATGTTTTGAGTGTATTAGCCAACGCTATCTTAAAACATGGATGAAATATGGATCTTGGCTCACTAGAAAGATTTAAAGAAATATTTTTCGAATTAATAGTTAGGGCTATTAGTTTAATAAAAATAGTGGGAGGTATATGGTGATATACCATAATCACTTAAACATAATTAATATTAAATTTGCAATCTAGTTTATTTTATACACTTTAATATTGTAGATATCAAATGATAAACACAAACAACTTCTCTATGTGATTAGTTCTTGAGAAGGACAAGTTGACGAGAATATATTTCCTTGATTGACATAGGAGCTTGAGGATAGTCCTCGGACACCACGATGTTAGTCAAATATCTTCCCCTGCTCTTAAAGTTGAGAATGTAACATGTGCAAATCATAGTGCTTATTGGAAGCAAATTGATATTGCAACTGATGCAAATCATGCTCGCAAATATGTGTGTGCTGAGCTTAAGAAGCGACACAAGCATATAGATGCTTATGAGACGATTGAGCACAAGATATATTTGAAAATAAAAGGGCACTATACACTTACAAGTAGGGAGAGTGAGACCCGGTTACACCACATGTTCTAAAGATTATAGGGTATAATGAGTACCTTTGATATTTTGGGTTTCCAGAATGGTCTAGAGACTTAGTTAGATTTGATCTTACAATCTTTGGACAAATATTATTCTTAGTTTTTTATGAACAATAAAATGAATAAGATTGGTAAAACACCCATTGAGTTGCTAAGCATGTTGAGAACTGCTGAAAACAATATGATAAATGCATGAACTACTACTATATTGATGGTAAACATAGGGAATGCAAAAAGGAAAGGAAAATGGAAAGACAAGGAGAAGATTTGATCTAGTTCTGTTGTCAAACCAAAGTCCAATCCCTAAAGTAGACTCTAAAGTCTGAATGAGGTGTTGATAAAGAAGACGATTGTCGCTTCTGTGGAAAATTGGGAGACTGGAAATTAAATTGTCACGCTTATTTGGAAGATCTGAAAAAGATGATCAATAAGGGTCAAGCTTTAGGTATCGGGTTGGAATTGAAGTAAAAGTAGTTGCTCTAGTTAAAGGAACTCGTTACTTAACTTTTAACCTATAAGGAAAATTTAGAACTTGATAATTGTTATAACGTGCTTGCAATTGGCAGAGACATTATTTCAGTTTCTTATTTGGACAAGAAAGACTTTTTCATTTTAATTAAATAACAATAGTTATTTATTCTATTTAGATGATGAGGCTTATAATGTTGCACAACTAATTAACAATTTATATGTTCTAAAGTGACTCAAATCAAATATTACCTTTGGCACTGTTGTTGAGGCCATATTAATGAGAAACGCATTTCCAGAATACATAAGGATGCATTCATGGATAAGTTTGATTATGAATTATACAAAAGGATGCGAATCTTGGTTTATTTGGCAAAATGACTAAAGCTCCTTTTACCGGACATGGTGAATGGGTCATTGAACGGGTATGACTTATACATAGTGATGTATGTGGTCATATGTGTACGATAACAAAAGGTAGATTTTATTAACTTCATAAAATTTACTAATTATTTTAGTAGATACGGATATATGTATCTTTTGAAGAACTAATCCGAATCATTTGAAAAGTTCAAAGACTATAAAGATGAAGTAGAAAATATCAAAGAAAACTTTTTTTGATAGGAGGGATCACACCTTGTTGGACATGGTGCGATCAATGTTGAGTCAAGGAATCTTCCAATTAGTTTCTGGGGTTGCACCCTGAAAATGGCTCCATATACACTTAATTGTGTTCCTACTAAAATGGTTCAAAAGACTTCTTATGAGATATGGACTAAGAAACGTCACAGCATGTCATTTATGAAAATTTAGGGATGTAAAACGTTTGTGAAACGTCTAATCTCTGACAAGCTAGGACCAAAATCAGATAAATGTAATTTTGTGGGATACCCAACTGAAACAGGGGGTTATTCTTTCTATAATCCTTCCGAGAACAAAGTGTTTGTTGCTTGAACTGCTATGTTCCTTGAGAGAGATGCTCTCTAAGAAAGACAGTGGGAGGATAATAGATCTCGATGAAGTTCGAGACCCACATGATAACATTGAACCAATGGAGGAACCTAAGCAGTATGTACAAGAAAACAATACTGCTCAAGAAACACAGGTTGTTCGTAGGTCTGGTAGGATTCACCATGAGCCCGAGAGATATTATGGATTTCTCTTGACTCAAGATGGTGATGTGATGCTTGTGGATGAAGATGAGCCTCCCACCTACCAAGACGCTATGAACACTCCAGATTCTAAGAGATGGAACATTTATTTTCATGAAACAGTCAAAAAGAGTTTGACTTTATTCAGAATGAAGATGAAACTTGTGTTTGCAAGAAGTTTAGTGTGAGCCATGTGGCATTCCTAGTATTATTATGTTGATGATATATTACTAATAAGGAATGACATTCCTTCTCTATAGACTGTGGAGACGTGGTTGAGAAATAATTTCTCAATGAAAGACTTAGGCGATGCGACCTATATATTAGGGATCAGGATCTATAGAGATAGATCAAGGAGATTGATCGGCCTAAGTTAGAGTACATAAATTGACAAAATTTTACATCGATTTCGAATGCAAAGAGGCTAAAATGGATATGTCCCAATGTCTCATGGGATAGTGATCTCAAAATAAAATTTGTCCTAAATCATTGGATGATAAGGACTGCATGAGTAAAGTTCCATATGCGACAGCAATTGGTTTTATAATATATGCAATGATATGTACTCGTCCTGATGTCTCGTATGCTTTAAGCATGACGAGTAGATACGGGTCTAATCCAGGTGAAGATCACTGGACGGCAGTCAAGAATATTCTTAAGTACTTGAAGAGGACTAAAGATTCATTCTTGTTATATGGAGGAGATGTGAAGCTAGTTGTAAGAGGTTTCAGTGATGCTAATTTCTAGACAGAAAACGATGATTTAATGTTTCTGTCTGGCTTTGTGTTTTATCTATTTTTATTGAGATGTTGTATGCTGGAATGGTTCACAGCAGAGACAGTTGTTAATTCTACAATAGAGCCTGAGTATATTGATGTTTGCGAAGCAGCCAAGGAGACTGTTTGGGCATGTACTTAGGAGATATCACCTAATTAATGAGATTAAAGATCAAGGAGATATACATATATGTAAAGTGCAACTAATAATAATATTGCAGACCCATTGACTAAGGCTTTGTCGCAGTAGAAGCACGAAAGTCACACTAGTTCCATGAGTATTGGATACTTGGGTAATTGGCTCTAGTGCAAGTGGGAGATTGTTAGTAATTGTGCTCTAGAGACAATACTTTTTATATTTTAAGGAAAATATTTATTATTAAGGATTATGTTTTATTGATTATTATTTATTTATTATATTTTATTTACTGCGTGATAAATTGAAAGCATAATAAATGTCCTTGAAATTTTGATACGTATTATATATCTTTAAGTATGTGACTTAAAAATGAGATTATATGAATAGCATCTTATTCCTAAAATTCCCTAGTCGAGTATTTTTATTTAAGGACAATAATAATGCACAAAGACTAGTATGTTTCTTGACAGATGACCACATCTCATTGGTCATAGGTATGGTGATACTAAAGTCAAGAACATAAGTGCATGTATCAATGCATGGCACTGGAATGACCCGCCGTGAGATTCTACATGTTAAATAAGTGTCATAAGTAATTTTCACTATGATAATGGTGTAATGATCCTTAGACCTGAAATCATTATATTTTTATACGAGAATTAATATACTTTGGTTACATTAAAAGTTACATTTGACCGGGTGATGATAAAAGTGGACATTGGGTTTATTATGAATCGTATGAGAAATATGAATGATCTAGATGGGATTTAATCCTCCTAATTTTAGGAGTGATATTATTGGCCTCTTGTTTGAGTGAGACTCTAAAATGCACGGCCGTGCTCAAATGTTGATTTGATTTTAATAGTCTACTCATTGATCAAGAAAATAAAGATTAAATTATGAAGAGGATGACACGAGACATGCCTTGAGTTTAATCTATAATATCAAGATTAAAGGGATTATATTACATGGAACATTATTCACGAAAGGCTTAATCGAATCACCGATTTATTATTATTACTTGGGTAGCAATGATGTATTACTAGATGCCGCTCATTGTTTACAATTTTAATTAGATATTAAAATTGTTGCCAACGTAATAATAACCTACAGGGTCACACACAAAGAACGCTTGAAGGAGAAATAATTTAAATTGTGAATTTAAATTAAATAAGTAATTTATTTTATTTATGATATTAATTAATTATGACTTAATTAATTATATAAATAGAATAAATGAATTATTTAAACTAATTCCAAAATTAATAATTAATTAATTAAGTGAGACTTAATTAAATAATTTTAAATTTTGGCTTAGTGTTAATTATAATACGATTATAATTAGAAAACTTATTCATTTCTCTATATATTCTCTTTATGGGTTGATTTAATAAATGAGACATATTTTTACAAAACCCTAGTCGTTTTGAGAAAAGAGGAAGATAGAGAGAGAGAAGCAGTTTTCAGGTGCTAGTTCACATCAATCCTTCATGAAAAGTGTTCGTGTGGATACCATAGAGCGTAGATCGCAAGAGCGGGATACGTGGTGATTAAACAAGCTTTGGACCTCCATTAATCTTCCATTAATGAACTGTTAAAGCTTCTAAATATATTTATTCTTTATCTCCGAATTAAATCTTTTGTTTTCGCTTGGATCCTGCGGAGGGTTTCGCTATTTTGATTTATTTTTCTCGTTTATTCCGCTGCGTTTGTGCCTCGAAACCCTTCAGTAGCTAGCTGACAGTGTATTGAAATTGAACTTAGCTACCTGACAGGTTAATAACTTGGCAATAATTAAAATTGGTCATTGGTAGCCATAACACCTATTCACCCCCCCATTTCTATGTGTGCATTTTCATTTGGTATCAGAGCAGGATATACTAATATCTTCTGTAACATGAAAGTATAGATTGATGTGGCTAACAAATATCTGATGGGAAGCTCAGGTTCAAGGGCACCTCTTCTACTTGGCACATAAAATTACAACTGGTGGAAATGTAGAATGAAGTAGCACCTGGCCAGAGAACCCATGGAATGGAGAGTTACAGAAAAAGGTCCTTTCAAGTTTTTCAATGCTGATGATAAAGAAAAGGATATTGATGAACTCAATGCTGAGTAGCTGATAAAGCTTGGCTACAGCAATAGAGCTATCAACACTATCATGATTGGATTATGTCCTCAAGAAAGTGACAAAGCTTCTTCATGTACTTTTGCAAAAGAAATGTGGGACACCCTTGAATTGTGTCATGAAGGTTCTAAAGCTTTAAAAAAAGTCAAACTCAGCAAGCTGATGAATGAGTATGGCAATTTCAAACTCAATGAAGGAGAATCTATCAAAGAACACCCTTGAATTGTGTCATGAATGTGATTTGTCTCACACATCTTGGATGCGAATTATCACTTAGTCAAAATCCAGTACTTGATTTAGCCTTTGACATTGACTTTGACTTGGGTTGACTTGACTTTGGAATATCTTCTGATTTGATTTCTATTATTATTTTTTTGTTAGTCATTGATTCCACTTGTAGCTAACTGATTCCTTGGTATTGTAAAGATAATTATTTTCTCGTTGTGCTGACGCCTAGTGCACTTGTCTCGTTCACAGATGACTAATACTAAATAGAATTGTTAGGAATAAGGAGTCCCAGAAGTTTACAAAGGGGGGGTGAATGTATACTTCAAATCCTTCTTATTCACTTTTTATAAATTAGAGAGAACTTGATGAACTGTTGAGTGATTCTTAAACTGTTGAGACAATACAAGTGTTTACAATAGCATATAACAGTGAGTAAAGTAAACACAAGATGTAACTTTTAATCTAATTTTATTAGAATGAATCTTTGCTATAATCTGAAATTCAATTTGAATTTCAGCTTCTTGTTGTAGGAAGATTACAATGTAAAAATCAAAGACACTGTCAAATGTGGCTGTGCTTAAAATATATAGACAACATGTCATTTGCACATGCTCACATAAGACAGTTTAGCTAAAACTAGAAATAGACAAGACATACTTTACATTTGACTAGTATCTATTTCTAGCTAACACTGTTGTGACAGTCTACTACATTCAGCCTTATATCTTCTGTCATTTGTCTTGACTATCTTCCCAGCTTCATTGTAGAGTTGTCTCTATCTTCACAGGCTTGACTTATCTTGCAAAGACAGAGCTGCAAATTATCTGTCTTGTTCATCTGCAATTCTCCTTAAAAATAGCTCCTTGGGACAATCGAGTACTCTGTTGAAATTGATTCGAGAAGTCATAGTGATTGACTTCTCGATTGAGTACTAGCTGTGACTTCTTGATTAGCCCTTGAATGATTGACTTCTCGAATGAGTAGACTTCTCAATTGCATACTCTGTTTGATGACTTCTCAATTAGACTAGTCTTCTCGAATGTAAACTTGAAACTATGACTTCTCGATTGACTCAATTTTACCACTTCTCAAATGCTCCTTTTGCTAACTTCTCGAATTTATTTTCTGGACTTCTCGAATGAATAGCATTTTACACTACTCGATTGGCTTCAATATCTTGACTTCTCGAATGACTGACTTCTCGATCGAATACTGAGCTAATGAGTGTGTTTTGAGACTTCTCAACCATTTTCATAATTCTGACTTCTCGAATGGGTGACTTCTTGACTGAACAATTTCCTTAGTAGAATTCTCATATTGTATTCCTTATTTCTCCAATAAGTCCTCTTTGTCTTGTTGCATGATTCAATTTGAATCTTCAAACAGACTTTATTCTTGACTTTAATTATAACTTGAAATATAATCTGATCAAACTTCTATATGCAATAATACATAGAAATATCTAAGTCACTACCGTATTACAGAAGTACTAACTATGTTATAGCAAGACAAATAATTACATAGGCTAAGCTTGATTTGGTCCAACAATCTCCCCCAATTTGGAAAATGATAAATTTTACAAATTAATACAAGATATCAAGCCTATCTATTTTGTTGTTTATGATGATTTGCCTGATCTTATCTTTCTCCTCCCTTGCCTTGTTTTCTTCAATTGCCTCTAGAATCTGTTGTATGGCCATAACTTCTTCAATCAATATTGCATCTTTCAACATGTCAGCAGCAATTTTGAGGGTGTGCATAGGATAGTCTTGAATAAACTTGAGTCTGATTTTGATTGTTGCTCCATTTCTTAGTTTGAATTCAATTCTATCAGGATCCTTGAATACTCTGCAATTTCCCTGTCTTCTTAATTCTTCAAACAACTTTTCTATTCTTTCCTCTTCTTGTCAATCATCTCCTCCAAATACTTGACTTTGTCAATTTTCTTCTGATATTTCTTAGCCAAGTATTCAGCCATCTCCATCATTCTTAATTTATCAATCATGATTCTCTTGTCAAACAGATTGATCACTCTTCTAATGTCATGAGTGGTAACATTTGAGTTGTCATGATGAAAACCCCTTTCTTCTCCATCAACAGTAGTGACAAACATCCTTTTGTACCTGATTTCTACTTTGACAATTCTGTTGGCTTTCCATTGCTTGATCATTCCTTTGTCAATCTCTACAATTTCTAGGATAGGCTTAACTTGAAGACCCTTATTAGGAACAATGATCTGCTTTCTCCATTTAGGACATCTAACTAGTAATGAGCTAGTAGATTTCTTGAAACTTGTTGTTGTAGCAGTGTTACCTTAATATGTTGACTTGGCTTCAGTTTCTTGATGTAATTCTTTTCAATTTCCTTCCTTATTACTCCATGTATAGTCACTTTCACAAACATTCTTCTAGGAGATTTAGTCTTTGGGATTTTGGCAGTTTCATAAATTATTGGAGTCATATTTGTGTCCTGAATTTGGGAAGGTACACTAGTATGAATTCTAATAACTTGCTGCTTGGTTGGCTTTTTCCTTTCATACTTCTTGTCCTTGACAGAATCCTCTCTCTTCTTTTTGTCAACATTTTCCTTTTTTTTGTCTTCTTTCTTTCCACCCTTATCACTCTTGGACTCAGGCTTCTTATCATTCTTGTCCTGATCCTTGTCCTCGTCATCCTTTTTATGTTTCTTCAACTCCTCACTTGCAAAGTCAGATACTTGGTCACTAATAAACTTCTTCATCTTCTCCACAATCACATTGTCTTTCACTTGTTTAACCTTTTTCTTTTCAATCAACTCAATCAGGTTTATGATTTAACTTCTGTTTCCTGAATTGAGATGTTGAGGAATCTTGAAATGTGCAAGCTTTTCACCTCTAGCCATGTACATTACTCTATCTGGGCTGCAGTATGTCTCAGGAGGAGCATTAGGTAGGAGAGGACCCAATATTTGATTTTTCAACTCTTCATCCTCCTGAGTCACTAACTCCACTGCTTTGTATAAACACTCCAGCTCAGTGTAAGAAAGTCTTTGGAATAATGCAACTGAAACTTTGAAATAACCAGACTCCATCTATATTAAAGGCTCCTTAAACATCTGTCCATTTTGCTCAAATTTAACTCCCCTTACTACAACAATAACATTGTCAAGCATCTTCTTATAAGTCCAATGGTTTCCCTTGACTTGCTTTTTGATATGATGTAGAAGGTCCAAGAAGTCTTTGTCAACATTAGGCTTTAGAATTTCATTTCTGAGTTTTCTCATAACTGCCTTTTGTCTTTCAGCCTCTATTTCTTCTCTCCTTTCCTTCTCCCCCTTAGGTTTGATATCTTGTCTTGGGAGAAAGGTAGAATAACTTGGCTTTATTTGAGTTGGAACTGGTTCTGGAGGAGCTTGACTGGTTTGTCCCAAGTTAGAGATAAGTTTTTGCAGAGAAGTGAGTTGAGCAGATATACTTGCAAGTGTAGTGCCTTGAGTTATAGAAGAATTAACAAACTCCTTTTTGAGATTTTAAACATCTGACATAACTGTAGAAATAGTGGTGGAAAGAGAGTCGACTCTAGCATTTAATTCATCAATAGTGGAGGCCTTGGCAGCTTCATCCTCGGCTTTTGACTGATAGTAGATGTCCACTTGAAGAGGTGACAAGGTGTGTAGAGCCACATCTTCAGGCAGCCTATCTGCATGCATGTTCTTGTATAGAACTTCAACTATATTGTTGATTCTCCTTTGATTATTCAGGATGGATGTGTTACTTTGGACCATTTCTTTGAACACTTTCTCCATAGTATCTATCTTTGAATGGAGAATTGATGACTTTATTGAATCTCCTCTTGGAACATTGCCATAAAAACCTCCAGGCCTCAATTTGTCTTCTATTGCCTTCAAAGTGCCCTCTACCTTGGCTCTGTGATCATTTATTTCAGACTGCACCCCTTTGGCAAGGTAGTGATTTGATTGAAGTTGGACCTTGGCAGCTTCATGAATTGCATCATACATGGCACTTGGAGTAAAAATCTTCTCACATGATCCAAGAGAGGTAAGATACTTCTGTCTAGTCCATTCCAATACCTCCTCCATGCTAATAACAGATTTTCCATCCAACCAGGCATCCATATTGGCCTCTTCATCTTCAGCCAAATTTGCATTTTCTTCCTTTAATTCCTCCTGATCATTTGCATATTCAAGCATGATTGCAGCATAATCCTTGTTTGGCAAATGAGAAGTCAGTAGCTGCTGAGCAATGTGATAGAATCCCTCCAACTGATCTCCATATAACTCCTTTAATTTCTCATCAGAAAGTGACCCACCAAGAGATGATGGTTCTGGTTCCCTATCATGTTACACAGGTTTCAGCCATTGTGACAAAGAGTGAGAGCTAGGGCCACTTGTTACAGTGGTCCCCTCAGCATCTATTTCCTCATCCAATTTCTCAGATGATTCATTAGATACTGGATGGACAGGTGATTTCTCTTGAGGAGACAATCTTTGAATGACCGGGGAGTGTCTAGGGGATGCCATTTGCACGGTGTGGAGGTCCCCTAGATTATCCAATGTCTGTGAAGATACTTGGCTTTCATATGCCTTAACCACCACAGAGTCTGAAGTAAAAACTCTTGAAACCTCTGTGGTTTTGATGGTGTCATCAGGATATGCCTCAGCATGCATTCCCTCGCCATCTAAATGAGTTTCATGAGTGGTGAGCAAGGTGTCATGCACCAAGTCACTTGAATGGGGCTCACTAGAGAAATAGGAATCCTGATGATCAACAACCTCATGTGTTTGGCTAGACACATTTGGTTGAGAAGAAATTTGAGAAGTGGAAGAGAGATTATGAGCAGAATTGAGTGTTGGCAACTCCCCCTGAGAAAATGGGGAAATTTCAAGAGAAGATCCTACTTGTGCACAGTGTGTCTCCTTTTCTAATATTACTTCTTCATTGACAGGAGTGAGTTCCTGTAATGATGCAGACTTTGTACATGATGGAGTGGGCTGGCTCCCAATTTTAATAGATGCACTTTGTTGAGAAAGTGCACCTAGAAGTAGGTTTAGTCCCTTGTTAATCTCTACATCCTGTTGGGAGGATGTAGAGTGGTCTGTTGTGGCCTTTTTATTTTTCTTCCTCCTGGTTAAAGGTTCCACAGGTGACTTATCCAATTCATCTTCATTTTCTACTATTGTCTCTAATACTCTTTTTCTAATAGTTTTCTCTTTTTTCTTCTTTATAACTACACCCTGTTGAGAGAATATAGAGGTTGGTTGGCTAGCATCTAGTGGATTCAAAGAAGGGCTAGCAGTTGGGTTAGAAGTCATCGGGTTAGGTGCATTTGGTTCTTCTGCAATCTTAGGACCTCCTACTGCATCAAGATAACAATATTTAGGCTGCACAAGTGGGTACCCTCTAAATACAATCTCCATATGAGGTGTAATTAGAAGAGGCACATTCACTGTGTTTCTCCAATCCAATGTAGCAAAAATAATTTTTGACATGGACTTGTAATAGCCAATTCTCTGTTTGTTCATCCCAGGTAATTCAATTAAATCAACATTTATATAATTGAGAATTAATTGAATAAAGCGAGGGAAGAAAATCTCATTACCTTTCTTAGGAATCCTGGTTATGAGTTCCCCAAGATCTAGCTTTCCAACATATAGCCTTTGGTTGTAGGCCAATGAGTAGGCCAGCTTCATGGCAATGAGGCTTATCTGGTCAAATCTTGTTTTCCTGCAAGTGAAGACTCGTAAAATAGTGTCAAACAGGAATGACCACTCATTCCTCATGAACTTCTTGTTAATCTTTCCTAGCTTGAACTTCTCAGCTCCTTTGTCCACCGTGACAGAATACCTAATGAACTCCAGGAAGTCTAGAAGGTCATCTTCAGTTGGTTCTTTATCAAAATTTCCAGTTGGCACTTTCAAGCTTTCATTCACATCACTTTCATCAAAACTAATGTCTCTCCTTGAATCTTACATATGACAACCACCTTCGAGCTTCCATCCTCCAAGGCTATGTTTTCTCAGTCTGCAGTTGCCCAAAACTGCTCAAAAATGTCCAGGTAAAGAGTGGGGTTTGCTAATAAAGCTTCTTTCAATTAAGAATCGATGAGAAACTTAGTGAAGCATTTGTATTAGGGTTTTGCATCAGCATTTCTGGCTATAGCTAAAAAGTTGGTTTCAAGAATGACAAAAATTTCGGTTTCAGGGTTGGAACTTGAGGACACCATTTAGTTTGTGTATAGAAAGAGAGAAGAGAAGAAACGGAAGTTTTAGAGAGAAAAAGCAAGGGTTTAAGAGTAACTGTTTGAGAGTAAGAGCTTCTTTGAGTTTGCAGTTAAGCGTAGAAATGAAATGTTAGATCTACGTTTCTATTTATATGACACAGACAACTCGACTAGAATAGCAATCGATTTTAGTGATCGAGAACTCTGAAAAAGAGTAAAGCTGTTTTAGTAGAGAATTGTCAGACTTTGATCGAGAACTAAGACGATCGAGAACTCACTCAAGCTATTATTCGAGAACTCTGATGATTCGAGAACTCTTAATAGTACTTGATCGAGAACTCTAGAAATGAACTATTCGAGAACTCTCAACATCATGATTCGAGAACTCTTAGAATTGAATGATTCGAGAACTCAAGACATTCGAGAACTCTACAATTGAATGATTCGAGAACTCCAGATATTCGAGAAATTTAGAATTGAATGATTCGAGAACTCAAGACATTCGAGAACTCTTAGAATTTATACTTAGTCGAGAAGTCAGAAAGAATGACAACTTAACTACAAACTCCAGTTTTTAAGAAATTATTCTATATTCACTTGGAAAATAAAAAAATAATTTATAAACTTCCTTTCTTAGATAAATAAAATTTATTTATTCATCCTAAAATGGGAAATGTGTTTAATTTATATTCCTGAAGTTTTAATTATCACACTTGTTATTTAATGATGCACAAGTATAATAATTCTTTTTCAGGCTTTCTCAGAACAAAGAAATAGTTCCAAGTTAGTTTTAGAGAGTAAAAATTTTAATTTAAAAATATGTACAACAATATAACTGACATATTTATAAATATACACCAATTTTGTTTCACTTAGATAAATCATTTATATTCATGTCTGTGAAACAATTGTTATAACAGTTGGAGAGATATATTTATTGAGCCACTTATCCTGAAGAATTTAGCATTCCAATTTCACTAACCAACCTGTTGAAGGTGGCTTCATCAAGTGGTTTAGTAAATATATCAGCCAACTGTTTTTGTGTAGGAACATAGAACAATTTAATCACTCCATTTTCAGCATGTTCCCTAATGAAATAGTACCTTACATCAATATGCTTTGTCTTGGAATGATTGAATGGATTGGCAACAATTGATATGGCACTAGTGTTGTCACACATGATATGAATTCCTTCCAACACAAGTCCATAGTCTCTTAATTGATTCCTGATCGAAAGCACTTGAGCATAACAGCTTCCAGCAGCAATATATTCAGCATCAGCTGTGGAAGTAGAAACTGATTGTTGCTTTTTACTAAACCAAGACACCAATCTCTGTCCAAGAAATTGATGGCTTCCTGAGGTGCTTTTTCTATCCACTCTGCATCCAGCAAAATCAGCATCTGAATATCCAACTAGGTTGAATCCTGTTTCTTTAGGGTACCATAACCCCATGAAGGTTGTTCCTTTGAGGTATCTCAGAATTCTCTTGACAACAATGAGATGGGATTCTTTGGGATTTGCCTGAAACCTTGCACATAGACATGTAGAGAACATTATGTCAAGTCTACTAGCTGTAAGATAGAGAAGAGATCCAATCATTCCTCTGTAGGTCTTCATGTCTACACTTTTTCCTTTCTTATCTTCATCCAGTTTTGTAGCTGTAGACATTAGAGTTTTGACAGTTGAGTAGTCTTGCATGTCAAACCTTTTGAGTAAGTCATTGATGTATTTTATTTGACTTATGAAAATGCCATCAGCCCTTTGGCTTATTTGGAGACCTAAAAAGTAATTGAGCTCTCCCATCATGCCCATCTCATATTCATTTTGCATAAGCTTAGAGAAACTTTGACATAATTTCATTTGTTGATCCAAAAATGATATCATCCACGTAAATTTGAACTAGTATAACATCTTCATTGTACTTCTTGTACAAAAGAGTTTTGTCAATAGTTCCTCTAGTGAATTGATTCTCTAGAATGAATTTTGACAAAGTGTCATACCATGCTCTAGGGGCTTGTTTGAGTCCATACAATGCTTTGATGAGTCTATAAACAAATTCTGGAAAGTTTGGATCTTCAAAGTCAGGTGGTTGTTGCACATAAACTTCCTCTTCTAATTCACCATTGAGAAAAGCACTTTTAACATCCATTTGATAGACCTTAAAGTTTGAATGTGTTGCAAAGGCTAGAAAAATTCTGATTGCCTCCAATCTTGTAACATGAGCAAAAGTCTCATCATAGTCAATGCATTCTTCTTGTGAATACCCTTTTGCAACCAACCTTGCTTTGTTCCTTATTACTATTTCATGTTCATCCATTTTGTTTCTATAGACCCACTTAGTGCCAATTACTGATCTATCCTTTGGAGGTGGCACTAATTCCCAAACATTGTTTCTCATAAATTGATTCAATTCCTCTTGCATGGCAATTATCCAGTCTGAATCCAACATGGCTTCTTCAATCCTCTTTGGCTCATTTTGAGACAGAAAGCAAGCAAATAGGCATTCATTCATAGTTGTTCTTCTTATTCTCACACCTTCATCAGGATTTCCAATGATTTGATCAACCGTGTGAGCTCTATTCCATTTATTTTGATGAGCTCCAACTCTATCATTTGAGCATGTTTCTTCCTGATTGAATTTGCTGCCATTTGTTACAGATCCTTGAGAATCTCCCCATGAGTTGATGCTAGGGTTGTGTGAAGAATTTCAAGTTGAATGTGACAGTAATCTTCATCTTCTCTTTCCTCAATTGATCCATATGAGATGTCTACATGTGACTCTTCATGAGTGTTGATAACATTTTCAGTTGCAACTGTTTCAGAATCCATTTCATTTTTAAATCTCAAAGTGCATAGTTTTCACCTTCCAAATTCATAACATGGAATTTGAAATCATCAAATGTCACATTTGTACTTTCCATAACCTTTTGTTGATCAATCACATATACTCTATTGACAGTTTTGTCCAAAGAGTATCCCACAAAAATTCTTTCATATGCCTTGGCTTCAAATATCCCAAGATTGTTGACATCATCCTTGAGAACAAAGCACTTTGTTACAAACACATGTATGTATTTTACAGATGGTTTTCTATTTGTCATGATGTGATAAGGAGTTTTTCCAACTGGTTTTGTGATGAGTGTTCTGTTTTGAGTGTAACATTCAGTTCTAACAGCTTCAGCCTAAAAACTAGTTGGTAGATTTGCTTCTGCTAACATGGTTCTTGTAGATTCAATGAGAGTCATGTTCTTTCTTTCAACCACTCCATTTTGTTGTGGAGTTTTTGGGGCTGAGAATTGATGAGTGATTCCTTTTTCCTTGCAGAATTCATTGAGTATAACATTTTTGAATTATGTACCTTTATCACTTCTTATGGCTACTACTGGTGTAGGACCTTTATCCAATCTTCTTAAATTCTCAATGATAACCTCAAGCGCTTCATCTTTTGAGTGCAATAACTCTACCCAAGTATACTTTGAAAAATCATCAACCATGACTAGAGCAAATCTTTTCTTAGACATGGATATGACATTTATTGGTCCAAACAAATCCATATGAATTAATTGCAGAGGTTTGGTGATTGAAGTGAATTCCTTATTCTTCTGACTTGATCTCTTCATTTTTCCTTTCTGGCATGCCTCACACAATCCTTCTATGCAAAATTTAAGTGTGGGCAGGTCCTTCACTAATTCTCTTTTGATTAAAGAATTAATGTTTTTGAGATTTAAGTGAGATAATCTCTTTGCCAAAGCAAACTTTCAATTTCTGAGGCCTTGGTGTAGAAACAAAAATTTTCTCCTTATTTATAGAATCCAAATCTGCTAGAAACAGGCTTCCCTTTCTCACTCCTTGTAGAGCAATCTCCTTGGTATTTCTGTGTGATATGAGATACAATTCCTTGTCAAACTCTACCTTCAAATCTTTGTTGCAGAATTGAGTGATGCTGGGAAGATTATGCTTCAAACCACTGATCAGGGCTACATCTACAATGACAACATTTCCATACTTTAATTTGCCATATCCCATGGTGAAATCAATGTTGTTGTCTCCAAAAGTTACCATTGGGCCAACCACCTCTTAGAATTATGACAGCAGGGCCTTGTCACCAGTGATATGCTTTGAACATCCACTGTCCAAAATCCACATGACCTTCTTCTTACCTGTGCCCTGCAAACAAAAACAAATCAAGTTTTCTTTGGTACCCAAACAAGTTTGGGTCCTTTATGCTTAGTTACATGAATGTCATTCCTGTTTTTAACATTTTTAGTTGCCTGCACATGCATGTTCTCATTCTTCTTATTCTGACTTTTAGCTTGATTAGTGCTTTCAGAACTAGATGCATACTTAGGTGACATGGAATGTTTTCTATGTTTTACAGGACTAGCATGTTTAGGCCTAGAATTATTGATGTTCAGATTCTGACTTATGCATCCATCAACAAACTGGTTCCTGAGCCTAAAACAGGTATTCATGATATTCATGTTACATTGCATACAATGAAATTTGTCACAAAATTTATGATCATCATGCATCAAAGGTTTTACATATCCACGGGTAAATTCATCATTTTTAACAGCAGGTTTCTTGCACATATGAGTAAGATGATTTGTTGAACCACAATTTTTACAAATCTTTCTAGGGGCATTATGAACATGTGCATAATTGGTATGTTTGTTGATATCTAACTTTCCATTTTTATTTGCCTTTTTCTTCTTAGCATGCATGGTGTCATTTTCCTGAACATTTTGTTTTGGTTCAGTTTGAACAGGAATGGACTTGGTTTTGATTGTGGGTTCTTCTTCTTCAACAGAGGGCATATTTCTTTTAGTTGTTTCCTTATCCTCATCATCCAGCTGTTGTTTGATGACTATACCGACCTCATCAATTTCAACAATTGCTTTCTTAAAAATTGGTTTCTTAACATTTTTCAAAATGTGCGGATTTCCAAGGATTTCAACTTTCTTGCCTTTTGTTGAAACAGATTTCTTCTTCTTGAGATTCTCATAATCAAAACCAACTCCAATCCTAAAGTTTTCCTTATGTTTCACATGGAACTCTTGAACAACAGTGGCTGAGTTTTTATAAGATCTGATTTTCAATTCATTTTCAGAAATTTGTTCGTTAAGAAATTTTTCAATTTGTTCAAAACAAATAACTTTGTTTTGAGATACTCATTTTCCTGTTTCAAGTTTTCCAGAGTAATCAAAGATAATTCTAGAGTCTCATTTCTAGAATTCAGTTCATTATTAGCTTTTACTAACCTAGCAATTTCCTCATATGCAGTAGTCATACCGGTGTGAATGTTAAACATTTCAATGCTCAATTCTTCCACAGTTTTCTTATATTATGAATTTGACATGTCAAGTGAGACTAATGAAGGTACCTGAGAATTGATGGATGAAGTTCCATCATGTGAATTGGCCTTGAGTGCCAGATTCCCATATTCCTCCTTCTCATCTTCATCTATGTCATCCCAACATTTTCCTTCAACAATATAAGCCTTTCCTGTCTGTTTTTTGAGAAGAGCTTCATACTTGACTTCCAACTCCAAGTAATCTTTGTCCTTCTTGATTGCTTTAAGTTTTCTACATTCTATTGCAAAGTGTCCAAGCTCATTACAGTTATAGCATTTTATCTTAGATCTATCAACTGTCCCAGTTTTATACCCTCCATTGGTATTGGTTCTTGTTGGATTCTTTCCTTTGCTTGAAGATTTGAAGTTTGGTCTTGGTTTAAAACTTTTGTTTCTTTTAAACCTCAAATTTCCAAACTTCTTTACCATGAAGTCCATGGTTTTGTTGTCCATGCCTTCAAGTTCTTCAATGGTGTAGAAGTC
The DNA here is from genome assembly GCA_028671895.1 of Oenanthe sinensis. Classification (NCBI taxonomy): domain Eukaryota; kingdom Viridiplantae; phylum Streptophyta; class Magnoliopsida; order Apiales; family Apiaceae; genus Oenanthe; species Oenanthe sinensis. The sequence goes on from CM053803.1 coordinate 45,552,787, forward strand.
TTCTTCTCCTGATTCACTCTTGACAGAGTCCTTCTCTTTCTGTTCTTGTTCTTCAAACTCTTCAGATTCTAACTTCTTGCTTGTACCAGTTTTCTCAATTGTTGATGGTTCCTTTGCAACCAAGGCATTTGAGACATTTTCCATCTTTCCTTTATTTGCTAAAATGTCCTTCTTTTGGTAAAATTCTAGCTCATAAGTCTTTAGTATTCCATATAGAGTCTCAAGTGGAAGCTTTGTTAAATCTCTTCCCTATCTTATTGCAGAGATTTTGTGCTCCAGGTTCTCTAGGAAAGTCAACAAAAACTTCATGATTTTCTCCTTTGTTTCATAGTACTTCCTATAAAGTTGAAGATCATTGATTAGTTTGTTGAACCTCTCAAATACTTCAGTTATGCCTTCATTTGGTTTTGACATGAAAGCTTCATACTGAGAAACAAGAAGTTGCCTTTGATTTTCCATTACCTCTTCAGTTCCTTAAAACAGAATTTATATAGTCTCTCATATGTGTTTGGCAGATGTGCAATTGACAATATTATTGTACATGACAATGTCCAGTGATTCAATTAGTATAAGCATAAGATTATTGTCAAGAGACACCTTTTCCTTCTCTGTATTTGTGTACTGAGATAGGTTCTTAGGTATCCATGTTGCAGGGATAACTTCAGACCCACTAGTAGTTTCAGGAACTAGTGTTACTGGCATGAAAAGACCATTCTTCAATATTTCTGGGTACATGGAGTTTGCAGCCTTTGTGAACATTAGCATTTTCCTCTTCCATAGGTTGTAGTGTTCTCTGTCAAAAGTAGGAATCTATATACTGCTTAGCTTCTGAGAACTCATCTTGATCTTTTAGTCTGTATGTATGTTTACAGCCTAAGCTCTAATACCACTCGCTAGGAATAAGGAGTCTCAGAAGTTTACAGGGGGGTGAATGTATATTTCAAATCCTTCTTATTCCATTTTTATAAATTAGATAGAACTTGATGAACTGTTGAGTGATTCTTAAACTGTTGAGACAATACAAGTGTTTACAATAGCATATAAGAGTGAGTAAAGTAAACACAAGATGTAACTTTCAATCTAATTTTATTAGAATGAATTTTTGCTACAATCTGAAATTCAATTTGAATTTCAGCTTCTTGTTCTAGGAAGATTACAATGTAAAAATCAAAGACACTGTCTAATGTGGCTGTGCTTAAAATATATAAACAACATGTCATTTGCACATGCTCACATAAGACAGTTTAGCTAAAACTAGAAATAGATAAGACATACTTTATATTTGACTAGTATCTATTTCTAGCTAACACTATTACGACAATTTGCTACATTCAGCCTTATATCTTCTGTCATTTGTCTTGACTATCTTCCCAGCTTCATTGTAGAGTTGTCTCTATCTTCACAGGCTTGACTTGTCCATCAAAGACAGAGCTGCAAATTATATGTCTTGTTCTTCTGCAATTCTCCTTGAAAATAGCTCCTTGGGACAGTCGAGTACTCTGTTGAAATTGATTCGAGAAGTCATAGTGATTGAATTCTCGATTGAGTACTAGATGTGACTTCTCGATTAGTCCTTGAATGATTGACTTCTCGAATAAGTAGACTTCTCGATCGCATACTCTATTTGATGACTTCTCAATTAGACTAGACTTCTCGAATGTAAGCTTGAAACTGTGACTTCTCGATTGACTCAGCTTTACCACTTCTCGAATTGATTTTCTAGACTTCTCGAATGAATAGCTTTTCACACTACTCGATTGGCTTCAATATCTTGACATCTCGAATGACTGACTTCTCGATCGAATACTGAACTAATGAGTGTGTTTTGAGACTTCTCGACCAGTTGCATAATTCTGAATTCTCGAATGGGTGACTTCTCGACTGAGCAATTGCCTTAGTAGAATTCTCTGATTGTATTCCTTATTTCTCCAATAAGTCTTATTTGTCTTGTTGCATGATTCAGTTTGAATCTTCTAACAGACTTTATTTTTGACTTTAATTACAACTTGAAATATAATATGATCAAATTTCTATCTGCAATAATACATAGAAATATCTAAGTCATTATCCTATTACAGAAGTACTAACTATGTTATAGCAAGACAAATAATCACATAGGCTAGGCTTGATTTGATCCGATAAGAATATTCTTCACTTGCAATTAATGCCAGTTAACATATCCACAGCTGTTCCTTTATTTCTTTCACTGAAATCCTAATTCTCATACTTATACTACTTCACTATCTTGATTATGAATGGCTTCTAATCTTTTATTCGTCTCTGAGCCTTGAACATATTAATGAACTTCTTTCTTTGACGCTTCAGCCCTTAATTCCATGTAATAGTGGATGCATGTGTTCTGTTTGTTTATCCTCATGGATTACTGTGCTTCACATTAATATTAGTTATCTGACTTTCTTTTTATGTTGAGTTGTCATTACTCTATTATATATTACGTTACATGATGCTTTAAATTGAACATTTCAATAAGGATTGTTACAAGTTGAAAGGGAAGTAGATATCTAGTTTCAAAGATAAGAAGAAATCAAACGCAATGCTAACCTGGAATGATGATGAATAAGACATTTCACTAAGTGATAGTGCCAACAATGATGATATAGTCAACCTTGCATTAGTTGGAATGGAAGATGATATTTTTTTTAGGCTTCACTGAGGAGATCACTGCTGAAAGTGATTCTAAGGAAGATAGAAGTGAGGTAAACTCATTTAAATTTGATATTTCTTCTGATAATATTATCCTAGATCAACTAACCATGCAGGATCAAAATAGTATTCTAATTGAGGAATATAACTCAGTAAGGCAGAAAATAGCAAGTTGTTAGAGAAAAATTTCTACTTAAGACAGATTGTTCATGATTTAATGGCAAAGGTGAAATCATTTATAGAAAGCAAGAAACCTGCACAAGCTATAGAAGGAACAAAAATCAAAGAACTTGAATCAAAGATCGAAGATCTAGATGGATTCAACAAGATTTTGTTAAAAATGAACAATACTCAATCTGATGAAATTTCTGATCTAAAGGCTGATATAAAGGCAAGAGATGCTTGTTTGGAAACATTCAAACTCATAGAATCAAGCAAAAAGGAGTCATCTCAACCTGCTGCAGCTACATCTCAGCCTGTTGAAACATCATCTCAGTATGCTGACAACACATCTCAACCAACTGCCACTTCATCAAAGCAAGCAGAAAGAATTATTTCCTTGAAGAATGAAGTTATCAAAGGTCAGAAAAGGCATGGGCACTTTTTTCAAGGAGAAGAAGGTCTCAAATCAATGATGAAAAGAATCAAGTTACCTTTGGACAAAGAAGGAGTTGGTTTGAACTTCAACAAGAGGGCTACTGTACTAAAGTATGAAGACAAACAAGGAAATCCATACAAGTATGCAATGCCCTGGAAAAGATACAACAAATGTGGTGATAAAGGTCACTTTGCTCAAAATTGCAGATCTCGGCGAGCTACCAGAGTTTACCAGAAAGGAGTTGACAGAAATCCATCTTACTGGAACAAACAGATAGTTTACCGAAATCATTCTGGCAGGACTCAAAAAACACAAAATTCCTCTCATAAAGTGATCCAAAAGTGGATCAAGAAATCTAAATTAAATGTTATTTATATACTTGCTACTAACCAATCAGGACCTAAACCAATATGGGTACCAAAAGGTTAAGTATTGTTTTTGTTTGTTTTGTAGATGTGTCTTGCTGCTAAAATCAAATCAAAAAAATGGATTCTTGATAGTGGATGAACAAGGCATATGTGTGGATACAAGGCATAATTTATTAGTCTCAAATTCAAGAAATGTGGAGGTGTCACAATTGGTGATAGTAAGACTCTTCCTATTTTCGGTAAAGGTAAAGTAGGTAATGACACAATATTTATTGATAATGTTCGTTGTGTAAAGGGCTTATGGTATAATTTGCTTAGTGTAAGTCAATTGCATGACGATGATCATAGAGTTGATTTTGATGAAGATAAGTGTGTTATTACTGTTGGTACTAACCAAATTCCTCTAGTTTCTAGATGGGATGACAATGTATATGTATTAGACTTTGAATTGCAGGAAACAACTTGCTGCTTAGCTGTTGTTGACAATGATCCATCAATTTGGCATAAAAGATTAGGCCATGCTCACATGAACTTGATCAATAGATTATCTAGAAAAAAGTTAGTAAGAGGATTTCCAAAATTGAAGTATGTGAAAACACAAGTGTGTCATGCAAGTCAATTAGGCAAATAGATTCAAAGTTCACACAAGGCCAAAAAGGTTGTATCTACTACAAAACCCTTAGAATTATTGCATCTAGATTTATTTAGTCCTAATCTTATAAAAGTATTAGAGGTAAACAATATGGTTTTGTAATTGTTGATGATTATTCACGTTTTACTTGGGTTTTATTCCTTCGTATTAAAGATTCTACTTTTGAAAAATTTGAGAAGCTAATAAAGGTACTTGAGAACAAGCTAGAAACCAGGCTTGTAGGTATAAGAAGTGATTGAGGTGGTGAATTCAAGAAAGATTTTGTCACTTATTGTGAATCAAGAAGCATCACTCATGAATTCTCTGCACCTAGAAATCCACAGCAGAATGGAGTAGTGGAAAAAAAGAACAGGTCTTTGGAGGAAACTACTAGAACTTTATCACAGGAAAGCAAGATGCCAAGAAGCTTTTGGGCAGAAGTAGTGAACATATCATGTTATGTTCTTAACAAAGTAATGATCAAGCCTATTCTTGAGAAAACTCCATATGAGCTGCTCAGAAGCAAAATACCTAACATCAGTTACTTCAAAGTCTTTGGCTCAAAGTGCTTTGTACTCAAGAAAATCGTCAAGGATGGTAAATTTGATGCTAAATATTATTAGGCAATTTTTATGGGTTATTGTTTAAATAGTCACGCTTATAGAGTCTATAATTTAAAGAAAAACATTATTGAAGAGTCTATTGATGTTATATTTCAAGAACCTAACAATGATCTGCCAAGAGATGAGGAAGATGATGCTGGTGATGATGATTTGCCAAGGCAAAGTGTTAAAACTACTACAACATCAGGTAGTCAACAAGCTGACAAGACAACAGAGCAAGCTACTACAACATCTACTGCTCAACAGATAGACAGTCATCAATCTAGAACATCCAATTAGCCAGCTGACACAGTAATCTCAGTAGATGATGCAATTGAACAACTATATAAACTCACTTTAGGAGGGTCACAAACTCATATAGTAAGAACAAACTCCTATTAGAGCTATTCATGAAGAGATATCTCAACATTCTCTTCCCAAAGCTACAAGAACTGTGAAGAATCATCCACCAACACAAATCATTAGTGGTGCTTCTGAGGGTGTAAAGACTAGAATATGGAAAGCAAGATGCCAAAATTATTCTTGATGCATTGAAAGATGAGAATTGGATCATGGCTATGCAAGATGAGCGGGATCAATTCAAAAGATGTGATGTGTGGGAATTTGTGGAAAAGCTAAATGATGTGTCAATCATTGGTACTAAATGGGTCTTCAAGAACAAAGTATGAATTTGGTACCGTTACTAGAAATAAGGTAAGATAGGCTTGTTGCACAAGGCTACAATCAATAAGAAGGGATTCATTTTAATCAAACTTATGCACATGTTGTACGGCTGGAGTCAATTAGGATGCTTCTTTCATTTGCATGCTACAAGAAATTTAAGCTTCATCAAATGGACGTGAAAAGTGCATTTCTCAATGGCTATCTCAAAGAAGAAGTTTATGTCAAGCAACCTCCAGGCTTTGAACATGAGAAGTATCCAAACCATGTTTACAAGATGAAAAAGGAATTATATGGATTACGGCAAGCTCCTAGGTCTTGGTATGAATGGTTGAGTAAGTTTCTACTAAAAAATGGCTTTCTTTGAGGTAAAGTCGATCCAACATTATTCCTTAAATTTAATGGTAAAGATATGTTAGGAATATATATGTAACTTGATGATAATTTTAATCTTAGAATCATAGAAATTTCAATTATTATAACTGATCAATTGATATGAAGTTTATAAATATCAATTGATCAGGAAACCATTTATCAGTTGAAATGTTTATCTGAATCAACTTATAATATGGATTGTATCATAGGTGTACTTAGTCTATTTCAATTGATAAGGTGTAAGTCAATTGATATTATTCTCATCAATTGATGTTAGAGTCGATTGATATAGGTCATCAACTGATGTGTAACTTAGGCTGTCAAATTGTAATTATTTGAAGACAAGAAAATTATACAAGTGAAGGATGATCAGTTGATATTGAAGCATCGATGAATAGAAGAGCAATTGAAGAAGCCAAGTAAAAGTATTGAAGACCATCAACTGATGTGAGGACCCATCAATTGATATATCGATTGATATCAATTATCAATCGATAAGTCAATATTCTTTATCGATCGATGCATATCAAGATCAATCGAAGAAGAACATCAATTGATGGATAAAATGAAGGATCAATTGATATGCTTAACATCAAATTATCAATTGATTGAGACAACACAAAAAGGCAATCTGTCAGATATCTAAAGGAGAAAAGCATACCTATAGAAGACAGTCTATAATGACTGTGAATACTCAAACAGAAGCTGTCTTTCAAGAGTGAAAGCCTTTTTCCCAAAATAGAAAAAGGCAAAAGGAAATATAGAACTAAAACAATCCTAGAATATTCTCGAATCAACTATTCCGTCTTAGAGCACTTTGTAAGAACAATTGATTTATTTTCTAACCTTGTAAAAATGAAGCTAGATTTTATTAACCTGGAAAAATTGAGCAAAATATACACTAATGAAAAAACCAATCCATCAGTAATTTTAAAATATCTTTGTTCAATTTAGTTTCAGTTTAATTTGTTTATATATTCTCTTAAACACTCAAACCTCAAGAACAATTATTAAAACAGAAAAAGTTTTGATAATTTGTATTCAACCACCCTTCTAAAAATTATATTAGCATTGTTCTGGGAAATAATAATTGGTATCAGAGCGTCTACTTTCAACATACAGAAAGATTAAGATTAAGAACAAGTCAATATGGGCCAAAAAGATTCAGGTGTGAAAATTCCAGTATTAGAAAAAGATGAATACTTTGCATGGAAAGTAAAAATGGACCTGCATCTACTTTCTCATGACCCTTCCTATGTTAACTGCATAGAGAAAGGTTATCATGTTCCTATGAAGCTAGTCACAGGTGTAAACCCTGATGGAATTCCTGCATTTGACAAACATGTTCCAAAACGCATCATTGAGTTCACAGAAGAGGATGAAAAGGAAGTGCTTAAGAACAAGAAGGCCATAAACATTATGTCCAATGGTCTAGATAAAGATATGTTTGACAATGTGATAAACTGCACTTCATCAAAAGAAGTATGAGATACTCTTCAAACTCTATATGAAGAGACTGAGCAAGTAAGGAAAAATAAGATGCAACTCTTGATTCAGAAATATAAATCATTTCATTTCAAGAGTGAAGAGTCCATCAATGACACCTATAGTAGGTTCCAAAAACTTTTGAATGGACTAAAGCTATATGGTAGGGTTTATGCAACTGAATATACAAATCTGAAATTTCTTAGATCTCTTCTAAAAGAATGGAAACCAATGACTGTCTCCATTAGATAATCTCAAGATTTCAAGGACTATACTCTTGAGAAACTTTATAGTATTCTCAGGACATATGAGTTGGAAATCCAACAAGATGAAGAGATTGAGAAGAATCAAAGAAAAGAAAAGACTGTGGCTTTGATGGTCAAGGGAAATGAATAGAAGAATGAAAGTGGCTGTGTAGATGGTTCTATCATGATGACTGGTGATGCTATTGAAAAATCATTAGAAGGAAAGGGTAAGGGCAAGTGTGAAGAAAATGAAGCATGCTCTCAGGATGATTTGGATGAGATTGATGAGAACCTTGCATTTCTATCAAGGAAATTTTCAAAGCTAAAATTCAAAAATAATCCAAATGCTTAAAGGCCTGGATCCCAGTTTAGAAATAACAATCAAAATAAAATTTTGGTTGATAGATCAAAATTCAAATGCTTTAACTATGGATTGGTATTGTAAAACAATCCTAGAATAGGTATTATAAACACACTTGTGGTATATAAACATGTGTGGTAGCATTGTTAGAAAAAAAAAAGTGATACAAGGTAGACAATATTCTTGAATCAACTGTTCAGCCTTAGGGCACTTTATAAGAACAGTTGATTTATTTTCTAACTTAGTAAACACGAAGCTAGGTTTTATTAAACTAGAAAAATTGAGCAAAATATATATTTATGGAAAAACTAATCCATCGGTAATTTTAAAATATCTTTGTTCAATTTAGTTTCAGTTTCATTTATTTATATATATTGTCTTAAACACTCAAACCTCAAGAACAATTATTAAAATAGAAAAAGTTTTGATAATTTGTATTCAACCCCCCATTCTATAAATTATATTGGCATTGTTCTGGGAAATAACAAGATATCATTGTTGTTCAAATTTATGTGGACGATACTATTTTTGGATCAACTAATGATGTCATGTGTAAGTGGTTTTCAAAATATATGCACAGTGAGTTTGACATGAGCATGATGGAAGAACTCAATTACTTTTTGAATCTACAAGTTAAACAAACCAAGGATGGTATCTTTGTGCATCAATCCAAATACATCAAGAATTCACTCAAAAGATTTGGATTTGATAATTTCAAGCCGAAATCAACACCCATGTGTCAAGCTAGCAAGCTGACAACAGATGAAAAAGGTGTAGATGTTGATATTCGAAAGAATAAAGGTATGATTGGTAGCTTACTATATCTTACTACCTCTAGACCTAACATTATGTATGCAGTTTGTGTATGTGCAAGATTTCAATGTAAGCCTAAAAAGTCTCACTATAATGTTGTTAAGAGAATTTTTAAATATTTAAGTGACACTATAAATTTGGCTTCATTTTATCCTATCACAAATGCATTTAATCTTGTTAGGTATAGTGATGCAGACTATGCAGGTTGTCAAACTGATCGCAAAAGTACACCTGGTGTTTGTGCCTTTTTAGGACAGAGTTTGGTGACTTGGCAATGCAAGAAATAAAACTCTGTTGCATTTTCAACAGCTGAGGGGGAGTACTTGGCAGCTGTTTCTCTCAAATGTTGTGGATGATACAAACACTCATGGATTTTGGAATCAAATGTGGAAGGATTCCAAAATCCATGAGTGTTTAATCAAGTAGGGTTTGAGTCATTTTTGGTTGACATGCCTAAAAAGTGTTATCCGGATTATGTTCAAGAGTTTTATACAAACTTGACTATAGATAGGTTTGGTAATTACATGTCGTTTATTAGGGACAAGAAAATTATGTTGAATGTTTCTGTCTTGAATTCTATTTTACGTATTGAGGATCCATATAGTGTTTCTATTTATACTAAGAAACGTCCTATTCAGTTGGATGATTTTAGTGGACTAGATCATTTGAAGGTGTGTCGTGATGTTCTTGGTTTGTTGGAGTTTTGTTGTCCAACCACATCATCTGTGACACCAATGACACATTTGTTTTTTAAGATTTGTATTGCAAACATCTATCCTAGGTTGAGAAGTAGGTCCAACCTTAGTTGTCAGGATCTGGTTGTGGTTGCAATGCTTTTGACTGGTAAAAAGTTTAATTTGTCTGAGTTGATAATTAAGAACATGATGGATGTTTACGAAGGGAATCAGACTATAGGTCTTCCCTATGGGTTGTTGTTTACCCGGATTTTTCACTGGTATGATGTTGAGTTGAAGGAAGTAGATAAGTTGGTTGTGAAAGAGTTCTTTGATGTGAAGAGTTTAGCTCTATCACATTTTAAGGTGGAAAAAGATGGTACATTGATTCAGATTGAGATGCCTACATCATTTGCTAGTCCAGTTATTGAATCAGCTGTTGGGGTTCAGAATAATAAGTTTAAAGAATTTGCTCAGAAAGTGAGGGAAAATTTTCAAAAGCTGTTTCATAAAATAGGATTCATTGCTGATGAGGTTAAGCTGCTCAGGGAAGTGGTTTTCAGTTCAAACTCTGGAATACATCAGGCACCTTGTACAACTTCTGCATATGTGATGCATCAGAATTTAGATGATTTGGCTGAAGTTGCTACTAAGAGTGTGGAGAAGATTGTGAATCAAGTCAAGGAAGATGCAAAGAATGTTGTTGTTGCTGCTGACAAGTCTGAGGAGAATGAAGATGGAATTAACCTAGATGATCTCTAGTTTTTCCTTTTTAATGATTAAGGGGGAAGAAATTTGGAGAATAGGCTGGGTTGGGTTTAGTTTTAAATTTTAATCAAGCATGCTATACTTGTTTAAGTATTTTTTATGGTATTTCTGAATATTGGTAGTAATTTCTGTGGTACTTGATAATTTTTGTGGTACTTGGATGATATTTTGGTTGGTTACATGTTGGTATGCATGTTATTATGATATGTTTTGGATCCTATTTGGCTTAAAATATTTATCTGTTAATTGTTTAGCATATTATGTTATATTTACAATTTTATATAATGTGATTATAAGATTACAGGAATTTAGGGGGAGTATTTAATTCTCCAAAATTATTATTGTGTAATCATAAAAAAGGGGGAGATTGAAACCCTTTTGGATTTTGATTATCACTGTAAGCAAGATGAAAGCTTGTAATTGATATAAAATAGCAAGCTGCTACTCTGTGTACTAATATGGTTTTGCAGGAAATTAGCTTACTGATATTCATTATAAGTATAATAGGTTAAGTGCATTGACATCAAGCTAACAACTGGAAAATAGAGTCTCTCAGCAAGCTGTTACTGAGAACGCAGAAGTTGTTTGGATAAAGCTTGAAGTCCGAATTTCATGGAGATATTCTAGGATCTTCATTGTACGAGCTTATCTAATATATATATATATATATATATATATATATATATATATATATATATATATATATATATATATATATATATATATATATATATATATATATATATATATATATATATATATTAGAGCTGAAATATGATTTATCCAAACATATTTTTATATTCAAATTAGTTTTCATAATTAATAGGAGTTGGATTTATTCAAACCTTATCATTTACCCAATTCTTATTTATTACTCCCTCCGTCCCACCCAATTGTTTACATTTGGGTTGGGCACAGAGGTTAAGTAAATTATATAAAATATTATGAAAGAGAAGGAAAAGTGGATGAAAGAGAAGGAAAATGGGTAAAGTGGTGGGATCGATTGATAGATGTGAAAAGGTGGAGAAAAGTAGGGGTGATAGTAAATTTTATAATATAAAAATTTACTATTTTTAGAATGTTTTGAAACATAAAGAATTGGGCGGGACATCCAAAAAAGGAAAGTATAAAGAATTGGTTGAGACTGAGGGAGTATATTTAAACTTATATTGAGGTTGTTTTTTCAAACGTTTTAATCAGTTTTAATCCTCAATATTTGTAGCTTTGAACATATAATATTTGAATTATCTTATCTAACATGAATGCTATGATTTTAACGTTAACGTGGCTTTACTAATTCGAATTGGTGTTCATATATATACTTAGTGTGTATTGCTTTTCATCTTCTGTTAGGTCCAATATCATCATAGAAGGGGGGGTTGAATATGATGTGGTAGAAATTTCAGTTAATTTGCGGAAGTGCTTGTGTTTTTAAAGAAATGAACTTGACAGTTAATAAAACACAAAGCTGGGAAATAACAAGTTATTATTAAATCCCCGTGGTGCTACAAATCTAATCAAATGATTAGCTACAGTGGTTTCAAAACAATATTACAACACAATACAGTTGGGTGAAATAAATGTCTAGCTTTAATGGAGCTTCCCGATTGTGTGTATTGAATGCTTGAAGATGATAACTCCTTAAATCAATTGATTTGAACCCATATTTATTTGTAGACTTGATTGGAAATTTTCCCACAATGCTTAAGTCCTGAGTGGCGCCTATAGAGTGGTAGTGGTGTATGGGCGCCACTTAAAGCTTGTTGCGCCTATTGTCCTGAGTTGCGCCTTGTTCATGTGAGTTGCGCCTATACAGTGGTTTCCCTGTATAGGCGCCACTCACGCCTTAGAAAAAATCAACTGCCTTTGATGCCCTAGTATGTGTGTTGCGCCTACACTGTTGTTGCCCTGTGTAGGCGCCACTCACACACTGTATAGGACTTAGAAACTTTGGAGCAGCTGAGTTGCGCCTGAGAGGTGTGTTGCGCCTGTACAGTGTCTTCCCTGTACAGGCGCCACTCGTGCCTTAGAGAAACTGTGCCTTGAGATGTATGTGGCGCCTGCACTCTATACACACTGTATAGGCGCCACACACATACATAAACTTTGTATTGCACCTGTAAGACTTATGCTGCGCCTCTCCATTGCTTCAAGAGTAATAAACCACCAATTGTAGTAACACATGCCTTAGCATATTTCTTGACTTCTTGAAGTAATTACCACTTGGATTTCACTCTTCTGGCTTGGCTTGATCAACTGATTTTCTTCTGATTAATTAAGATAATTCTCTTCTTGTTGTGCTGACGCTTAGTGCACTGGTCTGGTTCACAAACGACTAACACTGAATGAATTCCCTTAATCTCTATTCTGTTTCAGCTGATTAACCCTGGACTGTTGCATTGCTTCTGATCACTGAAACCCTTTGACAATTATACATGGATCACTACTCTGTCTTTAGAATGAAGTCATCTGAACTCTTATTTGTCACTGAGGCTTGAACATTTTAATGAACTTCTCTCCCTGACGTTCAGTAATTCTTTCATCTTGAATGCTCAGCAATAATGAATGTATTATCTTCTTGATTATGTCCTTCTGGATTCCTGTGCTACACATTAGTATCATTTATCTGTCTTTGTTTCTTAGTTGAGTTATCGTTATCACTATTACATACTACATTACATTATGCTTTACAATCTCCCCCTATTTGTTTGTTAGAGTTCGACAAGCAAATCCTGTGAGAGGATAACTCAACTGATACTTACAAGAAAAAGTAAAGTGCAGAAAGACAGTAAATAATATTAATTACATTCTGGACTAGATATTACATTTCCAGATTTCTTTGTGTACAAAAGAAGTTTGTTCCTTTAGCCTGAACAAATAATTCTATGGTCTTCTGCTTCCTTGTACTGTGTCTTGCTTGATTTTAGATCTCGTTTCAGAGTAGTGCTTCCTCAGCTCTTCTTCCTTTTGCTCTAACCTTGCCTTCACCAAATCTCTTGCTTCTACTTCAAGAGTGTTAACCGGAGGTGGATCTTCTAATTTCTTTAAAACCTCAGAGAGAAACGCCGTTGAATTTGTTTTGGAGATTGACTCGAAGGCCAGAGATTGTCTCTTTGTAAACACAAACACTGTTATCCTTTTTGGAAAGCCTTTTACTCTTTCAGTGTTGTGCATTGACTCTTCTGTCAATTTCTCCCTTAGAATATCTTCGATCATACTCAAATCCTTTTTGTCTGACTTGACAGTGGATCTTTTTACCGTTGAAAAGACTTTTTGAATAATCTCAGAGTTGTTTCTCCCAAGCTTTGAAAGTTCTTTCCTTTTGTCCACGCCGTTTTTCTTGAAGAGAAAGTATTTTGTTCCATTTGGTTCAGTTTGAATGCAGGGTACAGAGTCTTTAATGGCTTCGAGTACTTCAGTGTCATCCGGTCTTCTTACATAAACTGGTTCCTGATAATATCTGGACATTTCCAACAGCTGTCTTGCTGACATACCAAATGCTCTGTTTAGCCTGAATGCATAGATCAACTCAGCAGCATTTAAGTCTTCTAGAGTTCTGTTCTTCTTGCTTCTGAGTTTCCCTTCTACATACTGCATGAACAACATATGGCTTGAGTCCAAACATTCGTCTGACAAAGTTAAGTTATGAAGTGTTGTTGTTTTGTAGTACTTGACAACCGGAGGCATTTCAAACGCTTCGACACCGATCTCCATTATCTTCTTTTCAATTAGATCTCTCAGTATCTCATTCGTCTTGTGCCCTCCAAAGATGACTTTCCTTTTTAGCACATACAGCTCCACTATGTTCATCTTTTCAAAACTCTTTGTCGACAATATCCTTGATCCCAGTGATGTTGAATTGATATACATTTTCCAGCCATTTTTAAGTGCACTGACTGACACGCTTGTTATTTCTTCTGATAGCATAGAATAGAACTCATGAACATCTTCGAATTTTTCTTTCATGGTCCTGAAGAGATCAAAGACTTCTCTGTCTTTCCTGTGAGAAAGAGATAACTCCTTTTTCTTTAGCAGAGACCTTGCTTCATCTCATTCAGGGCCAACTTTCGCTTCTATGTCCTTTATTCTGTTCCTCCTTTCTATTGCGTGTTGTACTCTCTTCCATTTCCTCTTCATTAAGTCCTGAGCCTCAGATACACCTTGAGTAATAACTTCATCTACACCAACTAGAAGACAGTCATTATCAAAAGCATATTCTTCTGCAAACTCTTCTTCGAAATCTATCCCTTCAGCCTGTATTGTATTTTCTATCTCAATTTCTGTAGGAATATCCATAGGCACATAGGGTTCAAAGATTTCTCCTTCTTCAAGTTGCCTCGCTCCAGACCTGTAAAAGAAATCTGTCTCCCCCTGAGCTGTATACTCCATTATCATTTCAGCTCCAACTTCTTTTTCTTGTGCTAATCTCCCCCCCTCAGTTGGGTTATCCTCCCTTCTGATCGGAGTAATCTGAGCTGTTGGAGTTGATTGAGTAGAAACCGGGACTTTCTGAGCCAGCAGCTGTTGGACTAAATCCTTGATTTCTTTCATTTCAGCTTGCTGCTGCTCTTGCACCTCCAAGATCTTCCTTAAAGAAAAATGAATTTTAGTGACCTGGGCCTCCAGATTTAAAATCCTTTGGCTATGTGCAGTGTGTGTATCGTGTGGGGTGTTTATTTGGTCAGTGGGTGTCTCACCGCTCACTGTTACTGTTTGTTTTAGTCCCTCAACACTCACACTCGGCTGATCGGGGTCAGGGAATTGAAGATCACTCAGGTTAAGTGTTTCACTCATTGTAGCATCCAGATCTTCAGTACCTGCAAGAAAATCCCTATCCCCTCTATGGGTAGGTTGCCTCTCCGCCTGACCACTTTGAGTGGGGAGAACTCCTTTTTCAGGAACTGGGGGATTTAGACCCAGTGTGGTCACCACTATTGATTCTGTAATGATTGGCAATAAAGAAGAATCAGTGATGCTAGCTGAAGCCATTGAAGGCATGACGTGTCCAGAGGCACTCTGAACAGGTTCTACTACCGAAGCAGCAGATACTCTATGAATAGAGTCCACATCCCTTCTATGGGTGTGTTGTCCCTCCACCTGACCTGAAAAGGTGGGGAGGACCTCCGTTAAAGGAGCTGGACTTGGAATTTCCAGGGGGGTCACCACCTCAGGCAATGTAAAGATTGACAAATTAGAGCCTATGGTGCCCCGTGAAGCCTGTGAAGGCATTTCCACTTGAAGTGGTGGTGCTGTTGACACAGCTACTTCATGAATGGAGACCTCTTCCCTTCTATGGGAGAGTTGCCTTTCCACTTCACCCACTTGGGGAGGAAAAACATCCTTAATAGGATCCAGAGATTTTAAGTCCAGGGGGGTCACCACATTTGACAATGTAATGAATGGCTCGTGAGAGTCAGTGATGCCCCCTACTGTCTGTGAAGACAGGTTCTGAATTGGATCAACCAAAACAGTACAAGCTACTGAAGTAGCGGATGTTGTTGCAACCTCTGTTTCTATTACCGAACCTTTCAGGATTTTAACAATTTCAGAATTTAGATTACGAAGAAAAAGAAGGTTTTCAGAGATTGGAGAATCAGGTTCCTGGCTCACAGTTGCCTTTGGCTTAAAATTCATTTTACGACGTTTTCGAGAAGGCAGAGCTGTAGGGGATATTTGAATAAATTCCTGATCCGGTATAGAAACAGTCCTATCATCTATTTCGAGTGTTCTTTTTCTGGTTTGGGGAGATGAAGGAACTGTTTGTTGAGCTCTAGCAGTGGATTAGAACTGGTGGGTTGCCAAGTTCATTGCCAGCTTCGACGGCCACTGAGGGCTCTAGTGTGTGCATTCCCGTTTGAGGCACAGATGGAGATATTGTGTCATGTTCATCTGAAAGAAAAGCAGAGAGATCAAAGTAAAGAAGTGAACCTTCATCCATACCTTCATCAGACATGCTAGGGATGTAAACATCTGTAGCTTGAGGTTCTTCTACTTCTGTCTCCACCACTATCTCCTCTGTAGGATTTATAGGGCTATTCCTTTGTTCTTCTGTAGGAATTTGGTCTTGCTCAGTTTCAGAACCAGCTTCTTTCATAGCTTCATCTTCATTATCAGCGCCTGGTTCTTCTTCCACTTCTTCTTCTTCTATTGCTGCTGAGCTTCCAGAATCACTTGAAGTTTCAGCTTCATTGTCCTCTGCAGAGATTGACGCTTCTTCTTCTTGATCTTCTTCACTTTCCTGTCTAAGAAGAGCAATAAAATCCCTTATGGGCTCAGTCATAGGTGCAGGAGCATACCTATTTGGATAGTCAGTCTCAGTATTGAGCAGCACCAATGCTCTTAACTGCAGAGAAGGTGACTCATCCAACTGACTGTTCTGAAACATCCGGAGTTGATCAGCTTCAAGAACTTCATTCAACACCAGCTGCAAGAATCTTGGGTACAGGCAGAAGTTCTCCATTTTGGCCTGATTCTTCAAGATCTCAGCCATGATCAACTTGCCGAAGTTAATTATGGTGCCTGTTGCCACTACATATCCTATCACCTTATTGAATCGAGTGATCCTATGAAATCCACCTGTCTTTGGTGCAAAGGCATGAGACAAGATGTTGAAAAACAGATTCCACTCCTTGGGCAGGTGATTTTTGTAGATCTTCTTTGGAAGATTGGAGTTTTCCCTGGTGCAGTGGATGAACAGGAAGAAGTTGTTCAAAACTTCTGGTGAAGGATCATCTTCAAAATCTTCAGAAGGTAGATGCAGTGCTCTATTAATGTCATTTTCAGTGATTTGCACTCTCTGCTTCTTAATTTTGCAGGTGAAGGCCAAGATTCCATCTTCAGACGTGTCCATAGCAGACCTGTATACCTGTCTTAGAAGATTTCTATTTAAAGGAACAGAAGTTGTTAGTGCATACCGGACTATTGAATTTTCATTTAAAAACCTAGCCCAGTAACCTAACTCTCCTGCTTCAGTCCAATCATCTACTAAAATGGATAAATAATTAGTCTTTTTAATCTCAAAATGACTCCCCATTTAATTAAAAGTACTAATTAAAATCGAATTATTTTAGTAAATAATGAACTAAACCCTAATTATAAAATTACTAGGATTGACTTGAAATAAATATATGATTAATTCCTAGTAATTTTATGCACACTCTTGATTTTATTAAAATTTTTAATCGAATATAACAATATAAAACAGTGACCAAACTGTTCAAAATTTTGACAAAATGTGAATTTTAAAAACTGAACCCAATTAAGTGAAACTTATTGCAAATGAAAGCTGAGTTCAAGGTGGTCACAAAACTGATTTTAGTTTTAAAAATGGACAAGAACTGGTCAAGTTATGGTCGATTAAAAAAAATAGATCTGAGAAATGTTCGAGTTGCGCCTATGCTGTGTAAATCACTGTATGTAACAAAAAGACAACAATTTTAACATTAATCAGCTATATATAGGCGCAGCATAGAAACAAGAAAAATTTGTTTAAGTGCTGAGTGGCACATGTACAGTGGTTACACTGTATTGGCGCCACTTAGAAATAAAATCTAACTTAGCCAACTTTTACTCATAACACTTGTGTTGCGCCTATACAGTGTATGCACTGTATTGGCGCCACTCAACACTTGAGGCGCCACTTGATATTGTTCATGAAAAATACTAAGTACTGGAGAATGAGTTGCGCTTAAACAGTGAGTATGCTGTATAGGCGCCACTCAGTACTTAGACAGTTTTTCAAGTGGTTCCAAATCTTGTTACTAATTAACAATAATATTCATGAATAATTCGAATAATTAATCAATTAGTAATTAATTACTCACAAATATTGATTTCACAAAATATTCATAAATAACAATAATAACATTAATTGTTAAAATTATTATTATAAATAAATTATGCTTCTCATTTATTTTACTTTTATTTTAAATAAATGAATAAATATAAATATCCATTCTTTTTATTTAAAATAATTTCAAATAATATTTAAATAAATAAGTGCCAAGAATTTATCAATTAAATACAAGCACTTAAATATTTTCTAAGATTAAAAATTAAATAAATATCAGATTAATAAATTAAACAGGCATGCACAAGGTATTTATCTAAATTTTAATCTTAACAGCTGGAAAATAATTTTTGGTAGATAAATTCACAAGTCCTAAAAATATTGAAATTAATCAACTAGTGAATTTATCCGCTTCAAATTGCAGTTTTTGATTACCAACTTGTTAGTCAGTAGAATTTAACATCCCAAGTTCACAAACCAGTCTAGTGAAAGTGATTTCATCTAGTGGTTTAGTGAAGATGTCTGCAATTTGCTGCTCTGTAGGTACAAAATGTAACTCTACAGTACCATTCATGACATGCTCTCGAATGAAATGATATCTGATATCAATGTGCTTGGTCCTTGAATGTTGAACAAGATTGTTTGTGATGGCTATGGCACTTGTGTTGTCACAGAATATTGGAATTTTGCTCAGCAACAGTCCATAGTCCTGAAGTTGGTTCCTTATCCACAGAATTTGTGCACAGCAACTCCCAGCAGCAATATATTGAGCTTCAGCTGTCGTCATTGCAACTGAGTGCTGCTTCTTGCTATACCAGGACACCAACCTTCTACCAAGGAATTGACAACTCCCTGATGTACTCTTTCTATCAATCCTACACCCTGCATAATCAGAATCTGTATAGCCAACAAGGTCAAAACCTGTATCTTTAGGGTACCAAATTCCAAGATTCAGACTTCCCTTAAGATACCTAAAAATCCGTTTAACAGCTATAAGTTGAGATTCTTTAGGATCTGATTGGAACCTAGCACACAAGCATGTAGAGAACATTATATCTGGCCTACTTGCAGTAAGGTAAAGTAATGAGCCGATCATACCTCTGTAGCTTGTGATGTCTACCCTCTTACCAGGCTCATCTTTATCAAGCTTAGTGGCAGTTGCCATTGGAGTTTTGGCTGTGGATACATCTTCAAGACCATACTTTTTCAAAAGTTCTTTGATGTACTTGGTCTGGCAAATGAAGATTCCATCTTTCCTTTGACTTACTTGGAGTCCAAGGAAATAGTTCAGCTCTCCCATCATGCTCATTTCATACCTACTCTGCATTAGCTTAGCAAATCTACTACACAACTGATCGTTAGTAGAACCAAATATAATATCATCTACATAGACTTGCACTAATATCATATCATTTTTATGCATTTTATGGAATAGAGTCTTATCTATGACACCTCTAGTAAAACCATTTTCAAGTAAAAATATAGATAGAGTGTCATACCATGTTCGAGGGGCTTGCTTCAGGCCATAGAGTGCTTTGAAGAGGAAGTACACAAAATCTGCAAATTCTGGATCTTCAAACCCTGGGGGTTGTTCCACATATACTTCTTCTTCCAGCTCTCCATTCAGGAATGCACTCTTCACATCAATTTGATATACCTTAAAGTTGGAATGTGCTGCAAATGCTAAGAACATCCTGATAGCTTCAAGCCTGGCCACTGGTGCATATGTTTCATCATAATCTATTCCTTCCTCCTGAGAATAACCTTTAGCAACCAGTCTGGCCTTGTTCCTCGTAACAATGCCATCTTCATCCAGCTTGTTTCTGAATACCCACTTTGTGCCAATAATAGACTTGTTCTTTGGCCTGGGTACCAGCTTCCACACCTTTTGTCTCTCAAATTGATTGAGTTCTTCTTGCATGGCAAGAACCCAATCTGGATCTTCTAGTGCTTCTTCCACTTTCTTTGGTTCTATTTCAGAGAGAAAACCAGAGAATAAACATTCATTTTGGGAAGCACGTCTTGTTTGAACTCCAGCGTCTGGATCTCCAAGAATCAACTCAAAGGGGTGATCTCTACTCCACACCATATGTCTAGGCAGATTTGCCATAGATGATTCAGCCTGATTTTCATTATTGTGCTGGGTCCTGTTTGTAGATCCTTCAGTTGCTCCCCCTGAGCTGCTGCTAGGTTGAGAATGAGATTCTCTGCCACTACTCGTAGTTTCTGTGAATCTTCCACTGTTTCCACTACTAGGGTCAGAATCATCAATGTTGTTATTCTCATTAGGAGCTTGAGTTTCTGTTGCAGCTTCAGGTTCTACTTCACCTTCATCTGAGTTCAAATTTTCAAACTGCAAAGATTCAGTGTCGTCTGTTCTTTGTAGACTTGGGAGCTTTAGATCATCGAAAGTTACATTCATGCTTTCAATGACCTTTTTGTCATCAATCACATAAACCCTGTACGCCTTAGATTCCATTGAGTAGCCAAGAAATATGCCTTCATGAGCCTTGGATTCGAACTTTCCCAGATGCTCATCATCTTTCAATACGAAGCACTTTGCTCCAAACACATGAAAGTATTTCAGTGTTGGTTTCTTGTTGGCCAATACTTCATAAGGAGTCTTGTCATGTTCTTTATTAATCAGGGTACGATTTTGAGTGTAGCAAGCTGTGTTGAATGCTTCAGCCCAAAAGTATAGAGGCAACTTTGCTTCATTCAACATTGTTCTTGCTGCTTCAACCAAAGTCCTGTTCTTCCTCTCTACCACTCCATTTTGTTGTGGCGTTCTGGGCGCTGAGAATTGTCTTGATATTCCTTTTTCCACACAGAATTCATTCAGGATTTCATTTCTGAATTCTGTTCCATTGTCAGACCTTATCTTCCTGACAGGCAGACCAGTTACCAACTCAATTTTCTTTAAGTGATTGATGATTGTTTTAGGGGCTTCATCCTTTGCGGCTAGAAACAACACCCACGTGTACTTGGAGTAGTCATCAACAATTACAAGTGCATATCTCTTCCTTGACATAGACATGACGTTGACTGGACCAAATAAATCCATATGCAGTAGTTGCAGTGGTTCAGTAATGTTGGTTGAGTCTTTGCTTCGGTGAGATGCTTTCTTTGACTTCCCCTTTTCACATGCTTCGCATAACCCTTCTTGACAGAATTCCATCTCGGGCAGTCCTCTAACCAATTCCCTCTTTACCAAAGAGTTCATTATTTTGAAGTTGAGGTGGGAAAGTTTCTTGTGCCACAACCAACTGTCCTCTGTTGAAGCTTTGCTGTAAAAACATTGAACTTCGCCTTTGCTTGCAGAGAACAAATCAGCTACAAAGAGATTCCCCTTTCTCACTCCCTGAAGAGCAAGCTTCGTATCCTTCCTGCTTTGGATAACACATCTTTCTTTCTCAAAAGTTACCTTGTATCCTTTGTCAGTGAACTGACTGATACTCAGAAGGTTGTGCTTTAATCCGTCCACAAGAGATATGTTTTCAATGATAACATTCCCGATTTCTAGATTGCCATATCCCGTTGTGAATCCCTTGCTGTTATCTCCAAAGGTCACTATCGGGCCAGCTTTCTCAATCACATCTGTGAGCAGGGCTTTATCTCCAGTCATGTGCCTAGAACATCCACTGTCAAGTATCCACATGACACGTTTGTTCTTCGCTGTACCCTGCATCCAAAGATTGATTACTTTTTCTTTGGTACCCAAACTTGATTGGGTCCAAGAGGTTTAGATAAGTAAAAAGATTTAGCTACAGAAATTTTCTGGTCCTTGTCTTTCTCATCCACTGCACCCTTGCCCTTTGGTTTAGCCTTGACAGGAGTGCCTTTAGGCTTAGGGACAGGGGTTTCCTTCCTAACTTTAGGAGGACTGGCAGTCTTTGCCCTAACATGCTTTCTAGTCATGTTCACATCTGTATGTAGACATGATATTGAAAGCACATGGCATGCATCCTACTTTACCGCATGGTTGATGAGGAATAGACATGGCAGGCATACTAGAAGTTTCTGTTTTAACTAGTTTTATCTTATTGCATGCATGCGTAAGATGACCAGTAGAATTGCAATTATTACAAACTTTTCTAGAATTGTTAGCACCTACCTTACCATTTCTGTTTGCTTTCTTGTTTTCATTTTTATTGCCTATTTCAATTTAAACCTGTTTCTTAGGTTCTTCAATCTTAACAGATTTCTTAGGCAAGTTCTTCTTATCTACAATCTTTTCCTCTTTTTCCTCAGCAAGGAGTTCTTCTTTCATTAAGAGATCATCTTCATTTAGGGGTTCTATGACGAACTTCTTATAAAGGGGCTTAGCTACATCCTTCAATACATGTGGAATGTCTTGCTTCATAGGACTTTCCTCAGCAATAGGTTCTACATGCATTTTTCCTGCTTTCTTATCATAGTCAAAACCTATTCCTGCTTTCTGACCTATGACTTGTTTGTCTATAGCCTCCTTTACAAGATTCGCAGACTTCTTATATGCTTGAAGTTTTAACTCTAAATCAGAAATTTTACTTCTTAGAGCTGCTTCTACTTCCTGGTTGCACTTATCTCTATTCTGAAAGTATTCTATCTTCTCTTTAAGATCTTCTACATTAACACATGCAAGCTCTAGTTCTTCGTTTTTAGCTTCTAACAGTTTATTCTTAAGAACTAGTTTAGCATTTTCTTCTACAGATGCTAGCATGCTTGTATGAATATTAAACATTTCTATGCTTAGATCTTCCACAGTTTTCTTATACTCAGAATTAGACATTTCAACGGAAGAAAGAAATGATACCTTGGATGATTGAGGTGATGCCTCTGAAGAGTCTGCCATTAACGCAAGATTTCCATAAACCTCCTCTTCATCATTATCTGAATCATCCCAGCTCTTTCCTTCAGTTATATAAGCTCTTCCTTGATGCTTCTTCACCAGCGCATCATACTTCTGCTTTAATTCATCGTAGGACTCCTTCCTTTCATTCCCTTGTTTTGGTTTCCGGCATTCTGTTGCAAAATGACCGGGTTCTCCACAATTGTAGCATTTAAACTTACTTCTATCTACCATCCCTGTCTTATAGCCTCCTCTGCTGTGAGACCCTGAAGACGAATTACATCGGTTGTTGGTTTTGACCCTGAAACCACTGTAACTCGAGTTACTCTTAAATTTGTACTTAGGGTTCCTCCTAAACCTCAGGTTCTTGAACTTTCCCGCCATGTAGGCCATAGTTTTGTTTTCCAGTTGTTCAAGTTCTTCTAATAAATAGAAGTCGTCTTCATCACCCGGTTGATTAGATTCTGATAATTCAGCTTCTACAATTTCTTCCTTTTCAACTACAGGTGCTTCTATGTTAGTCTCCTTGACAGCAATATCACTGGCTACAAGAGCTGTCGTCTTTAACAGTGCTGTGTTCTTACTGTCCACTGTACCTGAGCCGTAAATGATTTGTCTCTGCTCTTGCTCCATCTCATGAGTCTTGAGCTTTCCATATAGCATTTCAATTGACATATCATTTATATCATTTCTTTCTCTGATAGCAGAGATTTTGTGCTCTAGGTGTGCTGGCAGCGTCAACATGAATTTTCTGTTGATTTCCCTTCGCGTGTAAGCCTTCCCATGTAGAGACAAGTCATTTAGCAATTTGTTGTATCTCTCAAAAACTTGAGTTATACTTTCTCCAGGAAGTGACTTGAATGCTTCATATTGGGAGGTAAGAATGTCCAGCCTGTTTTCTTTCACTTCAGCTGTACCCTCCATTAGCAGATTTATTGTGTCCCACATCTGTTTGGCACTTGTGCAATTGATCACCTGATTCAGCATTGTTGTGTCCAAAGAATCCATCAAGATACATTGTAGATGATTGTCCCATGCTACTCTCTCTTTATCAGTATCAGTAAACTCTGATGGTTCTTTTGGGGTAAACCCTTGAGGAATCCGAACGCCATCTTCTGAAACTGTTTCCGGTGTAAGCTTTTGAGGAACATAGGGGCCATTTTCAAGAATTCCTAAATATTGAGAATTACAAGTCTTGATGAAAATGGTCATCTTCTTTTTCCACAAGATGTATTCATTTTTGTCGAAGGTGGGAATTTTAATACTGCTTAGCTTTTGGGTACTCATGGCTATTAAGAATTTTAAATCTTAAGAAATAATTAATTTCTCAAAAATTAAAATCAATTCGAATAAAAATTAAATATTGAGAAAATAATTTTTAATTCGAATTCTTGATGATTGACAGCTTTTTAAAATTTAGTGAATTTAAAATCAATGAAAAATTTGAAATTGAATTTTCTTTAAAAATAAAAGAAAATTCAAGATAAATTTTTCTAGATCTAAAAATGCAATTTTTAGAAAAACAATTTTTGGATCTGATTTGTAAAGTCAATCAACAAGCTCTGATACCAATTGTTAGGTCCAATATCATCATAGAAGGGGGGGTTGAATATGATGTGGTAGAAATTTCAGTTAATTTGCGGAAGTGCTTGTGTTTTTAAAGAAATGAACTTAACAGTTAATAAAACACAAAGCTGGGAAATAACAAGTTATTATTAAATCCCCGTGGTGCTACAAATCTAATCAAATGATTAGCTGCAGTGGTTTCAAAACAATATTACAACACAATACAGTTGGGTGAAATAAATGTCTAGCTTTAATGGAGCTTCCCGGCTGTGTGTATTGAATGCTTGAAGATGATAACTCCTTAAATCAATTGATTTGAACCCATATTTATTTGTAGACTTGATTGGAAATTTTCCCACAATGCTTAAGTCCTGAGTGGCGCCTATAGAGTGGTATTGGTGTATGGGCGCCACTTAAAGCTTGTTGCGCCTATTGTCCTGAGTTGCGCCTTGTTCATGTGAGTTGCGCCTATACAGTGGTTTCCCTGTATAGGCGCCACTCACGCCTTAGAAAAAATCAACTGCCTTTGATGCCTTAGTATGTGTGTTGCGCCTACACTGTTGTTGCCCTGTGTAGGCGCCACTCACACACTGTATAGGACTTAGAAACTTTGGAGCAGCTGAGTTGCGCCTGAGAGGTGTGTTGCGCCTGTACAGTGTCTTCCCTGTACAGGCGCCACTCGTGCCTTAGAGAAACTGTGCCTTGAGATGTATGTGGCGCCTGCACTCTATACACACTGTATAGGCGCCACACACATACATAAACTTTGTATTGCACCTGTAAGACTTATGCTGCGCCTCTCCATTGCTTCAAGAGTAATAAACCACCAATTGTAGTAATACATGCCTTAGCATATTTCTTGACTTCTTGAAGTAATTACCACTTGGATTTCACTCTTCTGGCTTGGCTTGATCAACTGATTTTCTTCTGATTAATTAAGATAATTCTCTTCTTGTTGTGCTGACGCTTAGTGCACTGGTCTGGTTCACAAACGACTAACACTGAATGAATTCCCTTAATCTCTATTCTGTTTCAGCTGATTAACCCTGGACTGTTGCATTGCTTCTGATCACTGAAACCCTTTGACAATTATACATGGATCACTGCTCTGTCTTTAGAATGAAGTCATCTGAACTCTTATTTGTCACTGAGGCTTGAACATTTTAATGAACTTCTCTCCCTGACGTTCAGTAATTCTTTCATCTTGAATGCTCAGCAATAATGAATGTATTATCTTCTTGATTATGTCCTTCTGGATTCCTGTGCTACACATTAGTATCATTTATCTGTCTTTGTTTCTTAGTTGAGTTATCGTTATCACTATTACATACTACGTTACATTATGCTTTACATCTTCACCAAGTGAAGATCATATACTAATTTGCAAAATCTATACACACATATTCCCAAACACAAACGTTCATAGAGAATATATCTTTCGAGCTCTAGTATTCTCTCTCTCTCTCTCTCTATATATATATATATATAGATATATACGTGCGAGAGTTCTTAGTTTGAGTTGTAACTTTTATTCACTTCTGATTTTGAGTTGTAATTGGATTTGTAGCTGGATATCTGAGCTTGTGAAACGGGTTTCAGGAACAAAAAGCAAGAGATGTCTATACTTGGGTAGTATAGAGCTTAGAGAGTAGGAGAGTTCAAGGAATAGGGGTTTCAGTAAGCTAGTATCAGTTGCAAGGGAAAAAGGGAGGAATATTATTGTAATCTTGTAATCGATTTTTCAGTGATTAATAATATTCTCTCTTACCAGTTGGTAAGGGACCAGGAGGTAGACCAATAGGGATATGGATCGAATTTGGGTAAAAGACCTGGTGTTATTTACTTTTTCTGTATTGTATTACATATAGTAACTAACTAACAGTGTTTTGAAATTGAACTTAGCTAGTTGACAGGTTAATAACTTGGTAATAATTAAAATTGATCATTGTTAACCATAACACCTATTCACCCCCATCTAGTTGTGCATTTTCATACCTTTTATAATTTTTCCTTGTTTTTCTTATTTTTTAAAATTTCATTTTTTTTAATAAATCGCTCTTTTATTAAGAGTATTTCTATCCAGTAATTGGATTTTCTAGTACCTACATATTGGATTTTGTCCTTGTGAGAGTTTTAATTGTTCGTACTTTGTGAGAGTTTTGATTGTTAATTTTCTATTAGAGTTGTAATATGATTTTAATGTTTTATATCGTTTAATAGAAATAATTTTTATAAAATTAGTTCATTGATATCATTTAATAGAAATAAGTTTTATAAAATTATTTCATTGATAACGATTTATATGGGATCACAATTATGATTGGGTTTTCGAATATATTTGTATAAATCATGTATATATACTATTCATGGTGAAATCTGGAAATCAACAAGGTTTGAGATTCTTTTCCGGAAAAAGATCGAGCAAGATAGGTTGAATATCACCGTAGTGTGGTGGTTTGTATAAAATTGAGGGTTGAGATTGCAAGGTTTTGGAATCACTATTGCTTTGTTTGTCAGAGAAATTAAATTTTCTCTCTAATGGCTGCCATCAATATATTTTCCAACCCGTTATTGTGTGTCTACGTACCCTTATTTATAAGAGATCAAGCTCTCGTAGTTCTTGCAGAAGTAGAGGCCCGATAGGAAAATGTTTACTTCTTCAAGTCAAAATAGATAAGTGAAACCTACCCGGAAGAGGTCTCTACATTGAGGCTTGTTTGGATAGTACAAAACCTAGTATAAAACACAAGGACTTTATGAATTCGACTTTTGATCCGGATTCTCGAGGCCAAGCCGGTTCACTACAACTATTTCCTGAGTGTTCTATTCTTTCTCTCCACAAATCCATTTTGTTAGGGTGTTCCTGGTGTAGAAAATTGTTGAGTAATTCCCTTTAATGCACAATATTCCTCCATGATTGAATTCTTGAATTCAGTGCAATTATCACTCCTTAGAATTCTAACCGTCTTCTTCGATTTTGTTCCAGAAAAGTTTTATGGTCTATTATGTGTTGTGGAGCTTCATCCTTTGAATGTAGAAAGAAAACCCATGTGAATCTTGTAAAATCATCTACAATGACAAGAGCATATTTCATTTTATTAATTGACATCACATTTACTGGACCAAATAAATCAAAGTATAATAGATAAAAGGGTTCAGAAATGGTGTTTATTGTCTTTTTCTTGAAGGTTGTTTTCCTTTGCTTTCCAAGTTGACATGCTTCACAAAGTCCATCTTGCATAAAGTCAAAATGTGGTAGTCCTCTCGCAGGACTCTGTTTCACCAATTTATTGAGTATTTTGAAGTTGATATGTGACAGTTTCTTGTGCCATTTCCAGCTTTCTTCAGTTGAGGCCTTGCTATATAGACATGTGACTTCATTGTGAGTGCAATCCTCCAACTAGCTTCATATATGTTATAATGTCTGTATCCTTTGAAAACCAAAATGTCTGTTTCTTTGTGAGTCACGACACTCTTTGTTGTCAAAGCTAGCGTGGTAACCTTTATCTTCAAGTTATGTTTCAAACCTTCAACTTGAGCTACTTCATCAATGATGACATTCCCAAGTACAATCTTGCCATATCCCAGTGTTTGTCATATGTTGTCATCTCCAAAGGATACTTCTGGGCCAACCATCTCCACAAAGTCTATAAGCAGGGATTTCTTGTCAGTCATGTGTCTTGAGCATCCACTATCCAGGATTAGGGTTACTTTCTTTACCTTGGTTCCCTGCATACATATAGAAACTAATTAGATGTTTTAGGGATCCAAACAATTTTGCATCCTTTACTACTAACTTTGGGTGAAACAGGCTTAGTATTTTTCACTTTTGTTTTACATGTTTCATTTGTTGCTTTAGACTCTGGTAGAGTCTTGACAGTGTCATACAACTTTTATCAATTGAAGATTTTAGCTCATAATTTTTTTAATACAAATCATAATAGTCCCTACATATAAATTGAATGAAATATGTTATCATAGTGATAACAAGACTTCTGTGGAATGTAGTGACTTTTCAGAGTCTGAGAAGCAATAGACTCTAAATTCTTCTCAATCTTTGTTTTACAGTCTAAAGCTAAATGGTTGTGGTTTCCACATCTATGACATTTCTTTCTAGGATCATTAGGATCCTTTTGATAATTATTGGCCTTTAATGTCTTCCTTACCATTTCTCTTTCTCCTAGTCTTGGTAGACTATAGCAGACTGTCTATTCTTTCCTTCAACTTAGACTTAGATAGAAAACCTATATTTTTCATGGTTTTCTATTTTTCTTTGTCATCAGTCTTATTGGTATTCCTATTGGCCCTAGCGGAATTAGGGTCATTGGAAATATTGGTTGTTGATTCTAATGAAACAAATTTAACAGGAACAAAGTTTTTTATATTTTTAATGTTAGTGGATTAACTAGCTTACTTTTTGTCATTATTCTCAATAATAGGTCTTTTGTCTTGACTCTTGTCATAGCCTAGATCAACAGTTTGACATATATTCTGATTATTAAGAATTTCCTGAACTTTTCTACCAGAGTCTGTCCACACTTTGAATTTAAGTTTTTCTTCATCTGGTTCTTTATTAATAAAGTCATAGGCTTTTAAGACTTCAGTGTAGTTGTGCTTGCATTTCTTAGAATCCTTTTTGTATTCTTTTATTAACACTAACTCAGACCCTAAATGGTTATTCCTGCTTATCAAGGTTAAATTTTCTTCTATTAACCTGTCATTGTCATTAGTGAGAGACAGTTTGTCATTATATTTTTAATCTCACTTTGCACAATTTTTATACCATCAGAGTCTAAATTAAGTAAGGATTCAAGAGAGAAGATTGATATTCGAGTCTTGGAAGATGAGATTCCAGTGGGAGACTCTGATTTTTCTGAGGATACTACCATTAATGCAAGATTTTCATAATCTATTTCATCCTCTGGGCTTAAATCTGCCCAATCCTTTACTGTTGAGAGAAATACTTTCCCTTTGCCTTGACTTTTTACTTTTCTGCATTCACTAGCAAAGTGCCCCAGTATTCTACAGTTGAAACATTTGACCTTTACTTTGTCAAGCTTCATAATTGTGCATTTACCCTTTTCAGTCTACTCATATTCCTTTTTGAATGATGGCCTCTTGCAAAACTTACCAGTTCTTTTATTAAATTTCATTTTCTTGAAATTCTTAGCAAACATAGTCATCATTTGACTCAGATCTATCTCATTTTTAAAATCAGAGTCTGTTTTAGGAGACTCTGACTCAACAATAGTTTTACCATTTTTCCTTGATTCTTTGGGTTCTTCTTGTTGTTCTTTCTCAGACTCCATCAAGAGTGCCACAAATTTTAGTTTTCTAGATTTCTTGCTCTTTCTCTGTTGCATCTCTAGATCATATGTTTTGAGTCTACCATATAACTCTTCTAGAGTTATTTCATCCAAATCTCTAGCTTCCCTTATTGCTGTTATTTTGTTGTCCCACTCTTCAGGAAGGGCTCTCAGGAACTTGGTGTTTGGGTCTTCAGAGTTATACACTTTACCAAGTATAGCCATCTCATTCAGTAGTTTGGTAAACCTATCATACATCTCAGTGATAGTTTCTCCATTTTTTGCCTCAAAATAATCATACTCCTAAATTAGCAAAGACCTAGCATTCTTCTTGACATCTTTAGTCCCTTCACAGTGCACTTCAAGTTTTTTCCACATTTCCTTAGCAGTTTTACATGATATAACACAGTTTGTAAGAACAAAATCCAAACTGTTAAAGAGAATGTTTTTGACTTTTGCCTCCTTAAGGACATTCTCATTGTCCTCCTTTGACCACTCAGCCTTTGGTTATTCAATAAACTGCTTTTCAATTATTTTACCTTCTTCAGTGGTTTGAGGAACAGACCTTGAGGGCACATAGGGTCCATCATGAATCCTATCAAGATAGTCAGGGTTTATAACTTTCAGATGGTGCAACATCTTAACATTCCAGTAGGTGTATTCATTTCTCTTAAGCATAGGAATCCTAGAATTGCCATTTTATTTCCAGATATCTTTGATCGATTTTAAACGTTAGGCTCTGATACCAATTGTTTTCCCAGTTACACAAGTAGAAGGGGGGTTGAATACTTGTGTGCTCTTTCTGCCTGATTAAAATCAACTCAATATGAATTAAAGCTTTGAATTAAGAACAAAGATCAAACATAAAGATATGAATGAATCCAGTTTGTATTATTGACGAATAAATACAAACTCTCATAGGGTGTACACAAACCCTAGCAGCTTCTCTGTGTTTCTCACAACAACTCTCTTTATCTCTATGCTCTAAAAAAGGTTCGACTTTTAAATTAGGTTACATAGAGTGTTTATATAGAGAGATGCCTATCAACTAATAACAGAAAATCAAATTACAATAGGAATAGAATTCCTAATTATTAGTTGACAGCTTCCTTCTGAAATTCTATTTCCTTCCCATAACATATCTGCAATATAATTATCTTTATCTTCGAAGACTTTCCACTACTGTGATCATCTTCCAAATTTAGCTTCAGCTCTATAGACTCTGAAAAACTTCAGACTCTGATGATCTTCAGTCTTTGATAGACTATAGACTCTGATAGTCTATAGACTCTGATCGACTTTCAGACTCTGGTTTCATTTTCTTCTGAAAATCTTCTAAGTACAAATGACATCTATAAATGGATGTTGACTATCTAGACTCTGATTATATAAAAGTTCAAAGACTAGAAAGACTTATTACAGATAAACTTTGATAGACCATGTTCTAGTATTTTATACATCATCAAATGAATATATTCTTAACATTAACATATATATATATATATATATATATATATATATATATATATATATATTATTTTATTTTTATTTAGTTTAGGTGTATACAATAAACCCGCCCTAATTCCTAAATACCCTCTCTATCGTTTGGAGAGAGTCGCACAAACCCCAACCCCAACCCCCACCCTAGGCCAAAACTGTCACAATCCCTTAGTCTTTTAGATGATAAATAATAAGGCTTCATATCTATATGTAAAATAGGTTGATGATAAGGGTTTTGAAAGCCCTCATTTGTTTTTAAAAAAATCTAAATTTTACCTTTATAAGCCGTGGATGATGCGTTTTCTTGATATGAATGTTGTTGTATTTTATATAATTTGGATATCTTGATTGCACCCATGAAACTTCCATTGGTAGCATTTCTAACAAATCTATATTTATACAAACATCAATGAAAATATAAAGTTTGATTGGTTATGTAGTAGGCAGTGTTTACCCGTCCCTAACCCGCCCCGAATGGGGCAGCCCCGCCCCTTTAATATGAGGAATGAGGCGTTGATCAAAATACGAATATCTCTTCTTGGCATTAAATTTTCCGCCAAAACTATCTGCATTTTCCTTCAAATATAAATATAATAATTTATTCAATGACAATATGATATCTAGCATTGTCTTATGCTTATTTCTACATTATGATACCCTTTCATATCAATACTCAGCATTATCGATCTGACTAGTAATGTTTATAGTTTCATCAATAAGTATATCATATATATGGGCATTCTATTAATAACCCTGATAGTTAATACTATTTATTAAATTCAAGGTTAATTTTGTTCAAGAATGTATGTCTTCCCACAAATATGCGGATGATATTATTTTATGCTCTAACATTTGCTAGGCGGAATGGTATTTTTCACCTGTATCTTTACTTCATTTTGTCTATCCATAAAATATTCTCAAAGACAAAGAGATTTATCCCCAAAAGTATATTCATAGGAGTTCCATTTGTGTGTGTAGGACTTTATGTGAAAAATAAAAGGAATAGAGGTTGAAAGATAAGTAAATTTATCCAATTATTGGGGTGAAGACTAATCTTATACCATTAAGTCTAAGTGGTAGAGTATCTGTAAATGCACCTAGAGGGGGGTGAATAGGTGTTTTAGCTGACTATATCCAATTTTAAAATATTATCAAGCCGTTATAATTAACTGTAATGTGAATAGTTTGTTGTGCCTTAAGAACCGACTTACTGTTTTCAATCAGACAAACAATTATAAAAAGCTAGAATGAATGCAATGCATAAAACAATTAAGTGCAAGTATATAAAGGAGGCACATGACGTTTAGCGAAATTCGACCCCTATATCTAATGGTCTACGTCCTGGTCCCTTACCAACTTGGTAAAAGAATAAATTATTAATCAAATATAATCCAATTACAAGATAATAATATATCTCCATGTTTCCCAATAACTTAAGTGGCTTGCTATAATCTTCAGCAATCCTGAGTAGAATGGCTTCAGCTTGCTATTGTCCTCTGTCTTGCAATCTGTTCATGAACCCTGAATTCTTCTGTTCCTCGAACTCTTTGCCTTGTAGAAACAATAAAACTAAACATGTTTGCTCCCTTGTTCTATCACCTAGAACCCCTTGCTACTTTAGTGATTCTCAATACACTTTGAACAATACAATGAATAGAAAGTGTTTACAACTCAAAGTATATTATCTAAGTATTAAGTAATGAATATACTATCAAGCTCAGTTTAGAGAAATTGGAATAAAGCTTTTCAAGATGAAGAGAGTTGTAGTATGGTTAAGATCGGATGAAAAACTTAGCCAATGTTATATATAAAATATACAATGGCTACTTTGAATTATGGATGAGATAGAACATTTGTAAATCAGAATAATTCAAAGCGTAACTATAGGAGAAAGGGATAAAAAAGAATTTGAAATCTTCTCCTATAATTATGGATAAGATAAAAAGTAGTTTGTTGATAAAAGAATTTAAATTCAAAACAACTACTTTCTAAATTTTAAGAAAACGTTTTTAATATAACATTGAGCTTAAAAATATATTAAAAACATAATACTTAAGTGAATGTACCATATAACCAAGTCCTATAAAAGATCTACAATTGGTTAGCTCAAACAAATAGAATTATGTTCTATGTAGGACTCTATTCTAGAAGGCTGTTATGTCATGACAGCAGGATGTTATGTTGTTACTTATAAAATCTGCAAAACAAGATTAGTACATGAAAACTAGCAGGCTATAATAAGTGTAACAAATATAATCAACTTATATGCATTCCAACAAGCATCTAGCTTGCTCAAATGTGTGATCATCAAAATCATGAGGGTTATAACCGCCCCCTTTTTGATGATTACAGAACTTGTTTCAGGAGGCTAAAATGTTCCCCTTAATCTAATTAATAATCCCTGTATAATATTAGTACAACATGGCATTAAATTTTATCCAAGTAATAATATCACAAAATACATTTGTAGATAAACTAGATAACTTCATAACCTTGCCATACTTTGCAGCAAATATCCAAAAATAATCAACTTAAACATTCTGCTTTGGTTAACCAGCCAAAACAGCAACACAAAAGAAAATTATCCAACACATAACAAAATAAAGTACTTAATTAACCAACATGTTCAGCATGCATAAAACATAAAATAAAATTAAGCCCAACCCAAGCCTAAACTTTTAAAATTTTCCCCCCTTAATTACCAAAAAAGGTATATATCACTACTAACATCCTTGTCCTTTTGAGCAGGACCAACATTCTCTACATGAAAAACATCATCATGAATTGCACTAGAAGCAGGAGAAACGACAACAATTGACACTTCCTTATTGATTAGGCCTGAGTAACCATCTCCTTGAGCAGCTTGACCTCACCTCTGAGTTCAACCAGGTCCTTCTTCACATTAACCAAAGCATCAAACATTACATAGCTTGAATCTTTCATCTAGTTTGACAACATACTTGGATATCTTAGTTAGAAACAAACCATAAGGTAAACCAGCCTTCTTCTTTGTGAAGGGTTTCGGGCATGAAAATGCAGCGAAATTAACGTAAAAATAATTGAAAAATAAAACCCTACCGCATGATCCATGTATAATTTTGAATGATTATGGTGAAGAAGTCTATACCTTAACAAAGCTTTTCGTATGATGTTTAATGGAGATCCAGAAAATGAATCACAGCAGCTCTTTGTTGCAAAGATCTGCTCTCCAAAGAAGTCCACATGAACGCCCGATCATCAAACGATCACCGGAGTCGGTATTAGCCGAATTGCTTGTTTCTTCCTCTCTCTTTTTCTCTAGCCTCTCTTGATGTTGAACAGCTAAGTTTTTTCTCTAAAAATGAAATTTAATGATTAACCCTAATATTATACATCATTATGTATATATAGGGGAGAGAGAGAGATTTTGGGCTTAACCCTAATTCATGTGGTTTCCAAAACCCATTCTAATTTTGGGTTATTATTATTATTAAATCTGAATTCTAATATAATTAATCAAGTCCCACTTAATTAATTCAATAATTAAATTCGAATAAATAATAATACTTATTAAATCCGAATTCTAATATAAATAATCAAGTCTCACTTAATTAATTCAATAATTAAATTTGAATAAACAATAATATATCTAAATTCATAATTTAAATAAACCTCCGTTTGGACATTCTTTGTGTGTGACCCTTTAGGTTATTATTACGTTGGCAATAATTTTATTATCTAATAATAAAATTATAAACAATGAGTGGCATCTAGTAATACATCATTGTTAACCAAGTAACAATAATAATTAGTGATTCAATTAAACATTTCATGAATAATGTTCCATGTAATATAATCCCTTTAACCTTATATTATAGATCAAACTCGAGGCATGTATAGTGTCATCCTCTTTAACGTTTAATCTTGGTTTTCCTGATCAATGAGTAGACTATTTAAACAAATTAATATTTGAGTATGAACATGCATTTTATAGTCTCACTCAATCAAGAGGCCAATAATATCACTCCTAGAATTAGAGAGTTAAATCATATATCTATCATTCATATTCCTCATACGATTCGTAGCATACCCAATGTCCACCTTTATCATTATCCGGTTAAAGGTAACTTTGAGTGTAATCAAAGTATATTAATTCTTGTATAGAAATATAATGATTTCAAGTCAGAGGATCATTATATCATTAATACTGTGAGATTTCTTATGACACTTATTAACATGTAGAATCTCACGGCTGGTCTTTCCAGTGTCATGTATTGATACATACACTTATGTTCTTGACTTTAGTATCACCATACCTATGACCAATGAGATGTGGTCATCTGTCAATAAACATACTAGTCTTATTGCATTATTATTGTACTTAAATAATAATACTCCTTAAATAATAATACTCGAATAGAGAATTTTAGGAATAAAATACTATTCATACAATCTCATTTTTAAGTCACATACTTAAAGATATATATTACATATTAATATTCCAAGGACATTTATTATTCTTTCAATTTATGATGTAGTAAATAAAGACATAATAAATATTAATTAAATAATCACACAACATAATTCTTAATTTTTTTCAATAAAATATTAAAATTATTGTCTCTAGGACACCAATATTAACACTTTGTGACAATAACAAACATATTTTTCAGAATTAACCCAGCAATATCAAATCATTTCTAGACAAGATCAAACAACAAATGAGCATATCTTGACAAGACATAATAGATCTAATATCAATCCTAGGACAAATATTAGACCGACATATCTTAAAGATTAAATGAGCCATTGGGTAAAGTACTGCAGTATTAGGCAAACTATTATCCCAACATTCCTGAACACCTCTAACCAACTTGTGTTACTCCATCTCAATTAAATCCTTATACTTAAGGACTCCTTTCTTAATACGCGGGATAAAATCACAATCAAACAAACCTTTAAACCTAACCATTCCATTTAACACAGTCGAATTAAGACTAATCATTTGACCATGAACTTCACTAATATAATAATCATCATTTCCAAGACAAGTTCATATAAAACACTTTTACTAACGTAGGGTAATATGCAGTGGGTAAATCAATAACAGGTAAAATCCCAATCGCATTAAAGTATAATTTAATACCCATTTTCTTAAAGAGTTCAGCGGATAAAGGCTTACCAAAGATAATAGTACGATGACCAATATTAAACTTCTGATAGCAACACTCAAGATACTTTGAAGCAAACCTCATAGCGATACGCGACTTCTTCATCAAGGGAGATCCTGTAAAACCTTCTCTACACACGTTGTCGTCGGTAGCTTCATCCATCGAATCAAGTTCCTTTTCAGTATCAGCATCAATAAACATAGGGTCCTCTATAACTTGTTTACTTTTCTTGCGTGAGGCAGTCGTCGAAGTCTTTTGGTTATGGGTGTTAGCCATTAGGGTTTCGTGTCAGAAAGTAAAGATAGCTTGTTGTTTAGTGAGAAAGAGTAAAGTGATTGATGGAGTCCAATCAAATATATATACCCAATATACAATGTATAGCCAATAGTCTGAACCTCTTCAAATACCTCTTATTTGGATAATTATCGAGGATTAATTTAGGAGTTTTAAATAAAATTCTACCCATCCCAAATAAATTAACACGAATAAATCATATAAATTTATTTTAGGAAAATAAACAAATTAAATATAAATCACATAATTGGAATTAATGAAACTTAATAAAATGACTCCATCTATATCAATTCAGCACATTATTCGAGAAATGCGGGTGTGAAGTAACAATTACCGAGACATTTAACACATATGTACAGCTGCATGTATATATTGAAATTTAAAATTCAAATAAATCACACAAGTAGACAATAAATCAAATATAGCTGGCTAAAATACAATGAAAACAAAACATGAAGCTACATACCAGAATAACGTGTTATTTATACAGTACACATACCCAATTATCTTCGAATGATGATAAATCTTTCTTCAGGTAGAGGCTTTGTGAAAATATCAGTAAATTGATATTCAGTAGGTACATATACAAGATTTATCTTGCCTTTAGCCACATTGTCTCTTAAGAAGTGTATCACATCAATATGCTTGGTTCTTGAATGAAGTATCAGATTTTCTGAGATGTTTATTGTGCTTGTGTTATCACAATAAATAGAAACTTTTTC
The DNA here is from genome assembly GCA_028671895.1 of Oenanthe sinensis. Taxonomy (NCBI): domain Eukaryota; kingdom Viridiplantae; phylum Streptophyta; class Magnoliopsida; order Apiales; family Apiaceae; genus Oenanthe; species Oenanthe sinensis. Next base: position 45,590,210 of record CM053803.1, read on the forward strand.
ACATGCATTTGATACCAAAATCCTTGAGTATTTATATCATCCACAAAATGTGAGAACAATAGCTTCCAGCAACTAGATATTGTCCCTCAGTTGTAGATAAAGCCATATAATTTTACTTTTTTGCTTTGTCAATAAACTAAACTTTGACCAAGAAAATTACAAACACCAATAGTACTCTTTCTATCAGTTTGTGAACCTGCATAATCAGCAACACTACACCCCCACAATATCAAATGTATTTGTGATAAGAAAGAACAAGCCAAGATTGATAATTTTACTTAAATACTTAAAAAACTTTTTATTGCATTCAAGTATGATTCCTTAGGATTAGCTTGAAACCTTGCACAAACACATACACTACATGATATCAGGTCTAGAGATTGTTAAATATAAAAGGGATCCAATCATACATTTATAGTTTGCAATATCCATACTTTTACCTGATTCATCATAAAATAACTTGTTGTTTTGAGTCATTAGAGTAAATTTGGCTTGACAGATTCAAATCCAAATCTTTTCAGTAGCCCTTTCACATATTTGGTTTGATGCACATATATATCATATTTAGTTTTCTTGATTTGAAGACCTAATAAATAATTGAGTTCCCTCATCAAACTCATGTCAAATTCACTGTGCAGACACTTAGAAAACCACTCAAACAACTGATCATCATTAGTAGATCCAAAGATAATATCATCAACATATATTTATACTACTAAGATATCACCATTAAGAGATTTTATCAATAAAGTAGGATCAATTTTATCTCTTACAAAACCATTCTTAATTAGAAACTTACTAAGCCTTTTGTACCATGATCTTGGGGCTAGTTTGAGTCCATAAAGTGATTTCTTCAGCCTGTACATATAATCTGGATACTGTTCATGTTTAAACCCAGGAGGCTGTTTGACATAAACTTCCTCTTCCAACAGGCCATTTAGAAAGGCACTTTTGACATTCATCTGAAATAGCCTAATCTTCTTGTAGCATGCATAAGAAAGTAACATTCTGATAGATTTCAAACGAGAAACATGAGTATATGTTTGATCAAAATCAATTTCCTCTTGCTGATTGTATCCTTGTGCCACTAATCTTTCTTTATTTCGAGTAACTACACCTTCTTCATCAAGCTTATTCTTGAAAACCCATTTTATTCCAATGATAAAAGCATTCTTTGGAGGCTTAACCATTTCTCAAATATCACATCTTTCAAATTGATTGAGTTCTTCTTACATGGTCATAATCCAATTTTCAACTTCAAGAGGTTCATGAACATTTTTAGGTTCTTCTTGAGTTAAAAATGCTGCATAAGCATAGAAATTTGATTTTCCATTTCTAGTCTTGATTCCATCTTCTAGATCACCAATAACAAGTCCTGGTGGATGATTCTTGACTGTTCTTGTTGACTTTGGTAAAGTATGTTGAGTTATTTCTTCATGAACAACTTGAACAGGTACTAGAGTCCTTGCATTAGGAGTTTGTGTCCCTCCTAATGTCAATTTGGATAGCTTAACAATTGCATCATCAACTCATAACTCAGTAATAGTAGGCTGAGATGATGTTCCAGCTTGCTGACTTTCTGTCTATGTGACAGCTTGCTTTGTTGATATTTTAGCTTGCTGATTACCAGATTCTGCAATAGCTTTCCTTCCATGTCTTGGATTGTCTTCATCACCTACATCATCATCCTTATCACTTGACAGATCATTGTTAGGCTCTTTGAAAACAATATCAATGGATTCTTTAACAATACATTTATTTAAATTATAAATTCTATATGCACAACTAGTTAAGGAATAACCAATAAATATAGTTTCATAAGACTTTGCATCAAATTTACCATCCTTTTCGATCTTCTTGAGAACAAAACACTTAAAACCAAGTTTGGTCTTTTGTTCCTTAGCAGCTCATATGGAGCTATGTCCAGAATAGGCCTTATAATCACTTTGTTCAGAACATAGCAGGCTGTATTGACTGCTTTTGCCCAAAAACTTCTTGGCAGCTTACTTTCTTGCAGCAATGTCCTGGCAGTCTCCTCTAGTGACATGTTCCTGCATTTGACAACTCCATTTTGCTGTGGAATCCTTGGTGCTGAGAATTCATGTGAGATTCCTCTTTTTTCATAATAAGTAACAAAGTCCTTCTTGAATTCTCTACCTCTATCACTTCGGATACCGACAAGTCTTGTATCAAGCTTGTTCTCAAGCAACTTTATTAGTTTCTCAAACTCCACAAAAGCACAAACTTTAATTTTAAGAAATAAAACCCAATTAAATCTAGAGTAATCATCAACAATGACAAACCCATAATGTTTACCTCTAATGCTTTTGTATGATTCTGGACCAAATAAGTATAGATGCAAGAATTCTAAAGGTTTAGATGTGGATACCACCTTTTTAGCTTTATGAGTACTTCTGATTTGCTTGTCTCGTTGATATGCTGAGCATACTTCTGTAAAAATAATATATTTCTATTATAAAATCTGAACCTGATGGTACACTTTATAGTGGACATGACAAAAAAATTAGAAAGCCCGAAAGTAAAAACAACTATGTACTATTTCAATATTAAAACTCTGAATAGTTTAGAAGCCAATATATAATAAACCTAAGAAACCTTATTAATAAAATAAAATTCAATCCAAATTAAAAGATATTTAACTACGACCCATATATTAGAGAATTTGGATTTGGAAATGGTCAAATTCAATCCAAATCCGAGGATGTTTAACTATAGCCCATTTATTAGAATTTGTAATCCAAGCCGAGCCAATCTAATTTCAAATGAAAACACACACTAAATATCGATAAATTAAGTTATCTCTCTCACCTTTATCTCGTACTAGCGCCTCTTTCTCTCTGCACTTATTTACATATACATATTAATCTCTCTCTAATCAATAAAGGAGGTATGATTGTCTGTATGTCTCTCTCTGTCTCTCGCTCTCTACCTCTCTAAATAAGGTACGATTTCGTCTCTCTCTCTCTCTCTCTTAAAATCTATTAATATCTATTTGCTCTTACATTTATATATGTATAGCTCATACATCTTTTTTTTCTATTTATATTGTTTTTCTAGATTTATAATGCTTTAAACTAGATGTAGACATAAAGGGTTGAGCTAATTTGCTATTTGAATTTCATGAAGGGTATAATTTTTTTTATGAATGGCACACCGAGGTGTCATGTCAATGGATCGGAGGTTCGGTCTGATCCAAGTCTTAACAAACGGAATCAGATCATATAATAATCGAATTTGATCCGTTAAGAAGCGGATATGGATTTCAACTCATAAAATCCCATAAAGACCCGATCTGATTATAAAAGTAAATATTTAATTTATATATTTTCATATATAGAATAAATCTAATTATCTAAATATATTAAAAAAATTATCAATAAATAAATTAATTAACTTTCATGGTTTTCGTTATTTTTTTCTGATATAAGTTTTTTGTCCCTATATCACACACACCGTAATTTCATTAGATGTTTCTCTTAGGGACAAACTATTATTTTATTATAATCAAACGATTGAGTCTATTACTTAATATGAATAGTTTTTGTAATTTAAAAAATTTATTTATTTATTTATGAAATTTAATTTTTTTGTTTGATCTGTGATTTTTTAAATTTCAACATTCATTAATTATATCATTTTATAATATTTAGAATTATTTATGAATTATATATATATAGTGAGAAAAATTCAGTTGAGGCCCAATCTGAACCCTTCATTCTCCACTAATCAAATGGTTAATATTGCATGACATATATATACAATAGTTGTTAACAATCTTGTACGATATAGACATAATATATAAATGTTGTATACATGAAACAATACATAATACATGACATACATAAGAATGGATATAAAGCATATATATAATAGTTAATCCATATAATAAAACATAACAATAAAATCATGCAATTACAGAATTAACTATAATTAAGGAGAAGGGTTTAAGAAAACAAACAAAGATTGGATTTAAACTCGAGTCCAAAAAATCTGTCTCCTTAAAGCAGTTTCGCCTCCTCACCGTTTGTGCATAGCGAACTGCCTCCCAGGATAAAATGAGATAAAACACCACCGATAAATCGACGATACTCTTGTTGTCGAGTATTTTTTAGTAGGGTATCGTTCGCAGGGAAGGACTGTTATCAATATCAATTTTAAATATATTATCTTTTACAATCTAGAAGTGAGAAGAATTGATTTGTATTTTTGTCACTAGCTAAATTAAACTAATAAACAAATAAAATTGTTAAATTAATGATGATAAAAAGCAATCCAGGAAATAGGATTCTTCATTGGCATTGATGAATGTCTATCAATTATGTCATATAAGTCTCTCACTCTGCTAAAAACAATCATTCTAAAGTTTATAATGTTCTCTCCCAAGATACAATATAATACTTACAATTATCCCTTAACCGTCACTCCCATGATCAATTAAAGTACAACTATAAGCTATCAAGCCCCAAGGATTTTCAGTCTCATAAATCACATATTAATCTCCCAATTAAATATTTGATTTATGTCTATCATATCATGAACTAAAATTAGAAATCCTCTCCCAATTCGTTAATAACCCCTACGGATATTATTAAAGGTTCATGACTCCTATAATTGTGTTAAGCGTTGAATGACAGATCAACAAAGCATAGAAATCACAATAAAATATTAAACAAACATCTCAAACTAATGAATACTACCTAATCCCTAGATTAGAGAATTAGTTACTCATAACGAAGAAATAAAACAAACATATATTATTACTGAAAACCATGGTTACAAGAGTATAGAGTTAAGAAGATACAACTTGACAAAATCTCTTGAACTTGGAGTGAATCCATTCAATCCTTGCTCAAGTTCTCTCTCTGATTCTCGCTCTAGATAATACATGGCCGCCTCTAATTATTTTACAAAACCAAATATATAAGTATTTTTAATGGTTTCCAAGAAAACAAGACTCATTTTCCTAAACGAGATAGAATTATAATACAAAATTCGTAGTCAGCTATCCAGGCCTGTTTCTGGGCTTCTCCACTTGAAATATGTGTATTGGGCCACTTCTGAATTATAGATTTTCCTATTATCTTCGCGTGGACTATAAAATCACCCAATTCTGACTTATAAACTCAAGTTATGGCCCAAATAGTGAACCGTGTGTGCGCAGCCCATCAATTCCGAATTTAATTCTAATTTATCTCCAAATTGGACTCTTTAATCTCCAATTCTTTCAAGTTTAGGATTTCTTTATTTTCTGCAATAAAACATTAAACTCTAATTAATAATTATCTATTTATGTATAAAATACTAGAAATATGAGAATAAAATCCTATAAAATATATATAAATATATACTCTATCAACTCTCAGCGAACTTGAACTAAGTTAGAAACTATCATCGGAATATTTTAAACTTTAAAAGAGATTAGAATTATAGAGAAGACTATAATTTTCTCAACATGATAAAATTGAAACCCTAAGACTCTGTTTATAAGGAGAGACTCGAATGGGCTTGTTATTCTTTTCAATGTGGTACAAGGTATTTATAAGAAAAACCAAGAAATATGTTTATACTACTCTCGGTGTGGTACATTTCTCAAATACCACTTTAAAAAGTTATATTTTGGAACATCAGTTCTCATTCACCATTTATCCATTTTGAGCGTATAAATATGCGTTGGAATTCACTCATAGAGTAGAATACGATCCAAGCAATACACAACACTAACATATAATGTTTATCACTCAAATTGAGTCTCAAAATGATTCATAACTTAGTCTAAAATACTAAGTTTTTCCAATAATCCCCCATAAATGAGATTGATGGTCCTGTAGCATACACCATATAAACAGACAGACACGGAGCTTGACTTTGTGATAGTTTCCACGGTTAAATATAACATACAGTAGGTAGATAATGCTCCTTGAACCTCCGCTCGAGTAATCATACCGACTTTACTAGTAGACAGTAGATGCGATTGTCCTTGAACTGTTCGACCGTTTGTGTAAACGATGATATACTTATCACTACAGCTTTTCCGACTCGTTCATTTATCATGATTATGTCCATTTTGGCCATGGAACATCGTTCTGGTTCTGCAGGAGTTTCTAAAGAATTGTGCCTCTCAATTCTCCTTTGAAGAGGCCTCACTTCTCTCCCACATAGGTGATATTTATCTTATAGAGTAACCCGCGTTTACTCAACTGAATTCCATGCATTCAAATTTAAACTCCATGTATTTATCGAAATATCATTAAAAGCATAAAGCTTATCCTCGTACCATACGAGTCTCACTGTTTCCTCATCATAAGAATAGGCCTAGGGTTACCCCCATAGTGATTTGGTCATCATGATTTAATTGGCCCATTGAACCTAGTTCTTGGGACCTCTAGTCAGCAAGGTTGGGTGTCCACCATGACGCCGTTAAGAAATAGGCTAAGGCCCATCCCTCTCGATGATTTTACAACTATCTCTCATTTTAACTAATTGGTTAGTGGATTCATAACATTATCATTTGACTTCACGTAGTCAACCTTGATAATTCTCGTTGAGAGTAGTTGCTTAATGGTATTGTGTCTTCGTCATAAAGACGAGACTTACCATTACATAAGTCATAATGTAATCTTTGAATTGCACATTAATTACAATATTATTGCACATTGAAGATACATTTCCTTGTCATTTAGGAATATCCTCTATAAAGTGATAACCAATTTAGCCTCTTTCCTGCATATATCGTATACAATAGACTCGTATTCCATCATGAATCGAGCTACACTAAACCTTTAGGATTTCCATGCATGCTGCTTTACTAGTGTAATTGTATTCACTAATGACTTTTAAGTTCTTAAAATCAAACATCTAACTTTCGTACTATATCCACATAGTCTGATTAAATATCTCTTCCAATGCAGCCTCAGCTCACGAGTACGTAACATAACCTTAATTTTTTTGGATTCACTTTTAAATGAATAATTTCCATTATACTCGTGCATCTACTCAGTTTACCAATTGTGTAGTCCATGTTTAATTTTGTACAATTTTAAAAGTACAACAAACATTCAATAACTCTTGAGAGACCATTTTATCTTCATTCTTGGATTCAGGCAAAATCCATATTCATATGATTCTAATTATGTTAGAAAACATTTAGTTAATCTTCTCAAAATTCGAGTCATTGTCATATGACTTTCATACTATGAGACTCTCTGAAATTATTAACCTTCAAGTCTAATCAAACATAATAAAGATGATCTTCTCGTCACTATTTCTCGTAATGATCTAGATCATTCATTTACAGCCACAATGACCTTTCATTTCATGTGTAAATAGCTCATATACACATGTCAATCCATTGATTTTCTTTTATCAATTCATAATCTTAAATTTGGCATATTTCACATTTTGATAATCATTTTATCAACCATTTTTCGAGGCCTCAAATCGTTATTGTCATTACCAATTTTTAACGTTCCAAAAATTAGCAATTTCAATTTACCCTTATTACCAATTTTAAGTGTCCCCAAACTGGTAATATTCATGCATGTAGTTACTCAATTTGAGTGTCCTCAAACTAGTACCCTTATCATATCATATGAAGTCATCAATTTTGACAATATTGTCAATTTTATATGCCATTGTTTTGGCGTTCATTTTGATTCACAAATTTTTTCACCAAATCATAGTCTTTTTACTTTTGTATTAGTATAGGAACCCTTAAGTTATTTCATGTATATTTCATTCAAATCTCTATTTAGAAAGAATAACTCAATGTTCATTTGATGTATTTTTCAATTTTGAACTATAAAAATTTTAAGTATCATCCCGATGAACCTTATTCTCATACAAGAGAATATATCTAAAAGTATTCCAGGTCTTCACATTGTCGGTAATCTTTATTTACCAGTCTGACCAGGTACTCTTTCTTTAACCCGTATTAAAATTCGTTTGGGTCTTAATGGCATCTATCTCGAGCAAGATCCATAACTTCTAAACATGATTCTACATAATAGAACCACTTTCTCTATACCTTTTACATCCATTTCCCCCCACAAAGGATTATATAGAGAGTTCAAATTATTCATATAATATTGTAGTCCATCTTCTAACACACATGCTAGAAATTTTGACTCATTGACTAATTAACTTTAGTCAATTTCCCTCTTGATATATTCTTTTATTAAAGAATTATCATATAAGCATATAGATTTTTCCAAACTTTTAGATTTATCTTTGAGAAAATCATCAAAGAATCTGGACACAATTTACATGTCCCAAGTATTCCCTGTTGTTGGGTTCATCATCCTCACATATATCCAAATACTCATAGATTTATTTGGATTAGTTACGGATCTACAAGCATTCCTAGATTCCATAGTTGTATAGTTATGAATCTCATAATTTAGATTCATATACAAGATAACATTGGACACAACCATCATCCATTATTTATCCAAATTCTCTCAATTTGTTTTGGATCTTCATTTACTTTTACAAGTATTGGTATCAAGACATCTTCAAGATACCCCCACATTACAAATATTTATAAGAATGTTTCACTACATTCTTGAATTCATAGAAAATTTAATGATTTTCTTTATAAGATACCCCACACTCTTAGTATTTCTAAAATATTTCAGTACATTTCAGAATCCATAGGAAATTCTATTATTTCCTTTCATGTTATCTTATTTTAGAATAATTAGTCATTAGGTGACTAAAATTCTCATATTCAGTGATAGTCTGAATTAATCAATTTTGATTTCACATCTTCCTTATATTGTGATTCAAATCTACAAATACTCCATTTTACTAATGTGAGTAATTTGTAGTATCATTTATGAATACATCTACTTTGTGAACAAATTTCACTCGATAATTATTTATTATAAGAGTCATTCTTTACCATCTTAATTATCAAAATAAGTTTGTTTTCAACCTCAAGTCTATAGAGTTTAAATTTCTTTATATAGCATCATTCTTACTCTTTAATGAGTACACGTAATAAATGTATTACTTTCATTCCAGAAAATAATCACAATTTGTTATTACCTCTCGTTAGCGCAGGTTTCATCATCATTCATTAATAACCTCACAAGGTTTTAACATAATCACGTTGAACGATATTTAATTATTCTTATCATTAAAATTCAACCATTGAATTTCTCAGAAATTTCAGCATGGTTCACAAGAACCAAAATTTTAATACACCAGGTAAAATGGTATGCATGAAAGAACATAAGCCTTCAATAATCCACATTCAGTGATTCTCAATCAACTAATGCGTTAGGATTAATAACATTTTGGATTTTCCAAATTTCCAGCATACAGAGCTGATAACAATATTACCATATAAGGTATCACATGGACTACCATAATAGGCTCGTGTGTCACTGCCACGGCAATATAGACACCAACATAAGAAATAATAGCTTTACTGGAGGAACGAATCCAACTAGAAAATTATAAGTCTCATGTCAACCCCAAAACCAGTACTCATAATGTACACGGACTGTTGGATTTTTAACGTTATCAATATCCATAAAAGATTTAGTTCAAGTGAACGCATTCTCACATATTCCAGTAACCAAAATAACTAACTAAATAATTAACTTAATTAGAAGGTTATAATAATCACATAAAGTGTCCAGGTCAATATGTCCCTGAATCAATCAACCAATATGAAAGCTCATGGTTAACCAACTAAAGAAGTCAAAGTAGATCATACAAAAACCACTTATAAACTTCATACTTGCACAACATACACATAGAACACCACATACATATTTATGGAAAATTAATTACATTCCCATGACATATCATGACTTTTAATAAGCCATATCCATAAAGTTTGTCAAGTCTCATCACTTATATTGTTCATCCAATATTCATAGACATTAATAAAATTAGGAAATAAATTATTAACATCTCATCACCGAAACTATGTTTATTTCTAATCTCAAAATTTACCATTTCATATTAAACATATATATGCACAAATGATATGTCATAATCCCCAATTAATAGATAATAATTTATCAAAACTTTCACCATGGAACAAAGAATGGATGGCATACTATATGACATCAGTTGAATATACCATATAAATCAATAATTAATTTATAAATCAAGAGATGTATTATCATGTAAGCCATTGAATACGAGTGAACCAACTTCCCACAATTAAATAATGGTTATACTAAAATATATAAACATAATTGATTTCCATCTATCTCAGTTTTTCAAAACAAATCAACATGGTATACATATAAACATGTATATACATTTATAATAGCCAAAAGTGCACTATCTCTATATCTCAAAGACTTATCAAAGTCACAAAATAAAATTAGTAATCATGTACACCATATATTATGACATAAAAGTGCAAATAGACCATAAACATTCTCTAGATTTAATCATCCATCGATATGAAGATAGCCCACAAAAAGTAATTACAGATTTTTGTATGTTCTTGGAATCAAGAGATAAATAAGATAATAATCATGATGTAGTACAAGTTTGACGTAAAAAACTGCTTTAAGATTGTTGACAATCTTGTACAATATAGACATAATATATAATTGTTGTATACATGAAACAATGCATAATACATGCCATACATATGAATGGATACAAATCATATACATAATAGTTAATCCATATAATAAAACATAATAATAAAATCACGCAATTACAGAATTAACTATAATTAAGGAGAAGGGTTTAAGAAAACAAACAAAGATTGGATTTACTCTCGAGTCCAGAAAATCTGTCTTCTTAAAGTAGTTTCGTCCTCTCACCGCCTGTGCATAACGACCTACCTCCCAGGATAAAATGAGATACAACCAGTGTTCTAAAAATCGGCCTAGGCGGCGCTAGGCTCCACCGAAACTCCCTGAGGCGGGGTTAGGCGGTTTTTGAGTAAATCGGTCAAAAACGGTTGAAAAAGTCAAAAATCGGCTGAAAAGGTCAAAAATTGACAAAAAAATTGGTAAAACCCCGCAAAAATCGGTAAAAATCATTGAAAAATTCAAAAATCGTCAAACTAATTTGGCAAAAATATTTAATAAATAAAAATATTAAAAATAATATTTAAATATAGTCGATTAATACTTCGATTAATCTGTCCGATTAATCTCCTCTTACCCGATTAGGCCCTAGGCGGTACCCCAACCGCCCTGTGCCACCTAGCGATTTCTATAAAACTGGATACAACACAATCGATAAATTAACGATACTCTCAGTGAACTTGAACTGAGTTAGAAACTATCACCAGAATATTTTGAACTTTAAAAGAGATTAAAATTATAGAGAAGACTATAATTTTCTCAACTTGATAAAAGTTAAAACTGAAACCCTAAGACTCTATTTATAAGGAGAGACTCGAATGAGCTTGTTATTCTTTTCAATATGGTACACGATATTTATAAGAAAAACCAAGGAATATGTTTGTACTACTCTCGATGTGGTACACTTCTCAAATACCACTTTAAAGGGTTATACTTTGGAACATCAGTTCTCATTTACCCTTTATCCATTTTGAGCGTGTAAATATGCGTTGGAATTCACTCACAGAGTAGAATACAATCCAACCAATACAAAACACTAACATATAATATTTATGACTCAAATTGAGTCTCAAAATGGTTCACAACTTAATCTAAAATACTAAGTTTTTCCAACAACAGTTACACCATATAACGTGACTAATCCAATGACTAATATTGTAGGACATATATATATATATATATATATATATATATATATATATATATATATATATATATATATATATATATATATATATATATATATATATATATATATATATATATATATATATATATATAACAATGAAACTATATAACGTGATTTTAGCATTATAGTTAACAATATCCATATGTTACTTTTTTTTTATGGATAGGACACAGTTTGATCATTTCTAAAAAATTAGTTAAACATCTTTAAGCAAGACAATGAATCAGAGGACATTAACTCAGTAAAGATTTGAACAATACTCTGCAATATAATACAAATGAATAATATTGTTATGCAGTATAATAAGAAAATACATTGTTATGCAGTTTGTTGACAACGTACATTGTTTTGCAATGTATTACTAATCATAAGCGATATGGTATCCTAAGGAACTGCAATCAATCATAAATAAAACATTGATCTGCAGTATAATGCAGTACAATAACCATTCATTAACATGATATTGTTCTGCACTATATTGGTAATATACATTACAATGTTCAACACTACTTTAATTGTATTTTATTGATACATGTAAAGATATGTTTTGTTAAATATTTATTACGTTGAGGAAACAATCAATAATGATATGAAACATAAAGTTATAAATCGTGAAATAGTACGTGTACGATATTATACAGAACCTATTTGTAGATTTTGGGATTATACATAATATGATGCAGAACAAAATCGTAAATCATATGCAGAACAAACAGGTTCATGACAATATGTACTAAAATAAATGCAGACCATATGATTAAATGAAAATTAATAGTCAGGGTTTGGTCTCCACGTCTCCAGAAAAAACATGGTATCCATTGAATCCAACTCTCTCTCTATATATATACTTAAATTTCAAATTCAAAATATATTGTTAAAATTTGAATTATTATATTCTGGAAATTATTTTTTTTGCTATAATTTAAGTTCTTTTTACTTACTTCTATTGTATTATTTCATCATGTACTATATTAAAATTTTATTTTAAATTAAAATGGAACGGAGTTTCGATCGGATAATTCGAAACAATTCAGATTTGAATTAAAATCTGAAACATTTGTGATTTGACAATAATTCAATCTGATAAAATTAACTGGATATAGATTGTTGCCCATTGAACTATGTTCAGCACGTTCAGGAGTCTTTTGGATAATGATAAGCCTCGGTTTTGTTACATATCAATGACCAATACCCTTTTATTTTGTATTAATTATTGGTTATATTAGCGAAGATTAAACATTAGTATTAAGTATTGTGTACTTAAAAATTATGTTTATATAAACTAATTAACAAATGTTTAAATTGAATTCCAAACTTCTGATTTCATTTTATTCCAAACAGTGATTGAATTTGAATTCCATGCATGAATTCTCAAACATGATACTAGAATTTCAAATTTTCTTGTTTCTCAACGAGAGAATTTGGATTGAAATTTTAGATTTCAAATTCTGGAATTGGAATCCTAAATTTCAAATGAAATCTATGTTTCTAAACAACACCCGTGTGTGTGATGTAATATCTAACTAATGTACTCGGTCACACTTCGATTCTTTAATTTGCTGAGGTTTTGAAATAATTTATTTAGTTAAATTATCCCCATTTTCTTACAGTTTTATCTTGTCATTTGATTTACTTATGATAATAAGAATAAAGTTTTGTTCACAAGATTGAAGGGTAAAGTTTTTGATTTACGTACAAATCAATTGGTCCTAGCTTTTCTTTTACAGTATGAGATTTGAATTTGACATGTTTGATCCCCTGGTAGTTCGAATAGATGTGATTTTAAATTTTTTTAGACCAGGTTGTTGAGTTGGGCACCCTCCCTAGAAATTCTGTTCAAACTAGATGGGGTTCCGAACAAATACTATTCTTTTGCCAAATTTTGGTTTGAAAGTTGAAACTCTATTTTCTTAGATTGGTTTTCTCACATATGATTACTTAAGTTTGGTTTATGTACTTGTTTCCTAACTATAATCTTTTATATGTTATGAAATTTCAGGATAAAGTGATGGCATTAACTACTAACTTCTCCGTCCATGAAACTGAGGTGGCTGCAGGCATGATTAACCAACCGAATACACATCAGATGGAAGCACTTGCTGAGGATACCTTACATGGTTTTTCAGCCCCACCTTGCAGAGATGGTACAGCTACTGGTCGTGTTGTAGTTTTGGCCCTACCTTGCGACCAATCTCCTTTGAGCCGAAGGAAGAAATCTGTAAGTTGAATACGTATTATTAATATTTAATTAGGGGTACAAGTAGTTCATCAAGAAATTTAGAATACCAGGAAGCTAGGAAGATTCCTAGGTTTTTCCAAAAGTAAATCATTCAATTTAATTATGAATGAAAATATTTGTTGTTTTGAGATCTGAGTCTGGCATCCCATACTCTGCATTAAAGTATAGGCATAGACTTTCCCTTGTAAAACAATGGTCAGGAAGAGTGTACCTATTACATACACTTGATTTACAACTTGTTTAACTGAGTGATGTTTTATAAAGCACAAGGCTCTTTGCTATTTTGTTAGAGAATACCTTTAATTTACTCGGCTTTCTTTGTTTATTAATGTCTTACGATGGATCTTTTCTGATTTCTAGAGTGGTCAGCTGATAGAAGGCAGTAGGAGCGGTTTGAAAACTAAAAGAAAGGGGAAAGAATTATGTACGTTCCCGACGAAAGCCCTGAAGCTTTAATGTTTAATTCTGTCATTTTCTAGTCGGTGACAATAAAATAAAAAATAAATTGTTATCTTGTGATTGCAGATGATGAAAATGCAATTGTGGCTGTCACAGGTGCTACTGTTCCTGTTGTTGAAGAAAATTTACCATTCCAGAAGAACAACCTTCTCTGGGAAGCAGCTGAATCATTGGAAGCATTTAGGTCATTGCCTCAGAAGCCGCATTTTCGCCCTTTAGAATCCTGTAGAGAAATTGAACGCGAAGGAAAAGCACTAAGCCTAATGGTTCTCTTCGACAAAATTACAAAGAAAACTGTGAGCTTGCAGTGTGATGCACCAAAAGAGGATATTGAAAATGTCCTTTCACTTGTTAAAAAATTAGAGACCCATGGCTTTGATGTCATGAAACTGAGAGATATTTTGACCAGGGTACTCTTGTTCAAGGATGCCCAAGAGGATACTGAGAATCTATTGAAAGAAAACAAAAGGCGGTTCACTGAATTTGATCATGACAAATTGAAAGCAAAAGAGACATTTATCAATATACAAGATGATATGAAAAAGGTGATGACTAAAGATAGATCGTATGCTTTGAGGGAGAAAAAATTTGAAGATGACGATGCATGTGATCAATTAGAGTTGAGAAAAGTGGACGTCGAATGCACCAAAATCCGTAAGGAGCTCGAAGATCTTGTTGCTTCTCCTTTGTACTAGACTTATTTTTCTCTTGTTCCATACTAGACTTGTTCTTGGTTTTAATTAAATAGTGCTTTAATTGACCTTCATTAAAATATTTATCTTCTGTAGGCTCACTCTGCAATCCTAGTTTTTTTTAATATAATTTATAAATGGAAAACTCCTCTGAAGATTGATAAATATTTTATTAATTCGTTCATTCAAGGTCATTACTTGCATGTTATGTAAGTAATGACCTTACATAACATGCAAGGTCCCGTTGGTTTTCTATTTGATTCTGAACCTATTAGCTAGATCTCTCACATCATGATAAGTTAGATCTCCTAAAATCTTAAACGGTTAAAGGATTGAAATGGAGATGAAGATAAAAAGTCAGTGGTGTGATGACTCTTCCATTTCTAAATAATTGTAAATAATTTCGACACAGTATATTATATGCATTTACTTAATACACTCTCATATTGCTTAAGATTAATACTGGGAAAAAAAAACAAAATACAAATATGTAGATAGAATAATTAAATAGTCCACAAATATTAAATAATTTGAAAATAGTATATGAATTTGTAAGTACTTCATCACCTATAGAGTTCAGCCTTCTACAATATTATGTCTGTATATATGGCACGAGTTGTACGCGTATATATACTAGTTCAAATGGCGTACCCCATTTTTTGTGTAACATGTTCATTAGAATTCTATTATTTCATTTTTTTATTTAATTATGCAAGATAACTAGCATCCAGTATTCCACTATTTTTAATATATTTAGATATATAATATATTTGTATAAATAAATTATTTTATTTATATTTTAAATCAATGTGTATTTATATTTATGTATTTTAATTATATGTATTAATAAAATAATTTTATATTAATACATATTATTTTTATTAAAATTTATAAAATTACATATTTGTACTAATAAAACAATTTAATATTAATAAATATAAAAGTATATATTTGTACTAATGAAATTATTTTATTAATATGTATTTGTATGAATAGGTATAATATGTATTTTTTTAAAGAATACTTAATCATATTATATAAATTTAAATATATTAAGTTAAAATATAAATATAAATATTATATTTATTCAAATATATTATATATCTAAATAAAAAAAATAGAATAGTGAAATCGTATTCATCATGCATAATTTTATTAATTAGCATAACCAATCAAAAAATTAGAATAGAGTGTGGCACACTCATTTGAACCGTACATATACATGTGTATGGTTAATTTACGGTGAGTAATGCTACATCTACATAATTTTTAATATCTTAAAGTTTAAGAATGATGTGGCAAGATAATAACTATGTATTTTGATCTTTATTAAAAGTAACTTCCTTCTCTCATATTATTTAGGGTGAAAACCCTTTATCTCACTTTTTTAGTCACATATGTCCAAAATATCACTTACCAGCAAAAGTGTCTAAAATAACGATTCGTATACGCATTCGTGGGAAGGGAAGATCTCCGACACGCATATTTGAAATTTGCATAAAACTTTGTTACGTATCTTTTTTAATTTCCCCCCTTATAAGCGCATTTACAGTATGCGGACATTATACACGCATACGAGTTATGCGTACGTGCTTTGATTATCGATTCCACATTCACTTGTTTGATCTATGTTTCAGGTTTTGACTTTGTTACTTGAAAAAAAATCATATTTCTAAAGTATTGCCTTCTTGAATGTGAGTAAAATTTTCACATATATAATGTATAAGTTTACGTGGATGTGTACATATATATATATATATATATATATATGCATACTTAGGGGGTTTGTTTCTGATTTCATATTTACAGTAGAAATGTTATTTATAGTGGTATAACACATTGTGGGAGACAAACAAAATTAAAAAAGTTATCAGACAGAGATTCAAGTCTCAAGAAGAACGTGACTATTAAAAGTGAAAAGGAAGCACATAGAAGAACAAAACGAGTACGACATACGCATAAACCACATGCGTATGGAGTTGGGTAATTTGGACACCGTTCCAGACAAACGACAATGAATTTGTGTTAATAAGGTCATTTTCTCTATTACTTACCACTCAAATATTATAATGCTATGTAATATTTTTTACTCCTTACATATTTATTTATCTATATATTATAATATTCACTATATCATATATATTATATATATATAGGGTCCTGCTCAAATAGAAAATAACTTAGAATAGAAAATAGAAAATAAGATCTACACCACATATTCAATCTAATCTAATGGCAAGGGGGTGCATCCACACACAAATCAAATACACCCTCATACACCCAATCCCACATAATCCCTCCGTTTTTAATTTGATTTTTCCCGTTAATTAGTGAAGTTTTTTTCAAATCTAACTTCACCACATTTTTCTCCATCTCCCAACAATCAGTTTGCATACCATATGTGATATATTCCGGTGACTTTTATTTTTTCAACGATTTCCATTATTTTTTGTGAACCCAGGATATATAATTTAGTGATTTCTGTAATACAAATTAGTGATTTCTATAATACAAATTAGTGGTTTCTGTAATATATTTTAGTGATTGAAGTTTGAATCTGATAAGTGACGAATTTATTTTAATTATAAATTATATTTGCCGAAATATAGCACATATGGTATGAAAACTGATCGTTGGGAGATGAAAAAAAATGTGGTGAAGTTAGATTTGAAAAAAACTTTGCCAATTGACGGGAAAAATCAAATTAAAAACGGAGGAGAATAGATGGGATTGTGTGTGTGAGGGTGTATATAATTTGTGTGTGGGTGCGGCAGGTATAATGATAAGGTTTTCTATTTCTCATTTAAGCTATTTTTTATTTGAGCAGGACCCTATATATATATAGGGTCCTGTTCAAATAGAAAATAACTTAGAATAGAAAATAGAAAATAAGATCTACACCACATATTCAATCTAATCTAATGGCAAGGGGGTGCATCCACACACAAATCAAATACACCCTCATACACCCAATCCCACATAATCCCTCCGTTTTTAATTTGATTTTTCCCGTTAATTAGTGAAGTTTTTTTCAAATCTAATTTCACCACATTTTTCTCCATCTCCCAACGATCAGTTTGCATACCATATGTGATATATTCCGGTGACTTTTATTTTTTCGACGATTTCCATTATTTTTTGTGAACCCAGGATATAATTTTTAGTGATTTCTGTAATACAAATTAGTGATTTCTATAATACAAATTAGTGGTTTCTGTAATATATTTTAGTGATTGAAGTTTGAATCTGATAAGTGACGAATTTATTTTAATTATAAATTATATTTGCCGAAATATAGCACATATGGTATGAAAACTGATCGTTGGGAGATGAATAAAAATGTGGTGAAGTTAGATTTGAAATTTTTTTTGCCAATTGACGGGAAAAATCAAATTAAAAACGGAGGAGAATAGATGGGATTGTGTGTGTGAGGGTGTATATAATTTGTGTGTGGGTGCGGCATGTATAATGATAAGGTTTTCTATTTCTCATTTAAGCTATTTTCTATTTGAGCAGGACCCTATATATATATATATAATTATGCAATTTAGTAATATTAAATTAAAATTATTACTTTGTCTACCTTTTTTATAGAATTTATTTTCTATTAATTATTATTATAATATATAATATATATTAGTTTATATATTTATTTTATATTGATTACTTTTATAATAAAATTATTATCCTTAATTAAGAAGATTAGAAATTTTAAGAGACAATCCTGATTTCTTGTGATCACCCGAATTGGCACCTTCTACAGGAAATATAGTAGTTCCTGATAAATGTGTCGCAGATGTTGCGGATCTACTATATGTGTATACTTTCTCCCACTCTTTATTTAAACCCGTAAAACGTAAAACACCTTTTTCTGAAAAGGTGCTCAGCGTAACTGAGATCTACACATCATAAGTCTAGACATAACTTTAAACATCTCAAAATAACATTATTACAAGCCACAAATTTTAAACTGAAAAAAGCTGCTAAATATGAAAAATTAAGGTTAAAGGAAAATGATCAAAGTAAAAAAAAACAAAGACCTCATCTCATAAAAAAGTTGCATGCTTATTAATTTCACAATAAAAAAGCATTACAAAATGAGTTTCCTCCCTCTTAAATTCTCATTACAAGCTCATCTCAAATACAAATTTCTCTCAAACAAACATTTCATTAGTCAGTACACGGACAATCTACCAATGCTTGCTTTTATTACCCCATTCTCCCTCCACCCTCTACTAGAATGGCTACCCTCCTTCAATGCAGGGGAAGGTGATGACTCATATCTAGAAGGCCTCCTCTTAAAGTGCCTATCATCATCACTCAATACATAATTATGGTGGTCTGGATAGTACCTATTACTATTCTTTGACACAGCAGCTGCAGTTTTGCGATGATCCTCGTGGTATCCATTTGATGTTGTATTGTGGCTTCTGTGATGACTAGACCCATTAACTGCAGGACAAGAACTACCAAGCGTTCTTTCTTCAAAGACTGATGACTCCCCTTGTGGGAATGTGACGCGAGCCCAGACACTGGCCTTGTGTTTCCAGTCAAAAATAGTTTTCTCAGTGGAAGATTTGGATGGCAAGTCTACAGTGTTAGGAAGGGTTGGCGGTCTGGTGGCTGACACCAAGTCCGACTGGTGGTGCTGCAAACATACTTTCTTCATGGATCGACGAGGGTGCTCTTCATAATAGTTGTCATCGTGTTTTACGTTCCTCTTGGAAGATGTGCATATAACTTCTGGATCATGGATACTGCATTCAGGTGACGGTCTTTTCAATTAGGGACGGGGATGGTGATACTCTGGTGGGAGGATGCTGAAATTTCTATCTCCAGATACATCCATGCTTCCTCTACTTCTTTCAAGAACTCGCTTTTGCTTTATAGTAGTTTTCGGAGCTTCAGATTCTTCCTTGCTCATGATTGGGGGGTCACTGTCACAATGGAATGTTACCCCGAATTCAGGAAGGTCTCTTTGAGGTTGGATAGGCATCGTATAAACTTGTGCTACAAAAGGATCATAGAACCATATTGGCCCAAGGCCATAAACCACATTGGACATTTGTCCACCATAAGATTGGTTGGACCCATGAAATTCGAGTTGCATGCCATTCCAGTAAGGACTATAATCAGAGGTTTCCCCTGGCATCAGATAATTCTCAGCTGCAAAGTCCTGATGGGATCTCGACTGCATGTCTGCAGATTTCTTCTTTTTCTTTCCTACTTCCCCAGAAACTGGCTTCCGCTGCATTTCTTCATCAGTCACCGGACACATCTGTGACCCTGGTTGCCTCACACACCCGTGTGCAGCTTCAGAAACCTCTTCACCTTTTCCAACAGTCACTTTACCCAAGGTTTTCTGTGTAACGTTGTCAACTTCTACTGGCTCTGTCATCTCCTCAACCTTTGTACTCCCTCCACTTTTAGGTGCAAGTACAACTTCCCTTGTATCTGCAGACAACGTTGACGATGGAATCTTAGGTTGCAAACATCGAGTGGATAGACAACGTTGTGATTGAAAACCGCCGCTGGCTTTAGCCCCACCACCATTGCCACACTCTAAAATCCGAACAATGGTATCTCTCAGTGTCTTATTAGGTAAAAGATCATCGGCAAGTACATTTTTAGCCCCACAAATACAGAGTGACTTGGATATGATATAGTCTCTTATGCACTTGTCATAAAAACTCTTAAAGCAGCACTTGCTAGCCAAAACAGCATCTCTCATAACTTCCCTGCACACAGGGCAGTAAAGCTCTTTAGGGAGGTTAGAAACAGAACGGCTCGAGGGTATCCCTTGAATCTCCTTTTCAAAAACAGCATCATTCGGTTGTAAAGCAGCAGCAACACCATTTGGTAATGCATACGAGCCGTCTAGGGTAGCCATTAACATAGAATGTGGAATACCAGTTGGAGGCTTGGTTCTTTTAATATCAAACTTAGGGTCGCCATTTGTGGGACAATGCTGAATAAAATGGCCAGACACCTTGCACCTATGACATATATAGCTTGGCGGGGGTGTCATCCGCTCCAACAATCCTCCTCGACCAAAACCACGACTGCCACATCTCCCACCCATACCACCACGCCCAAAGCCTCCAACTGCACCAAAACCTCTATCAGTAGCATTGTGACTCTGCCACCAGTCCAGGGCAGGAGTATCAATTAAAGCCTTAATCCTGCTGTCCTCATCAGCTGTACTAGGAGAAGCAGCCTGAACTGGTACAGCAACTTTAGGCGGTGACAAATCATTCCAAAATTCCTCCCATTCAGATTCTCGGGGATACAACGAAACAGATGGTTCATCAACACTTGTTTTGGTAGCTTCAACATCCTCCTCCAACATCAGTAATTTGTCCTCTTGATCAGCGGTAACTGGAGGGGTGAACACAATAGGAAGGAAAGAGCACTTTGGCGCACGACATACTATAAGACAAGTATTCTTAGGAATCAATGTTTTTCCATCAAGATACTCTTGATTAGTATCAGCATTGATGAGAATGAGCTTATCATAACCAGCCTTATTATGTTTGCCAGAACACTTTTTTTTAAATATATATTCTTTAACATCATAAACAGTTGTGTAATGCCAATCTATCGACATAGAATCATAATCTTTAGCACTTTTAAACTTGTAATAAACTTCCATAATATCTTTTTCTTTATTACTCGATTCTTTCATATATGTTTTTTCGATGAGCAACAATCAGAACAAAACCCTAGTAGAGTCTACAAAAAACACAATACATGCATGTATATATAACAAATC
Source organism: Oenanthe sinensis (assembly GCA_028671895.1). NCBI lineage: Eukaryota > Viridiplantae > Streptophyta > Magnoliopsida > Apiales > Apiaceae > Oenanthe > Oenanthe sinensis. The sequence continues at coordinate 45,612,147 of CM053803.1, forward strand.
AGTAGTTAAATACAGAATATATAAACTAAAAGAGAGATCAAACCAAGGTTTGCGAAATCTCGAAACTAAGAAAAAAATTGATCTCGAGACAATAAAATCTTCCAAGGGGCTTCAACAAATTGATGATCTTGATTCTTGATCAACACGTAAACTAGAAAAACAGCTTGGTGGCTTGAGACAAGTAGATTGATAATCCCAACAATCGTACGTACGTATGTGTGTATTATGATGAATGTGTACAGGGTTTTGATGTTCTTATTTGTTGGTTGTTTCTGTTAGTTTATGACATGAATCATGATATATATAAGATCATCGGTTCCTAACCCGACATGGATTCCTAAACCAACATGGATACTACTTTTTCAGAAATTATTTTCAAAAATATTAACATTTTTTAAAATAATTCTAAAATTATTATTTTAAATATTTCAATTTCAAAATACGATCCGCAACACTTTTGTGACTCAAAATACAATTTTATTTTATTTTCTGAAAAAGTTAATTTTAAAGTTGATTAATGTTTAATCAGTTTGTATTTCAGGTTTCAACTCAAATCAATTTTAAAATTAACTTTTTAAAAAATTACATCTTAAATTGCACAAGTTGTAGATCGTATTTTTGAAATTAAAATTTTCAAATTTTCAGTTACAATTTTGAACTTAAGATATCTATTTCGGGTGTTATTATTTCTTTATACGTCAATTGTTTGATTTTTGATTTATATGATGTTACAATTATCTCGATGTAAAAAGAGGGGAAAAATGAGTTGATAAGTTAGAAGAATCATAAAACGCGCACTTATGGATATATTTTTTTTTATATAGATAAAGTACATTTTTCAAACAAGTTTGATAAAAATTTGGTGAAAATAACTGAAAATTTGGAAAAATTTGTCGTAACTCTTTTACATCTGTATGATATTTTTTATAGTTATGCTCGAAATTTTTTTTAGGAACTCATTTGAAATTTTTGCTCCAAAAAATCCGATAAGTTGGAAACGGCCCTAACATATGGGTGTATTATGATGAATGCCGGACCGGCTCAAGCAATCTAAAGGCATAAGTCGAGTATCAAATTTGAGTCCCCTTAAAAATATTTAAAAAAGAATTACCATGTTTTAATGGTGCAAAATTTTTTGTTATAATAAATTTTTGTTTGAATAAAAATTTCTTTGACAATTTCATGTATTATTTAAATAAATTATATGTGTTAGACTAAAATAATAAAGTTTTAGTCATAGAAAATATATTTTTTTATTAAAAATAATATATATATTGAAAAATTTATTGAGCTACTGACATATAAATGTAACTAAAATTTTAAAAGTACAAATTTTCTACTAATATTTTTATTTAAACCTTTTATTGAAGATATGATTTTATTTTATTTACTTTTCAAGAATTTAACATAAATTAATATATTTTAATAATATTAAAAATAATAATAAATTATAAATATAAAATTATCATATTTTATGGGGACTTAAAAAATTAGAGGCATTAGGCGGCGGCCGAACTCGCCTAACGGTTGCACCGGCCTCGATGAATGAGTATATGATTTTGATTTTCTTCTTCATAGAGAAGCAGAGAAGCGTAAAAACAAAACTCTTATATGTTGGTTGTTTTTGTTAGTTATGACATGAATCATGATATATGATATATATATATATAGATGCATAGCTTGCGCGTTTGATAATGTATCATAAACCGACATGGATTCCTAAACCGACATGGAAAAAAAAATAGAATATAAATTTTTTTTAAGAAAAAAAGATTATAAATTTTAATTTATTTGGAAATTTATATTTTGTTTCGAATTTAATTCCATTTTTCTTGTCATTTAATATATGTGTTAAATTTCAAGATGACAATTATTTAATATTTGTTCTTTGATTTTTGGGAAATTACTCAAGATACTACTTTTTCTGAATTATTTTCAAAAATACTACTATTTTTAAAAATAATTTTAAAAATATTACTTTTTTGATGTTTTAGTTCAAAAAATACTGTTAGGAAGCAAACACTAATGGCTGTCAGAGAATACAAGTCAGAGTTTACATTGTTGATGTCATCAGAGTTTAAGGAACTGTCGGACAGAGTTTACTCTATCAGAGAATACTCAATCAGAGTTTACTCTAACAGAGAATTCTCTATCAGAGAATAATAACCGACAGAGTTTAATATCAGAGTTTGTCAGGAAGCAATTTAAATCAGAGTCTGAATAGGAAAGTAAGAATGAATCCGAATGCAAGACTATTTCCTTATGTAAAGCTATTCTATTTCTATTCTGATTTGTAATTGAATTGTAACTGTGTCTATATAAACACAGACATAGGTTAACATTGATATATCTTAGAAAATCATATTTTTCATAACCTAGCAGCTCTTGAGAACAAACAACTTCTTGATAGAGTTTTGTAACATGTTCAATCTTTAATACAAAACCGCATTCATCTTTTACATACTTGTATTCTTAATCGATTTACTGGTACTATTACATTCAACACCCCTTCTATAATAGTTTATCTTTATGGGCAAACAAGTGGTATCAGAGCGGGCAGTTCAAATTCAACTGTTAGATCTCAAATCATGTCTGGAAACAAGTATGAGAGCATAAAAATTCTAATCTTCAAGAAAGCTGAGTACCCTACATAGAGGGTGAAGATGTTAATGTTCCTAGAAGCAATAGATCCTGATTACTTGGATAGGATCAATGAAGGTCAGTACATGCCAACAAAATTGGTACCTGCAACTATTGTGGATGCAAAACAAGTACCTGAACATTATACCCTCAAAGATAAAAAGGAGTGGACTAATGAGGAAAAACAAGAAGTCCTCAAAGATGCCAAGGTAAGAAACATATTACACAATAGTCTTGACTCTGTAATGTCCAACAGGGTTATAGCATGCAAAACTGCAAAGGAGATTTGGGATGCACTAGAGATTCAATGTCAAGGAACAAGGGAAATCAAGAAAAATAGAAGATCTGTGTTGATTCATGAGTATGAATACTTTGAAGCCAAACATAATGAATCCCTAACAGATATCTATGACAAATTTCTAACACTTTTGAATAACTTGGCTTTGGTGGACAAAGTATATGATAATGATGATTCAAACACCAAGTTTCTGAGGGTTCTTCCAGAAGAATGGGATTTACAAACATCTTTAATTAGAGATAAGGTTGATTTAGATGAGATGTCCTTAGATGAAGTTTATGGCAAACTGAAAACTCATGATCTAGAATTGCAGCAAAGGAGAAACAGAAAAAGCAACAAAGCAAGGTCCATTGCTTTGAATGTTGAAACAAAGTCTGAAGAACCAAAAGAAAAAATACTTAAAGTTTCAACAAGAAAAGGAAAAGAGATAGTGACTCAAGAAAGTAATGAATCAGAGTCTGACACAAACTCTGAAGTAAATTCTGATGATTCCATAGACTCTGATGTGATGGAGATGGTTGCTATGATTGTAAAAGGCTTCAAAAAGATGAAATACAGGAAATATAATAAGCAAGCAAATTTTCAGAAGAAACATAGAGAGACAGAAAAGAGAGAAAGGTTCAAGAAAAGAGAAGATAGAGATGGAAAATCAAAGACTATTGACAAGTCAAAAATAAAGTGTTATAAGTGTAACAAGATAGGGCACTTTACTACTGAATGCAGAAGTAAGGAATCATGAAAAGCCTTAATTACTTCAAAGAAAGACAGGATGGATTCCTCAGATTCTGAACCAGAAACAAATTATGCACTCATGGCAAACACTGATACTCTAAACTCTGATAAGGGAAACATGAATAACATCCTAGTAATTGATAGTGGATGTTCTGCACATATGACTGGAAACAAATCCCCACTTTCAGAGTTTGAGGAGAAGACTGGGCCAGTAGTATTTTATGAAGATGGCAACATAGGAAGAACACTAGGATATGGAAATATTGTGATTGGAAATGTCATCATTGAAAATGTAGCTCTGGTTGAAGGACTCAAACATAATCTTCTAACTGTGAGTCAAATGACAGACAGAGGTTATTATGTGGAATTTCATGGTACTCATTATGAAGTGAAAAGAAAGAAGAATGGAAAAGTAGTTCTTATTGGTCACAGACATAACAATTTATTTGAAGCTAGCTTGCATAATGATTCAGATGGTTCTTTAACCTGTTTACTTGGAAAGGCATCATCCTTGGAAAGATGGAATTGGCACAAAAAGCTGTGTCACTTGAATTTTGGAAACATCAATGAATTAGTGAAAAAGGACCTAGTCAGAGGTCTTCCAAAAGTTCAATTTCATCCTGATGGACTTTGTGATTCATGTCAAAAGGCCAAACAAAAGAAGACATCTTTTAAGAGCAAAACTGAAAACTCAATTGATCAACCATTTCACCTTGATTTATTTGGTCCTGTCAACATAATGTCCATAGGAAAGAAGAAATACACTCTTGTGATAGTTGATGATTTCACTAGATTTACTTGGGTATACTTTTTGCATAAAAAGGATGAAACTGCAGAAATATTTTTTGAGCATATTGCAATGATTGAGAATGGATCAACTCACAAGGTGAAGAATCTAAGAAGTGACAATGGAACAGAGTTTAAAAACTCTGCAATGGAAGAATTATGGTCAACAAAAGGTATTATTCAACAATTTTCAGCACCTGGAACACCTCAACAAAATGGTGTAGTTGAAAGAAAGAACAGATGAAGCTGCTAAAACAATGCTAGAAGGAGCAAAGCTACCTACTTATTTTTGGGCAGAAGCTGTAAACAAACATTACTCAGAATTGTTCTTTGATAAACAAACATGGAATGACTCAATATGAATCTTTGAAGGGAAGAAAACCAGATGTTAAGTGCTTTCATATCTTTGGAAGCAAGTGTTTTATTCTTAAAACACATCCTGAGCAATTGAAGAAGTTTGAGCTTAAATCAGATGAAGGAATTTTTATTGGATATGCAACAACCTCTAAAACCTCTTCGAGGGCATTCAAAGTATTCAATCTAAGAACAAGGACAGTCATGGAATCGATTAATGTCTCTTTTTATGAAGGAAAAATGGCTGGATTACATGATAAAGATGCACAGGAAACTCTGAGATTTGAGAATGAACTGCAGGAAATAAACTCTGGTAGTTCAAATACTGATAATACAAACTCTGTTCAGCTAAACTCTGATTCTTTAAACTCTGATTCAGAATTGATTGAAATAGAAAGTGAAGATTCTGCACATATTGAGGGGGAGCAACATCATTCAAACACTGACAATAGAGATCAAAATGCAGTAATTGAAATATCTCACTGTGACCAAACTCTGAACAACACAAACTCTGAACCCTTAAAGTCTGATCCATCAAACTCTAAAACTACAAACTCTGAAATCTCAATCTCTGAGCATATAAACTCTGAGACATCAAACACTGATGACAACACATACTCAGGGGAGGATCAGCATTTACAGAAGAATCTTTCTATGAAGGAACAAATCATGGGGAAGCATCTAGCTCTAGAAACTTTTCACATCCAAGAAAGTGGACAAAAGATCACACACCTGATTTAATTATTGGTGATCTGGAAAGTGGAGTAAAAACAAGAAAAGCTACTCAAAATGAATGTCTATTTCATAGCTTTCTTTCTCAAACAGAACCAAAGAAGGTTGAAGATGCTTTGAAGGATGCAGATTGGGTGACTGCAATGCAGGAAGAGTTAAATGAGTTTGAAAGAAATAAAGTTTGGACACTAGTACCCAGGCCAAAGAACAGATCTATTGTAGGCACAAAATAGGTATTCAGGAATAAGACAGATTCTGATGGTATCATTACAAGAAATAAGGCAAGCTATTCTCAACAAGAAGGCATTGATTATGATGAAACTTATGCACCAGTAGCCAGACTTGAAGCAATCAGAATTTTTCTTGCTTATGTTGCACATAAGAAATTCAAGGCCTACCAGATGGATGTTAAGAGTGCATTTTTAAATGATGAACTTGAAGAAGAAGTTTATATTGAAAAACCACCTGGCTTTGTCGATCCAAAATATCCAAATCATGTCTATAGACTATATAAAGCTTTGTATGGTCTAAAGCATGCACCAAGGGCATGGTATGAAACTTTAGCTCTATTCTTACTTGAAAGTGGTTTCACTAGAGGTACAATTGATAAAACACTATTTTATAGAACTCAAGGTAAGGATCTATTATTGGTACAAATATATGTTGATGATATTATATTTAGTTCCACTAATGAGAAGCCCTGTGAAAGATTTTTAAAGTTAATGCAGTCCAGGTATCAAATGAGCATGATGGGGGAAATGAGTTATTTTCTAGGTTTACAAGTAAAACAGATTGAAGAAGGCATTTTCATTAATCAGTCTAAATATACAAAGAATCTACTCACAAAATTTCAAATGCAAGACTCATCATCTGCTACAACCCCTATGGCTACTGCAACAAAGCTTGATCAAGATACTGGAGAACCTGTTGACATCACTGCATACAGAGGAATGATTGGTTCTTTACTTTATTTGACTGCAAGTAGACCAGACATCATGTTTGCAACATGTCTATGTGCCAGATTTTAAGCAGATCTAAGGACACCTCATTTGATAGCTGTAAAGAGGATTTTCAGATATCTCAAGGGCACTATTAATCTTGGCTTATGGTATCCTAGAGAGTCTGATTTTAAATTAATTGGCTACTCAGATGCTGACTTTGCAGGATGTAAAATTGACAGAAAAAGTACAAGTGGTAGTTGTCAATTTCTAGGAAGAAGACTAGTCTCATGGTTTAGTAAGAAGCAGAAATCAATCTCAACATCTATAGCAGAGGTTGAATATATAGCTGCAGGAAGGTGTTATGCACAGATATTATGGATGAGAAATCAACTGATGGATTATGGTTTGAATTTTTCTAAAATTCCTATTTATTGTTATAATCAAAGTGCTATTGCATTGACAGGAAATCCAGTTCAACATTCTCTGACAAAGCACATCAGTATTAGATATCATTTCATAAGGGAACATGTTATGGAAGGCACAATTGAATTACATTTTATTTCCACAGATCAACAAATAGCAGATATATTTACCAAGCCTTTGCCTGAAGCAACATTTAACAAACTGGTATCTGAATTAGGAATGGTAACAAGTGGCTCAACATGACTTAACAAGTACAGACAATCAGAGAATATGTCAGAGTATGAGATAAACTCTGATGAAATTGAAGTAAACTCTGATCAATGCTGCATCTAATCTCTGATCACATCTATCAGTGTTTATGGTAAACTCTGTCAGAGGCTGTGGTAAACTCTGATTCATCTAAACTCTGAATTGTTAAACTCTGATTACGTGGTAAACTCTAAAATCATATTTATGACATCATAATTCATTTTTGTGACATCATAATTATCATTCTCTGATTGGATTTGAAACGAAGCGCGTGTAACTCAGGAATGACGGTTCATATACTTACACAGATACATACACATTTGCCGTATTTTGAGACCTTATTCATAATTGCTTTCCAATCAATACTTGCCACGTGTCCCACTACATAAGTTATGCATATGAATAGTCACATATTAATTCCATTAATCATTATCAGTGTTCATTATATCGATTACTATTCATTTATATTCTCTCGCCTCTCAAGAACCCTAACTGTTCAAACCTGCAACTTCTTCTTGTTTCAATGGCATCAAAAGGACAAACCTTTCAAACTTATACCTTTGCACCCACAAACTATATCTCTTTGTTAAACAAATTTGATGCACCTAACGATTTTCAAGTAATTCAAGATTTCTTAGAACAAAGTTATATCGGATACGCATTATAGGAACCTTCAAACTTCTCTGCTCAATCATTGATAAGGATTTGGTTGACTGATAAGTTTAATGATGCAGGTGATGATGAAGAACATGTCATCACATTCAACTGCAATGGCAAACATTTAATAACACCGGTCGTGGTTCGACAAGCCCTTCATCTCCCAGAAGTGGCTGAATATGACGATATTGTGGAAGATGATCAGATAAAAGAATTTTTTGTTTCTATAGGCTATGGAGGAATCCTAACAAAGCTGGGGAGTCTTAACAGACCCCATCTTCGAAGAGAATGGAGTTTCTTCTTCGACTACATCATAAGGGCCTTCACAGGCAAGTGCATAAATTTTGATGCAATCTCATAGCTTGCACAATAAATTGGGTATTCTCTGACCCATGATCTTAATTTTAATTTTCCTTGTAAGATAATTAGGCAGCTAGCTAGCAAAATAAGTGATGATGCACACACTGTTTATTTTGCTAGATTTCTTCAATTGATTTTTAATGTTTTGTTGCTTGATGTAAATTTTGAGAATGATCAGAGTTTAGCTAGTTTTAGTATGAATAGAAGGATTTTTAATGACCTAACTAGGAAGGATGCTAAGAAAGGTAATCTCTTTCCTCTCTTTAATTTCACATGGGTTAAGCTTCTCTTAAATCAGAGAATGCATATCATGTATGGAAGGGATTTTCTCTCTGTGGCTATGGATCAGAGTTTAGCACCCTCTGATTCAAATTCAGGCCACCCTCCAAACACTAACACCCAAACACTTTTGCCAACCTCTACAGTCTCCCAAAAGGCTGTAGTTGTAAAACAAACCTCTCAACAGGGAACCAGCAAAAAAGGAAGGGGAAGGTAGTGAAAGAATCCTCTCCTAAAAGGAGAAAATTAATTGATGAAGATTCTGATTCTGATGAAGGGTTGGTTTTTGCCAAGAGAAAAACTGTTGAGCAGGCTTCTGAGATACCTCCTGCACCATTTATGAAGTCATTCACAATAAATCCAATGTTTGAGGTAAAGAAGAAGAGGAGAAGATTAGTCAAGGCTATAAACTCTGAGGCTGCAATCTCCTGTAATCTCCCTGTAGAATAATCTTTAAGGCTTGTACTGAGATTCCAGGTAGTCCAGTCTGTTCTCTTTTCACTACTTCAACCCCTAAGTTTTTTCATCCAAAAATTCAACTCAAATTAACCAAAAGCTGTACCCAAATTGATCTCTTCTTTTCCAGCATCCGAATAACCAGTGGGATCCTTTGGAGTAGACCTCTGAGGAAATTAGAACCACCTATTCTTCAACCTGTTCCAGAATTAACTTCATTGGATAATCTTCAGTCAATTTGCATTGTCTTTAATACCCGGAAAAATCTTCATCTTCTAGTCCTTGAGCACCCAAATAACATGTTAGGTTCTTATGTCGAATCCACTGGTCAATTGCTGCCTTTTGTTATAATAAATTCAAATTTTAAACTTTATTAAATTTATGAAATAAACTAATTAATATTTATAACATAAACTAATGAAAGTTTATAGAACAAATTTTATAAGAGTTTATAAAATAAATTTAATATATCAAAATTTATAAAATAAACTAATTAAAATTTCTAACATAAATTAATAAAAGTTTATAAAACAAATTTTATAGAAGTTTATAAAATAAATTTAATATATCAAAATTTATAAAAAAAACTAATTAAAATTTCTAACATAAACTAATAAAAGTTTATAAAACAAATCTTATAGAAGTTTATAAAATAAATTTAATATATCAAAATTTATAAAATAAACTAATTAAAATTTCTAACATAAACTAATAAAAGTTTATAAAACAAATCTTATAGAAGTTTATAAAATAAATTTAATATATCAAAATTTATAAAATAAACTAATTAAAATTTCTAACATAAACTAATAAAAGTTTATAAAACAAATCTTATAGAAGTTTATAAAATAAATTTAATATATCAAAATTTATAAAATAAACTAATTAAAATTTCTAACATAAATTAATAAAAGTTTATAAAACAAATTTTATAGAAGTTTATAAAATAAATTTAATATATCAAAATTTATAAAATAAACTAATTAAAATTTCTAACATAAACTAATAAAAGTTTATAAAACAAATTTTATAGAAGTTTATAAAATAAATTTAATATATCAAAATTTATAAAATAAACTAATTAAAATTTCTAACATAAACTAATAAAAGTTTATAAAACAAATCTTATACTTCCTCCGTCTCACCCAATTGTTAACGTTTCGGAGAGAAGGTCCGGCACGCATTTTAAGGTGCATATAAAGTATAGTTCCATAACTTATTTTTTTTAAAAAAATTTCTGAATAAAAATTTAATGTTTAAATTTTTATTCAGAAAAAAAAATTAAAAATATGTTATGGAACTATACTTTATATGCACCTTAAAATGCGTGCCGGATCTTCTCTCCGAAACGTTAACAATTTGGTGGGACAGAGAGAGTAGAAGTTTATAAAATAAATTTAATATATCAAAATTTATAAAATAAACTAATTAAAATTTATAACATAAACTAATAAAAGTTTATAGAACAAATTTTATAAAAGTTTATAAAATAAATTTTAATTAAAAGTTTATAATTAAATTTATTCAACTAGGCCTCCTCGTTCTGAGTCCAACCAGCTTCGGCACGGTGAGCTTTACTGAACTACGGATCCTGATTTGTATATCAATCAGTTTGCTATGATACCAATTGTTAGGTCCTGAAGTATCGTAGAAGGGGGGGTTGAATACGATACTCACTAAATTAAAAAATCTTTCGAATCTTTTGCGGATAAATAATTTAGAGTTCGGGTAGTGGGTTCGAGTTCATGAGGTGAAAAGTGTTTAGGAGGCTGGCTTACTAATTTTCTGTGTTTATGAATAGACAATAATGTTCTAGAAAATTAGCAAGTAATTTAAACGAGACAGGTTTCGGGGAATATTACTTTCGTATATAAACTCTGAGGTTGCTACACCCAGTTAAAGATATAACTGGTTTTCAAAGAACAGATTAGTTCTTTGCTTCTACAAAGAGATAAAACTTAATCCCTATACAATATTTGACTATGTGTTTGTAATAATGGAATCAAGCTAACAGAGAGTGTTTTATATTAGCCCTATGTATTTGTAACATAATTAACCTGCTAGATTATAAAACTTCGGTGAAGAAGGTATGAATATGGCAATGTGACTTCTTCTTCTCCGGCTTCTAAATATCTCTCTGTATCTCTCTGGTTGGCTGTATGTCTCCACAAAATCCACGAACCAAAATGAACCAGTCATTTTGTTTATTATAGTGTAGACTTTCAAATCAATTAAATTGATTTGCTTCTTCAATGCTAAGTCCTTTGTTGCGCCTGTAGAGTGAATGCAGTGTGTAGGCGCCACTAACTGTCATGTTGCGCCTTTGAACTTTGTTACGCCTTTAGAGTTTGTTGCGCCTACACTCTTGTTGCAGTGTGTAGGCATCACAAAATCACTTAAATTTATTTACTTGCGCCCATAGTTGTTTGTTGCGCCTGCACTGTGACTACACTGTAGAGGCGCCACTAAATCCACCATCATATGTTTGTTGTGCCTTGTATTAGGTTTGTTGCGCCTATACTCTTGTTGCAGTGTATAGGTGCCACAAACGCCTTAGAATCCTTGAGGAATTGTTTTTCCTTGCGTCAATCTTGTTTGTTGCGCCTACACTCTAGATGCAGTGTGTAGGCGCCACAAAATGTCTTAGAAACTTTCCTTGCGCCTTGAACTTCTTTTATTGCGCCTGCACTCAGAGTTCCTAGTATAGGCACCACAAAACTCTTGATTACTTCCCTCAAGTATTTCCTTGCGCCATTACATAGCTTTAAGAGTGTAACAACCACCAAATGTAGTAATACTTGCCTTAACCAATTTCTTGTAATGCTTGAAGTATTTGCCACTTGGTTTTCACTTTTCTGGCTTGATCAACTGATTTTCTTCTGATTAACCAAGACAATTCTTTTCTTGTTATACTGACACTTAGTGCACTGGTCTGGTTCACAAACGACTAACACTGAATTGAATTCCCTTGACTTCTGTTCTGTTTCAACTGACTAACCTTGGACTGTTGCATTGTTTCAAACACTGACTGTTGATAAACATAGTACTTTCACTATAATCTTTTCTGGTACTTCGACAACGTCTTCATTATTATCAAAATCTTGAATACTTCATTATCTGTTCTTCACTGACGTTTGAACATATGAATGAACTTCTTTCAGTGAGTATAACTTTAAGACTGTAGCTGTATTCTTTAACCTTTGTCTTCACCCTTCTAGATTCCTATGCTTCGAACACTGTCTATCTTCAATCAATGCTGGTACACTGAAATCTTCTTGTGGCACTTCTATACTGAATCTTCAACACTTCTGAAACCCTGAAAGTCTTTACACATTATTCTTCACTGAGGCATGAACATATTAATGAACTTCTTTCAGTGACCTGTAGTAGACTTCAAAACTTCTTCTAATGTCTTGATTCACTGTATTTGCCTTGTCTTCATTTCTTCCTGATTTCTGTGTAGGCGTAGTATTATTTACTTGTCATGTTCTAGTGTTGAGTTATCACGATTACTATTCATACAACTTCATAATCTCACTAACACTTTCTCAGCCACCTCTTATTTCTGTAGGACAATGTGTGTTGAGCCTTTCTAGTGAGTCTGAGGTAAAATGTGTGAAAAACAGAATTAATGAGAGGCAGACACTGGATCTGGCAACAGGTGAGGTAGAATTGAGAAAGAAGTTAGTTACTTCTAGTGAGCAAAATCTAACTCTTAAAAGTTATGATATGTGTGATGTGAGAAGTAATGAGATTACTTTAAAAAATAAGAGTGCCTTAGGATGTTCTATATTTTCTGCAGGTACTCAGAGTTTATCTATTGCAAACTCTGATGCTTTGCTAATCTCTGATAAAGATGCAAACTCTGATGGGGTGGACACAAACTCTGATGAGCCTATTTTTGCTGATGAAGAAATCACAGACTTGTCCATTCCTTATTCTCAAAGGTACAATAATAAGAAGTGGCCAGTCAACTCACATGATGCACATGAAAGACTGAGCATGAGCTATCCAGATTACATGGTGGTAGAAGATTTGAAAAGAGAGATTGAAGCTGCTTTAGATGCTGAAGGTGTTCACGGAGATTTCTCTTCTCAACCAAGAACTTTTCAAGATGTGATAATAGATTCTCTTAAACAGAAAATTTGGGACAGTTCTTGGAAATATTCACATGAAGATATCTTTTGGCCACATGTTCATGATTTTGTTAATAAAGCTGACAATGAGATTAACTCTGTAGAATTGAAGTCTGTTTTGAAGGCTACTACAGTCTTATCTAAAGGCCTTCACACTGAAGTTAGTGCACTCAAGGATTCTCTTACCAACAACTCTGTCTTTGTTAAATCTTTACAGAATTCTATGGAAGTCAAATTTAAGAATGTTTCATCTAGACAAGATGTTCTGGAGGCAAAAGTGGATACTTTGTCAAACTCTATCAGTTCTATGCAGGGGATGTTACACACCATTGTTGATATTCTTACTGTCAAACAAAAGTCTGATGTCAGAAAGGGGAAGAGTTCAGTTACAGACAAATGCAAAGAGGATGTTATACAAAAACCTGATAAACCTGATGATGCAGATCAAGGGAGTCACAGGGAAGGTAAACAAATTCTACAGCAAACTCTGATTGGCAAAGTCAAACTCTGTCAACCACTCAAACTCTGATTGGTCAAAGTCAAACTCTGTCAACCACTCAAACTCTGATGGCACCAATCTCTGACAAACAGATCAAGAAACAAACTCTGATAGAAGCTGATTTGGAATTTACAAGAAGGCTTGAAGAAGAAGAAAAGCCTGAGAAAATTGAAGAACAGAATCTGAAAGATGCAGACTGGCTAGGAAAGTTTTTGAAGAAGAAAATCCAGGAATGGATCCAGCTGCTGTAGAAGCTGAATTGAAAAAGTCTGGTACTGACATTGCTCAAGTCCAAAAAAAGAGAAGATATATAAGAAAAGGTCCAATTCAGAAGAAGGTATCTGTTCAACAGAAGAATTCAGAAGCTAAGCCCATTCAAACCAAAAATGTTGAAGCTCTTAAGCCAGTCAAACCAATTGCTCAACCAAAACCAGTCTCAGAAATTCAAACAAGATCATCTTCTAGAATTCAACAAAAAGCTCCAGCTAAGCCAAAGAATCCTCTCACTATGTCTGGAACAACTTTTCTTCCAGGTGGTTCAAGTTTGGATGATGAGGAAGAAGAACAACAACAATCTCTGATAAGGATGAGAAAGTCTGATCTTCTGTGGACAAACACTCAAACTCTGACACTCAATGCCAGGCTTGGAAAAGATAAATGTGGTATTGGTGATTCACATGCTAAGGTCTACAGAGGTGAAGCAAACATCTTCAGAGATCCTTATTCATTGAAAGGCAGACCTGAAAAAGAGATGTCTCAAGAACATTTGGACAAGCTAATATATGTTAACATTGTGAAGGATATCTTTGATGGTGCTCAAGCTAAGGAGAAGCTCATTTATTTCTTGGAGGATGGAAGAGTTATGAAGATTGCTCAAGAAGACTTAATTCAGAAAGCATCTAAAGTACTTGAACATGTTTTATTCCTCCTAAATGATGAAAATGAAGTTACTTCTAGATGGGTAAAAAATCTTGAAGGAGCAATAGCTGAAAAGAAGAAAAATGAAAGATTAATGATGATAAACTCTGAGGAGTATGAGCCTGGATACTTACATTAAGATGGATCAAGAAGAGCAATGAGAAAGGGAGATGCAAAAGTCAAGATGGTGTTAGGAATTCATACACTAATCTTAAATCCTGATGGAATGAAGGCTTGTTGTATTGCTTTGGATGAAAGAATGGACAGATCATCTATCTATGCTTTGAGGGCTGCTATTTATCAGATTGATGATTCTTCTGACTAGAAGAAGGAACTGAAAGAGAAGCTGGTTGATCTACTGAGAGCTGCTGAAAACAAACTTTTAAGTCAATTTCTGAAAGATGACTTTTCTTATAGAAGAATCTGAGTTAAACATGACAAACAAACTCTGATGCATTTGTCTTGGATTTCTGACATCATAAGTGGAATTTATGTTTTATTTCTTAAATCATAAATTGGGGAAGATTTTTAGGAAGCAAACACTGATGGCTGTCAAAGAATACAAGTCAGAGTTTACATTGCTGATGTCATCAGAGTTTAAGGAACTGTAGGACAGAGTTTACTCTATTAGAGAATACTCAATCAGAGTTTACTCTAACAGAGAATGCTCTATCAGATAATAATAACCGACAGAGTTTAATATCAGAGTTTGTCAGGAAGCAATTCAAATCAGAGTCTGAATAGGAAAGTAAGAAGGAATCTGAATGCAAGACTATTTCCTTATGTAAAGCTATTCTATTTCTATTCTGATTTGTAATTGAATTGTAACTGTGTCTATATAAACACATACATAGGTTAACATTGATATATCTTAGAAAATCATATTTTTCATAACCTAGCAGCTCTTGAGAACAAACAACTTCTTGAAAGAGTTTTGTAACATGTTCAATCTTTAATACAAAACTGCATTCATCTTTTACATACTTGTATTCTTAATCAATTTACTGGTAATATTATATTCAACCCCCCTTCTGTAATAGTTTATCTTTCTGGGCAAACAAATACGAACAACAATTTTGCAACCTAATATACAATTTTATTTTTTTATTGAAAAAGTTAATTTTAAATTTGATACATGTTACATTAATTCGTACTTTTGGTTGTAACTCAAATCAATTTTAAAATTAATTTCAAAAAAAAGTTTCATGAAAATTGCAATAGTTGCAGATCGTATTTTTGAAAATAAAATTTAAAAATTGTATTTTTAAAATATATTTCAAATTTTATATTTTAAAAACAATTATATAAAAATGGTATTTTCCAAGAAACCCCTTAATTTTTGTACATGCATACATATACATATACCACGACCGCATATTTAAAGTTTTATTTTTATAAATAAAATTATATTAACATGGTATCAAAGCCAGGTTGTAGGAGGTCTCGGGTTCGTGTCCCTCCTACCCCCAATATTCTCATTTATCCAATATTCTTATTTATTGAAATATTGATGTTATACTATGGTGGGTCCAAAAAGGGACGAGATCCCCACTTATTAATTAAAGTTTGATGGACACCAGGCCCAAAAAGGGACGAACCACCTTGTGATCCACTCTTCAACCCATAATGGGCTTTCGAGTGAGGGGACGTTGAATAATATGATCCTGCTAATCTCGCTTTCTAACACATTGAGATTTTAAGAGAACTGCTAACTTAACGATCTTTTATATATATAATAGGAATAGGTGAATAACACTTACTTGAGTCCAAACATACACTATCCAACTCCAAGTATATAAATATCCATGGATATTTCTTTTTTTAGATAATTGCATTAATGATTCATAGGTTCGGTTATTTCAAAATTATTTATTTTACCTATAACCCATTTCAAATTTCAAAATGTTTGTTTTCATTTATTATTCAAATTCATGATTAGTTTACTTATTCATTTATCCATGTCCCATTTCATTATTATTTTATTTGCTCATTTATAAATTCTACCATAAATGACTTAAAACCAAATATCTTTATATATAATTTTTAATTTATTTCATAATTATAATTTGAATAATATTTATCTAAATTATCTTTTTCAAGTCTATTTATTTAATTATTATTTTATTCTTTTTAAAAAAAATTATTTAATTGGACAAAATTTTATTTTTATAGACTTATAGCATTTTACCACTAATCGTTATTGCTCATTATAGCCTTTTATTTATAAATATTATTTTTTATCCTCCAAATAATTATAGATGACTAAATTTTATTTTATTTTTATTTTATTTTATTCTTGATTTAAACTTATATTCCATTATTTATTCAATTCAAAATTTAACTTATTAACTTATATTTAATTATTTACTATTTTATTACTATATTTACTAAGGTTTCATTTAGAAAAAAATTAATTATATCATAAAAATTAAAAATATATATGAAATTATTTATTTGAAAATTTTTATTATATTTTATATATTTATATGAAATATATATGTTTCATATTTTTATCCATGATCAAGTCTAATTTATAAAATTCATTTTTTTCATGAGTTTCGGAAATATCCTCATGATAAACTCTACAATCAATTATTATAATTAATAAGTCTTAAAATTGTTCATTTAAAAAAATTGAAACCCTTTTTTTGTGAAAACGATAAATGTTTCATCTATAAATAATTCTTCGAAGTACATATCCTCAATAAAATTCGGGGTTACGAGGGTTTCTTCCGTCCATAAAATTTACTCCCTCCGTCCCACCCATTTGTTTACGTTTCGGAGAGAGGGTTCGTCACGCATTTTAAGGTGCATATAAAGTATAATTCTGTAACTTATTTTTACAATTTTTTGTTTTTGAATAAAAATTGAATGTTTAAATTTTTATTCAGAAAAAAAAATTAAAAATAAGTTATGGAACTATACTTTATATGCACCTTAAAATGCGTGTCGGACCTTCTTTCCGAAACGTAAATAAATGGGTGGGACTCAGGGAGTATCATCTAACTGAAAAGTATGTTTAACCAATCTCATGAACCGTAAACTAAATTATGATTAGCATAAGAAAGAGATTCCTTAGGAAATTTAGACAATAACACCTTTATACGATAAAAGATAACACCTTAAGAGAATAAAATACATAATCGCAAATATTGTACACCAAAATTCTGCTCCTGCATCATCTTTCATCTGCAAGTAATAACTCATTCAATTAAATTCGAAACAAATCGAAAAAGGCAAATCGAAAGAGAATATAATTGAAACCCTTTTTTTACTAATTAGGTTTATATGTCTTACAAATGAGTATCTATTCTAACAAATTTCGGGGTGAGCGAGAATCGAACTCAATACTTGTAACAACAAGATATAAGTCCTTACCACTGTAGTTATCTCATCGCACTCTAACTGAAATCCTTTTAATTTATAGTATTTTATATTTTCAAGTTCATTATTATATCCTTATAATATTCTAACATGAGTCGGTCAAATTTATTTTACTCTTTGAAATTTAGTTTTAATATACTAAATAATTCTTTATTTTATAATTATATATATATAAGTTTAGATATTGTAAACAAGTTACACATAACTATTATTTTTAAAAGTTTAGAAAAAAATATTATTTTAAAAAAATTATTAATTTAAGAAGTAATAATTTTTAAATATTTTAGTGTATTTAATGATTAAAATAATATTTAATTTAAATACAATATCTAATATAAATTGAATACAATAAAACGTATGGATATATATAATTTATCTTATTTATTATATTAATATTATTAAATATTTAAATATAATATAATGCATATATACAATTTAAGATTTTTAAATCCGGTGCAAAGTATAGGCATAAATATTGATTAATAATATATATAAAAAATACATATTTTAAAATATTTGAAATTGTGATTTATAAATTAATTCTAATAATTATTAATGTTGAAAATTAAAGACTTATTTTTCATAAAACACAATATATATATATATATATATATATATATATATATATATATATATATATATATATATAATGGTTGGATAGATTAAAAAATATTGATAAAGTGATAATAACTTGTTTGTATACATTTTTGAGCCGGGTGTGAAATACGAGCAAAATACTAGTATATTAAAAATATAGAAAGAGAATTATTATCCTTATAAATACTATACAAATTATAATTAATTATTTAACATTATTATTTTTATTTATTTGTAAAATGTTAGTTCTCTACATATAATTAGAATAAGTTTGATAATTCTTAATAAGAAAGATGACATGTAAAAGATTTAAAGTGACTAGTAAAATAAGAGAAAAGAATTATTTAAATACACGAAACCATTGCCAAACTGATTTTAGTCTGATTTTTTTTACAAATTAACATATTTCATTCCATCATTCCCCGAATGATCTACTTTATTGATCAAACTTCATTTTTGTAATTTTTTTTCCTTTTTTCAAATTTTTAATTCATAAACCATTGTCTATTATAAAAAATCATGTTCGATAAAAACTTGTAACGATAAACAGGTTTCAAAAAATGCATCTTCAGTGTAGCTTAGCTTGTAACAGAGTAATGGCATGTTGAAAATTTACATCCTCAAACAAAACTTGATATATTTCGAAATAGAGGCACTCTGATTAAGAAATTCAATAGAGATTACAGTATCTCTACGGTAGAACCTAGATAAATGAATGTTCGATAAATCAATAAATTTTTTCGGTACTAATTTGGGCAAACAGGCTTAATGAATAACCTCGTTAAATGTATAAACGAAAAAATAAAAATGTAGTTTTTATAGCCCGTGTATAAATATAAATGAATAATCACCACTATATTTTAAATAATATATTTTGATTTATATAATATATGAATACGTTTCATCAAATAATAATTTTCAAATATATTAATAAGTCATATCTTTTCGAAAAATGCCTCTAAAATTGATTATTTCTTCCCTCCACCAAAATTTATTTCAGTGAAAATTCCAAATATTTGGTGAGAATTTTGAACTCAAGATATCTATTTCGGGTGTTATTACTTCTTTACATGTCAATTATTTGAGTTTTGATTTATATGATACTACAATTATCTCGATGTGAAAAGAAGGAAAAAATGAGTTAGATAAGTTAAAAGAGTCATAAAGAGAAGTTATGAATATATATGCTTTTATTATCGAAAAAATAGATTTTTCAAATAAATTTGATAAAAATTTGGTGGAAATAAATGAAGATTTAGAAAAAATTGTAGTAAACTTCTCTTTTACTTATATCGTATGATATTTTTTATAATTATGCTGGGAAAAAGTTTTTAGGAACTAATTTAAAATTTTCGCTCCGAAGTATCCGATAAGTTTGAAACCACCCAGACATATGTGTGTATATGATAAATGAGTATAGGATTTTGATTTTCTTCTTCTCCAGGTAGAGAAGGGTAAAAACAAAGCTCTAATTTGTTTGTTGGTTGTTTTTGTTAGTTTATGACATGAATCATGATATATATAGAGGCATAATTTGTGCGTTTGATAATGTACCCTAGCATGGATAAAAATGGAATATAAAATTTTATTTTAGTTGGAAATTTAAATTTTGTTTTGAATTTAATTCCGTTTTTCTTGTCATTTAATATATGTGATAAAATTCAAGATAACAATTATTTAATATTTGTTTTTTGATTTTTCGGAAATTACTCAAGATACTACTTTTTCTAAATTATTTTAAAAAATAAAAAAAAATATTACTTTTTTAAAGTTTTAGTTTCAAAAATACGATCGGCAATTTTGCCATCTAAAGTACAATTTTATTTTTTCTATCGAAAAAGTTAATTTTAAAGTTGATATATGTTACATTAGTTTGTATTTTTGGTTGCAACTCAAATCAATTTTTAAAATAATTTCAAAAAAAAGTTTCATGAAAGTCGCACTAGTTGCTGATCTTATTTTTAAAAATAAAATTTAAAATTTGTATTTTTGAAATATATTTAAAAAATCGTATTTTTGAAAAAAATATTATAAAAAGGAGGTATTTTCTAAGAAACCCCTTAATTTTTGTACGTACATACATATATCACACCCGCATATTTATAGTTTTATTTTTATAAATAAAAATATATTATATATGTTATAATTCACAAAACGAAAGTTTTTAAAATAATATATCTAATCATGGGTTAAAACACCTTAATATATTAGTTAAAAAAATTGAAAGAATTATTATCCTTATAAATACTATACAAATTATAATTAATTATTTAACATTATTTTTATTTATTTGTAAAATGGTAATTCTCTACGTATGACTAGAATAAGTTTGATAATTCTTAATAAGAAAGATGACATTTAATATTTCAATCCATGTTAAAGATTTAAAGTGACTAGTAAAATAAGAGAGAGAGAAAATTATTTAAATACACGAAACCATTTCCAAACTGATTTATTCTGATTTATTTTTACAAATTAACATATTACATTCAATCATTCCCCGAATGATCATCTGCTTTACTGATCAAACTTCGTTTTTGTAACTTTTTTTCTTTTTTCAAATTTTTAATGATCATAAATCATTGTCTATTATTTATTATAAAAAAGCATCATGTTCGATAAAAACTTGTAACGATAAACAGGTTACAAAACAAAACTTGATATATTACGAAATAGGGTCTCTCTGATTGAGAAATTAAATAGAGATTAACCGCAAAAACTCCATAATTTGTCTAACTCATACAATCATATATATTGCTAATCTTTCGTAAAAGAAGGGTGATGCATAAAACAATTGCAAGTAGGCTAGAGCTTTCTCACTGGAGTACGTCCAACTATTTTAAGATAGACCAAGTTTCATCACATTTTCCCCATATATCAATTTGCTCCATTGAGCTAACCTGTAGCCTTGTTGGAGTGGAGTCCCAATTCTCACAGTACCAGTTCTACAATATGATGACTATCAGATCAACCGAGACCCAAGAGGCTACCGGTACGTTTTACCTTTTGATCTTGTTATTTTTCTCTCGCTCTCGTTTCTTATAAAGCTTCTCAAGCACACGCTTAGCTTCACATTGTGGAAAGTTTTCTAGATCGTAGTAGTGCGGAGCAATATCAACCAACCTGCACCAAGATCAAGGAGAATGCTACATAAGAGCACGGATGAAACAGTAATATTCATTGTCCTTATGACAGGAAATGTACATGTAAATACGCAACGGCAAAGAACTTATAAACAAAGAACACCCTAATAGAAATCAAAACTCAGAAATACAGTTAGACGACTGAATGCGCTTTGGTGACCAAGATTACTTGTGTTCGAAGTAATAAACATGACTTGTTTCTAATGGGGTACAGATAGACGACTGAATTCACTTTGGCGACCAAGATTACTTCTGTTCCAACTAATAAAAACGACTTGTTTCTAATGGGGAGTAGCATAGGGTTTAATATAACTCATAAATAAGTTTTTGTCTACATAACGAATAGTTTACTAAGTGACCTATTAAAGTTTCCCTCAACACATGATGCAGTATGCATGCATGTTCACCATATTAGCTTTAGTAGCAGAATCTATGTAACAAAATTCATGCAGGGGAATTTAGAGTTAGTAACACTGCCATAGTTACTATTTTTAAAAGATAGTTGTTATTGGCCTTCACCCAAATTGAGACTCTAGGGAAAGAAACTGTTTGCTAGAGGCACTATGTGCACCAATAGTTTATCAAAAAATATCTCTGCTTACTCTGAGTGACTAATTCAAATTGTGAACCCGGGAGCTAACTTCTTGTAGCTGTAGCTGTTGGCCAAGTCTTTAGGAAATCTAAGGAAAGAGAACATACATACACACATACATATATATATAAGAGATATGAGAGATAGAGAGAGAGGGAGAGAGAGAAGGAGAGAGGGAGAGAGGGGGGAGAATTCGGAGATAACCTAGTGATTAAGGTCTATTTTCTTCCCTGTCATAAAGGATAGGGAGCCTCCCCCGCTTTACTTTCAAAAAAAAAAACCTAGAAGGCAAAAACCTTGCAGAAATATACTCCCCCATTTGAAAAGAGTTTGGATAAAAGTTTTATAACATCAGAATTATATCTTTTCTTAGTATATCCTCAAAATTTATGATTAATCAACTCGTAATGACATGACGGTGTCATTGTAATGTTAAAAAAAGGACGTAATTAGCAGATTTGATATTCTTCTATTTTAGCATGATTTACCACGTAGACGCCTAGTCAACACGAAGGTACTCGGGGCGTCATGTACAGTTGTATTAAGAAAATTGAAGTGATGAAATGAACGACAACAAAATACAGTTGTTCTATTAACAAGTCGAAACATGATAGAATGAATAGGGAGTGATCTCGTGAATGAGCAAAATACTATACACTTTGGCATATTTAAATTTTAATGGCGTAAACTCAAAAAGAGAGACTAACCATTCACCACGAACATCAGTTACAGTATGTATGAAATTCCTGCTTGTCAAGACACATTCATTATGTATTACCCACTCTGGCTTGTGATCGAGGCAATTTGACGGGTGCAGGTGAACCACCTTCATTTAGCAAAAAAACATACTGAGTCTGGAAAAACCATAAATACAATTTCATAAAAGTTATTAAAAAAAGACATTTATAATAATCTACCTGGTTGTCTTTCACAGTTAAATATTGTCCAGTACGCTCTAAGTGAGCAACCTGCATGAAATATCCAGATAACATGGCCTTTCTGATGTTGACATAGTAGTCACGACTATTGAAGTCTGTGCTGCAGAGCTTGATATTGAACCTATCCATTATTCGCGCAAGCTGTTGCCGGACATTATCTGCAGATTTAAGTGCTTTGTGGTTGATAAAGTTTTCATAACACCACGACTGATCTTCATCTGCAACATTTAACAAATTAAAAAATTCATCAACACAGTCACTACAACGATGGACCTCATAAACTCGATTAGAAAAAGTGAAAAGGAGAAATAAATTCGGTACTTGCCATTTTTCTTGTAAGCATGGTATACGTTCAAGAGTGTTAGGTGATCCCCATCAATGTGTCCAAACCGAGCTTTTGCTTCGTCTTCAGCTTTCTGAGCTTCCCTAGGCCGGCTAAAGCAATTGGGTACTATAGAAAAATTGGTTATAACAGAGGAGGCCCACGGTAGGTCAGCAGATGCATAATGCGGAGACCAATTGCTTCATGTGAGAATACTGAGAAACTGCAACTATATGCATCAGCAGTTACTTAAAATTCTATTGCACATGCCAACAGGGAACACTGAACCTAGACACGAGTCACGACTGTTGCTGATGACTGCCTAAAAAGACACGTGTATGACCCTAGTATAGCAACAGAGATAGCTTGCATACAAATAGTATGTATATAAATATGTGACATCATCCGCAAATGTATGACTAGGCACATGCTTGAAAAGACTGGAGGGCATTTAAATAACAAGCACTCATTCCCATTTCCAACTTAACTTAAGCTTATACATGCTACAATGATGATAAATGAAAGATCAGTAAAGATACAGGATAAAACAGATATACTTACCTGAGAGCATAGCCGATATAAAAAGAATTTCATTCGAACAGTTAAATTCAGGGCTCACAACGAGCATCTTCCACATCTGCGGATCTAGTGGAAATTCACTCATTATCTCTCCCACCTTAGTCAAATTACCGTCATCATCCAAAGATCCAAGGTAATTTAAAACCTCTAATGCTCTAATTACTGTCTCTGGAGCAGGAGGGTCCATAAAATCAAAATGGACTAGATCATCAATACCTAATTTCTTCAGAGTTAGGACTGTATTTGCGAGGTTTGACCTCAAAATCTCTGAGTATGTCTGAGGCTGCAGATCATTATTGAAGCTTTTCTCGGTGTAAAGTCAGAAGCATTTGCCTGGTTGTGTTCTACCAGCACGTCCTGGCCTCTGGTGAGCACTGGCCTTGGATATTGGAGAAACCAACAAAGATTCTACACGGAATCGTGGGTTATAAACTTTTTGTTTAGAAAAACCAGGGTCTATGACATACACTATCCCATCTATGGTCAACGAAGTTTCTGCAATATTTGTGGAAATGACTATCTTCCTTCCAGCAGGACCATTTTCAGTCAATGGAGGTGGGGCAGGTTCAAATTTTTTCTGCTGCATAAGTGGAGGTAGTGTAGAATAAAGAGGCACAACTTTTACTGGTCCAACAGTGTCTCCTAAATTGCCTACTTCTTTGTTTATTTTGCGACATGCATCTTCAATTTCTTCCTCCCCGGTAAGAAAGACAAGTATATCACCAGGGGTTTCACAAGTGTGTATCTGCAGAACTGTACGGATTGCTGCTTCAAGGTAGTCTCGTTCAGGCTCCTGTGTATAAAAAATTTCCACAGGGTGGAGTCTTCCTGGAACTTTCATGAGGGGTGCACCAAAGAAATAACCTTGAAACTTTTAATCCTCAAGGGTAGCACTCATCACCACTAACTTCAGATCAGGCCTATTCTTCAGCACTTCCTCCAAGAGTCCAAATAAAACATCCGTTGACAAATTTCTCTCATGAGCCTCATCTAGTATGATTACTTTGTATCTCTCAAGAAGGGGATCTGTCATTGCTTCTCTCAAAAGCATACCATCTGTCAAATACCTGCTCAAGAAATTGATTAAGTGACTGTCCATGTCAAGTCAGGTGAACTAAAATATTAAACAATGCATATATACCACAAATTTATTTCACATGATAGCTTACCTTAGAACAGTTCGCGAGCTGCTGCAGTCTTCAAAAAGGATGCTATATCCTACTTCTTCTCCACTAGTTACATCCATCTCTTCAGCAACTCTACGAGAAACAGACATTGCTGCCACCCTCCTAGGCTGTGTGCAAGCAATCATGTACTTTTTCTGGTTGCTTTTGTTCTCTAGATCAACAGCTTCTAAAACAAATTGAGGGATCTGTAGAACATAAGTAGATTAGTTTTTACATGTTCGAAAAAAAACAAATACTGTAGAACACAAGCAGATAATTTTTATTTGTTTGAAAAAGAACTCTCAGTTCTGAGTTGTAACATTAATTTTAACTTCTTTAATTTTCCGTTTAGCATATGGGAATTTATCACATATTTGAGTGCGAGAACCAAATGAATCAAAAGTCGAAAGGTTCAGCAGTAGGATGGTACGAAATGTAATTTATACTATTTTGTTGGTAACATTTATAATCCCCAGTCCTTTTTCCATTCCAACCATACAAATTTAAACCAGAGCCCCAACCTTCAAATTTTAAAGCCAATTTCTCATTCATATTCCTACTCATTATCTTCACAAACCCCATGATTTATTTACATTTTTTTTACACTTTTCTCTCTTCCATCCTTTGATTCCTCTAATTTTGTTCACAAATTTTCATCTCACTTTTTCACCATCCAGTCCAACCAAACAACCCGCAGTACTTACAATAAGGTCGACAAAGAATAATACGACTCGTACTAGCAAAAATACATAATCCATACACTAACAACCAACATAAATACCATACAATAAAACAAATTTATCAACACCCATATGGCCATATAAACAAACAAGCAATTAGATAACAAACATAAATGCATAAAATCAAACAAATTTATCAACACACACACACACACACTAAAAAACTGACCTGAGTAGTTTTACCACTACCAGTTTCACCAACAAGAATGAGGGTCTGATTATCTTGAAGCTGTTTAAAAAACTCATCTTTTTTGTAACCAAACAGGCAATGTCTTTCTCTTATCCAATATATCATAGTATCTTTGTGTGTAATAATTGATGATGAGAGATTATTATTGGGTCGACCCAGTTTTTGTATAGCGGTATTATTGTCTAAAACATCAAATAAACTCACCTTTCTTTTTCTTTCTGTTGCCATTGGGGAGACAGAAAGGTATGTGTCAAATCATAAAATCAGATTGTATATATTACTTTTATTCGGGAGAGTAACGACGTAACGGGCCCACAATATAACCACCCCGTTTGTCTAAACTTATTTTTTTTTAAGTATATATTTATCTATTTTTTAAAAATGATACTTATTTCTGAAAATTAAATCAAATATTAAATTTATTTTTGAAAAATAAGTACTTATCTATAAAAAAATAGATTTCTACTTACTTTTTTCTGTAAATAAGTACTTATTTTCATAATTTAGTAGGAAACAAACACCCTCAATAACTTAAGAAGAATAGTCTTTTTTATTACTCTAAAAAACGTAACTTAAATTTGGATTTTTTAAAAATATAACTTTAAAATACATTTTTATATAAAATTTTTAAAGAAATATTGAAAATGCAAGATTAAGTTGCCTTAATGAGTTAATGGTACCTGATAAGTAGATATTTATTATTAGTTTATCACTATATTTTTAGTTAATTTTGTATGAAATTGGATTTTATTTATGTGTTTTAATATTTTATTGCAGGATACAAGAAATTATTGGATTGGAGCTCGAAAGGGAATATTTGGGCTTAATTCATACAAAATTCGAATTTTTGGGTATCTCTTATTGTCTTCATTGTTTGGGCCCTAAATAGAGTTCTACAAGTCCGTTTTTAACTCTTAAACAGTCGTTGGAAAATTTGGAAGAAGACCTTTATTTCTATCATGGGCCCATAATTTAAATCTGTTCTCATCTGCCCAGAATAACCCAGCAATAGAAGCCTAATTTCTTAATTAGAATTATATTATATATTTTAGGAATATTTTTTCTTGTATTCTCAATAATTTATTAGAAAGACACTTATAAATAGATTTATATATTATTATAAAGTTACATAAAAAAAAGATAGAACGGGAGAGAAAAGAGACACACATAAACGAGTCCTAACAAATACACGCAAGAATGAGGAAGAAGAATTCAAGGGAGAAAAGTCATAGAAAGAAGAACAATCCTTGAGTTTTATTTTCTCTTCTTCACGTTTCTTTATTTTAAACTTGATTTCATGTCTTCATTCTTATATTTAGTATTCTTTGGTGTGATATTGAACTAAATCTCTTTCTAGACCTTTAATGGATTCTTGTGTTTATATATAAGTATTCTTCAATTCTCTAATTTGGTGTTCATTACAATTGCTTATAGTAATTTATTCTTAATGTTTTTCAAGAAATGATCAATCTTGAAATTGAATTGGTTGTTTAGGTCGGTTTGGAAGAGTATCCTAAATTTGAGACTCATTTACTATAGCTTGAGATTAACAATATGTTAATTTGTGTTTAGGATAGGGATATACCTTAAGTAGTCCGATTAAGGGTATGTTTAACGATGTTTAATAATTTAAATTCTACATAGGAATATGGGAGTTAATTGTTGAATTAGAATCATTTGAGATTCAGAAGGTTCTCGTGAGTACTTAAAAACCTTAGACTAGCTGTTGAAGCACTAAAATAGAGAAGCGAAAATACTTATTGAATAACATGAGATGAAGTTGAAGGTCTAGTTTTATTAATCTTGGTAATCTTATTTATGTTAGTTTATTTTTAGTGATAACTATTATTCTTTTAAATCAATTATTATTTGACTTGAATTAATTAAACAACATTGTGTGGTATTTAACAACTTAAAGTTAGTATCCGTGGGAACGAATTTTATATACTACTTATTGAGATACGTGCATTTGCGTATAGGTTGTAAAACCACTAATAGTACCAGGCCCATTAGCAAAATATAGTAGTTACGAATTT
The DNA here is from genome assembly GCA_028671895.1 of Oenanthe sinensis. Taxonomy (NCBI): domain Eukaryota; kingdom Viridiplantae; phylum Streptophyta; class Magnoliopsida; order Apiales; family Apiaceae; genus Oenanthe; species Oenanthe sinensis. The sequence continues at coordinate 45,640,294 of CM053803.1, forward strand.
TTTATAAGTTATTTTTTATTGTTGGCACACCCTTTTAAGTGATTTAATCGTATAGTAAAATCTACATATTTTAATTTAAAAAAATTCAAAATCTTAATTTTAACATCAACTTATAAAAACATGGAGAGAGTTAGGGGAGAACATGGTTCGGTTGGGGGCGAATACTAGAGTGGGACCCTCCATAGCATCGGGTGACCAATTATGCGATCATATCTGTGCAGATTTCCCAAAGCACCAATAAGAAGTAAAATACTAATAAGACATATGGCATTCAATCTCATATTGCGAGAAATTCAAGAATTTCGGGGGCACAAGCGCGAGCAAAAATAGTTGAAATGTCTACTGTTTGAAAGAGAGTAAAACAACAGTTTTGTCCTAAAATCGAACCCGAAACCGCATGTGTTCGATTTTAAAAAATTCGGTTCGGTTTTTAATCGGGTTTTAAAACTGAACCAAAAAATCATAAAAATATTATAAGACTTTAAATTTATAAATAGTAAATTTCTAGATTTTTGAAAAAAAATTATCACTTACTTCTTTATTAGTGAGTAGTTTTATATTAAATTTAAGCAATACTCCGTTTTATATTACTCTTTATGGTCAGTCATTTTAAAAATCAATTAAGTTATGTAGTTTGGGAATTAGGTATCCATTAAAAAAACTGTCAGCTTGATTGTGACGCAACATTTTTGAAGGCCATCATGATGCTCCAGAACTAGCAGAAGGATTATGGCAATGTTAGTGGCCAGTGGTTTCTGTTGCAGTTCATCTACTTGAATAATTGTAACAATAGTCATGTTGTCAGATAAGAACGGAAACTTTTACTTGTAAATTGAACAAATAGTACTCAAAAACATAGTACAGTATTATCTATTAGCTTCGTAAGTAAGTTTGTTTATAGGCATTTCATGTACCTATAAATTATTTATTTTAATAATCGATTTGGTATTTTGTGGTTCGGTTTTAACCTATAACCGAAACAAATCAATCGGTTCAGTTATAAATTTTTTGATTTCGGTTTCGATTTTATGCGGATCGATTTTAATTCGGTTTCGGTTTTTGCTCACCCCTGTATAGACTAGTATTTTTTCGTTTCATAATACTTTTCAAATTTTCTTATTTATTTTAAATTGTATCTTAAAATAATTCAGTGAAATTGTAAGTTGATGCATACATTTAATATAATAAAAAAGTAATTTATTATAATAATGATATTTTAAAACTTTTGATTAAGCAAAAATTTAAATAAATATTTATTTAAAAATATAAATAATTGGAATAGCTATTTTTTAATATTAAAGTTTTTTTAAAAATTAAATAATTTGTATAGCTCTTTTTTAATGCATATTCATACAAAGCACAGGACAATCAATTACTATTTCCACATTTAACTATAATAGCCATTGGGGAAGAGCGCGGATCGGATCAGTTCGCTTTTATGGTAAAACCGAAATTGCATACCCTCGGTTTTTAAAATCGAAAACCGCAACCGCAATCGATCATCGAATCGGTTTCGGTTTCAAAAATATCGGTTTCGGTTTCAATCGGTTCGGTTATAAAACCGCAAAAAATAAAAAAATATTACAATTAAATAAACAAAAATTAACTATTAAAATAAACAATTTTACATGATTTACTTTACGTAACAATTATTAGTGATTATTATAAAAATAAATTAATATAAAATAAATTCAATTGTATGTTGATATGCAGAAGCTACAAACAAACTTTTTGTGCCGAAGTACATTGAGTCCGTTGTTATAGTTTAGGCATTTTATTGTTTGTTTGCGATGAAAACTGACAGTGCAGTAATAGACTTGGCCAAATATAAAGGCCCTGTTTGGCCAGACTTATAAGCAGCTTATAAGCTGAAAAAATTGGTATATATGTACTTTTTCTGAAAATAAGTAACTTATTTTCAAATTTGTAAATAAGATTTGGTCTTAAATTTCTAAAATAAATATTAATTTTTTAAAAAATATATAAAAATACTTTTTAAAAAAAAATAACTTATTACTTATAAGCTAAGCCAAACACCCCCAAAATATCATATTACAACTACAACATATAAAGTGTAATACACTAACAGATTACATGAGGTAGGTAGTCTGTAATTTTTAGACGGCTTAAATCTAATTGGAATATATATATATACATATATTAATTTAAAAATTATATATAATAAATTTATTTATTTTAATAATTATTTCGGTTCGGTTTTCATCTAAAACCGGAACCGATCGAACGGTTCAATTTGTAATTTTTCGATTTTTAGGGGATCAATTTTTATCAGATCGGTTTTGATCTGTTTCGATTTTTTTTCGATTTTATGCTCAGCCCTAATAGCGATCGTTGATAGAAGCTATGTTACCCAACTCTTCATAATATCTCATAATATCAGTATTGAATAGCCGACACTTGACATTCCAACTTTGACACTTACCGCATATTTTAGATAAAAGTATATATTTTTTTAAAATGTTGCCAAAATCCAATATTTGAGTATATATCCATGACACTTCTAACCAAGTGCTTCTAACATAGAACAGAAGTTATGATAATCAAACTAATTACTACGTATATGATCAATACTTCTAATCGACATTTTTAAAATAAAAAAATATATTTTTTAAAATGTTGTCAAATTCGATATTTGGACATATATCCATGATAATTATAATCGAGTCCGAGTAACCTAGGATAAAAGTTATCAAACTGACTACGTATATGACCGAAATTTTCTGGTAGACAATCCAAAACATGCAAGCATAAGATACTTTAGTACATTCAAATTAAGTTTTGAACAAAACTAGGAAAAAAACATCTCCGTTACATTCCTTTAAGTAACTTGCGACCAATTCTAAAAGAAGCATAAGCATCGATACAAGCATACTCAATCTGCTCCAGTGCAAGACTCCTAGCCTCCCAGTTGCTCCTGCAAACATGTAGTGGCTTTTGCATGTACAGTCTCACAACTTTCTCAGCAAGTGTTTTCAGTCCGGGCTTGCGCAGAAAATACATAGGCCAGCGAGTCATAGCCAAGGCTTGAATGTCAGAAGTTTGAGCGACGCTTAAGCCATACTCCTCCAAGAGTTTACGTGCATCGTCCTGCACTTCGACACCAACAAAAGTAAAGTTAGTGTCACTGAAAAAGGCTTTGAGAGATTGAGGAATGCAGTCCAAATAAAACATTTGGACAATGAGGCACTTTGTGTCGATGCAGAGCTGCAGTGTTGCGGTTTTGTTTTTGAGTACAGAGCTGAAGGTGGGCTTCCATTCGCAGTCGAGTCCCACTATGGTTTGGTCAAGGCAGGATGCGCGAATACTGCGTATCCATTGATCGACAGCTGAAGCCTTGTCTGTGACTGTTGCTTCAATCACATTTCCTTGAAAGGTGACTGTGTATTTGGTTGCCATATTCAAGCTTTGTGTTAAGTTGGGGAGTTTGTTGTGGATCTGAAAAGAAGTGTGTACATATATATAGAGATTATGTAGAGTACTGAGGACTATCGGTGACTCTAGATATTCACAGTTCATTAACTTGGTCTTCATAAATTTTGACCATATCAGTATTATTTCTTCGAAAATAGAGGAACGTTTCAATTTTTTCTTGAAAATAACAGCTGAATCAATGAAAATTTTCTTGGAAAGCAACATAAATAAAGCCATATACAGTAGTAGTATAAAGGTACGTTCGAATCATGGATGCATACAGCATACTTATATGGAATATATGAGTGGTTGGATGAGGAACTATTAGCAAATAAATAATTATATATATTTTTAGGTATTTACCATAAATATTGATATTGTAATATTGGATATATATTCTTTCAAATAGAGAATGATGGGACAATTGATTATGATTGAATAACAAAGATAAACTTTTATCAATATTCTCCCTGACATCAGAGCCAGGTTATGTAACCCTTGCTTCCGCAGATCTAAATCAATCAAGTGTGATATATGAAAATTATATGTTGCCAGGATTTTTGAAGGAACAACGACAATATTTGATTACAGTTTTTGATAACCCTAAAAATAATGTGCATCAGTTAAATAGTTAGATTGATGATAAAGAATGGATAATAGACACTGGGACTTCGAATCATGTTACGGGTAATTTATCATGTTTAAATAATATTAAAGACGTTACTCCTTATTCAGTTGGTTTGCCAAACGGTCAGAAAGTTGCAACAATTAAAGAAGAAACGGTACAACTTACCACCAAAATTTATCTCAATCATGTTCTTTATGTTCCTAAATTAAATTGCAATTTGATTTCGGTTTCATAGCTTAATGATGATAAAAATTGTTTTGTTCAATTTTCATCTAAAGCGTGTGTTAAGATTTTCATTCGAGAGAGCTTATTGGAACAGGTGAAAGACGAGATGGACTTTTATTATTTGCGGCATATGTTGAATGTCAATGTAGTTTCAACTGTAAGTTCATCAATAGAATTGTGGCATAAAAGAATGGGTTATCCTTCTGAAAAAAATAATAAAATTGTTTCGCAGCTCCGCAATTCAAGAAAGAATTTGGATAAAGCATGTGAATTTTGCCATCAAGGAAAACAGCCGAGGGAAACCTTTCTTATAAGTGATAATAAAGCTACACGGATATTTGATTTAATCCATTGTGATTTATGGGGTCCTTACGATACACCTTCTTTATGTAGAGCTCGTTATTTTTTGACATTGGTGGATGATTTTTCTCGTGCTGTATGGATTTATTTACTAAGTGAAAAAATAGAGGTATTTGAATCTTTCATGTCTTTCATTGCCATTGTTGACTGCCAATTCTCCAAAAATATAAAAATTGTACGTAGTGACAATGGTACAAAATTTAATTGTATGAAACAATATTTTTTGGCAAATGACATACTTTTCCAAACAAGTTGTGTGGGTACTCCTCAGCAGAATGGACAAGTAGAGAGAAAACACAGACATATTTTAAATGTTGCACGTGCATTGAGATTTGAAGAAAATTTGCCTATCAAATTTTGGGAAGAATATGTACTCACATATTCCACGCATGGTGTTTATAGATTTGGAAAAAGTATATGATAGTGTTCCACGCAGCGTAATATGGGATAGTTTAGTGGTTAAAGGGGTGTCATGAATGTATGTTAGGGCGATACAAGAGATGTATTTTCAAGTTAGGATATGTGTCAGAACTCCGGTGGGTGATACTCAATATTTTCCAGTGGAGATAGGGCTTCATCAAGGTTCTGCCTTAAGTCCATTTCTTTTTACAGTAATCATGGATGTATTGACTAGAGAGATCCAAGATGAGGTACCATGGTGTATGTTTTTTGTAGATGATATAGTGGTAGTTACAGAGACAAAAGGAGTTGTAAACGCAAAGTTGGAACAATGGAGAGTTGTGTTAGAGACGCGAGGCTTGAGAATTAGTCATTCTAAGACTGAATATTTATGGTGTAACTTTAGCAATGAGGTAAATGGGGAAGGGATTGATGTACGCATTGGAGAGCAATTATTATTCCCAACAGACAATATTAGGTATTTAGGTTCTATTATCCATAGAGGGTGGAGAATAGACGATGATGTGACTCACTGTATTCGATCAGGGTAAGTATTGTGTGAAAAAAAAGGTTCATTTGAGACTAAAAGGGAAATTTTATAAAATAGCGATCAGACCATCTTTTTTATATGGGTCTTAGTGCTGGGCAATAAAGAAGGCCCAAGAATAGAGGTTTGAGGTAATGGAAATGAGGATGTTAAGATGAATTTGTGGGCGTACCATGATGGATAAATTATCAATTGGTTTTTTTCGACGTCAATTAGGCGTGGCGCCTATTGTAGATAAGATGATGGAATGTAGATTGAGATGATTTGGTCATGTACGAAGGAGACGAAATTATGCTCTTGTGCGAAGGCTAGAAGATTTATTGATATCCGATCCAAGGAGGAGAGGAAGGCCAAGATGGACATGGGATGAGCTACTTATGTTAGATATGCAAAGCTTTAAATATTCAGGAGAAAATGACATTAGACAGGAATGATTAGCGGCATCACATTAAAGTGATGGAATGATATGGGTGGTAGATTTGTTGATATGAGATCTAAGTCGAAAATAGTATAGCATTTGGTACTTATTAATTGAGTTTTTTCATGCATTTTCTTTAGTCTTTAGATCAAAATTATGTGTTCTATTTATCGTGTTCGTACATACACATATATGTTTTTGTTTTTGTTTCTTACTGTTTATATAAACTAAAATATGTTTTGTTATTTTAGATGCTTATGATTTGTAGTGTTTAAATATATTTAGGCATGTTTAAATTTATTTAGGCAGGTTGATAGGTGAATTTCAGGAGTAAAGAGTAAGATGTCACAAGGTTAGGAAGTATGAAGAAATACAAATGACTTATGACAGTCATTATTGGTATTATTGTATCATATTTTCTATTGAAAGTATTATTTTATATATGTTACACATATTCATACACAAGCTGGGGGTCTTTGTGGAAACAGCATCTTTATTCATTGAATGAGAGTAAGACTGCGTACATCATACCCTCCCTAGACCCTGCGATAAGCGGGATATACTGGATAATTTTGGTTTGGTTACACAAAAAACAATGTGTATTAATCGTTCTTTTAACCTGTGCCTTGGAGATAGCCAACCCGTATAAAAAATTAGTTTATCCTAATTTAGGAAATGGATAACTAATTTCATATCCAACAATTTACTTATTCACATTCCCTATTTAATATTTTATTATTAAAAGTATTATTCATCATTATATATATAATAGAAAGAGAAAGAAAATGTTTGTAATAATTTATAATAAAATATTAGTTAGGACAAAGCGAGATTTCTAAAAATAAGGAAGGAAATGAGTGTCCTAGTTATTTAAGGAATCACCGGGAGGAGCACTTTTTTTGTTAGAACAATTCCAACAATATCATAATACATTCCTTAAATACTCCCCGCATCCCAAATTAAATGACCCTTTTGCAAAAATCACGCATATTAAGAAGTATTAAATGATTGTAATTTTTTATCATTCTACCACATTTATTATATTAAGTTACAATAGTATTTGAATAATGCTACATTGAGAATGACAAATAAGAAGGGGTAGTTTTGGAAAATTGTTGATACATACACATTGAAAGAAGAAAGGGTCAACTAATTTAGGATTAAAAAAATTTACGAAAGGGTCATTTAAAATGGGATGGAGGGAGTATAATATAAAAAATTAGTTCTATTAATTTAGGAACTACTCCCTCCGTCCCCTTTTACTTGACTCTTATGAAAAAAATACATATTAAGAAAGTATTTAATTATATGGTTTGTTTCTTTGTTTACCCCTAATAAATGTCTTGAATAATGAAATAAATTTGAAAATGAATTGTAAAGTCAAACATGAGAAATAGGAATAAGGGGTAATTTTGAAAAAATATGTAAAAAAGTATATGGGAATAAGATATGGACAACTATTTTGAGACTAATTTTTTTTAATAAAGGTCAAGTATAAGGGAAGGAGGGATTAATATTTTATATCATATTTAAGTAATGAGTTAGCACATTGGTCGACATGCTCTTAGGAATATGTTAAAACCCACAAGTTCCCAGTTGATGCATTCACTTAATTGGGGAGTGCCTTTTCGATTTACTTCTATTTCAATTTTCTAGTAAACAAAATCTTTTTGCCTTTTTAACTGACATTAGTTTTATTATTGGTTAAGAAATGCCATAAGAGCATTCTCAATTATCATATTTTTAAGAGTGTGAACTCATCAATTCTTTTTATATTCACTATCAAGCTATTTATGTTTTATTTATATTTAAGCTCCACTATAAAAAAAAGTAGGAGAAATGATTGGAGGGAATGAATATTTTTTATAAATACTCTCTTCGTCCCAAATTAACGGTCTTGTTTGATTTTTTTGTAATCAAATTGATCAAAATTTGATTAAAAATTACATATAATATATAATTGAAAAAAATTATAAAAAATATATTATCAAAAGTATCGTTAACTTATTTTAAAATGTATTTTTTATTTTTTTGAAATTATATAATAATAATTTTTAATTTTCCATCAAAATTGAGTTAAATTAATTAAAAAAAGACAATTAATTTGAGACCGAGAAAAGTACAAGTTAAAGAGTCATATACAAGCTGTTAAAATTGAAGAGAGAGAGAAGAGTTTTTAAAGAATTCAAAAGTCTCTTACAACTTTAAATTCATGCATGTCTCTTTATTTTTAACTTAAAAATCTATATAAAAAGACTCTTCAAAATGCTCCCAATTACTTTGATGCATGTAACTGGAATGAAGGCATCCGCGATACGAGTTACAGGTAATTGAGCAAAGTGACTCTACCTTTCGGTGTTTTAAAAAAGTGATCAAATTCAAGGATTTATATATTGATTAATCGTTAATTACAATGTTTTTGATACGATAGTTTTACATAACTAAATCAAAAAATGTTTTTATTGTTATGAAATTCACTCGATTTAATTAGACGGTCAAAATTAACAATCGAATCAATAATTTGTTAATGTTATTAAAATGAAAAACAAGTGAAAAACTGATTATTAAAAACTCAAAAGGTGAAGGGTAGAAATCTTAAAAAAACAGGTCCAATATTTTTTAATCTTAAATATTTAAAATAATTAAATATTTTTTAATTAATTAAGTAATAAACTCCATAAATTAATAATTTTTTGGGTCTAAGCTTATGGATATTACTTCAATAAGCAGGTTCTATATGAGGTGACCCTGAGATTCACCATACTGGGACAAAATTGATCTATACATACTTTATATCTATCTATCTATCTATCTATCTATCTATCTATCTATCTATCTATCTATCTATCTATCTATCTATATATATATATATATATATATATATATATATATATATATATATATATATATATATATATATATATATATATATATATATATTTATTAATTATAATTTATAATCAAAATATTCAAAAATTTGGGAGTTTTATAATTTAGAGCCCTAGACGCATGTGTTATTCCCCTGTAGCTCAGGCCACCTAAGTCAGAATCTACTTATTCTTCTCTCACTCTCCTAAAACTAAATTCTTTTTTTCCCTTCAAAAAAGGAATGGCCATTTGTAAACCCCGTAATATGCATCAAAACGAGCAAATCGAACATTAAAACACAGAAGGGAGAATAAATTAAAGATAAAGAAGAGGAGGAGATTAAAAAGAATGGTCATATAAATCGTTGATGTATATATTATCATCCTCATAATCATATTAATTAATGCAATTTACAAGTGAAATAATTTACTCAATCTTAATATTATCGGGGGGAGTTGATGACAATCCATTGACCATAATCTGCATAAACTGAATCCTCATCTGCAAAGCCAATATGTAATCAGCTGTCTCTCTAAACAGCCCATCTAACCCCTTGGTGTCACTGCTGTTTGGTACAAGTTTCTTCAAAGTTTTTACTTTTTTTACCACCTCAACATTACTTTGCCTCACAATCTCTAAACCACCACCCCTTCTTCTGCTTCTGTTCATCAGTGTCCTTCTGCTAAAGGAGTACCTCTTGCCATTCTTGATGTACCTTCCTCTAATTTCTTTTGCCAACTTTTGTTTACCTGTAATTCTCTTAGTTCCTAGAAAACTATCAAGAGTTACAAGGGTAGGTTTTAAACAGCCACCCATGTTTGTTAAAATCTTCAAGAATCTCACAAACTTATGAAACAAACAGTCTTCAATATCCATATTGTTGCCCATGGTGGGGTTTTATACTTGAATATTGGAAGATGGTATTTGATGACATTTTGAGGATAATGCGCATGCATGATTGCATATGTCCAAGCTAGGCCTATTGTGGGGGGCCTATTCATTTTGTTGTTTCTTCATTTCATTTAATTTGTTTTCTAGAAGAATGAGGTGTCAATGAATGTGGGACTGCCAAGTATACACATATAGCTAGCTTGATAGTTGCTTTGGGCATGTTCTCCTAGTCTAATGCACATGAAACCACATGATTCTTCTTCATGACACTGAACGTCCTAGCAATAGCTAGCATTCTCTACCACCTTTCATCAACTCATACCTCATCATAACACCCTGGATATTCCCTCACAATTTCCAAATTCCATGTATATACATACTGGCTTATATTAGTGCAATACACAGATCAAATTGTTTAAATATTTCAAATAATTTTTTAAAAGTATTTCCTTTATATAATTTGAATTTAATTTTTGCAATAATAATTTTAAATTTTATTTAATATTATATGTATATATTTTTATATTTATATTTTAATAAAATAATATTTATGTGTTTTATTTAAAGATGTGTATTAGTTACGAGATTAATATGAGATGTATTTTAGTTAGGAGATTAATGTTTAATAAGATAATATTTGTGTGTTAATAATATTGCCTACATATATATTATTTGTATCAATTATATATTTAAAATACTAATACATGTTTATTTAAAATACTAATATGTATATTTACTTTATAAACCATTTATAATTATCGGTTAAATATTTAAATGTTAAACAGTATGAGTGTTGCAGAAGAGGGTTGAATGCAACTTGATAAATTATCACTAATCTTGTTAACAACAAACAAGAAGTAATAGTATCAAGTAAGAAATGTGGACAACGATAAGTAAACGATTGAAGACAGATGTTTAACTTCAAAAAATAATTTTATTATTTTTTATTTTTCTACAACTGACTGGAATGAGTATTCCATCTACAAAGAAACAAGAACAATAGAATTGCTAATGTTTCTTGTTTGAGAGAAAATTTAGCTCAGTTGCATTAAGGAAAAATGCTTGTCGGATATGTGTATTTATACTAAAATACATATCTCACTTACAAGTGCATTTTTTCTTTGTCCTGGAATAAAGCTTGAAAGAGAAACTTTGTTTTTCTTGTTCAACATTGTCTTCATTCCATTTGTAGATAAACTGTTCTGAGATGTACAGATATCCTTGACTCCTTGAGCACGTTTTATCTTTTTGTTTGTCTTCTCCTAAATTGCAGTAGTAGACTTGACAAACTAGATAGTAATGTCTAAATCATTCCTTGTGTTATCACTATCTAATCTCCTACCTGGAACAGACTGCCAACTTCACTAAAAATATATTGTCAACTTCTAGCTCCACCATGATGACAGTATCTTTGGCTCCGCACACTTTGCCCTCAAGGCTCGATAGATCCTTGAACTTTACTGTCTCCAAGATGCTGTTAACTATAACCGCTAAACGTGTTGTCAGTAAAACTTGTTGTCTGTGAATCTTTATATATTCTCCGCCAAGTTTACTATTATTGGAATAGTTGTTTTCGTCTGTCTCAATTATGTTATCACTTGAATATGTTGTCGTAGGCTAATGTTACTATCAAAGTCTTGATCCATGATGTGCCTGAACACTTTGTGAACTTCTACTTCATGGATCATGTTATTACATTTTTACAAGACAGTAACTATTAGACTTACTGTCACCTATTTGAATTCTGTTAAACTTACTGTTACAAGTGATAATCCATATGACAGTACATTTTACTTAGTTTCTTATAAATTAAAACTAAGTAATTCTAGTTGATTACACTACAATCCCTAACATTAAAGAAGTTGAGTGATAATAAAACTGATATAGTTTTGTTATTTAATTATTTAAAGAAGTTGAGTGATAATAAAACCGATGTAGTTGTTTTGGAAGGTGTTTAGTTTTTTTTGGAAGGGTGAACCAACCAAACTAAACTCATGTTAAGTTATAATAATATAATATAGATATATATGTCATATATGTATCCCACGAAATTCTTCCCACTCACCAATTCAATAAATATAAGCAGGGCTATGGGTTCAGTTACAAAATTTAGTGGAAAAAAATAATTTCCGGTCTTAACTTTTAGTAGTAGAAAAAGCATTTTAATATCTGTTTGCAGTACAAATTTAGCAATAATTTATTTTAAATTCGACTATTTCGAAATACTTATGTTAATATAAATTTGCAAAATTAAGTTAGTTTTTAATTATAATATTCTATTGGTAGGTTGTAAAAAGCGGAAATCGGAATTAGTCGGTGATCAAATGTATGGAACAAGAATTAATTGGATGAATTGGAAATTAATCAAAATAATTAATTAAATAATAAAAATTTAATAAATTTGGTGAGCTATCAAACAGAGATTAATCGGTGATTAACGAGCGATTTTCAGAACAATGGATAGTTTAGGTTATCCCCATGTTCCCTAGGAAGAAGCCTATTAAAAAATACAGTAGAGTAAGTTGCCGGACCTAGTGTACATGGAATCTGTCACTCTTTATCTCAGCAAAGGGTAGACTTGATTAATTAATTAAGATCTTGTGTCGGGAACAATGGATATCATTTTGTGACATTCATGTACCATATTTCAATCAAATCAACATTACGATTATTCCCTTTATATTTAATTATTTGTCCATTTTATTTTTTATTAAATTGACTAATTTTTTTATTATAATTTAAAAATAATATATATATTAAAAATTAAAATTTATATTATTACAAAAATATATAATCTATATTAAAATTTATTTTTAAATTTTTAAAAATTAATGTGACAAATATACCGGTAAATTACATGCATATAAATATTTTATATGTATATATGTAACTGCTCACGTTTGTCAATATCTAGAGTGCCGAGTCAATTTCTATTTTGTCCCGAAAGAGATGTCTAGCTAGCGAGTTTTAACAAAATGGATGGAACAAATGATGTATAAACTTTTAAACGTGGCATATTGTAGACTACATTTAGACGATTGAAACGTGTTCCATTAAAAAAATTTATAAATTATTCAGAATTCATCAATAATAATTTGAGATGTGAAAAATAACAATCATAAAATTTATCAAAACATTTTAAAAATAAAATATATAAATAATATTTTATTTATAATATAAACATTTATTAATCAAAATATAATATTTATAAAATAAATAAATTTCTAATTGATATTGATACATATATTATTTTTATTTTTATGATGAATTTCACGGCATTCCCACCAGATTTATAAATTTTGGGATTTAAAAAATTTGTCCTCCAAAATACGATTCTTTATAAAATCAAGCATCCGGCTATAATAATACTGTCTCCCAAAACCACATGATGTCCTTGGTTTTATGAAGCCCGTACATTGTTCTAAAAATCATTAATCCGTGTTTGGTGCCGAACTGATTAAATTCCTGATTATTCAATTAATTAATTCAATTAATAATCGATCCATCCGATTAATCTTTGTTTCGTGTAATCGACTAAGTCCAATTTCCATTTTTTACAACACTGAGTCTGTACGCGCTAAAAGTTTCATGTAAAATGTTAAAGAAATCATAATAGTAATAAAACCAATTGGGCCTGGGTCCTGGGATGATATACTATGATTGCGTAGAAAATACACGGGCCATTTTTTGAAATTAGAGATTTGGGATAAAATTATAGATTTTAGCTAAATTAGAGTTTTGATCAAATAAATTCTCTAATATTAATGTATTGTACATGTAGCAAATACTATGGTCATATTTGAAAGTCAGAAATTTGGAATAAAATTATAGGTTTTAGCTAAATTAGATATTTGACCAAATGAATCATCTAATATTAGTGTTTGTTAGTTAGCGGATTGAAATAGTGGTTTGGACTCAATAAAATAATTTTAAAATAACTACTTGGAGAAAAATTTTCAATCAGATAATTGTCATGTATCTATTTAAAATACAAACAGCTAATTCAACAGCTATTTACCAAATAATTTTATTCAAAACAGCTAATTCAATCCGTTAGTCAAAACAACTAATTCAATCAGTTAGTCAAAAAAATTAATTCAATCTGCTAGCCAAAACAATTAATTCAATCCGCTAACAGCTAATCGCTAACGACTAATTACCAAATAGAGCCATAGGTGAGTGTGAATTCTCGGTCAAGTTAAATTCAGTTAAAATTATATAATAATGAATATTTAAGTGTATAGAAATAAAATTTTAATTTCATATAATTTTAGATCACTTTTGGGTTAATCAAATTATTTTGGAATCACTTCCGGATTTTGTCTCCATAAATTAAGTTTTGAATCGTGTCTTGCAGGGTGAAACACACTTTTACCATCGAAGTACAGACGCTCATGTACAGACTAAGCATTAAACTTTAAAAATGGACGGTTCAGACATTAGTGTTTGACAAAAATACATAACAAATATAACGGAGAAAATGTGGCCTAAATAATTGAGAGTGGCGCTCACTCTCCGGCAAAAGCAAGTGACACCCATCCAATTCATGCGAACAATTTAACCCTCAAAGTAGTAAAAAACATCAACATTGACCACACAACTTAAGTTAATAAAAGAAATTTTTGAACAACAGTTAATAACCCAATACAAAATCCACTAAATATTTGAAACACTTATGATTTCAATTTAAAATAATGTTTAAAATATCATCATTTTCCAGAGTCCCATTTGTATCTTCCTCAATGTTCCAAGCAGCTTCATTTAACACATCATCAGTTTCTGGAATCACATTTGGATCTCCATGAATGTCTTAAGCAGCTTCATCTACCGCATCTTTGTTAGGAATCTTTGTAGTCTTGATGATAAACTTAATCTTAGAATCATATAAATTTTATTGTAACTGATCAATTGATATAAATATATAAATATCAATTGATTAAGGAACTATATATCAGTTGAAATATTTATAGTAAGCAACTGATAATATGGATATTTTATTTTAATTATAACATAATTGTACTTAGTTTTAATCAATCGATAAGCCTAAATCAATTGATAATATTTAATTCATCAATTGATACTGGAGTCGATTGATAAAGGTCATCAATTGATGTATGTCTTAGACTATCAAATTGTAAATGTTTGAAGACAGGAAAAATATACAAGTGAAGGATGATCAATTGATATTGAAGAATCAATGGATGAAGGATCAATTGATATCAAGCCAAGTCAAGGATTGAACACCATCAACTGATAAGAAGACCCATCGATTGATAACATCTATCAATCGATAAGTCAAATGCTATTATTGATAAGTCAAACCAACATTATGATTATTCTGTCTTTAGGTACTGAAAAACAGTCAGAAAGATATTTGGTAAAATTCAAAAACTGCTGTTTAGAAAAGTTCTTTAACTCTAAAAACTGATGTTAGAGAAAGAATGTTCTCATGCTTTTTCAAAAAGCTGTTTTTCAGCTTTCATAGAAAATAATTATAAGTTTTATCATCAAACCTCCCCAAAAATATTATTTTTTATATTATATCTCAAAATATGCATAAATCAAAAAAAAATTATAACGTTGAGAATTTATATTAATATAATATTATCCGTGAGTAGTTGTATAAAAAGAGGATTATTGGGGTTAGATTTGTATGTTATTATACAATGATATTTATATATTAATATTCATAAACTTTAATTATATATTAAATAAAAATTATAGGATAAGTAGGATTTTTAAAATATAAAATATAATTTAAATATAATATAATATTATCCATGAAAAGTTATATAAAAGGAAGACTACGAGGTTTAGAGTTGTATGTATGATATATATTATTTTTAAAATTAGATTTTATTAAAATTGAATGGTTAAGATCGTTTCTATGGTTCACCTTGGACAAAAACTTTTAATATTTCGGCTATAATAATATAGTATAGATATATAATAGAGTTTGAGTTATAATATAAATCGAGGTAAAAAAAATCATAGTTATTAAGAATCTTAATATAATTATAACTTATAAATAACTAGTATATAATATTATGTAGTTACTAAGAATCGATTATTTGACATTTGGTATTATTTGAATAAGATCCCTCTTACTCTTATTATATATAGGATATAATATATTTAGTTGTTAGGTGAGGAAAGTTCCAACTTATATTGAGCTGCTTTATATTATATTTCCATATTAGGAATAATATATATTATCTCTAAATATTGTAAGAGAAGGATTATTGAATTATTATTGATTGAATTAAAACCCTAGAGAGTTTTCTTCTTTTCTTGTGGATTCAAGAATTCTTTCTTGTGGATTCGAGGTATTTAAAGATTTCCTGTGTTAGAGTTCTTTATTTATCTTTTAAGGATTAACGTTGGTTATTCCTACGCTTCCGTTCTGCGTCATATTATTCGGATGGCAGTTTTAGTACATTGTGGTTTTGAATAACTAGAGATCTTATACTTTCCAGTGGATGTAGAGGAATTGTGTTCAACTATAAAATTGCTAATTGAGCTAAATATGCATTATTATCTTGTAAAAACTTCGGTAACTTGAATGGGGAGATTCTCTCCCGTGCTTTTTGTTGATAGAGAAATCTGGTAATCAACAATGATCGAGATTTTATGCCGGAAAAAGATCTAACGCGGCTGAATATCGTCGGAGCGTGGTGGTTTTTATGAGATTGGGAGCTGAGATTGCTAGGTTTCAGAATAACTAGAGCTTTTTGTTCTGTGACGGTTGTAAGCTCTAATAATTCTGACCCCACACAATATGCCTACGTACCTCTATTTATAGGGAAAATAGAGGATCAAGCCCACGTAGTTCTTGACAAAACAGAGGCTCGTTAAGATAACAGAACCCTAATTTGGATCAAATTAGGTAACTGACAAGAGGAACCTTCTTGGAACAGGACTCTACATTCGGGCTTTTTTGGATAGGTCAAATCTTAGTATAAGGCTCAAGGACTTCATGAATCTGACGTTGGCCCAGAAACCATGGGCTCTAGTCGGTCCACTATAGCTATTTCTTGGGTACCTTGACTAGAGGCCAGCACTAGATCCACCGCAAATATATGACACGTCCTAAGCCCCCAGACGAGGACAACCCGGGAAATGATCTTCTAAAATAAGGTTAACAGAACGTCATAACTCCCCTACGAGGGCAACCCGAGGAATATGGAGCTATGACCTTCAACAAGTATTGACAACAGAGATATTATTAAACGAAAATATAAGCTAGCTAATAAGGTCGAGACATGTAACCCGAATCAAATGGGTCGAGTCCCTTTTTTACTACACAGGACGCGCCCTTGCCAGGCCCATAGAACGTGAGCCCTGCCTTCTATAAAACCGAATACAATAATTATCCCCAATCTTAAAATTGTTGAAAACATTTGAAAAGACTACTCTTCTCGACCATATACAAAAGGCGCGTCCTTACTGACCCATCTTCCAAGATTTCTCCCTAGACTCAAACCGTTCTTTCCTACTTCGGCCCTTTCATTACCATTCCCCCAATAAAGGTGTGACCTTTATTAATACTTGTTTCCAGCCTCTCATTTGTTTCTCAAAAATTTTAGAGCCATCATACGCGTCTCGACGCTTCAGATTTCATGTTTTTCACATGATTATACATATATATATATATAGGGGTATAGAGCAACATTTTCTCGATACTAACATTGAGGCCCAGTAATAACTTAATAACTCGCAACTTGGCTAAGATGTCTTTTCATATATGTATATATATATATATCAATCTCTTTCCTCATTATACTCTTCAAAACCCACTTTCTCTCCGAACAAAATCCCTCAAGAATAGTCGGAGTCTCCACAAACTTTTCTAGCCTATTTCTCTAACCATTTTCAAAGCTTTTGCCAGCATTACGCTCGTCTAATTGGTATGTTTCTATCACCATGCTTTTTGTCAAATTCCAACCGTTAGAAGTCCATGAAAATGTTTAAATAGTTCAATTTTCTTCACATGTTCTTCGTGTTTGTGTGTATGTATACATGTATGTATACCCCCTAGATCCTCATATGCTATAAAAGAATTATCCTTAATTGTTTTTAGGGTTTTTTCCTTTTTGTGTATTCTTAAGGCGCGCCCTAACTGTAACATAGCCTTATGTCTTTAATTCGTTCCTTCTTGATTTATCCATACCAACCTATAGCTTAATTAAGATGAAAAACTAGAAAAATAAAAGACTCCTAGGACGCGCCCATCACTGTGGATTATGGACGCCTCTATCGAAGCGTGCTAATGGCCCTTAACTTAATCAAAGATTATAACATGTGGCATTCTTTCGGATGAAGAAATTCTACCCTTATTATGTGATTATACTAAATCATACTAACGAACCCTGTGAGATTTGGGATGCGCCCACCCGACTTCTGCTTGCCACTTCATCCTGATCATCACATACTCGTACTTTTTCATGCTTTATTCTTTTTTAGGGGGCGCCCTCAGAGGGCCATACTAAATGTTGATTTTATGTCTTCGTTTCATATGGTCAAGAGAGGCGTGCCCTATCTTCCCTTTCATCTATTCCGCGAGTTCAACCCTAGATACGGGGTATCTACTTCTCCAACCCCAATTCGGAGTCCTCTTTCGCCAAAGACTCTTAAGGAAATACACAGCTTTATGGCTCATCTTAACCAACACCTAGAAGAATTATCCTTAACAAAAGAATTGTCTTCTAGCCCTAGCATCCCACATATTTCAGAGATGTCCTCCAGACATCTTAAAAAGTCAACCAACACTAGTGAGGACACGTACCTACCCAAGGCGCCCCCTGTTATACCCATAGAGGATTGGTCTGATGAAGAAGAAGTGATTTCCATATCTAGAAGAAAACCAGTTAGCCAAATCGTGTCTAATGATGAGGATGAAATGGATTCCCCCTCTCATAGCCCTGACAGTCAGCCACCTGTAGATGAGGATAGTGAGGGAATCCCGTCTCTTCCTGAAAACCCCGGGAAACAGCCCATTCTGGAGGATGAAGATGAAGACGACGAGGAGGGCGCGTCTGCTCAATGTGAAGAGGGAGGGGACACGTCCTCAGAGTACGAGGCTTTTCATGTTTCTCTGCCTCGTTCTCTAATACCTTTCGTACATTGGGCAAGTTGGCCTGCATTGGAATGTCCTCCAAGGCAAATTTCAGGGAAGTGGATCATCTGACATACTACTATGATGTCAAAGGAAAGTTCGGAGTGCCTACTAGGGACATGCGCCCTCATAGGTTTGACGAGGTCCCAGGGTTTTTCATTCCTCAAATGGTGATAACTCTCAAACTCCTCAAGGCCGGAGTAGACGCGCCTCTCCATCCTTTCTTCCAATCGATGTGTCAACAGTATGAGATAGCCCATGTTCAACTCTCCCCAAATTCTTTCAAATATGATGCTGACATGTTCATTCTATACCTTCAACAAGGCTATGATCCCCAAAATCTTGAAGATTTTAATTATTTCTTTACATTACGCCATAGTAGTAACATTGACTACTTCTTCTTAGTGGTTCAGCATAGACACAACAAAATAGGCTTTAATGAGGGCAAAATTAGCAATGTCAAGAATGGGAAAGATAGGTATTTTTACCTATATGACACAGACAGGGCGCATGTTAGATTCAACAAAAACCTCGTAAGTACCCAAGGCGCACCCTTCTAACATTCTTTCCTTTAACTTCCTTATTCTCCTTTTACTAATTGCATCTTATTCTCATGCATGATATATCCCTCAGAACTTACAGGACGCGCCTTAAAGCAAGCCCAAGTCATACAAACCACCCGCTCCGACGATATTCAGCCTCATCAGATTTTTTTCCGGCAAAGAATCTCGATCTTTGTTAATTACCAGATTTCTCCATCAACACTTTTCTTGTTGTTATGGATGACAACTTGACAAGCATAATACTCGTATTTTGTAAGACCAATGATCTACGTCAAAATAACCAGCATATATCAATTCAAAAGAACTTAATATAATTATTGACTTATCTTTATATCTCAAACAATAATGATGTGAAATGTTACAAATATTTCTATTTTATTGGGTTCGACTACAAATAAAAATTTATAAACAACCCCATCTGAAGTCAGTTCAAAAACTGGGATGTTACATGTCGTCATTAAAATTTTATTTTTTAATTTTTTTCTCTTAAAATCATTTTTGACATGGTTAGTAGTTGTCAAAATTTTATGAAAAATCTAGTATTAGATAGTTAATTCTATAATTGGTATTTATATATTAATTATTTAATTTTTAAAATTGTACATAAAATATTCGGTCTATAGATATAAGTAGTTTATATCTCGTGCAATGCACAGATCGAATTTTTTTAGTATTTTATTATGTTAATTTTAATATGTTCTTCAATAATAATTTAAATTTTAGTTTATGTTAATATTTATATACTTTATTTTTTACCATTATTTAATGGTTGAGTATTAATCATATCATTAATATGATATTAATAGTGTGATAACTGTCATCATAGTATTTATTAGGAGCAGTACTGGTTTATGTATACATGGCAGTTAAAGGTTTTAGAGTTTGAAATGGGTCTGGGAAAATGGGGGATCTTATCTCAATGGGGGTTTTGTTAAAATAGAAAATCAGATAGTGAATAAATTTTCAATCAATTTAAATAGGCGAATATGTTATTTATATAATCTCATCAAATTAATATATAATATATATTATATTATATTATATTATATTATATTATATTATAATGAATATTTTATAATTTTACTTTAATCAAAGATGTGTGTATATATATATACTCGACCTAAATTTGTCGGTTAAGATTTAAGATAAAATCAAATTCAAATTACAAATTTATATATTGTTTACGAATGTTTTCTCCATATTTTAAAAAACTAATAACTCTGTAAAGCTTTTATCAAAACAAAAAAAATCTATAAAGCTAATTACTTTAGGATAGTGATATATGATAATTTTAAATTAATAATGTATCTCTAACATTATTTAACTTTTAGAATGTATGTCTTTTCAAAAAAAAACTTTTAGAAATGTATATATTTTGAAGGGGATGTTCCAAATTTAAATCCCTTAAAAAATATATTTAATAAAAATTTGTGCTAAAAAAGATTGTTTGACAATCTCTGTCATTAAACATGAGAAAACGAGTAAGATAGAGCATAAATGAAACCCAAAAGACCCGGTTTACTACAAGTCCAACATCTCCCATATTTATAGGAACACCCAACAATAACTCACTGTATTAATTACATTTGTTTTAACTCAATTCATTCATTTGTCACATAATTCCAGAACCAACAACTCACCAGGACAAACCAAAACACAAGAAAAAAAACAACCAAACAAGCTGTCCAAGAAATTGAAAAAAGTAAAAAAGATGAATATTGATCAATATTCATGCAGTTTTAATATTGAATTACTATTCACCAACTGCATTGTAAATATTGATCAATGATCATGAGCTCCGGTGTCCACATTCTTGTTCTTGTCATATATATTTGTTTTGTTTTCGACCTCATTGATGCAGCAGATGGTCCTCGACAACAGTTTCTTTTGAGCTGTGGTAATCCTAAAGGTGGCGCAGATGCTGATGGCAGAAAATGGGAAGATGATACAAAATTCTTGGTAAAAGCAGATAAATCTAATGAAGCTAAGGCAGATATGCAAGACCCTTCATTACCATCTGAAATTCCATTCATGTCTGCTAGAATTTTTAATGCAGAGGCATCTTATAAGTTTGCCATTAATGGAAAAAATAGACATTTCCTTAGGCTATATTTTTACCCATCTTCATATCCCAGTGTTAATATTTCCAACTCTTATTTCGCGGTTGGTGTAGGTGAAACCACCTTGTTGAATAATTTCAGTGCTGCACTTACAGCTACAGCTTTATCACAGGCTTATATTGTTAAAGAATATGCATTGGCACCTTCGGATTTAAATGATCTGACTGTGACTTTTAAGCCTTCTGATAAGTATAGTGGGAGTTTTGCGTTTGTTAATGGCATTGAGCTGATTGAAACACCAGAAATGTTTGATGATAATACAGGAATGGTGGGATTTTCGGGTGATACAGGCGTGACGGTTGAAGCAACAAAAGCTAGTATGGAGACAATGTATAGATTGAATGTTGGGGGACAATTTATTCCTCCAACAAATGATTCAGCAGGTTTAATGAGGAGTTGGTACGACGATACAGCATATATATTTGGTGCTTCAAGTGGTGTTACAAATGCAGCCAATACAACTATTGATGCAGGAAATGCAACAGCCCCTCTTGCTGTTTACACAACTGCAAGAACTATGGGTCCGGATCCCAATGTCAACAAAAATTATAACCTGACATGGGTATTTCAGGTTGATGCCAATTTTACCTATCTGTTAAGGTTTCATTTCTGTGATTATCTAGACCAGAAAGTGAACCAAAGGGTGTTTGAAATATTCATCAATAACCAAACAGCTTTCGATACCATGGATATAATAGGCTTATCAGGCTCTGCGAATAGTCCCTTGCAAAAAGATTTTGCAATACTTGTGAAAGATAACAAGGGTGATAATGAGATTTGGGTGGCATTACGCCCCAATGTGAGTGTCAAACCTGAATTTTATGATGCCATGTTGAATGGTTTGGAGATATTTAAGCTTGGTGATTCAAAGAAAAACTTGGCAGGACCTAACCCGCAGATATCTGATTTGATGCAAAAACAAATTGATCACAACACAAAGGGCTTTGCGTCAAAGAAAACTTACACCACCGCGATAATTGGTGGAGCTGCTGGGGGTGCTGCTGCCTTTGGTGTTGCTGCTGCACTTCTTTTGGTGGTCAATAATAGAAAAAGGAAATATTCTGGACAAGATTCAGTGTCAAGTTGGCTGCCACTTTATGGACAGTCTCATACTGCTAGCAAGTCTACGGTCTCAGGGAGGAGCCATGGCAGTACCCATATTTCATCTGATGCAGCATGCAATTGTAGGTACTTTTCATTGGCAGAAATCAAACAGGCTACGAAGCATTTTGATGAATCCCATGTTATTGGTGTTGGTGGTTTTGGAAAGGTTTACAAAGGTGTCATAGATAAAAATACGAAGGTGGCTATAAAAAGGTCAAATCCGTCTTCAGAACAAGGAGTTAATGAATTCCAAACAGAAATTGAGATGCTTTCAAAGTTGAGACACAGGCATCTAGTGTCACTAATTGGTTACTGTGAAGAGGATAATGAGATGGCCTTGGTTTATGATTTTATGGGAAAAGGAACTTTAAGGGAGCATTTATACAAAAACAACAAAATCACTTTAACTTGGAAACAAAGGTTGGAGATCTGTATTGGTGCAGCAAGAGGATTGCATTATCTTCACACTGGAGCTAAATACACTATCATTCACAGGGATGTTAAGACTACTAATATTTTGTTAGATGACAAGTGGGTTGCAAAAGTGTCCGATTTCGGGCTATCTAAAACAGGTCCTGACATGAATCAAGGCCATGTTAGCACTGTTGTAAAAGGTAGTTTCGGGTACTTAGATCCTGAATATTTCAGGCGGCAACAACTGACTGAAAAATCCGATGTGTACTCATTCGGGGTTGTTCTTTTTGAGGTACTATGTGCTAGACCAGCTCTTAACCCCAATCTTCCCAAAGAACAAGTCAGTCTTGCTGATTATGCAATGCATTGTGCAAGAAAAGGAACTTTGGAAGATATGATTGATCCTCATCTTAAAGGAAAAATAAGTGCAGAGTGTTTCAAAAAATATGCTGATACAGCTGAGAAGTGTTTGGCTGATCATGGGACAGATAGGCCTTCTATGGGAGATGTTTTGTGGAATCTTGAATTTGCTCTGCAATTAGAGTCTAATCTCGAAAACCCTAAACCAGTTTCGACAAAGGGAAGTATGGATTTGGAGAGTGCTGGACCGACAGATCATAGCAGTATAATGGCAATGCATAGGAACACTTTAAGCCTTGGCAGTGATCTTGATGACAATGATATGTCAGAGGATACTGAAGTATTCTCACAGTTTGTTAATCAGAAGGGGAGATGAAAATGGAATTCATTTGTTTAAGATGACTTCATAAAAGTTGAATGAACGTCGAGCTGCAGAGTCATGCATGGTCTTTCAAAATGCTTATGTGATTCGAGGCCTCTTTTATTCTTAGTATTGTTTACAGGAAGATTAGTGTAAACAATTATAGCATTCTAGTTTTATATGCAAGGAGCTTAGAAAAACAATGCCTTGGAAACCCGCCTGTTCTTATTACTGTGTCAATATAAAAAATGGATTTGGCAATTTTCTGCTTATTGTTTTTCTTATCCTTTTCGAGTACAAAACGCTGCATAGTAGAAATTCTTTAGATTCTCTTGTTTTGTTTTACACTTGTTGCCTTTCTCTAAAACTGCTGCGTATCAGAAAAAAATTATTCTCATAGCATTTCTATGCTTTTTTCTTTTATAACGAAAACTGAAAATTCATGGTAGATATAGTGCATATATTTTTTACTAATCAGGCTTATATGAATTACTCAACACCCGGGACGATAAGAGATAATCGAACATCTATTTTTTTGTGATGATGTAGTTAACTTTTAAGATGTTCTATTCCAACATATTTCAGACTAGTCATGAATAGTCCTTAGTTGCAAGTCAGTAAAAGTAGCATTTCCACAAATCATGCAATCAATATATAAAGAGAAACCAATAATTATTCTTATGTATACCTTATTCCTCAATTTTAGTATATTAATACAAAGTAAATATATATGGGAATGAGTTTGGTAATAGATTAATATCATTTACATTCTCAAAATTTCTATCAATATATTAGTCTTAAAACTATAAAAACGTACCTCCACTCTCGTAACTTTTATTACTTGCATTCCCTCACATGTAACATTAATTTTCCATATATTTCTTGACATCAATTTTATGTTACTTTTCTCCTTGCGCGTTTAATAGCATATCAATTTTATGTTACTTTTCTCCTTACTTGCACGTGTAATAACACATTACTGCCAACCGGTTACATTATTGACTTCTGTATAACAAATTTAAAACATTTTATTGAATTTTAACTGCTTTGCACCAAATATTAATTAGTTGAAATTCATATATAATATCAGTAAATTGAATGACGAAGAGGATTACTAAACAACTCGATTTGAATGTACCATTGCCAATTTTTTTGAGCCGATGTTTGTTTTCATAAAAACTGAGGGTGAAGACTACAAGTAAAGGTTAAAGTTGGGAAAAAATATCAAAATATAAAAAAGATTTATGGGATTTTATCTCGATTAACTGAAATGAGAATGAAATTTTATTTTCATTACAATCTCACTTTCATTCCAGAAATAGAATCCTATAGTTCAAATGGCACAATGTGTATCCATAATCACAATTTTAAGGAAAAATAAATGGAACTATTATAGTTGTGAATTGTACAGCATCTATGTATTTGGAATTCACCAGTTATTAGCAACATTGCAAACATGTATGATTAAATTTAACTCTGTAAATTGCATTGATTCTTTTTGTCAAGCGTTTTATCTCCAGACTATATAGAAGCCCTCAATGTTAAACTATTATGTCGAACAATACAACAGGATTAAGATTCACATATTCACTTGGTACAAAATTAAGAAGGGCTTAAACAGCTTCTGTTCTTCATAGCAAAACTTAACCGAAGAATGTCTAACTAGTGCTACCCTTGATCTATCTCTAAGCCACTATCCGAATCTATAAGGGGTCCTCAATATGTCTTCTTTCTAATAGTTGGCCTTCTCATTTCTTTCTTGGCACTTGCCATGGATCCTGATAACGATACTCCTATTGTGCCTTGATATAGATCCTTTAATCTTCAAACAGTGGAATAAATATCAGTAATATGCTGTATTTTATAAGATTAGAATGGGCAATTAACATTCTATCTACCTTGGCATGCCGAGAAGAAGACCAATCAAAGATACTCCTACAATCAGTGGATATACAGGAGCTGGCGTCAATTCCTGCAGGGGCAGGAGATAATTCCAATTAAAGATCTCTTTGTACGGTATTAGAGATGACAACTCACAAGAGACGAGATGATGCAAAAAACGCCACTGTCCTTGGCAGAAACAATTACAATATTTTCACAATATAGATACTAAATGATGTCTTCTATTGTCAGTAGAGCAAATAATGTATCTAACCTGCTTGTGATGCTCCTCTTCAAGAGTATAATTTAGTGGACCCACATGAATCTGGGTATGTTTCTCTAAGTCGACTTCAATAACTTCTGTTTCAAATCTGTGGATGTTTGGTGGGAGGATAGATCGAAGCTGTAGAAGATACTTACCCTTTGGCAAGTCCTTCACCTGGAAGAAGTTGGACAAAGGCAATGGCAAGGTGGATTCAACCTTAGATGGGTCATTAGCTGATCTGATTTCCACCCTGAGATGTTCCCGTAGCTCTTTAATTCTTTTTCCCTCCACATGACCACTTAAAATTGTCATGTGCGGTTTTTCAAACACCAAAAAATCCAAATCCTTGATATCCCCTATTCCAATCTACAAAAAAATGCCAGATAACCAATTTCAATGAGAAACAGTGAAGTGCAACATAAAGATCCAAAAAAATGTATTAACCCACTAACTAGCAAAATAGTAACTTAACAAAAATTAATAAATTGTAACAAGGAGGGTAGCTAAAGAATCAATCATCTCAAACTATATAGATGAATAATAGAGAGAAATTATAGTACCCTCCCACTGGAACCAATAATCTTAATCCACATACTTTAAGCTCTTTTAAGTACAATTTATCTCATTCTTTCAGTAAACCGTAACTATTAAACCGTATAAGCATCCCAACTAGTTACAATAGCGATGAGAATCAATAAAAGAGTATCTTTTTATATGAGCTGATCAGGATTTTTGGGAGCACAGCTCTGCTTTTGCTGATTTTTGCATGGGTCTGTAACTGAGTTAACCTTAACAAGCAAAAGTTTTCATAATAAAGAATATATTTACAGCAGCCTTGTCAGTTGTCATGCAGTGAATAAATGAATATACCATGTCACTAGGATTAAAAAAAATCCAGATGACACTTGGATTCACCATCGCAGAGCATAATGAAAGCAACCCCAATTAGAAACATTAATGATGATGAGTTTAAATTTAGTTTGATGTTACATGAATGAAAATAAAAAAGAACAATTAAGCGCAATTACAATGTATAGGTGGCTCACCTCAGCAACAACAGATTCAGGAGATGCACGTTCAATTTGATTATCAAGGTCACCCTTTTTTCCAACTTTAATTATATAGACTGTATCGGGTAGGAGACCTCTCAGGCGATAACTTCCTGATGAATCTGTTAAAGTCTCCTCATAATAGCCCTTTGATTCTGATCGGGCTTCAACTAAAACACCTTCTTTGGGCTGCCCAGACAACAGAGTAACAGAACCCATGGCACTGTTACATAGGTTCCACAATCTTAAGTTCTAATTTTAAGTTTTAGATACAAATTAATGCAAAAAGTCGCAAAGAAAAGTTGACTTCCATTATATCTTTTCAAAAAATTAGTGAAGAAATGTACCATAAACAAAAAATTACTAGAAAAAGATGGGCATACCTGTAAGCAACACGAGTAGCCTGGAAAACTACTTCCTGAGACTCCCCAGAACCAAGTTCAATTGCCTGTGCTGCAGGCGAGAAAGCGTACTCCTGAAGTAAAAAATAATAATTTAAACAATTAAATAACATATGGAGAGGTCAGAATGCAACAAAAAATTTGCATCATATTTTGATGCTTCATTATTCATCTAGGGCTTAACTTAACGTTCACTCTTAGTAATATCTCTTATACAAGAGCAAAAGACCATGACTGATAACTAAACTACAGTGTTGCCCACAACAAAAGGTAATATTTATAATGTCTGAGCTTCAAATGTAATATGTTGCCTTAAGAATTTCTAGACAAAAGTTCAAAGAGCTGGGAATTTTTAAACACGCTGTTTCTTGGCATTTTAAGTAAAAGCTTCTAATCTATACGCAAGTTCAGTAAGTTAAGAAAAACAGATACTTTTTCTTAAGAAATTATAAAACAAGCATATAACTACAACAGGCAAAGACTCCACCCCTGAGATAGTTCTTAGAGGAATACCTTAAGCAAAGGTCTGAGATAAAAGCTCCCGGGAAATAAGTTATCAAATAGGAAAGTCCCACCAGCACCAGCCACAGAATTGTTTCTATACCCATCTTCACCACTCAATGATAACAGAACGGAAGGAAAAAGTTCTTTGGATTCTTCTTTTGAATATATATGTACAGAAATTTGACCGAGCTTCTGACAGGAAAATGAATTAGGTCCAACTGCCTTTACATGATACCCAAGCTGCAAAAAAAAGGTAATCAACAACATAGCAATGAATTGTAATATTAGAAGGAGATAAAAACTCCATTGCACATGTACTGAGAAGATAAATAAGTAAATATAGAAAACTTGACAGTATTTTGCAGAGAAGAGTTTCCGGAAGGAAAGATGTTCGCTTCATCTGGTATGAGGCTAACTGTGAGAAAGCCCACAGCCCACATCACTCCACATATAAATTCTTGATACTGAATTGCATTCTGGTTATTGTTAATATACCATGTACTTCCCTGCTACACTCCCCTTAGTCTCAACTCCAGAGAATTGCAAAGAGAAATAAAAAATCCTTATGCAATGTGAATAACACACTTACAATAAAAATCCAGGATGTAGCCAATATAAATAATCATAAATCATGAAATTAAGGTGGTGTATTCTAATCAAATACTAGACAAACCTTTGAAGCTTCAACATTGTAAGTTATATCATCATATAGGGGTCCACCAATGAAAACACCATCTTCTCCTGTGGTAGTTTCAAGCACTACTTCAGCTGGATGCATTGGAGCATTTTGGCTATCTGCTCCAGCAATGATTCTGATGAATACATCAGAAAGGGGAGGAGAGACTGATCCTTCAATGTACAACCCCAGACGACCCAAAAATAAGGGAATGGCAGCTTGGCAACCATCTTGGGATATTCCGACCTAATTGAAAAGGTGAAGACATCATATAAATATAAAAAAGACAAGTGAAATGCTGAGTTTTTGAACTGAAACTTCCATCACGCTTACTTGATGTTGTCTAGGATAAAATAAGATTTTCCTTTCACCACTATCTCTGCAACATAAATGCGCCATAGAAAAATGAGCAATGACCACAACAAGCTACAAACATATGCAAAACTTATAAATAGTTAATTTTTCAATATTAATATTCAGACTGTCACAGTATTGCCTCATGAGCAAATTTAATCCTCCACCCTTTCTTAGAAAGAAAGGGGGACCAATGCTATGCCAAAGCCTTTGGTTAACATTTACCGTTTTTTACAACAAAGTTTTGTGAACTGACAGGCTGAGGTCAAGGCACTTGGGAGACATTTAGGTAAGACGCTAAAGTTCAAACTATTTGTCGATACACTTTGTTTAATAGTACATGACACATAGTCTTTACCACGTTAGTCTCTTTGGGATAACAAACATCCTCACTGTACTCCACCTCTGACAGTTTATTTAAGTACCTAGTTCCTTTTAATTTTATAAATCACCTATAAGATGAATAAGGCCTGAGAATTAGATTGAACTCTTCAATCAGAAAGCAAAAAAGTTATAGAGGTACTAACTAGATATAACATTGACCTTTCAAATGAGATACACCCAAACATCTAGATGATAGCATTTCAAATATACTGGAATGAGGTCCATCATACATTAAGGTTGTGTTCAATTGGAGAGAATGAAATGAGGAAGGAAAGGAATAAAAATTATGAACATAATTTCTGCAGAAAGAGAGGAAGTAGGGGATAATAGTAAACAAACATGGACTGAGTAGAAATTTATTATGACGAGGATTGTAGGGAAAATGAGGAAGAAGGAGAATGGAGCTTTCTTCCCAAATTGGTGGGTTGGAGACTTGGAGTTCTAGTTTAAATTGTTTGGAAAGGAATGAATGAGGAAATAAAAATTCTAAACATTGCCCACAAAATTGAATACAAATCTCATTCCATTCTCTCCGAAAGTCCGAATTTCATTCCAAGTGAACACAACCTTGGCACCTAAGAAGCAAGGAGATGGGCAATGGCAAGCATATGGTGTATGGACACAGGACATGCATACTAGAAAATACAGGCAAAAGAAACATGTTAATAAATTAATAATACAATAGTTTAAAGAGATGTTGCAATATGGATATTTATATATATAATCCTATGACGGTGAGCTATGCTATGCAACAAAATAAAGTACCCATCAGTTGTCCCTATACGAAGTAAATAATTCACCTGACTGCAATTACAACTACTAGTACACACTATACAACACCCGTTTGGCTTATCTTATAAGTAGCTTAAAAGTTGAAAAATGTATATGTAAATTTTAACTTGCAAGTAACTTATAAGGGTTGGCAAACGGTACCACAGTTTACTTATTTATCAATTTCTAAAAAATTGAGACTGTAAATTGATTTTTTTATTAAAATGACCTTCAGGTTGGCTTTGTATTTAAACTTTAACTGGTCTATATATTGATATATGAATTGGAAGCAAAAATAATCTGTCCTTGGCAAGTGCCCAATAGTTCCTAGGTTCTATCTGGGCAGCATAAAATTCTACTCCCACTGTTTCTCAGTTGAGCACTTTGTTCCCAGATTCTCGCTTCAGGTCGTGGCTCTTGACATTTGCAAAAAATCCAAACGTGCCCACGAATGCGCCGACGGGAAACGATATGCTCCAGTCACAGGAAAGAAGGGGCAAAATGGAATGAATGTGGTAACCAAGTAAAACTTTTGAAGAGAATTGCAGGTGGTAGAGAAGGATGAAGGAGGGTATGTGACAAAAATGAAAGTGTTAAGGGAATGATACTTCTTTCAAAAAAAAACTTATTTCACAGTATTAGAATGGGTAGAGTAATGGATTGAATATTCTGCTTAAGTGGTTAGCTATATATTGATATATGAATTGGAAGCAAAAATAATCCATGTCCTTGGCAAGTGCCCAATGGTTCCTAGGTTCTCCCTGGGCAGCATAAAATTCTACTCCCACTGTTTCTCAGTTGAGCACTTTGTTCCCAGATTCTCGCTTCAGGTTGTGGCTCTTGACATTTGCAAAAACCTGGGTATGCTCCAGTCACAGAAAAGAAGGGGCAAAATGGAATGAATGTGGTAACCAAGTAAAACTTTTGAAGAGAATTGCAGGTGGTAGAGAAGGATGAAGGAGGGTATGTGACAAAAATGAAAGTGTCAAGGGAATGATACTTCTTTCAAAAAAAAACTTATTTCACAGTATTAGAATGGGTAGAATAATGGATTGAATATTTTGCTTAAGTGGTTAGCTATACATAAAATAGTTTCATTTCATGCTATTCCTTCAAGCCAAAAATGATGCAAGTCTCAATCCATTAACCCAAAGTCCCAAACGCAACAACTTTAGGCCATTTACTAGCCAGACATGTGCCATACATACACTTAATCTTAAACTATGCACACCAATCTTTCCCACATATTTAGATGTGGGACAAAGTGTATATGGTGTCCAAGTTGGGGGCACGTCTGTCTTACAGTATCCTGGTTACAATTATAATATGTATTATGTAAATAGTTTGGTAAAATTGTTGAGATGTGACCACAAGTGTCCAAGTAGCGTCAGTCTCCTGAATCTACACAAAAATTTCTGATGCTGTGACAAGGTAAATAATATTTCAACCACAAAAAATATACCTTTTGACAGGTTTGAAACTGAGAAGCTATAAAATAATTGACGAGCTTCAATTACGAGAAATATGTTTTTCAAGGCAAAAAAATGAAAGAAATATTCTTCCCCCGCTCCCAGTAACATAGGACAAAAATGTAAACAAATTAAAAGGAAAAAGTAACATTTTAACATGGACAACTAAACCAAACATTATATATATTGCAACAGAAAAAAACTACGCTATGTACCTTGCGTCTCGAGGAACAAAAGTAAGTTTCTCGCCAGGATTAGCCCACAATGAATATTCGAAGATAGACACACCTGATTGACCATTCCTAGCACCTACGAATCTGGCACTAGTACCCTCAACAAACGTCCCCTCACTGTTTAGGATATCTACTAATATTATGTCAGCTCCTGTGTCTAAACTATCGAGGGAGCTTGATTCAACAGAAATTTGACCTTTCAGAAGATATTTCTCTCCTTTAAGACTCACAGGCTATGGAGACAAAAAAACAGCAGTTAAGTAGAAATTCCAAATGAGAAGTAGTAGTAGACTACGATGTTATCACAGAGGACCTTAAAATTTACGAGAGTCATACCAAAGGATTAGATGTATCAATTTTCATCGGCGAGCTACCAAAGAAAATACACGAGTTTACGAAGTGAAGTTCATGTACTCCTGGAGTTCCTACACAAATTTTTTGTGAACCTTTCTGCAGTTTTGCAGAAAATAGCAAAAAATGAAGGTCAAACAATTAGTTTTGTACATGAAAACAGAGAGTATATCTACTAAATTCCATGTAAGATTTTATATAAAATTCTCTTACAGAAGAGAGCAACCTGAATTTTCAAGTTCGTGTGGGAACCATCTGGTTGAGTTAAGTACGCATCTACCGCATGAGTGGAGACAACATTGACCCAGTAACCTTTTTGAACAAATGAAATCTCATTAACATCCTCCGTCCCAACAACCACATCAAAAGATTTTTGGTCCCAGCACCAGTTATCTTCTGACAATCCTGGAAACTGGCGTTTTACCTGAAATTGAAAGCAATAGTTTTAAAAGTGAGATAATTGAAAATTATAAATTACGATTTCACAATGATATGAAGTACTATGTCCAAGAAATTTGAAGGCTCCATTAACACAATGACAAAGGAAAGCATGCAGTTACACCACCATTTAGTCCTTGTGTTTCAGCATGAAAAATAAATAATGGGTAATATGCAGGAAAAAGTTTTTTAAAAAAAATGCAAATGTAAAGCACGATACCTCAAGCCTATATTTCCCCGGTAGAGTGTTAGGAAACAGAAATTCACTACTTTGATCAGTCAAACTGATTGTCTTCCTCTCTTTTTTACTGCCCCCTCCCAATCTTACAAGAGTAACATAAACAGAAGAGCCACAATTCTCCTTGCACATGACTGAACCAATAACATTTACCTGTGCCTGATTCAATCCAAAAATATATTCTGTTAATAATGTGAAATTTGACTGAATGAAGTCCCATTACTACCTAACAAACAGCACATACTTTGACTATTAACTTCAAAGTAATATCTGGACAAATACCAATGCTAACATCTGAGAAATTGAGTCTGAAAATTATTTAAAAGAAGAATATAAAGCAAGATAATGATCCACATAATAACATCCTCAAATTTAGATCTGGTTGCCCTCCATACTACTAGGTGAGCAATAATAGACATCTTGTAAGAAAAAAATATATGTAAAGGAAGAGTAAGGTAAAATAGATTAGTCTGAGAAGCCTCTGCAACTACCTGATGGAATCTGACATTTAGTAATGGTCTATTGACATTGACATCGACATACGTCGGCAAGAGCAAGAGCTCTGGCGCAGTCTCAGGCTTGGCTGCAAAAGATGACAAGCGATACTCACCTGGTAGAACCTGAAAACCATTCAAGAAATAAATTAAAAAATCTCAAACAAATCAGACTACAACCAATACAGTGTGGCTCTAGAAACTGCTATTTTGTTAGGAGGATAAAGTATAGAGTAAAGTGCACTTTGTGTACCTGCACTTTACTCGAGACACCACTTGCTATATTATAGTTTAAAAACTATCATATGCAATATTGCATATTAAATTTTCTGACAGTTTGCAGTCTTTCGTCTATTTAATTTAACTCCATTACTTTTTTAAGGGGTAAACTTGTCTTTTTATTTTCTGTAAACGCTTTCATTAGAAAATTACCATATGCATTCATTTTCTTTATAAAATAACCTGTAAATATTAAGTACAACACTACATAACAAACTTAACATTTACTAATATGCAAAACATGTAAATGTAACTTCTACAGTTCTACGCATCAATTGATTGTGTTGAAATTAATAAAGGATTAGTGGTGAGTACTTTGAATCTATGGTGGGTACTTTGAGTCTATGGTGGGTACTTTGAGTCTTGAAGCTATGGATTGCGTGATGATTGAGATTTTTGATATCTACAGCAGAATATGCAGGGCAGGTGGAAGCATTAATGGGACTCAAAGTTTTGCGAAAAGAAAATATATAGGCGAAAGAACTCTGTTTGTACATAGAATTTTGCAGAGAATTAGGTGTTAATAATGTTATAAACTGCCCTGAAGTGAAACAAATTCCAGAAGAGGATATAAGGATGTTGGAGCATATTATCACCGAAGTTCCTGATAGAAGTGATGAACAAAACAATTATACAAAAGAAAAAAGATCAAGTATGGTGACCCTGGAGTTTAAAGTCAACACGATTCAGGCAGGCATAGTTTCAGACAAAAGTCACAAATTAATGGGAGGCCTTTGATGAAGATCATTCAAGTATTTTTGTTAAAAGACAAGTTTACCCCTTTAAAAAGTAACGAAATTAAGTTAAATAGACGGAAGACCAGACGGAAGACTGCAAACTGTAGATAAATTTAATATACAATATTGCCTGTGAGAGTTTTTGAACCATAATATAGCAAGTGGTGTCTCAAGTAAAGTGCAAGTGCACAAAGTGCACTTTACTCTAAAGTATAACAGAAGTAGAGACACTAGAAAAGCAAAATTTGCAAACGACCAACTAGACATGTATCAACATACCTCAAAGCAAAAATTACCATTATCATCAGTCTGTTTTACTTGAGGCTTAACATTCTCTGGTCCATGAGTTAAAGCAACCTGATACACATGCATGACAAGTACATATAAGATATAACAAAATATAGGTATGAAGAGCAAATATGAAACCTCAATAGCACATGTTAGCAAATGAAATTTTCATGCTTAGCACAAAGAAAAATAATAATAATAGATTTAAAAAAATAAATAAATAGACCGGATCCCTGGGAGATGCTAATCTTGAAAGATATTGTTTTAAAAAAATGACTATATAGTAACATACGAGGCCCAATACCTACCACAAAATCTTTGAATACCAAGAAATTCTGGGTAATGTAATACACATTCTTATGAATTGCATCCTCGCATATACATATTACATTACATGTTTTGTGCCCTTTATCTGAAGGTTATAAAGGTAGCAGAATATATATTCATGTAAACAATGCATTACAAAAGAAACTTGTAATCACCTTCACTTTATAACCAGGAGAGAATGTATGTACTAGGCCACAGACATCATAGGAGATTGCTTTAATATCAACAACTGAAGCCATGTTTGGCAGAACCTAACAAACAAATAATATGCCAAACAGATAAATATGAGTGCTTGAGTGAGTGAGAGATAGGAGGGAATAGTAATACACTACTGGAATAGTACAATTGGCGCACAGGTCAATTATATCGATTTTTCAGGTTTTAATTTATTATTTTTTTCATGGGTCCTGCGCTTACATAAAACTCTTCAAGACATACACAATTTGTAAGGATATATGTTTTTCTTGAAAACATCCGAACAAGAAGGCATAGAGTATAACTAATATTTCAGTGAGAAAACTTAACTACTTTATGAACTCCAAAGATAGAATGTAAAAAGTATTAGATTCACTTTACCATGAAATCATGCAGTTTGTCAAACTTGTAATGCTCTTTCTTTGCTTCTATCGTATAACGTTTAGAGGTCACCTGGAAAAGGAATACCGTCGAGTCCAGAGTGAATTCCACAAGCTAAGATCATACAAATCATATACCTCAAGTAGCAATTCACAGGATAATAATTAGGAAGATGAGATGCATATTTACTTATATATGGGGGATAAATTAGTTAACACATATCAGGATACAAAGGCGATCACAAATGGAGGAACATCACAAATGATGGTTCAGACTGAAAGTTCAAATAGATCAAAGGGCATGTTACTAACCATTCATATATAATTTATTCGTTCCCAGTTCCCACTAAACATAGGTGCACTGTGTTCCTTACGAGTCTTAGTTATGATATTTTTGAAAAACCTATCATACTTTTGAAGTCTAGGATAGAGCTATTGTACCAGAAAAGGAGTAGATAGCTAATACACCCGTACCTACTTAACAACATGTATCCATACCATGAGTTCACGTCAAATAGACACCGTTGAATGAATGACTGGTAACAAGAGAGACAGAAATAGTAATTGAGTTTTACAAGTACCAGTATCTACAGAAGGAAATGAATTTTTTTACTGAAATCAAGAGGCAATAAGGCGAAAACAATCTGATTCTGTCAGACATAATAACATATAACTTGATACACGAATAACAAGAGAACTCTTCCTTTATTCTAGTTCTGGAATTGTATGCCATACAAACTATTTCTTAGTAGGAATTAAAACCGCACAAAATATGTATTCAGATTTAAAAAATGAAGCAAAGTTGCCTATTAAACTACAGATGAATACTAAAACACCAACTCGAGTAGGCATGCAAATTGAGTAGGAAAACTAGGATGCAGGGAAAACTAATTTCAAGAGAATGCTATAACCCATCTGATGTAAAACTCTCGCTTAATGTCCCATAAATAATTTTACCTGGTCAAGCTTGTAATATCCTTCTTTATCGGTAATAGACTTTTCTTGGCCATCTACTATAATTTGTACACCATCGACTCCCATCTTATTTCCATCAACTACACGACCACCGACAGAAAATCCAGTAACCTGCACACCCAAAAATTCCAAAATGAAATCATAAACAACTATGGCATGCTAATGATACCAAAAGCCCGCAAAGATTCAGATTCAGAGCAAAGTGAAAAATTAGCATGGACGAAGTCATAACTCATTAGTAAACCACTTGAACCCTTCAATAAGACCTATCTTTATGAATCTTCAATGTAGATAGTACTAATGTTTCTCCATAGATGGGTCCTTTAGGTACTCGAAATGCAAATATAATGCACTATGTCATGGGCTTATAAGGTACCTTTGTATCTGTACTTAAGGTTTAGAGTAGTCTTAGACATAAGGCTATGTTTGTTTTAAGGGATAAATAATCCACGGACTATTAGAACATGTGTTCTTGTTCTGTAACAAAATTTAGTCCTTAACTTATGCCTTGGACTTATTTATCACTTTCTAGTTCTTTTCCATGGAACTCATATATAATTAGGGAGGGAGTGGTAGTAAATGGTTACCCTCAAATGAACCTGAGAGGTAAAAAGTGATGAAAATAGTCTATGGGGTTAATTTAAAGGACTATGAAAAATGAGTGCAGATTGGCAATTGTGCTGAGATAATAATCCTTCAAAATAAAGTCAGAATTGGTAGAGTAGTTTTTTGCATTACTTAGTTGCTTGTTGTAGAAATACATTAAGCTAAATTTATGCTTGATCTAAGATACTAAATTAGACTTTGATGCTTTGCATTGATTGATAGATACTTCATTTACTTCTTTTTTAGGAGGGATAGGTTTACGCATAAGTCTATAACTACATTTTCATGAAACGAAAAGAATCATGTTTGTGAATGCAAACATAAATTAATAGATACTATCTGCATTGTACATTATATGTTGCACTAGATACAAGTTCAAATGATTTTGATGTAAAGTTGCCCCACAGAAGTCCACAGTTCACTTGGTTCGGTGCTGTGCAAGATATGCATGACAGATAGGATAAACCAATAATAGAAATGTTTTTAAACAATGCATAGCAAGAAAAAACGATATGCCATCTATCCATCAGAAGAAATGTATTGTGCACCTGAAATTTTTGGGGGACAGTTGCATGCTCATGCTGAACTGACACAAACAAGAATGGAGGTGAAACATCAAACACGGTATTCTCTCCCTTATAATATGGAATCAGCTTGTATACTCCTGCAGATACGACACAAGTTCTGTAATAATAAATAAGAATATCATCTAGTGAAGTTCAAGACTAGCATAAGTGTTCCAAATACAACAGAACAATGAATACATACCAGTACATTTCATTACACAACAACAATTAATAGGTAAACTTCTTTACAAAATCATTTTAATGCTCAAGAGTTGTTTCATTCGTTCTTCTGTTGGTTTAAAAAATTAGCATCTTGGTTGAGTACACTCGTGGATAAAACACAGGAAGCGCATGATGATCCAAATTTTTGGCGTTTCATCATCTTCGAAAATGTATTCATTAGTGAGAAGAAGATAAAATAAAGACATGTAATGCCAAAACAACTTATTTGCAGTCACGAAGCTAATTGTTTCAGCCAAACAAAGAGTTAAAATAAAGTCTATGAACTCAAAGAAAGAACAAAAATATGTACAAGTAGTATAATAATGCTCACAAAATAAGAAACACATTTGAAGTAATAATGTTGTAAATTTAATTTCTAGATCTGATTTGTAAATTTCAATAATAAGAATTTATCATCTTGGTACATGTCTCAAAGGTCACGATGGAGGCACTAAATGCACATAATCGAAATAGATTTACAATGCACTATCCATTCTATAAAAAAAATGACAGAAAAAACACAGCTTTTGCAGAAGCCAGATAAATGCAAGGGAATCAAATGAAAGCAGTAGACAGTAAGCCTTACCGCAGGGAATATATTTAAATTTAAACACTCCATCAGCATCAGATATAGAATGACAGAGAGCTTTGCTCTCGCCAGGAGGATCACCAAAACCCTGGGGGCAATTCACCTCCAAGACATCATCTGAATATAAATATATATGAACACCTAATAAAGGATTTCCCTGAAAAAGAAAATATAACAAGATATGCATAGCTTAGAATCAAAAGGATATCATTTTTACCATGAAAACAATAATAATAACTAATTTTATTCTCTACCATAATATAAAAACTTGGTTGAACAATTATGAAGTGGGGATGTACACACACTCTTGCTACATATCTGTTCATAATGCTTTTCAAATTTTCAAAAGATCCAACACAAGGAATCTGTCTGTCAATGCGCAATAATTAATCTATACTATATTATAATAACCAAACTAGAGAACTTTTTTTTGAAACACTGGGGTGAACCATAGAAAAGATCCTAACCGTCCAATTTTAGATGAACCATAGAAACGATCCTAACCATTCAATTTTAATAAAATCTAAAATATTAATCTACTAACCAAAATATATCTCACATTAATCTCTAAACTAAAACATCTCACATTAATCTCCTAACTAAAATACATCTCTATACAAAACACACAAACATTATCTTATTAAAATATAAATACAAATTTGTGACCAAAAAAATATATAAATACAAATAAATTATATAAAAATATATACATATAATATTAAATGAAGTTTAAATTATTATTATACAAATAAAAATAAATTTAAATCATAAAACAAATATTAAAAAACTAAAAAATTTCATCCGTGCATCGCACGGGACATAAGCTAGTAATTCAATAATATTAGAACTATATAGTAAACATGACAGTCATGAAATGTATCGGAAAGGGAAGGGTGACATCTAATTGCAACAATATTTCGTCCTTGAATGTGCAAATGTTATAGATCTTTAAAGTGTAAGGCCCTCTCTCAAACATATACCTATAAATCTATAATTACATTCACGGGAGGTCTCTGATAGCTGATTAGCACGGACCTTAAGGCATGGTTGGTTCCTTAACATACAAACAAGTAAAACCATTTTTTTGCCATGAAAAGTAAATGCTACAAGCTGCACTAATTTTCTTTTAGTTAAAAGAAGGATTATAGCTTGGCACAGTCAAAACTTTTAGCACTTGAATAAGGAGATCACAAATAATAATCTTGTGGAGCGATGGGGCAGAAAAGATTATCACCTGAGCAACAACCAGTCCATGAATATCATAACCAGGAACAAAGAAAATGTCATCAATTACAGTGTTTCCGAAGCCCAATTCGACCTATAATATATGTCAGGTTCACAGTATTAGAACATAAAATGTTGAAGAAATATAGCACCCTTTCAACAATAAGAGATCGGGACAAAGACAGTAACTAAAAGAAAAAAGAATTTTGTGGATGGTAATCGCACCTCTGTGGAACCTTTGACTTCAATAGGCAAATCATGATGTGCAGCACGTACATTGTACTTCCCTACATTCCAGACTATTTTTAGAATAACCAGGGCACCAGGCTTATGCCTTGTGCTAAAAGATAAATAAGGAATCGAACTATACTGATAACTGCTACTGTGAAGATATTTTTACTTGAGAAATCTAAATGTAAAATCAAAAACAAAACATGAAAATAAAAAAAAGTTCTACTTATTTAAAAAAAAAAAAGTTAAGTTCATCTCATTTTTTTCAGACCATGCATTGTACATGAAGAGTAAATGATAGATGGCTTGAATGTAAAAACATGTTCATGAATGTGTCCTCAAGTTTGAACAAATGATCTGGGTTTGGTACAAGCTGCTTGAGCTTGCTTAATTTTAATATAAGATGATTTCCATTTGGAAAGTTCATAACAACCAATATTCACCATAACTTGACAATGCATAGTTATAAAATAGAAAGAAGCAAGATAATATAATGTACTCTGTTTTAATAATTCAAAATAGATTTGAAATAATTTTATGTGTCCCATATTATATTGGGATACCTAATTGCGTAATGGTTCATGTAAATGCATAGATAAACATGAGAAACAACTCTTTTTAGAACTCTACTACCATAACCTAGAATATTCCTCGATCTAATTGTCCACGATTA
The DNA here is from genome assembly GCA_028671895.1 of Oenanthe sinensis. Classification (NCBI taxonomy): domain Eukaryota; kingdom Viridiplantae; phylum Streptophyta; class Magnoliopsida; order Apiales; family Apiaceae; genus Oenanthe; species Oenanthe sinensis. The sequence goes on from CM053803.1 coordinate 45,680,899, forward strand.
TATCTCATAATAAACAATGAAATTATTCTTAAATAATAGCGTAACATAATTGTGGCTAACGATGTAAATCGCTCATACGCAACTAGCAGAACCTCACATACTCGTGAAGCGTGATTAATCGCGTGATTATTATCGAATTTAACAACACTAAATTTGATCACGAAAAAATCAAACATGACAGTTAATTTGGGACGGAGTATGTTATATTTTTTTATTGGTATTTGATATTAAATTTTTATAGGGTTGAGAACTTATATTAATACATATGATATATTTTCTTGTTTTATCTGAATTTGTCATAGAGGGGGTGATAATAGATTAATTAGAAGAGTTAGTTTAATAATAATTAATAGCTAGGTATAAAAAGTAGAAATTTAATTAGTATAAATATGTATAGAGTTTAGGTCCATAGAAGTTAGTTATAATAAATAAAATTCTATTTAATATAGATAAATATGTATATATATATATATATAATTTGGGCCCATGTTATAATATGTAAAATTCTATTTAATACAAAAATGTATATAAACTCTATTTAATCATCATTAATATGAAATTTGGTGTTTTGCGAAAGTAATGTTATTGGCTTTTAAAACAGCTAATTGCAGCGCAACTCATTCAATATATTCAAATGAATCATAATAACTCGTATTTTTAAGTTTTCAGATTGAATTAAAAAAATATGTTCTGTAAAATTTTAAAGTGGAAACCTACATAATCCAAGCTTTAAGATATGCACCAATTCCGAAGCTTATTTCAAATATACGTTCCAAGCAATAAACAAGTTAACAAGCCAATCTTGTACACATACAACCCATGACTAGTGACCAACAAACAAGTCAAGCTTTACTAATAAATCTTACAAGCCACACAAGTCGATCCTCAAGGGGGACAAGCATGAGCTTTTTCTTTAAGAAAACAGGTTGAGCTTATCGGCTCATTCAACGAACAGTAGTATATTGGTTCTTAAATCCGGCATCTCAAAGAAATATGCATGTCATAAACAAATAAACAGCTAACGAGTTTCCCATGCCAGTAAGGAAGTAAACCATACTGCAAATTTAAATAATCTTTAGTCAAGTGGCAAAGGATCTTCAAACCTGGAATAATGTTTATGAAAGAGTAACTTCCATCAGTGGATGTCAAAACAGATGAAACAATAGCACCCGAGGGCTCATGCAAAAGCTCAACAGTTACACTTGATGGACCACCACTTTTGTGGGAACAGCTCTCTCCACCAACAGCTCCAACAACTCTACCTGATACAGTGAACCTGGAAAGGTAATACTTCAGAATAGCTAAAGAAATAACATCTATGCACATAGCAGAAATGGCAACATATATAACTACTATAACAAAGCGGAAAGATTGTTATAATCGCAAACTAAGCAAGACTATAAGGCGGTCGTGGTTAGACAGACCCTGTAAATTGAAAATTTATATCTTCATTAGCATTGCAACCATTGTGGTCGACAACAACAGGAACCTACAAAAAATAGTAATCTATGTCAGATCCTATGATAAGGGACTTTACAACATATAGCTCTTTCAGAGAGAGGACAAGAAGGAACTATTCAATTGATAATGAAACATATTAACTATGGGGCTTACTTGAATTGGATCCCATGACCATCCTTCGGGTCCCTTTATTTTAATCACAAAGGATCCCTGCAGTGAAAGATTATTACATTAAAACCTTTCATTTGATACTATAGGTATGCTACACAAAGATAAAGAGAATACTTGTAGATCGAGTTTGGATATTTTATGACATAAATTGTTAACGTCGTCCTTTAATCGGGGGTTAAAAATGCACTACGAAGCCCATTAAATCTTGGATTCCACTCCCACATCACCATAAACTAAATTTATTCAACAAAGATATCGCCAATAAGTCATAAAGCGGAAGCCCCTTCTTCAAACTCACGGTTCCCTAAGCAATTATATCGATTCCATCAAAAACATATTAGTTAAAATATGATACCTACATTTTCACTTGCACTAGCACTCAAACCCAAGAGGTTCAACCACTTTGTTCACACTAACTTAATCTGTATGTCATTTAAAGAATTAATTGAGTGTACGCAATCGTCAATCTATTGGGAATTTACATTAAACATACATATATATTTGAGCACTTGACAATTCCATTTCTGATGTACCGAGACCAAGTAAACTCAAAACGAATTCTAGTAGATTAAAGACATTATCTAATTTTGGAAAAGTTTTAAAATTCAAAATTTGCCTATTCTCAATATTTAGCTCTAACGTGCTTTAAATATTCCAATCTCAGTCAACCGCACAAGCATCTAGCCAGACAACTACACATAACTTTCACTTAAGTTTTATAGTTTTAATTACCAAAAACAAATATATACTTCAATATACAATTGATAAGACAAAATTTATTAATATAATATGACATTTGTATCTTAATTTTGAACTGCATTCCTTTCCAAGAGTTTGACATAGGAATATGAGCCCTTTATTTAGATAAGGATAGTAAATACATGTACATACAATCTACCAAGCCAGCAGCACACTAGTTAACCTAGAAAATTAATTCATAATTCCTTGCTTAGGTGTTTCAAGTTTGTACAGCCTAACTCACCAGAGGTACAACTTGGCTGGAAAATGTAAAATAAACAGGAAAATACCTTGTCGTAAACTGGAATGAAGTAGTAGCCATTGGGAGCACACTGTGTTCTATCCTTCATCAATCCATCAACAGTCCGAAGCTCAACCTGCAGGGTGTTAAATTCCATTTTTTTTTGCTCACGAATGTTAATTTTGCTTCTAAGAATTAGTTTTCACCTAGAAGGAATGTAACTAACTAAAATCGATAACAATAAAAATTACTTCCAACATACAAAAATAATTAATTATTTAAAATATTACACTCCAACAGCATTTGCCATCAATCGAAAAACAAATTAACAATCCATAGATACAGAAATAAAAATCCAAAATAACGCGGTAGTGTGCATCATAGCTGAATTACTAATTTATAACAATCCAAAAACAAAAAGAAAGATTATACCGACTCACAAGACATGACAGAAAAGAAAAATATAACTCTATATTGGAACTTCAAATTTCTAAACACGCAACTTACTACAAGAATAACTAATAATTGACCATTACGAGTTATTCACTTTGCTCGAGAAAAAAGCATTATCATATCCATCCCTTAAGTGAACTATAACACAAAAGCACATCCTAATTACACGCAATTCGATAAAAGCCGAACTTAATTAGAATCCATACCGTGATATGTGAATAATCTAATTTTGCATCAGTTGGCTTCCGTGACTTGATCAAAGCCGAACTCGCCTACATCACAAAAACACACACACTAGTTAATAATGCACAGTACCAAAACTAATCGAATGTAAAAGTAAAACTAAAATTCAGCAGCATCTAACTTAAAATCGACATCTCTCTCTATCTCTCTCTCACGTATACATAAATATGAATTCACCTCGACGAATCCGCCGCAACCTAGGATAGAATCAGCGAGAGAGGGAGTGATTGGAGTGAGAGTTATAAATAAGCATGTGATTGCAAGCAGATGATACACAATCGCCATGGCTGAGCTTAATTTAAGAGAGGATTGATCTGTGAGCTAAACAGATCTGAAAGGAGTGAAAAGTTCAACTCCACATCAAAGTGTGTGTATGTATGTATGTATGTATGTATGTGTGAATATTTGTATTTGTTATATATTGTATATTACAATTATGTAGTGTAGTGTATAGTTTATGTATTTACCACTCAAATGAGAGGGTTTATGGCTTCGTCTAGGTTTTTAACGATTAGGCTCGTTTATTGACTTTGATGCGAGAAAAAGTACCGGTCGATAAAATTGCTTTATAAAAATCAGATGATTGTTTGATAATTTTTTTAATTTGTACATATTTTGATATATAATATATATAAAAAAAACTTTTTTAAGGTTTGGTGATGAAACTTGCAGTTATATTTTACAAAAGTTAAAAACAGCCTTTTTCAAAATCACGGGGGACATGTTTTCTCTAACAACGGCTTTTAGGCCAAAATCGCTTTTCCAGACAGCAATTTTTGAGTTTTACCAAACACCTTTTTAGAAGCTTTTCAGCAAAAAGTTGTTACAGTTGTTCGTAACAATAATACCAAACGGGACCTTAATTGCATTTTGTTCACAGGCAGTTTAATTTTTTTGCATTTTAGCGGTTAAATTAAAAAATCAGTCAATGTGATGATTACATTTATCTTTTTTTTTTTAATGTATTAGTGATCGTCAATCTACTGTAAATTTTGTGCACATGTAGTTTAATTGTCTGTTATAATATAATTTGGACGATGGTGAAATTGGTAATCACAATTTAATAATTTTGTGTGTATAAATTATTCTCTTTTTTAGAATAGCATAATCCAAACCTTAATTTTCGGAACTCTAACTTTTAATCCACGTTTAATATATGTTTTTTTTTTCGAAAAATGGAATTGTTTCCTGTTCAATATATAAATGTAATCACTTTTAAACTTCACCACCAACATGAAATTCAGTCAAACTAGAAACAAAATCATAATACAAACAACAAGACCAATCTCATTTCCTCTATCAAAACTCCACTCTGCTATAACATCTCACACACATAATTTGAATTCAACCACAATAACTTACATATAAAGCATAACAAATACAAAGGCAAAGATTTAAAAAATAACATTAGTAAATTAAAATAGTCATAATCATACTCAACATTAACACCAAGAAACAAAGCAACTAAAGTAACAAAAAAACACAAACTTGAAAAGAGCAGTGATAAAGAAAGGAAAAGCAAAACACGGAGGGTATGTCAAAGACTTGATAGCAGAATCAAATTTAACGAGAGTGTCATAAAAATAATATAAAGTATTGTGTGTAATAACTAGTAGTAACAATAGGAATGGATAGAAAAGTGATGTAGATAAAGAAGATGATGGGACAATTGAGGTTTTAAGTTATGGTTAAGGGTGTTAGTAGGATTTTGAGATCAAGAATGTGATTATTAAAGACAGATGATAGTAATCGGAGAAGAATGGTAGGAAAAATATTTATAAAGAAGTTAAAGGGGAGAGTTATGGAGTGGTGGAGCTCTAAGAAAGAAAAGAGGCAACCTTCTCATTTAATATAATTGATATTGTATTGGAGGTATGAAATTTACCTTATTCCCCTACCATTATTGATATATTTATAATAAATTCTAACGGTATTAGTAGTATTTTAACGGAAGACTGACAGAGCCATTAATGTGTTTTAAAAAAGTAAATTTAGTCATTACATTGATTAAACATCATATGCGGTGATGTTCGGTGTTTTACTCGACACCAAACATTAATGTACTACATAACTACTACTCTCTGCAACTTCATACGGTAACACCCGTTGATACTACCAAGCCCTGCGGCCTGCTTCCATCTGGACAAAAAATGTGAACAATCTCTATTCACCTATTTATACGTATTAAGTGATACTACTCTCAGTCTTCATTCACCGCTCTATTTGTATTTGTATTAACTTTTCAATCTATTTATATAAATTAAGGTATTAGTTAAGTATGGTTATGTTATTATGCTTTATTTAGTATTTGTCATTGCTTTCATTAAGATGTTCTTTATTAGCTTTTGAACACTATCTAATGTAGCAAATGAATTTGTGATGTTAAGTGTTTGATAAAATGCATGATAGAGTATTCCCTTCGAAAATGTTTCATATACTTGGCATTAAACGATTTTGTCATGCACATTATGTGTTTGTTTGGATCATGTCTATTTAGCAGAGAACATTTGCATCCCCGTCTACAAATGCTTAGTAGAGATCTATCTTGATACATAAAAGAAACTTATAACTACTGTCTTTTCATTTTCAAATATGGGTTCTTTGAAGACCTTATCGATAGAGAAATCATATCCTGTTAGGTCCAAATGTGTTGTAGAGGGGGGGGGTGAATACAACTTTTCGAATTTAAGAAGCAATAAATACCATGTAATAAATGAACACAATGATTCAAGGAATATATGTCTTATATATAACTTGAAAGGGTTGCTACAACATTCATTACAAAGTACACCAGAAGTAAAGAGGGTAGTAAATGATACTAAGTTCTGTGAATACTCTCTCTCTTTTACAAGTGTTTATCTCGAAAATATTGATCTCTTTAAAATAATACACAAGTACTTCTATTTATACTACTTGTAATCTATGTCCTATAGTTTTCAAAGACTAAGATATACGTGGCCCAATGATGTCCACATAAATCTTATTTTATCTTGAAAGCTTGGAAATCTGCCAATTAGATGATGCCATGTGTCATGTTGAAACTGCCCTCTATGTAAAACATCTACTTGAGAATTTCTACTTGGCCATCTCGAACATTTAAGTAGAATTTCTACATAGAAATATTCTACTTGGCTATCTCGAACATTTAAGTAGAATTTCTACATAGGAATATTCTACTTGGTCATCTCGAACATTTTGTACTTAGAGAAATTCTGGGCTTCAACTTGAAACTTCAATGCAACATCTTGAACTTGTGATTTCTTCATGTCTTCCATATTCTTCAACAAGCCCTTGAACCTGGATCTCTATTACTGACATAAACTTGTTATCAATGTCCTGACACTTGATGCAATGGTCTGATTCATAAGTGACTAGTCTTGATAGTGTCTCTGCTTCTTGAATAGATTACCATATTCAATTAGTAATGTGGCTTTCCAATTATTGCTTTCCTTCTTGTTCACTTGGAATCAATTAGTCTTATTGATACTGATAGTTATGATCTTGAACCTTTAAGTTACAATTCACTGAGGCATGAACAACTCTATCTTGAACTTCTTTCAATGATTTCTTCTTTGTTTGATAATAGTTAACATGTTGAATTGTATCAATTACCTTGTCTTCATTTAATATTGATTTCTTTATGGCTTCATGTTCTTGATTGTCTTCCAGTTAAGTATCTTTTCTTTTAGTTGAGTTACATAAGTTATAGTGTTACAAGTTTAGACACTCTGCCTTTCAATCTCCCCCTATTTGATAGTCTAACAACGATATTCAAATTAACAAGGGATAACTCAACTAAAAAATGAGACGAGAAAAAGATAAATAACATTACTGTCTTGTTTAAATTACATTAAAGATCTTTCAATTGCATGTGCTAAAGGTACATCCTCCATATCAGAATTTGAATCAAGTACCTCATGTACTTCTTCCTGATGATAACTCAAGTCAATGAATGGCTCTTCTTGCTCAGCCACCACTACCTTACCCTTTCTCTTCCTCTGAGCCTCCTCTTCAATTACTGGCTCATTTTCTTTGACAAAATCAGTAGTCTGTTCTTCAATCTCCTCAATAATTAGCGACTGCTGTCTCGTCTCCTTTGCACTCTCCCCCTTATGTGAGTTATCCTGAACACCACCCTTCTCTCCAAATCCACCAGTAGCATAGGAACTACCAAAACCCGAACCCGAGGGTCCAGCTCCACCAGCACCTCCAGCACCACCAACACCATCATTATCAAGGGGAGGTTGGTTATATTGATCGTTAAAGCACTCTGGGGGAACAAAGCTCCTAACTGCATACATCAGTCTGCTTATCTCCGTTGTCATTGTATGCATTATGCTTTCCACTGCTCCCATTCTATCATAAAGAGTGCCGCCCAAGACACCACCAGCGTGGCCCAAGTCATTCATCTTGTTTGCCAATTCATCGAATGTTGTTGTTTGACTGGCCATTCGTGCTGCGTAATCATCAAGAGCTCTCTTGTTGTCTGCAACATTGATCCCTAACTGCCCCATCGACTGCCCGAACTGCTTTATTTCATTTTCAATTGCTGTCATACGAGTGTCAAGATTTTTAAGATTAAGGGACAGTGTTTGGCTTGGGTGTCCTCGCTCTAAAAATCATTCTATTACTGTTTGTCGCTCGGTTTCGGGCCTTGAAAATGAAAGTCCCTCACTCCCTAAACGCTCACACACACTCCCTGTCTCACGCTCGTGTATGTCTTCAATAATATTCCTGAAAGCGAAAGCAGTACCTGCAGAAACTGGATAAGCAAAATGAGTAGCAGTTATGGAATCTGTTCCTGTCATATCCTGAGGTGGAATCTCAGGCTGAGAGGCTGCAGAGTGTTCTAGTACAACATCAGAACCGATCCTCTCTGCAACATCAGTATGTACCGGTGAAAGTACTTCTGAAGCAATGAAAGCTTCTGGCCTTTTTGAAGCAACAGGCTCTTCAGAAGGGACAAAATCCTCATCAAAATCCCTATGTGTAGTATGTGCAATGGGTGAACCACTCACGTGAGGTGGAGTGGTTGTGATAGACACACTAGGTTTGGACTGGGCTTTTGAAGTTGCAGCATGCGAAAATTTGGCTTTCTTCTGAATAAGTGGCTGCACTTCGGGGTCACTCTCAGAACCCTCACCAAAATCTACAAGTGTCGGCCTTTTAACTCCCGTCAGCGAGGGTGAAAGAGAAGAAGCAAGAGTATTAGACTCAGAATCAGAAATGTAGCTCTCGCCCTGGGATAGATCCTGCGGGCTAGCAGAATCTTGGGCCATGGAATCAGATTAAGATGAAGAAGAAGTATCAGGAAAATTACCTCCTTCATTACCTTGTCCAGCAAAGTGATCAGAATCAGCATGTGGAGTAGGTTGACTTTCCCTTTGACCGACAGAGGTTTGACCGTGAGAATGTCCATCATCATCTTCATCACTAAGATTCTCGTCAGAAATCCCTTGAAATGCGTCAGCATGTGCAGATGGATTCTGAGCATGTGATGATACGTGCGAGGTCCCCGCCATTGAAGTAATACATGCATCATACTGAAGCCACACTTGAATATTAGCAGGAATAGTCATCGCTTTACCGTGATGTTTATCCTGATTAGCAATTGTTGTGAGTGACTTGGTGCCCATGCCCAGTGATGCAGATGTTGCACTCGTTGCAAATGCCTGTCTTACAGAGAAAGCATCAGTCGGTACTAAATGATTAATAAGCATTTGTAAGAAACGAGGATACCAGCATACAACATTAGTAGTTGTAAGGTCTCTGCTTTCAGATGATCCCATTGTAGCCACTATTTCTGAAAGAATGATTCTTCCATAATTAATGTCCAGTTCACGGGCTAGGGAAACTGCAAAGACTTGCATGGGAATTGGAATCTAATAATAATCTTTTTCGCGCCCCCGAAAACATCTTGTGATGGCCTCGAAAAAATAATTTCATTCCACATGAAAGTATTGTTTCTGGATGGCGCCAGTTGAGATCCATCCAGAAGGAGGATAACATTCAATCTCCTCAAAGAACTTGATACGATATGCCGTTGTAGGTTCAGGGTCATAAACATCTTTGACTGGGAATCCCAGAACCCTGTTGAACACTTCCTCCGTAACTTCATATTCCTGACCCGCCAAGGTAAACCTGAAACCATATGGGGTAGATTTGCTCCCAAAAGTAACCGCACTAGTCCATAATTGCTGTAAAACATCATGGACTAGTGTTGGTTTTGCAGTAAAAGCAACACTAGCCTTGGAGTACAAATTGAGAAATCGTACCCAAAACTTGAAGCGCGGGAGATGATCACCAATTTCCGTAATAATGTTAAAAAAATTATTTTTCGCAAGTGAAAATTGGTGAGCCATTTTAAAAAATATTTTCCTTGAGTTAAAGTTTGATTTGTGAAAAACAAATAAAGCCAGCAATTAGTCAATGAAAAAGAAAACACGTAAATTAATTAATTCCTTTTAGAGAACCGAGAAGAAGATCAGCGAATAGCACTAAACTTTGGAATTAACTACTGCAAATACGACATCAAACGCAACCCAATCCACTAATTTCTGCAACCCCAATAAGCAGTATAAAAACTAAACTATGTATGCAATTAACCGTGATAGATGTATGTATATGCGTGTATATATAGCAAACTTAGCAGATTAACAGACACGATCAAATACACAAACACAGGCAATTAGGAACGCAAACAGAGAATAGTAAACTAAAATCGAGCAGCAATTCGTGGTATGTAAGAGATTTGACACAATCGAATGAACAGGGCTTTGAATGTTTGAAATCGCAGGGAGGGAGGGAGGGTGGGGGTTGTAAAAGATTAGGGTTAAAAATAATTAGGTAAAAGTGAAAATTTTACACGAGTTAGAGATGTATATATAGGCATGAATGAGCAAAGACAAAAATACCCCTGTGAAAACAAGAAAAAAAGCTAAGTACGCATTGGGGAACCTAAGTCGAATACTATCTCGAACATTTAAGTTGAAATTCGAGATGAGTTTCGAGATAGAGACTATCTCGAACATCAAGTTGAAATTCGAGATAAAGTTCGAGATAAACACTAACTCGAACAAATAACCACTTAATCAATTAAAATAGCATAATAACCCACCAGGGAATCCCATCTCGAATATCAAGACAAAATTCGAGATGAGTTTCGAGTTAGGAGTTAACTCGAAAAATCCCTTAAAAACTCAATAAAATTCCAAGTACAATCCTGGGAACTCTATCTCGAACATCAAGTCGAAATTCGAGATAATATGCAAGATAGAGACTAACTCGAACATCAAGTCGAATTTCGAGATAATATTCGAGATAGAGACTAACTCGAACATCAAGTCGAAATTCGAGATAATATTCGAGATAGAGACTAACTCGAACATCAAGTCAAAATTCGAGATAATATTCGAGATAGAGATTAACTCGAACATCAAGTCGAAATTTGAGATAATATTCGAGATAGAGACTAACTCGAACATCAAGTCGAATTTCGAGATAATATTCGAGATAGAGACTAACTCGAACATCAAGTCAAATTTCGTGATAATATTCGAGATAGAGACTAACTCGAACGATTTCCCAGACTTGGAATTTTGAACAGGCACACGGGGAACTGTAACTCGAAATTCAAGTCGAATTTCGAGATAGACCTTATCTCGAATATTCTTCCCAGACTTAGAATTTTCAAAAATTCACTCCTGGAAGCCCAACTCGAAATTCAAGTCGAATTTCGAGATGAGTTTCGAGATAGACTCTAACTCGAAATTTTGAAGATACTTGGAATATTTTGGCAATTTTTGCAATAAAAAAAACAATTAAATTTTGCCAAATTAATATAAATATCAATTCAAGGATTTTTAACAAAGCAAATAATTAAAAACATTCCTTGACAATTCTAAGGCCTCTAACTTAATAAAAATTACATGAAAAACACAGGTAAATTCATCTAAAAAATCATGAAAAATTTAGAATAATATGAATTTAACTCCCCCTATGATCATGCAATCTAACCAACATAAATTCAAAGATTTAACCAATAATTACACATAAAGCACAATGAATTTATGTAAAATAACACCACATGCATCCTATAATACTCATTAATTAACCATTTAAAAGTCTAAGTCCATAATGATTAATTAGCATGCAGAGGTGATATTTTGAGCAATTGTAGAGATTATTTACATATGTTTTCAACTATGCACAAACAAAATTGGCAATTGTCAAGACTAAAAACATATGAGCATGATTAAAACTGGAATTTTACAGATAGGAGAAATCACTAACTTGTGTTAAGCATCCCCAATTCACTAACTAACATATTGAATGTTACTTCATCAAGAGGTTTAGTGAATATATCTGCAATTTGTTTCATTGTGGGCACAAAATGTAACTCCACAGTCCCCTCCTCGACATGTTCTCTAATGAAGTGATACCTGATGTCTATATGCTTGGTTCTGGAGTGGTCTATAGGATTGTTGGTCATGGCAATGGCACTTGTGTTGTCACACATGATTGGAATATTTTTGTGCTCCATGCCATAATCTTTCAATTGGTTCCTCATCCACATTATTTGAGCTACACAGCTTCCAGCAGCAATGTACTCAGCTTCAGCAGTAGAAGTAGATACTGTGTGTTACTTTTTGCTTTGCCAGGACACCAATCTTCTGCCAAGAAATTGACATGCACCAGATGTGCTTTTCCTATCAAACCTGCAACCTGCATAGTTTGAATCTGAATATCCTATTAGATTAAAACATGTATCTCTTGGGTACCAAATCCCTAGATTTGATGTTCCCTTGAGATACCTAATGATTCGTTTGACGGCTATGAGATGTGATTCTCTAGGATCCACTTGGAACCTTGCACACAAACAAGTTGCGAACATAATATCGGGTCTACTTATAGTTAAATAGAGGAGTGAGCCAATCATACCTTGATAGCTTGTGATGTCAACTGGTTTACCTAATTTGTCTTCATCAAGCTTCGTGGCTGTTGCCATGGGAGTCTTAGCTGTTGATGCATCTTCTAGATTATACTTCTTGAGTAAATCTTTGATGTACTTGGACTGACAGATAAAGATTCCATCTTTTCTCTGACTGATCTGTAATCCAAAGAAGAAGGACAGCTTTCCCATCATGCTCATCTCATACTTATCCTGCATTAACTTGGCAAATTTCTTGCACAAGCGCTCATTAGATGACCCAAAAATAATATCGTCCACATAGACTTGAACAAGTATTAAATCACCTTTTACATTTTTATAGAACAATGTTTTATCAATTACCCCCCTAGTAAAACCACTTGCAATTAAGAACAAGGATAGGGTTTCATACCATCGTCTTGGGGATTGTCTGAGGCCATAGACAGCTTTAAATAGAAGATACACAAAATCTACAAGTTCTGGATCAATGAAGCCAGGAGGCTGTTCCAGATACACTTCTTCTTCTAACTCTCCATTCAGGAAGGCACTTTTCACATCCATCTGAAAAACCTTGAAATTCTTGTGTGCTGCAAAGGCCAAGAATATCCTGACTGCCTCAAGTCTTGCAACTGGAGCATAGGTCTCATCATAATCTATCCCTTCTCGTTGAGAATAACCTTTCGCTACTAGACGAGCCTTGTTTCGTGTTACAAGTCCATCTTCATCCAGTTTATTTCTGAATACCCACTTAGTTCCAATTACTGATATGTTCTTCGGTCGAGGTACCAGCTTCCAAACTTTCTGCCTTTCAAACTGATTGAGCTCCTCTTACATTGCAATCACCCAATCAGCATCACCAAGAGCTTCTTCTATTTCTTTAGGTTCTAGCTTGGACAAGAACCCAGAGTATAAACAGATATTAGCCATGTCAGCTCTTGCAGTTCTTCTAGTAGTCATACCAGCATCTGGATCACCAATAATTAATTCAAACGGATGGTCTCTACTCCATACATGTTCTCTTGGAAATTGTCTTGATGATTCAGCTTGACTTTCTGAATTGTTGTGTTGACTACTTATTTTATTTCCACTAACTCCCCCTGAGTTAGTGCCAGCTCCTACAGAACTAGTGTCATCTCTTCTTGAGCTTTGACCACTTATCCTTGAGCTGCTATTTACTCCCCCGAGATGTTGTCGGATCGTGCGGAAGAAGTTTCCACTGATCTTTCACTAGACTCAGGTATTTCTTCTTGAACACTTGGCATATTTGAAATAACAACCAACTCAGGTTCATCTTCAATTTCATCTAAGTCCAGATTTTGAAACTTTAGGGACTCAGGTTCACTATTATCTTTAGAAATAGATGGGAGTTTGGTATCGTCGAATCTGACATTGTAACTTTCAATCACTTTTCGATCACTCACTAAGAATACCCGATAAGCTGCCACCACATCTGTAGAATAACCGACAAATATCCCTTCACATGCTTTTGCTTCAAACTTGCCTAAATTTTCGTCGTCTATTAGTACATAGCATTTAGCTCCAAAGACATGAAAGTATTTGATTGTACGTATTCTGTTATTCATTAGTTCACATGGTGTCTTTTCTTTATCTTTTATAATCAAGGTTCTATTTTGAGTGTAACATGTTGTACTCACTACTTCAGCCCAAAAGTATAGAGGAAGTTTTGATTCAAACAACAAAGTTCTTGCTGCTTCAACCAATGTTCAGTTCTTTCTTTCAATTACTCCATTTTGCTATGGAGTTCTCGGGGCAGAGTACTGACGACGTATTCCTTTAGAAATACAGAAATCATTCAATATTGCATTTTTAAATTCCGTGCCATTGTCTGATCTAATCGTCTTCACAGTGAGTGTTGAAACGTTCTCAATTTGAGTGATGTGATCAATGATTTGGAAAGGTAGTTCATCTTTTGTCATAACAAACAATACCCATGTATACTTGGAGAAGTCATCCACGATTACCAACGCATATCTTTTTCTTGATAACGATAGTACATTCACTGGGCCAAATAAGTCCATATGTAGAAGTTGCAGAGGCTCAGTGATACTAGAAATTTCTTTACTCTTATGCGATGCTCGCTTTGACTTTCCCATTTCACATGCTTCGCAGAGTCCTTTAGGAGCAAACTCCTTCTGAGGTAGATATCTCACTAATTCTCTCCTCGCGAGAGCATTCATCATTTTGAAGTTTAAGTGAGATAGCTTTTTGTGCCATTACCAGCTTTCATCATCCGAAGCTTTGCTGTAGAAACAGGTGACTTCATTCTGATTTGCTGAATCCATGTCCGCAACAAAAAGATCTGCCTTTCGAACTCCTCTTAAAGCCAACGAACCTTCATGATGTGAGTTATTGATACACCTTTCTTATTGAAGACAATTTCATAACCTTTGTCACATAATTGACTGATACTCAACAGATTATGCTTCAATCCCTCAACATAAGAAATATCTTCAATTATGACATTACCAGTCTTCAGTTTGCCATATCCCTTTGTCACACCTATGCTGTCATCTCCAAAGGTAACATAAGGGCCAACTTTCATAACCAACTCTGTAAGCAGGGACTCATTTCCTCGATGCTCCACTATCTAGCACCCATATAACTTTATTTCTGTTCCGCTTAATGCCCTGCAATGACAGATTGGTTAAGCGTTCTTCAGAACCCAAGATTGATTGGGCCCGGCTTTTCTATAAGATTGAGAATTATCAAATTTAACAACAGGAGATGCACTCTTTTTAACATTACTAGAGCTTTCGACTTTGTCTTTTCCTTTTTAAGACTTGACGGATTTGTCAGTCTTAGGAGAGGCCTTATCACTCCTAACTTTAGGAGGACTAACAGTCTTAGCTCTTATATGCTTCTTTTTGACATTAGAACTAGCATAAGAATTTAGACATGATTGACTAGTTACATTCATCAAGTTCACAAGCGTTTGCATGACGTTAAAAGTGCATGGCATACAATTTGGTTGACCACATTGTTCATGATTCTGATGCATATTATTCATTGTGTGTGGTACAGGCATGGCATGTGCAACAGGAATATTCATGTTAGATTTACATGCATAAAAAAGATGTTCAGTTGATTTACAGTGATAACATGCTTTCTTTATTCGTTCTGCCTTAACCTCTTTTAAGCCTTTTTCCTTTTTACCCTGTTGTTTAACAGCTTTAACTCCTAATCCTGGTCTAGATTCTTCTCTAGGGGATTTGATTCTAACTGATTTAGTAGGAGTTACAGGTTGTTCTTTCTTGCGATCTTCCATCTCTATCTCATATCTAACTAATAATTCAGTCTCTTCTTCTTCACGAGGAACGAAGTGTTTAAAGATAGGTTTGACAGCAGATTTAAGAATAGTAGGTATTACCTTATTAATCTCACTGGAACTAGTGTCTACAGGCCTTTTTCCTTCTTTCTTAGATAAGTTAGAATAGTCAAGTCCTACACCAACTCCAGTTATCTTCTTAAATGTGCCACTATCAACATTCACTTTACTAGATGCTAGTTTATAAGCTTCACATTTAGTTTCTAACTCAGCTAGTTTACTCCTAAGACATGCTTCTATTTCATCCTTAAGGTTGAGCTTGTGTTCCAAAGTTTTAATAGAGTCTCTTAGGGAAGTATCTATAGTGCAAACAGCCTCTAATTCTTCCACTTTTGCCTCAAGCATTCGGCATTTGGCAATAAGTGTTTTCTGTTCTTTTTGAGAAGTATTTAGGCTTTTGCACAACATATAGATCTCTTCGTTAAGAGCCCCGTTCTACACCTTATAATCATCAATAGACATTTCCTCTTTAAGGGTTAGAACTGGTACCTCTGGTTCATCTGATGTCTCAGCCATGAGGGCAAAGTTTGCTGTATGAGTAACTTCTTCCTCATCTGAATCATCCCAAGCTCTGCCTTCTGTTACAACTAAAGCTCTCTTTCCATGTCTTTCCTTCACCAGGGCTTCATACTTGCTTTTGAGGGCTTCATAAGTTTCTTTGGGATATGTCTGTTTCGGCTTCTTGCAGTCTGTAGAAAAATGTCCAGCTTCACCACAGTTATAGCATTTGAACTTCATTTTGAAATCCAACGGTGATTTGTAGCTGGCACTCTTGGCTTTCCCTTTGTAACCTTGAGAACTACCACCACCCTTAGTAACCCGATAGTAAGATGAAGATTTTCTTTGTGGACAGTTACTCTTTCTGAATCTTATGTTGCTAAACTTCCTTGCCATGTATGCCACGACACTATCATCCATGTTGTCCAGCTATTTGATGTGCACTCATCATCTTTTTCAACTTGATGTGGTGCATGTGATGATCTAGGTTTCTCTGCAATCATTGCCATTTTAGACTCTTCCTCGTTAGCAATTAATCCTGATGCCGCTTCACTTCCTCTTGAATCATTATCCCATGCTTGATCTTGAAAGGTCTCCAACTCATAGGTCTTTAAAATTCCATAATATTCTTTCAGAGAAGTTGTGTGCAAATCTCTGGTTTCTCTAACAGCGTAGACTCTATGTTCAATGCTTTTTGGCTGGTTCCTTAGATATCTCGTGTTGACTTCAACCACAGGGAGAGTTACACCTCTCAGATTCAAATCCAAAACTAACTGACTGAATCTTAGACAGACATCTGTTATGCTTTCACCTTTTCTTATTCTGAAGGTATCATACTCCATCTTGAGTATAAGTGTTTTGTTGCTTCTAACCTCAGCGGTACCTTCCATGACGACCTCTAGCTTATCCCAAATCTTCTTCGCTGTAGTTAGTCCTTTAACTACATCAAACATCTCATGATATAGGGATTCCATCAGTGTTTGACGAACGGATGTATCGAAAGCTATCTGCTCCTTATAAGCATCTGAAAAGTCTACTGCCTTCTTAGGCTCAGACCGTTGTGGTACTACCACATCTCCTTCCATATACTCAGGAACAACAACCATTGGTACAAATTTATCTTTGTCAAGGACTTCCAGATATTCAGGATTGACGGACTCAAGGTAAAGTTTCATTCTCAACACCCATTCTTCATAATGATCTCGGTCAAACATTGGAATCTTGAAATTATTTTTAGGTGCCATCTTAATGTGGATTTAAAGTAAAGATAATAAACTTTTCTTATTACTTTAGTAGTAATTAAAAGAAAATTAAATTATCTCAAAATTTACTTTAAGTCAAAATTCTCTAAGTGGAACTTCAAGTCGAATATTCAAGTTCTGGATACCAAAAATTTCTAAGTACCCAAGACTGGGCTATGTAAAATATCTATGTAGAACTACTGCCTAAGTCAAAATTCTCTAAGTGGAACTTCAAGTCGAATATTCAAGTCGAATATTTAAGTCGAATATTCAAGTAGAATATTCAAGTCGAATATTCAAGTCGAATATTCAAGTAGAATATTCTATGTAGAACTTTTGTCCTCAGAAGAAATTTGCTGCAGGTCACTTTAATATTGAATAAATAATATTACTTTTCTCACTTTGACTTTTGTGGCTTTTCTCACCTAACTCACCTAACCCACGTGCTAGGTACTGAATATCTTCTGTAATACTTTTTTTGTAAGATATATGTCAAATCAAAAGCCAATAACACCTTTTTCACTTTTTGTCTTTTGAAAAGGTAATCAAAAGTTGCTGGGTTTGTCTTCTTTATCAAGAACAGTGATGACTTCTTGAAGAACACCAAAAATCAAAGTACCCAGAATAATTCACAAAAATTATCTAAAGTCCACCCAAGCTAAATAATTACACCTGGAGTATTTAAATAATTTTTAGACTGAGTTTTCTCTGTCAAACAAATTAAAGCACAATTTCAAAGAAAAACTTGAAAAGTAGATCTGTAAAAGAAAACTCACGAATCTTCTACCAAACACAAGGATCTATGTTTTGTATGTTAAACATGAAGCTCTTATACCAATTGTTAGGTCCAAATGTATTGTAGAGGGGGGGGGGGGGTGAATACAACTTTTCGAATTTAAGAAGCAATAAATACCATGTAATAAATGAACACAATGATTCGAGGAATATATGTCTTATATATAACTTGAAAGGGTTGCTACAACATTTATTACAAAGTACACCAGAAGTAAAGAGGGTAGTAAATGATACTAAGCTCTGTGAATATTATCTCTCTCTTTTACAAGTGTTTATCTCGAAAATATTGCTCTCTTTAAAATAATACACAAGTACTTCTATTTATACTACTTGTAATCTATGTCTTGTAGTCTTCAAAGACTAAGATATACGTGGCCCAATGATGTCCACATAAATCTTATCTTATCTTGAAAGCTTGGAAATCTGCCAATTAGATGATGTCATGTGTCATGTTGAAACTGCCCTCTATGTAGAACATCTACTTGAGAATTTCTACTTGGCCATCTCGAACATTTAAGTAGAATTTCTACAGAGGAATATTCTACTTGGCTATCTCGAACATTTAAGTAGAATTTCTACATAGGAATATTCTACTTGGCCATCTCGAACATTTTGTACTTAGAGAAATTATGGGCTTCAACTTGAAACTTCAATGCAACATCTTGAACTTGTGATTTCTTCATGTCTTCCATATTCTTCAACAAGCTCTTGAACCTGGATCTCTATTACTGACATAAACTTGCTATCAATGTCTTGACACTTAATGCAATGGTCTAATTCATAAGTGACTAGTCTTGATAGTGTCTCTGCTTCTTGAATAGATTACCATATTCAATTAGTAATGTGGCTTTCCAATTATTGCTTTCCTTCTTGTTTACTTGGAATCAATTAGTCTTATTGATACTGATAGTTATGATCTTGAACCTTTAAGTTACAATTCACTGAGGCATGAACAACTTTGTCTTGAACTTCTTTCAATGATTTCTTCTTTGTTTGATCATAGTTAACATGTTGAATTGTATCAATTACCTTGTCTTCATTTAATATTGATTTCTTTGTGGCTTCATGTTCTTGATTGTCTTCCAATTATGTATCTTTTCTTTTAGTTGAGTTACATAAGTTATAGTGTTACAAGTTTAGACACTCTGCCTTTCAATCTCCCCCTATTTGATAGTCTAACAACGACATTCAAATTAACAAGGGATAACTCAACTAAACAATGAGACGAGAAAAAGATAAATAACATTACTGTCTTGTTTAAATTACAACTGAAATAAACTTGGAAAACAATTCAAAGAACTAGAATAAATAAAACTTAAGCTAGACAAAGAATTCGAACTTCGAATTAAAGACCATTTGAGTGATTCCTATCACCTAGATTATTTCATACCTTTCAGTCAAACTTATATCACCTTATTGGATCCACTCTGATTCACGGTTACAGTATGGTAAGTTAGCTTATCTCGCATACCGTGATCAGGTGAATTTTCCTCAAGTGAGTTAAAGCAACCAACAGATATGAAGTTTTTCCAACTTCAAGTTCACACCACTCTGACCTTTAATTCTAATTTCGTCTCCTCTTCCTAGCTTCTTCAGCTTGGCACTTCTTTTTTTTCAACTTTATGCGCCTTTCCTTCTGCTGTTGTTCTCTCTTGTAGACTGGATCATGAAGCTGCTTCCACCTTGCATTCAACAGACTTGCCGCTTCCATTTCTAGAGGGTTCTTGGGCTCTGGATAAGGATGCCTGATAAGCATTCAAGTCATGTATATGTTGAGTTTTAAATGTTGGCCACCAATGTGTAAAAATAAAATAGCACAAGTTACAAAACTTCAATTTAGTTGGTCAACTTACACCCTTTGTATTATTTCCAATTAATTAAGTCATTCTCTCTATTTTACATTTATTCACATCAACAAAAGGTGGTCAAAATTTTAATTTTTCACATCTAGAGCTACACATGTGATCTAAGAAGATGAGATGGTATTTGAGACCAAAGGCTAATGCAGAGATATATAAACCATGAGTATATTATTAATATTCAAGTATGACTGTAACATTCTGTTAGTATTTATGTCCTAAAGACAATACTTTGATATGTTTTATGGAAAATATTTTATGGATTATTTTTTATTGATTATTGAGTTAATATTTATTATATCTTTATTGACTGCGTTATAAATGTGTTATGGATAAAATTCTAGGGTTGTTATCATGTGCCCAAAACGTGGCTTAAATCATCACAGGAGGGTTGACTATTGGAACTAAGGCTATTCTTGCATTTCGAGACTAAATCGATCATCAACAAGATGCGTACGTATCTCAAGCGTATTAAGATTCAAGTAAAAACGTAGTTCTAAGAATGAGGGCTAGGCCCTTTATATAGACGTCGGGAGTCTTAGAATTTGAATAGGGTTAGGAACCTTGGTGGACAAAACACCTCCATGATGGATGTTTCCTTCTAGAATTATATTTCCTTGTTGATAGAGGTGTTCCGTGACTTTTTCGCTTGCGTGCATATCGTTCGTCATTTGTTCATGCATTCATTCGTCGTTCATCGCTTGTTGTGCATTCATTCCTTACTTTTTTGTGCGTTCGTTCGTCGTCCTTCACTTATTCACGCATTCATCTTTCGTTTATCGCTTATTCTTACATTTGTCTATCGTTCATTACTTGTCTGTGCGTCATTGGTTTTATTACATTTTCGTGTCTAAGGAGTCGACATGCTTTTGTTTATTGTATAGAATCAATTTGAGTTCATGTTCGCACAAGTCGTGGTTGCCCAAGTCCTTTTGGAGGACTAACGCCCTTTCCGAGCCTAAGCGGGCATAACCTTTTGTGTTTAAGCGTATCCTATGGAGGAGATTGAACTTTTAGGCTTCTAGAGCATTATGTTCGCGAGTCTTGCTTCATTACTTAGCATTTTTCATGCTTCTTCTCTTAGTGCATATCTAAGTATTTCTCGTACTTCTACACTTGCATATATTTGAGCATTTTTCATACTTTTATGCTTGTGCATTCTAGAGCATTTCTTAAGAAATGTTCACTTTCAGACAACCTTTCACGAGGCTAGGTCATTGAAGAAGTCTGAATGTGGTGCAAGGATGCCTTTATTTCCTCCACTTGAGAGTATTTTTCTAGGGGAATTCCGTATGTATTGAAGCTTCTCATGGTTGTGCCTTTTATTATCTATGTCGGTCGTTCATGGCTTATCATGATTCTTTCTTGTTAGTTTGAACTCGGTACTTGGCACTTCTAATATTTATGCATTTTTCGCGCTTTTACATTCGGTGTATGGTACTTTTATTTTCATGTTTAACCGTAGCATAATAAAATATTTCAAACAAAGTAGAAAAACGAAGTTCATAGATAATAAATGCATCTTTTATGTTGAAGAAGGGACTTATCCGTTATATAAATAAGCTACTTCTACGTGGAGCATCCATCCCATGGTTTCATCGAACCTTATTACTATTTAGTAATCTTTATAGGTATTCATACTGATATTATATCCTGAGGTTTGGGGCACTTTGTCGCCTTTCCATGTCTCAAGTTGATATGTCTTTAAGCCTTTTACGTTTTTAACATGATACGTACCTTCCCAGTTTGGGACTAACTTGCCTTTCTTGCCAACTCTTGAATCTTCAATTTTCCCAGGGACTAAGTCCCCTTGTTGGAGGAACCTCTCCTTAACCTGGAGGTTGTAGTAGAATGAATCTCGTTTATGATATTCGATGATTTGGGTGTTGGCCTCATCTCTTGCTTCGTAATCTCCATTTACTTGAGAGACAATTATTCTTGAGTCTTCACAAATTTTAAGATTTTTGGCCCTCATGACTTTTGCCAAACCATGTCTTAAAATCAGAGTTTGATATTCAGCTTCATTGTTTGTTGTCGAGAAATCTAGCTTGATAGCATTCTACCATAAATCCATCAGGACTTTGAGGAACTAGAACAAGTCCACTTGTTTTTGTTTTTGACGCTCCGTCAAAATAGAGAACCCAATATTCTTTCGCTTCCTCTTGAGGAACTTCTTCCTTATTTTTATAAACTTCTTCATTGTCATACCCCCGACTAGCCTATTTCCTAGAAGGAAACATTTTCACGTGCCTATATAAAATTTTACGGTTGTTGTCACATGCCTAAATCGTGGCTTAAATCGTCCTAGGAGGGTTGGTTGTCGAAGCTATGACTATTCTTGCGTTTCGAGACTAAATTGGTCCTCAACAAGATGTTTATGTATCTCAAGCGTATTGAGAATCAAGCAAAAATGTAGTTCTAAGAATGAGGGGTTAGACCCTTTATATAGACGTCGAGAGTCTTAGAATTTGAGTAGGGTTAGGAACCTTGGTGGGCAAGACACCTCCATGATGGATGTTTCCTTGTAGAATTATGTTTTCTTGTTGATAGATGTGTCTTGAAGGCTACTCTTTGGAGTAGTTTCCTTCTATTTGGGCACAATTAATTATATGAGAAATATGAATGTATTAGAAGAGATTTAATCCTCCTAATTTTTGGAGTGATATTATTGGGCTCTTACTTGAGTGAGACTATGAAATACATGGCCGTGCTCAAATATTGATTTGATTTAATAGTCTACTCAAATATCAAGAAAATAAATATTAAATTATGAAGAGGGTGACACGAGACATTCCATGAGTTTAATCTATAATATCAATATTAAAGCAATTATATTACATTGTACATTATTCACGAAAGACTTAATCGAATCATTGATATAGTTAACATTACTTGGTTACCAATGATGTATTACTAGTTGTCGCTCAATGTTTATAATAATATTATTGGATAAAAAAAATTATTGCCAACATAATAATAACATAGGGTCACACACAAAGAACACTTGAAGGAGAATTAATAGTTATTCAAATTTATTTTTGATATTAATTAAGTTGGACTTAATAAATAAAAATTAGAAATTTGAATTCATTTATAATTCAAATTATATTTGAATATTAATTAAATATGATTTAATTAGTTATTTAAATTAAAAATTCAAATTTTAAATAAATAATTAAATATTTGGCCCAATCAAATTATGGGCTAAAAGCGTTGTTTATTTCCTCTATATATGCACCTATTTATCAAGGAGTTAACCAAAAATTTATTTTTGGTAAACCCTAGCCGCATAGAGAGAAAGAGAGGTTGAGAGAAACAGCTTGGGTGCTAGTACATTCTTCCTCCTTCGAAGATCAAATGTTTGTGTAGATACCGTTAGAGCTTAGATCGCGTACTGTGGGATATGCGGTGATCGTACGAGCTTTGGACCTCTATAATCTCCATTTTTAATATGTTAAAGCTTCAAAAGGTAATACATCACGATCTCCGAATCAAATATTGTGTTTTTGCATTGATCCTGTGGAGGGTTTCACTATTTTGATTTATTTTTCACGTTTATTCTGCTGTGGTTGTACCTTGAAACCCTTCACATTCATCTCCATGCGTGTACCTATATGTCTATATATGTGTGTATGTGTATGAGTTTTTTGCTACAAAAATTTAAGGGTTTAAACTTTATGTTGTTGGTATTGAAATGTATGTATGCATATATATATATATACACACACACATATATATATATAGTTTTGAATTATTTCATTGCTTTAGCAGTTATAGTGCTATAAAATTTAGGGTTTTTTATTATAATACTTGTTATATGCATTTTATTGTTATTATAGTTAATTTGTTACATGTTATACCAAATTTGATAATTTTAATAACTACATTTGTTCATTTTGAGCACTTGTGTTTTAGTTGTATTGTAATTGGAGTATTTTGATAAATGTTGATAATTTTACTATAAAACTATATCATGATGGATAAATGAAGACTGTTCCACTTTGTTGCGTTGGTGGTACTGTGAATTATATCGATTTTTGTAATATAAATGAAATTAGTTTATTGGATTTAAATACAATGATGAAATGGGGATTTTGGAGGGTATCATAATTATTGGTATAGATTACCAGGCACAATCGTGGAAAGGGGTTGTTTTTAATTAGATACTGATGAAAAACTGTTGTTCATGTATTTTTTTAGTGAACGGTGGATATGTCGATATATTTGTCATTATTTCTTTACCATTATCTAGTTCACAATCTAGGTTAGATACACAAAATCTACGTAGACTAGGTTGATGAAATTCCTAGTCTCCTTATGATGAAAAATAAATATACATCAATCGACATTATTATTCTCCGTGTGTCACTTCATTTGAAGTTTAACAATTGGCATATTTTGAAGTTGTGTTACTTTTGTTGTGCTAATATTATCCATCACATATTAACAAATTTATATTTCTATAATTTATACATGTGAGTTCAATTACTTATTACAATAGGATTATAAAGCTGACAATTATAACTAAATCAATATCACGCCAAATTTTCTAAAATTCCATCATAAATGATAGTACTTTCCCATCCTATCTTGTTATTGTCTAGAATCTTGATTGTTGGGTTTTTAAGTTGAAGCACACCACATAATAGTGAATGATATCTTAATTAGGAAAAATATATGTATTTCATAATATGAAAAGTATAATTCATATTTTACTAGCTCTTTTGGACTAACTTGTGGTAGATTGTTGGGATCAGTATGCATTGGGTTATGTACTTGGATGTTATACTTGAAATTTTGATATGTATTGGGGCGTGAGGTTGGATGCTATACTTAGAGTTCTCAAGTTCTTAAAAATATATCAAAACATAGAAAAATAGTTATTTAACTCTTTCATGGTCACCTCGGGTTACATAATTGTTTAACTGTTAAATCATTTAATTTATCAAAATTAACTATGTAACTAGAAGTTTGTTAGGTCCAAATGTGTTGTAGAAGGGGGGGGGGGTGAATACAACTTTTCGAATTAATGAAGCAATAAATACTATGTAATAAATGAACACAATGATTCAAGGAATATATGTCTTATATATAACTTGAAAGGGTTGCTACAACATTCATTACACAGTACACTAGAAGTAAAGAGGGTAGTAAATGATACTAAGCTCTGTGAATACTCTCTCTCTCTTTTACAAGTGTTTATCTTGAAAATATTGCTCTCTTAAAAATAATACACAAGTACTTCTATTTATACTACTTGTAATCTATGTCTTGTAGTCTTCAAAGATTAAAATATACGTGGCCCAATGATATCCACATAAATCTTATCTTATCTTAAAAGCTTGGAAATCTGCCAATTAGATGATGCCATGTGTCATGTTGAAACTGCCCTCCATGTAGAACATCTATTTGAGAACTTCTACTTGGCCATCTCGAATATTCTATCTCGAATATTCTACATAGGAATGTTCTACTTGGCCATCTCGAATATTCTATCTCGAATATTCTACATAGGAATGTTCTACTTGACCATCTCGAATATTCTATCTCGAATATTTTGTACTTAGAAAAATTCTGGGCTTTAACTTGAAACTTCAATGCAGCATCTTGAACTTGTGATTTCTTTATGTCTTCCAAATTCTTCAACAAGCTCTTGAACTTGGATCTCTATTACTGACATAAACATACTATCAATGTCCTGACACTTGATGCAATGGTCTGATTCATAAGTGACTAGTCTTGATAGTGTCTCTGCTTCTTGAATAGATTACCATTTTCAATTAGTAATGTGGCTTTCCAAATATTGCTTTCCTTCTTGTTCACTTGAAATCAATTAGTCTTATTGATACTGATAGTTATGATCTTGAGTCTTTAAGTTACAAATCACTGAGGCATGAACAACTCTGTCTTGAACTTCTTTCAATGATTTCTTCTTTATTTGATCATAGTTAACATTTTGAATTGTATCAATTACCCTGTCTTCATTTAGCCTTGATTTCTTTGTGGCTTCATGTTCTTGATTGTCTTCTGGTTAAGTATCTTTTCTTTTAGTTGAGTTACAGAAGTTATAGTGTTACAAGTTTAGACACTCTGCCTTTCAATCTCCCCCTATTTGATAGTCTAACAATGACATTCATATCCTGAGGTGGAATCTCAGGTTGAGAGGCCGCAGAGTGTTCTAGTACAACATCAGAACCGATCCTCTCTGCAGCATCAGTATGTACCGGTGAAGGTACTTCTGAAGCAATGAAAGCTTCTGGCCTTTCTGAAGTAACAGGCTCTTCAGAAGGCCCCAGATCCTTACCAAAATTCTTAGGTGTAGAATGTGCAAAGGTAGAACCACTCTCGTGAGGTGGAGTGGGTGTGAATGACATTCTAGGTTTGGACTGGGCTGAAGAAGTTGCAACATGTGAAAATTTGGCTTTCTTCCGAATAACTGGCTGCACTTCTGGGTCACTCTCAGAGCCCTCACCTAAATCTACAGATGCCAGCCTTTTAACTCCCGTGAGCAAGGGTGAAATAGAAGAATCAAGAGTTTCAGACTCAGAATCAGAAATATAGCTCTCACCCTGGGATAGATTCTGCGGGCTAGCAGAATCTTGGGCAATGGAATCAGATTTAGTTGAAGAAGTATCAGTAGTGTGAACAGAGAGTTGCTCTTGTTCATAGAAGTTACCTCCTTCATTACCTTGTCCAGCGAAGGGATCAGGATCAGCATGTGGAGTAGGTTGTCTTTCCCTGTGACCGGCAGAGGTTTGACCGTGAGAGTGGCCATCATCATCCTCATCACTTTGAGGCTCGTCAGGAATCCCTTGAAATGCGTCAGCATGTGCAGATGGATTCTGAGCATGTGATGATACGTGCGAGGTTCCCGCCATAGTAGTAATACCTGCATCATACTGAAGCCACACTTGAATATTAGCAGGAATAATCAGCGCTTTACCGTGATGTTTATCCTGATTAGCAATTGTTGTGAGTGACTTGGTGCCCATGCCAAGTGATGCAGATGTTTTACTCGTTGCAAATGCCTGTCTTACAGCTAAAGCATTAGTCGGTACTAAATGATTAATGAGCATTTGTAAGAAACGAGGATACCAGCATACAACGTTAGTAGTTGCAAGGTTTCTGTTTGCAGATGATCCCATTGTAGCCACTATTTCGGAAAGAACTATTCTTCCATAATTAATGTCCAGTTCACGGGCTAGGGAAACGGCAAAGATCTGTATGTGAATTGGAATCTGATGATAATCCTTTTCGCGCGGCCGAAAACATCTCGTGATGGCCTCGAAAAAGTAATTCCATTCCACCTGGAAGTATTGTTTCTGGATGGCGCCAGCTAAGATCCGTCCAGAAGGAGGATAGCATCCAATCTCCTCAAAAAATTTGAGACGATCTGCCGTCGAAGGTTCAAGGTCATAAACATCTTTAACTGGAAAGCCCAGAACCCTGTTGAACACTTCCTCCGTTACTTCATATTCCTGACCCGCCAAGGTAAACCTGAAACCATAGGGGGTAGATTTACTCCCGAAAGTAACCGCACTAGTCCATAATTGCTGTAAAGCATCATGGACTAGTGTTGGTTTAGCAGTAAACGCAATACTAGCCTTGGAATACAGATTGAGGAATCGTATCCAAAACTTGAATCGTGGGAGTTGATCACCAATTTCCGTACTAATGTTATAAAAATTATTTTTCGCAAGAATAAATTGGTGAGCCATTTGTAAAAGAATTTTCCTTGAGTTAATGTGATATTTTGAAAATTAACAATTAAGGTAAACATTTAAGAAAAAAAATGTAATCTAATTAATTCCTTTTAGAGAATCGAGAAGATGAACAGCCGATTTGAACTAAACTATGGAATAAATTATGATCAAAATCAAAACAAACAGAATCCAGTCCAGTAAATACTGCAACCCAAATCAGTGGTATAAAAACTAAACTATATTTGTAAATAACCGTGATAGTTGTGTGTATATCTGTGTGTATATGACAAACTGAACAGATGAACAGACAAGTCCAAATACACAAATACAGGGCAAACAGAGAATAGTAAATTGAAAACGGGCAGCAGTTCGAGATATGTAAGAGTTTTAACACAACTCGAATGAACAGGGCAATGATTGTTTGAAATCGTAGGGAGGGAGGGTGGGGGCTGTAAAAATTTAGGGTTAAAACGATTAGGTAAAAGTGAAAAGAAAGACGGGTTAATGTTGTATATATATAGGCATATATGTGTAAAGACGAGAATATCCCTGTTAAAATAGAAAAAAACGTTAAGTACATACAGGAGAACATCAAGTCGAACACTATCTCGAACATCTAAGTCGAAATTCGAGATGAGTTTCGAGATAGGAACTATCTCGAACATCAAGTCGAATATTCGAGATAAAGTTCGAGATGACACTAACTCGAACAAATAATCACTTGATCAATTAATACAGCTTAATAAACCCATCAGGGAATCCCATCTCGAATATCAAGACAAAATTCCATTAACATGAGTAAAATTGCAAGTATAAACCTGGGAACACTATCTCGAATATCAAGTCGAATATTCGAGATAATGTTCGAGATAGGACTCAAGTCGAACATCAAGTCGAATATTCGAGATAATGTTCGATATGGGACTCAAGTCGAACATCAAGTCGAATATTCGAGATAATGTTCGAGATAGGACTCAAGTCGAACATCAAGTCGAATATTCGAGATAATGTTCGAGATAGGACTCAAGTCGAACATCAAGTCGAATATTCGAGATAATGTTCGAGATAGGACTCAAGTCGAACATCAAGTCGAATATTCGAGATAATGTTCGAGATGGGACTCAAGTCGAACATCAAGTCGAATATTCGAGATAATGTTCGAGATAGGACTCAAGTCGAACATCAAGTCGAATATTCTAGATAATGTTCGAGATAGGACTCAAGTCGAACATCAAGTCGAATATTCGAGATAATGTTCGAGATGGGACTCAAGTCGAACATCAAGTCGAATATTCGAGATAATGTTCGAGATAGGAATTAACTCGAACAATTTCCCAGACTTGGAATTTTAAACAGGCACACAGGGAACTGTATAACTCGAAATTCAAGTCGAATTTCGAGATGAATATCGAGATAGACCTTATCTCGAATATTCTTCCCAGACTTAGAATTTTCAAAAAATTTTAATTTGGAAGATAGTCAGAATAATTTGGCAATTTCTTCAACAACAATTAAATTTTACCAAATTAAGATAAACATCAATTCAAGGATTTTTATCAAAGCAAATAATAAAAACATTCCTTGACAATTCTAAGGCCTCTTAAATTAAACAAAATTACATGAAAAACACAGGTAAATTCATCTAAAAATCATAAAAAATTTAGAATAATATGAATTTAACTCCCCCTATGATCATGCAATCATACCAGCATAAATTCAAAGATTTAACTAATAATTACACATAAAACACAATGAATTCATGTAAAATAACACAACATGCATCCTAAAATACTCATTACTTAATCATTTTAAAGTCTAAGTCCATAATGATTAATTAGCATGCAGAAGTGATATTTTGAGCAATTGTAGAGATTATTTACATATGTTTTCAACTTTGTATCAATAAAATAGGCAAATGACAAGACTAAAAACATATGTTCATGATTAAAAACTGAAATTATGCAGATAGCAGAAATCACTAACTTGTGTTAAGCATTCCCAATTCACCAACCAACCTATTGAATGTTACTTCATCAAGAGGTTTAGTGAATATATCTGCAATTTGTTGCATTGTGGGCACAAAATGTAGCTCCACAGTCCCCTCCTCGACATGTTCTCTAATGAAATGATACCTGATATCTATATGCTTGGTTCTTGAGTGGTCTACAGGATTGTTGGTCATGGCAATGACACTTGTGTTGTCACACATGATTGGAATCTTTTTGTGCTCCATGCCATAATCTTTCAATTGGTTCCTCATCCACAGTATTTGAGCTACACAGCTTCCAGCAGCAATATACTCAGCTTCAGCAGTAGAAGTAGATACTGTGTGTTGCTTTTTGCTTTGCCAGGACACCAATCTTCTGCCAAGAAATTGACATGCACCAGATGTGCTTTTTCTATCAATCCTGCAACCTGCATAGTCTGAATCCGAATAGCCAATTAGATTAAAACCTGTATCTCTTGGGTACCAAATCCCTAGATTTGATGTTCCCTTGAGATACCTAAAGATTCGTTTGACGGCTATGAGATGTGATTCTCTAGGATCCACTTGGAACCTTGCACACAAACAAGTTGCGAACATAATATCGGGTCTACTTGCAGTTAAATAGAGGAGTGAGCCAATCATACCTCGATAGCTTGTGATGTCAACTGGTTTACCTGATTTGTCTTCATCAAGCTTCGTGGCTGTTGCCATGGGAGTCTTAGCTGTTGATGCATCTTCTAGATTATACTTCTTGAGTAAATCTTTGATGTACTTGGACTGACAGATAAAGATTCCATCTTTTCTTTGACTGATCTGTACTCCAAGGAAGAAGGACAGCTCTCCCATCATGCTCATCTCATACTTATCCTGCATTAACTTGGCAAATTTCTCGCACAAGCGCTTATTAGATGACCCAAAAATAATATCGTCCACATAGACTTGAACAAGTATTAAATCACCTTTTACATTTTTATAGAACAATGTTTTATCAATTACTCCCCTAGTAAAACCACTTGCAATTAAGAACAAGGATAGGGTTTCATACCATCGTCTTGGGGATTGGTTGAGGCCATAGACAGCTTTGAAGAGAAGATACACAAAATCTACAAGTTCTGGATCAACAAAGCCAGGTGGCTGTTCCAGATATACTTCTTCTTCTAGCTCTCCATTCAGGAAGGCACTTTTCACATCCATCTGAAAAACCTTGAAGTTCTTGTGTGCTGCAAAGGCCAAGAACATCCTGACTGCCTCAAGTCTTGCAACTGGAGCGTAGGTCTCATCATAATCAATACCTTCTTTTTTAGAATAACCCTTCGCTACCAAACGAGCCTTGTTTCGTGTTACAAGTCCGTCTTCATCCAGTTTATTTCTGAATACCCACTTAGTTCCAATTACTGATCTGTTCTTCGGTCGGGGTACCAGCTTCCAAACTTTCTGCCTTTCAAACTGATTGAGCTCCTCTTGCATTGCAATCACCCAATCAGTATCAACAAGAGCTTCTTCTATTTCTTTAGGTTCAAGCTTGGATAAAAACCCAGAATATAAGCAAATATTAGCCATGTCAGCTCTTGCAGTTCTTCTAGTAGTCACACCAGCATCTGGATCACCAATTATTAATTCAAACGGATGGTCTCTACTCCATACTCGTTCTCTTGGAAATTGTCTTGATGATTCAGCTTGACTTTCTGAGTTGTTGTGTTGACTACTTGTGGTATTTCCACTAACTCCCCCTGAGTTAGTGTCAGCTCCTACAGAACTAGTGTCATCTCGTCTTGAGCCTTGAACACTTGTCCTTGAGCTGCTGTTTACTCCCCCTGAGTTGTTGCCGGATCGTGTGGAAGAAGTTTCTTCTGATCTTGTAGGATTCGATTGTTCATTAAGCTCAGATGTTTCTTCACGAACACTTGGAACATTTGAAATGACAACCAACTCAGGTTCATCTTCAAGTTCATCTAAGTCCAGATTCTGAAATTTAAGGGACTCTGGTTCACTAGAATCTTTAGATATTGATGGGAGTTTGGTATCGTCGAATCTGACGTTGTAGCTTTCAGTCACTTTTTGATCATTCACTAAGAATACCCGATAAGCTGCCACCACACCTGTAGAATAACCAACAAAGATTCCTTCACGAGCTTTTGCTGCAAATTTGCCTAGATTTTCATTATCTATAAGCACATAGCATTTAGCTCCAAAGACATGAAAGTATTTGATTGTAGGTCTTCTGTTATTCATTAGTTCACATGGTGTCTTTTCTTTATCTTTTATGATCAGGGTTCTATTCTGAGTGTAACATACTGTACTCACTGCTTCGGCCCAAAAGTAAAGAGGAAGTTTTGAATCATACAACAATGTTCTTGCTGCTTCAACCAAAGTTCTGTTCTTCCTTTCAACTACTCCATTTTGCTGTGGAGTTCTCGGGGCTGAGTACTGACGACGTATTCCCTTAGATACACAGAAGTCATTCAGCACTGCATTCTTAAATTCAGTACCGTTGTCTGTTCTAATCGTCTTTACAGTAAGTGTTGAAACATTCTCAATTTGAGTGATGTGATCAATGATTAGGAAAGGTACTTCGTCTTTCGTCATTGCGAACAATACCCATGTATACTTGGAGAAGTCATCCATGATTACCAAAGCATATCTTTTCCTAGATAAGGATAGGACATTCACTGGGCCAAACAAATCCATATGAAGAAGTTGTAAAGGCTCAGTGATACTAGAAATTTCTTTACTTTTATGTGATGCTCGCTTTGACTTTCCCATTTCACAAGCTTCACAGAGTCCTTTAGGAGCAAACTCCATCTGTGGTAGATCTCTCACTAATTCTCGCCTCGCGAGAGCATTCATCGTTTTGAAGTTTAAGTGAGATAGCTTTTTGTGCCATAACCAGCTTTCATCATCTGAAGCTTTGCTGTAGAAACAGGTGACTTCATTCTGATTTGCCGAATCCATGTCTGCAACAAAAAGATCTGCCTTTCGAACTCCTTTCAAAGCTAACGAACCTTCCTTGATGTGAGTTATTGATACACCTTTCTTATTGAAGACAATTTCATAACCTTTGTCACAGAATTGACTTATGCTCAACAGATTGTGCTTCAATCCCTCAACATAGGAAATATCTTCAATGATGACATTTCCAGTCTTCAGTTTGCCATATCCCTTTGTCACTCCTTTGCTGTCATCTCCAAAGGTAACATAAGGGCCAGCTTTCATAACCAACTCTGTAAGCAGGGACTTGTTTCCTGTCATATGCCTTGATGCTCCACTATCTAGCACCCATAAGACTTTATTTCTTTTCTGCTTAATGCCCTACAATGACAGATTGGTTAGGCGTTCTTCGGAACCCAACTTTGATTGGGCCCGACTTTTCTATAAGATCGATAGTTATCAGGTATAACAACAGGAGATGCACTCTTTTTAACATTACTAGAGCTTTCGACTTTGTCTTTCCCTTTTTCAGACTTGACAGATTTGTCAGTCTTAGGAGAAGGCTTGTCACTCCTAACTTTAGGAGGACTGGCAGTCTTAGCTCTCACATGCTTCTTCTTGATATTAGAACTAGTAGCAGTATTTAAACATGTTTGACTAGTTGCATTCATCAAATTTACAAAAGTTTGCATGACGTTAAAAGTGCATGGCATACAATTAGGTTGACCACATTGTGCATGATTCTGATGCATGTTATTCATTGTATGTGGTACAGGCATGGCATGTGCAATAGGAATATTCATGTTAGATTTACATGCATAAGAAAGATGTTCAGTAGATTTACAGTGATAACATGCTTTCTTTACTCGTTCTGCCTTAACCTCTTTTATGCCCTTTTCTTTCTTAACCTGTTGTTTAACAGCCTTGGCTCCTAATCCTGGTCTAGATTCTTCTCTAGGGGATTTGATTTTAACTGATTTAGTAGGAGTTACAGGTTGTTCTTTCTTCCGATCTTCCATCTCGATTTCATATCTAACTAGTAAATCAGTCTCTTCTTCTTCTCGAGGAGTAAAGTGTTTGAATATTGGTTTAATAGCAGATTTGAGAATTGTAGG
This sequence comes from Oenanthe sinensis, assembly GCA_028671895.1. Classification (NCBI taxonomy): domain Eukaryota; kingdom Viridiplantae; phylum Streptophyta; class Magnoliopsida; order Apiales; family Apiaceae; genus Oenanthe; species Oenanthe sinensis. Next base: position 45,714,607 of record CM053803.1, read on the forward strand.
TACTTCTTTTTTAATCTCACTGGGACTGGTGTCTACAGGCCTTTTCCCTTCTTTCTTTGATAAGTTAGAATAGTCAAGTCCTACACCAACACCAGTTATCTTCTTAAATGTGCTACTATCAACATTCACTTTACTAGCTGCTAGTTTATAAGCTTCGCATTTTGTTTCTAACTCAGCTAGTTTATTCCTAAGACATGCTTCTATTTCATCTTTAAGGTTGAGCTTGTGTTCCAAAGTTTTAATAGAGTCTCTTAGGGAAGTATCTATAGTGCAAACGGCCTCTAATTCTTCCACTTTTGCCTCAAGCATTCTGCATTTGGCAACAATTGTTTTCTGTTCTTTTTGAGAAGTATTTAGGCTTTTGCACAGCATATAGATCTCTTCGCTAAGAGCCCCGTTCTGCACCTTATAATCATCTAGAGACATTTCTTCCTTAAGGGTTAGAACTGGTACCTCTGGTTCATCTGACGTTTCAGCCATGAGGGCAAAGTTTGCTGTATGAGTAACTTCTTCCTCATCTGAATCATCCCACGCTCTTCCTTCTGTGACAACTAAAGCTCTTTTTCCATGTCTTTCCTTCACCAGGGCCTCATACTTGCTTTTGAGGGCTTCATAAGTTTCTTTTGGATATGTCTGTTTAGGCTTCTTGCAATCTGTAGCAAAGTGTCCAGCTTCACCACAGTTATAACACTTGAACTTCATTTTGAAATCCAAAGGAGATTTGTAGCTGGTACTCTTGCCTTTTCCTTTGTAGCCTTGTGAACTACCACCACCCCTAGTAACCCGATAATAAGATGAAGATTTACTTTGCGGTCGGTTACTCTTTCTGAATCTGATATTGCTGAACTTCCTTGCCATGTATGCCACGACACTGTCATCCATGTTGTCCAGCTCTTCTTGGGTGAAGTAGTCGTCATCACTATTTGATGTGCACTCATCATCATTTTCAACTTGAGGTGATGCAGGTGATGACCTAGGCTTTTCTGCAACCATTGCCTTTTTAGACTCTACCTCATCAGCAACTAACCCTGATGCAGCTTCTTTTCCTCTTGAATCATTATCCCATGCTTGATCTTGAAGTGTTTCCAGCTTATAGGTCTTTAGAATTCCATAGTATTCTTCCAGAGTTGTTGTGTATAAATCTCTGGTTTCTCTAACAGCGTAGACTCTACGTTCAATGCTTTTTGGCTGGTTCCTCAGATATCTCGTGTTGACTTCAACCACGGGGAGAGTTACACCTCTCAGATTCAAATCCAAAACCAACTGACTGAATCTTAGATAGACATCGGTTATACCTTCTCCTTTTCTTATCCTGAAAGTGTCATACTCCATCTTGAGTATAAGTGTTTTGTTGCTTCTGACCTCAGAGGTACCTTCCATGACGACCTCTAGCTTATCCCAAATCTTCTTTGTTGTAGTTAGTCCTTTAACTACGTTAAACATCTCATGATCTAGGGATTCCATCAGTGTTTGTCGAACGGATGTGTCGAAAGATATCTGCTCCTTATCAGCATCTGAAAAGTCTACTGCCTTCTTAGGCTCAGACCGTTGTGGTACTACCACATCTCCTTCCATATGCTCAGGAACAACAACCATTGGTACAAATTTACCTTTATCGAGGACTTCCAGATATTCAGGATTGACTGACTCAAGGTAAAGTTTCATTCTCAACACCCATTCTTCATAATGATCTCGGTCGAACATTGGAATCTTGAAATTGTTCTTAGGTGCCATCTTAATGCGGATTTAAAGTAAAGATAATAAAATTTTCTTATTACTTGAGTAGTAATTAAAAGAAAATTAAATTATCTTAAAATAAATCAAGGTTCAAATTCTGGACACCAAAAAAAATTCTAAGTACCCAAGACTAGGCTAAGTAGAATATCTATGTAGAACTGCCCAAGTCGAATTTCTCTAAGTAGAACTTCTGTCCAAGTAGAATATTCCAAGTAGAATATTCAAGTAGAATATTCAAGTAGAATATTCCAAGTAGAACTTTTGTCCTTGGAAGAAATTTTCTGCAGGTCACTTTTAATATTGAATAAACAATATTACTTTTCACACTTTTTGACTTTTGTAGCTTTTCTCACCTAACTCACCTAACCCACGTGCTAGGTACTGAATATCTTCTGTAACATTTTTGTTGTGAGATTTATGTCAAATCAAAAGCCAATAACACCTTTTTAACTTTATGTCTCTTGAAAAAGTAATCAAAAGTTGCTGGGTTTATCTTCTTTATCAAGAACAGTAATGTCTCCTTGAAGAACACCAAAAATCAAAGTACCCAGAATAATTCACAAAAATTATCTAAAGTCCTCCCAAGCTAAATAATTACTTCTGGAGTATTTAAATAATTTTTAGAGTGAGTTTTCTCTGCCAAACAAATTTGAGCACACTTTTCGAGAAGAACTTGAAAAGTAGATCTATAGATGAAGACTCACTAATCTTCTACCAAACACAAGGATCTATGTTTTGTATATTAAACATGAAGCTTTGATACCAATTGTTAGGTCCAAATGTGTTGTAGAGGGGGGGTGAATACAACTTTTCGAATTAATGAAGCAATAAATATTATGTAATAAATGAACACAATGATTCAAGGAATATATGTCTTATATATAACTTGAAAGGGTTGCTACAACATTCATTACACAGTACACTAGAAGTAAAGAGGGTAGTAAATGATACTAAGCTCTGTGAATACTCTCTCTCTCTTTTACAAGTGTTTATCTTGAAAATATTGCTCTCTTAAAAATAATACACAAGTACTTCTATTTATACTACTTGTAATCTATGTCTTGTAGTCTTCAAAGATTAAAATATACGTGGCCCAATGATATCCACATAAATCTTATCTTATCTTGAAAGCTTGGAAATCTGCCAATTAGATGATGCCATGTGTCATGTTGAAACTGCCCTCCATGTAGAACATCTATTTGAGAACTTCTACTTGGCCATCTCGAATATTCTATCTCGAATATTCTACATAGGAATGTTCTACTTGGTCATCTCGAATATTCTACATAGGAATGTTCTACTTGGCCATCTCGAATATTCTATCTCGAATATTTTGTACTTAGAAAAATTCTGGGCTTTAACTTGAAACTTCAATGCAGCATCTTGAACTTGTGATTTCTTTATGTCTTCCAAATTCTTCAACAAGCTCTTGAACTTGGATCTCTATTACTGACATAAACATACTATCAATGTCCTGACACTTGATGCAATGGTCTGATTCATAAGTGACTAGTCTTGATAGTGTCTCTGCTTCTTGAATAGATTACCATTTTCAATTAGTAATGTGGCTTTCCAAATATTGTTTTCCTTCTTGTTCACTTGAAATCAATTAGTCTTATTGATACTGATAGTTATGATCTTGAGTCTTTAAGTTACAAATCACTGAGGCATGAACAACTCTGTCTTGAACTTCTTTCAATGATTTCTTCTTTATTTGATCATAGTTAACATTTTGAATTGTATCAATTACCCTGTCTTCATTTAGCACTGATTTCTTTGTGGCTTCATGTTCTTGATTGTCTTCTGGTTAAATATCTTTTCTTTTAGTTGAGTTACAGAAGTTATAGTGTTACAAGTTTAGACACTCTGCCTTTCAAAGTTACATAGTGATAAACCAAATACATATATAATATTTATCTAGGAACCATAATATGTAACCAACTTTAAATTTTAAATATAAATTTTATGAAATAAAAAGGCCTTAAAGCAACTCAAATAGACTCTTTATATAATCTCTTAACTTAAAAGATAAGAAATTTGGTATAAAAACTTGCTTCAAGCGCCTCTTTAAAAATTTTAAGAGTTTTCGTTCCTTCTTTATTTTTAGGGAAACTTGACCCATTCTTCAACAATCCACCATCAATAATTGCCTACTTTTAAAAATCACCAGCCTCTGATTTTTTTTCTTGATTTTAAGTTTTCTTATCTTGTTGAAATAAGTTTATAAAAATTGTAAGTATTTTTAAATTTATGAACATTTAAGTTCATCAATATTGTGTGATTTTTATGAATATTTGAATTTTAGTATGAAATAATATTGCACATTTTTTTACAACTTGGGCTTATCTTCATGTAATGTATGTTATCTCAGATTTAGCAAACCATAAATTATAATAGCCAGGGCTATATAATTTAGTTTCTATGTTTGTAAATCATTAGATGTAAATATTTAAATTTTCTCTTATTATAAACATTAGAGCATTTGCATAATCAACTTCATATTGTGTTAACATTTTCATGGTGTAACATTATTTACTAGGTTAATAGTGTACGCGTGTCCTCTTTTACAGATATTCTTAATTCAAAATTTCTAATTATGATGAGTTTGCAACACCAACTCCGTACATTTATATTTTTTAAAGCATTGGTGAAGAAGAAAGTGTAGAAGCGACCTCCATTTCACCTGAAGCTTTCTCTTCATAAAAGGAGAAGGATAAAAGGAAATGTTAGGAATCTACATATAACTTGATGATAATTTTAATCTTAGAATCATAGAAATTTCAATTGATGTAACTAATCAATTGATATGGAGTTTATAAATATCGATTGATCATGAAACCGTTTATCAGTTGAAATGTTTATCTGAATCAACTGATAATATGGAGTGTAGCATAGGTGTACTTAGTCTATTTCAATTGATAAGGTGTAAGTCAATTGATATTATTCTCATCTATTGATGATAGAGTCGATTGATATAGGTCATCAACTAATGTGTAACTTAGACTATCACATTGTAATTATTTGAAGACAAGAAAATTATATAAATGAAGGATGATCAGTTGATATTGAAGCATCAATGGATAGAAGATCAATTGAAGAAGCCAAGTCAAAGAATTGAAGACCATCAACTAATATGAAGACCCATCGATTGATATATCGATTAATATCATTTATCAATCGATAAGTCAATAACCTTTATTGATCGATGAATATCAAGATTAATCGAAGAAGAACATCAGTTGATGGATAAAAGGGAGAATCAATTGATATGTTTAACAACAAATTATCAATTGATTAGGACAGCACAAAAAGGCAATTTGTCAGAGATCTAAGAACAAAAGCATGCATATGGAAGATAGTCTATGATTACTGTGAAGACTCAAGTTGAAGTTGTCTTTCCAAGTCTAGATACTATTCCTAAAAAAAGGAAAAAGACAAAAGGAAAGATAGAGTTGAAATAATCCTAGAATATATTAATTGTATTTTACTCTGTCTGTATAGGTATTGAAAACACACTTGTAGTAAGTGTGGTAGCATTGTTAGAAAATATACAAGTGAAACAATATTCTTGAATAAACTGTTCAGCCTTAGAGCACTTTGTAAGAACATGTGATTTATTTTTTAACCTTGTAAACGTAGCTGGGTTTTATTAACCTAGAAAAATTGAGCAATATATACATTGATGGAAAAACCAATCCATCAGTAATTTTTAAATATTTTTGTTCAATTTAGTTTCAGTTTCATTGTTCATATATTTTTTCTTAAATACATAAACTCCAAGAACAATTATTAAAACAGAAAAAGTTTTAATAATTTGTATTCAACCCCCCCCCTTCTACAAATTATATTGGCATTGTTCTGGGAAATAACAGGTAACGAACAAATTGTTTTACAAAATAATAGGATGAAATACTTATTTAAGCATGACAAAAAGTTTAACTAGATCCGATTACATGAGTTATTCAAACAAACAGCACTTACTAGTAAAGAGTCCACAATTTTTTTATGAAATATAAGAACTTTCAGTTCTATATATTCATTAGTGTATCTCTAGTAGGGGTGTGCATTTGGTTAACTGAAACCAAAGCTGAATGCTTTTTTGGTTAACCGAAACCGAAATATTCAAAAAATGGCTATAGAAAACCGAACCGAAATTAATTCGGTTTTAAACCGAACCGAAAGTATTATTTTGATTATTACTGAAAACTAAAATTTAATAAAAATTATTAAAAATTATAAATTACAATCTTATTGTTATATTAAAGTAGTTTTTATTTAAATATAATACATAATTTAAAAAATATAAAATTTGTGTTATATAATAATAATATTAATTTCCTTTAAACAAATATATATTCTATTACATATATTTAAGTTTTCAACTTAAATATCACGCTTTAAAAATAGATATGTAAAACTTTATATCAATTTTTAATCGAATACATACTTGTCGAAAATATATAGTGATAAGATATATATAAAATTATATAAAAAAATGTATTATTGTAAGTATATTAAAATTCACTTTTTAATTTTATATGTTATGTTTTTATTTAGATATAAAAAATTTTACGTATCTAATTAAATTTATATCATTTCAGTTAATAATAATAATTATTTAGAAAAAATGCCTTAATACCTCTTTTTTAGAACTAAAGGCCCGATATACTGAATTTCAAAATGTTAGCCCTATTTACCTACTAACACCGCATCATACACATGCGTACTGTATTTTGACTTGAAGTATTTACTTACTAACATCACATTATACACATGCGTGTTGTATGTTGACTCTATATTAACTCTGACACAAATATATGTATACAGATACTATATCACTGGTTGTGACAAACGACCAAATTGTAATTGATGTAATGAAGAATACCACATCAACACTAGTATCACACTCATATTATCTCAATTATCTAATTATCTCTACTGTTGAACAATCAAATACCGTAAGTTCTCATTATCATCATTTTAGGGTTAGTTTTTAATTAACACTTTTTGTAAATATGTTTTAGTTTCAATTGAGATTTCACATGTAATCTAAAGTATTTGTCATTGAGTAACATTAATGAGTAACAATTATGGATGAACATACAGAGACCACCACGCTTATATATGTTGCTTTCGTGTAGTTAGGCGAACTTGTTCATACAAGATGTGTGTACATCGATCATCTACGTTATCTTGAGATTCACTATTAATAAAAAAAAGACAATGCAAAATCGTGTAAACTATAACCATGCCTCTTTGTTATACGTGCAGTGTTACAGGCCATGCAGTCTGTCTTCGCTTGTGTAACATGCGAATGCAATTTAATCCTGTTATGCATAGCTACCCCATGCGTATATATAGTAGGGGAGAGCGCGGTTCGGTTTGGTTTTTGGCTAAACCCGGAACCGCATATCTTCGATTTTAAAAATTAAAAATCGCAACCGAACTATCGGTTTCGGTTTTAAAAAGACCGGTTCGGTTTCAGTTAAATATCGGATAAAAAAATGAAAAAGTATATAATTTAAATTATTATATATTTATATTCAAATATTTGAATCACATTCCACATAATAACACTACAAAAAAAAAAAAAAACTTGTAACAAGTTAAACTTACTGTAACATGTAAGAAACTTTAATGAATTTATATAAATTTTATATCATTAGAATCATGTCTTCTCATACAAATATTTAAATATGCAACTCTATTAAAGTATCACATTTTTAATTGTGAAGTCAATCGACATTGTATATACTAATCAGAGGATTTTCAATAGAATAGTTTACTTTAAACAATGAATCATGAATATGTATTATGTTTCCCAGATAATCAATCTATTACAGAAGGGGGGTTGAATGTAATAATACCAACTAATCGAAGATGAACACAAGTATGTAGAATGGAATACTGTTTTGTATTAATAATGAATTCGAATACAAAACTCTCTCAGGAAATAATGTTCTTAAGAGCTGCTAGGTTACAATAATAATGCTTGAAAACATATATACAATATAACCTATCTCTGTGTTTATATAGACACAGCTACAAATACAATTACAAATCAGATTTGAAATATAATAGCTTTAATAAGGTAATTTAGACTTGCACTCGAATTCCTTCTTACTATCCAAATCAGACTCTGATTTGTCTGTTTCCTTTTTAGTTAAACTCTGAAGCTAGACTCTGTCGGTTTGTAATTCTCTGATTTGAGCATTCTCTGTTAGAGTAAACTCTGATTGAGTATTCTCTGATAGAGTAAACTCTGTCCGATAGCTTCATAAACTCTGATGACGTTAGCATAAACTCTATTATGATATTCTCTGACAATCATCAGTGTTTGCATTCCTAACAATCTCCCCCAATTTATACTTTAAGAATTAAAACATAAATTCCACTTATGATGTCAGAAATACAAGACAAATGCATCAGAGTTTGTTTACCCTTTGTAGATTCAGATTCTTCTATAGGAAAAGTCATCTTTCAGAAATTGAATCAGGAGCTTTTCTTCAGCATTTTTCAACAACTCAACCAGCTTTTCCTTCAATTCCTTCATTTGTTCAGAAGAATCATCTATTTGGAATATTGCAGCCCTTAGAGCATAAACTGATGATCTCTCCATTCTTTCATCTAGGACAATGCAACAGGCCTTCACACCATCAAGATTTAAGATTAGTGTAGGAATCCCTAACACCATTTTGACCTTTGCATCTCCTTTCCTCATAGCTTTTCTTGTTCCATCTTCAAGCAAGTACCCAGGCTCATATTCTTCAGACTTTATCATCATCAACCTTTCACTCTTCTTTTTCTCAGCTATTACCTCTTCAACAATTTTCCTCCATCTAGAAGTTGCTTCATTTTCATCATTGAGTAGATAAAGAACATGTTCAATCTCTTTAGATGCTTTATCTTTCAAATTCTCTTCAGCAACCTTCAGAACTCTCCCATCTTCTAGAAAATACAGAAGCTTCTCCTTAGCTTGAGCTCCATCAAAAATATCTTTTACTATGTTGACATATATTAATTTGTCAAGATGCTCTTGTTTCAAATCTTCCTTAGGATTGTGTTTTAAAGAAAAATGATCACTAAAAATATTTGCTTCACCCCTGTACACCTTAGCATGTGAATCACCAATGCCTCCTTTGTTTTTACCAAGTCTGGCATTGAGAATCAGACTTCGAGTTGTAGTCCACAGAGGATCAGTCTTTTTCTTTCTGATCAGAGCTTCTTGTTGTTGTTCTTCTTCAACATCAAAACTAGATCCACCTGGTATGAATGTTGTTCCTTGCATAGTAAGAGGTGTCTGTGGTTTAGTTGGAGCTTTTTGTTGAATTCTTGTGGATGACCTTGTTTGAATTTCTGATACTGGTTTTCATTGAGTAACTGGCTTAGGAGTTTCAACAGATTTGATTTGAATAGGCTTAGATTCTGGTTTCTTCCGTTGAGCAGGTATCTTTTTCTGAATTGGACCTTTTTTTATACTTCTTTTCTTTTTCTGGACTTGAACACTAGCAGCTCCAGACTTCTTCAATTCAGCTTCCCAACTTAGACAAATTTCCCTTAGACAAATTTCCCAACTTAGACAACTTAGACAACTTCTTCGAAGATGAGGCCTTGTAAGACTTCCCAACTTAGACAAATTTCCCTCATAACCTATTTCCTTGAAGAATTCCTTGATTTGACCATCACTAACCATATCATCATACACCCCTATTCTCGGAAGATTAAGAGCTTGATGAACCACTGCAAGAGTTATCGAATGGGTGCCATTGCATTTGAATGTTATGACTGGCTCTTCATCATCACCAGCATTGTTAAACCTTGTAGTTGACCAGATTTTGAGCAGAGATTGAGCTGAGAAATTCATGGGTTCCTGAAGTGCGTACCCAATGTAACTGTTCTGCAGAAAATCCTGAATCACATGAAAATCCTGAGGTGCTTCATCCTTAGATAGAAGAGAGATGTAGTTTGTTGCGGCAAAAGAATAATTCTGAAAAGTAATACCCTTAGAAGCCATTGAAGTTTTGAGCTTTGAAGAGTGAATAATAATTAGGGTTTGATAATACGAGAGAGACAGATAGAATAATAGATGCAGATGAATAATTCACAGTGAAACAAAATGAATTAAAATATTCCCTCTCATTTACATATACCCTCTAGTGGGACACGTGACAAGAAATAATTAGAGCGGTAATGAGTAGAACAAGTCTCAAAATACAACATTTATGTGTGTATCTGTGTAATGATATGAACCGTCAATCGTGAGATACATGCGCCTTATTACAAGTCCAATCAGAAAATGATAAATATGATTTTAAAAAAAATATAAAATATGATGTCATCAATATAATCTCAGAGTTTACCACTTAAACAGAGTTTACAAATCAGAGTTTATATGAATCAGAGTTTAGTATACACTATCAGAGTTTACCACATACTCTGACAGTGTTTACCATAAATACCAATAACTTGTGATCAGAGATTAGATGCTTCAATGATCAGAGTTTAGTCCATTGTCATCAGAGTTTATCCCATACTCTGACATATACTCTGAGAATCTGAAACTTGCTAAGTTGAGCCACTTGTCACCATCCCTAATTCAGAGACCAGTCTGTTAAATGTTGCTTCAGGCAAGGATTTAATGAATATATCTGCTATTTATTGATCTGTAGGAACAAAATATAATTCAATTGTGCCTTCCTCTACATGTTCCCTTATGAAGTGATATCTGATACTGATGTGCTTTGTCAGAGAATGTTGAACTGGATTTCCTGTCATTGCAATAGCACTTTGATTATCACAATAAATAGGAATTTTTGAAAATTTCAAACCATAGTCTAGCAATTGATTTCTCATTCATAAAATCTGTACACAGCAGCTTCCAACAGCAATATATTCAGCCTCTGCTGTTGATGTTGAAATTGATTTCTGCTTCTTGCTTTGCCATGACACAAGTCTTCTACCCAAAAATTGACAACTGCCACTTGTGCTTTTCCTGTCAATTTTGCATCCTGCAAAGTCAGCATCTGAATAGCCTGTTAATTTAAAATCAGACTCCCTAGGATACCATAAGCCAAGATTAACAGTGCCCTTGAGATATCTGAATATCCTTTTCACAGCAATCAAATGAGGTGCTCTTGGATTTGCTTGAAATCTAGCACATAGACATGTGGCAAACATGATTTCTGGCCTACTAGCAGTCAAGTAAAGTAGAGAACCAATCATCCCTCTGTATGCTGTAACATCAACAGGTTCTTGCAGTAGCCATAAGAGTTGTAGCAGATGCAGAATCTTGCATTTGAAACTTAATGAGTAGATTCTTTGTATATTTAGACTGATTAATAAAAATACCTTCTTCAGATTGTTTCACTTGTAAGCCTAAAAAATAAATTCTCCCATCATGCTCATTTGATACCTGGACTGCATTAACTTTGAAAATCTTTCACAGAGTTTCTCATTAGTGGAACCAAATATAATATCATCAACATATATTTGTACCAATAATAAATCCTTACCATTAGTTCTATAAAACAAGATTTTATCAATTGTTCATTTAGTGAAGCCATTTTCAAGTAAGAATAGGGCCAGAGTTTCATACCAGGCCCTTGGTGCTTGCTTTAGTCCATATAAGGCTTTATCCAATCTGTAGACATGATTTGGATATTTTGGATTAACAAAGCCAGGTGGTTGTTCAACATAGACTTCTTCTTCAAGTTCACCATTTAAAAATGCACTTTTAACATCCATCTGGTAAACCTTGAATTTCTTATATGTAGCATAAGCAAGAAAAATTTTGATTGCCTCAAGTCTTGCTACAGGTGCATAGGTTTCATCATAATCAATTCCTTCCTGTTGAGAATAACCTTTAGCTACCAGTCTTGCTTTGTTTCTTGTAATTATTCCATCAGAGTTTGTCTTGTTCCTGAATACCCATTTTGTGCCAACAATAGATCTATTCTTTGGCCTAGGAACTAAGGTCCAAACCTCATTTCTTTCAAACTCATTCAATTCTTTCTGCAAAGTAGTGACCCAATCAGCATCCTTCAGAGCATCTTCAACCTTCTTTGGTTCTGTTTGAGAAAGAAAACTATGAAATAGACATTCATTCTGAGTAGTTTTTCTTGTTTTTACTCCACTTTCCAGATCACCAATAATTAAATCAGGTGTGTGATCTTTGGTCCAATTTCTGGGATGTGGAAAAGTCCTTGAACTAGATGCTCCCCCATGATTCCTGCCTTCATAGAATGATTCCTCTGAAAATGCTGATCCTCCCCTTGAAGATGTGCTTCCTTCAGAGTTTAAGTACTCAGAGTTTGAGTTATCAGAGATTGAGGTCTCAGAATTTGTTGTCCCAGAGTTTAGGGTTTTAGAGTTTGTGTTGTTCAGAGTTTGGTCAGATTCTGATATCTCAATTATTGTGTTTTGATCTCTAATGTCAGTATTTGATGGATGTTGTTCCCCCTCAACATGTGCAGAATCTTCAATTTCTATTTTAATCAATTCTGAATCAGAGTTTAAAGAATCAGAGTTTTCCTCACCAGAGTTTAGTTGAACAAAGTTTATTTCATCAGAGTTTGGTTCAACAGAGTTTATTTTCTGCAGTTCATTCTCAAATCTCAGATTTTCCTGTGCATCTTTATCATGTAACCCAGCTATCTTCCCTTCATCAAAGGAGACATTAATTGATTCCATGACTGTCCTTGTCCTTAAGTTGAATACTCTGAATGCTCTTGAAGAGGTTTTAGAAGTTGTTTGCATATCCAACAAAAATTCCTTCATCTGCTTTAAGTTCAAACTTCTTCAATTGTCCAGGATGTGTTTTGAGAATAAAACACTTGCTTCCAAAGATGTGAAACTATTTGACATTTGGCTTTCTTCCTTTCAAAGATTCATATGGAGTCATTCCATGTTTGTTTATTAAAGAAAAATTCTGAGTGATGCATGCAGTGTTCACAGCTTCTGCCCAAAAGTAAGTAGGTAGTTTTGCTCCTTCTAGCATTGTTCTAGCAGTTTCTATTAAAGTTCTGTTCTTTCTTTCAACTACACCATTTTGTTGAGGTGTGCCAGGTGCTGAGAATTGTTGAATAATACCTCTTGTTGAGCAGAATTCCTCCATTGCAGAGTTTTTAAACTATGTTCCATTGTCACTCCTTAGATTTTTTACTTTGTGAGTTGATCCATTCTCAATCATTGCAATATGATCAAAAATTATCTCTGCAATTTCATCCTTCTTATGCATAAAGTACACCCAGGTAAATCTAGTGAAATCATCAACTATTACCAGAGTGTATTTCTTCTTTCCAATGGATATGATGTTTACTGGACCAAATAAATCAAGATGTAAAAGATGAAAAAGATGATCAATTGAATTTTCAGTTTTGCTCTTGAAAGATGTCTTCTTTTGTTTGGCCTTTTGACATGAATCACAGAGTCCATCAGGGTGAAATTGAACTTTTGGAAGACCTCTAACTAGGTCCTTCTTCACCAATTCATTAATGTTTCCAAAGTTCAAGTGACACAACTTTTTGTGCCAAATCCAGCTTTCCATTGGTGATGCCTTTCCAAGTAGACATGTTAAGGGACCATTAGAATTAACATCCAAGCTAGCTTCAAATAAATTGTTATGTCTGTGGCCAATAAGAACTATTTTCCCATTTTTCTTTCTTTTCACTTCACAATGAGTTCCATGAAATTCTACAGAATAACCTCTGTCTGTCATTTGACTCACACTTAGCAGATTATGTTTGAGTCCTTCAACCAGAGCTACTTTCTCAATGATGACATTTCCAATCACAATGTTGCTATATCCCAGTATTCTTCCTATGTTGTCATCTCCATAAGATACTGCTGGGCCAGCCTTCTCCTCAAATTCTGAAAGCAGGGATTTATTTCCAGTCATATGTGCAGAACATCCACTATCAATCACTAGAATGTTTTTCCTGTTTCCCTGCGATCAGTAAATGCAATTTAATTAATAGATTTGGGGACCCAAACTAGTTTGGGTCCTTTCTTTGAAAACTTGTTAACTTTTGCAGTAGAAGTTCTTTTGTCAGGGTTTGTGTTAACAGAGTTTACATGATCAGAGTTTGCATTCACAGAGTTTGTACTGTCAGAGTTTACACTCCTCTTATCAGATTTTATCATATATATCTGCTTGACAGTATGTTTTGGAGAAATATTTATTTGAGGCTGTGGTTCATAACAGTTGTAATACAACCTATGATATTCTTTGCATGTATAAATGGAATGCCATAAACTATCACAATGAAAACATGGATTATATCTTTTTTGTTTTATAGCCTCAAAACTAGGTCTTTCAGCTTCTTTCTTTTTCCTTTGTTTGCAGTCAATAGCAAAGTGATTAGAATTACCACAAGTAAAACAGGTTTTCCTTGGAGCATCAGGGATATTCATGTAATTATTCTCTTTAGTAATTCCTACTTTACCATTTCTATTTCTTTTCACCTTTTTAGTTTTATTAGTGACTGCCTTCAACTTTTCTGTAGGTTGCTTCTGTGAAAGTAACCTTTACCTTTTTAGAATCTGACACACTATTGTTTTTAGAGCTTTCAGCAGATTTAGTTTTCTTGAAATCACTAGCTCTAACAAATTTCACAGGTTCACTCAGTGTTCTTTTTGTATGTGCTTTAGTGTGTGTTTCTTTATCAGATTCATAACCTAAGGTAGATGTCCAATTCTTTTCAGAAAGCATTTGTTGGACCTTCTTGCCAGAGTTTGTCCAAACTCTGAAGGTCTCTTTTTCCTTAGCTATCTCAGATTTTAAATAGGTGACTTGTATTTCTAGCTGAGTTTGCATGTGTATAGCATTCTCAAGGTCTTTCTTAATGTTTAACATTTCAGAGTTTTCAGATTTAAGCATGTTATTCCTAGCAGTCAGAGTTTGTATCTCAGATTTTAATCTCTCATTTTCTAGAGTCTGAGATTTAAAGCTAACATGCAAAGATCTAAGAAAAGACTTTAATTCACAAATATTATCAGTTTAAAAATTGAAAACAGAGTCTGGTACCTTTTCAGAGTTTAAGATGGTAGCATTAGAGTTTGCCATGAGAGCATAGTTAGTTTCTTCTTTAGAGTCTGAGGAATCCATCCAGTCTTTCTTTGATGTGATGAGAGCTTTCCCAGATTCCTTGCTTCTGCACTCAGTAGCAAAGTGCCCCATCTTATTGCACTTGTAACACTTGATCTTTGATTTATCAAGAGTTTTTGATTTTCCATCTCTATCTTCACTTTTTCTGAATCTGTCTTTCTTGTCTGTCTCACCATGCTTTTCCTGAAAGTTTCCTTGCTTCTTAAATTTTCTGTATTTCTTAAAACTTTTGACAAACATGGCAAACATCTCCATCATGTCAATGTCTGAAAAGTCATCAGAGTTTATATCAGAGTTTACTTCAAACTCTGATTCACTACTTTCCTTGATTACAGCTTTTCCTTTTCTTGTTGAGGCTTTAAGGACTTTTTCTGTAGGTTCTTCAATCTGGGCCTCAACATTCAAGGCAATAGATTTTGCCTTGCTACTTTTTCTGTTTCTTCTCTGTTGTAACTCCAGATCATGAGTTTTTAACTTGCCATAAACTTCATCTAAGGACATCTCATCTAAATCAACCCTGTCTCTAATCAAGGATGTCTGCAGATCCCATTCTTCTAGAAGAGCCCTCAGAAATTTGGTGTTTGAATCTTCATTGTCATACACTTTATCCACCAAGGCCAAGTTATTCAACAGAGTTAGAAATCTGTCATAGATATCTGTTAGGGACTCATTCTGTTTAGCTTCAAAATATTCATACTCTTGTATAAGTACAGATCTCCTATTTTTCTTGATTTCCCTGGTTCCTTGACATTGAACCTCTAGTGCATCCCATATTTCTTTTGCTGTCTTGCATGCTATTACCCTGTTGGACATTACAGAGTCAAGACTGTTATGCAATATGTTTCTTACCTTGGCATCTTTGAGGACTTCTTGCTTTTCCTCATTGGTCCATTCTTTCTTATCCTTTAATGTATAATATTCAAGAACTTGTCTTCCTTCTACAACAGTTGCAGGCACCAATTTTGTTGGAAGATACTGGCCTTCATTGATCCTGTCCAGATAGTCATGGTCTGTTGCTTCTAGGAACATCAACATCTTCACCCTCCATGTAGGGTACTCAGCCTTCTTCAATATTGGAATCCTGATGCTTTCATACTTGTTACTAGACATGATTATTTGATCTTTTGAGTTGAAATTAACTGCCTGCTCTGATACCAATTGTTTCCCAAATAATCAATCTATTACAGAAGGGGGGTTGAATGTAATAGTACCAACTAATCGAAGATGAACACAAGTATGTAGAATGGAATACTATTTTGTATTAATAATGAATTCGAATACGAAACTCTCTCAAGAAATAATGTTCTTAAGAGCTGCTAGGTTACAATAATAATACTTGAAAACGTATATAGATTATAACCTATCTCTGTGTTTATATAGACACAGCTACAAATACAATTACAAATCAGATTGGAAATAGAATAGCTTTAATAAGGTAATTTAGACTTGCACTCGAATTCCTTCTTACTATCCAAATCAGACTCTGATTTGTCTGTTTCCTTTTTAGTTAAACTCTGAAGCTAGACTCTGTCGGTTTGTCATTCTCTGATTTGAGCATTCTCTGTTAGAGTAAACTCTGATTGAGTATTCTCTGATAGAGTAAACTCTGTCCGACAGCTTCATAAACTCTGATGACGTCATCATAAACTCTGATATGATATTCTCTGACAATCATCAGTGTTTGCATTCCTAACATATTATGATATATATTGATTAATTTATAAGAGAGACAACTCTTGTATACAACTATAACTCAAAATTAATTTTAGATTTTTCTGATAGAGTCTAAATGATGTAGTTTTATATAATTAATTTTATGAAATTTTCTAAAGATAACGGTAGATATCTTTTACTATATATATATGATATAATAAATTTATTTATTTTAATTATCGATCCAGTTCGGGTTTTTTCGGTTCAGTTTTAACCTATATCCGGAACCGGAACCAATCAATCGGTTCAGTTTTTTATTTTTCGATTTTCTTCGGTTTGGTTTTTATCGGTTTTGGTTCGATTTCGATTCTTATTCGATTTTTTCTCACCCCTAATATATAGCTTTCCGCGCACAACTCGGATGCGTATATTCTCTTTTTTATATGTGTGCAGCTCTGTAGATATAACAGAGTCACACTGTTGTACACTAAATTTATGTTAGTCACGTTGTTCTCAAATGCGTATAAACTATCACGCTTGTGCATACATAAGCATGTACTGTAGTTTTCGGAAACCCCATCCTATCTATGTAATTGACACATGAGCACGCATGACTTGCACGCGCCATGGGCATTTAGGGCCAACGCTCACGCGCCATGGGCATTTAGGGTCAACGCTCACGTGAATAGGTATTTTGGTCTGTACCTAATAAAAAAGAGTACTCATTTTCTCTTATATTTATCATCATCATATTATTAAATTAAATAAAAATATAGCTGTCGATTATTAATATTAGTTATGAAGTAAGAAATAAAAACTTTGAAAAAATAAATAAATTGGTAACGTTAAATTTGAAAGTAATATACCTGTGTTTCATGTGGGCTTGGGCGAAGCAGATTGATAAATTCGGATCCGGGTAGGGTTATGTGAGATTTAGAACCCAAATTTTAAAAAATCAAACCAATTTCAACAACACTAGTACTACAATGGCAGCAGCTAAAGAAACCAAACATCCTCAGATTTCACTACCTCGTACACTTAACGTAACGAGATTCGCGGAGTCTCGTGGCCCAGAACTCAAGGCACTTCACTCCATCGTGTCTGAACGATTGAATGGTGATTTTAGGTCTAATAGAAACAAGAGGAGGAGAACTACCGGGTTTGATAATCGGGTCGGAAAAAAGAGGTTTCCAAAGAGGGAGAAGAATGGTGGGAATGATTTGAAGAAGATGTTGCCACGTAGGATTCGTAGGAAAAATGAGCTGAGGAGGAATGAGGAAGTTGGTTTTGGGGTTAGTGGGGATGGGACTAAGAGGTTGAGAACACATGTTTGGCATGCTAAGCGGTTTACCATGTCCAAGATTTGGGGGTTTTATCTTCCTCTTGCTTTGCACGGCAGGTAATGCCTGCCTTTAGTTTCGTATCATGTATTGTTAGTGAATTATAAAATGTATGTATGTGCTTGTTTGTTTATATGAATCGGTTTGTAGTTATGAAACAATGTAGTTAGTTTTCGTGTATGCTTTATTGTTTTTGTTGGATATATTTTGTTTATCGAGAAGTTTGTATAAACATTGCATGATGTAGAGGAAAGGGTTCGAGGTCTATTATGAAGAGCTTAAGGGATGGAGTGGTTGTGCACGATGCAAGCTATTGCGCTGCTGTACAACTGGAAGGTCCGGAGGTAGGCATATTCTTACTTCATTTTCCAAGCTTTATTGGTGTCAAGTATTGATTTTTAAGTATTGATCTTTATCCGGCTTATGTTTCAATAGATTAGTGAGTATATTGTTAATTCTCATGCTCTCAGAGCATCTCCAAGGCTAGCCTCCTGTTAGGTATAAAATCTATGTGTCATGCATTTTACCTAACATCTAAAAAATTGATCACTTCAACGCTAACACGTGTTAGCAATAATTTTAGATAACATAATAATAGGGCGCTACATCTGTTGAGTTTGTACAGTATGTAGTCCATCATCTAAAAACATCCACATCAGGTTTCTACGCTGTTTAAACCTAATCTAGCCCTAAATATAATACATATGTGTATATTATATTTAATATATATGTATTATTTTTTTGAAGAATAATATATATATATTTATTATGATTTTTGTTTTATATTTAATATTAGAATTTTGTATAATATTAAGTGTAAAATTATTATTTTATTATTAATAAAATTTATTAATTACTTATATAATAATTATTTTAATATACATTGCATATTTATAAAAATACTAATAATCCTATATAATAAAATATATTTAAATATATAATTTAAAATATATAAAAGTAATGTTTGTTAATTATTTTTTCTCATATTTAAATATAATATTATATTTTCAATTGTAATATATATTAAATATATTTTAAATATATATTCAATTGTTGTTATTAAAATAAATATATTTTCATTAAATATATATTTTATTTACTTGTATTGAATACAATATTAACTAATATATGTGTATGAAAATAATAATAAAATAATATTTTTAAATATAGCTAATCATTATACCTAATACTATTGAAGTAAAATCTCTTATGGTTCAACAAATTTTTAGATAATCATATTTTAGCTAATTATTTTAGCTATTAACATTGGAGATGCTCTCAGTAAGTATAGTATATAATGCTGAAAACCAGAACTACTTTATCCAATGATGAAAGTGAGACTATATAATAGTCTCCCCACTACATACGTGGTCAACTGATTACAAGGAAATGGGGAAATCCTATCTCAACTAAAGTCCTAAATATCAGGACATTATTAACACACAAAGAAATTCAAATAACTAAACACCACTTTTAAACTAACCCAACAAACTCTCCCTTAAATTGAACTGCAATAGTTTGCATCAGTTTACATCTGGCACCGAGCAAACCCCAAGTAACTCCCTCAACCCTATGAGCACTTCAAAAGGTAAGGGCTTTGTCATAATATCGGCCAACTGGTCCTTTGAGAAGCAGTACTCCAATTTAACCCTTTCTTCTATTGTTAAGTACCGAAGAAAATGAAAACGAATATCAATGTGCTTGTTTCTTCCGTGCATAACAGGATTTCTTGATATCTTAATAGTAGAGACATTGTTGCGAAATATGCAAGTGCATCCTTGATGAACACCAAGCCATTCAAGAATCCTTGTCATCCATATACTCTGGCATGTGCATGAGGCAGGCAGCAGCTATAAACTCCGCTTCAGTAGTTGATAGTGACTACAGGTTGTTTCTTTGAAGACCATGCTACAACACCAGAACTGAGTAAAAACACATATCCTGATGTGTTTTTTTGATCCTCAATATCTCCCGCATAATCGTTGTCCGATTATGCAACTACCTTATCTTCTCCACCCAAATTGTAGCGAAGGACTCTCTTAACAGCTTGTTGATGCAATTCAGTCGGATTTTCCATGAATCTGCTGATTAAGCTCACCACGAAAGCCAAGTCCGGCCTAGTGGTAGTCAAATACCTGAGACTGCCCACCATTTGCGTATAAGTTGTTGTATCAACTCCAATTCCACCTTCATCTTTAGCTAGTTTAAAATCTAGTATAATCGGAGTCCTCACAGGATTGCAATTCTTCATGTCAAATCGTTTGAGCACCTCGTTACCATATTTCCTTTGATATATGAAAATTCCTGCATTAGTTTGCACAACCTCTACTCCTAGAAAGTACTTCATTTTTCCAAGACCAGACATTTCAAACTCCTGTTTCATAGAGTGCTTAAACTTTTCGATCATTGCAATACCATATCCTGTGAAGATCAGGTCATCTACATATACCCTTACAATGAGATATTTTTTATCCACCGACTTAGTAAACAACATATCTTCACGCGGGCATTTTTCAAAACCTTCTTTAATAAATAGGACTCAAGCTTCTTGTACCAGGCATGAGGAGCTTGCTTGAGCCCGTATAGCATTTGTAGACCTTGTTTTCTTCTCCTTTTATTTCATATCCTCGTGGTTGCTCAACGAACACAGCTTCATTTAGCTTCCCATGCAGGAAGGCGCTTTTCACGTCAAACTGATACACATTCCAACCTTTGGAGGCAGCAAGAGCAAGGATCATCCTAATGGTATCCCATCGAGCTACAGGGGCAAATACTTCAGCATAATCTACTCCAAATTCCTGTGAGAATCTCTTTGCAACAAGCCTTGCTTTGAGTTTATCCACTTCTCCTTTCCGGCTTTCTCATTCAGCCTAGCCCATTTTACTCCAATTGTTTTTGCCCTGATTGGCAGCGTAGTTAACTCCCAAGTTCCATTTTTTTTCAATGGAATTGATTTCATGTCCATTGCTTCTCTCCACTTTGGATTGTTGACAGCTTCTTCGTAAGATACTGGATCATTAGAGGTTGTGACAATCATCAAATTTAAATCTTCATCACTTTTAGACAGACCTTCTCCACTTACATATTCTTGCAAATAAGCCAGTCTTCTTCTAATTCTCCCTTGAATTGGACTAGAAAGATTATTCTCCACTTCTTCATTTGATGAAGGATTTGAACCAGTAGCACAATCTCCAACCTGCTCACTGTCTGCGTCATTTACATGTTCTCCTTGTGCATCATTTGAATGAGCTTCATGTATAATTTCTCCTTGTTCATCACCCCACTCTAACGTTGGAGCTTTAATTCCCTCTGTTGCAGCACCCCAATCCCATTTTTTGTCTTCCTCGAATACCACATCCCTGCTCACAATAATTTTCTTTGACACATGATCATACATTTTACATGCCTGAGATTCCTGAATCATACCCAAGAACACACAACGAAGACTTTTATTTTCAAGTTTCTTTCTATTTAGGTGAATGTGAACGTGTCCAATGCAACCGAACACCTTGAGATGTCCCACCGATGGTTTCTCACCAGACCAAGCTTCTTCTGGTGTCGTGTCTTTTACAACAAGGGCTGGACATCGATTGAGTAAATAAACAGCCTAGTTAACAGCTTCTGGCCAAAATTCTTTCGGTACTAAGTGTCTAAACATACAACGCACCATATTCATAATTCTTCGATTCTTTCGCTCAGCAATCCCATTTTGTTGGGGAGTATAGGCTGCTGTGAGCTGTCTAGCAATGCCATTAGAGCTACAATACTCATTAAAATCAATTGAGGTAAACTCCCCACCACGATCAGTAGGAAGACAACATATAACTTTACCACTCCTTTTTCAACAAGACTTCTAAATTTTTTGAAGATAACAATTAACAAGTGCTTCTGATTTAAGATTCAAAAAATAAACCCAAAACTTTCTACTGTAATCATCCGTAAATGTTAGGATGTACCTCTTATGGCCATAGTGACCATCAAATTGTGGTATTGCTGCTTGGACATAGATATATGCGGCCATCTCAAACTTTTCCGTTCCCATTCCTGTTTATATCTCACCAAATGTTTGTTTCACTAAATTGCGATCTCTAATCTCTCAGTCAGATCCCTAACGATGAGGCTCTGATACCATGTGTTAGTTCTCAAGCTCTCAGTAAGTATAGTATATAATGCTGAAAACCAGAACTACTTTATATAATGATGAAACTGAGACTATATAATAGTCTCTACAGAAACAGACGTGCAGTAAATCAAGGAACCACTACATACGTGGTCAACTGTTTACAAAGAAATGGAGAAATCCTATCTCAAGATTCTCAACTAAAGTTCTAAATATCAGGACATTATTAACACAAAAAAATTCAAATAATTAAACACCACTTTTAAACTAACCCAACATATATAGATACAGTAGAAATTAAGACTAGGCCTCGTACCTAGAGTACTTGAGTCTCACACCCAAGAATTTATAGAAAGAAACTTATGTATTAGCAAATCTACCTTTTACAAATTTAGGTACATCCATATATAGGACTCTTAAGAACATTCTAGCTATTTAATCAATAAATATAGCTGACTTCAAGACTGATTTGACTGACTTTCAAAATCTGGTCCAAACTAATAAATATTTCTCATGAATCTGGATGAAATACTAGGTACATAATTCTGTAAAAAATTCTGGAACTACCTCAACTCTTTTAGAAGATTCTGGAACTTATTTTAATTTTGATTTCATTTTCTCGTATAAACTTTTCCAAATCTGTTTGATTGAACTGCATCACAAAGTTATTGTTGTTTATCGATTCATTGTAGAGCGTTTCTTTTGAAATTTTGTTGGGAAGTCATAGTTTCAGTTTAATTAATTTACATTTTGACGTGTCCTTTTTTTTAATTATGAAATTATGATGTTGCATGGCACTTGTTTTCAGGAAAAATTATTGTCGATTCTAAGCACGGTACTTGTGCCTTCTGTAGCTGATTCTGAAGATTTATCACGTAGAGTGATTTCTGGTGTTGCATATGGAAGCGCTGTGGTGGGTGAGAGTATTATAATTTACAAAGACTAATGAACAGTATGAATACCTGACACAGCTATTAATGATTATGCAGCTTCACCATGTTGGAGCAACATGTTCTCATACCATTGCTCCTGTGACCTATATGTGGCAGCCTCATGAGCAGTGTGAGATTAATGATGTGGACAAGGGTGATGGGTTCCATGATACCAAGACAATTGACAACTCTTCAGCCTTCCGCTTGGTTTGGATATGGATACATGCTGCAGCTTTCAAAGAAGGATTTGGTGCTCTGCAATGTGCTTCTCGGAGGGAGGTAGGGTATATATCTGAACCCTTTCTTGTGTAGGAAGAGCCCTCATAAAACCATGGTTTGAAGTTTATATGAAGCATCTACTGACTGTAGACGGAGGAATACACTTTTTGCCCTTGTATGGCATTGGAGCTTGCATTAATTGGCTAAAACTGCTTTCCAAAATAATAGCATTTGCTACTTCATGATTGCAGAATGAGAAGCCTGGTACCTATGTTAGTTGTATTTCTCTCGAGGGTCAATTAGGAAAAGTGGAAGTGATGGGTTCGAAGGCATCTCAACTTCTTCAGAAGATATTACACCCTGTTAAGAGGTGTGATATTTTTTTTAGTTGCTATTGAATATTAGAGGATGTATGAGGATTTATAGTATGCCCGTTAATATGGATTGCTATTTAGTTTTCTGCAGAATAGCATGGATATGAAGGAATGCTCAGTCGATGAGACTCAAGATGAAACTCAACTTAATATTTTTGACTTTGAGAATGAAGATTGTACTTCATCCTCAATTACCTCTCTCGTTATCAGTGATCCTCGTATTTCAACCGGGAAGGCTGAATATCAGACATCAGTTGAAATTCAAGAAAGTAATTTAGGGCCAGTTTCATCATCATGCTATAGAAATGGCGAGAGCACGAATTTGTGGCATGCTTCTGGTGGAATTTACCCTCCTGTTGAGGAAAGTGTTCTTTGCTCAGAAAAGCATCATCAGCGTATTTCATTATATTGCATCAATGAAAAAAGCCCCAGCAGATTAAATGAATCAGCTAAGCAGCAGTGTTCTAGGGTGTGTCCTGTTCTGCTTTTAAAGAACGTTCATCCGAAGAACTCCATTATAAGGTAAATTATCGTGCTATTATTTACAGTGTGTGTGTGTTTGTTTTGTAAGCCGGCATACGTGAATTCTCTTCTTTACATTCATAATGTTTAGCCAAAAAATGATCTGGTTTGCGAAACATTAATGTTCATATACATACTTGATACATGTTTTATTTTAGATTTTTGTTCCATTTAATATTTTTGTGAGTTGTTAAGTTTGATAAGAGGACCTCTGTATTGATTTGTCTTCAGTTGAACATTGTTGTTATCATTATTGTGTGGTGATTTTATTTCCTGGGGTATTCAAGATGAAATTCTGTTTTCTTGAAGGACGTGGATACAAAAGAATTTTTTTAGTTGTAACCATTTCAAAATAACTGCTTTTGATTTGGGGTTTGGGGGGGGGGGGGGGTTGGACGTCTATGTTTTTCTGAATGCTTCAATTGTTCATAGTAACTGACTCATAGCTATTTAATTCTAAAACCTTTTCAGATGGTCTATTATACTTCCGATCAGTTGGGTCAAAACATTTTGGATTCCTCTGGTGTCTCTTGGAGGCCGTGCTATAGGTTTGAGCGAGAAGCATTGGATTGCATGTGAAGTAACAACGTTATACTCTTGTGTGGAATTTCAATAGTCTTGACAGTTTTTTGGTAGATTTACAAGTGTCTTTTTTTTTTCAGTCTGGGTTGCCATATTTTCCTTCAGACTTTCCTGGTTGCACTGCCTACTCTTGTTTTATGGCAACCAAAGCAGTTGCCTCTCTTCAAAATGCAGAGTTCCGTCCTCCTTCTGTGAGGCCTTTAAGTGTTCCAACTTCACCTCCATGGGATGTTGTCCATTACACGTGTAACAAAAAGAAAATTACTGGGTCACACAATCAGATTCTTCCAAATAGATTGTCTTCCGAAAATATGAACTTAGCTACCAACTCCCCTGAAGATTGCTATGGAGCTCCATGTTGTCAGAATGGTGTTTCATTGGATGGTTTGGTATTAAGGTCGTCTCATTCGCTGGCCAGATTCCTGAGTGACATTAATAATTGCCAACTACATATATTTCCACGTATGCCGGAAAGTAAGAGCTGCATATCTAAGATCATGAAGGAAAAAGATATATCTATTCAGGGCCTAGACGATGCCTTCCTTGTGAATTATGGCCAGAAATTATGCTTTATCAGAATTCTTCTTCATTCTTACAAGGATGGTGTTTTCGAAGACGGAGCTGTGGTTTGTGCTCCTCATCTATCTGATCTTGCATTCATGAATTCTAGGTAGTTATTTATTTTGAGCGAATAATCCTCACTTCTCCTACTTGTAAATGACTTCATAATTTTTTAGTCCTTGGCGTTCCGGTGAGACTTCTTAATGAGGTTACCTGTGGACTTTTCTAGATAATTGTTTGTCTGCACAAAGATGACTGCTTATTAATGTGAACAGCATGAAGCAAGAGGACATTGATATGCTGATTTCTAATTTAGTGTTTAGATTTCATGACCGTTCTGCAGTTTATTTTCATATAAAGAACTGGAATTAGATACTTATCGAATTGGTTGCTATGTTTAACAGTTGTTCGATATAACCAATGTTTTTGTATCGCTATTGCTATTTACACATCCTTGTACAGTAACTTGTAAGAACATTATTATAAATCTACTGTTGAGCTGTATATTTATTTATTGTGTGTCCACACTACCAAGTATATGGGATGATGTAGAAAATACCCCATCAGTATATTTCCATCAATGAGAGACCTTATTCATGCAATTTTAAATGCTATTTGTAAATTATATACAGATCTGATAGCAACAAATTTGAACTCCAAATACCCGAGAGTCTTTTGAGATCATACTTTGTACAACAACCATCTGGTAAATGGGATCTTCATGAACCCAGTGACCTTGTTGGTAAGGAGTCTCATAGATGGCCAATTGGATTTGTAACTACAGGATTCGTTCATGGAAGGTAAGTTTTGTGCAAGTTTAATTTGGTGCTGCTCCATTTTATCCATACTGCTTAATTTTTTATTTTTTTTGGTAATGTTATTGCTGGACTTGCAGCAAGAAACCAGTGGCAGGGGCCCTATGTGAAGCAGTCTTACTAGCCTGTCTTAGGGATGAGCAGTGGAATGCTGTGCCTGCAAAACAGAGAAAGAAGGAGATATATGTTTTGGTGAGGAATCTAAGGTCCACGGCCTATAGACTTGCTCTTGCGGAAATTGTACTTGAACAACAGGAACACGATATGGAATACATGTAGGATGTGCCTTACGACATTGTTGTAGGATTTAAAGTTTGTAAACAAAGTATGTTTTGAGGACCCCTATTTTAGTGTCATCTGGTTCTTATGATATAACTGGAATGTCTTGCAAATTTTTTGCTTGTATTGTTTTATCATTTATGCATCTTGTGGTCCTATTGTCTAAACATCTAGTCCTAGTGACTACACTTGAAAATTATTAGGTTTGACTTCTCCACCTTTTCTTTTGGAACTATAATTTTAGAAAATCCTTGTAGCCCTAGTTAATGGTTAATTCACAAATTATATAAGGATTGAGGTATTTGTTCCGGGCTTACTCAATTCATCAATTCTGAGTTTGTAACCTTTCTGACGAAAATTGAATTGTTTCTTCTTCTTGTGGTGCCGCTGATTCAAGGATCATGCTGCTATGGTGTCTGAAATTTGGTATTAATTGGTTTATGAGGGGTGTCATCCTAAAAATACTTATATACATTGATGTAGATAAAAAATTGATAATTTTGTATGGTGTTTGTTGGCCGTTGGTTAAAAGATTTATGGGATATTCTCTATTGTAACACTGTACAGTTGACTTTTGTCAATGATATCATCACATCTTTTGCTTCTATCCGTGGCAATCTTGTAGTTTTGGTTGTATCACTGTATTTTTTGTTTTCTATGCATGGTACCCTTCTTTTAAGTAAAAAGTAATAAAAAATAATAGAATCAATTTCAGACCGGAAAACAAATTGTATATTTGAAATCTATGAGGAAAAATATATGAAATAGAAATTCGAATCATGTAAAACATAGTTAAAATAGTAATATATATTAAAATTTTATAACCAAACTTTTATCATTAATATATCACTCATTTTGCCTCTGTTTTATATGATTTAAAAGTCTATTTCATGTATTTTTTCACAAAGATTTCAAATATACAATTTGTTTTGAAGTCTGAAATTGATTCTATTATTTTTTATTACTTTTTACTTAATAGAAGGGTACCATACGTATTAACAAAAAATACAGGATTAACACAGATAGAAGCAAAAAATGTAACACAGATAGAAGCAAAAAATGATGGTACAACTGGCAAAAACCAATTGTGTAGTGGTAACACAGAGAATATCCCAAGATTTATTAAAAGATATTTATGGAAAATAGGGGTTGAATATTATACTAATAAATAGAGAATATCCCAATATTTATTAAAAGATATTTATGGAAAATAGGGGTTGAATATTATACTAATAAATATATTATTAAAAATTTGCATCAAGTTCAGGCGAGTTCATCTTTATGAATAGTTTTCTATTGATTTAGTTTAGCCATTTGATGATCATATTTTTAATCGATAGGTATGAATTTAAATGTTTTTAACATCCCTAATAACATTTTAAATATATTGAAATCAGAAGGTCAGGTGTTAAAAATGATGATAGCAATCAGAATATGATAACTTTTTTATTTAGATTTCTATATCTTAGGCCATCTCCAACCATGATTTTATTTTAAAGTAATTTTATTTTCATATTTTTACCTTTTTAACTTCAAACCACTATTTTAGAGTAGAATTTTAAGGCTTTAATTTCAAATATAAAAATAAAGGGTGGTTTGAAGCATACATACATTGGAGATGCCCTTAGTAGTTAAATTATTTTTTAAGTAATATTCTTTACGTCCCACCTAATTGTTTACGTTTCGGAGAGAAGGTCCGACACGCATTTTAAGGCGCATATAAAATATAGTTCCATAACTTATTTTTAATTTTTTTTTTAAAAATAAGTTATGTAACTATACTTTATATACACCTTAAAATGCATGCGTGCCGAACCTTCTCTCCGAAACGCAAATAATTGGATGGGGGACGAAGGTAGTAATATATAATCTTTTGTTTTTAGTGTTTTATCATTAATTATTAATTTAGTTCTATAAGTTATTATTTTTACTTAAAAAAATAAGTAAAAGGATGCATTTCAACGCAAACTAGTTATAAATAAAAATATATGTCATTATATAAGTTATTACAAGCCCAAAAATATTAAAATTTTAAAACTTTTGATCTGAATTAAATATAATGAACCCCTTATATATACACATAAATAAATATTTTAGTCAAAATTATCATATTTGAGAATAATATTTGCAAATTATTTTTAATATTATATATAAATCAAACGGCTAATTTAAGTTGTAAGGGGTTTTTAATTTACATAATACGAGGCCCTTAGTATAACATCGGAATTAATTTTCCATAATAAATAATATTTTCTGTTAATATTAAATTTTTTAAAAAATATTACAATTTTATTTGTTTAACATGGTAAATTTTATAATTTTTAAACATCAACTTCTATTGTTTGGTATAATTTTTTATATGATTTTTTAAAAATATTAATTTTTATTAGATATATAATCTACCTTTTCTCATTTCGTGGGTAATTGATGTCAAAAGATTGAATAATCTAGAATTGATAGGCGAGCTACTTCCGAGTGGATATTTAAATTTTCTCTATAATTTTCATTTCCTATATTTTTTACACCCGTGTACGAAGGAACTGGACTTAAATTTGAAATAAAAAAAACAAAAAATATTTTGTCAGAGAAAATGAGCGGAAGAGAGAAAAAAAGTAGCGTGACAAGGGTGGTGAGTTAGATCTGCCGCAAACTAATCGTTAATTTACTTTTCAAACTTTAGACAGACTAGACCAGCTGTCTCAAAACTGTTTGTTAATAATTTTTTTTCGAAAATAAGCCCTTGTTTCGGAAATAAATAGGTATTTATGTATTTTTTTTAAAAAATAAGTAATTTATTTTTTATTTTAAAAATAATATTTAATTTTAAAATTTTAAAACAAATATTTATTTTTTTAAAAAATAAAAATATATAAAAAATAAATATAAAATAAATAACTTATTTTAAATTTAAGGAGCGCGAACGCGAACGTTACTCCAACGTAAACGGACAACAACAGATACATACGTAGGTACATAGATACATACATAGCAAACAAAACACAAGGGCCTGGCCGGGGAAGCTGCTTCTATCGTACGAATCACTTCATCCTCATCCTTTCTCGTTTTGTCTTTACTGTATACATACATATCTTCTGTATCTATTTTCAGGTCAGTTTTATTATTCTATTTCTTTTTATTTCGAATTTTCTTTTCTTAGATTTGATTTACTCTGATTTATGTTTTGTAGTTTCACTGTTTTATGATCCGTGTTTTTGCATATGATTCATTTTAGTTTCAAGTTTACTTGCTTAGGATTCAATTGTTTATTTTTCGGAATGGTTGATTACAGAAATTTAAATTTTAAATTCTCCTACACATGCCTCCACTGAGGTTGGAACCCCAAACTTGCAGATTAGGGTTCAAGTGTTTCTATACGCTACTATTTTTGCTACGGTTTGAATGGTTGGATTTTGAGTTTTATTTGTATACTGAATATTGTTGGGGACGGATATTGGTGTATTAAATTTGGATTTTAGGAACTCCATTAAAACCCGGTGGTATTCAATAAGGATTTTGAAAAGTCCATTAAACTCTCGTGGTATTCAATATGGATTTTAAAAGGGTGATGATATATGCACGCTCTGTTTAGGTTTTTGGACTGAAATGACCTGTTCTTAACATTGTATACTTTAATGATCAAAATTAAAAATAGGGACATTTCACTCCCAAAATACAGCAGGATGTGCATAAATAAGTTTAGGTAGTGCATATAACAACATCCTTTTAAGTTTAGGTAGTGCATATAACAACATCCTTTTAAGTAGGCCATACAAATCTTGAGGTATTCAATTAAGATTTTATATAGTCTTTTAAAATCTAGCGGGTTCAAATATTGATGGATTTTTTTGGATTATCTAAAATGGCGGCTTGTGATGGATTTCTTACTGTTTTTTATATTTTTAGAAATCTCTCGTAAGAAATCTTTACTAAATTTTCCAGACTCCACATCAACTCTGCAAGATTCTATACTAATATTAATATTTTAGTAAGTACTCTTGAGGCATGCTAATTCGAGCTTGTTTAAGAGATATTTGTTATAAATTTTTATTATTTGAGTTTGTACAAACTTTGTTGATTGATTTGATTTCCAAGTAGATCTCCACTCGTTCCAAGTTTTGTTGTCAATTACGGTCATGACTGGACTCTGCATTGCTACGTTAGGACCATCTATATACTGACTTAAACATGTTCACATGATAATGCCTCAGGCTTCCACACGCAGTATCTGAACTTCTTGGTGCTTACTATTGAAGCTTACAAGCTTCATGGCTAGAATTAAACCTCAAGCTCTGCTGCAACAGAGCAAAAAGAAGAAAGTACCCAGTCGTATTAGTGTCACTACACTTGTGCTATATGGCCTGATAGTCCTTGTAATGGTGTTTTTTCTGTTTGCAACGTTCAGACATTGGACTCGGAGGTTTGCGCATTTTTATTGTTGAGTTTGAAATATTTATATGAAGTTATTGGCTGAAACACAACACTTGCAATTCCTGGGTCTTCCTTTCAAGATTTGACCAGTATTAGCAAAATGTTCCAATGTACAGGAAATTGTAGTCACTGGTTTCTTATCGCTCAAGTCTATAGTACATCTTGTTTTACCTTGGAAAATTAAATTTGGTGATTGCATCAGTACAATGTTCCATGGGATGCTGGTATTCCCAACTCTACAAAAAATAGTTTGTGTAGGCTAGTATTTTCTCTGTATAACTAACTTCTTAGAAAACAGCATGCTTTTGATGAGAAACAACTCAAATTTTTTGACTTTACTGGTGCATCATGTTCCAGTTAAATGTGTATCTGCAATGCCCACTATATCTATTTTGGGTTGTGAAAATTGAAAAATAATGTTTTACTTTCACCGTCTCACCTATAGTTATTAATGTAACAATTCATTTACCTGTGTTAGATACTTAAACCCCACACACCCCTCCTTCCAACCCTATGCACCAGGACTGTATAACTTGACCTATTTGAACTGTTCAATTGCCCATATGCATCTCCAAGCATATGTTTAATTACCGAGGAATCCATGTATCAACACACTGGATACTGACCGGCACATCCGCCACACACTCACATGAACTATCCCGAGGGACAAGGGTAAAGAAGAGTAGATCTCGCATACACTGACACGGACTTACTAAATTCACATACATTTAGTAGTGATTTCTTATAATACGTTTTCGCATAAGAGGTTTACAGGATAAAACTTATGATAATTTTATCAGATGGGATATTTACATGCCAATTTTTTTTCTAGGTCAACTGTGCACTCAGAGGATGGCTTGTCAAGTCTAACGGTACAGTTTCTTAGCTTTCTAAATATAATCTTCCACTAATTTACCATGGACAGGTTTCCAGCTGTCTTTTAAGTTGCCTATTGTGACAGTCAGAATTCGAATTGGAAATAGTTTTGTAACCATTACATAGAATTCTCTCGCTCTCTTAACATATTGAGGTATTTGGCATCTGCCTATATTTATTTCCAATTTTCCATGTTGCAGCATGAAGATGCTTTTGTTGGTTCAAATTCTGATGTTCCCAGATATGCTGTAAGATTGTAACTATACTTGTTTTCTGCTATGGAAATCTTTTAGTATACATCAGTTTTCCATTAATGTCTATTATTTTAATTCTTTTTACTCTAGACTAATTAAAAATTCAAGATTATGCAAATGCCCGAAATGTTATTGAAGACCATCTTTTTTCATATTCTTAATTTTCTTTCAAATTAGGTTTTCAACACCTCAAAAGGATCAATAACTGTGGAACTTTATAAGGAAGGTTCACCTAGAGTTGTTGATGAATTTATTGAGTCATGGTGAGTCTCGATATCTACTTTATATGCATTGATTTCTATTCAGCCTTGTGTAAGCTGTCAATCTATTGACCTCATAAATATCTGCTCTGTTCATTGCCATGTAATCATTTATTACTAAGGTAACATGTTATTCTTCATAAGTAAGCGATTATGTAATCTCTAATCACCAAATATAAATTGGGACTTATTACTTAGTATTTCGTGTTATGTAATACACGAAGCTGATTTCATATCTTCCTAATTGTGTTATTTAGTTATACAGATTGGTTTGTTGTATTTATTTTTGACTTGGTTAGATTCAAAAATTAAAATATTGTTAAGGGCCTACTAATTTTTTATAATAGCTTGCTAAGAGTACTGCAAGCTCTGTACACAATTAATTTCTATATTTCACTCTTGCATATAGCCTGGTAAAATGTTTTTAGTGTTTTACATTCTTTTAGCTTTGTAACACATTTTATAACCTAGTCGCATCTGAGATATAGAAGTATAACCAAATTTAGGAGCCTGGGTCTGTAGAATATCATCTTTATCTACCAGTGGTTCATTGTAATGTAAATCTAGCGGTCTGACAATTGTAGTGTTACAAGGCCAAGCATAGTTAATTACATGTTTTTTTTAAGATATCCCTGTATTTTGTGTATGATCCAACTACAGAAACTCTGACCTCTGTTATCGTGTTTAACATAATATCTAACATTATTTTGACAGCCAAATGGGACACTTCAAAGGAATGTCATTTAATCGCGTAATTAAAAACTTTGTAATTCAAGGAGGTGACTTTGAAAGTGGAGTTACCGAAGACTGGACTTCAAAAGGAAAGCATTACAATCATCTCGATGAAAGGTTTGCCCTCGCATGTCTGCACAAATTTTAAAACAGCATTGAGGATTCCTGATGGTATCGGTTTTCATGTTTTTGTTTTTGTCATTTGATATTTGTCCAGACTAAAGCACGAGGCATTTATGCTTGGTACTTCAAAAGTTAAACACGAAAAAGAAGGATTCGAACTATTTATCACAACTGCTCCAATTCCGGATCTTAATGAGAAGCTCAATGTGTTTGGGCGAGTTATCAAGGGTGAAGATGTTGTGCAGGTTATCATTATAGTACAGTCTTTTCTAATCCTTTCTTCCCTTCGGCAATGTGGATTCCTGGTTTGTTGTTTTTAAAAAAACTCGTCATCCATTCCGAATATTGAAACTTTGAATACTTGTATAGATGTATAGCTGCCATTGTAATGTGGAGTTTAAAAATGGTTTTCTGGTGAACATTGGATACCACAATTAAATCTTCACTGCTACTAGCATATATAAAAACATAGCAGAAAGCTGTCCAGCAGTTGGTGTTCAGTCTTTACTTAGCGTTAAATTTGTATCGTTCTTTATCTTAGATGAAAGGTCAATAAAACTTTCTTATATAAAAAATATCCACAAGAATCGCTGACTTGCTACTTGTAAGTATTCTAGCTTGTACTTGCTCGATTGCATTTAGATATTTCAATAATGTATACATGTAACATGGAATTAAAGTCGGCCAAATTAAAACTGTGTTGTTCCAGAAGTAGTGACCCACTCAGAAACTGCATGACTGATAATTAACCTGAAATCATGTGATTTAGTTGACAATTTCGCAATTGTAAATTTGCAGTCAGTACTGCCCTAATGCTTTGCACAGTTCACAATAATTGTCACACTATTTGCTAAAGTTAAATTATGTATGCAATTTTGCGTTTGAATAGAATTGCATGAATTTCAAGCTTGGAAATGTGTACCTATAGAGGATACATAATTTTTTTTATAGCCATGATTTTGGTCTAGTACATCAATGGTAAGTTGTTTAGTGTTCATTGGATGAAGACTATGCTTTGTCTTTATGTGCATAGCAAAATATACGATGTTATATTGCTAATATTTGCATTTTATTGTTTTGTGGTTCAGGAAATTGAAGAGGTTGACACAGATGAGCACTATCGACCTAAATCCCCCATAGGAATCATTAGTGTCATGCTGAAACACAGGATATAATTTTGATGTTCCATGGGTTTTCGACACCTTAGACCTGTAAATTGCACATATTAATCTGACAAAGCATTCTGCCAGAATCTTTTCTCATTCCTCTATTGAATTTGTCTGTGATGAAGAAACCAAAAAGTTGTGGAAGCAGGGGGTTCTCGCTTTGGCCGGAGGTTTTGTGCTTGTGTTGAAAATATCTGTTTATTCTGTTTTATACCTTCACATACTCAAAGATAAACTACTTGTACAACTCATTTCTGCGGATTCTTGTGTACCGAAGGAGAGAAGATGCAACTTCACGAGGACTTGTCCATTTACTGTTTTGCATATCTTAATTAACCAGTTTTTTTCTTGTTTCCAAACATGATGTTTCTATTGTAATATAGTACCAGATGTGTTAATTTTCTCACTGACCTGTTTCACTTTCCCCTGTATGTCTGGAGATGTCATTTAAAATTATGCTCTGTACTCGCGTGAAATAGCATCATCGAAGATCCTCTGACATGCACAAGTTTGTGTCTTATTGGCAGTAACGAATATCTGACGCTAGAATTTGTAGGATTCAGAGCAAGTCAGTGCGAAAAACCAACTTCTCTTTTCTTGTTTTCCATTTTTAAGCCATATAATTAAAAGGCTGTTTCAATAAAAAAGTGGAGAACATACTCCCGTGCAAAATCCAAATCCACCTATAATCGAAAAGCGTTTTATTAAAATGTGACAGTAATTTTAATGTTTTTTTTTAAAAGAGAAGTGTAAACAAAAATAGATGTATGATTTTGATATTTATAGGGTTAAAGGGCCAAAAAAATTTAATGCTACTTTTTTTTTCAAAATTTTATAACATTAATATTAACGTTACATTCAATTTTATTTTCAATTCGAAGTGCATTGGAACGAAATTTGTATAAATAAAATAATAATTAAAAAACAAAAGTAGACAAGCTTCGCACTTGACCAGCCCACCAACACGAGCTTGGACCAAGTTTTTCATTTTACTCATGTTCCAACCAACACTCGGGTTTGTGCTGGACATGCTCTTGAAATCAAGACAATTGACTACCTTCAAAGTGTCACACAACTTCTCATCATTATGTACAGTACACTCTTTGCTAAAGTACACCATGAATCTATTAGCATATACGGGGGGTTGGACACCATTCATTGTTCTTGACTTGAGAATACCCCCTTCAAGACATCTTAAAGCAAAATTTATCTAATTGCTCTACAAATAGCATGACACTAACAATCAACAATGCCAACAGAAAGGTCCTTGGCATCTCTTACAGTGTTAAAAACCAGTGTAGACTTTGGCAGCCTTGTAGAAAATGGACAGCTTGAACATATTTTTTTCCCTACTTTCATAGAAAACTTTTCTAGAAAATTGGTGAAGTGAACAACCCCTTAATGTCTTAAAAAAAGAGGTTTTCCATATCTCGGTCTGGACAAATTTTTCTCTGTTCTGCGCAAATTAAAGAATGGAAAAAATATGGGCAACATTCATGATATCGTTGCCATGTTTGTTTCATGGGATTATAATCCCGGGATTAGTATCTATTCATTATAATTCTTCAATATTATCCCTAAGCATTATAATCCTTTAAATTATCCAATACTATGTTTGTTCCGAAGGATTAAGTTGAGTATTTGATTATAATCCTTTAAATTATAATTCTATGTTTGTTTTGAGGGATTAACATATGGATTGAATTATTATCCTTTAAATTTTCTAATCATTTGTTTGTTTGACATTGGATTATAATGAAAGGATTATAATCCTTTAAAAAATGACTTGTTTGAGAGGATTAAATAATATCTCCTCCAACCAATTATTAGAGAGGATTATAATCATATCCCTTATCCTATGAAAACAAACAAAGAATTAATATTTCAAAGTATTATAATCTTTGATCTAATCCCAAATAAATTTTTACAAAACAAATATAGAATTAAAAAATTTAAAGGATTATAATCATATCCCCTATTTAATCATATAAAACAAACATGACCTAAGACCGATAAGAAAAACATTAAGAAACAAAAAATAACTCCCAGTGGAATTTCCAAAATAAACATATAATTATACATATACATGCTAATTTAAAGTTCAATACTTGGAATAAAAGAACTTGACAAATGTCTATGGGTGTCAATGACTGCCACAACCCATAACGTCTATTTTATCACCATGAATGATTACAATGAAAAGCCCCAAAAATGACACACCACGAGTCCATGATGCGAAATGATCACAAATGACTCATTATTAATATATTATTTCTTTAGGCTTAAAATCTTGCCAAGTTTGACGAACACGAAATTGACACTTTCACGAACATGATTGAAAACCCGGAAAAGATACCACCCTTACAAATGGTATATAAAGGTCAAAATGGGGCTCCAATGCCCAGTGAAGAGAGTAACCACATTCAACTAAGATTGCAATTACTGACTGCTTCAACTAAGCATGTAACACCCCCATTTCTTATTAACTATAGGAATCAGAACTTCACAATAAACTTTAAAGTACATTAGGATTGCCAAACAAACAGTAGCACTCTATCATTTATACCAACTAAATTAAAGAGCCTTTCTACAAAGATCTAACTACGTGTATATATAGATTTTGGTTCAAATGAGACCGGAGACCCCTGAGAATCAAAGGTTCTGAAGAAGCATTTTATAGAAGAAGTGCACAACCTTTGGTTTTCACAAGTGTTCACTAAATCCTTCAAGCGCTACCTGCTATACTGGATATACTATACACAAGAAGGAAAGCAATGACCTAGGAACATGGAGGAATGTGGCATGCTCACGGAGAGTCCTTTGACACATGGTCGAGGTCTGATTTGTTGGTCAAAAAACCTCCTTGTTCCTCTACCTGTCACCATACATCATAAGTCTAAATACATACTGCACAGTCTGCACTTACAAGAACCTTAGAATATATGTAGTTGAAAAATAAATATCTGGAAAAAAGGAATAAATTAGATAGTAAATTATTTAATAATATGTCACCACAAGTACTCTCAGGTCCTCACAATTTAAAAGGAGAGGACAAAGTAAAATGAAAAACTAAATTCGATATTAGGAGAACTGCCAAATGCCATTCTTCTGTTTATATGTTTCATTAATTTGCCCTAGTAAGGCCACTAATGAAATATGAATACAATGCTCCAGAACTTACGCATTTATACTTGTTGAACTAGGTTCTATACAAGGCACATTGAGAATAAAAGCAAAACACCTACTCAGGACAGACCCTTCCAAGCAACTCCTCAAGCTCCGAGCTAATTTCAATCCCATTATCCATAATCCTACGACGCATCTCGGGTGCTATCTTATTGGCAGCTACATAAATCTCCAGCAATAATTTGTATGCTTCAGAATCAAGAGGCTTTATCCTCTTCAGAATCTTGTAACATTTTTCAGCACCGTTTACATCCCTCTCTCCTAAAATACTCCATAACAGATCTGTTCACATCCTCATATATTTGATGCGATTCGTGGTCCTTGACTTCAGAAATAGCTCCTTCGAGGCATCTTAAAGCCAAATCTACTTGATTCTTGTCCAAATAGTATAAGATTAACGGTTTGCAGTTTAGGTTAAAAGGTCCTTTACCTCTCTTCAAGATGTTGTCAAAGACATCTTGAGCTTCTCTGATCAAGCCATGCTTTATGTATAGCAAAATAGCTGTTTTTGCCAACCTTAAGTCATAACTGAAACAAGTTAATTCCCACTCCTCAAAGATCTTCTTAAAGCCGTCAAGAGACTGGACCATAACAAGTGTACTGGTATTGGTAGTTACTTTAAATGAAGAATTTAGGTGCTTCCAGATCCTATCACCTCAACAAGATTAGATGTTCCAGCATACAAGCTTATCAGGTAGTGGAAAGGTACACGGTCACAGCGTTGCCCCATCTTTCTAATTTCTGCTTCTACATTTTTAAGGGCTAATTCAGCTTTTTCTTTAAGCCCAGCCTTGACATAAGCTGCCGCCAGGTTACTAAATGTTGTCCAATTGCACTGCTCCTCTCCATAGTTTAACTTCATCTCCTCAAAAACTCTTTCTACACCCTCAATATCATTCATTTGAGAATAGCTAGTCATCCAGATATTATAAGTTTGTACACTCAGAGGGATGTTCCTGTTCTTCATCTCTTGCACCAGAGGAATCACTGCCTCTGGCCTTTGTCGTTTCATATTTAGGGACATAAGATTATTAAAGGCCAACGAAGAAACAATGCGCATGTTATTCATCTTCTAAAATAAAGATTGTGCTTTGTCAGTCAATTTTTCTCTGCAATAGCAGTTAAGCAGAGCTCCATAAGTACATTTTTCCTTGGCTGATTCCGGGAGGCCACTAAAATAATTTTCAGCAGCAGAGATTCCTTTAACTTTGGATAGAAGATCCAAGAATTTAGCATGATCAGTAGGCTGAAATTTAATATTTCTCGTCTGCATCCACTCCATCACCTGCGTCACATAAGTTGTAACATCAATCTCCGGAAACAATCTGATAAAAATCATAACTTTTCAGTTTCACAAGGGCAATAATTTTTGGAGAATATCCACTCTTCAGACGAATCAAAATTAAAAGAAAATAGTTGGAGAGCATTCACCACATTATACTATGTATTCAAAAACAAAAGAATCATACGCATTTAAAGACTCGGAAAGCTAGAATCGCAAAAAAATACTAAATATAAAATAAAAAAAACAAAAAAAACCACCAGTACAATATCCATCTGTTAACTACTATAACTCTCCCTTTGTTTAAAATAAACGAAATAAGACGATAATACAAATGAAATGAAAATTTTACTATTATTCCATTTTCCGCTTATCCCCCTAATCCAAAATGTCCCTATTTCGTGTATCCATTTCTTTAATTAACCCTCACAACACCAAAAACTCCCCTCCCACATTTTCCTTGACATTCCTTCGTATCATTCTCTTCCACCTACAATCTCATTTTCATTCCACATTCCCTCTCATTCCATTATTTCCACATCCTTCCAAACATTTATTATGGTTTTCTCTAGTTCACTCAACCTGTAAATCCTCCCATTCCAAACCCCCTACCAAAACCACACTACAAACACACCCACACAAACAACAATCGCCAAAACATAACCGCAACATTGCACATGTTCAAAACATATTTCACAACAAAACATAAAAACAACACGAACCTGAAGAGCATGGTGGGGTTTACCAAACTTACAAAGCTGCCAAATACAAGTATCAAGTTCATATTTTCTAGCGTGATTACCCTCGCTAAAATATTGATTTAGAGTATGAGTAGCTGACCCTCCTGTTCTTCCTAAAGCTGATAATCTATTATATAGAACATCACTATTTTCTCTTACGGGTCTTCTAAAGCTTGCCGGAGCCGCCGATTGTTCCTCCGTCGCCGCCGTGCTCGAATATCTAATCCACCGTGAGAATTGAAGGCTACAATTAATCATCATTGTCATCTCATAAGGCTAGGTTTTGCACTGGGAGTACTGGTGCTTGCAAAAATGACCAGCTGTTCTGTTTTAACTTTTATTCTTACCGGATTGTAATTTTATACAAACGGTTCACCAACCAACCACAGTCGGATACTTTTAAATTCTAACCGACTCATCTTTAATTGTTGGATTATCAGATTAATGATTGAAATTAATTTTTTTTTTTTTAAAACTTATGCTATATAATATAACGTATACGCTATATAATATAGAGTAAGTTTAAAAAAATTTTAATTCTCTTCTTACCCCTGTAAAACTTATGCTGCATTATATCTTGTAGCTTGACTGCAATTCATTTACCTACATTTCTAGATGAGTAGTAAGCCATACTATTTTTGTGCGATATTTCTCCACTTCTTCTCCTTCCCATTTCATATCAAATTTCAGAAGAAAATTTTGAAGATTCAAATTTCGTAACAAGTGCTTCATCAAAGTTTAGAAGATTCAAGTTTCATCAAGTGTTTATCAAAGTTTCTTGAATTACGAATGAGATAATTCAAGAATATTATTGTGTTATAATAATAGCATTTAAGATTAGCTTATATACTTGTAGTTCTTATTGTGACATGACTTGAACTTCTCTAACAGAAAGGCCATTTTATTTGTGGAACAAACTAACAAAGAGATTGGCAAAATTGTCAGTGTGTAGTTTAAAGATTATTCATGAAATGGAAAGGGCCTTGCTGCACATACTGTGTCCTAAAACACGAGCATATTGACAGACTATCCAAACAAATTATCTCAAGTCTCAATGTCTTACCAGGATAGCAAGAAGAAAGTTCATTCAACGTTGTTGGAAAGTCAGTCACGTCAATGTCATTCTTGTGCACTCGTCCAATTTTGCAAGACCATTGATGAACGTATCTCTTCTATTAGGAAAGTAATGCAAACAAATTTCTGCTGCAATTAGGCATTGTTTTTCAATGCTTGCATCAAACTCGAGGTAAATTAAGAATATAACTACTCAGGGCAAACTCTTCTAAGCAAGTCCTCAAGTTCAGAGTTGATTTCAACCCCATCATCCTTCATCTTCCAACGCATTTGGGGTGATGTTTTATTAGAAGCTACATACACATTAAGCAACAATATGTAGGCTTCAGAATTAATACAATTAGTTTTCTTCAATATCTCACATAACTTCTCAGCACCAGTAACATCACCCTCTTTCTTAAAGTATTCCATAAATTTGGTAACATCTGCAGCAAATGGACGCCATTCATTATTATTGATTCCAGATATAGCTGCTTCAAGGCATCTTAAAGCTAAATCTATCTGATGCTTCTCCAGATAGTATGACATGAACAACCCCCAAGACCAATAAAAAGGTGTTTCACATCTCTTTACAAGGTTGTGGAAGACATTCTCAGCTTCTTCAATCATGTCATGTTTTAAGTAAACAGCTATTGCAGTATTCGGCAACCTTCTATCATAACTGGAACAAGTTGATTCCCACTCCTCAAAAACCTCCTTCAACCCATTCACATCATCCAGTCTGGCAAGGGCCTGAAGCATAACTAGGGTACTCGTATTGCTGGTATATACGAACGCTGGCTTTAAGCAATTCCAAATTCTATGGACCTCTGTTAAATTAGAAGTTCCAGAATACAAGCTTAACAGGAAATGAAATGGGCTACGGTCACGAGGTCGCCCCATCTTTTGAATTTCTTCCTCCACTTTTCTAAGAGCTGATTCCGCCTTTTCATGTAATCCAGCCTTAACATAAGCAACAGCCATATTACTAAATGTTGTCCAGTTGCACTTGTGTCCACTGTTTATCATCTCCTCATATACCCTTTCGACCCCATCTATGTCATTTAAACATGAATAGCTAGTCATCCAGATGTTATAAGAAAAAACACATGGCGAGATGTTCTTGTTCTTCATATCTTGGATCAGACAAGGTACCTTCTCTGGCAGGTTTAGCCTCATATATAAGGTCATAAGATTGTTAAAAGATATCGAAGAAGCCATGCCTAATTCATCTATTTTCTCAAATAAAGATTGCGCTTTGTCAGTCAGTTTTTCTTTGCAATAACAGTTTAGAAGAGCCCCATAGGTAAATTTATTCTTTGCTGATGAAGAGAGGTCGCCAAAGTAACTTTCAGCAGCAGACATTCCCTTGACTTTTGATATCAGATCCAAGCAGATAGCATGGTCACTATAAGAAAAGTTGATACCTCTTTTTTTCATCCACTCCATTACCTGCTCCAAAAAAACTGATCTACTATCAATTCCAAAGTCATATAATAGTCTTTGCATTTCATGAAAAAGAACCCCATTTGAAAACTTTGCAAAACTTTAAAAACAAATACTCGCCTTTGTGATTCATTAATGACATTTAACATCGTAACCTAACTTGTCCTAGGATGACAATGTGATTAAAATTCGGCTCACCATCAATTAATAACACACATTTCTGGCTGTGCCCGTGTTCCTCCCAATAAATAACAACTATTTTCCCGAATAAAGTTTCCAACTTAATATTCCCCCGACACAAAAAAAAACACTGCAAACCTACTCATGGGAATACTCTAATCTAATCGAATTGAAACTCAAAACACTAAACACATGAGTTTTATTAACCAATAAGCAATCAACTACTCCCTCCGTCCCTAATCAGTTGTCCTCGTGACTTTTCCACGGATTTTAACGCGCATAAAAAACATTGAGAATTTTTTTTTCAAAATTTCTTTTTCTAAATAAAAATCAAAAAAATAATTTGTCCAACTATTCTTTTTATAAGTCTTAAAATACGTGTAAAAAATGAGAGAGACGACTAATTAGGAAGGGAACACAAATAAATACATGCATTTAATTATATATAAAAAGAAAGTGAGAGCAAGACCTCAAGAGCATGATTGAATCTACCATACTTGCGAAGCTCCTTGACACACCTCTCCAGCTCAATTTTATTCACAAAATTACCCTCTCTAACATAATAATTTAACGTGTGTGCCACCGTCTCGCCGGTGATATTGACCGCCGACAATCGGCCGTAAATGTTGTTCCTCTTAACTTGTCTTTTATAAACAGTTACCGGACCCACCACCGTACAAAAATTCTTAACTAACCACACATTACATTCGAACCACCTAGGATTTATTATCTTCATCGTCGTCACTGATTTCACCTGTCGGCTTAACTGTGTTTTAGGTTAGAGATACGGTTAATTGTGTGTATATATCCGAACTTCACACGTAGTTCTGGCAGGTTGGGCGGGCTGTGGGGCCGGGATTGTGTATTGAACTGCTGCAGTGGTTGGGCCGAGTTCTGAAGTCATTGAACTGGTTTTTAAACGAGTTGGGCTGGGTTTAAGGATTAGGATTCGGTATTTTTGAGGGATTCGATTCGATTCTCGTGAAATATTAATTATCAGATTGATCACTAAATAATTTAATAAAATTCAATTTTACTACTCATAAAATTGGAGTCTTATTTAAATTACTTTTAATTAAAAATTTTCATTTTGAATATGTTTTTTTGATCATCGACTAGTTTTTTTTTAATATATTTATTTCGGCATCAACTTATATTTATATTATGTCTGATGAAATCATTTTTAATATTATATTTTTTTATGTATGCAAGTTTTTGTATAGGCTTTTGATATTATGTCTGATGAAATCAACTAGTTATTTAATATTATAACATATCACGTACCAGATTTCTATATAGAGTTTTAATGTTATATAAGTATATTTTTAAGTACATGCAAGCTTTTATATGTCATCATTTGCAAGAAACCGCGGACTCTACGGTAGTTGAAAACATACTCCTATTTACTGATCACGAGAAATGAGAAGTGGAGTTCTCTATATCTCATTGCTATTAAATGATCTGATACCTCTTTGTGTTTGTAACATCGGACTCCACTGGAGGGCTCCATTCAAAACATTTAAGAGCTTTCGCTCGCTTAGTGTGAGAATAGTGGTAGACCTGAGAACAAATTTTAGCGGAAGAATAACGTATAAATAATAACATAGAACTAATAAAAGACGTGTAATATTATATGGAAAAAAAATAACTTACGATTTAAATTTGTTCTCTTCTAGTTTTCATCTTTTGAAATGTATTTATAACATCTTCATTTGTTACTTGAGCAAGAGCTTCATTTTCTATAGTTGAAATAAGACAATCATTCAAAAAATCGTCACCGATTCGATTGCGCAAATTTGACTTCACAAGCTTCATTACAGAAAAACATCTCTTAACTATTGTGGTTGTAATTGACAAAACTAATGATAACTTCACTAGTCAATACACCAAAGAATAACAATGATTTTTTTTTTCATTTCAACCAAGACTCTAGCAAGATCACTAATGCCATTCAAGTTGACAAATCTTTCATCTGCTTTCAAATTATCAATATAAATGCTCAATTCATACACAATAACAATCATGTTAGTAAGGCTTAAATCATTTGG
Source organism: Oenanthe sinensis (assembly GCA_028671895.1). Classification (NCBI taxonomy): domain Eukaryota; kingdom Viridiplantae; phylum Streptophyta; class Magnoliopsida; order Apiales; family Apiaceae; genus Oenanthe; species Oenanthe sinensis. The sequence continues at coordinate 45,758,620 of CM053803.1, forward strand.
ATAAAATTCCGTTAACTTCATCAACTTCAATGAATCAAAATCACTAAATGAATCACGTGGATTCAAAGAAGCCATATAAATAAGTAATTCAGATTTTACCTTATTAAAGCGATTATTAAACTCTGCAATTTGCATATCCACAATCACATTAAAACAATCAAAATAATAATAATAATAATGTTCATTGGTGATTCCAATTTTTTCCCGCCGATTCTTTGGATTAACATAGGCTTCCGTCATATCCAATTTTTCAATGTCATACTTGTCACAAAAAGAAAATACCTTCTTCAAAAGAGAATCACACCCATCAACTCTAAATTTTTGTAGTTGTTGCTTTTTTGACTCTACTAATGAGATAACATTCAAGATATCTTGATCTTTTCTTTGCAATGCCTGTGATAATACATCTGTGAATTTATTTCATAATAGATTTGAGAATTTCTTGTGCAAAACAATGACAAATATCTTTTTGAATTTTTGGAGACACCATTTGATTGTTCCTCGGAGCATTTTTTAATGTAAACTTACGACCGTCTCATTTTGGTTTTGAGTATATTTTATCACTTCTAAGAAATTTCCTCTATGTAGTGACTTTTCTGACTAATCAAAATCATGAAAAGGTAATGCACTATTTAGCAAAAATCTAGAAACATCAATGGAAGCATTCAAGTGAATTCAATGCTCATTTTTGACAATATCACTTTGTTTATGAAAAAAAAGATAATGGATGGTTTTTGTCTTACTAGATCATCACATTTTTTAAGTGCCCTATTATGAAAACTATTGACTTCTCCAATATGGCTTCCAAGTCTCTCTGTTTTATTCCAACCACAAAAGTCATCTACTACAAATGCATCACTCCCACCTTATCTTCCAAAGTGATCTCTAAATAAGTAACAACACAAACAATAGGCTTTATCGACTTTTACACTATACTCTTGTTAGAAAATGGAAATTTTGAGGCCTAAGTTTGTAGGCTCTTGATGAAATTTCCAGAAACTAACGGTTGGTAATTCATCCTTGTTATAAGGACTTGAATTATCAATTACGGATCTAAGACATTTTCTTAGTATAATCCATAGAGAAATGAGAACCGACTCTAATTCTTAGTATAATTATCAGTTACGGATCTAAGACATTTTACATGAATAATTCTACTCGATTTAGGAAACCTACTTGTAATTATTTTAAAGCATTAAAATACTTTATATATTAGAGATAAATAGATACATATCAGATGAGGTATTATTATTAGACATATTATTATTATTATTAGATGAGAGTAGTTAAATATTGGGGTTTTAGATACAGGGAGAAACACCATGACTCTTCTTTCTAGTGACAAGATTGAAGGTTTTGTTCTCTGAATTTCTTCTTTATTCTTATTAATTTAATTATGTTTCTTTATTGTATTAGTTGTTTTACTTATTTAATAATTAGTGAGTAGTTGTTTCTAGGGTTTCAGGGGAAGCCATGTTTGCACTATAATATTGACATGATTTTCACAGTGGTTTGATGGGTTATGTGTAATTCTAATTAATATGTTCTAATTATTGATTTATGTAATTGACCGATATCATAAATTGATTCTATGCTAATAGAGGTATGGATCGAGAGATATACTTACTAGAGGCACACATACGATTAACAGAATTGAATTTGAGTGCGAGAGTATCATTGAATTTCTGAGAGCGTTAATACTCGAGAGAGATTAACACTGCTCTAATTACCTGATTAATTGAATTACTAAAAGTTATTATTTATGTAAGCATCTTTCAAGAGTGTTAATACTTGAGAGAGATTGATAAACTCTAGTTATATGACCACTTTAGTTGCTTTACCATATAAGCCCGTTATTGTGTAAGCATGGTGGACCTGATTGTCCTAGGTTTTTAATATATTAATTTAGTGTATTTAATTAGTGTTAGTTTAGGTAAATATTATTCTCATATATTCGTTTTGTTCTTGAAACAGTCTATGATAATTTGATTGAAATCGATAGTACATGTCTCCTTGTGGATAAGACCCGCTTGCCATTCTCTGCTAACAACAGACACCGTGCGCTTGCGGTTATAGAAAAAATAAAATACATCACAGAGTTGAAAATACTGTCACTATAGTAAATCTAACAGTTGACAATACACTTTTAGTCAAGTTGATAGTCTGTTCCAGGTAGCAGACTAAGATAGTGAAAACCCGAGGAATGATTTGGACATGTCTATCTAGTCTGTCAAGTCTACCAGTGCAACTTGGGAGAAGACAAGGAAAAGATAAAGCATGCTACATGAGTCAAAGATTTCTGCATATATCATAGCTTCTTTATCTACAAATGGAATGAAGACAAGGTAAAATGAGAAAAATATTGTTTCTACTTCAAGCTCTATTCTAGGACAAAAGAAAAGTGCACCTATAAGTGAGATATTGAGTTCTAGTATAAATATACATATTACACAAGCATTTTTCCTTATGAAACTGAGCTAGGTTTTCTCTCAATGATAGAAACATTAGCAAATTCATTGTTATTATTTTTATTGAAGCTGGAATCATTTCCAGTCAATTGTAGCAAACACAAAAATAATAAAATTATTTTTGAAAGTTTAAACACTGTCTTCTTTATCTACTTTAGTTGTTTGTATATCAAACTTGGATAATTATATTTCTTATTTTTGTTAGCAAGAATTTGATATAATTAATCAAGTTACATTCAACCCCCTCCCCCTTGCGCAACACTTATCACACTTAACATGTTTCATGAAAAATTTAATCTCTTATCATTTAACACCATTTCACTTACAGTAAAAATTTATCCGGGTGCAATTTTAGAGGCTGAAACTACTAAATTGTCTCTTATAAGTCTAGTGAAATTTAAAAATTCTAACTTATAGTTCTTGCACTATATTAGTACTAGCATTTAAAAATTATCATCTAACATATAATTTTAAGAAAAAAACTTATTAACCATATAAGCAGTCGAAGAAGAAGGTAAAGACGAAAAAAGAAGAAGAATTTTACTTTTTTTTTTGTATAATGTAGATGAAATTCTAGTGTTAAGTCTACTCAGTTGTATTAATCGTAAATGATAGCACTTCTAGAGTTTCAGAAACATATATCTATACATGATAATATAACAAATTTAAACATGATTGACATAAGTAACATGATTGTATAAAATTTCTAACACTTCATAATAATACTCAAACATATTTTTTAAAACACTTTTTTTAACATTAGGAACAAGAAGACAAGCAACACCATAAATATAAGAGAACTTTATAAAGAACTCAGTGCACTTAAGCTTCATTTCATAAACAATATAGTGTAGGTAATCATTTTTTTCCATAAATTAAAAGTAATAACAATAGATTTACGCTCAATAATAACATGATGCATATTTGGGTCATAAACAAAAGAAAAAATAGTAGTATCATATGTAAAACTTTCAAGTATGTCACGTATAAGCGATGCCAACTCCTAATGAGAATGGATAATAACTCATCCTTGTATTGGTTGATTGGGTCCTAGTTATATAATTCAAATATAATAACCTTATATTTAAGTGCGTCATTTAATAATTTATTAGTCAAATTCTATCTTATAAGAATGGTGATACCCTACTCCTACGCCCTTAACCTAGTGTCTTTGCACAATTTCTGGTACCTAGACTGATATATAGTCACTAGACATATTCACTTAATTACTTTCCAAAAAGGTTTGGTAATTTAGTTTTTTGTGAATTTTTTTCTTTTGGGCCAACAAGTTAAATATGTGAACACAACACCTAACTTGTACAAATTATAATCTAAAACTAAAGGAATTTCAGGCCTAGTATTGTCGATCATTTTTCATTTTTAGAAGTATTATCTAAAGAAATTGTAAATACTTTATCAAACAAGTTAAATTCATTTAGGTTATTTTTGAGGACATATAATTCATTCCAAATAACAAGAATTGGGTTGTCATTTTAAATTCTTAAATTTCTATTTATATTTAAAATTCTTGGATTTCAAATTAAATTCAAATTCAATTTCTTATTATTATCTAAATTCTTATGTTCTGGTAGTTTTAGTTTATGTTAAAAAAGTTGTTCAAATTTAATTGTATAAATGAGGTTATGCTAAGTAAGTTTAAATGACAAATAAGAGTCTATTTAAAGAGAGATGTAATGATGGAGTAATTAAAGAGAAGTATGCCCATATGAGTATGTTATATGATAATGTGAAGAGTTGTCCGAAAAATGTAATAAAAAACATTCACTAAGAACGATAATTTTGCGAGATTGCCTACTGATTTAAGTAAAAAAATATCAAAAAGAACAATTTGGAACAACTTGAAATATCTAAGGAAGATTAATGATGAGAATGATAAGGGGGATAAAGATGTTAATGTTGTAGAGAGAATAACCAATCCATAAAATAGAATGAAGATGAATTGCTTGAATGCTTGTGGTGACAACGGAAAGAGAGGCAAACGTGTAAATGAGGTGACATAGAACTAAAGTATGACTAATATTATAGCAAATGTTGATAAAACTCTAAAATGAAGAGTCACAACTCATAACTATTATACATTGAATATGTTTTAAATAAAATATATATTTAACGTCTGAATATCAAAAGATTGCATGTCCATCTCTAACTGTGACTACTCTAAGATTTTATACTTGTACATATACATACTCAAGATTTGCTTTGCATCATATACTTAATTTTTTTATTCTCAACTAGCTCTCTAAATACTGAGTACGGATTCAAACTCTGAATTCGATATAAGTGATTCTGAGATAGATGAATATAAGGAAAAGCCATATAGTTTACTAAAATATGGGAAATAGAAGGTGAAAAGATCTGATGGCAACCTAAAGTGTCAATTTTGTCCAGGTAAGAAAAAACAAGTCTACGAGTACCAAGATCTTCTTCAACATGCACGTAGAATAGACTCCTCATCTTCGTCCAAAAGAAAACTTAAAGCCAAGGCCAATCATATTACATTTGCACATTACTTGAATAAAGACCTAAGTGATATGAAGAAAACGAAGATATGAAGAGGCAAAAATTGGACTAAGTATGATATTTATTTAAATCATTTTTATTCATAGTAGTAGTTGAGTAAAATTGTTTTGAACGTCATGCTTGGCGCGAACAAACGTCTCATGGAAACAATATCTGATTGTGTACTATGTACTATGATGTTTTGGGTTAGTCTGCTATATAATTTATATTTCTTGATGAAACACCACCAGAAGGAAACACAACATTCCTTGATGAAACAAACTGGTGTGTGGCGCAGCCCATTCCTTTTTTCGTACATTTTACAAAGTTAGTTTTATATAAGTTTACCATAACATAAGTACCATAACATACAATCATATAATAATAGTAACATTTGTTACTAACTAACTAATTAAAAGTTATGATATCACAAACTAATACAAAGAAAAATATATAGTGTATGTATGTGTGTGCGCACACCTGATCACAACATAACATATGAAAGATAGTGTAGTTAGATAGCCATATGACAGTCAAATTACCACCATAGCAAATAAATAGTGGACAAGAGAGAGCTAATTTTTTTTATCAAGTACATGTATATATCCAAGACCTCAACAATAGCATTTAGTACATATCAGGATAATTAGCAAAGATAAGATCACATAACCAACACAAAACACTGAACTGACCAAGTAGATCAAACTAAGAATGAAGCACAAATTAACTAAAGATACTAAAAGCAGAGCACATATTAGAAAATGAACTAATCAAACATTGCTAGTTGTTGGGAAATAATTTTTAGCATGTGAATGAGTTGTCTTAACTATACAAACGTAAATGTTTTTACGCCACTTCTTGACACCGGTAAAGACAACTCCGTTCATATGCTCAAAATTATTTTCCCAAACAAGAGGAGACAACATACATCCATAATAAAATGTCTAATACTACAAGGCTCTTTCAATGGATTATATTACTATACTCAACCAAATCCTACAAACAATTCTACACCCATAAAAATTTGAACCAATTGTTGAACAAATATCTACTTATACAAGTACAAATTCCTATATGTAGAAGTACAAATTTCTAATTTAACAGCAGGTTATTACTTGGTAAGAAAGAAGGAAGATATTAGTAGGCAAAAGATATAAACATATTATTATCTTAACCGGTATTAGTAATAAATAAGCAAAATATGATGGAATTGATGTATCTTGATGTACTAAGTCTAGTTATACAAATTGTAGATTAGCTAGTTAGAAAATGCATTAAATTTATAAAAAATATAAGAGAGAAAATACAAGCTTGAACTTTATAAAATGAATCAGCCATAATTTGTGTTTCAGGGGTCTCAACGAAAAGGTAGGATCGGCCGGCTCATCCTCGGAATCCTAAAAAATATAAAGAGAAAATACAAGCTCGAGTACTAACAAGTCATGTCCTACAAACATCTGCACCTCATAGCAATTCACCACCCAACCATTCAAACTAACACTTTCCCCAAACAAATTCATAACTATTTTATTAATAACTATGTACTCCCTATGATTTATATATAAATGTTATAATTTGGATGTGTTTTATGAATGTACAAAAAATGTAAGGTAAACATTTGAGACATCAGATTACATAGTGTGTAAGCGTGGTTTAATCTATATCACCAAATAGTGCAGTCATATATAAAATAATATATAGCAAAGAAAAATCAAATGACCCAACATGACATAACAGAAACATACTACATTACAAAGAACTACGCCTGTTCATTAATTCAAAGTACATAACAGAAGAAAAATAATAACATTACATAGGCCATCTTGTCCAACAACAACATTATAATGTTCATTTTTATCCCTCTTTTCTAAGCATCTCAAGCCTCTGAAGGACCCTCTCATACTGCAATACAGGGAACGCAGAGTAATAAAAAAAAGGTGAGTATATCAACAAGGGCAGAGCCAGAAATATCTTTTTCCCTGGACTATTAAAAGTATAACAAGTAAATATGAAATGAAAAAGTCAAGAAGTAGTTGATACAAAATATAATATGAAGCATGAATGAAATTCTTACATGTTATTTGAGTTGCAGGCTTCGATTCTTTGTAGAATAAAATTCATCTATTACTGAATCTGAATCGCTATCCTTAACAAACTCTCGTTCAATGTAAAACATCATAGAATCTGCTAAAAACTCATCTTTCATCTTATTGCGCATAGCAGTTTTAACATGTATCATTGCTGAAAATGATCGTTCCGTCATGACAGTAGAAACAGGTAATGTCGAAACAAGACAAATAAATAAATCAATCAAATTATAATTTTACAACTTGTTTGTTTCAACTAATCCACGACACAATTTGTTGATGATGGACAAAATTTGAAAGTTCTCATGATGAATCACATCAAGTTTATAATGTTCAAGTTGACATATCAAATAATGCATATCATGTTCACTAAAATCTTCTGGATAAAACTTCTCCGCAAGTTTGCAAATATCCTCAACTTTAAATGATTTAAAATTATCCTTAGGATCTAAAGTAGAGGCAATTATAAGGAGTTCTACAGCTCCATCACTAAACCTGGAATTCAACTCTTCTTGTTGAAAATCTATTGTTGAATTAAAGATATCAAAGTGGTAGCGTTGACTGATTGTTATCCAGTCTTTTGTTGGCATGAACGTCTGGTTTCCCTTTTGTACAAAACATTCATATCTGGAATTTTACTCTTATAATATGTGCAAATCGATTGCACATACACAAGAAGATGATCAAATCCATCTTCTCTTATGGTAAGTAGCAGTGTTTTAGTAGTTGAAACTAGATCCATAGCACTTATGATGTCAAGAGATTTGTGTTGTAAAGCTCGACAAAGAAAATCAGTTATCCCTATAATTTTATGCATCATTTGAAATGTGAAAATAAATTTAAAAAATCTCATAACTATCAAACAACCACCTGTTTCTCCACACAATAAATTAGATGATAATTTGTCAATAATACTTTCAAGCACCAAAATAGTTACACCATACATATTAATTAAACTACAAATGGAATCAAAATGAGAGCTTCATTGAGTAGAACCACTCCGATGTAGATTAACAATCTGATTCATGCCTCTGCCAGTATCAGGTTCACCCAAAGTTACCATATGAGTAATTTCAATAGCTTGAGCAAAATGTAATTCAATATGCCATTTGGGAGAACAACCAATAAGATTAACAATGGATGATAATTTTGAAAAAAATTGTCAAACATAAATCTTTTTTTGTAGAAGCTCCAACGAGTGCTAGTTGTAATCTATGAGAAAAGTAATGTATATAATATGCATACGAACAATCATTAAGAAATAGAGATTGAAGCCCATTCTAAGCACCAAACATGTTGCTAGCACTGTCGTACCCCTGGCCTCTCATATTAATGTTATTCAAATTATATCGAGGAAGTGCAATAGATATTTTTCCTTTAATGTTGAAGCATTAGTGTTTGAAACAGTCCTGATTTCTTCACGAATCTCAAAATAATTGCCATATGCTCTTTATTTGATAAATATTTGGCTTCATCAACCAAAATATAGAATTTTGCATTCCCGATTTCTTCATGAATTTTTATTCTCACTTTATTTGCAAAAATATGCAAAATTTCTTTCTGGATAGTCGGTGATGTATATTTTGCATTCTTTGGAGCTTTTCTAAGACAATATCACCAATATTAACGTTCAATCGACCCAGAAGTCTTACCATCTGTATGAATTACCACGATTGCTAGATGTTGGATATTCGTCGTGGCCTCTAAATGCACAAACATGCAAACTTAGCCATCTAAAACTCTCAATAGTTGTTTTAAGTCACAACCGATTCTTCTGAACTTTTTCTTAACTTTAGGCATTCAACACTTTATCAATATGTCTGATTACACTTTCATTAATTCTTCAACGCACTGCACTGCATTACTATGTGATAAAGTAGGACCACCCATATGCATTAAAAGTGGACATCTAGCTCCATCATTAATCCTCTTCTAATAGTTAAATCTATTAATAGTAAATGCAGGATGAAGAGGAGACTTATTTTGAAAAATAAAACATGGAAAGTAAAACATTGAATCTTTTATGGGAGAGTACTCTAACCAAGGGAATTTTTCAAACCAAGAGTATTGAAATTTATGATATTGTGTTTGTGACCCATACTTCGATCTGGGATACTCTACAATTTAGGTTGATATGGGCCCATTTTAATATAAGCTCGCCTAATTTCATCTCGCTGATTAACTGGATGTTGTCATATAGGAATCCGAATTGCAGGGTCTCCTTCAAGAGTGTCAAGATCAATTTTAATTCTTGGAGATTTAAAAATTGGTTGGTCACATTAATTTTTCTTAAACTCAACACTAGGTGGATTTTCCTCAATATCAATATTAGGTGGAGAATTTACCTCATTAATAATATTTGTTGCACTTGGTTTGAAAAATGAAAACAATATTTTTCCTTTTATCTTCTATTATGTTTATCATGTAAAAGAAAAAGAGAAGAAAAGATTATAAACAATAAGTTATAAATCATTTGGAAAGATTGAAGAAGATACTACAAATTGAAAAAAAGATGGATTAATCATGTTATTACCGATGTTCTGCAAGTCTATAAGTGAGCAAGTCTTGTTCTTGTAATCGTTAATTGTCTTCTAATTATGTGTGTATATATTGTATAGAAGATAAAGAAATTGGGTTAAAAAAATAGTTGGGTTAAACTCGCTCCGCCCTTGGATATCAAGGAGAGAATACCTTAGTAGTCATGGTGCTCATTTTAGCTTATGGAAGGAAACTGTAACAAGCCCCTAAATTATATTGTTTTAGACATGATGTTACATTACGTACTCACACATAAAGCTAATCTGTATTAGTCTCATTAACGATAAAACATTATTTACCGCATAATTAACATATTATAACTTCCACAAGTTTACATAAAATTACACACATATAATATATGATTCCACCTCATATTCCAAGTGTCTTTCAACTGAACAAAAACATGTCAATACCATACGACATGTATTCCAAAATATGCAATTAGGCCTTTTCCTAGGTCAAAGTTTCCATATGTACATCATCTAGGTAAGGCTCTGCTTTAGCTCGCTCGCCCTTTTATTTCCATTTATCCTTACCTTTACCTGCAACACAAGATAATTATGAGCTACACAGCTCAACAAGTAAAATAATAAATGCAATAATATATCATTCACATATGCAACTCAACATGCGTGTGAATGTATCTTATCTTATTAGTATTATTTACTATATTTGGGCCCTTATCTTGTGCAGACTGTTTGATTAGACATTGCCTGCAGGGCTTACTTGTCACATACTATCCCATGGGAACCTCCTTCGACGCCATTACCAACAGAGTGGCACATTGTATACCTTATTCTATCTTTGCCTCGTCGGGCTCAATACCTAAGGCGGCCTTGCTCTGTGGTGTTTTGTCACATAGACTACTCAAGGTGGAGGAGGTAGTATCAACTTATCGCATATATTCGATCATTTGAACATGGCATGCCCATAATGGACTACCCATATCAGTGTACACAAGACTTGAACCTACACAAGGCTTTTATAGACTCGTCTTCTCACAACAGTGACACAACACAAAATCATATGTCATCTTCCCTTGTAATTTAGGAAAAATATATGCATGATCTCATATCATGTAACTAGCAACATATATTACCAAAACAATAAGTGAAGTACACATAATAATTAAATGATAAAATTATGTCAGCGAGCTGACACATAGCAGAACAGATATATAAAATACATGTTCACATATTACAAAAAATCTTGTGTTGGAGTTGAGTATTTGACTTGCCTCTTTTCCAATTTCCCTAAACTTTAGTAGGTCGATACTTTCTTTTTATAAGGACTCTTTAGACATCCCTAATAAAATCACATACAAAGAAAAGATATTGAAAAAGAGTTCATATATTTAATAAAGTATTCATTTATTATTATTATTATTATTATAAGCACTCATCTGCAGACTGCAGCACACACTTTTGTTATGCTAATTATATTTACTAACTATTTACTTATTACATAATAAAATATAAAATACATACCTTTATTAAAATTATAAACACAAGTTGCACACTAAATAAAATAAAATAAAATAATTATTAATAGCGGAAACTCTTAAAAAAATGTAAATAACCTCTTCCTGAAATCTTACAGTAGTTTGATAACCTTATCCCAAATATAATCTATAGATCTGATATGTACCAAAATTACAACTATTTTATTAAATCGAATATGGACATAATCTTTCTAACCATTTCATCAAAGTTCACATATAGAATAGATATATTAAATTTCACTAATTATATAACTCACTAAAATAATTTATTACAAGGGATCACCACCCTTTAAAAAATAAGCATATTAAGAGATTAAAAAAACTGATTTCATATGTATCTTTAGACGATGCTATAATTTAAGGAGTAGCCTATATATACACATATAAATTTAGAATTGAATCTAAATGAAACTTACCAAATTGAAGTGTTGTATTGATTTGATAGGAGACTACATAGGAGTAGGAGGATGGGAAAAATAGAGTACCCAAAAGGAAAGTGGTGGTGTACTAATATGTATACAACAAATTACCTCTAATCAACTTATAAAATCAATTTCCACTAATCCCCCTACCAGGAAACCACGTTGCTGTCATTTTAGGTTAACACATGTTTACCAAAATTATATAAAATTATACTCCCTCTGTCCCATTTTAAGCCAATTAAAATGGGACGGAGAGAGTTAGGGCTGTCAAACGGATAATTCGGATACGGATCTGTATATATCCGAATTCGAATCCGAAAATCCGTATCTGTATCCGTATCCGAATCCGAAATTTTTTAAAATTTAATATCCGAATCCGGATCCGACGGATAATATCCGGATCCGAATCCGATTTTTAATAAGTTTTTTAAATTTATATTAAAAATTCAAAAAAAATTGTAAAAAAATTATTAAAAATTTAATTTAATTTTTTTAAATTGAGTTAAGAGTTAGAGGGATTTAAGCCTATTTTATTTTTTTAAAAATTAATTTTTATTTATCTTTTCAATCTAATTTATTATCTTAATAATATTAAACTCAAATGATATTTTTATATATGTCTATAATATTGTTACAATTATATAAAATTTGTATAAATATATTGTTTAATGAATATATATACACACACTACAAAACTAATAGAATAAATTTTATATTGTATATATATATATATATATATATATATATATATATATATATATTATTTATGTGATATACGTGATACGATTTAAAATACATAAAATACTATAGAGATATAAATCGATATATATTGAATATAGATTTTAAATTATAACCATGTACGATGTATATATTAATTAGTTAAATTAAAATAGACATTAGAGTTGAGCTAATTAAAAATATAATTGAATCAAATTAAATGGGCTTATAACTATAGATGTATGTATAAAAATATATAAATGAGCTTATAAGTATAAATGAGTTTAAAAATATATAATTATATATATTAAAAATATATATATATATATATATATTATAATTAATTTCGGATACGGATATTTTCGGATACGGATGTGCCTATATCCATATCTGAATCCGGAATTTTCGGATTCGAATACGGATAATATTCGATTTCTTCCGGATGCAGATATTATCCGTTTTTTCCTAATATGAATACAGATATTTCGGACGAATATCGGAAGAGAGAGTATATGGCTTGTATGTTTAATCTCTTATACCTAATGTGTACTTTATACATACATAGCCTCCGTTTATATATTCATTTTTTTATTATTGTTTAAAAATCGATCACCAAAACATATATGGCCAAGTCTACTATTTTAGTTTGCCCAAGAATTATAGTAATCATGTTGCTAAACCTCTCCATGTACAGGACACAACATTAATTAAAATAACTATAGATAGGCAACTTTTAATATATATATATATATATATATATATATATATAAATTAATACCATTTATTATGTACTAAATTAATAGCTAATCAATTAAATATATAATTACATAATAACACAAATGCAATTATATAAATATTATTTTAAACAAAACCCACACTTACTCTAAATTCACCGAATTTATATGACAAAATGAGATATTTAAATCATGAAAATTAATAGCTAATTTATTAAAAAAATTGAGATATCATAGAAACAATGTTTTCCGCAACCATGGTATCCTGGATTGATGTTCAAAACAACCAAAAAAGATAACATATAAAAGTGTTATAATTTAAATTATTTATTAAAAAGATTTATATATTTATTTTTTCGTACTTTTTTTTGTCATGTTTCTAATGTGTAGTTATGTGTAAAGAAATTATCTGGTCTTCTCATGTTGGGTTATTAGTATTAGTTAATTCAATATAGTGTGATATTTTTGATGTGTAGTTATGTGTTTGGAAATTACTCATTATCTTAAGAAAATATAAAAATATATAACAAATCGCAATATCGATCTGGATCCAAAAATCATTCCAATGTCTACTTGAAAAAAAAGTAGGAAAAATGTCATTAGTGAGCTAACAAATTAATTAAAAGTAAAGATATATATAGAATAAAAATATATGATAAAAAAATAAGTAAAAATAAACCATGATAATAATATTCATATGAATAAATGACAAATGAGAGATCTGATATTGGTTTAAAAGTTGTCAAATGAAGTTGAAAATTTGAATAAACCCATTCATTTTCAACCAAGTATTTTAAATAATTTCAGTTCAGAAGCTCAGTAATCAGGTGCATTGTGTCCTTTTAAAACTATATATGTAGCATACATCTATATATGTACGTATATATATGTTGTGTAATAGTATAATACATATAAATATGTAGAAATACATTAAAATACGTAGAAAATGAATGGTAAAATATATAATATACTAAAAAAAGGAAGGGTTACATTAGTAAATAGCTAGCAAAAATGACTTTAGAAATTATAATTTATTATATAAATATAGATATAGATACGTGGTATGTGTAAATTTTTTAGGTAAACTTTAAAAAATATGGTAAAATAACAAATGATTGAGAAGAATATGAAAGATTGCGGCATACTTGAAAATCTTTGGAAGAGACAACGTTGCAAAAAGTATGTGTGAGCATTATATTATGTGACTCCGAATGCATATATCACATATAGACAGTGTTGTAAAATTCGGAAATCGGACCTAATCGGTTGAGGTACCGATTTAGGATTAATCGGTAAATCGGGGATTAATCGTAATGATAAATCAGAGCATTAATCGGACTTATTTTTATATTAATTTTTAATAATATATTTATATTTTAATATAATATATTTATTTGAATCGGGAGTAATCTAAATTTAATTTATATATATAATTTTAATCTATAAACTATGTATGTTCTCTACTATTTTTACTACACACTACCCATCAATTTTTTTTTGAAGGAATACTTCACAACTTAATATATCCAAAAGAAATATTTTAATAAAAAGATAATATTAAACTATAAAGCATCAGCTATCGTGCTAGTTCTTAAAACATAAAAAACATGAATGTACTTGATTCGTTAACTTGATGACGTTGCATGGTTGCCGCGTTTGTCCCGCTTTTTAACCCGATATTAACTAAAACGTATAATCAAACGATTCTGCAGTAATGGATCGGTAACATCAATTTCACCGATATGTCAGCCGATAAATCGGTTAAATCGCCGATTTCTATAACATTGCATATAGATCCAAACAATGGATAATAATGATTTAATTAAGATAAAAGGGGTTGAATAACTTAATTATCTTTTTCAAAAATATTAACAGCGTTTTAAAAATATTTCTTTACCTTTTAAAAATTGTTACCCTTTTTAACCCAATTTTAAAGCGTGGAAAGTAAAAAGTAAGGGAAAAAAATACCACATAAAGATTTTTATGCCGGTTAAGACCACTTATATATTGTTAACTAAATATATAAGTCTCCTTAGTCTAGTCCCCGAGTACCTCCCCGGTTTCAAGATTTTGTTACTTAAACACACTCCTTAACGTATGCGGAGAAGCCTTTACAACATATAAATATTTATCTTGAAATGTAAATCCCCGTTACGTTCTCAAAATAAATGTACAAAAACCCTACAAGACTTGTCTCAGACAATAACTCTCCGTTATCTTCTCAAAGTCGTTGTAGCCCTTAGTGTAGTATTTGTACTTCTAACAAATTACGGTCTTGGGTCTTAGATCAGGTCTTGGGTATTTCCTTTTCCTCACGGCACAAAGGCAACTAACTCCCCGTTAGAATACCTAAGTCTTGGGTCTTAGAACAAGGATCACCTCACGTCACTTCACCTCAAGTAAGTGTAGAATACAATATCTACAAAAATCACCTTTCAAATAAAGAAAGAGTTTTGGTCTAGAATGTTACAGTTCTAGGCCGGTGGGACAACAATAATATTCTAACAAGTCTAACAAGTAAGAATATTAATGCAACAATTCACACAAGTTATATTTAAAGCAATTAAGCAATAAATACAAATATAACTTAAGTGCAAATTATATTATTAATATATAAGCCGAATATAAATTTAATGGCCTAATATATATATTAATATTAATTACTTAAGTATAAATTCTTGAGTCAAAGATATCTCGATTTATACGGAAGTTGATACGTTAAGTATAAATAGTACCGAAATGGTACAATATATTCTATATTAATATATTATTAAGCCGAGTCACTCTTAACACTTTTGTGCTAAACAATGTGACTATTTAACAACCGTTCCGTTTGCTAGTTAGCTAAATACTAAACTTAATTACTTGCACTTAGGAGACTTCGAAGGTTACTAAATAGGCTAGTTAAGCTTTGATCTAGAACTTATTCAAAATAGAACATGTTATGCACGGATAAAATTCAAGCCAAGATTATAGTGACTCAAAGTCAATGATAAAGAGCTTGTTTGAATTTAATCCAAATCTAGAATACAAGCTTATGACCTTTTTACACAAACCACTAAAAAGTGTCCATGTAAGAAAAAGATCAAACACCAAAAGGAAGTATAAAGTGGAATATTAAACTAAACACTAGAAAGTGAAAGTCTAAATTCAAACTTCCTTTTTAGGCACTTTGATTACCAGATATAATATATAGAAGCACTTGACCGGTTAAGGCTCGAATAAAAAGTCCTTAAAGATATTATCTTTAATTAATAGACAAAGGTTACCACAAGTCATCACAAGTTTGCCGGATTTTCGATCGGAAAAATCACAAAGATTAGATTTTTCACTTATCAAAATAGTCGAGTATTCAAGCTAACAAGGTAGATATTTGAAGGCCTTTTTGTTTTCCAAAAAGTTACCAAAAGCTTGCCGGAAAAATTCGTCGGAGTTTCCACCGGAAAAATCAAAGTGGCCGGATTTTTCCAATACAAAAGAACCAAATATTTCAAGCTACTAGTGGGCTTGATGGAGCCTTTTTAGAAAGAGAGAATCAAGCTAGAAATTCTTAGTTTTGAATCTTTCTTGTAGATCTACAAATATCTTAACCAAATGGGTTTGTTAAAAACAAAATGGGTTTGATAAGATGTAGTATCTTTGTAAAAGATATGTGCTCAAAACTTAGGGCAAATCTAAAGACTTTGAAACCAAGAAGATTTCCTCTTTGTTACACCACAAATCTGAACGCAAAAATAAGCATTAGAGTTCGCCGAAAAACTCACCGGAATTTGGTTGGAAAAATTGGAACGATTTTTTCTTCCTCTTTTAAAGGCAAACGAGTTTTAATGGGCTAGATCTAAGATGTTTAAGCTGGGTGTAGAAGAGAAACCAAAGATAGTAGTTTAGAAATTATAACCTTTTGTTGAAGAACTTGAAAGTTGGAACAAAATGGGTTATAAGAGAGAAGTATTCTAGAGAGAGATTTTCTAGAGAGAATGAGGGGAGAATACTTCTTTTAAATATGATAATAGCTTTGCAAAAATGAGAAGTGTTTTGGCTTTCTTGGTGTAGGAAAATGTGGGGAGGGGGGGTGGAGGTTGTATTTATAGGGAAAGTTGGAGGAAATGAATGGTGGAGATTGACTTGGAATGAATGGTTGAGATTAATGCTCCCAAATTTTGAATGGGGGGGGGGATTTGAATCCCTTAGGGGGAAAATCTGAATTGTATTGGAGGAAAACATTTTGGGGTTGGACCAAGTCAACTAGTGTTTCGTGTTTTGAATTAGTGGGGAGGATTTGAATCCCTTGGGGGGGGGAATCTGAATTGTATTAGGGGAAAATATTTTGGGGTTGGATCAAGTCAACTAGTGCTTCGTGAATTGTATTAATCAAATAAATACGTAACAAATACAAATAAGCATGTAACACCAAAATTCATTAATAAATACAATATATATGAAAATAATATATTTATTTTTCTGGGAACATTATAAATAAAATTCTGTCTAGAAAAATATTTTTCAGAATATTTTCCTGAAAAATTAATAAAATACGAACTGACTCGAAAATTAAAGTTCTCATAAAATTATGAGAACAATTATAATATTATTTTACTTTATTCTAATGACCTATAAATTTTTTTAAGTCATTCTTACAAGTGGAAGTATTTTATTAGATCAAAATATGATAAAGTTGTGTCCTAGATATAAATAAAAAAATATATATTGGGCGAAATAAATCGACCCTTAAGATAAAGTTTTGACTTGGATATAATTCTTTACTAGTATTCACATATATAAAATATAGTTGAGGGCTTGTGGGAAGTTACTAGTGTATTTAAAATAATTTTCTTCGAGTAAAAGATAAAATGGAACATCGGAAGAAAAATTATATTTTAAATATTAGGCAAGAGTAAAAATTACTCAAATAATATTTTCACTGATATAGATTATTTTTCATTCTGGTAGTTCCTTTAGGAAACACCTAATCTCAATAAATAATATTATCTAGAAAAAGATTTATAATTTAAAGTACTGAAAAATCTTTACCCTGCCTTATCTATATAGCAATAGTGTTCTAAAAAATATCATTACATGACATTTTTTTTTCAAACTTTTTTCTCTATACAAATAAAAGGTTTAGGAAAATAACCACTTGTAGAAATTAACATTGAACTCTCTAAAAGATCAATCGAATAATCCTATGGGAGGTTACTAAGTGATTTAGTTAATTCCTATATTATATTTAAATTTAATAATATTAGACAAACATTAAAACACTAAAAAGATTAAAAAATATGAAAATAACAATATCCTTTCAATCACTAGTATTTATTGTAAATATTTACATAATGTCAAAGTACAAGTTGAAAGGAAGGAGGTGGTTGTACAAGAGAAATTTAAAATATCTAAAGCCTGTAATAAAACGTTTAAGTGGAGTGGGGACATGAATAAAAGAAAGAAAGATATGACAAGACTTGTAATCGATATGTAAACATTTTCCCCAATTATTTTGTCAAATATTATTGTAAGTTTGTCTGACTTACAAAGAGAGTGATTGAAGAAAACTGAGTTCATTTGGACTTAGTGATGTATTGAACAAATAATTTGCACCAAAACCCTATATACCATATAACTCCTAACATGGTCTACCAAAAGCTTGAGGGAACTGTTCATCTGGCCAAACTTTTTAAGTTGAATATTTTAATTTTGATGTCAAATTACTTGATCAAATATTGATGGTTACTTGAGTCGAGAGATTCTCAGATATGCGGGTAATTTGGATGCATGTAATGAATATGAATATAACTAATATGAATTGCTAATCCTAAATTACGGGTGGTATATGAGCATTGGTCTGTAGAACCTAGCACGCCATCTTTTAGTGGATTACTGTCAATTTTAATAGTAAGTTGGTATCTAAAAGTATATTAACTAAGATTTTTACCCACTAAGCATGATGAAAAATCAGGATTTTTTTATATTTAAATTGTATAAATATATTTAGTTCTCTAAATAATTAATTAATTAAAATTTGTTAAATTATATAATTAAATATCAGAAAAAGGAAACTAAGATAAATCTTAGGTAATTATCTAATATTTTAGTATAAAGTAATAGTATAATATTAATAAAATTTTGAATGAATCCTGATTTTACAAAAATATCCCTCACAAAAATATCACTTTCATGTTTGCATATAAAATCATATGTATCTCAGGTAACTTATCTAGGATGTATATTAGACTCTCTAATCTCATTAAATATATATTGAATAAAATTATAATATATAAAAATCATAAGGATTCGTTAGTTTGATAGTTTATTGTTATATTTTTTACGATAAATAAAGGCAATAGGTTTTGAAATATTGATATGGGCATATAATTTAATATCAATTCAATTCATTTAGATATATTTCACAAAAAGTTTTCTTAAAATATTATGTTTAACATTTTTTATTGTAATGTAATAAATCAATATTTAATAATTTAATAAAATGAATATAACTTATGTAATAATATTTGAATAAACAATAAACTATTGAAAAGAACACATTATCAATATATAACATATATTGGGATAAATAAAAAAGGTCTTAAAGAAATAGAACACATGAATTCCTAATATTTTGGGGAGGTAGATGGTTATAATGCCTTTACTCATTTTAATTAAAAGTTCGTAACCTACTCAATAAAGTATTTACTCTTCTTGTAACTCTGTAAACTTTTTATGACTGCTATTTGTACTGTTAAGTAGAGAGAAGTACTTACAACAAATGGTAAACAACCTTTTTAACATCTTTGTCATTTTTTGAGTAATATATTATTCTTATGTATCACTTTTTTAGTAATTGTTGAATTTCATATGTTTTGAATGAAAAATATAAAATTGAAATCTTTTTGTTGTTGTTATAGACATGGATTCCTCTAGTTTTGTAACTCTAAAATTTGTTGCTTAGTGCTGAAAATTGTCGAATGGATGTCATGGTTCATCATTATAACATTTGTATACTACAATGTTTACATTTCTGATATGTGTAAGAAAGGATTTAAATTGATTGTAGTCTATTTTCTCAAAGTTTTGATTAAAATATGTTGATCGAATTCCTGAATATTTAAAGATTCAGATGCACAATGGTTATGAGTTTAAGGTTGATTTTGACAAAAGAAGGGATGTTCTTTTAGAGGTTTCTTTATTGTTTAAGTATTTTCAAATGAAAGGAGGTGAAGGTATTGTGTTTGAATACTATGGAGGTTTTAAATTCAATGTTTTCATTGTAGGTAACAACGGTTGTAAAATTGACTATCATGTGATTGTTCATCCTTTTCATACTTGTCATCCTCGCTTAGGTAATTTTTGTTAAATTATTTAGACTTAATTTTTGTTATCATGTTTGTATCTAAATCTTAGAAATATTTGGTTAATTTGGCATTGCATGATGCATGATGGTGGTTGGATGTTTGTGATATATTTACAGTCTTTGGACAAGACTGTCAATGCCATTATTAGTATTTCTCACTATTAGTAATTTCATTCGATCTTTAGTAATTATCCAGTTGTAATTTTGTTTTACAAATTATATTTTTAAATTTTAGGTTTCTCCAACATCTTTTATGCAACGATTCGTTAGTACAATTTTGCGGGGTTTAAATTTTGTTCCAAGTAATGTGAAGAAGTTTGTTAGTAAGATAAGTCGGAATGAGGGTAAATTAAAAGTTTTGGCGCTATGTGTAGTATGTTAGGTTTTCCTGATTTGAACTCTTTTCATATGATGATGTTTATATATGTTGGACCAAATCAAGCCTATCATAGTTAATTACTTGTCTTGATGTAACACATGTAATATTTCTGTATTAGGATATATACTTAGAATGCCTTAATGTATTTGTAGATAGAAGTATGCTTCTACTGTGAAGTCAATATGTAAATATGAGTCACGAATAAAGATTGATAGAACATTCAAGTCTGAATCAGGAATAAAATCAATGAAGACTTCATCAAATAAGAATTGCAGTAGAAAATACTCTAACTCAAGTATGTGATCGAGAAGTCATCCTGATAGAGAACTCATGTGAAGCTGGTAGAGAAGTCTTGCAAACAACTCAACTAATTCAGTAATCGATTGAGAAGTGTGAACCAATCGAGAAGTCAAAGAAACTGAAGTTAGTCGAGAAGTGCTAGAATGCAAATGATTTGAGAAGTCCAGATTGAAAAAGTTGAGAAGTTAGTTAAAGGAAGAAATCGAGAAGTGGTAAGAAAGAACCAATCGAGAAGTCTGTGTTTCAAAAATACATTCGAGAAGTCTATTCTGATCGAGAAGTCATCATGTGAAATATGCAATCGAGAAGTCTAGTCATTCGAGAAGTGAGTCTATGCAAGTATTAATCGAGAAGTCTAAGGAGTACCTAATCGAGAAGTCTATCACAGTGACTTCTCGAAGTAAATTCAAGTGAGTACTTGATTTTTTCAAAAAGCTAAATTCTAGGACATTCGCAGAAGAACAAGACAAGTGATTTTGAACCTCTGTCATTATAGGATCAGTCAAACCTGTGAAGCTGGAGACAAGTCTACAATGAAGCTTGGAAGAAGAGTAAGATAAAAGACATAATAGATAATGATGAAAGAAAAGACTGTCAAAAGAATGTGTTAGCTAGAAATAGATAGTAGTCAAATGTAAAGTGTTTCTTGTCTATTTCTAGTTTTAGCTTAATTGACTAGTGAGAACATGTGCCAAAAGACATGTTGTCTATATATCTTATGCACAACCTCATTACTTAGTATATTTGAATACTATCAACTGTATTCATACCTTGTATCTTTCAAGAACAAGAAGCTGAGATTCACATCAAAAATCTCAGATTGTAGCAATTCATTATAATATACAAATTAGATTGAAAGTTAACTTTGAGTGTTTATTTTTAATTTCGCATTTGTCTAAGTAAACACTGCTAAGTTACTCAAGTTACAATATTATATAACCAGTTCATCACAAACAGAGTTCTTAAAGAAAGTTAGAAAAGTTTAAGATATACATTCACCCCTTCTATATAACTTTTGTGCTTCTCATTCTTAAATATACATATATATATATATATATGATGGAAAACATTCATTAAACATCACTTTTTTCTCTGAATTAGTTGCTGAAATTATATTTCCTAAAGAAGTGTATTCACTATTGATGCTATAGTCTTTTATTTAACTTTGCAATATGTATTTTCCTTCGCGTATTTTATTTGTTTTACCATTTTGTTTACATTTGAAAGATCCAATTCTTCGAGAACATCTGCAAATTTATAATTGTGGAATGGAATTTCCATATGCATGATTACTCTCATGGTGTGGTCCAGAATTTTATGTTGGATATATGTTTTTCAGTTAAACTATTGTTTATGATTTGAATTATTCTAAATTTGGTCATGCTTAAGTATTGCATATAATAATATGTACTTCAACAAAATAACAAAAGTAATTGAAGAAGTGACATGTATAATTAGGCCTGACAATTTAATCCATGACACGTGAACACGACACGAAAAAAATGGATATGAATTTTATTTTTTTATACACGAAAGTACACGAACACGAAATTACACAATAAATTATGTGTAAGATATGTGTTTTCATATTGGGTACACGAAAGTAAATAAAAGTACACGAAATATTTTATATATAATATTTATTTTTTTAATATCATAATATATTATATATAATATATATTTTTTAAACATATATTATAACAATTTCAAGAAGTGGTTAACTGGGCAAGTTTCCCGATAACCTTGAACTATTTGTCTTAATCTGGTTGTACTCTTAATATTTGTTTAAGTTAGATGAGAACTTTGAACTATTTGTTTGTTAAAACTTAAGAGTTAAGACCTCCTTTTGTTTTAAAATTATATTTTTAAACTTGTTTAATTCATTCATTTTATGTATTCATTAGTATTTCGTGTATTAACCGTTTCGTGTTATTTCGAGTCGTTTCGTGTTTACACGAAATATTTCTTTTCGTGTTTGGATCCGATAATCAAGTACATGAAATGATTTCGGGTCGTTTTTGGTTTTAACTATGAATACACGAAAGTACACAAAATGACACGATTGCTAGGTCTATGTATAATAATCAATACTTAAACGAAAATATTGCATAAATTAAGAAAAGAACTATTGTTATTGTTATGCAACTTCATTGAGTCTGGTAATTCAGCTGAGAGATGTCGTAAACATTTTAGGATGATCTGATGGTTACATATTTGAAAAACATTAATTATTGTTATAATATATTAATATTACGATTCAAATTATATGTACCTCAATAGTAAAAGTTTGACTGACAGCTCGTGATCGCGATTTTTATTGGTCTAACATTTCTTCTTCCAAGGTGAATGACTAGAAAAGATATCCTTTGATTCTGAAATGGTTGAATCATTGGTTCCAAAATGGTTGATATAGTGTAAAATTTTGAACTTTCCTTTAAAAAAATTTCAATAAAAAGGATGGTAATTTTGTGATTTCTTTTCACAACCACGTTGAGCATTGTTGGGAACTTATCACCATATCCTACCTAATGCAAGTATGTAACAGATGTATGAAATAAGTCTATTATATTTGAATGTAGTATATAGTTTAAATTACATCTTATACAAACATCATCTTCATAAGCTTCAACGTCATATATTTTCCTCGATGAAAGGAAGTAAAGATTGGCATGTATCAAGTCAAACTATATTGCTACCTCCTAAAACTAGGACAATGCTAGGAAGCCCAAAAAACATAGGAGAAGAGATGTAGAAGAGGAAAGGGCAAGTATAAGCTATCTAAAAAAATATTGTCATGAAGTGTATAGCAGGTGCTTGATAATTGGCCACAATAAAAACCATTTACAAAACACCTAATCATAAAGTTGAAGAAAATGAAAAGGATGAAGCTCAAAGTGAAGCTGCAAAGACACGTTCTTTGAGAAATATATAAAATATCAAGATTAAAAACATAACATATTAGGAATCAAACACCAAGTATGAGTAGTAATATTTTTTTACATGAATATTTTTTATTTTACTTATTAGGGGATAATATGGTAGTGTGGACGTCATGGTAGTCAAGTGGCCGTGGAGATGAATATAAATTTAGAAAATAATAATTTTTTAAAAAAGTATTAAAAAAATAATAAATATATTATTTCTACTTTAGCTGATATAATAAAAAAATACAATTTATTAACATATATTATATTAAATATAAATATAAATATTATTAAAGGAAAATATAAATATAAATCAAAAAATAAAATATTAAAATGCAAATAATATAATATTAAAAATATAATAATAAATTAAATTAAATAGAAGTAAAATATTATTGATAGAATGAAATACATATAATTTTGAAAAAAATAATAACATATAAATAATAAAATATTAGAAACTAATATAAATATTAGTGAGAGTACAAAAATAAATGTAAATGAAAAAATTTAGATATAAAATAAAATATCAATATATATATATAATAAATTATTAAAAATAACCCAATTTATTAAAAATATAATAATAATATAATCAAATTAAATATTAAAAATATATATCTAAATAATAATATATTAAAAGTAACATGTGCATTGCACAAGAAATAAGCTAGTTCAAGGGTAATAATCTGACACATTAGTAGCACTGGGGTCATTATTAATTATTTAGGTTTTTAGTGAATTTCTAATAGACTTAAAAGTTGAGCGGTAAAAAATCGATTTTCCTATTAACTTTTTATTTAGCATTAGAAAACTATATTAATTAACTTGAGTTAAACTATATAGTCTACTTTGAAGGATTTTGCATGAATTTTGATATATGGTATGACGAGTACCTAAATTTCATCACATTGTTATGCATGATCATGCTCATTAATTTGAGTTCATTTAATCAAATATACTTACAAATACAATTAAAAAGAGATCGTCAAATCATTTGAACGGAGTTTTCTCGTGGTACTATCAAATCTACCTTTTCCCCTCCATCAAGATTCATTCTGCTCAGAATAACTGAATGTAGTATAATCTAGCACGATATGAACTTCCTCACTCTAATTTAGAAGCAGCATTCCTATAATATTTGGAATAATGTTTTTATAAAATTAAAAGTATTAGTGTGAAGTTGGATGGGCCGGGAAATGGTACTGCATGGCAAGTAATACACCTTAAATTACAAAACGAATTACATCCTTAAAAAACTCTATTCATGTTCTTACAGATTATGACTTTGGATTTTGTGACGTGTAGATTCTAATCTTTTAGATTTTCATGTTAAGTAATTAAATGGATGGGTCTCTTTCTGCAACTAAAAATAGATTTATTTAACCATATGTGTTTGGTTAAGCTTAATTGGCGTGACATGGTTTTGCTAATTCATGAAGATTTCGGAGATTTGTTATAACATACACCTAGAACTTTTTGGACTTATTGATGATGTCTTTAATTTATAAGATTTTTTTTACCTTTTTCAGGTTTTGTGGAAAAAAACTTAAATGAATCGGGTTTCTTCCGGCCTGTTACTAAAAATAGAGTTATTTAACAACTTAGGTTTTCTAAAACTTCATACTTTACCAAAATTTTGGCTTAATTAGCTTAATTGGCTTGACATAGTTTTGCTAATTCATGAAAATTTAGTTGAACCAAACCTTTATGTTCTAGGTTTTGTTGCTGAAACTGATAATCATTTTAATGCAAAAAGCTCAAAATTGTTTTTGCGAAAGAAAATAAAAGGGAATTGATGGAAATTGTGATTGATAATATATAAGTTGCATTGCTCGTATTTGTTTAAGAAACTTCTGCGTTAATCTCCACTTCGTTTCTTATATTTATTAAATCCTTGTTCAATAACAACCAAGTCAATCATGGGGGGGGGTGCTATTCTAACAGCACGACCAATTCCCCCGACCCCAAATAGCATGCAGTACTTTATTAAAATTGAAGAGCTTAAAGAAGCAACAAAATAAGTTTAGGCACAACAGTATATCTGAGGATGGTGGTTTTGACAATTTTTTGAAAGGGGATATTAATTGATGGGTACATTGGTAGCAATAAAGTGTGTCATTACATAAAAATGGAGGGCAGCAAGGCAATAGAGAATTTTTCATTGAGATCGAGATTCGGTAGATTGCATCATAGATTCATGGTAACCTTCTATAACCAACCCACACAATTGACAGGAACAATAAATCGGAAATTACAAACTAAATTACAAAGAACTAGAAAATGAGATTGTATTGAGATTACTGAAAGATAAAATATTGAAGGAAATGCATAAGGAAAATACAGGAAAGAAAAACATACAGCACTAGTCTGTCTTTCCTCTCCCTCAAGTTAACTATCTAAATAGCCTTATTATTAATACGTGTCATAACTTAGTTGGCTGAGAGCTCATACCGCTATGACACGAGATTCTAAATAGATGTTGAAGAACAATCAGTAAAATGACACCGTTAACTTGTCTCCTCTCACTGTTTAATTTAAATAAATTAATTATAACTATTTCAACTAATTAGCTGAAATAGTTATAATGCCATCTCCTTAAACAATCCTTGACCTCAAGGATTGAAGTCCGGAAATTGTTCCATAATCGAAGCAGCATCCTCCCATGTAGCATCTTTAGGTATTGAGTGAGACTAGTGA
Source organism: Oenanthe sinensis (assembly GCA_028671895.1). Lineage (NCBI taxonomy): Eukaryota > Viridiplantae > Streptophyta > Magnoliopsida > Apiales > Apiaceae > Oenanthe > Oenanthe sinensis. The sequence goes on from CM053803.1 coordinate 45,785,255, forward strand.
ATCAACCATTGTACTACCGGGCAATTGCCTCTCTTTATTGTTCTTCTTTGTAACAACTTGTAAGGATAAACCAAGAATTGACCTTCAGGATCTAACTTGGGTAAATCAGTGGTGATAGTGTACTTCGTGCCATCTTGTTTCTTGAAGAGACTCACATGAAAAATTGGATGGACAAGGCTACCAGGAGGGAGCAGTAGTTTATATGCTACATGCCCTACCTTCTCTACCACCTGGTATGGGCCAAAAAAATTGTGAGCCAACTTGAGGTGTCTCCTTATAGCAACTGAGATTTGTTTTATGGCTGTAATTTGAGGAAAACCCAGTCCCCAACATTTAAACTAATTTCTTTTCATATCTTATTTGCATAAAACTTGTATTTATGTTGGGCTTGTATGACAGCCTCTTGTAGCAATGTATTCATAGCTTCTCCTTTTACTTAGAAATCCTCCACAGTTGCATTAGTAGTTCTACAAACTGCGGGAATACACAGTTGTCGAGGCTTAACTCCATATAATGCTTCAAAAGGACTCATTTTGATGGCAATGTTGTAAGAAGATTTGTACCACCTCTCCGTTAATGGAAGCCACTTGCACCATTGCTTAGGTTTGTAACGCACCATGGCCTTGAGATATTGCTCTGAACACCTATTCAATCTTTCAGTTTGACCATCTGACTAAGGATGGTATGTAACACTTAAGTGTAATTTGGTACCAGCAATAAAGAATAACTCCTTCCAAAAAGAACTAGTGAAAGTTCTATCCCTGTTTGAGGCAATAGTTTTTGTCATGCCATGTAATCTGTATATAGTGTCTAAGAAAACCTGTGCAACTTGTGTATTTGTGTAAGGATGAGATAATGGTATAAAATGACCCATTTTGGAGAGTCTATCCACAACGACAAGAATGCAATCTTTGTCCCCAAATCGAGGGAGCTCCTCAATAAAATCTAAAGAGATATCTTCTCATACTTGTTTGGGTACATGAAGTGGTTGAAGTAGACCACCTGGAAATTGTGTACCACTCTTAATCCTCTGGCAAATATCACATGAGGAGACATATTCATTTACATCTTTTCTCAAATTAGACCACACAAAAAATTGAGAAATCTTTTTGAATGTGCTTTCCTGCCCAGAGTGACCACCGTAGGGACTGTCGTGACATTTCCAAATGATTTTATGCCTTATATCACTTTGTATTTCTACATAAATCTTGTCTGCAAGTTTGAGTATGCCTTTTTTTATATTGATATTGCTTGTACGTGTCATCCTTGGTGATGATGGTAGTCATGATAGCTTGAGCATCACTATCATTATGATAACTGTTAGTAACCTCATGAAGCCAAGTTTGCTGCAGGGTCATGATTTATTTGCATTCCCCATCTTGCACATTCTCTTGAAGTCTAGAAAGTGCATCTGCCACCAAATTTTCCTTGCCCTTTTTGTAGCAGATTTCATAGTCAAGCCCTATTAGTTTAGCTAACCATTTTTGCTGAAAAAGTGTTGATAATCTCTGTTCTAAGCGATACTTTAAACTTTGATGATCAGTTCGAATTATAAAATGATGACCCTGCAGGTAACCATGCCACTTCTGAGTTGCCAAAACAATGGCAAGTAATTCTTTTTCAAAAGTAGAAAAGACCTGTTGTCTAGAATTTAGTCCCTTACTTAGAAAAGCCAAAGGTCTGCCATTTTCCTTATAAACATCACCAACTCCAGTACCACTAGCATCGGTTTCGACCACAAAAGATTGGGAATAATCAGGCAAGGCCAACACGGGGGAAGTAGTCATGGAAGCTTTAAGCCTGTCAAATGCTTCTTGGGCTTCGACCGTCCAACAACAAACTCCTTTCTTTAACAATTAATTAAGAGGTCTGAAAATAAGTACAAAATTCTTTATGAACCTCCTATAGTACCATGTGAGACCAAGAAATCCCCTAAGTTGCTTTAGAGTTTAGGATCAGGCTAGGCTACCATAACTTTAACCTTCTCCATATCTGTAGGACCACCATCACCTATAATGATATGTCCCAAGTATTCTATTAGGGGCTGGCCAAAAGAACACTTACTTTCCTTTACAAACAATTTATGACTCCTCGTTATTCGCAAAACCTCCTTTAAGTGCACTAAGTGATCATTCAAAGTCTTGCTATACACAAGAATATCGTCAAAGAAGACCGGGATACTAACTCAGAGCTGTTGTTGAAAAACATCATTCATTAGAGCTTGAAATGATGCCGGAACATTAGTCAAACCAAATGGCATGACCCTAAATTCATAGAGACCCTAATGAGTTCTAAATGCTATTTTATACACATCGGATTTAGCAACTCTAATCTGATGATAACCCGAACTTAAATCAAGCTTAGTGAACCAAGTATCCCCACTCAATTCATCAAGTAGTTCATCAATTATAGGTATTGTGTACTTGTTTTTAATATTAATGTCATTTAATTTTCTATAGTCGACGCACATTCACCAAGAATTGTCCTTATTTATAACAAGTATGACATGTGAGGTAAAAGGACTAGTACTGACCTATATAATGCCACTTTCCAACATCTCTTTTACTTGTTTTTCAATCTCCAGTTTCTGAATGTATGGAACTTTATACCCCCTCTGATTGATAGGTTGGCTACCTTGTAATAATGGGATGTGATGATCTTGACTTCTGTGGGATGACAACCCTTTTGGTACAGCAAATATGTCCTAGTAACTGTGCACAAGTTGTTTTAGTCGGATATTGGTCACTTTATCGGAGGACTCTGCACTTTTTTTGGATGTAGCATTGATCATACACAGGTACCCTTGGGATAGAACGTTTTTATTTTTGAGTATTTTGCCCATACTTTTTCCGCTTATTGTTTGCAGACTACCTATACTTTGGCCCCCTTGTAAATTCACTTGTTTGTCATCACAGTTGATACTAGTAAGACCGTATGGAAGTCAAAAGTAACAGGGTTGTGTTGTTTAAACCAATCAACCCCAACACCATATATGAACCTCCTAAAGAAATTAATCTAAGGTCTATTGTGAATGTATGGCCATGAATAGAATAGTTTAACCCCTTGCAAGCCGTATCCACCGGTATTTAGGTACCATCAGCCACAATATCGAGTAACAGATGAATGATTTCAGCCACTAACCCCAATTTTTTATCATAGATTTATCAATAAAACTATGTGTAGAACCACTGTCTACCAGTATAATGACCTGTTGATTCTTAATTATTTCGCGCAATCTAACAGTGTTGTGAGACTTGCTACCTATAATGGCATTCAAAGAAATTTCCCCCGGTGTATCATCAATGTACAACAGAGTGTCCATATCTTGAACTATATCACCCAATGTCTCTCCCTGCTGAGTATCTTCAGTTTCTCCAATTAAGGAGTAGAGTTTGGCCTTAATTCCTTTCCGGGATGATAAATATCATCACAATGAAAACATAGACCATTTGCTTGCCTATTCATAATTGCTTTGTTGGATATTGTAGACTTGGATTTGGTACCCTCTTTATAGTGAGGCTTTTGGGCTCCTGTAGTATAGGAAGAGTGCGTATGGTCACTCACATGAGATGAAGGGGTTTTGATATACGTTTTAGTATAATGAAGGAATGACTTCTTTGTTTTTGACTCCTCCTGTTTGGGCAAGAAAATTGTATCTGCCAGAGTTTGGGGTCAAAACATTTCGACATCTCCTTTAATATACTCTTGAAGCCCACTAATAAAGCTCGAGAAAATGTCCTCTGTAAAAATTATGTTCCTTGCGACCACCATAGCCCCGAGTTCCTCAAATTTATCTTCATAGTCACTAACTGAACCAATTTGAGTAAGCTTATTAAAGAGGTCCTGGACATCTCTATTTTCAGTATTTTTAAATCTATTGATAACATCTATTTGAAACACCTTCCAAGGAATATTGGATCTGCTACTTTGGTACAACCGATACCATACACTGGCTTTGCCCTCAAAATATAAGCCACACAATTTAACCTTCTTGAATTCATCGATTGATATAAAATCAAAGTACTGTTCCGCCCGGACAACCCAGTCCTTGGGGTTGTTTCCATCAAACTTAGGGAACTCAATTTCAGGAATTGTTTTAAAATGAGGGTATAGGATAGATGGTGAAAGGAGTGTATGAAGTGATAGGTGATGACCTTTGTGTGTAAAAACTAGCATCTAACCTTGGTAGGTGTAGGGTGGATTAGGTGAAATCAAAACTTGGTTATTATGTGGAGATGAAGGTGTAGTGGTGCTAATTATAGGGGTTGAAAAAGGTGTGGACATGGCAGAAGAAGGGAATGACATGGTGTAAACAGGTGGAGTGAAATGAGCAGGTGGAGTGAGCGGGTCACTAAGAGGTGTACCGTGGACAAAAGTGTAAATCGGAAGGTGCAAAATATGAGTATTGGGAGGAAAAATAGTAGAGAATGATGGAGAAATGGTGTCACCTGAATTAGAACGGAGAATATCCTCCTTGTCAGGCGTTGAATTGTCCACATGGGAGTTAAGAATAGGAAAGGCAGAAAATGGATTTGGGATGGTTTTGGGTCAATAAATTTGGGTTTGGGTTGGGTTTTGACTTGAATCCATATTTAACCCATATTTAATTAAATATAGTTTAAATTTGGTTTGGATAAAAAATGGTTTAGGGTCAAAATATGGGTAAACCAGTTTTTTACATTTTCTATACTATAATTACATTAATACATTTTATTTTAATTCTTTACTTTCTCATAAAAAATGTTATATAATTTAAAATGTATATAATTATAAATATAATTTAAAATGTTAAACTCCGTTGAATCGTCACCTAAAACTCCATTATCCTTTGTAAATTAAATAAATACTAGAAGTAAAATATGTGTATTAACCTTCTCCAATATCTCAAAAGAATCAACTTTAAGTAGGACCCATCTCTGAATAGTTTCACCTGCTACAACACTAAGCCAGGCAGGCCAACCAGCAGCAGGTTGTTCCCCTTCCACATACTTTTGTAAATTCCCCAACCTAAAACTCACCAACTCAGTACCTCCACTATTTGAACTCGCAGTACCTGACTCACCCAACTCACTTTCACTCAACCCCAACTCACTTCCCTTATTATTCTTCTTTTTACTCTTCTTTGTCTCCACTTCCGCTACAAACTCATCATTCCTACCTTTATTTAAACTCGAACCTGTTCCGGCATTATTTCTAAATGCCCCGAATTATACATACTTTGATCATCACCATCAAAGTACCTAAACTCCGTTGAACCGACACGTTCAACAACAGCTTTATCAACTTTCCCGATGAAGAAACTCTGGTGACTGTTCTTCCGGCGATAAGGTACGACACCATCCTCGGGCAGTTAAGCTTCGTCACTGCCATCATTTCTGATGTTATTCCGTGAAACGACGACCCTTTTCACTTGGTCGGAATTGAATCCGGCTAGTTTACCCGACGATTTACCTCAATTGGCGGTGAGATAGTGTGTTAATTTGACAGTAAATCAATCTCAGAGACTCAGAGTCACAATTGGGTATAAAGATATGTTCTATTTTGTTAAAGTAATGAAGAGGTATTTGGGTGGGGTTTAAATGGGTAATCCGTGTATCACCCATTTTAACCGATATAATTTAAGTAAATATACGATATAAACCCAACCCAAACCCAAATAATAATATGTGATATGGGCTATGTCCAAGTCAATAAATATGGACCGATTTAGTTTAGGTTAATGGGTTTGGATAAAAGTTGTAACGTCTAATTAAGAAGATGATTACCCAGTCCCTTCTCACTGGCAGTGTTCTCTTTACTTTATAAATTCATCAATAAAGACTTAATTTCTTCGAAGTTAGTACCCATTTTAGTCACTTGAACCCCCAAACCTTCCAGCTGTTTGTTCATCTCTCCCAATTGTTGGGTTCGCTCAACTTTGTCTTTGATAAACTCAGTAGAGAACTCAGTAAAATGACCTTCTAATACTCTCAAACGTTCATCCAGTGTTTTCAACCTTGTGACGTCCACCATATCACTAAGTAAGGCCAATGAATGAATGGCTCTTGATACCACTTATAACCGACCCAAACTGTTATAGGGAGAAACTGGTATAACAGTAATTTGGAGGTTTGCTGGAATCACAGAGAAAAATATGATGATTTTGCTAATGAACTTGATGAAGAACGCGAAGAACATGGGAGGAAAATGATGAATTTTAATAGCTGATCTTGTTGTTGATTCGTTAGAAGGCCAGATAAAGTTTGCTCTCTTGCTTCCAACTATCGATTCAACTGAAATAAGAGGCCTACATACCCTATTTATAGGGGTTCAAGATGCACGTAGTTCTTGGAGGATAATTTACCTATATTGGCTAGGTATTGGTCTGGTCCATCAGGCCCAAATCCTTGGACGTGTAGGGCTTTGGCCCAAGTTCATGCGGATGTGGAGGGAAGACTTCCCAGATGTCTGTAACTGCCATGGCCCAAGCCCGTTCGACTGTGGGGGCTATTATGGAGTTGTAGAGCATGGGGTCCCCGTAGGGAGTTATGCGCGATGTGGCCTCGCGGGAGCAGTTGTGCGCAATGTGGCCTCGTAGGAGCAGTATGTAGATGTGATCTTGTACGGATCCCTTGGTGAGATGAGAGCCCGTGGGGCTAGCTATTTTCAAATAGATAAGTATGTTGAGATATTACTCTAGGGGACTTTTACAATCTTCAGATAAATAAATAATATCAGCATGAGGCTAGGAGCTTTTCAGCTAGCTATGAGAAATCTATGCTAAGTACTTTGAGCTAGCGAAGTGTCCCAGACAGAGTGGTCTGGATGAATGACCTCACGTGTGATTGCCACAGATACCTTCATGTACGTCCCTTAGTATGTAGTTGCACTCGGTCCCTTCAACACACTTGAGTAGCGGTATGTTGAAGCCTCTCCTGTACAAGACCTCATCATAAATTACATAGCGTGTTGCCTTGTACTCGATCTTCCTATCTTCATTCTTGTCTTTAGGCTGTGAGCCCATTTTGATATAGTCCTACATTGGGGTCATCCAAGTTGGGGCTGAAATTTCAACTTCAATTTCCATGAACTCAAGTGGTGAGAGCTTTTTTATGTCTGTCTCCTCGGGGACACCGGACCTCCTCTGAATTTCATGGGGGATGACCCTTAATATAGTGGCCTCGCGTTGAGAGCCGAGTTTTGCTAGGCCATCTGCCCCAGCATTTTGATCCCGTGGGAGTTAGCCAATTATTTGCAGGTTTAGGTGGACTCTTGAGTGATCCCGTTGGGGAGGTCCACCAGATTTGAAGTCTTTTTTCAGATCCACTACCCTTTACAGGCTCTCGCAGTAAACTACTCCCAAGTCTCCTCATCATCGCTAGCCCCTTCCATAATTCCTTCTTGAAAGTTATAAATTGGCTGATACGGTTTCATTATAAGCATCTCAGGGATTGACTCTATTCTCTACGAGCCTAGTCTTCAGTCGCTTCCATTGCTATAATTTCAAATTTATTCCCCTCACCAGACTTGCTCCCATTCTTTACAGCTTTAAGATCCTCATATCGTGATGCTAGCTCGAGGGGCTCGCATAGGGATGCTGACAAAGCGGCCTCGCATCCGGATGCTAGCCATGTGGATTCTCATCGAGATGTTGGCCATTGGCCTCGCATCGGGGTGCTAGCCTGAGGCCTTGCATCTTGAGTGGGGAGTGGAGCGGTCTGGATATCCTTTGTGAATGAGAAGTGAGTGGATAGAGTTGATAGGACATTCTTCTTGTTAGGTCCCGAATTATCGTAGAAGGGGGGGTTGAATACGATACTCACTAAATTCAAAAATTCTTTCGAATCTTTTGCGGATAAATAATTTAGAGTTCGGTTAGTGGTTCGAGTTCTTGAGTTTTTAGGAGGCTAGCTTACTAATTTTCTGTATTTATGAATAAACAATAATGTTCTAAAAAATTAGCAAGTAATTTATGGAGACAAGTTTCGGGGAATATATCTTTTGTATATAAACCCTGAGGGGTGCTACACCCAGTTAAAATTATAACTGGCTTCCAAAGAACAAATTAGTTCTTTGCTACTAACACAAAAATATTAGGCTCAGTTCCTATACAAATATATCTAAATTAGTACAAGGAAAAACTGAGTCCGTAGGGAGTGATCTAGGAGCCCTGAGCATTTTTCGTTAAAGAACCGGGTCCTAATATTTGACCGGGAGCAAGGTATGGGTGTGTATAATTTGTTTCTTCTTGCTCCGGCCATGGCAGTAGCTCTCTACATATTATCTTTGTTGTTGAAGACGACTCTCTTCTTTAATTGGTGTAGTCTTTAAATCAAATAAAGTAGCTATTGTAATTTGATTGGCTGAGGGCTGTGTGGGGCCAAGAAATATTTTCTTTATTGCGCCATGATATTTTGTTGCGCTTCATACAGTGCTTGCCCTGTACTGAATTTAGTGGCGCCTTTTACTTGGAATTTTCTGATGTCATATTTTGTTGCGCTTACACAAGGGGATACCCTGTGTAGGCTCAAGTGGAGCCTGTTGAGAGTTTGTTAAGAAACTAAGTATTTTGTTGCGCCTGACATTTTTGTTGCGCTTCACTATTCACATGGTCAAAGTGCAATTTGATCACTGCACTTTGACCTCCTTCTCATTCCTTGATTGAAGTTTACCAACTTCCATTTCTTGTACCAAAGTCTTGTCATATTACACCCTGTACCCTGAGCTGTTTCCGTTCTTCGACTGTAGTTCAGAAACTTTCACTTTTCGTACCAAGGTTGTGACACTTTGCACCCTGCACCCTTTGAGCTGATTAGCTGTTTGGCTGTTAGCTGTTTGGCTGTAGCCTCTACAAATCACTTTTCGTACCTTAATAAATAACCGTTCTTTCCAAGTACGTTCTTCAACTTAACAATTCTTCTATAGTTAATACTCAGATTCCTTTCTCAAACTGCTGACGCCTAGTGCAACTGGTCTGGTTCACAGATGACTAATTTCGATCCAGGTTTTCGTATTATTACTTTAATTGCATTGTTAAGTTTGCAGCAACTTCATTGCTTCGAACACTGACTGTCAATAAACACTATAACTTCACTGGAATCTTTTCTGGTACTTAGACAACATCTCCATTATTACCACAATCTTGAATACTTCATTCTCTATTCTTCACTGACGCTTGAACATTTAAATGAACTTCTTTCAGTGAGTATAACTTCAAGACTGCAGCTGTCTTCTTTAACCTTTATCTTTACCCTTCTAGATTCCTATGCTTTGAACACTGTCTATCTTCAATCAATGCTAATATACTGAAATCTTCTTGTGGCACTTCTATACTGAATCTTCAACACTTCTGAAACCTTGAAAGTCTTTACATATTATTCTTCACTGAGGCATGAATATATTAATGAACTTCTCTCAGTGACCTGTAGTAGACTTCAAAACTTCTTCTAATGTCTTAATTCACAGTATTTGCCTTGTCTTCATTTCTTCCTGATTTCTGTGTAGGTGTAGTATTATTTACCTGTCCTGTTCTAGTGTTGAGTTATCACGATTACTCTTCATACAGCTTTGTAATCTCACCAACACTTCTCTTTCTCCTTCTCCATACGCTCCAAGAGCTGTTTAAGATCATATACTCGAAGGTTACCCAACCTCTCATCATTATTATTACCATTGCTGGCTCTGTGTGATGGAGCTGGTCCTTGTTCATGTCTTTGACCTCTAAGTTCTCCACTTACCAAAGACTGAGCTTCCTCATTTCTTCTCTGCCTTGATTATCTCCTCTCCTCTCATCTCTGGGAGGGGACCTCTCCAATTTACGAGCACGATGTGGGGACTTAGCAAGCTCGCGATGACGAGGGGGTCCTTTCACTTCATGTACCCGACTCGGCGGTCTGGCCTCATTGTTTTTGCTCGGGCTCCCTTTAGCTTCCTCCTTAGATCATGTTCTGTTAGTTTCTTTCTGACCCTATCAAAAACACTGGTGGAGCTTGCCTCAGAGGGGGCAGGCCCATGATGTGACCTAGGAGGGGTCTCATGGGCTGCCGCACCTGACTGGGGGGCACATCATCCCATTCCAAGGATTTATCATTTCCTTCATCTCTGGCCTCATTATTAAAGTCATTCATGAGGTCACGAGGCATCACAGTTGACTTGAGCTGCTTAGACTTGTTAGACCTCCTCATCCTTCGCTAGGCGCTCATGCTAGCCTTCCTAGAGGCACTTCTCCTCTCCATCTGCCTCATTATTTTATTGAAATTGAGCATCTTCTAGCCCATCTCATCCAAGAATTCCCAGAGCTTATGGTCAGTCTGAGGTGGGTTCTCGCTGGTATTTTTTAGGGTCTCGTCATCCCCAGCTCTATGACTTTCAGAATTATTTCAGGTTCTCCTTGTGTTAGACATCCTTCTCCCTCAGATGTCAAGTAGCCCCTCATTCTAACGCCAATTGTTATAGGGAGAAACTGGTATAACAGTAATACGGAGGTTTGCTGGAATCACGGAGTAAAATATGATGATTTTACTGATGAATGCGAAGAACACGGGAGGAAAGTGATAGATTTTGGTAGCTGATCTTGCTGTTGATTTGTTAGAAAGCTAGAAAAAATATTTGTTCTCTTGCTGCCAATTGTCGATTCAACTTAAATAAGAGGTCTACGTACCCTATTTATAGGAGTTCAAGCTACACGTATTTCTTGGAGGACAAGTTACCTATATGGGCTTGGTATTGGTCCGATCCATCAGGCTTAAATCCTTGAATGTGTAGGGCTTTGGCCCAAGTCCGTGCGAATATAGAGGGCAAGCTTCCTAGATGTTTGTAACTGTCATGACCCAAGACCATTCGGCTGCGGGGGCTGTCATGGAATTGTAGAACAAGGGATCCCCGTATGAAGATATGCGCGATGTGGCCTCACGGGAGCAGTTGTGCCCGATGTGGCCTCGTAGGAACAGTATGTAGATGTGATCCTATGCGTATCCCTTTGTGAGATGAGAGCCTGTGGGGCTAGCTGTCTTCAAATAGATAATTATGTTGAGATATTACCCTGGGGGCCTTCTAAAGTCTTTATATTAATAAATAATATCATGTGAGGTGAGGCCATGAGTCTAGGAACTTTTCCGCTAGTTGTGAGAAATCCGTGCTAAGTACTCCAAGCTAGCGAAGTGACCCGGACAGAGCGGTCCGGACGAACGACCCGGGATGAGGTCCCTTTTCTGTCAGATCAAAGAGACCTGGAAGAGAGGTGATGAGAATCGAATCGGGCTGAGGGCTAGTTCTCTTCTTTCTGTATTCTTGAGATCAAATGAGTCTAAGGCTGACGGGATAGCATTGAGGCCTCACGCTAGGCCAAGTCCCTTACAATATTTCAGGTGCCAAGTACTTTAGGCCAGCTGAAACTATGAGATCCGGGCTAGAACCATGCTTCTAAGAATGTTATGCCAGATGAGAAGATAAAAAGTAGGAATCGGGCTAAGGTTGTTTCTCCTCTCTTCATGTCCTTGTTATTGATAGGAGATAGTGAACCGGGATGAGGTCGGTTCTCCTCTCATCTCGCCCGGTTCTCATCTCATCCTGATCGACTCTCATCTCTTCATGTTCGACTCTCCTCTCATCCCGTCTGGCTCTCATCTTTTCTTGTCCGACTCTCCTCTCCTCCCGTCCAACTCTCATCTCCTCCTTCCCGGCTCCCCTCTTGCCTCGTCCGGCTCTCCTCTCATCCCGCCCATCTCCCATCTCCTTCTTCACAGCTCTCCTCTCGTCCGGCTCTCCTCTCGTCTAGTCTGGTTCTCATCTCATCCTACCCGACTCTCATTCCTCCCGCTCGGCTCTCCTCTCACCTGGCTCTCCTCTCGCTCGGCTCTCCTCTCATCCCGCCTAACTCCCATCTCCTCATTTCCCGGCTCTCCTCTCGCCCGACTCTCCTCTTATCCCACCCAGCTCTCATCTACTTATTCGCGGCCTTAAGATTCAGATTGAACTCTTTATGAAGATAAGAGAGTGAAGTAAGTCTAAGGCATGTGGGCTAGCGTTGTGACTTCGCGCTAGGCGAAGTCCCTTAGAATATTTTTTATTGTTCTAGCGAAGCAAATTGAACACGGGCCATGCATGCTATGTGAACCCAATTATGATATGGGTTTGTCAATAATAATATTGGGCATGTACATGACTCATGCCCGAATATTGGGCAAAACACACATAATTGACAAGAACAATAAATCGGAAACTGCGAACTAAATTGCAAAGAACTAGAAAATGAGATTGTATTGAGATTACTGAAAGATAAAATACTAAAGGAAATGCATAAGGAAAATACAGGAAAGAAAAACACAAAACACTAGTCTGTTTTTCCTCTCCCTCAAGTTAACTCTAAATAGCCTTACTCTGGACACGTGTCACAACTTGGTTGACTGAGAGCTCATACCTTTATGACACGAGATTCTAAATAGATGTTGAAGAATAATCAGTAAAACGACACCGTTAACTTGTCTCCACTCATTGTTTAATTTAAATAAATTAATTATAACTATTTCAACAAGTTAGCTGTAAATTAATTATAACTATTTCAACTAGTTAGCTGAAGTAGTTGCACCTTCTCAAGTCGTGACTCTTTATCTGCACGAAGTTTATTCCATCTACAGAGATTTTAAGTCGTCACTATCTTTCTTGAGCACAATTCCAATACTTAATTTTCTGATTTTTACCAAAATACGCTTTAGAAGGCGCAGTAAACTACATGTGTGAAAGTGTTCTGGGTACAAGTGACTGAGTCATGTCATCAACTTTGTGGATTTTCTAGCATTAGAAGCTAATAAATCTTGAATCTCCATCGAAGGTTGAAATAGAGACAGGACGTTAGGTCAGAATTCAGAAATATAGAAGAGATAGCGATGTAGTGTTAAAGAAACTGATTTTTCATTAGAACTGAAATGTATCACCTAATACAGATTATATACTACTCTTCTACTACTATACTAACACAAATAATTTGTCTTTAGAAGTAACTGAATAACTTGTTTGGTTAACTGCAATAAGCAACTTGTTTTAAATAGGCTTATACTGCGCATGCAGTTGCATGAGCTGCTCCAATTTATTCAGCAGAAGTGACACTATGATAAAACCCTAAAATTGACTAGTTTAGTTGCTAATAAAACAAATACATTCTTATTCCTTACCCCTAGTTTACAAGTGTTCTGGGTACAAGTGACTCAGCTACAAACTTGTTTCAACTAGATTACAGTTTGTAGCTCCCGATTATGACATGACTGGCCATCCTACGGTAAAATGATGTTTATAGTTTTGGGGTTGTCCTGCTTGAGTTGTACAGGAAAGAGGCTGTTAATATGTCACAACCATTGGGACATGAGAATATCGATACCTAGATTAGTACTAATATTGATACACCTTGATAAATTTTCTTTTGTTCAGATTATTTGATGTGAACCAGTATAGCCCAGACTACACTCTGCAGTCTGCAGGGTACAATTTTAGTAAATTTTTCTTTCTATTATAGCATCTCCGATAAGAGTTGACAAGAGAGTTGTCAAGCCATGACAAATCATCAACTATATTATTTTTTTATTTTCTCTCACATCCATATCATTCTTGACAACATTTGCTCTAATAGTTAACTTTAAATGTTGCCAATCGAAGGTGAAGAATTCTTTTGATCTGCTGAATCCAGACGGTATAATTATTTTGAAGATTTTGTTATTGGCAAATGGACGTTAGATATTTGGAATCTGTAACAAAGTGTGCAAGAGGCGCTTGCAAATCACTATACAAAAAAGTATTTATACCAATAGCATATCAGCCACAGATGTTAACAAGCAAGCACGCCCACTCACTATAATGACAACTATAAATAACTACTATTGGCAAACCTATCTCCAAGGATAACCTGACATATCTTGAAATTATTATAAGCCAACAATTTGCATCCCAGCCTCATTTTTTCCCTCCCAATACTCCCTAAAATGAATTGTCATGTCCCTCATCCTATCTTCTGAACTCGGTAGCCTTCACAAAAGTTTTAAAAGAAAAAACTAAAAGACAACAATGAAGCTCTTGAAACTCTTTATTACCTTCCTTTATTTGGTCTTTTCATCGTCGATCCCAACAAACGGCCTAATTTTTACATCATCCCGGGACCATTTATACATGTCATCAGCACATCACCACTCATCATCCTCGCGGTCTCATTATGAAGACCGCAATCCAGACCCATTGTCCATACCTGGGTCGTACATATCATCTGCACCTTCAACTGCACCAAATCTATCGAATTCCAATGATGCCAATTTTAAAGCCCTCGAAATTCAAATAGCTACTGCAAATCGCGACGCTCACCTTGCTGTCAAAATATCGCAGAATATCTTGAAAAATCCATCGACAACAATTTTGATACGTAAATGTCTTGGACAATGCATAGAAAATTATAACACAATTGTGGATGATCTTACAAAAGCAACAAATGATCTCCATGCAAAGGACATATACATGGTGAAAGAAGATTTAAGTTCAATAGAAGATGATATTTATGCTTGTCAATCATGCTTTAAAGACATGGTAGGAGGTCAATCTCCATTGAAGTCTTATGAAGATTCCATCACTAACACAGCTAGCAATTGCCTAGCCATTCTTTCTGAGTCCAAAAAAGGCAATTAGTTTTTTTTTGCTTTACTCTGATAATTGATATTAGTTTTTTTTTGTCATTATATACGAGAACGTACGATAAATTGTATCAGAATACAATAACCGGAATAAGAGTTCTTTTCATCCAAGAAAGTTTATCATCTAACCGACATGTCAATTAAAAAATTGCAGGGTTATTATATTTTTGTTGTTTTAGAAAGTTGTTAATATCATGTATAGCAGAAATAAAGGGATTTATTAAAAGAATTCCCTGATACATTTCTCCTCGGTTTTGTATGAATCAGGATCCCCTACTCCCTTCTATGCTCCCTAATATGTCCACTCTTTGTTATTGAGAATTTTATTTTATTTATATTATGTATAATTATGTGAACTTATATATGATGATTGGAAATATACTTGAATGTAGATAATTATATTTTATATGAATATAAATAATTATATGTTATATAAGTAAGACAAAACTAACTAATAATAAATAGGGGACATATTAGGGAGCATGTAAGGGTATAGAGGATCCAGACTCGTTTTGTATACCCGGTAAAATATGTACTTTGCGTTATTGTTTGGGTGAGAAAATATTTCAAAATAATTACTCTGTAATTTTAAAATGTTGCAAAATAATAAATAAATATATAATAATAATAATTATTATTATTATTTTAGTCATCACTTTAAAAAAATATGATAAATTTGTTTTAACTCGTTTCTTAACTTTTAATCCTTCTGCTATAACTTATAAAGATGTAATCCTCCATTTTCTTAATAAAAAAAGTGCCTGACCAATATTTAATAGCTTTTTTCCACAATTTTGGGTTGTAAACACTTTATATATATATATATATATATATATTTACATTTTCTGCTTGTAAAAAAATTAAAGACCAACTTAAAGTAAATATTGATCGGAGATAATTGTTTTAATTTTAGCTCATAAAATTAATATCATCATTTGTATATATAATTTTAATTTTTTTATATGATTTATACATTATACATAATAAAATTATTTAAAAGGATTTTTAAAAAATACTAAATTTTTTATTATTCTTTGCAAAAATACGATCTTTTTATTTTTTATTTTATAAAATACAATTTTTAATTTTTTCCCCAAAAATACGGTTTTGTAACCGATGTAACTAAAATCAACCTCAAATGCGGTTACGAGCAACTTCAATTCTTTTCAAAAAATTTTTGCATTCAACTGCATTTGAGGTTAATTTTAGTTGCATAAAATTACATTGATTGCAAAACCGTATTTTTACAAAAAAATAAAAAATAGTAAAATCGTAAAAATAATTTTAAAAAATAGTTTTTTTATAAATACCTTATTTCAAATAACTATAAACTTGAACTTCCAATTTTTTTTGACAGATATAATATTTCATTAATGAATTGTATTGAAATACAATGACATAAAAAAGAGTTTATTTCATTCACCAAGTTTATCATCTAATCGAAAGGCACACATATTGCCTCCGGACATTTAGACAATAACACCACCAAAGAATGGTCTCGTTAAAATCTCACACGGGCAAAATCCTATGGGAAAAAACTCAAGGGGAAAAAGGGTGTCCGATTAAAAACAACTAAATATAAGAAAAAATATTTAATTACAATGAGATCATTAAATCAAAATTCACGTCTCCATTCACATTTTCTTTACCATTCTTCTCATCCAAGTAAGTATTAGATGAAAGTGTAATAAAACTATATCGTATAAAATTATATAATAAGACTTTTAATTCATAATTAAAGTTATATAATATGACACAACATCGTCATAAACGGCATATAACCATCACATATATAGTCAAAACGTATAAAAAATGGTCATGCCTTATATATGTACAAAAGTCATCACAAATGACACTGAACTAGTTTAATAAAGTTTAACATGATGGTTGGTCACAAGACAACTATTCTTGTTTGAAAATAAGTGACGTTTGATTTTTGACACATATATTTAGGAGTTTTAGTTATATGATTAAAATTATTCTTTTTAAAATTTTCATTTTTGAATAAAAATTTTAATTCAATATTTTTATTTATAAAAAAAATTTAAAAATAATAAGTTGAACGTGCAGTCAAAACTGATAAAGATATGGGCCAAAAAATCCGACTTTTGAACGGAAGAATATTTACAAGAGTACACAAACATGATTGGAAGTTTGGAACACAAACACTTTGGACCCCACTTACACATGATGAACAAAAGCAATAGTACTCCCAAGTAAAAAAAAAGCACACACATAAACAAAGTGGGTGTGTGTAGGGAACTCCCTTAAACCAGGTACCCTAACAACGAGAAAGAGGAGGGGAAAATATAAAAACTAAAGAGAACTCAAGAGTTTGAGGAGATTGATAAGCAACCAACCGAGTCACACCGAGTCGATTCTCCGAGTTCACCAGGTCGAAAATTCCCAAATTTGACACCACCAGCAGCTGCCCAAGTGATAAACAAAAATAATACTATGGAGATGATTAGTATCACGAACCCTAACCCAATTTATAACACCACCCCCCTCTCTCTTTTCCCATATGTACACACAAACATCTGTATCTATACCCCGCCGTTTTGTATTCTCTTTTCTCCATCTCTATCTATATCTATTCTCTCTTATCTTCTTCAAAGCTCCCACCTTTCTTTTCTGTATCTATATCTAATCTGCAATCAGCGTGAAGGTAATTATATATATATATATATATATATATATATATATATATATATGTGTGTGTGTGTGTGTGTGTGTGTGTGTGTGTATTTATATGTATATGTTTCTTGTTTTGATGTGTGTTTGTGTTTTGTTTTGAGTGTGTTAGGGTTTGTTCTATGTAGTTGCATTTGATTATTAGCTGATTTTGATATGTGGGTATGTCATAATGTTTGGGGATATGTGAATGTGTGTGATTTTTTGTGTTTGTTTTCTATTGTGGTTTGTGGGTTAGTTTACCTAGGTTTAATTTCAAAGTTTCGGTTTTTATTATGTTTGGGGAGGGAGAATTTGATTTTATTGGTGAATTTATGATTTTGCTGTTGTATGTTTAGGATTTATGTTTGTTTGTTTATAATTTGTGGAATGGTAATGGTTATTCAATGTATGTGTTAATCTAAGCATGTTTGGTTTCGAGTAAGTTCTTTGTAGTAGATTCTATTCTGATTAAATACTGATTAATGTGGTTTGGTATGATTTTTGTGGTATGATTAGTTGGTTGGAGGTGAATTGTAACAATGTGTTTTTATCTTTGTAAGCTAACTATTTTTGTGTTGATAATGTATGTTGAAATTGAGAATTTTCCGTATGGTAGATTTTGTGCTTTTAATATGGGTTAACATTTCATGATTAACACAACTTTCTTGTCTCTGGCATGTTTGTTTACTTTCTTGAATTTAATAATCTTCTAATTTGGTTGTGTACCAAAATCAAATGATTCTTGTTATTAATCTTGTACGAATCATATAGTTGAACTAATAAACAATTCTGTATGCAGCTGACAGTTTAACGTTGATATCTGTGGGCAACAGACTGTTTTGACGTTGATATCATTGTTCCAATGGACAAGTATAGTTCTTCATTTGAAGGTATTGCAATCCCTGTGAAGAGGAAGAGAAGTCAGACTTCTCGTCGATCTAAACCTGAATCACAACCATTACTTGAGGGTCGTGCCCAATCAAGCTTATTGTCAGAACAGATTTCAGATACTACATCCAAAGTCTGTAGTGATGAGAATGCTGGTTGCTCTAAGAGGAAAGTTTTTCACCTCAATCAATGTGCTCCTAGGGGTTCCTCGGGCCCCAAAGTTGGTACTGAACGTGCCCATAAGAAGCTAAAGAGAGACGAAGGATTTAGTACATTACATAGCAATGGTGGCTTAAAAGTTGAGAATGACCAGGGCGGTGGTTTGAACCAAAAGCTGCATAACGGAGATGTTGCTCCTAGCAGTCAAGGATTGGTCGGGGATGGAGTTGCGACCAAGAGTAAGTTTAAAAAGGTAAAGCTTAAGGTTGGTGGTGTGACACGCACCATTGAAGCAAAGCCCACTTCTCATGCAACATCAGGAAGTGGATCTTCTACAAAGAGTGCTCAAATATCAGATGTCCCTCGGCCACGGCCTAAACTGATTCTCCAGGTTTGATGTTACCTGATAAATAAATAAAGTCCTTGTTATTTAAATTTTATCTAATGTATCAGGAGTTTCACATTATATGGTTAATTTTATTTTCCTATCGCTTGTGCAATTCAAGTATTCAGTAAGGCTTTATTAACTGATAGTCTGATAGCGAGGATAAAGTTTTTTTTTTTTTGGGTTAAATGAGGCTTTTATTTCTGATGTGGATGATTGATCAAATAGTTTGTAAATCGTTGTAGCTCAAGGCGGTTGAGTTTATACTTATCTTATTAGGCCAGTTTGCATCTCGAAAGGAATGAAAAACACATGCTTGTATAAGTAACATGAAATCTAAAATTGGAAATTGTACTATATTATGGCTTCTGTTTTAGGTTCTGACCTACTAAAACCACTTGCATAGTTGCATATATATTTCATCTGAAATTCAAGGCGGTATAGTTGATATTCTAGCATGTGGGATATATTCTTGACTGAAGCATGTAGTATTCATCTTGCTGGACGCAAAGTTTGGGTTTTGTGTGTGATCTCTATGGAAACTGAATCTTTTGCATTAGTACTCTTTCATCGGCCTTCAATAGTTTCTCCTAGATTTTATTGTTACCAATATGTGGAAATAATCTTTGATTCTTTCGGCGGTATATTTTAGGACGATTCTGATGAAGACAGTTCTCATCAAGATAAAAATTGTGGCTTGCAAAGGAATTCCATGGAAAGATTTCTCAAAACGGGACTTCAATCGTAAGGATGAATTTTCTACTGGTAAGATCTATAGCAAAAATGTTTCTCAAAAGCAAGCAGAGAAGTCAGATCGAGTACCCAAAAACAAGAGAGTGCCAAAGAAACGTGATTTAGATGAAGAATTTGATGACGACGATGATGATGAGATCCGGTACTTGGAGAAACTTAGAACTTCTAAAGTTGCTGCAGGATACAAAGATGTCGTAGAAGAATCTGGCATCAAACAGCGAAGTCTATCCAAAGATTTAAAAGTTGGGAATCATGAAAATGCAAAAGATTTTGGTCCTTCAAGGTCGGATAAAGATGGTAAAAAGGCCATATCCGAGAGGTTGCGGGAGGACCTAGATTACGAAGAGGAGGAAGAACTAATGTCTGAAGGGGAGCCTGAAGGTAAAAATAAGAAGCTAGAGAAGGGTATTACTGATTCTCTAGCAGAAAGCAAAAAAGAAATAGCTCTTACAACGCGTCAACGAGCCCTTTTATCCTGCAAGGATTCCTCTTCCGTGGCTGTAGCAAACGCAATTGAGTTTCCAAATGGTTTGCCGCCACCTCCACCTCGAAGTATGTTTTATGGCATTCTTTTCCTGTTTGTTTTTCTTCAGATCTTTTACTTATTAATAGTATTGCTGCAATGTAGTTGTTTTAAAATTTTTTGAAGAAAACAATACTTAAAAACTGTTTAACTTTAGTGTGGGGTTTCATGTTTTTGCAATTAAACTATTGTGGATTGTGTATTTTATTTCAGACTTCTCACCGCTGATTATGTAGACAGACTTGGCAATTCTAGCATCTGACAATTTCTTTTTGAGTCTGAAAATCATATGAACAGCTTAACACTTGATCAGCATCTGTACATATGTGCCCTGTGAACCTTTCGTATTCACAAAGAAAAATAAATAGTATTAGTGAGGTAGGATTGGACTTATATTGTTTATTTGGCCGTTCCAGGACAAAAGGAGAAACTCACTGAAGTTGAGCAGCAGCTGAAGAAAGCTGAGGCTGCTGAGAGGCGTAGATTGCAAAATGAGAAGGCAGCTCGGGAGTTGGAGGTTTTCTTTTGTTCAATCTTTTTTGTTTGTTCTTGAGGTTGTTGATGGTATCATGTTAATGACTAGTATTGATGTTAAATGATCATTGGTTTTAGGCTGAGGCAATCAGAAAAATACTTGGTCAAGATTCCAGTAGAAAGAAGCGAGAAGATAAAATAAAGAAGCGTCAGGAAGAGTTAGCTCAGGTATTGTGAAGTCTGCAAGTCGGCAGCTATGTGTAAACTAATAATTCTCAAAGAGTTCAATTTAATATCATTATCCTTGTATTGTGCAGGAGAGGGCTGCCAATGCACGAACCCTTCCTCCGAATACTATTCGATGTGTCATGGGCCCGACTGGAACTACAGTTACCTTTTCAGAGGATGTGGGTCTGCCTCATATCTTTGACCCTAAGCCCTGCAGGTGCTGTTTCTTATTCTTTCTCTAAATATTTTATACCACCGAATATGACCGAGTTTTAGATGTTTGCTAATACACTTTATGGCGTTCTTATTGAGTGTATGGATTTGTTCTGTTTGTGCAGTGGTCTATTTGGTTTCATGCTCTCTTCTTTTAATTTTTAATAATTAGTGTTATATACTAAGCTATTGTTTCAGTTCCTGTGTCAAGGGATTTGCTTCGTTTGAGTCTCTGTACTTACTTTTGCATGAGATTGCACATGCTTATTGAATAATGTTTGACATGCAGGCCTTGCATTCGTATACTTTAAATTAAGAAAAAAATCCAATTAGGAAGAAGCCATAGGTAAACAAAATTTGTAATTTATTATAATGTCCATGTCAGCAAGAAGTATGGTTGGCCAAAATTTTAATCTAGTTCAATAGGTTAGAAATTTTAAATTGGTTCATATCATGAGAAATTAGGTATAGGAACTAAGAGAAAACTATTTCGGGAAAGTGGGACAACTTACTCTTTGAACCGGTTGTTTTGATGCTGGTTTTTGCTCATTGTTTGCTATTGTTTTTCAGTTATCCTCCTCCACGTGAAAAATGTGCTGGTCCATCTTGTAGCAACCCATACAAATATAGAGATTCGAAGACAAAAGTTCCTCTTTGCAGTCTCCAGTGCTACAAGGCAATTCATGAAAAGATGCAGGGTGGAGATACTAATTGCTAGTGTTTGTAGTAGTAGTCTCTTTTGTAAAATGATGCAGGTATTTCTCCTGCACAGTTATGTAGTCTTATATAGACTGTGTGACATGTTTGGTAATTACCATGACTATTAGGAGAGGGACTGTTGAAGTTCTTTAACATAGAGCAGAACTGGACAGTATTACTTGGAAATCGGCCTATTTATCCTTCTTTTGGAGCTTGTGATGCAGAGAACCGCAGTTTAGTCACGTAGAACTATTCCTAGTTTCTTTTTCCAGCTTAAAAGACACAATGTATACTGTTTGTATAATATTCCGATTTCCTTGCCCCTATGACCCTATATGTGCTGGCTAATAATAAGAACCAACTGCGCTTCCTTTTTGGCTTTCAGTTCCGTGTACTTTTTAAATTATATCCATCATTGGAAACTCTCAGTTTTTCCGGATAAGCTTTACAGTTTTCGTATTGAGTTTTTTTTCGGCTTTGAAGTCAGTTTATTTGTTTAAAAATTTCAGCTATGCCCTCCATATATATACAGTTGTTATTTTTCACATTTCTTCTTTGTGTCTTTCCCCAAATTTTAATTAAATTCATAGTTGCTGATTTTTTAATAAACTCTTCCTATGAAAACTGATTAATAGTTATTTTTCCTATGACTTTGGAAACCCTGAATTCTTATATATATATATCCCTATATATATATATATATATATATATATTAAAGTTGATTTCTGAAAATAACCTTATATATTTTACACTTGAACCCGAATTTCCCTATTTAGTTCTGAAGCCCCAATTTCTCAATTCTCTAGTATATAATATGAATTTCTTATTTTTTTCGAACTCTGCGGTTGCCTGTTGGTAATTAAATGAAGGGGAACGGCAGGATGTGGGTTGTATTTTATTGCTTGAATTTCCGTTTGTAAAGGGGTCGCTGCATGGTTCGAACTTTGCAGTTTACATGTACAGTAACTGTAAGAAATCCATACAGTGCCTTTTAAATGTTGTCACTGGGACTAGGTAAACCTGCTTGTAGATATGTATTTTTTTAGGAGCCTTGATCTATGGAGTATCACTTTAATACTATCAAAGTACCAAGAACTTCTGGTGAGGCATTGTACATGTTAGAGCAACTACAATGCTGCAACCCACTTACCTCTTTTTTGGGACTCCATTACATGTCAAATCATCTTAAAGTGGACAAATGAAAAAAGTGTTCAATCTCATACAATACAAAGCTCACTTCCGTATGACTCGTTTTATTCTTATTATATTATATTTATAATAAAATGATATTTTATAATTCAATTCAATTTTAATTTAATTTAATAATATATAAATTTTAATAATTGAAATTAAAATGATTAAATTTTTTTAAAATATTATTAAAATAAAATATGTACCGGAAGGACACATTGTCTAAATTAAATATTTAAAAGAAATGACATATGCAGAACTGGGCATTGCCCACCACCGTGGGCATGACCACTTTTTATTCCTCTCATACAATGCATATGATGAAAAAGCCCATCGACCAAGTCCTTTTGAAAGTCCCAAGACAATGAAATGGGTAGCATTGTAGGTGCTCTTATAGCCTTTGAGGCCAACGAAATGCTGTGTCAAAAAGCCTGGAGAGTATCGATTGGGATGCTCCTGGTGATTTCTTTAAGATAGCTAAAGAACCCAGATAACATGGCATGATAATTAGTGGTTATCGACAGTGTTATCTTGAATCCTGTAAAAGCATTACAGCTTTTGGCGCTGAATCTGATCCCAGATCAATGTTGATAATCATATCTGCATATAAATTATTGAACTCTATTCTCCGTAAATTTTGAAAGCTCCTCTTGGTAGTTGGAATACTGTACTAGCTCCATTGGAGTAAGGTCGTTTGTTGAGTGTTGTGAAGTAGTTGTTGTTTGAACATGATGATCGATCAAATTTCTTGTCATTGCTAGTTTGTTTAAGCACCCGTTAATAATGGTCTGATATTAATGACCTTACACAGTTTTTATATGCATTTTATGTTATCTAATTCTAGAACCGAGATTATGAAGTCATATTCTTAGACATTTTGTAGGTTGACAAGACTTCCAATGCGAAATTCCGAAAATCTTGAAAAATACCAAGTCTATGAAGGGTCACTTCCATTTAGTTTTAGAATGTGAGACTCGTGAAGAAGGGGAAGATGATTGAATGCATTTATGCAGATACCTGTATCTATATATACTTATGGCCCTTGACATTATACACTGCCTGCAAAAATTTGAATAGGGTGGTTAGGCATTCATGTGGGCACGTTGCTGACCATAGGTAAAGAAAGATACATTGAATGGCATTCTTCTATCGTTTCTCCTCTATAAGCATTTAAGTTGCAAACTAACACAAGTCCTGATAATTTTACGCGTACAATAGTTGATAAGAAAATGTAATCGAGACTCATATCGAGTCTACATAGTGGTCAAGGGCAAAGCCTGTGTTTCTCATTTTCTGCTTTAGAGTCTCGCTCACAAATGCTTGTGAATGTCGGGTCCTATATTTGAGATATATATGTGACATATTTGGTTTGGTTTGCGACATATTTGGATTGGTTTGCTATACGAATCAAACTTTCGAGAGCTGTTGAATTGATAATATTTGGTTTGGACTACGACTGGAACTACTGAAGCTTGTCGAATTTCGGAAGCTGATATATTCTGTTCATGTTAAATTGAATAAATTATCAAACTATGCATTTACAATATTATTATGGAATGTAGAATCTAGTGTAACATTCTTTTATTCACGAATGGGGTGGCGGTTTGCAAGTTTTGGCATGCATCACAAAAGGAATCTATCTGAATAGTTAAACAACACTAAGCAAGACAAAGGGACTTTCAACTTTATATAGCCAACATCACAAAACCAAACTTCTCAAAGTACAAGACACCAAAATAAGTTTATAATTTTACATACAACTATACTTACCAGGCACAATTTTCATGTGGGAGCTAAGCTAATCCAATGGATTTATCAGTAAAGTGACACACCCAATATACAAAAATTGTTATTTACAAACTCCCTCCCCCCCACCCCAACTCCACTCCACTACAACTAAACCAAAATAGAGACCTCATTATCATTTTGCAAAGCACTAGTGCTCGTGACCCTTGTGCTAACTTTCTAAAGATTGCAACCTCTCTCTCTGCATTTTCTTGTTTTTATGTTAGTGTGTGATCTCCCATGTAAACCAAGCATAGGGGTACTTTATTAGTCCTTGTACCAATCCAAGAGATTCCCTTTAGTTGCGGGAGAGTTACGTTTACACACACATACTTAACTAAAGTACCCCACATTGTGCTCATTAACATAAACAAGAGATTTAGAAAAGATGGTATGAGGCAAGGAAGATCTAGTTTGGTGCTAACACTACTACTAAAATTTAAAGAACATAATCGTGGAGCTGTAACTTAGTCGATACCACTCTTTTCTGAAACTCGGTCCAGTGATGTATGTGTGAGTATTTAAATTTTTGTGAACGAGTTTCGGAGAGAGAATTTTAAGAATATAGACATTCCCTAATGTTGTAATAACAAAACCCACTTAAATATCAGGGCAAGTGAATAAGAATCCTATCCTCGAAGAAATTGCCCCACATGAAGCTTGTAAAAGAAGAAGATGTGGGCAATTCTCCGAGCTCATCAAAGAAGTCATTTTCCTCTGATTTGTGGGTTGTGAAGGTCATAAGATGAGGATAACAAAGCGGCTTATCTTTCTCATCAAATAGAATATTTTCAAGTTTTTCTGTAAATTGGATTTCTTCATCATTCTCGATATTACTGATAATGCCTTGATGATCAGAGCCATTCAGTGGAGAATGTATGTAGCGAAAATTACTAGTTACGTCACTAGCATTATCTTCATCAAAGGAAGATACCTGTTCCTTTATTTCTTCCACTTCTTTTAGATCTTGTTTCTCAAGATTGTTGTCGTTATCGGTGACTTGAATTTTAGGCTCTTCTTCTTCTTGCTCGTCTTTTTGTTCTTTTAGCTCTTTGGTGCTTGAATGATTGTGAGTAGAAGTGTAAGTGATTATAAGCAATGAAGCATCTGTTCTGCATCTTTCCACTTGTTTCTTGGCTAAACAACCTTTTGATGTGCTACATCTATAATATCCCCTGCAGAGAATCAGGTGCCAAAACATAGTCAGTTGCATGATCACAAAGCATGGTGTTGATGTCAATTTCCGTAACCAACGAGACATCAAAATTAAAATATATAATCGGGTATTTGAACAGAATTATCAAAAATATAAAATAAATATCCGTGATAGTTTTGAAAAATCATTAGGGTTCATGAATTTTTGGACTCAGATTTGTGATGTTAATTCAAAAAGAAACTAGAATTCCGCGGGTTCCGATCCCCGAAATTGTAGTTAAACCGTTTGAAATAGAAACATTTTTTAAAAACTTTTATCATCCATCATATAGTACATACATGGAATTGGAAAGAGTACCAACCTTTCTGGATAGCAGAAAGAACCTGAAGTGATTAAAAAACTAGAAAATTTATTTTTATCTTATTTTGTTAAATGAACTAAACTTAAAGGGCTTACTTGCTTCCATAGTTCCATGATCAACACCCCACCCAACCCCACCCCACCCCATGCTAACACACACTTGTTGGTAGATAGAGTAAGAAGGGTACCTGGGATATGGGGATCCTTTGATGGGTTTTTGGCCATATTTTCTCCAAGTCCAAGCATCAGAAGGTGGCCCTTCACTCTTATGTTTCTTGTTTTCATTTTCCTCCATCTTCACTGTCACAACAGTCTTCTCTGACATTTTCCTATAAGTTTTTCAAACACAGTTACACACAAACACACACATGCATGTCACAAATTTCATGAAATTTCAACTAACCTTTTCTTAGTAGCCTGAGTATCTGACTTTTCTTCTAAAATCTTTGGCTTCAAAACAAAAGAGCTAGAACTATCCATCAACCAAAATATATATGTACAAAGCTCTTTCTTCTTGTAGTTTTATCTTGGTTACCAACACAGAAGTTGCAATATTAAGATGCAAGATGGAGAGTGGAACAGAAAAGCAGATAGATCAAAATCAGAGCTCCATTAAATGATTGATAAAGAGAGAGATAAAGAAAGTTGCAAAGGGAGTTGACAAAACCACAAGTTGCTTTCCTTGTTTCTTGTCACTCATTAATTATACTCCATCTGCAAACAACTTTGCATTCCACCAAACCACTCTCACTAACCATACAAAAATACATTATTACTATCTAAATTAATTCCAATCACATTCATAGGGACCCTAAATGTAGATTATTAATTTTGCAAAGTATAAATTAATGGATAACTACATGATTAACATAAACTGCCTGTTTTAAAATGACTTGCAACTTGCATTAGTATAAGTTTTGGAATCTACAGTTTGTCCTCTGTGTGTGCACGTGGTTCTGGCTGATTACCACTAATTTAATTGGACTGCCTGTGGCATAATTTTTTACTAAGTTTATAAGCTTAAATTTAAATAATAATATGCATTTTAATAATATTTTAGTGAGTAAAAATTAAATTCAGAACTCAATAAATTTATAAATGTCTTGTTCCCTCGGTTCCACTCAATTGTTTATATTTAGGTTGACCACGGAGGTTAAAAAATTTATATAAAGTATTATGAAAGAGAAGGAAAAGTGGATGAAAAAGAAGTAAAAATGGATGAAGTGGTGGTGTCAA
Organism: Oenanthe sinensis; assembly: GCA_028671895.1. NCBI lineage: Eukaryota > Viridiplantae > Streptophyta > Magnoliopsida > Apiales > Apiaceae > Oenanthe > Oenanthe sinensis. The sequence goes on from CM053803.1 coordinate 45,812,626, forward strand.
TTGATATTTAATTGATAAATTTGAAAATGTGGATGAAAGTACTGGGTGAGAGTAAATTTTATAATATAAAAGTTTACTATTTTTAGAAAGTTTTGAAAGGTAAATAATTGGGCGGGACATCCAAAAAAGTAAAGTGTAAAGAATTGGAAGGAACAGATGGAGTATAATATAAGAGTGAATATAATATTATTAAAACTAAACTAAAAATACTAGTTGATAATGAGAGAGAGCAGAAAGGCCAGGAAATGAAGCATAAAAGAAGATTGATTATAGTGTGTTTTTACTTCTGAATCATGTTATTTATAGGTAATGTAAAAGTAATATAAAAGTAACGTAAGAGGCATGAATATTAAATATAGGGAAAAAACTTCTACTGCTATGTCTAGCTATAATGTATGTCTCATTGACAAAATGACAATCAATTTATAACACTCCCATTTGATTGTCATTATAATATATATCATAGATTATCTTGTTAAAACCTTGTCAAATAAAAATTCACTGGGATAAAAATTTTGACGAAGGAAAAAGAGTACAATCTCCGCTTGGAATTAACCAATCATTTATTGAAGTTTTGTTGAAACATATTTTTGAGTCGACGTATTTCAATGTTATGTCACAGTTTTTCAAATGTTGAATTTGATAATGATTTCGTGAAGAAGTCAGCAAGGTTGTCACATGACCTAATTTGTTGGACATCAACTTCACCATTCTCTTGGGGTTCATGAGTGTAAAAGAATTTTGGTGAAATGTGCTTCGTTCTGTCTCCTTTGATATAATCTTTCTTCAGTTGATTAATACATGATGTGTTGTCTTCAAACATAACAGTGTGATTTCTCGTGATGTCTGGTAATCTATATGATTCTTGAATATTCTTGATGATGCACCGCAGCCACACACATTCTCTGCTAGCTTCATGAATCACAATTAGTTCTGAGTAATTGGATGAGGTTGCCACCGTAGTTTGCTTCATTGATTTCTAAAAAATGGTTGTACCACAATATGTGAATACATATCCGGTTTGTGACTTGCCAACATGAGGATCTGATAAGTACCATGCATCTGCATATCCGATCAATTAAGATGTCGAGTTATTTGGATATAATAACCCAAAATAAATCGTTCCACGAGGATAACGAAATATATGTTTGATCCCGTTCCAATGTCTGTCTACTGGAGCAAAGTTGAATCTTACCAATAAATTCATGACAAATGCAACATCCGGTCTTATATTGTTTGTCAACTACATGAGTGCACCAATTGTACCAAGATATGCAATTTCAGGTCCAAGAACCTTTTCACCATCTTCTTGTGGTCGGAATGGATTTTTATCAGGTTCTAGAGATCAAACTATCATTAGAGTAGTCAAAGGATGAGATTTATCCACGTAAAATATGTTCAAGACTTTTTTAGTATATGTGGATTGGTGTAGAAAAAATCCCGATGACAAGTGCTCTACTTGTATACCAAGACAATATTTTGTTCTTCCAAGATCTTTCATTTCAAATTCCGTCTTTAGATATATGACAGCTTCATCAACCTCAGTAGTTGTTCCTACTAGATTCAAATCATCCGCATATACAACAATAATCACAAAACCAATTTGTGATTTCTTAATTAAAACACATGGACAAACCTGATTGCTTATATACCCATTCTTTTCTAAATAACAACTAAGTGTGTTATACCACATGCGACTAGATTGTTTTAATCCATACAATTAGGGATGAGCAAAACCGAACTGAAAACCGAAACCGAACCGAAAACCGCATGAAACCGTATAAAACCGAACCGAAAAAAATGAAACCGATTAAAAACCGAACCGATATTTTGATTTTGGTTCGGTTTTTAAATTTTTACGAACCGAATAGAAACCGAACCGAACCGCACTAATATTTATAATACATATTATTATATATAATAATAATAATAATAATATCATTATATTTGAATTTAAATATTTTTAACTATAGTAGAACCCCGATAAATGAATATATTTAGGACCATAAATATATATTCATTTAACGAGATTATTTATTTATAGATAAATTAATATAATATTTATTTATCAATAAATGAATATTAATTCATTTAAATAATATTTTTAGACTTTTTTCTTAATTATATTATTTTATATATATTATGTTTAAATGTACCTAAAATTCACTGCAGTTATAACTTTTATGTACATTTTAGAGATATTTTTCGAAAATATATGACTTATTAATATGTTTAGAAATTATTATTGGATAAAATTTACTCATATATTATATAAATAAAAATATATTATTTGAAATAGAGTGATTATTTATTTATATTTACATAGGGCCTATAAAGACTACATTTTTATTTATTCGTTTATGCATTTAGTGAGTTTATTCATTAAACTCTGTTTTCCCAGTTGCACAAGTAGAAGGGGGGTTGAATACTTGTGTGTCTTTTCTGCCCGATTTAAAATCAAATTAATAACAAACTCAAACAAGAAGATATGAATAAGAACTGTTTTGTATTATTGATTTGTGAATACAAAACTCTCCTAGGATGTACACAAACCCTAGCAGCTTCTCTGTGTTTATCACAGCAACTCTCTCTATCTCTATGCTCTCACAAAAATATTACTAAGACAATTATTTTCCCACGCTTTTACAATTAGGTTACATAGAGTTTATATAGAGAGCTTCCTATCAACTAATAACAGAAAGATAAATTACAATAGGAATATAATTCCTAATTATTAGTTGACAGTTTCCTTGTAGAATTCTCTTTCTTTCCCATAGCATATCTGTAATTTAAATTATCTTGATCTTCGAAGACTTTCCATTCCTCTGATCATCTGTATAGACTCTGAAATCTTCAGACTCTGATGATCTCCAGACTCTGATTAGATGTAGACTCTGATAGTTCACAGACTCTGATGGTCTATAGACTCTGACCACCTTCCAGACTCTGATCTTCATGTAGACTCTGGTTTCACTTTCTACAGAAATTCTTCTAAGTACAAATAACATGAATGTTGACTATCTAGACTCTGATTATATATTTCAGAGACTAGAAAGACTTATTACAGATAAACTAATCTAGACCCTGTTCTAGTATTTTGTACATCATCAAATGGATATATTCCTAACAATCTCCCCCTATTTATGCTTTATAAAATGTAAGCATAAATCAAGGTTTGATGATGTCAAAACTAAACAATAAAACTATTAATCTAGAACAGTATAAAAGAATTATAAGGGAAAAAGAATTACTTCTTATTTAATCTTCTCAAAAGCTGGATTATTCTTCAAAAAAGACTTTAACATATTTTCCTCCACAATTGCCAAAGCTTCACCAACAAATTTCTTCAGTTTCTTCATTTCTTCATTTGAACATTTTATTTGACAGTAAGCTGCTCTTAGGTCATTTGCATTGCTTTCTTGAGTTTTTAAGTCCTTCAACATTAGAACACTGACTTTCCCGTTCATAGGCTGAAACCCAAAGTAATGACCAACACTTTCTTGAAACTTGATTTGTTTTTCTTCTAATGGAATGACTTGATCATTTCCCTCAGCATCAACATATTTCAAAGAGAATTTGCTCATTTGTCGATTTGCCTGTCTGTGCAGAGTCAGCTTCCTGTCAATTTCTTGAAACCATTTGTGAGTGATAGCCTCTTTGCTTTTGTTCACTTCATAAGCAATTTGCAGTAGTAATCTAATATACTGTAGCTCCTCAGCTTGTTTGAAAAAGATAAAATTTGACTGACTAATCCACCTTACACTTCCACCTTCTAGGAAGTAAACTAGCATCTCATTTTTCACCTTTTCTGTTTCTCCCTGACCTCCTTGTACCTTTCTTTCAAAAATATTATAAACAATTTGAGCAGACACCACTTTGTTTAAATGCTTCTGGGTGATCTTCTCAAACTGCCTATCTGTCAAGGATTGAGGATCCCTGGTTAAGGTAGATGTTCTGTCAATATCTGATTCTTCAAATCCTCCAAGTCCTGTCTTGTTTTTAGCTCTAAGTTGCAGATTTGATTGACTGCATTTCCAGTAAGAAGGTTCTTGAGTGTCATCAGAGTCTGATTTCTTCCTTTGCCTATCAGAGTCTGATTTAGACCCTGATTTCCCATGTCCAGTCCCTGACTGGTGTGTTTGAGTTCTTGCTACTCCAGATTGTTTTTGTTGCACACCATCAGGACCCTTAGGACCATGAGAACTATCTCCATCATCACCATCTCTCCTCCTTTTAACTCCCCTTGATTGATCCTTGCATCCCTCATCCTTATGTCTCCTGGAGGATTCACCTTGCTTCTCCTTCTCCCCCTTTTTGACATCATCATTACTGGTGACAGCCAAAAGGATCTGTTCAAGAACTGTGGAGATATTTGCCTGGGCTGCAATAACTGAATCAACCTTAGTGGTCAAAGCAGAAACTGTAGTTTGAAGAGAGGCTTGAGTGGTAGTGATAGCAGCCAGAACATCTTTAAAAGCGACCTCTTTGGATAATTGAAGGGAGTGAATTCTGTCAAATCTTGTATTGAGAAGAGAAGTGGTATTATCAACACCAGTGAGCTTTGTTTTAATATGAGAAATGTCCTGGACCACACTGGATAATTGAGCAGTAACATCAGGCAGCTTAGCTTTAACAGCTCCATCTAAGACTTGATCTTCTTCACCAGGATAGTAACCATGTTCCTGTTGAAAAGATTTTTTCTGAAAAGCTGGAAGCCTCTCAGATTGATGAATTGCCAAAATGCAAGCAAAAGAATCTTTATCTATTATTCCCCTTTGTTGTGCAGACTCCCAAGATTGGGGAAACACCTGATCAAAATATACAAAGGAGGGTGGAACTGGATCATCATCTTCAGAAGAGCACTCCTCAGCAACAAGCTCAATCTTTGTAATTGGAGGGGTAGACTCTGGTGGTGTAGACTCCGAAACTGCAAACGGGACTATAGACCCTGACTCCTCCTGAGAGTTATCAGAGACTGTAGACTCTGGAAGTCTAGCCCTTATAGGCATGATTAACAGAGGTTCTTCTGACTTCAAATTCACAGCCTCAGGTGAAATGACAGGGTTTTCCACCATAGCCTCCATGACTCTATCTGCTCTCCTTGCTAGAGAATCCACCAAATGTAGATGTGGTCTCTGAGTAAATGATTTCTGAGCAGCAAGAGCCTCCTCCTTCTTTCCAATCTGCACAATCAAACAGTGTGAATTTTCATCCATCCCCTGCTCCAACTCATTGGACCAACTTTGTGGAAAATCTTGATCCCAATAAGTAAAGTTAGGTTCAGGATACCCTAATCTCTCATGCTCACAGTGGGGTTGGGCACCCACTTTCTCAAACTCACTCAGGCTCTCTACAGCCTTTTCTACCTCTCCTTTTGCCTGGTCCAGTGCCAGCCTCTCAGATATTTTTTTACTCAATGTGGAGGGTGCACTCAATAATCCTACAGAAGAGGGGTTGAGAGATAAGAGTTGTGCTTCAATACCTGAACCACCTTGATGGAGGGGAACCCCTTCAAATGTCTGAAGGCTAGGGGTTTCCACCAAGGGGTGAGCATCAACAGATCCTGAACCCTTACAAGCATCTTCTTTCTTTTCAGAGTCTGTTGGCTCCAGTATTCCAGTCTCAGGGTCTACTCTAGACTCTGACAGCTTCAGTATGACTTCATTAGAAGCCAGAGTCTGAGTGTTGCCATCTTGGACTGTTTGTGCATGAGACTCCCCCTCAAGGTGGATAGACTCTGACAGAATAGACTGGGAAATTTCTTCATGAGCATCCATCAGAGTCTGTCCTCCCATATCACTGGGGTTCTCATCAGCTGTTTGGTGAGTTGTCAAGGAGGGCCTAACAGCATACTCCCCTGCCCCACTATCACCCAACCTCTGACTAGGTGGTTCTTGTGTGGGTGAGGCAGACTGAGCATCTTTATCACTAGTCACCACTGGTGCACTAGTCCCATCCTCCAACTGCCTTGCACTACCTGCTACCTCCTGATGTTCTTCAAGAATAAATGCATCCAACTTGTGATGAAAGGCCCTGAGATGGATTGCATTGATTGCCTGGGCATCTGTGAGATTGAAGAGGTCCTGCAGTTCCCTTCTTACTTTTTGAAAATAAGTGCCCTTGAATTGATCCAGTCTACTTTGGTAGGTTGGATAGATGTATTTGTTGGCAATTGTACCTATATTATGGACAAGATAGTCAGCCACCTGTCTTGACAGAGGTTGAATTTGAGAGATCCATTGAATGGCTGTCCTGTAGGTAACTCCATTATCCCAAATTGCTTCATAGTTAAAAACGGGTTGCTCAATCTCAGTTTCCAACTCAGCAACAGACTCTGATGCTCTCCTTTTGTGGACCTTAAGCTTTTTAGGCTTATTTGTAATTTACTGTTCAGAGTCTGGCACACCTAGTGCTTTGAGAACTTCATTTGTCTTGCCTTCTATGAGCCCAGCTGCTTGTATTTGTAATGAAGAGTTGAATAGGTAGCTGTATAGATTTTTGACCACATCCTGTGCAGATATTTGTAGCTCCTGTTCCATTCTCTTCCTTAGGGCTTCATAGGTTGTAAGAAAATCCAAGACTTGAGATTTAGTCTGATATTGCCCTGGATCTTCAACTGATTCCACCAAAGGATATAGGAATAGTAGTACCTCATCACTTGGAATAATGATCTCATCAATTAGACTTGAGGCTGCATCCAATGGCATTCCTTCCCAAAATGTTTCATGATCAGAGTCTAAAGGCAGCCTAGACTCTAACTCAACATTAGACTCTGGTTCAGGAGTTTTCTTGCTTTCAGAGTCTGGCTCTGCAGGAGCCTTGGGAGCATCTGTTTCCTGCAAAACAGGGTTAGTAATAATAAGAGGCTTGTGTGTGTGTGCAGAATAAGCCTTCCTCAATCTTCTGTACTTCTGATCAAAGGATTTGTCAGGAGACTCAATTAGAGAATCCTGAGGTGCATTCCTAGGCTTTTCAGAGTCTGTAGCCTTTTCAGAGACTACAGACTTGGCTTGAAGGTTAGAATCAAGTGTATCATGACCTTCTTTTAACAAAGAAAGACCTTCAACAACTTGTTTCTCTAGAGGGTTGAGCTCTTCCTCACTGTGCTCATCTATCAGCCTAGTTTGAATCAATTTTCTCCTCTTTACAACTGGTGCCTGTTGAGAGACACCAGAGGTTGGTTTCTTTTTGGATTTTGGTTTGGAAGATTGTGGAATTGAAGGGGATTGGGTGACTTGGGTAGGTGCAGGGGGACTCTCCATTACTTGTTCCTGCACCATTTCACCATCAAAAAATGAGGCATTGTAGATAGAAGGTTTGTAGGTTGAGAGTTTTACCTGCATTACCTGTGGATAGTGCATGGCAGGTAGACTTTTCTTCTTGTCATCAATTCTCTTGATGTCAGAGAATATCCTCATTTGCTGTTTGTATGCCTGCACACAGCAATCATCTGCCAACTTGGTTGACATATCAAGAATGAAATGGTTGAGGAGAATCATAAGAAATCTATGATAGTAGACTTTCTTCCTCCCCTCTTGCACATTATTTAATTTTGCTCCCATTTGAGTGAGCAACATATCACCAATGTTGATCACTTTGTCAAACAGGAGACTGTGACCAATTTGATAAGTTATAGCAGTAATAGCATCAAAACCACTACACTTACCAGTGAAGCACTTAGCAATTTGATCAAAGAAAAAGGACCATTCTTTCCTTAAGTAAGGCCTAGTTATTTTACTCATGTTATCTAAGCTAGCAGAATAACCTATTGCCTTAAACATGCTTTTAATGTCATCATCAGAAACAGTTTCATCAAAAGGTGTTCTTACAGGCAATTTAAACACAGCATTAAGTACATCGGCAGTTACATCAAATGTAGTGGAGCCAAAGGTAAACATGATTTTACCTGGTTGATCCTGAGAAGGATCAACAACCTGTGCAGAACTCCAAGCCTTTGACACAGCATCCATGTGAATCACTGGTGATGCCTTGAGAATGTAACTGAGCTCAGAGTGCTCCATGAAATCCATCATTGGGAAGTAGTCAGCATCTACTCCTTTCTTATCTCCAAGAGCAGCAACATGATTTGTAGTCATGAAATCAAAGTCCCCAAAAGTGAAAGCAATCGCCTTGGGTCCCCTCAGGACAGTAGAAATGGCAGCCATTGAAGTTGTTGATGTTGAAAGTGATGGAAAAACTTGAAGAAATTAACTAGGGTTCGCAAAAAGCTCTGTGAATATTTTTGCCTTAGAAAATAATTGCAATAAACAAGTGAGTAAATTGTATGAAAAATTTTCTATTTTGTTTGAATTGCATACAATACACACGAGTCTACAGTCTATCTCCAGTCAAAAGATAACTGTTACCGCCTATTTCAAGTCAATTGAACCGTTTAAAAGCAATCAGAGTCTGCAGGCGCGAATATTGACCGATTCAGAGTCTAGGCGATATTTTTCTCAGAGTCTACAGACTCTCCGAGTCTACAGGCTCTCAGAGTCTTCAGACTCGTCAGAGTCTAAGAACTAGACTCTGTCAAGGTAAAGTACCAAACAAAATTTTGCAATTTTAATTAATCATAGTGTGTTAAGCCAGGGACTATAATTAAAGTACATACCTTGCTTCTTGTAATTTTGATCACTTACATATTTAACATACCTAATTCACCTACCAGTCTGAGAAAGGTAGATTCATCAAGTGGTTTTGTCAAAATGTCTGCAATCTGTCTGTCAGTTGGAACATAGTGAAGTGTCACAGTGCCATTTTCAACATGTTCTCTAATGAAGTGATACCTGACATCAATGTGCTTTGTTCTGGAGTGTTGGACTGGATTCTCTGCAATTTTAATAGCACTAGTATTATCACAATACATAGGAATATTTGAAAATGTTAGTCCATAATCAAGTAATTGATTTATCATCCACAGAATTTGAGCACAGCAACTTCCAGCTGCAATGTATTCAGCCTCAGCTGTTGAGGTGGATACTGTTTGTTGTTTCTTGCTAAACCAAGAAATTAATCTGTTGCCAAGAAACTGGCATTGTCCTGTTGTGCTTTTCCTGTCTACTTTGCATCCTGCATAGTCAGAATCTGAATAACCAATTAGTGAAAAATCTGACTCTCTAGGATACCAAAGTCCAAGAGTTTGTGCCCCCTTGAGATATCTAAAAATTCTTTTCACAGCTATTAAATGTGATTCTCTAGGGTCAGCTTGAAATCTAGCACACAGACAAGTTACAAACATTATGTCTGGTCTACTAGCAGTTAAATATAACAATGAGCCAATCATACCTCTGTAGCTAGTGTTGTTAACTTTCTTACCCTTTGGGTTAGAGTCTAGCTTTGTGGCAGTTGACATGGGAGTTTTAGCACTTGCAGAGTCTTGCATATCAAAATTCTTCAACAGTTCTCTTACATACTTTGTTTGATTGATGAAAATTTCATCATCATTCTGTTTGACTTGAAGCCCCAAAAAGAAGTTTAATTCTCTCATCATGCTCATTTCATAATTTGACTGCATTAGTTGACTAAACTTTTCACAGAGTTTATCATTAGTAGATCCAAATATAATATCATCAACATAAATTTGGACAAGCAAAATATCACCTTTACATTTTCTAATAAAGAGAGTTTTGTCAATGGTACCTCTTGTGAATTCATTTTCCAGAAAAATTTTTGAAAGAGTTCCATACCATGCTCTAGGTGCTTGCTTCAATCCATATAGTGCCTTGTCTAACCTGTAAACATGATCAGGAAACTTTGGATCAACAAATCCTGGTGGTTGCTCCACATAGACTTCTTCTTCCAATTCTCCATTTAAGAAGGCACTTTTCACATCCATCTGATACACCTTGAATTTTGAATGAGCTGCAAAGGCAAGAAACATTCTGATAGCTTCCAATCTTGCTACTGGTGCAAAAGTTTCATCATAATCAATTCCTTCCTCCTGTGAGTATCCTTTTGCAACTAGCCTTGCTTTGTTTCTTACTACAGTTCCATTCTCATCAAGTTTGTTTCTGTAAACCCATTTTGCACCAACAACAGATCTATTTCTAGGTCTTGGTACTAGTTTCCACACTTTATTTCTCTCAAATTCATTCAATTCTTCTTGCATTGCAATAATCCAATCAGGGTCTTGCAAGGCTTCCTCAATTTTCTTGGGTTCATTCTTTGAGAGAAAACAGCTATAAAGACATTCATTTTGAGTGGCTGTTCTTGTTTGTACACCACTCTCAGGGTCACCAATTATTAAGTCAGGAGTGTGATCCCTTGTCCATTTTCTAGCTGGTGGAAGATTGGTTCTTGAACTTGAAGCTCCCCCTAAGTCATTTTCATCTTCTGTATTTGAGTGAAATTCAAATGAAGAGGCTCCCCCTAAATTGCTTGACTCTGACAAGGTTTCAGAGTTGCTTGATCCAGACCCTGATGAGTTAGACTCTGTCTGTCTAGACTCTGTCTGGGTAGACCCTGACCTGTTAGACTCTGAATTATTTGGAGTTGAATTTTCTGACTCCCCCTCAGAGTGTGCAGATTCCTGTGTTGGTTCAGGAGTTGTTTGAGGGTCTTCATCCTCTTCTTCTTCATTTATCTCAGAACTTTTTAGATTTTCAAATTCCAGTGTAGTAGACTCTGACTCATCCTGCAATCCTGTAAACTTTTTATCATCAAATGCAACATGAATAGATTCCATAACAATTTTGGTTCTGAGATTAAACACTCTGAATGCTTTTGTGTTTGATGCATATCCAAGAAAAATTGACTCATCTGCCTTGGCTTCAAATTTGCTTAGATTTTCAGGATGTACTTTCAGTACATAACACTTGCATCCAAAAATGTGAAAGTGTTTCACACTTGGCTTCTTGTTCTTTATCATTTCATAGGGAATCTTTCCATGCATGTTTATTAAGGTGCAGTTTTGAGTGAAACATGCTGTATTGACTGCCTCTGCCCAAAAATAGACTGGTAGCTTAGATTCTGCCAGCATTGTTCTGGCAGCTTCTATGAGTGTTCTATTCTTTCTCTCCACAACTCCATTTTTTTGAGGAGTTCCTGGTGCAGAAAATTGTTGAGTAATTCCCTTTGATGCACAGTAGTCCTCCATGATTGAATTCTTGAATTCAGTACCATTGTCACTCCTTAGAATTTTAACTGTTTTTGTTGATTTCCTTTCCAGAAAGGTGATATGGTCTTTTATGTGTTGTGGAGCTTCATCCTTTGAATGTAGAAAGAAAACCCATGTGAATCTTGTAAAATCATCTACAATAACAAGAGTATATTTCCTTTTGTTAATTGACATAACATTTACTGGACCAAATAAATCAAGATGCAATAAATAAAAGGGTTCAGAAATGGTGTTAATTGTCTTGCTCTTGAAGGATGATTTTCTTTGCTTCCCAAGTTGACATGCTTCACAAAGTCCATCTTGCACAAAATCAACCTGTGGTAATCCTCTTATAAGATTCTGTTTAACCAACTTATTGAGTGTTTTGAAGTTGATGTGTGACAGTTTCTTGTGCCATTTCCAGCTTTCTTCTGTTGAGGCCTTGCTATATAGACATGTGATTTCACTGTGTATGCAATCCTCCAAGCTGGCTTCATAAATGTTACCATGCCTAAGTCCTTTGAAAACCACAATGCCTGTTTCTTTGTGAGTCACAAGACACTCTTTGTTGTCAAAGCCAGTATGGTAACCTTTATCTCCAAGTTGACTTATGCTTATTAAATTATGCCTTAAGCCATCAACTAGAGCTACTTGTTCAATGATGACATTCCCAAGTACAATCTTGCCATATCCCAGTGTTTGTCCTTTGTTGCCATCTCCAAAGGATACTTCTGGGCCAGCCATTTCCACAAAGTCTGTAAGCAGGGATTTCTTTCCAGTCATGTGTCCTGAGCATCCACTGTCCAGGATTAGGGTTACATTCTTTACCCTGGTTCCCTGCATACATAAAGCAACTAGTTAGATGTTTTGAGGACCCAAACAGTTTTGGATCCTTTTCTACTAACTTTAGGAGAAGCAGGCTTTACAATTTTCACCTTTGATTTACCTGTCTCTTTTGTTGCCTTAGACTCTGGTGGAGTCTTGACAGTGTCATACCAACTTTTATCAATAGAAGATTTTAGCTCATAAAAATTGTAATACAAGTCATGATAGTCCTTACACATATAGATAGAATGAAATATGCTACCACAGTGATAACATGGTTTCTGTGGTATGTAGTGACTTTTCAGCGTCTGTGAAGGATTAGACTCTGATTTCTTCTCAATCTTTGCTTTACAATCTATAGCCAAATGGTTGTGGTTGCCACATCTATAACACTTCTTTCTAGGAGCATTAGGATCCTTTTGGTAATTGTTTACCTTATTAATTCCTTCCTTACCATTCCTATTTCTCCTAGTTTTGGTAGACTCTGATAAGTTCTCTAGCCTTTCTTTTAATTTTGACTTAGACAAGTACCCTATATTAATATTTTTCTTAGAGTTATTTGCTCCTGTTTTATCTGTCTTTTTGTTAACAACAGGGGGACTAATGACAGATGAGTTTGTGGTTTCAGATTTTTCTTTAGGTGTCACAAACTTAACAGGAACAAATGTACTTTTGTCTTTAGTCTTATTAACTTGGCTAGCTTCTTCACTGTTATCATTCTCAACAATAGGTCTTTTGTCTTGACTCTTGTCATAGCCTAGACCAGCAGTTTGACACACATTTTGATTATTGAGAATTTCTTGAACTTTTCTACCAGAGTCTGTCCAGACTCTAAACTTGAGTCTCTCTTCTTCTAGTTCTTTCTTAACATAGTCATAGGCCTTCAAGATTTCAGTGTAGTTATGACTATGTTTCTCAGAATCCTTTTTGTATTGTTCCATTAATATTAACTCAGACTCTAAATGATCATTCCTTTTAGTCAAGGTCAAATTTTCCTCTCTCAACCTTTCACTTTCACTAGTGAGAGACCTACATGTTGTCATTATTTTATTGACCTCACTTTGCACAGTTTCTATACCATCAGAGTCTAAATTAATTAAGGATTCAGGAGTAAAGATTGATACCTGAGTTTTAGGAGATGAGGGTTCTTTGGGAGATTGTGATTTTCTTGAGGAGGATGCCATCAGTGCTAGATTTTCATAATCAATTTCATCCTCTGAGCTTGAATCTGCCCAATCCTTTCCAGTTGATAGAAGTGTTTTTCCTTTTCCTTGACTTTTTGACTTTCTGCATTCACTAGCAAAGTGGCCCAATATTCCACAGTTGAAACATTTGACCTTTGCTTTGTCAAGTTTGATTATTGTACTCTTGCTCTTCTCAACCTTCTCATCTTCCTTCTTGAATGATGGCCTCTTACTAAATTTTCCAGTTCTTTTGTTAAATTTCATTCTTTTGAAATTTTTTGCAAACATAGCCATCATTTGACTTAGGTCAATCTCTTCATCAGAATCAGAGTCTGTGTCAGTAGACTCTGACTCCACAACAGCTTTACCCTTTTTCCTTGAATCCTTGATTCTAGCTTCTGTGGGTTGTTCCTATTGTTCTTTCTCAGACTCCAGTAAGAGTGCCACAGATTTTGTCTTTACAGACTTCTTATTTTTCCTCTGTTGCATCTCCAAATCATATGTCTTGAGTCTGCCATACAATTCTTCTAGAGTTAGTTCATCCAAATCTCTAGCTTCCTTTATGGCTGTTGTTTTATTATCCCACTCTTCAGGAAGTGCTCTTAGAAACTTGGTGTTTGTATCTTCAGAATCATAAACCTTACCAAGCATAGCCATCTCATTCAGAAGTTTTCTAAACCTATCATACATCTCAGTGATAGATTCTCCAGATTTAGCTTCAAAATATTCATACTCCTGAATTAGCAAAGACCTTGCATTCTTCTTGACGTCTTTAGTCCCTTGACAGTGCACTTCAAGTTTTGCCCACATCTCCTTAGAAGTGGTGCATGATATAACACAGTTTGTAAGGACAGAATCCAAACTGTTGAAGAGAATGTTTTTGACTTTTGCCTCCTTAAGGACATTCTCCTTGTCCTCTCTTGTCCATTCAGCCTTGGGCTTTCCAATGAAGTGTTCTTCAGTTACTTTACCTTCTTCATTGATTTGAGGCACAAGCTTTAAGGGCACATAGGGTCCTTCATGAATTCTTTCAAGGTAGTCAGGGTCTGTTGCTTCCAGATGGTGCAGCATCTTAACCTTCCAGTGGGTGAACTCGTTTCTTTTAAGCATAGGAATCTTAGAATTGCCATTTTTGTTTCCAGACATCTTTGATCGATTTTATACGTTAGGCTCTGATACCAATTATTTTCCCAGTTGCACAAGTAGAAGGGGGGGTTGAATACTTGTGTGTCTTTTCTGCCCGATTTAAAATCAAATTAATAACAAACTCAAACACGAAGATATGAATAAGAACTGTTTTGTATTATTGATTTGAGAATACAAAACTCTCCTAGGATGTACACAAACCCTAGCAGCTTCTCTGTGTTTATCACAGCAACTCTCTCTATCTCTATGCTCTCACAAAAATATTACTAAGACAATTATTTTCCCACGCTTTTACAATTAGGTTACATAGAGTTTATATAGAGAGCTTCCTATCAACTAATAACAGAAAGATAAATTACAATAGGAATATAATTCCTAATAATTAGTTGATAGTTTCCTTGTAGAATTCTCTTTCTTTCCCATAGCATATCTGTAATTTAAATTATCTTGATCTTCGAAGACTTTCCATTCCTCTGATCATCTGTATAGACTCTGAAATCTTCAGACTCTGATGATCTCCAGACTCTGATTAGATGTAGACTCTGATAGTTCACAAACTCTGATGGTCTATAGACTCTGACCACCTTCCAGACTCTGATCTTCATGTAGACTCTGGTTTCACTTTCTACAGAAATTCTTCTAAGTACAAATAACATGAATGTTGACTATCTAGACTCTGATTATATATTTCAGAGACTAGAAAGACTTATTACAGATAAACTAATCTAGACCCTGTTCTAGTATTTTGTACATCATCAAATGGATATATTCCTAACAAACTCATTGGCCCAAATTGGGACCGAAGGAATTTATTCAATTGTCGAAGTTATTCATTTATCGAACATTCATTTATCGAGGTTCTACGGTAATTATACAATGTAAATACTAAACATATAATATTACAACACATCAATACATAATATAAATGATAAATTGCTAATCTAATTATTTTTTCAAATTTCAATTTATGTAAGACTACGAGTATAATAAAATAGTAATGGTTTTAAAACCGAAACCGAACCAATTGAAAACCGAACCGATTATTTTTGGTTCGAGTTTGGTTTTTATTTTTTAAAACCGCACATAAGTGGTTACGGTGCGGTTTGAGGCTCAAACCGCACCAAACCGCACCATGCTCATGCCTACATACAATGATCGCTGAAGTTTAATGGAGTATAAATGACGAGGTTTCTTAACAATTTAAGGCTTCATTCTTGAATTTTTCGAACTTTAAAACAACTTGTAACTCCATTCTTAACTCATTTGTACATGGAAACAAATTATAAAAACTTGAAGCATCATTCTTGATACCATTTTATTCTCTTTCAGTTTGGCTCGATCCTTCAGAGATTTTGATATAAATTTCATTATCAAATGAACCATATAGGTATGCGGTAATGACATCCATAAGCATATTTCTAATTTTTCTTAGGATGTCATATCTAATATAAAATGAAAAGTAATTCCATCCATTAATAGCGAGTATATCTCTTGATAATCAATGTCAGCCCTTTCATAAAATCATTAAGCTATAAGTCGGGCTTTATATTTCATGATTTAATTTCTTTCATTTCATTTTTTTATGAATACCCATTTATTTCCAACAGGGTTCACACCAATTGATGTTTGGACTGCAGGTCCAAATACTTCTCTCTTGCGCAATGAATTTAATTATATTTGAATTACGTCTTTCCATTTAAGCCAATCTTTTTCTCAATGACATTCATCCACACTATGTGGTTCAATATCAAAATTCATGTCGGCATCTAATGTCTCAGAGTACATAAATACATGTTCCATTACGACTTTACTTCGGTCCCATAATTTCAATATCATGCACATAATTCATTAAAATTTCATGATTATTTAATCATGTGTCTTCAGGGACTAAAATCCTTTCAGGAGATAATACCGCTTCTGGAGTAATTGCTACTTCTAAGCATGTGCCACTTCTGAGGTAATTTTTTTTGTTTTTCGTTTTCGTGGTGCAACATCTTTTTGCACCGACCGGTCCACCACGCTTTAAACGCAGATTTGATACTATAACCAATTCTTTAAAATTTAATTTTATATCTATTCTAGCTGGAGTATTTACTGCAGATTTATGAGATTTTATTATCTTTCTAGAATCGTTAAATGTGTTTGGCATTTTATTTGCGATATTTTGCATGTGAATAATTCTTTTAACTTTATGTTCATATTGACCGGTACGCGGATCTAGAAAATGTAATTCTGATGCGTTCCATGTTATCTCAGGATTAGTTTTATTAAAAGGTTTATCTCCCCCTAAGGGAGGAAACATAGAATCATCAAAATGACAATATGCATATATCACGGTAAATAAATCTGTAGTTAGTGGTTCAAGATTTCTAATTATTGATGATGGATCAAAACCAAGTAGATACATATTTTTCTCTTAGGCTCCATCTTTGATCTCTTTGGTGGAGCGATTGGAACATATAAAACACTTCTGAAAACCTTAAAGTGAGAAATATTAGTGTAAGGGATTGTGGTGTTAACAATGTAATAGACTAATATTTACTTAGATTAATTAGAAATTAACTAAGTAAAACATACTGTTATATACACATTGACAGTATGTTTAAATGTCACTTATAATAGTATGTACAAAAAGTCAAGTAGGTGACAGTGAGTATCAATAGTTACTGTCTTGTACAAACGTAACAAATGATCTATGAAGTAGAAGTTCACAAAGTTTTCATGCACAACATGAATCAAATCATTGACAGTAACATTCTAAAAACTAAAACCTACGACAACATATTCAAGTGACAACACCTTTTGGAATAGATGACAACAACTATTCCGTGACAGTAAACTTGGCGGAGAATGAAGACTCTAAGATAGCAAGTTTTAATGACATCAACTATTCCTTGACAGTAAACTTGACAGAGATTGAAGAATCGAAGACGACAAGTTTCCTGACAGTAGCTTTGGCGGGGATAGTTGACAGCATGTTTGGCAGAATAGTTGACAGTACCTTTGGACGACAACATGTTTTAGAAGACTGGCGAGCTTGACAGTAAAGTATGCGGAATCAAAGATGCTGTCACCAGAGAGAAGCTAAAGGTTGACAATAACCTTTTAGTGAAGCTAACAGTCTGTTTCAAGAAGCAAACTAGGTAAAGTTCATTCACTGATTGATCTTGACAACTCTACCTAGTCTGTCAAGTCTACTACTGCAACTTTCGAAATAACAAGCAAAAAGATGAAGCGTGCTCATAGTATCAAGAATATCAAATTCTCTCGGAGCAACTTTATCTACAAATGGAATGAAGACAAATTTAAATAGAAAAAGTGAAGTTTCTATTTCAAGTATTGTCCTGGAAACAAGGGAAAGTACACTTGTAAGTGAGATATGTGTTTTAGTATAAATTCACATATCTCCCAAACACTTTCCCTTATGCAACTGAGCTTAACCTTTCTCAAGCATAGAAACATTAAAATTATCTTGTTATTGTATCTATTGAAGCTGGAAACTTCTTCCAGTCAGTTGTAGTAAAAACAAAAATTAATAAAATTAATTTTTGAAGTAAAGCACCTTGTGTCTTTTATTTGCTTACTGTTGTTTGTATTCTTAACTTGATTTTATTACATCTTGTTTTGTTGTTATAAAGATAAGTGATGAATTATCAAGTTGCATTCAACCCCCCATTCTGCAACACTCTTTTTGTTTAACAACTGGTATCAGAGCAGCAGATTAGATATACATAACCTGAAAAGATCTAAAAATGAGTGCACAGAAAAAGTAAGCAGCATAAAAATACCCACCTTTGACAAAGAACATTATAACCTTTGGAAAAGAAAGATGATGTTGTTCATAGAAATAGTCAACCCACTCTACCCTAGAATCCTGGAGAATGGTCCCTTCATACCTCAAACATATGTACCTGAAACCACAGTAGATGGTGAAACAATACCAGCCTACTGGGTTCCTAAAACGGGTTCAGAGTACACTGACACTGAAAAAGAAAAAGTATCTCTAGATGATTGCTTACAATTTATTATCATTGAGGCACTTGACAATGTCATGTATAACAACATTGTCAACTGCACTAGTGAAAAACAAATATGGGAAACCATTGAGATACTCTATGAAGGGACAGAGGAAGTAAAAGAAAATCAAAGACAGATTCTGGTGTCTCAGTATGAAGCCTTCATGGCCAAACCAAGTGAAGGGTTGACTGAGATGTTTGAGATGTTTAACAGGTTGATAAACGACTTGCAGCTACATGGAAAGTTTTACGACAAAAAGGAAGTAAACATGAAATTCATGTTGACACTTCCTGACCACCTAGAGCACAAGGTTTCTGCCATAAGAGAAGGAAGAGATTTATCAAAAGTTTCTCTTGAAACTTTATATGGCATCCTTAAAACCTATGTGTTAGAGCTGCTGCAAAAGAGAGCTATTCAAGCTAGTCAAAGAGGAAAAATGGCCAACACATTAAATTCTCTAGTAGCTCAGGATCCACAGGTGATGCAGCTCAAGGAATCTCAGCATCAACAACAAATCAAGATTGAAGAAATTACAGATGAAAATGAAGCTGTGACTCTGGAACTCAAGGATGGTGAAGAAGATGAGTTCTACACCTTGGAAGAACTGGACATCATGGAAAACAAAACAATGGCCTACATGGCAAGAAAGTTCTCCAACTTGAGATTCAAGAAAAAAAAAGTTTCAAACCCAGAGGACAAAGCTCCAGATTCAACAAGCCAAATATCTCAAAACCTGGATGAAGTGGCGAAGGTGGATATAAAACAGGTATGGTGTACCGATCCAAGATAAGGTGTTATAACTACAGTGAAATGGGGTATTTTGCAACAGAATGCAAGAAGCCAAAACAAGTAAGGAGAAATGACAATGATTATGAGGAACTCAAAGCAAAGTATGAAGCCTTGCTAAAAAAGCAATAAGAAAGAACCTTTGTGGCTGAAGGAAAGTGTTGGGAAGACTATAATGAAGAAGAAGAAGAATATGGAAAGCTTCTCTCATGGAAAACTCAGGAGAAGGTCCATCCACTTCATCAAGTCAGGTACCCTTTCTTACTATTATTGATATGACTACATCTCAGTATAAGAAAACTATTGAAAGTTTAAGTTCTAAAATTTTTAATATTCATACAAGCATGTTAGCTGCCAATGAGGAGATAGTTAAATTGTCTAGTGCTAATGAGTTATTAAAGATTAAGAATCATGAACTAGAACTTAAACAAAATGCTTTTGATTCCTTACAACAAGAGAATGAGATTCTTAAGAACAAGGTTGTTTGTGCTTCCCAGATTAAGGAATTTCTTAGAAAACAGATTTATGAGAATGAACTAAAAATCAAGGCCTACAAGAATTCTTCTTCCTTGTTAAAATCTTACCATGAAGATAATACTGAAAATCAAAAGGTAGGTATAGGTTTTAACTATGAGAAGAAAAGTGGAAAGAAACAGGCTTTAGAGGAAGACTTCAAACATACTGTCAAACCGTTCATCTTAAAGAAAGTTAAGAATCCCATGTTCAAAAAGGCTGAATTTGAATTTGATTAGGAAGAATTAGTGATTAAACAAGAGATAGATGATGAGGACAATGAAGCTGTCATTAAGTCCCTTAAGACAAAAGATACTGTCAAACTCCCCAAGATAGTTAGTTTTGACATTGACAGTAACTTGTGTTTAAAAGATGCTGTCAACATTGGCAATACAGTAAGTTCAGAAGGTGCTGTCAAGACTATGAGATCCAAACTTACTGTCGAGACAACTCCATCTAGACCTACTGTCAACACCAGCATGACAGTAACTTCTAAACATACTGTCATGAAGACCAAGAAGAACAGAAATGGAAAACTATGAATAAACAAGAAGAACAATTATGATTATATTCCTAATGCTCCTAGAAACTTGTGCAATAATTGTGGGTCTTCTAGACATCTAACTCATGTTTGCAATAAGAACAAATCTAATGTCAAGAATGCTACCTCTAGTAATGGAAATTTACACAACATGCCTTTAAAGAACAGACAAGTAACTCACTGTGGTGACTTTGATTGTATTTCATGTAAAATGAACTTGATGAGTATTTGCTTTAACATGCCTTTTACTAATAATCAAGAATGCTTGCATAAGAATGCTAAAACTGAAAAGGCAAAGACTCCAAGTCCATCTAAAGTTAGGATGGACAAGCCACCCAAGAGAAAAGCTATTAAACCAGTAATCAAATCTGAATGGGTAGCTACAGGAGTCTTGCTAAAAGCAAGAGAAGAAATTTCAACTAATCCAACTTCAAACTATGATCCAGCTAAGCCAGATGGACCCAATGTGAATTGGGTACCAAAAGCAACTTGAGATATTTTACTTTGCAGCGCAACATGAAAAATAAAAGAATCATGTGGATCATTGATAGTGGATGCTCAAGACACATGACAGATGATAAAGCCCTTCTATCACAGTTCAAGGAAATGGCTGGACCTTATGTAACCTTTGGTGAAAACAACATTAGTTTCACAATGGGATATGGCATACTGGAAGTTGGAAATTTGAAAATTGAGAAAATTGCTCTAGTAAATGGTTTGAAGCACAATTTATTGAGTGTCACTCAATTTTGTGAAAGAGGTTTCAAGGTTGGTTTTGATCAAGATAGATGGTCTATTGTCAACAAGAAGAATGAGAAGAAGCTCTTCAAGGAGTAAGGAAATGAAGCCTCTACATAGCTGACTTGGATTCTGTAAGGAAAGACAAAGTTTACTATTTTTACAGTAAGGCTTCTCTATCTGAAAGTTGGTTGTGGCATAAGAAGCTCTCTCATTCGAACTTTAAAGCAATGAATCATCTAATGAAGAGAGAATTGGTGAAAGGGCTGCCTCAACTTGAATTCTGTCAAGAAGGATTGTGTGAGGATTGCCAGAAAGGGAAGCTAAGGAGAGCTACTCATAAAAGTACTCCTAGTGGTTCAATCAATGAAGCATTTCAACTGATTCACATGGACTTATTTGGTCCTGTGAATGTGCAATCACTGGCAAGAAAAAGATATGCTTTAGTAATGGTTAATGATTTTTCAAGGTATACTTGGGTGAGGTTTCTAGCATCCAAAGATGAAGCTGCATTAGAAATTATTGATTTGGTGAGGGTTCTTGACAAGAATCCCAAGTACAAAGTGCAGATTTTGAGAAGTGATAATGGTACTGAGTTTAAAAATAGTATCATGAATGATTTCTGCAAAGACAATGAAATCACTCAACAATTCTTTGCACCAAGGACACCTCAACAAAATGATGTTGTGGAAAGGAAAAACAGGACTCTTATTGAAGCTACAAGAACAATGTTGAGTGAAGCAAAACTTCCTACCTATTTCTGGGGTGAAACAATCAATACAACTTGTTATACTCAAAACAGGACTGTAGTCAACAAAGTCTATGGAAAGACACCCTATGAATTGCTCACTAGAAGGAAACCAACTGCCAACTACTTTCATGTCTTTGGAAGCAAGTGTTACTTCATGAAAGATTCAACTGAGATCAAAGGAAAATTTGATACTAAAGCACTTGAAGGAATCTTCATGGAGTATGGTATTGACATGACTGCATATAGAGTCTACATCATTGATCACAAGACTGTAGAGGAGAGTGTAAATGTCACATTTGATGAAACTAAATTTCCTGGAATTGAAGGAAGTCAAGAAACAGAATCTTTAGCTTTTGAAAATCAAGGCTATCTAGAAGAAATTGAAGAGGATTCACCAAGAGTTGATCACACAATTTCTGGTCCAATAATAGTTCCTAACCAATCTAGAGAAAATGAAGGAACTGCTCAAACAACTGATTTTTCTGGGAATGTTCCAATGAATAGTGGACTTGAAGAAATTGATGATGTCAACAGTGCAAGAACAAAAGATGATGTCAATCAAAAAATGTTGAAGACTCTAGTGATTCTTTAAGAGGAATAAAATGGAACAGAGATCACACTAATGATTTAATCATTGGTGATCCAGGAACTGGAGTCAAAACAAGAAGAAATGTTGCCAATGAATGCATGTATTCTTGTTTCCTTCTCAAACTGAACCTAAAACTCTAGAAGAAGCTTTGGCTGATCCAGATTGGATTAATGCCATGCAATAAGAGCTTAATCAATTTGAAAGAAGCTGTGTTTGAGAGTTGGTGCCTAGACCAAAGAACAAATCTATAATAGACACCAAATGGGTTTATAGAAACAAGATGGATGATAGTGGTACTATCACAAGAAACAAAGCAAGGCTGGTGGCAAAAGGTTACTGTCAACATGAAGGAATTGATTATGAAGAAACATTTACTCCTGTTGCCAGACTTGAGGCAATAAGAATCTTTTTGGATTTTGCTTAATTCAACAACTTCAAGGTTTTTCAAATGGATGTTAAGAGTGCTTTCCTTAATGGAGAGTTAGAAGAAGAAGTGTATGTTAAACAGCCTCCAGGCTTTGAAGATCCAAAAATGAGAAACTTTGTGTATAGACTACTCAAATCATTGTATGGTCTAAAGCAATCACCAAGGGCTTGGTATTATACTCTTTCCAAGTTTCTTCTTGATAATAACTTTACAAGAGGGATTGTGGACAAAACTCTTTTCTACAAAAAGCATGGAAATGATATCATTCTAGTTCAAGTGGATGTTGATGATATTATCTTTGGTTCAATAAATGAAGATTTATGCAAGAAATTCTCTGAGTTGATGCAGAACAAATATGAGATGAGTATGATGGGTGAATTGGTATTCTTTCTTGGACTTCAGGTCTATCAAAAAGAAGATGGAATATTCATTTGCCAGACTAAGTATGTTAAAGATCTCTTAAAAAGATTTAATATGGAAGACTCATCTCCTGCAAAAACTCCAATCTCAAAGCAACTTAACTTGATAAGGATCCAAAAGGGAAGAAGGTGGACAACAAAATGTACAGAGGAATGATTGGCTCTCTTCTCTATCTAAAAGCTAGCAGGCCTGACATCATGTTTGCAACAGGGTTGTGTGCAAGGTTTCATTCTGATCCAAAGGAGTCACATTTAATGGCAGTAAAAATAATTCTTAGATATATGAAAGACACTCAAAATTCAGGCCTTTGGTATCCTAAAGAATCTGGTTTTGACTTGGTTGGATATTCAGACTCAGACTATGCAGGGTGCAGAATAGACATAAAGAGTACAACAGGAAGCTGTCAATTTTTTGGAGAAAGATTGGTCTCATGGTTTAGCAAGAAGCAGCATTCAATGTCAAATTCAACTGTAGAAGATGAATACATTGCAGTTGGTAGTTGTTGTGCTCAGTTACTTTGGATGAGGAACCAGCTATTGGACTATGGGTTGACTCTGCAAGGAATTCCTATCTTTTGTGACAACACTAGTGCCATAGCAATTTCTGAGAATCCTGTTCAACATTCCAAAACTAAGCACATTGACATGAGACATCACTTCATTAGAGAGCATGTGGAGGAAGACACAATCAAGCTAATCTATGTGCCCACAGAGAAGCAACTTGCAGATATTTTCACCAAACATTGGATGAAAAGACATTCAACAGGCTAGTGAGTGAATTGGGTATGTTAAATTTAACCTGTTAATGTAATTCTGTTTAGTTGATCAAAAATTTAGTTAACTGAATTTCACTGTGAATTAATGGCTTCTAGAGGTGTTTTGATTTCTATCACAGTGGAAAGACATGATGATATTTAACTGAGAGGTTAACTAATTTATTTTTAAGTAACTTAATTTATAAGAAGTTAATAAAAGGTACTATCAAGGTTCTTGATAGTATGTTTTATCCATACTGTCATATGTTAATAAGTTACTGTCAAAATCTGTGAAAACTTACTGTCACATGGTTAAGAAGTCTTGATATTATAGTTCGCGGGATTAATACTTACTGTCGAATCCTGTGAAACTTACTGTCAAAAGGTTGAGAAGTCTTGACAATATGTTTCGCGGGATTGAAACTTACTGTCGAATCCTGTAAATCTTACTGTCAAAAGATTGAGAAATCTTGACAGCATATTATGCGGGACTGAAACTTACTGTCAAATTCTGAAACTTACTGTCAGTATCTTTTGACAGTATAGTCTTCTAAAATCCCAGCATAACATATTATTAATAGTTAATATTAGGGTTATTCATTTATTATATATTCTTTAACCGCTAATGTTACTGTCAAGAGTGTTTGTAATTTCTAGCGCAGGAGTTACTGTCAAGGAATGGAACTAGAAGACAACTGTCACTTAAAATCGTTTAAAATTCTTTCTTGACAGTTTCTTTTTCACATCATATATAAACACAGCTAAAATTTCTCTCACTTTTCACTTTATTTCTCTCTTAACTTCTTTACTATCTTACATCCTAAAAACTATCCATTTTCTCTGCAACTTCTTTCTCTAAACCGTTCTTCAAACTCTAAACCTTTCTTTGTTCTTAACTTCAAACAACCTTTAACCATGTTTGGACCTCAAATTATCTTCTCTCTTGCCCAAACCAACTTCACCACCATGGCTTCAGTGGGTGAAGTTGGAGAAGCCATCAAACCTTTTGTTGGCTTCATGAACAACTCTTACCTTTCTTTTGCTCTCAATAACAGCCCTATGCTATAAATATAAAGATTATCTTAATTCTGGACCTCTGATGTATGTGAGGGGGAGCAAGATGTTAGCTTTATCTCCTTCTAAATCAATGGTAACTCTTACACCATTAATTCCTCTCACATCAATGAAGCTCTTCATGTGGAAGAGGTTGAAGGCTCACTATTTCAGGAGCCTATAAGTGAAGAACAACTCTCCAAGTTCTTCAAAATGGTTGGGTATGCTGGACCCAAGCTAAGTGTTACGTCCAAATGTGTTGTAGAGGTGGGGGGGAATACAACTTTTCAACTTTATGAAGCAATAAATACTATGTAATAAATGAACACAATGATTCAAGGAATATATGTCTTATATATAACTTGAAAGGGTTGCTACAACATTCATTACAATAGTACAACATAAGTAAATATGGTAGTAAATGATACTAAGCTCTGTGAATACTCTTTCTATCTTTTTCAAGTGTTTCTCTTAATATAGCTTTTCTCTTAAAACATTACACAAGTACTTCTATTTATACTACTTGTAATCTATGACTTGTAGTCTTCAAAAGATAAGATATGAGTGACCCAATGTTGTCCACGTAAATCTTATCTTGTCTTGAAAGCTTGGAAATCTGCCATCCAGATGATGTCATGTGTCATATTGAAACTGTCCTCTATGTAGAACTTCTACATGGAAATTTCTACTTGCTCTATCTCGAAACTAAGGTAGAGCTACTACATAGGAATTTCTACTTAGGTTCTATCTCGAAACTCAAGTAGAACTTCTACATAGGAATTTCTAGATAGCTTCCTTGTGTACTTAGAAAATATTTCCACCTCCAGAATTTCTACTTGGCTCTAAGTAGAAACTTATCTAGAATTTCTAGATAGGAATTTCTATATAGGTTCCCTAGTAAGTACTTAGAGAAATTCTGGGCTTCAACTTGAAACTTCAATGCAACATCTTGAACTTGTGATTTCTTCTTGACTTCTATATTCTTCAACAGGCTCTTGAACATGGAACTCTACTACTGACATAAACTTACTATTAATGTCCTGACACTTGATGCAATGGTCTGGTTCATAAGTGACTATTCTTGATAGGGTTCTTGCTTCTGAATAGATTACCATATTCAATTAGTAATGTGGCTTTCCAATAGTTGTTTTCCTTCTTCTTCACTTGAAATCAATTAGCCTTATTGATACTGATAGTTATGATCTTGATTCTTTAACTTACAAATCACTGAGGCATGAACAACTTTGACTTGAACTTCTTCCAATGATCTCTTCTTTGATTGATCATAATTAACATGTTGAATTTGTATCAATTACCTTGTCTTCATTTTGCATTGATTTACTTATGACTTCTTGTTCTTGATTGTCTTCCGGTTAAGTATCTTTTCTTTAGTTGGGTTACATAAGTTACAGTGTTACAAGTTTAGACACTCTGCCTTTCAATCTCCCCCTATTTAATTGTCTAATAATGACATTCAAATTAAATAAGGATAACTCAACTAAATAATGAGACGAGAAAAGATAAGTAACATTAATGTCTTGTTCATGTTACAACTGAATGAAAATTTGAAAACAATACTAAGAACTTAGTAAATAAAATATAAGTTAGACAGAGAATTCGAACCTCGAATCAAAGATCATTGTAATGATTTCTATCACCTGGATTATTTCATCTCTTTCAGTCAAACTCATATCACCTTATTGGATCCACTCTGATTCACAGTTACAGTATGGTGAATTAGCCTATCTCGCATACCGTGGTCAGGTGAATTTTCCTCAAGTGATTTAGAGCAACCAAAAGATATGAAGTTTTTCCAACTTCAAGTTCACATTCCTCTAAACTTTAATTCTAATTCCATTTCCCCTTCCTAACTTCTTTTCCAGCTTCGCGCTCATCTTCTTTCTGTTTTCTGCGCCTTTCTTTCTTTTGATGTTCTTTCTTGTATACGGGATCATGTAACTGTGCCCATCTAGCATTCAACAGGCTTACTGCTTCTATCTCTAGAGGATTCTTGGGTTCTGGATACGGATGTCTGAAAAGCCTTCTGAGTTTGTCAACTTCCTGAATAATCCTGATCTTTGGAATATCTTTAAAGTTCTTCATGATGAGCTGAAACTTTCAGTGAGTTTTATCAGCTTTAAACTGACAGTAGATCATCTTAGGGTAGCCCTTGACACGGTTGGTATTGAAAACACTAGCCGCATCTAAGTCCATTCGTCTCTTCTCCTGCACTATCTTAGATAAGTACTTCAGTAGTCTCTGCTTCTCATCCTCAAACATATCCTCTACATCACCCCATTTGAATTCTTCTTTGACATTGTCTAGAAATGCAGCATCTTGAGTCTGTAGCAGCCATTTCCTACTCATATGCAAGAAGGTCTGTTTCTGGTCTACATCAATGAATACCAAAGCATCAGCTGTATCATCAGCGTAAGAGTGAATCCAGTATTCACTATATCTGCCTGGAACACCAACTGCCTCCCTTATTTCTCCTTGTTCCAGTGGTCCAGATGGAAGAGTCAGAGCTTCATCTACACTTTTCACAGCTTATAGAATATTCCATTTTCTCTCCATAAGCTCTGGCTCAATCTTCACATTATCTAGAGGATTTGGAGCAACGACATCACATTTCCATATTTCATTGCACTTCTTGAATATTACTTTCTCAATGAACTCCACTGATTTTTCCTTGATGTCAGAGGTGAATCCCTTATTCAAGTCGAATTTCGAGATAGACCCTATCTTGAAATTTTGAAGATAGTAAAATTTGGCAATAATTTTTTTTAATGAAAAATAATAAATAAATTTTGCCAAATTAAATAAATACCAATTCAAGGATTTTTAATCATACCCAGTAATTGAAACATTCCTTGACAATTCTAAGGCCTCTCATTGCATAAAAATTACATGAAAAACACAGAAAAATCCATCTAAAAATCATGACAAATTTAGAGATCTATGAATTTAACTCCCCCTATGTTCATGCAATTAAATGAGCATAAATTCAAAGTTCTGACTAATAATTTCACTCAATGCACAATGAATTCATGAAAAATAACACAACACACAACATATAATAATCATTAATTAAACATTTTAAAGTCTAAGTCCATAATGATTAAATAGCATGCAGAAGTGATATTTTGAGCAATTTTATAGATTATTTACATATGTTTTTAACTAGGAAATTAACAAAAACAAAAGGAAAAACATATGTACATGATCAAAACTGGGATTTTACAGATATGAGGATTTACTAACTTATGTTAAGCATCCCCAATTCACCAACCAACCTATTGAATGTTACTTCATCAAGAGGTTTAGTGAATATATCTGCAATTTGTTGCATTGTGGGTACAAAATGTAACTCCACAGTCCCCTCATTAACATGTTCTCTTATGAAATGATACCTGATAACTATGTGCTTGGTTCTGGAGTGATCTACAGGATTGTTGGTCATGGAAATGGCACTAGTGTTGTCACACATGATTGGAATCTTCTTATGTTCCATGCCATAGTCTTTCAATTGGTTCCTCATCCACAGTATTTGAGCTACACAGCTTCCAGCAGCAATGTACTAAGCTTCAGCCGTAGAAGTAGATACTGTATGTTGCTTTTTACTTTGCCAGGACACCAATCTTCTGCCTAGGAATTGACAAGCACCAGATGTGCTTTTCTTATCAATCCTGCAACCTGCATAGTCTGAATCCGAATAGCCTATTAAATTAAAACCTGTATCTCTTGGGTACCAAATCCCTAGATTTGGTGTGCCCTTGGGATACCTAAAGATTCGTTTGACGGCTATGAAATGTGAATATCTAGGATCCGTTTGGAACCTTGCACACAAACAAGTTGCGAATATGATATCGGGTCTGCTTGCAGTTAAATAGAGAAGTGAGCCAATCATACCTCGATAGCTTGTGATGTCAACTGGTTTACCTGATTTGTCTTCATCAAGATTCGTGGCTGTTGCCATGGGAGTCTTAGCTGCTGATGCATCTTTTAGATTGTACTTCGTGAGTAAATCTTTGATATACTTAGACTGATAGATAAAGATTCCTTCCTTTCTTTGACTGATCTGCAATCCAAGGAAGAAGGACAGCTCCCCCATCATGCTCATCTCATACTTGTCCTGCATTAACTTGGCAAATTTCTCGCACAAGCGCTCATTAGATGATCCAAAAATAATATCGTCCACATAGACTTGAACAAGTATTAAATCACCTTTTACATTTTTATAGAACAATGTTTTATCAATTACTCCCCTAGTAAAACCACTTTCAATTAAGAACAAGGATAGGATTTCATACCATCGTCTTGGGGATTGTATGAGGCCATAGATAGCTTTGAAGAGAAGATACACAAAATCTTCAAGTTCTGGATCAATGAAGCCATGTGGCTATTCCAGGTAGACTTCTTCTTCTAGCTCTCCATTCAGGAAGACACTTTTCACATCCATCTGAAAAACCTTGAAGTTCTTGTGTGCTGCAAAGGCCAAGAACATCCTGACTGCCTCAAGTTTTGCAACTGGATCATAGGTCTCATCATAATCAATTCCCTCTCTTTGAGAGTAACATTTCGCTACCAAACGAGCCTTGTTTCTTGTTACAAGTCCGTCTTCATCCAGTTTATTTCTGAATACCCACTTAGTTTCAATTACTGATCTGTTCTTTGGTCGGGGTACCAGCTTCCAAACTTTCTGCCTTTCAAACTGATTGAGCTTCTCTTGCATTGCAATTACCCAATCAGCATCACCAAGAGCTTCTTCTATTTCTTTAGCCATGTCAACTCTTTTAGTTCTTCTAGTAGTCACACCAGCATCCGGATCACCAATAATTAATTCAAACGGATGGTCTCTATTCCATACCCGTTCTCTTGGTAATTGTCTTGATGATTCAGTTTGATTTTCCGAATTGTTGTGTTGACTACTTGTATTATTTCTACTAACTCCCCCTGAGTTAGTGCCATCTCCTACAGAACTAGTGTCATTTCTTCTTAGGTCTTGAGCACTTGTCCTTGAGCTTTTATTTACTCCCCCTGAGTTATTGCCAGAACGTGTGGAAGAAATCTCTTCTGATATCGTAGAATTGGATTGTTCATTAGGCTCAGGTATTTCTTCACGAACACTTGGTATATTTGAAGTTACAACCAACTCAGGTCCATCCTCAACTTCATCTAAGTCCAGATTCTGAAATTTTAGGGACTCAGGTTCAATAGTATCTTTAAAAATTGATAAGCTGCCACCGTATCTGTAGAATACCCAACAAATATCCCTTCACGAGCTTTTGCTTCAAACTTGTCTAGTTTTTCATCATCTATAAGTACATAGCATTTAGCTCAAAAGACATGAAAGTATTTGATTGTTGGTCTTCTGTTATTCATTAGTTCACATGGTGTCTTTTTTTATCTTTTATAATCAGGGTTCTATTCTGAGTGTAACATACTGTACTCACTGCTTCGGCCCAAAAGTATAGAGGAAGTTTCGATTCATACAACAAAGTTCTTTCTGCTTCAACCAATGTTCTGTTCTTCCTTTCAACTACTCCATTCTGCTGTGGAGTTCTCGGGGCTGAGTACTGATGACGTATTCCCTTAGAAACACAGAAATCATTCGGTATTGCATTTTTAAATTCAGTGCCGTTGTCCGATCTAATCGTCTTCAAAGTGAGTGTTGAAACATTCTCAATTTCAGTGATGTGATCAATGATTTTGAAAGGTACTTCGTCTTTTGTCATAACGAACAATACCCACGTGTACTTGGAGAAGTCATCCACGATTACTAATGCATATCTTTTTCTAGACAATGATAGGACATTCACTGGGCCAAATAAATCCATATGTAGGAGTTGCAGAGGCTCAGTGATACAAGAAATTTCTTTACTCTTATGCGACGCTCGCTTTGACTTTCCCATTTCACAGGCTTCACAGAGTCCTTTAGGAGCAAACTCCATTTGAGGTAGATCTTTCACCAATTCTCGCCTTGCGAGAGCATTCATCGTTTTGAAGTTTAAGTGAGATAGCTTTTTATGCCATAACCAGCTTTCATCATCTGAAGCTTTGTTGTAGAAACAAGTGACTTCATTCTGGTTTACCGAATCCATATCAGCAACAAACAGATCTGCCTTTTGAACTCCTCTCAAAGCCAACGAACCTTCCTTAATGTGAGTGATTGATACACCTTTCTTATTGAAGACAACTTCGTATCCTTTGTCACAAAATTGACTGATACTCAACAGATTATGTCTCAATCCCTCAACATAAGAAATATCTTCAATGATGACATTACCAGTTTTCAATTTGCCATATCCCTTTGTCACACATATGCTGTCATCTCCAAAGGTGACATAAGGGCCAACCTTCATAACCAACTCTGCAAGCAGGGACTTGTTTCCTGTCATATGCCTCGATGCTCCACTATC
The DNA here is from genome assembly GCA_028671895.1 of Oenanthe sinensis. NCBI lineage: Eukaryota > Viridiplantae > Streptophyta > Magnoliopsida > Apiales > Apiaceae > Oenanthe > Oenanthe sinensis. The sequence goes on from CM053803.1 coordinate 45,843,887, forward strand.
TAGCACCCATATAACTTTATTTCTATTTTTCTTAATGCCCTGCAATGTCAGATTGATTAGGCGTTCTTCAGAACCCAAGATTGATTGGGCCCGGCTTTTCTATAAGATCGAGAGAATTATCAGATTTAACAACAGGAGATGAACCCTTTTTAACATTACTAGAGCTTTCGACTTTGTCTTTTCCTTTTTCAGACTTGACAGATTTTTCAATCTTAGGAGAAGGCTTGTCACTCCTAAGTTTAAGAGGACTGACAGTCTTGGCTCTTACATGCTTCTTTTTGACATTAGAACTAGCAGAAGAATTTAGACATGATTGGCTAGTTGCATTCATCAAGTTCACAAACGTTTGCATGATGTTAAAAGTGCATGGCATAAAATTAGGTTGACCACATTGTGCATGATTCTTATGCATGTTATTCATTGTGAGTGGTACAGGCATGGCATGTGCAACAGGAATATTCATGTTAGATTTGCATGCATAAGAAAGATGTTCAGTTGATCTACAGTGATAACACTCTTTCTTCACACGTTCTGCCTTAACCTCTTTTATGCCTTTTTCTTTTTTACTATGTTGTTTAACAGCCTTAGCTCCTAATCCTGGTCTAGATTCTTCTCTAGGTGATTTAATTTTAACTGATTTAGTAGGAGTTACAGGTTGTTCTTTCTTGCGATCTTCCATTTCAATTTCATATATAACTAACAAGTCAGTCTCTCATTCTTCATGAGGAACAAAGTGTTTAAAGATAGGTTTGACAACTGATTTAAGAATTGTAGGTATTTCAGTTTTGATCTCACTGGAACTAGTGTCTACAAGTCTTTTCCCTTCTTTCTTAGTTAAGTTGGAACAGTCAAGTCCTACACCGATTCCAGTTATCTTCTTAAATGTGTCACTATCAACATTCACCTTACTAGCAGCTAGTTTATAAGCTTCACATTTAGTTTTTAAATCAGCTAGTTTATTCCTAAGACATGTTTCTATTTCATCTTTAAGGTTGAGCTTGTGTTTCAAAGATTTAATAGAGTCTCTTAGGGAAGTATCTACAGTGCAAGAAACCTCTAACTCTTCCACTTTTGCCTCAAGCATCCTGCATTTGGCAACAAGTGTTTTCTGTTCCTTTTGAGAAAATTTTAGGCTTTTTGCACAACATATAGATCTCTTCGCTAAGAGCCCCGTTCTGCACCTTATAATCATCAATAGACATTTCTTCTTTAAGGGTTAGAACTGGTACCCCTGGTTCTGATGTCTCAGCCATGAGGGCAAAGTTTTCTGCATGAGTAACTTCTTCCTCATCTGAATCATCCCAAGCTCTACCTTCTGTTACAACTAAAGCTTTCTTTCCATGTCTTTCCTTCACCAGGGCTTCATACTTGCTTTTGAGGGCTTCATAAGTCTCTTTGGGATAGGTATGTTTCGGCTTCTTGCAGTCTGTAGCAAAATGTCCAGCTTCACCATAGTTATAGCATTTGAACTTCATTTTGAAATCCAAAGGAGATTTGTAGCTGGAACTCTTGCCTTTCCCTTTGTAACCTGAGAAGCTACCACCACCCTTAGTAACCCGATAGAAAGATGAAGATTTTCTCTGTGGTCGGTTACTCTTTCTGAATCTTATATTACTGAACTTCCTTGCCATGTATGCCACGACACTATCATCCATGTTTTCCATCTCTTCTTGGGTGAAGTAGTCATCATCACTATTAGAGGTGCACTCATCATCATTATCAACTTGATGTGTTGCAGGTGATGATCTAGGTTTTTCTGCAACTATTGCCTTTATAGACTCTTCCTCGTCAGTAACTAATCCTGATGCGGCTTCCTTTCCTTTTGAATCAATGTCCCATGCTTGATCTTGAAGGGTCTTCAGCTCATAGGTCTTTAGAATTCCATAGTATTCTTCCAGAGAAGTTGTATGCAAATCTCTAGTTTCTCTTACTGCGTAGACTCTATGCTCAATGCTCTTCGGCTGGTTCCTTAGATATCTCGTGTTGACTTCAACCATGGGGAGAGTTATACCTCTCAAATTCAAATCCGACACTAACTGACTGAATCTTAGATAGACATCTGTTATGCTTTCACCTTTTCTGATTCTGAAGGTGTCATACTCCATCTTGAGTATAAGTGTTTTGTTGCTTCTGACCTCAGCGGTACCTTCCATGACGACCTCTATTTTATCCCAAATATTTTTAGCTGTAGTTAGTCCTTTGACTACATTAAACATTTCATGATCTAGGGATCCCATCAAGGTTTGTCGTACGGATGTATCCAAAGCTATTTGTTCCTTATCAGAATCTGAAAAGTTCGCTGCCTTTTTAGGCTCAGACCGTTGTGGTACAATCACATCTCCTTCCATATACTCAGAAACAACAACCATCAGAACAAATTTACCCTTGATAAGGACTTCCAAATATTCAGGATTGACGGACTCAAGGTAGACTTTCATTCTCAAAACCCATTCTTCATTGTGATCTCGGTTAAACATTGGAATCTTGAATAGATTTTTAGGTGCCATCTTAATGTAGATTTAGAGTAGAGATAATAAACTTTTCTTATTACTTGAGTAGTAATTAAAAGAAAATCGAATTATCTCAGAATAAATCAAAGTTCAAATCCTGGTCACCAAAAATTTCTAAGTACCCAAGACTAGGCTATGTAGAAAATCTATGTAGAACTTTTGCCTAAGTCAAAATTTCACTAAGTAGAAATTATGTCCAAGTCAAAATTTTCACCAAGTAGAAACTCTGCTCAAGTCGAAATTTCTAAGTAGAAATTCTTAAGTACAAATTCTACGTAGAACTTTTGTCCTAAGAGAAAATTTACTGCAGGTCACTTTTAATATTGAATAAACAATATTATTTTTCACACTTTTTGACTTTTGTGTCTTAACTCACCTAACACCCACGTGATAGGTACAGAGTCTTCTGTAATTTCTTTTTGTGCAGTGAGTATGTTGTCCAATCAAAAGCCAACAACACCTTTTTTCATTTTTTGTCTTTTGAAAAGGAAATCAAAAGTTGATGGGATTGTCTTCTTTATCAAGAACAGTGATGAATACGTGAAGAACACCATAAACCAAAGTACCCAGAATAATTCACAAAAATTATCTAAAATCCACCCAAGCTAAATAATCACACCTGGAGTATTTAAATAATTTTTAGAATGAGTTTTCACTGATAAACGAATTAAAGCACACTTTTCAAGAAAGCTTGAAAAGTAGATCTGGAAATGAAAACTCATTATTCTCTCTAAACATAAGGATCTATGTTTTTTATGTCAAACATAAAGCTCTGATACCAATTGTTAGGTCCAAATGTGTTGTAGGGGGGGTGAATACAACTTTTCAACTTTATAAAGCAATAAATATTATGTAATAAATGAACACAATGATTCAAGGAATATATGTCTTATATATAACTTGAAAGGGTTGCTACAACATTCATTACAATAGTACAACAGAAGTAAAGAGGGTAGTAAATGATACTAAGCTCTGTGAATACTCTTTCTCTCTTTTTCAAGTGTTTCTCTTAATATTGCTCTTCTCTTAAAACATTACACAAGTACTTCTATTTATACTACTTGTAATCTATGACTTGTAGTCTTCAAAAGATAACATATGAGTGGCCCAATGTTGTCCACATAAATCTTATCTTGTCTTGAAAGCTTGGAAATCTGCCATCGAGATGATGCCATGTGTCATATTGAAACTGTCCTCTATGTAGAACTTCTACATGGAAATTTCTACTTGCTCTATCTCGAAACTAAGGTAGAACTTCTACATAGGAATATCTACTTAGGTTCTATCTCGAAACTCAAGTAGAACTTCTACATAGGAATTTCTAGATAGCTTCCTTGTGTACTTAGAAAATATTTCCACCTCCAGAATTTCTACTTGGCTCTAAGTAGAAAGTTATCTAGAATTTCTAGATAGGAATTTCTACATAGGTTCCCTAGTAAGTACTTAGAGAAATTTTGGACTTCAACTTGAAACTTCAATGCAACATCTTGAACTTGTGATTTCTTCTTGACTTCTATATTCTTCAACAAGCTCTTGAACATGGAACTCTACTACTGACATAAACTTACTATCAATGTCCTGACACTTGATGCAATGGTCTGGTTCATAAGTGACTAGTCTTGATAGGGTTCTTGCTTCTGAATAGATTACCATATTCAATTAGTAATGTGGCTTTCCAATAGTTGCTTTCCTTCTTCTTCACTTGAAATCAATTAGCCTTATTGATACTGATAGTTATGATCTTGATTCTTTAAGTTACAAATCACTGAGGCATGAACAACTTTGACTTGAACTTCTTCCAATGATCTCTTCTTTGATTGATCATAATTAACATGTTGAATTTGTATCAATTACCTTGTCTTCATTTTGCATTGATTTACTTGTGACTTCTTGTTCTTGATTTTCTTCCGGTTAAGTATCTTTTCTTTAGTTGAGTTACATAAGTTACAGTGTTACAAGTTTAGACACTCTACCTTTCACTAAGTTCTAATAGTGATGAATGGTATCATTCGGGAGGCATGGACAGAAAGTACCTCAATAAAGAATGGAGCATGATGCTAGATGTTGTTTCCAGGTCCATGTCAAGCAAAACTAGTGGCTGGAATGAAGTGTCAGCCTACATCAGGAGAATTGTGCATTCCATGGTGCACAATTACAGAATTGACATTGAAAAGCTCCTGATGCCTCTGTTCAAACTGGTGTTGGGAAAGAAAGAAGCCAGAAAATTGGTAATATACTCTCCTAGATTTTTTATGCTTATCATTAACTCTGTTGTAGGCATAATTAATATAGATAGTGTTCAATGCATGGAGTCCCCAACTCTAAAGAAAAATACTCATTCTTTGTTAACCAGTAAATCACTTAACACTGAATTGAGTTTGTTCATAACTGATTTCATGCTTTCAACGATCAATAGATTAAATTTAAAAAAAATTGGGGACTACCATGTATTTTTCTTGAGTGATGAGAATGGCGTTGACCTCTCCATTCCTAACCCACACTCTAAACCATTTGAAGGAGTTCGACCCTCTCAAGTCACTAAAACTGTTAGCCAAGGGTCTGCTTCCTCTTAAAAGGACCAGGCTCTTAAAAGGAGGAGAACCAATCAACCTAGGATAGAAACCTTTCCATAGGTAGGTGGTGAAACTGCACAAGATGCAGCAAATAAGGTTGGTAGTCAGTACACAGAACCCACAGAGGGCCCTGGTGAGCCTAGGAGAAAGAAGGCAAGGGTATTAACCTCTATTAGCCAGGGTGTGTCCTCTGAAAAGAGCACATCTCTTAAAAGGGATCAAAACACATCTCTGGATATATCCTCTCAACAGGAGGCATCTATTGAAATTGGTCAGTCTCCCATGACATTTTATAAAGAGTCTGCATAACAGGTTGAACACACTCAGTCTGAGCCCACACTTGAAGATACTCATACAATAGGGCTAGAAAATGTGGAACACAACTCATTCAATTATGGTGCATCTCATTTTGCTAACTTTGAAGATCAAAATATTGATGCACTATTCCAACAATTAGATTAGACTGATCATAACAATCCACAAGAACCTTCTACTCAAAGGGTGGAAGAGATTGCTGTCACAGCCTCAGTAGCTGTTAATGACAAAGTTGAGATCAATCCTCATGACAGTAACCTCTCAACAGATGCTGCCACATAAGTTGTCAACATTTAAAATCCAGACAGCAACTCTCCAATGGCCACCACTTCTCAACAAAATAAAGATGATGATTTTGCTCTTATCTCTACACTACTAAAGGTAAAATCTAAATCTCTTGTGCAAGATGTACCTGCTTAGTCTCTTGCACCTAGGATGAGTGAAGGTGTGAAAAGAAAAAGAGAGATAAAAGAAAAGAGAAGTGAGCATAAAAATGAGGGGCTGAGAAAATCTCAAGCAAAATGAGAGGCCCTGAGCAAGGCTAAATGAAAAAATAAAACGTGGGAGCCCAAATATCTAAGGCACTAGGCCTTGAGAGTGATTTGGTGAGGAGTGATGATAACACTCAGAAAAAACCAGAGAGTGTGAGAACCACTAAAGCCTCCAAACAAGCTGATGAAAGGTTGAAATCCCTTTTACATAAAGTTACAAAGTTATAAAAGAATCTGGATATAGTTGGAAGAAACCAGGTGAAGCTAATCAACAAAATGTCTTCTTTGGAGAATATGATGACTGAAGGGTTCAAGGCTGTGTTTGCCAAATTAGAGGAATTCAACTCCAAGCTGGCAGCTGCTACCTCAACTAAGAGGGATAAAAGTGTGAATGAAGAAGTGTTTGTTGGTGGTGATGCTGGAAAGGAGGTGGAGAGAACTCAAGCTGCATCTTAGGGGGAGAGGCAACTAGCATTACTGTCTAGTGTGGCTGCTGAGATTGCTACAAAGTTTGGTGGTGATAAGGTGGAGAGGCCTAAGGAGAAAGGCATTGTGATAAAGGAAGATAGAGTGAAAAAGGATTTTGTGGTTCATGTAGCTGGAAAAGGAAAGGAGAAATTTTTTCAAGATAGAAGTGATGATTTGATAATAGAAGAAAGAGAAGATTTTGATGATGAAAAGGCTTCCATTCTTATGGTTGATGAAAATGAAAATAGCAGAGTCTTTGAGAATGTTAAATTCAACAAGACGATCAATGATCTGAGAGCCTTATCTAACAGAGACCCCAAGAAATTTTTTGATTCAATGAGACAGTCAACAGTAGGAGCAGCTGTGATGGTGTCTAAAAGCAACAAACGGGTAAACTTTGTCAGAACTGAAGGAGGTTTCAGTTGGTGTGTGAGCATGGCATATCTGAGCAGACAAGAATTTGCAGTGATAGAAGCAATCAAACTTAAAATCAAGATAGATAAGTCATGGCTAAATGAAAATCTGAAGAGGACACTGCAGAAGCTAATAATTGAGAAATTGCCAGAAATAACTCATGATCCATTGGGCATAAAATTCAGTAGCTCCACAGATGGAAAATACAGATCTATGAATCTTGAAAGGGTGAGCATGTGTAGACCTAGATCTGTTAAAGAAGCCTTTGACTACTTCAAGCAGATTCCTATCAATGAAGAAAGAGTTGAAGTATTAAGGGTATTGGAAGAAGAATTGAGAAGGCTTGAAGAGTTGAAGTTGAGGAAGAATGTGAAGAAGACTCAGGAGAAAAGGGATGGAGATGATGATGAAAAGACTGATGGAGGTGCAGATAGTTCCAGCCTACACAATAACAATGGTGAAGGATCATCTGAAACCGGAGATAAGGGTGATGAAAATAAGGAGAAGGATGAGAAGGAGTATAAGGACGGTGTTGAAGGAAAGGTTTTGAAGACAGTGGTACTTGGCTTTGAAAATGATGAGAAAGATGCTGTCAAGAGTAATAAGGGTGAACATACTATCACAGAAGCAAAACCTACTATCGAGCCTGAATTGACAGTAACTTCTCAAAAGATGTTGTCAAAAGAAGTTCCTCAAAAGTTACTATCAAAGAAAATATCTATTCCAAATAGGTACATGAAGGCAAGGGCAGAAAGACCAAAACCTTACTCTAGCAGGAAGCCTAGTAGGAAGGAATGGAAGCTTATGTCTGAGGTGCTCCATGAGGATTGTCTTGATCTTAGAAGACCTATAATAAACAACATGGCACAATCAAAGGCAGAATCTCTGATCAAGATGGATGTTGAATGGTCTGAAGTAAATTCTCTCGGCAAGATAATTCTTTTCTATTCAAATGGAGCAGCAGAAGAATTGAGTTATGAGATGAAAGATGTGAATTATTTTCTTGTTAGAAAATGTTGCTCATAATTCAAGGAACAGAAATGAGGACACAGGTTTTGAGAGGAACGTTGATAAGAAAATTCATGGAGTTGATGGATTCTTTCAAACCTCACCCCTTGGACTTTACAATGTTGAAGAGCCTGAGACAATTGCCTACTCAGATGGGGTGATGTTTGAAGGTGAAGATGGAATTAAAGAGTTTTGGAGTACAAAGTCTCTACAGGACAAAAAACTGGATCTGCTTGAAGAGTTGATGAAGCAGTTGAAAGAATATCATTATCTTGAGGAAAGAAATTACATGTCAAGTGTTATGATGATTATTCAAGCTAAGAAGAAGAAATATTTTGAGAAAGAGTTTAAGTATAAGAGGACACAACAATGTCTTCTCAGAAACCCTGACATAATAATCTTCTACAATTCTGGTGGATTTGCAGAGGAAATCACCTTTGAGGAGCTAAAAAATTTGGCTATGAATGACCCCCATATCATTGAGCTAATCAAGAAGCAACTGCTCAACATCACAAACTTTGAGATTTTTGATCTAAAGAATAGAGCACTGGAGATATGTGACTCTAAGAAGAAAGAGGAAAAGGAGAAGAGGAAGAATTTGAGAATGAAGTTGAAGTTGCACAAAAGAAGGTGGAGAAAATAACAAAAAAGATCAAGGAGACTGATATTGACATGAAGCATGCAATGTTGAATGTTCAATTCTCTAAAAGGCCTAACTATGTTTCTCCAGTCCTTTTTGGGCCCCTGAGAATCATTGTTGATAGCATTGAAGTAGAGGCTGTCAATTTCAGGGTGCTCAACAATGAAAACTTAAGGAAGATCTTCAGACTGACTACATGTTTATTTCTGGAATTTAAAAGAGATTTAAGCAAGATTTTCTTGGAGATTATTGAGTTAAGGGAAGAAGAAGATAAAGCCATAAACAAACTCAGAGTGAAACAGGTCTACTCTTATACAAAGGAAAGATTTGTCAAATACATATTTGGGATGAAGTATCTGTGCATATCAAAAGGACCAACTGAGAACTACTACACCTACAGGGAGTTGAAAATCTTTCTTACAAGATGGTGAAACTAGTATTAGATTGTGTCTCTGATCATGCCAATATAGATGAAGAGAAGAAGGAACTAAAAGCTCTTGAAGGTTTTTACGGAAGGATAACTGCAAATAAGAAGTGAAAATGAAGCTCAAGCCAAAGTTGAAGATTTGCTCAGTTTAGAGGAGTTTAACTTGAGATAGGATTGTACTTGTATTTTTTTTTTGAATATTTTCCTGTACAAACACTTCTGTTTTTATTAGTTGAGGTAGCATCTGCAATTTTCTTTGAATTTGTCTTTATTTTTCATAAAAAAATATTTGGGAGAGATTGTTAGGGATTGTGGTGTTAACAATGTAACCGACTAATATTTACTTAGATTAATTAGAAATTAACTAAGTAAAACATACTGTCATATACACATTGACAGTATGTTTAAATGTCACTTGTAATAGTATATACAAAAAGTCAAGTAGGTGACAGTAAGTATCAATAGTTACTGTCTTGTACAAATGTAATAAATGATCTATGAAGTAGAAGTTCACAAAGTGTTCATGCACAGCATTGATCAAATCATTGACATTAATATTCTACAAACTGAAGCCTACGACAGCATATTCAAGTGACAGCACCTTTTGGAACAGACGACAACAACTATTTCGTGATAGTAAACTTGGCGGAGAATGAAGACTCTAAGACAACAAGTTTTACTGACAGAAACTATTCCTTGACAGTAAACTTGGCAGAAATTGAAGAATCAAAGACAACAAGTTTCATGATAGTAGCTTTGGTGGGGATAGTTGATAGTATGTTTGGCGGAATAGTTGACAGTACCTTTGGACGACATCATGTTTTAGAAGATTGGCGAGCTTGACAGTAAAGTATGCGGAATCAAAGATGTTTTCACTAGAGAGAAGCTAAAGGTTGACAGTAACCTTTTGGTGAAGCTAACAGTCTGTTTCAAGAAGCAGACTAGGTAAAGTTCATTCACTGATTGATCTTGATAACTCTACCTAGTCTGTCAAGTCTACTACTGCAACTTGACAAAAAGTAAGCAAAAAGATGAAGCATGCTTATGGAGTCCAGAATGTCAAATCCTCCCAGAGAAAATTTATCTACAAATGGAATGAAGACAAATTTGAATAGAAAAATTGAAGTTTCTATTTCAAGTATTATCCTGTAAATAAGGGAAAATACACTTGTAAGTGAGATATGTGTTTTGGTATAAATTCACATATCTCACAAACACTTTCTCTTATGCAACTGAGCTTAACTTTTCTCAAGTATAGAAACATTAACATCTTCTTGTTATTGTATCTATTGAAACTGAAAACTTCTTCCAGTCAGTTGTAGCAAAAACAAAAATTAATAAAATTAATTTTTGAAGTAAAACACCTTGTGTCTTTTATTTGCTTATTGTTGTTTGTATTCTTAACTTGATTTTATTACATCTTGTTTTGTTGTTAGCAATGTAAGTGATAAATTATCAAGTTGCATTCAACTCTTCCTTCCGCAACACTCTTTTTGTTTAACAATTAGGAATTTGACCAAGTACTAGTTGTAGTAGAGACTGTTTGTTGTAGGCAGTTGGTCTAATCCTAATAATATTAGGGGCGTGGAGTATTCCATGACCCGAAATACATGTAGGTAATCCTTTTTTTAACAACAAAGGTCTTTCAATAAGTTGAAGTATTTTGATAAACGACTCGGCCAATCCATTTTGTGTGTATACATGAGGAACTAGGTGTTCAATTGAGATTCCTACAGACATGCAATAGTCATTAAAAGTTGCAGATCTTAATTCTCCAGCATTATCTAAACGTATTGATTTAATGATATAATTTGGGAACTGAGCTAGTAATTTGATTATTTGAGCAAGTAATTTTGCAAAAGCGTCATTACGAGTTGAAAAATAACATAATTCATTAAATAAAAACATAGAATATCACATAGTTAAACAAGACAATACATACAAATATAGTAATTATATGAAACTAATCTTCAGCCTCTCATTAGGAGTTTCATTAAGTTCATTCGAACCATTAATGTTCATTCCTCTATTTGTGATTATTGAGGAATCATCAAGGTTATTATTGGAGAAATTTGTTTCCGCCACTTTCTCTTTGGACCTCTTGGATTATTGATATAGATCAACAAAAATTTTTGGGATGCAGAAAGTGCGTGCCTGGTGCCCCTCCATTCCACATTTGTGACATATATATTCAGTTTTTCCACCTCAGGGTACATTTCTGTTGCTTTGTGTTTCAGGTTGCCGCTTCTGGTGGCCAGAGCTATTATAAGGACGAAAATTCTCATGACTTCGACCACGATATCGGTCATATCCTCGTCATCTCTATGCCATTTTTCACGCACATTCTGTTGGACGGGATTGATGATTCTTAATCACCAATTCATGATTTTGTTCATCTACAAGGAGGGTTGATAGGAGATTCCCGAATTTGGTGAATTTGCGCTCCCTATACATCTCTGCTAAGTTGATGTTATTCGGATGAAAAGTTGATATCGTCTTGTTAATTTTTCTCTTCTCAATAACTTGGCTTAAATGTAATTTAAACTCTGTGTTATTAACAATATGCAATTCAAACCCTCTTTTAATATATTTAATAAATTTAACCCTACATTTTTTAACTATTTACAATTTAAACCTTTTTTAAAATAATTAGTAAATTTAACCCTATGTTTTTGAACTATGTACAATTGAAACCTTTTTTAAAATAAATACTAAATTTAACCCTATGTTTTAAAACATTTAGTAAATTTAACCTTGACTTTTTAATTTCAGAATAAAATAAATCTTACGACAAAATTTTGAATAAATATTCGTCAAATGCACTATTGATAATTTTTTTGTATAGATATTATCTAAGCATAATATATATTTGCAATTATTAAGGGTTTTTCTTATAAAATGAATATTTAGATATTCTTTTCTATATTAATATATCTATATGTATAATATATTATATATGTATAATAAAATTTTAATATGTGTTTATATTATTCCATCTTGCCATCACACTTCCCGCTTAATATATTCATGAATGTTCATTACCGAATTTAATTTATTTTCAAAAATACTTTTCGGTGAATATATTCTCGAAAATACTTTTTCGATATAAAATTTATTTTATTCCGAAATTAAAAAGTCAAGTTTAAATTTACTAAATATTTTAAAACGTATGGTTAAATTTACTATTTATTTTAAAAAAGGTTTCAATTGTACATAATTCAAAAACATAGGGTTAAATTTACTAATTATTTTAAAATTTTAGTAATTATTTTAAAAAAGGTTTCAATTGTAAATAGTTAAAAAACGTAGGGTTAAATTTACTAATTATATTAAAAGAGGGTTTGAATTGTATATTGTTAATAACACATGGTTTAAATTGTAAATAAGCCCAATAACTTTTCACCACACATAATGAGGCTAGAACTTATTTTGAACGAAGCAAAGTTATATGCTCGGACACTTTTAAAATATTAAAGTCTTAAATTATCCCAATCATTTTCACCTGCAGGTAGATAAACTAGTTTTTGATGATCATACCTATCTTTTAGATTTTCTCATAAAATATAAGGATCCTCGACTTCTAGGCACTCAAATTTTAAATCTTCATGCATTTGGTGTCGGAGAAATATAATAGAGGTAAAGTTTTCTTTCACCGTAATTGTATTTTATGATTTAATTGTATCACTTAATTTCTTTGAACCATAGTGAAATTTTATATCTTGTACCCATGACAAATAATTATCCCCAAAAATGTCCAATGCAATGAACAACAAGCTTGTAAGATTTGCCATACTAAATTTGAATTGTAACACACAAAATATTAAACTAAATAATCGATGTATATATTACATAAAACTTTATTGAATCGGGTGTGTTAATAAATATGCAATAATTAATGTATATATCATGATTTTCATTGATAATATAAACAAATCTATATATAAAACAATAAATGAATTTTTACCCATCATACGGACGTTTGCATATACGGTTATCTCTGAATGATATATAATTTTATATAGAAAATCCTGCATAAGTTAGTTCGTGTATAAACAACTTATTATATGTCATATAATAATCATAAAAACTGTCGCACAATGTCTTACGATAAATGGTACCACTTTAATAACAACAAGATTAAGGTTCTCACTATTCTTCAATAATTATCAAAGATAAATGTTACCATAATAATAAAATTCATGTAGACAATAATATCAATTATATATACAATTAACATATAAACATGATTCATAACAAAAAGCTAGAGAAGAAAATGTTAATATTTTCACCAAAATCTTTCCTTTCACAATTTCTAATCAATCGAGAAGTCTACCTCATGACTTCTCGAAATATCTCAACTAAGTACTCGGTATGCTTTAACTCGTCTTATGGTTGCAGAAATTGTGGATAATAAATTCAGCAAATGTATTACATTCAAATTGTTACAATAATACTATATATACGGTGCCATTATTTTATTTATTTACTCAAAAATCCATATGAATTTTATTGGTGTAATTAAGCATATTTTTGTTTTGTAATTTCATTTTACTAAGTATCTAACTAAAGGGATCTCATTTGATTTAGATTTACTTTATTAATTTTATGGATTTATACAAAATTATTATTTTTAAAATTATATGACTTTTTTCTTTCATAAAATTTTTTAAAAAATGATTGACTATATTTTTAGAATTATTTTCGTTGTTTTCTTTTATTTTCTGGTACACAGAGACATATGAGTATTTTATTGGACGCTATTTATTGAGACAAGTTTCTTTTTTTGTTTTTTCCTCTATTTTCAGGTACATGGAAAGAGTTATTTAAACTGAAGCGAGTAGGAAGAACAATTAGGTGTATCAAGAAAGCTGTGAACATTTGGCATAATCTTGCTTATAAATATAGTTCAATATTTACGAGAGTCTCCCCTTCAGGCTTTAATGTTTTTCGGTTAGATGATAAACTTTATTGAATGAGAGAAACCTTTTCGATCAAAATTTCATTTTTGATACTTTTATTTCATGAAATTATTTCCCCGACAAAAAAAAACATATAAATGACAATGTAATTAAAACGTTCCTACTATATTTTCGACGTCACCCAAAAATAAATGGCACTGTTAAATAATAATTTAATTTGCAGTAGGCAGTGATCCAACCATATAAATTTAAATTCTTAGTAGATGGCATAATCACGTCTTATAAAGAACACCATTAGATAAAGAACACGAAAGAACACCATCAAAACACTTATTTTTTATGAGAAATTATTTGTTAAGATTAGAATCACTAAATTGAACTACAATAAACCCTAACATATCGAATATAACATTGAATCTCATCTAAATTTTAAAAATCAAATTTTACAGAATCTAAAATAGAATCTAGCATAAAATCTTATATACATTTTGTAAAAAATGAAATTTACACATAATCATGTTATGACTTTTTGTTAATCTCATGTTAGATTCTATTTTTATTCTTAAAAAATATAATTGATGTTAAAAATCAGAATCTAAATGAGTTTTAATGTAAGATTTTAAACTGTTCTTTCTTGTTTTTTATATAAGGGTGTTTTTTATAGAGTAATGACGCATATATATATATATATATATATATTAAATATTTAAATATAATAAATAAAAATTATATATTCACAATTTTTGACAGGATTTCGTGCCGATAGCGTGTTATGGTATAAGATTGAATATAATATTACTAAAACCAAAACTAAAAATACTAGCTGCTTATGAAATAGAGCAGAGAGACTAGGAAATGAAGCAGAAGATAAGATTATTTTTGGTGTGTTTTTACTTCTTCCAGATCATTCTATTTATAGGTAATGTAAAAGTAACGTAAGAGACATGGATACTGTGTGTCTTATTGACAAAATGATAATCAATTTATAACAAAATTTATATAATATTATCCACTATATATAATAATTTTTATGGCGCTTGAGAACTATTGAGAGGAGGGATATAGAATAAGCCCTCGAATATCTCATCCTACTCCCTTTAGCATAATTTAGTTTGGGATCAATTGAAAAATATTAATATAATTTAAATAATTCAATCACAAATATAATTTTTAATCATACAATTAAAAAAGACATATATTTCAAAAAAATTATATGAGAAAAATAATAATATAATTTATTCATGAATTGAATCGAAATTTCTTCATGAATCAAACCGAAACTAATTTGGTTGGTTCGGTTTTTTAAAAACCAAAATTTTAAAAATATATATTTGTATTTTTTTGGTTTTAAGATTAATTGTTATTAATATTTTATTAAAATAGATAACAATTAAAATAAAATATAATATAAAGATTCAATCTAAATATTTAAATTTAATTTTAATGAGTTAAATCATATATATAATATATAAATACATATATATATATATATATATATAATATATATATATATAAATAAATAATATATATAATTTGATCGATAAATTTTGGTTTAAAACTGAATTGAAGCGAAATTTATTTCGGTTTGAACCGAACCAAACGAAGTTCTAAAAAAATAAAACTAAATCGAAATTTTACAATTCGGTTTTATTCACCCTTAGATATGATGACAAAAAATTCTGATTTCAATCATTCCAACTTAATTGAATTTCACGAATTTTACCAAATTTAAAATTTATTTTTAAATTTTTTTATCAAAAAAAGAAAGGAATTTTTTTTTGACAAATTTAAAGCAAAATTCATTAACTTCAACGGAACTCAACCGAGACAAATCCCCAACCAACTATGCAACCAGGTTAAAAAACAAATAAAACGAGCTAAACAATTAGCTACTTTGTTTCCGGATCGCTTAACATAGTGAATACAAATATTCTTGAAACTAAAAATGAATTCAATGGTTTCCCGAGCAATCCAGTTTACAGAAACTGTCGATGTCTTCGTAGAAATAGTAGCATCACAATTGAACTTCATACAATTATATCTAGATGTAGTCTAGTATTCAGATATCTTAGTTGTAGTAACTGAGATTGAAGGTACATATGTCCCCATATTATGAACAAATTTCTGTTGTAAAGGGTGAACTCCTGCGATTTTCAACACTGTTCCATTCTACATCACTTCGATGTGCGCATTCTAGATCTCTCAATACACCATATAAATCATTCTCAACGAAAAATAACTCAAAACATACAAAGACAAGAAAGAGGGCCTCCGACCGGTGGATACGCCGGAGGGGGAAGGACGAAGGCGGGTAACTAGTAAAAAAGGAAGAAAGCTTTTTTAGTGGTAGGGTTTTTTTATAGGTGTTAAGGAATTTATTTTTAAACTCAAAAAGATTGATTTTGAATTTAAATTTTAGGTTTGTTAAAATAATACTCACCCAAAATCGAAAACTAAATTCAAATTCAATTTAAAACCTGAAAATTATGTAAAAATCATATACAAGAGTCATGATATTGATATATAAACTACCATTAATATTTATATATAAACGTTTATAGCTTCGTGTATGTTCCTTGAGAATTAATTGGGGAACATTTTTAATAGTTTAATACTTTCAGTCTAACAGTGTGTTATAACAATTATTATGTATGTAATGTAGAAGAGCATAAAGTATAGTTATATAAAGAAGGAAAATTCTTAATGGTACCATTGTAAAATTGGTTTTTCTAAATAGTATCATTAACTATTTTGGACCTCCAAGTGACACCACTATATTTTTAACTTCGTCCGTATCATACCACCCTGTTAGTTAAACGTTAATAAAATCGTTAAATATTAATTAAAATAGAAATTCCTAATAGTACCATTTAACAAAGTCAATTCTACGATGGCACCATGAGAAATTTTCCTAATTGTTTTACCATATATAACAGATATTTGTTTTGTATAATTATTTTTATATTATTATCATCCATAAAAAGTAGAATTTAAAATAGAAAATTTTAATTTTTTAATATTTGAGAAAGGAAAAAATACATTGGCGTCGATATGATGCTTTAAATCGCTTGAATAAGAAGACGAGGGTCCAAAATCACTCAAAACTATTTTTCTAATTTTCTAAAATTTTAGAGTTAAAATAGATAATTAGTATTCTAATAACTAAAATATAGTAATTGTAAAAAGAATGTCATTCTTTTATTCAAGTAAAATTTATTGTAAAAGGAGTATAATTTTCAATTCCAACTAATATTTAAAAAAATAAAAAATATTACTAGAATTGACTTTTCTAAATGGTACCATTAGAATTTTCCCTTTTAATTAATACTTAACAGTTTTATTAACGTTTAGCTAACATAGTGGTATGATACGGACGAAGTCAAAAGTATAGTGGTATCACTTGGAAATTCAAAATAGTGAATAATACCATTTAGATA
This sequence comes from Oenanthe sinensis, assembly GCA_028671895.1. NCBI lineage: Eukaryota > Viridiplantae > Streptophyta > Magnoliopsida > Apiales > Apiaceae > Oenanthe > Oenanthe sinensis. The sequence goes on from CM053803.1 coordinate 45,861,089, forward strand.
AGTCATTATACAATGGTACCATTAGGAATTTCCCTATAAAGAATACACACGACGTTTAATCAAGTTCTACTCATGATTCTAATGATCTACGTCTTAATCTCTTACCAACTTTGTAAGATAATATATTATTAATTAATATATAGCAATTACAAGAAAATAATATAACTTCAATTAACCTAGTCATAAAAAATGGCCTGTTATTATCTTAAACAACTTGAACGTCCATCACCCCATTGTTTTCCTTTGCAATCCGTTCCTTGAACCTCTGAATTCCTTGAACTTCACTACTTGAATCCTTTTGTTTCTGAATTATTTGTCACGTAGAATCAATGAGTACCAAAGTATCTAGCTCCCTTTTTCTAATAGTAAAACCATTGACAATTTTAAGCAAGTACTCTTTACAAGATACAATCAGAATTAAAATATTACAACTCAATTTATATTATCTATATCGTATGAATATAATATATAGTCAATCTCTACAAAAAATGTGTATCAAAAGTATCTCAAGATCAGAAATGCGAGTCGTGTTTTGTTAAATTTAAGTTGCAATCTTGAAGTGATAATTTTGATGATAGTTTTTTATGCTTCAGTTCTGTAATAAAGAGAAATATTAGCTTAATTGGGCAGATAGAGAGTCCAAAACCACTTTTTATTGATCATTCACGTGGGCATGCAAGATAGATAGAGAGCCAAAATAAAAATTATTTTATATTAACACAAAAAATTATTCTATAGTATTTTATTATATCAATATTGTTAACGGAGGAATTTGTGAAAATAAGTTTCGGGGAGGGTTGCTAAAATTATGGTGATGGTTGATGATGTTGAACAACGTAGGTGGGGGAGATGTGGTGTTTTGTGGGGGCTGAGACTACTTAGTTAAAGAGCTTAGCCTACAAGATTTAAAGTTCTTGAGAGCCGATATCAGAGTTTAACCAAACAATGGTCTATGTATCCTATTTATAGGGATTAAGCCAAACGTAATTCTTGGGGAATAAGGAACCTATTAGGTTAGGTTTCCCCTCCTAGAGCAATTGGACCACCGCCTTGAGTGCTCCCATGTGTAGACCGTTGAGACTCAGCTTCTTTAATAGAACGTGGCAGCCTAGGCCTGTCCCATCATTGACCATAAATAGCTTAATGGACTAGCCTCTTGGAAGTGTCACTAAGAGGCGAGACAACTAGACCCCCTAACTGGGTGAGAACCCAATTAAACTGGGTGGAGCCTAGCCTTCTAAACCGATCTTCACTAGCAATAATTCTTTGGCATTCAAGTGATATGAATTGGGCTTATGTCTTCAAATGGGCTTCAAGTAATAATTTTAGGCGTCGTGTAGCTGTTTGGACCTCAAGTAGGCGAGGCTGATGGCAAGTAGGCGAGATTGATGAAGATTGGGCCTAAGTTGTTGAGAGTTATCCTTCATCGTTTATGAAAGGGCATTTTGCTAGTTAATAAGCAGCCAAATTAACTCCATTAGTATGAGACCTTTTGGGTTATGCCCAAATATAAATCCCTGCGGGCTCGTCCTAAGGTGGACAATATCATACTATTGTGGAATTAAGGCTTTCTTGCGCCCCAACAAGTGTTATCAGAGCCAGGTTATAACGGTCCATAACAATCTCAGATAAGCTCCTAGATGGGCCTAAGAAGAGGCAGATGGGTTTGCTCCAAGAAGGGCTTAAGGGGGAGGCAAGTGAGCCTTCAAGAATGGGTCTAGGGGGAGCTAAAGATCCAGATGGACTTTCAGTATGGGTTAAGGGGGAGCCTGGTCACACTGAAGGAGGCAGATTCGACGTGTGTCAGGCCTGATGTATGAAGGGGGAGATTGTTAGTAGTTATCCCACATCGTTTGTGGGAGGAGCAGTTTGCTAGTTAATAAGAAGTCAAGTTAACTTCATTAATATGAGGCGTTTTGGGTTATGCCCAAATACAAATATGTGCGGGCTCGGCCCAAAATGGACAATATCATACTACTGTGGAGTTAAGGTTTGCTTGCGCCCCCAACATATGTCGTCTATCTTCATAATATTATTCAAATGTTTGGATTGATCCTAAGAAGTATGTGATGTTGCTACAAATGGGTGATGTCCTAAAAGTCTGAGCTGAACATTGTTGAACATGTGAGACCTTTTAAGTATTGAAACTTCTTATTTTGAGTATTTTTTAGCTTTTTATGCTTCAACTGTGCGAGGTTTCCTTAACTGTCTTCATGGGTCGGCCCATCCAACTAGGCAAGGCTCTTCGGGAATGAGAGGTTGTTGAGAGTAAGAAACTCCTTAATTAGTGGGAGACAGATTTCGGCGATAACAAATAATTATAACTATTTTATATTTGTTATTGCATTTACTCTTATCTTATAATATTTTTATCTCATCCGATTGTTAAACATTTTGGATCGCATATTTTCTTTAACTTGTTAACCAATTATCTTTTTTTTAAAAATAAGGAAAAGAATCATAAAAGGGATTGAAAATAAATTACTTATATAATATATTTCAAAAAAATTCTCTTTACTTTAGAAAAAAATTGAAAAAAAAAAGAAAATAACACATTTTTCTTTTATTTTATTTCCTAAACTCGGAAACAAAGTGTTAGGAAAAAACGAAAAAAGAAAAAGAATGTAAAATAATGAGATTTATTCAATTTTATAAAAAAATATATTATTTAAGAAAATTTTAGGAAATGGACCAGATATATCTCTGAGTGTTGCTAGATTTAAAGGCCCAAGTCCATCGTCTTTTGTGTCCCGTCCGGTTCACAAGTGGGTATATTATTAAGGAAAGGAAGATTAATAGTATTTGATTTCCCTTTTGTGGAAGTTGAGATTAATTAATTTCCTAAAACTAATCCATACAATTATTTTACGATAGAGTTTGTTGCACGATAACGTTTCATCATTAAATAATGTAGCACTTCTTCTATATATAAAAAGTCAATCGAATTACAAAACTAGAATAACCATCGTTACTGTGTGCATATTATTACTAGTTGAATATTTTTAATTTTTTGCGAACTGAATAAATTATGATTAAATTATTGTTAGTCCCTAAAATTCAACTAACATAATCATGTATATGCTCACAGTATTAATATAAAAAAATCTAATTAGTCAACCAAACATTATCATCTTTAATTTATAAATATATATATATATATATAACATTTAGAAATTATTATGAGAATATAATAGCTATTAATTTATTGACTTCCGGGAAAGGGTAGAATATCTACGATTTTTCTTTGATACTGGAAAATTTACAGCATCTCGATTTGGTGAATTCGACAGTTTTTTGTTCGATTTCCGTGTATATATTACCTTCACTAATTTTTGCTCATAATGATATTTTTATTAACTGTTTATTCAAGTAAAAATGTGTAAAATATATTTTTAATAACAAATTCTAGTGATCGAAACACATATATCATAATCATCCTCTATTTTGATAGATGCGACATCAATTTGTTGGTCCAGTGACCATGCAACAACCTCTATTGTTTCAAATATATTGATATGATCTCGAACAAAAGATAAAGGTTCTGCAAAAGCCTTGCTTATCTTTCAAAAAAGATCTAGAAACTAAGCCCCCAGATATTAATTAAGCAAGGAATCATAGGATTTTCATCAAGACAATGATGTATAACAACTCAGATGACTTGTATAATATGCATGCCTAATAAAATACAAAATGCAACTAATATAAACAATGTTCTTGACAAAGCCTTAAGTAGACCATGTCTTCTGATGCAACTATCCATCCAAGTCGTGCCAACCATCTTAAGAACACATGTTTTTTGCACTTATATAGGCCTCCTATTCATATTTGTTGGTAAGCAAACGCCAAATAGTTTTGTTTTTAGCATCTTCGATCAGATGGGGTTGTATATATGGCAACAAATTGAGAAGACAAAAGATGATTCTAAAAATTTGATCAGACGGTCTTTTCAAATTCTCACCACTACCCTCCTCAGCCTTTTGCTACCACTCTCATTTCTCCTTGTAGCCCGGCTTACAACAGCCCGGTATCTGCTAGATTTTGATTTAAGTTCGAGATCCCAGCCTTTTTCTACTCTGTTCTCGCTTTTTTTGTACACCAATCCAACTCTTCTGCATGGTCTTGTGTCCATTGTTTCTGTTCTATCTCTTGTTCATGGTTTGAGTAAAGAACGGATCACGATCACACCTCCAAGCAAGGCCTTGGAGCCCATTCTGCGTCCCCGGTTATACAGTGCTTGGATTTTCCTATGCACATTGCAAGTTTTTGTTGGTTTGGGGATTGAGGGGAGCATAGGGTCAGGAGCTGATGGTTTTAATTTTGGTTACGAGAGAGATTTGTTGATTAGAGTTCTTTTCTTCATCGGATTACATGAAACAATGCTTTACTGGTCTAGAACGGTTGTGAAGCCAGTGGTTGATGACACAGTTTTTGGGTCTACAAGGGAAGAAAGGTGGGTTGAGAGAATGATCATGGCTGCTAGCTTTAGTACTTTATGGTGGTGGAGATTGAACGACGAGGTGGTGTCACTAGTGGTTGTGGCTGAGGTTAAGAAAGAGCTGTTGATCAAGGCTAACTTGGTTGATTTCGTTAGCTGGTGGTTGTATTACCTAACTGTTACAATCGGAATAGTTAGGTTGATTAAAAGTTTTCTATGGGTTGGCTTGGTGTTGCTTTCCAGTAAAGCTGAAAAAATTGCTCATGACTCCTGTGGAAATGATGAAAAGGTCTAAATTGCAGACATTTTCAGGATAATGTATCTATGTCTCTTATTGTTTCTTTGGTTTATAAGTAGAAAATAGGAAAATTTGGAAGATATCGTATGACTCAAAATCAAAAAAACGAAGTCATGTACACCGAGGAAGCTAATAATATTTGCACTTAATGTATGCATAAAACACAAGTCATCTAATCAAACATACCTATTATATCTCAATCGGAAATGAAGAAGTGGTGTTGGTGCATTAATTGGACTTTCTTGAGATCATCAATCTTAATACTACTCTCGCCCAAACATTTTTAACTTTTGGATTATAATGAGATCCGATGTATTGGTGTTGCTATGATCTATGCCTATGATCACACACAAGTCATTTACACACCTTAAAGTCTAGATGTATATTTCAAGCATGTTAATATCTTTATGTTTCAGTGTACATAAGATTTATATATTGAACTTGTCCACACTCCCACCTTCCACCTGCAGAAAAAATATTATACAGAAGTGCTTCCGATAACAAGGTATAGATATCCATATCTGCTAATATAATAAGCAAAAACTACAAACATCAAATGTTTGCTTCATTCTCAGCTGTGAAACCATCAGTCCTTACAGCAGCCTAACTTACCCTTCTGGTGCGTTGCTTACTGAGCTGAGCATCTGCAGAAGTAGGGACGAATCTGATTAATACGAGACCTTATGACTTTCTTTGAGTGGATGTGTCATTAATCAATTTAGTATGAATAATCTCCTCATTAACAGAATGTCATGTCTAACAGGAAATCGGGTGTGTTTCGAACTTTACATGGGAGTTTCCTCCCCCAAGTCCTACAAACGATGTTCCCTAATTGCAGACCTGCAATTAAGTATAACAACTTCTTCTAAATGCAAAAACTATCAATATCAGTATAGGTAACTTGATTATTATCTCTCCTAAAAGAATGTAGATACGAAACAACAAAGATACTTTGCTTTTGTCAAATAGCAGAGGACAGATCAATACACATCATATTCTGTATGCATGCTGATGACAACATCAATGTTCACTAGCACTACCAACACATGATCTATGTACTTAACAATTATTGACATATTCAAGAGAGAAATTTATCTCTTTCATTGTTCTTTTCTGTTCAATTCTAAAGGTAATTGACATGCACCATGCATCGCATTTTCTTGTTTATTTATTATTTCTAAACTTAACCAAACATATCCGGTATATCTTATTCGGTCACCCTGATAGAACAAGAATGGATGATGTAAGATGTAAGATTGTTTACGTGAAGATTTTCGTTACCTATTATAATTTTTACAATTCCAATTTTAAAAATCGGATTAATCAGTTCCATAGTTTATGATTCTTTTCTGTTTTTTAGCCTGCCAGACCTACTTGGCTAACTAAATCTTGGAAACTTAACCTGATCATGCCTTCCTTAATACATATTTGTCACATGACTTAAAGCTAATAAGACAAGAAAAGTTACAGAGGTAAATATGAATGCATGTTTTGACATAAATGGTGCACGTACAGTAAGACTCAACCAAAGTAATAGGTTGAAAAACAGAGGTTGATGGAGCAGTTCAGCTTGTCATATGCATTTGGCTTTAGGTTTATTTACTTTTGTCACCTAGAGTTTGTCAATATCTGTCCTGGCTGAGCTTCTCAGGAAACTGGATTATATATCTTAGTGGATAATGACACGCTCAAACTGACAAATGTTTCATTCCCCTTGTCCAAGAATTCACAATAGTACTACCAAATAGATGATAGATATAATTTACTTGATAAAACAAAAAATTTATAAATCTGTCTACTTGCACTAATATAAAACCTAGACCCGTCTAGCATTAATACTTTGAAACAAGTATTGAGATGGCGTACAATTTCCCTGTGAATGGAAACAACTGTATTCAAGGAAATTATAGGCCTCTTGATAGCCTTGAATATAAAGGACGAAAACTATCAACAGCAGAAATTATGAGGGTTGCCGGAGAAAGATACATCCAGTTCTCCAACAACCACCTTGATGCCATCACCATGTTTGTCCACCCATACAGTTCTTCCCTGTCAACTTTGTCAACGGAAGAAGCAAGTGGAGCAGATCTTGCCTACCTTCTGTTGACTGCTGCTGAGAATGTGACCTACAAGCACTATGATCGAGCTAGCAGATCGCTTACTCAATCTGATTCTATGTCATCTGATACAGGTAATCCAGTACAAAGAGTTTCTTATTATTTTGCTGCAGCTCTACGCGAAAGGATAAATAGAGAAACGGGGAGAATTACTGACCATGAAAGAGGCCCCAAAGGTCTCACCACAGATAATGACTCGGATACATTCTATTCTTCTAATCAAGAGCTTCCTCTCAGTAAGGTTACACAGTTTGCAGCAGTGCAAACCATAATAGATAGTGTTGCAATGGATGTCAAGGTACATATAATTGATCTCCAAATCAGGAGCGGAGCCCAGTGGACAGCATTGATGCAAGCACTTTCAAAACGTAATAATTGTCCAATTGAACTTCTTAAAATAACTGCTATTGCAACAGTGGATAGGGCGAACACTGAGGAAACTGGAAAGAGATTACAAAGATATGCCAAGTTCTTAAACATTCCACTTTCATTTAAGGTAGTCTTTGTTCCAGACATGAAAGATATTAAAGAAGAATTATTTGATATCAAAACAGGTGAAACTGTGGCTGTTTACTCTCCAACAGTACTAACGACAATGATCTCGAGGCCTGAACGTGTGGAAGCTCTAATGAGAGTCATACAAGGATTCAAACCATCGACTATGGTGGTTATAGAAGTAGAAGCTAATCACAACTCGCCTTCATTTGTTAATCGCTTCATAGAGGCACTTTTCTTCTATAGTGCATGGTTTGATTGCTTGGAAGACTGCATGGATCGAAACAATCAATACAGGGTAATACTTGAAAAAAATCACTTTAGCAAAGGAATCCAGAACATTGTTGCAACTGAGGGAGATGAAAGGGTTACAAGAAGTGTAAAGATTAATGTGTGGAGAGCATTCTTTGCAAGGTTTAGAATGGAAGAAACTAAAATAAGCACGGTATCTCTATCTGATACAAATTTGGCCCTTGAAGCACAATTCACTTGGGGAAACTCCTGCACCCTTGATAGTAATGATAAGTGTCTAATTGTTGGATGGAAGAGAACTCCTATTTATTCTGTTTCAGCATGGAGGTTCAACTGAGGAAAGTTAATCGCGCTCCTCAGCTTCTCAATAGAAGAGAATAAACATCCCAAGAAATAAAAAACAAATACGAACTCCTTCGATCACACTTGGTAGAAAGAGTTATTGCCAGTTTATCATACTAGTTGCATGAAAATAAAAATTCACATCTATCTGCTATCCACCTTGGTACAATATAGTATGACAAAAATTTGTTTTGCGCTTGCCTTACATTTCGGTGTAATCATTCAATACGTTTATTAATATTAACACCAAAAAAGACAATAACATAATAATATGTTGCATATAAAAGACATTATATTTATTTATTACTTGCTGGCTTTGAATAATCTGGTAAAAGAATTGTATGTATTCTAATTTAATTATTTTGACTAGCTTCTATCATCTCACCCTATGAAGTTGCACCACAATTCTCTTTTCTTTTAGTTTCTTCATTCTTTATTTTCGACGCAGATAGATTAACAAACTAATCCCTCCTACACAGTGGAAGGTATATATAGGGCAAAGGACGCCCGCCTCTTGATTTTATAGTAGTACGAAATGTCACCCAAAATCTGCTTTGAGACAGATCTGATGAGTAGTCGGAGAATGACTACACTTATTGAAGGGAAGCTGCTGCTGCAGTAATTGGAGGGATGCAGATTTGTAACTGATCTTTGACACCACGTCTCTTGTATACCATGTCATTTTGATGAGCATGGTTCTAACAGTTTCACTCTAGGAGAAATGCAAGCAAGCAAAGGATTTTTCATGCCAACTGTAAATTCTTGGTTTTCTGAAAGATCAACATCTGAATTCCCAACAGCAGGCTTCCATTCAAAAGAGAAAACCAAATTAGCCACGAAATACTCCAAGTGAAGCAATGCCATTGTATAGCCAGGACATATCCTCCTCCCTGCCCCGAAAGGCATCATTTTTATCTCTCTCCTACATGTAATATCAAACCTCTCCTCCCCTCCATTCCCATTAAAGAATCTTTCTGGCCTAAACTCCAAAGGATCTTTCCACACCTCACCATCCCTTCCCATCGCAGCCACCATAAAATTGACCTCAGCATTCTTCGGAATCAAATACCCATCCAACTCCACCTCCTCAGTCACCGAATGTGGCACCACAAAGTGAGTAGGCGGATGAAGCCTCAAAGTTTCCAACACAACTGCTTTTAGGTATGGCATTCTCTGCAGCTCCTCTGTCACCACTAACACTTCAGCTTGTCCTACAACCGTAACAATTTCTTGAAAAAGCCTCTCTTGAACACGAGGGTACTTCACTAAATTAGCCATAATCCACTGCAAAGTAGTTGTAGCTGTCTCAGTCCCTACATTAAGAAACTCCTCACACAAACCAACAATCTCTTGATCACTCAGTTTTCTATTCCCTTCCTCTGGCAACTTCAAATCAACCAAACTATCCACATAGGCCACCACATCATCTTCTTGAAATTTTTGTTTCATAACTTTTTCACGCCTAGCATTTATGATTGGAATCAACAAATTATCTTGATCATGACGAATATCAAGAAGCTCCTTTCGTTGCTTCCAAAATACGATTCTTCCTACTTTAGGCCAAACATAAAGAGCACTAAACCTAGCCACACTCATCAACACTTTTTTATGTACTTTCTCGATCTCTCTAATTTTATCACCTTTAAATTTTTCTCCAAAGCACATAAGAACTAATAAAGAAAACATGGCATACTCAAAGTTGTCAACAACTTTTACACCTCCCAACCTAGACTCCGACAATAATTGCTGGAGGAGAACTCCTAGAGCCCATTTACGACCCCCTGAAAAAGATTCAAGACGGACAGGATTGATCATGTTCTCAGTCATGTTGCGTCTAAAGAGACGCCAGGCAGGGCCGTAGTTGGCAGCTAGGATATTTCGATGATCACTGTTGATAATATGTCGGTTGGAAAGTTCTTGAGGCCTATCAGAAAAAATTGCACCAGCTTGAACAAGTGCACGATGAGCAGAAGAGTGATTAGCAATGTAGATTACAGGACGTGAGCCGATTTTCAGAGTGAATATGGGTCCATACCTGAGCTTAAGATCATGGAGTATCGGTTCGAGGTTGAAGTATGACTTATGTAGCCAAATGAAGCTGCCTATGATTGGAACTTTTGTTGGTCCAGGAGGGTGTTTCTTACTTGTACTATTTGAAGATTGGTTGATGAAGAGGATGCATTTGATGAGTGCTGATATGCAAACTGACACAATTATTATCAACCATGTCTCCATTTTTTTAAATTGTGTGTTAAATTTGTTGCATTGCAATATTTTGCTTAACCATGTGTACATATAGTGATGTAGAGTATAGTCGTATATATATTACCTTGCATCTTTGACAAAACCAACTCTCAGATTCTTTTGCCAACACATTTCTAGATTTTGAAGTTAAAGGACAACCTGCTGTATGAGCTTTTGCTGAATTATTCTATGGTTTGAATATTTTTTCTTGTGTTGGTGTTAAAGTGTTCTGAGAATGAAACGAGCAATGAATGAAATGAAAAATTATAAACAAATTGTACGAAAAACGAAGAATGTATGAGTGAAATTTTAAATGAACATGAGCCAGTCTAAATTTTCTATAATGAGAATTATATGGAAAATAGTGAAGAAATGGAATGAAACATTCCTTCCAAAATATGTGGGTTAGAATTTTGGTATAAATAATTTGGAATGGAATGAAAGAAGAATGAAAATTATAAACATTTTTACTAATCTAACTCAAATAAGAGTATAAATTTCATTTCATTATCCTCTCATTTCATTCAAATTAAGTGAACACAACCTTGTAGTTTGCTTTATTTTGTAATAGTTCAATAGAGAGTACAATGAAGTACTAATCGAAAACTTATATCATGTATTATATTTTTCTCATAATATATAGTTTATATTCCGTGTCATGCACTGATCGAATTGTTTTAATATTTTTTGTATATAATTTGAATATATTTTTATTTTTATAATAATAATTTAATTTAATTTAATGTTATATGTATATATTTTATATAATTTTTCATATACTTTATTTATATTTTAATAGGATAATGTTTGTGTGTTTTATTTAGAGATATATTTTATTTAGGAGATTAATATGAGATATATTTTAGTTAAGAGATTAATGTTTAAAAATTAGACTCGGTATAACTATCCAACCCAAATACCGACCAAGAACCACCGACTACCAAATTTTTAATATTTCGATTTTAATAATATTTTATATAATTTGAATATATTTTTATTTTTATAATAATAATTTATTTTTATTTAATGTTATATGTATAAATTTTATATAATTTATTTGTATTTTAATATGATAATGTTTTTGTATTTTATTTAGAGATGTGCTTTATTTAGGAGATTAATGTGAGATATATTTTAGTTAGGAGATTATTGTTTAAAAATTAGGCCGAATATAACTATCCGGCTCAAATACTGACCAAGGACCACCAAACTTTTAATATTTCGGTTTTAATAATATAGTATACATTATTCCTTCTATTTTTGAATATATGCTTTTTTAGAAAAGTAGACTTGTTTCAAAATTGAGTGTTTGCTTATTTTCTTTTGTTTCAATTTTAAGATGTAATTAATGGTAGAATTTCAATTATATCTCTATAAAATAGTAAATGTTGTATTTAAATGATTTAACTATTAGAGGTAATTTTGTGAACAAAAAATTAACTACACCAATATTTAGAATAATAAATAAAATATTGATATGTGTGCAATTATCTTATAAAATAAATATTTAAGAACAGAAAGAGTACAAAACCATTATAGAACACAAAAATCTCCAATTATTACTCCTTAGATATACTCCCCTCTGTTTGGAAATAATTAACGTTTGATTTTTTGCCACATATTTTTAAGAGTTTTGACTACATAGCTAAAATTATTATTTTTAAAATTTTCTTTTTTTAATAGAAGTTTTAGTTTAATATTTTTATTTACAAAAATAAAATTTAAAAATTAATAATTTTAACTAAGTAATCAAAATTCTTAAAAATATGTGTCAAAAAGTCAAGCGTGGCTTATTATTTTAAAATAGAAGAAGTATTTTCATTGAATTAAACTCATTTATAATATTGTTGGGTTTGGTTGGTTAATCAACAAAATTTTGACATTTCTGTTTTACGCAACTACACTAATACAAAAAAGTTGAAATTAAACAAGAATATAATGATGTTGAGTAGAGTTCGTATAACGATGTCTTTGATTAAAAGTTTTCGGTGATCAAACAAGAAAATGTATATATCTCTTACTATCTTGTCTCGAAGAAGGTGTGCTCGATTGGACTTAGTCATACGTAGGCATGAGCATGGTGCGGTTTGAGTCTCAAACCGCACCGTAACTACTTATGTGCGGTTTTAAAAAATAGAAACCAAAACCAAATCAAAAATAATCGGTTCGGTTCAGTTTTAAAAAGTGCGGTTCGGTTTTTAATTGGTTCGGTTTCGATTTTAAAACCATTACTATTTTATTATACTCGTCGTTTTACATAAATTGAAATTTGAAAAAAATAATTAGATTGGCAGTTTATCAATTATATTATGTATTGATGTGCTGTAATATTATATGTTTAGTATTTACATTGTATAATTACAGTAGAACCTCGATAAATGAATAACTTCGACAATTGAATAAATTCCTTCGGTCCCAATTTGGGCAAATGAGTTTAATGAATAAACTCACTAAATGCATAAACGAATAAATAAAAATGTAGTCTTTATAGGCCCTATGTAAATATAAATAAATAATCATTCTATTTCAAATAATATATTTTTATTTATATAATATATGAGTAAATTTTATCCAATAATAATTTCTAAACATATTAATAAGTCATATCTTTTCGAAAAATGTCTCTAAAATGTACATAAAAGTTATAACTGCGGTGAATTCTAGGTACATTTAAACATAATATATATAAAATAATATAATTAAGAAAAAAGTCTAAAAATATTATTTAAATGAATTAATATTCATTTATTGATAAATAAATATTATATTAATTTATCTATAAATAAATAATCTCGTTTAATGAATATATATTTATGTTCCCAAATGTATTCATTTATCGAGGTTCTACTATAGTTAAAAATATTTAAATTCAAATATAATGATATTATATTATTATTATTATTATTATATATATATATAATAAAATGTGTTAAATGACTAGAAGTCTAATATTTTATATTATATTTAAGAATTAACTATGAGATTATTGTAGATTTTCTAAATGTTGTAAAAATTAAAATTTGTTTCATATTTAGGGGTAGGTTTCTTTAACTGGATTGAATTATAAATTTAAATTGCGTAACCTATGAATCATGTTTAGAAAAGTATATTTCTACCGTTATTAGACGTTGCAAGTTTGAACTCTGATATTTGTAGATTTTTATTAATCGGGATAGGTTGGAAGAAATATAGTAAAAAAAATTATTATCATTTGGCGAGAGGTAAGAGGATAAAATGATTATATTCACGGAATGAGAAATCGTATTAGAAATAATATATAGGCCCCGTTTGCCTCAGCTTATAAGTTGAAAAAATTGATATATATGTACTTTTTCTGAAAATAAGCAACTTATTTTCAAATTTGGAAATAAGATTTGATCTTAAATTTCTAAAATAAATATTAATTTTCAAAAAAAAATATGAAAATACTTTTTTTAAAAATGTAACTTATTACTTATAAACTAAGTCAAACACTCTCATAATAAGGCGGAATTAGTTGATTTATAAGCACTCATTGAATTGGATAGTTTAAAAGCATCTCCGAGGGGACTTATCTGTATAAAATTTAGCTAACAGTAAAATATTTGAAAATATGTACTCCCCGGAAGTACATGTTACCTTTAATTTTAGATGTCTAATTTTGAAAATGCTAGATTTATAAATTGAAATCACATCATCCAAATAATACACTACATCTCCCTAGACTATCATCTGTTCTCCGTTCACTATTTACCCTATCTAACCTTATTTAACTTTTTTATATATTTGTTTTATCTTTTTACTTATAATATGTATGTATATATCTATACTATATTATTATAGCCGAAAATTAAAAATTTTGGTTGGTCGGTCGGTCAGTCGCTACTGGGCCACAGACCTGAAAAATATACATGTATTATTAGATATAATTTTACTTATCATAATACGGGCTCTAACTATATACATATTTATATTAACTAAAATTTTACTTTTTAAGCTCAATTATATATTTTATTTTTAATAAAATCTAATTTTAAAAAGATAAGAATTCTACGTATCCTATAATTTTTACTTAATATATCACTAAAGCTTATGAATATTAATATATAAATAACATACAACTCTAACACCGATAATCCTCATTTTATACAACTCCTCACGGATAATATTATATTATATTCACATAAATTCTCAGCATTATAAAATTTTATAGTAAATATCAATAAAGTATAATATAAAAAATAAATTTACTTAAATATTAGTCATTTATCTCGTATTTCGCACTGGTCATAAGCTTGTAGCTATACTATATTATTATAGCCGAAAGATTAAAAGTTTTGGTTGGTTGGTCGGTCGGTCGTTGGTATCGGGCCACAGACCTAAAAAATATACATATATTAGATATAATTTTACTTATTATAATATGAGCCCTAACTATATGCATATCTATATTAAATAATTTTTTACTTTTTAGACGCAATTATATATTTATAACATTAGTCCAAATTATATAACTTCACTTATTATAATATGGACTCTAACTATATATATATATATATATTAACTAAAATTTTATTTTTAACACGGGTCAATATTATAACACATTTATATTAAATAGAATAAATTTATGTATAAAAAGAAAATATATAATATTAACATAAATTATTAATATTATAAAATTATAAATTAAATACCAATAAAAATATAAATAAAAAATTAATTTATTTAAATATTAGTTATCCCGCCTGCAACCCTAAAAAATATACATGTATTAAATATATTTTTACTTAGTATAATACGAGTTGTAAGTATATACATATCTATATTACCTAAAATGTTATTTTTAGGCCCAATTATATATACATGTATTAGATATAATGTTACCTATTATAATACGGGGAATAATTATATAGGTATCTATATTACTTAAATTGTACTTTTTAGATCCAATTTTATATTTATGATAACACGGGTACAAATTATAACATATTTATATCAAATAGAATACATTGATATAAAATAAGAGAACATATAATATTAATATAAATTCTTAATATTATAAAATTTTATATTAAATATCAATAAAAATTTAAATAAAAAATCAATTTATTTAAATATTAGTTTTCCCGTGTTTCGCATGTATGTATGTATTATAATTCTTATTTTATATTTTATATTTAATATTCTAACATAATATATTTTATATTCTAATATCAAAAATTATGTATGTAAAATTTGTTATTATTTTTGTCATTTTTAAATATGTTATTATATTTTAAATTGTAATAATTATTTATTTTTATTTTAACATATCTACTTTAAAATATTTATATACATATAGAAATATTATAATCTTTATATTAAATATATATTATTTTTATTTGTATTGGATAAAAATTAGTTATATTTATTTTAATTTATAAAATTTCTTCATATATATATATATATATTTCAAAATAATAATAAAATAATATTTTTGAATATAGAGTATAGCTAACACTACTGAGTATAAATCTTTACGGGTTCAATTAAATCCTTACATATCCTTACAAATTCATCACAACTAATTGTTTATACCCGTTGGAGATGCTCTAACTGTAATTACCGTTCACTTCAAAATAAAAAGTTATAAAAAATATAATGGACATATAATGGATTTATGCATTCGTTAAATTTTGTTTGATCATAACTAAGACAGAATAATATAATCATATAAATAATGGGTTAAATATTAAATTAGTACCGAAGAGGAACTATAATATCACTTTTATCATCAATCTCAACGAGATATCATTTACATCACTATAAATATCACATTAGTAACTTTTACACACAAAAAAATAAGTATAAATATTTGAATAAATTAATAAAAATCATACTATATATAAATTTACATTTATAGGTAAATTTTACAAATAAAATGAGTTTTAATCTATATAATATTTTTTATAATAAATCAAAATAAAAAGATTATAAACATAATAAAAAAATAGTAAAACGATTTCATAAATTTTGAAAATATTACCCAAAATAGTACAATTTATAAGTTTTCATTTGGTTGTAATAACATGTAAAACAAATGTGTAGAATTCAAAAAAAAAAGTCATTTTTAATTTTTAATTACTTTTTAGAGTTACCAATATGATATTTATAAAAATATGATGTTAGGTCCCGAAGTATCGTAGAAGGGGGGGTTGAATACGATACTCACAATAATTTAAATTCTTTTCGGAATTTGCGGATAAATAAATTATTGCTTCAGAGTGGGTTTGGCAATTTGTAGTGTTTAGGTGAGCTGCCTACTAATTTTCTGTGTGTCCGGATAAATCAATTAGGTTCAAGAAAATTAGCAAGTAAAATAAATGAGACAAGTTTCCGGGAATATATCTTTTATATATAAACCCAGAGGGGTGCTACACCCAGTTAAAAATATAACTGGCTTCCAAAGAACAGATTAGTTCTTTGCTTCTACAAAGAGATATGACTGATTCCTATTACAATGAATAGATCTGTGAATGAACAAAAAAGAAATCAATCTAACAGAGAGTGTTTTATAATAGCCCTATATTTTTACAACATGATGAACCAGCTAAATTATAAAACGCCGGTGAAGAAGGTATGTGTATAGCTTTGTATCTCTTCTTCTCCGGCTTCTGTTTCTCTCTGTATCTCTTTGTTTCTGTGTGTATATTTTCACACACACACCAAATGAATTAAATTCATTTGTTTATATAGTGTAGGCTTTTCAATAATTGAACTGCTGTTGTGAGTGTCGAATTCTTCTCCCCCTGTATGTTGACTGAGTTGACTTTGAGAATCCCTTGAATAAATTCTAGGTGTCGAATTTTGCTTCCTTGTATTTTACCTTAGAAAATTATCCTGTGTGTCGAATTCTTAATCCACATGTAATTGCCTTGTACATAAAAAGTGGGTAGCGAATTTCACTCCCATGTAAGCTAGGTGTCGATTTCCCTTCAATGTACTTGCCTTAGAATATAAATTCTATGTGTCGAATTTATATGTGTCGACTTTACTCCCCTTGTACATGCCTTGGTGATTTACATTCTATGTGTCGAATTCTTATCACATGAGTATAAACCACTTTGATTCTCTCAAGGCATTTTCTAGGTGTCGAGTTTTTCATTCAATGTACTTGGAATAGTAACATATTCACGTGCTTGACACTTTGGTGATTAAATGGTCAAACTACCATTTAGTCACCAAAGTTTGGCACTTCTTCATTTTGGTTACTTGCGGTTTGGTCACTTGCGGTTTGGCTGTTGAGCTGTTCGGCTGTTTGACTATTGAGCTGTTCAGCTGTTTTTCTTTGAATCCTTGAACCTTTACAAGCGCTTCAATCCTCGACCCTTTTCTTCCATTTCCTTCACTCCACACACTTAGTCAATGCTCTATTTCATAGATGTAATTACCATTATCTTTCATGTTGACGTTTAGTGCACTGGTCTGGTTCACAAACGACTAACACCGATCCTGATCTTCACATCTCATTTAATTCAAATGACAAGAGTGCTGCAGTTCTTTATTGCTTCGAACATTGACTGTTAATAAACATAGTACTTTCACTGGAATCTTTTCTGGTACTTAGACATACCATGTCTTCAATTCTTCTAGATTCCTATGCTTCGAACACTGTCTATCTTCAATCAATGCTGGTACACTGAAATCTTCTAGTGGCACTTTTATACTGAATCTTCAACACTTCTGAAACCCTGAAAGTCTTTACACATTATTCTTCACTGAGGCATGAACATATTAATGTACTTCTTTCAATGACCTGTAGTAGACTTCAAAACTTCTTCTAATGTCTTGATTCACTGTATTTGCCTTGTCTTCATTTCTTCTTGATTTCTGTGTAGGCGTAGTATTATTTACTTGTCCTGTTCTAGTGTTGAGTTATCATGATTACTATTCATACAGCTTCGTAATCTCCAACAATCTCCCCCTATTTGATTGTTAAACTTAGCAAACAAATCACTTAGAGAGGATAACTCAACTAACAACTAGAAAAAGTAATCGTCCTAGACTTGTAAATAATGTTACTGGTTTTTCTGGATCAGATTTTGCATTTCCAGAATTCTTGTGTAACTGAAACGAAAGATGCTTGTTCCTCTGACACTGAACTGATATTCAAGTGGTATCATCTTCATTTCTGTCTGTTTGAGCTTTCTCCATTTCAAAATCCTTTATAGTGTGAACTTAAAGAACTTATCACGAACAGAGCTTCATAAGAATCATTATTCCTGGGTATGTCTTCAATCAATACTGAACATAGCTCAAATGATGCTCTCCCCTTACGAATGTGATTCTCCTTCTTATTCTTCTTCTCCCTTTAGAAAATCAATGGAATAGTCATTTCTGTTCTTCCAAGTATAGAATACAGCTTCTTGATTCTCCCATATATCTGTTGTTTCCCCTCAGGATCAGAAGATAAGATTTTCTTCTTCTTGTCTAAAATCTCCCCCTAAGGCTATTAACTTCTCCCAAGGATACAAACCCCTTTTCCCAAGGATCTAAAAGGATCTCCAGGATCCAGGAACTTACCTTAAGAGTCCAGGATACGAACCCCTTTAGGAGATTAACTCTTAACTCTTCCGAAGGATACAAAGATAAGACTTATTAACTTCACCTTTTTCTCCCTATAAATTCTCCCCCTTAGTTGAGGAATCCTCCAATGGCCCACTTTTAAAGATAGCACTAAATTGATAGGTCCACTTTTGAATGGTTTGTCTTCCAAAGAAGGTTCTCGTCTGACGTTGATCGGAAAAAAAATATAGTAACTTTTCTTTTAGAAGTAGCAAGTAGCAAGGGTAAGTGTTTGGCTTGTGGTTTCCTCACTTCTACTACGTTCTGTTGGTGTTTACACTTAAGTGTCGAGCACTTAGAAGTTTTTCACTCTTTCTCTCCCTATCTCTCACTCAAGTGTATCTCTCCCTCACTTTCACTCAAGTGTTTCTCTCTCTCACTTTCACTCTGCATTCCAAATTTAGCCTTCTGTACCTGCAAGTGAAAACCGTCAATTCATACATTCCCAACACCTGATTCATCAGAATGAACTGAATCACTATCAAGTGGGGAATTGCCTCGTAGAGGTGTTCTTGATCTATCATGCATAAGCACTGTCCCACACCAGACTCAATAGCAATTGCTAAATCACTGTCTAGTGGAGCCTCACCTCTTTGAGATGGGTTATCCCAAGATTTTAAAATCTTTTTGGGAATCCTGCCTTGTTCTATCAAGGAGTTGCCTCACACCTTATCCGTAAACGGGAGGTGGACATTCCTTTTCAGGATCTGGAAATGTTCCTTCTAGGAGGGGCGACGTAGTAGACAATATAATGAATGGCAAATTAGAGTCTACGTTTCCCTCGTAACCCAATGACGGGTGTTTTGTTAACATGCCTATACCTCACACTGTGCACGCCTTGCAATGTGTCCAATTGTTAGGTCCCTAGTATAACTGTTAGGATTGTTAGGTCCCAAAAACTATATAAGGTTCCTAGTATATATCTGTTTAGGCTTACCATCAGCGTGAGTGCCGGTGGTGTGCTTGACTCATTACAAGAGCTCTGGCTGACGAGCGAATTTCAATGGACTCACCCTGTTGAGAGAATGATTCCAGAGACAGTTTTATTGCCTTTTCAGCTCTGCATCCTTTTGAGAAGATACAGATGAGCTTACAGATACCTCAGTTATATACTTCTTTACTTCGCTGGAGGTAGAGCTGTGGGTGCACTTCCGACTACATCCTTATTTGCTGCATCTAGTGCAGTTTCTCCCTTATCAACCTCTAACTAACATTTGTTCCTTATAACTCCAAGGGTTAATATATGGAATTGGATGAATCAGTGTTTGGTATTAAGGCCTGGGTAAGAGATTGATGGGTTTTCAACCTCCTGGCCAGCTTCTGTAGCCACTGGGGGCTAAACGGATAAAATCATTTAAAGAAGATAAAAAGATAATCACTTTAACATTCCAAAACATATTTTTCATCTCAAGACGAAAGAAAAATATAAGAAGGAATGGTAATGGATTGCATTAGAGCACTTTTAGTAAAAGAGTTTTGTCGGTTCTAAAGATTTATCATTTAAGAGCATGACATCAATAGAAATTTTCTTAAGATACTTATCCCATAATAAAACGCGGGAGTATCAGAGAAAAAGTTTCTATCTCTTATGAATTTCTTATAAGGCAAACTTCCCATAATAAAACGCGGGAATTTATACCAAAGAAGAAATTCAACTCTCTTACCAAATTCTATCTCAATAAAATGACTCTTTTCCATTAAACCTAAGCACTGTATGTTTTGAAAACAATTTTGCAAAACATCCTTATCAGATAGAAGACAATGATTTTCCGACTCATAATGCAATTATGATTTACATCATTTTCGTCTGCCTGATAACATCCCCGACTTAAAATACAAACATGACAATTGGGGTTAGGATGAATGCTTAACATAACAGTACTAGGCCTTCAAAGCAACAATCACTGTTTTGGTACTACGAATCAATGTGAAACATACATTGAAACAAGTATTTGAAAACAAATCATTTTACAAGTGATTGATACCTCGAAGTTAAAACACATTTTAAAAGAGAGAAAAAGCTTTGTAAGATAAAACATTTAAAACAAGCTTTTGGGAGAGGATAAAATTTCGAGAGAAAGAAAGATTATCCTAAGGAAAAGTTTTTCAAAAGAGAAGTTTTGAAAAAGAATTCTTAAGTTTTCTTAACTAAAACTGATAGAGAAATGAATGTATCTTTGAATAAAACATTTTGAAAAAGAAATAGACAAAAATTTCTTTTAAATACATTCAGGATCGTAAACCAGTTAAAGAAAGAAAACTAAATATATTGATACCAATTGTTGCTAAAAATAAAAATTAAGTAAATCTATTAGTATCAATATATCACAATTATTTTGTAATAAAATATTATTCAATTATCACAAAGTAATAAAAGAGAATATTTATACTACGAATAATTATGCTGCGAATTTATTTTAATTTACTTAAATCATGGAACAGATATTTCACTGAATTGTTATATATCTTCATGATTTAAATAAATCAAAATAAATTAAATACTTATGTTGTACTAAGCAATTGCCAATCACATGCATTTATATAAACTATACATGGCAATTATTCAGTAGAACAATAAGCATATCACAATTAATTGCACGCTGATACCAATTATTCGATATTTATCAATAATTTCAAGATGCAAGAAATTGTGCTTCTGTTATTTTATCAAATCAAAATTATGAAACTAATAATCATTGAATTGCTTCAATCCATAATTTTAATAAGATAAAATAAAATTCGCTAAATACTAAAATATTCATTGAATTGAATATTAGCATTTAACTTCCTACGCCATATCTAATAATTGTCACTTTACACATTGTAAGCATGCTCATAACAATTATTAATTGATATACGTAAGCTCGAGGAAATAGTTGAAAAGAAATTCACAAGTCCTTTAAATAGGAAAAAAATAATACTTGTGATTCTTTTTACAACTCCTCGCAGACAAACTTATTTTTAGAAATATTTTCTAAGTATATAAAATATTGAGAATTTTATACACATAACTTAGAGAATACTTCATTTTCCAATATTAGTGAGTTTTGAAATTTGCATTGATTATTTAGAACAGAAATTCTAAATATCGTCACTAATATCAAAAGTATCACAATTATTTGTAATAAAATATTTAAGAATATCAGAGCAAAATATCAGAGCAATTAAGCAAGATATCATTGACTAATACTCATCAAATATTTAAGACATACAAATAATTATGCTTCTTACTTATGCTAAGTAATTTAACTACCACTCATGCATATTACAATGTAAGCATGATAATTAAATTCATAGCAAAAAGTATGAGGATCTGGATTTCAAATAAATTCACAAGTCCTTTGAATTGGGAAAAAGTAATACTTGTGAACTCATTTGGGAATTCCTTGCAGATGGGATTTTCAACAAATATGCAATACATAATATCCCAAGTTTACTAACCAACTTAGATAAAATAAATTCATCAAGTTATTTAGCAAAAATCTGCAAGTTATTCGACTTAGGACAACTTCGAAAGAAATGATACCTGGTGTCCATGAGCTTGTTCCTTCAGTGGTGTGTAGAGATCAACAGTGTTGCTGGAAATTGACAGCTTCTAGGAATGACTTCCCTGTCTTTCTTACAACCTGCATTATCTATATCTATATAGCCAATTAGGTTAAACCTATTATCTTAAGGGTCCCAGATTCCAAGAATTGGTGATCCCCTAAGATATCTAACAATTCATAACTTGACTATAAGATAAGATTCTCTAGTATCCACTTGGAAACTTGCACATAGGCATATCGAGAATTAAGGTATACTTGCACATAAATATAACATTGTGTGTGCCTAGCATTTCTAGAGAGATATGTATAACAATTCTAATGTAAAATCATTTTTTAAGTAATTAACAGTTAGAGAGTCATACCCTGTCCTTGACGTTTTGCTTGAGTCCTTACCTCCGTCATAGCAAGGCCTGAGAAGAGAATGAAATACAAACTGTAATGGATCTGCACCTTCATCTTCTAGCTCACCATCCAGGAGTACAATTGTTCTAGGGATGTCCTATTATTAGGTCTTCAGCTTGTTCAGGCCTAAAGGTAGGGTCCCAGAGGATCAATTGTTAGGTCCCCATTGAAGAGTCCCAAAGGATCAAGTCTCGTCACTGGCGCTTACTGCTTGATCAAGAAAGTCCCGAAGATTCTGTTTCCATCATCATCGATACCTTCTGCTTTAAAGTCCTGTAGCAACTAGTTTGGCTTTGCCCCTCATAACAATGCCAATAGTCATCCAGTTTCTGTGAACCCTTACTGTACCAGTTTCAGCTTCGACTTTAGTGGTCTGTGGTCTGGGTTCCAGCTTCATTGTTTTTCTGCCTTTGAATTGATTGAGAAAATTTTGCATTGCAATCACCCAATCTGGATCAATCTGTGCTTCTTCAGTATTCTTTGGGATACCAATTGATGGGTGATACCAATTGTTAGATACCAATTGTTGATACTAATTGTTCGTTGACAATTGTTTTTTTTTTCCCAAATGGTCCCGAAAAATATATGATCATTTCGATTAGCACTCCTAGCCTCTGCACAAGAATCCGGATCACTAAGAACGAGACTCCAGGATAGAATTTGACTTCAAACCTTTTGTCCAGGCAGAAATGTTCTTAATGAGATCCTTTGATCTTCATTGTTGAGCATGACTAATAGATCCTTCTATTATTTGCTCCCCCTGAGTTGCTGCTAGGATGTGTTGAAGATCCTTCACCTTGTTGAGTGGATTCTATTAAAGTCCACGAGTTGTGTAGTTTTACTACCATTTCCACTAAGGATCTGAATCATCATCGTTGTCATTGATTCCTTCTGCAACCTCAGCTTCTACATCAGTATCTGAATTTGTCAAAGATTCAGAATAGTCGTTCACTTGAATGCCTGGGAGCTTGGTGTAGTTGGTCGTCACATTCAGACTTTTAATCACCTATGAGTAGCCGAGGAGAATTGTTCCATGAGCCTTAACTTCTTGTCAAGTTACTCAGATAAATCTTTATTAAAAATCAATTCCCTCCAAACACACGAAAGAGCTTCAGTGTTTGCTTCTGGTTGGCCATTAACTCAAATGATGTCTTTTCACGATCTTGTTGAATAAAACAGCATGCTGTGTTAATTGCTTCAGCTTCCAAATACCTTTTCAGTGCAGACTTCATTTAGAACTTCACTCGCGAAATGTAGTTCCAATATCTGACTTCAAAGTTCTCACAGCTTACCAATTGTTTCCAACTTGATCTTCCTTATTAGATCAATCACCATTTGTGACATTTTGTCTGTTGAATGCACGAACATCACCAACTTGTAATTAGGGTTACCAATTTCAATCACCACTAAGCATATGACTTTCCTTCAGTGTGATGTTTTCATTGACTTCCCTATGTGACACACTTCAAAATGTCCTTCTGGATAGAATTCTATATGAAGCAGTCCTCTCACCAATTTCATCTTTATCAGAATCCATTGCCTTGCTGACTAACAAGTAAGAGAGCTTCCTTTGCCATAGCTAACTCTTCATTGATGAAGCTTTCT
The DNA here is from genome assembly GCA_028671895.1 of Oenanthe sinensis. Classification (NCBI taxonomy): domain Eukaryota; kingdom Viridiplantae; phylum Streptophyta; class Magnoliopsida; order Apiales; family Apiaceae; genus Oenanthe; species Oenanthe sinensis. The sequence goes on from CM053803.1 coordinate 45,885,410, forward strand.
TGAAAAGTTGACTTCACCTTTGTATCCAAATTCCATGTCAGCTACGAACAAATATTCTCACTCAGATTAGAGTAAGCTTCCAACCGTCTTGCTTGAGATCAAACACCTTTCCAGAAAACCCTTGAAAAAGAATTCCCTAGTGCCCTTTAGTGCTTAAATCCTTCCACAAGTAAGTTGCTTCTACTGATGACAGTTCTTAAAATATGATAGCCATATCCCTTGTACATCCTTTGCTGTCATCTCCAAAGGTTACCATCGGGGAGGCCTTCTCAACCAACTGTGATAGTAGAGTTTTGATCTTAATCATGTGCCTCGAACAGTAAATGTCACGAAGTCACATAACTTTTAACTTTTGTTACCTATTCTGCAATCACAAATGATTAAGCTTCTTGGTACTCAATTTCAATTGAGTCCAGATGGGTTAGAGATATTTTTAGTGGTAACAACAGCTTCAATATGCAATTAGAAAATTCAGCACTTAATTTTCTAAAAGCTCATGGATAGAAGAACTAACAAATTAATTACTAATTCTTTAATATCCATTCTGTCATTGTCTAACATATTTAACTATCTCTAATTACCTAAGTCAGTTTTAGATTAAGCTTCGAATCTACATGACTTACTGACTACTTAGATAATTCTACCATCTTTTAACCATTTATTCCTAACAAGCAATACATGATTAGCTATAGCATTTAAGAGCAACTATGTGAGTAAAAGCAAATCATATGAAAATAAGCACATAAACAATTAACAACTCATTTGCCATTAAGAACAAATAAAATCTGATCTATGACCTGTTTGTCTATTAGCAATTTTCACAACATTAGCAGAGGTATTAAATCACATAAGATTTAAATCAAGTTCCAGCAAATGTTTGGGAATACACCTAACCGTCTAGAGCACCCTATCTAATTCTAGATGTTCATTTTACTGTATATAAAATCAAGTATGAAATGTACTTATTAAACTCATGAATCCTAGCATGCAATCTTATTCTTAGCAATCAATTGAGCATTTAAGTCCTAAGATGCTAACATGCTATCATGAATATAATACATTTCAAAACTTAATAAACATACAGTTCTGAATTAGATAAACGTATACTAGTTAGAAAGTGTACCTGTGAAGTGCTTAGTGATTCATCTCCAGCCGTTGGTCATTGATGCCAGATTTCCATTTGGTTCACCACTGTCATTGATAGAATCAGCCTTGCATTTAACTTCATCACCATGTGCTCTCCCTTGCTGCATCCTCACTAATGCCTGAGATTCCTACTTTAACCCAACATAGTGTCTGTCATCTTTTGCTTGTACAGGCTTCTTCAAACTGTGTAGCAAACCCCTGATCTTGTCTTTTATAATCAACCATCCCTGTCTTGCAACCGCCTCTTGAACTGATCTTGAAAATCTCCTTAATAGAATCTATAGGTAAGGACCTTGGATATAGAATTGGGATTCCGTCTGAATCTGATGTCACTGAACTTCCTGTTTGCCTTGCAGGCTTGACTTGCAGTCCAGTTCTCAGGTTATTCCAAAGTGTAAGATTCACTTATAACACCTTGACCACTATCTCGAGCTACAACATCTTCAATTCAGCTTCTAGGATCAATTCGTTTCTGTTCAGAGGTTTTCAACCTTGACTTCAATCAAATTTGGTTCCTGGGTCACAAATACAGTGGATATGCTAACAACCTGCTTTACCAAATATTATCTTCTTCAGCTCTTGTTCTAGTTCATAGGCCTTCAGCACATACAGGTCTTTTACAGACAATGTGGTTGTATCCTTAAATCCCTGTTGGCTGTATCCTGTGTTCCAGATGATCTGCAGTGTTAGCATGAACTTCCTGTAATCTCCCTGTAGAATAGTCTTTAAGGCTTGTACTGAGATTCCAGGTTGTCCAGTCTGTTCTCCTTCACTACTTCAACCCCTAAGATTTTTCATCCAAAAATACAACCCAAATTAACCAAAAACTGTACCCAAATTAATCTCTTCTTTTGCAGCTTCCAAAATATTAATGGGATCCTATGGAGTAAACCTCTGAGGAAATTAGTACCACTATTTCTTCAGTCTGTTCCAGAATTATCTTCATTGGATAATCTTCAGTCAATCTCAGTTGTCTTCAATACCCGGAAAAATCTTCAACTACTACTTCCTTGAGCACCCTCGAATTAATATTTAAGAAAAATTTAAATTTACAGAACTTTTAATTTTCTTAGAAAATAAATTAAACAAAAATAAAAATTTACAACAAATTAATTTTCAAGAATTTCGAATTTTCTTAAAAATTAAAATATGGTAAATTAATACTTAAGAAAAATTTAGTTTTCAAGAATTTTAAATTTCCTGCAAAAATAAATAAATCTTTCATAAAAATTAAAGAGTACAAAACTTGGGGTACCAAACTGCAATTTGTTGTAGGTGTCGATTTTTAGTAGACTAGGCAATGTATGTGTCGATTTTCAAATCATGTATTGCCTTGGAAATCAATAGACTAGTTGTCGAATCCTATATCAATGTGTACTGCCTTTACTTTCAGACTGACAAGCTTTGTATGTGTCGATTTCCAATGCCTCTACTTCCCGTGTGTCGATTTTAGTAAGGCTATGTGTCGACCCCCTTTTTTTTTTTTTTTTTTTTTTTTTTTTTTGTTTAATAAATTTAAAACTTAAAATTTATTAGATTTATAAAATAAACTAATTAAAATTTATAACATAAACTAATAAAAGTTTATAAAACAAATTTTATAAAAGTTTATAAAATAAATTTAATATTAAGTTTATAAAATAAACTAATTAAAATTTATAATATAAACTAATAAAAGTTTATAAAACAAATTTTATAAAAGTTTATAAAATAAATTTAATATTAAGTTTATAACATAAACTAATTAAAATTTATAATATAGACTAATAAAAGTTTATAAAACAAATTTTATAAAGTTTATAAAATAAATATAATATTAAGTTTATAAAATAAACTAATTAAAATTTATAATATAAACTAATAAAAGTTTATAAAACAAATTTTAATAAAGTTTATAAAATAAACTTATTAAAAGTTTATAATTAAACTTATTTAACAAGTAAAAAAAAACTAGGCAGCAAAAAAAAACTAGGTGTCGATTCTTTAACACAGGGACTTAGGTGTCGATTTTTTTTTTTTTTTTTTTTTACTACTATTGCCTTAGACTTCAACAACTGCAGGTGTCGAATTTTTGTACTGCTGCCTTAGACTTTAGCTACCTGTCGAGTTTATACCACAGAGCAGTAAGTGTCGAATTCTTTCCATGACTTGGTTTCTTTTGATATCTTCTGAAGGCATGTGTCGAATTTTAGTAAACTAACTGCTGCGCGTGTATAACAAACAGGCATGCTCAGTAGAAAACAAATTGGCCAGGTAATGTACGTGGACCACATAAATGTTTAATGAATTTAAATTATAAACTTAATTTTTAAAATTTATAAAATAAACTAATTAAAATTTATAACATAAACTAATAAAAGTTTATAAAATAAATTTTATAAAAGTTTATCAAATAAATTTAATAAAAAAAAATTTATAATTAAATTTATTTAACAGGGCCTCCTCATTTTGAGTCTCGACAGCTTCGGTACGGTGAGCTTCACTGGGCTACGGATCCTGATTTGTATATCAATCAGCGAGCTCTGATACCAATTGTTAGGTCCCGAAGTATCGTAGAAGGGGGGGTTGAATACGATACTCACAATAATTTAAATTCTTTTCGGAATTTGCGGATAAATAAATTATTGCTTCAGAGTGGGTTTGGCAATTTGTAGTGTTTAGGTGAGCTGCCTACTAATTTTCTGTGTGTCCGGATAAATCAATTAGGTTCAAGAAAATTAGCAAGTAAAATAAATGAGACAAGTTTCCGGGAATATATCTTTTATATATAAACCCAGAGGGGTGCTACACCCAGTTAAAAATATAACTGGCTTCCAAAGAACAGATTAGTTCTTTGCTTCTACAAAGAGATATGACTGATTCCTATTACAATGAATAGATCTGTGAATGAACAAAAAAGAAATCAATCTAACAGAGAGTGTTTTATAATAGCCCTATATTTTTACAACATGATGAACCAGCTAAATTATAAAACGCCGGTGAAGAAGGTATGTGTATAGCTTTGTATCTCTTCTTCTCCGGCTTCTGTTTCTCTCTGTATCTCTTTGTTTCTGTGTGTATATTTTCACACACACACCAAATGAATTAAATTCATTTGTTTATATAGTGTAGGCTTTTCAATAATTGAACTGCTGTTGTGAGTGTCGAATTCTTCTCCCCCTGTATGTTGACTGAGTTGACTTTGAGAATCCCTTGAATAAATTCTAGGTGTCGAATTTTGCTTCCTTGTATTTTACCTTAGAAAATTATCCTGTGTGTCGAATTCTTAATCCACATGTAATTGCCTTGTACATAAAAAGTGGGTAGCGAATTTCACTCCCATGTAAGCTAGGTGTCGATTTCCCTTCAATGTACTTGCCTTAGAATATAAATTCTATGTGTCGAATTTATATGTGTCGACTTTACTCCCCTTGTACATGCCTTGGTGATTTACATTCTATGTGTCGAATTCTTATCACATGAGTATAAACCACTTTGATTCTCTCAAGGCATTTTCTAGGTGTCGAGTTTTTCATTCAATGTACTTGGAATAGTAACATATTCACGTGCTTGACACTTTGGTGATTAAATGGTCAAACTACCATTTAGTCACCAAAGTTTGGCACTTCTTCATTTTGGTTACTTGCGGTTTGGTCACTTGCGGTTTGGCTGTTGAGCTGTTCGGCTGTTTGACTATTGAGCTGTTCAGCTGTTTTTCTTTGAATCCTTGAACCTTTACAAGCGCTTCAATCCTCGACCCTTTTCTTCCATTTCCTTCACTCCACACACTTAGTCAATGCTCTATTTCATAGATGTAATTACCATTATCTTTCATGTTGACGTTTAGTGCACTGGTCTGGTTCACAAACGACTAACACCGATCCTGATCTTCACATCTCATTTAATTCAAATGACAAGAGTGCTGCAGTTCTTTATTGCTTCGAACATTGACTGTTAATAAACATAGTACTTTCACTGGAATCTTTTCTGGTACTTAGACATACCATGTCTTCAATTCTTCTAGATTCCTATGCTTCGAACACTGTCTATCTTCAATCAATGCTGGTACACTGAAATCTTCTAGTGGCACTTTTATACTGAATCTTCAACACTTCTGAAACCCTGAAAGTCTTTACACATTATTCTTCACTGAGGCATGAACATATTAATGTACTTCTTTCAATGACCTGTAGTAGACTTCAAAACTTCTTCTAATGTCTTGATTCACTGTATTTGCCTTGTCTTCATTTCTTCTTGATTTCTGTGTAGGCGTAGTATTATTTACTTGTCCTGTTCTAGTGTTGAGTTATCATGATTACTATTCATACAGCTTCGTAATCTCCAACAATCTCCCCCTATTTGATTGTTAAACTTAGCAAACAAATCACTTAGAGAGGATAACTCAACTAACAACTAGAAAAAGTAATCGTCCTAGACTTGTAAATAATGTTACTGGTTTTTCTGGATCAGATTTTGCATTTCCAGAATTCTTGTGTAACTGAAACGAAAGATGCTTGTTCCTCTGACACTGAACTGATATTCAAGTGGTATCATCTTCATTTTTGTCTGTTTGAGCTTTCTCCATTTCAAAATCCTTTATAGTGTGAACTTAAAGAACTTATCACGAACAGAGCTTCATAAGAATCATTATTCCTGGGTATGTCTTCAATCAATACTGAACATAGCTCAAATGATGCTCTCCCCTTACGAATGTGATTCTCCTTCTTATTCTTCTTCTCCCTTTAGAAAATCAATGGAATAGTCATTTCTGTTCTTCCAAGTATAGAATACAGCTTCTTGATTCTCCCATATATCTGTTGTTTCCCCTCAGGATCAGAAGATAAGATTTTCTTCTTCTTGTCTAAAATCTCCCCCTAAGGCTATTAACTTCTCCCAAGGATACAAACCCCTTTTCCCAAGGATCTAAAAGGATCTCCAGGATCCAGGAACTTACCTTAAGAGTCCAGGATACGAACCCCTTTAGGAGATTAACTCTTAACTCTTCCGAAGGATACAAAGATAAGACTTATTAACTTCACCTTTTTCTCCCTATAAATTCTCCCCCTTAGTTGAGGAATCCTCCAATGGCCCACTTTTAAAGATAGCACTAAATTGATAGGTCCACTTTTGAATGGTTTGTCTTCCAAAGAAGGTTCTCGTCTGACGTTGATCGGAAAAAAAATATAGTAACTTTTCTTTTAGAAGTAGCAAGTAGCAAGGGTAAGTGTTTGGCTTGTGGTTTCCTCACTTCTACTACGTTCTGTTGGTGTTTACACTTAAGTGTCGAGCACTTAGAAGTTTTTCACTCTTTCTCTCCCTATCTCTCACTCAAGTGTATCTCTCCCTCACTTTCACTCAAGTGTTTCTCTCTCTCACTTTCACTCTGCATTCCAAATTTAGCCTTCTGTACCTGCAAGTGAAAACCGTCAATTCATACATTCCCAACACCTGATTCATCAGAATGAACTGAATCACTATCAAGTGGGGAATTGCCTCGTAGAGGTGTTCTTGATCTATCATGCATAAGCACTGTCCCACACCAGACTCAATAGCAATTGCTAAATCACTGTCTAGTGGAGCCTCACCTCTTTGAGATGGGTTATCCCAAGATTTTAAAATCTTTTTGGGAATCCTGCCTTGTTCTATCAAGGAGTTGCCTCACACCTTATCCGTAAACGGGAGGTGGACATTCCTTTTCAGGATCTGGAAATGTTCCTTCCAGGAGGGGCGACGTAGTAGACAATATAATGAATGGCAAATTAGAGTCTACGTTTCCCTCGTAACCCAATGACGGGTGTTTTGTTAACATGCCTATACCTCACACTGTGCACGCCTTGCAATGTGTCCAATTGTTAGGTCCCTAGTATAACTGTTAGGATTGTTAGGTCCCAAAAACTATATAAGGTTCCTAGTATATATCTGTTTAGGCTTACCATCAGCGTGAGTGCCGGTGGTGTGCTTGACTCATTACAAGAGCTCTGGCTGACGAGCGAATTTCAATGGACTCACCCTGTTGAGAGAATGATTCCAGAGACAGTTTTATTGCCTTTTCAGCTCTGCATCCTTTTGAGAAGATACAGATGAGCTTACAGATACCTCAGTTATATACTTCTTTACTTCGCTGGAGGTAGAGCTGTGGGTGCACTTCCGACTACATCCTTATTTGCTGCATCTAGTGCAGTTTCTCCCTTATCAACCTCTAACTAACATTTGTTCCTTATAACTCCAAGGGTTAATATATGGAATTGGATGAATCAGTGTTTGGTATTAAGGCCTGGGTAAGAGATTGATGGGTTTTCAACCTCCTGGCCAGCTTCTGTAGCCACTGGGGGCTAAACGGATAAAATCATTTAAAGAAGATAAAAAGATAATCACTTTAACATTCCAAAACATATTTTTCATCTCAAGACGAAAGAAAAATATAAGAAGGAATGGTAATGGATTGCATTAGAGCACTTTTAGTAAAAGAGTTTTGTCGGTTCTAAAGATTTATCATTTAAGAGCATGACATCAATAGAAATTTTCTTAAGATACTTATCCCATAATAAAACGCGGGAGTATCAGAGAAAAAGTTTCTATCTCTTATGAATTTCTTATAAGGCAAACTTCCCATAATAAAACGCGGGAATTTATACCAAAGAAGAAATTCAACTCTCTTACCAAATTCTATCTCAATAAAATGACTCTTTTCCATTAAACCTAAGCACTGTATGTTTTGAAAACAATTTTGCAAAACATCCTTATCAGATAGAAGACAATGATTTTCCGACTCATAATGCAATTATGATTTACATCATTTTCGTCTGCCTGATAACATCCCCGACTTAAAATACAAACATGACAATTGGGGTTAGGATGAATGCTTAACATAACAGTACTAGGCCTTCAAAGCAACAATCACTGTTTTGGTACTACGAATCAATGTGAAACATACATTGAAACAAGTATTTGAAAACAAATCATTTTACAAGTGATTGATACCTCGAAGTTAAAACACATTTTAAAAGAGAGAAAAAGCTTTGTAAGATAAAACATTTAAAACAAGCTTTTGGGAGAGGATAAAATTTCGAGAGAAAGAAAGATTATCCTAAGGAAAAGTTTTTCAAAAGAGAAGTTTTGAAAAAGAATTCTTAAGTTTTCTTAACTAAAACTGATAGAGAAATGAATGTATCTTTGAATAAAACATTTTGAAAAAGAAATAGACAAAAATTTCTTTTAAATACATTCAGGATCGTAAACCAGTTAAAGAAAGAAAACTAAATATATTGATACCAATTGTTGCTAAAAATAAAAATTAAGTAAATCTATTAGTATCAATATATCACAATTATTTTGTAATAAAATATTATTCAATTATCACAAAGTAATAAAAGAGAATATTTATACTACGAATAATTATGCTGCGAATTTATTTTAATTTACTTAAATCATGGAACAGATATTTCACTGAATTGTTATATATCTTCATGATTTAAATAAATCAAAATAAATTAAATACTTATGTTGTACTAAGCAATTGCCAATCACATGCATTTATATAAACTATACATGGCAATTATTCAGTAGAACAATAAGCATATCACAATTAATTGCACGCTGATACCAATTATTCGATATTTATCAATAATTTCAAGATGCAAGAAATTGTGCTTCTGTTATTTTATCAAATCAAAATTATGAAACTAATAATCATTGAATTGCTTCAATCCATAATTTTAATAAGATAAAATAAAATTCGCTAAATACTAAAATATTCATTGAATTGAATATTAGCATTTAACTTCCTACGCCATATCTAATAATTGTCACTTTACACATTGTAAGCATGCTCATAACAATTATTAATTGATATACGTAAGCTCGAGGAAATAGTTGAAAAGAAATTCACAAGTCCTTTAAATAGGAAAAAAATAATACTTGTGATTCTTTTTACAACTCCTCGCAGACAAACTTATTTTTAGAAATATTTTCTAAGTATATAAAATATTGAGAATTTTATACACATAACTTAGAGAATACTTCATTTTCCAATATTAGTGAGTTTTGAAATTTGCATTGATTATTTAGAACAGAAATTCTAAATATCGTCACTAATATCAAAAGTATCACAATTATTTGTAATAAAATATTTAAGAATATCAGAGCAAAATATCAGAGCAATTAAGCAAGATATCATTGACTAATACTCATCAAATATTTAAGACATACAAATAATTATGCTTCTTACTTATGCTAAGTAATTTAACTACCACTCATGCATATTACAATGTAAGCATGATAATTAAATTCATAGCAAAAAGTATGAGGATCTGGATTTCAAATAAATTCACAAGTCCTTTGAATTGGGAAAAAGTAATACTTGTGAACTCATTTGGGAATTCCTTGCAGATGGGATTTTCAACAAATATGCAATACATAATATCCCAAGTTTACTAACCAACTTAGATAAAATAAATTCATCAAGTTATTTAGCAAAAATCTGCAAGTTATTCGACTTAGGACAACTTCGAAAGAAATGATACCTGGTGTCCATGAGCTTGTTCCTTCAGTGGTGTGTAGAGATCAACAGTGTTGCTGGAAATTGACAGCTTCTAGGAATGACTTCCCTGTCTTTCTTACAACCTGCATTATCTATATCTATATAGCCAATTAGGTTAAACCTATTATCTTAAGGGTCCCAGATTCCAAGAATTGGTGATCCCCTAAGATATCTAACAATTCATAACTTGACTATAAGATAAGATTCTCTAGTATCCACTTGGAAACTTGCACATAGGCATATCGAGAATTAAGGTATACTTGCACATAAATATAACATTGTGTGTGCCTAGCATTTCTAGAGAGATATGTATAACAATTCTAATGTAAAATCATTTTTTAAGTAATTAACAGTTAGAGAGTCATACCCTGTCCTTGACGTTTTGCTTGAGTCCTTACCTCCGTCATAGCAAGGCCTGAGAAGAGAATGAAATACAAACTGTAATGGATCTGCACCTTCATCTTCTAGCTCACCATCCAGGAGTACAATTGTTCTAGGGATGTCCTATTATTAGGTCTTCAGCTTGTTCAGGCCTAAAGGTAGGGTCCCAGAGGATCAATTGTTAGGTCCCCATTGAAGAGTCCCAAAGGATCAAGTCTCGTCACTGGCGCTTACTGCTTGATCAAGAAAGTCCCGAAGATTCTGTTTCCATCATCATCGATACCTTCTGCTTTAAAGTCCTGTAGCAACTAGTTTGGCTTTGCCCCTCATAACAATGCCAATAGTCATCCAGTTTCTGTGAACCCTTACTGTACCAGTTTCAGCTTCGACTTTAGTGGTCTGTGGTCTGGGTTCCAGCTTCATTGTTTTTCTGCCTTTGAATTGATTGAGAAAATTTTGCATTGCAATCACCCAATCTGGATCAATCTGTGCTTCTTCAGTATTCTTTGGGATACCAATTGATGGGTGATACCAATTGTTAGATACCAATTGTTGATACTAATTGTTCGTTGACAATTGTTTTTTTTTTCCCAAATGGTCCCGAAAAATATATGATCATTTCGATTAGCACTCCTAGCCTCTGCACAAGAATCCGGATCACTAAGAACGAGACTCCAGGATAGAATTTGACTTCAAACCTTTTGTCCAGGCAGAAATGTTCTTAATGAGATCCTTTGATCTTCATTGTTGAGCATGACTAATAGATCCTTCTATTATTTGCTCCCCCTGAGTTGCTGCTAGGATGTGTTGAAGATCCTTCACCTTGTTGAGTGGATTCTATTAAAGTCCACGAGTTGTGTAGTTTTACTACCATTTCCACTAAGGATCTGAATCATCATCGTTGTCATTGATTCCTTCTGCAACCTCAGCTTCTACATCAGTATCTGAATTTGTCAAAGATTCAGAATAGTCGTTCACTTGAATGCCTGGGAGCTTGGTGTAGTTGGTCGTCACATTCAGACTTTTAATCACCTATGAGTAGCCGAGGAGAATTGTTCCATGAGCCTTAACTTCTTGTCAAGTTACTCAGATAAATCTTCATTAAAAATCAATTCCCTCCAAACACACGAAAGAGCTTCAGTGTTTGCTTCTGGTTGGCCATTAACTCAAATGATGTCTTTTCACGATCTTGTTGAATAAAACAGCATGCTGTGTTAATTGCTTCAGCTTCCAAATACCTTTTCAGTGCAGACTTCATTTAGAACTTCACTCGCGAAATGTAGTTCCAATATCTGACTTCAAAGTTCTCACAGCTTACCAATTGTTTCCAACTTGATCTTCCTTATTAGATCAATCACCATTTGTGACATTTTGTCTGTTGAATGCACGAACATCACCAACTTGTAATTAGGGTTACCAATTTCAATCACCACTAAGCATATGACTTTCCTTCAGTGTGATGTTTTCATTGACTTCCCTATGTGACACACTTCAAAATGTCCTTCTGGATAGAATTCTATATGAAGCAGTCCTCTCACCAATTTCATCTTTATCAGAATCCATTGCCTTGCTGACTAACAAGTAAGAGAGCTTCCTTTGCCATAGCTAACTCTTCATTGATGAAGCTTTCTTGAAAAGTTGACTTCACCTTTGTATCCAAATTCCATGTCAGCTACGAACAAATATTCTCACTCAGATTAGAGTAAGCTTCCAACCGTCTTGCTTGAGATCAAACACCTTTCCAGAAAACCCTTGAAAAAGAATTCCCTAGTGCCCTTTAGTGCTTAAATCCTTCCACAAGTAAGTTGCTTCTACTGATGACAGTTCTTAAAATATGATAGCCATATCCCTTGTACATCCTTTGCTGTCATCTCCAAAGGTTACCATCGGGGAGGCCTTCTCAACCAACTGTGATAGTAGAGTTTTGATCTTAATCATGTGCCTCGAACAGTAAATGTCACGAAGTCACATAACTTTTAACTTTTGTTACCTATTCTGCAATCACAAATGATTAAGCTTCTTGGTACTCAATTTCAATTGAGTCCAGATGGGTTAGAGATATTTTTAGTGGTAACAACAGCTTCAATATGCAATTTAGAAAATTCAGCACTTAATTTTCTAAAAGCTCATGGATAGAAGAACTAACAAATTAATTACTAATTCTTTAATATCCATTCTGTCATTGTCTAACATATTTAACTATCTCTAATTACCTAAGTCAGTTTTAGATTAAGCTTCGAATCTACATGACTTACTGACTACTTAGATAATTCTACCATCTTTTAACCATTTATTCCTAACAAGCAATACATGATTAGCTATAGCATTTAAGAGCAACTATGTGAGTAAAAGCAAATCATATGAAAATAAGCACATAAACAATTAACAACTCATTTGCCATTAAGAACAAATAAAATCTGATCTATGACCTGTTTGTCTATTAGCAATTTTTACAACATTAGCAGAGGTATTAAATCACATAAGATTTAAATCAAGTTCCAGCAAATGTTTGGGAATACACCTAACCGTCTAGAGCACCCTATCTAATTCTAGATGTTCATTTTACTGTATATAAAATCAAGTATGAAATGTACTTATTAAACTCATGAATCCTAGCATGCAATCTTATTCTTAGCAATCAATTGAGCATTTAAGTCCTAAGATGCTAACATGCTATCATGAATATAATACATTTCAAAACTTAATAAACATACAGTTCTGAATTAGATAAACGTATACTAGTTAGAAAGTGTACCTGTGAAGTGCTTAGTGATTCATCTCCAGCCGTTGGTCATTGATGCCAGATTTCCATTTGGTTCACCACTGTCATTGATAGAATCAGCCTTGCATTTAACTTCATCACCATGTGCTCTCCCTTGCTGCATCCTCACTAATGCCTGAGATTCCTACTTTAACCCAACATAGTGTCTGTCATCTTTTGCTTGTACAGGCTTCTTCAAACTGTGTAGCAAACCCCTGATCTTGTCTTTTATAATCAACCATCCCTGTCTTGCAACCGCCTCTTGAACTGATCTTGAAAATCTCCTTAATAGAATCTATAGGTAAGGACCTTGGATATAGAATTGGGATTCCGTCTGAATCTGATGTCACTGAACTTCCTGTTTGCCTTGCAGGCTTGACTTGCAGTCCAGTTCTCAGGTTATTCCAAAGTGTAAGATTCACTTATAACACCTTGACCACTATCTCGAGCTACAACATCTTCAATTCAGCTTCTAGGATCAATTCGTTTCTGTTCAGAGGTTTTCAACCTTGACTTCAATCAAATTTGGTTCCTGGGTCACAAATACAGTGGATATGCTAACAACCTGCTTTACCAAATATTATCTTCTTCAGCTCTTGTTCTAGTTCATAGGCCTTCAGCACATACAGGTCTTTTACAGACAATGTGGTTGTATCCTTAAATCCCTGTTGGCTGTATCCTGTGTTCCAGATGATCTGCAGTGTTAGCATGAACTTCCTGTAATCTCCCTGTAGAATAGTCTTTAAGGCTTGTACTGAGATTCCAGGTTGTCCAGTCTGTTCTCCTTCACTACTTCAACCCCTAAGATTTTTCATCCAAAAATACAACCCAAATTAACCAAAAACTGTACCCAAATTAATCTCTTCTTTTGCAGCTTCCAAAATATTAGTGGGATCCTATGGAGTAAACCTCTGAGGAAATTAGTACCACTATTTCTTCAGTCTGTTCCAGAATTATCTTCATTGGATAATCTTCAGTCAATCTCAGTTGTCTTCAATACCCGGAAAAATCTTCAACTACTACTTCCTTGAGCACCCTCGAATTAATATTTAAGAAAAATTTAAATTTACAGAACTTTTAATTTTCTTAGAAAATAAATTAAACAAAAATAAAAATTTACAACAAATTAATTTTCAAGAATTTCGAATTTTCTTAAAAATTAAAATATGGTAAATTAATACTTAAGAAAAATTTAGTTTTCAAGAATTTTAAATTTCCTGCAAAAATAAATAAATCTTTCATAAAAATTAAAGAGTACAAAACTTGGGGTACCAAACTGCAATTTGTTGTAGGTGTCGATTTTTAGTAGACTAGGCAATGTATGTGTCGATTTTCAAATCATGTATTGCCTTGGAAATCAATAGACTAGTTGTCGAATCCTATATCAATGTGTACTGCCTTTACTTTCAGACTGACAAGCTTTGTATGTGTCGATTTCCAATGCCTCTACTTCCCGTGTGTCGATTTTAGTAAGGCTATGTGTCGACCCCCTTTTTTTTTTTTTTTTTTTTTTTTTTTGTTTAATAAATTTAAAACTTAAAATTTATTAGATTTATAAAATAAACTAATTAAAATTTATAACATAAACTAATAAAAGTTTATAAAACAAATTTTATAAAAGTTTATAAAATAAATTTAATATTAAGTTTATAAAATAAACTAATTAAAATTTATAATATAAACTAATAAAAGTTTATAAAACAAATTTTATAAAAGTTTATAAAATAAATTTAATATTAAGTTTATAACATAAACTAATTAAAATTTATAATATAGACTAATAAAAGTTTATAAAACAAATTTTATAAAGTTTATAAAATAAATATAATATTAAGTTTATAAAATAAACTAATTAAAATTTATAATATAAACTAATAAAAGTTTATAAAACAAATTTTAATAAAGTTTATAAAATAAACTTATTAAAAGTTTATAATTAAACTTATTTAACAAGTAAAAAAAAACTAGGCAGCAAAAAAAAACTAGGTGTCGATTCTTTAACACAGGGACTTAGGTGTCGATTTTTTTTTTTTTTTTTTTTTTACTACTATTGCCTTAGACTTCAACAACTGCAGGTGTCGAATTTTTGTACTGCTGCCTTAGACTTTAGCTACCTGTCGAGTTTATACCACAGAGCAGTAAGTGTCGAATTCTTTCCATGACTTGGTTTCTTTTGATATCTTCTGAAGGCATGTGTCGAATTTTAGTAAACTAACTGCTGCGCGTGTATAACAAACAGGCATGCTCAGTAGAAAACAAATTGGCCAGGTAATGTACGTGGACCACATAAATGTTTAATGAATTTAAATTATAAACTTAATTTTTAAAATTTATAAAATAAACTAATTAAAATTTATAACATAAACTAATAAAAGTTTATAAAATAAATTTTATAAAAGTTTATCAAATAAATTTAATAAAAAAAAATTTATAATTAAATTTATTTAACAGGGCCTCCTCATTTTGAGTCTCGACAGCTTCGGTACGGTGAGCTTCACTGGGCTACGGATCCTGATTTGTATATCAATCAGCGAGCTCTGATACCAATTGTTAGGTCCCGAAGTATCGTAGAAGGGGGGGGTTGAATACGATACTCACAATAATTTAAATTCTTTTCGGAATTTGCGGATAAATAAATTATTACTTCAGAGTGGGTTTGGCAATTTGTAGTGTTTAGGTGAGCTGCCTACTAATTTTCTGTGTGTCCGGATAAATCAATTAGGTTCAAGAAAATTAGCAAGTAAAATAAATGAGACAAGTTTCCGGGAATATATCTTTTATATATAAACCCAGAGGGGTGCTACACCCAGTTAAAAATATAACTGGCTTCCAAAGAACAGATTAGTTCTTTGCTTCTACAAAGAGATATGACTGATTCCTATTACAATGAATAGATCTGTGAATGAACAAAAAAGAAATCAATCTAACAGAGAGTGTTTTATAATAGCCCTATATTTTTACAACATGATGAACCAGCTAAATTATAAAACGCCGGTGAAGAAGGTATGTGTATAGCTTTGTATCTCTTCTTCTCCGGCTTCTGTTTCTCTCTGTATCTCTTTGTTTCTGTGTGTATATTTTCACACACACACCAAATGAATTAAATTCATTTGTTTATATAGTGTAGGCTTTTCAATAATTGAACTGCTGTTGTGAGTGTCGAATTCTTCTCCCCCTGTATGTTGACTGAGTTGACTTTGAGAATCCCTTGAATAAATTCTAGGTGTCGAATTTTGCTTCCTTGTATTTTACCTTAGAAAATTATCCTGTGTGTCGAATTCTTAATCCACATGTAATTGCCTTGTACATAAAAAGTGGGTAGCGAATTTCACTCCCATGTAAGCTAGGTGTCGATTTCCCTTCAATGTACTTGCCTTAGAATATAAATTCTATGTGTCGAATTTATATGTGTCGACTTTACTCCCCTTGTACATGCCTTGGTGATTTACATTCTATGTGTCGAATTCTTATCACATGAGTATAAACCACTTTGATTCTCTCAAGGCATTTTCTAGGTGTCGAGTTTTTCATTCAATGTACTTGGAATAGTAACATATTCACGTGCTTGACACTTTGGTGATTAAATGGTCAAACTACCATTTAGTCACCAAAGTTTGGCACTTCTTCATTTTGGTTACTTGCGGTTTGGTCACTTGCGGTTTGGCTGTTGAGCTGTTCGGCTGTTTGACTATTGAGCTGTTCAGCTGTTTTTCTTTGAATCCTTGAACCTTTACAAGCGCTTCAATCCTCGACCCTTTTTTTCCATTTCCTTCACTCCACACACTTAGTCAATGCTCTATTTCATAGATGTAATTACCATTATCTTTCATGTTGACGTTTAGTGCACTGGTCTGGTTCACAAACGACTAACACCGATCCTGATCTTCACATCTCATTTAATTCAAATGACAAGAGTGCTGCAGTTCTTTATTGCTTCGAACATTGACTGTTAATAAACATAGTACTTTCACTGGAATCTTTTCTGGTACTTAGACATACCATGTCTTCAATTCTTCTAGATTCCTATGCTTCGAACACTGTCTATCTTCAATCAATGCTGGTACACTGAAATCTTCTAGTGGCACTTTTATACTGAATCTTCAACACTTCTGAAACCCTGAAAGTCTTTACACATTATTCTTCACTGAGGCATGAACATATTAATGTACTTCTTTCAATGACCTGTAGTAGACTTCAAAACTTCTTCTAATGTCTTGATTCACTGTATTTGCCTTGTCTTCATTTCTTCTTGATTTCTGTGTAGGCGTAGTATTATTTACTTGTCCTGTTCTAGTGTTGAGTTATCATGATTACTATTCATACAGCTTCGTAATCTCCAACATATGAATAACTTGAATGATACCCCATTAGAATTAGCCATGAAAATGATATTAGGTCTCTACTTTAATGACCAATTTGATATTTAATCATGAAAACAAGCAATTGTAATAGAAATTATGGACATATGATATGACAGAGTTAGTTGATTTATAAGTACTCATCAAACTTTATTTGACCAGGAAGAAAAATATTTTGAAAGTTGAAAAACATAATTTTTTGGTTAATTATCAATTGACTCACTTTTTTCAATCCGATGTATCAAATGAATTAGCGAATATTCTTTGGAAAGTTAGCGTTAAAATAAAAATCTTTCATTAAATTATATCACGTGCACTTGAGTTAGATTTGACGTTTACTTATTCACGTAATAACGTGATAATAAAATAATATAAAATAAAAGGTTGAATTAGAGAAATTTGTAGAATTAAAAGTTAAATTTGATTAAAAAGAAAATGGGTATCTGAAAACCTAATGTAATGCACATATATATAAGTGGGTTGATACGTTTGCATGTTTTGTAAAAAAAAAATCAGTATAATCACTTTTTTTCTATTTATCAAAATTTTAAAATTCAATAGAATGTAATTTTATTTAAAATGAGTGACGTACATGAGACCAATAATTTATCATTGATCCATTTGATATATTAGAATGAAACAAGTGATGTAGTTGAGGACTTGAGATAAGTGATATATTAAAATTGAAATAAATGAATAACTAAATTACATATCTATATATTATAAAATGTTGCATAACTCATACTTCAGGTTGGATATCCATATTTAGGCTCAGATATATTTTAAACTATAATTTGATCCTTGGACTATCCAGTTTTAGGTTTGTATAAGATCCATATTCTTATTTAACCTATTTTTAATTATAGAAAATATGTATATAAATTTTAAATATCATTATTATAATTAGTAATATTTATGGTAAGCTCATTAATAAATATTTGAATTAAGCTTTCACTTTTCGTAAGCTCATTAATGCACATTATTACTTTACCACATA
Source organism: Oenanthe sinensis (assembly GCA_028671895.1). NCBI lineage: Eukaryota > Viridiplantae > Streptophyta > Magnoliopsida > Apiales > Apiaceae > Oenanthe > Oenanthe sinensis. The sequence continues at coordinate 45,903,571 of CM053803.1, forward strand.
ACATATATAATATGATATTAAACTAAATTCATTTTTAAATTCATTTATTATAATGCATAAAAATAATACTTTATTGTACTGATATTAATTTTCTTAAAATTGTATTATTTAATCTTAAATATAATATTATTTAATTGACTTAATTTCATATTATCATTATTACTCCCTCCGTCCCATTTTATGTGAGTCACTTCTTTTTACACGTATTTCAATGTGCTTGGTAGAGGTATTTATAAATAATATTTTTTAAATAGTTTCATTTTGTATAAAAATTTAAACTTTATATTTTTATATAAAATAAAAAAATTTAAAAAATATTATTTACAAGTACCTCTACTGGAAGTATTGAAATGTGTTAAAAAGTCAAAGAGAAACATAATTTAGGACGAAGGAAGTATTATATATGATATTTTTTATTAAATAATTTTTTAAAATAATGTGTGTACTATGAGTTATAATATATTATATTTAAATTAATCGAATAATGATATAGATATGATTGAAATAGATTGATCGAAAAATATAGAACTCATACCCAATTCATTAAGTTTAGTTTCATGTATGAACTGTTAAGAAGCAAACACTGATGGCTGTCAGAGAATACAAGTCAGAGTTTACATTACTGACGTCATCAGAGTTTAAGGAACTGTCGGACAGAGTTTACTCTATCAGAGAATACTCAATCAGAGTTTACTCTAACAGAGAATTCTCTATCAGAGAATAATAACCAACAGAGTTTAATATCAGAGTTTGTCAGGAAGCAATTCAAATCAGAGTATGAATAGGAAAGTAAGAAGGAATCCAAATGCAAGACTATTTCCTTATGTAAAGCTATTCTATTTCTATTCTGATTTGTAATTGAATTGTAACTGTGTCTATATAAACACAGACATAGGTTAACATTGATGTATCTTAGCAAATCATATTTTTCATAACCTAGCAGCTCTTGAGAACAAACAACTTCTTGAGAGAGTTTTGTAACCTGTTCAATCTTTAATACAAAACAATATTCATCTTTTACATACTTGTATTCTTAATCGATTTACTATTACTATTACATTCAACCCCCTTCTGTAATAGTTTATCTTTCTGGGCAAACAAGTGGTATTAGAGAAGACAGTTCAAATTCAACTGTTAGATCTCAAATCATGTCTGAAAACAAGTATGAGAGCATAAAAATTCCAATCTTAAATAAAGCTGAATACCCTACATGGAGGGTGAAGATGTTGATGTTCCTAGAAGCAACAGATCCTGATTACTTGGACAAGATCAATGAAGGCCAGTACATGCCAACAAAACTGGTACCTGCAACTATTGTGGATGGAAGACAAGTACCTGAACATTATACTCTCAAAGATAAAAATGAGTGGACTAATGAAGAAAAACAGGAGGTCCTCAAAGATTCCAAGGTAAGAAACATATTACATAACAGTCTTGACTCTGTAATGTCAAATAGAGTGATAGCACGCAAAACAGCCAAGGAAATCTGGGATGCTCTAGAAGTCCAATGTCAAGGAACAAGAGAAATCAAGAAAAATAGAAGATCTGTGTTAATTCAGGAGTATGAATACTTTAAAGCCAAACATAATGAATCCCTAACAGATATCTATGACAAATTTCTAACACTATTGAATAACTTGGCTTTGGTGGATAAAGTATATGACAATGAGGACTCAAACACCAAGTTTCTGAGGGCACTTCCAGAAGAATGAGATTTACAGACATCTTTAATTAGAGACAGGGCTGATTTAGATGAGATGTCCTTAGATGAAGTTTATGGCAAACTGAAAACTCATGATCTAGAATTAAAGCAAAGAAGAAACAGAAAAAGCAACAAAGCAAGATCCATTGCTTTGAATATTGAAACAAAGTCTGAAGAACCAAAAGAAAAAGTGCTAAAAGTTTCAACAAGAAAAGGAAAAGAGATAGTGACTCAAGAAAGTAGTGAATCAGAGTCTGAGAAAAACTCTGAAGTAAATTCTGATGACTCCACAGACTCTGATATGATGGAGATGGTTGTTATGATTGTAAAAGGCTTCAAAAAGATGAAATATAGGAAATATAAGAAGCAAGCAAATTTTCAGAAGAAACATGGAGAGTCAGAAAAGAGAGAAAGGTTCAAGAAAAGAAAAGATAGAGATGTGAAATCAAAGACTATTGACAAGTCAAAAATAAAGTGTTATAAGTATAACAAGATGGGGCACTTTGCTACTGAATGCAGAAGTAAGGAATCAGGAAAAGCCTTAATCACTTCAAAGAAAGACTGGATGGATTCCTCAGATTCTGAACCAGAAACAAATTATGCACTCATGGCAAACACTGATGCTCCAAACTCTGACAAGGTACCAGACTCTGTCTTTAATTTTCAAACCGATAATATCTGTGAATTAAAGTCTTTTCTTAGATCTTTGCATGTTAGCTTTAAATCTCAGACATTGGAGAATGATAGATTAAAATCTGAGATACAAACTCTGACTACTAGAAATAACATGCTTGAATCTGAAAACTCTGATATGTTAAAAATTAAGAAAGATCTTGATAATGCTATTCACATGCAAACTCAATTAGAAATTCAAGTTGAATATTTAAAATCTAAAATAGAAAAAGAAAAGGAAACTTTCAGAGTTTGGACAAACTCTGGAAAGAAAGTCTAACAAATGCTGAATAATAAGAATTGGACTTCTGCTTTAGGTTATGAATATGAAACACATACTAAATCACACATAAAAGGAATATTAAATAAACCTGTGAAATTTGTTAGAGCAAGTATTAAGGAAACTCCCACAGAATGCTCTAAGAACAATAATGTGACAGAATCTAAAAAGGTAAATATAGGATTACTTTCTCAGAAGCAACTTAAGGAAAAGTTGAAGGCAGTCACAAATGAAATTAAACCAAAAAGGGTTAAAATAAATAGGAATGGCACGGTATGAATCAATAAAGAGACAAATTACATGAATATTCATGATGCTCCTAAGAAAACATGTTTTACTTGTGGTAATTCAAATCACCTTGCTATTGACTGCAAACAAAAGAGAAAGAAAGAACCTGAAAATCCTAGGTTGGAGGCTAGAAAACAAACTAAAAATAATCCCTTTTCATTGTGGTAATATGAGTCATTCAATTTATACTTGCAAAGAATATCATAATTTGTATTATAGCATTTATAAACCACAGCCTCAAATAAAGAATTTTCCAAAACAAACTGTCAAGCAAATATATGTGATAAAGTCTGATAAAAAAAGAGTGTAAACTCTGACAGTACAAACTCTGTGAATGCAAACACTACTTCTACAAACTCTGTTAACACAAACTCTGATAAAAGTATTTCTGCTGTAAAAGTTAACAAGTTTTCAAAGAAAGGACCCAAACTAGTTTGGGTCCCCAAACCTACTAATTAAGTTGCATTTACTGATTGCAGGGAAACAAGAAAAACATCCTAGTAATTGATAGTGGATGTTCTGCACATATGACTGGAAACAAATCCCTGCTTTCAGAGTTTGAGGAGAAGGCTGACCCAGTAGTATCTTATGGAGATGGCAACATAGGAAGAATACTGGGATATGGCAATATTGTGATTGGAAATATCATCATTGAACATGTAGCTCTAGTTGAAGGACTCAAATATAATCTTCTAAGTGTGAGTCAAATGACAGACAAAGGTTATTATGTGGAATTTCATGGTACTCATTGTGAAGTGAAAAGCAAGAAGAATGGGAAAATAGTTCTTATTGGTCACAGACATAACAATTTATTTGAAGCTAGCTTGGATAATAATTCAGATGGTCCTTTAACCTGTTTACTTGGAAAGACATCATCCCTGGAAAGCTGGAATTGGCACAAAAAGCTGTGTCACTTGAATTTTGGAAACATCAATGAATTAGTGAAAAAGGACCTAGTCAGAGGTCTCCCAAAAGTTCAATTTCATCCTGATGGACTTTGTGATTCATGTCAAAAGGCCAAACAAAAGAAGACATCTTTCAAGAGCAAAACTGAAAATTCAATTGATCAACCTTTTCACCTTGATTTATTTGGTCTTGTCAACATAATGTCCATAGGAAAGAAGAAATACACTCTTGTGATAGTTGATGATTTCACTAGATTTACTTGGGTATACTTTTTGCATAAAAAGGATGAAACTGCAGAAATAGTTTTTGAGCATATTGCAATGATTGAGAATGGTTCAACTCACAAGGTGAAGAATATAAGAAGTGACAATGGAACAGAGTTTAAAAACTCTGCAATGGAAGAATTCTGCTCAATAAAATGTATTATTCAACAATTTTCAGCACCTAGAATACCTCAACAAAATGGTGTAGTTGAAAGAAAGAACAGAACTCTAATTGAAGCTGCTAGAACAATGCTAGAAGGAGCAAATCTACCTACTTACTTTTGGGCAGAAGCTGTAAACACTGCATGCATTACTCAGAATTGTTCTTTGATAAACAAACATGGAATGACTCCATATGAATCTTTGAAGGGAATAAAACCAAATGTTAAATACTTTCGTATCTTTGGAAGCAAGTGTTTTATTCTTAAAACACACCCTGAGCAATTGAAGAAGTTTAAACTTAAAGCAGATGAATAAATTTTTGTTGGATATGCAACAACTTCTAAAACCTCTTCAAGGGCATTCAAAGTATTCAATCTAAGGACAAGGACAGTCATGGAATCAATTAATGTCTCTTTTGATGAATGAAAAATAACTGGATTACATGATAAGAATGCAAAGGAAACTTTGAGATTTGAGAATGAACTACAGGAAATAAATTCTGGTAATTCAAACTCTAATCAGCTAATCACTGGTGAGGAAAACTTTGATTCTTTAAACTCTGATTCAGAATTGATTGAAATAGAAAGTGAATATTCTGCACATGTTGAGGGGGAGCAACATCATTCAAATACTGATAATAGATATCAAAATGTAGTAATTGAAATATCTGACTATGACTAAACTCTGAACAACACAAACTCTGATCCATCAAACTCTGAAACTACATTCTCTGAAACCTCAATCTCTGAGCATATAAACTCTGAGACATCAAACATTGATGACAGCACATACTCAGGAGGAGGATCAACATTTACAGAAAAATCTTTCTATGAAGGAACAAATCATGGGGAAGCATCTAGCTCTAAAAACTTTTCACATCCAAGAAAGTGGACAAAAGATCACACACCTGATTTAATTATTGGTGATCTGGAAAGTGGAGTAAAAACAAGAAAAGCTACTCAAAATGAATGTCTATTTCATAGCTTTCTGTCTCAAATAGAACCAAAGAATGTTGAAGATGCTTTGAAGGATGTAGATTGGGTTACTGCAATGCAGGAAGAACTAAATGAGTTTGAAAGAAATGAAATTTGGACCCTAGTACACAGGACAAAGAACAGATCAATTGTAGGTACAAAATGGGTATTCAAGAATAAGACAGATTCTGATGGAATCATAACAAGAAATAAGGCAAGACTGGTAACTAAAGGTTATTCTCAACAGGAAGGCATTGATTATGATGAAACATATGCACCAGTAGCCAAACTTAAAGCAATCAGAATTTTTCTTGCTTATGCTGCACATAAGAAATTCAAGGTCTACCGTATGGATGTTAAAAGTACATTTTTAAATGGTGAACTTGAAGAAGAAGTCTATGCTGAACAACCACCTGGCTTTATCAATCCAAAATATCCGAATCATGTCTATAGACTGGACAAAGCTTTGTATGGACTAAAGCAAGCACCAAGGGCCTGGTATGAAACTTTAGCTCTATTCTTACTTGAAAGTGGTTTCACTAGAGGTATAATTGATAAAACCTTGTTTTATAGAACTCAAGGTAAGGATCTATTATTGGTACAAATATGTGTTGATGATATAATATTTGGTTCCACTAATGAGAAGCTCTGTGAAAGATTTTCAAAGTTAATGCAGTCCAGGTATCAAATGAGTATGATGGGGGAAATGAGTTATTTTCTAGGTTTACAAGTAAAACAGATTGAAGAAGGCATTTTCATTAATCAATCTAAATATATAAAGAATCTACTCACAAAATTTCAAATGCAAGACTCATCATCTGCTACAACACCTATGGCTACTGCAACAAAGCTTGATCAAGATACTGGAGAACCTGTTGATATCACTGCATACAGAAGAATAATTGGTTCTTTACTTTATTTGACTGCAAGTAGACCAGATATCATGTTTGCAACATGTCTATTTGCTAGATTTCAAGCAGATCCAAGGGCACCTCATCTGATAGCTGTAAAGAGGATTTTCAGACATCTCAAGGGCACTATTAATCTTGGCTTATGGTATCCTAGAGAGTCTGATTTTAAATTAATTGGCTATTCAGATGCTGACTTTGCAGGATGTAAAATTGACAGAAAAAGTACAACTGGTAGTCGTCAATTTCTGGGAGGAAGACTAGTATCATGGTTTAGCAAGAAGCAGAAATCAATCTCAACATCTACAACATAGGCTGAATATATAGCTGCAGGAAACTGTTGTGCACAGATATTATGGATGAAAAATCAACTAATGGATTATGGTTTGAACTTTTCTAAAATTCCTGTTTCTTTTGATAATCAAAGTGCTATTGCAATGACAGGAAATCCAGTTCAACATTCTCTGACAAAGCACATCAGTATCAGATATCATTTCATAAGGGAACATGTTATGGAAGGCACAATTGAATTACATTTTGTTCCCACAGATCAACAAATAGTAGATATATTTACCAAGCCTTTGCCTGAAGCAACATTTAACAGACTGGTTTCTGAATTAGGAATGGTAACAAGTGGCTCAACATGACTTAACAAGTATAGACAATTAGAGAATATGTCATAGTATGAGATAAACTCTGATGAAATTGAAGTAAACTCTGATCAATGTGGCATCTAATCTCTGATCACATCTATCAGTGTTTATGGTAAACTCTGTCAGAGGCTGTAGTAAACTCTGACTCATCTAAACTCTGATTTGTTAAACTCTGATTAAGTGGTAAACTTTGAAATCATATTTATGACATCATAATTCATTTTTGTGACATCATAATTATCATTCTCTGATTGGATTTGAAATGAAGCGTGTGTAACTCACGAATGACGGTTCATATACTTACATAGATATATATACACTTGCCGATTTTGAGACTTTATTCATAATTGTTTTCCAATCAATTCTTGCCACGTGTCCCGCTACATAAGTTATGCATATGAATAGTCATAGATTAATTCTAATAATCATTATCAATTTTCATTCTATCGATTACTATTCATCTCTTCTCTCTCATTTCTCGAAAACCCTAACTGTTCAAACCTACAAATTCTCTTTGTTTCAATGTCATCAAAAGGATAAACTTTTCGAACCTACACCTTTACACCCACCAACTATATTGCTTTTCTAAACAAATCTGATGCACCTAACAATTTTTATGTGATTCAAGAGTTTTTAGAACAAAGTTATATTGGCTACGTGTTACAGGAACCTTCCAACTTTTCTGCTCAATCCTTGATAAGGATATGGTCGACTGCTAAGTTTAATGATGCAGGTGATGATGAAGAACCTGTCATCACATTCAACTGTAATGGCAAGCATTTAATAACACCGACTGTGGTTCGACAAGCCCTTCATCTCCCAGAAGTGGCTGAATATGATGATATTGTGGGAGATGCTCAGATAAAAGAGTTTTTTTTGTCTCTATAGGCTATGGAGGAAGCCTAACAAAGCTGGGGAGTCTTACCAGACCCCATCTTCGAAGAGAATGGATTTTCTTCTTCGATTGCATCAGAAGGGCCTTCACAGGCAAGTACACAAACTTTGATACAATCCCACAGCTTGCATAATAAATTGGGTATTCTCTGACCCATAATCTTAATTTAATTTTCCTTGTATGATAATTAGGCAGCTGGCTAGCAAAATAAATGATGATGCTCACAATGTTTATTTTGCTAGATTTCTTCAATTAATTTTTAATGTTTTGTTGCCTGATGTAAATTTTGAGAATGATCAGAGTTTAGCTAGTTTTAGTATGAATAAAAGGATATTTGTTGACCTAGCTAGGAAGGATGCTAAGAAAGGAAATCTCTCTCCTCTCTTTTATCCCATATGGGTCAGGCTTCTCTTAAATCAGAGAATGCCTACCATGTATGGAAGGGATTTTCTCTCTGTGGTTATGGATCAGAGTTTAGCACCCTCTGATTCAAACCCAGGCCACCCTCCAAACACTGACACCCAAACACTTTTGCCAACCTCTATAGTCTCCCAAAAGGCTGTATTTGTAAAACAAACCTCTCAACAGGGCACCAGCAAAAGGAAGGGGAAGGTAGTGAAAGAATCCTCTCATAAAAGGAGAAAATTAATTGATGAAGATTTTGATTCTGATGAAGGGTTGGTTTTTGCCAAGAGAAAAACTGTTGAACAAGCTTCTGAGATACCTCATGCACCTTTTATGAAGCCATTCACAGTAAATCCAATGCCTGAGGTGAAGAAGAAGATGAGAAGATTAGTCAAGGCTATAAACTCTGAGGCTGCAAACACTGGACTAACCTCTGATGCAGCACTAACCTCTGATCTTCCAATCTCTGAGCTAAACTCTGACTTTTCTTCAGATATGCATTCTCTGATAGTTTAAGTTCAGATTTTACCTTTCCTAATTTAACTGCTAGAATGATCATGAATAGTCCTGAAAAGGGTACCCCTACTCATGTAACTACTGTCAACCTTTCTCAGCCACCTCTTATTTCTGTAGGACATTGTGTGTTGAGCCTTTCTAGCGAGTCTGAGGTAAAATATGTGAAAAACAGAATAAATGAGAGGCAGACACTGGATCTGACAAAAGGTGAGGTAGAATTGAGACAGAAGTTAGTTACTTCTAGTGAGCAAAATCTAACTCTTAAAAGTTATGATATGTGTGATGTGAGAAGTAATGAGATTACTTTAAAAAATAAGAGTGCCTTAGGATGTTCCATATCTCTTGCAAGTACTCAGAGTTTATCTGTTGCAAACTCTGATGCTTTGCTAATCTCTGAGAAAGCTGCAAACTCTGATGGGGTGGACACAAACTCTGATGAGCCTATTTCTGCTGATGAAGAAATCACAGACTTGTCCATTCCTTATTCTCAAAGGTACAATACTAAGAAGTGGTCAGTCAACTCACATGATGCGCATGAAAGACTAAGCATGTGCTATCCAGATTACATGGTGGTAGAAGATCTGAAAGGAGATATTGAAGCTGCTTTAGATGCTAAAGGTGTTTACAGAGATTTCTCTTCTCAACCAGGAACTTCTCAAGATGTGATAATAGATTCTCTTAAACAGAAAATTTGGGACAGTTCTTGGAAATATTCACATGAAGACATCTTTTGGCCACATGTTCATGATTTTGTTAATAAAGATGACAAGGAAATTAACTCTGCTGAATTGAAGTCTGTTTTGAAGGCTACTACAGTGTTATCTAAAGGCCTTCACACTGAAGTTGGTGCACTTAAGGATTCTCTTACCAATAACTCTGCCTTTGTTAAATCTTTACAAAATTTTATGGAAGTCAAATTTAAGAATGTCTCATCTAGACAAGATGTTCTGGAAGCAAAGGTGGATACTTTGTCAAACTCTATCAGTTCTATGCAGGGGATGCTACACACCATTGTTGATATTCTTACTGTCAAGCAAAAGTCTGATGTCAGAAAGGGGGAGAGTTCAGTTATAGACAAATGCAAAGAGGATGTTATACAAACACCTGATAAACCTGATGATGCTCCCGAGCTTTCCTACCCTCGCCCTCCTCATATACCGGAAGTCGAGGAAAAGAACCCCCATCGGGGAGTGAAATAGAATGGTCGGTAGCTGCTTAGTCTCATCCGAGAGTCTAATCTCCTTGTACTGCTTTTTTATTATCACCCGCGGCAAAGAATTACGGAAGTAGGTCCGCCTTCTTGTTATCCAAAAGTAGGTCGAATCGGGTGGGCCCCTGCCCCGGAACGTCCCATGGGAGTGCACATTTCCAATCTAATGGGTACTAAGTTCTTGCTGTCAATTATGGATTAAAACCTGGTCGCTTTACTAGAAGTTTTTTGATGCGCGAGGAATTGTCAGAAAGTGAAAGTCAGTAATGGAAGCAATCGTCCCTACCGTCGTAAAATAAGAGCATCTGGCTCTGGTATGAGATTACGCTATTCAAAGCATCGAGATAAGTCTCATGTTAACTATCTGCCAAACTTGGATTTCGACAAGAGCAGTCGTCTCCATACTACAACAAAGATCGCATTTTTTTAACTTCGTTATTTCTTGGAGGATGGAAGAGTTATGAAGATTGCTCAAGAAGATTTAATTCAGAAAGCATCTAAAGAACTTGAACATGTTTTGTTCCTCCTAAATGATGAAAATGAGGTGACTTCTAGATGGGTAAAAATTCTTGATGGAGCAATAGCTGAAAAGAAGAAAAGTGAAAGATTAATGATGATAAACTCTGAGTAGTATGAGCTTGGATACTTACATGAAGATGGATCAAGAAGAGCAATGAGAAAGGGAGTATAGCTAAAACTACTGAGTATAAATCTTTATGGGTTCAATTAAATCCTTACATATCCTTACAAATTCATCACAGCTAATTGTTTATACCCGTTGGAGATGCTCTAATTGTAATTACTGTTCACTTCAAAATAAAAAGTTATAAAAGAAATAATGGACATATAATGGATTTATGCATTCGTTAAATTTTGTTTGATCATAACTATGACAGAATAATATAATCATATAAATAATGGGTTAAATATTAAATTAGTACTGAAGAGTAACTATAATATCACTTTTATCATCAATCTCAACGAGGTATCATTTACATCACTATAAATATCACATTAGTAACTTTTACACACACAAAAATAAGTATAAATATTTGAATAAATTAATAAAAATCATACTATATATAAATTTACATTTATAGGTAAATTTTACAAATAAAATGAGTTTTAATCTATATAATATTTTTTTATAATAAATCAAAATAAAAAGATTATAAACATAATAAAAAATAGTAAAACGATTTCATAAATTTTGAAAATATTACCCAAAATAGTAGAATTTATAAGTTTTCATTTGGTTGTAATAACATGTAAAACAAATGTGTAGAATTCAAAAAAAAAATGTCATTTTTAATTTTTAATTACTATTTAGAGTTACCAATATGATATTTATAAAAATCTGAATAACTTGAATGATACCCCATTAGAATTAGCCATGAAAATGATATTAGGTCTCTACTTTAATGACCAATTTGATATTTAACCATGAAAACAAGCAATTGCAATAGAAATTATGGACATGATATGACAGAGTTAGTTGATTTATAAGTACTCATCAAACTTTATTTGACCAGGAAGAAAAATATTTTGAAAGTTGAAAAACATAATTTTTTGGTTAATTATCAACTGACTCACTTTTTTCAATCCGATGTATCAAATGAATTAGCGAATTTTTTTTGGAAAGTTAGCATTAAAATAAAAATCTTTCATTAAATTATATCACGTGCACTTGAGTGAGATTTGACGTTTACTTATTCACGTAATAATGTGATAATAAAATAATATAAAATAAAAGGTTGAATTAGAGAAATTTGTAGAATTAAAAGTTAAATTTGATTAAAAAGAAAATGGGTATATGAAAACTTAATGTAATGCACATATATATAAGTGGGTTGATACGTTTGCATGTTTAGTAAAAAAAAATCAATATAATCACTTTTTTTCTATTTATCAAAATTTTAAAATTCAATAGAATGTAATTTTATTTAAAATGAGTGACGTACATGAGACCAATAATTTATCATTGATCCATTTGATATATTAGAATGAAACAAGTGATGTAGTTGAGGACTTGAGATAAGTGATATATTAAAATTGAAATAAATGAATAACTAAATTACATATCTATATATTATAAAATGCTGCATAACTCATACTTCAGGTTGGATATCCATATTTAGGCTCAGATATATTTTAAACTATAATTTGATCTATGGACTATCCAGTTTTAGGTTATGTATCCATATTTAGGTTTGTATAAGATCCATATTCTTATTTGACCTATTTTTAATTATAGAAAATGTGTATATAAATTTTAAATATCATTATTATAATTAATAATATTTATGGTAAGCTCATTAATAAATATTTGAATTAAGCTTTCAGTTTTGGTAATCTCATTAATGCACATTATTACTTTATCACATAACATATATAATATAATATTAAACTAAATTAATTTTTAAATTCATTTATTATAATGCATAAAAATAATACTTTATTGTACTGATATTAATTTTCTTAAAATTGTATTATTTAATCTTAAATATAACATTATTTAATTGACTTAATTTCATATTATCATTATTACTCCGTCTGTCCCATTTTATGTGAGTCGCTTGTTTTTGCACGTATTTCAATGTGCATGGTAGAGGTATTTATAAATAATATTTTTTAAATAGTTTCATTTTGTATAAAAATTTAAACTTTATATTTTAATATAAAATAAAAAAAAATTAAAAAATATTATTTACAAGTACCTCTACTGGAAGCATTGAAATGTGTTAAAAAGTCAAAGAGAAACATAATTTGGGACGAAGGAAGTATTATATATGATATTTTTTATTAAATAATTTTTTAAAATAATGTGTGTACTATGAGTTATAATATATTATATTTAAATTAATCGAATAATGATATAGATATGATTAAAATAGATTGATCGAAAAATATAAAACTCATACCCAATTCATTAGGTTTAGTTTCATGTATGAACTGTTAAGAAGCAAACACTGATAGCTGTCAGAGAATACAAGTCAGAGTTTACATTGCTGACATCATCAGAGTTTAAGGAACTACCGGACAGAGTTTACTCTATCAGAGAATACTCAATCAGAGTTTACTCTAACAGAGAATGCTCTATCAGAGAATAATAAACGACAGAGTTTAATATCAGAGTTTTTCATAAAGTAATTCAAATCAGAGTCTGAATAGGAAAGTAAGAAGGAATCCGAATGCAAGACTATTTCCTTATGTAAAGCTATTATATTTCTATTCTAATTTGTAATTGAATTGTAACTGTGTCTATATAAACACAGACATAGGTTAACATTGATGTATCTTAGCAAATCATATTTTTCATAACCTAGCAGCTCTTGAGAACAAACAACTTCTTGAGAGAGTTTTGTAACCTGTTCAATCTTTAATACAAAACAGTATTCATCTTTTACATACTCGTGTTCTTAATCGATTTACTGGTACTATTAGATTCAACCCCCTTCTTTAATAGTTTATCTTTTTGGGCAAACATGAACCGAAAATAGGGCCGGGTTTTGATTTGATTTTGTCGAGAAACATGAACCTTGTACCAATTTTCTAGCAAGTTTATGATTGGACCTGTTATTTATGATATGAGTAAATTATTAACATACAATATTATAATTAGTTTGAAAGAAAGTTATTTTAAATAAAATTGAAGATATACAGTATTTAAAATTAAATATGTAGAAGTCCTAAATAAAAATTAAATATGAAATAATATATATAATAAAAAAATAAATATACGATAAGAGATGATATTGAGTGTGTAATTTATGTAATAAGGTTTTAAAAATAAACGTAAGAATTCATTATAAACTTCGATTTAATATTCAGTCAAAAAAAAATTTAGATAAAATATATGAAGCTAAATGTTTAATATTTAATAATAACATAAATTAATTTATTTTTAGCATTAATTAATAAATAGTGTAGTTTTTGTTATTTCATATTTAATAGAAGTATATTTTTAATTTTACAATTATTTTATTGGTTCAATTTGTCTTTATGTTAATTTATTATGTATAAAATTATATATCTATTAATATATAAATTATAAAATACCCCTATTATCCGTGTGCGTAGCACGGACATATAAACTAGTATATGATTAATGTATGATCTTTGAAATGATTAATGAAAATTTTCATTTGTTTCAAAAAAAAATTAAATTACATATATACGACATAAACAGATAAATATAAGATGTGTAGTGAGACCTTGTTTTAAAATTTTATATTAATTCTTACTAAGAATAATATCCTTAAATACATAATATCAAATTTGAATATTAACCAAATCATAATTGTAAAAAAATGATAATGCTAAATTGCTAAGTTTAAGGGGGTGTTTGGTTTTATTTTTATAAAAAAGAATATTTATATATATTTTTAAAAAAATAAATTTTTTTTAGTAATTCAAATTAACTCTATCTTGTACTATGATTGATCACCTTTTGTCTATCCTTTTGTCATCATTAGATCACCTGTAATAATATACTTGATTAAAAAATGTTATAAAATTAATTTATAATAATATTATTAAATATATTTTAAAGGAGGAATAACGTGCATGTATAAAATAATATATATTAGAGAAAAAGGAGTAAAATGCTTCTATTACTTTTATTTTAGGGTTATTCACAACCTAACCATCAAAGTCTAGGATGTTATACACAGTAACCATTAAATTAAAAAAAATGGACGATTCAACCATCTATATATAACAAATATATATAATGACTATTATACCGAAAAGAGTGACCTGAATATAAAAGAGTGATGTTCACCCTCCAGCAGGGGGTGACAAAACTTGAAAACCTGTGAACAATTTAACTATCAAAATAAAGAAAAACCTCTACATTGACCATAAAAACAGTTAAGAATCCAATACAAAATTCATCAAAGACCAAAAACAGTTATGAATCCAATATAAGTATCAACCAATAATCCTTATAAAACAGGAAACAATAACCCCATGAAATCCACCAAATATGAAGGTAATCCGTTTAAATTTAAAATAATTCATGAACATCTCTTTCTCATCTTGTGAGGCCTTCATCTTCCTCTCTTCTCTTTGTTTTGCATTTGTTCAATGTCGAGATTTTTCTGAGGCCTTCCTATCTTCTTTCCCTTTTGCGTGTGCCCAATATCGAGGTTTTTTCGAGATCTTCCCCATCCCGTGGAATACGAGAAGTGTTGGTGAGATTGTGAAACTATATGAATAGAAGTCATGATGACTCAACACTAGAACATGACATGTAAATAATACTACGTCTACACAAAAATCAGGAAGAAATGAAGAAGTTTTGAAGTGTACTACAGGTCACTGAAAGAAATTCATTAATATGTTCATGTCTCAGTGAAGAATAATGTGTAAAGACTTTTAGGGTTTCAGAAGTGTTGAAAATTCAGTATAAAAGTGTCACTAAAAGATTTTAGTGTATTAGCATTGATTTAAGATAGATAGTGTTCGAAACATAGGAATCTAGAAGAATTGAAGATAGGGTAAAGACAAAGGTTAAATAAGACAGCTGCAGTCCAGAAGTTATACTCATTGAAAGAAGTTCGTTTATATGTTCAAGCGTTAGTGAAGAACAGAGAATGAAGTATTCAAGATTGTCTAAAGTACCAAAAAAGGTTCCAGTGAAGGTACTATGTTTATTGACAGTCAGTGTTCGAAGCAATGAAATTGTTCCAAACTTAACAATGTACGTAAGGCTAAAATACGAAGACCTAGATCAAAATTAGTCGTCTGTGAACCAAACCAGTTGCACTAGGTGTAAGCGGTTTGTGAAAGGAATCTGAGTATTATCTATAGAAGAATTGTTAAGTTGAAGAACATATTTGGAAAGAATGTTTATTTATTAATGTACGAAAAGTGATTTGTAGAGGCTACTGCCAAACAACTCAAAGAGTGCAGGGTGCAAAGTGTCATAACATTGGTACGAAAAGTGAAAGTTTTTGAACTACAGTTGAAGAACAGAAACAGCTAAGGGTACAGGATGTAATGTGACAAGACTTTGGTACAAGAAATAGAAGTTTGTGAACTTCAGTCAGAGAACGAAGAGTTTCTCAAAGTATAGTGACTAAACTGCACTTTGACCCTTTAAATATAAAAGCGCCTCTAAGATTTCCATTTCCTTGTTAATCATATGAATACGAGCGCCATCAACATCGTGCCCCCAAGATCATATATATTCACTTAATATTCAATTAAATTGAAGGGCGCCACCAGATCATGTAAATGAAGCGCCTCCAAGGTTAATACTTCATGGCGCCTCCAAGTTTAATTGTCCAAGGCGCCTCGAAGTTTAATTGTCCAAGGCGCCAATACAATTAATCTACCAAACGCCCTCAGCTCCTAGCCAATCAAATTCAAGCAGCTACGTTATTGAACTCAAGTCTACACAATATAAATAGAGGACAACCACTCATTTAAAAAAGAGTCGTCTTTTTCAACACAAAAATAGTAGAGAGCATTAGCCATGGTTGGGAGCAAGAAGATAAAATTTATACACACTTATACATTGCTTCCAGTTAGATATTAGGACCCGGTTCTTTAATGAAAAATGTTCAGGGCTCCTAGATATCACTCTCTACGGACTTAATTTTTCATTGTATTGATTTAGATATATTTGTATAAAAACTGAGATTTTTTTTTTGTGTTAGTAGCGAAGAACTCATTTTGTTCTTTGGGAACCGATTATATTTTTAGCCGGGTGTAGCGACCTTTACGTATATATATAAACGATATATTCCCTGAATCTTGTCCCGTTTATTTTCTTGCTAATTTTCTAGAACCAAAGTGATTTATCCGGACACACAGAAAATTAATAAGAAGCTCTCCTAAACACTACAAAGACTCGAACCTACTCTGAAGTAATAATTTATTTATCCGTAAATTCTGGAAAAATAAATAAATTATTGTGAGTATCATATTCAACCCCCCTTCCACGATATTTCGGGACCTAACAAGAAGCAATCTCAGTGTTTACTACAGCACATAAACTAAACACATATACTCTTCTTGTATCATGATCTTCATCTTCGCAGGATTCGGAAGATGTCAACAAATCCACAACCTCATTCACTTCATCTGAAAAGTCATCACGGAAGACGTGGGAATTATCTTGCACTGGTGTCACTTCATTCTCATCAATCTCACTATCTTCCTCTGATGCGTTCTTGTTTCCCTAAAGATAATTATTAACAATAAAGAATAAATGTCTCACAATTAAAGAGTATAAAAAATGATACCAATACTAATTAATATAAACCATATAGTATATATGGATACAATCAAAATCAAACCAAGATAAATAAGGTAACCAAGGTAAACAAATGCTTCTATACCTGCATGGAGTATTAAAACCTAGCATGCACTTGAGATTATTAAACTTTCAATACATTAGCATGGTCTATATCCTAACACAAAAGATAGGTATCTCCACATCGATCATAATCTCAGATCCCTTTAAACAATTGCAATGCCAAGAACTTAAATTTCAATAGTACTAACCTCTGAGCTATCAGTTGAATAGAATCTCCGCATTTTGTTCACATCATCATCACTTGAGTCATCACTATTTTACATGGCCGAGAACTAGTAAAAACAAAACCAAAATAATCGGTGCTCATTCTAGCAGTGCTATATGAATATATTTTGCATAGGTGTTTATCTGCTTATAAGTTATGGATTGTGCTGGTTGTAAGTCTAATTAGATTAAGACATTGTCTGAACACCAAAAGTGATAAATTTTCCATTACAACTTGTATCATTAATTCTTACGAGTTACAATATCTCCTACTAATCAAAAAGTACGTCGTGGGCAAGTGAGAATACAGAAAACAAGACCAACGTATAATATTGCAAGAAAATTTAAGTAGCACACATGCATAGTATCTATTATAGTATTTTTGGCAAAAACTTATGTTGTATAATAAAATTTAATGAAACCTGCCAGCGTGATAAACCACATCAAGAAGGAAAAGATTAACATATAATTTAATATGGGGCAGTATACGTGGCCATCCTCGTGGGATTGAACTTGTACAAATACCAAAACTAGTAAAAACATAACCAAAATAACATGTTCTCAAACCTGATATTATCTTTGGAGGAACAGATGAATAATCAATTTTGTGGCTATCATCAACTATAACGAAAACACAGTCTAACTTTACACTATCAAAATCTCAAAAAAGCACACACATACACACACAAACACTATTAAACATTTAACACTAATTACTACTACTACTGCACAGTAATTCACAACGATTCATATATATTGAAAAATCAACACTTCATATATATACATACACATATATCATATACAAAACTGAATTGAGAATAGAGATGATGATGAACTCCATACAAGTCCAACAAATACCTGAAACCCCACAAACCCAAATAAACCCCACAAAACTCACAAGTACTAATTAAACAAATAAAAGACTATGAACGTCAAATACAAAAAAAATATAGATTTTCATACCAGAGGCGTCCAATTTCTCTCCCAGCATCTGGTTGTTTCGTTTCTTCTCCGTTATTGGTGGTAGGAGAGTCATCGTGAGGTTATGTGCAATTGAGGGTATTTTCTTCATTCTTCTTACCCACTCTCACGCTAATGGGTTGTATAATGAGTCATTTGTTCATCGGCCCATACTTAAATGATTGAACCGTTTGTTTTTTTGTGGTCCGTCTATACTTTTGTCCATACTTCGATTGCCCAACAGTGAGTAACCCTTTATTTTATATAAAGACACAATTAAATGCCCTCGACAAAACTTGGTCACCGAATAAGTATGAATATGTATGTTACTGTCATAAAATTTTATGGTACTCTTCTTCTTCGGTATATAAATAATAATTATATAATATGTTTGTTTTAGTAAGAACTTGAACTAAAGCTATAAGAGATGAAACATGGTTTGTATTTCAATCACAGTACATAAAACTAAAACTCAATGTCCTATTTATAGGACAACATTGATGAACTAGTTTAATATGAAAATGGAGTCTATTCTACCATCAATTCGCGTACGTAGTTATTGTTCCGTGTGTTGGAACTACCATCCAGCTAGCTCGTGTATTGAAAATATCACATCAATAGTTGGTTGTATCAATTCTTCTTTTATTCACATTGTCAATCATAAAAAATTATAACATTCCCCCTTAATTTTCAATGTGAACTATTACAGAGATTGACTGTCTCGTTAAAATCTTGCAAGGAAAAATCTAGTGGGATAAAAACCTTGATGAAGGAAAAAAAAGTACAGCTTCTCCCTGAATAAAACATATCACACTTTGACATCTTGTTACAGCAGGTTTCTCAATCTTATTTCGCAGCTTTTCAAATGTTGATGTGGGTAGTGACTTTGTAAGTAAATCTGTTAGATTTTCACTTGAGCGAATTTGTTGTATATCAATTTCACCATTTTGTTGGAGCTCATGACTATAGAAGAATTTTGGCAAGATGTGTTTTGTTCGATCTCCTTTGATGTATCATTCATTGAGTTGTTTAATGCAGGCTGAATTATCTTCAAATATAATTGTAGGAATGTCTGAGATATTTGATAATCCACTTAATTCTCGGATATGTTGAATAATAGACTGCAACCAAATGCATTCCCTACTTGCTTCATGAATTTCCAATAACTCTGCATGATTTGATGAAGTTATCGTCATAGTTTGCTTTACAGATTTCTAAGAAATAGCAGTTCCATAATATGTGCATAAATAACCTGACTGTGATCGTCTAAAATGAGAATCTGACCTGTACCCAGCATCTACATATCCAATCAGCTGTGATTTTGAATTGTTTGGAAAGAATAGTCTAAGATCAATTATCCCACGGAGATATCTCAATATGTGTTTAACTCCATCCCAATGCCTCTTAGTTGGATTAGAACTGAACCTTGCCAGTAGATTTACAGCAAATGCAATATTAGGTCGAATGTTATTTGCAAGATACATGAGAGCACCAATAGCACTGGATATCGAAATTCAGGTCCAAAAACATCTTCATCTAGTTTTCTAGGGCAGAATGGATCTTTTTCAACTTCAAGTGACTAGACAACCATTGGTGTGGTTAGTGGATGAGACTTGTCCATGTAAAATCGATCAAGAAACTGGACTGATGAATAAATATTCCCGAAGATAAGTGCTCCACTTGTATACCTAAACAAAATTGTGTCTTTCTAAGATCCTTCATTTCAAACTCATTTTTCAAATAATTAGCAGCGTCAGTTATATCTTCAGAAGTACCAACAAGATTCAAATCATCCACATATACATCAATAATAACAAAACCATATTGTGATCTTTTAATAAACACATATGGACACACTTGATTATTAATATATCTAGCATTCAATAAATATTCACAAAGCCTATTGTACCACATACGACCAAATTGGTTTAAACCATATAATGATCATTGTAATTTAATAAAATATAAATGACGAGGCTCAGCTTCTTTTAACTTTAATCCTTCAGGTATTTTCATATAAATATCACTATCAAGTGATCCATATAGGTAGGCTGTCACAACGTCCATGAGTGTTTCTAATTTTTTCATACAAGTCATACTCATTAGAAAATGAAAGGTAACTCCATCCATAACAGGAGAATATGTTTCTTGGTAATCAAATCCAGGCCTTTGAGAGAATCCTTGGGCTACCAACCGAGCCTTATATCTCATAATTTCATTTCTCTCATTTTATTTTCGTACAAATACCCATATATTCCCAACAGCGATCACACCAGCTGGTGTTTGGACTGCAGGTCCAAAAACATTTCTCTTGCACAAGGAGTGCAATTCTTCTTGGATTGCAACTTTCCATTTTGGCCAATCATCTCTTTGTCGACATTCTTCCATACTTTGTGGTTCAGGATCAGAGTTTTCAAGAATATCACATGCTATGGAAAAAGCATATACATCATCAAATTCAGTACTCCCACGATCCAACAATTTCCCAATCTGTACATAACTTATTGAGATCTCATAATTTTCAGGTACCTTTACTTCTATGGAAGCATATGCCACTTCAGGGGCAATATCCTCTTCTGGAGGCAATACCACTTTTGGGGTTTTAGTTACAGCCACTTCAGGGGATTGAACCTCTTCAGGAGGTAATACCACTTCTGGGGTATTCTCTTGAACATTTACCGCTTCAGGAGCAAGTCTAGTCAATTTTCATTTTCATGGTACAATATTTTTTGCACCAATAGGTCTACCACGCTTCTGGCGTGGCTTTGAATCATCAACCAATTCTTCAAGAATTGATTTATGTTTAGAGATTTCAACCCTTGCTGGAACATTAATGGCAGGTATATGTGATTTTGTTATGTGTCTAGAATCACTAAAACCATCTGGCATATGATTAGCAATGTTTTGCATATAAATAATTTTTTTAACCTCATCTTTACATTGATTAGTATGTGGGTTAATAGAATTCAATCCTGATGCATACCATGATATTTCATAATTTGATTTATACAAAACTTTATCTCCCCCCTAATGAAGGGAACACAGACTCGTCAAAATGACAATCAGCATAACAAGCAGTAAAAATATAACCATTCAATGGTTCAAGATATCTAATGATAGATGGGGAATCAAAACCAACATAGATACTAATTCTTCATTGAGGTCCCATTTTTGTTCTTTGTGGTGGAGCAATAAAGACATATACTGCACTACCAAAAATTTTAAAATGGAAAATATCGGATACTTGACCAAAAACTAATTGATTGGGAGATTCTTTAAGATAAGAAGATGGTCTGATAATGATTATGTTGCCGGCGTGTTGTATAGCATGACCCCAAACAGATGTAGGTAATTTGGCCCTTAGTAATAAATGACGATCAATAAGTTAAAGTCATTTAATTAAATACTCTACTAGACCATTTTGTGTGTACATGAGGCATAAGGTGTTCGATTGAGATTCCTACTGACATACAGTAATCATTGCAAGTTGAGGATGTAAATTCAGTAGCATTATCTAATCGAATTGATTTGATGGGATGATCAGGAAATTGTGCTCGTAATTTGATTATTTGGGCAAGTAACCTTGCAAATGCTACATTTCGGGTAGTAAGTAGACAGACATGGGACCACCTAGTTGAGGCATCAACTAAAACCATGAAATATCTAAATGGACCAGAAAATGGGTGAATTGGACCACAAATATCACCTTGAATTCTTTATAAGAATTTTGGAGATTTGGTTTGGAGTTTCAAAGGGGATGGTTGGACAATTAGCTTTCCCAAGGAATATGATGAATAAGGAAGTTCATCACGTGGTATGACCTTTTGATTTTTAAGAGCATGTCCTGTAGAATTTTATATAATGCGTCGCATCATAGATATTCCTAGATGACCAAGTCTTTCATGCCAAAGGGTAAATGATTTTGGGATTACAGTTTTAGGATTGGTGATTGTGTGAGACTCGATGACTCTAATTTTTATAGTATATAGTCCGGAGGAAATTGAGGGTAGTTTTTCTAAAATCTTCTTATGGCCTGAGATAGTGGAAGTGATAAAGAGATATTCTTTTTCATCCTCACTAGTGGTTTCAACATAAAAACCATTAAGACGGATATATTTAAAATTTAGAAGATTTCTAGTGGATTTACTAGAGTAACGGGCATTTTGTATGTGAATTTGTGTCTCATTTGGTAGAATAAAACTGGCTTTCTCAAAACCTTATATTATACTAGATGTACCCGAAATTGTCCAAACATATGAGTTGGTTTTAGTCAACTTTGAGAAATATTCTGGATTTTATAAAATAGTGTGAGTGGTCGCACAGTCAGCAATGCATATGTCTCTTATATTTATGTTGTATATATATGTAAACAACAATTTTATTCAGATAAAACTAGTACATAAAATAAACACATAAAATAAACACATAAAACAAGCACATAAAAACAAGTACATGAAAATAAAGAAAGTACATATGAAACTTAGCCATCTAAATCATAATAAAGATTAGCACTGGTGTCAAGTTCGTTTGAAGTCTCGTTAGTTGGTACATTTCCTATATTTTGATCATAGTCAGCTAAGTTTGTTTTAACCTTTTTCCATTAGGCCTTTTTGATTATTGGTATAGTTCAACAAGATGTTTTGGTGTACGACAAGTACGTGCCCAGTGTCCATCAGCCCCACACCTATGACAAATATCTCTCGTATCTCCTTCTTGTGGTGCCTTCCTTTTATTTGGCGCTTCATGCTGTCACTTTTGGTGGCTAGAGTTGTTGTAACCATCACGTTGCCACTTCAAGGGATCAGAATGATACTGATTTCGAAACCGTCCACGAAAATTACCTTGTCAGCAGTTTCGTCTGTAATCTCGTCTTCCTCTATGCCCTTTCCCACGTTCATTCTTTTTGAATAACGTGTTATGTACTTCAGGTAACTGGGTAGAGCATGTAGGACAGATCTGATGATTTTTCATCAACAACTCATTATTCTTTTTAGCTACAAGAAGCAGAGATATCAACTCGTTGTATTTTGTGAAATTGTGATGCTTATATTGTTGCGCCAGAATTATAGTGTTGGGTGAAAGGTTGAGAGGGTCTTTTCAATCATTTCAGCATCAGTAATTTTCTCACCGCACAAAATTAATTTTGAACTTGTTTTGAACAACACAGAATTGTACTCAGAAACAGATTTAAAATCATGGAACCTTAGATTTATCCAATCATATCAAGTTGAGGGTAAATAAATAAGATTTTGATAATTAAATTTGTCTTTAAGATTATTCCAGACGGTGAGTGGGTTTTTGACAGTTAGGTATTCAGATTTTAAGTCTGCATGAATATGATGCCTAAGGAAAATAATAGATTTTACATTTTGTTCAGCAGTTGGAGTTTTTCCTATTTCTATAGTATCTTTTATCCCATTTGCACTCAGATGTAATTCAACATCAAGCACCCAAGACATATAATTATCCCCAGAAACATCCAAAGCAACAAACTCTAATTTTGCAAGATTAGTCATTCTGATTTACAAAATAAATATTTAAAACATGATATAATAATATGCATGCTAAAACATAAACAATTAATGACGTACATACAATAAAATTTATAACATAAAATTACAACGACATAGCCAACTAAAAACTTGTAACTAATAATATTAAAAGCATAGCAATTATAATATATATTTAAGAGTAATATAAATTCATATATAATAACGAGAACAATTATAACGGTTATTTATAAAATAAAATAAATAAAGTTCAAGCGTACCTCTTTTGTTAAATAGAACTTATTTGGGCAATATTTCCTTCATAAATAAAGTTTATTCGAGCAATACCTCATTCTTGAATAACGCTTACTCGGCCAACATCTTCTTCGTTAATAAAAAAATTCGGACGATCCTTCTTCCGTGAATAAAGCTTACTCGGGCAGAGACTCGTGCTGATAACGTGTTATAAAATTTTATGTTGCTCTTTCTTCTTCGGTATATAAATAATAATTATATAATATGTTTGTATTAATAAGAACTTGAACTAAAGCTATAAGAGACGAAAGATGGCTTGTATTTCAATCACAATACATAAAACTAAATGTGCTATTTATAGGACAACATTGATGAACTAGTTTAATATGAAAATGGAGTCTATTCTACAATCAATCCGCATATGTAGTTATTGTTCTGTGTGTTGGAACTACCATTCAGCTAGCTCGTGTATTGAAACTATCACATCAACAGTTGATTGTATCAATTCTTCTTTTATTGACATTGTCAATCATAAAATATTATAACAGTTACTATTTTTTTACATTGATATTCCCTCTCCCACCATTTATAATTTGTACTACTGTACCTTATTATTTACGAGATTACAATATTACTACTGTTGTCCCAATCAAAATAATTTTTTTATTTTTTTTATTTTCTTTTGGTACAAAAATTTTAAGTTTCTATCTTTATATACAAAACAAATTTATGAAAAAAATATTATATATAATTCCTTTTCTTATAACCTTAAAATACGAGCTAAAATTAAAACAATCACATTACGAGTTAGAGTTAAAGGGATAATATAAATTAAAATGGGAGTTGTGTGTTTCATTATATCACATAATATTGAAAACATATTTTTTGAACAGATTTACGAGATCATTATATACTCAATTTTAATATGTACTTAGATTTTAACCCGTGTGAAGTACGGATATTTTGTTTTATTATTTAAGTTATTGATTTTAAGATTTATTAATATTTTTATAATTTAAAAGATCATAATATATTATAATTATATTAGTTTTTTAACTTATTTTAATTATTATATATTTTTAAATCAACCAAATTAAGTATAAATAAGAAAATTATTAAATATTAAAAATAAATATGCACAACGCAAAAAAAATATAAATTTACATTATTAATATATAAATATAAAAAAATTTGTGATTCGAAATATTATGAACATGATTTTTAATATATCAAACATATGTTTAATATGTTTAAGATTATACATATTATATTTAAATATAGTTTTGATAAGATCTCTATTATGTTTATTTTATATAAAATTTAATAGATGTTATGGTATATGAGATATAATATATATTTATCTTTTATAATTATTTATTTGAATAAGTTTTTTATGTTATTAGATTTTCAATAGTATAGTATTAATTGAAATTTATAAATAACTATAATATATATATATATATATATATATATATATATATATAATTTAAACATTCTATCAATAAATAATAGATGTTATTATCTTGTTAATAAGATTTAAACTTTAATTTAATATTAAAAAATAAAATGATACATAACAATTTTCGTCATAATAATTTTTACATCCCACATTTTCATACTAATATATGACATGTTCTTCATTGAACCAGACTTATTACTTTATATTAATATTTAATGTGTGTTATGACGATTCAACATGTGTAATAAAATTCTTTTAGAAATATAAATGAATTTTAATTATAAAATTGTTAACAGTAGTCCTTAGTTATTAAAAATTAATTTAATATATTTTTCTCATATATAAATTGATTAATTTTAAAAAATGATTAATTTATATTATTTTAATTTTAATTTGATTTATTTTATTTATCAAATAGCATGATTAAAATTATGTGATAACGTGTTTTTGATATAGAATTATATATAATATACTAACAAAATAGAATGTGTATTTAATATCTTAGTCTAAGGTTGAACTCTTATTGGGGACTCAAATAATTATTTTTTAAAAAAAACTTAATTTCTTCAATTTGATCCAAACCAATGAATTAATAAGGTTTCTGAGTTCTCAATATAATAATTTCTTCTGTGAGTGTAACTGATTGTCCGTATATTAAATATTTTTATATAAAAAATTTGGATAAGAAAAACTTTAATCCTCTTCTTAAATGAAATTTCACGGTCTTCCTCCATCTCGGCATATATAAAACCCTAATATTATCTCTACTCTAATATACTATTAATACATAATAATGTCTGATATATGATATATATCTATATAAATCTAATATAAAAAATATTTTAATCTTTTAAATCAATTATAAAAAGGTTTCATAAACGGAATAGAATTTTCTCATAAAAATTCGTAACTATCTGTTCTATCTAGATTAAGGGTTTCTCTAGTTAGATTTTGGATGTTAGACCACCTCAGAATTAAAGATAATTTTGTAAGCTTCGCGTGGGCTGTAAAATCGTCCAATTCTGACTTCAGAAACTCAAAATATGGCTCAAACAATGTCTACCACATAAGATAAGCAGCACAATAATTACGAAGTTTCTTTTTAATTTAACTCCAAAATAATTTTTAAATGTTTAAATTTATATATTACTAAGATATCTAATAGAGTTTGAGTTATAATATGAAGTGATGTAAAAAAATTATAGTTGTTAGGAATCTTAATAATAATTATAACTTATAAATAATTAGTATATAATATTATGTAGTTATGGAGAATCGATACTTTGACATTTGATAGTATTTGGATAAGATCTTTCTTACTCTTATTATATATATGATATAATGAGTATAGTTATGAATTTAAACATATTTATGAACTGAATATAATTTGTCAAATAATAAAAAGTATTAAAATAATTCTTTTTATATTTATTAAATATTATCATTTTAAAAAAATTGTCATAATTAGTAATCAATAAAATTTAACTACATTTCTAAATTTGTAATTAAATATCCCATAACGTTTAAAAAATTATTTAAAATTTGGAAAAAAATACCCATCTATCTATACTTCTATATTATATTACTATAACCGAAATATTAAAATTTTAATAGTCAGTTGTTGGTCGGTATTTGGGTTGAATAGTTATTATTGAGCCTAGTTTTTAAACATTAATATGTTAACTAAAACACATCTTTGATTAATTCCCTAATTAAAACACACCTCTCAACAAAATACACAAACATTATCATATTAATATAAAATACATCTCACATTAATCTCATTAATTTCATAACTAAAACATATAAAATACAAACTTATAACCCGTACGAAACACGAGATAACTAATATTTAAGTAAATTGATTTTTTATTTATATTTAATATAAAATTTTATAATATTAAGAATTTATGTTAATATTATATATTATCTTATTTTATATAAATTTAATCTGTTTAATATAAATATGTTATAATTTGGACCCGTATTATAATAAATATAAAAAACTAAAATTTTAGTTAATATAAATATGTATATAGTTTGGGTCCGTATTATAATAAGCAAAATTAAATAATTTGGACATGTGTTACAATAAATATATAATTGGGCCTAAAAAGTAAAATTTTAGTTAATATAGATATGTATATAGTTAGGACCGTATTATAATAAGTAAAATTATATCTATGTATATTTTTTAGGCCCGTGGCCAAGTACCAACCGTCCTACCGATCAACCGACCAAATTTTTTAATCTTTCGACTATAATAATATAGTATAAATATGTTAAGATATATTAATAGAAATATTAATTACATGAATCAATAACTAAGATATATGAGTAGGGATCTGGGGAGAACCTTTTTGATAGAAAACTTACGGTTTTCATCTTAGTCATTG
Source organism: Oenanthe sinensis (assembly GCA_028671895.1). NCBI lineage: Eukaryota > Viridiplantae > Streptophyta > Magnoliopsida > Apiales > Apiaceae > Oenanthe > Oenanthe sinensis. Next base: position 45,931,495 of record CM053803.1, read on the forward strand.
ATTCATGTAATTAACATTGCTATTAAATACTATTAACAAATGGAAATTATATTATGTCTAGATAGCATACCAAAATGTTCTACTAATTATATTAATAGAATATATATTGTAATACTTAGTATGGTTGAACACCTAATATAATCTAAATATAAATAATTAGTAAAATTTTAAAATTAACATTTTATAAGATAATTAATAAAATATTTAATGGAATCTGAATAATTTTAAAAAATTATTGCAAGAGTTAGTGGAATCTCAATAGTTTTAATATATTGTAGTAGAATTTCACTTTTTATAATTATTAGAAAAAATATTTATAAAACTGAATATGGTCTAACAACTTATAAAAATTTAAATAAAAATAATTAATGGAGTAAGTAAAGATATGAGATGTTGTAGTTGCTAGATTTAAAAATATTATATATTTTAAGTGTATTAAAAGATGATTTGTATTTATTATCATGTATAAATAATTGGAATTAAATGAAGATTTAGTCAATATCAGCCGTAAAATTAATTACAAATCAACAGCTAATAAAAGTACCTTAAGTTTTCTCCAAAATATGGTTTTCTTTTTAGCCTTCCATATATAGGGGAAGCCTCAAAAGAAAACCATATTTTGGAGAAAACTTAAGGTACTTTTGTGATCCATTGATTTGTAAATAATCTAACGGTTGATAATCTCAATTTTTTAATTATTTCCATAATGGTTTGATGAATTAAATTTTAGTATCTTTTTAATTTTGATATGCTATCTAGACATAATATACTTTCCGGTTTGTAATAGAATTAATAACAATATTAATTACATGAATCAATGGCTGAGATGAGTACTCTAAGTTTTCTATCAAAAAAGTTTTCTCTAGATCCCTACTCTCTCTCTCTGTATATATATATATCATTACTTTATAAAAAAACACTTTTATAAGAACAAGAAAAAATACTATAAAATCATATATAAAAATTTATGTAGATTTTAATTTTAACATCAATTTGATAAAATATACCATATAACATGTCACATTATTTTATAAAAACTTTGTGAATATTTTTAAATATGTATCACTCCTAATACTAATAAATAGATCTAGGAAAATGGGTCTGAGTCCAAAGAACCAAACCGAAATTCATGGAACCGGATCCGATTTTACATCTGAAATTACATAATCCGATAAATATCCGAAAACCAATTTGATTCGAACCAAAAATTACCAAAATAAAAAATTTAACCGAAAATAATCTGAAGTACTAGATCCAATAATGACTTAGAACCAAATACACAATCATCTGAACCAAATATGACTCGAAGTACGAGATCTGGTTCAATACAAATACGAATTACATTAAATTAGAAAAGAGATAAATTGAATTTAAATTTTTAGTTATATTTTAATGATTCATAGTCCATAGTATTAGCTTACTTTTTATTCACTAAATTAATCTATTCTTATACAAAATTACATTCAAAATAATTTTATATCAAAAGATTAAAATGGTTATACAATCAAAATTTTAAAAACTTATATTATTTTATATCAATATCTATATATAAAAGAGAAGACGGAGATGGTTAGGTGGCGCTCCCAAATCGTCCAAATATATTTTTCTAATTTTCTCGAATTTTTGAATTAGTAGATATTAAAAATTATAAAAAAATCTAAATTACTTTATATTCTCCTAAATATTCTCCAAATTATGAAAAATCTAAGTTACATTATATTCTCCTAAACTTTCTCCTCAAGTCAAGTAAATTATTATTATCCATAAGATAAGTTTCGAAATTTTAGAAAAGACATTATTATACGTAAGTTAATTAGAAATTTTAGAAAAGACATTAAATTATTAAAAATCGAAACTAGTTTGATTTTTTTTTAAAATGCTATCTATAATATAAAAAAGTTAATTTATTATTTTACTTAAATTGAATGTGTTTCCATCTAAATAATAATAGAATATCACTTATATAATTTAAAGATCAAGCATTAAAAAATAAATCAAAACAAATTTATTAAAGAACTATTTACATTCAACGTCTAATACATCATGGATTACACTTTCTTGAATGGTTTGAGTAACAATAGAGACGATTGGATGATAAGAGTGAGAGTATGCAAGATGTGAGATGCAATCAATACACAAACAGACGATCAATTTAGTCTTGACATGATTTTAATTGAGGAGAATGTTAATAATTTGTTATTTATTAATTTATTACAATTATGTATTCGTACTAACTTTTTGATACTTTAATTTATGATAGGAAAATCTTATCCATGCAACGATTCAAAAACATCTACTTTTTCAATTCAAACATATTTTGGAAGAAGGGTCTTTATATAGCATTAAAAACATAAAAGTAGTTGCAAGTACCGGCTGATATAGACCACTATCATGTGAGTTTAAAGTGATATTTCTACGTACAACGACCCAAAAAATTTTGGAAGAAGGAATCATCAACATACCACTACATGGATTTGAGTTCATATGTCCCGATATAATTACACTAATACTGTCATGTATTTTGCTAAAATAAGATATTATAAGTCACACACACATATAATTTTAAATTATATTTTTTAATATGTACATAATGTTACTAATATTTATCTAGATGTCGTGTGTTGTTTGACCTACATTGCTGGCATTGATATTTTTAGCGGCGGATGAGAGAATTTTTTTTTTTTAGAATCATAACAAATTAGTATGTTGTGAATTATAATACACATATATATTTTAAAATTATTATTTGATTTTATAATATTTATAAATTTAATAATACTATTTTGGTTTAATATAATTTTGTTATATCAAATTTTATCATATGCAGTTCAGTCATCAGTAATGTAATTTTGTGGGAAAATTTTTAATAAATTTAAATTTTATTATGAGGCCGCCGCGAAACCGATTTTTTTCACTAGTTATAACTAATATATTTAATAATAAGATGATTTTTTAAAGTCTCACAAATTAAAAAACAGAAGGAGAAAAATAATGAATAAGTTATTATTTCAACAAATTTATTTAACGACTTTTATTTTAGTTTTACTATAGTTAAAAACTAATTCAAAATTATTTCATGCTGTATTTTTCCGTTCCGAAATGATCTGAACCGAACTTAATCTGATCTTAATCCAAAATTTAATCGATTTTAATCCAAACTAGACCCGATCTAATGTGAACAGTACTCCAAATATATCAGAACTGAAAGTTGATCCGAAACCGATCCGATTATCCGAATTGCGAGGTGTACTAATAACCATGTTATTATATCATAGACACTCAATGATTAAATTCAAATAAAAGAATATAAAAAATAAAATTAGAGAAAGACATATATAATATGTAGCAAAATAATAAACCGCAGCTGTAGCACACAGATTGTAAGCAAGTGGGACAAAAACAAACACCCCCTCTATTTTCTCCGATAAATAATTTATAAAGTATAAAAATATATATTTTTATTCTATAATTTATCCATATATTAAAAAATTCGTAAATTTTAATTTATAAATGACTTTTTAAATAAATCGATCGAGCCCGTAAAGAAAGCAAGCTCCCATTTTGACTAGAATCAATCGATCCTCTCTTTCAGTTGGCGGTCTCGACGCTCACGGCTAGGGTTTGCTTTTGTTCCCTTATTCCCTTGTTTATTAATTATTAATACGCTACTCTGATTATGTAATTAGCTTCTATATTGATTCATTTATAAGTTTTGTTTTTAGGATTATTCCTTGCCATTTGTATCTATTTTGATTAGAATCTGATTTAGCTGTTAACAAATTTAGTTACATGATGTGTAGTGTTATTTGTTTCTCGGGAATTTATTTATTTTGGATGTATTTATCCGTGTTTTCGTAGAGGGTGTGTAACCCAAGTCCCATATCGAGAAGTTAAAGAGGATTTATTTTAAATATAGGCAGTTAAAATAACTCTATTAGTATGAGGTTTTTTGGGGTGTGGCCAGTAACAAATCCGTGCGAGTTCGAATCTCGTACTAATGTGGAGTTAAGGGTGTGCTGTGCGGCTCAACTATTTTTACGTGTTGTTCTTGAATTTGGTTCTTGTAGTGGATTTATGACCTCGGAGTTTGATGTTTTTATGTATGTATGTTAGTCGTATATATTGTTTTCTTGGTTTTGCAATTTTAACTCATTTTTGTTTATCAATGTGGGTCTATATGTTACCCTATTTGGATAAAATTTGAATGTTTAGAGTACTTTTTTCAGGTTTATTTTTTGGGTGATTTTTATTAAATCAAGCATGTAAAATATGGGGTTATTCGTAATTGTTAGCCAACTAATTTGCTAATGTTAGATAGCAGTTGTAGTTCATGAATATCGTGCCAGTATGTTAGATTTGTTTGTTCATTGTTTCCTGTATTTTTTTCACCAATATTACAGATTTGTTTGTGTAATGCCATTATATTAGTACGAGGGGCCAGAGAATGCAGTAAACCCGGAATGTAAACAGTATGTTATGTTATTAAGAGTGACTCTGTCTTCTATGCGGTATGCCTTTCTGTGCTGCGCTTGTGACGGTAGAATTCGGATTAGCTGATATTCTTGTTATTTTATGGTTCAGTTTTGTAGTCAAGATCTTGGGAATATAATGCTACATCATTTAGTATAGATTTCTCCGAGTGTGTATAATTATTCACTTGCATCTCTACAGCAGTCGGCATATCGCACAGCTCAAATGATTTATTTTGAACTACTTTGGTGCTAGAATTGTGTTGAATAAGGTGTTGGTTTCTGTGTTTACAGGTTTCTAATTGGAAAGTAAGATGGCAGGCGGAAGGGTTGCTCATGCTACTTTGACGGGGCCAAGTGTTGTGAAGGAGATAGTTATTGCAGCTGTTCTCGGAATGTGTGCAGGTGGTTTATGGAAGATGCATCATTGGAATGAGCAGAAGAAAGCTAGAACATTCTACGATCTGCTTGAGAAAGACAAGATCAGTGTGGTTGTTGAAGAATAAATACCTGACAACCTAATTGGTATCCCGAACATTGCCTTGGCCAAGTCATTAGCATATTCTCATTGAGATTGAATAATAATTTCATTATATGGTGCTTGCCTGTTTTCTTAATACCGTTTTGATTTTTAAGACTTTGTACAATGTTGTCATTGCGATACTATATACTCCATGAAATTTTATCTTTGTTGAAAAAGATTAAAAAGTTGCCAACAGTTTTAACGAGCGTGTTTAGTAATCGCTTTTTAGCTTCATTAATGCCGTTTTGATCCGCCAAAGATATGTATTAATTTTTGACTAATATTACATACAAGTAAAAATATTTCTACCATTTTATAATTGTGTAATGTCTTATATTATAAATTAATCACTTCCAACACTTATATTATATTATTTTATATTTTGTGGTGATAAATTGTGGCCTTTATATTTTTAAAATTTTATCAATTATTAATATTTTTTCCTAAATTGATTTGGTTAAACCTAACATATTATCCTTAATCAATCAAAGATGGTTTGAATAGAAGATATAAATAAGTCAATTTGTTCTAGTTAATTGATGTTAGTATGACAATTAACTAATTCAAGTCTATTTATTCTTGATTTGAGTAAAATGCAATGTGCACGTATACTTTACAGCTACTGCAACATGTGTCTACTATTTACTTAATGCAAAATATGTACTCAAACTTTAAAAACAACCGCATAATGTTTACCGCTGTTAGAAAAGAGTTAACGGGGGTCGTAAAAAGCTGATAAAGAGGCAGGCTTATGCTGGTCTTTTGTCACATTTAGGTGTCATTTACATCACTACACCCCGCCATTTTCATCATTATCTGTATCTTGTATTAGCTGTAGCTGTGAAGGATGAGTTGGTTTGTGAAAGATTTTGGTGATCATTTAGCATACTACATAACAGGGTATCTATAAACACCTAATGAAACCACTTGCCTATATAACACGGTAATTATCATTGTTGCATGCACTCAATACATCCATAACATAAATACAGAAAGCACAATGGGTAATTGGTCAAAGGCAGCAAACAACTACTACAAAATCAATGTCAAGGGTATCTTCAATAGGCCTGAAATGAAAGCTTCAGTTGGTTGTGTCATTAGGGACAGTAGTCCCTAATGGAGCTTGGGTAACTGGTTGGGGTTGGGGGCCTAGCAGTGCTTGTGACTGCACAACTTTGGGCTATCTTTTATGGCCTCAAACATGCATGAGAAAAAGGGAGGAAAATGGTTGTTCTTCAGTGTGATTCTGCAGAAGTTGTTCAACATGCTCTTAACAATGATCCCGCATTTGAAATGGCTAGTTTGGTTGATCTCATCAACAATCTTCTTAGTGAGGCATGAGATGATATTCAAGTTTCTTACATCCCTCATTCCCAGAATGTTGTTGCCACTGCATTGGCTTTCCATTGCCAGGATGGTGACAGGGGAGTTGATGAAGGTCAGCTGTTCGTTTGATTGTTGATGATGAGATGTGAATGTTTGGGTGGAGATATGATATGCTTGTTTTTCTCTTTTAATTATCTATCATGTAATCAGTGAATTTTTCACCGAATCTATCTATTAAGAATAATTTCTTTAAGTCTTGTTCTTGCATTTTACTCTACCATTTACTGTTATTTTTGCTAACTTAGATATGTATATAGAGTTCATAAACACATAATCATTGAAATAAAATGAGACAATAACATGGGACATTTTATTTATATAAGAACTTGATTACTAACTTTAACTATATTGCTACATGGCCATCACCACCACTACCGTAGTACACATACATCATAGACACAAGAATGACAATGAAACAACCTCTTAACCATGTCTTTTTTCTCTTGACATCATTCAGCTTCATCATCTCATTCTTGTGAAACAACTTCAAATTCTCAATTTCCTCTTCCTTTAGCTTCAATACGTCTCAACAAACCAACAATTACGGTACGACTTCGATCAGGCATGGGAGGATCAACCCAACGAAAGTAATTACTTCCACGACTACCATACACACATCCGGCGATTAATCTTCATCCAACATTATTATCTGTACAAGCCATTTGCTGAAATCCTACCTCTCCACATTGACAAGTTTCAGCCATTACTCTAGACAAAGGTGTGTAGAAATAGTAAGGATTTTATAAAGAATTGATGTGGCTAGTTTAACCCATCTGCACTCCATATATATTGAACCAAAGAGCTGTGAAAGAGCCGTTGCTTTTCAAAGATACTGTTCATCAATTTAACCTCCGTTAACTCCCTTCTAACAGTAGTACACATTGTGCAGTTGGCTTGCAAGCTTGAGTACACATTTTGCATTAAGTGAATAGTAGACACACATGTTGCAGCAAGTGTAAAATAGAGGTACACACGTTGCATTTTACTCTCTTGATTTCCACTCACAGGTGTTAATGACATAAATATAGATCCATCTCTTATTCAAGGAATGAAGAAAATGCTCCAAAAATCACCAAATTTTAGGTAGCTGAAGTTATATATATCTTCTGCATTGTTGAAGAATATGTATCCTGATGTGTTCAATAGGGTATGGACCTGGTCTATTAAGTTCTTGAGTTATCCTCTTAGTATATTTTGAACTTCCATGGCTAATAACAATGGAGTTCAACTTGATTCTGGCATCTCATTTCGGCCACCATTGTTTTGTGAAATGAAGGGCTTCTTGTATAGTGGATTGAGGGATAGAGAAAATTTCGAACCTTCCGTCAATTGAGAGATTATAAATGTAACCTCTTTTTCTTTTCTTTGTACCAAAATGTATCGGGTGCTCTGGCTGAATCTCGTAATGTGTAATAGTTGAAGAACATGTTCAAGTCTTAAAAAATATATTTAACATATTTTTATTAATCAATTACATGTTCGGATATTCCGAACTTACTTATTTTAAATTAGAAAATATTTATTTTAATTTATACATAAATTTTTAATATAATTAATTGCCTTATTTGTTATTATTATGTATTATTTGATGTCCTCATTTATAATACGGAGTAACAGTTATAAATCACTTTTGACTTACTTTTTATATATATAATTTTTAATTTGTTTAATCCTTGAAATGCAAATTTATTTAATATCTTTCAAAATGACAATATTTGAATAATATTTATTTAAATTCTATTTTTCATGTCTTTTTTTTTTTTGAAAAAACGTACTTGCATTACTCAAACTAAATCAGAATCAAGTACATGATTTAAGAAAACAGGAGGAGTGACATGCCACTCTCCAAGGTCAGACATAGAATGTGCAGTTCGAGCTAACTCGTGAGCCACACAATTCGCAGACCTGAAAACAAATTTAACTAGCACATGATTAAAGTGCTTTAAAACTAACTTACAATCACCCACAATAGTGTTGAAGTAAGCACAACCATCCGCACCATAGCAAGCCCAAACCAAAATCTGAGAATCGGTTTCAAAGATACAACAGTCTAATTGCAGCTGCTTTATCCAATTGATGGCTTCCTTTAAGCTTAATGCCTCAGCCTCCTTTGGACTCCAATTACCTCTAATACGCCCACGTCTTGCTGCAATGAAGTGTCCCTGTGAATTCCGAATAACACATCCATAACCAACATAACCATTACAAACTCCTGTTGCGTCAACATTAATTTTAATCCAATTATCAGGCGGCTTTCTCCATTTTTTATCAGCTATATCGTTCCTAGCAGAATGATGCTTCACCTGTGCTTCATGAGCTTCCTTCCAATCGTGTAGCAAATTCATTGCACCTGCGTTAACTCTAAAAGCTGAACCATTTACTTTATCCCAGCTCATTTATTCCTCCGATTCCATATGCTCCAACATAACAAACAAATCTGTATACACTGATCCCGTGACACTATCAAACATTCGTCTCAGTACATCAAACACAGACTCCTCAGGCATGATCGAGTTTAACAATTGGAAACCAGACAGATGCCAAACCGTCCTAGCAAAGTTACACTGAAACAGAACATGCATATCCGTTTCTTTGCCAATATGACACCATGGACAACTATCACTAATATTGACCTTTTTCGTTATTAACGCCGCAGCTGTCGGTAAGCACCCCTTACAGACTCTCCAAACGAAATTTACAACCTTTCCAGGCATTCGCAATGACCATAGTTTCTCCCAAAAAAATGAATGAGCAGCATCATGCTCTCCCTGCAACCATCTGTAACAACTACGCACTGTAAACTTGCCTTCTTCATCTCTTAGCCAAAACCAGGAATCTTTGCACTGAGTAGCAGGAATAGGAGTCTTATGTATCAACTCAATATCTCTGTCATTAAAAACATCACTCAACACCTCATCATCCCAATTTCGCCCCTCCATATCCATTAAATTATGCACTTTAATGTCACTAAGCTGCGCTGGCATAACAGTCGAAACACAACCATCGTTTTCATCTGGCAACCAGGGTACCTTCCATACATATGTAGAAGCACCATCACCAATTCTTCTACGACAACTTGCTTTTAAAACATCCTTAGCAACTAAAATACTACGCCAAATATAACTGGGACTCCCACCAATCTCAGCATTCAAGAAATCAGTTTTAGGATAGTATTTAGCCTTCATAATGGAACACAAGAGGATTACAATTATTAAGAAGCCGTCATCCCTGTTTTGCCAGCATAGAAACATTAAAATTGTTTAAACTCTTAACTCCAAGACCCCAGCCATCTTTGATTTACTAAGAATCTCCCAAGAAAACCATCGAATGCCCGTACCAGATGATCCTTTACCCCACCAAAAACCATTCATCATCTTTTCAATATCATCGCAAATACTATGTGGAATCAGAAATAAGGACATCCAAAAATTTGGGATTGTTTGCGCAGCTGTCTTCAATAAAGTGATCTTACCTTGCTTAGACAACTCCTTAGTAGCCCACCCCTTTAATTTATGATCGACCTTCTCAGCCAAAAAACCAAACACATCACGTTTATTTTTGCCTACAAACATAGGCATTCCAAGATACTTGCCCGGCTTATCTACTTCCTCCACCTCCAAACTGGTACATAACTAAGTCATGTCTTCCCTACTCATGTTTGGACTGATTTTCTATAATTAATAGCTTGTCCCGAACACCTCTCATATCTATTCAAAATTTTCTTCATTGTACTAGCTTCACTCCATGTTGCTCTGAAGAAAAGATAACAATCGTCAGCAAATAATAAATGAGAAACACTCGGAGCTCCCCTTGCTATTTTACACCCATGTAGCGGCCCCATTTTTTCATGCCTCCTTAACATAGCACTCAAACCCTCTGCACAAAGGATATACAAATAGGGAGAAATCGGATCTCCTTGACGCAATCTCCTTTGAGGTCTAACTTCACCAAAAACTGTTCCATCTCTCACAAAACTATAAGAAACCAAACTTATACAGGCCATCACTCTTGTAATCCAAACCAGGTGGAAACCAAATTTTCACAGCATATTCTCCAAAAAACTCCATTCTAACCTATCATACTCTTTTGAGATATCAATCTTTAAAACCGTAACTCCTGTCTTACCTTGAGTACTTCTATGAATGTAATGATTAACTTCAAACGCTATAATAGCATTATCCGTTAACAATCGACCTTCAAGAAATGCACTTTGATTTTCAGATATAACATCTTTAAGACAAGGTTTCAATCTGTTAGTAATGACCTTTGACATAATTCGCATCAACACATTACATAATGCAATCAGCCTATAATCTGTCATCTGCTTCGGATGCTTGATTTTAGGAATTAGGCATACCAAAGTTCTATTAATCCCTTCAGGCAACATACCAGTCATCATGAAGTCATGACAGAACTGAGTGACATCCTCTTCCACTATAGCCCAATATGCTTGAAAGAAACCAAGATTTAAAACGTCTATTCCCGGAGCTTTTTCGGATACATTGAGAAAACAACACTCTTAACCTCTTCACTAGTCACAGGCATCAACAAACTATCATTACGCTGAGTAGAAATTGTACGCACACGTTCTCCGTCCACCAGACCTTCATCCACCCCACCCGTTTGAAAAATCTGGTCAAAATATTCAGTTATAATTCCCTGAATTTCCTCATCAGACTCTTTCCACATACCATCCTTATCCTTCAACTTTTTGATCGACTTATGCTCCTTTCTAGAAGATGCAAATTTATGGAAAAACCGAGTATTTTTGTCCCCCTCACGCAATCAGAATTGCTTTGCTCTCTGTTGCCAATAAATTTCATGTTTTTCAAGCAACCTCATATACTCCCACCTCACTTTATTATACTTCTGAATGCCCTCCCCATATCTTCTTGAACGATACTTCCTCAATTCCTTCTTACAATTCTGAATTTGATCCCACATATCCTTTAACATCCCACCACCCCATTCTTCCAGCTTTGAACAGACATAAGCCATTTTATCCATGATATCTGATCCCTCAATTCTATTCCAGCACTCCAGCACTAAGTTACGACATTCATCTTCTTTTATCCACATATTTTTCATGTCTATTTATTTGTAAAATATAGCAGCAATACTATCTTCTTTTGGTTATTTGAAAACTAATTAATTGTCTATAACCTACAATATATCAATATTTTTTAAATTACATGCAAGATCTTGTTAAATGGTAAATCCCACCCATTGAAACTCATATTCAACTAAATCAGCTGTCATAATATTTTAATTATTATTTTATTCTTCTAAATAAAAATTAATTAATATTTTCTATTTTAATCAATTAACTAAAGGTTCATTATTATAGACTTACACTAATTTAAAAGGGTGAAAGCCCTAATTATCTTCTTTTTTTCAAAATAGGATCATCAAAATATTTGTCAAAATAGTCTCTGCTATTTTTCATATTTAATTAAAAAATTATTGATTGTGAACGTGTAAAGAAAGTCTGGTCAAAATTCAAATAAACCCCACATATTAAATATGTAAATGTGTGTTATTTTGCATGTGTTGTGTTAAAAAGTTTTAAAAAACATTAAACTGATATGAAAATGTTACATTCTACGTTATGCGTATTCATATAACGCAAGTGTGAGATATGTATTCTTGATTAAAAAAAGTAAATTTTGCGTATTTTATGCTCTCATATAGTGAATATGTATACACTTCTTAAGTGCTTGTTTGGTTGATAGGTAGGAAAATGTAATTAATGGAAAGTGTAAGTTACGGACGAAGAATTTATGTATTTTATGCTCGCATACAGTGAATGCGTATACTCTTTTTAAGTGCTTGTTTGGTTGATAGTTAGGAAAATGTAATTAATGGGAAGTGTAAGCTACTTAGGGGAGGGTGGATGAGCAACTTCCCATTTTGTGAGAAGTTATATTTTCAAGTAGAGATGCACAACCCCGTATTCATATCGGATTATAAAAATTCCAGATTTTTTGAACTGGGTCTGGCCAGACTTTTATCAAAATCGGGTTGAGCCGGATTATTTTTTAATATTTATATATTAATATTTTTTAATATTTTTTGAAATATGTATATTTTTATTCGATATTTAATATTTTTATGAAGATAGATAAAATTTAAATATATTCAAAAATTTATTCGGACTCTTTGAAATATCAAAATAAAATTCGGGAAAAACCGGGCTAAAATCGGGCCCGACCGGGCTTAATCCGGACCGGGCCGGACCGGTTTTTTTTATCCAGATCGAGCCTAAATCCGGATTTTTTTCAAACCGGGCCTAAATCCGGATTTTTTCCGGATCAGATCAGGCCGGATTTTTCTGAAAAATATGTGATCCATTCATGCCCGCAGGCCGGATCGGGTTTTTTCCGATCTGGTTTTTTCCGGATTTTTTTCGGATCAAATCAGACGGCGAACACTTATATGTCTTGGATATGCTCTTTGATAGGTATGATTTTAAAAACTTCTCCAATGAACATGGAGAGAAACACATAGGAATAAGCAGTTTCCTCCATATCATTTTTAGGATCCCAGGACAATGCTTCCAGCCATCTTCACAAACTCATAACTCTCATACGCACGCTACATCAGGTCTTCTAGCGGTGAATTCAAAAGATTTATCGAAGACATACTTGATAAGACTTCATAGAGCACCCCATAAAATTGAAGACATTTTTTACATCTATCGACCTGACCACTCTGTTTGAACAAGTAAAACGGACTAGCTGAAAGATTATGGTCTAAAAATTGGCGACCAACGACATACAAGTCGTGGGTTCGAACGACTACCTGAATTTGTTCCCCATTCTCAAGAATAAATTGGACATAAAAGAGAACATCACGGTTTCTCACCCTCCTCTCACTAAATCTTAGTCTATACTTGTCAATGCCACTGGGTAGTGTAATAATTTCAACAAGACGCTTTCTAACTTCTGTATAAAACCCTCTAACATCATCTATTATCATATTTTTCGTATAAACCCTAGCAGATAAATAGATAATTATATGGGTGGAAATTCCATATCAGATCTGGCAAAAGTTTTGAAGTGTTTGTATAGGTTGAGTCGCTGGCTGAGTTTTAGATGAGAAATGGATCATACCAACACTAATGAGACTTGAGTAAAGAACCTAATCATCTACAACAATTCGCTAATTGTAGTTAAGCAAATCCGGGGAATACCTTGCCAAAACCGAACATAAACCTAAAAGAATCATGGAGATAGATGGCCAATCCAACTGGATGACCCCGTTCATTGAATAATTACTTTAGAACTGAAAATTGAATTCTGGTCTATGCTTATGATTTGCCTAAATCTCTCGGTACCTTCCAGTATCAAAACAGTTGCCCAACTATAATAATACCATTTTTCAAGATATTACCAACTACAGACCATTGGTTATTGTTATGGGATATTTATATATGTGAAATAAACATATCTGATGTTACAAAATCTTTTATGAGAAAATATGTTGTGATAGGCCTGGCAGAATTCAGGCCATGACATCGAAAGGCTATTGTGTATTTTCTTTCCCTTTACTTTTAATACCTAACATTGCAAGCAATGGTCTTGTAGATGATGTTTGCCTTACTTTAAATTCCACGCCTGAGGATGCTCATCGAGAAACATTTTCGGCGGTAACAATATTTTTTTTCCTGAACCCATTTGATGATGCAGTACAAAGCTCGATAGATGCATCTTTGCTCCAAGTCATTGTGAATCTGGAAAATACAGTAGAATCATATAAAAATACCATATTTTCACAGGTTAGTATATGAGCCAAAACAAACAACATGCACTGTGGTGAATGAGATGCATAAATGACTGTTTAAGGATTGAAAGACCTTGTTTATTTTCTTCTCTTTTTAAAAGTAAAACGCTAAATGTTGCAGTGGCAAACAAATATATTCATGCTGCATAAAATAAAGCTGCTCATCTACGTGGAACAAGATGAATTTTATTGAAAATTCTGCAATACTTCATAATACCCCTTTCAACCTAAAACGAGAGTCATATAGAATAGCAGATCTAGATGGTAACCTTTCTTTAAAAGTGTCATGTTTCTACCGGTACTTGCTATCTAGAGGATGCTTCTTAACCTCGTTATCTGTGTCCCGTGAATTATTTTTCCTTTCATATACAACTACAAGTGTTTCTTCATGATATTGGTCCCTATGCTGCAGATTTAATTTTACATACATATTTCATTGTGCAATCTAGTTTGACTCGGATGCCACCATACAGACTGATATCTACTTGAAAAGTTTCCCGTCTCCCAACAAAAAGCCATACAGACTCCTGATATCTACCTGAAAAGTTATCCCATCTCCCAACAAAATGCCCCCCCCCCCAAATCAGATTCTATCAGGAGTTCATTACTATAATGTCGTAACCTTTGGGCCCTCCACCAATCTATGGCTGTGTTTCCTTCCGGAACCTCACCTGCTATTTGGCTTAGGAACTTGACACAAGGGCCGTCCTATGGCATGTTCCGTTTAGTAGTTAATTACCAAATACTCTAATATATGAGACGATGCCATTTGATTATGTTTTATTCTTTTAGTTAAATGCAATTATGCAGCAGATAAAAATGGATGATCGATGTTACCATAATGATGATCTTCTGACCGACTGAAATGTATCAAATTCAAGATGGTCAAGCTCCTGCACTCCTCCCCCAGCAGGAACTTCTTTGCTTTCTGAATCAGCGGATTCTTTGCCTACATCTTTACTTGAATCAGAATCTACAGTGTTTAAAACACAATATTTCTGAAGCCACCTATCAGACTCCCAGAGGACATGCATAATGCTCTCTCGCGCTGAATAACCATGGCTTTCGAAAGGGAGAATCACCAAACGGCAGAGTGCACCATGACCTTTTAGTGCAGTAAAGAAACGATCTGACTGTATTTTTACAAATGAAAAATAGCATATTAGTGCATCCCCCCAAAAACCTAGGTCACTTAAAGATGTGAAAGCAGTTAGGAATTGAAAACAAATCAAAGCACATACTGACGCTAGGATCGTATATATGACATTGATACGGAGCAATACAAACAAAATCCTAAAACAAGAACTCACTGTATTACCTGCATCGTTAGTGTTCCTGAATTATTGTCTTCTTCTCCATGGATAAGTAGGATAGGCTTCTTTATCTTGTTAGCCGACATGAATGGGCTCATTTCAACATAAACGGAAGTGGCTTCCCAAAGTGTCCTGTCCTCATTCTACATAGAATAGCACTAGTCAATTACAGAAAAATGGAACCATCTGGAAACCAAGAATAATAGTAACAGAGAGTTGATAATAATATTGTGGATTATTATCCTGCCACATTAATCTTCAGTCGAACTGAATATTATCTCCCTGCCAGTATTGATATACATTTTTACAATATTCGTTTTAAGATACGCAACTTTAATAGCAGACAAAGGGGTCAAATTGTGCATGGATTTTGTGTCCTAGATATATTCTTTGGATTACAGTAATCAATCAACATCATGATGGACCTTACAATATTTAATGGATGAAACCAAGGAATCAATTAAATATAAGCCAAGTATATCTAATGTCTGACTCTATGTTACCAGGACTCGGGTATGGGTGGGACACGAATGCGGATCCAAGTGTCAGATTCTTAATTCTAAAATATTAAGACACGGGTGTGGGGATATGTCATGTAACCTACACAATAAAAATTATGCATATTTTTTTGTTTATTTTACATTTTTTTAAATAGTGTCATCTGCCAATAACACATACACAATTATATATGTCAAAATTATAGCTTAAATCAAAAGGATAACAAAGAAATATTCATCTATGGACATCATTCTTTAGGAACAAGTTGTTTTGAAGCCTTGTAAATCATTTTCAACTACATTGCTTTGAGGGAAAGTGTCCGGTTTTCACATGAAGGATCCGCCGCAGATCCGATACCCACACCCATGTCATGTCCAGTGAACACGGATATGAGGGAAAAATTGAAGAATCCCGGTAACAGAGGTCTGACTCATAAATTCTACGGATCATAGACAAGTAGTCAAGTATATATGACAAGTGACCGGCATTTCATTCTTATATAGATTTATTAACTGCCATGTAAGTATAACATTAACGACTGTTCCTGAATTTGACAGAATATGGTCTTCTTGATATGGCATATAGTCTCAAAAACTAGCCAAAGGATGAATTGCCCCACAGGGGAGGATGCAATTCACACTATTTAGTTTTTAAATGTAATGGGTATAACTGTCAATTTTAGATACATTCTAATAATATTGTTGTGGTAGGAGTAGGATTCTTATGAGCTTTAGATTAATGGCCACCCCAACATATATGTATGAAACAAAGAGAAAAATGGAATTGAAAAGAAAGACAACAATAAGCACTTGACAGCTATATTTCACTCATGAATAAAACACCACCTGAAACCCAAAAGGTGTAAGTGTTCTGTTATAGGCTCCAGAGCGAGCAATTCCACAACAGAAAAGGTGAGGGGCGTGTGCCAGGAGGTTTGCAGTCATGAATGCACCATAGGAATGACCTCCAACAGCAATTTTCTTTGGATGAGCCACCTACCCAAAGTGTGGCACGAATTAGCAAGTCTTGCTGTCAAAAATTAGAGTAACTAAATTTAATGAACTGGTAGCTTACCCCACGGCGTATAACTTCTTCCACTGCAGCCTCTGCACTTGCAACTAGCTGCTCCACATACCTGGTGCACACATAATTTTAATAAGTCGATTTGGAAAATCCCAAAGAATTCAACAGGAAGTTAGAACCTTAGTCTTTCCATAGGATAAAATCACGAAAATCAAAACCTTCACCCCCCCTCCCCAATGTTAACAGCCTACTTCGAAGAAATATGCAGTCTCCAAAGTAGACATGTTTGGTTAATGATCTTGTTTAATTTATATCTGCTCTTCTTAAGCTAGATAATGGATAACCAATTTTGTATTTATGCCCTTCTACAACAAAAACAAAGTGAAGTAAGAATAGATTATACAGTTTCAATTATCTGCTACTATATGTCAACATTATATAAGAAGAGTACTAATCACACCGTAGCTGTTCACACTTGCTCTTATTTACAGCATAGTAGGGTTTGTTATTATGCCTCCAAGAAGTTAACTCTTTAAATGAACACATACACATCCATGTCAAAGAATTTTAATTAAAGAGGAAATCCACAGACAACCAAAGATGGCTATAATAATAAAAATGAAATATGAAGATCATATATACAAAGCTCATCTTTGACCCGCAAAAAGAAAATATTATTATATAATTACAACAAATTAATTCAATGAAAGAAACAGTTTTTTACATACTTATCATTTGCCTCTTCTTTACCCTCGCCAATGATAGGAATTGTTGGTCCCGACAAGATGGCAAACCTGTAAGCTTAGCTCAATCAATAATTGTCCAAAAACATGTATTCCAAGAAAAGACGGAATGCAGGAAAAAGGTCCTTGATAGATAACTAAAAACAGACATAATATATTAGGAAATTGTAAAAGAAAAATGCATACCTTCTTGCAAGCCAAAGCAGGGCCGATGTTGAACCTATGCCTGAAAACTCGTTAGGAGAACCACGAACTTGGCTCGCAGCCTCTTTGCTTTTAAATTCGCCAGGATATGACCATACAAGACATGGAAGAGGTCCATCTCTTGCAGGATCATACCCGGGTGGAAGGTACAAGGTCGCAGTAAGTTGCACTCCATCCTTCCTCTGATACCTAATCATCTCTTTCTGCAGCGAAGCTAACTGAGGGTATGGATGAGGGAAATTTGTTATTTGAATCGCCTTTTTTTCTGGCCAACTCTGTAAGTAATATTGGGTGTTTTCCATTTTAGATTCTTTAGAAGTCAGTACTTTTAACTTGTTAAGATTCATATCCTCTTCATCTTGGTCAGACATTAACGCAACAACAGTCTCGTAATATTTTTCTTTTGTGCTCTCCCATATCCGTTCTTTATTCCCTGAATTTCTGAAATTGAATGTGTAAGATAACTGTTTCAGTAAGTGGAATATTAACAATAAAAAATAAAAAATAATCACATACTTACATGTCAAACAAATCCAGGAACGGGATGTTGCCTTCTGGTGTCGCACCACTTCCATTAAGCAAAACATATGTACCATCATCACCTTCCTTCTTTAGTTTTGCAATCACATAAGTCCCAGCAGTTGTTCTTCGCAACATAGGAGATCCTGGATCAGAATACACATCCTCTGAGGACCTATCGAATAGTATGCGTGGACTCGTACCAACATCCCCAGGAGACAGAACCCATGTTCTTATTTGCCTTGTTTTGTACCAGGATTCATAAACTAGAGCAAGTGAATCATCACACCATGAAATCCCTCTGAAACGATTACAGGTCTCACACATTACTTACTATTAATTGCTTTAAAAGGTAATAAATTAGCAAGATACAATTACATTGCAATAAAGTGCTGGAAGATATGCAAATTACAACATTATACTCCCTCCATCCCATTTTAGTAGTCTCTTTTGAAAAAATAACGCATATTAAGAAAAGTTAGTTGTATAACAATTTTCCGTACTAATCATATTTATTATAGTAATTTTACACTATAAGAGGTAAATTTGAAGTAAATTTTACATTGGAAATGACAAAATAAGAAGTAAGTTTTACATGAGAAATTGAATTGGACAACTATTATGGGATAAAAAAAATCTACAAAAGAGACTAGTATTTTGGGATGGAGGGAGTATTATTATGCATGTGAGTCATTCTTGATATCTACACAAGTGTGCGTGCACACGAAGACATACAATATATATATATATATATATATATATAGAGAGAGAGAGAGAGAGAGAGAGAGTTATTGTTTGCATACCCATAGCGAAGATCAAGTTTGTGCATGATCGATGGCTTTTCACCTTGAAGCGGCTCAGCAGGTTCTGAATAAATTATATCACGAGGAGACACTTCTACTTTAGCATCACCACCGTCTTGTGTTTCCACCCTATCAAGGATTTACAACAAATTAACAGTTACTAGTAGCATGGAAAGAAGGTATGGAGATGACGATATTACATGTTTAAGTATATAAACCACTAAACATAAATAGTGAGGTACCGGTACCTATGTTATATAACAGAAAAAGAAAACGAAAAAAACATGCACAAATTCAAGGAGTCCTGAATTTCTGCTGCTTGCATAGTTGAAGTTATATGTTGATGAGTCATTTCAAACTATGGAACTAAGAAGACAACCTGAGCTGCAAGTCAACCTCAATAGTTTCTATATAGACTGGCCCTAAAAACCTTGCTTTAGCTAAGAGTTCTGTTGAAATTTGAGACTCATCTAGGGGAGGTTAAAGTTTTGTTACAGCACAATCAAAAGTTTAGGAGATCTGACCAGGCCTCTGTTTCTCCATTTATTGCTTGCAAGATAAGCTGGGTTGTTTCTGGGAGATGTGACTTATTAGCTTATTAAAATAGAACATCTGCAAAATTTATAGTAAAAGTATATAGAAGCTCCTCCTTAAACTTTGCCTCGCTAATTTGTATTTTGTGAGGTATACCACATTCTCTTACTATAAACCTTGACTATCTGGATATAACATCATAAATTTGTATAAAACAATTTCTAAAGATATCTATAGATGACGCGGAAAAATTTCATGCTTGAACTATCAATTATTTTAACACATATAGCATCAAGACACGTTCATAGTCAAAATAGATCTTACTCCTCCGATGAAGAAATGTCCTACTCATGATCAATGACTTTATGTTCACAGAATAATGAAGTATATTCTTATTTAGAATAAAGTATAAATTTTATTTAAAAAGAAAAATTAATCAAGCTCAGTAATCCCTGACAAGATGGAATGGTTCGCAAATTTGTACATTATTAATGGACAAAATACAGGCCATAGAGTGGTCATGACATCTACAGTCCTTCAGAACCTCAAAATTATATAAAGGGCCCACCCCCATTATCAGAGATGTAGCAAATAACAATCGAAAAGAAAAACAAAGAAGCGTAGAGCCGTAGATGTCCTACCAATAGAGAGTTGAAGGCTTATCTGCTCTCCAATTAAGTGAGCGCATTCCTTTTCGAACACTACTGGATGTAATAGGAATGTCCTCAGCAAGGGGCAGATCACAAATTTCTCTCACAAACTTACCATCAGCTGTCCACAAATCAACCTTGTTGGGAAATCTTCCACATGGAACAATGTAAGAGTAAGGTTTGTGAAATGACGAAATTAAAATGTATTTCCTGTCCGGAGAGGGATCTATTGATGTATATAGTGCTGGTGGGCCCATATCCTTCACTGTCCCATCTAGGGAAGCCAAAACAAGTTGTGATGCAGCATAATAATCAAATAAATCTTCATCATACTCATCTTTGAGCAGATCTTGGTAGGTTCTAACTTGAACAACACTTCTCTGCTCATTAGCTTGTATCTTAGGGCCAAAAGGTACCAAAGGTTTCTTTGGTGGATTGCCACGTGATAAAGGGATGGTGCAAACCAAGAGAGTAGAATCATCCACCCATACAAAACTGAAATTAAAAAAAGAGACGTAGGAAGTGTCAACATTACAATGTGGAAAAGCATATACTGATAATTAAATACAACATTAGATACTAGAGCATACTTATCAAAAACTGCATTTAGACATATATCTGGAGACTGAAACAAAGGTCTAGATTTTCCTGTTTCCACATCAGCAAACCAAACTCTGAGCTTACTGCTAAAATCATCTTCCTGTTGCATGAAATGATTGTGAGGAAAAACTGAAGAAGCAGGATTCTATAAAATGATAAGCTGTCTAAATTCATTATTGATTTTTCAAAATAACTTGAAAGTTAAAAAAATAAGATTCTGTAAAAACAGCAAGAATTTGTGAACAGATGAAGTATTTTAATACTGAGTCGCCTTTGATATAGTCATATAGTAGAGGACAGAACCCTCTCAACTTGAATAACACTCATATTGCGATATCTCTATCCCCTTGATATGCATTGTGTAACTAGTTTTACAAAGATAATCTATTTTCTGCAATAGTACTTTTTTGTGCTCCAAAACGAAGAGGTCCCATTACAAGGTTGATAACAATCTAAAGTGAAATGTCAAAGTAGAAATATTGAAATAATGATATTAAACCAGCAATTTAGTCTCAGTAAGCCTCACCTCACCCACTCGAATGCAAAATGATAAGTAACGGGCATCTGGTGACCTGGTCGACATAAATCAAACAAAATCAGATCACAGAAAATCTGCCAGCATTACAGCATAATAACAAGTCAAGATAAGATCTTATTTTCCACAAAGACATAGGACTATAGAAGTGAGAGACAAAGATTTTCAACAACAATTGGAAGACAGAGAGCAAGAAAAATAGTATCTGTGAATAAAAGGATATTTTTAAATATTCCGCAACTAGTAGGATTCTCCCATATCTTTCTTTTCTCTGGATGTGCACCAAGTCATCAGCCATCCCCAAGCAATGCATTAAAAAAATTGTGTATATATCTTTCTTTTCTTTCCCCTTGTGTTATTTTTGAAAGTAAGTTGTTAAAATTTTGTCCTAGTGATATCCATGTGCAAGACACTATCTGAAATTCAGAATTTGATAATATTTCCTTAACAAGAGACTTTGATCTTTTTAAATACTAAGCCATATAGAAAACTGCACTAGATGCGGGTTCCAGACCTAAAGAATTGGGCTTGCTCGAGCAAAAGGTGAAGGAACTACTTTATATGATTTCACAGCAAAAGAAAAGGATAACTACTACATCAAACTATAAGGTTTTCAGAGCTAAAAGAGGTCATAAAGATGCAGATAGGATAATACAAGGGGAAATTGCACAGTATACGAGTTTTTAAACACTTTTTCCCAAAAAATATGACCTTTGACTTTTCATTTCAGTTTTACGGTGTTTTCTATCTTTAAATTTTGTTTTATCAAATACACGTTCTTTCCTCCTCTTCATTTATGAGTATTTAATAATGTCTCCTCACCTTTATCAACTTATTTTTTATTTTCTTTTTTCACTTTCGCTCTTTGAATCTCTCAACGGTGACAATTAATGATGAAGGCGATTATGGTGGCACCGCTGTCGCGGAGCATGGACTTCTGAAATTATATAATTTAAGATGTTGGTGGATGCTATATCTAATTGGAGAGATTATCCCGTTAGTAAAAATTTACATATGTGTGTATATATACCTTTGTGTTAAGTTACCCGTTCTCCTAAAACCTCAAAGGTGTTGAGAGACTAACTTACCAGGATCTTATATAATTCTAACATTCCCCCACACTCGAAAGTCATTAATGGGTCGAGAGTGGATCATGGGCGCCCATCTTTGGGGCAATAACAAGCCTTTCGTGTCCATAATAATTTGTCAGAATATTGGGAGAATATTGGGGGTGGCAGGGAGTCCAACCTGAGACCTGAGACCTGAGACCCCTGATACCATGTTAACTTACCGGTTCTCCTAAAACCTCAAGGTGTTAAAAGACTGACTTTCCAAGATCTTATATTATCCTAACAGTGTTTTTATATCTGCAACCAAATGATAGTTTTTGTTGTTTAGTTTTAGTTGATTCGTGAAAAATATAGAATTGAAATTGACTGATTTTGGTTGATTTGGATAAGACTTTTATGGTTAAAGATTCATTTTTTGAGATCAGCGAGTTTTCCGACAGCACAACATCGATAAGTTGTGTTTGGTTGATTTTTGTTAACAAAGTTGCACTTGGTTGATTTTCGTTATTTTATATAGCTGCATTTAGTTGGTTACGGGGTGCAATTAATGCAACTTCAATCAAGTTAAAAATGGAAACAATGCAACCTGAATCAACTTCAGAAAAAATTGAAGTTACATTTTGGTTTCCAATCGTATTTTAAAAAAGAGTTTTGAAAAATCGTATTTTGTAATAAAAAAGTCAAAATCGTATTTTTGAAATTTTTTTGTTTTATTTTCAAAAACTAAACATTAAATTAAGATAATTTTAAAAGAGGCCCTAATAAAGTTACCAGGTAACAAAGTTGATTTTAGCACCATCCGGAAAGCCATGAATCTCTTTCTCTGGTCCTAGTGTGCCATCAGCAAGCAAGTCATGGATTCCAATCCCAGTGTAAAATGACCTGTGTTAATGAATAGAAATTTAAAAAGTTTAACAGGATACAGTCGCAGTCTAAGAGAACTAAAAGTAAATATCAAGAGTAACGAATACGTATGTGGGATTTATCTATGCAACATAGTTGTCTTTAAATTTTTACAGATAAGAATTTTAAGTAAGATTGGCGGCATAATAACGCAATCGTGATATAAAACTTCAAAAATTGTGTCAATTAGAATTCCCATCAAGTCATCAACCGAGAGTGAACTCTTATTTTGGTACAAAATCTATTTTAAAGTAGAAATGCTTTTGTGAAATGGAAGTAGTGCTACATATTAAATATATAGATCTTTTTACAGGCAGAATCAAAATGTACATGATAGAAGGCATTGTTGATTAGATAATAGACAAACAAAACCATATTCTGACACAAATTATGAGCTAATACGAAAAACCAAACTCCATAGGAACTCACATCCTACTCCGCGTATTACACTTTGCATCAATTCTTATGCCAGCAAGCTTTTCCTCTGGTCTTGCCAAATCCGATAATGGAGGTAAAGACCTCCGCTTGAGAAATAGTATCTTGTCACGTTTAGGAGAAAATGATAATGCGGGAAGAGGTGGTGCATCAACTATATCCCTAATTTCTGGAGGAGGGAGCCGATATCCGCCATCCAAAGCTGATTCCACACAATTACAAATAAAGAATAAGACATCCAACATAATGTACATCGAAAAACACAAGAATCATTTGTGTGCATGATTAATATAACTGCATAAACCAAAATACATAATAATCAAATGTGTGTTCACATAAAAATCCATAAAGATAGATTTTTTTATGATCCATTAAGCTTGTAACTTCAAATTCTTAGCAACCCTTCTCCCAAATTATCAAAAAGATTCGAACATGACATTAAAAATCCAAAATTTCATAAATTTACAAAAACCCAAATGCACAATAAGTTTAAAAGTTCCTCCTTTACTAAAAATCAACCCCCTAGGCCCTAACCAATCAAAAATTCAAAAACAATCAAACAAATTAGGCAACAAACATGGACACAAAATGTATGAACACATATACACGCACCATCATCTTCATATGTGTAAGTTGGGGGTGAAGCAGCAGAGCCATTTGAGCCCACATTTTCAGCAGCAACAGCATTAAAACTAGAATGGGTTGACATTTTCTTGATGGGTTTTCCAAGAAAATGAGTAATGGGGTTGAGTGAATTATTAGAAAGAGATTGAATGGGTATAGAGATAGGTTTTGTGTAAGTAGAGACAGAGTGATGAAAAGAAAAAGGGGAAGGAATTGGAGAAGGGTGGAGAGATGATAAGAGTGAAAAGCGATGATATACTTTGTGAAGTCGCATGACTGGAGGACTCTGGGAGTGGTCAAGTTTTAATAATCTCGAAAAGCTTACTTTACACTATTGTCTTTTTAGATGTTTATAGATTCTTTCCTGTTGTATGTAGTCACTATGGTAGAATGTGGGGCCATTGCCTTGATATTTTGTGTCTCTTTTTATTTACCTCTTCAAGAAAATAAAATATTTTGTTAGCGCGATTAGATATAGTCCGAGTGGTTGAGATCTTATCAGATCCTGATACTCATTTGTAAGGTTATAAGTCAAATTAGTCAAAAAAAATAGTTTGTGATTGGTTATAATTTTAGATGTCAAATCGTATTTGTATATGTAAAAAAGATTATTTTGTTAGACATTTTATATAAATGAATTATAAGTTGAAGAAACATAATCATAGTCATCAATTATCAATATCAATCAAAATATATATATATATATATATATATATAAAAGAGAAGACGAGCGCTAGGTGGCGGTCCCAAATTGTCTCAATGTATTTTTCTAATTTTCTCGAATTTTTGAATTAATAAATATTTAAAATCATAAAAAAAATCTAAGTTACTTTATATTCTCCTAATCTTTCTTCAAATTATAAATAAAAAAATTTAAATTACTTTATATTCTCCTAAACTTTATGCTCAAGTCAACTAATTATTATTATCCATAAGATAAGTTTCAAAATTTTAGAATAGACATTATTATACATAAGGTAATTAGAAATTTTAGAAAAGACATTAAATTATTAAAAATCGAAACTATTTTAATTTTTCAAAAAGATAGTATCTATAATAAAAAAGTTAATTTTATCATTTTACCTAAATTGAAAGTTTATTTTACCTAAATTGAATGTGTTTCCATCTAAAAAATAATAAACTACCACTTATATAAATTAAAGATCAAACATCAAAAAATAAATCACAATAAATTTATCACAGAGTTATTTACGTTCAACGTCTAATACATCATATATCATGAATTACACTCTCTTGAATACATCAATTTTTATCATATGCACATTCACTACTAATGTAACTTTGTGGAAAAATTTTATTTAGTTGTTTGTTCAAAATCTATACAAGGAAGATAGTGAACCTTATATATTGATCATTACATCTGCACTTAAAAAGTTCAAAGCTAATAATCTTATTAGCATGTTCTTATAATTTGCATTTTGAAAAATTACAAATACATAATGTTATTTTTAATATTTGTTATTATAGTTGTTTAATGTTCTTAATAATTTTATTGATTATTTGATTTATGTTCCAATTTATTTAAATCTACCAATTGACCAATATATGTGTAATTGGCTTTTAATAAATTAATTAATATTTATTCACTAGTTTAAGAAATACTAGCTTATATCTCGTGTGATGCACGGATCGAATTGTTTAAATATATATTTTTTATATTTTTAATATATTTTTAATTTTATAATAATAATTTAATTTTTATTTAATTTTATATGTATATATTTTATATATTTTTATATACTTTATTTATATTTTAATAGAATAATGTTTTTGTGTTTTGTTTATAAATATATTTTTTTAGGAGATTAATGTGACATGTATTTTAGGTTGGAGATTAGTGTTTAAAAATTAGATTCAATAATAACTATCCGACCCAAATACCAACCAAGAACCACCAAACTTTTAATCTTTTGGTTTTAATAATACTGGCTTAAATCTCGTGCCATGCACGGAACACCTTTTAAATATTTAAAATATATTCATTATAATTAATATATTTTATTTTATACAGTATAATTCTTTTAATATATTTATATTTTATAACATTAAATATAAAAATATTATATTGTTAAGTACATTTATTAATTACTTGTATGGTTGTTCAAATATATATTGAATATCTATAAAAATATAAAAATATTAATATAATAAAATATTTTTAGTTAAATTTTTTTATTTTATTAAATATTATATAAATATAATATTTGTATAATAATTGTTTGCTTATAATTTACTTTAGAATATGTACATATTTATAAAAATATTATAATATTATTAATTTTTTATTAATTTCATTTGTATTGAATATATGAAATTAAATGAATTATAATTTAAATTATAAAATTTAGAATGATTATGTAGCATATAAAAGTTATTTGATATAGGATTTTAATTTTATGTGTTTTAGTTTCACGTAACTACTTCTCTAGTTTATCACAACAACCTTACTACACAACCATGACTGTTAGTCCCTGATATTGTAGAGGGGATTGAATACAGTATCTGAATTTATCGCGGAATTTTGGATTTAAAAATATTATTTTAAATAATCACGAAATATTAATTTTAATGAAACACTGTTCAAGTAGAAAATATAATTTTTAACTTGAAAAGTATTACAAAATTAATAAGATGAAAAATGTATATAATTGATAAAGTGTTCTAAAACGATTTCGACATAAATTGTTCGGGTTTAACAATTATATTTCAAATTTGCACAGAAATCTGTGAATATTATAATGCGTACAATTTTCTGAATTTGAATATTTTTCAATCTTTTTAAATAATGAAGCCATGATCCTCATATTTATAGAGGTTGAAGCTAGCAAGACTTTTGAATAAAACTTATTAAAAAAATCATAAAGACTTTATAAATAAGTCTTCAAGACTTTTTAAAATAGCTGGGCAAGACATTTTCCATTCGGTAAGACTTTTTAGAGCTCGGTAAGACCTTTCAAAAAATTTTGCCGAGATAATTCGGTAGGACTTTTAGAAAGTCTTGCCGAGACAATTCGGTAGGACTTTTTAGAAAGTCTTGCCGAGTTAATTCGGTAAGACTTTTAATTAGTCTTATTGAATTAAATTCGGTAAGACTTTTAATAATAATGCGACAAGACTTTCTTTAATTAATAAATAAAATACTCTTTTAACTTAATTAATTCCACCAATTTTTAATTAAATAATTTAAAAATTAAATTAATTCAAGGTGAATTAATTTAAGTAGATAAATTAAATAATTAATTAACTTTTGATAGTTGAATTAATTTAGTTTCTTCACTGCACAATCACTGTAGATTTGACTTGAGTCTTCTTGTATTCTGTCTTAAAATCACTTGAGCTAGGTTAAAAATATTTATTAATTTAATTGACAGACAAATGTACTGTTTGGTTCATTTGTGCTATACTAAATAAATATTCTTCACATTTTAACTTTAAAAGTGTGATTTCTCTCTTATTCTTACTTCTAGCTTTGTCTTCAATGTTTTCTTTTCTTGTAATCTCTTTTTGTAGTAGCCACTTGGAATCATCTGTATCTTCTGAAATACTACTTCTTTATTTTTTACCGATACTTGAACATATTAATGAACTTCTTCCAATGAACAATAACAACTTCATTAGAACACTTCTGGTATTTAGGATTCTTTGTGTCTAGTTCACTTTCTTCATTTTGATTCATGTTATAATATTTATTATTTACTTCATTTTCTTATCTGAGTCGAGTTGTCATCTAATTATTACAAACATGCCTAATCATATGCCTTTCACAAACGACCACACAACCTTTGTTTAATTATTTTATTTCTATTTTTTATGTATGACTTCAAATTCTGGTATTTTTTGCTTAATTGTTTTGATTATTTTTTAATTGTTTTTGAATTTAGTATTCGATATTTAATATTGATATCTTTATTTGTGTGTTTATATCAATTGAAAAATTATATAATATAAAATTTTAATTACACTAATTCTTTTTTGAATTCAATATTAAGTGTTATTTTTAAAATACTATCTTATACTCCCTCCGTCCCATCCATTTCTTTACAGTTACTATTTTGGGGTGTCCCTCTTTTTTCTTTACATTACCATAAATAGCAAATTCATAATAATATAAAAATCAACTACACCAACTATTTTTCTCCATCATACTCACTTTATATCTTAAATATTAATGAGTCTCATCACTTTACTCATTTTCTTACACTTCTCCACTACTTTATTCACTTTTCTTAACCTCTGTGCCCAACTCATTTGTAAAGAAATGACAGGGACATAGGGAGTATATATATATACAACGGAGTTAGTCTCTAACTAATGTATGCCAGAAATGATTTATCTAAAGATATTATTTAATATATATACAAAACTCAGTTGCATGCACAGTTTAGAAATAGTCTAAATTAAAGGAATTTCTTTTACTTACCATTAGGGGTGTGAAAAAAATCGAAAAACTGAAATCAGGCCGAAAAACTGAAAAATCAAACCGAAAAAAATCTTAACCGAACCGATATATCGGTTATGTTTCGGTTTCGGTATTGACCCAATAACCAAACTGAACTGAAAATATATTATTTTTTAAAAAATTTAAATTTAAATTATATATATACTTAACAGTAATATATTAAAAATTATAATATATAATAAATATATTACTAATTTACTATATATAATTATTAACTAACCCTAATCGGTGCTATCACTTTCTCTGCCCCTCTTCTCTGCTTTTTGGTTTTCTTCTCTCAAGACTCAAATCTCTAGCAGTCAACTATTACAGGCTACAGATTTATAGTACAAACATCTTACAGCTTCAATTTTGTTCGAGGTATTTGCTTTATCTTTATAAATCTTACGAACTTGAATCAATCATCACAGTTAATATGATTTAGAAATTGATTTGCTTATATCTATTGCTTCTCGTTTGTGTCTTTTAGATGAAATCAGTTGAAAAACAAGCATCTCCTCTTCAAGATGATGCTACTACTAATAAAGAGGCTACCGAACAGACAACTTCATCGGCTAAGCGACCCCAAACTAGTGAACAAGCTACTCCTGAGGTAAACAATTCAGAAACTAATAACAGTGGAAAATATTGGGTGTGGAGTCATTTTAAGTATGTGGAGAATATGACAGAAACAAATTGTCCATACTGCAAGAAGTTAATTAAATGTCAAGTTTAAAAAAATGGAACAAGTGCTTTGAGAAATCATTTAAAAAATTATCATTTTAACCTTTAGTATCATGCCTAATGGAACTGCAAGCTATTGTTAATTGGCAAAATTGTCACCCTGTCATTACAAAGTCCCATTATGAAATATGTGTTTATCTTATTTATTTTATCCTAATAGAAAAATGAAGTGTTAGTGTGCCTAATTTTTGTTTACAATGCTATGTACTTAAATAGATGTTGCTACTAGAAGATAGAAATATAACTTTGGAATGATTAATTTTTTCTTTATTTTTGCAGATGAATTGTCAAAAGACCCAAATATTTGCTTCAGGTTATTGTTGAAGAATGAAGAGTGAAAGACCCGCCTATTTTGCTTATACTTACTTACCGTACAAAATAGACATGATAAGGGGAAAAAATTCAAAATAAAGGTTGCCAAGGAGATTGTTAAACTTATGTGATATGACATCTTGATTGCCAAGTTATTAGAGTTAGGAGGTTGCCTATCAAGGTTATCAAAAGTGTGTATTACTTTACCCATTTTTATATTGAATTAAATATAAAATTAATATAGAGGGACCACATGAGAAACTTTTAAAGTTGCTTAATTATTTGAGCAAATTTTTTATAAATGTTGCAAAAAGTGACATGAATGTGAGAGAAAATTAAAAAAATAATATATTTGATGACATGTCGTGGTTTGGTAATTTTCTTAACAACCTCTATTCGAGATACTATTACTTACCGCTTTTTTTTATAGAGATAAGCCCGGTTACTTTCCAATTTCATTTTTGTTTTCATTATCCTCTATACTTTTCATCCTTTCATCTTCTTCCTACATATATACATACATGAAAAATCATAAAATAAACTAAATTCCACGATCGAAACTTCATATCCAAATCGCACTAAAATATACAGTGCTCTATCTCTTTTTCTCTCTGCCATCTATCCTCTCTTAATTATAAATATTTATTTATTTTGACCTGAGTTTATTAAATTAAGCTGACAAACTCTAACAAAAATTGTAACAATGTTACAAGTGTTAAAGGCAGAGAAAAAGTTTTCGGGTGCAATACAAGTGCTCAAAAAAGTTTTGCAATTTCAAAAAAAGAGTACATACTAATTCAATTTCTTTCCACAATTAATTATTATGGATTTTTTTATCAAATAATTGATCATATATTATTTTTAAGTTGTAACAACTAATTACAATCATTCATTGTTATACTTACATAATACAATTATGTTAATGTTTTTTTGTTAAGCTTATATGTATATTGATATAGGAAATACTCTTACTTACCGCTCTTTTTTATAGCGGTAAACCTAGTTGTTTTCCAATTTCATTTTTGTTTTCATTGTCTTCTATACTTTTCATCCTCTCGACCTTTCATCTTCTTCTTACATATATACATACATATAATTATACACAAAAAAAAATCATAAAATAAACTATATCCCACAATTGAAACTTCATATTCAAATCGCACTAAAATATACGGTGCTCTATCTCTTTTTCTTTCTCATCTTTCCTCTCTTAATTATAAATATTTATTTATTTTGACTTGGGTTTATTAAATTAAGCTGGTAAACTCTAACGGAAATTTTAACAGTGTTACAAGTGTTAAAGACATAGAAAAAGTTTTTAAGTTCAATATAAGTGCTAAAAAAATTAAAATTTCAAAAAAAGAGTTCATACTAATTCAGTTCCTCTCCACAATTAATGATTATGGATTTTTTTGTCAAATAATTTATCAGTTATTATTTGTAACAACTAATTACAATCCTTCATTATTCTACCTACCTAATACAGTTATGTTAATGTTTTTTTATTAGGCATATACAAACGGGTCTTGGTCTCTGACAATCACATGTTAGGGACCAGTGTTGCTCCACCACCGTTGAATCGATCCATGGACGACCAGGATTAAAAAAATAATTTATCCCTTTTTGCGGTTAAAAAGCGCGGAAAGGCTGACTATCTGCAGTTCTAAAGTGCGGAAAAGGAAACGACACGGTTAAGGTCCAAAACGACAACTAACCCTTTTCGCGTTTTTTAAGCGTGGAAAGACGGTTTTTAAAGTACCAATTTCCCATTTTATTTGTTCTAACAAAAGCATAACGAATTAAAGGCAAATTTAGACGAATTTAGGGCGATTTGAAGGCGACATCCTTGTGTTTACATCAAAGCTTGAAATTAGGTATGTTTGTGCTAAGGTTTATTGTATTCTCCATTGTTTTACTATGTTTTTACTATGATATATGGTTTGTGATGAATAAAGTTTATTAATTGTTGTTGGGTGTGTATAATGGACAGATGTATATGAACTGTTGTGTATAATGGACTGATAGATATAATGGACTATGTATAATTGCTTGAGAGAAGTTTTTCCTTGACTGTACACCAAGTGTTCGACTAATTGCTTGAGAGAAGTTTTTAAAGAATTATCTATATGTATGCAGTGCTTGCTTGTGTGTGTACAATTGTGTATTTGATTGCAGTGGTATTTGTTTGGTTAGGTTATGTATAATTGTATACATGAACAAGTTCATTGTATTTGAGAATAATCTATATTGTTGTTGTTACAATTATCATACTTTAGGTAATCAATTCCCTGTTGAGAAGATACATTTAGTTTCTAGACCCATGTGATTATAAAGTTTCCTCATCTGATCTCATTAGTACATATAAAAAAAATTTGGTTTTAAAATTTTAAATTTTTTATGTTTAACAAAATAAAGAAATTACCCAAGAAACAAAAGTTTTGGCATCTTGTTCTTCATGTCCTGATGATTTTGGCATAGTATTACTACATGTTCGGACTCTGCGAGAGAAAATACATGGCAGAAGTCATGTGATAATAAAGTTTCTGAATTTATTCGTGGACCTCTTGTTTAATAATATTTTTCTAATATTTCTAAATTGAAGATAATCTAGTGTTAAAGACATGTGATCAGATAATTTAGTGGTAAATTTAGTGATGTAACAGTAGCAATTTATTAGTGTGAGTATGAAATTATAAAAAGCATTTGGGTTAAATTGATAAAAAGCATATAGTATAATTTTACATGTCATTTTCTACCATTATATGTCATATTCCCTGTCATTTTCTACCATTATATGTTGCGACAAGCTTGTAACACTATAGATGACTAGAAAGTGAAATGGTAACTAGTAACATAGATTCATCTGTTGACAACATAAAATATGGCAGTATACAATTGTTTGATGAAAAAACAACAAGTATCTTGGCACATAATTTGGCTGACATCCCCTTTGTACTAGTATATCAGCAAGTATCCCCTATGTATTCTTTGAATTTGTTGTTTGCAGCAAGTAAATGTTTTTGTTTAAGTTTCATACTAATTGTTTTTGTTTCCAAATTTATAGGATGGACGACATAGATGATATATTTCCAAATTGAGATAGAGATAGAGAGAGAGAGAGAGAGAGAGAGTTGTTGTGAGAAACATAGAGTAGCTGATAGGGTTTGTGTACACCCTAGAAGAGTTTGTATTTATTCTTCATTAATGCAAACTGTATTTTTCTTCATACTTTGTATTTGATCTTTGTTCTTAATTCGAAGCTTAAAGTTATATTGAATTAATTTTAATAAGGAAAATAGTAGACACAAGTATTTAACCCCACTTCTACTTGTGTAACTGGGAAAATAGTTAGCTTTTTTTTATTCTGACTCAGGCGCGCCATAAATCTTTGAATTTGTTAGTGAGCTTTGGAGGACAAGGGTGGTATAAGGTGTTGATGTGATGGAGACGAAAAAATTAACATTAGTATGGCCTTGTGAGGGCGCACCCTGAGGAAAAATAAAAAATGGTAAAGATGTAAAAAGAGGATGTTATTGATTGAAAATGAAAATGTGGGATAATATTGCCCCCGGATCCTAAGAAGGGATCGGAGGAATCTGTTTTCCCAGTTGCACAAGTAGAGGGGGGTTGAATACTTGTGTTCCTTTTATGCCTGATTTAAAACCAAATTAAAAACAAAACTCAAACACAAAGATATGAATAAGTACTGTTTGTATTATTGATTTGTAAATACAAAACTCTCCTAGGGTGTACACAAACCCTAGCAGCTTCTCTGTGTTTATCACAACAACTCTCTCTATCTCTATG
This sequence comes from Oenanthe sinensis, assembly GCA_028671895.1. Lineage (NCBI taxonomy): Eukaryota > Viridiplantae > Streptophyta > Magnoliopsida > Apiales > Apiaceae > Oenanthe > Oenanthe sinensis. Next base: position 45,965,431 of record CM053803.1, read on the forward strand.
CTCTCACAAAAATATCACTCAGACAAATTATGCTTCGACTTCCACACATTTACAATTAGGTTACATAGAGTTTATATAGAGAGCTACCTATCAACTAATAACAGAAAGATAAATTACAATAGGAATATAATTCTTAATTATTAGTTGACAGTTTCCTTCTAGAATTCTCTTTCTTTCCCATAGCATATCTGTAATATATTTATCTTGATCTTCGAAGACTTTCCATTCCCGTGATCTTCTTCCAAATTTAACTTTAACTGTATAGACTCTGAACCCTTCAGACTCTGATGATTTTCAGACTCTGATCATATGTAGACTCTGATAGATCATAGACTCTGATAGTCTATAGACTCTGATCACCTTCCAGACTCTGATCTTCATGCAGACTCTGGTTTCACTTTCTACAGAAATTCTTCTAAGTACAAGTAACATGAATGTTGACTATCTAGACTCTGATTATACATTTCACAGACTAGAAAGACTTATTACAAATAAACTAAGTTAGACCCTATTCTAGAATTTTGTACATCATCAAATGAATATATTCCTAACAATCTCCCCTATTTATGCTTTATAAAATGTAATCATAAATCCAGGTTTGATGATGTCAAAACTAAAGAATAAAACTATCAATCTAGAACAGTATAAAAGAATTTTAAAGGAAAAAGAATTACTTCTCATTTAATCTTCTCAAAGGCTGGATTGTTCTTCAAAAATGAATTCAACATATTTTCCTCCACAATTGCCAGAGCTTCACCAACAAATTTCTTCAACTTCTTCATTTCTTCACTTGAGCATTTTATTTGACAGTAAGCTACTCTAAGATCATTTGCACTGCTTTCTTGATCTTTTAAGTCCTTCAACATTAGAACACTAACTTTCCCACTCATAGGTTGAAACCCAAAGTAATGACCCACACCTTCTTAAAATTTAATCTGTTTTTCTTCCAATGGCATGACTTGATCATTTCCCTCAGTATCAACATATTTTAAAGAAAATTTGCCCATTTGTCGATTTGTCTATCTGTGCAAAGTCAGCTTTCTGTTAATCTCTTTGAACCATTTGTGAGTGATAGCCTCTTTACTCTTATTTACTTCATATGCAATCTGTAAGAGAAATCTAATGTACTGTAATTCCTCAGCCTGTTTGAAAAATATAAAATTTGATTGGCTAATCCATCTTACACTTCCTCCTTCTAAGAAATATACCAGCATCTCATTCTTCACCTTTTCTGTGCCTCCCTGTCCTTGTATCTTTATTTCAAAAACATTATAAACAATTTGATCAGACACCACTTTGTTTAGATGCTTCTGTGTGATCTTCTCAAACTGCCTATCTGTCAAGGATTGAGGATCCCTGGTTAGAGTGGATGTTCTGTCAATGTCAGATTCTTCAAAACCTCCAAGACCTGTCTTTTTTTTAGCTCTAAGTTGCAGATTTGACTGACTACACTTCCAGTATGAAGGTTCTTGAGTTTGATCAGAGTCTGACTTTTTTCTTTGCTTATCAGAGTCTGACTTAGACTCTGATTTCCCATGTCTAGTCCCTGACTGATGTGTTTGAGTTTTTGCTACTCTAGATTGTTTTTGGTGCACATCATCAAGACCCCTATGACTATGAGAACTATCACCAGTTTCATCATCATCACCATCTCTCCTCCTTTTAACACCCTTTGATTTATCTTTGCAACCATCATCTTTTTTTCTCATGGAGGATTCACCTTTCTTCTCCCTCTTTTTGACATCATCGGGACTGGTGACAGCCAAAAGAATCTGTTCAAGAACTGTGGAGATATTAGCCTGTGCTGCAATGACCGAATCAACCTTGGAGGTCAAATCAGAGACTGTAGTTTGGAGATTGGCTTGAGTGGTAGTGATAGAAGCAATAGCATCCTTGAAAGCAACCTCTTTGGATAATTGAAGGGAGTGAATTCTGTCAAATCTGGTACTGAGCAGAGAAGTAGCATTATCAACACCAGTGAGTTTGGTTTGAATATGAGAAATATCTTTGACCATAGTAGCCAATTGCTTAGCAACATTCTCTGTCTCAGCTTTAACATCTCCATCCAGAGCTTGATCCTCCTCACCAGGGTAGTGACCATGTTCCTGGAGATAAGATTTTTTCTGAAAAGCTTTCAGTCTCTCAGGCTGATGAATAGCCAGAACACATGCAAAAGAATCCTTATCAGTGAAGCCTCTTTTCTGGGTAGACTCCCAAGACTGAGGAAACACTTGATCAAAATAGACAAAAGAAGGGTGAACTGCATCATCATCTTCAGAAGTGCACTCCTTAGCAACAGGCTCAAGCTTTGTGATTGGAGGTGTAGACTGTGGTGGTGGTGTAGACTCTGAAACTGCAAACGGGACTATAGACCCTGACTCCTCCTGAGAGTGATCAGAGACTGTAGACTCTGGAAGTCTAGCCCTTATAGGCATGATCAAAAGTGGTTCTTCTGACTTCAATTTTGCAGCCTCAGGTAAAATGACAGGGTGATCTACCAAAGCCTCCATGACTCTATCTGCTCTCCTTGCTAGAGAATCCACCAGATGAAGTTGTGGTCTCTGTGTAAATGACTTTTGAGCAGCAAGAGCCTCCTCCTTTTTGCCAATCTGCACAATCAATAAAAGTGACATTTCATCCATCCCCTGCTCCAACTCATTGGACCAACTCTTTGGAAAATCTTGATTCCAATAAGTAAAGCTAGGTTCAGGATACCCTAATCTCTCATTCTCACAGTGGGGTTGGGCACCCACTCTCTCAATCTCACTCAGGCTCTCTACAGCCTTTTCTACCTCTCCTTTTGCCTGGACCAGTGCCAGCCTCTCAAATATTTTTTCACTCATGTGGAAAGGTGCACTCATGAATCCTACAGAAGAGGGGTTGAGAGATAAAGAATGTGCTTCAATACCTGAACCACCTTGATGGAGGGGAACCCTTTCAAAAGTCTGAAGGCTATGGGTTTCCACCAAGGGGTGATCAACAACAGATTCTGAACCCTTACTATCATCTTCTTTCTTTTCAGAGTCTGTTGGCTCCAGTATTCCAGTCTCAGGATCTACTCTAGACTCTGACTGCTTCAGTATGACTTCATTAGAAGCCAGAGTCTGAGTGTTACCATCTTTGACTGTTTGTGCATGAGACTCCCCCTCAAGGTGGATAGACTTTGATAGAATAGATTGGAAAATTTCTTCATGAGCATCCATCAGAGTCTGTCCTTCCATATCACTGGGGTTCTCATCAGCTCCTTGGTGAGTTGTCAAGGAGGGCCTTACAGCATACTCCCCTGCCCCACTATCACCCAACCTCTGACTAGGTGGTTCTTGTGTGGGTGAGGCAGACTGAGTATCTTTATCACATGTCACCACTGGTGCACTAGTCCCAACCTCCAACTGCCTTGCATCACCTGCTACCTCCTGTGGTTCTACCAAAGTTAATGCATCCAAGTGTCCATTGAGAAAGATCCTAGCATGGAGTGCATTGATAGCCTGGGCAAAAGTCACGTGAAAGGAATCCTGCAGTTCCCTTGCAAGCTTCTGATAATATGAGCCCTTGAGTTGATCCAATCTACTTTCATAGGTTGGATAGATGTATTTATTGGCCACCTTTCCTACATTTTGGACAAGAAAATCAACCACCTTCCTTGAAAGAGGCTGAATAGTAGAAATCCAATCAATAGTTGTCCTGTAGGTAATCCCTTGATCCCAAATTGCTTCATAGTCAAAAACTGGTTGTTCAATCTCAGTCTCCAACTCAGCAACAGACTTTGATTCTCTCCTTTTATAAATCCTAAGATTTTTAGGCTTCTTTATGATTTGCTTTTCAGAGTCTGGCACAACTAGTGCTTTGAGAACTTCAGTTATCCTGCCTTCTATGAGCCCAGCTGCTTTTTCTTGGAATGAAGAGTTCAACAGGTAGCTGTATAGAGATTTGACCACATCCTGTGCAGACATTTGTTGCTCCTATTCCATTCTCTTCCTTAGGGCTTCATAGGTTGAAAGAAAATCCAAGACTTGAGATTTAGTCTGATGTTGCTCTGGATCTTCAACTGATTCCACCAAAGGATATAAGAATAGCAGTGTCTCATCACTTGGAGTAATGATTTCATCAATTAGACTTGAGGCTGCATTCAATGGCATTCATTCCCAAAATGTCTCATGATCAGAGTCTAAAGGCAGTCTAGACTCTGACTCAACATTAGACTATGGTTCAGGTAATTTCTTGCTTTCAGAGTCTGGCCCTGCAAGAGCCTTGGGAGCATCTGTTTCCTGCAAAACAGGGTTAGTAATAATAATAGGCTTGTGTGTGTGTGCAGAATAAGCCTTCCTTAACCTTCTGTACTTCTAAGAAAAAGATTTTTCAGGAGATTCAATTTGAGAATCCTGAGGTGCATTCCTAGGTTTTTCAGAGTCTGTAGCCTTTTCAGAGACTGCAGACTTGGCTTGAAGGTTAGAATCAAGTGTCTCATGACCTTCTTTTAGCAAAGAAAGACCTTCAACAACTTGTTTCTCTAAAGGATTGAGCTCCTCATCACCGTGCTCATCTATAAGCCTAGTGTGAACCAATTTTCTTCTCTTTACAACTGGTGCCTGTTGAGAGACACTAGAGGTTGGTTTCTTTTTGGATTTTGGTTTTGAAGATTGTGTAATTGAAGGGGATTGGGTGACTTGGGTAGGTGCAGGGGGACTCTCCATTACTTGTTCCTGCACCATTTCACCACCAAAAAATGAAGCATTGTAGAGAGAAGGTTTGTAGGTTGAGAGTTTTACCTGCATTACCTGTGTATAAGTCATGGCAGGTAGACTCTTCTTCTTGTCATCAATTCTCTTGATGTCAGAGAATATCTTTCTTTGTTGTTTGTATGCCTGCACACAACAATCATCTGCCAACTTGGTTGACATGTCAGGAATGAAGTGGTTAAGGAGAATCATAAGAAATCTATGATAGTAGACTTTCTTCCTCCCCTCATGCACATTATTTAATTTTGCTCTCATTTGAGTGAGCAACATATCACCAATGTTGATTACTCTATCAAATAGGAGACTGTGACCAATTTGATAAGTAATAGTAGTAATAGCATCAAAACCACTACATTTACCAGTGAAACACTTAGCAATTTGATCAAAGAAAAATGACCATTCTTTTCTTAAGTAAGGCCTAGTTATCTTGCTCATGTTATCTAAGCTAGCAGAATAACCTATTGCCTTAAACATGCTTTTAATGTCATCATCAGATACAGTTTCATCAAAAGGTGTTTTCACAGGCAATTTAAAAACTGAATTAAGCACATCAGCAGTAACATCAAAAGTAGTGGAGTCAAAGGTGAACATTATTTTACCTGGTTGATCCTGAGAAGGATCAACTACCTGTGCAGAACTCCATGCTTTGGATACAGCATCCATATGAATCACTAGAGATGCCTTCAAAATGTAACTGAGCTCAGATTGCTCCATGAAGTCCATCATTGGGAAGTAGTCAGCATCTACTCCTTTCTTGTCGCCAAGAGCAGCAACATGATTTGTGGTCATGAAATCAAAATCCCCAAAAGTAAATGCAATCGCTTTGGGTCCCCTAATGCAGTAGAAATTGCAGCCATTGAAGATGTCAAGTTGAAAGTGATGAAAAAGATTTAGAAAATTAGCTAGGGTTCGTAAAAAGCTCTGTGAATAATTCTGCCTTAGAAAAAAATAGCAATAAACAAGTGAGTAAAATGTATGAAAAATTCTATTTTGTTCAAGTTGCATACAATACGCACGAGTCTAAAGTCTATCTCCAGTCAAAAACAACTGTTACCCGCCTATTTCAAGTCATTTGAACAGTTTAGAAACGATCAGAGTCTGCAGGCGCGAACTTGAACCGTTTCGGAGTCTAGACGATAATTATTTTTCAGAGTCTACAGACTCTCAGAGTCTACAGACTAATCAGAGTCTACAGACTCGTCAGAGTCTAAAAACTAGACTCTGTCAAGATAAAGTACCTCAAGAATTTTGCATTAACAAATTATAGTTTGACAAATCAGGAGTTATAATTAAAGTACATACCTTGCTTCTTGTAATTTGTAATCACTTACATGTTTAACATACCTAATTCACCTACCAGTCTACGAAAGGTAGACTCATCAAGTGGTTTTGTCAAAATGTCTGCAATCTATTTGTCAATTGGAACATAGTGAAGTGTCACAGTACCATTTTCAACATGTTCTCTAATAAAATGATACCTGACATCAATGTGCTTAGTTCTGGAATGTTGTACTGGATTCTCTGCAATTTTAATAGCACCGGTATTATCACAATACATAGGAATATTTGAGAATGTTAGTCCATAATCAAGTAATTGATTTCTTATCCACAGAATTTGAGCACAGTAACTCCCAGCGGCAATGTATTCAGCCTCAGCTGTTGAGGTTGACATAGTCTGTTGTTTCTTGCTAAACCAAGAAATTAATCTGTTGCCAAGAAACTGGCACTGACCTGTTGTGCTTTTCTTGTCTACTTTGCATACTGCATAGTCAGAATCTGAATAACCAATTAATGAAAAATCTGACTCTCTAGGATACCAAAGTCCAAGAGTTTGTGCCCCCTTGAGATATCTAAAAATTCTTTTTACAGCTATTAAATGTGATTCTCTGGGGTCAGCTTGAAATCTAGCACACAGACAAGTTGCAAACATTATATCTGGTCTACTAGCAGTTAAATATAATAATGAGCCAATCATACCTCTGTAGCTAGTGTTATCAACTTTCTTACCCTTTGGGTTAGAGTCAAGCTTAGTGGCTGTTGACATGGGAGTTTTAGTAGTTGCAGAATCTTGCATATCAAACTTCTTCACTAGTTCTTTTACATACTTTGTTTGATTGATGAAAATTCCTTCATCATTCTGTTTGACTTGAAGCCCCAAAAAGAAGTTTAATTCTCCCATCATGCTCATTTCATAATTTGACTGCATTAGTTTACTAAAATTTTCACAGAGTTTGTCATTCGTAGAGCCATATATAATATCATCAACATAAATTTGGACAAGCAAAATGTCACCTTTATACTTTCTAATAAAGAGAGTTTTGTCAATGGTACCTCTTATGAATCCATTTTTAAGAAGAAATTTTGAAAGAGTTTCATACCATGCTCTAGGTGCTTGCTTCAATCCATAAAGTGCCTTATCTAATCTGTAAACATGATCAGGATATTTAGGATCAACAAATCCTGGTGGTTGCTCCACATAGACTTCTTCTTCCAATTTTCCATTCAAGAAGGCACTTTTTACATCCATCTGATACACCTTGAATTTTGAATGAGCTGCAAAGGCAAGAAACATTCCTATGGCTTCCAATCTTGCCACTGGTGCAAAAGTTTCATCATAATCAATTCCTTCCTCCTGTGAGTATCCTTTTACAACTAGCCTTGCTTTGTTTCTTATTACAGTTCCACTCTCATCAAGTTTGTTTCTGTACACCCATTTTGCACCAACAACTGATCTATCTTTAGGCTTTGGTACAAGTTTCCACACTTTGTTTATATCAAATTCATTCAATTCCTCTTGCATTGCAATTATCCAATCAGGGTCTTGCAAGGCTTCCTCAATTTTTTGGGGTTCATTCTTTGAGAGAAAACAGCTATAAAGACATTCATTTTGAGTGGTTGTTCTTGTTTGTACACCACTATCAGGGTCACCAATTATTAAGTCTGTAGTGTGACCTCTTGTCCATTTTCTAGCTGGTGGAAGATTGATTCTTGAACTTGAAGCTCCCCCTAAGTCATTTGCATCTTCTGTATTTAAGTGAAATTTAAATGAAGAGGCTCCCCCTAAATTGCTTGACTCTAACAAAGGTTCAGAGTTGCTTGATCCAGACCCTGATGAGTTAGACTCTGAAGAATTTGATTATGTCTGTCTAGACTCTGTCTGTGTAGACCCTGACCTGTTAGAATCTGAATCATTTGGAGTTGTATTTCCTAGCTCCCCCTCAGAATGTGCAGGTTCTTGTGTTGGATTAGGAGTTACTTGAGGGTCTTCATCCTCTTCTTCTTCATTTATCTCAGAACTTTTTAGATTTTCAAATTGCAGTGTAGTAGACTCTGACTCATCTTACAATTCTGTAAACTTTTTATCATCAAATGCAACATGAATAGATTCCATAACAATTTTGGTTCTGAGATTAGACACTCTGAATGCTTTTGTGTTTGATGCATATCCAAGAAAAATTGATTCATCTGCTTTTGCTTCAAATTTGCTCAGATTTTCAGGATGTACTTTCAGTACATAACACTTGCATCCAAATATGTGAAAATGTTTCACACTTGGCTTCTTGTCCTTTATCATTTCATAGGGAGTCTTTCCATGCATATTTAGTAAAGTACAGTTTTGAGTGAAACATGCTGTATTGACTGCCTCTGCCCAAAAATATACTGGTAGCTTAGACTCTGCCAACATTGTTCTGGCAGCTTCTATGAGTGTTCTATTCTTTCTCTCCACAACTCCATTTTGTTGAGGAGTTCCTGGTGCAGAAAATTGTTGAGAAATTCCTTTTAATGCACAGTAGTCATCCATGATTGAATTCTTGAATTCAGTACCATTGTCATTCCTTAGAACTCTAACTGTTTTCTTTGAATTTCTTTCCAGAAAAGTGATATGGTCTTTTATGTGTTGTGGAGCTTCATCCTTTGAATGTAGAAAGAAAACTCATGTGAATCTTGTAAAATCATCTACAATAACAAGAGCATATTTTTTTTTATTAATAGACATAACATTTACTGGACCAAATAAATCAAGGTGTAATAAATAAAAGGGTTCAGAAATGGTGTTTATTTCTTTCTCTTGAAGGATGATTTCTTTTGCTTTCCAAGTTGACATGCTTCATAGAGTCCATCTTGCACAAAATCAACCTGTGGTAATCCTCTTACAAGATTCTGTTTAACCAACTTGTTTAGTGTTTTAAAGTTGACATGTGACAGTTTCTTGTGCCATTTCCGGCTTTCTTCACTGTGTATGCAATCCTCCAAGCTGGCTTCATAAATGTTACCATGTCTGTGTCCTTTAAAAACCAAAATACCTGTTTCTTTGTGAGTCACAAGACACTCTTTGTTGTCAAAGCCAATATGGTAACCTTTATCTCCTAGTTGACTTATGCTAATCAAATTGTGTCTTAAGCCATCAACTAGAGATATTTGTTCAATGATGACATTCCCAAGTACAATCTTGCCATATCCTAGTGTTTTTCCTTTGTTGCCATCTCCAAAGGACACTTCAGGCCAAGCCATTTCCACAAAGTCTGTAAGTAGGGATTTCTTTCTCGTCATGTGTCCTGAGCATCCACTGTCCAGGATTAGGGTTACATTCTTTACCCTTGTTCCCTGCATACATAAAGCAACTAGTTAGTTGTTTTGGGGATCCAAACAGTTTTGGATCCTTTTTCTCTAACTTTTGGTGACACAGGTTTAGTAATTTTCACCTTTGATTTACCTGTCTCCTTTGCTTTTGACTCTGGTGGAGTCTTAACAGTGTCATACCAGCTTTTGTCAATAGATGATTTTTGCTCATAAAAATTGAAATACAATTCATGATAGTCTCTACACATATAAATAGAGTGAAATATGCTACCACAGTGATAACAGGGTTTTTGTGGAATGTAGTGACTTTTCAGAGTCTGTGGAAGACTAAACTCTGATTCTTTTTCAATTTTTGCTTTACAATCTATAGCTAAATGGTTGTGGTTGCCACATCTAAAACACTTCTTTCTAGGAGCATTAGGATCCTTTTGATAATTATTTGCTTTATTAATGCCTTCTTTACCATTCCTATTTCTCCTAGTTTTGGTAGACTCTGATAAGTTCTCTAGCCTTTCTTTTAACTTAAACTTAGACAAGTACCCTATGTTAACATTTTTCTTAAAGTTATTTGTTCCGGTTTCACCTGTCTTTTTGTCAACAACAAGGGGACTATTGACAGATGAGTTTGTGGTTTCAGTCTTTTCTTTAGGAGTCACAAACTTAACAGGAACAAATGTGCTTTTGTCTTTAGTCTTATTATCTTGGCTAGCTTCTCCATTGTTATCATTCTCAACAATAAGTCTTTTGCCTTGACTATTTTCATAGCCTAGACCAGCAGTTTGACAAACATTTTGGTTATTGAGAATTTCTTGAACTTTGCTGCCAGAGTCTGTCCAGACTTTAAACTTAAGTCTTTCTTCTTCTAGTTCATTCATAACATAGTCATAGTCTTTCAAAATTTCAGTGTAATTATGACTATTTTTCTCAGAATCCTTTTTGTATTTTTCCATTAATATTAACTCAGACTCTAAATGATCATTCCTTTTAGTTAAGTTTAAATTTTCTTCTCTCAACCTTTCACTTTCACTAGTGAGAGACCTACATGTTGTCATTATTTTATTAACCTCACTTTGCACAATTTCTATGCCATTAGAGTCTAAGTTAATTAAGGATTCAGGAGTAAAGATTGATATCTGAGTTTTAGGAGATGAGGGTTCTTTGGGAGATTATGATTTTCTTGAGGAGGATGCCATCAATGCTAGATTTTCATAATCAATTTCATCCTCTGAGCTTGAATCTGCCCAATCCTTTCCTGTTGATAAAAGTGCTTTTCCTTTTCCTTGACTTTTTGACTTTCTGTATTCACTGGCAAAGTGCCCCAATATTCTACAGTTGAAACATTTGACCTTTGCTTTGTCAAGTTTGATTATAGTACTCTTGCTCTTTTCAGTCTTCTCATCTTCCTTCTTGAATGATGACCTTTTGCTAAATTTGCCAGTTCTTTTGTTAAATTTCATTCTTTTGAAGGTTTTGGCAAACATAGCCATCATTTGACTTAGATCAATCTCTTCATCAGAATCAGAGTCTGTGTCAGTAGACTCTGACTCCATAACAGTTTTACCCTTCTTTCTTGAATCCTTGATTCTTGTTTCAGTGGGTTGTTCCTGTTGTTCTTTTTCAGACTCCATTAAGAGTGCTACAGATTTTGTCTTCACATATTTCTTATTCTTCATCTGTTGCATCTCTAAATCATATGTCTTGAGCCTTCCATACAATTCTTCTAGAGTTAGTTCATCCAAATCTCTAGTTTCCCTTATGGTTGTAGTCTTATTGTCCCACTCTTCAGGAAGTGCTCTCAGAAACTTGGTGTTTGTATCTTCAGAATCATAAACCTTACCAAGCATAGCCATCTCATTCAAGATTTTTGTAAACCTATCATACACCTCAGTGATAGATTCTCCAGATTTTGCTTCAAAATACTCATACTCTTGAATTAGCAAAGACCTAGCATTCTTATTGACATCTTTAGTCCCTTGACAGTGCACTTCAAGTTTTGTCCACATCTCCTTAGCAGTTTGACATGATATAACACAGTTTGTAAGAACAGAATCCAAACTGTTGAAGATTATGTTTTTGACCTTTGCCTCCTTAAGGACATTTTCCTTGTCCTCTTTTGTCCATTCAGTCTTTGGTTTCTCAATGAAGTGTTCTTCAGTTACTTTGCCTTCTTCATTGATTTGAGGCACAAGCTTTAAGGGCACATAGGGTCCTTCATGAATTCTTTCAAGATAGTCAGGGTCTGTTGCTTCCAGATGGTGCAACATCTTAACCTTCCAGTGGGTGAACTCGTTTCTCTTAAGCATATGAATCTTAGAATTGCCATCTTTGTTTCCAGACATCTTTGATCGATTTTAAATGTTAGGCTCTGATACCAATTGTTTTCCCAGTTGCACAAGTAGAAGTGGGGGGGGTTGAATACTTGTGTTCCTTTTATGCCTGATTTAAAACCAAATTAAAAACAAAACTCAAACATAAAGATATGAATAAGTACTGTTTGTATTATTGATTTGTAAATACAAAACTCTCCTAGGGTGTACACAAACCCTAGCAGCTTCTCTGTGTTTATTACAACAACTCTCTCTATCTCTATGCTCTCACAAAAATATCACTCAGACAAATTATGATTCGACTTCCACACATTTACAATTAGGTTACATAGAGTTTATATAGAGAGCTACCTATCAACTAATAACAGAAAGATAAATTACAATAGGAATATAATTCCTAATTATTAGTTGACAGTTTCCTTCTAGAATTCTCTTTCTTTCCCATAGCATATCTGCAATATATTTATCTTGATCTTCGAAGACTTTCCATTCCTGTGATCTTCTTCCAAATTTAACTTTAACTGTATAGACTCTGAACCCTTCAGACTCTGATGATCTTCAAACTCTGATCATATGTAGACTCTGATAGATCATAGACTCTGATAGTTTATAGACTCTGGTCACCTTCCAGACTCTGATCTTCATGCATACTCTAGTTTCACTTTCTACAGAAATTCTTCTAAGTACAAGTAACATGAATGTTGACTATTTAGACTCTGATTATACATTTCAGAGACTAGAAAGACTTATTACAAATAAACTAAGTTAGACCCTGTTCTAGCATTTTGTACATCATCAAATGAATATATTCCTAACAGAATCGCCCTATAAAACTAGTTGGTCTGTGGATCATTATATATTGTTGATGCATTGCTAAATAACACTAAGATGTGTGTTAGGCGCCTCTTGGTCTAGGGCGCGCCCTGTATTCACGTCAGTTTTGATTAACATAAAGCATTTATGTAATGATGAGATATCATATGTTATGTTATTACTTCATGTTGAAACATGAGTCAGGCGCCCCCTAGTGAGGGCGTTCCCTATGATTACAATAACAAAAATTCGGGAGAACATTTTTTGTAATGATGCGGTGTAAACAAACAAGATCTACAGAAGTTACATACAGATATATATACATATGTGTGTGAAGAACATATGAAAAGTTTTTTACACTTTCCAGAAGACTCACTGGATGAAAATTGTAATGAAGGGTAGCATCATGTACGTACCAACGAGATGAAGCTTAGGAGCTTGAAAATTTTAATTTTGGGAGAGGGAAGCGCCTGGAAATAGTCTTAGAAGTTCGGGTTACGGCTAAGATATGAAGATGAGGGAGAATTGGAGAATAATGAGGTAAAAAGAGTAGTGGGTTGTTGAATATATAGTGGTGAATAAGTTGGTTGCGTGTGATAGGTCCCAAATAATGGGTAGTATTGGACCAAATCAAGCCTACTCTATGTAATTGTCTGTCTTGCTGTAAAATTTGCTTACTTCTGTAATATGTTAGTGACTTAGATAATTCAATATATTGTTGCAGTTAGAAGTGTGATCAAATTGTAATTTCACAATATAATCTAAAGCCAAAGAATAAAGTCTGTTAGAAGATTCAAGTTGAATCATGCAACTAGACAAAGAAGGCTACTTGAAGAATAAGGAATACAACTTGAAAATTCTTCTAAGGTAAACAGATCATTCGAGAAATCATAACATTCAAGAAGTCATAAGTGCAACTGGTCGAGAAGTCTCAAAGTGCTCAATTGGCTCAACATTCGATCGAGAAGTGATATAGTTGAATCATTCGAGAAGTCAAGATATAGGAGTTAATAGAGTAGTGTGAAAAAGTACATATTCGAGAAGTCCAGTAAAATAATTCGAGAAGTCATCCAAAGGAGCATTAAAGAAGTGATAAAGCTAAACCAATCGAGAAGTCTCAGTTTCAAGTGATCATTTGAGAAGTCTAGTCTAATCTAGAAATCATCAAATATAATATGCGATCGAGAAGTCTAAACATTCGAAAAGTAATCCATTCAAGGACTAATCGAGAAGTCATATCCTGTACTCAATCGAGAAGTCAATCACCATGACTTCTCGAAGCAATTTGAACAGAGTACTCGACTGTTCCAAAGAGCTATTTTTAAGGAGAATTACAGAAGAACAAGACAGATAATTTGCAACTCTGTCTTTGCAGGATAAGTCAAGCCTGTGAAGATAGTGACAAGTCTATAATGAAGCTGGGAAGATAAGCAAGACAAATGATAGAAGATATAAAGCTGAACATAGCAGACTGTCAAAACAAGTGTTAGCTAGAAATAGATAGTAGTCAAATGTAAAGCATTTCTTGTCTATTTATAGTTTAAATAAACTATCTTATGTGAGCATGTGCCATAGGACATTTTGTCTATATATTTTATGCACAGCCTCATTAGACAGTGTCTAAGAATTTTGTATCAAGTGTATTCATACATTGTATTCTTCCTAGAACAAGAAGCTGAAATTCAAGTTGAATTTCATATTGTAGCAAAGTTCATTATATAACAATTAGATTGAAAGTTACATCTGGTATTTTCTTTACTTATTGCTTATGATCTTGCAAACACCAAGCTTGTTTTAACAGACTCTCATTCAAACAACAAACAGTTAATCACAGTTCAAAAAGTTTGAAGTATACATTCACCCCCTCTGTAAACTTCCTGGACTCTTAATTCCTAACACGTAGTATTAGAGCCAGACTGTTAACATATATACAGTCTAAAAGATCAAGATGAGTTCTCAGAAGCTAAGCAGTATAAAGATTCCTCCTTTTGACAGAGAAAATTATAACTTATGGAAGAGGAAAATGTTGATGTTCATAAAGGCTGCAAACTCCATGTACCCAGAAATATTGAAGAATTGTCCTTTCATGTCAGTAACACTAGTTCCTGAAACTACCAGTGGTTCTGAAGTTATCCCTGCAACATGGATACCTAAAGATCCATCTCAGTACACAGATACAGAAAATGAGAAGGTGTCTCTTGACAACAGTCTAATGCTCATACTAATAGAGTCACTAGACATTGTCATGTATAATAATATTGTCAACTGCACATCTGCTAAACACATATGGGAAATCATAGAAATTCTGTGTGAAGGAATTGAAGAGGTAAGGGACAATCAAAGGATGCTCCTTGTTTCACAGTATGAGGCATTTATGTCAAAACCAAATGAAGGCATAACTGAAGTATTTGAGAGGTTCAACAAACTCATAAATGACCTTCAACTTCATGGGAAGTACTATGAAACAAAGGAGAAAAACATGAAGTTTTTTTTGACTCTCCCAGAGCACTTGGAGCATAAAATCTCTGTAATAAGAGAGGGAAGAGATCTCATAAAGCTTCCACTTGAGACTCTCTATGGAATACTAAAGACATATGAGCTTGAGTTCTATCAAAAGAAGACCATTTTAACAAATAGAGGAAAAATGGAAAATGTCTCAAATGCCTTGGTTGCAAAGGAACCCTAAAAAACTGAGAAGATTGGTATAAGCAGAAGGTTAAAAGCTGAAGAAATTGAAGAACAAGAACGGGAAGAGAAGGACTTTGTCAAGAGTGAATCAGGGGAAGAAGATTTCTACACCATTGGAGAACTTGAGGGCATGGACAAAAAAACCATGGCCTTCATGGCAAAGAAATTTGGAAACTTAAGATTCAAAAGAATCAAAAGTTTTAAACCAAGACCAAGTTTCAAATCTTCAAGCAAAGGAAAGAATCCAGTAAGAAGAAATACCAATGGAGGGTATAAAACTAGAACAATTGATAGGTCTAAAATAAGATGCTATAATTGCAATTAGCTTGGACACTTTGCAACAGAATGTAGAAAACCTAAAGCAATAAAAAAGGATAAAGATTACTTGGAATTGGAGGCCAAGTATGAAGCTCTCCTCAAAAAGCAGACAGGAAAGGATTATATTGTTGAGAGAAATTGCTAGGATGATACAGATGAAGATGAGGAGGAGGAATATAGGAATCTGGCACTCATGGCCAACTCACATGATGGAGCTTCATCCTCAAATTCTCAGGTACCCTCATTAGTTTCACTTGACATGTCAAATTCTCAATATAAGAAAACTGTGGAAGAATTGAGCATTGAAATGTTTAATATTCATACTAGTATGACTGCTGGATATGAGGAAATTGCAAGATTGCTAAAAGCTAATGATGAACTAACTGCTAGGAATGAGACCTTAGAATTGTCTTTGATAACTCTGGAAAACTTGAAACAGGAGAATGAGTATCTCAAAAATAAAGTTGTTTATTCTGAGAAAATTGAAAATTTTCTTAAAGAATTTTTTTTTGAAAATGAATTGAAAATCAGATCTTATCAAAACTCAGCTAATATTGTTCAAGAATTCCATGAGAAGCATAATGAAAACTCTAGGATTGGGGTTGGTTTTGATTATAATAACCTCAAGAAGAAGAAATCTGTTTCAACAAAAGGCAAGAAAGTTGAAATTCTTGAAAATTCTCACATTTTGAAAAATGTTAATAAACCAATTTTTAAGAAAGCAACTGTTGAACTTGATGAGGTTAGTATGGTCATCAAATAATAGTTAGATGATGAGGATAAGGAAACAACTAAGAGTAATATGCCTTCTGTTGAAAAAGAAGAACCAATAATCAAAGTCAAGTCCATTCCTACTAAAATTGAATCAAAACAAAATATCCAGAAAATTGACACCATACATGTTGATAAGAAAAAGGCAAATAAAAATGGAAAGATAGGCATTAACAAGCACAACAATTATGCACATGTCCACAATGCTCTCAGGAAGATTTGTAAAAACTGTGGATCAAAAAATCACCTTACACATATGTGCAAGAAACATGTTGTTGACAATGCTAAATTTGTTTGTGGCTATGTGAAACCCTTGATGCATGATGTTCATAAATTTTGTGACAAATTTAATTGTATGTCATGTAACATGAATATCATGAATACTTGCTTTAGGCTCAGGAAACAGTTTGTTGATGAATGCATAACTCAGAATCTGGACATCAACAACTCTAGGCCTAAGTCTGCTAGTCCTGTTAAACATAGAAAACACTTCATGTTACCTAAGCATGTATCTAGTTCTGGAAGTACTAATCAAGCTAAAAATCAAAATCAGAAAAATAAAAACATGCATGATCAAGTGACTAAGAATGTTAAAAATAGAAATGATATTCATGTAACTAAGCATAAAGGACCCAACCTTGTTTGGGTACCAAAGAAAACTTGATATGTTTGTGTTTGTAGGGCACAGGTAAGAAGAATGTCATGTGGATCTTGGATAGTGAATGTTCAAGGCATATGATTGGTGACAAGGCCCTACTGTCACAATTCAAAGATAAGGTTGGCCTAATGGTAACCTTTGGAGACAACATCATTGGTTTCACCATGGGATATGACAAGTTGATTTATGGAAATGTTGTCATTGAAGATGTAGCTTTGGTCAGTGGTTTAAAGCATAATCTACTCAGCATCACCCAATTCTGTAATAAAGATTTAAAGGTGGAGTTTGACAAGGAATTGTGTCTCATATCTCACAGAAAGACCAAAGAAGTTGCTCTACAAGGAGTGAGAAAAGGAAGCTTGTTTGTAGCAGATTTGGACTCTGCAAACAAGGATAAAATTTGTTGTTTCTATACCAAGGCCTTAGAAAATGAAAGTCTACTTTGGCACAAGAGATTGTCTCATTTAAATCTCAAAAGCATTAATTCTCTAGTCAAAAGAGAACTAGTGAAGGACCTGCCCTCACTTGAATTCTGCATAGAAGGATTGTGTGAGGCATGTCAAAAAGGGAAAATGAGGAGATCAAATCACAAGAGTAAGGAATTTACTTTAATTACCAAACCACTGCAATTGATTCATATGGATTTGTTTGGACCAGTAAATGTCATGTCCATGTCTAAGAAAAGATTTGCTCTAGTCATGGTTGATGATTTTTCAAAATACACTTGGGTAGAATTTTTGCACTCAAAAGATGAAGCTCCTGCAGTTATCATTGAAAATTTGAGAAGATTGGACAAAGGCCCTATACCAGTAGTAGCCATAAGAAGTGACAATGGAACAAAATTCAAAAATGCTACATTCAATGAATTCTGCAAAGAGAATGTAATCACTCACCAATTCTCAGCTCCAAGAACTCCACAACAAAATGGAGTTATTGAGAGAAAGAACATGACTCTTATTGAGGCTGCAAGAATCATGCTAGTAGAAGTAAATCTTCCAATCATTTTTTGGGCTGAAGTTGTTAGGACTGCATGCTACACTCAAAATAGAACACTCATCACAAAACCAGTTAGAAAAACTCCTTATCACATCATGACAAATAGAAGATCATATGTAAAGTACATGCATGTGTTTGGAACAAAATGCTTTGTTATCAAGGATGATGCTAACAACCTTGGGAAGTTTGAAGCAAAGGCATATGAAGGAATTTTTGTGGGATACTCTTTGGATAAAACAGTCTATAGAGTATATGTGATTGAACAACAAAAAGTAATGGAAAGCACAAATGTGACATTTGATGACTTCAAGTTTCCTTCTATGAACTTGGACAGTGAAAACTGTAACACATTGAGATTTGAAAATGAAATGGAGCCTGGGACCTTTGCAACTAAAATTTTTGTTAACACTCATGAAGAATCAAATGTAGACATCTCATATGGAACAAATGAGGAAAGAGAAAATGATGATTACAGTCATCTTCAACTTGAGAATTCTCCACATAACCCTAGCATCAACTCAAGGGGAGATTCCCAAGGATCTGCAATAAATGGAAACAACTTCAATCAGGAAGAAACATGTTCAAATGATAAAGATGGAGCTCATCAAACTAAATGAAATAGAGTTCATACAGCTGATCAAATTATTGGAAATCCTGATGAAGGTGTGAGGACAAGGAGATCAACCATGATTGAATGCTTATTTGCTTGCTTTATGTCTCAAAATGAGCCAAAAAGGATTGAAGAAGTCATGTTGGATCCAGACTGAATAATTGCCATGCAGGAGGAATTGAATCAATTTGTGAGAAACAATGTTTGGGAACTAGTGCCACCTCTAAAGGATAGATCAGTAATTGGCACTAAGTGGGTCTATAGGAACAAAATGGATGAACATGGAATTGTGATAAGAAACAAGTCAAGGTTGGTAGCAAAAGGGTATTCACAAGAAGAAGGCATTGACTATGATGAGACTTTTGCTCATGTTACAAGATGGAAGCAATTAGAATTTTCCTAACCTTTGTAGCACACTCAAACTTTAAGGTCTATCAAATGGATGTCAAGAGTGCATTTCTTAATGGCGAATTAGAAGAGGAAGTATATGTGTGACAACCACCTGGCTTTGAATATCCAAACTTTCCATATTTTATTTATAGACTTATCAAAGCATTGTATAGACTCAAACAAGCTCCTAGAGCATGGTATGACATTCTGTCAAAATTTCTTCTAGATAATCAATTCACTAGAGGAACTATTGATAAAACTCTTTTCTATAAGAAGCATGGTGAAGATGTTATACTAGTTTAAATTTATGTGGATGATATCATTTTTGGATCTACAAATGAAAAATTATGTCCAAGGTTCTAAGCTTATACAAAGTGAATATGAGATGATCATAATGGGAGAGCTCAATTACTTTCTAGGTCTTCAAATAAGTCAAAGGGCATATGACACTTTCATAAGCCAGAAAAAATACATCAATGACTTACTCAAAAGGTTTGACATGCAAGATTGCTCAACTGCTAAAACTCCAATGTCTACACTACAAAACTTGATGAAGATAAGAAAGCAAAAAGTGTAGACATGAAGACCTATAGAGGAATGATTGGATCTCTTCTCTATCTCACAGCTAGCAGACCAGACATTATGTTCTCTACATGTTTATGTGCAAGATTTCAGGCAAATCCCAAGGAATCTCATCTCATTGCTGTCAAGAAAATTAGGAGATACCTCAAAGGAACACCTTTCATGGGGTTATGGTACCCTAAGGAAACAGGATTCAACATAGCTGGATTTTCAGATGCTGATTTTGCTGGATGCAAAGTGGATAAAAAAGCACCTTAGAAAGCTGTCAATTTCTTGGACAGAGATTGGTGTCTTGGTTTAGTAAAAAGCAACAATCAGTTTCTACTTCCACAGCTGAGGATGAATATATTGCTGCTGGAAGTTGTTGTGCTCAAGTGCTTTGGATCAGGAAAAAACTAAGGGACTATGGACTGGTATTAGAAGGAATTCTTATCATATGTGACAACACTAGTGCCATCTCAATTGTTGCCAATCCAGTCAATCATTCCAAGACAAATTATATTGATGTAAGGTACCATTTCATAAGGGAACATGCAGAAAATGGAGTGATTAAATTATTCTATGTTACTACACAAAAACAGTTGACTGATATATTTACTAAACCACTTGATGAAGCCGCCTTCAACGGGTTGGTTAGTGAAATCGGAATGCTAAATTCTTCAAGATAAGTGGCCCAATAAATATATCTCTCAAACTGTTAAAACAATTGTTTCACAGACATGGGCCTAAATGATTTATCTAAGTGAAACAAAACTGGTGTATATCTATAAATATATCAGTTATATTATTGTGCATTTTTTAATTAAAAACTAACTTGGAACTATTTCCTTGTTCTGAGACAGCCTGAAAAGATTTATTATGCTTGTGCATTGTTAAATAACAAGTGTGATAATTAAAATTTCAGGAATATCAATCAACCACATTTCTCTTTTTAAGATGAATAAATAAATTTTATTTATTTAAGAAATGAGATTTGTAAATTTTTATTTTGTTTTTCAAGTGAAAATAGAATAATCTTTCAAAAACTGGAGTTTATGATTAAGTTGCCATCTTTTCTGACTTCTTGACTAGGCATGCATTCTTGAGTTCTCGAATAACTCATTTCTAGAATTCTTGATCGAGTACTATTAAGAGTTTTCGAATCATTAGAGTTCTCGACTACAGTTTGGATGAGTTCTTGACTATCTTAGTTCTCGAATCATATATATATTCCTGAGAGTTCTCGATCAAATTCTGACAGTTATCTACTATAACAACTTTACTCTTTTCTGAGTTCTCGAACATACAAAATTGATTTCTATTCCAGTCGAGTTGTCTAAGTCATAAAAATAGCAAAGTAGATCTAACATTTCATTTCTACACTTAATTGCAAACTCAAAGAAATTCTTGCTCTCAACAGTTACACTTGAACCCTTGCTTTCCTACTCTCTAAAACTTTCGTTTCTTGGTTTCACTCTTTCTATACACTAATTCAATGGCGTCCTCTAGTTTCAACTCTGTAACCGAAGTGTGTGTCATTCCTGAAACCAATTTTCTAGCCATAGCAAGGGATGCAGATGCTAAACCTCAATACAAGTGTTTCACTAGGTTTCTCATTGATTCCTACTTGTAAAAATCATTGCTGGCCAACCCCACTCTCTACATTGACATATTGGAGCAATTCTGGAACACAACAACATGGGAAGAGATAGCTTTGAAGGATGGAAATTTCATGATTGTAGTAACCTGTAAAATATAGAAGGAGGATATAAGTTTCAATGAAGATGATGTAAACAAAAGTTTGATGTTGTTAACTGAGAGATTTGATGATAAACCATCTGAAAATGACCTTCTAGATTTCCTAGAGTTCATTACGTACTCAGATGTTGTGGAGAAAGGAGCTGAGAAGTTCAAGCTGGGAAAAATAAATAAGAAATTCATGAGGAAGGAGTGGCCATTCCTGTTTAACACTGTTCTTAGAGTGTTCACTTGTAGAAAAACAGGTTTTGTCTAGATTAGTAGCATTGCCTTGAAGTTGGCCTATTCGTTGGCTTACATCCAGAAGCTCAATGTTGGGAAGTTGATTCTTAGGGAGCTCACTACCAGGATTCCTAAGAGAGGTAATGAAATTTTCTTCCCTCGCTTTATTCAATTAATTCTCAATTATAAAAATGTTGGTTTAACTGAAATGCCTGGGATGAACAAACAAAGAATTGGCTACTCCAAATCCATGTCAAAAATCATTTTTACTACATTGGATATGAGAACCACAGTGAATGTCCCTTTCATAATCACACCTTACATGAGGAGTGTATTTGAGGGATATCCACTAGTGTAACCTAAATATGATTATCTTGATGCAGTAGGAGGTCCTAAGGTTGCAAAAGAACCTAATGCACCTAACCCAAGGACTTCTAACCCAACTGTTAACCCTTCTTTGAATCCATTAGATGTTAGTAAACCAACCTCTACATCCTCTCAACAGGATGTAGTTGTAAAGAAGAAGAAGGAGAAACCTGTCAAGAAAAGAATGTTAGATATAGTTGTAGAAAATGAAGATGAAATAGATGAGTCTCCTGTAGAAACTTTAATAAGGAGGAAACGGAATAAAAAGGCCACAACAGACCACTCTACATCCTCTCAACAGGATATAGAGGTAAACAAGGGATTAAACTTGCTTTTAGGTGCACTTTCTCAACAAGGTGAATCTATTGAAATTGGGAGTCAGCCCACTCCATCTTGTATAGAGTCTGTACCATTGCAGGAACTCACTCTTGTCAATGAAGAAGTTTTAGTAGAAAAGGAGACACATTATGCACAGTTAGGGTCTTCTATTGAAACTTCCCCATTTTCTCAGAGGGAGTTGCCAACACTCACTATTACTCACAATCTCTCTTCTATTCCCTAAATTTCTTCTCAACCAAATGTGTCTATCCAAACACATGAGGTTGTTGATCATCGGGATTTCTATTTCCATGGTGAGCCAAATTCAAGTGATTTGGTGCATGAAACCTTGCTCACCACTCAGGAAACACATCTAGATGGTGAGGGAATGCATGATAGGCATATCCTGATGACACCATCAAAACCATAGAGGCTTCAGGAGTCTTTACTTCAGACTCTGTGGTGGCTGAGGAATATTCAAGCCAAGTATCTTCAAAGACATTTGGTAATCTAGAGGACCTCCACACCATGCAAATGGCATCCCCTAGACATTCCCCAGTCATTCAAAGACTGTCTCCTCAGGAGAAATCACCTATCCATCCAGTGTCTAGAGAATCATCTGAGAAATTGGATAAGGAAATAGATACTGAGGGGACCATTGTAACAAGTGGCCTTTGCTCTCACTCACTGTCACAATGACTGAAACCTGTGCAACATGACAGGGAGTCAGGACCATCATCTCTTGGTGGGTCACTTTCAGATGAGCAACTCAAAGAATTGTATGAAGATCAGTTAGATGGCTTTTACCAAATAGCTCAACACCTTCTTACTTCTCACCTACCCAACAAGGACTATGCTGCAATATTGTTGGAATATGCTAAGGACCAAGAGGAAATAAAGGAGAAAAATGCTGATATGACTGAAGATGGAGAAACAAATGTTGATGCCTGGTTGGAAAACAAAAACACTGTGAGCATGGAGGATATGCTGCAGTGGATGAGACAGAAATATCTCACTTCTTTTGGATCCTATGAGAAGACTTTCACCCCTGCTGCCATTTATGATGCTATACATGAGGCAACCAAAGTTCAACTGCAATCTAATCATTATCTTGCAAGAGGTCTTCAATCAGAAATAGCCGAGCATAGAGCCAAAATAGAGGGGGGGTTTGAAATCAATTGAAGATAAATTAAGACTTGAAGGCCTTTATAGAAACATATCAAGAGGAGAATCAGGCAAAACATCATTTCTCTACTCAAAGATAGATGCCATGGAGAAGGTCTTCAAAGAAATGTTCAATAGTAACACAACCATCTTGGACAATCAAAGAAGAATTAATAATATGGTTGAAGTGCTCTACAAAAACAAGCATGTAGATAGGTTGCCTGAAGATGTGCCTCTTCATACCTTGTAACCACTTCAAGTGGACATATACTATTAATCCAAGGCAAAGGATGAAGCTGTTAAGGCCGCAACAATTAATGAGTTAAATGCTAAAGTTGAATCTCTCTCCACTACTGTTTCTACAGTTGTGTCCAATGTACAAAATCTCAAAAAGGAGTTTGCCACTTCTACTACCACTCAAGGCACCACACTTGCCAATATCTCTGTTCAGCTCACCTCATTGCAAAATCTCATCTCCAACTTGGGTCAAGCCAATCAAGTTCCTCCAGTACAAGTACTATCTTACATCAATAGTCATTCTACATTTCTTCCAAAACAAGATATCAACCCTAAGGGGAAGAAGGAAATAAGAGAAGAAATAAAGGCTGAAAGGCAAAAGGCTGTTATGAGAAAACTAAGAGGAGAAATTCTAAAGCCTAATGCTGATAAGGACTTCTTGGACCTTCTACAACATATCAAAAAGCAAGTCAAGGGCAATCATTGGAGCTACAAGAAGATGCTTGACAATGCTATTGTTACAGTAAGGGGAGTTAAGTTTGAACAGAATGGCAAAATGTTTAAGGAACTAATAGTGTAGATGGAGTCAGGCTATTCCAAGGTTTCTGTTGGGATGTTTCACAATCTATCATACACTAAGCTGGAATGCCTGCACAAAGTAGTTGAATTAGTTACTCAAGTGGATGAAGAGTTGAAAACTCAGATATTGGGTCCTCTCCTTCCAAATGCTCTTCTTGGGACATACTGCAATCCAGATGGTGTAATGTATATGGCAAGATGAGATAAACTTGCTCACTTTAAAATTCTTCAACATCCCAATTCAGGAAACAGAAGTCAAATCGTAAACCTAATTGAGTTGATTGAAAAGAAAAAGGTCAAGCAAGTGGAAGATAAGTTGATTCTGGAGAAAATGAAGAAATTTATTAATGATCAAGTTCCTAACTTTGCAAATGAGGAGCTAAAGAGACAGAAGAGGAATGATGATGACAAGGATCATGATAAGAATGACAAGAAGCCTGAGTCCAGGAGTGATAAGGGCGGAAAGAAAGAAGATAAGAAAAAGGAAACTGTAGACAAGAAGAAGAGAGAGGATTCTGAAAAGGAGAAGAAATATCAGAGAAAGAAGCCTTCCAAGCAGCAAGCTATTGGTGTTCATTCTAGTACACCTACCAAACTTCAGGGTACTAGTATGGTCCTAACAATTTCTGAAATTGCTATGTTAGCTAGATCCAAATCTTCAAGAAAAATGTTTATAAAAGTTACTGCACATGTAGTGATAAGGAAGGAAGTTGAGAAGAATGACATCAAGAAATTGAAGCCATGTCAACAGATAAAAGCCAACACTGCTACAACAACAAAATTCAAGAAATCTACTAGCTCATTGCTAGTTAAATGTCCTATATGGAAAAAGCAACTTATTGTTCCTGATAAATGTCTTCAAATTAAGCCCATCCAATAAGTTGTATAGATTGATAGGGGAATGATCAAGTAATGGAAGGCAAACGGAATCATCAAGGTAGAAATCAGGGACAAGAGGATGTTTGTAACAATTGTTGATGGAGAAGAAAGATGTTTTCATCAGGACAACTCAAATTCAACCACTCATGACATTAGAAGAATGATTAGTCTGTTTGACAATAGATGCATGATTTATAAACTAAGAATGATGGAGATGGATGAGTACTTGGCTAAGAAGTATCAAAAGAAGATTGACAAAGTCAAGTATTTAGAGGAGATGGTAGACAAGAAAAGGAAGGAAGAAGAAAGAATAGAGAGGTTGTTTGAAGAACTGAGAAGACAGGGAAAGTGCAGAGTATTCAAGGATCCTGATAGAGTTGAATTTAAGCTAAGAAATGAGGCAACAATCAAAATTAGATTCAAGTTTATTCATGACTACCCTATGCACACCCTCAAAATTGTTGATGACATGTTAAAAGATGCAATCATAATTGAAGAAGTCATGGCCAGAAAAAAGATCCTTCAGGCAATTGAAGAAATCAACACAAGGTAAGAGAAAGAAAGGAAAGAGAAATATGATCATGCCAATCATCAACAACAACAAAATAGGTAGGCTTGATATCTTGTATTAATTTGTGAAATTTATTCTTTCCCAAATTGGGGGAGATTGTTGGACCAAATCAAGCCTACTCTATGTAATTGTCTGTCTTGCTGTAACATTTGCTTACTTCTGTAATATGTTAGTGACTTAGATAATTCAATATATTTTTACAGTTAGAAGTGTGATCAAATTGTAATTCCATGATTGATGTAGGTAAAAATAGCCCTAGGGAGATAATAAATATAGCATTTATTATTAGATCTGGAATGGTCCAAAGTCTTGGGCCCTTGAAACGAACTAGGAAAATAAATCCTAGGATCAACTGGATTTGTAAGACCAGCCCACGAGCTTTGTTGAAGCCATAGGCCCAGTAAGTCTCTATTATTATTTAATTAGGCAGTAAAGGTCCGAGAAGCCTGTTGAAGGCCCTAATCCTAGAAGGATCTAAAAACCCAAATGTGGGAAGAGTTCAACGAGGACCCTCATTCCTAGTAGGTTTAGACAACCTTGACAATAGGAGACTTGACCACCAATTCTCCTACTTCTAATCTAATTCCAAGGCCCTCGTGCACCTATATAAAGGGCCTAACCCCTCAACATTAGAACTACGTTTTTTGGCTTGATTCTCAAACCCATTGAGATAAGTAGGCAGTTAACGAGGACCTGAGTTAGTCATGAAACGTTAGTGCAGCCATAGAAACTCGAAGCTCTCTCACTTCCTAGTATTAATTGCGTATTAAAGACACCTCATTTTTAATCCATAACATTTGGAGCCGTCTATGGGAATACGAATAACAACCATGGCAAGAACACGAAGAACTGCGAGCACCCTCGAAGGAGAGATCCCTGACACCACTGTTGACGCCAACGATCCCCCCGCTGGGACGCATGAACAAGGAACTACTGTTCCTACCACCTTCGTTGAGGACCCTGAAGCAAGTATTCTGCGTGTCGGACCCCTAAGGGTCGTTGTTCATCCATCCAACCCTGACGTGTCCATCCATGCATCGGTTCCTCCGCTCTAGGTAATTCCTCCCATTCGTACAACTTTTATTGCTCCTCCTACTTTGTATATCTCATCTGCCATAACACCCGACCCTCGTTACGGGCTCCCAAGAAACTACGAGCCTCCGTATGAGCAAGGGTTGTTGCCCCACTATACCTCACAACAAAGAAGTCGTGACTTCTATGGACCTTACTCAACTGACGACGAGGAGTCTTCTGACAAGGATATACACCCACGAAGGAGGCGACCCGGTAAGGAGCCCCTTGGAGGGAGGAGTACCCAGCCCCGAGGGCCTCAAGTTAATGACTCCCTAAGCCTTCAAGACAGAATACGCGCTCATGAAGCCGAAGCACAGCGACTGAGGAAGGACCTGGAGAGGACATTAGCAAGGCGACATCGCTCCAGAATTGAAGGTGCTGGGGGGTCGATAAGGAACGCACCTATGATAGATGTGGATGAGCCCCCATCTAAGAGACATGTAAGGACGAGTCATGTTAGGGCTGACCCCCAAGACTTATTACCACTTGGAGATCCTGATGATCCTACTCCCCCTTTTACTGAGAATATCATGAATGAGAAGATATCAATGAAGTTTAAGATGCCAATAATTAGGGGTTATGATGGAACAGGATATCCCTCAAATCATGTTCTCACGTTCTCTAATGCACTATTGCTTTAGCCCGTAAACGATGACATCAAGTGCAGGGTGTTTTCTCAAACCCTGAGTGGTATGGCTCAGCGGTGGTTCAATCGCCTACCTCCAAACTCTGTTGGGTCATTCAAAGATCTGAGCAGGGCCTTCATTGGTCAATTCATCAGCAGCAAGACTCATGAGAAGAGCTCAGCTTCATTAATGAATATGCACCAGGGAAAGAAAGAGTCCATGAGGGATTATACGAATAGGTTCACAAAGGAAGCCTTGAAGGTCCCTGATTTATACCAGAAGGTAGCTATGATAGCTTTGCAGCAAGGTACTTCTGACGAAAATTTTAGGAGATCGTTAGCCAAGAGGGCTCCCAAGAGTATGAATGAACTCCAGGAGAGAGCTGAAAAGTATATCAAGGCCGAAGAAAGTATGAGGAAAGCCCAAGAATTTCAAGCCTCGAACACCTACTCTAAGAAACGACCCAGCGATACTGAGTATACCGTCGATACCAAGTATGCAAAGAATGATGATGTTAATGACTCTAAGAAGAATGGAGGATCCAGGTTCACCGAGTATGTAAGGCTGAACACTGCTCGTAGCCAAATACTGATGGACATTGAGAAGGGTAAAGACCTTCGATGGCCGAAGCCACTAAGTACTGATCCTGAAAAGAGAAATAAGAACGCGTACTGCCGATTCCATAGGGATGTGGGACACGACACTGATGATTGTCGTCAGTTGAAAGATGAGATAGAATTTCTGATTAGAAGAGAAAAGTTGAAAAAGTACACCAAGGAGGGTGCTAATCATGACAGAAGTCACAATGACAAATGAAGGGACTCAGATCCTAAGGACAGAAACAATCAGCCCCGAGGGCCTGTGATCAACGTAATCTCAGGAGGACCAACCGCTTCAAGTAACTCCCGAAACTCCTGGAAGGCATATGCCCGAGAGGTAATGAGCATCAGAGGAGAACCTCCTAAAAGGGGAAGGAATGAGGTCTCTTTATCGTTTGATGATTCTGACTTAGAAGGGGTAAGATTCCCCCACGACGATCCCCTGGTAATGACCCCTATCATAGGAAACTCTCCGGTGAAGAGAGTCTTGTTAGATGGAGGATCGTCTGTAGACATCCTATTTTATGAAGCCTTTGTGAAGATGGGGTATAACGATTCACAATTGACCCCCTCCAACATGCCTATCTATGGTTTCAATAGAGTGGAGTCTCGGATAGAAGGAATTATACAAATACCCATGACTATGGGCGAGGAACCTCGACAGTCCACTCAAATGTTGAATTTCCTCATTATTAAGGCAAACACCACTTACAATGCGATTCTTGGCAGGACTGGGCTGCACGCCTTTAAGGCGATAGCCTCTACGTACCATCTGAAGCTCAAATTCCCAACTAGGAATGGAGTGGGAGAAGAGAAATGAGATCAAAAAATGTCTAAGACTTGTTATGTGGTCGCCTTAAAGCCTAGTGGCACTAGGGCAGGTCTTCCCTATTGAAGACATGGATGTCAGGGATCGAGAAGAAAGGAGGGGTAAGCCCGCAGAAGACTTGGAGCCTGCTCCTCTGGATCCTTTAAACCCCGAGAAGGTGACATATGTGGGGACTTCACTCCCCAAGGACCTGAAGGAATAGCTGATTCAATTCTTGCAAGACAATAAGGATGTTTTTCTTGGACAGCAACCGACATGCCAGGGATAGACCCCGAGCTTATAACACATCAGTTGAATGTGAATCCTTGAAGGACAACAGTCAAACAGAAGAAAAGAATCTTTTCCTCTGAAAGACAAGAGGCCATTAAGCATGAAGTAGAGAAATTGTTAGAAGCTGAATTTATTGAAGAAATTCAATTTCCAGAATGGTTGGCCAACCCTGTGATGGTCAAAAAGAGAAATGAGAAGTGGAGAATGTGCATGGACTTCACTGATTTGAACGATGCCTGTCCTAAGGACTGTTTCTCATTGCCAAGGATATACACGTTAATAGATGACACAGCTGGGCACGAGATGCTTAGCTTCATGGATGGATTCAGTGGCTACAACAAAATTAAAATGCACCCCGATGATATCCTAAAGGTATCATTCATCACTAACTTTGGTGTTTTTTGTTATCTGGTTATGGCTTTTGGACTTAAGAATGCAGGAGCCACGTATCTAAGGCTTGTAAATGAAATCTTCAAGAACCTCATTGGTAAGACCATGGAGGTCTATGTTGATGAAATATTAGTCAAAAAATTAGACAAGGCCGATCATCTTGAGCACCTGAGTGAGGCATTTGAAGTTCTGTGGACCCACAAGATGATGTTGAATCCGACCAGTGTGCTTTTGGTGTAGGTTCTGAAAAATTTCTAGGCTTGATGGTATCCAAAAGAGGTATTGAGGCCAATCCTAATAAGATTCAAGCAATCTTGGACATGAAGCCACCCAAGACAGTAAAAGATGTCCAAAAGCTTACGGGAAGAGTGGCAGCCCTGGGGCGCTTCATATCCAAGTTGGGAGAAAAATGTCTGCCATTCTTCAAGGCCCTAAAGAAGGTTAAAAACTTCGAGTGGAATGACAAGAGCCAAGCAACTTTTGAAGAACTGAAGAAATATTTGGCTGAGTCACCCTTGCTCGCCAAACTGAAACCTAAAGATATACCTTGCAGTCTCCAGCTCAGCCCTGAGTATTGTTCTTGTGAAAGAGGAACGAAGGTTCAGAAACCCATTTACTATGTCAGCAAGATTCTGCATGGAGTAGAGCTGAACTACTCAAAGGTTGAGAAGTTTGCCTTAGCATTAATAATGGCTTCAAGAAAACTACGCCCATACTTCCAGGCACATGTTATTGAAGTCTTAACAGACCAGCCCCTGAGAAACATACTGCACAGTCCCAAGGCCAGTGAGAGGCTAATCAAATGGGCTATTGAGCTAGGAGAGTTCGAAATCAAATACAAGCCAATGACGGTGATCAAAGCTAAAGCTCTAGCTGACTTCGTGGTTAAATGTACCATTCCCAACCAAGAAGTCGGGGGCAGGAAGAGGATAAAAAAACTGGAAAGAGTAAGGAAAAAGAGGAGGAACTCAAAGAATACTGGATACTCTTTTTTGTTGGAGCTTCAAAAATGAGTACTAGCGGACCTGGCTTAGTTTTGCAAAGCCTTGATGGGTTTCTTGTCGAGTATGTAATCAAATTGGATTTCTCCACTACAAACAATGAAGCGGAATATGAAGCTTTGATCGTTGGACTTGGCCTGGCCAGAACCCTTAGGGTGAACAAGTTAAAGATATGTGGCGATTCAAGGCTAGTGATCTCCCAAGTAAATGGGGGAGTTTGAGGCCCGAGAAGAAACTATGGCCAAATATTTGAGGATTATTAAGGCTCAAGCTACGCATTTCAAAGAATGTCACTTCGAGTATATTCCAAGAGAGGAGAATGTTAAGGCCGATGCCTTATCTAAGTTTGCATCATCAGAGAATGATAGTTATTCTGGCAGTGTTTATTTCCAAGACTTGAAGACCCCAAGCATTAACGCTAAACTCGTAGCCCCGATTGGGCTGGGAGCATGTTGGATGGATCCTATCAAGCTACTTGGAGACAAGAAAGACATCAACTGACCTCTTGGAGGCACGCAAGTTGTCGGTAAAAACCTTGAAGTATGCCCTCATATAGAGGATACTTTATAAGAAATCGTATGTAATACCCTACTTGAACTGTCTGAGACCCTATGAGGATGAAGCTGCCCTAAGGGAAGTTCATGAAGTTATATGTGGCCAACACCTTTGAAGTAGGGCTCTTGCTCATAAAGTCAGAAGACTGGGATTCTATTGGCCTTAGATGCTTAGAAATGCTAAAGCTTACGTTAAGAAGTGTGATCGCTACCAAAAGTTTACGCCCATCATTAGGCAGCCCCCTGAGATGCTAACATACATTAACTCTCCACTCCCCTTTGCCTTGTGGGGAATGGATATCTTAGGCCCATTTCCTATGGCCAGTGCACAGAGGAAGTTTCTCATAGTTGTCATCGATTACTTCACTAAGTGGATAGAAGCCAAGCCCCTGGCCAAGATTGATACCAAGAATATGACTCAATTCTTCTTGGAGAATGTTATATGCAGGTATGGATTACCTCAAATCCTGGTAACAGATAATGAGACTCAATTTAACAACAAAGACTTTATAGAGTACTATGGGAACTACAACATCGAGCTACGCTTCACCTCATTCACTCATCCCCAGTCAAATAGACAAGCCGAAGTGGCCAACAGAATCATCCTCGATGGATTAAAGAAGAGGATTAAACACTCCCAAGGAACTTGGGTTGATGAATTGCTTCCAAAACTTTTATGGGTATACAGAACTACTTATAGAGCTTTAACAAGAGCTACACCATTTCAACTAGCCTACGGGGCTGAGGCAGTGGTGCCCGTTGAAATCACTCAGACATCACCAAGAGTGCAAGATTTCCATATTGACGCCAATGAAGAAGGCATAAAGTTGGATTTAGACCTGATAGATGAGCTACGCGACAAGGCCAATGCCCGAATAGTGGCAAACCAAAAGAAAGCTTCGTTCTTTTATAACCTCAGAGTGAAGGAAAGGTTCTTCCACATAGGAGACTTAGGTCCTACGAAAGATTGAGGCTTCTGGAGCAGGTCCAAAGGGCAAGTTAGCTTCGAACTGGGATGGACCATACCAATTGAAAGAGGTCACATGGCAGGACGCGTACAGGTTCCAAACCCTTGAAGGAGTTGAAATCCCAAGAAGCTGGAATGCTGCCAACTTGAGGATTTATTATGTTTAAGTTATCGATTTTGATTTTTATAAATGTTTAAGTATCGACTTGTTAGCCTCGAAGGCATGACATGTTTCTTTTTATATATACTAAGTTATAAGTTTTGAGAAATGTTTCATGTTATCCTTATATAACATTCATCATTTTCACTAAGTCTTTTTACAAGCCTCGCGAGTATTTGTTGTTTACGTTCAAGTTAAACACGAAAAACAAGCAAATCTAAGGCATAAAGTAAAAAGACAGGAAAATGAAAAACATGATTACATAAATATAAAGCCCGAAGGCCAAATGTTTTTACAAGCCCCAGGGGCAACATAAATACAAGAAATAAAAATCTATCTACATCGATGCCTCCTCCTCCTCTTCCGAAGACTCATCCCCGCTAGATGAAGACGGACCCTCTTCGCCTTCACTTGATCCTTCCTCTTCGGAAGAGCTTTCTTCTATTGGTTTTTGAGGAGTCGCCTCTGGAATAGCATGCTGAGGGGATGGAGTAAGGCTAGGCTCACGAGCCCTTTTATACCTTACATCGGGACTGCTATCCCCCTCGGTTTCCTCCTCTTGAGCAGCGATCAACTATTTTAGAGCTTCAGCTGATCGAGGACTCTTGAAGTCCATTTTAGGGTCAAATAACCCCGAATGTTTCTCCAACATCACCTTTAGCGCCTTGTTCCACCCGATGGTGTAGTTGGCTGGAAAGAGGAGATCATCGTGCAGTAAGATTAAATCTTGATATTCTTCCGAGTCCAGATACTTGTCGATGATTGCATTTTTATCGGCCCAGAGTTCAACTATTTCAGCTTGGGCCTGCTTCGGGATTTCCTCCTTCTCAACCAGCTTCTCCTCCAAATGTTTTATTTTGGCATTTGCCACTAAAAGCTCCTTCTTATGCTTCCCTGCTTGAGCTTTCCACGATTCAGTCTGGTGCAAAGAAGCCTGGAAATAGGCATTGGCCTGAAAAATAAACAAGTTAGGATAAGTAAAAAGAAGCCTAAAAAGTATGTGCTAGTGAAGTGAAATAAGAATAAGTCAAGTGAAGAAACTTACCGATGCTACTGCCTGTGCACCTAGAGCTTTAGTGCTCTCCTCATCGTGCCCCAAAACGATATCTTTGTAGTCACAAGGAGTCAAGGAATGGAGAGACCAATCCCTAGCGTGGTCTGTGCAGCCAACCATGGTGTCCGACTTTCTAAATCCCCAGCCTGGTTTGTAAGCCAGGGATTTGGGCGCCTTAACAGCTTCACTGCCTTCAGCCTCAGTTGGCCCAGAGTGAGGCTTTAAGAAAACTGGCATCTTCTTCCCCTACCTGAGATCGCTCATCAATCTTAGCCGCTTTATACTATCGGTTTCTTCTATGGGTGGAATGGTCCACTCGTTGATTTGTACAGCAGCTGAAAAAATGAAACATAAACACGATTAGTAAAGCAAAGCAATAAAAATTCAAAGTGGAAAAGTAAACCTAAAGAAAGTACTATACCTTTGTTCGAGGCCTTCGATATGCCCACTGCTTTTAGTCTACGCTCATCAAGAAGAGCCCAAGAGACTTCCTTGGTCTCCGCCTGAGTAAGCACAACATATGCATTTTACTCCTCCTCCGAGAGCATGATGGAATCGGCGCTCCCGTCCGCGACCTTGCCAAAGGTGGGCCTAAAGAGAGTCCCCCAATCTCCCCCTTCCTATGAAATTTGTACAAAATTTTCCTTCCAATGAAGGTTGTTGTTGGGAATAGAAGAATTTTAAAAAATATGGGGTTTATTTGGTGTATGGGCTATATGAATCCAGCCCAAGGAAAGGCTAGAGGAATTTTTAAATTGAAAGATTTTATGAAAAAGAGGGACAATCATTTTTATTTTATTTTCTAAACAAAGAACCATGAAGCAATGGATGAGTCTCCATCCATCGAGAACGATTTGACAAGGGTGAATTTGAACGTCAGCTAAAAGTGTGGGGATGAATTCATGCAAAGGAAACCTAAGCCTCAAAACAGGGCATCTATATAGACAAATAATTTAGAAGGATTCCAATGGCAGGTCCTGTCACCAGGCTCCGTCAAAGAAATGGTAAAGCGAGGAGGAAAGTTAAAGAGGCGATTGTATTCTTCTACAAGGTCAGAATCGAAAAACTTATTACTACTACTATAAGAATCTAAATGAGACAGACTAGGGTACTCGTCCCTCCTTTGATTTATCATATCTAGCTAAGACATGTAAGAAGAAAAAATTGGGATTCGACGAAGGGGTTTACCTCTCTTAGCTGACCCTGTGTTCATAACCGTTAGCCTTGAAACTTTCTTGTCGGCCATTGCTTCTTCGATATTGTGAATATCCTTGGGAGGACTAAGGACTGAAGTTGCTTGAAGGCTGGAGAGCTCAAATGTGTTTGTGAAGTGAGAAATGAGAAGTGGGGGAAGTGAAGCCCCTCACTTCACTCATATACAACCTCCAGCCGGTCACCTACCCGTTCAAATTCCAATTTTTACCGGCATCTCTAGGTCACATGATTGTTAAAGGGCATGTCAACCGGTACAGCTGGTAAAAGGGCACATATAACAAAGCCCATAAATGAAAGCAAAAAAAAATGGAGTTCTCTAGAACCTAGAAAAAGAATCTAGAAGTTGGGCCTGTGAAGCCCATGACCAATGAGCCATGAAGGCCCGATAACCAAAGGAGAAAGCCTCGAAGGCCTAGAATTTAAAAAACCCCAAGGCCCAGAAGGCCTAAAATAAGGTTTAAAGGCTCGTAAAATACTAGAGGCCCATAATCCAAGACCATTAGAGGCCCATGATCTAAAAGCTGTGAAAGCCCACTATTTGAAAACATCAATTGAACTCTTTAATGAAGGGCTTAGAAAGGGGCCATATTATCTTAGGCCCAAAGACCCAAAAGTCTGTAAGGCTCCACTTAATTAAATCTGTAAGGAATCAACTACTTTTCAACCCATATGGGCATTTGAGGTTCATTTCAACCTCAACTTACTTCTAAGAACATGAAGGCATGAAGGCATGAAGCCCCTAACAATTTCGACATTGAGAGCAAAGTCAAGTGTTGATCGATCTCAAACCAAGTCGAGAATCCATAACTATAGAAAAATAAAAAGAATCGACTTGGGTGCCTTTTTAAAGAATAACTCGACCTCAATCAAGGTCGAAAGCACATATATAGCCTAGAAGGCCTGTCCAAATTTTAAAGTCAAGTTAGATCTCAAATGAGATCGATGACCAACCTCAACCTTAAAACTGTCATAATGTGAATTGGAGAGAAAAATATCGATCCCAAATAAGGTCGACAATCGACCTCGAGTGTTATTCGACTTGGATGTATTTTTAAAGTTTAAATCGACCTCAATCAAGGTCGAAATAAAGCTCGAGCCAAGAGGCCAATCAACTTCATTCTAATATCGAGTTGGGAGCAAAAATGATGATTATATCGACCTCATTCCAGGTCGACAATCGACCTCGATTCTGCATCGACCTCCATGGAAAAATAAGGCATAGATCGACCTCAATTCAGGTCGAAGTGGAAGCCCCAAGCCTGGAAGGCAGGTTGCATTTTAAAGTCACGTTCGACCTCCAATGAGGTTGAAATCGATCTCATTTACAAGTTTCGACTTCAAGGGAAAATTGAGGTCTACTTCGACCTCAATCGAGGTCGAAATCGAAGATAACCTCATATATCAACCTCAGTAGTTAATTGAGGCCTAAATCAATCTCAATTAAGGTCAAAATCATCTGCAGAACAACATTTTGACTTCAGATAGCCATTGAGGCCAAATTCAACCTAAATCGATTTCGAATTCCCCTTCAAGCCTCATAAATTGACCTCAAAGGTACTTTCAAGCCTAATTCGACCTCAATCGAGGTCGAATTTGACCTTAGTCACATGATCGACCTCAAAGGTACTTTTAAGCCTAATTCGACCTCAATCGAGGTCGAATTCGACCTCAGTCGCCTGATCGACCTCAAAGTGATTTTCCTATTGTAATCGACTTCGATCGAAGTCGATTTCGACCTCATCTCCACATTTTGACCTGGAAGCACATCTGAAGTCCTATTCGACCTTGATCGAAGTCGAGTTCGACCTCGATCCCTGGATTCGACCTGGGGTCGTATTTGAGGTCTTTTTCGACCTCATTTCAAGTCGAATTGGACAAAGTTTCGAAAATTTCCTATTTTTTGAAAATTGTTAGAAATAAAGTTCTTGGAGGACCAATTTATATGATATTGATTCTTTAAAAGAATTAATAATAAAAGGCCTGAGCCCAAAAGACGAAATAAGGTTGATTGAAATAAGTTAAAAGCCCGGTAAGGCACTTAAAACCCTTTGTGAAACTTTTACGAAAACTCATGAAGTTTTTCCAAAAGTTGGGGGGCAAATGATGTGGCTAAAAATAGCCCTAGGGAGATAATAAATATAACATTTATTATTAGACCAGGTATGGTCCAAAGGCTTGGGCCCACTAGGAAAATAAATCATAGGATCAACTGGATTTGTAAGACCAGCCCACGAGCTTTGTTGAAGCCATATGCCCAGTAACTCTCTATTATTAATTAATTTCGTAATTAATTAATAAAGGCTCAGTAAAGGCCCAAGAAGCCTGTTGAAGGCCCTAATCCTAGAAGGATCTAGAAACCCAAACGTGGGAAGAGTCTAACGAGGACCCTCATTCCTAGTAGGTTTAGACAACCTTGACAATAGGAGACTTAGCCACTAAGTCTCTTACTTCTAATCTAATTCCAAGGCCCTCGTGCGCCTATATAAAGGGCCTAACCCATCAACATTAGAACTACATTTTTTGGCATGATTCTCACACCCATTGAGATACGTAAGCAGTTAACGAGGACCTGAGTTAGTCACGAAATGTTAGTGTAGCCATAAAAGCTCGAAGTTCTCTCACATCCTAGTATTAATTGCGTATTAAAGACACCTCGTTTTTAATCCATAACAATGATGTAATCTAAAGCCAAAGAATTAAGTCTGCTAGAAGATTCAAGTTGAATCATGCAACTAGACAAAGAAGGCTACTTGAAGAATAATGAATGCAGCTTGAAAATTCTTCTAAGGCAAATAGATCATTCGAGAAGTCATAACATTCAAGAAGTCACAAGTGCAACTGGTCGAGAAGTCTCAAAATGCTCAATTGGCTCAGTATTCAATCGAGAAGTGATATAGTTGAATCATTCGAGAAGTTAGGATATAGAAGTTAATCGTGTAGTGTGAAAAAGTACACATTCGAGAAGTCGAGTAAAACAATTCAAGAAGTCAGCCAAATGAGCATTTAAGAAGTGATAAAGCTGAACTAATCGAGAAGTCTCAGTTTCAAGTGATCATTTTAGAAGTCTAGTCTAATCAAGAAGTCATCAAATATAGTATGTGATCGAGAAGTCTAAACATTCGAGAAGTAAGTCATTCAAGGACTAATCGAGAAGTCACAGCTTGTACCCAATCGAGAAGTCAATCACAATGACTTCTCGAAGCAATTTCAATTGAGCACTAGACTATTCCAAAGAGCTATTTTCAAGAAGAATTGCAGAAGAACAATACAGATAATTTGCAGCTATGTCTTTGCAAGATAAGTCAAGCCTATGAAGATAGTGACAAGTCTACAATGAAGCTGGGAAGATAAGCAAGACAAATGACAGAAGATATAAAGCTGAACATAGCAGATTGTCAAAACAAGTGTTAGCTAGAAATATATAGTAGTCAAATGTAAAGTATTTCTTGTCTATTTTTAGTTTTAGTTAAACTATCTTATGTGAGCATGTGCCATAGGACATGTTGTCTATATATTTTATGCACAGCCTAATTAGACAGTTCTAAGATTTTTGTATCAAGTATATTCATACCTTGTATTCTTCCTAGAACAGGAAGCTGAAATTCAAGTTGAATTTCAGACCGTAGCAAAGTTCATTTTAATACAATTAGATTGAAAGTTACATCTGGTATTTTATTTACTTATTGCTTATGTTCTTTGTAACACCAAGCTTGTTTTAACAGACTCTCATTCAAACAACAAACAGTTAATCATTGTTCAAAATGTTTGAAGTATACATTCATCCCCCCCTCTGTAAACTTATGGGACTTTTAATTCCTAACAGGTAGTAATGACGTAATTACGATAGAAGAGGGGTTTAATAACTTAATTACCCTTTTACGAATATTACTGGTGTTTTAAAAATATTTTTTTATCTCTTAAAATTTGTTACCCTTTTAATCCAATTTTTAAGTACGAAAAGTAAAGAGTACGGGAAAGAGAATATCACACAATGTTTTTTATCGTGGTTAGGACCACTTATATATTGTTAACTAAATATATAAGTCACCTTAGTCCAGTCCCAGAGCACCTCCCCGAGCTCGAGATTTTGTTACTTAAACACACTCAGTAGCGTAGACGGAGAAGCCTTTACAACATACAAATATTTATCTTGAACAGTAACTGTTGGACCAAATCAAGCCTACTACTGTATTTTAACTTGTCTTTGTATAGCACATATGGAACTCAGGTATTAGGTTGGTGACTCTGTATTATTAATGTGTACTTATAGATAGAAGCATGTTTCTATTACAAATTCAAATGTAAAATTGTAAGTCAAGAATAAAGATCGGCAAATGATTCAATTCTGGATCACGCATCAAGCCTGAGAAGACTTCACCAAAAAAAGAATTGCAGTATGAAAAAGCTTCTAAGTCAAGCGATCAATTGAGAAGTCACCCTGGTAGAGAAGTCACATGTGAAACTGGTAGAGAGGTCTCAGAATGCCTCAATGACTCAGTAGTCAATCGAGAAGTCAACATGTTTGAGAATTCAATATGATCGAGAAGTAAAGAAGTTGAAATCATTCGAGAAGTCCAGAATAACAATTCAAGAAATTAGTTATTGAAGCAATCGAGAAGTTGAGGAAATGGGTCAATCGAGAAGTGTGTGTAATTAAGTCATTTGAAAAGTCTAGTCCAATCGAGAAGTCATCAAAAGAAGTATACAATCGAGAAGTCTAGATATTCGAGAAGTAATCAGTTAAATATCAATCGAGAAGTCTCAAAAGTACTCAATCGAGAAGTCTATTTCATGACTTCTCGAAGCAACGTCAGTTGAGTACTCAAATGTTTCAAGAAGCTAGTTTCAAGGAAAGTTATAGAAGAACAAGACAAGTAAGTTGAAGCATTGTCATGATCAGGTCAGTCAAACCTGTGAAGATAACAACAAGTCTATAATGAAGCTTGAAGGAAGAATAAAACAAGGACAGAAGATAGAATGCAAATGATAAAGACTGTCAAAGAGAAAGACTTGGCTAGAAATAGAATTCAGTAAAATGTAAAGTTTCATTTGTCTGTTTCTAGTTATAGTATAAGTGATTGTGAAATAATGTGCACCAAGGCATGTTGTCTATTTAGTAGAGTGCACAACTCCATAGTTCAGTATGTTGAATAGTTTTTTATACCTTGTTTTCTTTCAAGAACAAGAAGCTGAGATTCAAATCAGAATCTCAAATGTGTAGCATTTCATTCTAATATAATTAGTTTTAAATTAATCCTTGTGTTTGTCCATTCTATTCCGGATTTTCATGATAAACATTATAGAGATTATTCAACCTACAAACAGTTAACAAATCAGTTCATTGATAAAATCAAATAGAATTCAAAAGTAGTTTGAAAAAGTTGAAACCATACATTCACCCCCTATCTGCATAGTTTCTGTAAGATTACATTTCTAACAAGTGGTATCAGGGCACATGTTATTGACATACAAACAATACAAAGATCAAGATGAGTTTATAGAAGCTAAACAAAATCAATATTCCTCCATTTGACATAGAACACTACATACTATGGAAAAAGAAAATGCTAGCATTCATCAATACTGCAAACTACATGTATCCTGAGATCTTGAAAAATGGACCCTTCATGCTAGTAACACTAGTTCCTGAAACAACTAGTGGCTCAGAAGTAATACCAGCCACATGGATACCAAAAGATCCATCTCAGTACACTGACACTGAAAGAGAGAAAGTGGCTCTTGACAATAGTCTCATGCTCATACTGACTGATTCTCTAGACATGGTCATGTATAGCAATGTTATCAACTGCACCACTTCCAAGCACATTTGGGAAACCATAGAGCTACTATGTGAAGGCACAGTGAAAGTAAGAGAAAATCAAAGATAGTTGTTGGTCTCACAATATGAAGCATTTATGTCAAAACCAAATGAAGGCATAACTGAGGTTTTTGAAAGGTTCAACAAACTGATTAATGAACTCCAGTTGCATGGAAAGACCTGTGAGATAAAAGAAAAGAACTTGTGACTCTTCCAGAGCACTTGGAGCACAAAATTGCTACTATCTGAGAAGGAAGAGATCTAATAAAACTTTCATTAGAAACTATGTATAGAATATTAAAGATATATGAACTAGAGTACTTTCAAAAGAAGTCTATTCTAGGAAATAGAGGAAAAATGGCAAATGTCTCTAGTTCCTTAATTGTCAAAAAACCAATGAAGGTGGAAAGAGCTAGTACAAGCCAAAGAATGAGGAATGAGGAAAGTGTTGAAAATGACAAAGAAGAAAAGGATTCTGTCAAGAGTGAATATGAAGATGAATTCTACACTCTTGAAGAGCTTGAAATTATGGACAACAAGTCCATGACCTTCATGGCTAGAAAGTTTGGAAACTTGAGGTTTAAGAAAAACAAAAGCTTCAAGCCAAAACCAAACTTTGGCTTTTCAAGTAAAGGAAAATCTCCTAAGATAATTTTAAAGGAGGTTACAAGACTGGATCTGTTATAAGGTAAAAAAATATGGTGCTACAATTGTGATAAATTGGGACACTTTGCCACTGAGTGTAGAAAACCAAAAGCAGCCAGAAAGGACAAAGAGTATTTGGAATTGGAATCCAAGTATGAAGCCCTGTTAAAAAAAATACACTGGTAGAGCATACATTACTGAAGGCAAATGCTCAGATGATACTGATGAAGATGAAGAAGAAGAGTATGGTAACTTGGCCCTCATGGCTAAATCAGATGAAGGAGTATCAACCTCAACAAGTCAGTACCAATCCTAACCTCTATTGACATGTTAAAATCTCAATATAAGAAAACTGTGGAAGAATTAAGTGTTGAAATGTTTAATATTCATACCAGTATGAATGTTGCTTATGAGGAAATTGATAGATTATTGAAAGCTAATGATGAACTGTCTATTAAGAATGAACATCTAGAACTATTCTTGGTTAACAGCAATCCATGAAATAAGAGAATGAGTATTAAATAACAAAATCACTTGTCTAGAACAGATTGAGTTGTTCTTAAGAGATCAAATCTCTGAGAATGAACTGAAGATAAAATCCTATCAAAACTCATATGTAGCACTGCAAGAGTTTCATGAGAAACACCATGAAAATTCTAAGGATGGAGTTGGGTTTGACTATGACACTCTTAAAAATAAATTTTTTATGTCAACAAAAGACATGAAAACTGAAGTTCTTGGTAATCCTCATATTTTGAAAAATGTCAAAGCTCTAATTTTTAAGAAAAAAACTATTGAGTTTGATGAAGTTAGTATGGTCATCAAACATCAGTTGAATGATGAGGATGAACTAAAAACTAAAAGTGATGGCCTTATGTTGCAATAGAAGATTCAACATTCAAGGCCAAGTCCACCCCTGTTAAACTTGAAAGAAAATAAAATGTCCAGAAAAATGACACCATGCATGATAAGAAGAAAAGACAAATTGAAATGACAAAGTAGGCATTAACAAATACACCAATTATGCCCCTATTCACAATGTTCCTAGGAATCTTTGTAAAAACTGTGGTTCAACAAATCACCTTACTCATGTGTGCAAGAAACCTGCTATTAATAGTTCTGAATTTGTTTGTGGCTATGTGAAACCTTTAATGCATGATAATCATAAATTCTGTGGCAATTTTGATTGTATGCCATGCAACCTGAATGTTATAAATACTTGCTTTAGATTAAGGAAACAGTTTGTTGAAGGATGCATTAGTCAAAACATAGACAATAAAAATGCTAGGCCTAAATCTACAAGTCCAGGTAATGGAAGAAAACACTCCATGTCACCTAGGAATGCATCTAGCTCAGGTTGCACAAACCAAGCTAAGAATCAAAACCAGAAAAAGGAAAGTGTGCATAACAACCTAGATATTCACATGACACAGAAAAAGGAAAGTGTGCATGACAACCTAGAAAAAGGAAAGGACTGTTGACAAGACAAATGATATTCATGTAGCTAAGCAAAAAGGAGCTAACCTATTTTGGGTACCAAAGAAAACTTGATATTGTTTTGATTGCAGCGCACAGGTAAGAAGAAGAAGGTTATGTGGATCTTGGACAGTGGATGCTCAAGGCACATGACAGGTGACAAAGCCCTGTTGTCACAATTCAAGGAAGAGGTTGGCCCAATGGTGACCTTTGGAGACAACATCATTAGTTTCACCATGGGATATGGCAAATTGATTCATAAAAATGTTATCATTGAAGATGTATCTTTGGTAAATGGTTTGAAGCACAACTTATTAAGTGTCACTCAATTCTGTAACAAACACTTGAAGGTGGAGTTTGATAAAGAAATGTGCCTCACATCACACAGAAAGACCAAAGAAATTGCTCTACAAGGAGTAAGAAAAGGAAGCTTGTTTGTAGCTGATTTGGACTCTGTAAACAATGATAAGATATGTTATTTCTACACCAAGGCCTCAGAAAGAAAAAGTTGGCTATGGCACAAGAGACTCTATCATTTGAATTTCAAGAATCTGAATTCTCTAGTCAAAAGAGAGTTGGTAAAGGATTTGCCTCCACTTGAATTCTGCATAGAAGGATTGTGTGAGGCATGTCAAAAAGGAAAGATGAAAAGATCAAGTCATAGAAGTAAAGAATTTACATCTATTACAAAACCTCTGCAATTGATTCGCATGGATCTCTTTGGACCAGTCAATGTCAAAGAAGAAATATGCATTAGTCATGGTTGATGACTACTCCAAATACATATGGGTGGAATTCCTGCACTCAAAAGATGAAGTTCCTAAGTTCATTATTGAAAACCTAAGAAGATTGGATAAAGGCCCAACACCTATTGTGGCCTTAAGAAGTGACAATGGGACAGAATTCAAAAATGCTACATTAAGAGAATTCTACAAAGAAAATGGAATTACTCACCAATTCTCAGCTCCAAGGACTCCACAACAAAATGGAGTTGTTGAGAGGAAAAACAAGACTGTAATTGAAGTTGCAAGGACCATGTTAACAGAAGCTAGTCTATTAACAAGCTTTTGGGTTGAAGCTGTCAGAACTGCATGTTACACTCAAAACAGGACACTCATCACAAAATCTGTTGGAAAGACTCCTTATCATATCATGACAAACAGAAGACTATATGTCAAGCATATGCATGTGTTTGGAGCAAAATGTTTTGTTCTCAAAGATGATGCTGACCATCTAGGAAAATTTGAAGGCAAAGCATATGAAATAATCTTTGTAGGATACTCCTTGGATAAAATTGTCTACAGAGTATATGTGATTGATCAACAAAAGGTGATGGAAAGCACAAATGTGAATTTTG
Organism: Oenanthe sinensis; assembly: GCA_028671895.1. Taxonomy (NCBI): domain Eukaryota; kingdom Viridiplantae; phylum Streptophyta; class Magnoliopsida; order Apiales; family Apiaceae; genus Oenanthe; species Oenanthe sinensis. Next base: position 46,009,009 of record CM053803.1, read on the forward strand.
ATGATTTCAAGTTTCCTGCCATAAGTCTTGAAGGAGAAAACTGTGACACTTTGAGGTTTGAAAATGAAATGGAAATGGAAGCATCTGAAAATGAAAAAGGTGACAATGCACATGAAGGCTCACATATGAAAATTTCACATGATACAAATGAAGAGAGAAACATGGAGGATTTCAGTCACATACAACTTGAGAATTCTCCACACAACCCTAACATTCATTCATGGAGAGATTTTCTCAAGGATAAAAAACAAATGCAAACAACCTAAATCATGAAGAAACAAGTTCAAACGCAATAGGTGTGGCTCATGAAAGAAAATGAAATAGAGCTCACACTGCAGACCAAATTATTGGCAATCCTGATGAAAGGGTGAGAACAAGAAGGGCAACCATAAATGAATGCTTGTATGCCTGCTTTCTGTCTCAAAATGAATCTAAAAAGGTTGAAGAAGCATTGTTGGATCCAGACTGGATTATTTCCATGCAGGAAGAGCTAAATCAATTTGAGAGAAACAATGTTTAGGAATTGGTGCCACCTCCTAAAGATAGATCAATTATTGGCACACAATAGAATTGTTATAAGAAACAAGGCAAGGTTGGTTGCAAAAGGATATTCATAAGAAGAAGGCATTGACTATGATGAGACATTTGCTCCTCTTGCAAGACTAGAGGCAATAAGGATTTTTCTAGCCTTTGTAGCCTAATCATATTTTAAGGTTTATCAAATGGATGTCAAGAGTACATTTCTAAATGGTGAATTGGAAGAAGAAGTTTATGTGCAACAACCACCTAGCTTTGAGGACTTAAAATTCCCTAATTTTGTTTATAGTCTCCCCAAAGCATTGTATGGACTCAAACAAGCCCCTAGAGTATGGTATGACACTCTATCAAAGTTTTTACTGGAAAATTAGTTCACTGGCTGAACAATTGAAAAAACTCTCTTTTATAAGAAACATGGTGATGACATCATTCTAGTTCAAATTTATGTGGATGACATCATTTTTGGCTCTACAAATGAAAAGTTGTGTCAAGGATTTTCAAAGTTCATGCAAAGTGAATATGAAATGAGCATGATAGGAGAACTCAATTATTTTCTAGGCCTTCAAATAAGTCAAAGAATAGATGACATTTTCATATGTCAAACCAAATACATCAGTGAATTTTTCAAGAGGTTTGATATGCAAGATTGCTCACCTGTCAAAAAACAAATGTGTACAGCTATCAAGCTTGATGATGATACGAAAGGTAAAATTTTAAACAAAGACCTATAGAGGAATGATTGGATCTCTACTATATCTAACAGCTAGTAGGCCAGACATCATGTTCTCCACATGTTTATGTTTAAGGTTTCAGGCCAATCCAAAAGAATTTCATCTCATTGCTGTCAAAAGAATTCTGAGATATTTGAAAGGAACAACACAGATGGGATTGTGGTACCCAAAGTAAACAGGATTCAACCTAGTTGGTTATTCTGATGCTGATTTTGCTGGATACAGAGTTATAGAAAGAGCACCTCTGGAAGCTATCAATTTCTTGGACAAAGATTGGTGTCATGGTATAGCAAGAAGCAACAATCAATTTCAACTTCTACAGCTGAGGCTGAATATATAGTTGCGGGAATCTGCTATGCTCAAGTGCTTTGGATAAGAAATCAATGAAGGGATTATGGACTAGTTTTGGAGAGAATTCCTATCATGTGTGACAATACTAGTGCCATATCCATTGTTGCAAATCCACTAAATCATTCAAAGACAAAGCACATTAATGTAATGTACCATTTCATAAGGGAACATGCAGAAAATGGAGTAATTGAATTATTCTATATCCCTACATAAAAACAGTTGGCTGATATATTTACTAAACCACTAGATGAAGCCACATTTAATAGATTGGTTAGTGAGATTAGAATGCTAAATTTTTCTGACTATTGGCTAAATGAATATATTTCACCAACTGTTGCAATAATTGTTTCAGAAACATGTATTCTAAATTATTTATCTAAGTGAAACAAACTGGTGTATACTTATAAATGCATTAGTTATATTGTTATACATTGTTTTTTAAAAATAAAATGATATTGTAGCTTGGAACTATTTTTATGTTCTAAGGAAACCTGAAATAAAACATTATACTTGTTCATTTTTAAATAACAAGTGTGATATTCAATTATGCAAGAATAATTAGCAAATGCATTTTTAATCCCAAATTAACTTTTATTTATTTAAATTTAATCTGAAAAATGTGTTTGACAAATTTTTATTTTATTTTCCAAGTGAAAATAGAATAATCTTTCAAAAACTGGAGTTTATGATTAAGTTGCCATTTTTTTCTAACTTCTCGACTAAGTCTTAATTTGTGAGTTCTCGAATAGTTCACTTTGGTGAGTTCTCGATCAACTATGTTTTATAGAGTCCTTGATCCAGTATTAATGAGAGTTCTCGACCACTAGAGTTCTCGGTTAATTTCAAATTGAGTTCTCGAATGGTATAGTTCTCGAATGCACATATACATGAGTTCTCGATTAATTTCTGATAGTTCTCTACTAAAGTTACTTTATTCATTTCCTGAGTTCTCGACCATTCAAAGTCGATTACAATTCTAGTTGAGTTGTCTAAGTCATATAAATAGAAAAGTAGATCTAAAATTTCATTTCTATGCTTAATCGCAAACTCAAAGAAATTCTTGCTCTCTACAGTCTCATTCGAATTCTCTCATTGCTTTTCTTTAAACCTTCTTCATTTCTTCACTTCTCTTTTCTATACACTATTCAAATGGCTTCTTCTAGTTCCACTCATGTAACTGAAGTCTATGTAATTCCTGAAACAAACTTCCTAGCCATTGCACGAGATGCAGATGTCAAACAACAATACAAGTGTTTCACTAGGTTTCTTATTAACTCCTATTTGAAAAAGGCTCTGTTGACAAACCCACCTCTGTACTTAGACATTCTAGAGCAGTTCTGGAACACTGCTAACTGGAAGGAGGTTGCATTGGAGGATGGGAGCTCCAAGATATTGGTAACCTGTAAAATCCAAAAGGTGGACATTAGTTTTGATAAAAATGATGTGAATGCAAGTTTGTCACTTTCAACTGAAAGATTCGATGCAGAGCCATCTGAAAATGATCTTCTAGACTTTCTAGAGTTCATTAAATATTCAAACACTGTGGAGAAGGGTGTAGATGACAAGAAGTATAGGCTGGGCAAGATCAACAAGAAGTTCTTGAGAAAGGAGTGGTCATTCCTGTTTGAAACAATCCTTAGGGTTCACCTGCAAGAAGATAGGGTTTGATCAAATCAGCCTCATTGCCTTGAAGTTGGCCTACTCATTGGCTTACAACCAGAAGCTAAATGTTGGGAAGCTAATTCTTAGGGAGCTCATAACCAGGATCCCTAAGAGAGGTAATGAGATTTTCTTCCCTCATTTTATTCAATCAATTCTCAATTATAAAAATGCTAGTTTGATTGAACTACCTGAGAAGAACAAAAATAGAATTGGTTACTCTAAATCTATTGTAAAAATCATTTTTACTACATTGGATAGGAGAACCACAGTGAATGTACCTCTTCAAATCACACCTCATATGAGGAGTGTATTTGAAGGGTATCCACTTGTGCATCCTACATATGGTTATCTTGAGGCAGTAGAGGGTCCCAAGGTGGCAGAAGTACCAAATGCACCTAACTCTGGGACTCTTAACCCAACTGTAAACCGTTCTTCAAATCCATTAGATGATAGTGAACCAACCTCTACATCCTCTCAACAGGGTGTAGTGGAAAAGAAGAAAAGAAAGAAACCAGCTGCTAAGAAGAAATTAGAAGTAGTTGTAGAGGTAACTCAAGATGAGTTAACTGTGGCACCTCTAAAAAAGAGAAAGAACAATAAAGAGGTCACTCTAGACTACTCTGCACCCTCCCAACAAGATGTAGAGGTTACAAAGGGACTAAACTAGTTACTAGGTGCACTTTCTCATCAAAGTGAACCTATTAAAATTGGGAGCCAGCACACTCCACTTTGTAAAGAGTCTGCACCATCACAAGAACCCACTCTTGTTGATGAGAGGTGTGAAGTTGAAAAGGAAACACAAGTGCACATAGGATCTTCTATTAAAACTTCCCCACTTTCTCATAAGGAGTTGCCAATACTCACATCTACTCAAAACACTACTTCCACTTCTCAAATTGCTTCCCAACTAATTGTGTCTATTCAAACACAAAAGGTTATTGATCACCAGGAATCCAATCCTCCTGGTGAGCCAATTTCAAGTGACTTGGTGTATGACACCTTGTTCACCACTCAGGATACTCATTTAGATGTGAGGGAATACATGCTGAGGTATATCATGACGACACCATCAAAACCACAGAGGTTCCAGGAGTTTTTACTTCAGACTCTGTGATGGCTGAGGAAACATTTCCCTTTGGTCTTATTAATGAGCCATTGGAGCACCTAGTGTCTTCACAAACATTGGGTAACCTGGGGGACCTCCACTCCACGCAAATGACATCCCCTAGTCAATCCCCAGCCATACAAAGGTTGTCCTCTAGGAGGAATTCGCCTATTCATCTAGAATCTATTAATAATTCATCTGAGAAATTGGATGAAGATATAAATACTGAGGGAGCCACTATAACAAGTGGCTCTAACTTTCTATCAGAATGGCTGAAGCCTGTGCAATATGACAGTGCTTCAGGACCATCCACCGGTAGTGTTATGTCTGAGGAAAAATTAAAAGAAATCAATGGAGACCAGTTGGATGGGTTCTATTACATTGCACAACAGCTGTTCACTTCTCACTTGACAAATCAAGATTATGCTGCTATTCTATTGGAGTATGCAAAGGATCAAAAGGAAATTAAGGACGAAAATGCAAAAATGGTTGAAGAATGAGAGGCCAATGTTGATGCCTGGTTGGATAAAAAGTAAAATGTGAGCATATATGAGATGCTGCAATGGATGAGGAAAAATATTTGACTTCTCTTGGATCATGTGAAAAAATCTTCACTCCAACTGCCATATATGATGCAATTCATGAAGCTACCAAAGTGAAATTGCAGGTCAACCACTATTTGGCTAGAGGACTCCAGTCTGAAATTGAAGATCACGGACATAAGATGGAGTTCAGAATGAAATCTATTGATGACAAACTCATGCCTAGTGGTCATGCTCCTGTTCACTCAAAATTTGAATCATCTCTGGCCAGAATTCAAAGGATATGAATGAAAAAATGGAAAAATGGAGAAAACATTTAAAGAAATGGTTGAAAGCAATGTTTCTTTGCAATAGAATCAAACCAAAATCAACAATATAGTGGAGGTTTTGTATAAGAACAGACATGCTGATAGATTTCCAGAAAATGTGCCATTCCATGACTTGACTCCTTTTCAAGTGGATATCTACTATTAAGCCAAGGCCAAGATAGAAGTAGCTAAAACTCTAATTGTTGCAAAACTAAATGAAAAGGTTGAGAAACTGTCCTCAGATCAACAAACTCTTGCTAACACAATTTCTAAAGTGGCGTCTAGTGTGAATTCTCTGCAAAAAGACATTGACACCTCCATGTCAACACATAACATCACTCTTCAACAAGTTACAAATCAACTTGCAAACATTCAGACTCTTCTCTCAATAATGATTGTTCCTGGTCAAGCACCTCAAGTACAAATCCCAACTCAACTCATGCCAACTCATTCTTCATTCATACCCAGGCACCAAGATATCAACCCTAAGGGGGAGAAAGAAAGAAGGGAGGAGATTGAAGCTGAAAGGTAGAAAGTTGTAATAAGAAAATTAAGGGAAGAAGTGGGTAAGCCTAATGTAGACAAGGAGTTTTTGCAGACCCTGAAGGCCATCAAGGCACTGGTGAAAGGACATCATTGGAATTACAAGAAAATTCTTGAGAAGGTCATCATTCAAGTTAGAGGAGTGAAATATGAGGCAAAGAACATAAAGATATGCAAGGAGCCTGTAGTGCAGTTGGAAACTGGTTACTTTAAACTATCAATTATTGTCTTTAATCATATGTCATACACTGAATTGGAATGTCTTCACAAAGCCATAGAAACAGTGACCTATGAAGATGAAGAATTGAAAAAATCAGTGATATGTCCTCTACTATCCAATGCACTGCCAATGTCCCAAAATCCAAATCACCAAAGAGACATCTTGTCAAGGTGACTGCAAATGAAGTTATAAAGAGGGAAATCAAAGGAAACAAATTCAAGAGTCTAAAACCATGCAATAGAATTCTAGTAAATGAAGTCATCAAGATGAAGTTCAAACATTCTGCTAGTTCTTCACTAGTTAAATATCCCAAATGGAGAAAACAAATTATTGTTCCTGACAAGGGTCTGCCAGTACAATTAATTCAAGAAAAAGTTGTGCAGAACAAACTATATGTCAAGCTAGGGATGAGCATGGTGCGGTTTGGTGCGGTTTTGCGCCCAAACCGCACCATAACCACTTAAGTGCGGTTTTAAAAAATAGAAACCAAAACCGAACCAAATATTATTGGTTCGGTTCGGTTTTAAAGATTGCGGTTCGGTTTTTTAATGGTGCGGTTTCGGTTTAAAAATATATTTTCACATTTGAATAATAAAAAAATACATAGTTAATATTTTTGTATTATCCTACATTAAATTTGATATTATATGTGGTCATGAATCATTGTATATACAAAATACTAATATTATTATTACTAACAAAATAAATGAATATGACTAATTTTGCTTAGAAAGACACTGAGTTAATATATATTAATATATGTTTTTATTAATACAAGACTTAAGGTAAGTATTACTCGCAGATTTATGAATACATGCTTCTTTTATTAACTATTAAATAAGTAATTAATTAATTTAAAATATATATTAATTTAATAATTTAATAATTACAATAAAAATAATATATATTAATTTGGTGCGGTTCGGTTTTTAATCGGTTCGGTTTCGCATAAAAACCAAAACCGAACCAACAATGTGCGGTTTTAAAAATTAAAAACCGTAACCAAACCAATAACCAATGGTGCGGTTTGCATTGGTGCGGTTTTTGCGGTTTTCAGTTCGGTTTCGGTTTGCGGTTCGGTTTTTGCTCATCCCTATGTCAAGCAATGGATTGCAGATAGAATTTCCAAAGTTGAAATGAGGGATAGAAAGATGTTTATCACTATGGTTGATGCAGAAGAAATGCCCTTCTACTTTGACAACTCAGCCTTTACTACTCATGATATCAAGAGAGTGATTAGTCTCTTTGATAAGAAATATATGGTGAATAAATTGAATATGGTTGAAGTGGCTGAGTACTTGGTCAGAAAATATCAGAAGAAGGTAGACAGAGTCAAATACATGGAAGAAATGAATAAGAAAAAACTCAAGGAAGATGAATAGATGGAAAGGATGAATGCAAAGTTAAGGAGATTAGGAAAGTGCAGAGTTTGTCAGTGATTATCCAAAACAAACCCTCAAAGTTGTTGCTCATATGTTAAAAGATGCAATTCTAATTGAAGAGATCATGGCTAGACAAAAAATTCACAAAGGCATTGAAGAAATTAATGCAAGGGAAGAAAAAAAAGAAAGCAAAATATGATCTTTTTATGAAACAACAGTAACAACTTCAATAACAAAAATTGGTAGGCTTGATATCTTGTGTAAATTTGTGAAATTATCTTTTCCCAAATTGGGCGAGATTGTTGGACCAAATCAAGCCTACTACTGTATTTTTACTTCTCTTTGTATAGCACATATGGAACTCTTTTACTAGGTTGGTGACTCGGTATTATTAATGTGTACTTGTAGATAGAAGCATGTTTCTATTGCAAATTCAAATATAAAAATTGTAAATCAAGAATAAAGATTGGTAGAAGATTCAATTCTGGATCATGCATCAAGCCTAAGAAGACTTCACCAAAATAAGAATTGCAGTATGAAAAATCTTTTAAGGCAAGTGATCAATCAAGAAGGCACCTTGGTAGAGAAGTCACATGTGAAACTGGTAGAGAAGTTTCATAATGCCTCAATGACTCAATAGTTAATTGAGAAGTCAACACGTTCGAGAATTCAATATGATCGAGAAGTAAGGAAGTTGAAATCATTCGAGAAGTCTAGAATAACAATTCAAGAAGTTAGCTATTGAAGCAATCGAGAAGTTGAGGGAATGGGTCAATCGAGAAGTGTGTGTAATCAAGTCATTTAAGAAATCATCCAATCGAGAAGTCATCAAAAGAAGTGTGCAATCGAGAAGTCTAGATATTCGAAAAGTAATTAGTTAAATGCCAATCGAGAAGTCTCAAAAGTATTTGATCGAGAAGTCTATTTCATGACTTCTCGAAGCAACATCAGTTGAGTACTCGAATGTTTCAAGAAGCTAGTTTCAAGAAAACTTGCACAAGAACAAGACAAGTAAGTTGAAGCATTGTTATGATCAGGCCAGTCAAAACTGTGAAGATAATGATAAGTCTACAATGAAGCTTGAAAGAAGAATAAGACAAGGACAGAAGATATAATGCATGTGATACAGACTGTCAAAGAGAAAGATAGCTAGAAATAGAATTGAGTAAAATATAAAGTTTCATTTGTCTGTTTCTAGTTATAGTATAACTGACTGTGAAAGCATGTGCACCAAGACATGTTGTCTATTTAGTAGAGTGCACAACTTTATAGTTCAGTGTGTTGAATAATTTTTCATACCTTATTTTCTTTCAAGAACAAGAAGCTGAGATTCAAATCAAAATCTCATATTTGTAGCATTTCATTCTAATATAATTAGTTTGAAAGTTAATCCTTGTGTCTGTCCATTCTATTCCGCATTTTCATGATAACCACTATAGAGATTAATCAACCTACAAACATTTATCAAATCAATTCATTGATAAAATCAAATAGAATCCAAAAGTAGTTTGAAAAAGTTGAAATTATACATTCACACCCCTTTGCATAGTTTCTGTAAGATCTCATTTCTAATAGTAACTCCCTGTTACTTTCTCAAAATAATTGTACAAAACCTTACAAGACTTTTCTTAGACAATAACTTCCCGCTATCTCCTCAAAGCCGTTGTAGCCCTTGGTGTAGTATTTGTACTTCTAACAAATTCCGGTCTTGGGTCTTAGATCTAGGGGTGAAATCGAGTCGAATAAATGTGAATAGCAGCATGATCAGATTCGACTCGAATTTATAATTATTCGTTCAGATTCGGTCCAGATCCGAATTAAAATTTTAATATTTTGTTCCTCTTTTCAAATTCGAAAATGATTTTTTCTTCCTCTTTTCAAGGCAAACGAGTTTTAATAAGTTTGATATAAGATGTTTAAGCTTGGTGTAGAAGAGAAACCAAAGATGGAAAGCTAATTTAGAAATTATAACATTTTATTGAAGAACTTGAAAGTTGGAACAAAATGGGTTATAAAAGAGAGAAGTATTCTAAAGAGAGAATCTAGAGAGAAGGATAAGAGAAAACTTCTTCAAAATAATGATACTAGCTTTGCAAAAATGAGAAGTGTTTTGGTTTTCTTGGTGTGAGAAAATGTGGGGGGTGGGGGGTTGTAATTATAAGGAAAGTTGGGAGAATGAATGGTGAAGATTGACTTGAAATGAGTGGTTGATATTAATGCTCCCAAAATTTGAATGGGGAGAATTTGAATTCTTTGGGGGGGGGGGGAATCTGATGTGTTTGGGGGGAAAGTATTTTGGGGTTGGACCAAGTCAACTAGTGCTTAATGTTTTGTATTAATCAAATAAACACATAACAAATAATAATAAGCACGTGGGGTTGTAATTATAAGGAAAGTTGGGAGAATGAATGGTGAAGATTGACTTGAAATGAGTGGTTGATATTAATGCTCCCAAAATTTGAATGGGGGGAATTTGAATTCTTTGGGGGGGGGAATCTGATGTGTTTGGGGGGGAAGTATTTCGGGGTTGGACCAAGTCAACTAGTGCTTAATGTTTTGTATTAATCAAATAAACACATAACAAATAATAATAAGCACGTAGCACCAAAATTCATTAATAAATACAATAAATATGAAAATAATATATTTATTTTTCTGGGAAAAATATTTTTCTGAATATTTTCCTGAAAAATGAATAAAATACGAACCAGACGAACTGACTCGAAAATAAAAGTTCTCATAAAATTATGAGAAAAATTCTAATATTATTTTATATTATTCTAATGACTAATAAAATGTTTCAAGTTATTCTAACAAGTGGAAGTATTTTATTAGATCAAAATACGATAAAGTTGTGTCCTAGATCTAAATAAAATACATATAGTCGTTGGGCGAAATAAATCAACCCTTAAACTAAAAGTTTTGACTTGAATAAAATTCTTTACTAGTATTCCCATGTATAAAATATAGTTGAGAGCTTGTGGGAAGTTACTAGTGTATTTAAAATATTTTTCTCCGAATAAAAGATAAAATGAAACACCGGGAGAAAATTTATATTTTAAATATTAGACAAGGGTATAAATTACACAAATAATATTTTCATTAAGATAGATGATTTTTTCATTCTGGTAGTTCCTTTAAGAAACACCTTGTCTCAATAAACAATATTATCCAGAAAAAAAATTAAAATTAAAGATACCGAAAAATCTTTATCTTGCCTCTTCTGTATAGCAATATTGTTCTAAAAAATGTCATAACATGATATTTCTTTTTCGAACTCTTTACTTAATAAAAATAGAAGTTTTAGAAAAAATAATCACCTGTGAACTTTCGAAAGTATCACTCATAAGACAAATAAAGCCGGCTAAATGATACTGTACATAAGAGAGTAATTAAAATTATTTTCTAAATACTTTTAACTGTTACACAAGTAACAAGTCAAGCTTAAGGATTCGATTAGCGACGGTAGTTGCTTTTGTTTTCCCAGAAGACTGCATAATATGCAACAGGAGTAGAGTAGATTGTCTATAATTTCTCAAACAGGAAGATCATCCAACCTACTAAGCGAAGCTTAAGAACTCGATTAGTAACACAAGTCACATAATTATAATCCTAAACTCGAGATTGACACTCTACGAATCCATGAAAATGAATGGCTTATCGACTTCAACGTAGTACAGTGTAGTTTTTCCAACATCTATGTGACTATAATTAGTACTGACCTTTTGAAATTGGAAAGAAATTACCAGAAACAAATAGTTCCCTGTTATTGTTATTCTCTTTATTCAATTAAGTATATAGTACTATACAAAAAAAACATATAGTAATGTATGTACCTCCATTAGAACTCGAACTCGAACTCGAACTTTGGAGCTAGAGGGAACCAAGTATCCGCTAGGTTAAGGTGCCTAAGCAATAATTGAAGTTCAGTTTCTCGAACAATCGCACAGCAACAAACTGAGAAATGTTTTACTTTGAAAATTTGAATACTAACTCAATTTTAGACAGGCTGGAAAACCAAGTAGATTGTTGCAAATCATTCAACCAAGCACTATCTTGGCAATGTCTGGAAGTTCAAGTTGCCAAGAAAGTAGTAATTGCAGGGACTATATTGAAGTAGACTATCGTGCTCATTCTAAAACACTAGGACACAAGAAGATAAGTGCTGGAGAATTGTTGGACGCAATGCAAGATCTTGTAAGCCATTATATCAGAAATCAAATTACAGAGGATAGTAAGTATTCAAATAAAATAAAATAAAATAAACTCTAATATTCAAAAGAATATAAATATTTAAACTCTAAATTTTATATAAATTAACACACCGCATATTAACTATCAAGTAACAATATCCTAACAAGTTGTACATTGCTCCTAGCATTTAATTGAGTTGATCAAATCATAAGAAATCAATGCAAAACAAGATAATTAAACACCTAACAATCATTTATTTAGCAAAGTTTATATCAGAGTTGCACATGATTATCATAATCATTTCATTCATTTGACCCATCGACTAATCAATCTTCATAAGTACGGCACTCTTCAGTCTCCATGTTATCCTTGCAGAAGTCCTCCAATGGATCAGAAACCTTCTTCTTGTCCTTTGCATGGCTAGCAGCTGCACTAAGTTCCTCCACCTCATCCCACGCTGCTATGCATTCTCCGCTAGTTGGATCCCCTGCACATGTTTCCTCTGCTTCCTTAATACTCTCTGCCACTTTTTCCGAGAGGTCCGGACCCTTAGCCATTGGACGGACCAATATGCGTTGGCTCGTCCAATGACTACCGGACCTCTTCCATGGATGGTTGAGCCATGGAGATCCGATATTAGGTGAGTCTGTGGCCTTGGCCAAGATTTTTGGGGTTGATGAGAGGCTAACACTAGGTATAGTTGAAGCCATTGTTGTTTTTGTCAAAAGATATGGCAATTGGCAGGTATGGTGTGAGCAATAGCACAAATATAATTCGGAAGGAGTAATGATTTATGAGCATTGATTTCTTATCATCTATCTACCTATCAGGGGCATACACGTCAGTTGCATTAAAAAGAAAATATCTTTAATTTATTGATTTCTTGAATATGTAAATATTATGCAAATATTTGTACTCTTTTATAATAAAATTTGGCATGTCGCAAACTCGCAATGCACACCATGTTTTTATCACTCATAATTCATGACCCATGAAATATTTTGGTGGGTATTCGATCGATGCTTATTGACAGTATATTGAATATTTTTTCTAAAAATATCTCTCGCTATTAAATTTCATGTCTCGAATTGGATAAAAAAAGAGGGGTACGAAATTAATAAATTAACTTAGTGAAAAAGAAAAGTGTTAAAGTTATGCCATGTAGAGCCTGTTTGGCTCACCTAGCTTTAAGTAAAAAAGAGCTTTTAGGAGCTTTTGATGTGTCTGTGTACTCCGACTTTAAGCTAGCTTTTAGGAGAAAAGTTCTATTGAGTAAAAAGTACCTTTTAGGTACTTTTGCTTATGACTTTTTGACTTTTTGATTTTTTTTTTTTTTTTTTTGCTTTCAGGACTCTTGTAAAGTTTAAATAATATGAATTTTAAATTTTTTTAAGTCAAATTTCACTTAAAGTCAAAATTATTAAACCCTCATTTAACTTTAGGTAAATTTACCCAAACACATTCATTCAACTTAAAGTAAAAAACTTTACTTTCTGCATTAAGTTAAAAACACCTTCATTAAGTCAAAAGTAACTTATTTTAAGCACTCCCAAACGGCCTCGTATACTTGCAGTCCTCTGTATTCATTCTTGAGTTTCATGCTACCTGGAATTTGATGCTTGCTTTGCCTCTCAAGATCTGTTCACCCTTTATTCCACCTTTGATTCTTTTCTCTCATTCTCAACTTTTGAACTATATATAAATTACACTCCATAATTGCAGCAAATTCATTCAGTAATAATTAGTCAGGGAGTTTAAAATAACCAAATTAAACTTGAAATGAGGCTGCATCTACCACTCATGTTTGGAGCCATTGTTCTGAGTTTTACAGGCAAATTTCACATCCAGTACCACTGTCAATTCACATTGCTGATTTCGATAATCGAACTTATTTGATCTTCTTTTGTTTTTTTGTTTATTTTGCAGCTGAGAAATGTCGCCAACTAATAGGAGAGGAGTCTTCTTCAAAGAGCTGGACTGAAAGGTTCACATTCTTGAATTGCTTTGACATGGGTTACGGAACCATTGCATGCATAACCAAAGAACTATTAAAACTATACCTCTACTACATCAGAGCTGTTCATGTGCATAAAATACGAACAGAAGCAACAAAAGCAGCCATGAGGGAATCAATGTCACAAGACGAGAATTTCGACAAGGCCATAATGTCTGCTAAAGAAAAAGGCAACGCAGCTGCAAAACAAGCATCCATGCAACTGAAACATGTCATTGCACCAGCTTTATCATCAGTGTGGGATATATTTGAAACTCTTTACGTTGGTGGAAGCTTTTCGGAGGGAATTACAAGGGGAATCGGAACGTTTTTTGGTTCTTATGTTGGGGGAATTTACGGAGAAGGAAATTTTAAGTGGATCGGTTTTCTTGTGGGAAGTCAGTTCGGGAGTTTGGTTGGGAGTAGAATTGGATTGATGGTATATGATGTTGGGAAAGGAGTACAATTCTTAATTCACCTTGTTTATGGGCAAACAAACTACTATCCATTATCTACATACAAGGAACTATGAGGGCTAGTTACATAATTATGATTTTTCTCTTAGTACTAAAATGCTGGCCAAGTGTTGGTTTGTGAATATTTTTTAATCTCCTTAATAAATACCATTTCTAAAGAAGTGTATACATGTTAAGTATTTTACTTTATGTGTAATCATTTTCTTTCTTTTTCTAAAGGAATTTATGTGTAATCCAACCAAGTTATCTTTATGCTTTAGTGATGAGAAATTTATATCTAGCATTCAAGCTGAAAGTCTATTATGTGGATTACCACGGGCCAGCCTGAGGGCAAGCAATCGCATGGGGAATAACATGGGGCATCAATTATTCGGGGGCAATTTTTTAAAAAAATATAGGGAACTTTGCTATCATTACTAGACTCAAACCAACTGCCAGTTGAGTCTGAAGAAGAGGCGGTCCACTTTATTGATCCATGATATTCGTTTCCGAGTTATCTGTATTAGTTGACCAACATAAGTTATGTTGGTATTGCATGCCATGATCATCTTTTCTTCCATTTGTTTACCTCATCAAATCAAAAACAGCTGCCATTGTCCAAAATGTTGTCTTTGAGGCTATGTTATTTAACAGTAGACCGATCTCCCTTCTGCTTCCGGCAATGTTCAATGCCTCTTTCTTTCTACAACCATTTATTATATATATATGGAATATGGAATGATGAACAGCCAGGAATGAGAGAATTCAAGTTGATGCACACTGTGAGTCAGACTTTTGATAGGGAAAAATCATTGTGTTAGCCTCTGAGTTCATAACAATAGGAACTTTTAGGAGAGAGTTGTGTACTTCATATGTACCAAATTAACTGTCTTCACTTTTCTAGGTCAAATTGGCTTTGACTGAAAATTACATATAGCATATAATTGGAAAAATTTATAAAAAGTAAACCATTGAAAAGTATTTCTAGTATATTTTAAAATGTATTTTTCAATTTTTTAAAATTATAAAATAATAAATTTTAATTCTCAGTCAAAGTTGAATCAAATTGATCACAAAAAAGTCAAATAAGACCGTTAATTTGGGACGGAGGGAGTATGATTTTAGGACAAGTTTCGCATGGTTATGTTTTTGGGGCTGGTTTTCTAGACATATTTCAGGTGATAGCATAAAAAGCATTGTTATTTGAAGTATCGATAGATCTCAATTTCAAACATACATAATATTAATTTTTAATATCGATAAAAAAAAATAATTTTTAATATAATGAAATATTGAAACTAATTTTAAATTTCTATTTTATTTTGTGAGTTTCAATATTTTATTAGATTAAATTTATCTTTTCAATTATTGGGTATATTATATTCTATATACAAGTGACGTAAAAGTTCACTAAAAATTAGGAAAAATACTTATACATATATATACATATTAAAACAAATATTATAACTTAAAATAAATTTAATTAATTTTATTGATTCAATATAAGTGTAAATAGATGTTTAATAATAATTTTATAATATTTTTGTTTATATGTACATATTTTAGAACAAATATACAAGTAAATAGTTGGTACACTTAAAAATATAATAACATATTCACACATGAAAATAAATATAAATAAAGAATTATAATATGAAAATCTATTATACAAACATTACTTGAATATAATATAATATAGAATTAAAAGAAACAAAAAACTAAAAGAAATTTTATTTTATCAGTATTTTAAAATTTTTAAAAATATGTAATGTATATTAAAATAATTATATAAGTAACTAATAATTATGGTTAATAATATAATAATATTTTCACACCTAAAATTAAATAATATTTAAAATATCAAAATATGAATTAAAAATTATAAAAGATCATATATAATAATATATAATTATAATAAATATATATTTTAAATATTTATAAGGTGTTCGTGTATTGTAGTTAAAAATGAGGAATAACTTTTATATAAATATATACACACGCATATAAAAAATATTATTAGTTAAAATCTATCTAATTATTTTATTGATTCAATATAAGTGGAAATAAAATAAATAATTAATAGAAATATGTTTAATAATAATAATATAATACTTTGATATGTATTTACGTATTTCAAAACAAAAATACGAGTAAATAATTAGTAAAACTAAAAATATAATAAAATATTTATACATGAAAAGAAATAGAAATTAAAAATTGGAATATGGATTTATCATACAAAAATTACTTTTATATAATATAAAGTAATAAATAAATACAAAATATATATTATTTTATCATTATTTTAATATTTTCACAAATATACATATCTATCAAAAATTATGTTTTATCATATGTGTTAAATATTCTTGACCCGACTAGTTGATTCGATTGATTGCTTGATGAACTATATAACTCTTACTTCAAATTTTCAAGTTTGAGAAAGTTGAATTTTGAGAGATATTGGATTAATAATTGATATTTGAGATATTTGTATTTATAGTATTGGATTTGAGATTTTGATCAAAATATATATATAAAAATTACACTTCCATTTATATATAAATTTTATTAATTCATATTTTATAAGATTAATAATCAAAAAAGTACGGACTGGTATAGATATATTGTATTTGTTTGATAAATATTATGAATTTAATGCAAAATTTGAATCAAAATAAAATATGTTCTCAAATATGAACATTCATATATACGCTCAAATTCGAAATCATATAATTTATTATAAAATAATTTTATTTAAATATAACCCGTGATGTGAATCGGTTCAAACTTTTTTTATTTTTTGAAACCAAGCAAAATGCATTCAACTTAAAAGATCAAAAGAGAGAGCCTCCGCTAAACACTAAACACGTAAGAGGAGACGTGAAAATAACGTGGGAATTAGCTAAACACGGGATTCTAGCAATAACATGATCTACCCCTGTTAGCATCTTTCCGAATGAAACGAAGAGAAACAGACGACATGCTTTGAAGTTCCTACGTGCACTCTTCAACCACCTCACCCACTTCCAAAAGGTTCACCTTGTCTTCCAAGATAGCTTTGACACTGAGCAACGAACCCGACTCCACCAAAACCTGGGCATTGGTGAATTGTTCCTCCTTGATCCATGACAGAGCCTCCCTCATCCCTACAACCTCAGCCTCGAAAACATACTCAACCATTCGAAAACAACCAACCTTAGTAGCAACAATGTCAATAATAATTTCTTGATATAATAATAATTTAAATGATTTCTTGATACTATGTTGCCTCAATATTATAATTTTTGGAATACGTGGGGTGACATGTTAATAATAATAGTATTAAAATATCCTGCTCCGAATATAAATCTTTTTATTAAAACAATATCCTGTTACGAATATAAATCTGGGACCCACGTGTCACTGTATCAAATCGCCTATCTTTGTTACTGTACTCGAAAAGTTAGATAAAAATAAAAGGGTACATGCGTAAATTCACGAAAAGATTTTTAATTTTAATTTTAATTTTAATTTGTAATTTGTAATTTCTCTTTCTTCTTCGTCTGCTTTGAGACTTTTTTGTAATCTTTTTTTAGCAAAATTCAGTAGTCGCGTTGAGTCATTGCAAAACGACCTCCAAAAACCTAATTATATACATACACGAATTTGTATGTATTCAAGTTGAAGTCTTTTTTGATCCTTTATTGTTTTAATTGCTGTTAATTTCAAGATAGATATATAGTTTGATAGTAATGGCAGGAATCGGAGGCTTCGCCGTGTCGCGGAGCCACGGCGGCGATAGGTTTTACAATCCACCGGCGATGCGGCGGCACCAGCAGCTTTTGTTGCAGCAGCAACTTCGACGGCCGGAGAATTCGCCGGAGGTGGAGAAGCGGAGTGATGCGGATGGTTTGGAGAGTGCATTGTCGAAGAAGGAGGCTGATTGCGGTGCTTCGGAGGCGAAGAAGCCGATGGATGAGAGTAATATAGATCGTTTGATGGAAGCGGTGACTCCGTTTGTTGCGGCTAAGTATTGTCCTGAGGTACTTAAGTTAGTTAGGATTTTTTTGATTTTTCATCGAATTGCTCTTGTACATTTCGGAATTCAGTGTATATATGCTTATTAGTGTGCGTAAAATTGTGTTTGTTTAGCTCATTTTGTTGCGGAAATTTTGTTTTCAAGTAAGTGGATGAGTTGTTTATTAATTGTGTTTGGGGTGATTAGGTGAATGGAATGGGATGGAGAAGTAGGGAAGCTGGTTTACGGCCGTTTTATTGCCTTGGTGAGTTGTGGGAATCGTTGAAGGAATGGAGTGTGTATGGAGCAGGAGTGCCGTTGATAATTAAAGAAACTGACTTGGTTGTACAGTACTATGTGCCGTATTTGTCTGGTTTACAGTTGTATGTTGATCCATCGAAGCGTCCTTCTTGTAATAGGTAAGCATATATATGCTTTTAGCTATTACGTACTTGATTGGCATTTTGTCTGTGTTGGTCTGTTCTTATAGTGGCATCCATGACTCAAGCTGATTTTTTGTAGTGTTATTAACTTTTTATTGTGATTTCTTAATGTGTAAAATATGAAACTTGCTCATCTAAGTTCATTAGTTGGTCAACAGATTGTCATGTAGATACATTTATCGAAGGAAATAAATGACTGTAAGTTGTCAGATGTTCTTTGCCACAACTATTTGAGGTATTAAGTTCGGTAGCCTAAACATTTAGACATACTGTGCATTTACTGTCAACATCAGCAGTTAACGTTATCGGTTGCTGATGATGGTGTATTCTTAGCAAGTAATGATCTTTTAGTGGTACTTTGCTCTGGTAGATAGGCTATTTTTTGATAGAGAATGAAACTTAATGTTTTCTTTTTGAATTTCTATCATTTTAGTGTGTGGATAGGATGATAGGTTCTCATATTTTATTTTGAATCTCACTTTTTATGTCATGAGCCTTTATACTGCATGATGCACATGTTCAAAATGTCACTATACGATTGGATCATATGGTGCACTGAAGTGAAATTTGGTTGGATTGATATGAAATGGATATCTGTTAGAATTGACTCCTTGATTGTTGGTAGCTTATTAACAATTCATTGTTAGAATCCTTTTTCATGCTGTCTTCATATTTTGATAATAAGAGATATGCCATAAGCTTTTGATGCTTGTCTTCAACCTATCTCGAGTGTTGTTCCAAACAAGGCCCCATACTACATCCAATTTTTATGTGTAGACTCCTCATATGACTAGGTCGGGAGTCGCTGATATCTTTACCCCCACCTCCTTGTACTCAGGAAGTTGCATAAACTCCTAATTGCTACTAGTCGCACCCGCTAAGATTCCCAACTTACATAATGTCCTCCCATTTTGTAGAAAATGTAGCCCTATAGTAACCTAATACGCTATTATTACTTCCAGTGTTATGTGATAAGAAATTGGAAAACTGAAATATTGACACTTTGAAAATTGTAAGGGTGACTTATAAAACATATTTAAGTAAAGGTTTTTCACATTAATCTGGTTAATTTGGATAAACTTATCTTTATCAGCCCTGTTCAAGTTTGCATGTTCGCAGTTATATTTCCTGGTAGTCTTGTATATATTTTTTATAATTCAGCACATTGTACAGTGTGATCAATGATATTTCTTGCTCCATGCTTCCTGTTTGGAGAAGTTGTTTATTTCAGTATAACTTCTTTTCCAATTTAAATTGATAGTTGTTCTTGCCCTTTGGTGCCTATGATTTTTGTAGAAGCTACTCTTTGATGGAGTTTTATAGATCTATTAGTTGTGTAGTTTAATTTTTCAAGCATTGAGCCTTTTAGGAGATATTGAAACATTTATGTCTAGGATTTGCTTCCCCTTGGTGGTTGCAACATATAAAAATGCTTGTGTCAGAAAATAAAGCTGCCAACAAACCCTATATATATCTTAATGAAAGTTAAGTGATGATAGGAACTTTATTGTGATACAGAAACATTCCGTTGTTGCTATGTTTCATCCATAATAGGTGGTTTTCCATATTAGCATGTGTTTTCTAGAAATATGTTACATGTGTTTATGTTTTACATTTTTAAACATATTCTTAAGGAAGCTTCATTTAGAGGTCCGCATTGCAAGTTTGCAACCCTGTTCAGTGCCAAGGGTTATTGACTGTATGTGTGCTGCATGTTTTTTTAGGAAAATTGATCAATTGTTTTGGATAAGTTATGTTTGCTGCATTTTAGTTATGTGAAACATTTTCTGGTATTTCCTGTCAGGCACTCAGGTGAGAATAATGACACCGAGCCTGTAAGAGAGACAAATAGTAATGAATATGAAGCGGACAGGCGAAAATGTGTTGCAGATGGGAGTCACCAGAATGCGGTGAACTTGAACTCCCAGAAATTGAAGAGTCTGTCGCTGAGAGACAAATACCCCGTGAATTCTTCTGGTGACGAGGGTGAGAGTAGCAATTTCCCTGGTCTGCTTGTGTTTGAATATTTGGAACACGAACAACCATACTCTCGAAAACCTTTAACTGACAAGGCAAGTTTAGTTCTTGAGAGTATATTCTGGTTGGTAGCAAAATATTTTTTTCCAAGAAACTGATATTGTAATGCATCCCCCCTTCCCCTCCAACAGATTTCAAATCTTGAATCTCAATTTCCAGAATTGAGTTTGTACCGAAGCTGTGACTTGTTGCCTTCAAGTTGGATTTCTATAGCTTGGTACCTTTAGTTTTTAGTTGTGAAAATATGAAACATTCTCTTTCTTTAGATTGAGCTTTTATGCTCTATCAATTTCAGTAACGAAATAAATTGTCCTGCAGGTACCCAATTTATAGAATACCTATGGGCTCGACACTAAAGGATTTGGATGCATCTTTCTTAACGATCCATCCCCTGTCCACACATTTCAAAAGTACATCTCTTTCTCCCCCCCCCCCCTCTCTCTGCGTGTGTGTGGAGCACAGACCCATGCTTGCGTATGTGTTCAGTCACACATGTCTTTATGCACATATCTTTGTAAACCATTTTTTGACTGTTTGTAAATGGTATAGATGGTGGTCAATCACAGTCTCATGGTTCCAGTTGTGTGGGAAAGGTCATCGGTGCTAGCACTGGATCTTCAAAAATTTCTCTACCAGTCATTGGCCTTGCTACTTACAAGTACAAAGGTTCAATTCTGAGTCCCAGTGGCCCTCAAGATTATGAGCACGAGAACTCGCTTTTGGAAGCTGCAAATAGTTGGCTTCAGGGTTTGAATGTTGTTCTCCCTGATTTCCTGTTTTTTCGTTCTCATTACTTGCGAAGATGATAATGCATGGAAACTTATTCGCATTATCTCCCTTCGTAATGACAAAAGTTAAAGGTGTCAGTGTTTGGACTTACAGTATTGGCTTGACCCTATCTGCAAACAGCCAACTGGTTGAATGTTCTGCTATGTTGTTTAAGCCTTATCATCTTCGTATTTGTAAAATTCTCAACAAAGCATTAACTTACAAGATACTTAGGAAAAATGCTTATGGCCTAAGCTAGGCTATGCTTAATGAGCCAGAAGGTAGGCTTGACACATGAAGAAGTTGTCTGGCAGAGTTCACCGTTTCTTTTTCTGGGCTGCTATGTTGTTGCTCTGTTGTTTTGAAGCAGTAACCTGACATAATTTGCAAGTAGGCATCTGATATAGCCTCTGCTGTTTCATTGTGGGCGCCTAATACTGTTGCTGACCATAGTATACAGGTAAACTGCTGGCTTTTTGATCAGTATCAAGAGAATCTTGGCAATTAGTTCTGGTGATAATGACGATAACTTTAAACGATCTGTAACTGTTAGTCTGCGTATACAAACTGATACAAAAATTCACAGAATAGGTTATCCTTTTGAGGAAAGTTATGCTCCTTGAATGAGAAGTTAAAGGAGTTTCATATATGTTGCATATATGTTTATCAGTGTTTACTTGATTGCGCATTATTGCACTAGATGCAATCTTGTAGTTATTTACATCTGATGATGGAAGGATTAATGTTAACTGTTAAGAGGCTTTGGTTGGTTAGATCTATGACTGTTCCTTGCCTGTAGTCTTCACTCTTCAGGTTCATTTTACATTATGCTGAATATTGTTATATAGTATTTTGACTGGCATAGATTTCTGATTAGTGTCAATACCTCAAAGGTGGAGACCAGTAGATTTTAGGCAATGCATGGTCTTGCGTGGGTAGGTTTCGCTGAGAATATAATAGGGAGATATATTTTCTACAAAATAAATATGCATGTCCTGATGTACATGGGTGTTGCTGGCGATAGGCAAGTCTCACATGATCTATGTTGTATTTTGAGACTTTCTCTAAAACAGAAGACATGGGGTTGATGCTAAAAAATGTAGGCATAGCTCGCGTTTATGTTTAAATACCAAAACAAGGCGTCAGTGATTGTTGAACGACAGAATGATCAGCAGCACGGGGGTAGCAATCATCTTGTTTTTAGAAAATGAGGGATAAATTTGCATTTTTTTCTGGATCAGGATGCTTTGGGCATTTTAGCTCCAAGTTATGTAAAAAAAGTCTCAACACCCGAAGTTAATCAACCAGGCAAATATTGCCAAAGTAATTACACCCACAGTTCTGAATTCTAAATTCTATTTTTTTCGAAGAAACTTTAACATTATATTCCCGAGTTTAGGTCTTTCAATAATTTTCAAAAAATGGAGAGAAATTTTTTGGGACAAATATATAAGGATTTTCTTGTCAAATTTTTATGTTTTCTTCCTTTTCTTCTAGAAAAATAAGTCGGATACAATACAAGTTAAAGAAAATAAATATTTCTCTTTTTTTTCTTTTAAAAAAAACCTCTAAAAAAAATTATGAAATGCAGTGTATGATTTCCATATAACCAGACTCCTGAAATTCAAAATTTTGGGGCTGGGCTATTTTAAGTATATGCCTTATTCGTTTATAGTCAGGCCACATGTATATAACCAAATTTTGGGGCCGGGCTATTTTAAGACATTCTAAGCATATGTCTTATTCGCTTATAGTCAGGCCACATGCATATAATTGATCAGACAAAGTAGACTTTGAATGTTCCTCTCAAGTCCTCGTCTATGGAAGATACAATATAGTACAAGTGACAATGCCATGTCTAATTTAGATTAGTTTTTTTATGGTATATACTTACTCGTAGATAAATTGTATCGAGATACAATATCCATAAAATGAATTTTTTTCATTTAAAAAACTTATAATCTAACCAAAGGACATGATAATGTCCCCGGAAATTTAGACAATAAGGTCTTAATGACTGAGAAGAGAATATTCGTCGCACTCCCATCAACAAACAAATACGTCTGTCGTCCGGTTTAATCCAAAAACGATGATATGCTTATATACATATATATGTATAACTCCCGATATATGAACAAAAGTCATCCAATATGACACAAGATCGTCATTCAACGACATATAACAACCATCATATATGGTCAAAACGACATAAAAGTGGCACTATCTAATAGAGAAACGTATATGATATCAAAATCATTTAAAAAAAATCATATATAGAAGATTTGAAAACATGTCTGAATGATATACTATAGATCTAAAAGATAAAAAAAGATTTAAAATTTTAAAATGAAATTTTAAAAAAAAATATAAATGAGAAATATATTAATATACAAATATTATTATCATATAATAGATGCATCTCGGTCTCTGACAATAATAATAGGACAGCTCATATTAAAAAAAAAAAAAATACATTTCCGCGCTTAAAAATCGTGGATCGAAGGCATTTGCATAATTTTTAAGCCCCAAAAAAAGTATTCCGCAAAACACCAGCTTTAAAAGGGGAGAACGACATTTAGCCTTTCCGCTACGCGTGATTTTCTTTCTTCGGTTTTGTAACTAACAACACTTAATATTACCAAGGGAGATTTCTATAGGCGATTGCTAGGCGATTTGAAGGCATAATCATAACGTATAATTAAAATCAGGTATATTTTCTAGGGTTTATTCTGTTTGCTAGGATTCTTCTGTGTATTTTCTGTGATTTATGGTTTGTGATGATTAAAGTTGATTAAATGCTAATTGATTGTTGGATATGAATTGTTGTGTGCTATTGACTGATGGATATAATGGAGCGTATTTAATTTGATTTCCCTGCTTTTTCCTTGATTGCACACCACCTGTTCGATCAATTGCTTGAGCGATGTTTTTTAAAAATTGCTTGAGGATTTTTCCTTGTCTGCAGTGCTTGTAAAATCAAATGTGCTTCTGATCAAACCACCATATATTATTTTCGGCCATCAGTTTACTATGATGAGTCAGCATCAAGCAGCTGCAAAAGAGTATTTAGAAGCTTATAAACTGATGCCTGATAATCCCCTGATCAATCTATGTGTCGGTATGATTTTTTGCATGGGATCTAATGTGTTGCAAAATGTTTCTTTTTTTGCTTAATACCATATAGCAAATGCATGAGAATTTGTTATACTCTAATTTACAGGTTCTGCCTTAATTATTTTAGCCCTTGGGCATAGATTGAACAAACATCAATGTGTTGTGCCTTTGGCATCATGGATGGTGTGACAAAGTGCCTTTGGCCTTTTTATCTTGTTGGGTGCATGTGTCATTAAAAGTTTAAAACTGATGTAAATACTCTTGGTCTCTGTAATATTGTACTATTCCAGTTCATGCAACACTTTCTAGTGGTACCAGTTTATATTTTCGGAGTATATATGACCATATGAAAAGAGACTTAGAATTGATGTGTTTCAGCAGAGATGAGTGGTAACAAATTTTCCAAATCGCACATAATGATCAGTTCAACAAGTACAAATACAGAAACTAAAGATACTGCATGACTATGCTATGCTGTTGGGGTTGAACTCCGAAACAGCAAGTAAAACAATGTTGCAGCCTTCGCAACACTATTAAGAATGCTGCAGCAGGCATTTTAGAGAGACGAGATACCCTGATGCATTTGGAACAGTCCTGCAATTGCTTTCTCTCTCGGGCAAATTTTGATGCCACCAGGCTTTTCAAAGGCTTGGAAAATGCGTTAGACATGAACATATACAATTGTTTAACAGAAAAGACGTGATTTATAAAAGGGTCATAAACAAGAATCTACGAGTGCAAAAGATCAAAGTTACTACTTTTTTGCAATTTTGCTTTTTATTATATACAATTACAATATTAACACAATAGGGTGGTTCATAAATTGAAGTAAATGAAAATAAGGGTAAAGTCCAAAATACTTAATTTTGAATAAAATATAACACAAGTAGAATATTAATTTGCAATAACTAGGATCTAAATTTGTTATGCCAAAGTATCACCTCTAAAGTGAAGTGGAGTGGCTTGGACTCCAAAAAATAAGTATCTTGGATCAATAAAACTTTAAAATGAAATATTTTATTATCTTAAAAAAAATAACAGTTGAAAATTTCACCTACTCGATTAATTAAAAACAATTTAACTAGTGAAATTGTAATCTGAATTCAATTTCAATCAAGAAAAAAATATTAAATTAATTTTTTCAATTTTTATAATTTTAAAATTGGACCAAAATATTAAGTGATGATATAAAGTTGAATAATTTGACAGTGCCCTCGAAATCCCCGCGGTCCGTCACTTGATTTAACGGTTCTGAAACTGATTGTTAAATAACTGATCCCCTAATACATAGAAGAATATTTTGGAAATAGGGTTTGGACCGGAGAATAAGAGGGAAGAAGGGGAGAGCAAGAGTGACGAGCCCTTCAAAAATCGAATAATTTAGATTAGTTTTTAATAGTTCATTACTATTCTATTATAGTTATAATGTTAGATTAGTTAAAATCATGTATATATACACGGGCTTAATGTCTGAGGATGATATATTATGAGTATGTTTGATTTATCTTATAAATAATTTATAAGTTAGAAATTGTATGTAATTTCTAACTTATAAGCTATGTGATTTGACAAACGGGGTCTAGGGGTTGAGCCCCTCTATAGATTAGAAAAATGAGTTACCCTCCGATTATAACTAATTTAAATTGAAAAATTGACTTTGTGATTTTGATATAAGTTCAATAAATCTAGATTAAATAACACTTTGCACCCTTTATCTTTAGTCGTTTTTTAATTTCATCTCAAATTTATAATTTTGGTAGAATGCATCCTCAACTTTAAATTTCATTTCATATTGCACCCTTTTAATGTTTTTCCGTCCAGAATAACAGTTACCGTTAATATGTATATGGGTAAAATTGGAAGAATTTTTTCAAATTAATATTATGACCGAATGCACCCCCAAAATTTTATATTTTGGCAAATGACATTCTAGCTAAAAATTTAACTCTTTTAAAATAAAAAATTAATATATATAAAATATATTTTATTTTATTATATGTGTAAAGTATTTTTTATAATTAATTTTAATAGATATGTTGTGTACTACTGTACTTATAAATTTAACTATATTTAATCTATCCATTACAATATATAATATTATTTTTTAAGATAATTATTATATATTAAAAAAATTAGGTTATCTCGTGGGATATATGCACATATCTATATTCTAATATATTCTTAATGATTGCTACCACTAAGTCGGCTAAATTTTATTTGCCCATGGTTCAACCCGTTTAGCATTTTTTAATTCATTTTAATTAGTTTTAAGCATTTTTAGCATTTTAATCAATTTAAAAAATACTCAAAAATATAACCAAATCACAATCATATCAATAATTGATCCATGATTAACGTTAATCATCCCAACAATAGTTCGAATTCATATGTTCACATTATCTTCTCTCTGATGAGTCCTACTTACATGGATCCTTTTGTTTTGCTCCTCTCGGATGAAAAACCTATTCTCATGTAAACCAGAACATCGCTGTTCATCTTCGTTGATCGATCTGATATTATTATGGATTTAAACGATGGCTTTCATTCAAATAAAGAGAACGTGTCTTATTCCTCATAGAAGCGGATGCATAGTCTAGAACAGAGTCCCAGCAATGGTAATATTTATATATGTTACGTAATTCTCCCGTGCCAACATGAACGATAGCGAGTTTGTTCTGTTTTTGCATTTATAATCTAATATTATTAACGGCCATTTATTCAGTTATGAAGCGTCGAGGCCTTGAAGAATCAGATGTTTCATCAATACAGGTACTTATTCTTTCGTATGTATTTTTTACATTTGAGGCTATGCCATAATGCTAATGAGTTCTATATCATATTGATATTCAGGGTTCAACTGTTGTAACCGTGTCAATGCTCTTGATAAGTTTTTACATAACATGATGCTTACTATGCGGTGCCAATACAAGGGAAATGAGAATACCATTCCACATGGTTGTGTTTGTCATTCCTTATTCATTAATTATTCGATACATTGTTGACCATTCCATATAATTAATGTGAAATTGTTTATGCTACATGTTCAGATGGTACAGTGAGCCTTGTGTATTTCAGATGGTACAGTCTGATCATGTTGTATAATGGGCACTGATATTTTACAATACTTATATGCATTTTAACTTTGACATTGGAACACTTGTCAATAGGTAATAGAAGGACTCCATTTTTGCAAAAAAAAAAAGCAACTCAAATCATTACAAGCAGTCGGGGTTGTCATTCGAACACTTCGAGTAATGTTCCCAGTTGTGTTATAGGTTATGTTTTTTAGTTTTTCCTTCATTGTAATTACTCTGTAATATAATACATGACTAATTATTTACCCATTGAATGCGTATTACTATTTTTACAGCACCTGCGAAAGTTTTAAGATTTAAAGAAGGGTATAAGGATATTAATCTCGAAACAACTTATCAAAATCGAATTTTGAATGAAAGTGGTCTAAACAATAATCACGAGAGGAGTCCTTTAGTAGAATATTCAATGTTTTTTGTTATTTCCCAAGAATACCAAAAATTGGTTAATAAACAACAAAATTGCAAGCACACGCATTAGATGCTTTGGAAGTAAGAGCTAATTTTTATCAAGGAGATGGAATAATTTTTTTTACACCAATTAATGCTTTCTACAAAATTAATAAAGAATTTATTCAAGAGTTAAACAATTTTTTAAGGGTATTACTAATCGCATGAGTAGCCCGGGCATAGTCCCTGGTTTTTTTTAATGTTTGCTATATATTATTTGTAAATTTATATTTGTTTTAGTTTTAAAGATGTGTTTTAATTAGATTAATTATAATAAGGTTTTAAAATAAATAAATTATTGGAGATATGTTTAGATTAGAATAGTTAAAATACAATAATTTTTTGACAAGATTAAATCTGTTAAATAGGATTTTAAAAGCAGACTTGTATTTAAGTAGTATCCAACAAATTCTGGACAAACTACCGACTATGAAATTTTTAAAGTTTTGGTTTTAATAGTAGAATATAAATTTATAATTTTTAAATAAAAATAATAAATAGTATATCGATAAACTAATATCACAACACGAATTTGTGATAAAATAAATATGTGTTCATATTATTATTTAAAAGTATTAAAATTTAAAATATGGAAATAATAATTAAAATAAGGACTAATTATTAATTTCATTTAAAAAATTATTACTATATCTCAAAATTATTTATTTTAATTATATTAAAATTCGATTTTTATTAAAATGAAGTTAAAATAATTAATTAGGATGTGATATATTATAATATCGTAAACTATAAAATAAAATCTTCCGATTTTACCGCTGTGCATACGATAAACAAAGATAGCAAGTGAGGAGGTGTGATTGATCTGCAATGGCAACTAGAAATCGAACAAGCATATTTAAAAAGCACACAACTACACAACAACAATCGCGTTCCACTATCATCATAGGTACACCTTTACTTGATCAATTAGGTTTAGTTTTTGCTTTTCATTGAAGTTAGGTTTTATGTTCTCTTTTACTTGCTTGCTCCTAAGTCGTAACTATGTGTGTGTGTGTATATATGTTTTGTTTATTTACTGTTTCGAGGCACGATTTAATTGCTGTTACAGTTGACGATATATTATACCATTATTTCGAATTCTAAGTAGTTTTGGGGCCCTGTTTATTTCCATTTCAGGAGAATGAGAAAGTGTATGAAAACAGTTTCTCTTTTTTGCTTGCATATATGTCCAAGAAAGCAATGTCCCAAGTCGGGAAAATGGACTGTACACTAAATCTTACTTTGTTCGTTTTACCTACCCAATCGTCCCTATCATTGCGTAGCAGCACCTACCTATGTCTCTTCCTTACACAAAATTTCTTATTGCCAAATTTGGTCCAATAGCTCGGATATGAATCAACAGACTCAGCTGTATCAGGGAGGTGACGAGAGCTGGCAAATTGCGTAAGTCCAGAGCTTTCCAGAGGGGGTAGTTGTGTGCCTGGCTCGCATTCGACTGGAATATGTGTTTATTTGTCTTTAAATATTATGTACTATATATCATGTTTAAATATGTATATATTCTAATTGCTTGGGGCTTGATGTAGAGTTTGGGATCGGTCCTGTGATCGAGATTAGGTTATGGTCGTTCAATAAATTGGGTATATAATAAAAATAGCACAATTTTCTAATACTGATGATTTTACTATTTTTATTGTATTACTAAACAGGGTAAAACAATTTCCCATGTAATTATCCAACACAAGAAAATCAGATACATTATTATCATATACTATCATTTTATTTTTTAAATAATATCATTTCCGTGAAACAAACAAGGTCTAGCTTTTATCTTCTCATTTTGTTGCTTTGATGTGAGCTATGTAGATATTTCTGTTATTTATCCATGGATTTTGATTTTGATGATGTGAAGTACTTGTTTAGACTTTAGAGTAAGAGGTTGGGACTCTTTCATTTTCCAGGGTTTGTATTCTTGCTGTTTATTTACTTCTCATTTCTTCTTCATTTGAAAAGTACGATTCATGTGCACCTCATCGTTCTACTAGTGGCACTCCAATTTAACCAGTTTCTGGATTGATTGGTGAAACAAAAACTGTATGTAGTGAACTTTTATGTTGTTTCTTGTTAGAATTTGTTCTTCTATATCTTCTATTCAGGTCTCCTTTAATGATTGTTCTTATTATATTATATATTATCCTATATAACCTTTTTTTTTCACTTGGGGGTAAGTATATAATTCTTTCATCACTTGCTCATCAAGTGAAAGCACATTTTGTAACTGTTTGATAATCATGTTAGTTATACCACAAAAAGTAAAGACAAAATGTAGAATAATGTTATGCTGTTGGGATGACTTTATATTACTTACAGCCACCTCATGTCTGTAAGGTTTCCAGTTATGAATTCTTTAGCTTCCATTGTTGTATTAACACATTGAATTTTTGTCTTCATATGTTTATTCTACCTTTCCGCCAGAAATAGATTTACTGCACAACTGATCTCCAGAATGAGACTATTACTCTTTACTTCTTTTGGTTAGAATGGCAGAAAATTTCATATGATTTGACTGGGGGAAAACATTTTCCTTTCAGCAGTACAGATGTATTTACTATGGGCCTACCTCCAGATTGGGTTGATGTTTCTGAAGAAGTTTCTTCCAATA
Organism: Oenanthe sinensis; assembly: GCA_028671895.1. Taxonomy (NCBI): domain Eukaryota; kingdom Viridiplantae; phylum Streptophyta; class Magnoliopsida; order Apiales; family Apiaceae; genus Oenanthe; species Oenanthe sinensis. The sequence goes on from CM053803.1 coordinate 46,039,559, forward strand.
TACAGAGAGCTCGAGAAAAAATGGCACAGTTAGCTAAGGTTCATGCAAAAGTTTTAACGCCTTCTTTTGGAGATGGAAAAAAAGATCAGTATATGATTGAAGAACTCACCCAGGAGATTACAGCTCTATTAAGAAAGTCAGAAAAGAAGCTAAAGAAACTTACTGATGGTGGGCCTTCTGAGGATTCAAGTATCCAGAAAAACGTTCAGGTAAGATTGTTAGGGAGTGTTGACCTTAATCTGCATAGTTTGATATGTTGATTGTTCTTGGAGAGGGATTTCTTTTTCTGGTTACTAGTTCCACATATAACTACATATGGTGACATTGGTGATAGACTGTGTTTTATGTAGGGGGTGAGCATATGGGCGATTTGGTCCAAAACCGAAATAACCAAAAACTGAAATTTAAAAATATTGATCAAATCTATACATGTAATGTACATACTCTCCATACAATTTTGGTCAGTTTGGTACTTTGGTTGAACTGAATTTATTTACAAATAAACCGAACTAAAATAATTTCAGTGTAATAAAAATAAAACCGAACTGAACATTTCTTTCCTGAAAAAATCGAACTGAACTGAATTGAGCGGTTTCAGTTCGGTTTTTCTCACCCCTAATTTTCTGTATTGTGGTCTATGTTTTCATTGATTTGTGTTTCTATTTTGCTATAAACTGTCTGCAAGATTGGTTTGTATTTGAACTGCAGTATACTAGCTTGCATGTTTGTGATCATGTCATGCCCAGTTGGATTTTGGTCATTCCTTGAGATTCCAGTGGTCCATCAGTCCATGGTTGTGTATACAAGCAATAGAACTGTTTTTGATGGGATGAAATGCCTGACATTGTTGTTTTTATACAGCGTTCCCTTGCAACAGACCTCCAAATATTTCAGTGGGGCTTCGGAAGAAACATTCCTTTTATTTAAATCGTTTGCGTCAGCAAAAAGAGGTTTGTCTACCAAAATAATGAGCACATATTCAATAGAATATTTTGAAATGTTTTTTTTCCTGCTTATTACGTCACACACCATTATGTCAATATCCCCAGGTTTAGCATTATGTAAGTTTCAGTTGCTAGTCTTATTGACTTTTGTGTTTATAATGTAGGAACATGATGGACTTGACATGGAGATGAATTTGAATGAAAATAAATCCAGATTAGCAGGCGATGAATTCAGCGACGTGGTATGATTCACCCTTGTTATTTGTTGCTTTTATTAGAATGTGAAATTGTGACCTTATTTGCATAAAAGCCTAGTAAATTGCAATATACAAGTAAGCTACTATGGTGGATGATGCAGGGTCTATTTCTGTAATTTTCAATTTTATGCACTTGATAAATGCTGATGTGAATATGGAAACTAATCATAAAATACGATTGTGCGTTGATTAACTAGGGTTTTACTAAACATCAAATGGCAAAAGTAAAGATAAGTGAACATTTTACAGCTGAAAGGGAAAGAGAGATAAACCAGGTTTGTACCGCGGTTCTTCCTTAATTTTTTGTTTTTGTTTTTGCATAATCTGCATTTAATTGAAGTATTGACAGTTGACAACCTAATATGCGTTGAATAATAGGATGCAATGACCATGGATTGTACAACAAAAAGCTACTGGTATTGGGACAGAATAGGAAAATAAATTATGTTCCGTCAGGAGAATATGTCCAAATTATAGCTCAAGTAACAAAAGAACAAATGAAACTATAAGACAGCTTAAAACACTTGTTGCTGCACTCATACCATGAGCATCACTTGGAAGCATAGAAGGAAGAGAACATTCTTCACCATTGAAGTAAACCTTACTTGGATATCCGTCCCCACGAGCCACATTGATTCCAGGTGTCGTTTTCTTGGTAAATGAGATCACCGATTGCTGTGAGCCAGGAACACGAGGATCTTTCCTTCGATTTTTTCCATCTCTCTCGGCCACAATATAATTTAATCCAGCAAGTCCCTGGAGAAATAGTTTCTGCTCTGTACCTGAGAGAGCTGTTCCATTGAATGAGTATGCTTGTTCGAAACCAGGCACTGCATTTTCAAGTTGAACTGCAGCAAACCAATCCGCAAAGTCAGTTTCACCCCAATTAAAAACTGTCATTCTTGCACTCCATCCGTCTTTAAAATCAGAGAGTATGTGCCAGTTGATACTAACGCCACAGTTATCCGGACAAGGCAATGGATCAGGCATTTTCCAATTGTTTATTTTACTAAATTCCTTTGCAATTTTAGTTCTATTATCAAACGGAATAAGTAGAGCTTCTGATGGTAAAAGAAGTGCTGGTGTTGTAGCACTACACATATCACTCGGATTCGTTTCACATCCACAAGCACAGGTATTGCAGGGGATTACTGACTCATTGTTGAACGATGAGAAAGATACACAGCATTTTGGGCTCTCTGACTTTGACTGCGTAATGTTACACACCACCTGCCAACTAGCAATTGCTACTGATTCTGAAGATAACCCCTCGGGATGGGGAAACAATGTTGGATTAGTACGAACTGGAGGACCGCATAGATAATTAGGGCTATTTGTGCCATTAATTTTCCAATTTTGTGGTGGAGTAAGCTGAGTCCTGTTCAAATCTGGTGGCATTTTGTAAACCTGCATTTGAAATACTGATGTGGACCTGGTTGGATCCATATTAGGTGGCAAAATTGTCCCATTTCGACAACAAAATGGAATCCTTCCAAGATTTGTATCGTTTGTTCTATCGAGTGGAAGATCAATAATCACTGGTCTTCTTTCACAATTCAAGGCCGCAGAAAAATCCAAGTCTTGGTAAAATTCACCTTGCCGGCCATAGATGCATTCATTTGTATCTACGATAAAAGGATAAGCTCCTCTCATGGTGTTAATAAATTCATCTCTCATCCATTCCCAGCTCAAGTGCCAATTATCAAGACGGCTAATTGGATTTTGATTTGAGATTGTGACCTGTGCCTGGTAATTCGATTCGTATGATCTTATCACATCATACATTATGCTAATATCGCCATTCTGGAGGGGTTGGAAAAGTTCTTGATCCTCCAATTCAAAGCCAGGTGGGGCATTTGAGTCTTTAAAGCAACATACTTGAGATACATTCCCTGAAATTTGAAGACGCTTTGCATATGAATTAGTGATTCAAGACATACATTCTTAAGAAGTTAATGTATCGAAAGATATGTAACATAAGAAAACAAAATATAATACGAAACGAGTAACCAAGGAAGCAAGAATAGCAGTGTGTAGCACACTAGCTAGCACTTTGTCAGTAAAACTAACCTTGAACAAAAGGACTAGTACAAGAAAACCCATCATTAGCAATCCGAAGAGAACCCGGAAGAGGAACCTCCGGGGCTCCAACTCCAAACTGAGTACCCACCAACTCCACCTGAGCTAGCATCAGATTATAATCACCCGCTGTCTGAATCCCAGTTCTAAGATTAGTCACCGGAAAACCAGCCAAAACTGCACCAGTGCTAACATTCGCAGGAAGTGAAGTACCATCAGCTAGCACAGCATTGGAGGCAGAGACCAACAACTCATTGTGCTTAAACCCGACAAAAACCCGCCACGAGGCTAGCTCTTTTAAGCCATTGTTGAGGACTGTGAGGGTGGATTGGAACCTGTAAGCCTGTTGGGTCAAGTTGGAAGGGACCATGGGTGGCACCGGGTAACCGGATAAGTACGTGTATGTAACGAGAATTTCATTGCATTGATTTGGTGATGTTTGGGCTTGTGACAAGGAGATTGTGTGTAGTATAGTGAGGATCAACAATTTGTAATTGTAAGGAGAGTAATGAAGTTTTGCCATAATGTATGGCTTTTCTAGTTTGGATTACTGACCAAACAACATATATAGCGTACTAGTGTGTACCAAATTATACATGCAGAGATGACATATTTTATTTATGCATGTATTATTATGTACAATATGGAGACGACCAATGAAGACCAAATCCCCGTTGAATGGGTTATTGAAAAGGTGATGTGCCGGCTTTTCTTAAATGAATTAGGGGATACAAATTTACAATACATACATAATATATGAAAATATGTGCATGAAATGGTCATTTTCGGTTTTAGTACACTATCCATTTCATTACTAGTTGTGAATTTGTGATTAAGAAGTGTCTTTAATTGCCGGCTTGGTTAAACAGAATAAAAGTCAAATGTCTACAATTTGCAGTCCTTTGTATTTATTAAATTTGATTAAGAGCTTGAGGGGTGGACGGACACAGTTGTTGGATTTTATGTGGTGTTTAGTTCCGAAACCATGTTTATGAAATATCAAAATATAATCTGTAAAGTATTCATCAAACATCCACAGTACAACAGAAACCATGTTCGGTTATATTTTTCTGAAATTTCGGATTATTCGATTTTTCGGTCCAGACCGAATTAAAATTCAGTTCGGTCCGGTCCGTAATAAAAGAATTCAGTCCGGACCGAATTATATATTATTTATTATTATATATATAATATATATTTATTATTATATATTTATATAATATATGTTCGATAAATGCAATTTTGCATTAATTGTTGTATTATTGATTTATTATTTGGTCTAGATATGAATTTATTTGGTTTTATTTATATAATTATATTTATATTCTCTTAAAAATTCACCTTATTTAATTTTCAATTTTTTTTAAAAAAAAATATGGACATAACGGATTGAAATATTTCGGTCCGATCCGCTTCTCTGCCTCTTCTTCGTCCTCCTTTGAATTTGTTCCACCTTTAGATTGTAATGTATTTACAAATCTTTGTTTCGATTTTGGGTTTCCGTCCAATGATTTTGGCCAATAGTCGGTGCTCTCACCAACTCAGCTACACGCCTGGAGGCCCGTCCAATGATTTTGTTAATCCTTATTTTGAGTATGAAGATTCATATAGAAAACTACTTAAACGAAACATCCACTCCAACTCGATGTGAGCTATCTCTCTAATCGATTTCTCCTAAACCTAATTGCGATTGGGTTTCTGGATTTGGCGTCGGGTTTAAAGTTTAAACTCGATAAACATTCATTATGCTTTTCTTACCATGACGGATTGAACTCCTCTTCTTGTCCTTGGTATTTCTAGACTGAGACATCACTAGTGGTTGATTCTCAAAAAAAACTTAGCTTTCAGATGGATGAATTAAACCAATAGATTGGGTCTATTGCAGTTTTCAAGTCTAATTGTGAAAGTTTGGGGCAGAGAAATCACTTGATTCATCTTTGTAAGGATTCGTTTATGTATTGGTCTGTTGATGGATTGTGTTCTATTGTTAGTACTTTTGGCAAGCCTTTGGCCTTTTGTAGGAAAAATTAGTCACATGCTTTTCTCTCTGTATACCAATGGATTCAACCCTTCAAGTGGATGTTGACGTTCTAGCTCCTAAATCAACTCATGTTCTTGTTGTTATACCTGGACTTTCGGATAATTACATGGCTAGGGTCTTGATAAATTTCTCTGTTGGCCCAAAATCTGTTATTCTTACTGGTGATATCCTTAATCCCATTGATAAATACCAACCTGACTCTACAACGACCAATGACTTGGGTAAAAGATTGAGACCTCCCGCAAAAGTCACTAGTTCCAGGAACTTTGATAATGCACATTCCGTGCAGGTCGCTATGTTTTGTAGGTTGAAAAAGTAGGGCTCCGAGGAGCAGGTTTCAGTCACGAAAAGGATATCTAAGAAGTGCATTGCTGAGCTCAGTGTTGTTAGACAGAGTGCAAAGGTTCCTTCCAACCCGATCTTTGACGAGAAGGGTCAGGAGGCAGACATGTTATCTAGCATTGCAGGGAGATGAATATGGTGCCCATGATAGAGTTGATGAACATCGGAAACACTTTATTGCCAACCGAGGGAATGGAGGTGACAAAGATGAGATGTTTCGTCTCTGAAACACGGCCGGTGACAGAAAAGGTGCCTTTAAACAAGACGATGCCTAATCTGCAGACAGGGTTAGCCCAAGTTGTGAGCTAGGTCTGCTGAAGTTGATGGGCAGAGAGTTACCAGGGCCAATGTGCAGGGCCAAAGTCACAGGTGGGCAGCTTCTGGGTAGCTCACAAGAAAACTAGGAAGATGGGTGATGACAATCTTGATGGCCATTAAAGCTTGTTGGTCATCGTATTCATGCTGCTTAGTCTAGTTCATAATAGCCTCTTATAAGAGCTAGTCTCTTACATATGATGATGTAATCTCTATGACTTTCTACTTCGGGAACAGGGTTGAAGCTTATTCATCCTTTTGCTTAATATAACACAACCAATTTAGTAAAAAAAAATATTCGTTTGAGTTTGGCTCGTTAATAAAAAATGTCATTCGGGAATTGAACTCTTATCGAGTCAAATATTTTATTTGAGTTTGACTTGTTAATGAATACTATTGTTCACGAACATATTTGCGAACAATACACAAACACATGTTCGCGAACAACACACAAATACATCTCATGAACTACTAGTCACGAATAGTTCATGGATATAACTCACGAACTTGTGTTCAAGAACACATTAATTTGCAAACTTATTCCAATGAAAAATTTACGAATATTTTAGAATATAACATTTTTTCAAGTTACAATATAACATATATTCCGATTCAATTAATGTTAATAAAAAATTGTATAAGTTTAACAAAATTAAATAATAAATAAATAAATTGATGAATTAATTCGTAAACAAATATATACGTAATTACTTATTACATATCGTAAATGTTTATGAACACGTGTTTACAAAACATATTTACGAATTTATTTCGAACTTGTTTGTATGCAACACCACCTTTTACAAATTCATTGTTGATTTAGGGCACAAATAACAAGAACTATTTTAGGAAAAAAGAAATCAAATGTTATTGCTGCCACCAAAAATAAAAACTCAACCAGGTAGACAAAAAAGAGAAGAGATAATAAAAATGATGTCTCAAACAAGAGAAAAATACCATAAAATGTTGAAGAGGCAAGGACATAGACGGAATTAACCAAAGACTTGCCTGGGCTTAAGCCCATGATGAATTTTTCTCTAAAAAATAGTAATTATATATATATATATATATATATATATATATATATATATATATATATATATATATATATATATATATATATATATATATATATATATATAGCCCAACTGTCTATCAAGTCCATTGTCTAGTTTAGTTCATCCCATACAAACTAAATATCATCTAACATCCAATTCTCTTAATCCTTACAAGCATTGAAAATAAAAAAACAAGGGGAAACAGAGTTCATCGCCAAAACACTACTAAAGCTACTTTGTTAATTTTATTGATTCATTCTCGGTTGATTATTGATTCCTTAGCTAATTAGCATGATATTTTCAGTTTTAATTGTAAATGTTGTATTATATATTTATATACAAATTTGATGAACTGGAGGTAAACTAGAGTTCTTATCTGTTGTGTTAAATTGGGGTTTTAGTATTGCAATTCCAGAATTATAATTGATGTATCTTATTTAGGGATTAGGTTTTCAATATGTCTAAACGTAAAGATCCATCTTTGTAGAAAATTTTCATGTTTTTTCATCTAAAAAAAGCTTAGAATGTGAATGATAATGAAGATAAACATGTTGTGTCTCAAGTAAGCCAAGTTGTGGAAGTGGAACATCCAAGAGTACATATTGTGGAAGTAGACACTAAAGTTATTGTTACTTTTGAACGTGATCCGGATTTGCATCGGAAAATATATGAATATTCAAAAGAAAAAAGGAATAAAATTCTTCAAGAGTGTCTTAAGATTGGCCATATCATTGGAGTCTTAAACATCACGATTATCCACTCACCCAAGCTAAACGAGATAAGTAGAGTCGGAAATTTAACCCTTCATGGTGTGAAAGACTTCATCGGCTTAAATATTCTATAGTAAAGGATCGGGCTTATTGTTTACCATATTTTTTGTTTGAAAAAATCCACCAAATACGGTGAATGGGTCTAAAAGTCGGAATAGAATTTCATCTTGATAGAATATATTTGGGAAATTCATAATAGTATCATTATATAATTGATTTTTTTAAATGGTAACATTCACTATTTTGGACTTTCAAGTGACATCACTATACTTTTAACTTCGTTCGCATCATACAACTCTGTTAATTAAACGTTAATAAAACCTTTAAGTATTAATTAAAATGAAAATTTCTAATGGTATCATTTGGCAAAATCAATTTTCCCAAAACTTTTTATCATATATAATAGATATTGGTTTTGTATAATTATTTTTATGTTATCATCTCTAAAATGTAGAACTTAAAATTGAAAATTTTAATTTTTAATATTTGAAATAGGGGGAAATATCATGGGGTCGATGTGACGATTTAAATCGTTTGAATGAGAAGATGAGGATCCAAAATCACTCAAAACTATTTTTCTTGAATTTTAGAGTTAAAATAGATAATTAGTATTGTAAATAACAAAAAAATAGTAATTGTAAAAAAAATGACATTCTTATATTCAAGTAATAGTTATCGTAAAAGTAATAAAATTTTCAATTCCAACTAATATTTAAAAAAAATAAAATATATTACCAGAATTAACTTTTCTAAATGGTACAATTAGAAATTAACGTTTTATTAATGTTTAGCTAACAGAGTGGTATGATGCGGATGAAGTCAAAATTATAGTGGTACCACTTGAAAGTCAATTAACGTTTTTGTTACCCAGAATAATCAATCTATTACAGAAGTATGTCAAAGATGAACACTTCTTTTATATTAAAGATAATGAATATGTTACAAAACTCTCTCAAGAAGTTATTTGTTCTTAAGAGCTGTTAGGTTACAATAATAATGCTTGAAAACGTATGTTTGATTATAACCTATCACTGTGTTTATATAGACACAGTTACAATTCAATTACAAAAAATATTATGATAAGAATAGCTTTCATAAGGTAATTAGTCTTGCATTAAAATTCCTTCTTACTATCCAAATCAGATTCTGATTTGTCTATTTCCTTTTCTGATAAACTCTGAAGCTAAACTCTGTCGGTTGTCTGTTTGAGTATTGTCTGATAGAGTAAACTCTGTCCGACAGCTTCATAAACTCTGATGACGTCAACATAAACTCTGATCTGATATTCTCTGACAATCATCAGTGTTTGCATTCCTAACAGTTTTATTAACATTTAGTAAACGGAGTGATATGATGCGGATAAAGTCAAAATTACAAAACATGTATCTTTAGGGTACCAAATTCCAAGATTTGGTGTACCCTTCATATATCTAAAAATTCGTTTAACAGCTATAAGATGAGATTCCCTATGATCATATTGAAACCTTGCACGTAAGCATGTTGCAAACATTATGTCAGGTCTACTTGCAGTTAGATATAATAATGAGCTTATCATACCTCTATAGCTTGTGATATCAACCTTTTTAGCAGTTTAATCTTTGTCAAGTTTTGTGGCCGTTGGTATTGGGGTTTTTGCTGGTGATGAATCTTTTAGACTGTATTTTCTCAGAAGATCTCTTACGTACTTTGATTGGCAAATAAAAATCTCATCTTCCTTTTGCTTCACTTGCAGTCCAATAAAGAATGACAGCTCACTCATCATGCTCATTTTATACCTACTCTGCATTAACTTAGCAAATCATTTGCACAAGTTTTCGTTAGTAGAACCAAATATAATATCATCAGCATAAACTTGAACAAATATCATATCTTTATCGTGTAATTTATAGAAGAGAGTTTTATTTATGACGCCTCTAATAAAACTTTTTTCAATTAAAAACTCAGAGAGAGTGTCATACCATGTCCTCGGTGTTTGCTTGAGTCCATAAAGGGATTTTCAAAGCCAGGGGGCTGCTCTACGTATACTTCATCTTCTAACTCTTCATTCAGAAATGCACTCTTCACATCTATTTGATAAACTTTGAAATTAGAGTGTGCTGCGAATGCTAGAAATATCCTGATGGCTTCAAGTCTTACAACTGGTGTGTAGGTCTCATCATAATCAATTCCCTCTTCCTGGGAGTAATCCTTTGCCACCAGTCTGGCCTTGTTCCTTGTAATAATGTCATCACCGTCTAATTTTTTCCTGTATACCTATTTGGTGCCAATTACATATCTGTCTCTTGGCCTGGGTACCAGTGTTTATACTTTTTGTCTCTCAAACTGATTGAGTTCTTCTTGCATGGCAAGAACCCAATATGGATCAATTAGTGAATCTTCAATTTTCTTAGGTTCTTCTTGAGATAAAAAAATTGAAAATAGACATTCATTCGAGGTTGCACTTCTAGTTCTAACTCTAACATCTGGATCACCTATGATCAATTCAAAAGGATGATCTCTGCTCCATATCCTTACCCTAGGCAGGTTTGATCTTGATGATTCACCTCGATATTCATTATGATGTTGTGTTCTACCAATAGATCCATCATCTCCCCCTGAGTTTCTACCAGGATGACTTGTTGATCCACCAATAGTATTAGTAGAATCTCTAGTATTTCCATTATTTTCACCACTATTACCTGGATCATTATCATCATTATTATCATTATCATTTCCTGTTACAGCCTCAAGTTTTTCTTTGTCATCGGAATGTGAGTCTGGATAATTATCAAATTTTAATGACTCAGAAGGATCTTCAGTTTGGATACTTGGGAGTTTAGTGTCGTCAAACGTTACGTTGACACTTTATTTCACTTGGTGCTGATCAATTATGTACATCGTATATGCTCTTCTTGAATAATCGACAAAAATAGTTTAGTGTGATTTGGCCTCGAACTTACCACGATGTTCATCTCCATCTTTCAGCATATAACATTTGGCTCTAAATATATGAAAGTACTTGAGTGTTAGTTTCTTGCCGACCATTAATTCATAGAGAGTCTTCATATGATCTTTATTTATTAGAATTCGATTCTGGGTGTAACATGTTGTATTTACTACTTCAACCCAAAAGTAGATAGGCAACCTTGATTCACTTAACATTGTCCTTGCAGCTTCAATCAGGGTTCGATTCTTCCTTTCTACAACTCCATTTTGTTGTGGAGTTCTTGGTGCTGAGTATTGTCTTGTTATCCCCTTGTATGAGCAAAAATCATTCAGAACTTCGTTCTTAAATTCTGTTCCATTGTCTGACCTGATTGCCCAGACAACTAGCTTTAAATCTAACTCAATTAGCTTAATATGATCAATCACCAATTGTGGAGTTTCATCCTTAGAGTGTAAGAATAAAACCCATGTATATTTTGTGAAGTCATCTACAATCACTAAGGCATATCTTTTCCTTAACATAGACATAGTATTAATTGGACCAAATAAATCCATATGTAGCTGTTGTAGTGGTTCAATAATGTTCGTAGTGTCTGTGCCTTTGTGACTTTCTTTCTTTGACTTTCCTTTTTGATAAGTCTCGCACAATCCTTCTTGAGTAAATTTCATTGGAGGCAGTCCTCTCACCAAATCCCTCTTGACTAGAGAGTTCATTGTTTTGAAATTTAAGTGTGAGAATTTCTTGTGCCATAGCCAGCTTTCTTTTGATGAAGCCTTTGAGTAGAAACAGTTTTCTTCATCTTCAGTTCCTGAGTTGAGATCGGCTACGTACAAGTTTCCTTTTCTTACTCCATGTAAGGCTAGTTTGCCATCTTTAGAATGAGCTATTAAACACTCTTCCTTGATAAAGTTTACTTTGTATCCTTTATCACAAAAATGACTGACGCTGAGTAGATTGTGCTTAAGTCATTCCACTAAAGAGACATTTTTAATGATAACATTCCCAACATTTAACTTGCCAAATCCCATAGTCATTCCTTTGATGTTATCTCCAAAGGTGACGATTGAGCTAGCTCTTTCAACCACGTTTAATAGGAGGGCTCTATCTTCGGTCATATGCCTTGAAGATCCGTTGTCCAGGATCCATACAACCCGGTTTACCTGTTTAAATCCCTGCAATTATCAAACGAATAAAATCGTCTTCGGAGCCCAAAATTGATTGGGCCCGACATACTTAAAGAATTGACATTTGTCAGCTTTGACAATAGATCCTTTTCGAACAACAGCAGCATCTACCTTGAATGTACTTATATTCCTATAAACAGTCTTAACAACTTTCTGTTTAGACTTCGGAATATATGTTTCCTTCTTGACAGGTGAAGAAATCACAGTCTTGTATTTCGTAAATTTATTATTGATGTGTTGTCTAGGTGTCATGTTATCTTTATTAGCAATCATGCATTTAAAATATGTAGACATAGCATTAAAATTATATAACATACAATTTATAACACCACAAGGTTTATGATAAACATCAATAACAGGCATGTTATTCAAAATAGTAGGTGTCTTAACAGTCTATACTCAACTTTATTAACAGTTTTAAAGTTCTCATTAGAATGATATTTGTTGCTACTATTCCTACTATTAACAAACTTATTAGGTCCTTTCAGATTTTTCTTTAATTCTTTAGCACCTATACCAGGATTGGGCGAATCAGAAGTTCTCTTATCTTTTACTGGTGTCTTAGGTGCACTTCTCTCTTCTTGGACAGTAACTCCTTGTATGTTCCTAACTTGTTCCTCTCTTTACTTTTCTTCCTCGAGGTCCTCTAAATTCATTTTGTAAGCAATTAATATAAAGCTCTCAAGGATTGGTTCTGATACAGGGGTTATGAAAAGAGGTTTAAGTGTGTCCTTAACAACATGCGGAATACCCCTTTCTTCAGCACTTTTTCTGAACGGGATGCTGCTACTTGCCTTTCCTACAGATTTATTATACTCAAAGCCTATTCCAACTTTTCATTTTATCTCATGTTGGTCAATTAGGTCTTTTACAATGTAGGAATAATTTTTATAAGCTAGACACTTTTTCTTTTCTTCCTCTATTTGATTTCTGAGATAGGTTTCAACCTTAACATAACAACTGACTCTATTGACTTGAAAAGCTAAGTCATCAGTCAACTTGTCATTTTTTCTTTTTAACAGTTTTAAAACATCATTCTCATCAGTTAGAACTTTATTTTTGAGAATTAGTTTCTTAACTTTATCTCTTGTATCATCTAGTTCTTTACCTAGCAATTTAAACATTTTAGGGCAAGAGGGATTTACATCTATTCCTCCTTGTTGAGTTGGGGACAATGAATCTTCAGATGAAGCCATTAGAACAAGATTTCTTGGCTCTACCTCATCATCGTTGTCTGAGTCATCCCAACTTTTGCCCTCTGCTAGATAAGACTTTCCTTGATACTTTTTCACAAGTGCATCATACTTTTCTTTCAGCTCTTCATAAGAGTCTTTCTTCTTCCCTTGCTTCGGCTTCTTGCATTCAATTGTAAAGTGACTTAGCTCATTACAGTTGAAGCAATGAAACTTGCTTTTGTCAACTAAGCCAGTCTTATAGCCACCTCTTGATACAACTGTAAAAGAACCTCCTATCTGGAACCTTCCAAAATTAGGTTTAACTTTGTAGGAGGAGTTCCTTTGGAATCTCATGTTTCCAAACCTCCTGGCAACCAAAGCTAGATATTTATCTTCCAGCTGATCCAGTTCTTCTAATGAGAAGAACTCACAATCTTCCTGGTTATCTGAAGTATGTCTAAATTCTGGAACCACATACTCCTTTGAACTATTTGAAGGTACGACAACCTTCATTTCCTTCTTCTCTAGTGCTTCCACTATCAGTGTTTTAGAAGAACTAAGAACATTACCTCTTCCATAAGTTTCTCAGGTCTGGATATGTTCCAATTCATAGGTCTTCAATACTCCGTAGAGTATTTCTAGGGTTACCTCTTTCATGTCCCTAGACTCCCGGATAGCTGCGATCCTATATTCCAGATGCTCGCGTAAAGTTACCAAAAACTTCCTGTTGACCTCCTAGTTCTTGTAATATTTCTCATTGAGGTTGAAATCATTTATCAATTTATTCAATCTATGAAATACCTCAGAGATACCCTCACCAAGGTTGAATCTAAACGACTCATATTGGGAGGTCAGGATCTCTAGTCTATTCTCTTTTACTTCTTCAGTCCCCTCATTTATTATCTCAATGGTATCCCAGATTTGTTTAGTATTTTTGCAATGTACAACGTGGTTGTACATAATGTAATCTATTGATTCTACCAGTATGAGTTTGAAACTGTTATCTAGATCCATATTTTCCTTTTCATTCTCCGTATAATCAGACGGATCTTTAGGAAACTGTCTATGTGGAATTACAACCCCATCTACCTCGTGCTCGAGAATAACTGTAATTGGGGGCTCAATATCATTGGCCAAAATCTTTGCATATTTGATATTGGCGTTCCCCAGAAATAATAGCATCTTGTACTTTGACAAATTGTAGTGATCTTTATCAAACAATGGAATTTTAATGCTGTCACTTTTTGTGTACTTATCTTTAATAAGATTTAAAAATTTAGTGTTTCAAAAAAAAATTGACTTAAAATAATTTCTGATCAAAAATTATTTTGAATTAAAAATAAATTTTGAGTTCTGGATGAGTTGCGGAATATTTGGTTTGGATCTGATATTAATAATATCAATCAGCTCTGATGTCAATTGTTGATTCCTGATATTGTAGAAGGGGGTGAATACAATATTAATATTTAATCGCGGAATTTCAGATTTAAAAATATTATTTTAATTAATCACAAAATATTAATTTTAATAAAATATTGTTCAAGTAGAAGATATAATTTTAACTTGAAAAATATTACAAAATTAATATGATGAAAGTGTATATAATTGATAAAATATTTTAGAACGATTTCGACATGAATTGTTCTTATTTAACAACTATATTTCAAGCCAGCACAGAAAATCTGTGAATATTACAATGCAGACAAATTACTGAATTTGAATATTTTCAAGAACGAAAATTATATAGCCAATGAACTCATATTTATAGAATTATTAAAAAATCTAAAAAGACTTTAAAAATTAGCCTTTAAGAATTTTTAAATAAGCTGGGCAAGACATTTTTAATTCGGTAAGACCTTTTAAAAGGCTTGCAAGACTTTTCTTCATCAAATTTTTGGTAAGACTTTTTCTAAAGTCTTAATAGAAAATTCGGTATGACTTTTGAATCCATTCGGTAAGACTTTTCAGTTTAATGCAGCAAGACTTATTTTACTTGTTAAATAAAATGTCTTTTTTAACTTAATTAATTCCACCAATTTTAATTAATTAATTTATAAATTAAATCAATTCAAGATGAATTAATTTAAGTAGATAAATTAAATAATCAATTAACTTTTGATAGTAGAATTAATTAGTTTCTCAACTGAACAACCAATGTTGATTTTGACTTGAGTCTTTCCGTCTTCACTGTTTTCTGTCTGAAAATCACTTGTACTTGATGTCGAACCTTCATCTATATAGTTGACACACAACGTATTGTCTAGTTCATTTCTGTCATACTAAAATAAATGTTCTTCACTTTTAACATTAAAATCTATGATCTTCTGTCTTGTTCTCGCTTCTAGCTTTATATCTGTAATATTCTTTTATTGGAATCTTTCTGTAGTAGTCACTTGAAATTTTCTTTATCTTCTGAATTTTTCTGAATTACTACTTCTTTATTTTTCACTAACGCTTGAACATATTAATGAACTTCTTCCAGTGTAGAGTAACAACCTCTTCAAAATACTTCTGAGAATTTGATACTTCGTGTCTAGTTGACTTTCATCGTGTTGATTCATGTTATCATATTTATTATTTACTGCTTTTTCTTATCTGAGTTGAGTTTTCATCTAATTATTACAAATAGATCTTGTCATATGCCTTTCATTATCAAATAAACCTCTAAACTAAACTAATAGGCAAATAAAACTGTGATTTAACGATGATAAAAAATAATCCAGGAAATAGGGTTATTCATTAGCATTGATGAATGTCAACCAGTTGTGATATACAAGTTTCTTACTCTGCTAAAAATAATCCTTCTAAAATTTATATCGTTTTCTCCCAAGATACAGTATAGTACTTACAACTATGCCTTAAACATCACTCTCATTAGCAATCAAAGAACAGTGGTAAGTTAGCAAGACCTAAAAAAATTTAGTTTCATGAATCGTATATTAATCTCCCAATTAAATATTTGACTTATGTCTATTATATCATGAAGTAGAATTATAAATCTTCTCTCAAGTATTTATAATTCCTATGAAGACAATTAAAGGTTCATGACTCTTATAATTGTGTTAAGAACATAATGATAGATTAACAAAGTAGAGAAACCCAATACAATATTAAACTAACATTTTAGACCAATGAATACTACCTAATCCCCACATTAATGAAAGAAAACAGACATATATTAATAATGCAAACTATGTTTACAAAGTTTAGAGTTAAGAAAATATAACTTGACAAAAACTCTTGAACTTAGAGTGAATCATTTCAATCTTTGCTCAAGTTCTCTCCCAAAACTTTCTCTCTTTCTCACACTCAATGTAATACACGACCGTCCATTAATAATCCTCCAAAATATAATATTCCGTATAAAATTGTTTTTAATGGTTTAAAAAAAAACAGGACTCACTTTCCAAAACAACTTAAAATTGTAATACAAAATTGGTACACAGCTGTCCAGACTTGTTTATGGGCTTGTTTATGGGCTTCTTCGGTACAATATAGATTCTTGGACCACTTCTAAATTATATATATGTATAACATACAGAATATGAGTATAAAATATGTAACAAATTAATATGTAGTACAATATTCATAAACAATATATATATATATATATATATATATATATGGTTTCCGAGATTTTCAATTAAATAGTAGTCTTCATTGAACATGACTCTCTATATATAAATAAAATTTTATATGTATATATGTATATATGTATAATAAATACATATTAAGAAATTGTTATATTAAGAAATGAACCTATGATGTTCTCTTTGTTTATACTAGTTTAAATCTCGTGCAATGCACGGGTCACTTTTAAATATTTAAAATGTATATTTATTATAATTTTATAATAATTTATTATATATATAATAATTTTTATTTTAAATTTTATATAATATTAAGTGTGAAAATAGTATTTTATTATTAACCATATTAATTAACTACAATATAATTATTTTAATATATACTACTATTTATTTATAGACATATACTAATACAATAAAATATTTTTGTTATATATATTATATAAAAAATGGAATGAAACTATTACCAACCTTCTTCTTATGAGAAATTGACTAAAATACGTGCATTTCAAAACATGCAGCCCAAAATACCTATATGCGGAGATACGACCCTTTTTATCTACTATTTACGCATACAGAGTATGCGTATTCTATATTTATACTATACCATATTTACATGTAAATCCCATAATTCCATCAACTATAATACATGTTACTAGACGACTTTTAGACATCAAAAGTTGTTTATACAGTGGTTTTGTATTGATCCTCAAATAATCAAAAAGCTCGGCAAGGTGATTTTCCGGCAACCCATCGAAGATAATCTCTGAAGAGATGTCAGAGTAGCATTTCAATTTAGATTATCTTTAGAAAATGACAAGTATGTTGGAGGGATGTTGGGTCCCGGAAGTATCGTAGAAGGGGGGTTGAATACGATACTGACAACAATTTAAAATTCTTTTCAGAATTTGCGGAATTAAATTATTGCTTTAGCTGAGGGTTCGGGTCTTTGTAGTGTTTGGGAGGCTGACTTACTAACTTTCTATTTTTATGATATAACATTTAAGATATAGAAATTAGCAAGTAACTAAACAAGATTCAAGTTAAATATGTATATTAAAACTTGAAAGGGTGTTACAATATCCGGTAGAATAAACTTTAATTCCTAGAACAAATTTGACATGAATTGTTCTACTTTAGGAATTAAAATCAAACCAGCACAGAAAGTCTGTGAATATTACAATACAGACAAATTCTGAATTTGAACTGATTTTTCTACTACTGAAAAATGAAGCAAAGGTCTCATATTTATAGAGGTTGAAAAGCTGATATGACCTTTTTCACTATGACCTTTTTTAACAAGAAATTAAGCCTTGTAAGACTTATTAAAAAGCTGGGCATGACTTTTTTCACTCGGTATGACTTTCAGAAATTCGGTATGACTTTCTGAAAATTCGGTATGACCTTTTTAAAGTCATATTCGGATTTTATTTAATTAAAAAAATCGGTATGACTTATTTTAATTAAATAAAATCAATTCAGTATGACCTTTTCTTCAGATAGCTCGGTATGACTTTTGATTTTCTCGGTATGACATTTGTCACCTGCCTTTTTCATTTCCTTTCTCCTTGTTTGGACAAGTGGCAAGCTTTGATTGGTCACTTCAATTTCCTGCCAATTCAAATTGAAAAGGGGCCTATTTCGTCTTATTATAGACAGGCTCCGTAGAAATGTTTTTCGACCCGCACAGCTTATAATCTTTGATTAATAAATAATAAATTTAATTCATAAATTATAAAAATAAATATCTAATATTATTTAGATATTTATAAATATAATTTACTAAATAAATAAAATATTTATTAATTAAATAAATCCTTACGCTCTAAGCTGCGGTCTTCTGATGGTCTGGAACCGAACTCCTTTTCACTTGGGAATGATAAATCAATTCCAACCGGGGTTCCACCTTTAAGAATATATGACTCTGCATTTCTTCTATGTCATTTCTTTTTCTGTCTTTTCTTCAAGTCAGTACTGTCAGGCATGTTTGGCCGTTTCTGTATCTCTTTGAGCTTCCAGCTTCTGTCTTCTGTTATTCTAAAATAATTCTAAATTAATTAATCATTTAATTAATTTAAGAAATAAATTAATTCTAAGTGAATCAATTTACTAATTAAATTAACTAATTAATTTAATTAATTAACAGAGAATTAATTAAAGGCTTGACTATTGTTGATGTAGATAAGACTCTTCTGTTCTTCAACAATAACCTTTTTAACCACTTGAACTTTTTGATGACGAATCTTCACTGACATTGTTGACACCCTGTGCACTGGTCTGGTTCACGGATGACTAACTACAATGTTGATTCTCATTTCTGCTGTAGTGGTCTTTGTGTCTTGTCTTGTCCTGTCATGGCTTCTTTTGTTCTTCCTCTATATTTAATATTTATTATTTACTTCGCTTTCTTATCTGAGTTGAGTTGTCATATACTTATTACAAATAGGACTAGTAATATGAATTTCAATCTCCCCCTATTTGTTGTTAAACATTTAACACACAAATTCCTAGAGGATAACTCAACTAACAACTAAGAAAATAAAACGACATTTAAGAACTGTAAATAATAAATTGTTTTCGGAATCATATAATACATTTCCAGATTTCAATTATGAAAGATAAATATAAGATAGATGTTCCTCTAGACTAAACATATTTAACAAAGTTCTATCTTGACTTACCTATCATTACCAGCTTCAGAAGTATCAACTTCACCTACTTATAGAGTTTAACTTTTTTAATCAGGTGTCATTGGTAGATCTTCAATGGCTGGTTTCTCTGGATCAGATTCTGCATTTCCAGATTTCTTGAGAGAACTTAGAAATGAAAGATGTTTGTTCCTATAACACTGAACATATTATACAAGTAGTATTATCTTCATTTCTCAGACTCATCACTACTCCCCCTTAGGATGGCAGGGATGAAGTCTTGTTCTCTTCTTACCATCTCTCCTCTGTTTCTCCAACTTCTGTCTAAACTTCTCTCCCAAGGTGAATTCGTTCTCCCCTTACGTGAATTATCCAACTAATTTAATAGAGGTAACAATAGACATGGCATACATACAACATTAAACCATCGCAGATATAAAAAATGCAAACTATGACATGTTATGCATTTTAGAAAATCCAGTTAATCCTATATACAAGAATTTTCTAAAATCAAATGGATCCAATCCAAGCATGTTGTTATATACCCCTTTTTCTTGTTCAACAATGGAGTAATCCTCTTCTAGTAAAAGTCTTTGTTAAACAATTCTCCCCTTTGGATCTTGTTCAACACTTCTCCCTTTTTGGATCTACTTCTCCCTTTTTGGATCTTGTTCAACAGTTTGAACTGTTCAACACTTCTCCCCCTTAGTTGAGTAATCCTCTTCAGAATCCTTAATAACAGAAGAAATTTCATCCCCCTTAGTTGAGTAACATTATAAATCTGTAACAGATAATTGGGAATGGGATTTGGTAATTGTGTTAGTGTGTGATTTTACTTTGTGTTTCTCACAAGTGTTTCGCTCATATATTCTTTAAGTGTTTCACTCATAGAATATATATTTTCACTCTTTCTCACTTGTGTTTCACTCTGTTCTCACAACACTATTTCTCTCTCAGTACGAATGACACAGTCTTCTGTACCTGCAAGAAAGATCACCATAGCCCCTTCAAGAGAGGTCACTGGTGGTGCAATGGGGTTTCGTAAATCCCTGTCCTCAATTGAATCCAATAAAATATTTGAATTTGAAAACTGAATTGCTTCAGGAATAGATTCAATGAGTTGCTGATCATCTAAGATGATCTGTTCCGTTAGGAATCCGGATATGTTCCATCTAGGGAGGGAGACAAGGATCTATAATGTAGCAAATGATCCAAGTTTCCTCCTGACGCCTGTGAAGGCATGTTGATTCAGTCAGAATCATCAATCATCCTTCCTTCCTTGATATGGAAGTTTAGAATAATTGCTTCCGTCAATTCATCCTTAGTGTGTGACAATCCTTATAGTGCATTTGAATATATACATTTATGGTCTGCAGTGTTTGAATGTGTCCAGATGAAGTTGACTCTTTACAAATGGCCTTGGCTGATAGGACGAATTCAATAGACTCACTCTGTTGAGAGAATGAACCCAGTAACAGTTTTGCCATTTGAAAATCTATACCCTTTTGAGAGAATATAAATTAGTTAGCAGTTGCCTTGGTTTCAATTTCATATTCTAACTAGAGGCAGAGCTGCTGGAACACTCATAGATACTTCTCTTTTCTAGTGCATAGAGGCACTTACTCTCTCACCCTCTTTAGTTGATAAACTTTTCTTTATAGGGGTTTAGTAGATGAAGTTGTATCTGTTTGAGTGTTTGTGGTTCTATGATCTGTGTTAGAGATTGTAGGTTTTCAATCCCTTGATCTTGTCCTATAGCCACTGAAGGCTCAATATATCAATTGTATATATATTTTTATATCAATTGATTAAAGAATATATCAAGATCGAGATTACCTGCTTTTACCTCAAGTCAATTGCTCTTGTTCGGTAGGACACAGATATGTTTTTATTATTAGTGATTTTCAGATAAACAATATATATATATATTATCACTAACAACAAAAATCATAACTAATTGCAATGAAATAATAACAAACTATCAAAATATGATAATTAATAATAATTTCAAAAAGCAAGTAATTATTCTCCTTATATCTCATCGTATTAAAATTATGAAACTAATAAACGATGAATTGCTTCAATTCATAATTTTAATAAGATTAAATAATCTTGCTAAATACTAAATAATCATAAGAATGAAAATTAGCATTTAACTTCATACATTATATCAGAGATATATGTAAGCTCGAGAAAGTAGATGTAAAGAAATTCACAAGTCCTTTAAATATTGACATTTAATACTTATGATTCTTAGAACAATTTCTCATAGACAAAAATAAATTTTAAAAATAACATGAAATAATAAAAACTATAAAGTAAAAATATGCCAATTTTATAGGAAAAATAAATATGCCAATCATTGATAAAAATATTATCTAAGAGCATGATACGAAATTTTCTTTAAGATGCATGTCTCTTAATAAAACGCGGGAAAGTTGTATCTGAGAAGAAAATTTCTATCACTTATGAATTTCCTATAAGACAAATTTCCCATAATAAAATGCGGGAATTTGTACCAAAGAAGAAATTCAATTCTCTTAAGGAAAATATATATATATTTACAGTATGAATGCCAAATTAAATAAAACTGTACAAAACTAAAAAATGTTACATGTACCTCTCACTGTGCACGCCTTGCAATGTGTTCCTAGAATTTATCTATTTAGGCTTACTATCAGCGTGAGTGCCGGTGGTGTGCTTGCTCATTACAAAGTGCTTTGGCTGACGAGCGAATTTCAATGGACTCATCCTGTAGAGAAAATGATTCCAGAGACAGTTTTATTGCCTTTTCAGCTCTGCATCCTTTTGAGAAGATGCAGATGAGCTTACAGTTACCTCAGTTATATACTTCTTTTCTTCTCTGGAGGTAGAGCTGTGGGTGCACTTCCGACATCATCCTTATTTGCTGCATCAAGTGCAGTTTCTTCCTTATCAACCTCTAACTTACATGAGTTCCTTATATCTCCAGGGGTTAATATATGAAAGTGGATGAATTGGTGTTTGGTACTATGGCCTGGGTAAGAGATTGATGGGTTTTCAACCTCTTGGCCAGTTTCTAAAGCCACTAGGGGCTAACAGGAAAGAACCAATTGAGATAAAAAGATAATCATCTTAACATTCTAAAACATATTTTTCATCCCAAAGAGAAGGAAAAATATAATAAGGAATGGTAATAGATTGCATTAAAGCACTTTCAATAAAAGAGTTTTGTCGGAACTAAAGATTTATCATTTAAAAGCATGATACAAAATTTTCTTTAAGATACATATCCCATAATAAAACGCGGGAAAGTTGTATCAGAGAAGAAAGTTTCTATCCTTTATGAATTTCCTATAAGGCAAACTTCCCATAATAAAATGCGGGAATTTATACCAAAGAAGAAATTCAACTCTCTTACCAAATTATATCTCGATAAAATGACTCTTTTCCTTTATACCTTAATACTGTACTATTTGAAAATAGTTTTGCAAACCATCTTTATCAGATAGAGGACTATGATTTTCCGACTCATAATGAAATTATGATATTCATCATTTTCGTCCACCTGATATTATCCCTAACTTAAAATAAAAAATATCATGACAATAGGGGTGGATGTATTCTTAGCAATACAGTACAAGGCCTTCAAAGCAACAACCACTGTTTAGGTACTTTGAATCAATGTGCAACAAACATTGAAACAAGTGTTTGAAAATAAATCATTTTACAAATGGTTGATACCTAGAAGTAAAAATAATTTTGGAAATATTTCTAAGTATATAAAATATTGAGAATTTTATATACACATAACTCAGAAAATACTTCCGTTTCAATATTAGTGTTTTTGAAATATGCATTGATTATTTAGATTAGTAATTCTAAATAATTCACTAATATTGAAAGTGTCACAATTATTTGTAACAAAATATTTAAAAATATCAAAGAAAAATATCAAAACAATTAAGTAAGATATCATTAACTGATACTCATAAAATATTTATCATACAAACAATTATGCTGCATATTATTTTAATTCATTTAAATAATGAGACTGATATGACATCGAATTGTCTGACATCATAATTTAAATCAATTAAAATAATATTCAAACTTATACTAGAACAACTAATTACCACATATGCATATAGAATTGTAAACATGATAATTAAAGTAGTAGCAATAAGTACGAGGTTCTGGATTTAAGATAAATTCACAAGTCCTTTAAATATGGAAAATTTAATACTTGTGAACTCATTTAAGAATTCATTACATATGGGATTTCCAACAAATATGTACATAAATAATATCCCAACTTCACTAACCAACTTAAACAAAATGAATTTATCAAGCTATTTAGCAAATATCTGCAAGTTATTCTACTAAGGACTACTCTCGATATAAATGATACCTGATGTCCATGCGTTTGTTCCGTGAGTGGTGAAGAGATTATCCAGCAGAGTTGATGGAGTTTGACAGCTTCTGGTAATTACCTCCCTGTCTTTCTTATAACCTGCATTATCTATATCTATATAGCCAATTAGGTTAAACCTAGTATCTTTAGGGTACCTGATTCTTAGAATTGGTAATCCCTTAAGATATCTAACAATTCATATCGTAGCTATAAGATTAGATTCTCTAGTATCCACGTAGAAACTTGCACATAGGCATATTGAGAATAAAATATATGGTCTTTATGCACAGTAGACCCACATATAATATAATCATGGTATAGTTGCACTAATATTGCATTATCTGTGTGTGCCTTGTATTCTATAGAGATATGTGTATAACGACCCTAATATAAAAACATTTTCAAGTAATTAGCAGTTAGAGTGTCATACTATGTCCTTGACGATTGCTTGAACTCTTACCTCCATCATAGAGAGCTTTGTGAAGAGAATGATATACAAATTCCAGTGGATATGAAACTTCAAGGTCCAGGAGTTGTTGTACATCAACTTGTTCAGCCCTAATAGGATCAAGTCTCGTCTCTGGTGCTTTAGTTAGATCTTGAAAGTCCCGAAGATTCTGTTTCCATCATCGTCGATACCTTCTGTAGCAACCAGTTTGGCTTTGTCCCTCATAACAATGCCAAAAATCATCCAGTCGTTGAAAACCCTTACAGTACCAATTACAACTTTGTCTTGTGGCCTGGGTTCCAGATTCAGTAGATTCTGCCTTCGAACTGATTGAGATCATCTTGCATTGCAATCACCCAATCTGGATCAATCAGTGCTTCTTTAATCTTCTTTAGGATTCCAACTATTTAACAATTGTTCTTTCCCGAAGAGTAACCATTTACTTTGCATAGCACTTCTAGTCTTTACTCTAGTATCCGGATCACTAAGAACTAGACTCCAGGAATGAATTTGACTCCAAACCCTTTATCTCGGCAGATATGTTCTTAATGTATTCCTTTGATCTTCATTGTGTTGAGTATGACTAGTAGATCCTTCTTTTATTTGCTCCCCCTGAGTTGCTGCTAGGATGTGTTGAAGATCCTTCACCATGTTGAGTGGATTCTGTTAAAGTCCATGAGTTGTGTAGATTAACTACCATTTCCACTACTAGGATCTGAATCATCATCATTAACATTGATTCCTTCTGCAACCTCAGTTTCATCATCAATATCTGAATATGACTCTGACAAGATGTCAAGCTTCACAGATTCAGAATAGACTTTTATTTTAATGCTCGGGAGCTTGGTGTAATAGGACGACACATTCGGACTTTCAATCACCTTCTGATTTTACATCACATCTTACTTTGAAAGCTTTCGACTTCAATGAGTAGCCGAGGAAAATTGTTCCATGAGCCTTAATTTTAAATTTGCCAAAATACTCATATAAATCTTCAATAAATATCAATTTCCTCCAAACACACGAAAGAGCTTCAGTGTTTTCTTCTGGTTGGCCATTAACTCATATGATGTCTTTTCACGATCTTGTTGAATAAAGAAGCATGATGTGTTAATTGCTTTAACTTCAAAGTACTTTGCTTTCAACTTGATCTGCTT
The DNA here is from genome assembly GCA_028671895.1 of Oenanthe sinensis. NCBI lineage: Eukaryota > Viridiplantae > Streptophyta > Magnoliopsida > Apiales > Apiaceae > Oenanthe > Oenanthe sinensis. The sequence goes on from CM053803.1 coordinate 46,064,883, forward strand.
AATGTGATCAATCACCATATGTGATATATTATCTGTTGAATGCACGAACATCACCAATTCACTCTTGGTTGAGTGATCTTCCATCTTTCTTGCATGAAATCAAACACTTTTCTATTTCAATGCTTTTCCAGAAAACCTTTTGACAAAGAATTCCCTAGTGCCCTGTAGATAGTGCTTAAGTCCGTTGACAAGAAAGATATTTCCAGTGATGACAATTCCAAACTCATGATAGCCAAGTCCCTTGACATCCTTTGCTGTCATCTCCAAAGGTTACCGTTGGGTAGGCTTTCTCAATCAACTGTAATAGTAGAGCTTCAATGCTAGTAATATGCCTCGAATAATAAATGTCACGAAATCACATAACTTTTGACTTTTGTTTCATACTCTGCAATCACAAATGATTAAGCTTCTTGGTACTCAACTTCAATTGAGTCCAGATGGGTTAGAGATATTACTTTCAACAGTGGTAACAACAGTTTCAACCTTAAAATGCACAAACTTATCTTTGACTGATCACTTCTCATACACAGCAGCCTTGACAAGGTAGTCTTAAGGCTATGAGATTAGTGATTCCAACCTATCTTAAGGTGGACTAGCAGTCTTTACCCTATTGTGATTATTATTGATGCTTTGCCTAAGATTATGCAAGTCCTAAGATATGCATTTTTAGATTTAAATAAACAAGCATGAAAAATAAGAGCACATGGTAAACATTCAGCTTCAATGCATTATAGATAAGAATTATGCATTTTAGGCATGTTATGCATATTAGAAAATTCAGTACTATCTACTTTAACCATTCTACATAAGTGTAACAGGTGTTCAGCAGATTTACAGATATTCAATAATTTTCAAAAAGAACATGGAATAGACAAACTAACAATTTAATTACTAATTCTGTCTAATCCATTTCTGTTATTGTCTAACATTTTAATTATCTCTAATTACCTAAGTCAGTTTTAGATTAAGCCTCGAATCTACAAATTTTACTGACTACTTAGATAATTCTACCATCTCTTATCCTTCTACACCTTAACAAACAATACATGATAAGATCTGACATTTAAGTACAACTATGTGAGTGTGAGTAATTCATATGAAGATACGCACCTGCTTTTAATCTCAACACAGTCTCTGTCATCATTTGTTTGTTCAGGCTTCTTGAATATTGTAGCACAGCCCTGATCTTGTCTTGCTACTTTTAGCCTCATATGTTTCTTCAGTTGTGACCTCTAACGATTCTTAAATCCGTTTTGTATAAGTACAAAAACTAGAATGATCATTAGAGTCAGAAAAAAAATCTTCAGAGTTCCCCACTAATAAATCTATCCAATCTTTACATTTGAGCAGTTTGTGGAACTATAAAATGAACAGTCGTATCATCCACAATAAAATCCAAACGTTCCGGAATAAATCTACTAATACGAAATGACCACTTTCCTCGAAACCGGGTGTTCGCACTTTATTCACGCAAGAGAACGTGGTCACAAGTAATACAGTAATAAGTAGGATTCGTTCCCACAGAGACTCGACTTGCTTACGTTTAGTTCACTTATACACCAGAGTATGATTAAGTTTCACTGCTAAGAAAATAATAATTGGCGTTTTGATTACACTACTAATTAAAACTTAACGAATTACTTATATAAAATAAACATGGGATTTTAACTTCATAATCTACCTCATCTAGAATCTTATGCCTTTTCAACCTAGCATGTGAAAGTGATGATAACTGATCAGACCCTCTAAACTGATAAACGCTAACTTTCGTTGTACGCATACCATCCTAATGAACATCCACAATTGATAGAAGTCAAATAGTCAACCACTACGATTAGTCCCTATATGTCTATAGAGATTGAAAACATAATGGCTTAAGCACAAGAATCCATAAAATCACATAGTCAGTGCAAGACGGTTAAAATTACACCACAAATTAATACATGCTCTTAACACGCAAAAACCTATGCTAGCATGGCATGTTCTAAACCCTAGATCCACTTTCGCATTCACGAGGATTTAACAAACAATCATAAATGTTCGCGACGCATTTACAACGAATAAGCTTAACCATACTAGGATATCCATAACAATCACACACTTAGGCATAAAAACAATCAATATCTAGACTTGATAGAAAAATCCATTAAAATCCCATGACAACGATTAGCCCATAATTGGACTAGCCGACATCATGGGTTCATATGAAAACATAGTAGATAAACAATTAAACATAACAAAAACTGATTTTAATTGCAAGAGTAAAAGAACAACCGATAATCCACGTGTAGAAAATTACAAAAGAAAAATAGCTTGACGGCTCACAAAGTACTCTGCCTCTTGTCTGATAATGACCTAGATAATACTTAACTTCCTAGATAATGAAAATAATAATAATCCTTATGTCTTTATACTAGGTTACATAAAAACCAAATATTCATGGGCCTGCTTCTAACTGGGCCTTAAAACTTAATCACTGCAGCAAAATAAAACTTTCTGTTCGACTGGGCGCGGGCGCGCCTTCCTGGAGCGCGGGAGCGCGTGTCTCAATGCTGAGGCGCGGCCGCTCTTGCTTTAGGCGCGGGCGCGCTTCCACCTACTGTCCAACAGTTTGCTTTTGCTCTTTTCCCGCCTCGGCTTGCCCTCTCTTAAACTCAACTCGAGCCTAGACCTTCCTCATATGACATCCCGACTCTTCTACCACCAATTTATGCGCGTAATCTTCCATTTTGCTTCAAACGGCAATCTGCACACTAGAGACACAAAACACGTCAAAAGACACTAAATACTTGGGCACTAGCGATCAATTTAAGCCAAATAGGAACGTATATAGTGAACAAAAAAAGTCCACTAACACATCCCCAAACTTAAACCGATGCTTGTCCCCAAGCATTAACAGACTCTAAACAAATTAAGGCCATGCAATGCATGAATGCAACTACTATGAAAATGCAAGGACCCCTTCGAACTTACCAACCCCAATCAACAAGCCAAAACCACAAAGAGATGTAACACATCCGAACAGAGCTCGACCAAGTCCCCGTGTACCGATATTGCATGAACAGAAACGTGGGTGTGTGCGATGCTCATCAAATATACTCTTACACTAGACCAAAATCATACCTATTTTCCGTCAAGACAATCACATGTTTATAAACAGAATGAGTGGTAAACACTCCATAACATACAAACACCGCCGTCATTCATTTGAGTTAGACAGGGAATCACACTTTATTGCTAAACCACCACTACGACACATAACACAATACATAGGCTTATTTAACCGTGCAATGGATGAGACCCCTAAAGGCTTATACAATAATACCCATGTAGCGAGCGTTAGGTTAGTGGATCCCAGACTATAAAAAGCCTTAGGTCACTAGGCACAAAGTCCCCTCGAACTTAATTGCCCGAGTATTAAAGAGCTCATCCTGGTTAATTTTGCTTCGAATTATTCACATGACTCTTTTTTTTTTCTTTTTTTTTTTCTCTCTCTTTTTTTTTTATAAAATCTGGAATGAGAATTCTCAATTCCAACCCTAGACTACTCATAAAAATATGAGCCGGCTACTAGCCATTTGACGCCTAGCCCTACTTGACAACTATTAACAACTGGCATGCATCCCTAGTTTTCCCCAAACTTAAACTTTAGCATCTTTACATTATCAAGGGAATAACAAACATTCTAGATATAAACAGGCGATTAAATCTAAAACAACTAAACAGGCATGACTCAACCTAGCCCAAAAGCAACCAATGAGACTGTGTAGAGAATGTGCTTCTGAAACATGCAATTCAATTTCATAAGGACTGTAAATCATCCCTCTGCTCATCAATACCACACTCAATTTGATCTCGACCTAACAATCAGAATTAGCTCGTCCTAAGGGATCATGAAATATGCATGCTATGAAATGCAACTAAAATGGACTCACATGGTAAACAGAACAAGAATTGCAAACAAAATGCTCTATATGGCAATTAAAACCAAATGCATGAAAAATACTACCACTACATGCCCTATATGCATCTAACTACAATCTCCATTTCCCACCCCCAAACTAGAAATATTCAATGTCCCCATTGAAGGCAAGAAACAAAGAAAGTGTGCAGATATACCTCAATCGTCAGCAGAGTCACCCTCCTCGGGTGAATCCGGTGGTGGATACACGGTGCCAGCTCCATAAACAGGCCAATCGACCTGTACACCAGTAGCCAGAAAGGCTGCACCGAAAGCCTGAGTCAGGTCAGCAGCAAACCGGCTCTGTCTATCATCAACTGCGTCCATCCGCCGAGCCAACCTCCGAAAATGAGCCTCACCCATACCAGCACTAGCCACAGCTGGCGGTGCCCTAGAAGATCTAGCCCTAGCCTCCCTCTGCTGTCGAGGTGGCACGTCACCACCCACAATATACCCTAAGCCTCTGGGATGCGGTACACCACCGTCCCATTCAGGTAGTCGAGCTATCGCCGCCGTGTCAATGGCACTCGCAGGAAGTTGCAACTGTTCCTCCGCCGGCCAGTGAATACCCACATCAACACACAGACGAATAACCACTGAGCCATACGGAATCGCTCCAGTGGTACTGCCCTGCAAAAATCGGATCATGTGCCTGTGGATAAGGGAGCCTAGGTCGATGTATCGCCCGCTGAGAATACCCCACAACAAAATAGCCCGATCCACTGTCACCTCATGAGTGTGCGACGATGGCACAATGTTAGCACACAGAAACAGGTTCCAGGCCTTAGCATACGGGTTCAAAGCCATGGCGGAGAAGGTGACCGGCTCAGTAGAGCCTGCCCTATGCTTCCAAGTATTACCGGGAACTGTCATATCCCGTAGAATGGCCTCAAGGTTAACCTCCCCACGGGTCTTCAACCCAAAATCTTCCACTCCCTCCTGCGGTGCAGGCAAATTCAAAACCCTAGTGATAGCGGCAGGAGTATAATCCACTACATACCCTCGAACTGCAGAATACCCATTCTTCTCTTGCTTGGCATTAGCATAGAACTCCCTAACGATACTCAATGGTATCGCCTCCGCAGCCTCACACACGGTCTCCCAACCGCGCTCACTAACCATCGCGATTAGAGACCCATCAAGAACACCCGGAATGAATCCCCTTTCCTTGACCACAGATTTGGTCATCAAGCGTGCAAACTCAATTTGGGCCTTCGGTGAATTGAATTGGGGCACAACTCCCCCACTCGAAGAAGAACTTGATGTCCCTGAGCGCCTAGATCTCTTGGGTGCCATTGGTTGAGTGTAGATGTGTGAAGAGATGTGGTGCGTGTATAGTTGTGTGTATATGTGAGAATGCAAGAAGTGAAGTAAGTAAGTTGCTAGGGTTAGGGTATGCAAAGCCTTTATAAACAAGTGAGAGTGGGCTGGGTTGGGCCAAAAACTAATTAAAAGATAAAAAAATTCTTAATTTTTCGATTTTCTGATTTATTTAACTATTATTTTTTTTCTGGAACCGCGCCCAGGCGCGCCTGCGCCTCTAGGAGCGCGCCCGCCCCTGGTGCTTCTGTCCATTTTCTGATTTTTCATTTTTATTTTATTTTATTTTGTTATTTTATAAGAATAAAAATTACCATTCAAGCCGTAGGTTGCCTCCCACGAGCGCTGTCGTTAACGTCATTTAGCCGGACGTTACTTCAGGTCCTCAATCCGAGGTAGACAGAATCGCGTTTGATCTCACGGTTTGATACTTCAGCTTGGCCATTGGTTTGAGGGTGGTATGCTGTCGCCACACGATGGTTGATGTTGAATCTTGCCATCAGATTAGTGAACTTCCGATTGCAAAAGTGAGAACCCTCATCGCTGATAATGACCCTTGGAGTCCCAAATCTGGTGAAAATGTTCTTGTGAAGGAAGTTGAGCACTACATTGGCATCATTAGTTGGAAGTGCCTTGACCTCAACCCATTTGGAGATGTAATCCACAGCTAGCAAGATGTATTGGTTATTGCATGATGAAATGAATGGGCCCATGAAGTCGATCCCCCACACATCAAAAATTTCTACCTCTAGCATTACATTAAGGGGCATCTCATCCCTTTTTGAAATGTTGCCTACTCGCTGGCAACGATCACACCTGGTTACAAACTGATGAGCATCCTTGAAGAGTGATGGCCAATAAAATCTTGCCTGCAGAATACGAGTCGCTGTCTTTTCACCTCCATAATGGCCTCCATAAGCTGTGGCATGATAATCCCTCAGAATATTGGCTGTCTCACTATATGGTACACACCTCCTGATAACCTGGTCAGCCCCTTGTTTAAACAGATATGGCTCGTCCCAACGAAACCACTTGACGTCGTGCATGAATTTCTTCCTTTGAGCTGGCGACAACTCAGGTGGAACAATTTGACTTACCAGATAATTCACAATATCAGCATACCATGGTTCTTCTTCTTGTATTCCAAACAGCTGTTCATCTGGAAATGATTCATTGATGATGGTACTGTCTTGAGATGATTTACCAAGATCCTCCAATCGTGAGAGGTGATCAGCTACTTGATTTTCTGTCCCTTTTCTATCTTTGATCTCAACATCGAATTCTTGTAGTAGAAGAACCCATCGAATCAAGCGGGGTTTAGAATCCTTCTTGGAGAGCAGATATCTAATAGCTGCGTGGTCAGTATACACCGTCACTTTCGTACCAAGCAAATATGATCTGAATTTTTCAAAGCCATATACAATGGCTAACAGCTCCTTCTCCGTGGTTGTGTAATTCAATTACGCATCATTGAGTGTCTTGCTTGCATAGTAGATAACATGAAAAATCTTGTCTTTCTTTTGACCAAGAACAGCCCCTACTGCAAAATCGCTAGCATCACACATCATAGCAAAAGGTTCATTCCAATCTGGGGCGATGATCACAGGTGCTGAAATCAACTTCCTCTTCAATGTTTCAAAGGCTGTCATACAATCATCATCGAATTTGAAGGGAATATCCTTCTCCAATAGCTTACACAAAGGTTTGGAAATTTTGGAGAAGTCCTTGATGAATCTTCTGTAGAAACCTGCATGACCGAGGAAACTACGAATTCCTCTCACTAAATTGGGCGGTGGAAAATTTTCAATTGTCTCTATTTTTGCTTTATCCACTTCCAGGCCTCGCCGTGATACCTTGTGTCCAAGAATAGTTCCCTCTTGTACCATGAAATGACATTTCTCCCAGTTGAGAACCAGATTAGTCTCCACGCATCTTTTCAGAACCATGCTAAGATTGTGTAGACATTCGTCAAAAGAAAACCCAAATACTGAAAAATCATCCATGAAGACTTCCACTGTCTTACCAATCATGTCTGAAAAAATTGCCATCATGCACCTCTGAAAAGTGCCAGGTGCACCACATAACCCAAAAGAAACCCTTCGAAAAGCGAAGGTACCAAACGGACATGTAAATGTTGTCTTCTCCTGATCCTCTGGAGCAATGCAGATCTGATTGTAACCCGAATATCCATCCAGCAGGCAATAGTACTCATGGCCTAGCATTTGATCAATGAAAGGAAGAGGGAAGTGATCCTTCCTAGTAGCTTTGTTCAGCTTCCTGTAATCCATGCAGATTCTCCAACCAGTGATTGTCCGCGTATGAATGAGCTCGTTCTTTTCGTTAGTTACCACCGTCATGCCTCCTTTCTTTGGCCCACATTGAACTGGACTCACCCAAGCACTGTCAGAAATAGGATAGATAATCCCTGCATCCAACCACTTGATAATTTCCTTCTTCACTACTTCCTTCATGAGTGGATTAAGCCATCTCTGATGTTCCACTGTTGGCTTACTACCTTCTTCCAGCGGAATCTTATGCTGGCAATAGGCAGGGCTGATTCCTTTTATGTCTGCAATAGTCCAACCAATGGCTGATTTGAATTCCCTGAGAACCCTTAACAGCTTTTCTTCTTCAGGACCTGTAAGGTTAGCAGTAATAATCACAGGTAAAGTAGATGATTCCCCAAGAGAAGCATACCTTAAGTGATCAGGCAATGGTTTGAGCTCTAGCTTTGGTGCTTCCTCGATAGATGGTTTCAACCGCTGATGTGATTCTCTCAATTCAGATAAACCCAACGATTCTGGTTTCTCAAACTTTTGTTGCCAAGGAGAAGCATTCAGAGACTGTACCTGTTCTTCAACCTCATCCTCTTCAATTGTAAAGTCCCCACTTAAAGCCTTTTCCAGTGTATCATTCATAAGCATGTGTTCAATTTTTACTTGCACAACAGATTCCACTACATCTACTTTAAAGCATTGATCTTCTTCTGTTGGAAATTGCATTGCTTTGAACACATTGAATGTGACATTCTGATCGTGCACTCTCATGGTGAGTTCTCCCTTCTGTACGTCAATCAATGTCTTTCCCGTTGCCAAGAATGGTCTACCAAGAATGATAGGGATTTTCTTGTCTTCTTCAAAATCAAGGAAGACAAAATCTGCTGGAAAGATTAGTTTGTCGACTTTTACCAAAACATCTTCGACAATTCCTCGCGGATAAGTGATTGAACGATCCGCCAACTGCAGTGACATGTTAGTCGGCTTTGGCTCAGGAAGACCAAGTTGTAAGAATATAGAGTATGGCATGAGGTTGATGCTCGCTCCCAAATCGCACAAACATTTGTCGAACGACAAATTCCCAATTATGCATGGTATAGTGAAACTACCAGGATCCTTCAACTTTGGTGGTAACTTCTGCTGCAATACTGCACTACACTCTTCCGTCAAGGCAACAGTGTTTAACTCTTCTAGCTTCAGTTTCCTAGATAGAATGCCTTTAATGAATTTGGCATAGCTTGGCATTTGCTCCAGCGCTTCAGCAAAAGGTAAGTTGATGTGTAGTTTCTTAAAAACTTCCAAGAATTTAGCAAACTGTTTATCCGATTTCTGCTTCTGAAGCCTTTTAGGGAATGGTGGAGGAGGAAATACTTCCTTGTGATCACTGTCTTTCTCTGAACTACTTTTCTCCTCTGAATCATTCATTTTTTTCTTAATCGGCTCCTCCTGCGTAACTTTTTCTGCAGAAAATCCCTTTCCAGCAGTAAGGTGAGGCGCGCCCGCGCCTGAGGAAGCGCGCCCGCCCTGCACCTCCTGCCCAGAATGCTGACGTTCTTCGTTTTGTGGAATTTCGACCTCCTGGTTATTCGTAATCCTTCCAGAACGCAATGTAATAGCTGAAAGGCATAGGTGTACTAACTTGTAACACTTAATTACTATGTAACTCAACTAAGTAAAAGATAAAACAATAGCAAAACAAGAGAAACCGAAGAAGCACATGGAATCAATCGACTGAAGATATGGTAATGATACTTGGTAACTACAAGTAACTAATTTGGTTAATCAAGGATGCATAAGTGAGAAGAAGTTCAATCTGAGTATTGCTCATGCCCTAACTTATCTAATGGAGAATCAAATTAATGTCAAGGAAGTATCAAGAAGACCAAAGTGATTTCATGTAATGTATATCAACATCTGGATAATGTAAAGGTTAATCAACAAATGAGAACTGACATTCAGAAGCAAGAACCCCTACAAGACTAGTCACTTATGAACCAGACCATTGCATCAAGTGTCAGGACATTGGAGGCAAGTTCATGTCAGAAATAGAAGATCTCATCTGAATTGAGTGAGGAAAAGAAATTGAAGAAGCTAGGGAAACTTGCTCATAAAGGTTAATCCTCAATTAGTCACTACAGAAGGTCAACATTGGATGTGTGCATATTTGCCAAGGCAAATGTCGATCCACAGCAGATCGAGATGCGGGTCAAGATTTACAAGTGAAGTAAAACACTGCAAAGGCAAATCTCGATCAAGGCGATAGATCGAGATCGAGATTCTCCCAGATCGAGTTCGAGATCTTCACAGATCGAGATCGAGATCTTCACAGATCGAGATCGAGATCTTCATAGATCGAGATCGAGATTCTCCCAGATCGAGATCGAGATTTTCACAGATCGAGATCGAGATGGGTCCAGTAGAAAATCGAGATGCGGGTAGAAATGTAACATTTAATGTTCAAGGGACAAGTGGCTTATTGTGAACGGTTGATCCAGAGTTGTTGTTAAAGTACTTTTTGTTGTCAAAATCCTGATTGGGCCACGTACACAAAAAGGACAAGATCAAGACTACATGACATTATAAAAGCAGCACTTTATTTTTATTTAGTGATAACTTGTATCTCTATTTTTTTTCAACGATAACTTTTAAGAGAGAGCATTTACTGTAAAACAAAAAGTGAGAGAGAGGATCAGTTGAATCTAGCTTTAATTGTTGTATTTATTGTTCAACTGATCATGATGCTTTTATGAATGTTGTAGCAAATCCATCAATGAATATAATGATATATTCTTGAAATTATGTGTCATCATTTATTATCTGCACATTGTTTATTCTCTTATTATTTTTAAACAGTTGTATTCACCCCCCCCCCTCTACAACACTTTGGACCTGACAATTGGTATCAGAGCCCCTGTTAAACACATCTAACAGAGATCCTACTGTGTTGTTTGAGTTGGTTCTTGAAAATCCCAGATCTAATTTTTTCTTGAAGTTTGTGCCGAAAGTTTTTATTTGTTTCTTCTTGAAAAAGTCGTAGATCTAAAAAGTTCTGAGTAATGGTGTAAGGAATATTTGTACAAAATTCCAAAATATTGTACTTTAGAGCTTTGTGGATTTTCTTGTGGTCAAAGCTGGAATCAACTGATTGACTAAACAAAAAGGATATTTTCGAACTTCTGTCAACTAGGAAGTGGACATCTTTTTGTTTGGACTTGAGAAAGTGGTGGACCCTGCTACTGTTCCTGTGATTAGAACTAACTTGCTTGAATCTTAAGTGCAAAATCCATTGAATATTAAGTGTTGGATATTTAAAGTGAGATAATTAATTTTTCAAGTAAATACAATTTATTGTAATTTGAAAAGTGTATTATCTTAATTTTAAATTTTATTAAAATGGTCGCCGCACACAGATTTAAGATACCTCCGTTTGATGCACAACATTATGACGAATGGAGCGGAAGGATGAGAGCTTACCTTGAATCAATAAACAAGGTATACTTGAGAATATTGGAAAACGGTCCATACATACCCATGAGAATTGAGCCAGAGCGAATGGAAGGAGGGATACTAATTCCATCCCGGTCTGTTCCTAAAGAGGAAATGGAGTTTTCAGACGCAGATAAAGAATTGGTTGGTATGGATGCGTCGTTACGCAACGTCATAATTGAATCCCTAAACTCAGAGTACTATGTTCAAATAAAGGGATTAAAAACAGCTAAAGCCATGTGGGATAAACTGGCTGTGGTGATGGAGGGGACCGAGGAAGTTAGAGATAATCACAAACGCATTCTGATATCTGAATATGAATCGTTCAGATGCGAACGAGGAGAAAGCGTAGCGGATGTTTACAAACGTTACAGTAAATTGCTTATCGAGCTGAGTGTAAGAGATAAAGTCTATCCACTAGCAGATTCAAATATCAAGTTTCTCTTGAATTTGCCTAAACATCTGGAACACAGGATCACTGCCATTCGAGAGTCAAGAGATTTGAAAAACACTTCTCTCGAAAAGCTGTATGGTGTTTTGAAGACCTACGAGCTGGAGCAGGAACAAAATGACAGAAGAAGATCCTACAATAGTGGAGAAAACAAAGCGGTAAGTGAGTCTGGACTTGTAGCTGAAGAGTCTGCTGTAAAGGCACTTGCAGCTGTCTCATTGAAAACTGCTAATCCTGAAAGGGTGGTATTAGACATTGAAGATCCATCCGAAGAAAGTGAGGATGAATACTATACCCTTGAAGAGCTGGACAAATTAGAAGACAAGTCATATGCTTGTATTGCTCGAGAATTTGCTCATATCAGCTTCAGGAAGCAAAGAAGTGGTAAAGGACGATTTGGTAGTTCTTTCAGCCGAAGAGGCAGCCGAGGCAGTAGTGTAAGTGGTCGTGGAAGTTACAGTGGCCGAGGTAGCACATCTGGTAGTGGCTACAGACCTAACCTGGTAGACAAGAACAAGTTCAGATGCTACAACTGCAATGAATTGGGGCACTTCGCAACAGAGTGCAAGAAGCCCAAGTACGTTCATCCCAAGGAATCCTATGCTGATTTGAAAAAGAAATATGATGCTTTGGTTAGCAAGCAACAGAAGGGAAGCCGGGCGTATGTTGTGACTGAAGGGAAGGGTTGGGACGAGTCTGATGAAGATGAAGATCAGGAGCTATGTAATTTCGCTTTAATAGCAAAATCTTCAGAACAATCAGAGGTACCAATTCTAACCGTAAATGAAATGTCTATTCCTGAGTACCAAAATGAATTAGCTGCCATGACTAAAGATATGTACAATCTCCAACTAAATCTAATTGCTGTTAATGAGGAAAATGCTAAACTCTCCCTTAAGAATAGACTTCTCGAGGCCAGGGTAGAGGAATTAGAATCAGGAGAAAGTAAAGAAAGGCAGTTAATGAATCAGGTAGACGTTTTAGAACACAAGCTTAAGATTAGGGAAGACCTTAACGAAGAACTTAAAAATGAATTAGCTGAGCTTAAAATAACATGTAAATCTTTTGAAGAAGCCGCTAATAAAGTTTTCGTAGAAAGGGACATGTACATGAAACTGGCAGGCAAGAGTAAAAATGAAAAAGTAAACATAGGACTTAACTACACACAGAAAAAGAAAAATAGGGCTGCTGAGTTGTTAGAGCCAGTGTTAGTCAAAGAAAATGTGCCTGAGGTTTTAATGGATGTTAGAAAACCTATCTTTAAGCAGTTTGAGCCCAGGATCATAGATCCTGTTGCTACTAAAATTGAACAAGAAATTAAAATTGAAAGAGATTCAGAAGAAAAAGTAGTAGAACCTACAACTTCCAAGAGAGCGAGTAAGATTGCTTATGCTAAGAGAGGTGTAGGAACCAAGGAGGCTAAGACGGTGTCATATAAACAATGGGTAGCAGGGTCAGACCAAATGAAAGCACCTGTAAAGGCAGTTAAAACTGAACCTGCATCTGTATCTACATCTACACGAGCTAGAAAGGCATGCTATATCTGTAATCAAACTAATCATTTGTCTTACTATTGCCCGTTCTATGTAGAGGAAGAAAAATCTGTTGGTTGTAATACCATGCCTGCAACTACTGCTTTGCCTAACATGCATGCAAATCATGTTAAATGCAATAATTCTAATTGTATGCCATGTGCTGTAAACATCATGCATGCTTATTTTAATTTAATGAATACTCCTAGTGCATCTGTTGAACATACATCTAGTAGTGGTAAGAAAAAGCATGCGGGGTCAAAGACTAAGACTTCAAGTCCTCCTAAAGTTAGGAGTGACCATTCTACTCCCAAACCTGACAAACCAGTCAAGGTTGACAAGGGAAAAGACAAAGTCAAGATGAATGCCCCTGATGTCAACAAGGCAAAGCCTTCTGTATCTGAAAAGAAAAAGGAAATTATTGATGCCGGGCCCAAACATCATTGGGTTCCGAAGAACACCTAATCTTTCTGGATTTGCAGGGCAGTGAACAGGAAAAGAGTAAAGTCATATGGGTGCTGGACAGTGGAGCATCGAGGCATATGACCGGCAATAAGTCCCTGCTAACAGATTTGGTGTTGAGAGCCGGCTCCGTGGTTACTTTTGGAGATAACAGCAAAGGTTACACCAGGGGATATGGCAAGATCGTTTGTGGAAATGTTATCATTGAGGACGTGTCTTTTGTGGAAGGATTGCGACATAATCTTCTCAGCGTTAGTCAGTTCACCGACAGGGGTTTTGACGTCAACTTTGGGAAGCATGATTGTTCGATTCGAAGCAAAAAGGATGGAAGCCTTGCTCTCAAAGGAGTAAGGAAGTCAAATTTGTTCATAGCTGACATGAATTCTGCTGATCAGTCTGAAGTCACGTGTTTCTACAGCAAGGCTTCTGCTGATGAAAGTTAGCTATGGCATAAAAGATTATCTCACCTGAACTTTAAAGCAATGAATAATCTCGTAAGGAGAGAATTGGTGAGAGGGCTGCCGCAGATGGAGTTCACCCCAGATGGACTCTGCGAAGCATGTGAGATAGGAAAATCAAAAAGAGCCTCGCATAAGGATAAACAAGTGAATAGCATTACCGAGCCCCTACAACTCCTTCACATGGATTTGTTTGGACCTGTTAATGTTATGTCAATGTCAAGGAAAAGATATGCGCTGGTAATTGTCGATGACTTTTCCAAATACACATGGGTGAAGTTTGTGACATCGAAAGATGAAGTGCCACATGAGATCATTAGACATGTACTGGTAATTGAAAACGTAGCAAGTCTGACTGTGAAGACTATCCGATCCGACAACGGGACAGAATTCAAGAACTCAGTGTTAATGGATTTCTGCATATCTAAAGGGATCAGACGACAGTATTCAGCACCGAGAACACCGCAGCAGAACGGGGTGGTAGAGAGGAAGAACAGGACACTGGTTGAAGCAGCTAGGACAATGCTGTATGAGTCAAAACTTCCTTTATATTTTTGGGCTGAAGCAGTTAGCACGGCTTGTTATACACAGAACAGAACCCTGATTATAAAGGACCATAATGAGACGCCGTATTACATGATGAATAAACGAAAACCATCCATCAAGTACTTTCACGTATTTGGTGCCAAATGCTTTGTGTTAAGAGACAATGCACAACTTGGAAAGTTTGATGCCAAAGCAGATGAAGGGGTTTTCATTGGATATTCTCTTGAAGTAGTAGCAGCGTACAGGGTGTTTGTGCTTAATGATCGCAAGGTGGTTGAAAGCCTTAATGTCACATTTGACGACTCAAAGCTCCCTTCTATACAAAAAGAAGATAGTGAGACCACTTCCCTAAGATTTGAAAATATGGATATTGATGAAGTGGATACAGTTCCTGAGTCAGTAGTGCAGGGTAGTGATCCAACTATAAATAATGAAATTAATCAAGAGTCTAGTGTTTCGCAAATTCAGAACACTAGGGCTGAGGGATCACCTTCCGTCAGACCTGGTACTAACTCAGGGGGAGTCAGTATGCACTCAGGGGGAGCAGCTCACTCAGGGGGAGCTAGTACTAGCTCAAGAGAAGCTAGTGAAAGTGCTTCTAGACTAAGTCACCTTCACTTACAAGATCAAGCTGAATCATCAAGAACATTTGCTAGGGATCGCACTTGGAACAAGGACCATCCGTTCGAGCTAATTATTGGTGATCCAGAAGCCGGAGTGACTACTAGAGGAAAAGCTAGAGCTGAAATTGCCACTGAGAATGAATGTCTATATTCAGTGTTCCTTTCCCAGATGGAACCTAAAGTGGTGGAAGAAGCTCTAGATGACGCTGATTGGGTGATTGCTATGCAAGAGGAACTCAATCAGTTTGAAAGGCAGAAGGTGTGGAAGCTGGTACCCAGACCAAAGAATAGATCTGTCGTTGGGACAAAATGGGTATTCAGAAACAAGCTGGATGAAGACGGACGTGTAACACGAAATAAAGCTCGCCTGGTTGCTAAGGGTTATACTCAAAGAGAAGGAATTGATTATGATGAAACCTATGCACCAGTAGCAAGGCTAGAGGCAGTGAGGATGTTCTTGGCCTTCGCAGCACATCATGGTTTTAAAGTCTATCAAATGGATGTCAAGAGTGCATTCTTAAACGGTGAACTGGATGAAGAGGTGTATGTCGAGCAACCTCCCGGGTTTATCGATATCAAATATTGTGATTATGTTTATCGACTCTTCAAATCAGTATATGGCCTTAAGCAGTCTCCGCGGAAGTGGTATGAAACTCTGTCAGACTTCTTACTAGAAAGTGGTTTTACAAGAGGAGTAATCGACAAGACGCTTTTCTACAAGAAATGCAAAGATGATCTAATAATGGTGCAAGTATATGTGGATGACATTATCTTTGGGTCTGCAAATGAGAAGCTGTGTGCTAAATTCGCTAAGTTAATGCAATCAAGGTATGAGATGAGCATGATGGGAGAGCTTACGTTCTTTCTGGGCATTCAAGTTAGTCAGAAGAAGGACGGGATATTTATCTGCCAGACCAAGTACATTCATGATCTATTGAAGAAGTATGGTCTCCAAGATGTATCACAAGCAAAGACTCCTATGGCAACAGCCACGAAGCTTGACGAGGACAAAGCGGGTAAACCTATAGACATCTCAAGCTATCGAGGTATGATCGGCTCACTTTTGTATTTAACTGCTAGCAGACCTGATATTATGTTCTCTACGTGCCTATGTGCAAGGTTCCAAGCGGATCCTAGAGAGTCACATCTCATAGCCGTAAAGCGTATTTTTAGGTATCTCAAGGGAACATCAAATCTTGGGATTTGGTATCCAAGAGATACAGGGTTTAATCTTGTTGGCTATTCGGATTCAGATTACGCAGGTTGTAGAATAGATAGGAAGAGCACTTCAGGAAGCTGTCAGTTCCTTGGAAGAAGGTTGGTGTCTTGGCAAAGCAAGAAACAACACACAGTATCTACCTCGACAGCTGAAGCAGAATATATTGCTGCTGGAAGCTGTGTGGCCCAGATACTGTGGATGAAGAACCAACTCAAGGACTACGGTGTGGAAGTATCTAAGATTCCTATCATGTGTGACAACACAAGTGCTATTGCAATGACCAACAATCCTGTGGATCACTCAAGGACCAAGCACATTGACATCAGGTATCATTTTATTAGAGAGCATGTAGAAAATGGAACTGTAGAGTTGCATTTTGTGTCTACTGAACGTCAAATAGCAGATATATTCACTAAACCTCTAGACGAATCAACATTTTCTAGATTGGTTGGTGAATTAGGGATGCTTAACACCTGTTAGTTTTGCTACCTATCTGTTATAATTCAGTTTGTGTACATATTATTGTTATTCATGAATATTCATAATTAATAATGTGTACTTAACTTCATAAATGTATGTGTTGCATATCATAAGGGGTTAGAAAGTTTCATGACATTAATCTTGTGCTGATCTGTATATCGTTATGGTTAGTGTCTAAATGAAGTAATGAGAAATTTTCTATGGCAAATCTCGATCTATCCACATCGAGATCGACATCGAGATGTAGATCGAGATGCGGATCGAGATCGACATCAAGATCGACATCGAGATGTAGATCGAGATGCGGATCGAGATCGACATCCAGATCGACATCTAGATGAGGATCGAGATGCAGATCTCGAGATCGAGATGTGACTTGTCTTTTCAGTCACTTCTTTTTAGGCGTGCAAATATATATTATAGCATTAAAAAGGCTGTTCATTATTTACATTAACTTTCTTTCTCTCCAAAAGCTTAAGCTCTTCATATACACACGCGTATACATACATTACATCAAGTTTTCTTGTGATTTTCTTAAACAAAAATCACTAACTGTTACTTAAAAGCATCAATAACTAAAACGAAACTCTGCTAAAATTTTGTTTAAAACTGTTGAACTTCTTGTGTTGTTTTAACGTCATTACTGTTCTTGCAATTAGTTCTTTAGTTTTCTTCTTCATTCGAGTGAGTTTGTTTTTGTTTCGTGCTTTCTTATTCTTAAGTTCTTTTGTGTTCTTGAGCAAAATAGTTGTGAGTACTACTAGTTAATCCTTAAAGTGCAACTTTACCGCCGTGTTTGTGGTTTTCTGGAAAAATAATTTATTTTGTAACGGCTGTTCACTTTAATTTTCGAAAACTCAACCGTCAATCATTAGTGGGAAGTTAAGTGGTCATTAGTGGGCAGTTAACTTGTTTTAATGTGTGTCACTAATTACGTGGGGTAATTAGTGGGGTTCGTGTACGTTTTATTTTGTTTAAATTTAGAACTTGTTCTCTAAAAATTCCATTGCAAAACCATTTCAGAACATTTCTTTTCTCCAAAACAAAATTAAAATGGCAAACCCAAATTTCACAATTCCCAAGACCAACTTTGTTAATCTCTCTGCTGATCGAGCAACTGGTAGATTTATTCACTATCAGTTCTGGATTGAATCCCTCAACAACACATCAATCATAAGTCATGCCTTAACCGCCTCTCCCATCCTGAATGTCGAAGCCCTTCAAGCTGCTTACTCTACACTAGAGATTCAGGGTGGAAAAGCCAATCCAACAGGCCTATCCTTCACTATTGGTGGTGTCAAATATGAAGTCAGTCTGCGGAAGTTCAATGAGTTACTCGGGCTTCCTACAGAAGATTATGCTCCGGAACCCACTATGGAGGATATGTTGCAAATATTCACGGAGATAGGTTGTCGCCCTCCCACGGGTCCTATCAAGGTAACAAAGGTTAACACCGGTATGCTACCAGCTGAGTGGGATTATGTAGTTCAGGCCATTCAGCGCTGCATGTTCCCAAAGGACAAAGACTACAGGCCAATGAACAACAGCTGCCGGGTAATACTATATGGAGTGGCAAACAACAGGAGAGTGAATGTGGGCAAACATCTGTTGATTCAGTTGCATGAGAGGTGGGCATTGGAGAAAAATGCCTCAAGGAATCCAGAAGATGGTCCAGTCAAATGCTGGATGCCAAGATTTCTTCAGATGGTTCTGGATGACGTCCTTTCAGAGGAACACAGAAGAATATTTCAAGGCTCTGAAAGGATGGCATGTTTTGATATGACTCTAAAGAGTATCTCCACCATGGAAACCCAGCAAAAGTCAAGACTTTTTGAGTTGCGCCTGACTCCATACTTCCAGGATCTGCAAGATGAGTATGCTAGGAGGCATGCTTCTCAGTTTACTGCAGTAGAAGCTGAGAGTAGCGGTAACGAAGCTGAAGGTGGAGATCAAGTGCCTAGAAATTTGGAACAAGCAGGTATGGATGTTGACATGGCCGAGGCAAATGTTGCAGAAGCTGGAGCTGACAAGGATGACGATCTTCTGAGTCAGGTACCTATTCTTGCTGATCTTGATCAATCATCAATTCAACCTGTTTTCTACAGCCGTGGGCCTGAAAACCCCCAGGCTCTATCCCAGGCTGCAAGCCCTTCTGTTCATAAACGTTCAGCCAGCCCTAAAACTGGTGATAAAAGGAAGGCAAGCTGAAAGGCAGAGTGTCTAAACTTGTAACACTATAACTTATGTAACTCAACTAAAGAAAAGATACTTAACCCGAAGACAATCAAGAACGAGAAGTCACAAAGAAATCAATACAAATGAAGACAAAGTAATTGATACAATTCAACATGTTAAATATGATCTAACAAAGAAGAAATCATTGGAAGAAGTTCAAGTCAAAGTTGTTCATGCCCCAGTGATTTGTAACTCAATGAATCAAGATCATGACTATCAGTATCAATAAGACTAATTGATTTCAAGTGAAGAAGAAGGAAAGCAATTGTTGGAAAGACACATCTCTAATTGAACATGGTAATCTATTCAGAAGCAAGAACCCTATCAAGACTAGTCACTTATGAACCAGACCATTGCATCAAGTGTCAGGACATTGATAGCAAGTTTTTGTCAGTAGCAGAGATCCATGTTCAAGAGCTTGTTGAAGAAAATAGAAGACATGAAGAAATCACAAGTTCAAGGTGTTGCATTGAAGTTTCAAGTTGAAGCCCAGAATTTCTCTAAGTACTTACAAGGGAACCTATGTAGAAATTCCTATCTAGAAATTCTAGATAAGTTTCTACTTAGAGCCAAGTAGAAATTCTAGAGGTGAAAATATTTTCTAAGTACTCAACTCAGGAAGCTATCTCGAATTTCCTATGTAGAAATTCTAGTTAAAAGTTCGAGATAGCCAAGTAGAATTTCCTATGTAGAAATTCTACTTAAAGTTCGAGATAGATTCAAGTAGAATTTCCTATGTAGAAATTCTACATAGAGGACAGTTTCAACATGACACATGGCATCATCCTGGTGGCAGATTTCCAAGCTTTCAAGACAAGATAAGCTTCTCGTGGACAACAGTGGGCCACATACATCTTATCTTTTGAAGACTACAAGTCATAGATTACAAAGTAGTATAAATAGAAGTACTTGTGTAACTTATCAAGAGAGCAATATTCGAGAGAAACACTTGTAATAGAGAGAAAGTATATTCACAGAGCTTAGTATCATTTACTACCCTCTTTACTTCTGTTGTACTATTGTAATGAATGTTGTAGCAACCCTTTCAAGTTATATATAAGATATATATTCCTTGAATCATTGTGTTCATTTATTACATAGTATTTATTGCTTCATTAATTTGAAATGTTGTATTCACCCCCCTCTACAACACATTTGGACCTAACAATTGGTATCAGAGCCTAATGTTTGACAAACAAAACATAGATCCTTGTGTTTGGTAGAAGATTAATGAGTTTTCTCTTCCAGATCAAATTTTCGAGTTTTTCTTGAAAAGTGTGCCTTAATTTTTTTTGTGAAAACTCATCCCAAAAATTATTTAAATACTCCAGGTGTGATTATTTAGCTTGGGTGGATTTTAGATAATTTTTGTGAATTAATCTGGGTACTTTGGTTTGTAGTGTTCTTCATTGTTCTTGACAAAGAAGACAAACCCAGTAACTTTTGATCTTCTTTTCAAAAAGACAAAAAGTGTAAAAGGTGTTATTGGCTTTTGATTGGACAATATACTCACAGAAAAAGGGAATTGTCAGAAGACTCTGTACCTTTCACGTGGGTGTTAGGTGAAGTTAGGTGAGATTAGTCATAAAAGTCAAAAAGTGTGAAAGTGACCTGCAGCAAATTTTCTCCAAGGCAAAAGTTCTACATAGAATATCTACTTGACAATTTCTACTTAGAAATTTCGACTTGAGCAAATTTCTACTTGGTGAAATTTCGACTTGGCAAAAAGTTCCACATAGAAATTTCGACTTAGCCTAGTCTTGTGTACTTAGAATTTTTTTTTTGACCAGTTTTTGAACTTTGATTTATTTTGAGATAATTCAATTTTCTTTTAATTACTACTCAAGTAATAAGAAAAGTTTATTATCTCTACTTTAAATCTATATTAAGATGGCACCTAAAAATCAATTCAAAATTCCAATGTTCGACCGAGATCACTATGAAGAATGGGTGTTGAGAATGAAATTATACCTTGAGTCAGTTAACCCTGAATACTTGGAAGTCCTTGACAAAGGTAAATTTGTTCCAATGGTGGTTGTTCCTGAGCATATGGAAGGAGATGTGGTTGTACCACAGCGGTCTGAGCCTAAAAAGGCAGCGGACTTTTCAGATGCTGATAAGGAGCAGATAGCCTTTGATACATCCGTTCGACAAACATTGGTGGAATCCCTCGATCACGAAATGTTTAATGTAGTTAAAGGACTAACTACAGCCAAGAAGATCTGGGATAAGATAGAGGTCGTCATGGAAGGTACAGCTGAGGTTAGAAGCAATAAGACACTCATACTCAAGATGGAGTATGACACTTTCAGAATAAGAAAAGGAGAAAGCATTACAGATGTCTATCTGAGATTCAGTCAGTTGGTTTTGGATTTGAATCTGAGAGGTATAACTCTCCCCATTGTTGAAGTCAATACGAGATATCTAAGGAACCAGCCAAAGAGCATTGAACATAGAGTCTACGCAGTAAGAGAAACCAGAGATTTGCATACAACTTCTCTGGAAGAGTATTATGGAATACTAAAGACCTATGAGCTGGAGACCCTTCAAGATCAAGCATGGGACAATGATTCAAGAGGAAAAGAAGTGGCATCAGGATTAGTTGCTAATGAGGAAGAGGCTAAAAAGGCAGTGGTTGCAGAAAAACCTAGATCATCACCGGCACCACATCAAGTTGAGAATGATGATGAGTGCACCTCCAATAGTGATGATGACTACTTCACCCAAGAAGAGTTGGACAACATGGATGATAGTGTCGTGGCATACATGGCAAGGAAGTTCAGCAATATAAGATTCAGGAAGAGTAACCGACCGCAGAGAAAATTTTCATCCTCCTATCGGGTTACTAAGGGTGGTAGTAGTTTTTCAGGTTACAAAGGGAAAGGCAAGAGTATCAGCTACAAATCTCCTTTGGATTTCAAAATGAAGTTCAAATGCTATAACTGTGGTGAAGCTGGACACTTTGCTACCGACTGCAAGAAGCCAAAACAGACTTATCCAAAAGAAACTTATGAAGCCCTCAAAAGCAAGTATGAAGCCCTGGTAAAGGAAAGACATGGAAAAAGAGCTTTAGTTGTTGCAGAAGGAAGAGCTTGGGATGATTCAGATGAGGAAGAAGTTATTCATGCAAACTTTGCCCTCATGGCTGAGACATCAGAAGAACCAGAGGTACCAGTTCTAACCCTTAAGGAAGAAATGTCTATTGATGATTATAGGGTGCAGAACGGGGCTCTTAGCGAAGAGATCTATATGTTGTGCAAAAGCCTAAACACTTCTCAAAAGGAACAGAAAACACTTGTTGCCAAATGCAGAATGCTTGAGGCAAAAGTGGAAGAGTTAGAGGCTGTTTGCACTGTAGATACTTCCCTAAGAGACTCTATTAAATCTTTGGAACACAAGCTTAGCCTTAAAGATGAAATAGAAGCATGTCTTAGGAATAAACTAGCTGAGTTAGAAACAAAATGCGAAGCTTATAAACTAGCTGCTAGTAAGGTGAATGTTGACAGTGATACATTTAAGAAGATAACTGGAGTTGGTGTAGGTCTTGATTATTCTAACTTATCTAAGAAAGAAGGGAAAAGACCTGTAGACATTAGTTCCAGTAAGACCAAGACTGAAATACCTACTTTTCTTAAATCAGCTGTCAAACCCATCTTTAAACACTTCGTTCCTCAAGTAGAAGAAGAGACTGAATTATTAGTTAGATATGAGATAGAGATGGAAGATCGAAAGAAAGAACAACCTGTAACTCCTATTAAATCAGTTAAAATCAAATCCACTAGAGAAGAATCTAGACAAGGATTAGGAGCTAAGGCTGTTAAACAACAGAAAAAGGAAAAAGGCATAAAAGAGGTTAAGGCTGAACGTGTTAAGAAAGAGTGCTATCATTGTAAATCTACTGAACATCTTTCTTACGCATGCAAATCTAACATGAATATTCCTGTTACTCATGCCGTGCCTGTACCACACACAATGAATAACATGCATATGAACCATGCACAATGTGGTCAACCTAATTATATGCCATGCACTTTTAACGTCATGCAAACATTTGTAAACTTGATGAATGCAACTAGCCAATCATGTCAAAATTCTAATGCTAGTTCTAATGTCAAAAAGAAGCATGTTAGAGCTAAGACTGCCAGTCCTCCTAAAGTTAGGAGTGACAAACCTTCTCCTAAGACTAACAAAATTGTCAAGTCTGAAAGAGGAAAAGACAAAGTCGAAAGCTCGAGTAATGTTAAAATAGGTGCATCTACTGTTGTTAAAACTGACAATTCTCGATCTTATAGAAAAGTCGGGCCCAATCAAACATGGGTTCCGAAGAACGCCTAATCAATCTGTCATTGCAGGGCATTAAGCGAAAAAGGAATAAAGTTATATGGGTGCTAGACAGTGGAGCATCGAGGCATATGACAGGAAACAAGTCCCTGCTTACAGAGTTGGTTATGAAGGCTGGCCCTTATATTACCTTTGGAGATGACAGCATTGGTGTGACAAAGGGATATGGCAAACTGAAATCTGGTAATGTCATCATTGAAGATGTTTCCTATGTTGAGGGACTAAAACACAATTTGTTGAGTATTAGTCAATTTTGTGACAAAGGATATGAAATTGTCTTCAACAAGAAAGGTGTATCAATCACTCACATTAAGGAAGGTTCGTTGGCTTTGAGAGGAGTTCGAAAGGCAGATCTTTTTGTTGCTGATATGGATTCGGCAAACCAGAATGAAGTGACCTGTTTCTATAGCAAAGCGTCAGATGATGAAAGCTGGCTATGGCATAAGAAGCTGTCTCACTTGAACTTCAAAACGATGAATGCTCTCGCAAGGCGAGAACTGGTGAAAGATCTACCTCAAATGGAGTTTGCTCCTAAAGGACTCTGTGAAGCCTGTGAAATGGGAAAGTCAAAGCGAGCATTGCATAAGAGTAAAGAAATTTCTAGTGTCACTGAGCCTCTGCAACTCCTTCATATGGATTTATTTGGCCCAGTGAATGTCCTATCATTGTCTAGGAAAAGATATGCTTTGGTAATCGTGGATGACTTCTCCAAGTATACATGGGTAATGTTCGTAATGACAAAAGACGAAGTGCCTTTTCAAATCATTGATCACATCACTGAGATTGAGAATGTATCAACACTCACTGTGAAGACGATAAGATCAGACAACGGCACAGAATTTAAAAATGCAATATTGAATGACTTCTGTGTTTCTAAAGGAATACGTCATCAGTACTCAGCCCCGAGAACTCCACAACAGAATGGAGTAGTTGAAAGGAAGAATAGAACATTGGTTGAAGCAGCAAGAACTTTGTTGTATGAATCGAAACTTCCTCCATACTTTTGGGCCGAGGCAGTGAGTACAGTGTGTTACACTCAGAATAGAACATTGATCATAAAAGATAAAGAAAAGACACCATGTGAACTAATGAATAACAGAAGACCAACAATCAAATACTTTCATGTCTTTGGAGCTAAATGCTATGTACTTATAGATGTTGAAAATCTAGGCAAGTTTGAAGCAAAGGCACGTGAAGGAATATTTATTGGTTATTCTACAAATACGGTGGCAGCTTATCGGGTATTCTTAGTGAATGAACGGAAAGTTATTGAAAGCTACAATGTCAGATTCGACGATACCAAACTCCCATCAATTTCTAAAGATAATAGTGAACCTGAGTCCCTAAAATTTCAAAATCTGGACTTGGATGAAATTGAGGATGAACCTGAGTTAGTTGTTACATCAAATATACCAAGTGTTCGTGAAGAAATACCTGAATCTAGTAGACAATCGAATTCTACAAGATCAGAAGATACTTCTTCCGCACATTCCGGCAATAACTCAGGGGGAGTAAATAACAGCTCAAGGACAAGTGTTCAAGAGTCGAGGAGTAATAACACTAGTTCTGTAGGAGCTGGCACTAACTCAGGGGGAGTTAGTGGAAATAACATAAGTAGTCAGCACAACAATTCAGGAAATCAAGCTGAATCATCAAGTCAATTACCAAGAGAACGGGTATGGAGTAGAGATCATCCATTTGAATTAATCATTGGTGATCCAAATGCTGGTGTGACTACTAGAAGAACTACAAGAGCTGACATGGCTAATATCTGCTTGTACTCTGGGTTCTTGTCCAAACTGGAACCTAAAGAAATAGAAGAAGCTCTTGGTGATGCTGATTGGGTGATTGCAATGCAAGATGAGCTCAACCAGTTTGAAAGACAGAAAGTTTGGAAGCTGGTACCCCGACCAAAGAACAGATCAGTAATTGGAACTAAGTGGGTATACAGAAATAAACTGGACGAAAACGAACTTGTAACACGAAACAAGGCTCGTTTGGTAGCAAAAGGTTACTCTCAACGAGAGGGAATTGATTATGATGAAACCTACGTTCCAGTTGCAAGACTTGAGGCAGTCAGGATGTTCTTGGCCTTTTCAGCACACAAGAATTTCAAGGTTTTTCAGATGGATGTGAAAAGTGCCTTCCTGAATGGAGAGCTAGAAGAAGAAGTGTATCTGGAACAGCCACCTGGCTTCATTGATCCAGAACTTGAAGATTTTGTGTTTCTTCTCTTCAAAGCTGTCTATGGCCTCAAGCAATCCCCAAGACGATGGTATGAAACCCTATCCTTGTTCTTAATTGAAAATGGTTTTATTAGGGGAGTAATTGATAAAACATTGTTCTACAAAAATGTAAAGGGTGATTTGATACTTGTTCAAGTGTATGTGGACGATATTATTTTTGGGTCATCTAATGAGCGCTTGTGCGAGAAATTTGCCAAGTTAATGCAGGATAAATATGAGATGAGCATGATGGGGGAGCTGTCTTTCTTCCTTGGATTACAGATCAGTCAAAGAAAAGAAGGAATCTTTATCTGTCAATCCAAGTACATCAAAGATTTACTCAAGAAGTACAATCTTGAAGATGCATCAGCAGCTAAAACTCCCATGGCAACAGCCACGAAGCTTGATGAAGACAAATCAGGTAAACCAGTTGACATCACAAGCTATCGAGGTATGATTGGCTCACTTCTCTATTTAACTGCAAGTAGACCCGATATCATGTTCGCAACTTGTTTGTGTGCAAGGTTCCAAGTGGATCCTAGAGAGTCACATCTCATAGCCGTCAAACGAATCTTTAAGTATCTCAAGGGAACACCAAATCTAGGGATTTGGTACCCAAGAGATACAGGTTTTAATCTAATAGGCTATTCGGATTCAGACTATGCAGGTTGCAGGATCGATAGGAAAAGCACATCTGGTGCTTGTCAATTCCTAGGCAGAAGATTGGTGTCCTGGCAAAGTAAAAAGCAACATACAGTATCTACTTCTACTGCTGAAGCTGAGTACATTGCTGCTGGAAGCTGTGTAGCTCAAATACTGTGGATGAGGAACCAATTGAAAGATTATGGCATGAAACATACAAAGATTCCAATCATGTGTGACAATACTAGTGCCATTGCCATGACCAACAATCCTGTAGATCACTCAAGAACCAAGCACATAGATATCCGGTATCACTTCATCAGAGAACATGTCGAGGAGGGGACTGTGGAGTTACATTTTGTACCCACAATGCAACAAATTGCAGATATATTCACCAAACCTCTTGATGAATTAACATTCAATAGGTTGGTTGGTGAATTAGGGATGCTTAACACAAGTTAGTAAATCCTTCTATCTGTAAAATCCAAGTTTTTGATCATTTACATATGTTTGTTTTTCTTGTTAATTGCCTAGTTGAAAACATGTGTAAATAATCTTTAAAATTGCTCAAAATATCACTTCTGCATGCTATTTAATCATTATGTACTTAGACTTTAAAATGCCTCATTAATGATTATTATATGTTGTATGTTGTGGTATTTTCCATAAATTCACTGTGCTTTGATTGTAATTTTTGATAAAAACTTTGAATTTATGCTCATTTAATTGCATGAACATAGGGGGAGTTAAATTCATGAATCTCTAAATTTGCCTTGATTTTAGATGAATTTTTCTATGTTTATCATGTATTTTTAATATCATGAGAAGGTTTAGAATTGTCAAGGAATGGTTCTCTTAATGGTTTTGAATAAAAATCCTTGAATTGGTATTTATTTTAATCTGGCAAAATTTAATTTTTGTATTCCTTGAAAAATTGCCAAATTTTACCAAGTACCTTCAAAATTTCGAGATAGGGTCTATCTCGAAACTCATCTCGAAATTCGGCTTGAATTTCGACTTTGAGCTTCCAGGAGTGAAGTTTTGAAAATTCTAAGTCTGGTAAATTTTTCGACTTAGTGTCTATCTCGAACCTTATCTCGAAATTCGACTTACAGTTCGAGATAGAGTTCCAGGTGTGAGAGATTTGAATATTCCAAGTCTGGGAAAATTTTCAAGTTAGCATCTATCTCGAAATTCATCTCGAAATTCGACTTGAAGTTCGACTTAGGGTCTATCTCGAAATTCATCTCGAAATTAGACTTGAAGTTCGACTTAGGGTCTATCTCGAAACTTATCTCGAATTTCGACTTGAAGTTCGAGATGAGTTTTCCCTCAGAGGTTTCATGCTGTTTAAATTTGTTCAAGTGAATTTAATTCGAATTAGCCTTTATGTCGAAACTTATCTCGAATTTCGACTTGATGTTCGAGATAGAGTTCGACATAGAAGTTCGACTTAGGAGTTCGACATAGAGTTCGACTTAGATTTCCCAGTGTGTGTACTTAAGTTTTTGTTTATTTTCACAGGGATATTTTTGTCATTTCACTCTACTGTATATATATACATCTCTAACCCGTTTTTACTTTCACTTTTACCCAATTGTTTTAAAACCTAATTTTTACAGCAGCCCTCCCTCCACCCACGACTGTTCATATTCGTTGTTAAATCTCTTACACATAACGAACTACTGCCCAGTTTTTCCTTGATTTTACTGTCTGCATCAGTTATATACGTTTATATTGTGCGTGGTTGTGCGTTTTACATCGTGCCTGTTCCTCTTCTCCGATACATACATACACACGAACTGCACACATCTCTCACATACATATTTTTTTACTGCAGATTTTGTTTTCACAGTAGCTTGTTACTGATTCTTGTTTAATTCCGTAGTTTAATTTTCAGTACAACATCTTAGTTGTTTTCTAAATTAAAAGGGATTAACACGATTTTTTATATAAACAAAAACAAAATGACTCACCAATTTTCTCTTGCAAAACATAATTATTATAATATTCCGACTGAAATTGGTGATCAACTCCCGCGTTTCAAGTTTTGGGTACGATATCTTAATTTGTACTCCAAAGCTAGTACTGCTTTTACTGCAAAACCTACACTGGTCCATGATGCTTTGCAGCAGTTATGGACTAGTGCAGTACCTTTTGGGAGTAAATCGACCCCCTACGGTTTTACTTTTACCTTGGAGGGTCAAAATTTTGAGGTTACAGAGGCTATTTTTAATACAGTTCTTGGTTTTCCAGTCAAGGATTCTTATGACCCTGAACCTACAGCGGCTGAGCGCCAGAATTTTTTTGAAGCAATTGGATGTTATCCTCCCCCTGGACGACTATCCACTTCAAATATTCAAAAACAATTTTTTCATGTGGAATGGAATTACTTTTTCGAGGCCATTACTAGATGTTTTCGGGCACGAGAAAGAGATTTTCATCAAATTTCCATTCCCATGCAAATTTTTGGTGTTTCCCTAGCCCAGGAACTAAACATTAATTATGGCAGGCTTGTTCTTTCAGAATTAGTGGCTACAATGGGATCACCTGAAACCAGAGACATTTCACACAATGATATTGTCTGCTGGTATCCTCGTTTCTTGCAAATGCTAATCAATCATCTCGTGCCTTCTAATGCTTTATCAATTAGGCAGGCATTTGTTCGAAGTCCCACCTCTGCACCTCTAGGCATGGGCACTAAGTCACTAACAACTATTGCTAACCAGGATAAACATCAGGGTAAACCTATGTCTATTCCTGAGAACATTCAAGTGTGGCTCTCTTATGATGCAGGTGTAACTACTCTCGCGGGGACTTCACAAATCTCATCACATGCTCAGAATCCATCTGCCCACAATGAAGCATTTCAAGGGATTCCTGATGAGCATATTGATGACGAACAAGATGAGGGCCAATCTCTCAGTCACTTCACAGCCAGGCAAAAGGAACAGCAACCGTCTCCTAGGACACCACATGCTGATTCTGATTCCTCTGTTGGCCAAGGTAATGAAGGAGGTACATTCTTCGAACCTAACACTCCTTCCTCCTCTGATTCTGATTCCGTGGCCCAAGATTCTGCTAACCCGCAGGATCTATCCCAGGGTGATAGCCATATTTCTGCGTCTGCTTCTCTAACTTCTTCACTATCACCCCTGTTAACGGGAGTTAAAAGGCCGGCACCTTTAGAATTAGGTGAGAGTCCTGATGAGAGTGACCCTGAAGTGCAGCCAGTTTTAAGGAAGCGAGCCAAATTTTCACAAGCTGCTACTTCCAAAGCCCAGTCCATCCCTAGCGTGTCTATCACAACCACTCCACCTCACGAGAGTGGTTCTCCCCTTGCACAGTCAACACCTAGGATGGTTGCTGAGGATTCAGTGTCTTCTGAAGAGCCTGTTCCTTCAGTTAGGCCGGAAGTTTTACGAGCTTCGAAAGTACCTTCACCGGTACGTCCTGATGCTGCAGAGAGGATCGGTTCTACTGTTGTACTTGAACAC
Organism: Oenanthe sinensis; assembly: GCA_028671895.1. NCBI lineage: Eukaryota > Viridiplantae > Streptophyta > Magnoliopsida > Apiales > Apiaceae > Oenanthe > Oenanthe sinensis. Next base: position 46,094,637 of record CM053803.1, read on the forward strand.
TCTGCAGCCTCTCAGCCTGAGATTCCACCTCAGGACAAAACAGGAAACATTGATCCCATAACTGTTCCTCATTTTTCTTATCCAGTTTCTGCAGGTACTGCTTTGAATCTGCGTGCTATTATTGAAGACATACACGAGCGTGAGACAGGGAGTGAGTGTGAGCGTTTAGGGAGTGAGGGACCTTCATTTTTAAGGCCCGAAACTGAGCGTCAAACACAAACAGAACGATTCTTAGAGCGAGAAAACCTAAGCCAAACACCGTCCCTGGTTCTTGAAACTCTTGCAACACGTATGTCAACTGTAGAAAATCAGATGGAGCAGTTTGGGCAATCTATGGGGCAGTTAGGGGTTAATGTCGGCGATCACAAGAGAGCTCTTGATGACTACGCAGCACGAATGGCAGGTCAAGCCGAAGCTTTAAAAGATATGACAAACAAAGTCAATGACCTGGGCCATGCTGGTGGTCTCTTGGGCAGTACTCTGTATGACAGAATGGGGAGTGTTGAAAGCGTTCTGCATACACTGGCAACGGAGGTCAGTCGAATGATGTATGCAGTTCGGCATTTGGTTCCCCCGGAGTGCTTTGAAGAACAATTCACACAACCTCCCCCGGCTGATGATGATGGTACAGGTGGTGCAGGTGGTGCTGGTGGACCTTCTGGTTTTGGTTCACATGCTAGTGGCTCTGGTGTACCAGGTGATGTTCAGGATAACTCACCTAAGGGGGAGAAAGGAGGTAATGAGACGACACAACAGTCACCCCGTGCTGAAGAAGAGATTGATCCAATGGTGACTGATGAGGAGGCTCAGAGGAAGCGAAAGGGTAAAGCAGTGATGGTTGAACAAGAAGAGCCATTCACTGACTTTGGTGATCGACAGGAACACGTGCAAGTTGATTCAGATTCTGATATGGAAGACGTACCTCTAGCACATGCAATTAAGAGATCTTTGGAGGAACAAGGTGGAGGTGCTGGGGCGTCTGCTGAAGAGATTCCTGTTGATGAGGAGACCCTGAAAGCTCAGCAGTTAGCTCTGGAACAAGCTCAATTTTTCAAAATGAAGATGATGCAGGATAAAGCTGTTTTTCTTGAGAAGCAAGTGGAGCTCAAGGAAAAGCAGTATGATCATGAGCTTGCCAGACTAGCTGATCCTCAAGTTGATCTGGACAAAAGGAGGATTGGACAGAAATGGGACGATGCACGAAAGATACTGATGGGGTCGTGTGCACATGGAGTTCATAATAAGGAGGCAGATGACTTGTTCTTCAACTTGAACATGAAGAATCCAATGACGATGGACTATATAAATGCTTTGAAGAGAATGATTTCTAAAGTCCGTGTTGGATACAAAACGGTGGATAATGAATGGCAAGTCATCTTGTCTTTAATTGATGGAGCCCCGATGTCTTTTATGTATGTCGATGATCAGTTTATGTCGAGAAGATCTGCGTCAGAATTGTTCTTGCTAGCAACTAAAATTCAATATTCTCAAGCTGAGGAGCTAAGCATTCTGTATAGAGATCAGTTAATGCAGTTAGCAGAGGACAAGGGACCAGAATTCTCAGCCAATCCAGACGTTGTCAGAATGGTTGTTGATGGAAAGATGAAGAGGGTTAGTTTGGAAGAAAATGACTTGATGGCTCTATCGGTGGAATCCCTTAAAGCTGTTTGCAGACAAATGATGGGTAAGGGATTCACCTCGGATATTAAAGAAAAATCAGTGGAGTTCATTGAGAAGATAATCTTTCAGAAGAGCAGTGAAATATGGAAGTGCGATGTCGTTGCTCCAAATCCTCTGGATAACGTGAAGATTGAGCCAGAGCTAATGCAAAGAAAATGGGATATTCTACAAGCTGTGAAAAGCGTAGATGAAGCTTTGACTCTTCCTTCAGGACCCCTGGAACAAGGAGAGATAAGGGAGGCAGTTGGTGTTCCAGGAAGAGAAAGTGTATACTGGATTCATTCTTACACAGATGATACAGCTGATGCCTTGGTGTTCATTGATGCAAACCAGAATCAAACCTTCTTGCATATGAGTAGGAAATGGCTGCTGCAGACTCAAGATGCTGCATTTCTAGACAAAGTCAGAGATGAATTCAAATTGGGAGATGTAGAGGATATGTTTGCAGATGAAAAGCAGAGACTATTAAAGTACTTATCTGAGGTAGTAAAAGAGAAAAGGAGAATGGAGTCAGATGCGGCTAGTAGGTTCAATACCAACCGTGTCAAGGGCTACCCTAAAATGATCTACTGTCAGTTCAAAGCTGATAAAGCTCATTGGAAGCCTCAGCTCATCATGAAAAACTTTGAGGACATTCCAAAGATCAGAACTACCCAGGAAGTTGATAAACTAAGAAGGCTTTTCAGACATCCATATCCAGAACCCAAGAATCCTCTGGAAATGGAAGCAGTGAGTTTGCTGAATGCGAGAGGGGCACAACTACACGATCCAGTATACAAAAGAGAACAGCAAAGGAAAGAAAGGCGCAGAAAACAAGGAGAAGATAAGCGCAGTGCTGTTAAGGAAGTTAGGAAGGGGAAACGGAATTAGAGTTAAAGTTCAAAGGGATGTGAACTTGAAGTTGGAAAAACTTCATATCTTTTGGTTGTTCTAACTCACTTGAGGAAAATTTACCTGACCACGGTATGCGAGATAGGCTAATTCACCATACTGTAACCGTGAATCAGAGTGGATCCAATAAGGTGATATGAGTTGGACTGAAAGGTATGAAATAATCCAGGTGATAGAGATCATGTCAATGGTCTTTAATTCGAGGTTCGAATTCTCTTTCTAGCTTATGTTTACTTTAAAAAGTTCTTTGTAATTGTTTTCAAGATTTTCATTCAATTGTAAAATGTACAAGACATTAATGTTACTTATCTTTTCTCGTCTCATTATTTAGTTGAGTTATCCTTCTTTAATTTGAATGTCATTGTTAGACAATCAAATAGGGGGAGATTGAAAGGCAGAGTGTCTAAACTTGTAACACTATAACTTATGTAACTCAACTAAAGAAAAGATACTTAACCCGAAGACAATCAAGAACGAGAAGTCACAAAGAAATCAATACAAATGAAGACAAAGTAATTGATACAATTCAACATGTTAAATATGATCTAACAAAGAAGAAATCATTGGAAGAAGTTCAAGTCAAAGTTGTTCATGCCCCAGTGATTTGTAACTCAATGAATCAAGATCATGACTATCAGTATCAATAAGACTAATTGATTTCAAGTGAAGAAGAAGGAAAGCAATTGTTGGAAAGACACATCTCTAATTGAACATGGTAATCTATTCAGAAGCAAGAACCCTATCAAGACTAGTCACTTATGAACCAGACCATTGCATCAAGTGTCAGGACATTGATAGCAAGTTTTTGTCAGTAGCAGAGATCCATGTTCAAGAGCTTGTTGAAGAAAATAGAAGACATGAAGAAATCACAAGTTCAAGGTGTTGCATTGAAGTTTCAAGTTGAAGCCCAGAATTTCTCTAAGTACTTACAAGGGAACCTATGTAGAAATTCCTATCTAGAAATTCTAGATAAGTTTCTACTTAGAGCCAAGTAGAAATTCTAGAGGTGAAAATATTTTCTAAGTACTCAACTCAGGAAGCTATCTCGAATTTCCTATGTAGAAATTCTAGTTAAAAGTTCGAGATAGCCAAGTAGAATTTCCTATGTAGAAATTCTACTTAAAGTTCGAGATAGATTCAAGTAGAATTTCCTATGTAGAAATTCTACATAGAGGACAGTTTCAACATGACACATGGCATCATCCTGGTGGCAGATTTCCAAGCTTTCAAGACAAGATAAGATTCTCGTGGACAACAGTGGGCCACATACATCTTATCTTTTGAAGACTACAAGTCATAGATTACAAAGTAGTATAAATAGAAGTACTTGTGTAACTTATCAAGAGAGCAATATTCGAGAGAAACACTTGTAATAGAGAGAAAGTATATTCACAGAGCTTAGTATCATTTACTACCCTCTTTACTTCTGTTGTACTATTGTAATGAATGTTGTAGCAACCCTTTCAAGTTATATATAAGATATATATTCCTTGAATCATTGTGTTCATTTATTACATAGTATTTATTGCTTCATTAATTTGAAATGTTGTATTCACCCCCCTCTATAACACATTTGGACCTAACACAAGCTTTTCTGAGTCGAGTGATTCAAGTGGAGGGAGTGTAGGAGTTGAGAGAGTAGTCACTTCAGCAGCTCTGCCACCTCCAAAGAAGCAAAAGGTGGATTCAAACCCAGTGGCAACTGCACAAACTGTTAAGGCTAGTTCACCTCTCACAGCCACCACACCTCACGCTGGTGGCTCTCCTCTCCAAAACATTTCAACACATTCGCACTCGCCTAGGCATGTTGGTGAGAGTCAAGGAGGGGGTCCAGCTCAACAGCCAATAGGAGCTGGCCCTACCTCCCCTGAGTTGTTCGCTCAGGGCTCTTTGAGCAATTTCTCGGAAGGGGAATGGCAAACTGAGACTAGCACTTCTGATACTAGTATCTCAGGAAGTTTTAATGAGGAAGAGTCTGTCGAATCCAGTACGGATGACGCTTCCTCATCTAAATCAGAAAACAAGTTGCTCGCAGAGCAACGACATCTGGTGACTGGTGGGTCTACGCCTCCAGAATAGCCCAGCGAACCAGAAAAGGTTCTAAGTGAACAAGGGGATGACATGGTCATAACGCCATCTCCTATCGTAGACACAGCGCTTAAAGGCTCAGTCTCACTGACCGATATCGCCGACCAACTCACCGCTAGTCCCCAGCGATTAGTGGATGAGGCTCTAGTACTGTTAGGCTCTAAACACGAGGGAGAGACAGGGAGAGTAGATCCCCTCTTTTTAGGGATCTTGAGTGAAACAGAACCCGGCGAGAGTAAACAGTCTAACCCAAGCCAAACACCGTCCCCCAAATTGCAGGATTTAGTGAAGAAAGTGGAGGCTTTGGAGGTTGGAGCTCAGTTCATGGAGAACCTGATTGCCGTCCAAAATCAAATGATTGACAAGATAAATAATCTTGGATTGGCACAGGTGGAGGTTGGTAGGTCAGTAGATGATGTCACTTATGGCATGTCTCAGGTTTGGACGAAACTGAATGAACTACTTGATGCTGTCTTTGGCCGTAACAGGGCTGGACATGGTCCTTCAACTGGTGGTGGTGGTGACGATAATAATGATGATGATGCTCCTGATGAGGATAACACACCTAAGGGGGAGAAGGAGGATCAGGGTCTGAAAAAGCTGACTAGTAAGGGTCCGGTGATCGAGTCCTCAAACAAATCTGGTGAAAAGGTGGAGGAGACTCAACCGGCTCTTAAAGACAAAGGCAAGCAGAAGATGTTAGTTGAAGAAGAAGCTGAGAAAGAAACACCTCTCGTCGATGCATTTATGGGAGACTTTATTGAAGATTCTGATGAGGATGAGATGGATGTAGAAGCCTTAGTGGCAAGGAGGTCGAGACTCGAGCAACGGGCAAGAGAATGGGAACAAGAAAGAGGTCTAAATCCTGGCGGATCTGGCGCAGGAGTTGCAGGTGATGCAGGAGACCACTCGGTTGCAGGAGGTCTAAATCCGTACAAGTCATATTCAAGGAGAAGGCATGGAATCTGATGATCACTTGGACACCCATAACAAAAATCGGGCCGTGTATGGTCGATGAAGCTTTCTTCCATGAAAGGGGTGCAAGTGAACTGGTAGAATTCGCTCACAAGGTAGACACCTCTGTCAAGACTGGAGTGCTGTTTAAGGAGAAATTGTTGAAGATGGCTGAAGACAGAGGGGTTGACATCATTCTAAATCCCTACCAGATCAGATATGTCCATGACAAAGTCTTGAGGATCGTAAATCTGCATGACTCGAAACTAACTCCGAGCGGAAATGTGCTGAAGGCAGTTGCAAAGCTAGTCCTCTCTAAGGGTTTTCTAACAAAGGAAAAGAAGCTGGTGGCTAAGGACTTGGAGAAGCTGATAAGAAGGCAAGACGCTAGATACAAGTTGCCTGAAGCTACACTACCAGTGGTTAAGAAGGAACCTGAAGACTATGCATTCGAGCAGCAAGACGAGGCAATAAGAGAGCATGTGCAAAGATACGGAGATCCAAGAATAGACATTCCAGAAGAAGGAGAAATAAGGAAGGAAGCTAGTGCAGTGGTTAGTGCAAATGTCAAGTTTGTCAAGAGCAAAGCTGAGAATGAGAATGATCTGCTGATCTATACATATAAGTATCAAGTGGAAACCATCATTGAAATCAAGTATGACATCTTTGCAGAACACAGTCATGAAACACTGTGTATTATAAGGGAATTGATTGAGGAGATGGATGATGTTGACGAGTTTGATCAGGATTATCTGAGGGTCACATTTGATAACATCTGTAAGAGAAGACAACAGCTTGATATTCAGAGGCTACAGCAATGCACCATCGCTATTGTCATTGGATACCCTAAGCAGCTGGTTATAAGGAAGAAAGGGGAAAAGGGGTACCCTGACAAAGTCACGAAGCTGAGGTTTGAAGACATTCCCACGAAGCTTACCACTCGCAGCATGGTTGAAAGGTGGTTGAGGTTGTTTCGAAATTACAAGATCAGAAATCATGTGGAAGCAGAAGGACTTAATCTTCTCAAGAAAAAAATGGATGAAGTCTGCAACCCTGAGTTCATGAAGAAAGAAAAAGCAGCCAAGAAGAAAGCTCGTGAGGAAGAGGAGCGCAAGAAAGAAAAGTTTTAATGTATCATGCTTGTAATGTTTCTTTGCGTTGTAATTTGTTTTCTTGTTTTCCTGCAGTGTAAAAATATATTATCTGTTTTCTTGTGTAGTGTAAGGTAGAAGTTAGTTAGCTAAGTGTCTTGAAACTGGTTTATATCAGGCGTCAATTATTTCGCGAAGTTCGGCGGTGGTAATACTGCTAAAAGGACTTCAGAAGGATAATTGAAGATTGAGTGGACCGTGCTCTTAAAGTACTTAGAGAAAATCTCTAGAAGAGCATGAAGCCATTTAATCGAGCCAACAGGTGTCCAATTTTGGCACTTGAAGTATCAGTAATAGACATGAAGTTAATTAATCAAGCCAAGTATTATGCAAGTTAACATGATCTTTTATGAATGTTATTTTATCTTTTTCAGTCCCTAGTTAGTTGAGTTATCCTCATTGTGAATTTGGTTGTCATTGTTAGACAATCAAATAGGGGGAGATTGAAAGGCATAGGTGTACTAACTTGTAACACTTAATTACTATGTAACTCAACTAAGTAAAAGATAAAACAATAGCAAAACAAGAGAAACCGAAGAAGCACATGGAATCAATCGACTGAAGATATGGTAATGATACTTGGTAACTACAAGTAACTAATTTGGTTAATCAAGGATGCATAAGTGAGAAGAAGTTCAATCTGAGTATTGCTCATGCCCTAACTTATCTAATGGAGAATCAAATTAATGTCAAGGAAGTATCAAGAAGACCAAAGTGATTTCATGTAATGTATATCAACATCTGGATAATGTAAAGGTTAATCAACAAATGAGAACTGACATTCAGAAGCAAGAACCCCTACAAGACTAGTCACTTATGAACAAGACCATTGCATCAAGTGTCAGGACATTGGAGGCAAGTTCATGTCAGAAATAGAAGATCTCATCTGAATTGAGTGAGGAAAAGAAATTGAAGAAGCTAGGGAAACTTGCTCATAAAGGTTAATCCTCAATTAGTCACTACAGAAGGTCAACATTGGATGTGTGCATATTTGCCAAGGCAAATGTCGATCCACAGTAGATCGAGATGCGGGTCAAGATTTACAAGTGAAGTAAAACACTGCAAAGGCAAATCTCGATCCAGGCGATAGATCGAGATCGAGATTCTCCCAGATCGAGATCGAGATCTTCACAGATCGAGATCTTCGCAGATCGAGATCGAGATCTTCATAGATCGAGATCGAGATTCTCCCAGATCGAGATCGAGATTTTCACAGATCGAGATCGAGATGGGTCCAGGCGAAGATCGAGATGCGGGTAGAAATGTAACATTTAATGTTCAAGGGACAAGTGGCTTATTGTGAACGGTTGATCCAGAGTTGTTGTTAAAGTACTTTTTGTTGTCAAAATCCTGATTGGGCCACGTACACAAAAAGGACAAGATCAAGACTACATGACATTATAAAAGTAGCACTTTATTTTTATTTAGTGATAACTTGTATCTCTATTTTTTTTCAACGATAACTTTTAAGAGAGAGCATTTACTGTAAAACAAAAAGTGAGAGAGAGGATTAGTTGAATCTAGCTTTAATTGCTGTATTTATTGTTCAACTGATCATGATGCTTTTATGAATGTTGTAGCAAATCCATCAATGAATATAATGATATATTCTTGAAATTCTGTGTCATCATTTATTATCTGCACATTGTTTATTCTCTTATTATTTTTAAACAGTTGTATTCACCCCCCCCCCCCCCCTCTACAACACTTTGGACCTAACAATAGCGTGTATTTGTTCCTTGCTTTCTTTCTTGCCTGGGTTAGCCTCTGTGTCACTTGGTAATTGCCCTTGAGGTCTGTTTAGAAGAGCATTTGCTAATTGACCAATTTGATTTTCCAATGTTTTCAGTGTCACAGCTTGACTTTTATACATCATTCTCAGTTCCTCCATCTCTGACTTTTCATTTGAATGTCCTTGTCCTCCCTGAGGTTGTTGATGGAAACCAGGAGGGTTGTATGATTGTCATGGTGCATAAGATTGTTGAGGAACAGAATTGTTGAAAGGCCTTGTTCCGAATTGTTGACCCTGCGATGGTTGCGGCATGGCATTCTGATTGTTGCTCCAACTGAAGTTAGGATGATTCCTGTTGTTGGGGTGATATGTATTAGGTGCCGGTTGTGTAGGCTTCTGAAAGTTGCTGACAAAATACGCTGAATCGCTAGAAATAGCACACTGAGTTGTATCATGAGCACCTGCACATAGATCACAAACCATAGCGACTTGCTGAATTCCTGCCTTGGACAATGCGTCCACCTTTATAGATAAAGCCTGTAGTTGAGCTGTTATAGCCGTGGCAGCGTCCACTTCAAAAACACCTGCAGTTTTACTCTGCGGCAATCGCTGAGTAGGATTCTGATACTCGTTGGCAGCCATCATTTCAATCAAGTCATAAGATTCTTCATAGCTCTTGGCCCAAAGAGCTCCTCCAGATGCTGCATCAAGCATAGGTCGTGAATGATTCAATCCATTATAGAAATCGTTAATGACCATCCAATCTGGCATCCCATGATGGGGACACTTTCGAAGCATCTCTTTATACCTTTCCCAAGCTTCACACAACGTTTCTCCAGAATGTTGATTGAACTGTGTAAGAGCATTCCTCATGGCTGCCGTCTTAGCCATAGGAAAGAATTTAGTCAGAAACTTTTGTGCGAGATCTTCCCAAGTAGTTATAGAACCTGCTGGCAGTGAATGCAACCAGCTCTTTGCCTTGTCTCGTAGAGAGAATGGAAACAGCCTCAGTTTTATAGCATCTTCAGAAACTCCGTTGGTTTTAAAGGTATCACAGATCTCGATGAAGTCTCTGATATGCATATTAGGGTCCTCAGCAGGTGAACCCCCAAACTGCACAGAATTCTGAACCATTTGAATTGTGCCCGGCTTGATTTTGAAATTATTAGCTGCAATAGCCGGCCTAACAATGCTTGACGGAATGTCATTGATCTTCGATTGAGAGTAATCCTTAAGAGCTTTCACTGGATCCCCCATTACTATTTCTGGTTCAATTTCTGGAACTATCCCTCTTCTTCGTCTAAGTGTTCTTCCAGTTTTTCCTTACTCGATTGAGAACGAGTACGCATACACGATCAATTACCTGAATTCACGTAACAAACAAGAACGATTAGTAACAAATCTCAGTCAGTGATATCTAACGACCACTGATGATAAGCACATTAACTAAACAAAAAAATGAACCGAGTCCCCGGCAGCGGCGCCAAAAACTTGTTCGCACTTTATTCACGCAAGAGAACGTGGTCACAAGTAATACAGTAATAAGTAGGATTCGTTCCCACAGAGACTCGACTTGCTTACGTTTAGTTCACTTATACACCAGAGTATGATTAGGTTTCACTGCTAAGAAAATAACAATTGGCGTTTTGATTACACTACTAATTAAAACTTAACGAATTACTTATATAAAATAAACATGGGATTTTAACTTCATAATCTACCTCAACTAGAATCTTATGCCTTTTCAACCTAGCATGTGAAAGTGATGATAACTGATCAGACCCTCTAAACTGATAAACGCTAACTTTCGTTGTACGCATACCATCCTAATGAACATCCACAATTGATAGAAGTCAAATAGTCAACCACTACGATTAGTCCCTATATGTCTATAGAGATTGAAAACATAATGGCTTAAGCACAAGAATCCATAAAATCACATAGTCAGTGCAAGACGGTTAGAATTACACCACAAATTAATACATGCTCTTAACACGCAAAAACCTATGCTAGCATGGCATGTTCTAAACCCTAGATCCACTTTCGCATTCACGAAGATTTAACAAACAATCATAAATGTTCGCGACGCATTTACAACGAATAAGCTTAACCATACTAGGATATCCATAACAATCACACACTTAGGCATAAAAACAATCAATATCTAGACTTGATAGAAAAATCCATTAAAATCCCATGACAACGATTAGCCCATAATTGGACTAGCCGACATCATGGGTTCATATGAAAACATAGTAGATAAACAATTAAACATAACAAAAACTGATTTTAATTGCAAGAGTAAAAGAACAACCGATAATCCACGTGTAGAAAATTACAAAAGAAAAATAGCTTGACGGCTCACAAAGTACTCTGCCTCTTGTCTGATAATGACCTAGATAATACTTAACTTCCTAGATAATGAAAATAATAATAATCCTTATGTCTTTATACTAGGTTACATAAAAACCAAATATTCATGGGCCTGCTTCTAACTGGGCCTTAAAACTTAATCACTGCAGCAAAATAAAACTTTCTGTTCGACTGGGGCGCGGGCGCGCCTTCCTGGAGCGCGGGAGCGCGTGTCTCAATGCTGAGGCGCGGCCGCTCTTGCTTTAGGCGCGGGCGCGCTTCCACCTACTGTCCAACAGTTTGCTTTTGCTCTTTTCCCGCCTCGGCTTGCCCTCTCTTGAACTCAACTCGAGCCTAGACCTTCCTCATATGACATCCCGACTCTTCTACCACCAATTTATGCGCGTAATCTTCCATTTTGCTTCAAACGGCAATCTGCACACTAGAGACACAAAACACGTCAAAAGACACTAAATACTTGGGCACTAGCGATCAATTTAAGCCAAATAGGAACGTATATATTGGACAAAAAAAGTCCACTAACACCGGGTCATATGCTCTGCGAATTAATTCTGAGCCAAAACGAAGAATTTTCCAAGTACAAACCCTTTTGGAAAAATGGACCAAGTTTTAATATCTTTAGATTATAAATTAAATCTATATAAATTTAACTAATAAATTTACTTAAATTAAATTTATAAAATAAATTCATTTAAATTAAGTTTATAAAATAAACCTTTTTCAAGTTTAAATAATAAACTCATATAAATTAAATTCACAAAATAAATTTATTTTAAATAACATTTATAAAATAAATTTATCTAAATTTAAATTTATAAAATAAAATTATCTAAATAAATTTAAATTATAAAAGTAAGTCTATTTAAATTTAAAGAATAAATTTATTTAAATTAAAATTTATAAAGTAAACTTATTTAAATTAAGTTTATAAAACAAACTTTTTCAAGTTTAAATAATAAACTCATTTAAATTAAATTCACAAAATAAATTTATTTTAAATAACATTTATAAAATAAATTTATCTAAATTTAAATTTATAAAATAAAATTATCTAAATAAATTTAAATTATAAAAGTAAGTCTATTTAAATTTAAAGAACAAATTTATTTAAATTAAAATTTATAAAGTAAACTTATTTAAATTAAGTTTATAAAACAAACTTTTTCAAGTTTAAATAATAAACTCATTTAAATTAAATTTGCAAAATAAATTTATTTTAAATAACATTTATAAAATAAATGTTAGGAATGCAAACACTGGTGATTGTCAGAGATTACTAAACAGAGTTTATGCTGACGTTATCAGCGTTTAAGGAAGCTGTCGGTCAGAGTTTACTCTACCAGAGAATACTCAATCAGAGTTTACTCTAACAGAGAATGCTCAAATCAGAGAATGACAAACCGACAGAGTTTAGCTCCAGAGTTTATCAGAAAAGGAAACAGACAAATCAGAGTCTGATTTGGATAGTAAGAAGGAATTCAAGTGCAAGTCAAATTACCTTATTAAATCTATTCTTATCATAATCTGTTTTGTAATTGTATTTGTAGCTGTGTCTATATAAACACAGAGATAGGTTATAATTAAATATCGAATTCATAAAAGCAATATCTTGTAACCTAGCAGCTCTTAAGAACTTAATATCTTGAGAGAGTTTTGTATTCAAGTTCATTATTAATACAAAACAGTATTCCATTCAATATACTTGTGTTCATAATCGATTTACAGGCACTATTACATTCAACCCCCTTCTGTAATAGATTGATTATTCTGGGAAACAATTGGTATCAGAGCGAGGTTGTAAATTTCAACTCAAAAAGATCAAATAATCATGTCTGGAAACAAGTATGAGAGCATCAGAATTCCAATATTGAAGAAGGCTGAATACCCTACATGGAGGGTGAAGATGATGATGTTCTTAGAAGCAACTGATCCTGATTACTTAGATAGGATCCATACAGGTCAGTACCTACCAACCAAACTGGTGCCTTCTACAATTGTGGAAGGAAGACAAATCCCTGAGTATTACACCCTGAAGGACAAGAAAGAATGGACTAATGAAGAAAAACAGGAAGTCTTGAAAGATGCAAAGGTAAGAAATATTCTACATAACAGTCTTGACTCTGTAATGTCTAACAGGGTAATAGCTTGCAAAACTGCCAAAGAAATCTGGGATGCACTGGAGGTTCAATGTCAAGGAACCAAGGAGATAAAGAAAAATAGAAGATCTGTTCTAATCCAAGAATATGAATACTTTGAGGCTAAGCAGAATGAGTCCCTCACAGATATCTATGATAGATTTCTAACTCTGTTGAATAACTTAGCTTTGGTGGATAAAGTATATGACAATGAAGATTCAAACACCAAATTTCTGAGGGCTCTTCCAGAAGAATGGGATCTGCAGACATCCTTGATAAGAGACAGGGCTGACTTGGATGAGATGTCCTTAGATGAAGTTTATGGCAAATTGAAAACTCATGATCTGGAGTTACAGCAAAGAAGAAATAGAAAGAGTAACAAGGCAAGACCTATTGCTTTGAATGTTGAAGCAAAAATTGAAGAACCAAAAGAAAAGGTGCTTAAGGTTTCAACAAGGAAAGGGAAAGAAGTAGTACTCCAAGATAGCAGTGAATCAGAGTTTGAGGCAAACTCTGATGAAAACTCTGAAAATTCTTCAGACTCTGACATGATGGAGATGTTTGCTATGTTTGTCAAAAGCTTCAAGAAATACAGAAAATTTAGGAAGCAAGGAAACTTTCAGAAGAAGCATAGTGAGACAGACAAGAAAGACAGATTCAGAAAAAGGGAAAATAGAGATGCAAAATCAAAAATTCTTGATAAATCAAAGGTCAAGTGTTACAAGTGCAACAAGATGGGACACTTTGCTACTGAGTGCAGAAGCAAGGAATCTGGGAAAGCTCTCATCACATCAAAGAACGATTGGATGGATTCCTCAGACTCTGAAGAAGAAACTAACTATGCTCTCATGGCAAACTCTAATTCTCCCATTTTAAACTCTGACAAGGTACCAAACTCTGTTTTCAATTTTGATACTGAAGATATTCATGAACTAAAGTCTTTTCTTAGAAATCTGCATGTTAGCTTTAAATCACAATCTCTTGAGAATGAAAGATTAAAATCTGAAATACAAACTCTGAATGCTAGGAATGACTTTCTTGAAACTGAACTTGTTCACATGCTTAGTTTTAAGAAAGACTGTGAGAATGCTATACACATGCAAACTCAGTTGGAAATACAAGTCACATATTTGAAATCTGAGATAGCTAAGGAAAAAGAGACCTTCAGAGTTTGGACAAACTCTGGTAAGAAGGTCCAACAAATGCTTTCTGAAAAGAATTGGACATCTGCCTTAGGTTATGAATCTGATAAAGAAATTCATACTAATTCACACACAAAAGGAACATTGAGTGAACCTGTGAAGTTTGTTAGAGCTAGTAATGATAAGAAAACTCTCCCTGAATGCTCTAAAAATAATAGTGTGCTAGATCTTAAGAAGGTGAATGTAGGGTTACTTTCACAGAAGCAACTTAAAGAAAAGTTGAAGGCAGTCACTAATAAAACTAAGAAGGTGAAAAGAAATAGGAATGGTAAAGTAGGAATTACTAAGGAGAATAATTACATAAATATCCCTGATGCTCCTAGGAAAATCTGTTTTACTTGTGGTAATTCTAATCACCTTGCTATTGACTGCAAACAAAAGAAAAAGAAAGAATCTGAAAGAATCTGAAAGACCTAGGTTTGAGGCTAGAAAACAAACAAGATACAATCCCTGTTTTCATTGTGGTAGTTTATGGCATTCCATTTATACATGCAAAGATTATCATAATTTGTATTACAATTCTTACAAACCAAAGCCTCAAAAGAGTGATTCTCCAAAACATACTGTCAAGCAAATATATGTGATAAAGTCTGATAAAAGGAGTGTAAACTCTGACAGTACAAACTCTGTGAAAGCAAACTCTGATCATGTAAACTCTGTTAACACAAACTCTGACAAAAGAACTTCTGCTGCAAAAGTTAACAAGTTTTCAAAGAAAGGACCCAAACTAGTTTGGGTCCCCAAAATCTTCTAATTAAATTGCATTTACTGATTGCAGGGAAACAGGAAAAACATTCTGGTAATTGATAGTGGATGTTCTGCACATATGACTGGAAATAAATCCCTGCTTTCAGAGTTTGAGGAGAAGGCTGGCCCAGCAGTATCTTATGGAGATGGCAACATAGGAAGAATACTGGGATATGGCAACATTGTGATTGGAAATGTCATCATTGAAAATGTAGCTTTGGTTGAAGGACTCAAACATAATCTGCTCAGTGTGAGTCAAATGACAGACAAAGGTTTCTCTGTGGAATTTCATGGAACTCATTGTGAAGTGAAAAGCAAGAAAAATGGAAAAGTAGCTCTTATTGGCCACAGACATAACAACCTATTTGAAGCTAGCTTGGATGTTAATTCTAATGGTCCCTTGACCTGTCTACTTGGAAAGGCATCACCAATGGAAAGCTGGAATTGGCACAAAAAGTTGTGTCACTTGAACTTTGGAAACATTAATGAATTGGTAAAGAAGGACCTAGTTAGAGGTCTTCCAAAAGTTCAATTTCATCCTGATGGACTCTGTGATTCATGTCAAAAGGCCAAACAAAGGAAGACATCTTTCAAGAGCAAAACTGAAAACTCTATTGATCAACCTTTTCATCTATTGCATCTTGACTTATTTGGTCCAGTTAACATAATGTCCATTGGAAAGAAGAAATACACTCTGGTAATAGTTGATGATTTCACTAGATTTACTTGGGTATACTTTTTGCACAAGAAGGATGAAACTGCAGAAACAATTATTGATCATATTGCAATGATTGAGAATGGATCAACTCACAAAGTAAAGAATCTAAGGAGTGACAATGGAACAGAGTTTAAGAACTCTACAATGGAGGAATTCTGCTCAACAAAAGGCATCACTCAACAATTCTCAGCACCTGGCACACCTCAACAAAATGGTGTTGTTGAAAGAAAGAACAGAACTCTAATAGAAGCTGCCAGAACAATGCTCGAAGGAGCAAAGCTACCTACTTATTTTTGGGCAGAAGCTGTGAACACTGCATGCATCACTCAGAATTGTTCCTTAATTAACAAACATGGAATGACTCCATATGAATCTTTGAAAGGAAGAAAGCCTAATGTCAAGTACTTTCACATCTTTGGAAGCAAGTGTTTTATTCTCAAGACACATCCTGAACAATTGAAGAAGTTTGAACTTAAAGCAGATGAGGGAATTTTTATTGGATATGCAACAACTTCTAAAACCTCTTCAAGGGCATTCAAAGTATTCAATTTAAGGACAAGGACAGTCATGGAATCAATTAATGTCTCCTTTGATGAAGGGAAGATAGCTGGGTTATATGATAAAGATGCTCAAGAAACACTGAGATTTGAGAATGAACTGCAGAAAATAAACTCTGTTGAACCAAACTCTGACGAGATAAACACTGATCAACCAAATCCTGGAGAGGTAAACTCTGATTCTTTAAACTCTGATTCAGAAATGATTGAAATAGAAATTGAAGAAACTGCACATGTTGAGGGGGAGCAACAACAATCACATACTGACATTGGAGATTCAACAATTGAAATATCAGAATCTGACCAAACTCTGAACAACACAAACTCTGATCTTTCAAACTCTGAGACCACAAACACTGATACCTCAATCTCTGATAATTCAAACTCTGAGTACATAAACTCTGAGACATCAAACACTGATGGAAACACATCTTCAAGGGGAGGATCATCATTTACAGAAGGATCATTCTATGAAGGCACAGATCATGGGGGAGCATCTAGTTCAAGGAACTTTCCACATCCAAGAAAATGGACCAAAGATCACACACCTGATTTAATCATAGGTGATCTGGAGAGTGGAATAAAAACAAGAAAAGCTACTCAAAATGAATGTCTATTTCATAGTTTTCTTTCACAAACAGAACCAAAAAGGATTGAAGATGCTTTGAAAGATGCAGATTGGATTACTGCAATGCAGGAAGAATTGAACGAGTTTGAAAGGAATGAAGTTTGGATCCTAGTTCCAAGGCCAAAGAACAGATCTATTGTTGGCACAAAATGGGTATTCAGGAACAAGACAGACTCTGATGGAATAATTACAAGAAACAAGGCAAGACTGGTAGCCAAAGGTTATTCACAACAGGAGGGAATTGATTATGATGAAACCTATGCTCCTGTAGCTAGACTTGAGGCAATCAGAATTTTTCTTGCTTATGCTGCAAATAAGAAATTCAAGGTCTACCAAATGGATGTTAAAAGTGCATTTTTAAATGGTGAACTTGAAGAAGAAGTCTATGTTGAACAACCACCTGGTTTTGTCAATCCAAAATATCCAAATCATGTCTACAGACTGGATAAAGCTTTATATGGACTAAAGCAAGCACCAAGGGCCTGGTATGAAACTCTGGCTCTATTCTTACTTGAAAATGGTTTCACTAGAGGAACAATTGATAAAACCTTGTTTTATAGAACTCAAGGTAAGGATTTATTATTGGTTCAAATATATGTTGATGATATTATATTTGGTTCCACTAATGAGAAACTCTGTGAAAGATTTTCAAAGTTAATGCAGTCCAGGTATCAAATGAGTATGATGGGAGAATTAAGTTATTTTCTGGGTTTACAAGTGAAACAGACTGAAGAAGGGATCTTCATTAATCAGTCTAAATACACAAAGAATCTACTCACTAAATTTCAAATGCAAGATTCTGCATCTGCTACAACTCCCATGGCTACTGCAACAAAACTTGATCAAGACACTGGAGAACCTGTTGATATTACAGCATACAGAGGAATGATTGGTTCTCTACTTTATTTAACTGCAAGTAGACCAGACATAATGTTTGCCACATGTCTATGTGCTAGATTTCAAGCAAATCCAAGAGCACCTCATTTGATTGCTGTGAAAAGGATTTTCAGATATCTCAAGGGCACTGCTAATCTTGGCTTGTGGTATCCTAGGGAGTCTGATTTCAAATTGATAGGATATTCAGATGCTGACTTTGCAGGATGCAAGATTGACAGGAAAAGCACAAGTGGGAGTTGTCAATTTTTAGGTGGAAGACTTGTATCATGGCAAAGCAAGAAACAGAAGTCAATTTCAACATCAACTGCAGAGGCTGAATATATTGCTGCTGGAAGCTGCTGTGCACAAATCTTATGGATGAGAAATCAATTGCTAGACTATGGTTTGAAATTCTCAAAAATTCCTATTTATTGTGATAACCAAAGTGCTATTGCAATGACAGGGAATCCAGTTCAACATTCTCTGACAAAGCACATCAGTATCAGATATCACTTCATAAGGGAACATGTGGAAGAAGGCACAATTGAATTGCATTTTGTTCCTACAGATCAACAGTTAGCAGATATCTTCACAAAACCTCTGCCTGAAGCAACATTTAACAGACTGGTTTCTGAATTAGGGATGGTGTCAAGTGGCTCAACTTAGCAAGTTTCAGACAATCAGAGTCTATGTCAGAGTATGGGGTAAACTCTGATGAAAATGGAGTAAACTCTGATCATTATATCAACTAATCTTTGATCACAAGTTCTCAGTATTTATGGTAAACTCTGTCAAAGTATGTGGTAAACTCTGACAGTACATACTAAACTCTGACTCATACAAACTCTGATCTGTAAACTCTGATTACGTGGTAAACTCTGAGATCACATTTATGACATTATATTTCTTTTTGTGACATCATAATTATTATTCTCTGGTTGGATTTATAATAAAGCACGTGTTTCTCACGACTGTCGATTCATATCATTACACAGTACACAAACACTTGCTGAATTTTGAGACTTGTACTAATAATTGTTTTTCCAATCAGCTTTTGCCACGTGTCCCACTACAGTTTTTATGCAATTGAAAGGGCACAGTTTAATTCATATTGTCATTTTGAATTAATCATCTGTATCTATTACTTCTCACTTACGCACAAACCCTAAACTGCTCTAACCTGCAACTCTTTCTTGTTTCAATGGCATCCAAAGGACAAACCTTCCAAAACTATACTTTTGCTGCCACAAACTATATTTCTTTGTTAAATAAGACGGATGCACCTGAAGATTTTCATGTTGTCCAGGATTTTCTAGCACAAAGTTATATTGGCTATGCACTCCAGGAACCATTAAACTTTTCTGCTCAATCTCTGGTAAGAATATGGTCCACTGCTACGTACAACAATGCTGATGATGATGAAGAACCCATTATCACATTTCAATGCAATGGAGAACACACAATTACTCCTGCTGTGGTGAGACAAGCTCTACATCTACCAGAAGTGGCTGTGTATGATGACCTTGTTGGAGATGAACAGGTCAAGGGGTTTTTCAGGTCTATAGGCTATGGAGGAAGCCTATCAAAGTTAGGGAGCCTGACAAGACCCAATCTTCGAAGAGAATGGAGTTTTTTCTTCGATTGCATTACAAGGGCCTTCACAGGCAAATGCACAAATTTTGATGCAATCCCACAACTAGCACAACAGATTGGGTATTCTCTGACCCATAATCTCAATTTCAATTTTCCTTGTTTAATAATTAGGCAGCTAGCTAGCAAAATTAATGATGATGTTCACACCATATACTTTGCTAGATTTCTTCAGTTAATTTTTAATTATTTGTTGCCTAATGTAAGTCTTGAGAATGATCAGAGTTTAGCTAGTTTTTGTATGAACAAAAGAATTTTTGCTGACCTAGCTAGGAAGGACACCAAGAAAGGTAATCTCTCTCCTCTCTTTTATCCCACATGGGTCAGGCTTCTCTTAAATCAGAGAATGCCTACCATGTATGGCAGGGATTTCATCTCAGTGGCTATGGATCAGAGTTTAGCACCCTCTGATTCAAACCCAAGCCACCCTCCAAACACTGACTCCCAAACACCTTTGCCAACCTCTACAGTCTCTCAACAGACTGTAGTTGCAAAACACACCTCTCAACAGGGTTCCAGCAAAAGGAAGGGGAAGTCAGTAACAGAATCTACTCTCAAAAAGAGGAAATTAATTGATGAAAATACAGATTCTGATGAAGAGTTCGTTTTTGCTAAAAGAACGACAGTTGAACAGGCTTCTGAGACTGGGGCTGAGGTAAAGAAAAAGAGGAGAAGATTAGTCAAACTTGCAAACTCTGAGGCTGCAAACACTGCAGGGATAAACTCTGATGCAGCTCTAAACTCTGACGTCCTAATCTCTGATCAGCCTAAACCTCAAGATTTAAACTCTGAAGACATTACAAACTCTGAGCCAACCACTAATGTCTTGATAAACTCTGGTGAAGCATGGGGTTGCTGGAAGGCAAATATTCCTTGGAAGGAACCTGGATTACCAGTTCCAATTGAGAACATGATTGGGCTCAAGGCTGAACAGGAGCGACAACACAATTATTTGAAAGATGGGCCATATGTCACTCCAGAGGAAGCTGGTCCTATACCAGTATCTGATTCTCCTACAAAGTCTCCAAAGCAAGTCATAAAGGAGATATCTTATGAAAGAGCAAGGGAACTGGCTGAAGAAGTAAGAAGAGAAATGGAGGCAAAGAAATCAAAGTCATCGTCAGCATCTCTTAGTCCTCAACGTTTTTCAAGAAAGAAGAAAAAGTCTGTCACTTTTGGCCAGGACACACAAGAACCTACTTCTCAAAGTGAGGTAGCAGTCCATGAAGGGCCAGGTACACAAGAACCTATTGATCAAAGTTCAATAGAAGCCACAATTCCAGCAAGTGAAGCCAGCATTGATCAGGGGTACAATCCACAAGAACCTTCAGCTCAAAGGGTTGAAGAAGTTGTCAAGGCCCCAGCCACACAAGAACCATTCAATCAAAGTTTGGATGCAGGCACTCAATCTATTATAAAAGACATTGCTGTTGCTGATGCTGAAGGCCAATCTCTGGCAGAGTCAAGCTCACAAGAACCTTCACCTCAAAGTGGTGAAGCAGCTACAGATATGACTCAGGTCACACAAGAACCAATCATCCCTCTTATGATTGCAGACCAAGACTTACATGTTAGACAGACAAACTCTGATGAAGCTCCACAGGCACCCTCTGATGCTATTTTAGTGCAACCAATTTCTACACAGCCCATGGAGACTCCATCTACAACTTCCAAGGATCAAGGTATAAACTCTGACTTTTCTTCAGAACTTACATTCTCTGATTGCATAAGTTCAGAATTTATGTTTCCTACATTTACTGCTGGGATGATCATGGATAGTCCTAAAAAGGATACCCCTATTCATGTGACTACAGATATCCTTTCTCAGCCACCTCTTATTTCTGTAGGACATTGTGTGTTGAACCTTTCTGGTGAGTCTGAGGTAAAATGTGTGGAAAACAGAATTAATGAGAGGCAGACACAGGATCTGGCAAAAGGAGAGGTAGAATTGAGAAAGAAGTTAGTTACTTCTAGTGAGCAAAATCTAACTATTGAAAGTTATGATATGTGTGATGTGAGAAGTAATGAGATTACTTTAAAAAATCAGAGTGATTTAGGGTGTTCTGTTATTTGTGCAGGTACTCAGAGTTTACCTATTTCTGCAAACTCTGATGCTGTGCCAAACACTGCTGAATTATTAAATTCTGATGGAAAGGACTCAGATTCTGATGATGTGATTTTTGCTGATGAAGTAGTCACAGATCTCTCCATTCCCTTCACACAGCGGTATAACACCAAAAGGTGGCCTGTCAACTCTTATGATGCCCTTGACAGATTGCAAATGGCTTATCCTGATTACATGGTGGTGGAAAATCTCAAAGGTCAAATTGAGGCTGATCTAAATGCAGAGGGTGTCAGCAGGGATTTCTCTTCTACTCCAAAGACTTCAACTGAAGATTACCTTACCTCTCACAGACAAGAAATCTGGGATTTCTCTTGGAAGTTTCCTGAGGCAACTATTCCATGGCCTCATGTTATTGACTTGGTCAATAAAGCTGATAAAGAAATAAACTCTCCAGAACTCAAGACACTCTTGAAGGCATCTACCATAATGACCAAAGGACTTAAGAGTGAAGTTAGTGGTCTTAAGGACTTTGTCACTAAATCTACAGCAGCTGTTGAATCTACCTTCTCTACTTCTCAGAATTCTTTAGGCATGAAGATAAAGAACATTTCAGACAAGCAGAATGCTTTGGAATCCAAGATTGATGAGATTTCTGTCTCTGTCACTTCTATGCAGGGCATGCTCACAAACTTCGTTCAAATTTTTACTGAGCACATTGGGAATGATGTCAGAAAGGGGGAGAAGGGTTCAGACAAATGCAAAGAGGATGAAATTCTAAACTCTGACAAACTTGATGATGAAGATCATGGGAGTCATAAGGAAGGAAAGCAAACTCTGATAAGACAAACTCTGACAACCTCACAAACTCTGATGACATCAAAGTCTGATGTAAACTCTGACGACAAGCAAACTCTGATAGATGCTGATTTGGAATTAGCAAAAAGGCTTGAAGAAGAAGATAAGCCTGAGAGGATTGAAGAACAAAACTTAAAAGATGCAGAACTGGCAAAGAAAATGTTTGAAGAAGAAAATCCAGGAATGGATCCTGTTGCTGTGGAAGCTGAACTGAAAAAGTCTGGAAATAAAAATGCTCAAGAAAAGAAGAAGAGAAAATATGTGAAAAAGGCACCTGCTCAAAAGAAGAAGTCAGAATCCAAGCCTACTCAAATCAAATCTGTTGAAGCTCCTAAGATAATTGATCAACCAAAACAAGTCTCAGAAATTCAAACCAGATCATCCTCAAGAATTCAACAAAAAGCTCCAACCAAACCACAAACATCTCTTACTATGATGGGAACAACTTTTCTACCAGGTGGATCTAGGTTTGATGTTGAAGAAGAAGATCATCAACCATCTCTGATCAGAAAGAAAAAGTCTGATCCTCTGTGGACTACAACTCAAACTCTGACACTCAATGCCAGGCTTGGAAACAACAAGGGTGGTATTGGTGATACACATGCTAAGATCTACAGAGGTGAAGCAAACATCTTCAGAGATCCTTATTCATTAAAAGATAAACCTGAAGAAGAACTGTCTCAAGAACATCTTGACAAATTAATATCTGTTAACATAGTGAAAGATAGTTTTGATGGAGCTCAAGCTAAGGAGAAGCTTCTGTATTTTCTAGAAGATGGGAGAGTTTTGAAGATTGCTGAAGAAAATCTGAAGGATAAGGCATCTAAAGAACTTGAACATGTTCTATATCTGCTCAATGATGAAAATGAAGCAACTTCAAAGTGGAGAAAGATTCTTGAAAGAAAAATAGCTGAAAAGAAGAAGAGTGAAAGATTGATGATGATAAAGTCTGAAGATTATGAGTTTGGGTATTTACTTGAAGATGGAACAAGAAGAGCTATGAGAAAGGGAGATGCAAAGGTCAAGATGGTGTTAGGGATTCCTACACTAATTTTAAATCCTGATGGAATGAAGACCTGTTGCATTGTCTTAGATGAAAGGATGGAAAGGTCATCAATTTATGCTCTAAGGGCTGCAATATTTCAAATAGATGATTCTTCTGAAAACATGAAGGAATTGAAGGAGAAGCTTGTTGACTTACTGAAAAATGCTGAAGAGAAGCTCCTAAGTCAATTTCTGAAAGAAGAATTATTTTACAGAAGAATCTAAGTCTAAAAAGGGTAAATAAACTCTGGTGCATTTGTCTTGTATTTCTGACATCATAAGTGAAATTTATGTTTTAATTCTTAAAGCATAAATTGGGGGAGATTGTTAGGAATGCAAACACTGGTGATTGTCAGAGATTACTAAACAGAGTTTATGCTGACGTTATCAGCGTTTAAGGAAGCTGTCGGTCAGAGTTTACTCTACCAGAGAATACTCAATCAGAGTTTACTCTAACAGAGAATGCTCAAATCAGAGAATGACAAACCGACAGAGTTTAGCTCCAGAGTTTATCAGAAAAGGAAACAGACAAATCAGAGTCTGATTTGGATAGTAAGAAGGAATTCAAGTGCAAGTCAAATTACCTTATTAAATCTATTCTTATCATAATCTGTTTTGTAATTGTATTTGTAGCTGTGTCTATATAAACACAGAGATAGGTTATAATTAAATATCGAATTCATAAAAGCAATATCTTGTAACCTAGCAGCTCTTAAGAACTTAATATCTTGAGAGAGTTTTGTATTCAAGTTCATTATTAATACAAAACAGTATTCCATTCAATATACTTGTGTTCATAATCGATTTACAGGCACTATTACATTCAACCCCCTTCTGTAATAGATTGATTATTCTGGGAAACAATAAATTTATCTAAATTTAAATTTATAAAATAAAATTACCTAAATAAATTTAAATTATAAAAGTAAGTCTATTTAAATTTAAAGAATAAATATATTTAAATTAAAATTTATAAAGTAAACTTATTTAAATTAAGTTTATAAAACAAACTTTTTCAAGTTTAAATAATAAACTCATTTAAATTAAACTCATTTATAAAACAAACTTTTTCAAGTTTAAATAATAAACTCATTTATAAAACAAACTTTTTCTGTAGTAGTCACTTGAAATCTTCTTTATCTTCTGAATTTTTCTGAATTACTACTTCTTTATTTTTCACTAACGCTTGAACATATTAATGAACTTCTTCCAGTGTTGAGTAACAACCTCTTCAAAATACTTCTGAGAATTTGATACTTCGTGTCTAGTTGACTTTCATCGTGTTGATTCATGTTATCATATTTATTATTTACTGCTTTTTCTTATCTGAGTTGAGTTTTCATCTAATTATTACAAATAGATCTTGTCATATGCCTTTCATTATCAAAAAAACCTCTAAACTAAACTAATAGGCAAATAAAACTGTGATTTAACGATGATAAAAAATAATCCAGGAAATAGGGTTATTCATTAGCATTGATGAATGTCAACCAGTTGTGATATACAAGTTTCTTACTCTGCTAAAAATAATCCTTCTAAAATTTATATCGTTCTCTCCCAAGATACAGTATAGTACTTACAACTATGCCTTAAACATCACTCTCATTAGCAATCAAAGAACAGTGGTAAGTTATCAAGACCCAAAAAAATTTAGTTTCATGAATCGTATATTAATCTCCCAATTAAATATTTGACTTATGTCTATTATATCATGAAGTAGAATTATAAATCTTCTCTCAAGTATTTATAATTCCTATGAAGACAATTAAAGGTTCATGACTCTTATAATTGTGTTAAGAACGTAATGATAGATTAACAAAGTAGAGAAACCCAATACAATATTAAACTAACATTTTAGACGAATGAATACTACCTAATCCCCACATTAATGAAAGAAAACAGACATATATTAATAATGCAAACTATGTTTACAAAGTTTAGAGTTAAGAAAATATAACTTGACAAAAACTCTTGAACTTAGAGTGAATCATTTCAATCTTTGCTCAAGTTCTCTCCCAAAACTTTCTCTCTTTCTCACACTCAATGTAATACACGACCGTCCATTAATAATCCTCCAAAATATAATATTCCGTATAAAATTGTTTTTAATGTTTTAAAAAAAAACAGGACTCACTTTCCAAAACGACTTAAAATTGTAATACAAAATTGGTACACAGCTGTCCAGACTTGTTTATGGGCTTGTTTATGGGCTTCTTCGGTACAATATAGATTCTTGGACCACTTCTAAATTATATATATGTTTAATATACAGAATATGAGTATAAAATATGTAACAAATTAATATGTAGTACAATATTCATAAACAATATATATATATATATATATATGGTTTCCGAGATTTTCAATTAAATAGTAGTCTTCATTGAACATGACTCTCTATATATAAATAAAATTTTATATGTATATATGTATAATAAATACATATTAAGAAACTGTTATATTAAGAAATGAACCTATGATGTTCTCTTTGTTTATACTAGCTTAAATCTCGTGCAATGCACGGGTCACTTTTAAATATTTAAAATGTATATTTATTATAATTTTATAATAATTTATTATATATATAATAATTTTTATTTTAAATTTTATATAATATTAAGTGTGAAAATAGTATTTTATTATTAACCATATTAATTAACTACAATATAATTATTTTAATATATACTACTATTTATTTATAGACATATACTAATACAATAAAATATTTTTGTTATATATATTATATAAAAAATGGAATGAAACTATTACCAACCTTCTTCTTATGAGAAATTGACTAAAATACGTGCATTTCAAAACATGCAGCCCAAAATACCTATATGCGGAGATACGACCCTTTTTATCTACTATTTACGCATACAGAGTATGCGTATTCTATATTTATACTATACCATATTTACGTGTAAATCCCATAATTCCATCAACTATAATACATGTTACTAGACGACTTTTAGACATCAAAAGTTGTTTATACAGTGGTTTTGTATTGATCCTCAAATAATCAAAAAGCTCGGCAAGGTGATTTTCCGGCAACCCATCGAAGATAATCTCTGAAGAGATGTCAGAGTAGCATTTCAATTTAGATTATCTTTAGAAAATGACAAGTATGTTGGAGGGATGTTGGGTCCCGGAAGTATCGTAGAAGGGGGGTTGAATGCGATACTGACAACAATTTAAAATTCTTTTCAGAATTTGCGGAATTAAATTATTGCTTTAGCTGAGGGTTCGGGTCTTTGTAGTGTTTGGGAGGCTGACTTACTAACTTTCTATTTTTATTATATAACATTTAAGATATAGAAATTAGCAAGTAACTAAACAAGATTCAAGTTAAATATGTATATTAAAACTTGAAAGGGTGTTACAATATCCGGTAGAATAAACTTTAATTCCTAGAACAAATTTGACATGAATTGTTCTACTTTAGGAATTAAAATCAAACCAGCACAGAAAGTCTGTGAATATTACAATGCAGACAAATTCTGAATTTGAACTGATTTTTCTACTACTGAAAAATGAAACAAAGGCCTCATATTTATAGAGGTTGAAAAGCTGATATGACCTTTTTCACTATGACCTTTTTTAACAAGAAATTAAGCCTTGTAAGACTTATTAAAAAGCTGGGCATGACTTTTTTCACTCGGTATGACTTTCAGAAATTCGGTATGACTTTCTGAAAATTCGGTATGACCTTTTTAAAGTCATATTCGGATTTTATTTAATTAAAAAAATCGGTATGACTTATTTTAATTAAATAAAATCAATTCAGTATGACCTTTTCTTCAGATAGCTC
Source organism: Oenanthe sinensis (assembly GCA_028671895.1). NCBI lineage: Eukaryota > Viridiplantae > Streptophyta > Magnoliopsida > Apiales > Apiaceae > Oenanthe > Oenanthe sinensis. The sequence continues at coordinate 46,121,791 of CM053803.1, forward strand.
GGTATGACTTTTGATTTTCTCGGTATGACATTTGTTTGAATTGTTCGGTATGACATTTGCATCACCTGCCTTTTTCATTTCCTTTCTCCTTGTTTGGACAAGTGGCAAGCTTTGATTGGTCACTTCAATTTCCTGCCAATTCAAATTGAAAAGGGGCCTATTTCGTCTTATTATAGACAGGCTCCGTAGAAATGTTTTTCGACCCGCACAGCTTATAATCTTTGATTAATAAATAATAATTTTAATTCATAAATTATAAAAATAAATATCTAATATTATTTAGATATTTATAAATATAATTTACTAAATAAATAAAATATTTATTAATTAAATAAATCCTTACGCTCTAAGCTGCGGTCTTCTGATGGTCTGGAACCGAACTCCTTTTCACTTGGGAATGATAAATCAATTCCAACCGGGGTTCCACCTTTAAGAATATATGACTCTGCATTTCTTCTATGTCATTTCTTTTTCTGTCTTTTCTTCAAGTCAGTACTGTCAGGCATGTTTGGCCGTTTCTGTATCTCTTTGAGCTTCTAGCTTCTGTCTTCTGTCATTCTAAAATAATTCTAAATTAATTAATCCTTTAATTAATTTAAGAAATAAATTAATTCTAAGTGAATCAATTTACTAATTAAATTAACTAATTAATTTAATTAATTAACAGAGAATTAATTAAAGGCTTGACTATTGTTGATGTAGATAAGACTCTTCTGTTCTTCAACAATAACCTTTTTAACCACTTGAACTTTTTGATGACGAATCTTCACTGACATTGTTGACACCCTGTGCACTGGTCTGGTTCACGGATGACTAACTACAATGTTGATTCTCATTTCTGCTGTAGTGGTCTTTGTGTCTTGTCTTGTCCTGTCATGGCTTCTTTTGTTCTTCCTCTATATTTAATATTTATTATTTACTTCGCTTTCTTATCTGAGTTGAGTTGTCATATATTTATTACAAATATGACTAGTAATATGACTTTCAAGGGATATAAGAGTTCTGCGAGTTTGAACATGGAGTTTATTGGGAAGATCAGGATGTGGCCATGTGGGGTCTTTAGAAAATGACAAGTATGTTGAAGGGATATATGAGTTCTGCGAGTTTGAACATTGAGTTTATTGGGAAGATCAAGATGTGTTCATGTGGGGTTTGGGGTTGGGCTGGGTTTTGCTATGTTGATTTGAGTTGTGTTTTTCCGATCGTTGAGTTGTTGAAAGTTGTTTAGTATCTGACTTGTATCTGTGTTCATATGCTTGAGTTCATTATATACGCAAGTTTACAATGCGTGTAGCTGAATTCGAACACGCAATTGCAAGAAGCGTGTAGTTGAATACACAAATTTTGTATGCGTGTAATTGAATTAAAAAATGTTGTCAGATTCCTTGTTCTGTAATAAGTCGGTGTACACATATGTTTGATGCTTATAGATAAATACATGTGTTAGAAATGTATAAGCGACAGGTATTTAGGGCCTTCTTCCCGCTCACGGGTATTTTGGTTGCTACTTCCTCAAAGAAAAGTAATAAAGCCCTTCACCCTCTCCTTATCCACATCCATGGAACACTAATTTAAATATATTATTATATTTTTTATTATTTTAATTTATAATATTCTTTTTATATGTATGTATATATAATTAAAAGAATTTCCTATTTTTTAGGGTGATGATCACTATAACCTCACCACCACATTAATCCCTTTACTCTAACTCTAATTATATATAGGATATAATATCTGTACTAATGAATTTTCATCAAGTAATTTGTTTAACGATAATGATTGCAATAACTTGTACTAATCTTTTCTCTCCCCAAAAAAATTCCAAACTCACTATAAATTCAATTAAATCTCCGAACAAAATTTAACTGAATCCATCCAAATTTATACATTTAATTACAAATCTAAAACTATACTATATTATTTTAACCAAAATATTAAAAGTTTTGGTTCAAAGTAAATCATAGAAAAGATCACAACCGTCCAATTTTAGATGAACCACATTCAATTTTAATAAAATCTAATTTTAAAAAGAATATATATCATACATACCCGATAGTCCTTCTTTTATATAACTCCTCAATAGAAACGATCTTAACCACACAATTTTAATAAAATCTAATTTTAAAAAGAATATATATCATACATACAACTTTAACCCCCGATAGTCCTCCTTTTATACAACTCCCCACGGATAATATTATAATATATTTAAATTATATATTATATATTTTCTATTTTAAGAATCATATTTATCCTATAATTTTATTTAATATATCATTAAAGTTTATTAATATTAATTTATAAATATTATAATAACATACAACTCTAACCCCCCGATAGTTCTCCTTTTATACAACTACTAACGGATAATATTATATTAACATAAATTCTCAACGTTATAAGATTTTATATTCCCTCCGTCTCAATTCAATTGTCTTATTTGACTTTTAGATGTCAACTTGACTAATTTTTGACTGAAAATTACATATATTATATAATTATATAAAATATATCATTAGAAAATATATTTAATCTATTTTAAAATGTAACTTTTTATTTTCATAAATTATAAAAGAATAATCTCTAATATTCGATCAAAATTTAGTCAAATTGACTACAAAAAGTCAAACAAATCACTTGAATTGTGACGGAGTGAGTAGTAAATATCAATAAAATATAATATAAAAAATAAATTTACCTAATTATTAGTCGTTCATCCCGTGCTTCGCACAAGTTATATGATTAATCAAGCTGCACACATAACTTTTGGATATAAAAAATGTACATGAATAAATTAATTATATGATTATAATTACATACAAATACATACAACGTAGTAGTGTACATAATAATCATGTGTTGCCGAATCATTAGCCAATAAAACGAAATCAGATACGTACATAGATCTTCCTGTACCAAATCGACCGTTATAATTTCAAAACCCAATCCCCCCAAAGACTTTTCACAAAGTGGACCCCAGTTGCAGATTAAAAAAACAAGCGACCGTTTGAATATAAAACACAACCGTCAGATTAATCTTTATCTACGGCCATTATTATTCGACCGTTATATATACCCATCACCTAAACTTAACTCTCTTCTACTAGCTAAACTCAACCTTGTTCAAATCTCATCTCTCTCTCTCCCCCCCTCTCTCTCTTTGTTGAAGTTCAAATATTTCACTTTGCAATCCCAATTTTTTAAGGAAAATACACACACACACACACACACACCTATAAAGATGGTTTTAATGGCATATGATGATCCTCAATCATCATCTCCGGTGACAATTACAGTGTCTTCTTCAGGTGGGTTTCGGAACATTGGCTTATCGAGTCCGACAAGGAGGCACTCTGTAACGAATAATCCGATTTCTCCGCTAAGTGGTATTGAATTAAATGGAAATAGGAGGTCTTCTGGTGGTAGTGGTGGGAGGTTTTTGTCAATGTCTAAAGAAAGTGCTGATGAATTTGTGGGTTATACAGTTCATATTCCATCCACGCCCGATAATAGAATGTTCCCGGGACATTCTGGAACAACTAGTCCAGAAGATGATGAAAACAGAAACCCTAATGAGAATTACCTGAGGGATACTGTTTATACTGGTGGGTTTAATTCTGAGACTAAAGCTCATCATGTGATGTCTAAATGGGGTGATGATCCTCAAATTGAGGTGAAATCGAAGAAATTATGTGGAATGGATGGTTGTGATGAGAAATTGGTTGATGGGGGTTTGAGGAATTTCCAGTGTGAATGTGGGTTTAAGATATGTAAAGATTGTTACTTGGAGTGTATTGGGAATGGTAATGGTCAAGGAGGGAATTGTCCCGGTTGTAAAGAGCCTTATAAGGATGATAATAGTGACTACGAAAGAGATGAAGAAGCTAAAGATCAGCCTAATTCACTTCCAAGAAGTAGAGGGGTTAAGTATGGGAAGAATTTTTCTCTGGTTCAATCGTTTAAGGCGCACCCAAATCAAGATTTTGATCATACTAGGTGGTTGTTTGAGACTAATGGTACTTACGGGTTTGGGAACGCGGTTTGGCCAAGAGAAGGGTATGAATTTGGAAGAGGGATTGATGAGCATGAAAATAATCCTCCCAAGTTTAATCAGTCAAGAAATCGGCCTTTGACAAGGAAGGTTGGGATTTCTGCTGCCATTATCAGTCCATATAGGTAATAGCTGAACTCAGCTTTTCATATTTGTTCTTCGATTTTCGTTGCATTCTTATGTATTTATTTATGTATGATGACTGGCTACTTGGATCTGTCATCAGTGGTTAAGCTGTTTTTGAGATCAAACTTTAGTTCTTAGCTTGGTATGTATTTGTTGTTTTGTTATACTATTGATGGATTCATTCTGTTCTGGAACTAGTGGCTATGCTTGCTGTAATAGTTTAAAATGCTAGTCAAAGCACATTGACAATTTGAAAAAATAAATATCAAATGTAGTTTGACCTATAGTTACAAAACTTGAACCTAAAATTATGTTGCTTTTTTTATGCAGATTGATTATTGTTATGCGTCTTGCTGCACTGGTTTGCTTTCTAATGTGGAGGATTTCTCATCCTAATCATGAAGCCATGTGGTTATGGGTGATGTCTGTTGTTTGTGAAGTTTGGTTTGCTCTGTCGTGGTTACTTGATCAGCTACCAAAGATCTGCCCTGTGAATAGAGTGACTGATCTTTCTGTTTTAAAAGACAGATATGATTCCTCTGACTTGAATAACCTCACCAAAGGTTTATCTGATCTTCCCGGGATAGATATATTTGTTTCAACAGCTGATCACGAAAAAGAACCGCCTCTTGTGACTGCTAATACAATTCTTTCAATCCTTGCTGTTGATTATCCTGTCGAGAAATTGGCATGTTACTTATCAGATGATGGAGGATCTTTAGTAACATTTGAAGCTATTGCAGAAGCTGCAAGTTTTGCTAGAATATGGGTTCCGTTCTGTAGAAAACACAGCATAGAACCAAGAAATCCTGAGGCATACTTTTCACAGAAACGTGATCCACTCAAGAATAAAGTGAGGGTTGATTTTGTTAGAGAAAGGAGGCGAGTAAAACGAGAATATGACGAGTTTAAGGTGAGGATAAATGCATTACCGGAGTCCATAAGGCGAAGATCAGATGCCTGTAATGCACATGCTGAGATGAAAGCAAAGAAGGAGCAAATGCATAAAGGGGGGAATTCTTCTGACTCAGTTGAGGTTTCCAAGGCTACTTATATGTCTGATGGGAAACAATGGCATGGAACTTGGACGTCAGCAGAGGAGGGCCATTCAAAGGGGGATCATGAGGGTATAATCCAGGTAATTTCTCTATTATGAAATGCATTGTATTCACTAATAATTTAATTTTCGTTTGAACTATAGTTTCTGAAATTATTATTGTTTTACTGGCAGATGATGTTAGTTCCACCGAAGGCTGATGCTGTTTTTGGGAATGGAGATGATGCTGAGAATCTAGTAGACACAACTGATGTTGATACAAGATTGCCAATGTTGGTTTATGTCTCACGTGAGAAGCGACCAACATTTGAACACAACAAGAAAGCTGGAGCCATGAATGCTCTAGTTCGTGCAAGTGCAATCATGTCTAATGGTGCATTTATCCTAAATCTGGATTGTGACCATTACATATATAATTCATTGGCTCTAAGGGAAGGAATGTGTTTTATGCTTGATAGAGGCGGTGACAAGATCTGTTATGTACAATTCCCACAAAGATTTGAGGGGATTGATCCAAATGACCGATATGCAAACCATAACACAGTGTTCTTCGACGTAAGCATGAGAGCCCTTGATGGAATACAAGGTCCAATGTATGTCGGAACAGGATGCATTTTTAGAAGGATTGCTCTTTATGGATTTAGTCCTCCAAGAGCCACAAACCACATAGGATGGTTTGGTAGAAGAAAGATCAAATTTTCTTTGAGAAAGAAAAAGGAGGGGCCAAAGAGTGAAGCAGAAGATGAAATGATTATACCTATTATGGAAGACGAAGATGCTGGTGATGAAGTTTCCAGGTCTTTGATTCCTGAACGGTTTGGTGACTCAACTTACTTGATGGACTCTATAGGTGTAGCTGAATTTGGTGGACGGCTGCTTCATAATTTCAGAGGTAAAGGTAGCCAAGGCAGGTCAGCTGGCTCTCTTGCAGTGCAACGCGAACCTATAGACCCTGCAGCTATTAAGGAGGCTATACGGGTTATAACATGTTTCTACGAGGATAAAACTGAATGGGGAAAAAGGGTAGGATGGATTTATGGTTCCATCACTGAAGATGTTGTGACGGGCTATAGAATGCACAACAGAGGATGGAGATCAGTTTACTGTGTCACAAAACGGGATGCATTCAGAGGTACAGCTCCTATTAATCTAACAGACAGACTCATCCAAGTCCTCAGGTGGGCTACTGGATCTGTAGAGATCTTTTTTTCCAAAAACAATGCCCTTTTTGCAAGCCCCAGAATGAAATTCCTGCAGAGGATTGCATATTTCAATGTGGGAATGTATCCGTTCACTTCACTCTTCCTCATTGTATACTGTGTCTTGCCTGCAATTTCACTCTTCACTGGGAAGTTCATAGTCCAGTCTCTTAATGTGACTTTCCTAACACTTCTACTGGCAATAACCCTAACTTTGTGCATGCTAGCAATCCTTGAAATAAGGTGGTCAGGAATCACTCTCCATGACTGGTGGCGAAATGAGCAGTTCTGGTTAATTGGTGGAACTAGTGCTCATCCTGCAGCTGTGATTCATGGTCTACTAAAAGTCATAGCTGGTGTTGATATCTCGTTCACATTAACATCAAAACCTGCCGCTCCAGATGATGGTGAAGACGAGTTTGCAGAGCTGTACGAGTTTAGATTTACAGTCTTGATGATTCCACCAGTGACCATCATACTACTCAACATGGCTGCCATTGCAGTAGGTGTGTTTAGAACAATGTACAGCCCTTTCCCGGAGTGGAGCAAGCTTCTTGGAGGTGTTTTCTTCAGCTTTTGGGTTCTTTCTCATCTTTATCCGTTCGCTAAGGGGTTGATGGGAAGGAAGGGGAAAATTCCAACCATAGTTTATCTTTGGTCTATGTTGATCTGCATTGTTGTCTCCTTGCTTTGTGTTTACATAAACCCTCCCTCGGGTACACAAAGCTACATGAGTTTTAGTTTCCCATAGTTTGTTTACAAATTTGCTTCTGTGTTCCTTTACTTCTCAATTACTATTCTTTGTGCCATAAGCTTGCACCTCCTCTCAGGCTTTGGTAATAGATTATATTACTCTTGTACTGTAGAATATCATTCAATTCGATTTGAGTTGTAATTGTTCAGTATCTTCCTCATTTTATTAGTTCAGACAGGTTTCATTATAACTCTTCAGTCACAACTGCAACTATAATGCATTACCATTCACCTTCTCTATGCCATTCACAATGTTGATAATTTTCCCATTCACAATGAAGCTAACCTAAACCCTACCAATGGTTCAATCAACTAAAAATGAAGTTCTACATGTCCGCGCACACCACCCAGGCCTAAAAATTGTACCGTTATTGTTTTAATAAATTTAAATTTATGTATGAAATGATTTCCCTTTACAAAAAAAAAAAATATTTAAATTTATAAGTATGATTTGGGATGACCCGTGAATTTCGCTATTTTGATTGGTGATGCTGGACCTCTATACGATTATTTTAGGGCTTTGGATTTTGGTCAGCCCACTGTATTCAATGATCAACACTTTCGGCTCATTTAAAATTAATAATTGTAACTTTACTGTATTCAATGAATTAATGAATCTAACGGTAATAACATTTTTATTTATAATAATTTGAATCCTCCGAAAAAATCGAATAGGCTCGGAAACCAAGAATCTGAATATGTCAAAAGTGAATGACATAAAAATGTGTTAGATTTGAAATTGTGTTGATTTGATTGTATTTTTGCTTCTGCTATTTTATTTGCTAAAACAATTTCATTATCAAATATGGTTTAGTTAATGTCGACACAAATATGTTTTCCTCTATTTTAACTGTAAATCAAAATATGAAAATATTATGATGATTGTTGACTGGCGCTTCTTTTTTATCTGGAATCCTCGCTCTTCAAATTATATTAAACAATACATCTATAATCATATCACGTCAATATTTAAATTTTGAATTTGGATTATTTTGACAATGCACAACATGCTCTCCAAATATATTCATACGAGTTAGACACAATAGACAATTAGACATGGTGCATTCTCCGAGAAAATAAGGAATCATGAGGCTATAATGGGGGTGTTTGGGGGAACTTTTTTCCGGAATAAGTCAATTTATTTTAAGACAAAGTTAGAGATTTCTAACTTTTTTCTGAAAAAAGTTGACTTTTTTTTGCAACTTATAGAATCTCAAATATACATTAAATACTTGTATAAAAAACATTTATCAAAATATGAAATTTTTACCCGAAAATAAGTCCAAAAGGACTTATTTTTAAGTCCAGCCAAACAGGCCAAATATAAGATTATCCATTATTTCGATGGCATCATGTGTTGTCCTAAACTTTCTACGGTGGTAATCAAAAGAAAATTTCGGATGTGATTGGATCCCAAATATTAAAATATTGTTGCTTGATACTCTGAAAAATAAAATTTAGTGTATAAATTTTTACAAATACCTCTAAAACTAATGGTTTGTTAAGTAGAGTATTATATCGAGGGCATACTATTTAGTGGTTAGGTGTGACAAATCTACATATGACAATATTAATTACAAAGATTCTGGTGTCAACACAAAACATTCATCAATAGAAATTGTGTCAAGATAACACAAAATGTGATTTTGCTAATTAATGGACTGTATCAGGGAGATCACAAAAACAAATATAGTAAAATCTCAATTAATTAATAATATATATTGTTACTATTATGTTAGGATTAAAAATATATATTGAAAATATTAATTTATTATGAGTTATTAATTAATCGAGATTTTACTTCAAATATTATATAAAGTAGAAATCGAAAGATATTTTAAAGAAAAAATTTATTTCAGAAACATTTCAAAAAAGAGACCCATCTAACGATCTTTCAAATCAAAACGTGGTTTACAAAAGATACTCAGAAAATGTGTTTTTATGACAAGGCTGGCACTATCAGAGTATTCTATAATTATTTTTACAATTTGCATGAATTGGTAATTCCATGTGTTGTGTTTTATCATATCATTTTGCACACGAAGATGGTTGATCGTTGAGATTTGTGAGATTAATGAAACAAGTATTGAAAGATGAGAAATTCGATTTCCGGTTTTGCAGGTGCATGAACGTAATCATCCCCATGTTCTTATTCTGCAAATTGGGAACACTTTCTGCTTATAGGGGTTATGCACTATTTAAAGTGTTCATATTAATAGACATGATTCTTAAGTTTTGCAGGATTGGGATAACTTGGGGAAGGATATTAGTCCAAGCAGAGTGCCTGGGAGTGCTCATCTCCTGTTAAATCTTATAAAGAGTACTACATGTTTTGTTAAAGTTTGTGGCTTAGTCAATGTTAAAGCTAGATTTTTTTATTGTGGTGCAGTTTGCATTTGAATAGTAAATGGAGCAAATATTTAAAGTTTGTTTGAATGATTAATATTGAAAGTACGCTTTTTATTACCATTTGGATCCGGTATTAACCTTGTGGCAGGTCTAGTGGAACTTGTATTGAAAAGATGAAATGCATAATAGATCTCCCTCTGCTCAATAACAATTTCATTTACGAAGGCCTGTTTGCTTTTGGTACCGGATCACCACTAAACCGATTACCGACCCATGGTCCAGTCCTAGCTAGTAGTTCTGAACCCTTCCACAACAGAAGCTGTGGATAACCATGTGTATCCATTCGATGTGTATAACTTCCTGGAGACGGATCATCAGCACTCTTCCACGATGAGTAATACCATTGTCGCCCTGTTACCAAATCCTTTCCAAATTCCATGCCTGGTAACATAGTATCTCCCGGATAGTCAAAACTCTGCCATACGAATTTTTCTGGGCCACCATCTTGCTCGTCCCTCAACACAAGATTTCCCGTCTCCAATGGCTGTGCCACGGGATTGTTCACAAATGTTGAACAATTTGATGACCAAACTATGGTATTGCTAGCATTATCAAATAATAAAATTGCCTTGTTATCAATCCTTAACCTACCAGAAGTGTTATTCAGCGGTTTATCTCTGTTAGCCACCCATACAATAGTCCCATATGACATCTTCTTGAACCATATACCCACGTACCGATTTGTACTATTGCCAGGGCTAAAAAATCCCAGTTCAAATTCATCGTTGGCTGATACAATAGTATCACCATCTATAAAGAGTAAATATTTGCTCCATTTGAATAGTAAATGGAGCAAATATTTAAAGTTTTTTTTATATTTGTTTATTCGAAGATTCGCCATTAAGAGTAGCTAGAGGCTAGATATGTTGACATGAATCTTTTAAGCAAGGTGTAGTTGTTGAGCTCTTAAATATCGATTAAGAAATACCATACAAATGTGAAAAAATATATAACAAAGCCATACCAAACTAATCCTTGCGTTTACTACCCGGAACCCCAGTTTAGAGTTGAGATACTCCCGATGAACTCGATGTGCTCGGTATATCTGGTAGTGATCTAGGTAGCCCCCTATGTTTGCAGTTGGAAATCATGTCTGAAGTTCACTTTTGATTCATATTCACCAATTGTTGTTAGCAGGGGACATGACATGTAGAGCAATGCTTATCATGCTGAAATAATCGATGCAGACATGATTTACAAAATCGAATCGCGATTAGTTTGTCTGCTGCATCATCATTTTATTAGACATAAGAATACTTAACTAACATGTGCAGACTTTAACAACAGTTTAAATGTTTTTAATGAAACTGGAACCGAATTAAATGGTAAGACTTAGCACTGTCTAAACAAAAGATCGACGCTAGAATCACAATTTATTACAATCAATTTGAGTCATTCAACAGCCAATGATCCTTGTCCGTCCTATCATTTTATTTTAACAAAGCGTGTAGAATAATTTGAATAGGAGTCTCACGAATATATTAAAGCTTCTGAAGTCATAATAATACAAGATTTCTGGTAAAATAACTGCCAGGAATATCTTATTCTTATGCGTGCGTATATATAAATGCTGCTAAACTGTTTAAATATATTACATATATGCTTGGTGGAGGTGGAAAGTCTAACTCTAATAGCATTCTTTAATTTTACGAATGATTTAATGATAAGGCTACGTCTCCCTGATGACGTGAAGGCGAAATTTCACAGTGTCTAGAAGATTAGTAAATAATTACAATTTACAAGGGCTGGTGGGTGACTTGCTGGTGTGTTTTAGCTCAGAATAAACAAAGCTGAGGTTGATGTAATAACATTGTTGTGGTATTGTTGCCTATGCAGGCTGCTGACATATAGAAGCCACTGTTCCTTTCAGCTCTGCACAGATCATTATTATCCTAGAGAATGCTTTTCGATCAAGTATTTGACTACCGTAACAAGGATCAAGTTAGGATGATTAATCCTTGACAGATCGAGCTTGATCATGTTGTTAGAATATAATATGATCCTGCTAAGCCCGCTTCCTAACACCGTGAGGTTTTAGGAGAACTGGTAACTTAACACATGTAACAAACACGAAAAGGATTTTCGTTTAATAGTTTTCGGTTAATTTAATAACACTTATGAGCGTTAGAGCGTACAAGTGAACATCCTAGCTTCCACAATGCTAGATTTATTTATGGAAGTTGCTTTGCAAATTGTTGGGTGATAAAACAACCGCCCAGGTTATATTCTTGTTTGAGTATATACGCATTCACTTTTAACCTTTAAGTCTGTAAGAGACACCGACAAATTTTTAGTATATCACATGTTTTAAACCTTCTACCCTTCAAAAAGTAGTGGGCTAAAAAGCCAGTGGTGGGCTAAACATCTATAAGGTGCCGGGATTGATAATGATGTTATAGATATATAGTGTCTATCCATTTAGTCACTTGTCTTGTTAAACTAGATCATTGTTTTTATATGATTCCTGTTTTTTTAGTGTTACACATGACTCGTGATACGCTAAGGATTCTGTATGCAAATGTTAGAAGGAGGAATTAGTTTCCCTTAATCAGCTGTTAGTCAGGTGTGTGATGAGTATTTTAGAGGCTATCGTTCGTAGGGAAGGACTATTATCAATATCAGTTTCAAAAGTCTTTTATCTCTTACAATTTAGAACTGTGATGAAGAATTTTTGGATGTGTGTAATTATCAACTAATTGATCTAATGAACTACTAAAATAACTATATAATAAATATGAGATAAAACAATCCACAAACAAGGTTTCTTCAATTGGCTATCATGAATGTCTAATTTGTGTCCCTTGTTTTGCTAAAAACAATCTTTCTAATGATTATAAAATTTTTGTCAAGGTAAATTATAATGTCTACAATTATCCCTTAAACGTCACTCTCATGGTCAAACAAAATACATCCATACACTATAAAGTACAAAGAATTATAAGTCTCACAATTCGCATATCAATCTCCCGATCTAATACTTAAATCATGTCTATCATATAATGTACTAGAATTACAACTCTTCTCCCGATTCGTTAATAATTCATATGGATACAATTAAAGGTTCGCGACTCCTGTAATTGTGTTAAGCGCTGAATGACAGATTAGCAATCCAAGAGAAATCATAATATAATCAAATAAACATAATAAACCAACGAATACTACCAAATTCTCGGACTAAGGGATAAGCTACTCATGATGAATAAAAACATATATATTAATAAGATAAACCATGAGCATAAGAGTTTAAGTACAAAAAATACAATTTGAAGAAATCGTTTAAAGTCTGGATGAATCGCTTCACTCCTTCCTCCAATCTCCCTCTCAAAGTGTTTTTCGCCCTCTTTTCCCAAAACTGCGGCTAACTAATATGATCTCTAATGTTGTATGTCTCTAATAATATATATAATCATAATATATAAGAGTTTCAATGTTTTACAAGTAAACACAAGAAATATCCTAAAATAAGTTGGGCTATAATTGTGAAATTCGCAGTCTGCCTTCCAGGCCTGTTTCTGGGCTGCTCCAGTTGAGATAGGTGTGCTGGACCATTTTTGAATTATAGATTTTTCTATTATCTTCGTGTGGGCTGTAAAATTGCACAATTTTGACTTCTAGAACTCAAGTTATGGCCAAAACAATGATTGTTGTGTGAGCAGCCCATTAAATCCGAATTTCGTTCTAATTTATCTCCAAATTAGAGTTTTTATTCTCCAATTCTTCCAATTTTAGGATTTCTTTATTTCCTGCAATAAAACATTAAACTCTAATTAATAAATGTCCAATTATATACAAAATACTAGAAATATGAGAATAAAATTATATAAAATATATATAAATATATACTCTATAAAATATCTCCACACTTATCATTTACCCGTCCTCGAGTAAAATAATATTATCTAGCTCCTAAATAGTACCACTTACGTAGGTGATCACGGTTGCATTTGACATATGCAACAAGCCCTTTAAACCCCTAGGTAGTCCTAGTGGATGAGTAAGGTCTCGTGATGGCCTATAGTGAATGTACCCACAAAATCCATCTAGCTCAAATAAAATAATATATATGACAACGGAGACGTATAACCAAACTTTTTATATAAATGTAAATGCATGAATGCAATTAAATGAATGAAATGCAAAGGATCCCAAACATAATAGTGTACGTCAAGTTAGCAATAATCTTCAGACTATGCAACAAGTTTAGATATATCAAGCTCACAACATAAAATCCCAACGTAGTACACAAATGTACAGAGTATGCGTGTGATTTAAACTCAAAAACATGCTCTCTAATGAACCAATAACAGACACACACTAGTTTCAACATGACAAGTCATGCGAGTTAATAGCTCCCAAGTTGAGTACTAGAATAGATCTTAACACTTCATTACTTAGAACAAGCTATCATTCAAGTTTAACAAGGGATTTTTATGTTTTCTTTTTCTGCTACAAGACATTTTTTTATTGCTCGGTCTAAGGTCGGGACGCTTCTCAGGGTAAGTGAGTCACGACCACCATTAGACTTCACTAACTCATGTTTTTCTTTTGTTTTTTTTTAAGTCAAGTAATTCTCTAGTAACCAAGAGCAGTGAAAAGTCACCAAGAAATATTTATTTCTAGTACAATTGCACTTAATACCAGTGCATGTGCATGGATCGTCTCTTTCATATGACATTGCATTTGCCACCCATTGATCTCAAAGGACTACTTGATACTTTGTTTGGCTATTTTTTTCCAGACATTTACACCCCCACAGTTTCACCCAAATTTAAACACTTATGTACTAAGCTCAAAAGGGAATAATCAAAATTCTAATCATCAACAAACGGCTACCCCTCAAGAAACAAGTATGTTTAAGCCTTAATTCATTAAGAACATAATTAATTTGTGTAAAAAAACTCTACGCATGTAATATTATTAAACGTGGTCATAACAAGAAATAATCATAAACACGTTACACATAATATCATCATAAGTTACTGACTTGTACTACTACTAATATGGGATCATGTTATGCTATGTAATGCAATAAATTTCTAAATTTAACATGAATTTTAGGCATGCACTCCATATCATCATTTAATTATTTATATGGTTAAAATTAAAAAATATACATATATTACAATACTGAGAATGCATCTCCACACTTAAATGGTTCATTGTCCTCAATGAATTAAGAAAAGGAGAAAAACATTTCTAAAAAAATCCTAAAAAAATACAACGAGAAAGAAAGAAAGAAAAGAGAAAAAAAAATAGTATACAAAGAAAAGTTAGAAATATTCCCCTATGCATACGCATGACGTTCCGTTCGAAGAAAAAGTGAAATGTGCTGACTCCATCTAACAAAAATCAAGTCCAAGTCGTTGCACCACGGAGAATATAATCCTGCCCATGGGCACACATATCTCTACCTGGTTCTCAAACAACTGACTTCTGGAACTCCAAATCAGATCTCCACCGTTCAGAATTTAGATATTTGAGCAAGGAAGATGTTGTCCAAAATTAAGGACGATCCGACCGTTGAAACTCCGAGAAACGGAAAAACAAGACAGCTGATTCAACCAGAAAAATGTATGCGAATTTTTTTACTTTAGCACCTGTGACCACCACTTAAAACAAACACATCAAGGTAACCTATTAGAGTTTAAAAAAACTAATAATAGAATCTTGGGTTTTCCTCCCAAGAAGCGCTTCTTTAACGTCGTTAGCTCGACATATACATTCAAGTAGCATAACAAAGGCAAAGTAACCTGTAGACACACAAAAAAACAAAGGCAAAGAAAATATATGTACAAAATTAAAATCTAAACTATAAGAAACAATTAACTCAAAATCAATATTGTCGCCTTCCCCGACAGCGGCGTCAATTTGTTGATGAGTATTTTAGAGGGTATCGTTCGCAAGGAAGGACTGTTATCAATATCAGTTTCAAATATTTTATCTCTTACAATTTAGAAATGTGATGAAGAATTTTTGGGTGTGTGTAATTATCAACTAATTAATATAATGAACTACTAAAATAACTATATAATAAATATGAGAGAAAACAATCCTGGAACAAGATTTATTCAATTGGCTATCATGAATGTTTAATTTGTGTCCCTTGTTTTGCTAAAAACAATCCTTCTAATGATTATAAAGTCCTCTCTCAAGTAAATTATAATGTCTACAATTATCCCTTGAACGTCACTCTCATGGTCAAACAAAGTACATCCATAGACTATAAAGTATCAAGAATTATAAGTCTCACAATTAACATATCAATCTCCCGATCTAATACTTAAATCATGTCTATCATATCACGTACTAGAATTACAACTTCTCTCCCGATTCGTTAATAATTCATATGGATACAATTAAAGGTTCGCGACTCCTATAATTGTGTTAAGCGCTGAATGACAGATTAGCAAACCAAGTGAAATCACAATATAATTAAACAAACATAATAAACCAACAAATACTACCAAATTCTCGGATTAAGGGATTAGTTACTCACGATGGATAAAAACATATATATTAATAAGACAAACCATGAGCATAAGAGTTTAAGTACAAAGAATACAACTTGAAGAAATTGCTTGAAGTCTGGATGAATCCATTCACTACTTCCTTCAATCTCCCTCTCAAAGTGTTTCTCGCCTTCTTCTCCCAAAAGTGCGGTTAACTAATATGATATGATCTCTGATGTTGTATGTCTCTAATAATATATATAACCCTAATATATAAGAGTTTTAATGTTTTACAAGTAAACACAAGAAATATCCTAAAATAAGTTGGGCTATAATTGTGAAATTTGTAGTCTGCCTTCCAGGCCTGTTTCTGGGCTGCTCCAGTTGATATAGGTGTGTTGGACCACTTTTGAATTATAGATTTTTCTATTATCTTTGTGTGGGCTGTATAATCGCCCAATTCTGACTTCTAGAACTCAAGTTATGGCCCAAACATTGATTGTTGTGTGAGCAACCCATTAAATCTGAATTTCCTTCTAATTTATCTCCAAATTAGAGTCTTTATTCTCCAATTCTTCCAACTTTAGGATTTCTTTATTTCATGCAATAAAACATTAAACTCTAATTAATAAATGTCCAATTATGTACAAAATAATATGAGAATAAAATCCTATAAAATATATACTCTGTCACTATTAAGCCTCGTTTTATATGTACTATGCGTAGAATTTAACATTTATTTGTATATATTCTAAGGGTACCTAGTTGCATCATTTACAATAGTTCAAATTATATTATTTTCAGATCATTACCTTTAGTTAGCGAGGCATCTTGGAGTTAGTAGCTTGTCAGAGTATAACTATGAATTCTCTGAAGAGGACACCAACTCGTTTGAGCTGAAAAGTCAATCCCTCAATGGCATTAACAATGTCCAGAATTGCCTTCTGACATTTTACATAGACAGTTGCCGTCCTTCTTAGCTAATCATCATTGAATTAGTTATTTAAACGTCTGACTAAAATAAGAGATGGTACTTTAGATTAGTTATTTAAACGTCTGTTTAGAAAAAGGTAGCAAAGGACACCTAATGTTCCCTTTATATTCCAGGCATCTGAGGTCATAGCTCATGAAGCGCTTACTTGTTAGGCAGCTAACGATATTCATTTATCTCGTAAACTAATTCATCTTTGGAAAAATGCGGTGTAAGCCATTGGAAACATCAAAAGCTAAGCACAACAAGGGACTATGGTCACCGCATGAAGATGAGAAGCTTAGAAATTACATTATGAATCACGGTCATGGATCTTGGAGCTCTCTCCCTATCAATGCTGGTAAGTTGTTTAACTTTCATTTGATGTATTGAATACCCATTGTGCCATTTACTTGGCATAAACCAAAATAAGTTCAGAGACTACAGAGTTTTTGTACTGTGTTTCAGATATTTTAATCAACGAACATGGACAATTTTTTTTCTTTTACGCTAGTTTCAAAAATCTAATCGTCGTGAATTAGTTGGCATTTTCTGTTTATCTTATTGCACAGGTTTAAAAAGGAACGGGAAGAGTTGCAGATTAAGGTGGATTAACTATCTAAGGCCAGGATTGAAGCGAGGAACTATTACTATACAAGAAGAGGATACTATTCTGACTCTTCATGGGATGTTAGGCAACAAGTAAGCAATTTACTTGATCTTTTTCTGATAATAAGGTGTCACGGATATTTCTGATGTTCTGCAATCTTGAAGGTCTACTTCTTAGTTCTTTTATTCTTCTATTTGCATATCTACTCTTGTTTCAGATTCTGCTAAGAAATAAAATTTACTAACCTCCTAAGAGCACACCTTTGGCTACTTGGGCATGTTGCATCATTCCAGTCTTAGGTTTCCAAAATGCTCTCTTCTTCTTTTAACAAGTGAAGTCAATAGAATATCATATACTACTATCTAGCTTTTATAAGTTTAATCTCACTTTTTTGTCAGGTGGTCTCAAATTGCACAACATTTGCCTGGAAGGACTGACAACGAGATCAAGAACTATTGGCATTCTTATCTCAAAAAGAGACAGGTGGAAATTGTTAATTTTAAAGATCAAACAAGAACCGAAGCTGCTTCTTCTGCTTCGTCCTTAAATTCATCTGAATACACGGAAGGATCATTACCAGATGCTGATCAACTTGTGCCACGATCCAACATCTTACCTAAGGTCTTGTTTGCTGACTGGCTTTATCTAGATCAATTTCAAAGTCAGAAGTTTAGCAATTCAAGTCAGCTAACATCTGCCAAGGAAACTACTGTTTCTAACACCACTTTTCAGAGTTCTTTTGCCAATGAACATTCTGTCCAAAGCAACATTAGCCCTGGAGGTCTAAGCAATGACTCGTATGGCAATACGATTTCTCGGGCAGACCTGAAATGTGAGGATCAAAGTATGGACACTGAACTTCTTGAATTCATCTCTGAGAATAACATGTGCTTTGATTTCGGTATGAACAATCTCATGTTCATCTAAGAAGGGTGGTCAATGTTCTTAATAAAATCTTCGAAAAAATATAAAAAAGCAATCCTAGAGGTTTCAAAACATTTATCAAATGGTATACCAGATCATGAATCATGATGTGGAGGTCTGATCGAAGCTTGGTGTTGCCTCGACTAATAAACTTCTTGTGTTTGTAGTACAAAACTACGTCCTCCCAAATCACTTATACTTCTGAATTTTTGTATATATTTAAAAAATAATTACTCTACAAATTTTCTTTTTTTAAGTAAAATTTGTAAAATACTCCCTCCGTCCCCTTTTACATATCCAATTTCAAAGTAAATTTTGTCCATAAATACATGTTCATTTCTAATTTCAAAGTAAAAATAGTGATAATTTTTCAAAACTATTGTTATATTTATTATTTTCAAGATTTGACTTATTCAAAACTTACTTGAATTGTCATTTTCCAATATATTAATTAGCGGTATGCATATGAAAAATTTATTCTAACTAACTTTTTCTTAATACGCATAATTTTTTTAAAATAAACATCTAAATAGGGACGAAGTGAGTAACAACTTTCAGGTAGATAAAAATTACTACTAGTATTGCTCATACTAATACTTCATTGGTGTAACTCTACAAGAACAATGCTCGGTGCATATATAGAATATTTTGTATGAAGAGTAATGTTATGTACTCCAAAAAGTATTCCAAATTTTTTTCTCAAATGACGTTCCATGACATGTGGTTTATTTTAATTTATGGGCGCATATGTATGCACGCGGGGTCTAATATTATTATAGGAAAGTTACCAATTACACAGATAACAAATCAGTATTTGAGACAAATTTTGAAATAATTTTTAGAATCTATAGCATTTTTCTTGTATAAAATAACAAATATTCCATAATCTTTTTGAATTAGGGGCGTATAGAGATTATCCACCCCACTGCATCAATTTCAATCGAATCATATTTACGTATAAACGTAAAATATGACATAATCGGTTTATGGACGAATATCCGAGTCAATATATCAGAAATTACTTCTTATTGACTGAGTTTGAGAATGTTTATTTGTCTGAGTGCTATTGTGTGAACATGTGAGAGTGTGAATATGAATATGTGTGTTTTCACCCCCTTTGTGTGTGTGATATTACCTTGTTATTTATAGAGTTTAGTGATACCTCATCTTCTTTATACGCTGGGTTGTAGTAAGGATTGTAACGGATCGGATCGGATATTTGAAATATCCAAATCCAAACTCGGAATATTTTACTAAATCCAAACCCGATCTGAATCCAATCGGGTTTCAAAAATCAAAATCCAAATCCGATTCAACGGGTTTTGGATCGAATTCGGGTTTTTACCGGATTTATCAAAATTTAAATTTTAAAACTCCTAGTAGAAAGTAGCACAATAGTAGCGATAGTTCTAATTTTAAATTTGAATTTCATGATATTTAAAATTTAAAACATTACAAATTAAAATTTTTAAGGCTAACACAAATATTAGAAGATTAAAGAAGTCATGACATAAAAAATATCGAATTAAAATGTGATAGCTAATAAGTGGTACTGTGTGGAAATAAATGAGTTTAATAATGGATAATATGTTTTGTTAAATTAAAACTCTATATTATTATTATCAATAATAATTAAAAACGAGTAAATTGAATATTATAAACTAACTATTAATATAATATGTATGTGTATATATAACGGTTTTGGGGTTTGGATTTCGGATCGGGTTCCGATACGCAATGCTTGATATCCAAATCCAAATTAATGCTTGTCATCCCTAGGTTGTATGCTTTACTCATTTATCAACTTTTACTTTCTTTCTATCTTGTCAGTTGTCATGGGGCATCTCTGAACACCTCATGCCTCTGTCCTTACTTTTGTACTTTTGGGTAGGACTGTAAAACGGATAATTCGGATACGGATCTGTCTGTATCCGTATCCGAATCCGAAAATCTGTATTCGTATCCGTATCCGAAAATTTTTAAATGTTAATATCATAATCCGGATCCGACGGATACTATCCGGATACGGATAATATCCGGATCTGAATCCGATTTTTAATAAGTTTTTTTAATTTATATTAAAAATTCAAAAAAAATGCAAAAAAGTATTAAAAATTTAATTTAATTTTTTTTAATTGAGTTAAGAGTTAAAGGGATTTAAGCCTATTTTATTTTTTAAAAAATTAATTTTTATTTATCTATTCAATCTAATTTTGTTATCTTAATAATATTAAACTCAAATGGTATTTTTATATATGTCTATAATATTTTTAGAATTGTATAAAATTTGTATAAATATATTATTTAATGAATATATACACACACACTACAAAACTAATAGAATAAATTTTAAATTGTATATATATATTATTTATGTGATATATGTGATACGATTTAAAATACATAAAATACTATAGAAATATAAATTGATATATATTGAATATAGATTTTAAAGTATAACCATGTATAGTGTATATATTAATTTATTAAATTAAAATAGATATTAGAATTGAGCTAATTAAAAAATATAATTGAATCAAATTAAATGGGCTTATAACTATAAGTGTATGTATAAAAATATATAAATGGGTTTATAACTATAAATGGGTTTAAAAATATATAATTATATATTATATATATTTAAAAAAAATATTTATATATATTATATATAATTAATTTCGGATACGGATGTGCCTATATCCATATTCGTATCCAAAATCTTCGGATATGGATAATATCGGGTTTCTTCCGGATACGGATATTATCTGTTTTTTCCCGGATACGAATACAGATATTTCAGACAAATATCGGATTTTTCAGATTTTTTTGTCATCCCTACTTTTGGGTTTTCTTTTATTACATGTCTACTCATGTCTTTATGTCATGTCGATTACGGACCTTCATGAAAGTTCACTATTGTCATTGGGTTACATCTCCACTACCATTGTCTTGTACCGTTGTTGAAGGAAGATAGACTTGATGTAGAGGATAAACTGATATGTTGTATTATTTTTCTAGTTCAATGAATGTAACGTGTATCTTGACAAAAGTCTTTGGATGGTAAAATACTCTCGTAGCGGGTAAAGTGTTCCCGTCGGCGGGTAAGTGTTCCTGACGGTGGGTAAAATGCTCCCAGCAGCGGGTAAAGTGTCCCAGCGGCGGGTAAAGTGTTCCCAGAGGCGAGTAAAGTGTTCCCGGAGGCGGGTAAAGTGTTATCATTAAGTATTCTAAATAAAATATTTTCACCCTACATCTCTCTCTTTTACAGTCGCCCTTAATATATTTTTTTTAGAGGTTTTCATAAGTTTTCATCGGTGGAAAGTTTCAATTTTTTTTCCGTTTTTCTTGATTAACCTCTTGTTTTCCTACAATAAACTCCCAATTTTTTTGGATTTTATTTATTCTCTCATTGTGAGAGTTTGGTTTGTTTCAGTATTTTTCATGTCCGGGATTATAGATATACAAGATTTTCATGATTTTGATAATGTTATAAAGGTTTTTATGGGATCGTATCTAAGATCCATTGTTCAAAACAATTAGGTCAGAGTAAGTACATATATTCATAATTTCTTCAAAAATTCGTTTGGTTGTCTCTACAAGAAAGAAGAATTCAGCAACGATGTGTTTAAACGTTTGTTCGATTTTGATTGTATTTATAGATATTGTACGGTTTTTCGTTGTTGAATTGATTCCCCTGTTAAAAAAAACAGCCATTCATTTACCATTCAATTAAATTTTAAAATTTTAAAAATCACGAAAACAAAATATCAACCGCAAACTGCAATATGTTATATGTAAGTAAAATTTTAATAATTTATACTTTTATATACATATTCTTATTATTATTCAAAATATAAGAGATATAATCATAATAACTAGTTAATCCACGTTCAGAAAAATTAAAGCATGATGAATATCAAGGGTTATCACTTCTCCCTGTATGGCTGTATACATACTAAAAATTAATATTTTAAAAAAACAAAAGAAATATTAGGATTTTAAATTGAATTCTTTTTTTTATAGGAAGAGAGGATAAAACAACCAACAAAAAATCATATGGGTCGATCCATTTACTACTTATTTTAGGGCGTAAGTCATAACTTTTAGGCCCCGGTTAGCTCCCCTTATTTCTGAAAATAAATTATTTATTTTCAAAAAAATATGTGTATATGTACTTTTTATAGAAATAAGTAACTTATTTTTTATTTTGAAAATAAGATTTTATCTTAAAATTTTAAACTAAATGTTAAAAATACCTATTTTTAAAAAAATAAGTAACTTATTACTTATTTTTAAATAATCTCATACACGACCTTACTCTCGTTCCGGGCTCTTTCTGGTGGGGGCCGGTTAACGAAGGAGCATATGGGTCAGCAAACAAAAGGTAATACTGTAGTGTTTAAGGCCCATGTTCCTCAGCCCAAAAGTTGAATAAACTATACGTCGTGTTTGTAAGCTAAAGAGTGATGTGAAATGCTAAGAATGTTAAAATCATGATTTATTATTACCAGCTTATACTCGTGCAATGCATGATTATTTTTTTTAAAAAAAATTATAATATTTTTATATTCTAATTTTTACTTTAAAAAAATTAATTTTATTCAATTTTAATATTAATATTTAATATATATTTTTAAAAATAATACTAATTTAGTCATGGGTATTATAACAATCCAAGCCCATAACTGAATGCATACCAGGTCCAACAACCCACCACATGTCAGCCCATAAAAAACTAGCAATTTTATGTATACATTAGTTATTTACTAGTCCTTATAAAGGGCTCAAATACACTTTATCTATTCGATGTGGGATGTTACAAACACCCCACTTTATTGGATCGACGTCCTCGTCGAGCTCATTGACAAATTTACGAAACCCGGGCAGTGCCTTAGCACTTCCGGCCGGACAAGACTCTGATACCATTTATAACAATCCAAGCCCATAACTGAATGCATACCAGGCCCAACAACCCACCACAAGTCAGCCCATAAAAAACTAGCAATTTTAGGTATACATTAGTTATTGACTAGTCCTTATAAAGGGCTCAAATACACTTTATCTATTCGATGTGGGATGTTACAGGTATTGGTTGATAGTCGAATCTTATTCATTGTATTAATATAGAATATTTATGAATAGTATTAAGTTAATTCTTTTATTCATGGATTGAAATTTAATTAATTAATTAATAACTAATCAGGAATTTACGCTTTTACCCCGGCGACCAAACCATACTAAGACTCTGTTTGGGAGTGCGGTTGAAAATTGGTATACTGTGAGAAAAAATGCTGGTAAGAAAGGTATTGTCAAAAAAATCAGATGTCTATTTGATAATTTTTTTGATTTATGTATATTTTGAGATATAATATATAAAAATAATATTTTTGAAAATATTTGATGATGAAACTAATAGCTACTTCCTGCAAAAGCTGAAAGCAGTTTTTTCCAAAAGCACGGGGGACATGTTTTTGCTAACAGTAATTTTTAGACCAAAATCATTTTTCCAGACAACAATTTTTAGAATTTACCAAAAATCTTTCTAACAGCTTTTCATCCTTTTTGTGACGAATCTTGTATATGTTCCTAAGAAAAATAATTTGTCCATTTTTCGGGGTTGAAAAGTTGCTGTAACTATCAACAACAATACCAAACATGGCCTAACTCTCTCATTCCAATTATATTTAGGATATAATTAGAAATTTAGAATACAACGAAAGGATAAAATAATTCAGAATTTTACACCCAATACACGTTTTATGGCCCGGCCAAATTCTCATATACTATTTTTTATTGCCATTTCTAACCTTTGCTAATTAAACATAATTATTCATCACTAATATTTGATAAATAATTAAATAATTAAATTATCTTAGTTAGTAAAACTGTAAAAATAATTTCATCCTATGTAATTAATATTTAATTCACTGTAATAATTGGAAGTGGTTAACCAAAAAAAAAGAGATAAATGGATCTTTGGAGTAAAAAATACCCTCTCCATCCACTTTTAGTTGTATCTTATAAAAAAAACATATATCTTGATAAAAATATTACAGTAATTATATAACTTGTTTACATAACTACTCTCTATAATTGCATTAAATTATATGAATTATTTATATATTTGAATTAGTCAAACATTGAAAATAATAATATAATGTCATTATTTAGAAAAGTCTGTATAAATTCTTTTTGAAAAAAGAAAAATATAATTAATTAGGTACTGATTTGTTTTTAATAAGAGACAACTAAATTTCCGTTAAAAAAATAAATAAAAGACAACTAAAAGGGGACGACGGGACTAACTCGTACGCAGGGGTGAAATCGAGTTGAATAAGTGCGAATAGCAGTATAATTAGATTCGGCTCGAATTTATAATTATTCGTTCAGATTCGGTCCGGATTCGAATTAAAATTTTAATATTTTGCTCAGATTCGACTCGAGTTCGGATATTAAAATTCGTATTTGATTCGGCTCGACTCGAATAAATACCGAATTACTCGTTTTAGCATATTCGAATTCGAATTCGTATGTAATAATTTTATAAAATTAAGAATATTGGAATAATTGTTCACTAAAAACTAAAATATGATCATTTTATAGAATATTATTTTAATATAAATATTATATACTGTATATAATAATATATATAACTTACGAATTCGAGTCGAATATGTATAATAAATATGTATTCGAGTACTCTAAAAGTATTCGAACTGTTCAAAATAAATACGATCGAATATCATAGTGGTAAGATCCGACTCGGTATTCGTTCGAATTATAGAATAAGATTCGAATTCGCTCATTTTTTATGCGAATATGAATTATATTCGTTTTTGACGAGTCGAATCCGAGTTCGAACCCGGATTACTCGGATTCGTTTTCGGCCCCTACTCGTGCGCAAGAAACAATATCGAGAAAGGAAAAAAACAAAGGAAAAGACGTTTGTCAACCTATAGGGTCTGTGGATAAGTCTGTGTGCAGACCAGGGAATCAATAGTCTAGCTCTAGCTCTACGTAAGTTTGGAGTTTGTAACA
The DNA here is from genome assembly GCA_028671895.1 of Oenanthe sinensis. Classification (NCBI taxonomy): domain Eukaryota; kingdom Viridiplantae; phylum Streptophyta; class Magnoliopsida; order Apiales; family Apiaceae; genus Oenanthe; species Oenanthe sinensis. The sequence continues at coordinate 46,147,380 of CM053803.1, forward strand.
ACTGTACACTTGTTGAAAATCACATCAAACTTGGCTCTCTGTCAAACCCTGCCTGCATGGCTATGTGTGTTCGTCCATTGATTTTTTGTTACACCTCCAATCTCACCACAAGTCATAACCGACTGTTAGTAAAAAATACATTCATTTTTTAATTTGTAAGTTACTAATAAAGTAAATCAAATTAGACCAATGTCATCGATGTTCACGCATTGCCAACATAAATTGATTTTGAAAAATCTAACAAACATTTAAAATTTTGAAATTTTCTTAAATGTTGAGGATTTGAGGTCGTATCTCTAATTTATTACTTATAATGAAGGCATCCTAACGAACATCCACGATGTTTAATTTATATGTTAAGTACTTTATAAATTAAAAATATATAATTTATAAGTAATTTATACCATAAAACAAAAAAAAAACTCTCTGATCATATATTGTACCAGCCTAATCTCATATTGACCTGTACTCAATACACCAATAAATCATGTGATGAGATTCTGAATTATCTAAATTGTTGTATTTAAACCAATTTATTTTGATTTATTTCGGATTTTGAGCTGGGGACTTGATTTGTTTTTTGAAAAAAATTGAGAATTTGACCCGAGTTGTCACACATATCGTATGCAACACATAAACAAATATTTAATATTTTTATTACTCCCTTCGTCTCATTTTACATGTCATTTTTGAAAAAATTACGCATATTAAGAAATTATTTCCTCCGTATCAAATTAATTATCTTATTTGACTTTTCTATGATCAAATTGACCTAAATTTAATTGAAAATTACGTAACTCCGTCCCACCTTGGTCATAAATAATAAAAATAATAAAATAAATATAATAAGGGGTCACACTTTTTGTCTTTCTTTGAGTGCACAAGTGAAAGAACACTACTAGTACAACTCCCTAGTAGTACTCACTTTACAGGCAGCCATTTCTCCCTAAACGTAAAGAGAAAGAGAGAGATAAAAGGTAAAAAAAACACTCTGCACCCCACCAAATTATATACTTATATTTGCATACACACACGCACACTTACCTAAAACACTTTGATTGTAAAAATTATACTACATATTTTGTTAAATTTAAAGCTTGACTAGTACTCCCATTCTTTGAGCATCTTGTTTTGTAATCTCCTCAAATCTTTGTTCTATGGTATAGCTCTCATTACTCTGTTTATTTATGTATATGTTTGCTTATGCATATTTACACAAGCACCACCTTGTGTCTTTATACATATTTGAAAGTAAAAGAATCACTGTAGCAGGTGAGATATACATGTAAGAGTATTTATGTGTTTTTGAATGTTTTTGCGGAAAATAAATAGTCTGCTTACATTTTACTCTTTTTGCACGAAAAATATATATCGAGATTGTTTGGTTTGGTTTTACTATTGATGTATATACTTATTTGCATTTATTCATATTTCCTGATGGATACTGCTTGCTTGATCAGGTCTTTTTTCATCTTTTTGTTGTGATAATAGTATTAGTATTTGTTAAGGGAATTGTCATATATATCCACATCCACATGTGGCCCATGCTACAAAAGTTTGCACTTGTGCACTAAGATGAGTTACTTCTAGAAATATATTCCCAGGTACCCAAATCTTGAATATTTGACTGTGTGTGTGTGTTGGGACTTTATTCATTAAATTTCAGAATTGACAATATTGTGAGTTGCCTTTGTACATAGTCCAGTTAATATTAGGAGTTTTTTGGAAGTTAATTTGTTGGAATAATGTTAGGCTAAGATGGTGTTGCATGAATTAAGTGAATCTGCATTTAAGCTCTGAACTGTGGTCTCTTGATACATTAAAGTCTGGTGGCAAAAACTGCTTGTAGTACAAAAACTAAATGCTCATACAAATAGTCAGATATGGAAGGAGAAGTCATTTATATGGTCCTTAAGTATTCCAATGTCAGCTATAATGACTACTTTTTTCTATATTTATTGTATTATGGAATCCAGAAGCATTTATATCTTAACCCCTGTTAGTCTTATTTTGTTTCATATGAGTAATAGTCTTTATTTAGCAGTTTGATTTTGTCCGGGGACTTTGAATGAGCAGAAGAATGGGAAGACAACCTTGTTGTGACAATGGTGTTAAGAAAGGTGCTTGGACTCCTGAAGAGGACAAGATTCTTGTTGATTATATTGCCAAGAATGGCCATGGTACTTGGCGATCTGTTCCGAAAAATGCAGGTAATTGTATAAAGTTCCATGTTCTTTAGTTTTTTTTAAGATTGCTAAAGGACCGATATTTTCTATTTGTTTGATGATTTCTTTTAGTAAATGGAGGACCGGTATTTTCTATTTGTTTGATGATTTATCCTAGTCAATGGAAAATCTTGTTTTGATTACTGTTTCACGAGAGATAGTGGTTAAGTTCTGTGGAAGTATGTGTATTTCTAAGAAAGTTTCTTCTTCCTTGTGGGAGTTACAGATGATATCAGACAAAATGCTGCTATGAGGAAGTGACATACAACGTCTTTGCTTTTTCCTCCAAAGTCATATGCTTATTTTGTTTTTTTCCTTCAAAGTCATATATGCTTAAACTAGTAACAGATAAAGTAGTTGTTTGAGGAATAAAAGTCCGACTAATATTTAGTATGAGGATGTCATATGGTGTTTATCTATTAAGATCTTTGACACTGCCACAAGTTTTTAGTAGTTCATATACCATGCACCTCTTTTTTATTAAACTGAATAATTTATCTACATCTGGTTTTTGGTTGTTCCATAATTTCAGCAGCATAAAGTCCTTTACATTTCTTTAAGATTGCTTAAGACATAAATTTTCAACTTTTGTAATGATTTATGCCCATCTGTAGAACATCCTGCGTCATGTGGTATGTGTTCAACAAGGTGTGGTTTTTTCATATAAGTTTCTTCTTCCTTTTGGGAGTTGTAGATGATACTAAATACAACCGGGAAACTAACATATTTGTTTTTTCCTCTTAAGCCGTATGCTTAATTTTTATTTTTTTGACAGGTATGCTTAATAGTAACAAACAAAATAGTCATTTAGAGTTTTAAATCTGACTAATTAATAACGAGGACATAAATATTGTTTATCTACTGAAATCTTTGACGCAGCTATAAGTTTTTTTTTTCAAAGGAAACAGCTATAAGTCTTTTTATTTTATTAATAATCTTCTGATTTTAATTTTTTGTACTTAATTATATATATCTACATTACGTGACTATGAGATTTTTCCTTCCATAGTTACAACCTTCTGATACACCTGATACTATAAGTCTATAACTTAACTATCGAGTTTGGCCTTCTAATTCAGCTATGTGATTGCATATATGTAATTAATATTTTCTCCACTAGCCATTTTGTATCAATAAAACGAATATTATGAAGTAGGCCTTTAGAGGAAGAATTTACTTCTTCTAGTGTCAAAATTACATTAAATGGCTGGATGACAAAGTGAACACCAGATGGAAATACATTGTTTTGTACACCAAAAATTATGTCAGCCTTGAACCCCAAAAATGAGAGTTTGTTTTGGTTCTAGTGTAGGTTTCAGTTGGTGTATTATTTTTTCATTTGCTAATGCATATCCTCCTATTTCTACTTTACTTACATAATGGAATATATCTATAATATCATCCCAATTCCCATGTATGGTAATAGTCGGCTTCCAATTATCCAACCTGAAACTTGAACTAGGTCTTTTGCGCTGTGGGAAAAGCTGTCGGCTTCGTTGGACAAATTATCTACGGTCTGACATTAAACGCGGTCCATTCACTCCCGAAGAAGAGGATACTATCATCCAGTTGCATGGAGAACTTGGTAACAGGTAATTGCTTGCTTCGTTTCTTTATTCTTCGAGTTCCTTTTACCAGCACAATATAAATATATATTCAACTGTGTGATAATGTCTAAATGTTGTAAAAGCATTTGGTACTCAATATGTTTCATTTATTATATGTGAACCATGCTGCCTTCAGGAGATTATACCCGAGCTAATATAATATTAAGTTTCTGTTGTGCCTGATATAGTATAATTGTACAATAGATAATACTGGTATCAGCTTATTACAGTTGCATAGTTAACTTTTATTGCTGAATGCAAGAACCTATAAATTATTTTACTCAGTTAAATAATTTTAAATAAAAAAGGAGTTTGCTCGTTCATGCTTGCACATTTAGTACAAATGAATAGAGGTGTAAAACTTGGAAGTCGTTTCTAGTATTGAATATGTTTGATATTGAAATCTTGAACACTTCTGCACAAACTAAGCCACAACATTTTCAGGTGGGCTTCTATAGCATCTCATTTGAAAGGAAGAACAGACAATGAGATAAAAAATTTCTGGAACACCCATCTTAGGAAGAAGCTACAGAAGACAAACCTTCTAACTGGCCAGCCATCATTCAGTTCCTCCAAAACAATGGATTTAAAAACTGAGTCCCCATCAACTAGCCACATGGTGCAGTGGGAAAGTGCCAGAGTCGAGGCTGAGATTCGGTTTTCCTCAACTTCGTCACTGGCCTGCCCCTCACCAAAAGTTGAATCCCATTCTGATTACTTCCTTAAATTATGGAACTCTGAAGTAGGGGAATCATTTAGAAAGATAAAGAAAGAAGCAGACATGACATTTCAACAGCCAAAACAGGAGATGACCTCACCATCAAAAGTTGAATCAGACTCGGTGATCACTACTCAGGCTGAAGGTGCAGGTGCGGCCCTTACCTTGCGTGACATGGCTGACAATGAAAAGGAGATGTTACTCGTCACACCAGATAATGAAAAAGACACAGTCGGATCAATTTCCTCAAATTCATATGAACTTGATAGTTGCTCAGACGCGGCACTGGACCTGCTGTTGGACATCCCAGATGGAAACTACATGGATTTTCTTCAAGAGGACACATATGATGTCTCCCTTTACCTCCAAAGTCTAGTGTGAGAGCGTAACTTGTACTTATGGCTTAGTTGTGGCCTAGCTCTCATGGGATCCTTTACATACTAGGCTTTGTTTTGCAATGCTTACATTACAAGCCAGACACCTATCCAAATCAGAGCTTTAGAAGAACCCTGTAATGGTTTGCAAGATTGGTGTTTAATATACAGTAACGAGCCCTTTTTGTTATCTAGCTTTATAATACAATCATGTACATGTTCGATGTTATGGTAGTACTCAAGATGTGGCCTGCATGGAGCTGTAGAATGGCTAAAATTAGAAGCTGCTAGACTATGATGTGGGTGATTGAATTTAAGGATTAATAGTATAAAGTAGCAAATGAATCTGAAATGAGAATGCACAAATTTCAACCAGTAACTCTTCGTAAAATTCCTAGGAGCTTCTTAGGGATTGTTCCCATGGCCATTGCAGCAATCTTCCCCTGTTTGGCTTCAATCATCACCTTTTTACTTCCTCTGCTGCTATATAAAGTATAAACAAAAGCTGACTCTGTTTTTCAGTTACTTCTCCAACTTCTTATGCTTATCATACATCTTATAAAAAGGATCAATTTTTGGTTAGAAATAACCTCTGACTACTCCTTATCAGTTTAAAAACCTAGTACTGAAATAAAAAGAAACTAATGAAGCTCCTCCTTGGGGGAATGAATAATTTGGGGTTGTTTCCTCAGACCTAGTCAAAACACTGTCTCAGGGAGTCCCCTATAAATTGGTCATAACGTTCCATTCTACATTCTACTTCAAAACCGACATTTCAATGAGGCCAGCTCGTCCATTCAGGATCCAGGGCAAACCACTTCAATATAATACAGTTTAGTTATGGCCAAGTTTGGTGTTGAAGATAAGAAAGAAAATTTCAATACAGATCCCGAAAAGTCTAAAACATCTAGTAACATGCAACAAACATCAGCGACTAAAAACAAATTACTCCAACTACTTCAAGACCCCTCCCATAAGAGGTATGGCAGACATACTGAGATCAAGCTTACCTATGGTTGATAGCTGCTCGATCATCAACTTAAGGTTTGTGACATACATGTATTGGATCATATGCAAGTTCAATTACACTTAAATCAGATGGGTGTCAAAGGAGCCGATATAGGAATTTAAGTAATCACTTGAAATAAAATTATATATCCTTCATTTATAATGCACACATAATTATAGGTCCATACAGATGCAGGTAGAATTCTTTGCTAACACTTGTGGAGCGGTGTGCTCAATAACAATGAATAACTTTACAGGTGGTAGGCCAATACAAACAATAAAAGTTCTGCTCCATGGGTGCAAATTCAACGCTCGATATGGGTCCAAGTACAAGTAATGACTGTTACAATTATATAGCTGTGTAGCTGTATTCATCCTCGCGAGGGCCTTGAGATAGAGCTGTCAACACTACAAAGGTTCCGAACAAAATGGTGGCTATTGCTGTAAAGTTGACAAGGAATGCCTCTGATCCATACTTTTCAAGCCCTGAGTTCTGAAGGAACGTAAGCTTTTCAAGAAACCCTAAAGAGGCAGTGCCAACAGCCAGGATGTACACAGATAGCCCAAATAGAATGTGCCATGGGAGTGACTCCTTTCTGATCAGAGGCGTGCCACCAGGATAGAAGAATACCACAAAACCGTAGATCCACTGCAAACCATCCATCATTATCAGATAAAGATTGTGTAAGAACTGTTCATCAGATTCAGGTCTCAGAGATTCTAAGAATAAACAGTTAAGCCATGCTATCAAGGGAAGACCCGTTATTTACATCTACTGGGCGCTTAGTAGGAAAGAAACAAAACAATATAGTTAAACGTTTAAAAATTTGGAAAAAATAATGTAAATTTGGCAATATTCAAAGTGGATCAGTCCTATCCACATGTTTTTTCATTCGAGCTGAGCCAGGACATAACATATTAATAGGTTAGATATAATTATATTACAACTAACTTCTTTAAGTTCAGGAAATATATAACTTTGAACAGATTCAAACCTGTGTTCCAAATTTTCCTTACCAACTAAGCTAGGACATAACATGGAAATAGGTTAGATTAAAATTTATTAGTACTAAAATTTTGATATTTCACTGCAGTCTATAGCCCTTAGTCGACCACACTGGGTCTGCCATTGCATACTGTGATGCTAAAATGCAAGTGTCTGAAAGCGTCATAATCCTAGTTTGACATGATATGATTAAGATAAATTGCAACCGAGGCTGCTTCAATTAAGATAGCTAAGCGCATCACAAGAACAGAAGTATGAAAATGCCCTGATGAGTATATTACGAAAAAATTAAGGTAAATGAAGACCAAGTGAGAAGTACCTGTATGCCATAGAGGACTACAACCCCAATCCCAATCCAGGAATGTAAACTGTATAGATTGGCAATGTTACTCTCATTATGAAATTTGAATGCCATGTAAACTCCAAATATGGCTAGTATCAGGGCGATACCATGCAGAATTAGATGTATCAGTTTCTTGTCTTTCTTCTTTAAGGGGAGAGATTTGTAGCTTATAATTGCTACATTCAAGAAAAAAGCAGTAAAATCAGATTATTAGCTACTAAAACTATAATGGTACTATCAGATACAAGTCGTCAAGTTAGATTACTTACCCTCACCGCCAATGATAATTAAGCCAATTAAAAGCAAAACAGGATGAAGCTGCAAAAAGAATGAAAAAAATTGTGAATGCCTGATAAAAACACTATTACCTGCTGTGTGAAAATTAAGAATGCAATATAACAACTGACAATCGACAAGCAAGATTGACTGAAATCTTTATGACAAGGGACATAACTACAGACCGTGTGTAATAATTCTATCCTTGTTTTTTGACCCTATTAAGATATAATCATGTTACACATATTAAACACTCCTACCGCGCAACAGGCCTGGTCTGTACCTTTTCGGGGCCCTAGGCAAAATAATAAATTAGGGCCCTTTTAAAAAAAATATGATAGTAATTTTATTAAAATAATTCATTATTTTAGCAACTAAAATTTTATTAATAAAATTAAAAAAATTTAAAAGCAGTTTATATTCCAAACTTTAGTACATAATCCAGCAATTCATAAAAAATGGGTTTTACAAGATTTTCGAGATACAAATTTTTTAACAATAACATCAGTATTAATATTTCTCAAATATCTCTCCTCGATTGACGAACTACAAGACCATTCAACCGTTATAGTGACATTGATGACCTCAATTAGGTATTTATCAACTTTAACTTCAAGTAGGTTTGGTTTTTGAGAAATATTAAATTTTTTGATGTATTTAATGATGATGGAGATAATTTTGAAAATAAAAAGAGTAGGATCTGGAGAGAAGTCGAGAGATTCAATTAATTTTGGTACAAATCGGGAGTAAAGACCGCTGGCTAAAGTAGAGTGAAAGAATTTCTTTCTTTTTTCATTTTTTTATATTATTTTTTTCCTTGATTTTATTTTAAAAAAAATTCCCCTACTATATTAAAATCTAAAAAAATTGGGCCCCTGGCCATTGCCCCTTCAAACTACCCTCAGAACCGGGGGCCTGCGCGCAGATAACACCATAGGTATTGATTTTGAAAGCGGAGGTTTGGAACCCTGGTAAGTAAGTGCTGCCTCATTTGAAAAGCAAAAACATCTACTTGAACCATCACAAAATTATAAACTATTGAATTTTCTTTTAAGTCAAGATTTTCGTTTGGATCACGCAAAAAAGCTTTTCTACCTCATCATCAATATGTCCACGAGAATTTCTTAAAAAGTTGAGTCATATAGTGTGTAAAAATATAACAAGGAAAGTTGCAACAGTATATATATGAAAAACAGAGCTTAGCTAATTAATATGCTTTTTAGTGACCATCTCTTAAAAAATGGAAAAAAGGACCCATATGGCACATGTTGGGGACAAAATGCCCAGAATGACACAAGTGAGAATTATGACCCCAAATAGCACTTCATAACACAACATTAAGTGGCGTTTTAGCTATTGCCGAAAACGCTACACAAATTAGCGTTTATGGGTCAAAATGCCACTTCGTGTAGTGTTTTTGACAATTTTACCGAGACTTGTGTCTATTGTGGTGGCTAAGAGATGAAGTGCTTGTTGTTTACTCCATGAATTTCTTAGAGAAAAAAGTTTACACACATATATATACATATATGTGTATGTATATGTATGTAGTGGAGAGGAGGCAGATGGAGAAGATGGAGGAAGAAAGATTTGGTGTGGAATTAGGGTTAACCCTAGAACACCGGACTATATTGCGTTTTAATCTTAGAACGCTTGATGATTTGCATTTTGGACCCTAGAAGACTAGACGATCTAGCGTTTTGAAGGCAGACCTAGAGCGACTTCTAGAAGAAATAGTGTTTTACTGTGCCATTTTGGGACATATTCCCGGTTTGTGCCATTTTGAGCATTCTAGCACATATATATGTGACATATGGGTCCAACACCCTAAAAAATAAACCTACTTTGAAATATAAAAAACATGCTATATCTAATTCAGACCAACACAAGTACACATCAAATAAAGTCATTAATATCTAATCTATAAACAACCAAGACACAAAATCCATAAATCAATTCCAAGAAGCATATGGGTATGGAACTATATACATAAACAATTGTTGGGCACACGTTTTGTATAGTAAAAAAATAAACAAGAGAGAAAGGAATTATTATAAGTTAACAAGTGAAAGAGAGGGAGTTACATTAAAGATGAGATTTTTATTGGAAGATTCAAAAACTAATCCACCTCTGAAGTGTATAGACCAAACAAGGACCATCACAGCTGCTATTGCACCCAGTGCGTGCGTTACGTACGAAACTGGCACTGCGTTCAACTCGATTCCCCCCATCTTCTTCCTCTTGTTTCCCCCTGTGTTGTTTTATCTTGTTTGGAACATGCTACGCGTGTGTTTGTAATAATATATATAATGTTACTACATGTTTATTTGGTTCTTTCAATCTTGTTGGAGATATGTGACGTGGCATGCTATGATTGGAGAAATCTGCGCCCACGTCTCTTCTGTTTCGCGTCTCTTTTTTAGCCGCTCGGACTTGACCAGTAGATGTAAATGAAACAATGAATTAGTTACTCTGTTTTTTCAACCATATTCACAGCTCCACCATGCTATAGAACTTGGTCAAGTTTTGAATTTTTTTTATGGATTACAACCAAATTTTAAAAAATATTATTTTAGTACACGTAAAATATTTTTCAAGTTTAAGTAGTGATGGGTATTAGATTGTTTCTAATTTAAAGTGTTAACGGTAGTCAACTTTAATTTTAAAATTGGATTTTTTCTAGTGTGTGTTCATTCACAAGTCACACATATTAATCACTTATTTTTATTATACTTTTATGAGGTGTCTTCTTTTTATTAGTGAATTTTTTGTGCATACATGAAGATCCATTGGGTTCATTATCATTAATAAACACGAGCCAATCAAAATTTAACAGCTCATCTTTTATTAGAAAAACCATTTAAAATAATATTTAAATTAAAAATGGCATTTATTATAATAAAAAAGTTTTTCAGAAAGAAACCAATGTGAGCAAGTTCAACAAGTAATAATAGCAGACATCTTGATCAAGAAGGGACGAGAGAGTAAGGGTGCCAACTACCAAGATTCACCCACCCGTCAACCAGGTCCAGAGAAGATCTGCATCTGCATGAGTAGGTGGATTGCATGGTTGCCCACTCTTTCTTATGGTAAACAATCCCCAAGGATCACAGATAAATATATATATATATATAACTGTACAAGCCAGAGGCTCATCCATGAAACTCCAGCAGCATCCTCAGCTAAAAAATCTGTTGCCGCGAGGAGGGGTGTCAATAACAAGTCAACAAGCACCCCCATCAAAATCATGTGAACCTATGCGAACCGTAGTGTTGTCCACTATCATGATCATATACTGTTATTTGCCTTTCCCCTCTTGTACGGCTCTCGATCTAACTAAAATTTGAAAGTTGATATTCTCCATCCTACAACTTGAATCAATTCTCTCAGGGAAAAAAATGTATCTCTTTTAAAAAACTGTTACTACTAGAAAAACAGACTGTACTGGAAGCGTTTGGGGCATTAATACAAGGAGATCATTTATTTTAAGAGAATAAGGAACAGAGTATGAGCGCCACTAGATAAATAAATAGAAGCATAGAACCATTTCCTCATGCTAAATTTTCAAATAACTTTTGCCATCAGGTTCAAGAACTAAATACTGGAAGCATCGAGCCATTATAACATGCAAACAGAAAAGTCTCTAAACAGATCAACTAAGGCAGTATGCAGAAAACACTCAAAAAGCTAATCTAGATGATAAAAAGACTATATTTGGATCAGCAAGAAATAGGACAAAGGGAAAGTGAACTCAGCATCAGGTTAGCAAACACAAGATTTCAAATATATCAAGTTAGCAGGGGGGCCCTGTGTCCGGCTACCCTCTTCACAACAAGAATCCCAAAATGAGGGTGACTTTTAATGCAGTCAACCTCATACTTTATCTTGTCAACTTTCTTAAAAGTTATATCCATATGTCAGGTATACGTAAATACTGTTAAGAACTATGATACCTGTGTAGTTGCCACTCAGACTCAAACGATGCCTACATAAAGCGAACACAAAGACCTATTGTCGTGTTACTTACACCCTAAAGTTATATCATATGTGGAGCTAGAACTGTCTTTTTAGTGCATGAGTACTCTTATCACCCCAAACCAGCTTACTCTGTCCCCCGCTTCCAGGTGTTGCAAAAGATAGAGTCTGCAGTGAATTAACTTTGGTTTAATAACTAATTTTAGAAAAACTATTATTCACAACAAAAATAGTATAATAATAATGCACCTGTCTTGCTCTCTTGTCAATTGGAGTCATTGCTGGATGAAAGGAGGCTAAAGTTTTCTCATTATTGTATGAATTTGATGGTTGTGAAGTACGCTTTTGCCTCTTTTTTCCCTCTCTTTTATTAGGGTTGCTCCCCTTCTGATACTTAAAAAATTCTAGGATAGAAGGACTTCTCCGTTTGGTCAACTTCGATATGTTTCCTTTGTACCCAAGTGAAGGACCAGGTAGATCACGAGGGAGAGATTTTTGATGCAATTTGCTCTTCTCCCGGACTCTGTTAAGAAATTCTATTGTCCAGGGTGATCCTTGGTGCGGTTGAGCAAAATGGATGGCATTTGAGAGTGGTGTACCACCATAATATCGCATATTGTTTTCCATGAGTGGATACTTGTAAGAACCTCCAACTGATTTTGGCAATGCATCCTCCTTCAGTAGATACCTTTGGTGATCTGTGAGCATTGTTTCCTCAATATTGATTTCTTTGTCTGAATTTTGAAAGACTTGTTCCTTTAAGTGTTGTTGGCCCCCAAAACTTTTGTTATTGCTGCTTGTGGAAATGAAGCCATCTGTGTCATAGTCAATCTCAGCAGCTCTCGGGAAGGTAGGTAAACTATTATTGTCAAATGACAATTTTCTTGCAGTTTTAGAAAATACTAGAGGGGGGTCCTGTTCCATGTCAGATTTAAAATATGAGAGACCTGGGGATGTTGCCACTGAAGCTCCTGGGTGTTCATCGTCAATGTTGATAACCTCGCCAATGAAGTTCTGAATTAAATTTTTTGAGTTCATGCTGTTCCACCTATCAAATTTATTTGCTGTACTGCTTTCAGGTCCCTGGTTTAACAACGTATCATCAGCAGGTAACACATTATTGTCTCTCTCAGACATGACACGACTTTTTGACATATAAGAACCACATGGCTTTGACATCCGAGAGGGAGTTGCTTTAAAATTTATGTTTGATCCTGGCTTTCGAGGGAAGAATGCATTTTCAAATGACAAACTATATTTCCCAACGTCAGTAAACACATCAGGATCTTCTGATAACCAAGTATCATTTGGCTTGGACATTCTTTTTGGAGTCTCTCTCCCTTCTGCAAATAGCTTTGATGTGTCAAGGTGAAATAAATCATCCACAGGCAGGTCAACGTTTAGGGTACTCTGAATGTATTTCCTTTTTCTCATCTCAGAAGCACTTTTGATTGGACAATAATCAGAGTCAGGAGCAGATGATACAGAGGACGAGCATTCTGTTGTTCCAGATTTACAATCTTCACGTTCACCATACCTCAAACATGCATTCAGCAAAGCAATGCTTTCATCAGAAACCTGGTACTTTTGAACAGCACGAACCCTATCTGTGTGCGACGATTCTAGATATTCAATAAGCACACCAACTGAAGACAGTATTGCATGAGCTGAAAGTGGATTTAATGAAGGAAATGTGGTCAGAAATGATTCTGCCAAAGTCTCTGACTCAGGCATTGTAGGATAAAGGCCTCTAAACTTGGATGCATGTATAATGCAACTCAAAATAATTTCATCGGTCATCTCAGATGAGTATGAGAAGAAGAGCTGCAAATCCATCCCCAGGCTAGCTGCTGCAGCATATAATTCATCTGATGATTCCATTACTCCACCAAGGAAACTGCTTTGTCCTTCAAAGACCTGGTATAAAGCCATATCATATTAACACAACTTTTACAAGGAAAATTATTGTGAATAAAGATCAAACAGAAGGATTGAATACCCTTCCATACAGAAGGATACCATGGCAATAACAACCTCAACTCCTCACCATTTTAAAACTATAGCAGTACATCTAATTATCTAAAGGGACATATCCCAACCATTATCGACAAAGTTATAACTCAATGAAATAATTTTTTTGAACTTTTTCATTCATCAATTTCAGCCATTTTATGTAGGGTGTAACCCAACATCAGATTGAGACTATGCAAAAGCAGGCTCAGCATATTAATCGAAAAGGTACAATATGGTCAGAAACTCAAATTACTCAGCTAACCACTGATAGATCATAATTGATTCCGCCTAATGTGGTCAACTAAAAAGTACCCAATCACATGACTTAAAATTAAATAACTTTCTGTTGAACTCAAAGAAACATCAAGACTTCCATATAACTGACCCACGGGGGTAAATACTCGGGTAGTCAAAGGCCAGTAATTCACTTTACCGGCAACATTTCAGGAACTCTCCCACTTGCACAGGCTAAAACAACCTAGAATATTGTTTCACAAATTTTCTTTTAACAAGTCAACGATGGAAGTTTAAGTTCAGAAGAATAACTTGTCCTCAAGAAATAGCAAAGATAAATATTACCCAGTGGTACAAATGTAATGCCGTATGGATCAAAATTTGTACATTAACACAATTAGTAAATCAATTTCCATTGATTCCTTTCTCTCTAAAGAACTACTACTCTTTACACACCTTTGAAGACATTCAGCAATGTGCTTTTCGAAATATACAAATCTCCTCATTATCTATTATCGTTAATCGATACCCTTCAAGCTAGCTGGATAGTTCCAATACAGCTAAAAGACAAAGGTCGGTAGCAATATTTAACACAAAATGATCACAGAAAAAATATTTAATAATACAAACACCAATGCCATCATCTTATGTAAAATTGACTGGTATAATGTTCTCAGATTTTTTTGTCAATCATCAGATCAATGCCTAATTAACATCAAAAGAGAAATTATCTCAAGAAACAAAAACAGAAGCATCCTAAGAACTTTATGAGATGAGGTATTAAATATTCTGCTGAATATGCCTAGTTATCACTAGACAAAAGTATAGCTTTAATTTAACTTAAATATTCGACAAAAGTAAAATATATATATTTTTTGGCAAATGACAGTATCATCTATCCTTGCATGTTGGACCCAAGTACCCACATTAGTACATAAATAAGCATATTGTTCGACATGTTTCACACTGAAATATATGAGTTTTTAGTTAAAAAAATATAAACCTATTCATAAACACAGAGTATAAATTAGGACTTCAGCGTTTAGATTCCTATGATCAACCAACAACAGTCGGAATATTATTGCAGCTAAAGATTTGGGTAAATATTAAGTCATGTCAATCACATGCTACCCATATAATCTCAGTTTGATAAGAACGAGAAATACCAGGATGCAGCCACTGAAAGCAAAACTAAGTGCAGTCAGACCATTTGCTGCAATATTCTCAATACATGAAGGTAAGGATGAAGAAGCCTCATTTGAAGCATTAGATTTGTTCCGAATGTTTCTGCAATCATACCAGACAAGGCAAACAGCAGCATTGACAATAACATCCACAGGGTGATGTAGATCACGCTCAATAACTTGTGTTCCTTCTTTCTCCATTGCAAGAATTTTTTGGTATGTGCTCCTCCTCGAAATTATCATCTCATTATCAACACTTTGTGTGTTTACAACTACAATTGTGTCAGGAAAAGATGACATGCTTGGGAAAAGTTGAGTTGTTTCCATATCTAATTGCGGGCATGGAAGTGACAGAGGGATAGATAAAGGTTTGAAACAATTTGTAGCTCTTGGAGATCCCGTGTTGTACTCATTAATCGGTACAAAATTGAGCAGTTCTTCCAGCTTTTGGTTGTTCTCACCTATTATCAGACCAGATTGAGGATCTCCATCCTAATATAATCATTGAAGACAGCTTCATCATACCACCTTATTAATATGTCGCAATTATTAATGGAAAAGTTTTAAAAAAAAATAAATAATATAAAATCATGTTTGCAGACATCTTGCAAATGACATACATCTAATTGAAGTCATTCACCAGTTTTATCTGTTCATATTGGAACGGGAGTGCATGAGAAAGGTGAACATTATACTGAGGTATTGAACGTGTAGAAGTAATATATAGATATACTTACTCTAGTCAGGATTTAGAGCATTACATATGTCTGTGATACCTGTACTACTTTATGAAAGAACCTAGATATCCCCCATGGTTATCTATGGAAGAGATAAACCACCTAAACACTACTTGTTCTGTGAAGTGTGAACAATGGAATATCATTTTTTTCCCACCAAAGTGTGGCATCCCTGAAGAAAATTTCTTTCCCTTGCACCTCAAATTTGTTAAGAATTTCAGATATTAAACACTTTCAAAGGGTATATATGCCGGTTATCGTTGCGTTTATATGCTAGTTAAGATAAAAATATTAGGTGACAAAATATTTTTAAGGGAGCACATGCTGGTTCGTTTATTCCTCAGAAAAATTCTATATAGCAATTATATTTGTCTGCTGTCAATCCAACTTTGGTCTTAGTTACAGAATTAAGTACCCACGTTAAAATTTGGAAATTTGGGGAGTGATTACAAGTAGCTAATGAAGTATGAAAGTTGATGGTGGCATAAAGATATAAGTAGAAGTAGATGGACTCTAAACAATCTTAAAAGGAATGCACATACTACAGCATAATGATTATAATTACTAAGCTGTTGTCGAAAGAGTGTGCCAATTGTCTATTATCTCATGCCTACCTAGTCTGGGGTGGCAGATCATGTGGCAATTTTTTAACATGTCTCTATTCTATAAAAAACAATGATGTAATATAATATGAGTAAATTATACATCATTATCGATAATAAATTAAGGTGTTTCACGGACTATATGATATACACAGGCCATATGTGAAGTAAAAGTATTATAATAATTCATAACAATAATATATCACGGCACTGGCCTATAGAACATTCTACTATATAAGATGCAACATGCGTGAAGATAGACTTGCCATTCTTATTCCACCACAACTTGGTGTGCCCACATTTTCACAAAGGGCTCTTGCAGCACTTGAGTTCTCCAAGTCCATCTTGAGAAAATAAAGTACGGGGAAGCCGCTGACTTCTGATGAAATGGTGGATAGTCTGGAGGAACCATATGAACCTCCATATTCCAAAATAATATTGAATTTTCCAAAAGGAAATGATGTGGAAATGTGCCTTTATTGGAAAAAAACGAATGTTTAGTCATTGCTTTAGAAATCTTATTTACTAAACAGAACATTAAAGTAATAGACTGAGAAGAATAAGACACTCAAACAAGAAAACCTCATAATTAAAGTTCCAAATTTTGTGACCGCAACAGAATGAATAGAATATTTAGCAAAAAAAACAGACTGAATGGAATATACTTTGGGAAGCACGGACTCTTCTAAAACCCTTCCGTATGCGAGTCGGACTCGGCCGACTCGGCGACTCGGCACCGACTCAGCTGAGTACGTGTCCGACTCGCCAGGTGGCGAGTCGATGCAAAAACGTCTGTCGACTCGCCCCCGACTCGTCCCGACTCTCCCCTGACTCGGCCCGACTCTCCCCCGACTCGGCCCGACTCGGCCCGACTCGTCCCGACTCGCCCCCATACAAAAAAAGGCCCAACCCCACATATTTAACCTAATTTGAAAAGATAAACTATATACCCTCGTTCTCCTCAACATATATATACTTACATCCATTTACATATATATTATCTATTATCTTCTTCTCCTATATATACATACATCCATATATAGTGTCTGTGTGTATATATATATATATATTATCATATGTGTTCCTCTGTGTGATACATACATCTTGCTAGGGTTCTTGTGTGTGTATTATAGTTGAAGTGAAATGAAACTATTAAGTGTTTGATGCATACAAATCCTATATATAAATATATTTTTTTATTATATTTTTATTTGCCGAGTCGCGTATCCAGGACTCTTTGAGAATTGGCGAGTCCCCGTACCCGTGTCCCGTGTCGCCGTATCCGAGTCCGTGCTTCTTAGAATATACTTGTACATCTAGTACCAATTGATAAGTCACGTAAGCATAGTAGCATAATATTACTTACTCGCGGGATATCAAACAGCTATCAGAATGAACTACTGCCTCCATTATGGTATCTACAGACAGGATATCATTATGAGTATGAAATGACTGTGCATTGATGCTTGACATCTCCATTGAATTTAACAGCATTTTCAATGGCCACCAGAAAATTCGCTCTGCCACAATCAATATTTTATAATTCTTTCTAAATTTTGATTTCAAGATCTCATGGATAACGGAAAGTGATGGGTGACATCTTATAATTTCTTTTTTCACCTTCCCATGTGCATCTAAAACCAGACCCCGAAGAAAACTCAGTTTGAATTTCGAGCAATGCAATTTTTGGTGTAAATTATCGATGTACTGATAAGCAGCGTGTATGCCATAGTAACAGAGGTACCAAGCCATCTGTTTGATTGCATACAATGTGATGAGTGGCACCATGTTATCATCATTGTTGGCCAAAGACGTTTCAGTATCTATTTCTTTCATCCAGTCCATCAACTTTTTGTTTGAAATGGCGAGCAAACTGAAATCATCTGCAGCTAGACAAGAGTACTTTCTCTTTCCTAGCTCTTTATCACTATCCAAGATGCCCAGATAAGTCTTACTAAAATCATCAAGGAGAACCAAAATATCATCAGACAAACTTATTTGATGCAAATTGATATTCCATTGCTCAGATGCTGTCATCAAATCACTTGCTGAACCCCCAGACACTGTAGCAATGGTATCAACTGCTTTAGTTGTGCAAGGACTTTTTGTTACAGCAGATTTTGAAGGATTTAAGAAAAATTTAAGATTATTACACTCTGACATGGATTCAATCAGTCTGGAAACACTACCAGACTCAAGGTTGCATGGTGATTCTCCCTTTACCCTTTTCTGACATCCATCATTCAGCACTCTGCTTGAAGTTTCTTCGTGACACACACGAGCGACTGACGTGTTAACAGAAGGTATTTTCAACATTTCTTTGTCTTCTTTTCTGTATGGTACATTTTGATTATCTTCAGACAAAACTGAATCTAGGACCAGCACTCCAGCATCATATAACTTCATATTGAAATCATTAGCACAACCATCTAATTCTTCCAAAACTTTCAGGCAGGAAGAATATCTACTGCTATTGCATTTGCCTTCCTCTATAATATGCCAGTCTAAGTAAATGGCATCAGAGGTCAAGGATGGTAGTGGCTTCAATTCAGCTAGTATATCCTCAAGATACTTCAGAACTGAACTATTCTCTTCTGAATAAAAAAGCATTGGCACAGGCAACGATTTGAAAGAGTCATCTACAAGAGTGAGCTCGTGAGAAACAACCAAGTCATAGAAGTTATTGACTTTCGAAGCTTCACAGAACATCTGTTGACTAGTTTCTACTTCACTTAACGCTTCAATATCAGAAAAGAATTCAGAAAACTGAAATGACAGTAGGTCGAAAAATTGGAGCTCCTCGTATAGAATTGGGGTTCTCGAGCAAAAATAGGTATTCTCTGGTCTTCCCTGATATATTTCCACCTTTTCTAACCCAACTTTGTGTTCTATAACACTGAAAAGGTCAATATCTTCGATAAAATTTGAACAGACAATATCAGTTTCAAGCCTCTGGTCCGATAATGAATTACATGAAAGATACTCTAATATGTCCAACTCCATGAACTGCAGCAGCTCCTTTCCATCAAACAGAGTCTCATCTTTTGCCCACCAAAATTGAGGTTCAATGCTTTCGAAAATTTTAATTTTATTATCCACAGATATGCTGCTGAAAATTCCCACACTTGATACATCCACTTCAAAAAGAGGAAATTCAGCATAGCAAGGATGATTTTGTCCTTTAAACGAACTGCTGTCTTCCAACTGAAAGTTGCTTTGATCCGTCTGGTATTCCACAGGTAAATTTTCGACTGCAAAAAGAGATTCATGAATTTTGCACAAATCTTGCATCTTGAGCATGGGAATTAGAAGATCCTGCAATGAAAGCACTAAAAATGTGTAGTATTGTACAAACGTAACACATTCATTTCCACATCTTGAAATAAATCTTGCGCATTACAACGTACATTCTTGTAAGTTTTTTTTTAAAACCTAAAGTGAGGGACATCAAGCAGCAGATGAAAAGAACAAATAGAAATTAGCTTAATTCCTATTTTAATTCATGTGAGACTAGAACTAAAGAGCAATAAGCAGAGAAAAAACAACCACGGCTTTTATGAAGCACATGTATGTCGCGGCGAAAATTATGCATGTTCAGAATTTTAAGCAAAACAGTATCTTTAACTCTTCTTTATGTAGCTAAAGCTGTAGCAATGCTGATATAGATAACATGAGGGGTGTATAGCAGCAAGGTTGATATTTTAATGTATGTTTAAAACAAAAATTAATGCGATATAGGACAAGATTCGACTTTTAACACATTAATTCAAATATAATAAAACACGTAATTATAAATAATAAATAAAGGGAGTATATATATATATTATGTGTGAAGTTTAAAACCCATTTTTTAATTGCTTTAATCTATGTAACTATAAAATTGCCAAAATTTTAACCTTGTATTACACAGTGATATGTAAATGTAACTTCTACAAGTTCCACCTATAATCACTTTGCAAGCAGATCAGTTTCCATGGTACCAGAGTAAGTGGAGAGAAGGAAAAGGTTTCCTTTTCTCACTAAAAATTACATGTAAAGTAAAATCTAAGTATAAATATCATATGAACTAAAAAATAATATCATTACCTCACTAGTTTCAACATCTAAGACTTCTGAGAAAATCTTCAGCTCCTTTTCTTGTGCAGTACGAACATTTCCCTGCTAGAAACAAGAAATTGCACGGCAAAATATGTAAGTAAGCTTGCATAAAAACAAATAAAACCTTGGTAAGATGTTCGTCAAAAAAATCTGGTTTACCAATGATAGATCTAGCTCTGGCATCTCAAACATGAGAATCTCAAAAATGTTATCACCCTTGGCATCCACGGTAGTCCCACTTTCTTCCTGCAGATAATCGTGTAAGATAGAATTGATGAGCCTCAATAAAAAGGCAAACATAATAATTATATTGAAAGGAAACTCTGATGCACTGTGAAATAATTAAAGACACTTGGGGACTTCAACCTCCAAAGTTTCGGACCCAACATTAATCCTTTTCTCCAAATCTACGTCTTCAGGAAGAACCTTAGTTTTCTTCTGCAAAAGGCTTAAGTTTTCAGACTCATATGTGTATTAGAGATATTCCTTGACAAACTAATATATATAGACCAATTTGTAGGGAATTTAAGTAATTTTAAAACCAGTTTACTTCACTTCGAGTTGCTCTGTCCCGTATCCCTCGATTGATTCAATATTCCGTAATCGTCATTATGCGGTAAGCTAATAATCAACTCCGGAAAATTTACACTGGCATTCAATAAGGTTCTAGAAAACTAGATGTATACCCTTAGAAATGATAGTTACAAAGGTACTGGTGCATTATCACAATTTAAACGCATTTCACATTCAACAATTATGATTATCCCTCCATAACCTATCTTTTACCTTCCCTGTCTATATAACCGTACACATCCAAATAATACAACAAAGGAATGAAAATCCCTAACATAACCACAACAAATAGCTAACAAAACACAGTAACCACCAGTCATCGTCATCAATATCATTGTAACATACTATAATTCAGTAAACGACAAATAAATAACTTTCGTTTCTAAATTAAAACAATATCATAATATACGAAAAACTCTAATTCAGCACAATCATATGGTCGATAACTCGAAAATCATTATATCAACATCACACAATTGAAGCCTCTACTCATATGACATGTTATGGACTAAACTGAAGACTAAATGATTACAAATTACCTAAATTAGAAATTATTAAAAGCTAAAAGTAATCGAAACATAAATTATATCAACATCACACAATTGAAGCCTATACTCATATAACATCTTATGCACTAAACTGAAAACTAAATGAATGAAAAATGACCTAAATTAGAAATAATCGAAAGCTACAAGTGATCGAAAACATAAACTACCTCATCGGAACAATATCGAGAAAAACAACACGGATCCAACTCAACATGATGAGGAAGAACGTCATCATAGAACTTCGAAAGAGCGGTATCGAACTGTACGGACTGGAGTTGAGAAGAGAGGCTGAGAATAGACAAATTGTGTGTGTCGATGCAATCGAAGAGATTTTGATCGCCTGAAGATGAAATCGACGGCGGAGGAGTTTGAATTTCGGGGACCGGAAAGCGGAGAAAAGCGTCTAGGGTTTCGATTGGGGCGGAGGAGTTGAAGAAATCGAGGCAGAGAAATCTAGTTCGCATTTCACTCTGTGTGTGTATGTGTGTGTTTTTTTTGGAGGGGAAAGAGGAGATCAGCTTTTTGAAAACTAATTTTCGCCAACAATTGGCGCCTTCTATACCAATTTTATTCGGGCCGATTGTTCACCCAATTTATCCTCGATTTATAAAAAGTTTTGAAAAAAATTATGACAATTGTTTGCAGGGAACATGACCTTTTTTTCATATTTTAATTATATTCTTTCTTTATTCTATTTATTAAGTTTTTAAATAGATAAGGTAAATGGCAAAGCATGATTGAATGATCCAAGTGTTTGAGGACTTATCATCTATCGTCCCGGGTCCAACTATGGCTATAGATAAATGGTATGTGAGAAAACAAATAAATTAAATCCTAGACGTTTCTGAATTCGACCTGACTCGCCAAAATGTTCATTTATAATTTACTCCCTCTGTCCCAAATTAAACATCTTAATTTTTTACGCATTTTCACGCAAATAAAAAATATATTTGTAGATATTAGTTTTTATTTTTATTTTTCATCTTGTATTAAAGTTTGAACATCCTATTTTAATACCAAATGAAAAAAAATGAAAAAAATAATATTTACAAATATGTTTTTTATTTGCATGGAAATGCGTAAAAAAACTTGAAAAAAATTAGGACATTTAATATGGGACAAAGGGTAGGGCTGAGCAAAAAACTAAAATAAAACGGAAACCGAACCAAAATCGAAGAAAACCGATAAAAACCGAAATCAAAACCGAACCGAAAAATTAAAAACCGAACCATTGATCGGTTTCGGTTTCGGTTATAGGTTCAAACTGAACCGAAAAAAACCGAACCGAACCGATTATTAAAATAAATAAATTTATTATAAATTTATGTACAATTCTTATATTAATATATATATTATGTATATATATTTATGTAAGTAAATAATTAAATTAAATATATATAATTTTAATTTTTGGGCCTAACATAATGCACTTCAACGGTTTAAACTTTAAAGGAATATCTAATGTTTCTCCTGCAATACTTTTAACTATTCTTTCCTTTTTAACTATCGGAGCAGAGTTAAATCAATGTTTTTTTGAATAAAACGAACTTGCATTACTTAGACTTCCTCAGAAGCAATATTACACATGATAAAATCTGGAGCAGTATATAACCACTCATTAAGACCTGACATAGAATACGTAGCATTTGCTAACAAGTGTTTAAGGATGTCTCTACAATCATCAACAAACACAACTAACACTCCGTCAAAGTGTTTAAGGATGTCTCTACAATCATCAACAATCGTATCAAAATAAGAATTTCCTCCCTCCCCATTAACCACGTTCACCAAACCTTTATCATCACAATCAAAAATACACTTACTTCTCCTCCAATCCTTTGTCCATGATAGAGCTTCCTATAATCCTATTGCCTCAACTTCTCTAGGCTGCAATCTTCCATGTACCACCTGATTTCTAGTTTGAATGAAGTGACCCTGATCATCACGGATGACACAACCCACACCCATCTTACCCATCATTGGCATACAAGCAGCGTCTATATTAATCTTGATCCAACCTACAGGAGGTTTACACCACAAACGACTACCATGGTACCGTACTAATTGCTTTTTCATCTCCTCTCTAGCATGCTTCCATTCCGCTAACATACTTATTGCCCTGGATTTAACTCCAAATATCGAAGTATTAATACGATTACATACCCAGTTATTACGCCTATGCCATAGGTTCCAACACAACAAGCCTATCATACCATTCTGCTTTTTACTACCATAACAAGTCTCTGTTAGCAAGACCAGTACTTCTGTTCAAGATTCTGTCTCTATGTCTCAACATTCTCTGGAATCCAAAATCAAAGTTATTTCTACCAAGCAAGATGCTTTGGAAACTAAGGTGGATCAAATTGTTACTAATGTCTCTTCTATGCAGACCATGTTGCATACCATTATGGACATCTTAACCATCAGAAAGGGGAATGATGTCAGAAAGGGGGAGATAATCTCAAAAGACAAATGTAAGGTGGATGCAACAATAAACTCTGATAAACCTGGAGAAGGTGATGGTGATGGTGATGGTAGTGATAAAAGACAAGGGAGTTATAAGGATGTACATAATTTACAAACACAAACTATGACTGATCAAACTCTGATTCCTTCAGGATCAGGAATAAACTCTGATGGATGTTGATATGGAATTAGCAAAAAGGCTTAAAGAAGAAGAAAAGCCTGAGAAGATTGAAGAAAGAAATATAAATGCATGTTGTGCATCAATTGTCTCTTAACATGGACTTGTTAATACTGACAGATGTTGGGGGGATTGTTGGAGTGTCAGCATCTTCCTAAATCGAAACGTGGCGCTGGCTGCTACAATATAAAGATTATAAGTTGCGTCTTCTCCACAAGTAGCTGCTTTTAGCGTAGTGGTAAGCGCTTAGATCCTAACAATGCATATTTCACATATTCATAAATAGGGGGAGATTGTTAGGAATTATGAGATTTGATGATAACAAATTACTTAAAATTATAATAGAGATTTAAATTTAATTGTAACTGGTCAATGGATATATGACTTATAAATATCCATTGACTAGGAAATCAGTTGTCAGTTGAAGCTTGTTACTCAACTGATAAATTGGATTGCAGCAGTTGATTCATGTTTTTTATTTATTAATTGATTGTAATGCCTCGATGGATGCTAAGTTCTATTCAACTGATATCTATCTGACTTTAGTTTATTGCTCCTCAACGGATGTGAAGAATGGCTGATCAACTCTAAATATTCTAAATCAGAATTCTCACAAATGAAATGATCAACAGATATTGAAGTCGATGGATAAAGACACTATTCGATGGATAAAAGTCAATAAAAGTCAAATTAATGGATCTCTATCAACGGATAAAGGCTATCAACGGATAAAGGCAATCAACGGATAAAGGACAATCAATGGATAAGGAGTCGATAGATAACCTAATTATTCATCGATACATCAATTGATCAATGGATAACATATCCATCGATGGTTAAGCAAAGGAGGATCAACAGATAAGCTTTACAGCAATTATCAGTTGATCAAAGTTTCCCAAATGAGTTAAAGACAAAAGAAATGGGATCTTTGCAGAAACTGAATCAATGGAAGACAGTCTTGTCAGGATTGTGAAGATTTTCATGGCAACACAGTCTTCAAGGAAAAGATCAAGACAAAGATTTTTCCAAAACAAGGAAAATGCAAAGAAGACTGTGAAAAGTAGCTACAATCTATTTTAGTGACTACATTAAAAAATGTAATTTTCAATTTATATTTTATCAGTCGATATAAAAATAGATGTAGAATGTGAATTGCTATATATAGTCTTAGCAGTTCATTGTAACAAAGTGTGAAAAAGAACAAGAATAAGAAAAGCCTAGAAAAGTTAAGAAGAATTGTATTGTTTTTCATTGTTCACACATTTCATATCTTGTAAGCAGATTGGTAATCTTACCAAGGTTAATTGAAATCAAAAACTCACTAGTGGAAAAATAAATCCACTAGTAATTTTAAAAGATTTGTTTTCAAGTTTCTTTTTAATTCTTCTAGTTATTTTTTTTTTGTTTAATCTGTCCAAATACTCAAACACTATTTTTGAACAAACTTAAATCCGTAAGAATTTGAAATAATTCTTAAGTTTGTATTCAACCCCCCCCTTCTACAAACTTTTTGTACTTAAGGGAAATAACAGATATGGTTATGGGATAACTATGTGTTCTTGTATAGTATTCTGGTATAGTTTTGAGTTTCATCCAGATTCTTTCTGCAAAGTGTTCTATTAACAAAAATTCTCAAGGGGGATTGCAAAGGTCATGTTGTAAGTGTTGTGTAAGTAATTTCTGGGGTGTCATGGATGTTAGGTTGAATGTTATTATATTAAAGTGGATTCCAGAAAAGACGGCTCTATGAAATTTGTCTATGAGACTTAATTATTTAGCTCTATGCATGTGGGGTTATAAGGATTGAAATTACAAGTGGGGGTGGGGAGTTTCATTGTGAGGTTTTTATAAGTTTTTTGTTGGTATTTCATTGAAGTGGGGGGAAGATGGTATTAAAAAGGTGGTGAGAATTTGGTATTGTGAGTACATGTATGGTTTTAGAAGTCAGATATGGCGAATGAAAGATGTGGAGCTAGTAACAGGGGTTATCACAGTATCAGTGGGCCTTTGTCCCAGACCTGCACTTCGAGTTCCTTTAGCCAATATCTATAATGGGTAGCCTTTGCAGGTGGGAGTTGTTTATTTTTGTGGGTTCTCTGGCAAAGTGTATATGTTGCAATTTATTTGTATGGTTTGCCGGTTTTGGTGTTTTGTTAAATTGTTCTACATCATCATATTTCTGTTGTGATATATGTCTACTTGAGGTATGTTTCATACATGTTGGAGGATTTAAATCTTGGTTCTAAAATTATATGGAGAATGCTAAGGTTAAAGGCTTGCAGAGGGTTTCTATGGTAGTTTGATTGTGTTCCAAATTTTGTAAAGACTAATGCATTTGTATGTTGAGATTCTAAAGTTCTGGTAGATGTTTAATGGTTCGATCTTTCATAATTTTGTGTTACATGATTAACCAATCTATTTATATTTTACTAATTTATTAAGTTTTATGGTATATGATTTTAGTTTCTGCTAAGTGTTGTGGTGTATATATTAGATGTAGAACCAATTTAATTATAAAAATAAAAGAGGAGTTATTAATAAATATTTCTCAAAATAAAAACATGTTAAAGAATCTCATGTTATATAAGGAAATAATTTGTACAACACACTAAAGAATCTTTAAAAAAATTATTTACATAAAATAATACCTAAGAATATTTATTATAAAATAAATAAAAATAATGTATTTGACAATTTGAAAAAATATTAGAATTAAAATTTTAAGTAATATAGTTTTACACAAATTTTTAATATGATCAAAAGCATTTGAAGGAGTTTATTAGCAAAAACACACAAGGTTCTCTTGTGTATTTATAAATAATTGAGTAAATATTTAGATTTTCTTATGTGTTAATTAAAGAAAAGTTGGATAAAAAAATATTTAGTTGAATCTTAATATACGATTCTATTAAGTGTTGTATATTTAATTGTAATCTAGACTTTTATTTCATTTTCTATACTAAAGTTGGGTATTAATTCTATTAATTTAATTTTTCAATGAAAAAGAAACATTTTTAAAAAACCTGGTAAATGAAGGTAAAAAAAATTCAAATATTAAAGTATGATATAGATGAAACTAAAGAATCTCACAAAACACATAGAAAAATCTCTCGGCTATTTAAAAGAATCTTTTTTATTTACTAGATTATATTAAATGTAATTTATTTGAAAAACTATTGAATCTTATTTTAGTCTAATTAACAAAACAAATAGTAAAATAGTTAGTAGAACCCTAACATTATTATTAAAAATTATTATTAAATAATATTAATTATATCAATGAAGGAATAATATATTATAATGAATTTAAATTGTGGTGACCAGTAGAACATGCGGTGGACTTTTATTAATATTATTTAAAAATATATCACATTGAATATTTTAATAAAACAAATTAGTAAAATACATAGTAGAACCCATTATAACATAATTAGTAAAAGTCTAATAATATTATTCAATTATATTGAATATTCCTTAAACACTAGTACAACTCTTATTAGATGAAAATTTAATTATATTAAATTTAAAATATCACATTGTAGAACTTTAATATTATTATTTACTAGATTATATTGAAAGTTAATTTATTTAAAAAATTATTGAATTTTATTTTGTTCTAATTAACAAAAATATTGGTAATATTATTATTAATACTAAAAATACTTAGTAAAACCATAATATTATTATTAAAAATTACTATTAATTATATCTACGGTATAATTTTTCGATAGAATTTAAGTTGAGATGACTACTAGAATCTTTGGTATAATTTTTAAAAATATACTATAATTAATTTTTTAATAAAATAATTACTAAAATACCTAGTAGAACCTATTATTATATATTTAATATAACTCTCATTTTATTATTAAATTGAACACTAGTAGAAGACTTACTAGATCAAAAAATTATTTCTATTACTAATACTGCAATATTTGTAGATACTTTAAATAGTTTTTTTTATAGATTTCTCTTTGGTTCCCTTAATTAATCAATAAAGTCTTGTTCTATAAGAATTTGTATATATTGTGATATTTTATATGTGAATGTATTCATTAAGAATCTTTAAAGTATTGTGCAAATTATATTTTTTAAATTAATATTATAATTACTTAAGTGAACATTTTAAAGAATTTTTGTGTGTTCTTAGATTAAAAAAATATTTAATTAAATATTAATATAATATATTATATTAAGAGGGTTTGTAACATATATTATTATTTTATTTTATATTATATTATTATTATTTTCTCAAATATTCTAATAATAAAAATATATTAAAAATTGAAAATTATAATAATAAAACATTATTAAAAAATAGTAATAACACTATTAATAACAACGATAATGGTGGTAGTAATGGTGGTGGCAGTAGTCGAGGTAGTAGTAACAACAACAATAATAATATAATAACAATAAAGATAAAAATAATAAATAATAAATAAAGTTTCATGCAATATCATTTTTTAACAGAATAACAAAATTAAAGTGTTGTAGCATGCTGAAATGTTGAGATTCTGAGTTTGTTTCCATCATAAACTCACCCGTTATGTTTTTAATATTATAATATTGAAGTTCTTTATAGTGTTCACTTATAATACTAAAATATTATAATATTAAAGTTCTTTGAGTGTTAAAAAAATATTATAATATTGAAGTTCTTTAAAGTATTCACTTATAATATTAAAGTTCTTTGAGATGTTGAAATACAATTTCGATTAATAAATAATCAAATTTGACCTATTAAATAGAAGTGATTTTTATAATAGTGACATCTGTTAATGTACTTCTTATAATAGTCACAATTTTTTAGGTATAAATATAAATATTTCTCTAAATTATATTTTTATATTTTTTAATTTGAGATTCTCTTAAGTGTTTTTTTAACATTATAATTTTATATTATAAATCAAAATTATTGTTTTTATTGAAAATGTTTTTTATATATATCAAATGTCAATTGAAAGAAAAATATGTGTTTCATAAAATTATGGAATATGAGTTGGAAAAAAAATGTCGATTTAATAAAGTTAATTGATGACATATTTACTTTTACATTTATAATCATATTAAAAATAAATTTAAAATTACAATTTAGTTATGTAATTTTTTAATTTAATATTATTAAGTAACTTGACCGTAATAATTTTGGGTTATGAAAACATGGAAAGAAAATTTTAAGGGATATAGAATGAAAATAATTGAAATATGGAAAGAATATTCTTGAATAACTGATTGATATAATTGAGGAAAGTGATATTAATTGAATATACACAATCTTTTTAAATAGGGTAACAATTTTATAATTAACACGACACACATATAGAGTATTTTCAAGTTACCAATACTACCCTTATACTATTAAATAAGGTATAAGTATTAATAAATATGTACAGAATTCAAATCATAGGATTAAAACTGAATGAATGGTAGAGATGATGGTCTCTCGGGTTTCTCTCTAACATTCGGTCCCTTTTGAACCTCCCTATATATATATATATATATATATATATATATATATATATATATATATATATATATATAAAAACAACAGTTTTATTCAGATAAAAAAAGTATATGAAAACAACGAAAGTACATATGAAACTTAGCCATCTAAATCATAATAAAAGTTAGCACCAGTGTCTAGTTTGATTGAGGTCTCATTGGTTGGTATATTTTCTATATTTTGATTATATTCAGCTAAGTTCATTTCCATCCTTTTTCCAATAGGTCTTTTTGATGATTGGTAGAGTTCAACAAGGTGTCTTGGAGTACGACAAGTACATGCCTAGTGTTCCTCAGCCCCACACCTATGAGAAATATCTAGTATCTCCTTCTTGTGCTGCCTTCCTTTTATTTGGCACTTCATTTTGTCACTTCTAGTGGCCAGATTTGTTGTGACCATCATGTTGCCACTTTAGGTGACCAGAATGATACTGAGTTCGAAACCGTTCACGAAAATTTTCACGCCCGCGGTTTCGTCCGTAACCTCGTCCTCCTCTATGTCTTTTCCCACGTTCATTCTTCTAGAATGCCGTGTTATGTACTTCAGATATTTGGGCAGAGTCTGTAGGACGTGTCTGATGATTTCTTAGCAGTAACTCATTGTTCTTTTCAACCACAAGAAGGAGAGCTACCAATTCGCTATACTTTTGAAAATTTCATTCCCTGTACTGTTGTGCCAGAATCATAGTGTTGGGGTGAAAGGTCAAGAGAGTATTTTCAATCATTTCAGCATCAGTAATTTTATTACCACATAAAATTAGTTTTGAACAATATGGAATTATATTATACATCAGATTTAAAATCTCGCAGTCTTAGATTAATCCATTCATACTGTGTCGATAATAAATAAACAAGTTTTTGGTGATCAAATCTATCTTTGAGGTTATTCCAAAAAGTTAGCGGACTCTTAATTGTTAGGTACTCTGATTTTAAGTATTCGTGAATGTGATGTCTAAGAAATATAATATTTTTTGCATTTTATTCGGTAGTTGGAGTTTTTCCGGACTCAATAGTATCTTTTAACCCGTTAGCATTAAGATGCAATTCTGCATCGAATACCTACGATAGATAATTATCTCCAGAAATATATAGTACAACAAACTCTAATTTTACAAGATTTGTCATTCTGATAAAAAAATATGATACAATATAATACATCGATATTTAAACAATTAATTAATCATGTATACAATAATATCGATAATATAATTTAATATCACAGTTATGATGACATAGCCGACCATAAAATTTTTGATTAATAATTGATGACAGATCAATCTTTATAATAATAAATTGTACAAATAAATTTATAAACAACAAAATAAAATAAAATAAATAAGTAAAATTAATTAAATCATACCTCCTTATTTAAACAAACTTGAGTCGGAGTTATAAACTTATATAATAATATAAAGAAAAAGGACGAGACAAGGATGCAAGCTAAAGAGTATATATAATGATCATATTGTCCGTGTATTACCATGACCATAACAATGATCACAGAGTGCTATTTATAGGGAGCCGACTTGATAATGATCCTACTGTCCGTGTATTACAATGACTATAACTATGATCATAGAGTGGTATTTATAGGGAGCCGACTTGGCAACCGACTTATTAAATAATATGTATGGAAACCGACTTGCAGTATCCTATCCTATCGACCATTATTGTCTCAACATATCCTGTATAAATTTAAAAAATGTTGATTCGAACAAAGGGCCCAAATGGCATAAATCATATCCTATCCTATCGAACACACCTGGAAAAGGAGCCACGTCTATACAATAACTTGATACGTGTCTCTCTTCCAACGTCCACCGACATGCAAAGGTGACCCCGCCCAACACAACTTAATATTAATCTATCCTATCTGCTTCTCTGCCTTGCCCTTTTATAAACCAGACTTCATAGTTCACTCGAATCATCATACACACTGCTAAACTTGTTGTCTTCACAAACATAAAAATATACACTTCTTGCTAGCTACATATTGTTTTCTCATAGTTGAAAATCAAAGCTACAGCCATGGAATCACAGTTGCAACATACTCACGGCCATCATTATGATCTCTCTGCAGGCAACCCTTCTGCACTGCACTCAGGTATACTATTCTTTTGTAACTTTGGTCGCCCTTTTGGTCCAATTGATGGGATTTAAATCCGTAAACGAGAATGAAAATGAGAATGAGATTTTAATACATTTTTTGGTGTTGAACACTCATTATGAGTTTTAGTTAGAATGAGATTCGATGTTATTTTTCTCTCCGTTCTTAAATATCTGTTTCTCAAGGTGTTTTGACCACATAGCTAAAAATGTTATTTTTTTAACATTTTGGAATAACGAAACAGATTATATTTATTCGTTTAATATTATTATTCACAATTTTTTTTAAAAAAAATAACATTTTTAACTATGCGATCAAAGTTTAAGATGCAAATATTGAAGAAGAGAGATATTAAAAACAGATTGATTATTATTAATAAACATTTATTTTATTTTTTTGAAACTTATGTTTGAATTGTGTATATATTAATTAAGGTGTAGAAGGCCCTCATGAGGTTCATCATGAGAAGCCATCAATGTTGAAGAAAGTGAAAGAAAAGGCAAAGAAGATAAAGAATACACTCACAAAACATGGTCATGAGCATGATCACGATCATGGCGAATATGAAGAAGATAAAGATGAAGATGAAGATGAAGAAATGGTTGAAGAACCTGAAATCCACGGGGCGCCAAGTATGTGCAGTAATAAGTCTATTCTATCCTATATATTGTTACTAATCATTTGATATATTTCTAATTATATGTAATTGATTGTAGTTTACGAGTCCGAAGCTGTTAGAACTGCGACTCGAGCCAGTAACGAGCAACCAAGTGCAGGAGAGACTAATTTGGATAGACCATCAGTGGTTGATCCTCACTATGATTCTCGGATTGTGGATCCAGAGACTAGGCCGTGTCCGGATCAATCAAATGCTATAAAAGGAATTCATGGTGGGATAGGGACTACTGGTTTCGAAGTGGATCCTCAAGGTCCTAATATTCGAGCTCACCCGTCTCATGTTCAGATCAAAACTATCGATCCAGCCGGTATAGGTATGACTAAGTTCCGAAAATAAACCTGTATTAGTCTATTTACAGAGTAGTTTAGCGAACCAACTGGTGTCGAATACAAATTAATTTAGTCTGCCACAAGTATAATTTATTGTAACGCACACTTGATTTTTACAAGTCACGTACTATATAGAAACTAGATAATAGATTAGCCTGCAAACTACTCGGATTGTAGTTGAGCACTTGATATATACAAGTTGATTAATGACTTTGCAGCTGGTTCGTAGGCACTTGGCATATATGATATATCCCTCTATAATCTATATATGTTGTCACCATAGAAAAGAAGTGCGATTTAGTCTGTTTAATTAGTTTTGTTACCCAGTGGAAGTTCTTATATCCAGTACTATATTCGAATATATGTTGCAGGTAGTGAAGAAGCAGAAGGAATCACTCCTGTTATTAAATCTTTTAACAAAATGGGAATTTCTGAAGAAAAACCAAAAACAGAACAAGGAGAGGGACTATATACAGGAAGCCACAACCAGTTTGCTCCTGAGCCAATGCCCCGTCAAAGCTCTGAATCTGTTCCAAAAAGCTGCAATGCTGCTAATCCCCGGGACATGTACGGTGACATTTATGACCCAGCAAGCCAGGGCAGCACCTACACTGAGAAAATCACATCCGCTTCAGCTGCTGCTGTTTCTGCTATAGCTAGTACGGCTCAGTCTGCTAAAAATGTTATAGCATCCAAGATTGGGCAAATGCGCGAGCCAGGGGAGGGTAACAAGTCTGGGTCTGTGACAGGGACTGCTAGTGATTATGCCCATAGAACTTCAAAAGTGTCGTCTGGCCTTGGAGCTGAAACCACTCAGGAGAGCGGTGGAAATGTAGGGCGAGATAGAGGAGTATCGGTGAAAAAGTATTGGGTAGAAAAGCTAAAACCTGGTGACGAAGATAAGGCATTGTCAGCGATGATTACGGAGTCTCTAAGTAAGCCCAAGGGGCAGAAGACAGAGGAAGTCCCGAGCGAGGGAGGAGGAGGAGGGCGTAGTGTCTCGCAGATAGTGTCAGATGCTGCTGTTCATAAACGTGAGCCCGAGCAAAGTGAAGAACAGAAACCAATGGGAAAGGTAACAGAGTCTAAAGAAGTCGCTAAGCGTCTTGGTACTGGCGAAGAAGGCAGTGGACTGGAAAATATAGGGACCGGAGCGGGTGTGGTTAATAAACTTACTGGTGCAATAGGTTCATGGTTTGGTGGACAAGGTGGTCAAGCTCAGAGTACTCCAGGGACAACTTTAGGTAAATCTATAATTATATGTGCATTTTCTTGTTGGTGTTTATCTGTAAAATGCTTATCCTGATGCATGTGTTATGTATTGCTTCCTGCAGCTGATAATAATGAAGGAGATATGAGGAAGGATGCTAATGCTCAGGGTGTTACTGGGGAGCGAAGGCTTCAGGAGTCTAGTAATTAAGCAGGACTTTCAGAATATGTTGGCAGTCTTGTACATGTTTGGTTTCTCACAACTTTAGTGGCATCAGTCCACTTGTTTGTGTATGTTTGATGTTGTTTTGCTGCTGTTGTAGTACTATGTTAATTAATTGTGTTGTGTGGACGTCTGACGCAGCTCTTTCATTGTGTATCCGCTGTTATGTTACCAATGTTTGGTCGAAGTTTTGGTACCAAAACGACACCATCATTGGTACTGTTACTGGATACCTAAATATGAGAAGGCGAATGTTCAATTCTACCTCAAATAAAAAGCTAAATTTGTAATCTTGCTCTTTTTCACTCTTAATAACATGGGAGTTTAAAATACATGGATACATGATTTTTGTAGTGATGTTTTTTCCGTGTTCTAAAACGGAGCAGAGTCAAACAAAAAGAAATTTTAGTTATTTTTTTTTAGTTTTGGACCTTTTGGTACACGTCAGGAAAGTTGTGGTTCGTTTCCAGAGAGATTAAAACTCTCGACCTTTGTCAATTAGAGAGGATAATATGCAGAAGTTCCCTGCTTGTGGATTAGCGGAAATTAATATAGCAGGGCAATAATATTATATTATATTTAAATTATATTCTATATTTTTTATTTTACGAATCCTACTTATTCTATAATTTTTATTTAATATATTAATTAGGTAAATTTATTTTTTATATTATATTTTATTGATATTTATTATAAAATTTTATAACGTTGAGAATTTATGTTAATATAATATAATATTATCCGTGAGAAGTTGTATAAAAGGAGGACTATTGGGGGTTATAGTTGTATGTTATTATACAATGATATTTATATATTAATATTCATAAACTTTAATGATACATTAAATAAAAATTATAGGATAAGTAAGATTCTTAAAATAGAAAATATAGAATATAATTTAAATATAATATAATATTATCAATGGGAAGTTATATGAAAGGAGGACTATCGGGTTAGAGTTGTATATATGATATATATTCTTTTTAAAATTAGATTTTATTAAAATTGAATAGTTAAAATCGTTTCTATGATTCATCTAAAATTGGAAGGTTAAGATCGTTTTTATGGTTCATCTAAAATTGGAAGGTTAGGATCGTTTCTAGTGTACTGTCATCCCAAGGGATTCACTCTGTTGACAGTATCTATTACTCTGCAGACTATGTTGTCATCTCCTTGGAGTTGCGCCAAACATACTCTCACTAAAGCTACTGTCAACTATATAACTTGTTGTCTGTGAGTCTTCACTCTCCGCCAAGTTTACTGTCAATGTAATAGTTGATGTCTTTTGTTCCTTTGTGCTATCACTTGAATATGTTGTCATAGGTTTCAGTGTAGAATGTTACTGTTGTGGTTGTGATCCAAGCTGTGGATGAACACTTTGTAAACTTATACTTCAAGGATCATGTTATTGTATGTATACACGACATTAACTTTTAGACTTACTGTCACCTATTTGGCTTTTAATCATACGGTTACAAGTGACAACAAAACATACTGTCAATATACATATGACAGTACGTTTTACTTAGTTAATTTCTAATTAGTCTAAGTAAATTCTAGTTGATTACAATGTTAACACCACATTCCCTAACAATCTCCCCCAATTTGTTTTTATGAAAAATAAAGACAAATTCAAAGTGAATTGCAGATGCTAACTCAACTAAAAATAAATCAAGTGTTTGTAAAGAATGAAAATATTCAAGAAAAATTATAAGTACACCACCTCAAGCTAAATACTCCTCTAGACTGAGTAAATCTTCATTCCTGACTTGAGCTTCATTTACTTAGAATTTCTTGTTCTTCAATTCTTCATACAAAAACTTAAAATCTCTAACCCATGCCTTTTCTTCATCTGATTGGGCATAATCAGCTACACACTCCAGTACCTGTTTGATCTTCAGAGCTGTGAAATCTCCCAAGTCCTTCAAGGTATAGTAGGTCTCTACTGGTCCTCTAGTTATGCATATGAATTGTGCACCAAACATATCTCTCTGAAATCTAGACAATGAGGAAGAGTAGGCTTTTGTGAGTCTTTGTCTGTCATCCCAAGATTCTTCATCATTCCTGGACTCAATAATATCACCAATTACTTTGCTCAGATCCCTCTCAACTTCTAGGCTTGATCATGTGATGAGTCTGAAGATTCTTCTTAGTAGAGCAGTGTTGAGAATCTTGAAATCTGCTGCTTTCACCTCAATGCCATCAATAATGATTCTTAAGGGATCTTGGAGAACTAGAGACACATAATTTGACCTTTTTGAGAATTTTTCATTCAACTGTGCACTTTTGAAGTCAATTTCAGATTCTTTAATTCCCTTGTTGATCTTCTCAATATTGTTCTTGGTCTTTTCTACCTCATCATCAAACTTCTTATTCTCCTCCCTTTCTTCCTTCATCTTGGATTCACAAATATCAAGTGCTCTATTCTTCAAATCAAATATCTCAAAATTTGTAATGTTAAGCAACTGCTTCTTGATAAGTTCAATAATGTGAGGATCATTTTTAGTTAATCTCTTCAAATGATCAAAGGAAATCTCTTCAGATGATCCACTTTTGTTGTAGAAGATCATTCTGTCAGGATTCCTGAGAAGACATTTTCGAGTCCTTTCATAATCCACCTTCTTAGCAAACTCAATTTTCTTCAACTTGGTTATCAAGGATTGAATAACTTCTATGAGATTCTGTTCTTCAGGATATGGAAGTTCCTTCAATTGGTCAACCAGTTTGGATAGTAACTCAATCTTCTTGTCTTGAAGAGACTCCACGCTCCAGAATTCCATCACCCCATCATCATTAGCAAACATCAAACCATTTGGATAGACTGTGAGTTCTGGTTCCTCAAATTCATTGAAGTCCAAAGGATGAGATTTGTAGGAGTCCATGAGTTCCAAGAATTTTCTGATTAATTCTCCTCTAAAGAATTTAGTCTTTACATCTAAATCTTTGACAATTATCAGCATCCTTCTTACCATGAAATAATCAGCTTCTTTCATGTCATGCCCCATCACTGTAGTTTCACATGTAGAGTATAGGACATGGATTTTCCTTAGAGTATTGAACTCAGACCATTCAACCATAATCTTTGAGATAGATTCTGCTTTTGCCTCAGCTATATTGTTAATGGTTGGCCTTCTTACATCCAGATAATCATCATGAACTTTATTTGTTGTGAGCTTCCATCCAACCTTGCTAAGTTTTCTAGCAATGCAGATTCCTTCCTTGCTAGACACAAAACCTCCCTGTGCACCAAGATAGGCTTTATCTTTTACTCTAACTCTATTAAATTTGATAGAGATTCTTCTTGACAGTAACTCCTTCCTTATATCTTCGTTGATAGTATCTTTGAAAGTTGTTGTCAATTCTGGTATGACAGTAAGTTCAGACTGATTGACAATAAGTTCTGGTACTATGACAGTATCTTCCACCTTATTTCTCCTGATAACATATTTCGTGTCATCTTCAAGTCCCAAAACTACTTGTTTCAACACTTTACCTTCAATGTCTAAACTTTTGTTCATCTTTATTCCCATTCTTCTCCACCTTATCTCCAACTCTAAGTGATCCCTCACCATTGTTGTTGGCTTGGCTAGAGCTACCTGCACCTCCATCAGGCTTTCCATCATTATCATTGTCATCAACCTTTCTACCCTGTTTCTCAGCCTTCTTCCTTTCAAATCTTTCCATTTATTTTCTCAGAATCCTCACCACTTCTGCTATTTCTTCAGTTTGAGCCAAATTTGAGAAGTAGTTGAAGGCATCTTTCACAGCTCTAGGCTGGTATTGGCTCACCCTTTCTAGATTCATTGTTCTATACTTTGTGTCTGATGCAAAGCCATATTTGATGCAGAATGGATTGTGAGTGATTTCTGGAAGTTTCTCATTCACCATACTCAACATAATCTTCTTCAAATTTTCATTTAAGAAAGATTTCTCAATTTTAATCTTGAGTCTAATAGCTTCAATCACTGCAATTTCTTTCCTGCCTAGGTATGACAAATTGATATACCAGCTTAGACCTCCTTCAACCCTTATAGTGATCACCCATTTATTGCTTTTGGATACTAATACTGTTGCACCAGTAATTGATTTCCTCATTGATTCAGAAAATACTTTGGGGTTCCTGTTTGAGTTTCTCCTTAGACTTGTTATCCTTTGATTGTAGTCTGCATCTTGAAATACAACACTCTTTTCATTTTCATCCATCATTAACATAGTAACTTCCTCTTCAGATAAATTATCCTTTTCTTCTAGAAAGTAATCATCAGGATTTTGAGGAACAACCTTGTCATTTCCTTTTCCAGTTACATGAATAGGGGCCTTCACTGCACCTTCCTTAATGACAATGTCTTTCTCATTAGGCCTTTCCACCTTCTTCTTCTCCTTATCACTTCCAAGGTCTTTAGCAATCCCAGTAGCCACACTAGACAGTAATGCTAGTTGACTCTCCCCCTGAGCTGCAGCCTGAGTAATCTCCTTATTACTCCCTAAATCATCAACTACTTGCTCACCAACAATATCCTCTACATTTGCATTAGCCACCTTCTCCACCACTTCTACAAACACCTCACTTTTATCCCCCTTAGTTGAGGTAGCAGCTGCAGGAATTGGAAATCTAGCATTGAACTCCTGGAGTTTCTCAACACTGCCTTGAAGCCATGATAGAATATATTTATATATATATTTTATAGGATTTTTATTCTCATATTTATTATATTTTACATTAATTGGATATTTATTTAATAGATTTTAATGTTTTATTGCAGAAAAGATGGAAATCCTAAACTTGAAAGAATTTGGGCCTGAAGATCTATTTTAAAGTCAAAATAAAAAGAAATTCGTATTTATTGGGTTTCACGGGCTGCATACACTATTTGGGTCATATTTTGAGTTTCAGATGTCAGAATTAGACGATTTTATACTCCATGCGAAGATTATAAAATTGTGTTTTTTCCCCAGTTACATAAGTAAAAGGGGGTTGAATACTTATGTGTTGCCTAATTAAAATCAATTCAATAAGAATTAAGACTTGAATTAAGAACAAAGATCAAACACAAGGATATGAATGAATACTGTTTGTATTATTGATGAGTAAATACAAACTCTCCTAGGGTGTACACAAACCCTAGCAGCTTCTTTGTGTTTCTCACAACAATTCTCTCTATCTCTATGCTCTCACAAAAGTTCGACTATTATATTATATTAGGTTACATAGAGTGTTTATATAGAGATCTACCTATCAATTAATAACAGAAATGAACAACATCATCTTTCTTTCCCAGAGGTTGAAGTGTTCTTTATCAAAGGTGGGTATTTCTGCTTACTTTCTGTGCACTCATTTTTAGATCTTTTCAGGTTATGTATTTCTAACCTGCTGCTCTAATACCAGTTGTTAAATAAAATGAGTGTTGCAGAAGGGGGGGGGGGGTTGAATGCAACTAAATAATTTATCACTTTTTTCTAAGAACGAGGCCCGCCCCTTAAATGGGGCGGTGAAAACTCGGTTTTTTGATCTCTTGCTGAATCAGCTGTTCATTTCTCAACTCGAGTCTTAAGTTCAGCGGCTTTCATCGTTGACGAACACCTGCGCCTTTCCCTATTGTAATTGTGCCAAAGCCTACTCTCATTCTTTCTAGATTTATATTGAGATTGAAAACGAGTATTGGTCAAGTGATTCAAGGAGGATCATCGAAGTCAAGAAGGAGTGATGCTGCTGGTTCCCTAATGTAACATATCTATGGATCTGCAGTTTATTTGTGAAACTGTATGTATAGCCAAAAACGGACCACACCTCAAATCGGACCGGAGTTAGTAAAACCCGGGCGGTCCTCCGTCGCCCGCTTCCCATTTTGAGCTCGTTTTGTGTTGCTGAGACATGCGCCTAAGGAGAAAGTCGAATCCGTAAATCTGAGGAGCATGCCGCAACAAAAGTTGTTGCTAGCAAATACCATTTTTTTTGTTTTACCCTTGTGTGATTCCTGTTGAAGCATATACTCGGGGGGGGGGGGGGGGGAGGCATCCATAGTATAAGAATCGGGCAAGCTACCCGTATCGAATAGAACATGCTGAGCCAAACCTTCTTCATTTCATGTAACC
Organism: Oenanthe sinensis; assembly: GCA_028671895.1. Classification (NCBI taxonomy): domain Eukaryota; kingdom Viridiplantae; phylum Streptophyta; class Magnoliopsida; order Apiales; family Apiaceae; genus Oenanthe; species Oenanthe sinensis. The sequence continues at coordinate 46,187,690 of CM053803.1, forward strand.
AGGTTCTACCACTAAGGGACCAAATCGGACTAAGTTAAGTGCTTCCTTATTCATTAATGATCTTGCTCAGTAGGAGGGCTTTTCCCCTTATCTCTGTTAGCAATTCCAGACCCCTACTTATTCCTCAATAAGGCTAGAGCGTAATCTTCCTGCCTCTGGTCGAGCTAATCGACGGTAGCGAGCAGAAGAAGAAGCTTTAAGTTACAATGCAAACAACAAGCAAATTGAAGACACACGGTGTTTTACTTCAAAAATTAATTTTATTAATTTTTGTTGCTACAACTGACTGGAAAATATTTACAGCTTCAATAGACACAATAACAAGAGACTGCTAGTGTTTCTATGCTTTAGAAAAGTTAAGCTCAGTTGCATAAGAGAAAGTGTTTGTGAGATGTGTGTATTTAAACTAAAACACATATCTCACTTACAAGTACACTTTCCCTTGTTTCCTGGACAATACTCGAAATAGAAATCTCACTTTTTCTTCTCAAGTCTTGTTTTTATTCCAAATGTAGATAAAGGTACTCTTTGAGGATTTGATATTCTTGACTCCATGAGCACGCTTCACCTTTATGCTTGTTTTTTCTCAAGTTGTAGTTGTAAACTTGACAGACTAGGTAGAGATGTCAAGATCAATCTGTGAATCGATTTTACCTAGTCTGCTACTTGAAACAAACTGTCAGCTTCACTGAAAGTTACTGTCAACCTTTAGCTTCACTTTGGTGACAGCATCTTTGTTACCGCATACTTTACTGTCAGGCTCATCAGTCTTCTAAAATATGCTGTCATCCAAAGGTGCTGTCAACTATTCCATCAAACATGCTGTCGATCATTCCGCCAAACATGTTATCGATCATTCCGCAAAACATGTTGTCGATCATTCCGCCAAACATGCTGTCAACTCTCCCGCCAAAGCTACTGTCAGAAAACTTGTTGTCTTGATTCTTCAATCTCCGCCAAGTTTACTGTCAAGGGATAGTTGCTGTCAGTGAAAATTGCTGTCATAGGGTCTTCATTCTCCGCTAAGTTTACTGTCAAGGAATAATTGCTGTCATTTGTTCCAAAAGTTGCTGTCACTTGAATGTCCTGTCGTAGGCTCCAGGATGTAGAATGTTACTGTCGAAGATTTGATCTATGTTGTGCATGAACACTTTGTGAACTTCTACTTCATGGATCATTTATTTCATTTGCACATGACAGTAACTATTTAAACTTATTGTCACCTACTTGATTTATGTGCATATTATTACAAGTGACATTGTAAACATATTGTCAAACTGTATATGACAGTATGTTTTAATTAGTTAATAATTAATTAATCTAATTAAATATTAGTTGATTACATTGATAATACCACAATCCCTAACACTCCTGCTTGTCAAGGTTAAATTTTCTTCTCTTAACCTGTCACTTTCATTAGCGAGAGACCTACAGTTCGTCATTATATTCTTAATCTCAATTTGCACAGTTTTTATACCATTAGAGTCTAAATTAAGTAAGAATTCAGGAGATAAGATTGATACCTGAGTCCTGGGAAATGAAGGCTCTTTAGGAGATTCTGATTTTCTTGAGGAGGAAGCCATCAATGCTAGATTTTCATAATCAATTTCATCCTCTGAGCTTGAATCTGCCAAGTCCTTTCCTATTGAGAGAAGTTTTTTCCCTTTGCCTTGACTTTTTAATTTTCTGCAATCACTAGCAAAGTGCCACAATATTCCATAGTTGAAACACTTGACCTTTTCTTTGTCAAGCTTGATTATAGTGCCCTTGCTCTTCTCGACCTTTTCATATTCCTTCTTGAATGATGGACTCTTGCTAAATTTACCAGTTCTTTTGTTGAATTTCATTCTCTTGAAATTTTTAACAAACATAGCCATCATTTGACTTAGATCAATTTCTTCATCTGAATCAGATTCTGTGTCAGTAGACTCTGACTCCACAACAGTTTTACCCTTCTTCCTTGAATCATTGATTCTTGCTTCAATGGGTTCTTCATGTTGTTCTTTCTCAGACTCTATTAAGAGTGCCATAGATTTTGCCTTCACATATTTCTTATTCTTTCTCTGTTGCATCTCTAAATCATATGTCTTGAGTCTGCCATACCATGCTTCTAGAGTTATTTCATCCAAATCTCTAGCTTCCCTTATGGCTGTAGTTTTATTTTCCCACTTTTCAGGAAGTGCTCTCAGAAACTTAGTGTTTGTATCTTCAGAATAATAAACCTTACCAAGTATAGCCATCTCCTTCAGGAGTTTTGTAAACCTATCATACATCTCAGTAATAGATTCCCCTGATTTTGCCTCAAAGTACTCATACTCCTGAATTAGTAGAGATCTAGCATTCTTCTTGACATCTTTAGTCCCTTCATAGTGCACTTCAAGTTTTTTCCACATCTCCTTAGTAGTTTTGCATGATATAACACAGTTTGTAAGAACATAATCCAAACTCTTAAAGAGAATGTTTTTGACTTTGGCTTCCTTAATGATATTCTTATTGTCCTCCTTTATCCACTCAGCCTTTAGTTTTTCAACAAAGTGATCTTCAATTATTTTTCCATCTTCAGTGGTTTGAGGAACAAGTTTCGAGGGCACATAGGGTACTTCACCTCGTGTATGAATGAATCATAGTGAGCTGGTACAGAAAAGAACCTGTCTTTCAGAAGAATTGCCATCTTTGTTTCCAGACATCTTTGATCGATTTTAAATGTTAGGCTCTGATACCAATTGTTTTCCCAGTTGCACAAGTAGAAGGGGGGATTGAATACTTATGTTCTTTTTCTGCCTGATTAAAATCAACTCAATAGAAATTAAAGCTTCGAATTAATAACAAAGATCAAACATAAAGATATAAATGAATATTATTTGTATTATTGATATTTAAATACAAACTCTCTTAAGGTGTACACAACCCTAGCAGCTTCTCTGTATTTTTACAGCAACTTTCTCTATCTCTATGCTCTCATAAAACTTTTTGCTTTTACTATTTTCTCGACTTATACTTCTTCTATTAGATTACATAGAGTGTTTATATAGAGAGTTGCCTATCAACTAATAACAGAAAATCAAATTACAATAGGAATATAATTCCTAATTATTAGTTGACAGTTTCCTTCTATGATTCTCTTTCCTTCCCATAACATATCTGCAATATATTTATCTTTATGTTCGAAGACTTCCATTTTCTGTGATCATCTTCCAAATTCAGCTTTGACTTTATAGACTCTGAAATCTTCAGACTCTATCAGACTATAGACTTGATAGACTATAGACTCTGATCATTTGTAGACTCTGACAGATTGTAGACTCCGATAGTCTATAGACTCTGATCACCTTCCAGACTCTGATCTCCATCTAGACTCTGGTTTCACTTTCTACAGAAAATCTTTTAAGTACAAGTATGTTGATTATCTAGACTATGATTATAAAATTCCAGATACTAGATAGACTTATTACAAATAAATTATGTTAAATCATGTTCTAGTATTTTGTGCATCATCAAATGAATATATTCCTAATAGGTGCCAATCACATATTTATTCTTTGGCCTAGGCACCATCTCTCATACATTGCTTCTTTCAAACTGATTAAGTTCCTCTTGCATAGCAATTATCAAATCTAGATCAAGTAGGGCTTCATCCAGAGATTTGGGTTCAACTTGAGAGAAAAAATATGAGTACATGCATTCATTTGCAACATTCCTTCTTATTTTGACTCCTGTTCTTGGATCACCAATTATTAGATCATTGGTGTGATCCCTGTTCCATTTAGTTTTTCTGAGTGAGTCACTAGAATTTGATTCACTTGAATGGTTGACAACATCTTTTTCTCTTGAATTGTTGACAACATCAATTTCCTCAAGTCCACTAGACATAGGAATATTTCCTTAAAATTATGTGGATTGAGCAATTCTTTCATTATATTGAGATTGAGAGGGAACTGTTGCATGTATAGAAATTGTATGCTTCATTATTGGTGTTTCTTCTTCATTCTCTTCTAGATAGCCTTGATTTTCAAAGGCTAATGACTCAGTTTCTTGACAACCTTCTATGCTTGGGAATTTTGATTCATCAAAGGTTACATTCACACTTTCTTCCACAGTCTTGTGATCAATGATGTAGACTCTGTATGTTGTCTTGTTAATTCTATACCTCATGAAAACTCTTTCAAATTCTTTAGTATCAACTTGTCTTTGATCTCAGTTGAATCCTTCATTATGTAGCATTTGCTTCCAAATACATGAAAGTATTTGACATATGGTTTTCTCCATGTGAGAAACTCATAAGGTGTCCTTCCATAACTAAGGCATATCTTTTCTTTGCAAGAGACTGCACATTCATATGACCAAATAAGTCTAAATGAATGAATTGAAAAGCTTCATTGATTGAGCCATTAGGAGTGATTTTGTGAGTAGCTCTCCTTAACGTCCCTTTTTGACAATCCTCACACAGTCCTTCTTGATAGAACTCATGTTGAGGAAGGCCTTTGACCAATTCTCTCTTCATCAGATAATTCAAGGCTTTAAAGTTTAAGTAGGAAAGCTTCTTGTGCCACAACCAACTTTCAGAATATGAAACTTTATTATAGAAACAGTAGATTTTGTCTTTTCTAACTGAATCAAGGTCAGCTATGAAGAGGTTTCCTTTCCTTACACCTTGAAGAGCTAATTCTCCTGTCTTTTTGTTGACAATTGAACATAGATCTTGATCAAACCCCACTTTGAATCCTCTTTCACAAAATTGAGTAACACTCAACAGATTGTGCTTCAAACCATTAACTAGAGCAATTTTCTCTATCTTTAAATTTCCAACTTCCAGAGTGTCATATCACATTGTGAAACCAATGATGTTGTCACCAAATGTTACATAAGGGTCAACTATTTCCTTGAACTGTGATAGCATGGCTCTATCACCTGTCATGTATCCTGAGCATCCACTGTCAATGATCCACATGATTTTTTATTTTTTATATTGCCCTGGAAAAGAAATATTTCAAGTTGCTTTTGGTACCCAAATTTCATTGGGTCCATTATGCTTAGTTGGTTCACAGTTTTAATCTGGATCAGTTGATTTTCTTTCTTTTGCTTTGAGCATGACTCCTGTAGCTACCCATTTAGTTTTGATAACTGGTTTAATAGCCTTGTTCTTGTGTGGCATGTCCATCCTAACTTTAGGAAGACTTAGATTCTTTGCCTTTTCAATTTTAACATTCTTATGCACACATACTTGATTATTATGAAAAGGCATGCTAACGCAAATACTCATCAAATTCATTTTACATGAAATGCAATCAAAATCACCACAGTGAGATACTTGTCTGTTGTTTAAAGGCATGTTTTATAAATTTCTATTAACAGAGGTAACATTCTTGACACTAGACTTGTTTCTGTTACAGACATGAGTTAGATGACTAGAAGACCCATAATTTTTGCACAATTTTCTAGGAACATTAGGAATATAGCCATAATTGTTCTTCTTATATATTCCTACTTTTCCATTTCTGTTCTTCTTAGTGTACCTGACTTAATGAAGTGGGAGAATCCTCTCCAGAATTTGTCATGAGAGCAAGATTTCACTATTCTTCATCTTCTTCATCATCAGAATCTTCCCAGCATTTGCCTTCAACTACAAAAGCCCTTTCTTATTGCTTTTTAAGCAAGGCATCATACTTTGCTTTGAGTTCCTCAAAGCCACTATCATTATTTCTCACTTGATTTGGCTTTTTGCATTCAATTCCAAATGCCCCATTTCATTACAGTTGTAGCATCTTATCTTGGATCTGTCCACCATGCATGTCTTGTATCCATCTTTGCCACTTCCTTCAGGTTTTGAAGTATTTGACTTGTTAAACCTGGAGCGTTATCATCTGGGTTTGAAGGCTTTGTTCTCCTTGAATCTCAGATTGGAGAATTTCCTTGTCATGTAGGCCATCGTTTTGTTTTCCATGTTGTCCAGTTCCTCCAAGGTGTAGAACTCATCTTCATCACCTTCTTTGAGCTCAAGAGTCACACTTTCATCTTCATCAGTAACTTCTTCAATCTTGTTTGTTGTTTTGGTTGAGACTCTTGGAGTTGCAACATCTTTGGATATTGAGCTACTAGAGCATTTGATGTGTTGACCATCTTCCCTCTTTGGCTAGATTGAATAGCTCTCTTTTGTAACAGTTCTACCTCATAGGTTTTGAGTATGCCATACAAGGTTTCAAGAGATACTTTAGACATATCTCTTCCTTCCCTTATAGCAGTCACCTTGTGCTCCAAATGCTGAGGAAGTGTCAACATGAATTTCATGTTAACTTCCTTTTTGTCATAGTATTTTCCATGCAGCTATAGGTCATTTATTAACCTACTGAATCTTTCAAACATCTCAGTCAATCCTTCATTTAACTTGGCCATGAAGGCCTCATACTGAGACACCAATATTTGTCTTTGATTGTCCTTTACCTCTTTTGTTCCTTCACAGAGTATCTCAATGGTTTCCCATATTTGCTTTGCACTTGTACAATTGACAATGTTGTTGTACATGACATTGTCAAGAGCTTCTATAATGATAAATTGCAAGTAGTCATCCAGAGATATTTTTTCTTTTTCAGTGTCATTTTACTCTGAAACTTGTTTAGGAACCTAGTAGGCTGGTATCGTTTCACCATCTACTATAGTTTCAGGTACATATGATTGGGGAATAAAAGGACCATTTTCCAGAATTTCAGGATAAAGTGTGTTGGTTGTTTTTATGAACAACATCAATTTTCTTTTCCAAAGGTTGTAGTGTTCTTTGTCAAATGTGGGTATTTTTATGCAGCTTACTTTTTATGCACTCATCTTTTAGATCTTTTCAGGTTAGATATGTTAAACTTGCTGCTCTGATACCAGTTATTAAACATGATGAGTGTTGCAGAGGGGGGGTTGAATGCAACTTGATAAATTATCACTAATTTTACTGAAAACTAACAAGAAGTAATAATATCAAGTAAGAAATGCAAACAATGATAAGCAGATAAAAGAGACAGAGCTTTAAACTTTCAAAAATTATTTTATTATTTTTGTGTTTGCTATAACTTACTGGAAAATAAATTCCAGCTAACAAGAACAATGAATTTGCTAATGTTTCTAAGCTCAAGAGAAAACCTAGCTCAGTTGCATAAGGAAAAAGTACTTGTGAGATATGTGTATTTATACTGAAACACATATCCCACTTATAGATGCACTTTTCCTTTGTTATAGAATAAAGCTTGAAATAGAAATTTTATTTTTCTTGTTCAACCTTGTCTTCATTCAATTTGTAGATAAAAAACTGTTCTGAGATGTACAAATATCCTTGACTTCTTGAGCACTCTTTATCTTTTACTTGTCTTCTCACAAGTTGCAGTAGTAGACTTGACAAACTAGATAGTAATGTCTAAATTATTTTTTGTGTTTTCATTATCTACAAACACAATATATTTATATATTCATGATTAAAATTAAATAAATATTCTTATATTTTTTATTCATGATTAAAAAAATTCAACCTAATCCGGTCCTATCCGGTCAAAATCAAAATTCCAAACGAATTTTGATTAAAAAAAAAAGTCCGAATTTTGACGGTAAATAAATAAATAAATAACAATAATTAGTAATTACCTGGTTTTCTTTCCCGGGCTTCATAGGTCCGATCCGATTCGAATAGGATACGACCCAATTTGACTCCTGAGTGCCCTCTATTAGTTTCTTGATTTTCAAAACTCACTCTTTCACATGATACAGTGTTTCTCAGCTTCGGGGTTGTTCAATCTACTCAATTTACATTCAATTTAGCTTCTAAATCAGCTTTTTCAAGGTTAGTTTCCTTCATTTCACTACCAACACTAAACCCTCATTTTTATTCCTCTTAAACCCTAACAATTTGCAAACACACACACACACACACACACTCTCATTTTATTTCCTAGATTTCTTGAAGATTGCAATATTTTTTGAATATGTATCTGGGTTTTTATTTCTATGGGATTCTTGTAAATGGGATTTTCTCAATTAGTTAATTTATTCAAGGCTTACTTGGAACCAGTTTGTTTAAGCTGTTAAATGCTGTTAATTGGTCTGTTGGATGTTAATGTATTGGATATGTAATGGGTTTGTATCAATTCTTGGTACACTCTTGCCATGTACTGTGTAACTCTTGTTGTTAGAAGGGTTATGCAAAGTTCTAGTTTTTCTCGTTTTTCGCGTTCCTTATGCAGCCCTAGTAGGAGTGGTGATGAATTTGGGAGTAATGAGGAGTATTTGGATGTGAATTTTAATTGTTCGGAGTTTATTTCGGGGTTGGATGAGGAAACAAGTAATCGTGAATCGTTAGGTTGTGCGGGAACTAGTTGTAGCTATGGAGATTATTCTCAACCAAAGTTCTCGATGAGGAGGGGTTTTATGGAGAAGGCGAGAAGTGATGCTGATAGGGCCTTGAGTATTCTTAATCAAGATGGTCCTGGTTTTGATGCAAAAGCGGCTTTAGATGATATGGAGGTAACAGTTTCGGGGCTCTTTGTGCGATATGTTTTTTTAGGAATTTTGACGAATATTAACTATGCCAATAAAATCAGGTTTGCAAAAATGAGTTATAAGTTCTTTACGTGGTCTGGTAACCAAGAAAACTATTCGCATACAGTGAATTCGTATCATCTGATGATGAAGATTTTTGCAGATTCTGAGGAATATAAAGCAATGTGGAGATTAGTTGATGAAATGATTGAGAAAGGATTACCGACAACTGCACGCACATTTAATATAGTAATATGTACCTGTGGTCAAGCAGGTTTAGCTAGAAAAACGGTAGAGAGATTTGTTAAGTTAAAGTCATTTAGTTATAGGCCATTTAAGCATTCCTTTAATGCAATTTTGTACTCTCTTCTAACAGTAAAGCAGTACAAGTTGATCGAGTGGGTGTACCAGCAGATGTTGGTAGAAGGTCATGATCCTGATACATTGACCTACAATGTTCTGATGTTTGCAAAATATAGGCTTGGGAAGCTTGATCAGTTCCACAGACTACTAGATGAAATGGGTAAAAACGGATTTTCTCCAGATTCTCATACATTCAACATCCTTCTTCATGTTCTTGGAAAAGGTGACAAACCGCTAGCAGCACTTAATCTTTTGAACCATATGAAGGAAGTTGGCATTGAGGCAAGTGTTCTTCACTTTACCACATTAATAGATGGTCTGAGTAGAGCTGGAAATTTGGACGGATGCAAATATTTTTTTACTGAGATGACTAAATATGGATGTTCGCCAGATGTGGTTTGTTACACTGTTATTATTACAGGATTTATTGTTGCAGGGGAGCTGGACACAGCTCAGGAATATTTTACTGAGATGATTGTCAAAGGCCAGGTCCCAAATGTCTTTACCTACAATTCAATGATCCGTGGGCTTTGTATGGCTGGGAAATTTAATGAGGCCTGTCTGATGCTTGAAGATATGGAATCTAGAGGGTGTAATCCAAATTTCCTCGTGTATAATACCCTGGTTAGTTACCTCCGGAATGCTGGAAAGATGTCTGAAGCTGATGATATTATAAGAGTGATGGTGGAAAAGGGGAGGTACATCCATCTCATATCAAAGTTCAAGCGTTATAGGAGATGCTGAGGTGGCTAACTATGCGGGATCAATTGTATAGTTGTGAGAGTACTTACTGCCTTACTGGTCTAGATGTGCCTGCTGCTTCTTTTTATTTTATGTAAGTTTAGTTATGCCATTGCTTACAATTTTTCTCCATTTTTTTACCTTCTTAGTTGTTTGCCTGCATCCTTACCATATATATACCCGATAGAAATACCCAGAGAAAAGATTTTTGTGGATTATTTAAAGATTTCATATTATACTTGGTTATTGGTTGCCATCGGTACACTTTTCGTTTATCTACCAAATATTTCCATTGTTAATTCACTTTAACACCTATATTTACACAAATTTTCACAGACACTTAGCCGTTGATCAGAACATTTGTGCCTCCCTTGTAATTTGGAAATGACTCTTCTTCTATAATTTTCAATGTCTGCTCTTCCAAACAGAGAAAAAATAGAGTCTGTAATCTTGTTACTTTTTCTTGCTTCTAATCAATGTCACATAATCAATTTTGGTCGTTGAATCAGTTCCGTGATCTTGGGTAATTATGCTGAAGGCATTGGCCCCTTGTCATCGTGGCTTTCACACTACTTATTGATCTGACAGAGGGCACTCTGTCCCAATCTGATTGAGATGTAGATCATTTTTAACACCATACCTAATAATCTGAGAGCAGTCATGTCATTGCTGGTATTTTATCTACTATACACCACCAGCTTGTAAAAAAAGTCCGATGCCTATAATATGACTTCTTGCTTTTACAATCTTAACTTCTTTTGAAATATATACGTTAACTCTGCCAATTTTATCATGAAAGTTTATACACTAATATTTTATAAGATTTTGCGGCTTTCAGGGGAGATGGCTGTTCTAATGTCTATATCAGTGTGAGCAGCTGGATATATATAAATATACACAGACTATTCGCTCACAGGATAAGCAGCCAAGCTATCCCCTGATGTGTGTCGATGGTCAGTTTTGACAATGGTTGCGTACCTGCGTAGTCCTTTTAGACACTAGGATCTCAATTATTTTCCTTTCTGATGACTCTACATAGTGCATAATGTATTCAGAATCGGATAGCACTATGCTAATCTCTAAAATTTATCACGTACACATTATTACATTGTTGCGTATTTTTTTTGTGGGTGACAACGTATGAACCATAAGTGATACGACCTCGAATTTTCAGAGACAAAATTCAAAAATTATTAAGATTTTTTGCGTGTAACTTTTATATATTTATTTTTATCACTTTCCATTACTTTTTAAAAAGTCATCAAGTGTGACATGTAAGAATGCGATTTGGCATCTAAAAGTAGCTCTAAAATTTGATTGAAAAGATTATTCAAAGTATAAGTGATTTTTTTTAAATTTTTCAGAGTTATTTCAGTTTATATTTGGTTTAGGGTCCGTTTAAGATTCTTATTAAGAAAAGGTATTGTCGAAAAAAGTATTGTTAAAAAAATCATGTGATTGTTTGGTAAATTTTTTGTAACATACATATTTGGAGATATAATATAAAAAACAACGTTTTTGAAAAGTTGAAAAAAAAAACTATTTCAAAACTGTAAGAGTAGATGTCTTTTCTAACTGTAATTTTCAAAATTATAGCATTAATTTTGTTGTCTAAAATTACTTGGGGGAGTAGGAGAACTTGAAAGGAGCAGAGGAGATGGATGACCTTGGAGATGTTGATGCATAATCAAATCAAAAAAGATTTTTAGTTAATATTTATACGATTAATATAGTAGTATAACATACCATGATTAAACGGAAATCTCAATATCTCAGGTAGTAGCTAGCTAAATAATTAGTTGGGTTTAGTTATTTTTTCTTGTCTTCCTCTTTCTTGTCTTGTTTTTTCTCTTCTTTGGCCGGACCAACTGATATAATATCAACCTTTGCAACTTTCTTCAACCTCTTTACAAGTGCCACCGAGTCCATTTCTCCGATCACTGTTATCTTCTGCTCCTTTAAATCCACCGATATCGAATCGATTCCTATTAAGAGTATTTAAATTACTAGCAATTCAAGTACATGAATCAATAACTTCACTGATAATAGTGACTAAGAAAAGATAATGGATGAAATTAAACATGGTTTTGACATGCAAATTTATCTACTAGTGATCGACTCGATGTTATATATGAATGTATACCATAACAGTCGGCTGCAGCTTCCATTGCTTTCTTCTTAGACTTCTCATCAGTCATTGTCATAACCTTCAATACCACCTTCTGCTATTTTTGATTCATAAAGAGTTAGTAAAACTTTATCATGGTATGTTAGTATACATGTAGCATGCATGAGAGAGAGAGAGAGAGAGAGAGAGAGAGAGAGAGAGAGAGAGAGATTACATACCTGAGGAGCCATTCGAAGCAAAATAATTTAGATGAACAAACTGAATGAATGAAACCGAAACCAAAAGACAAAGAGAGGTTGTCAAGTGCAGAAAAAGAGACGTGGGGGCCACGAACTTGCGTAAACAAATTCTTACACTTATCATGAGACAGGTGAGTCAGAGTGACTGATGTATCCGTTCTTGAAACAAATTGTTTATGATGTTTACTAAGTAATTTATTATAAATTAATTTATTGTCGCCTCTCAATTTAATAAATTCTGATTATTTTACTTTTTCAATGCATTCTGATAAATATTTTATTTTTCGATTTCATTGCCATTTAATGAATCAGTTATAAGCTATCCCAAACTGAAACATATTTAAATTTTAAAATTTGAAATATACACAAATACGTTGGACAAAGCCCAAAGGTTGATTTTAGTAAAGTGTAAAAAGATTATGGCATTTTTGTAAATATAAATTTTTTCCTGTAATTATAATAAAGTCTCGATATATTTATATGGGAATTCTTTTAACCTTAGATAATTACTTAAGATCATTCTTAGAAATATGATACTCATGTTTGAAATACTATTTTTTAATTTTTTTTTCTTTCTCAAATCAAACTCTAATATAAACACATATATATTTTTCAATTTACTTTTTGTTTATTATATATATATATATACTAACCTATAACCCGTGCAAAGCATGAGAGAAAATTAATAAATAATATATTTTATATTTTAAATAAATTAAATATTTAATTTGATTATTTATGTTTTAATATTTTTTATGTAATGTTGTACATGAGATAAATTATTTTTGAATTATATTTATATTATGTGTTAAAGTTTTCATTAATATATTGTTATACATTTATATTAATTAACATAGATTAATAACATGTGCAAATCATTAATAACAAATCATTAATAAATTTTTATTAATAAAAAGAGTTTCGAATATATTAGAAAATATTTTAATTAAAATTTAAATAAAAGAGTATGTTTTAATATATATATATATATATATATAATATTAATATAATTTTCATATCCAAAAAAATATTATAAAATTGCAATTTTAAATAAATTAAAGTGTTTGAGCGATGAGAAAATTGAAACATGCTATTAGATGTGAGTACAACTTTCTATTTTAATTAAAAAAGAAGTTTATTTATATTAATATAATATAAAGGTATATATAATATAGATAGAGCACAATAATAAATTTTAATTAATATAAATAAAATAATAATATTATTTTAATATTCATAAAATTTAATTAATAAATTATGATATTAAATAAAATTAAGAAGTTGACTAATGAGAAAATTAAAACATGGTTGTTTATTGATTAAAAGAATGAGTTTGAAATTGAGTAGAAGACGTGTATTTGAAGTTGAGTGGGACACAAAAAGAACAGACCGATGACGAACCAAACACGTGCCCTTGCAGCTTTAATAATTTAGTACAAATACATATTTTATTTTATATTTAAATAATAGAAATTTTATAACTAATTTAAATAAAATATCATTTTTAATTTAAAATAAATAAATTATACTTTAAATTATAAGTAACTTTTTAAAATTAGCCCAAACGAACTTAATGTGTAATAATTTTGTCTAACTTATCTTGTCAATTTATTGTGCTATTTTATGAATTGTATAACTTTTTATGTATATTGATTGGTTTTCTAAATATATAAAAATTACTATTTTAAAAAATTTATAAATAAAAATACTCCTATAATATATGTCAAATTTTTATTCAAATAAATAAAATTGAAAAATAATAATAGCATTAATTATATACTATTACTCCCTCCGTCCTATTTTACATGTCACTTTTAAAAAAATTACGCATATTAAGAATTTCTAATATAAAAATTATTTTTCATTTGTATTTATCTTAATTATATTGATTGAGATAGTTTCAATGTATAATTTGAATGCTGAGTAACTATATTACATTAACTACCAATATTTTAGTCAAAAACTTATTTTGAAAATTTACTTAGTATTAAATTGTATTTAAAAGTGATAATATACATATATTATTGGACAATTTTTTTTCTTAAAAATGACTACTAATTTTGGTGAGAACGAGTATTCAAAATTCTTGAAAGTAGGTAAAAAATTATGCCTCGCATAACGGACCCGTTCTAAACTTTGGAAACTTTAATTGGGAAATGTAGTGAAGTGAAAAAGTCAATCTGAATTCAATTCAGTTCAACGTATTACTCCGTGGTAAAGTTGAACGGAGAATAAAGAGCCATATTCTCCTCGTGTCAAATTACTTTTTTTTTTTTGCTAAACACGTGGCAAATTACTTGTTTGTTAAGTTTGATTTTTATATATAGGTATATGTTTATTTTAATATATGCTAAGTACATAGTTTTATAAAAAAAATTGTGAATAAAATATAAATTTTAAATAGATATTTTTTATTCAGATTTTTATTTAAAGAAAAGTTATTATCACTAATCAGTAATCAATGACATGTGAAAGCGTTTCGGTTTTCCACGTGCTATCTTTGAAAAATCTGGCTGCAAAAATCGTGTACGGATAATTCATGACTCATGAGATTTGTTTGCGTAGCGTGCGTCCATTGTCGTACATTAATCACTAATTTTTATGAGTTTGATTCATTTTAATTGACAGTTTTTTGCGCATATACGATGTTTATAATTAATAAAAAATTGATAACTAAATTTCTAATGTGTATCATCAGCGCACACCAGAAAAGCTTGTAAAGCAAGATATAAATTGTCTCCCCTATTAAATGAGACATATCTATTTTATTCTTGAAGGTACTGTCTTTTATTGAATTATCTTTGAATTCTGGATCCACTACACTTGTAAATCTTAAAAAGTCAAATTGTGTGCTTTGAGTGTCCATTCGACCTAGTGGATTACAAATTTACAATACTAGTTTGCAGTTGCTTCTTGACGGTGGGAAGAAGCTGAAAACCCAAGAGGAAACTCTCAAGTTTGTTACCCCTTGTAAGTTTTTGAAAATAAAAATAAATCTGAATTCGAATCAAATTTTTATCGAAGCTGATTGTAAAATTCGAACATTGAGTTATAAGATTTATTTTGATTCATTATTTACGGTTCTTTTTTTTTTTTTGAAATACATTAGTTACGGTTCTAATCGCCCAAATTACACAATGCACAATATGTGATTAACAATAAAATAAAATAAAGTAATCACTTAATATTGAATTTTTAATTAAACCACTACCGTTGCTCAAAAAAGTAAAACAGGTATCCTCAATTTGATATTGTATGGATACTTAATTTGATAATTGGGTTGGTGCAATTGTGGTGTAGCCCATGTTGTTTTAAGCTGGATTTTAATGGGGACTGTTGTAATTGTTTCATGCAAGTTTTGGAAAAGATGTTGTCGTTCTCCAATTTATATTTTATACGAGTAATATTCTACTAGCCTGGATTTTATTCGTTTTTCTCGAAAAACATTCACGAGAATGTGTATAGTTATAGATTTATGTAAAATTTATATAAAACATCTTCCGATTTGTACAGCAGGATATTTAGTTTTGGTTCAGAAATCAGAACGAGAATCGGAGAACATAATAAAATGAGCATTAAATAAATTAGTTGGAAAATTAAATTCGAATCACAGTTGTCAAATGTTTTTCCTACTCCTGCCCGTTTTTAATTATTCATTCGAATTGCTGGTATATAATCATCCATAGTACTATGCTCTTTACGCATGATAAACTGATAATCAAACGTTTTATTTGACGTAAACACATAATACATGCAAGGGTCACGGGACTCGCAACTAATAACCTCTCATACAACCTGAAAAACTTGAGTTTTTTCTGCTGAATGCATGCTAATTAGCGTGTGTGTAATGTGTAATATGTAATATGTAGGTGAGGAGAAGAAGAGAGTGGGGTGAGCTGCTGCCAATGTTGATGAAGAGCAGAGACAAGAGAGAACAATGAAGGAGAATATAAAGCAGAGACATCATTTGATACATGAAGGTTCTGAAAGAGTAGTACTATACAAACATTTGAAAGCTACTGTAGTTTCATTACTAAATATTAACCTCCTTTCTTCGACAAGATCTTCTTATATTCACTATTATTTCCGTATCTCAGCCTTCATCTTCCTTTTATTCTTCAGGATTGTTTATCTCAACTCGCCTCCTTCATTCTACTCTTATGGTAAGTTCCCTCTCCTTTTCGTTACTAATTTTTCTTGTTTGAAATTATAATAAATATCGAAAGATTGCATCGAAACAAAAGGCATACAAGTAATAATAATTAAGCTGGTCTTATATAAGTACCAATGGTGATCCTTTAAACACAAAAAATTCTTAATCAACACAGTTGTTTAGATGTAGTGATGTTCTCCTCATATGATGATTGCCGGGCAACATATAGTCACAAGGTTTAACTTGTTACTTCCTCACTTGTCTACCTATTAAACAATTGAGAATGTTTTTTTCCTTGAAGTAATTTCATTGTATTTCTTACGAGCTTTTGCAGTCCATTGCTGGATATACAATTGAAATTCCCATGAACTGCTCAGCTGGTAATGTCACTCGAACATGCCCTGCAAATTATTATCCAGCAAATTTTGATAAAAGAGAACAGGCTCTATTGTTAACTTCACCAGCTGAATGTCCTGAGTACTTCCATTGGATTTATGAAGATCTAAGCCCCTGGAGGGTGAATGGAATCACAGAGGGGATGGTGGAGCGAGCCAGAAGGACAGCAAATTTTCGTTTGGTAATCCTGAATGGGAGGGGTTATGTAGAAACATATCATAGATCATTCCAAACCAGGGATGTTTTCACACTATGGGGGATTCTACAATTGTTGCGGATGTACCCTGGAAAGGTTCCTGATTTAGACCTCATGTTTGAGTGTGCTGACTGGCCAGTTATCAGATCCAGTCTCTACGGTGGTCCTAATGCCACATCCCCACCCCCGTTATTCCACTACTGTGGCGATGATTCCACGTTAGACATTGTTTTTCCAGATTGGTCCTTCTGGGGATGGTAAATATTGTACTATTATCTTTTATTTCTTGGGTATTAATAAACTTATGTATTACTTGTCATCTGCAGCAATTTGTTTTTAAGAAAAACTCCAGTTTTTAATCACTTGCTTGAGTGTGTGCAAGTAATAATGATTATTAGATTATCACCAAAATCTATCTATAAACTTTCTTCTAAATGTAAACTTACTTTCAGGCCAGAGATTAATATAAAGCCATGGGGTTCTTTGTTAAAGGACCTAGAAAGAGGGAACGCCAAGACTACTTGGACGGACAGGGATCCATATGCGTATTGGAAGGGGAATCCTGTTGTCGCTAACACTAGGATGGATCTCCTTAAATGCAATGTCTCTGACAAACAGGACTGGAATGCTCGTGTATATGCCCTGGTGAGAATTGTTTTTTGCAAATATGATTTTTACACTCCTGCTTGTGATCCACTATTCATAAATTAAATCAGTCATGTAAGAGAGGTTTTGTAGCTTATAATAAATATAGAAGCAGAGCAAACAAGTTGATAAATTTCTTACAAACTTGCAGAACTGGGGTCAAGAAGCACAACAAGGATACAAGCACTCTAACCTGGCAAGCCAATGCAAGCACAGGTTGGAAAATCCTTGTAAATTTCAATCCTTAAGCGAAAAAATTACCAAGACTGTGTTCTTAATCATCGATATTACATAAATTTAGAAATTTCTTGTTCTGTAATGTTTTTGGCTTTATAGTCATTTCAATTCATTCTCTACCATTTATGTAGATATAAGATTTATGTAGGAGGAGCGACTTGGTCTGTGAGCGAAAAATATATTCTTGCTTGAGATTCTGTCACCGTGCTGGTGAAGCCACGTTTCTATGACTTCTTTACAAGAGGTTTGATGCCGATGCATCATTATTGGCCGATAAGGGATGATGACAAATGCAGATCTATTAAATTTGCTGTTGATTGGGGTAATAGCCACAAGGAGGAGGTAATACGAGGACGATATATTTAATCTTTTACTATTGTTGTGCACATAATTTTTAGCAAAGTTTTCTTATAGTGTCAGTGACATTTGCAGTTCTTTCTTTTTTCCCATCTTTTTTCACTTTTGCTTAAAATTAACAGGCACGTGCAATGGGCAAGGAGGCAAGCAATTTCATTCAGCAAGATCTAAAGATGGACATGATCTACGATTACATGTTCCATCTTTTAAGCCAATATGCTAAACTCCTGAAATACAAGCCTGTTATACCTCGAAGAGCAGTACAACTTTGTTCCGAGAAAATGGCTCGCCCTGCAGAAGGATTGACAAAGAAGTTTATGTTGGAATCTGTTATGCATCATTTTTGAGATAAGGTAGGCGCGTCCTGGGTGGTAGTTCACGTGGGCGCGCCCCAGATTAAAGTCGGAGTCAACCTGAGTTGTGGTTCGGTTCAGGAAGAAGCCAGAAAATCAGGCAGACAGAAGTCGGCAAGGCGCGCCCACGTCTAGTGGAAAGAGGGCGCGCCTAACATGGGAGGACGGCTGAGTTAGTTGTTATTTTTGATCCGATCAATTGTTGACACTTGTATTTATTGAAGATCATAGCTTCACATTCCTCGGGTTGCCCTCGTAGGGAAGTTATGAAGGCATATTTGGCCTAATCTTGGAAGATCCTTTCCCTGTACTCAGGCGGGTTGCCCTCGTCTGGGGGCTTAGGACGTGACCTATGATTTGTGGTGGATCTAGTGCTGGCCTCCAGTCAAAGTATCCTTGGAAATAGCTGTAGTGGACCGGTTAGAGCCCACGGTTTCCGGGTCGATGTCGGATCCATGAAGTCCTTGGACCTTATACTGGGCTTTGACCTATCCAAACAAGCCCGAATGTAGAGTCCTCTTCCAGGAAGGTTCCATTTGCTTTTTCTGCATTCGATTCAAAGAAGGATACTTAGGTTTCCTAATGGGCCTCTGCTTTGCCAAGAACTACGTGGGCTTGATCCTCTGTTTTGCCTATAAATAGAGGTACGTAGACACATTGTGGAAGAGGAATGATTAGAGCTCACAGCCGCCAGAGAACACAAAGCTCTAGTTATTCTGAAACCTAGCAATCTCATCCCCCAATCTCATACAAACCACCACGCTCCACCGCCTCTTAGCCTCGTCAGATCTTTTTCCGGCAAAGAACCTCGATCTTTGTTGATTACCAGATTTCTCCATCAACAGAATCCATGGTAAAAGGTCCGAAAGGCGAGAGTCCATGTGTATTGCAGCCTCCCTATGATCCTGCAACTCTTCAATCAGCTCTTCAGAGAAAACAGAACTCGATAAAAGAAGTTGAGGGATGGGAAAAACAGTATTGGGACAACCAAAACAAAAACGAAATGAACTAAATTTAGATGGACTGTTTTACTACATACCGATAGATTAATGCACAACTAATCTCAGTGGGTAAGTTATGATGTAGTCTACATTCTAAACATAATCAAAAAAATAAAATTTAATGTCAGACTTTTGAACTTTAACCAATTTATACTACTTTTTATGAAATACCGTGAGTTTCTCCTGGCTCTCCGAAGTATGTATGAAGTCAGATTGTAACTGCAATATCCAATATCTTGAGTGTGTAGAATGTTTGATAATAGGAGGGCTTCTGTATTTATACAATAGTATTGAATCAAAATTAGAGCAGGGTCCAACATATTCATTATAGTAGTAAAATCGTTTATATACGAAAATGTGAGATAGCAAACATGAGTATAGTATAGGGAGTGACATTCTCCCGGCACCGCCGCTCCCCATCCCTTCCAACATCGAATGGGGCGGAGATTCGGGAATTTTTTCGAGTACGGGTCGGGTAAAGGGGAGATATCATAAAAATTTTGGGGATCAGGGCATGGACGGGTGTTGGTGTCTCCCCGAACTGAACTCCATCCTCGTTTACCGATATTTATATTTAATAAAAATAATATATATATATATATATAATAAATAATAATAATAATAATATTTATGATTTGTATGTATTATTATACTTTTAAATTTCTAATTTATTTTATTAATCTAAATTTTTTAAATTATAATATCATTTTATTATAGTAATTATATTTTTATCCTTTATTTATATTATACATTAATTTAATTAAAATTAACATTAAAAATATGATGTAAAACTAAAAAAAATATATTATATATGATAAATTTTAAACTATTTTAATTTAAAAATTTAAGTTAAAATATAAATATTAGGAAAAAAGAATTTCCCGATTCCCTACAGAGATCCCCGTTCGGGACGGGGATCGGATTAGTGTTCGGGGATCGGGGCGGTCCGCCCACAAACCGGCCCGATGGCCATCCCTAGTACTATACTACAATACATTAAAATATGCAACGGCTGTACTTTGTGTTTAGGATGAAAGAATGTCGAGACAATTTGTAGGCACAAGGTTTAGCTTGTTAGTTTCCCTGAAGTTATTTCATTGTGTTTCTTATGCGCTAATGCAGTCCAAAGTTGGAATTTCATCCCTAAAACCTGAATATCCCTTGAATTGTTCAAATGGCAATGTCAGTCAAACGTGCCTCGCAAGCTATTATCCAAGGGAATTTGATAAAAAATATATTCTCTATGAGCACCGTACAATTGACTTTTGTCAATGATACTATCATATTTTTGACTTCTATCCGTGTTAACCTTATAGTTTTGTTTTCGATTTGTGGTAACCCGTATTTTTAGTTTTCTATTTATGGTACCCTTTTATTAAGTAAAAAATTATAAAAAATAATGGAATCGATTTCAGACCGGAAAACAAATTGTATATTTAAAATTTATGCGAAAAAATATATGAAATAGAAATTTGAATCATGTAAAACAGAGTTAAAATAGTATTCCCTCCGTCCCATAATTTTTGTCTCAATTTGACTTTTCAAAGTCAAATTTATTTTACTTTGACTAACAATTTAAAAATATTTATTTATAATTTTACGACTTTACAAATTGATTCATAAAATAGAAGAGTTAAAATTTTATTATAATATTTTTTTCCAGAAAATTTACTCATTGTGTCCCTTCCGATTGTTTACAATTTCTATTTATGAATGTACTACCTAATTCTTTACATACCAAAAATAGTAAACTTTTATATTATAAAATTCACTATCATCCACTATTTTCCTCCACCATTTCAAATCTATCAATTAAATATCAATTGATCCCACCACTTTATCCAATTTTCTTTCTCTTTCATTTACTTTTCATTCTCTTTCATATTACTTTATACAATTTTCTTAACCTCCGTGACCAATCCAAATGTAAACAATTGGAAGGAACAGAGGGAATATATTATTATATAATATGTTTAATTTGTTGGTCAAAATTGATTAATTTGACTTAAAAAAGTCAAAATAAAACAAAAATTATGGGACGGAGGGAATAATATATATTAAAATTTCATAACCTAACTTTTATCATTAATATATCACTCATTTTCTCTTCGTTTTAAATTATTTAAAAGCCCATTTCATGTATTTTTCACAAAGATTTAAAATATACAATTTGTTTTGCAGTCTGAAATCGATTCTATTATTTTTTATTATTGTTTACTTAATAGAAGGGTAATATACGGTAGAAACAAAAAATACAAGATTACCACAGATAGAAGTAAAAAAATGTTATGATACCATTGACAAAAAACAATTATACAGTGATATCATTGAAAACATCCCAAGAAGAAACTGTGACAGTTTTGTTAACTTCATCAGCTGAGCGACCAAATTCATACTAATTTCCCACTTTAGTGAGTATTTTGATATTTTGATTAAAAAAATACAAAGTGAGTGATGAAATATACAAGTGAGAGAAAAAAAACAAAAAAATTCCATTCTTTTCTATTGAGCTGAATGCAATATGGTGGGCAAAGTTTAGCTTCATTTTCAAAAAGGTGGTTGAACATGATATTTTATAAAATGGTGGCTAATTTTTAATTTTAGTTAACAAAAAAGTGACCCTCCGTTAATTAACCGAACAGAGTTAACAAACTAAACATTTGTTTTCAAAGAGCATGACATGCTTGAATTAAAAATGAGTGTAAAATTTTTTAGTTATTACTTCCTTCGTCCTCTTTTAGTTCCCCCTCATGAAAAAAACACATATCAACTTGTTTACATGACTATCCCTCATAATTGTATTGAATTAAATGAATTGTTTTCATATTTCAATTAGTCAAATATTGGAAATAGTAATACAAATATATTATTTGGAAAAGTCTTTATAAAATTGTTTTGAAAAGAGAGAAGGACAATTAATTAGGGATTAATTTTTTTTTCATAAGGGACAACTAAAAGGAGACGGAGAGAGTAGTTTTTTTCTTTTTTTTTTCTCTTCAACTGCTTGTTTTTTTTATAGGATGAATTTTAATATATTTTAAAAATTCAAATTTTTTAAATGAGTTTAGATTTCTCTCAAATAGTAAATCAGTTTTTAAAAATATTATATAATTTTTAAATTACTAATAATATTATATATAATTTTTAGTAAATTTAGAAATTAGTAATATATATATTTAAAAATTCCCAACTCGTAAGTTTAAAACAAGTCTAGTATTTAAGAGAAATCTAAACTCATTTAAAAATTTCAAAATATATTAAAATTTGTCCTATAAAAAAACAAGCAGTTGAAAAGGAAAAAATGAAAAAAATTAATAACTAAAAATTTTTATACTCATTTTTAATTCAAGCATACCACAACTCTTTAGAAACAAATGTTTAGTCGGTTAACTCCGTTTGATTGATCGGCTACTTTATTGTTAACTAAAATTAAAAATTAGTCACCATTTTATAAAATATTAAATCCAGCCGCATTTTTGAAAATGAAGTCAACTTTTGACTCCGTATTGCAATCAGCACTTTTCTGTTACAAGTGACACATTTTCGAGAATATTTTTTTGAAATATGCAGCGTTGCTTACACACAAATCTACTACTTCTTGTGCCACTTAACCTTTCCATCATTATACAAAAAATCATAAAAAAATGATTCAACTTTTTTACCATTTCATCCCCTTTGTAAAATTCTCACTTTCTTAATTCTTCTCTCTTATGTGTAAGAAAAGACCAGTATAACAGGCAGGCACGAACACGATAACTCAGTAAGTGTCTTGACATCTTTGCATCTTCTCTTCTTTAAATATAAAGCAAAGAAAGACAGTGGGGGAGCTGCTGCAGAGAGAGATCTAATGAGGGAGAATATAAAGCAGAGATTTCATTTAATACAGGGATCTAGAGGAGTAGTATACTTAAAAGACACCATGCTTTCATTACTAAACATTAATCTCCTTTCTTCTACTAGATCTTCTTCTGTTCACTACTACTTTCGTCTCTCCATCTTCATATTCCTCCTCTTCTTCGGTGCGTTTATCTCCACTCGCCTCCTTGATTCTACTCTTACTGTAAGTTACCTCTCCTTTTAACTTCTGTAATTTCTCCTGCTAAGGTAACATTTGCATTTAATTAAGGTTTTTTTAGTGTGGGCACGTGAGCACTCATTAAATGCTAACTTTTATGAGTTTGACTCATTTTAATCGGTGGAATTTTTGTGCACACGGGTTCATCTGGGTTTTTATTAATGAATAAAAACCGATCAAAATTTGATAACTAAGCTTATGGGCGCACACCAGAAAACCATTTAATTATACGGCGTGATTTGTGTTGCTTTGTTTACGTTATAATGACGGCAAGTTTGACGAAATGAAACTTGGACAGTTGTTTACGTGTCCCGAGGTAGCAATTGCATGTGCCATGTGTGGACCCACTTACCTACCTAAAACCAGTAAACCACTGTCTTTAGTTCAGTTCAACTTTAAATCACTGTATTGTCCGTGAATGAGTATATATAGTAGTAGTAAATGCAAAGAATAACAAACTGGAATATTGTCTAAATATTTTACTTTTTAATTTTATTCTAGTTATTAATTCGTATCAAAATAAGTATTGCTCTGATTTTTTTCTGTGCTTCGAAGTGTAAAAAAAAGTTACGTGCATGTGTTATTTTTTTTTTTTCTGAATAGCAATACAATACTTAAATTATTATTCAGAAAGAGAAAATTGAAAAAAATAATATGTGTAACCTACCTGCACAGAAAAATCAAAATGACATTTATTTTGGAATAAAGATATACTTAAAAAATAGGCTTTTACTAGTAAGTTTTTAAACGGTGGAGTTTATTTTCTGTTTTACTAAGAAAATCAAATTTTGGTGCCAAAGTATAGGAATGTAAGTGTCCGTTGTTGAGAAAAATTCTTTTAAGTAATAAAAACCGCAAGTGCACGGGTGTACGTGAGTATAAAAGAAAGTATGGGTCGAAACACAGAGAACGCGAATTAAGTTTTTAATCTATAAAACAAATTAAACTAGTACTCAAAAATATATTATTAATCTAAAGGATGAGTTCATCGGCTCAACACATAAAAATCATGGTGTAATATAAATATTAATTTTTACTAACAATTAAATACATAAGCATTCAGAATAAAGACAACCAATGATTCCAAATCAAATATTATTTAAAAGTGGTAAAAATTACTTTGTAAAAATATTATCAGTTAAATCAACTCTCAAAATCATATGGATTCTAACTATACGAACTCCCAACTCTACTTGTGTTGCTCGCATAATAAGATAAATACATCACAATGAAGCACATACACCACGAGATTCATGTCTGTTCAGCTCGACTACATCCGCCCTTTAGAAGGGGTTTTTTAGCCTTGCATCATTGAGACAATCATGATAGAAGTAAATAAAATCATACCAGTAATTGAAGATGTAACTTGAATTTTATTGAATAAACCTTGAGTACATGGGAGAAAGAACAACTATTGCTAGAGAAAAAGTGAAAATACAATGTAAAAGATTGATGAATACAAGAGGCCTAGCCTATCTATTTATACTAAAACAATTACAAGGAAAAATTAAATATAAAGATATTTTTATTTATTTATAATAATCATTGTGATTATTTGCTTGCTCATCTTTCCCTGAATAGATTATTCTTTCACGATTCGCTGAATCATCATGATATGCTGTGATCTCTTGATATCAGTGCAGATATGTCCTTTTAATTGACAAATCCTTAATATCTTTTTAATATCTGCACAATCAAAATAAACACAAACCAAACATAAAAAAAGAAAATAAACTTAATAAATATATACAATTATACACTAATATTATACTAATAAAATGTGTTATCACCCGTTCGCTTCATAACTGAAAAAGTGTTTTCAGTTTTTTTTGACTGTTTTCAGTTTTTTAAAAACATAAAAAACATTGTTTAGAAAACAAATAGCCTTATTTTCTCCTTTGCCCCTGAAGTATTCGACCTTGTACACATGGAGCCTTAAAGAAAAAAAATCATATATTTGTACCCTTAACATATGACAACTTGAACCCTTCAACCATTTTGGCTATTTTCTTCCAATATTACCCTTGGGCCGATATATCCACCACTACGTACATATTTTAAGGGCAAAAATGTTCAAACACATATAATATCAATTAAATATTAAATTTTGTTAGCTAATAAAAATTTATTAAATAAAATGACAAAAACCCTCACTTACACCTAATATAGGTAATAACACAGTGAATTTACGGTTCGAGAACAAAAGTAAATTCATGCATGATTTAGCATGAACAAAAGTGAAAATTAAATTAGATATATAAATTTACTACGTCATCGAGTAAATCCTCTTTTAAAAATATTCGATTTGAGTATGACTTGGACTGACCAAATGTTTTTTCAAAATCTAGATATTTGAGTTAAACAAAATATATTATGTCAATGATTATGTAATTTTTTAAATTTTAAAGTACTTTGTTAGTTTAAAACCTTTTTTCAAAAATATAAAATAATTATAAAAATATAATTATTAAAAAGTATATTATAAAATATACACATAAAATATTTTTATAAAAATAAAAAATATTAATTAATTATTATTCGTATTGAACATTTTTACCCTTAAAGTATGTATTAGTGAACATATTAGGGGTAATATCAGAAGAAAACTAGCCAAAAGGTTCCAAGATATACCTACCTGCACAGAAAATAATATGTGTAACCTACCTGCACAGAAAAATCAAAATGACATTTATTTTGGAATAAAGATATACTTAAAAAATAGGCTTTTACTAGTAAGTTTTTAAACGGTGGAGTTTATTTTCCGTTTTACTAAGAAAATCAATTTTTGGTGCCAAAGTATAGGAATGTAAGTGCCCGTTCGCTTCATAACTGAAAAAGTGTTTTCAGTTTTTTTTTTGACAGTGTTTTCAGTTTTTTAAAAACATAAAAAAACAGTTTTTAGAAAACAAATATGGTGTTTGGCCTTGTTTCTAAAAACAGTTTTCTAGAAAACAAGAAAATGTTATTTTCCAGAAAACAGAAAACAATACGAAAACCACCAGATGTATCATTAGCTTTGGATTTGCACTAAGCTTCAAGTTAAATTTGATTTTGAAATTATAAGAGCAAATCCAGCGTTATGCTGAGCTCAAACTGACAATATAGCCGGATTGGAATCGTATTTAAAGCGATGAATGCATTGTAGTATTGTACAACCAAATACAAATGAAAAATAGCACAAATGTGAACTTTGTACGTAAAAGAGGGAAATGGAGTTTCATATCTATATTAGCAACACAAACTACCTTCAAAGGGAGTGGAGAATTATAGCTATTTGTTTTAGCACAAAAAACCACTTGGTTCCAAGATATAGCAATAGCTATGGTTATATTAGCATTAGCCTTGACATGGTGTATATCTATGTAATTACTCTTCCGAAACTTCGATTTTGCTACATGCAAAAACAAAATATGCGACAACGTTCTCTTGATATAATGTGTACCAGTTATCGGGGTTTATTTAGAATTCTCATACAAATAATTTGCTTATACTTTCTCAGCTTTTTAATATCTGTCGTTTGACTTTTCTATACACATCTCAAAGTGATTTTACCCCAAAATTGTAATAATTATTTTTAGGCTTAAATACAATTTAAACCATGTGTTATTAACAATATACAATTAAAACTCTCTTTTAATATATTTAGTAAATTTAACCTTACGTTTTTTAACTATATACAATTGAAACCTTTTTTAAAATAATTAGTAAATTTAACCCTATGTTTTTAACTATTTACAATTAAAACTCTTTTTTAAATATTTAGTAAATTTAACCTTGCTTTTTAGTTTTGAAATAAAATAAACCTTACCAAAATTTGGTTCAATTTATGGCAATTATAGAAGAGTATTTTTGAAAATAAATTAAATTCGGTGATAAACATTCATGAATATATTGAGTGGGAAGTGTGATGACAAAGAGGGAATAATATAAACACATATTAAAATTTTATTGAACATATATAATATATTATACATATAGACATATTAATATAGAAAAGAACATCTAAATATCTATTTTATAAGAAAAAACCCTAATAATTGCATATATCTATTATGCTTAGATAATATCTATACAAAAAAAATTGACAATAGTATTTGACGAATATTTATTCAAAATTTGGTCGTAAGGTTTATTTTATTCCGAAATTAAAAAGTCAAGGTTAAATTTACTAAGTGTTTTAAAAAAGGGTTTTAATCGTAAATAGTTAAAAACATAGGGTTAAATTTAGTAATTATATTAAAAAAAGGTTTCAATTGTATTTAGTTAAGAACATAGGGTTAAATTTACTAAATATATTAAAAGGGGGTTTTAGTTGTATATTCTTGAAAATGCAGGGTTTAAATTGTATTTAAGCCTTATTTTTATTCACAAAAATAAAATTAAAAAAATACTCCCTCCATCCCAAAATACTAGTCTCTTTGAAGATATTTTTTATCCCGTAATAGTTATCCATTTCTATTTTCAAATCTAAAAAAATTCAAATTTACTCTCGTATTTGTCATTTCCTGTGTAAAATTTATTCGTTTGCATATATAATTATTATAATAAATATGATAGGTACAAAAAATTATTGTACAACTAACTTTTTTTAATATGCGTTATTTTTTCAAAAGAGACTAGTAAAATGGGATTGGAGGGAGTAATGATTATAAATGTAATCAAAGCACTTTGAGATGTGTGTTGAAAAGTCAAACGACAAATATTATGAAATAGAGAGAGTAATAAATAACATATATGGCCCTTGATTTTGTAGTTTCTTTCTACTGTTCATTCATAAAAAAAGTTGGCCAAAGAATAAAATGTTGTGCACAAAATCGTTAATAAAATGAAATAACATGTGAAGCAACATTGCGACTTCCTAAGTTTGAGCTTGAGAATAGAAGTTTAATTGCGGGTAGCGTGTCGAGTGCAATGTGGTAATAAGCCTTGAGGAAATTTTGCATATTTTGTCCAAGTTATTGTTCATAATTGCAGTTTTACTCTGTGTTTAGGATGAAGGAATGACGAGGTAATGTATAGTCACAAGGTTTAACTTGTTATATCCTCACTTATCTACCTAAAACCAATTATATAGTAATATATCTTGGTGCATGATCTTTGATGAACTTCTGTACTTTAACTTGTGAATACTATAGTGATCCGGAGAACAAATGTGCTTTTTTCTCCAAAAGTTTATTCATTGTGTTTCTTATGTACTTTTTGCAGTCTAGTCCCAGAAATTCTCCCCAAAACTCAATAGTAGGTACCAAAACAACATACAATGTCCCCACAGCAACCCCTGCAATTCCCAAAAACACTCCCCAAAGAATTGAGATTCCCATAAAGTGCTCAACAGACAATGTCACCCAAAAGTGCCCGTCAAACTATTATCCTAGAAACTTTGATAGAATTGATTTGGCTCTCTTGTCTACTTCACCAACTGAGTGTCCTGAATACTTCCGCTGGATTTATGAAGACCTACGGCCTTGGAGGATGACAGGAATTACAAAGGAGATGGTGGAGAGAGCCAGAAGGACAGCAAATTTTCGTTTGGTGATACTAAATGGGAGGGCTTATGTAGAAACATACCAGAAGTCTTTCCAGAGCAGGGATATTTTTACACTGTGGGGGATCCTGCAGTTGTTGCGGTTGTACCCAGGCAAGGTTCCTGATTTAGACCTCATGTTTGACTGTGTTGATTGGCCAGTTATCAGATCAAGGTTCTACCGTGGGCCGAATGCCACAGCCCCACCTCCGTTATTTCGCTATTGTGCTGATGATTCCACATTGGACATTGTTTTTCCGGACTGGTCCTTTTGGGGATGGTAAGTACTACTTCAACTTTTATCTCTTGGTTATGTATGTGCTAGCAAAATAATATATGATTCTTTATAACGACCCTTATATATCTATAAAAACTTTCCCCTAAGTTCAAACTTGCTTTCAGGCCTGAGATTAATATAAAGCCATGGAGTTCTTTGTTAAAGGACCTAGAAGAAGGGAACACCAGGATTAGCTGGACAGACAGGGATCCTCATGCTTACTGGAAGGGGAATCCTGTTGTAGCTGACACCAGGATGGATCTCCTCAAATGCAATGTCTCTGACAAGCAAGACTGGAATGCTCGTGTGTATGCCCAGGTAAAAATGGTTGATTTGCAAAACTGTCTTTTCTTTTGTTAATTAGATGCGCTTATGTTTTAACATTTTTTCACCCTTCATCTAACAAAAAAACAGGATTCATTAGTTATAATTATGTTCTGTTTCCCATGTTATAATCTCCCTAAAATATCTTTCAGAAAATTTTGAATGCAAAAATCTTTAATGAAGGTGCTAGAGATCCGTTGTTCATATACTAGATTCATTAGGTAACATAAAGTTTTAACGCTTATAATTGAAGAAGACGCAAAGCAAATAAGTTGAGAGTTTTCTTACAAACATGCAGGATTGGGGTCAAGAATCACAACAAGGTTACAAGCAGTCAGACTTGGCAAGCCAATGTATTCACAGGTTGGCATATCAATTTAAATATTAATCCTTATGGGGGTGTGGCTCACCCAGAATGTGTTCTTAAGCATCAGGGTTACATGAACTTAAAATTTTCCTGTTTTGTTTTCTGTGTTTTTGGCTATGCTCATTTTCTGCCATATTCACGCAGATATAAGATCTATATAGAAGGATCTGCTTGGTCCGTGAGTGATAAATATATTCTTGCTTGCGATTCCATTACCTTAGTGGTGAAGCCACGATACTACGATTTCTACACAAGAGGTTTGATGCCGGTTCATCATTATTGGCCAATAAGGGATGATGACAAATGCAGATCTATTAAGTTTGCTGTTGATTGGGGTAATAGCCACAAACAGAAGGTAATATCTTTCTCGAGTCTCAACCTACATATTAGATAGTCCACTTGAATTGTAATATAGGGGATCTGCAAATTTCTTAAATCCAAGTTATGTGAATTTATATATTTTATTTAGGTAAGTCAGTAGCACAGACCAGAATACTGAAAACTTTGTTGTTATTATAGAAATTTCTAAATGCACAGTATAATTCTAGGAATTGATAACTTAAATGAGGATCCATTTCCTTGGAAGAAATACAGGAAAGATCCTGAATCTAATATTCTTTTTGCAGACTGCCCCTTCCATGGGTACCTAAAGTGTGAAACCTCACAGACTATTTGTAATCTCCATTAAGAAACAGGCAATCGGAACTCTCCCCCTTACGCTACAAATTTATACTCCAAAGTTATTTTTGATACGCAAATGATATATTTAAACTTTCGAGCATAGAAGTTTTAGTATAGATTTATGAAAATTTCTAGCTTAAATTCTCTTATAGTCTTATAAAAATTCTTTAAACAGGCAAGTGCCATTGGTAAGGAGGCAAGCAATTTTATTCAGCAGGATCTGAAGATGGAAAAGGTCTACGATTACATGTTCCATCTTTTAAGTGAATATGCTAAACTCTTGAAATACAAGCCTGTAGTACCTCCAAAAGCAGTAGAACTTTGTTCGGAGACGATGGCTTGTCCTGCAGAAGGATTAACAAAGAAGTTTATGATGGAATCCTTGGTGAAAGGTCCAAAAGACGGTAATCCATGTGTACTGCAGCCTCCATATGATCCTGCAACTCTTCAATCCGTTCTTCGGAGAAAACAGAACTCGATAAAACAAGTTGAGAGATGGGAAAAACAATTTTGGGACAACCAGAAGCAAAACATACAGATTTAGAGGAAAAATATTATTACATATAAATTATGTTATATGTAACTAGTCTTAACTCTTGATGGTCGAGTATAATGTAATCTGCATTCTAAAGGATATGTGCGGAGAAATATATATATATCAAGTAGGTAGAATTAGTAGCTTCTTGTATGCTTTTACAGTTGTAAATTCTGGCGACAAAAGCCATCTTTTTACAGGAAGAATTTGTCTCACTTCCAAATTTTTTTGTAATGTATGAAATGTGTCTCCTAACAGAGTTAGACCCACAAGTTGTCATCTGATCTTTTATCGTGCAATGTTATACCTACCAGTACTGTTTTCATAGTAATTCTGCGAAGCAGTCGATATAGCTAAGATATGTAAGTGCACAATGGCATAGTTAAAGAGAGGTGATCAAAGAAGAGAAAAGGAGACAATATTGAAATGTCATAAACATTACAAAAGAAAGAATCATAATACCACATTAGTTCTGCTACATAGTTTAGTATAATCAACATAGGCCAGACGCAAAAGTTACAAATTTTTCAACCATAGTATGCATTAGTGTTGCATGGCAGCTGAGGATCAAAGAAAACTCATAGTTTTCAGATTTTTAGATCGCACGCGCTTTTACAATGTCGAGACTCATCTCGCTGGGATCAGTTGCTTGCAACTCAACTTGAATTCCATCCAGCTCTCGCTTGAACCTGTCCTTGGAACTTGCGTAAACCATCTTCATTCTCACCTTGGAGGTATCCGGTGACCTGAAATCGTGTACAAGTCAAATGCAAATTCATTGTGAAGAACAAAGAAGTCAGGAAGGTATTGATCTTTAAACACAAATCAGTTATCGCAGGGTAGTAGTATATTAGTATTAACCTGCGAACAAAGTGTTATTAACATTTCAAAATCTTGATATCCAGTGTTTAGTGGGTAGAATTTACACCCGTTTCTTTGTAGATTTAGCTACTGAAGAAATATATAAAGTTTCTAGTTCTTTATGTGCAAGTCAAGTAGGACGATCACATTACCAAGCAACAAAGACAATCTTGCTTTTCTGGCAATTTTCTTTAGTAGTGAAATCAAAATCAAAGACAGCATAGCGGCATTCATCAGCAGGCAGAGAGTTGGTGAAATCATCGTAGCTTTCTTCTGGGCTCCCAAGTTTCTCCACCACCACTTGCTGCCCCTCGATTTTGAAGACAATGAAACGGTAGTTTCTCTTTGCCTTTAAATCCAAAAACTTCAGCTTACAATCATCTTCCACAGCCATCCCAGATGCAGCGTTCGACTACCAAATATGAGAATCTCATGAAAATTAATACAGGAATGTAAGTGTTTTATTTATAACATGAAACTTTTGATTATGCCCCATTGTGAGGTTACATGCATCTATAAAAATATTCAAACCTTGACAATTGCATACGGAAATATTATTTAGAATTTGATTGTTAACCTTAAAATAACTTTGATCGTACATGTTTAAGTGTTCAGCATTAGCAAAATATAGTTAAGCATTCAATTCATCTTTTTTGGTTTCCAATTATTTCTCATTCCTTCCTCCTACTCATATCCGTCACAGACCAATCTCTCGTTTTCTTGATTTTATCTGTTACATCCGAATCTTCCACCCCTAATGAGGATTATGAAACAACCCAGTGATACAATCGTATCCCCAGTTTTGAGATGAAATTCAACTCCTACATCTACATGTTGTTTATCTTCTGCCTATAATTTTTCGACAGTTTTGATTACATTCCATCCCTTTAGACCAGATGGAGTATTGAAAATTCAGTAAATATCGAAAAAATGTCACACAGAAAGACATTTCTGTGTGACATTGTATAAAATGATGACTACAATGTAGGGGGAGATCATAACTTCTTTCACTAATGCAACAATCAAGAAAAGAAACAAATTCAATGGATTTAAACTAATGTGCCTAATAATAATAATCGAATCGAATGAATAAAAAAAAGTACACATAACCACATTAACATAATAGATACAAAATGAAAAATGTACCATGGTGTCTGTCTCTGTAAGGAACTGAGCAGCTAGCTGAGGTTGTGAAATAATGAAAAGAAAAAAAAATAGATGATCAAAAGGGGAGGAAGTTGAGAAAAGAAATGACAAGAGATCCTTGAAAAATGGAATGGGAGGGTGAAGAAATGAGAGAGAAGTTAAAAAATAAATGATCGAAGGTGATTTTTTTTTAAGAAAGTAAATAGAGATTTTCGCGGGAGTAGAATCAGTTATTTTAGGGATAAATACAGGGTTCACAAATCTCAACCACTCTGACCCAAACAAATGCCTCCAACTTGTTTTTTTCACACAATTTGAATTACATACGATTTTATTTATTTTTAACCCGATTATTTAATAGAATACTGGAAAAAAAATTAGAATTTGTCTTTATTAGTATATATTATTATTACAAAAGTTCATGCTATAGTGTTTTGAAAATTGATCTTTTTCAATAATTTATTATAATTTATAAAAATAGAATATTTACGGAATCTCAATAAATAGGACCAAACATGAATGTATTATAATTTATTTATTTAACTTAGTTGAACTCGTATTATTTAAACTTATTTTACCTATTTCAAAATATTAAATACAAATAATAAATTGCAATCAAATTTTTAATATTCTAATTATAATAATATAGTAAGCTTACTATAGACTCAAAGTATGGAATAAACCGAGAGTTTGAATTTATCAATTTCCTATGAAACCAATTCTTGAATAAATTGTCGAAGATACTTGACAACGAGTAATTTAGGCGAGTGGGGGCGAGCCGGCCGGACGTGCCTACCCCGCGGTTTAGCCAGCTCTACTAGCAGAGTATTTCTTGTATATCACTCCAACCAAGCATGCATGCAGATTTTACCTTTCAAAAGTAAATAAATAGCAGATTTCAATGTAGAAAACTTGTGTACGTATATTATGTATGTATGGCATCAATCGCCTTTTTACATGCTACTGATCTAGTTGATCGCTAATTATAATACTCCATATCTTACAATGTATTTGTTTTATTCTCTCCTTCATTTTCCCTGTTGACGGGAAGTTTACAAACAACTAAAGAAGTACACACACACATTAATTAGTGGGCTCTAGAACTCTGCCCACTTTATTCAAACCTAGCTAGCCAAGTGCCATGCACGGTATTAACAAGCACGAACCCTTAAACTCAAATTGATGGTGTTTATCGTATATAATTAATCTAGAATGCTGGAGCCATAGCCGGTTCCGGTGCCTCTACGGACATACCGGCCTAAATAGGCCCTGGTGCCTCCCCCAATACAGCCGCCATTGGTCCCGGTGAAACCATTCCCGAGCTCTTTAACTCTGCCATTCCACGACGAGCATTTACTCCTTGTGCTTGGCACAATTTTGGAAGATATACTCCTGCATGCCAACACAAGATAATAAATTCACGTTTACCACACAAAATAACAAACACGAAAGTAAAGAACATAATAAAAATAGATGTTGACTAACTAGTAGCAACTAGCAACTACACCTATCTCCATCATATTAATTTGTGTCATATATATAATTAATTATTTAAAACAAAAGAAATTATACCTTCACCAGCAGCAAGATTGAAGTAAAGGTCAACAATGTTGGGGCAGCTATTGTAGCATGGGGTGGAGCAAAGCTTTTGTGTAAATTGTGACTCGAGAAGAGAATCAGATGAAATTCCAAGCACATTTCTCTCTAATCCACAAGCTTTAATACATTCATCACTTTCAATCCAATCCTTGAGAGAATCAGCTTCAATTTCTGAGCTACGACAAATATACTTGCCCGCCCCGCTTCTGCACATACGCTGCTCAAGCACACACCGTTTCCCATCAGAAGATACCGCGAAAGCACACGAATCTTTGCTCAAATTTTCACATATAACGTTCCCTACAAAACCCACAGTACGTTCAATTTAAAGAAAATCGCAAATAATCTTAAATTTATGTGTACAAGCACATTTTATTATCAAAATATCGATTTTACCTAAGGAGCCTTGTATGCAAAAGGCTAGTGCAACAGCCAAAGCTACCAATCCAAATCTGTAAGAAGCCATTGTCTTGGAATTGCTAATTATATTTAATCAAGGTGACTAAGTAGAGAGAACTGGTATATTTGTAAGTTAATCAACTCTACTTGGAACTTAATTATAATAGTTTGTGAACGTATATATCTATCTAGTTATGAAGCAAGCTATATATAGTTGTTTGGCATGCAGCAACTGTACGTTTTAAAATAAAAATAACACTCCCTCCGTTTCACAAAAAATGGCGTTTTATAAATTTTAAAAATCAAATTTATTTAATTTTGACCGTAAATTAAATATTATTAATTTCTATTTTTACAAAAATAAAAATTAAAGCTAATAATTAATGACATCTACTTTTCAATGATATATTTTTTTTAATTTTTATTTCTACTAGTAATTATTAATTAGTGGTCAAAATTGAATAAGTTTGACTTATATTTTTTATAAAACGCCATTTTTTGTGGAACCGAAGGAGTAGTAGTAATATATATATATATAGGAGATATGTGACCAAGTAGCAAGTATTAATTTCTAACCCTTTTGCAACTAATTAATTGATGCCTAACTAATGACGGGTAGCATAGAAGAAACTTCTCATGCTGGTCTCACACGAGAATTCACAACTAGCTAATTTTATAAATCGTCAAAGTCTCCGCCATCTATGCCGTATGTATATTGTCGAATTTTAAATTCATTGTGGAATTTAAATTCATTGTGGAATGTGCTTCAAAAAAAAAATCATTGTGGAATGTGATTTTCTTTTTCTGTTAATTTCTACATTTGGCTGTATTTATTTGAAAAGACACAAAACTTAATGCACCGTTCACATGTGATAAATATATTTGGTAGTATATTCAGATTATTTATTTTCACCGTTAATATCTATCACATTTTTTAAATTAAAATTAAAACTAATACAAACATGCATCTAACTTTTTACGTGGACTAGCTAGAGCATATACTACAATTATATTGGTTAGTACGTGGTGGTTGGTACAGACGAGTAGGTTTAATTATGGCCCGGGTGAATATATACATATACAGTCAGGTTGGTTAACTCTTCTATCAATCTCTTTTCAAGGCTCTAATAAACAACTTTTCTTTCTTTTCTTTTTTAAGGTGGGAACCGCGGCGGGTAAATAGCGCGACAGATTTTGACCCATGATATTCCTCTCTTTAATCAATTAAGTCAAATCTTGCGGGTAATTTTTCTTCATTTTTATCCGTCTAAGTAATTAATCATTTCTCGAAGGAAAACAAGTTTTCTTCATGGAAACCTAACTTTGTTTTCTATGATAATATGTCTTATAAAAGTTTGTTGAATTTTCATTCTTATTTTTCTAAATTAATTTACCTAAATTTTATAAATGTTTCAGTCGTGATATAGCCATCTATCCACCATTTTTATAGTAGATAAAATTACTAAATTGTTTATATGAATGCAGAATATATCAATATCAAGTCATTCTATTCGTATTTGGAAGAAGTATTTTAGGATTTTTATCTATACATTATATATATAAAAAGTTAATAACATTAGCACCCATTTTATAATATGTAGACATGTAGTCAGATAATAATAATATCATAATATATAGAAAAATGTTAAACATATAGTTAAAAAGTATTCATATATAATACTGTTGGATAATATTATTGACTAGGAGTCTAGGAGCATTATTTTAAAAATCGGTGATTAATCACCGATTAATTCATATTCGGTAATTCATCAAACTGATTAAATTTTAGATTATCTATTAATCATTTCAATTAATTTTTGATTTATCTTATTAATCTCTATTTTGTGTTTTCACTGTATTTTTACTGACGAAGTCCGATTCACGCTTTTTATAAGACTGAGTAACTAGAGTAGCAAGTAGCAACCCGGAGACCAAAAACTCTGAATTATGTGGACTTTAGCCTCGGTCGATGAGAGAAGTTTCCTTTTCAACTTTCCGTTTCTTGCGGGACGAAAAGTACGTAAAACATCAAACAGTGCGTAGAGACCGAGTCATGTTATGGTTAGTGTACAATAAGACTTATTTTTGAAGTTATACATGTCACTTGTGAATTGTGATTAGATGTTGAGAATGCATGCTACTTTTAATAAGTCTTAA
This sequence comes from Oenanthe sinensis, assembly GCA_028671895.1. Classification (NCBI taxonomy): domain Eukaryota; kingdom Viridiplantae; phylum Streptophyta; class Magnoliopsida; order Apiales; family Apiaceae; genus Oenanthe; species Oenanthe sinensis. The sequence goes on from CM053803.1 coordinate 46,224,952, forward strand.
TTGCTAACTACATTAATTAACCTTACTTAAAGTGGCATAAGATTTTGATACACATAAAAAGGAAACTTAGATTTTATACCGTACAAATATATCTGCATATGGATGGGAAAAAGAAAACTTAATCATATACAGATATGAAATTATTAAGGAAAATGCAAAAGTCAGTCAATTGTTGTTAATGAACACTGAAGAATAGACTTATGACTTTGATGTTTGATACAAGACATTCTGTAATTGGGATCCAATTGTTAACAATGAATTTGTTGGCACCTATAGAACACGGAAAAAGGAATTTACTGCTCCCTCTGTTCCAATTCAAATGTGTTGTTTGATTTTTAGAAATTAATTTGATTAAGTTTTGATTGGAAATTATATATAATAAAATTATAAAAAATTTAAAAAATAATATCATTAGAAAATATATTATATCTATTTTAAAATATAATTTTTAATTTTTAAAAATGATAAAAGAATGATATTTAATTTTCGGTCAAAGTTTGATTAAATTGATGATAAAAAATCAAACAAACTATTTGAATTGAATTGGGACCGAGGGAGTAGCAGAACCGTGGTTATTGATTTCATTGATCTGGAATGTTCCCGCAAATTAATTTAGAGCGTTTTTTATACCTTCCTTTCGCGACTTTCAACGTGTTTGCTTTCGGTTAAGATGTAATGACAATGTCTTTATAATGTTCCGTTTATATTATTGTTATAAAAAAGAATCATAGTTTCTTTTAATTAAAAATTATCAAAATTTTATTTAATAAAATTTTAAAATAATTCTCTGAAAAATAAGCAAACACTCATATTTTTGGAAAAAACTGTTTTCAATTTTTATAAAAAATGAATACAGCTATTACTGTCAAATCTCTTTAAAAATATTATTTTTTATATTATATTTCAAAACATGTAAAAATCAAAAATATTTCTAAGAAATTATTTGAATTTTCTAGGTAATATTTTTCTATAATTATAATTTTAAATATTTTTGAAACCGATAGCATTAATATTAAATTTTAATATGTTATTATTATGATTTTAATTTTACACATGTATTAATAATTTTAGTGATAATATAAATATTACTCCCTCCGTCCCAACCAATTCTTTACACTTTCCTTTTTGGGACGTCCCACCCAATTCTTTACATTACTAAAAATAGTAACTTTTAACAATAAATATATTATTACATCCACTACTTCACTCCACTTTTTCAACACTTTACACTATTACACTCACTATTTCATTTATTTTAACAATAAAATCACTATTACACCCACTATCCTTGGTCTCCGTGCCCGGACCAAATGTAAACATTTGGCCGGGACGGAGGGAGTATATTTTAGTATGTTATTGTTGAGATTTGAATTTTAAATATAAATATTAAATTTTAATATGTTATTGGTGAGATTTGAAACATAAATATTAATATTAAATTTAATATATTATTTATTAGGTTTAAACATTAAATTTTTTATATTAAATATTAATATGATTACTCCTGCAGTGATGAGACAAGCCCTTCATCTTCCGGAAGTGGCTATGTATGATGATCTTGTTGGAGATGAACAGATAAAGGATTTCTTCAGAACAATAGACTATGGAGGTAATCTATCAAAGCTAGGGAGTCTCACAAGGCCAAATCTAAAAAGAGAATGGAGCTTCTTCTTTGATTGTATTACGAGGGCCTTCACTACAAAATGCAGTAACTTTGATGCAATCCCTCAATTATCTCAACAAATTGGGTATTCTCTGACCCACAACTTGCAGTTTAATTTTCCATGGTTAATTATTAGGCAATTAGCTAGTAAAATTGATGATGATGCACTTACTATTTATTTTGCTAGATTTTTACAATTGATTTTTAGCCATTTATTGCCTGAGGTTAGTTTTGACAATGATCAAAGTTTAGCTAGTTTTAGTATGAACAAGATAATTTTTGCTGATTTAGCTAGGAAAGATGCAAAGAAAGGTGAAGGTAAACTATCTCAACTCTTTTATCCCACATGGATCAGGCTTCTCTTACATCAGAGAATTCCTACCATGTATGAAAGGGATTTTCTTTCTGTGGCTATGGATCAGAGTTTAGCACCATCTGATTCTAACCCAAGCCACCTACCAAACACTGACTAATAAACACGGATTCCAACCTCTACAGTCTCCCAAAAGATTGTAGTTGTAATATAAACCTCTCAACAAGGGCCAAGCAGCAAAAGAAAAGGAAAGTCAATTAAGGAATCCTCTCCAAAGAAGAGGAAATTGAAAGATAAAAATACTGATTCTGATGATAGCAATGAAGGGTTGGTTTTTCCTGTAAAGAAGGTTGTTAAGAAGGCTTCTGAGATTCCTCCTGCACCATTCATGAAGCCATTAACAGTTAATCCAATGCCTGAAATGAAAAAAGAAGTGAAAGGCTGTATGTATAGACCTATATGTAACATAGGGTTATAACTCAACATAAGAACAGGACGTGTAAACAATATGAAGTTATCACCGGAATCAGGAAGACATGAAGACTTGGTAAAGACAAAGGATAAAGAAGAAATCTACAGACTTGAAGCATTAGCTCACTGGAAGAAGTTCATTAATATGTTCATGCCTCAGTGAAGAATAAAGGTTGAAGTATTCAAGGATGTGGAAGCAGTGAAGCAGTTGTCAAAGTACCAGAAAGATTCTAGTGATCCAAATCTGCAAATCAGTCAAGCAATGATTTGCAGAGCTCAAGTACAGGAATCGATAAGATAGAATATACGGCAAATACAAAGAATCAAAATATTAGATGGAATCTTGGAGTCTATTATAGATTGCTGGAGGAAGTTCATTCATATGTTCAGACTTCAGTGAAGGATAAAGTTCGAAGATGTTCAGGGTTTCAGATATGTTTATGGTTCAGCATAAGTGCCAGAGGATTCCAATGTACTTACAATCGAAGCACTTCTAATCAACAAGGAACAAAGTCAATTGTATTGTAAAGAAGATGTGAAGATCAAGATCGTGTTAGTCGTTTGTGAACCAGACCAGTTGCACCAAACGTCAGCACAAAAGAGATTGAGAATTGCATCTATGAATGAGAAGAATTGACTATCTACTGAAATGGGTAACAAGTGAAGTGGTATATGATGAAGCTCAGAATAAATCAAGTTCGAATTAACAAGGAAATATTTATTTGACTTGGTTGCAGTGGAAGAAATTATATTAAGAGCTTAACAGGTTCGAATTTGGCTAAGTAAAGAAGACTACAGAAGCTGTATCCAGAAGTCAACTTGGTCAAGCTATTTCGTCTCATTCACCGATGGTTAACAAGCTATTTTGTCTTATTCACAGATGGTTAACAACCATCGGGTGAAATGGAAAAGAATTGGTGAAATGAAAAGGGCTTATTTTTGTCTTATATGCCGATAGTTACTAACTATCGGAAAAGAAACAAAAGCCAACTAGCCACTTGCCGATGGTTACTCATGTTTGAAGTAATTGATTTTATTTCAGGAATTGTTTTAATCCTCCGATACTTATTCTACAGACTCATCGATGGTTAAACAATTACTCAGTAAATTGTTCCGATACTTAAGGAAAAACAGAAGTGAAGCAGCAACTAGTTTACTTGGTCCTGAATGAGCCACGTATCTTGGTTGAAAAAGTCTACACATATATTGAAGCAGAGCCATTCATTTGAGTCAGTCTTCTGCAACACAACAAAAATAACCAGAGAGAGAGAAGGCAACCGGAGAAGAGAGAACACCCAGAAAATCTATACCTCCTCACCGGAGATGTATTAGTGGCCGGTCCCTTAACGGAAAATGTTCAGGACCACTATATATCACTCTCTACGGTCTTAGTTTCCTTTGTACTGATCTAGAAATACTTGTATAGGAAATTGAGAGTTATATGTTTTTGTTAAGCAGCGAAGAACTTGTTCTTCGGACCGGATTTGTTGACCGGGTGTAGCAACCTCAGGGTTTATATTTATCAAATGATATATTCCCCGAATCTTGTGTTGTTTATTTTCCTGCTGATTTTCCAGAACTGAAATGATTAATCCTAAACACAGAAAATTAGTAAGCAGCTCCGTAAACACTATTCACCTCAAGAACACGAGCCCACTAACCGAACTCTAAATTATTTATCCGCAAAAGATTCGAAAGAATTTTTTGATTTAGTGAGTATCGTATTCAACCCCCCTTCTACGATACTTCCGGGGCCTAACAATTGGTATCAGAGCTGATTGATTGATATACAAATCAAGATCCATTAGCTCAGTGAAGCTCGCCAGGCGGAAGCTGTTTGGACTTAGAATGATTAGAGACCTTGTTAAATAAGTTTAATTATAAACTTTTAATAATTTTATTTTATAAACTTTTATAAAAATTTATTTTATAAAGTTCTACAAATTTATATTATAAATTTTACTTAGTTCAGTTTATAAACTTAATATTAAATTTATTTTATAAACTTTTATAGAATTTGTTTTATAAACTTTTATTAGTTTATATTATAAATTTTAATTAGTTTATTTTATAAAGTTAATATTAAATTTATTTAATAAACTTTTATAAAATTTATTTTATAACATTTTATTAGTTTATATTATAAATTTTAATAAGTTTATTTTATAAATTTAATAAAGTTTAGAAATTTATTAAACAAATTTAACTTGGTCCATTTTTCTTCTTTGTTTCAACTTGACCAGTACATTGAATTCAAAAGCAAGTGTACTTGGTTGCTACTGACTACATGTTCAGAATGCAGTGTACATGGTTGTGTCACGCGCGAGAAAAGGAAAAGCAAGTGTCCGATAGTTACTAACTATCGATACGTCCCCGATAGTTACTAACTATCGGAGCCGCATTCTGATATTTTTTATTTTTGATTTATTATGTTTTAAAAATTTAAAAATTCTTAATTTTAAATTTTTCTTAAATATTAATTTACGATTTATTTAATTTTTAAGAAAATTTGAAATTCTTGAAAATTAAATTTTTCTGTAAATATTTATTTTTGATTAATTTATTTTTTAAGAAAATTAAAATTTTTGGAAATTTAATTTTTTCTTAAATATTAAATTAAGGGTGTCGAAGCTGCTTGGACGTCGCAGAGTGTTCATTTTTGAATTGCGTCTCAGAAAAAGATATTTGCCCTTGGTGTAATTTTTGTTTCCGGAATAAAAATTGACCAGTGTTTATTAAACTCTGAAACATGATCATATAGTATTTTTACTGTGTAATCATGTCTTAAATATTAATATTGGCGAAGTTTCTTTTTGAGGAAAAATGTGAATCATTAGTGTTACTCTTGGACATAAGCTCCCTAGATGCTATTTTGGCCTACTTAACGTTTTGAACCTTTAATATCTATTTTAGATTTATTTATTTTTCTAAGAAAATTTAATATTCTTGTTAATTAAATTTTTCTTAAATATTAATTTACAATATTTTAATTTTTAAGAAAATTCAAAATTCTTGAAAATTAAGTTCTGTAAATTTTTATTTTTGTTTAATTTATTTTCTAAGAAAATTAAAAATTCTGTAAATTTAAATTTTTTCTTAAGTACTTATTCGAGGATGCCAGAAGTTAGTAGTTGAAGATTTTTACGGGTTATTGAAGACAATGAAGATCGACTGAAGATTATCCAAAGAAGTTGATTCTGGTTATAAAAAGATTATTTGGGTACAGTTTTTAGTTGGTTTGAGTTGAATTTGAAGATGAAAAATCTTAGGGGTTTAAGTAGTGTAAAGGAGAACAAACTGGACATCCTAATATCTCAGTACAGAAGACGTAAAGATTATTCTACAAGGAGATTACAGGAAGTTCGTGCTAACACTGCAGATCATCTGGAACATAGGATTACAGCTACAAGGGAATCTAAGGATACAACCACATTATTTTTAGATGAACTATTTGTGTGCTGAAGGCCTATGAACTGGAACAACAGCTGAAGCAGATAATATTTGGTAAAGCAGGTTGTTAGCATATCCACTGTATTTGTGACCCATGAACCAAATTTGATTGAATTCAAGGTTGAGAACCTCTGAACAGAAATGAAATGATCCTAGAAGCTGAATTGAAGATGTTGTAGCTCGAGGTAGTGGTCAAGGTGTTTTATGTAAATTTGACACTTTGGAATAACCTGAGATCTGGACGACTAGTTAAGCCTGCAGGGCAATAGGAAGTTCAGTGATATCAGATTCAGATGGAATCTCAAAATCTAAGGTCCTTACCTATAGATTCCATCAAGGAGATTTTCAAGACCAATTCAAGAGGCGGTTACAAAACATGGATGGTTGATTATAAAAGACAAGATCAGGGGTTTGCTACACAGTTTGAAGAAGCCTGTACAAGCAAAAGATGACAGACACTATGTTGGGTTGAAGCAGGAATCTTAAACATTAGTGAGGATGCAGCAAGGGAAAGCATTTGTTGATGAAGTAATGCAAGGATGATTCTATCAGTGACAGTGATGAACCAAATGAATATCTGGCATCAATGACCAACACTAGAGATGAATCATTAAGCACTTCACAGGTACACTTACTAACTAGTATATCTTTATCTAATTCATAATTGTATGATTATTATGTTTTGAAATGTATTAGGCTCGTGTCAGCATGTTAGCATCTTAGAACTTAAGTGCTTAATTGATTGCTAAGAATAAGATTTCATGCTTAGTTATATGAGTTTAGTGAGTACATTTCATACTTGATTTTCTATGCAGTAAAATGAATATCAAGAATTAGATAGTTGCTAGACTGTTAAGTGTATCCCTAAAACATTTGTTTGAAACTTGATTTAAATCTTCTGTGATTTAATACCTCTGCTAATGTTGTGAAAATTGCTAATAGACAAACAGGTCATAGATCAGATATTTTATATTTGTTCTTATTGTGATAAATGACTTGATAAATGTATGTGGAATTTGATATTGCTTATAATGTTTTATTCAAATATTCTACATATTCTTAAATTGTTTATGTGCTTATTTTCACATGATTTGCTTGCACTCACATAGTTGCACGTAAATGTCATATCATATCATGTATTGCTTGTTAGGGATAAGATGGTAGAATTACCTAAGTTGTCAGTAAAATTTGTAGATTCAAGGTTTAATCTAAAACTGACTTAGGTAATTAGAGATAGTTAAAAATGTTAGACAATGACAGAAATGGACTAGACAGAATTAGTAATTAATTTGTTAGTTCTTCTATCCATGTGCTTTATGCATATTGAAGCTGTTGTTACCTTTGATAATATCTCTAACCCATCTGGACTCAATTAAAATTGAGTACCAAGAAGCTTAATCATTTGTGATTGCAGAGTATGTAACTAAAGACAAAATTTATGTGACTTCGTGACACTTATTGTTCGAGGCATATGATTAAGATTAAAGCTCTAATATCACAGTGGTTGAGAAAGCCTCCCCGATGGTAACCTTTGGAGATGACAGCAAAGGATGTACTAGGGATATGGCTATCATGAATTAAGAACTGTTATCAGTGGAAGCATCTTTCTTGTGGAAGGACTTAAGCACTATCTACAGGGCACTAGGAAATTCTTTGTTAAGGGTTTTCTGGAATAGCATTGAAAAGTAAAAGTGTTTGATCTCAAACAAGAAGGTTGGAAGCTCACTCAACTGAGAGTGAGGAAGATTGTTCGTAGCTGTCATGGAATTCATATGCAAAGGTGAAGTGAACTTTTCAGTAAAGCTTCATCAGTAAAGAGTTAGCTATGGCAAGAGAAGCTCTCACACTTGATATTCAAGACAATGGATTCTCGATAAAGATGAAATTGGTGAGAGGACTGCTTCTAATGGAATTCTATCCAGAAGGACATTTTGAAGTATGTCATATAGGGAAGTCAATAAAAACATCACACCAAAGCAAACTATGTCAATGAAGAAATATGCTTAGTGGTATTTGATGACAACCCTAATTACAAGTTGGTGATGTTCGTGCATTCAACAGACAAAATGTCACAGATGGTAATTGATCACTTCAGGTAGATCAGTTGGAAGCAAAGTAAGCTGTGAGAACTTTGAAGTCAGATAATGGAACTGAATTTCGCGAATGAAGTTCTAACTGAATTCTGCACTGAAAAAGGTACTTTGAAGATGAAGTAATTAACAAAGCATGCTACTGTATTCAACAAAGATCGTGAAAGGACTTAGTCGAAAGCTATCAAGGCATTTGTGATTAAAAACCAGAAGGTGATTGAAAGACTGAATGTATCGACCTACTACACCAAGCTCCCAAGCATTCAAATGAAAGACTATTCTGAATCTTTGAAGTTTGACATCTTGTCAGAATCAAATTCAAATACCGATGATGAAACTGAGGTTGCAGAAGGAAACAATGATAATGATGTTGATTCAGATCCTATTAGTGGAATTGGTAGTGAAACTACACAACTCGTGGACTTTAACAGAATCCACTGAAAAAGGTGAAGGATCTTCAACACATCCTAACAGCAACTCAGGGGGAGCAAAATAATAGAAGGATCTATTAGTCGTACTCAACACAATGAAGATCAAAGGAATACATTAAGAACATATCTGCCAAGACAAAGGGTTTGAAGTCAAAGTCATTCCTGGAGTCTAGTTCTTAGTGATCCGGATTATTGAGTAAAAGCTAGAAGTGCTAATCAAAATGAACATATATTTTTCGGGACCCAACAATCAATAATTGGTATCCCAAAGAATACTGTAGAAGCACTGATTGATCTAGATTGGGTGATTGCAAATGCAAGGTGATCTCAATCAGTTCGAAGGCAGAAACTACTGAAGCTGGAACCCAGACCACTAAAGTCGAAGCTGAAATTGGTACAGCAAGGGTTCACAGAAACTGGATAATAATTGGCATTGTTATGAGGGACAAAGCCAAACTGGTTGCTACAGGTTACTTTCAGGTAGAAGGTGTCGACGATGATGGAAACAGAATCTTCGGGACTTTCAAGATCTAACAGCAAGCACCAGTGACGAGACTTGATTCTTTTTGGGCCTAACAAGATAAGGGCCTAACAATAGGATATTCCTAGCACATGTTGAGCATTCAAGCATGAAGACCTATCAGATGAATGTGAACAAGTGCACTCCTGAATGGTGAGTTAGAAGTTAAAGCTGATGTACAACATTTCCTGGACTTTGAAGTAGCAGATCATTGGAATTTGTATATCATTCTCTTCACAAGCTCTCCATGAATGGAGTTAGGAATTCAATCAAAACGTCAAGGACATGGTATGACACTCTAACTGCTAATTACTTGAAAATGATTTTATATTAGAGTAGTTATACATATATATCTCTCTAGAATGCAAGGCACACATAATGTCATATATATGTGCTAGTATACCTTGAGTATATTATATGCGGGTCTACTAACAAAAATTTGGCAAGGGATATTTGCTAAGTTAATGCAGAGTAGGTAAGATGAGCATGTTGGAAGAGTTGCAGTTCTTTTTGAATTATAAGTAATTCAAAAGAATGATGGCAATTAAAGTAAGTCAAAGATCTTTTGAAGATGCGCAATTTGGAAGATTCTAGACCTGCCAAGACTTCTTGCCAACAGACCACTAAGCTTGATCAGTGCAAATCAGGTATATGAACTGAAGTGACAAGCTATAGAGGTATGATCAACTCATTACTTATTCTATGCATAAAGACCATATATTTTATTCTCGATATGCCTATGTGCAAGTTTCCAAGTGGATACTAGAGAATCTTATCTTATAGCTAAGTTATGAATTGTTAGATATCTTAGGGGATCACCAATTCTTGAAATCTGGGACCCTAAAGATACTAGGTTTAACCTAATTGGCTATATAGATATAAATATACAGGTTGTAAGAAAGACAGGGAAGTCATTCCTAGAAGCTGTCATTATTTTCAGCAACTCTGTTGATCTCTTCACACCACGTATGGAACAAGCGCATGGACACTAGGTATCATCTATTTTGAGATTGTCCTTAGTAGAATAAATTGCAGATATTTGCTGAACAACTTGATAAATTTATTTTATCTAAGTTGGTTAGTGAATTGGGGATATTAATTATATGAATACTTATTGGAAATCCCATTTGTAAGGAATTCTCAAATGAGTTCACAAGTATTAAATTTTCCATATTTAAAGGACTTGTGAATTTATTTTAAATCCAGTACCTCATACTTTTTGCTACTAGTTTAATTATCATGCTTACAATGTTATATGCATACGTGGTAGTTAAATTATTTAGCATAAGTTAGAAGCATAATTATTTGCATGTTAAATATTTGATGAGTATTAGTCAAGATGTCTTGCTTAATTGCTCTGATATGTTGCTCTGATATTCTTAAATATTTTGTTACAAATAATTGTGATACTTTTGATATTAGTGACAATATTTAGAATTTCTGTTCTAAGTAATTAATGCATATTTAAAAAATCACTAATATTGGAAGGTGAAGTATTCTCTAAGTCATGTGTATAAAATTCTCAATATTTTATATACTTAGAAAATATTTCTAAAATTTGATTTTATTTACGAGGAGTTGTAATTAGGATCACAAGTATTAAATGTCAATATTTAAAGGACTTGTGAATTTCTTTTCAACTATTTCTCGAGCTTACATATATCATTAATAATTGTTATGAGTATAACTGTAATATGCTATAGTGACAATTATTAGATATAGTGTAGGAAGTTAGATGCTAATATTCAATCCTATGAATATTTTAGTATTTAGCGAAATTATTTTATCTTATTAAAATTATGGATTGAAGCAATTCAATGTTTATTAGTTTCATAATTTTGATTTGATGAAATATTAGAAGCACAATTTCTTGCATCTTGAAATTATTGATATATATCAAATAATTGGTATCAACGTGTAATTAATTGAGATATTTTTAATATTAGTGGTAACACAAGTTGCTTATCTGAAATCACTAATAATAAAAATATGTTTTAATGCTTATTGTTCTACTGAATGATTGCCATATTTAGTTAATATATATATGCATGTGATTGGCAATTGCTTAGTGCAGCATAAGTATTTAATTTATTTTGATTTGTTTAAATCATGATGATATAAAACAATTCAGTGATATATTGGTTCCATGATTTAAGTAAATTAAAATAAATTTGCAGCATAATTATTCATAGTATAAATATTCTCTTTTATTACTTTGTGATAATTGAATAATATTTTATTTCAAAATAATTGTGATATATTGATACCAATGGATTTGCTTAGTTTTTATTCTAAGTAAATATTGGTTTTTGAAAAAGCCGTTAGTATTAATATATTTAGTTTTCTTTCTTTGACTGATTCCTGAATGTATTTAAAAAGAAATTTTTGTCTGTTTCTTTTTCAAAACGTTTTATTCAAAGATACATTCACTTTCTATCAGTCTTAGAGAAGAAAACATCAAATTCTTTTTCAAAACTTCTCTTTTGATAAACTTTTCTTGAGGATAATTTTTCTCTAATCTCAAAATATTTTATCCTCTCTCCAAAGCTGGTTTTAAATGCTATATTTTCAAAACCGTTTTCTCTCTTAATTTTTCTTTTTAAAGTGGCAGAAACTTTGTGACTGCTATTTTATTTGGAGAAATTATTTTTAACTTCGAGGTACCAATCACTTGTAAAATGATTTGTTTTTTCAAACACTAGTTTCAATGTATGTTTCACATTGATTCATAGTACCAAAACAGTGGTTGTTGCTTTGAAGGCCTAGTACTGTTTTGTTAAGCATACATTCAACCCCAATTGTCATGTTTTTATTTTAAGTCGGGGATACTATCAGGTGGACGAAAATGATGTAAATCATAATTGAATTATAAGTCAGAAAATCATAGTCCTCTATCTGATAAGGATGTTTTGCAAAACTATTTTCAAAACATACAGTGCTTAGGTTTTAAAAGAAAAGAGTCAGTTTATTGAGATAAAATTTGATAAGAGAGTTGAGTTTCTTCTTTGGTGTAAATTCCCGCGTTTTATTATGGGAAGTTTGCCTTATAAGAAATTCATAAGGGATAGATTTTTTCTCTGATACACATTCCCGCGTTTTATTATGGGATAAATATCTTAAAGAAAATTTCTATTGGTATCATGTTCTTAAATGATAAATCTTTAGAACCGACAAAACTCTTTTATTAAAAGTGCTTTAATGCAATTCATTACCATTCTTTCTTATATTTTTCTTTCTCTTTGAGATGAAAAATATGTTTTGGAATGTTAAAGTGATTATCTTTTTATCTTATTTAATTGATTTTTTCCGTTTAGCCCCCAGTGGCTACAGAAGCTGGCCAAGAGGTTGAAAACCCATCAATCTCTTACCCAGGCCTTAATACCAAACACTCATTCATCCACTTCCATATATTAACCCCTGGAGATATAAGGAACAAATGTTACTTAGAGGTTGATAAGGGAGAAACTGCACTTGATGCCGCAAATAAGGATGAAGTCGGAAGTGCACCCACAGCTCTACCTCCAGCGAAGTAAAGAAGTATATAACTGAGGTATCTGTAAGCTCATCTGTATCTTCTCAAAAGGATGCAGAGCTGAAAAGGCAATAAAACTGTCTCTGGAATCATTCTCTCAATAGGATGAGTCCATTGAAATTCGTTCGTCAGCCAGAGCATCTTGTAATGAGTCAAGCACACCACTGGCGCTCACGCTGATGGTAAGCCTAAACAGATAAATTCTAAGTACACATTGCAAGAAGTGCACAGTGAGAGGTATAGGCATGTTAACAAAACCCCGTCATTGGGTTACGAGGGAAACGTAGACTCTAATTTGTCATTCATTACATTGTCTATTACGTCGCCCCTCCTGGAAGGAACATTTCCAGATCCTGAAAAGGAATGTCCACCTCCCATTTATGGAGTAGGTGTGAGGCAACTCCTTGATAGAACAAGGCAGGATTCCCTAACAGATTTTAAAATCTTGGGATAACCCATCTCAAAGAGGTGAGGCTCCACTAGACAGTGATTTAGCGAAAGCTATTGAGTCTGGTGCTGAGACAGTGCTTATGCATGATAGATCAAGAACACCTCAACGAGGCAATTCTTCACTTGATAGTGATTCAGTTCATTCTGATGAATCAGGTGTTGGGAATATATGAATTGACGGATTTCATTTGCAGGTACATAATGCTATATTTGGAATGCAGAGTGAAAGTGAGAGAGAGAAACACTTAAGTGAAAGTGAGGGAGAGATACACTTGAGTAAGAGATAGGGAGAGAAAGAGTGAAACACTTCTAAGTGCTCGACACTTGAGTGTAAACACCAACAGAACGTGGTAGAAGTGAGGAAACCTTAAGCCAAACACTTACCCTTGCTACTTGCTACTTCTGGAAGAAAAGTTACTATATTTTTCCCGATCAATGACAGACGAGAACCTTCTTTGGAAGACAAACCATTCAGAAGTGGGCCATTGGAGGATTCCTCAACTAAGGGGGAGAAGTTATAGGAAGAAAAATGAGAAGTTAATAAAGTCTTATCTTCGTACTTTGGAAAAGTTAATATCCTAAATGGGTTCGTATCATGGATCATTAAGGGAAGTTCCTGGATCCTTAAGGGGAAAAGGGGTTCGCATCCTTGGGAGAAGTTAATATCCATAGGGGGAGATTTGAGACGAGAAAAAGAAAATCTTATCTTCTGATCCTGAGGGGAAACAACAGAAATATGGGAGAATCAAGAAGCTGTATTCTATACTTGAAAGGAGTTGTCAGAAGAGGATTCCTAATCCAAGTGGGAAGAACAGAGGACTATTCCATTGATTTTCTAAAGGGAGAAGAAGAATAAGAAGGAGAATCACATTCTCAGGGGGAGAACATTATTTGAGCAATGTTCTATATTTTATTGAAGATGTTCCCAGGAATTTTGATTCTTATGAAGCTCAGTTTATGATAAGTTCTTTGTAGGTCAAGCTATGAAGGATTTTGAAGCAGAGAAAAGCTCAAACACAGAGGAATGAAGATGATATCTATTGAAGATGCGTTCAGTGCTAAAGGAACACTCATTTTCTATTTCTCTTTACTTTATAGAAATCTGGAAATGTATTATATGATCCAGAACCCAAGTAGTATTATTTACAAGTCTAGAGCATTAATATTTTCTTGTAGTTAGTTGAGTTATCCTCTAGGGATTTGCTTGTTAATCTCTACCAAACAAATAGGGGGAGATTGAAAGGCTGTATGTATAGACCTATATGTAACATAGGGTTATAACTCAACATAAGAACAGGACGTGTAAACAATATGAAGTTATCACCGCAATCAGGAAGACATGAAGACTTGGTAAAGACAAAGGATAAAGAAGAAATCTACAGACTTGAAGCATTAGCTCACTGGAAGAAGTTCATTAATATGTTCATGCCTCAGTGAAGAATAAAGGTTGAAGTATTCAAGGATGTGGAAGCAGTGAAGCAGTTGTCAAAGTACCAGAAAGATTCTAGTGATCCAAATCTGCAAATCAGTCAAGCAATGATTTGCAGAGCTCAAGTACAGGAATCGATAAGATAGAATATACGGCAAATACAAAGAATCAAAATATTAGATGGAATCTTGGAGTCTATTATAGATTGCTGGAGGAAGTTCATTCATATGTTCAGACTTCAGTGAAGGATAAAGTTCGAAGATGTTCAGGGTTTCAGATATGTTTATGGTTCAGCATAAGTGCCAGAGGATTCCAATGTACTTACAATCGAAGCACTTCTAATCAACAAGGAACAAAGTCAATTGTATTGTAAAGAAGATGTGAAGATCAAGATCGTGTTAGTCGTTTGTGAACCAGACCAGTTGCACCAAACGTCAGCACAAAAGAGATTGAGAATTGCATCTATGAATGAGAAGAATTGACTATCTACTGAAATGGGTAACAAGTGAAGTGGTATATGATGAAGCTCAGAATAAATCAAGTTCGAATTAACAAGGAAATATTTATTTGACTTGGTTGCAGTGGAAGAAATTATATTAAGAGCTTAACAGGTTCGAATTTGGCTAAGTAAAGAAGACTACAGAAGCTGTATCCAGAAGTCAACTTGGTCAAGCTATTTCGTCTCATTCACCGATGGTTAACAAGCTATTTTGTCTTATTCACAGATGGTTAACAACCATCGGGTGAAATGGAAAAGAATTGGTGAAATGAAAAGGGCTTATTTTTGTCTTATATGCCGATAGTTACTAACTATCGGAAAAGAAACAAAAGCCAACTAGCCACTTGCCGATGGTTACTCATGTTTGAAGTAATTGATTTTATTTCAGGAATTGTTTTAATCCTCCGATACTTATTCTACAGACTCATCGATGGTTAAACAATTACTCAGTAAATTGTTCCGATACTTAAGGAAAAACAGAAGTGAAGCAGCAACTAGTTTACTTGGTCCTGAATGAGCCACGTATCTTGGTTGAAAAAGTCTACACATATATTGAAGCAGAGCCATTCATTTGAGTCAGTCTTCTGCAACACAACAAAAATAACCAGAGAGAGAGAAGGCAACCGGAGAAGAGAGAACACCCAGAAAATCTATACCTCCTCACCGGAGATGTATTAGTGGCCGGTCCCTTAACGGAAAATGTTCAGGACCACTATATATCACTCTCTACGGTCTTAGTTTCCTTTGTACTGATCTAGAAATACTTGTATAGGAAATTGAGAGTTATATGTTTTTGTTAAGCAGCGAAGAACTTGTTCTTCGGACCGGATTTGTTGACCGGGTGTAGCAACCTCAGGGTTTATATTTATCAAATGATATATTCCCCGAATCTTGTGTTGTTTATTTTCCTGCTGATTTTCCAGAACCGAAATGATTAATCCTAAACACAGAAAATTAGTAAGCAGCTCCGTAAACACTATTCACCTCAAGAACACGAGCCCACTAACCGAACTCTAAATTATTTATCCGCAAAAGATTCGAAAGAATTTTTTGATTTAGTGAGTATCGTATTCAACCCCCCTTCTACGATACTTCCGGGGCCTAACAAGAAGAAACGAAGATTGAACAAGGCTGCAATCTCTGAAGGTCTAAACTCTGAAGGGATAAACTCTGATGCAACAATAAACTCTGATGAAATCTTAAACTTTGATGTCCTAATCTCTGATCAGCCAAACTCTGCTCAACCACAAGTAATAAACTCTAATACTGTTATAAAGTCTGGTGAATCTGCATTGCCTGACCAAATAAACAGTAACATCGGTAGAATTGAGGTAGATGATGATGATGAAAATGCCAATAGAGAAAAAAAATGATGAATTGGCTAAAATAGATGGTAATTCTCTTCATGCTAATCTTTTATCAGTCCTGTAATCACTTTGGAAAATATTGATGCTGCAAGTGAAGTTATTTCAGTGACAATCTCTGATTCTCCTACTTATTCCCCTAAGCAAATTATTAAGGAGATATCATATGAAAGGGTAAGGGAGTTGGCAGAAGAAGTAAAAAAGGAGATGGAAGCAAATAAGTCAAAATCAACTCCAGCCTCTCCTAGTACAAAGTAATTTACAAGAAAGAAGAAGAAACGAGTTTCTTTTGGCCAAGACACACAAGAACCTGCCTCTCAAAGTTAGGCAACAGTCATTTTTAGGCCAGGCACACACGAACCACAGAGATCAGGGGTACAACCCACAAGAACCTTCAGCTCAAAGGGTTGAAGAAATTGTTAATGCACGTGCCACACAAGAACCATCCAATCAAAGTTTAAATGCAGGCACAACATCTATAAATGAAGATCTTGTTGTTGCTGATGCTAAGGAGATAAACTCTGATGAAGTTCCAATGGCAATCTCTGATACTATCATGGTGCAACCTCTCTCTGCACAGTCTATGGAAACTACATAAACCTCAACTACAACTCAAGGTACTCAGAGTTTATCAGTCACCACAAACTCTAATTTACCAATCTCTGAAAATGCTGCAAACTCTGATGATCAAGATGCATTCTCTGATGAGCCTATCTTTGAAGATGAAGAAGTTACAGATCTTTCAATTCCCTACACTCAGAGGTACAACACAAAGAAATGGCATTTTGATTCTTTTGATGCTCATGAAAGGTTGATGATGGATTATCATGATTACATGGTGGTGGAAAAGCTCAAAGAAGAAATTGAAGCTGCCTTAGATGTAGAAGGTGTCAAAAGGAATTTTAGCTCAAAAGCAGAGCCATCAAATGAAGATTTACTCAACTCTCACAGACAATCCATTTGGGATATGTCTTGGAAATATCCTAATGAAGAAATTTCATGGCCCCATGTTCATGAATTGATAAATAAAGCTGACAAGGAACTAAACTCTGATGAAATGAAGTCTGTTTTGAAGGTACTACTGTGTTGTCCAAGGGACTTCACAATGAAGTTTGTGAGTTAAAAGAAACTGTTAACAAGACCACTGCATCTGTTCAAACTGTTGTTACAACATCTCAACATGCTCTGGAATTTAAGCTCAAAAATGTTTCAGCAAAACATGATGCTTTGGAAGTCAAGGTTGATACTCTTTCTACTGCAGTTACTTCTATGCAAAATATGCTCCATACAATTGTTGACATCCTCACAATAATAAAAGGCAATGATGTCAGAAAGGGGGAGAAAGTTGCACAAGACAAATACAAAGAGGATGCTATAGAAAAATCTAACAAACCTGATGATGATGACCAATGGAGTCAGAAGGATGGAAAGCAAACTCTGATGCAACAAACTCTGATGACTGAACAAACTCTGACATCCCATCAAACTCTGGATAAACTATGATAAAAAAACTCTGATGGATGCTGACATAGAATTGGCTAAACGGCTTGAAGAAGAAGAGAAGCCTAAGAAAATAGAAGATCAAAACTTGAAAGATGCAGAACTGGTAAGAAAGCTTTTTGAAGAAGAAAATCCAAGAATAGATCCAGTTGCTGTAGAAGAATAATTGAAGAAGTCTAGTACTGATAATGCTCAAGTCCAGAAGAAAAGAAAGTATGTAAAGAAAGCTCTAGTACAAAGGAAGGCACCTGCTCAAAAGAAAATTACATCTAAGCCTGTCCAAACTAAATCTGTTGAAACTCCTAAGCCAATTGTTCAAACTAAACCTACTCTTGAAATTAAGAAGAAAGCTCCAGCAAAATCAAGAACTCCTCTCACTATGTCAGGAACCACATTTCTCCCAGGTGGATCAAGTTTTGAAGATGAAGAGGAAGATCAACAAACTCTGATCAGAAAGAAAATTTTTGATCTTCTGTGGACCAAAACTCAAACTTTGACTCTCAATGCTAGACTTGGTAAAAACAAGGGTGGTATTGGTGATTCTCAAGCCAAAGTCTACAGGGGTGAAGAAAAAATATTTTCAGAGATCCCTTCTCATTGAAAGACAAGCCTGGGGAAGATTTAACTCAAGAAGATTTGGACAAATTAATTTCTGTGAACATAGTGAATGATATTTTTGATGGTGCACAAGAAAATGAGAAGCTTCTATATTTTTTGGAGAATAAGAGAGTTATGAAAATTGCTGAAGAAGATCTGATCCACAAAGCATATAAAGAACTTGGACATGTTCTTTATCTACTCAATGATGAAACTAAAGCCACTTCCAGATGGGTGAAGATTCTAGAAGGTGTGATAAATGAGAAGAAGAAGAAGAATGACAGGTTACTCATGATAAACTCTGAGGAGTACAAACCTGGTTATTTGCTTGAAGATGGATCAGAAAAGGAAATGGTCAAAGGGGATGCAAAGGTAAAAATGGTGTTAGGTATTCCTACACTTATACTAAATCCTGATGGACAAAAAGCCTGTTGCATTCCCTTAGATGAAAGAATGGAGAGATCATCAATCTATAATCTGAGAGTTGTTATATTCCAAATTGATGATTCCTATGAGCAGATGAAAGAATTGAAAGAGAAGCTTAGTGAATTACTGAAGAATGCTGAGGAAAAGCTACTGGATCAATTTCTAAAAGAAGATTTCTCATATAGAAGAATCTAAGTCAAAAAGGAAGATTCAAACTCTGATGCATTTGTCTCCATATTTCTGACATCATAAGTGAAATTTATGGTTTACTTAATAAATCATAAATTGGGGGAGATTGTTAGAAAATATACACTGATGTTGTCAGAGAATACTAGAACAAAGTTTATGATTGCTGACGTCATCAGAGAATAATAAGCTGTCGGTCAGAGTTTACTCTATCAGAGAATACTCAATCAGAGTTTACTCTAACAGATAATGCTCAATCAGAGAATGACAACCGACAGAGTTTACAAATCAGAGTTTGTAAAGGAAACAGACAAATCATAATATGATTTGGATAGTGAAGAAAGAATTCAAATCAAGTCTAATTACCTTGTTGAAGCTATTCTTTTCATAATATGTTTTGTAATTGAATTGTAACTGTGTCTATATAAACATAGAAATAGGTTAACATTATTGCAACATTCAAGTCATAATTTTCATATAACCTAGCAGCTCTTGAGAACAGTAAAATTCTTGAGAGAGTTCTTGTACACAGTTTAATATCAATACAAAACTGTACTTCTTTACATACTTGTGTTCATAATCGATTTACTTGATACTATTATATTCAACCCCCCTTCTATAATAGATTATCATCTGGGCAAACAGTAATTTTATACGGATAACCAGTTACACTTACGGGAGAAATTGTTATATTGAGAATTCAGAAATCTTATTAATTCATTAGTTTGGAACAAATAGAAGAAATTATTTTTTTTTTAAAAAAATAATTATTTGAGTTCACCGGCTAAGAGTTCAACTTTAGCTTACGATATTAAAGACACATTTTATTTTGTTACAATATTATATATAATACTATATCAAAAACACGTTGTCACATATTTTGAATCATGCTATTTGATAACTAAAATCAATCAAATTAAAATTAAAATAATATAAATTAATAAATATTAATATACTTTTTAAATTTAATCAATTTATATATGAGAAAATTATAGTCATAACACACATTAAGTATTAATATGAAGTAATATATTTTGTTCAATAAATAACCCGTCATATGTTAGTATGAAAAGTGGGATGTATAAATTATTATAACGGTAATTGTTATGTATCGTTTTATTTTTAATATCAACTTAAAGTTTAAATCTCATTAGCAATATAGTAACATCTTTTATTTATTAATACAAAGTTTACATTATATATATTATATAATTATTTATAAATTGCAATTAATACTATGCTATTGGAAATCTACTAACATAAAAAAACTTATTCAAATAAATAATTATATTATCATGTTATTAACAAATACATATATATTATATCTCATATACCATAATATCTATTAAATTTTATATAAATATTAATACAGATCTTATCAAAAATATATTTAAATCTACTGTGTATAATCTTAAATATACATATGTTTGATATATTAAAAAATTATGTTTATAATATTTTGAATAACAAAATTTTACATGTTTATATATTAATAATATAAATTTATATTTTATGCGATGTGCATATTTATTTTTAATTTTTAATATTTTTTTTATTTATATTTAATTTGGTTGATATAAAAATATATAATTTAAATATTTTTAAAAACTAATATAAATATAATATATTAAGACTTTTTAAAATTATAAAAATATTAATAATTTAAAGAGTATCATTCTTCTAAAGATGACCTTAGGTAATTACCTAAGATTAAAATGATTTCCCATATAAATACACCATGGCTTTATTGTAATTACAGAAAATTATATATATTTACAAAAATGTCACAACCATTTTACACTAGAAAACATTCTAACCTGGGGTAATTTTTCTAAGGTCAACCTTAGGGTTTTTTTTCTCTAATTTAAAATAAATAATTTAATTAATAAAACAAAATATTCGTGCATCATCGTACGAGTTAAAATCTAATATAATATAACAGTCTATAAACTTTTTCTTTCCCATTAAATGCAACGACAAAAATTGTGAGAAACTTTATGATATAGGCCTTTATAAAACATGGCTCAGATACTAGCTATGGACCCAAGCCCAAGCTTTTAAAAATTTATAGACCAACAAGACAATCTTATTATACTGGCACAGTGTATGAACAATTACAGAACCAAAACGATGCTTACGACGCCGTCGCAACACGGTATCAAACTCGCCGTCAATTTAATCTCCTCTTATTTTGGTGATATTGTCGCTGTAAATCTCTCTCTTCTACTTATTGTATCTATATTTGTATCTCTATTTATTATCTATAATATTAGTGTAATTTTTGAAATTTGTTAGTGATTGCTTATACTGAAGCTATGATGATTATGATTTTGTAGCTTATTTGTGTGTGTGTAATTTGTGTGTACAGAAAGTATGTGAATGTCTTCTCGGAAAAGGAACCCTACCGCTCGTACAAATTATACAGTTCACTGAGCTTAGTAAACAGAATGCAGTTAATTCATTACTTGTTCTTATTCAACATAATTGTGTTCAAGCTTTCGCTACTCAGACCGAAGGTATGTTAGACTTCGATTAATTTCCGTCTTCGTATCAGCATTATCGTTTGTTGTATTTTTGTCGATATTTGAAAAAATATACATGTATGGTTAATTTCTTGGTTATTTAAGTTAAGTATGTTATGTTATAAGGAATCAAATGGAAAGGTACATTGTAATTAGTATATGTTAATGCAGGCAAGTTTGGAGGTGCTCCGAGGATTATAACTCAGTATATGGCGTTATTTGATAACATTATTCATCATATGAGGTTTCCGAAATTTATTGCAATAGTGAATGAGGAATTGGGTAAAGAGGTCAGTTGGCGTGGTGTTTATATATTATTGAAGATTAAGCTATATGTTGGCGGTTAGATTTAATCGTGTTTAGTTTTTCTCTTGCAGTGTGAAGAGATTTTTGTATGGTTGCTTCAAGATGGCAGACTTTCCTTAAATGATATTGTCGAAAGACATAAAGAACCATCAAGTTAGTATTCCTCACTGCAATCTTCTAATATAGTTGATCGAAGTTATAAACATTAAAACAATTAAAAACTATACCCTTGGTGATATTATATATATCTGGTATATCGACTTTCCACTCCCAGAAGTAGTCATATAAATTATAAAGGGGTGGGGAGATTTTTTGGGTTGAAGATATGCTATAATATTCAGGAATGGGCAAAAGTCTAATTTTTCTAATGAATTGTTGCTCTATATTTAGGAAATTCTACAGCTTTGGATGCCTTGCATGAGTGTTTCAAGAAACTTGTGCATGCCCAATATGTGGAACGATGTCCTGCTCCTGAACCATTTCTTGCTCCACCAACTGAAGAAGAAACTGCTGCAAAGAAGAGAGCTGCTAAATTCACCAAGGTAATTGTCTCTTTGTTTGATTGTTTCTTCAGGAAACAAGGAAAAATGTGATGTACATCAGTGACCTTGCTAACTTTAATGTCCATAGACCCTTTTGATGTTTCCATTTGTCCTTCTCTCTGCCAGATTCTATACTATTAAGTTTTCAGTAGTTTTCAGTTGTGATATTCTGTTCTATTAGCGAGGTAAGTGTTGAAGATAATTTTTGGTGAAAGTAAGCTTGACCTTTGTTCAAAACCTGGACCTCGTATTTGATAATATACTAATATCATCCCTTCCTTAAATTTCAACTTTACCATTTCAATAATGTTTATATCTTACTAAGTTACTATGTTCTGTTGCATTCAAATTTTTTGGAGGTTACATCTTCTAGACAGTAAATTAGTTCTTGAAAATGCAGACAGTGGAAGATACTGTAGAGACACGTGCTTTGGCAGAAGCATCTCCTATGGACTCAGTTAGATTTTTACTTGAAACAGATACATGGACCGATGATCCTGATCAAAAGAGCAATGATAATTCTAGTGGCTTGGCTGCTTCTGGAGAGAAGGTTGATCATGAATTATATCAGAAATACATTCTTGATTATACATTCCAAGTTGCTAACTAATATGTCTCATTTACAGCGGAAGTTGGATGCTTTGGAGTCCGACACAAAATTGTGGGCTACAAATCAGAAGAAAGAAGTTTTATGGCGTGTAAATTTTGAAGAATTTGTACGACGGCTCAGGCAAAAGGTAAGCTTGCCTGTGTCTAGCAAACACACTACAAGTGACAACTATTGTTTACCTGTGATATCTTTTTAGACATTAATCAACTGTTTGTATTGGTTAGTGCATCTTGTATTTGGTACAGTTATGAAACTATAATCTGCAATATCCATAAGCTTATGGAAATTTAATTACCACTATTAGGCTCTGAAATGATGCTTGTTATATTATAAAGCTTCAAGAAAATACCAGAGAAGGAGTTTGTTTAAAACTGCACATATTTTCTTTTATCGACTGTTTAAAGCAAAATAGTTGATGCTTATATCTCTACCCTACCTTGAAAACTGTTATTTTTTCCTATCCCTTTATTGAATAAATGAAATCTGAGTAGTTTGAGATTGATTTCCACTCTTACTATGTGTGTGCGCTTTGGAGAAAATAATGGTTCTCCTTTCTAGATAAAATTCACTGGACCAATTTTGAAAGACTTAATAGCCCAAGTGGTAAGGGCTTATCCTCTATCGTCCCAGGTCCTGGGTTCGACTCTGGCTCATCACGAGAATTTATTAGAACGGATACTCACTTTGTAAAGCTATAAGCATAATTGGTGGAAAAAAAGTCAGAACTCCTTTACTTTTTTTACTTCTTTCTTTGAAAGTGCTACTTGCTGAATTAGGGTATCAGAGTCATCCGTATTTCCAATAAAATGATGACTATTATACATCATGGGTAGTCCCCTGTGCGGAACTTTGTTAGTAGGCACTTCAAGGTACATTGGCCGTTGAAATCCATAGGTGGTAGTATGGATAACCTTATTTTGGTGGAGATAGATCTGATCTTGTTTTGTCCTGTAAGATAAATCTGACTGGATATTGTGCTCTCTATGAAGGGAGTATTGTTGTTGGCCACTTGGCCAGAGGCCCAGGATTACCATGGTCGCCGTCCTCCGAAATGGTTGGTAGCCTGTTTGTGTTTTGAATTTTAAATTGTCCTTGGAATTAACATGTCTCCTGTTGCGTTTCTAGTGTCCCTAGTTCTGTAGACTTTAATGATTGACTATATAGGTTTCCCTTGCGATCCATGGTTTTTCTCTCTTCCATGGGTTAATGGTTTTTCTGTGATTCATCCACCCAAGCTTATCTTTTCATTGTTTTCTTTCACAAATTCTATCCTGTATTCCTGCATCACCTTCTAGTCCCGGTTTTTTTTTTTGCATGTACATTTTTTTTAGAGAGCATATGATTGACAGTCGCCAAGGAACCTTATATCTTTCACTCTATTTTAGCCTGTGTCATATTCTACCCCAGAAAGAGGGGAATGGTAGAGTAGATAAATCAGGTAGGTAATTCATGCTTCAGTTCAAGTTTGCGGAACCATTTGGTGAATGCATGAAAAGATATTTTGATCATAATATTTCAAAGTTGCTGGTATATAAATTTCTTGATGTACTTGTATCGATAAAAGCTCATATTTATCTACTTTTACATCATAGAGTTGCATCGAAAATGTACGATCTCGGCTTGATGCTGGAGCTGCAACCGTTTTGGGGGCAGTTCTGGAGGCAACTAGAAGAACAGAAACTAAAGTAAAAGTGGAAAGTTCAGGTAATACAATGATCTATCACAACAGTTTAAAATTTTGATATTGAATTCTCTACTACCAGCACCTGATTTTTTACTATATGATGTGAAGCAAGTTGGCTTGCAATACCTTGATTATTTTTGTCCTCCATCCTTGAGAGAGAATTTGCAGGCAAGTTATGTAAGTCAAGATTTATAATTCAAATGATAGTTTATGACACAAAACTTAAATCTATTCTCCAACTTCCTTAAATTGATCTTTTTAAATGAACTTTTTTGTGGGCAACATACGTATAACTTTCATTTGAGCACAACTAAAAATTGCGCACGTGATATCGACTTGAGTAGAAGAGCAAGATGGTGTATGTTAATATATAATTAATAATGAGATTTGGGAACTAGTTAATTACAGTTATACTGTCAGTGGTAGATCCATATACAATTTCAGGGTGTGCAAAGATAGCTTAATTCTTTTTGACAAAAAATATAGTAATAAAAATGTCATACTTCTGTGTTTTTTCAAAACTTCGCATGTTCAATTCTTTATTTGTATGCATTTTACTAAGATAAGAATACGTTGGTGCACACATTGTCTCACAACCTCATTATAGCAACATGCTAACTAATAAATTAGGAAGAAGATAACATGTATTATTTTTCGCGTGCTTGGTCGTATGCTTGCCACCATGTCCCCCCCCCCCCCCCCCCCCAATATGTTAGTATATAAAAATTCAGGGAAATTTACTACAGAAACATGAAATTATGTTATCTTGATTAACAAGAAGGAATTTATTTTATCTTTCTCTTGTTGTAGAAAAATTTGAGGTTTGTAAATCAAATAATAAAGTTTTGAAATAGCTGAGCAACAAAGTTGTTTGACAGTTTGAAACGAATTTAATTATTAATGATTTATGCATATGGCTGGTCATGTGACAGCCTACTGTTGTGCCAAGTATTATCAATATGCATAAACTATATGAGTAGGGTGGGGTGTGAGTAGCATTGTATTAGAAATATTTAATGTTCATCCTATTTTTTATTTTAGGTGTGTATTCCCCACAAAAATTTGCAGCTTAGCCATTGGCTCATTGCACTTGAAGTGTCAGGCTTAAATTTCTATTTCTTTTACAGTTTCACCAATTAGTAAAGCTTTTCGGCATGTTGCACTTTTCATTATGAAGATTTATTTAGATGTTGCATCCATAAGAGATGTGCTTGAATTTCTAATTTTTTTTCTTTATATTTGCAGTTCCTCTGTCTATTGATGACATTATGCAAGAAGTGATAAAGAGCGAAGAAGGTCGTACTATGAACTCAGATCGAGTCAGAGCATCCCTCGCTCAATTGGGGTGTGATATGCCCAGTATAACAGGAATAGATGAAACTTATAGTATCGGTATTATAATGCATTCCATCTTATCCAGTTATATTGTTTGAATGATATCAAGCTTAAATTCCATGAAGTGCTACTGAACCATTGATTCCTTGAGTATAGTTTAACCTGAATTGAGTATTATTCTCATTGCAGATCTGAAGAGAATCCTTGAGCTGGCTCAAATTCAGGAGGTTTTATTATTTGTTTTTGTTTCAGATTTATAGAAAGAATTAACATGAGCAAATGCAAATCTGATTATATATTATCTGCAGGTGGAATCTATTGTGCTGAAAAGATATGGCAGGGAAGCTTGTAGAATTTTCAAGTTACTTCTACAAGCAGATCGCGTTGTTGAGACTGAAATGGTAACAAATATCAGCCTTGGCACTACAATGTGAATAAAAAGACATGTGTATATGTTTGTCTTGCTTAATGACCCTTAAGAGATTAGCATTTGGAACAGGACAGGAATTGGCATCTCAACATTCTCTGTTAAGGCCGTATTGCTCTGTACCAGTTCTAAAGAGTGTAACCATGTGCACTTCCTAGCAGAGTGGCAGTTGGATTCGTAGCATCTGGAATAATCTATTATATTACACAGTTTTAAATTAATGAAAACTTATTCTATAGATCTCCACCATCTTACTTCCCTAAGAATGCAGCCGTAACATTACACCCTCCTAGACAAGGAGTTTGTCCTGAAACTCGAACTCTGGATAAGCCTCCCCAAAAGTAACAACATCTTTCAATGCGGAGTACCCAAAGATTGTCTACATTAGCATCATGAACTTTCTCCCTACAGGCAGAAACTATCAATTTAATGATGAACTTACGACTTGGCACACGAAGCATACCACTTGAATTCATCCATAAACTTCAAGGACCAGATACTTAAAGTCTCCTTAATCAAACATTACTAGATGTGAAGCATGCTTTTACCAGAGCTTTCAGTTCCATCCAAGAAATGTCATTGTGGAGCCCATTATCCTTCTCCCCGCCTTCACATTCCTCAAATAACCATAGTCTCCAATAACTAAACAAGATTGATTTCCAAAGAAATTTTATTGAAATGCTTCCTCACTATCTACCAGACTCCAATCATCAGAAACTCATAACACTGAACCAACACTGAAATAATTCTGGGAATCATCTTTATTCTCCATTTAATTTAATTCCATTTTTTTAATAGAAATTTCTGATTTATTTATTCTCCTTTAGTTATTTACTCTAACATGTCATGTAAAGTTTTAGTGTCAATTATATCATTTTACGTCAGTAACTCTAGTCTAGAGCATTCGGAAATTGTCTCAACCTTCATTTACTTACCTTGTTCAATTGTTTGGGTAGTTGTATTGTGGTCTCAACTTGTAGTTTTACAATCACTTTACTCTCCATTTAATTTAATTCCTCTGTTTTCTTTTCTTTTGGAAATCTCTGGTTCAGTCATGTACTCGAACATGTCGTGTAAAGTTTAAGCGAAGTCATCAATTATATCATTTTACAATTTAGAGTATTTAGGACTCACCTCAACCTTCACATATTGATCATTTTCGATTGGCTGGTTAATTGTATTGTGTTCTTTACATCTAGATTCACCATGGATTTCATTTGCATACTTCATTGCTAGTTGTCAGTGTGGACGTTAATAACCATACATGCTTATGTCTATATGTTGCATGTGTTAGAACTTAGGAGGTGACTTGGATCTAATGCATTCTGAATTGTCAAATTATTTTAGTTGTCTTAATATTCAACTAATATGTCTGCTCCAAGTTATGCAACATGTATGTTGTTTGAGCTGAAATTCTTAAATTGATAGTTTTATTTTATTCTGGACATTTGCATATTTTGAGGTAATATATTATGAATTGAGGAGAATGTATTCACAGTCGTATCTTTTTCATTTTTTTGGTAGATTTCGAAGGACACATTTGTTGAAAAGAAAGATGCAACCACGATTCTTCATCAGATGTGGAAAGATGACTACTTATATTTGCAGGTAAATAGATAGTTATGCCTTGTTCTTTTGGTGTCTTCTCCTCTATGTGAATATTCTGGAGTTGTACCTTGTCCAAGGAACTAAGGATCAGCTTGATGCCTAAAAGTTAACTGTTTTTTATTCCTGTACTTACATGTACTAAACAAGTATATCAGTGTTCTAAACCACTGATCCAGTATTAATGTTGCTTGATTGTGGTGACTGGTTAGCTTGTAATCCATAGCTTATATGTTGCAGGTCATGGAAAAGGATAAAGGAAAACAAAAGTACCTGTTGTGGGCAGTAAAGAAGCCTGTACTTTGGCAACATATTCTAGATGATATGTACCATGCCGCCTTAAATTTACGACTTCGAAGTTCTTATGAACAAGAAAAAGATAAAGAGGTTAGTATGCGCATTTGATTTCAAAAATAACCAGTGTAATGTATTGATAAAAGCAGTTGTGCATTGTTTCATGAAGAGCTTTTATTAGACATTTTTGTTTTTCAAAAGAATAATAAACTTACCTGTAAGCAGTAAGCCAGCCCTCAGTTTAGTTGGAAAGGTCTGCAAAATGGTCTTGAAGCAGAAATTACAATCTATTTGTAGTTACGAACCATTTTGATTTTGATACACAGAGTCGGGAATGTGGTTAGTCATCAATTCTTTTCAGTCATAGAGTTTGGACCCAAAACAATCTGCAGCACTGTTAGAACTGTGTAGCATGATATTTAGCCATAGTACCTGCATTAGGAAAACAGAGCGCTACTCATATACTCAAAAACAGTTGATCCTAGATAATAATATGTCCAATGTGCTTACACTAAACTTAATCATCACCTCTAAAACAACAATTTGGTGAATTCCCTAGAGTCAGATGAAAGCTTTGCAGGATGTAATTGAAAATTTACAAGTACAAAACTTCTTGAAATTATTTGTTGTGTTAAGGTCTCTCTTTCGGAAGGTTTGCTCTTTAAATACCTATGTGAGCATTCTGAGCTTTTAGTGCCATCAATCTATGCTTGTTTATTTGCATAATGTTTAAATGTGTGCACTTATTTTGTGCAAACCTTCGCCAGATTGCTCAGTTACCAATAGGAAAGCGTGAAGGAGAGTTGGGGAAAAGATATGAAAGGTGGAGGAAGATTAGGCTTGTTTTAGAATCTTCGTTGATGAAGCTTGATGATGCTATCCTGCTTTTTAATGACTTTTAAGTGTACTGCAAACCATTCATCTAAGATATGTTAGTCATTAACAGACAGTGTAAGTTTATTTTCTTGAACGAATGATAATATATATTTTCTTAGTTATGGTTATAATGATAGAAGAAATAAAGTTTATTATTTTGACATGATCGAGAAATGGGTTTCTTTTTTAATTTATTTTTTCAAAGGGCTGACGTTTATTCGTATGTGTTTTACATGTTAATGTATAGTTACAGTTAAATTTGATGAAGTAATGACGAAAATAATATCTATTATAAAAATTATTAATATGATTGAGTAATCAAAGTACTTGGTATGTTTATATACGTATATTTTCTCATGAAATTACAATATTTATTATTTTATATTTATATAAACATCAATAAAGGAAATCATTATTTCATACATTTAGCAAATTAGTTATAACTTAAAAAAGGGATAAAGTTATTATATCATTAAATTTATTACTTTACAGAACATTAAAAATCTTAATTTTAAATGCTGCAAACAATAAAAATAGAATGATGGTGCGTAAAGATATATTTAGTACCTGCTCCAACATCTCAAGGTTCCGTTTGAGAGTGCTGTTAAAAACTGCCGTGTTGTGAAAAAATGCCGGTGGAAAAAGTGCTGTCAGGAAAATCAGATAATTGTTTGATAATTTTTTTGATTTATGCATATTTTGAGATATAATATATAAAAATAGTGTTTTTGGGAAGGTTTGATGATGAAATTGATAGCTACTTTCTGCAAAAGTTAAAATGAGCTTTTTTCAAAAGCATGTGGGGACATGTTTTTGTTAACGACAGCTTTTAAATTAAAAACGCTTTTCCACACAACAGTTTTTATAATTTACTAAATACATTTCTGACAGCTTTTCAGCAAAAAGCTGTTGTAGCTCTCTGCAACAGTAATAACAAACGGGGCCAAGTCCCGTGTGCAACTGTGCATATTGAATTATTGATCATAGATGGATAATCCTTTTGTCAACTCCAGCTCGCAAATGTTCCTTTTGTAAATTTTATTCTCGTAGTTAAGAATGATCTCAGGCAATCATATTCTGCTGCTATCCTATGTTGAAGTCTTGAAGTTATACTCAGACTGACAACATTTCTTTTGAACTCGTTTTTGCAGAATAATTTCAAAGAGTTATTATTTTTTAAAGTTTGCAATCATTCCAAATATATTATACACTTGCTAATGAATTTTACTCGGAGTTAAATGCATAGATGCTTGCAATCATACCAATATAAAATTGGGGGGGGGGGGGCAAAATTTATTTGCTTAGTTCAGAAATGTGATACATATACACCATATATGCATATCAAAAAAACAAACAAAATTTTGTGTTTAGCAAGGATTTGAATACAAACTAATTTCCACAAAATGTCTTTGCCTTTGCCTTGGCCAATGAACGACAAGCTAGTGAAGTATTATACCTAAAAATATACAGGCATTGTTCAAACAACAAGTGTTAAGCAGTAAGCCACTGACTACAGAGATATATTGTGCAATAGTATACTTCAAAGACCAAATAAACCCAACAACAGAAGAGATGCATTAGCTTGGTACTGTTCGCCATATCGACCAAGGTCTAGTACTCTTTGTTGAGCAAAATTATCCGATTCTTTGCCAGATCGCATATAAAAATCTAGCAATTGTATTAAAATCTTTGGGCAAAATTAGGCAAGCGGAACACTTTCAGTACATAAAATATGACCAAAAGAATTATGGAGGCAAAATTCCCACCAAACTCGTTCTCCTGTATTTCAGTTTTGAGGTGTCCAACAAATTCAGGTTTCCAGCGTGCTACTACCAATTTACTGTTTGCACCTGGTACTCCGATGCTTCTTCTCTGTCTGTTTGCACCTGTTATTCCGATGCTGCTTCTTTGTCTGTTTACACCTGTTACTCCGATGCTGCTCCTTTGTTACTCCATAGTACTGAGGTGGTGTTATGTATTTTAATGTGATAAAGTTCCATCCAGTAAGTGAACTACCCACAGTATAAGAAGCTATATCAAGTGTCATCTTCGAGCTGATAGGAGAAGGTGAAAGCGTCTCGTCAACTGATTTCTTGGTAACCCTTTTAGCTTTCTGCTTTACATTTTGTCTTCCCTGGTTTTGTTCAGCTGCTGCAAATTGACGTGGTGACTTCTCCATTTTACTTCCTTTGTTTCCCTCGGTAAGCATCTGTCTGTAATATTCCATCACAAGCTTCATCCCTGAGTTCCGCATGGCACATTCATGTAAATAAGAAATATAAATCAGAAGCAGCAGCTAGTGGTATCCAAGTGCATTTAAAAATTACATCAAGCATGCATCAAACTGTGTGTCCAGTCAATATTAAGGTTCCTGTCAAGATTTATAAGAGCAAGAAAGAACATACTGAAGGATACAACTGGAAGTAGAAACTAGGAAGATCCTGACCCAAAGTACATTTGACATGTTGATATTAAAAACCACAATATTTGGTTGATGAGTCTATATAACTGACAGATATTATAATCACAAGAACAACACTTTAGCATTGCCCACTATTATCATTTAGCTTTACAGATATAATATCTGAGGAAGCACTCACCTTCTTGAATTTCTGTAGCTGCTCCGCACTTCTGAAAGTCAGGTGTGCTGAGAACCTGCATCATAAAAAAAAAGATTTGCAATTATGGTCATCACAATTTGCAACAGCTGACTCTTGCAAAACAGTTTAGCCAGATAAGAAATTCACTCGGTATTATATGAATGAAGGATATAATAAACAATAAACAACATATCATCACTTGTATGTACTTTTAGCAACTTTGATTTATGGCATCTGGATATATAGCCATGTTGAGCAATGTACTAAGCAGATAACTAATAAGCCATAAAGATCATGGGTCATATTTGCTTTAAGTCACAAAATGAAGTCTTGAGATGCCAACCTCCCTAAGTATACTTAAAGAATAATCCTAAATCCTTCTTTGTGTGGACCACTATCACAAAATATCAAAAGTAGCGTGGATCATATATGTGATGTGTGAAGTTCATACATGTCCTCAAACAAGGCATGTTATGGGAGCACAATTAATACCCCGATAAACTCCTCTTAAATGGATCGCTACTTTTCTTGAAATTACTAAATTAATAATTACCCTCTTCTTTCCACTCCTCAAACTCAAATCCAATTTAGCGTATGAGTTACAGTACTAAAAAATCATTGAAATTTAAAAAACTATAGAACCATTACAATAAGGAGCTAGCGTACCCTGCACCCACTTGACATATGAAATTGGAGAACGATCACACGTGACAACAAAGTAATCAGAATTCTCTGCAAATGCAATTCGGTTTTAACAAATAAACATGTAGCCCATTAAACTTCCAAGAACTCGGAATTCATTTTGCAGCACTGCAATTTGTTGCTCCCCGAGACTTCGATTTCAGCATAATCATTCAATATAATGCAGCTTCTTCCCATATATGCACATATACAAAATAAAAACCGAAGCAAAGAAGTGCAAAAACACATACCATCCACACACATATGTATCTAATTCCGTGTAATCATTCAATATATTGGAAATTCTTCTGATTATATATACACAATATCAAGAACACATACACACAGAAAATGAGTATAGTTTAAAGAACCCTAGAATGATCGAGTAGGGTTATTTTCTTGAAATCGATCAAGAACTAAACAAGAAAGAAATATTAGCACAAAAAAAGTTCAAGAACTGAAGCACCATGATAATAAAAAACAGTTTTCTTTTCTATGATGGAAACATACATACAAAACAAAACAATATAGATATAAATAAAAATGTAGATAATATAGATGATACCTTAAGAAAACGGGGACGAAGAAGAGAAACAATAGCACGCATCTTGAAATAAGGAGATTCACTAAGATCAACATCAACATCAACACCAACACCACCCTTCTTTCTCTTGTTGTTGTTGATCGCCATTGAAGAACAAGAAGCAGTTGTGTGTGTTTCAAGCAGAAGAGAGTAATACAAGTACCAAACAAAGAAGTGGAGTCGCTACTTGGTGTTGTGTTTTGTTTCTTTTGTTTTTGTGTCTTGACGCTACTTTGACTCCTTACAACACCGCCAATATTTAAATACAAAATTTTCTAGTCAAAGGGGAATTTACCAGTAATTTTAAAGAATTAAATTATATTAAAATTTAATATTTTATTAATATGATTCAAATATAAATTTTGTGTAATTTTAGAACTAGTAATATAAGTATTAGCTTTATAATATGTTACGGATAAGATTCAAACTTGAATTTTTATTAATATTTTAAAATTATAAATACTAGATTATAACGCGTGTAAAACACGGATGATATTAATAAATTGTATATTAATTATTGTATATAATTAAAATATTTAATTTAATATATTAATTTATTTTATTACTAATTTATTTTTATATTTTTCCATACAATATTATTTATATATTAATATTCATAAAATTTAATTATAATTCATAATTTTAAATAAATAAAAGAGTCTGAATAGTGATGAAATTGAGTTGAAAAAAAGTTCTTTGGTTTGGTTATAATAATATAGTATTAAATAAATATTATAGAATGAGTAGAATTTTTAAAATAGAAAATATAAAATATAATTTAGATATAATATTATCCATAAGCAGTTGTATAAAAAAAGGACTATTGGTGATAGAGTTGTATATATGATATATCTTTTTTAAAATAAGTTTTTTTTTAAAATTTGATGGTTATGATCTTTTCTGTGAATCACCTAAAATTGGACTGTTAAGATATTTTCTATGTTAACTTGAGAATGATATTTATATATTAATATTCATAAAATTTAATGATATATTAAATAAAAATTATAGGATAAGTATGATTCTTAAAATATAAAATATAGAATATAATTTAAATATAATATAATATTATCCGTGATGAGTTGTATAAAGGAGGACTATCGGGATAGAGTTGTATGTATGATATATATCCTTTTAAAAATTAGATTTTATTAAAATTGGATGTTTAAAATTGTTTCTATGGTTCATCTAAAATTGGACGGTTAATATTTTTTCTATGATTCACCCAGTACCACTGATGACCAAAATTTTTAATTTTTCAGTTATAATAATATAGTATATATTAAATTTAAATATATCGATAATTAGTATCGAATTCTTCAGTTTTAATAGTACTTTGAATAAGTTTTTTTTTTACACTTATTATATGTGAGATGATAGTACTTTGAATACAAATTTTTTTACACTTATTATATGTGAGATATAATGATATACAAGCTTATAACTCGTGCGAAGTACGGGATAACTAATATTTAAATAAATTAAATTTTATTTATATTTTTATTGATATTTAATATATAATTTTATAATATTAAGAATTTATGCTAATATTATATGTTCTCTTTTTATATATAAATTTATTCTATTTAATATAAATATGTTATAATACGGACCCGTGTTAAAAATAAAATTTTAGTTAATATATATATGTATAGAGCCCATATTATAATAAGTAAAGTTATATAATTTGGACTCATGTTATAAATATATAATTGAGTCTAAAAAATAAAAAAATTGTTAATACAGATATGTATATAGTTAGGTCTCATATTATATTAAGTAAAATTATATATAATATATGTATATTTTTTAGGCTTGTGGCCCTGTTAGAAATAAAGGACTGATACTGTCAGAGATTACTTCGAACAAAGTTTACCGAAGACAATCAGAGTTTAAGTTGACGTCATCAGAGTTTAGAAGCTGTCGACAGAGTTTACTCAATCAGAGTTTATTAACCGACAGAGTTTATGATGATCAGAGTTTGACATATAGAAATTGATAAGTCAGGAGGTGATTGAAGATAAACAAGGAAGTGTTTCAATGCAATTCTATTACCTTTCTGGAAGCTATCTTTTAGGAAGATAATGATGAAAATAATATTTCTGCATTTAATGATCATTATCTTTTCTGTAATTAGATAGGTAGTTGTGTACTATATAAACACGGAATTAGGTTTACATTGTATTCGTTAAAGATATATCTTTCTCATAACCTAGCAGCTCTTAAGAACCTTATTTTTCTTGAGAGAGTTTTGTATTCAGTCAAGCAAAGTTAATACAAAACAATTCATCTTTTACATACTTGTATTCTTAATCGATTATTTGATACTATTATATTCAACCCCCTTATATAATAGTGTATTATCTGGGTAACAATTGGTATCAGAACAGGTGGTTAATTTAACCTAAAAGATATTACAAACATGTCTGGAAACAAGTATGAAAGTATCAGAATCCCAATCTTGAAAAAAGTTGAATACTCTACATGGAGGGTAAAGATGATGATGTTCTTGGAAGCCACATATCCTGATTATTTAGACAAGATCAATGAAGGTCAGTATCTACCGACTAAGCTAGTTCCAGCAACAGTTGTGGAAGGGAGACAGGTTCCTGAACACTATACTCTAAAGGACAAGAAGGAGTGGACCAATGAGGAAAAACAAGAAGTCCTCAAAGATGCAAAGGTAAGAAACATTCATCATAACGGTCTAGACTCTATGATGTCAAATAGAGTGATTGCTTGCAAGACTGCAAAAGAGATTTAGGATGCACTAGAGGTTCAATGTCAAGGAAACAAGGAGATAAAGAAGAATAGGAGATATGTTCTAATACAAGAGTATGAATACTTTGAGGCTAAACATAATGAGTCTCTCACTGATATCTATGACATATTTCTTACTTTGTTGAATAACTTAGCTTTGGTTGATAAGGTGTATGAAAATGAGGATTCAAACACCAAGTTTCTAAGGGATCTACCTGAAGAATGGGACTTACAAACATCTCTGATAAGAGATAGGACAAATTTGGATGAGATGTCCCTAGATGAAGTGTATGGAAGGCTGAAGACTCGTGACTTGGAGTTACAGCAAAGGAAGAATAGGAAAAGTAGCAAGGAAAAGTCTGTTGCCTTGAATGTTGAGACTAAGGTTGAAGAACCAAAAGAAAAAGTTTTAAAAGTCTCAACAAGAAAAGGAAAAGCTGTGATGGTTAAGGAAAGCAGTGAATCAGAGTTTGAGGCAGACTCTGATGCAAACTCTGATGAATCCACACACTCTGACATGATGGAGATGGTTGCCATGATTGTCAAAGGCTTCAAGAAGATGAAGAATATGAAGTACAGAAAGCAAGGAAACTTCCAAAAGAAGCATGGAGAGTTTGAAAATAGAGACAAACTTAGGAGGAGAGAAGACAGATATGGTAAGGCTAAAACACTTCACAAATCAAAGGTCAAGTGCTATAAGTGTAACAAGATGAGGCACTTTCCTACTGAGGGCAGAAGCAAGGAATCTGGAAAAGCTCTCATAACTTCAAAGAAAGATTAGATGGATTTCTTAGACTCTGAAGAGGAAACAAACTATGCTCTCATGGCAAACACTGATGCTCTCATCCTAAACTCTGACAAGGTACCAGACTCTATCTTCAATATTGATACTGAAAGTGTCTATGAATTAAAGTCTTTCCTTAGAACCCTACATGTTAGTTTTAAATCATAGTCAATTGAGAATGAAAGATTAAAATCTGAAATTCAAACTCTGTCTGCTTGGAATAATTTTCTTGAATATGAACATAAACACATGCTTAGCACTGAGAAAGACTGTGAGAATGCTATTCACATACAAACTCAGCTAGAAATACAGGTTGAATATTTAAAAGCTGAGATAGCTAAAGAAAATGAGACTTTCAAAGTTTGGACAAACTCTGGCAAGAAAGTCCAACAAATTCTCTCTGACAAGAATTGGACATCTGCTCTAGGTTATGAATCTGATAAAGAAACACATGTTAAGAATGATAAGACACACATAGGAATAAAAGGAAAGTTGAGTGAACCTGTGAATTTTGTTAGAGTTAGTAATGAAAAAAATACCTATGATAAATGCTCTAATAATCACAAAATCAAAGATAATAGTGTGTCAGAAAATAAAACAGTCAATATTGGGTTACTCTCTCATAATCAACTTAAGGAAAAGTTGAAGTCAGTCACAAACAAAAATAAACCTAAAAAGGTCAAGAGGAATATGAATGGCAAAGTAGGAATTTCTGAAGGGTTTCGGGCATGAAAATGTAGCGGATATAACGTAAAACAATAAAAAAATGAAACCCTATCGCAGGATCCATGTATAACTTTAGATGATTATGGTGAAGACATATATTACGTATTAATATTCCAAGGACATTTATTATTCTTTCAATTTATGACGCAGTAAATAAAGATATAATAAATATTAATTAAATAATCACATAACATAATTGTTTTCAATAAAACATTAAAAGTATTGTCTCTAGGACACCAATACTAATAATCTTCCACTTGTACTAGAGCCAATCTCTCATGTTTCTAACACCCATGAAACTATTATGACCTTTGTGTTTCTACTGCGACAAAGTCTTGGTCAGTGGATCTGCAATGTTATCATTTGTATGCAATTTACATATATGTATATCCCCTCGATTATTAATCTCTCAAAGAAGATGATATCGTCTGAGTATATGCTTTGTTCGGGAATGAGACCTTGGTTCTTTAGCCTGCGAAATGGCTCCATTATTATCGCAGTATAAATCTATCGGATCTGCAACTGAAGGAACCACACCATGACCTGCAATAAATTTCCGAATCCAAACAGCCTCATTGGCTGCTTCACAGGCAGCAATATACTCAGCCTCCATTGTAGAATCGGCAACCGTCTCTTTCTTTGAACTTTTCCAGCTTACAACACCTCCATTTAGACAAAACATAAACCCAGACTGAGAAATCGAATCATCCTTGTCTGTCTGGAAACTAGCGTCGGTGTAACCTTTTACAACCAGCTTATCTTATCCTCCATATACCATGAATTGATCTTTAGTCCTCTTCAAGTACTTTAGAATATTCTTGACTGCTGTCCAGTAACCTTCACCTGGATTAGACTGATATCTACTCATCATGCCCAAAGCATACGAGACATCAGGACGAGTACATATCATTGCATACATTATGGAACCAATTGCTGAAGCATATGGAACTTTACTCATACGGTTCTTATCATCCAATGATTTAGGACTGTTATCTTTTGAGATCGATATCCCATGAGA
This sequence comes from Oenanthe sinensis, assembly GCA_028671895.1. Classification (NCBI taxonomy): domain Eukaryota; kingdom Viridiplantae; phylum Streptophyta; class Magnoliopsida; order Apiales; family Apiaceae; genus Oenanthe; species Oenanthe sinensis. The sequence continues at coordinate 46,263,226 of CM053803.1, forward strand.
CATAGGGACAAATCCCCTTTTAGCATTTTGCATCCCAAATCGATGCAAAACTTTATCAATATATGTACTCTGTCTTAGGCCGATCATTCTTCTTGATCTATCTCTATAGATATTGATACCTAAAATATAGGTCGCTTCGCCTAAGTCTTTCATTGAGAAATTCTTACTCAACCAAGTCTTAACAGCCTGTAAAGAAGGAATGTCATTCCTTATTATTAATATATCATCAACATATAATACTAGGAATGCCACATTGCTCCAACTTACCTTCTTGTAAACACATGGTTCATCTTCATTTTGAATAAACCCAAACTCTTTGACAGTTTCATCAAAACGAATGTTCCATCTCCTTGAGGCTTGTTTCAATCCATAAATGGATCGACACAACTTACATACTTTTCTAGCATTCTTTGGATCAAGAAAACTTTCAGGCTGTGTCATATACACATCCACATCTTCTTCAAGGCTCCCATTTAAGAAAGCGGTTTTGATATCCATTTTCCAGATTTCATAGTCATGGTAAGCAATTATAGCAAGCAAAATCCTTATGGACTTGACCATAGCCACTGGTGAAAAGGTTTCATCATAGTCAATACCATGAATTTGCTTGAAACCTTTTGCCACCAATCGTTCTTTATAGGTCTGTACATTACCATCCATGTCGGTCTTCTTTTTCAAAACCCACTTGCACCCTATAGGTTTTACCCCTTCAGGTGGATCAACCAAAGTCCATACTTGATTAGTATACATGGATTCCATCTCAGATTTCACGGCATCCTTCCATCTCATAGATAACGTCTACCAGACCTACGAATAACCTGTATTTCCCGCGCAGTATTGTTTTCTTGTACATTCTGCTCAGGTTCCTCCATTGGTTCAATGTTATCATGTGGGTCTCGAATTCATCGAGATCTATTATCCTCCCACTATCTTTCTTAGACAAAATTTCTCTTTCAAGGAACACTGTAGTTCGAGCAACAAACACTTTATTCTCTGAAGGATTATAGAAAGAATAACCATTTGTTTCAGTTGGGTATCCCACAAAATTACATTATTTTGATTTAGGTCCTAGCTTGTCAGAAGTTAGACGTTTCACAAACGCCTCACATCCCCAAATTTTCATAAATGACATGCTATGACGTTTCCTAGTCCATATCTCATACGGAGTCTTCTGAACTATTTTAGTAGGAACTCAGTTAAGTGTATAAGCAGTCGTCTCCAAGGCGTAGCCCCAGAAACTAATTGGAAGATCTGCATGACTCATCATCGATCGTACCATGTCCAATAAAGTATGATTCCTCCTTTCATAAACTTCATTCCATTGTGGTGTTCCGGGAGGAGTGAGTTGTGAACAATACCATACTCTTTTAATAAACTCTTAAATTCATGGCTTAAGTATTCACCTCCACGATCAGATCGTAGAGTCTTAATACTTCCACCAGTTTGCTTTTCTACTTCAGCTTTGTATTCTTTGAACTTTTCAAAAGAATCGGATTTGTTCTTCATAAGATACACATATCCATATCTACTGAAATCATCAGTAAACGTGATAAAGTATTAAAAGCCACATCTTTTCATAGTATGCATAGGACCACATACATCACTATGTATAAGTTCTAATCGTTCAATGGCCCTTTCACCTTATCCAGTAAAAGGAGCTTTAGTCATTTTTCCAATGAGACAAGGTTCGCATGCTTCGTATGATTCAAAGTCAAACTTATCCAAGTATCCATCCTCTTGTAACTTGGAAATGCGCTTATCATTTATATGGCCTAAACGACAGTGCCAGAGGTATGTTTGATTTGAGTCATTAGATTTAAGACGTTTATTATTCACATTATAGATAGAAGTGTCTAAATCAAGAACATATAAACCATTAAATAAACGTGCAACCCCATAGGTAACATTATTCAAAGAAAATGAACAACTATTGTTCTGAATTGAAAATGCAAAACCTTTCTTGTCCAAACAAGAAACCAAAATAATATTTCTGCAAATTGCAGGCACGTAAAAACAGTTCTCAAGTTCTAAAATAAGCCCAGTGGACAACGTTAAATAATAAGTCCCTAAAGCTAAGGCAGCAAACTTTGCTCCATTGTCAACTCGTAGGTCGACCTCTCCCTTTGCCAAAGTCCTACTCCTTTGCAGCTCATTCACATTTATACAAATGTGAGAACCACATCTAGTATCCAATACCCATGATGTAGAAGTAGACAAATTGACCTCTATAACATAAATACCTGAATCAGAAGCTTGATCAGCCTTCTTCTTCTTCAGATCCTCCAAATAAGCATGACAGTTTCTCTTCTAATGACTTGGTTTACCACAGTAGTGACAATCACCCTTTGCAACAGCACCCTTGGGCTTTAAAGCCTGTTTGGGATTAGCCTTTGGCTTGGGACCAGAAGCAGATATAATCTTCTTCTTTCCCTTCCATTTGCCTTTCATTTTAGTCTTACCTTTGTTGTCTACCATCAGCATGGCAGCAGGTTTAGCCTTTTTCATGTTGGTTTCAACAGTTCGTAACATGGCCAACAATTCAGTGGGTGTTTTGTCTATCTCATTCATATTGCAGTTCATAACAAAATGAGTATAGTTGTTGTTCAAAGATTGTAAGATCAAGTCAATCTGAGCTTCCGGACCAATCGGGAAACCCAAAGTATTAAGATACTCAATATAACCTATCATCTTTAGAACATGTGGTTGAACATGTTCACGCTCTCCCTGTTTACAAGCATACAGTGCTTTGCTCGTGTCAAATCTTTCTTGACGAGCCTGTCCCTCAAACATTCTTTGAAGGTGTTCAATCATCTCATAAGAATCCATATGATCATGTTGTTTTTGAAACTCAGCACTCATGGTTGCATGCATGAGACACGCAACATCATTCGCATTATCAATATGCTTTTGATAAGCATTTTGCTAAACACGAGTTGCATTCTCAGCAGGAGGAGCGGGTGAAGGAATTTCAATGACGTGAAGCTTTCGCTCCTGCCCGAGGACAATCCTCAAATTCCTATACCAATCAAGGAAGTTAGTTTCTGTCAGTTTATCCATCTCAAGGGTTGCTCTCACAGGGAAGTTATTTGTGTTGTTTGCCATTAAATATCTACAATGTTTAAAATGTATATTAGTTAGTTGCAGAAGTTTAATTATGTTCAAGTGATTATCATATACATTCATAATATATATCTCCCACTATTTTTATCAAATCAATATCCCTAACTATTAATTCGGAAAACATTTCATTAAATCTTTCTAGTGAGTCAAGATCCATATTTCATTTATGTTTTAAGATAACGTTGGCTAATACACCCAAAACACGACTATTTAGGTAGACAACATTAGTGGATTATATAAAAGAGATTCGTCAATGGTATAACTATTTAGGTAGACAACATTAGTCAACTATTTATGTAATATTTAGGGATTTTAATGTTTATATGAACGATCATGATCCCATCATAAAGAGATTCTCAAATTTTCCTTGATCAAATATTCCATTTCAATATTCGTCAATGGTTCGATTTCCAGATCGTCGGAGAAGTCACAAGCGGTCTCACTTAAAACCCAGCTTTCTTACGAATAATAATTCACTTTTGACAAAATCTCCCCATATCAGAAAAAGAAAATTCATATTCAATACCGTGTTTCATAAACACAAGAATCTCATGATCGTTTATTTAATTTTAAAATCTTGAATCGTTACAGATTTTATCATTCTTAAGCAGGCATGACATGGGTGTCGTATCTAATACATACATCATTCCAACACATACGTATCTACACATGCATTCATATACATATATGTATTGTGCGTAAATTAAACGTGTTTGGTTATAGCCTCATCCTATGTGATATTTCCAAGCTAATGGAATTATCAAGGTCAATCTATGGTGGTTTCAAATACTACACTATTACATGTTTTTATCATCTTCATTGCTCCATCATCTGGATTGCCTCCTAGCTTCCTTGTTTCCAAGTCTCCATTGAACAATTACATTGAATAATAAATAAATCTATTCTAATGAAATTACAAGATGAACTAGAGTTACATTCGAGATTAACAATTACAATGAATAAACGACATGCAAGTCGTATTTAGAAACCAAAACCATAAAACAAAACCACTATCCTATGGGTCTTTAGGCCATAACCATCCACCATGTTATCACATAACACATGTAATATATCTCAGATTATATAACCATATCATATAATCATATATAATAAATTTCAGAAAATCAAATAAATTTCAGAAAATAATAAATCACTGTTTTGGGACCTGTAACGTCGTCAAACGGCTCTGACATCGTCAGTATTTCTCAGTGACACGATTCCATACAGAAAATACATATCATTTGCAAAAATCGGACACTGGACACAGATTTCAGAAAATCTACCGAAGCCGTTTCAGAATTCGTATCGAATACGATTTCCATAACAAGAATAAACATGTATTATATACATACAGCAATACACACAATCATCCCATAATTATACAACTCATGAATATCATATATTCAAAATCATATAAAACATATATATCAATATATAGTCATGACATATCATATATATGTTTACATACATCGAAAAACTGTTAAACACATAATCAAATCATCCCATTATACACATAGCTCTAATGCCATTGAAGGGTTTCGTGCATGAAAAGACAGCGGAATTATCGTAAAAATAATAAAAATCGAAACCTAATCGCAGGATCCATGTATAACTTTGGATGATTATGGTGAAGAAGACTGTACCTTAACAAAGTTTTCCGTATGCTGTTTAATGGAGGTCTAGAAAAGATGAATCACAGCAGCCCTTTGTTACAAAGATCTGCTTCCCAAAGAAGTCCACACGAACGCCCGATCGTCCTACGATCACCGGAGTCGGTACTAGCCGAATTGCTTCTCTCTCTCTCTCTCACTCTCTCTCTCTCTTTCTCTAGCCTCTCTTGATGTTGAGCAGCTAGGGTTTTTCTCTAAAAATGAAATCTGATGATTAACCCTAATACTATACATTATTATGTATATATAGGGGAGAGATTTTGGGCCTAACCCTAATCCATGTGGTTTCCAAAACCCATTCTGATTTTGGGTTATTATTATTATTAAATCCAAATTCTAATATAATTAATCAAGTCCCACTTAATTAATTCAATAATTAAATTTGAATAAACAATAATTTATTTAAATTCATAATTTAAATAAACCTCCGTTTTGACGTTCTTTGTGTGTGACGCTTTAGGTTATTATTACGTTGGCAATAATTTTAATATCCAATAATAAAATTATAAACAATGAGCGGCATCGAGTAATACATCATTGCTACCCAAGTAACAATAATAATTGGTGATTCAATTAAACCTTTCGTGAATAATGTTCCATGTAATATAATCCATTTAACCTTATATTATAGATCAAACTCGAGGCATGTATAGTGTCATCTTTTTCAATGTTTAATCTTGGTTTCCTTGATCAATGAGTAGACTATTTAAACAAATCAATATTTGAGCATGACCATGCATTTCATAGTCTCACTCAATCAAGAGACCAATAATATCACTCCTAGAATTGGAGGGTTAAATCAAATATCTATCATTCATATTCCTCATACGATTCATAGCATACCCAATGTCCACCTTTATCATTACCGGTTAAAGGTAACTTTGAGTGTAATCAAAGTATATTAATTCTCGTATAGAAATATAATGATTTCAAGTCAGATGATCATTACATCATTATCACTGTGAGATTTCTTATGACACTTATTAACATGTAGAATCTCACGGCGGGTCTTTTCAGTGTCATGTATTGATACATACACTTATATTCTTGACTTTAGTATCACCATACCTATGACCAATGAGATGTGGTCATCTGTCAACAAACATACTAGTCTTATTGCATTATTATTGTCCTTAAATAATAATACTTGACTAGGGAATTTTAGGAATAAAATACTATTCATATAATCTCATTTTTAAGTCACATACATAAAGACATATATTACGTATTAATATTCCAAGGACATTTATTATTCTTTCAATTTATGACGCAGTAAATAAAGATATAATAAATATTAATTAAATAATCACATAACATAATTGCTTTCAATAAAACATTAAAAGTATTATCTCTAGGACACCAATACTAACAATTTCTAAGGAGAATGACTATAAGAATATCCCTGATGCTCCTAAAAAAACCTGTTTCAGATGTGGAAATTCTAATCATCTTGCTATTGACTGCAGGAAAAATAAAAAGAAGGAACCTGAAAGACTTAGATCAGAGGATAGGAAACAGACTAGATATAGACCATAAAATCCTTGTTTTCACTGTGGTAATTTATGGCATTCTATTTACACATGTAAAGAATATCATAGTCTATATTTCAATTATTATGAACTCTTGCCTCATATGAATAAAACTCCTGTTTCTTCTAATTATGCTGTTAAACAAAAGTATGTGATAAAAGCTGATAGAAGAAAGACAAACTCTGACAATGCAAACTATGTTAACTTAAACTCTGATAAAGTTTATTCTATTTTTCTTTATCTCCTTGTTTCCTTGGCATTGAACCTCTAGTGCATCCCAGATTTTTTTTTCTATTTTGCATGCAATTACCCTGTTGGACATCACAGAGTCAAGACTGTTATGAAATATATTCCTTACCTTTACATCTTTGAGGACTTCTAGTTTTTCTTCTGTAAAGCATAATGTAACGTAACGTAACATGTAACCGAGGAAACTAACTCAACACTTATGGTCGGTAACTTATATTAAAATGAAGCACGAAATCGACTACAAATCGTTTATAAGTTGAATACAAAAGACCAAAACATTAGATGAAGCTTTGAAGACATTGAAGATCACTGAAAGAAGTTCATTAACATGTTCAAGCCTCAGTGAAGAATAAAGATGTAGTGTTTCAGAGGTTCAGAAGATGTCAGAGGTTTTACAACAGAGAAGTCAAGGGATTCCAGTGAATTACAGAAGCACTTCTTAACAGCTAGAGAAACAGGGCCAATTGAATGCTCAAGAAGATGTGAAGATCAAGTTCGTATTAGTCGTTTGTGAACCATACTAGTTGCACTAAACGTCAACACAAAAGGAATTGAGAACTGCATCTATGTTAGAAAAGAATTGGCTGTATAACCGTTGTGTGCTAAAGCTCGGAGAAAATCAAGTTCAAGTAGTAAAGGTAAATTTATTAACTTGGTTGCAGTGAAAGGAAATATTACAGAGCTTTGAATCGTTGGAAAAATGGCTAAGGTGAACTACCGATAGTTGGTTTAGCTGTTTGACTGTTTCGTCTTATTTACCGACGGTTGGTGATTAGCTGTTTGGCTGTTTCGTCTTATTTACCGACGGTTAGCACATCTCGACGGTTAGCACTTTGGATATATTATTAATTCTATTTCTCTCGACAGTTATGGTTTTAATAATTCATTTGAGTCGATAGTTATAACTGATAGTTGGGTTTGACTGTTTCGTCTTAATTAACCGACGGTTATAGCATCTCGATAGTTAAGGTACTCAGATAAATATCCAGATTATTTATTCCATCGACGGTTAAGTCATTCGATAGTTATGACACTTCGATAGTTGAGGTTTAAGATTGTTTATTCTACAGTCAGCCACAGCATGCCACCTATCATTGATATCCTTGAGCAGAATTGTTTTAAGTGATTTATTTCAGTCTCTACGGTTATCAACAGACTCACCGATGGTTATAAAACAAATGTCTCGACGGTTGTTAATTCAAGAAGTGAGAAGTAATCTATTTACTTGGTTCTCAGAAGGTCACGTAGAAGATTGAAAAAGCCTACACAATAAAGCAGCAAAGCCAAGCCTTTGTGAGTAAGAATTTCATTCAGTTACAAAGAGAAAACATACAGAGCAAAGAAGAGAGACACAGAGAAGCCATTAACGTCGTTTGAGCTAGTGTCATAATTATTGTTCGTATTGATTGTTGTTGTTATATTGTAACTGTACTAGTGAATCAGTTGAAGCTAATCTACGGATTAGATTTGTGTAGCACCTTCGTGGTTTATATTAATAAAACGATATATTCCCCGAACGAACTGTGTTTGTGTTAATTGTGTGCATACCTTGTGTTTGATTTAATATCTATTCGAACTGTCAACTAGTCCATAACAAATCATTCCGCGAATATTTTATAAATTGGACAATATCGTATTCAACCCCCCTTCTACGATATTTGGGACTAACATCTTCATTGGTCCATTCTTTCTTGTCATTCAGGGTGTAATATTCAGGGATTTGTCTTCCTTCCACAATTGTAGATGGAACTAGTTTGGTTGGTAGGTACTGACTTGTATGAATTCTGTCTAAATTATCAGGATCAGTTGCTTCCAGGAACATCATCATTTTCACCCTCCATGTAGGGTATTCAGCCTTCTTCAATATTGGGATCCTGATGTTTTCATACTTGTTTCCAGACATGTTTTTATGATCTTTGAGTTGTAGTTAACTGCCTGCTCTGATACAAATTGTTGCCCATATAATCAAGCTATTACAGAAGGGGGGTTGAATGTAATAGTACCAAATAATCGAATCAAGAACACAAGTATGGAAAAGATGAATAGCTTTGACAACTGCCACTTGTTCTTTTTCTGTCAATTTTATATCATGTAAAATTAGCATCTGAATATCCTATTAACTTAAAGTCAGACTCTCTAGGATACCATAAGCCAAGATTAATGGTGCCATTGAGATATCTAAAAATTCTCTTGACAACAATCAAATGAGGTTCCCTTGGATTTGCCTGAAATCTAGCACATAGACAGGTTGTAAACATAATGCCTGGTCTACTTGCAGTCAAATAGAGAAGAGATCCAATCATGCCTCTATATGCTGTAATATCTACAGGCTCTCCAGAGTCTTAATCAAGCTTGGTTGCAGTAGCCATTAGAGTTAATATAGATGTAGAGTCTTGCACTTGAAATTTAGTGAGTAGATTCTTTGTATATTTAGACTGATTTATGAAAATACCTTTCTCAGTCTGTTTCACTTGTAACCCTAGAAAATAACTCAATTCTCCCATCATGATCATTTGATACCTGGACTGCATTATCTTTGAAAATCTTTTATAGAGTTTCTCATTAGTGGAACCAAATATAATATCATCAACATATATTTGAACCAATAATAAATCTTTACTTCAAGTTCTATAAAACAAGGTTTTATCAATTGTACCTCTTGTAAAACCACTTTCAAGTAAAAATTAAGTCAGAGTATCATACCAGGCTCTTGGTGCTTGCTTGAGTCCATATAAGGCTTTATCTAGTCTGTAGACATGATTTGGATATTTAGGATTGAGAAAGCCAGGTGGTTGTTCAACATAAACTTCTTCTTCAAGTTCTCCATTTAAAAATGCACTTTTAACATCCATCTGATACACCTTGAATTTCTTGTGTGCATCATAAGCAAGAAAGATTCTAATTGCTTCAAGTCTAGCTACAGGTGCAAAGGTTTCATCATAATCAATACCTTCCTGTTGAGAGTAACATTTGGCAACTGGTCTTGCTTTGTTCCTTGTAATAATTTCACCAGAGTCTATCTTGTTCCTAAAAACCCACTTTGTGCCAACAATTGATATGTTCTTTGGCCTTGGAACTAGGGTCCAAACTTCATTTCTTTCAAACTCATTTAATTTTTCCTGCATTGCAGTAACCCAATTTGTATCCTTCAAAGCATCTTCAACCTTCTTTGGTTCTGTCTGAGAAAGAAAACTATGAAATAGACATTCATTTTTAGTAGCTTTTCTTGTCTTTATTCCACTTTCCAGATCACCAATAATTAAATCAGGTTTGTGATCTTTGGTCCATATTCTTGGATGTGGAAAATTCCGTGAACTAGATGTTCCCCCATGATTTGTGCCTTCATAGAATGATTTTTCTATAAATGTTGATCCTCCCCCTGAAGTTTTGTTTCCATCAGTGTTTGATGACTCAGAGTTTATGTACTCAGAGTTTGAATTGTCAGAGTTTGAGTGATCAGTGTTTGTGGTCTCAGAGTTTGATTGATCAGAGTTTAGGGTTTCAGAGTTTGTATTGGTAAAAGTTTGATCAAATTTTGATATTTCAATGACTGAAGTTTGTTCTCCAATATCAGTAAATTGTTGATGTTGTTCCCCCTCAACATGTGTAGCTTCTTCAATTTATGTTCCAATTATATCTGAATCAGAGTTTAAGAGATCAGAGTTTAACTCATCAGAGTGTAGCTCTCCAGATTTTGTGTTCTGCAATTCATTTTCAAATCTCAGAAATTCCTGAGCATCTTCATCATGTAATCCAGTTATTTTTCCTTCATCAAAAGAGACATTAATAGATCCCTTGACTGCCCTTGTCCTTCGATTAAACACTTTGAATGCCCTTGAAGTGGTTTTAGTAGTTGTTGCATAGCCAACAAAAATTCATTCATCTGATTTGAGTTCAAACTTCTTTAGTTGTTCAGGATGTGTTTTGAGAATAAAACACTTGCTTCCAAAGATGTGAAAGTATTTTACATTTGGCTTTTTTCCCTTCATTGCTTCATATGGAGTCATTCCATGTTTATTGATCAAAGTGTTGTTAGTATTGGTGTCCTAGAGACAATACTTTTAATGTTTTATTGAAAACAATTATGTTATGTGATTATTTAATTAATATTTATTATGTCTTTATTTAGTGCGTCATAAATTGAAAGAATAATAAATGTCCTTGGAATATTAATACATAATATATATCTTTAAGTATGTGGCTTAAAAATGAGATTATATGAATAGTATTTTATTCCTAAAATTCCCTAGTCAGGTATTATTATTTAAGGACAGTAATAATGCAATAAGACTAGTATGTTTGTTGACAGATGACCACATCTCATTGGTCATAGCTATGGTGATACTAAAGTCAAGAACATAAGTGTATATATCAATACATGACACTGGAAAGACTCGCCGTGGGATTCTACATGTTAATAAGTGTCATAAGAAATCTCACAGTGATAATGATGTAATGATCCTCTACTTGAAATCATTATATTTCTATACGAGAATTAATATACTTTGATTACACTCAAAGTTACCTTTAACCGGGTAATGATAAAGGTGGACATTGGGTATGCTATGGATCGTATGAGGAATATGAATGATAGATATAGGATTTAACCCTCCAATTCTAGGAGTGATATTATTGGCCTCTTGATTGAGTGAGACTATGAAATGCATGTCCATGCTCAAATATTGATTTGTTTAAATAGTCTACTCATTGATCAAGGAAACCAAGATTAAACGTTGAAGAGGATGACACTATACATGCCTCGAGTTTATCTATAATATAAGGTTAAAGAGATTATATTACATTGCACATTATTCACGAAAGGTTTAATTGAATCACCAATTATTATTGTTACTTGGGTAGCAATGATGTATTACTAGATGTCGCTCATTGTTTATAATTTTATTATTAGATAATAAAATTATTGCCAACGTAATAATAACCTAAAGGGTCACACACAAAGAACGTCAAAACAGAGGTTTATTTAAATTACGAATTTAAATATATTATTGTTTATTCGAATTTAATTATTGAATTAATTAAGTGGGACTTGATTAATTATATTAGAATTCAGATTTAATAAGTATTATTATTATTCAAATTTAATTATTGAATTAATTAAGTGGGACTTGATTAATTATATTAGAATTCCGATTTAATAATAATAATAACCCAAAGTCATAATGGGTTTTGGAAACCACATGGATTAGGATTAGACCCAAAATCTTTCTCTCCCCTATATATACATAATGATGTACAGTATTAGGGTTAATCATCAGATTTCATTTTTAGAGAAAAACCCTAGCTGCTCAACATCAAGAGAGGCTAGAGAGAGAGAGAGAGAGAGAGGCAAACAATTCGGCTAGTACCGACTCCGGTGATCGTAGGACGATCGGGCATTCGTGTGGACTTCTTTGGAGAGCAGATCTTTGCAACAAAGGGCTGCTGTGATTCATCTTTTCTGGACCTCCATTAAACAGCATACGGAAAACTTTGTTAAGGTACAGACTTCTTCACAATAATCATCCAACGTTATACATGGATCCTGCGATTGGGTTTCGATTTTTATTGTTTTTACGTTAATTCCGCTGCGTTTTCATGCACGAAGCCCTTCAATGGCAATTCTGAGTAATGCATACAGTGTTCACAGCTTCTGTCCAAAAATAAGTAGGTAGTTTTGCTCCTTCTAGCATTGTTCTGACAGCTTCAATTAGAGTTCTGTTCTTTCTTTCAACTACACCATTTTATTGAGGTGTTCTAGGTGCTGAAAATTGTTGAATAATTCCTTTTGTTGAGCAGAACTCTTCCATTGCAGAATTCTTAAACTCTGTTCCATTATCACTCCTTAGATTCTTTACTTTGTGTGTTGATCCATTTTAAATCATAGCAATATGATCAAAAATTATCTCAGCAGTTTCATCCTTTTTATGTAAAAAATACACCCATGTAAATCTTGTGAAATCATCTACAATCATCATAATATATTTTTTCTTTCCAATTGACATTATGTTGACAGGACCAAATAAATCAAGATGTAATAGATGAAGAGGTTGATCAATAGAATTTTCAGTTTTGCTCTTGAAAGATGTCTTCTTTTGTTTGGCCTTTTGACATGAATCACAGAGTCCATCAGGATGAAATTGAAATTTTGGAAGACCTCTTACTAGATCTTTTTTCACTAATTCATTAATGTTTTCAAAGTTCAAGTGACACGACTTTTTGTGCCAAGTCCAGTTTTACAAAGATGATGACTTTCCAAGTAAACAAGTTAAGGGACCATCTGAGTTTACATCCAAGCTAGCTTCAAATAACTTGTTATGTCTGTGACCAATAAGAACCACTTTACCAGTCTTCTTTCTCTTGACTTCACAATGAGTTCCATGAAATTCCACAGAATAACCACTGTCTGTCATTTGACTCACACTTAACAGATTATGCTTGAGTCCTTCAACCAGAGCTACATTCTCAATGGTGACATTTCTAATAATAATATTGCCATATCCCAATGTTCTTCCTATGTTGCCGTCTCCATAAGATACTGATGGGCCAGCCTTTTCTTCAAACTCTGAAAGCAGGGATTTGTTTCCAGTCATATGTGTAGAACATCCACTATCAATCACTAGGATGCTTTTCCGGTTTCCCTGCAATCATTAATGCAAATTAATTAGTAGATTTGGGAATCCAAACAAGCTTGAGTCCTTTCTTTTGAAACTTGTTAACTATTGCAGCAAAAGTATTTTTATCAGAGTTTATGTTAACAGAGTTTACATGATCAGAGTTTGCATTAACAGAGTTTATAATGTCCGAGTTTACCTTTCTTTTATCAGATTTTATCACATACATTTGTTTGACAACATGTTTTGGAGATTTATTTAGTTGAGGCAACTGTTCATAATAATTAAAATACAAACTATGATATTCTTTGCATGAGTAAATTGAATGTCATAAGCTACCACAGTGAAAACATGGATTTTGTGGTCTATATCTAGTTTGTGTTCTATCCTCTGAACTAGGTCTCTTAAGTTCCTTCCTTTTGTTTTGTTTGTAGTCAATGGCAAGGTGATTTGAATTACCACAAGTAAAACATGTTTTTCTAGGAGCACCAGGGATATACTTATAGTTATCCTCATTAGTAATTCTTACTTTGCCATTTCTATTTCTTTTTACCTTATTAGGTTTGTTTTTATTAGTGACTGTTTTCAACTTTTCTTTAAGTTGCTTCTGTGAAAGTAATCCTATATTGACAGGTTTATTCTCTAACACACTATTCTTTGTACCTTTGTTATTATTAGAGCATTCACCAGATGTAGTTTTCTTGTCATTACTAGCTCTAACAAATTTCACAGGTTCATTCAATGTTCCTTTTATGTGTGCTTTAGTGTGTGTTTCTTTATCAGATTCATAACCCAACGCAGATGTCTAATTCTTTTCAGAAAGCATTTGTTGGACTTTCTTGCCAGAGTTTGTCCAAACTCTGAAAGTCTTTTTTCTTTAGCAATTTCAGCTTTTAAATATTCCACTTGAATTTCTAGTTGAGTTTGCATGTGTATAGCATTTTCACAATCTCTCTTAGTGTTAAGCATGTGTTTTTGTTCAGTTTCAAGAAAGTTATTCCTAGGAGTCAGAGTTTGTATTTCAAATTTTAATCTTTTATTCTCAAGAGAATGTGAATTAAAACTAACATGCAATGATCTAAGGAAAGACTTTAATTCATAGATATTTTCAGTATCAAAATTAAAGACAGAGTTTGGTACCTTGTCAGAGTTTAGGATGGGAGCATCATAGTTTGCCATGAGAGCATAATTTGTTTCATCTTCAGAATCTGAGGAATCCATCCAATATTTCTTTGATGTGATGAGTGCTTTTCCAGATTTTTTTGCTTCTGCACTCAGTAGCAAAGTGCCCCCATCTTATTACACTTGTAACACTTGACCTTTGATTTGTCAAGAGTTTTTTATTTTCCATCTCTGTCTTCTCTTTTTCTTAATCTGTCTTTCTTGTTTGATTCTCCTTGCTTCTTTTGGAAGTTCCTTTGCTTTTTGTACTTCCTATATTTCATCTTCTTGAAGCCTTTGACAATCATAGCAACCATCTCCATTATGTCAGAATCTGAAGAATCATCAGAGTTTGCCTTAAACTCTGATTCACTGTTTTCCTTGATCACAGTTTTTCCTTTTCTTGTTAGGCTTTTAGGACTTTTTCTTTTGGTTCTTCAACTTTGGCCTCAACATTTAAGGCAACAGACTTTGCTTTAATATTCTTCCTTTGCTGTAATTCTAGATCATGAGTCTTCAATCTTTCATAGACTTCATCAAGAGACATCTCATCTAGATCAGTCATATCTCTTATTAAAGATGTTTGTAGATCCCATTCTTCAGGAAGAGCCTTAAGAAACTTGGTGTTTGAATCTTCATTGTCATACACCTTATCCACCAAAGCCAAGTTATTCAACAGAGTTAGAAATCTGTCATTGATATCTGTGATGGATTCATTCTGTTTTGCCTCAAAGTATTCATACTCTTGAATTAATACAGATCTTCTATTTTTCTTTATCTCCTTGGTTCCTTGGCATTGAACCTCTAGTGCATCCCAGATTTCTTTTATGTTTTGCATGCAATTACCCTGTTGGACATCACAGAGTCAAGACTGTTATGCAGTATATTATTTACCTTTGCATCTTTGAGGACTTCTAGTTTTTCTTCATTAGTCCATTCTTTCTTGTCCTTCAGGGTGTAATATTCAGGGATTTGTCTTCCTTCCACAATTGTAGATGGCACTAGTTTGGTTGGTAGGTACTGACCTGTAAGAATTCTGTCTAAATAATCAGGATCAGTTGCTTCCAAGAACATCATCATCTTCACCCTCCATATAGGGTATTCATCCTTCTTCAATATTGGGATCATGATGCTTTCATACTTGTTTCCAGACATGTTTATATGATCTTTGAGTTGTAGTTAACTGTCTACTCTGATATCAATTGTTGCCCAGATAATCAAGCTATTACAGAAGGGGGTTGAATGTAATAGTACCAAATAATTGAATCAAGAACACAAGTATGGAAAAGATGAATATCTTTGTATTAATAATAAACTGTGTACAAAACTCTCTCAAAAAATTCACTGTCCTTAAGAGCTGCTAGGTTATAAAAAGATATTGCTTGAATGAATTTTTTTAATGATAACCTGTGTTTATATAGACACAGTTACAATTACAATTACAAAACAATAAGAATAGCTTCCATAAAGAAATTAGACTTGTATTTAAATTCCTTCTTCACTATCCAAATCATATTCTGATTTGTCTGTTTTCTTCATAAACTCTAATTGTAAACTCTGTCGATTTGATATTCTCTAATAGAGCATTCTCTGTTAGAGTAAACTCTGATTGAGTATTCTCTTATAGAGTAAACTCTGACCGACAACTTCCTATTCTCTGATGACGTCAACATAAACTCTATTTGATATTCTCAGTATTTGTATTTCTAACATTTAAAATCGAAAAGAAAAAAAACCCATATTTTTTTAACTTTTTTTATTTCACAAGTCCCAAAATTATTTTAAAAAAATAAAAATTGTATTATTTATAGTTATATATTATGAATTTAATATTTACCAATTATATATTTTTTAAACTTTATTAGTTGTTATCATAATTTTATTTAACAATAAAAAAATTAAACTAAAAATTTAAAAATAAAGGATTTAAAATACTTAGTTGTAGTACACATAACCTACACATGTTGCAATGTCGTCTCCCGTTACGATTTTAACATTTCTCGTCAAGTCAACGGGTCAAACAAACGATACTGTCATTACTCTTCACTACAATGGTACAAACGAGACCCGGTAACTAGAGTCACCTACTTGATACATGGCATTTACTTGACTGACCACATTGAGATTTAACCCATTGTCTAAAGTATCCTTCACTTGCATGGCATTGTAGCAGGGTCGTTGCCAGATTCACAATGACCATAATGTTTAATTGAAATTCTACAGCAATAACAGCATACTATACACTACAGCTTCCGGGGGAGATAATAAAGAACTTTTTATACAACCTACAAAATACGAAAAGATTCTCAACTCCCAACTGTAAGGGTAGTTCCACTTCCTGGCTCTCGAGGGAATTTCTTATTGATACTCATACAGCATGAGCGTTGCGCCTATACTAGAGTACAGGATTCTGCAGTTAATTATCAAAGTGCTAAAAATGCTCTAAAACAGAGGTAAACTAGCTGGAAAACGCACAAACATCCACAGTTTTTCATAGGCTACGAGATGGTTCCATCCAATTTCACCAAGCAAGGAGAGTCTCAACTCATATAGCTTCTTCTTTGGTGGTTCGCCTGCATCTTGTGTAATCTCGCTTGCCACCTAATTGAAGTAAAAAGTCAATTATGATGCAACAATCATAAATCTGTGCCTTACTATCAGGATACAAGTGACATTGATATTTTATCTGTAAATAGTGGCTGATTATAAGTCTATCTGCATAAATATTCTTATCATACAAGACACATGACAAGAAAGGATATGCAAGTGCCATAAACTTCCTTCGTGTTGTGGAAAAGGTCAGATATAAATTACATACATCACAATTAATATAAAAGTAAACATGATTAGGATCCTAAATACCATACTTTATTCTCCAATTTCAGAGGGAATGTTTGAACTATTTGGTAAAATCTAGCAAAATGAACCCTACAAAGTCATTATGTCTTAATATTACACTTATTAAATAGAGTTCAGCAATACCTTTAGTGCAGTACCAAGCCTCCCACTACGTCGCTCACGTAATACCAAGAGAGTGCCGTACTTTGAGTTTTTCAATTCTACCCACTTCATTAATTCTTTGAAGTTTTCTTCAAACAGATCTTTCCGAGCATCAGGTTTTGCCCCTTCAGTAGCAGCAAGCTCTGAAGTCTTCTCATCCTCCTTTAGTAAGCAGAGAATTAAAAATAAACAATAGTAGCTAGACAATAGATAACACACATAAAACTCAGGACAGAACAATAATTTTAACTAAATGGAAAACAGCCAAAGCACTGAAAGAGAGACCATTTACATCAAATATAAGATTCTCCTTTTGAAGATTACTTCAAAAATCTTCAAAAGGCAAGTGGTAATTACTTTGTATTACATAATATCATCTTTTTTCTGCTTCGGTATCAAGATTACTAGAGCGCAATTACTTGTGAACAAGACACACCCATTACTTGCAGTTTAACTATCCATCATACTATTACTTGCATACAAGACACACCCCATTCTTGCAATTAGACTATGCATCATACCTTGAGTTGTTCAATCCCCAACAAAGCTAATCCTTTCTGGTATAATGCTTCTGCCAACTGGTCCCGTGTGGTCTCCATTCTATTCTTCATTTCCTATGAACCAAAGAGAAAACATGGAGTAACATAAAATTTAAACTTTCATTTGAGGATTGTTTCCAATCAAGAGGTAACTACATACATAACATATTTAAACCAAACTCCTAACACCAACAGTAAAGTTGAATGGGATAAATGCACTAGAAAAAGTACATGGGAAGCTAGAAGACCCACCTCAGCCCCCTCATCATCTGGATCACTTTTAAGGGAAAAATATCTTGCTAATTCATCTCTGTCGATGCTATCAATCACCTCCTCTGCGGCACTTATAATCTGCACAATCACAGGGATAAGCAGTGTAATATTGGACATTGAAAATAACACCTGTGGTAGTAAAAACTATATAGCAGAAACAAGTAATAGAAGTATATAATAGTAAATAGTAATTGCTGGTTACATCTCATGAGAAAGAATTCTGCACCACAGTTGAGGAAGTGAATGTGGAAATTGTTTAGAAGCCTTCAATTCGATGTGTAAAAGACATATTAGTTTAATCAAGAGTAACATTATATATTAGTATATTACTTAAAATGATGTAGATTTTAAATTCTGAGATGTATCCCTGATAACTTGCTCATAGGATAACTACATGATCTTCTAGTTAACTGTATAAGACGGGCATCTAGATTAAAAACATATTCCAATTAAAAGTTACCTCTTTATAGTGGTGAACATTATCTTCCACGATCTCCTTGGATAGCAAACCCTCTAGTATTTTGGCAAGAAGTGGAGTGTATTTTGGGTACTCTGACTGTCAGGTAATAGATCATTGCAACCGTTAAGGCTTTAATTGAAAATAATTAGAGTATCTGACCTTAATTTGGCTACATGCCTCTCTAAATATGATAACAGCGCATTTTACCTTGAGCGAGCTGGATAACTTCTTCCATTCGGAGTGTTCCTCATCAGTGCCCAGTTTCAGGCTTGCAAGTACCTTTATCTTAGTATCCCGAACCTGAGAACAGAATAGATAACAATACTTTCATGTGCAACTTTTAAACAGCATCTGAGGTGAGGAAAGAAATAAAAACTAAAAAGTAACCAGATAATATGCAAATCCATTAGATGAGTCGTGAGACATAAGACTATGCACCTCTACATAAGGAAAATTCATTGCCTGCTACTCTGATAATGTGAGATTTAGAATAGCTAGTTTTTTTTTTAATCATTATTTCAGTTGTACCCTCTTTTTAAGGGGGCGTATGGGTGTTCTGCATGGTGAGTTCTACTTCAAAATTAATCCAAACAAATTGACCAAAATCTGATGAAATTTATAGGAGATCATGAATTTTGATGCTCAAGCATAACCATCTATATGCTTATTCCCACTGTTATTAGTCAAAAACTCCACACCAACTTCAAAATACAGATAGAGAGGAAGCACAAGTGAAAAGAGAAAACAATAATTAGCAAAAGAAAATGAAAAAAGAGAACAAGAAAAACTATTTAAAAAATATCTTCAATATTTCTAATACTTCCAGTTCTCCACTCTATGTTTCAACAATAGTTGAGCCACCACTATGAAATTGACTGCATCAATTTGGTTCAGACGTCTGAATTAAATGTGTCCATTACAAATGGAATCCTTAATATATAAAAAATTAAGAAAACTTGTGCAACTATAAAGATGTATTTTTAAACTGTAAACCAGAGAGATATTGTGAGTTAAAGGAAATTATCATTTCCACAACTTGACTCTTTCTTTTACCACTCATTATTATTTATAAGGTACCTTATTTGAATAATGTGCATACCAAATACCAAAGTCACTATAAATTAGATAGTAAGTAATACACCAATTAGACATGAAACAAATGTCAAAATAAAAGATTCAACACTTCCCAAAGAAATCCAGAATGTGACCATATTCATCACAATGTGCTGTATGATTTGATGCCACAAAACTGCACACAAATGAGCTACTAGATATGCACACAAATGAAATTCACAGATTAATGTATTCTTTTTCAATTTCTACATACCTCTTCTTCCAAACGCTCACACACACTTTTTTTGCCACTTGCAGAACGTTTTTCTTTACCATCCTCAGGCTGTTAACCAGAGAAAAGAAACACGTTGATAATATTGGAAAAGAAAAACGACAGACTACCAGATAAGCAAACTATATGAAGTGAAGCGACTATATTATGAACAGGTACATGCTTGCATGTACCTTATTTGGAGGCACGTTGTAAGAGACCAGATATGAAACAGGATTTTTTGTTGGATTTCTATCCTCATTTTGAACCCCAAAAGAGAGCTTTCCATAGGAAATTGCCCCTAACAATACAGATCCTTCAGGAGTGTTCTGCAGTAGAAAAAAACACTAATCATCCACTTTATTCCCGCACCTCAATATAGCATTCCCATGAAAAACATGACATGAGTCAAGAAAAGAATATATCACTTAAGCACCTTAGGGAGCTTCTCTTTAGTGGGAGGACCAACATAAAATGCTTCTTTCCCTCTACCATAACAATACAAATGAAGGTCAATATGCGCCGATCTAATATGTGTGTGAATATATTAAATCAAACGAGAGTAATAGCAGAGCATACCCCGGAACTAGAATTGAGGATTTGAAGCTACCATTACTTGTCAGAGGACCATCTGGTTGGATGTAAAAGCTCAATGGAATTGTGTCCTGGATCAGAAATTAACTGAATTAAAGTGTGTAGATACTGGATCATAAAATCAAAATATAGAACAAAGATATAATGGAAGTGCAATTTTGCACATTATTTGACAAAAGGTTAGTAATGTTAGGGGCAAATGACCAGGGAACAAATCTTTCAACAAGCCAAAAATTTATAACTCCAGGACTAAGAAGGTTAGTAATGCAATCAAAATCTCGTAACAAAGCCAACTCCAGTAAACAATTAACGGGAAAAAAATATAGTTATAGCAACATGTAAAATACTGCAGTAGATCTTTACTGATATCAAAAAAACCACATGGCAACTACCTTTTCCTCTAAACTTCTTTCAATGAACAAAACTAATTGCCTCATTTTCTCCAGGTACTGAACATTATCATGCCTGCATTACAATAAAACATAATTTAGTAGCACAAACATGAGAAGGCTGTTCATCCTGAGTGTGTTAGATGTGGAGAACTAAAATACTATTTGCTACCTATTATGCATTTATTATGATCAACTGATCAAGAGATAAAGGTATCAAGGAATTCAAAAGATACCAAATGTTGGGAATAGATGTTGTAATATTAGGTTCATAAAACATAAAAAATATGTGATACATAAAAAATGCTTCCTTGGCAACATATTCTGATTTGCTTCATGCAACTCGAAAAGAAAGTGACATACCTCAAATATAATTGCAAGGTGTAGTCACCCTTCGGAAGTTTTGTGGATTTCGGATAAACATCACCCATTCCATACACACGCTAGATTTGATAATAAAAGAAGATTAGAAGGACCCACCAAAACTGAGTAACAGATAACATGAAATAATGGATTTAAATTTTAAATTATACTCCATCCCAATTTAGATGGCCCTTTTGCAAATTTCACACATATCAAGAAGTTTTAAATAATTGTAACTTTTTCCATATCTACCCACATTTATTATATTAACTTACTATAGTATTGGAATGATGCTACATTAGAAATGACAAATAAAAAGGGGTAATTTTGGAAGATTGTTGATAAATATACATTGAAAGAAGAGGGACTACTAATTTGGGATAATTTTCTTTTTCAAAAGGGACATCTAAAATGGGATGGGGGGGGGGGGGGTATATCACAAGTTAAGATGTGATAAGAATCTGTCCATTTTCTTGAAAATCCATCTGGAATTACACTCCAATATCTATGTCCTCTTGTACCTTAACGAACAAAAAATTAAACCAAAATATAGCTATCATCTACAGATATGAAGATATATACTTCCGAATATATGCTGCCTTGTGACATTTTATCAATGTCTATATTCTCTTCCAATCTTTGGAGTAAAAAAAAGGCAAATCATAGAGTTCAGGTATATCATTGTTCTATATAGCAGTACAACACCAATCATTACAAAATAATATGTATCCTCACAGGCATATGTTATTGTAGTTATTTACAATGTTAAATTTGTTGCTGCAGTTGCATACTAATCTTCTCACAGTTGCTGGATCTAGCATCTTAAGATGCATGTGAAACAGTTAAAAATAACAGGGAAAAGTGAACAGAATAGATGTTCCATATAAGAGAAATATGATGAGCATACATACAGTTAACAAATCAAACTTAACAGAAGGAAACTGGCAGGAAAGTACTTAAATGACACAGAAAATTGATTTGAAAAAACATGAAGATTTAAGGGAAGAACGTATGAAGTACCTTATTTGAATCTGAGATCATATAAAACTGAGACTCGAACTTGTTATCATATATCCGATTATTAAGCAAGGGAATTTGTGGCCGTAAACTAGCTCCAGTTTCTAATTTAAATTTGTAACTGCAGTACAAGTAGTAAAACATAAATTTAGATGAGATATCACATTTGCTCTATTGAAGCAGTAATATTGTTGAAGTAATAGAGAACCCACGTTAATGTCAATGCCAGTGTTTGTTTTCCAGAAGGTAGTCTATCCCTGTCGGCTGTAAGAGCATGCAGTTTTGCATCAACAGGACGATATGGGACTCTTATCTGCAAAGTTGGATATAAATAACAATAAAAACATAGTTAGTTTGCAGCTCAGCAGACCTAAATATAGTTATTAACCAAAATGCAGGTATATTATAAATTGTAGATGAATCTATCTCACCTTGTTAAGAATTGCGGCAGGAACAAGTGTCTCTGATGAGAGAAGAGCTTGGGCATCAATTCTAACAGGCGCTTCACTTCCATCAAGTACTACTTCCTCTTTATTGATATTGATCCCATGGAAAGCAATCTAACAGCATACCAAAGACAAGGTAGCATGATCATGAATACATTATAAATTGCTAAAGCATTGATGGCTCTGAATTCATCTCAAGGATGAATTCAGCCCTGGAAGACAGATGATGGTTATTTACAAATTAAAAATTACCTCAAAATCTACAACAGTGATTTCATTACTTCCTAAACCACTTGACCAAAATTGAGAAATTGCCAATTCCATTGTTCGCCCACTCTCCACCGGAAAGGCAAAGCTCTTCGCAGAAGGGGATGAGAATGTTACAACAGTTTCCCACTTCATAGGCCTTTGCAGGGGAGAGATCTGGAGATGGAAAAAGCATGTCAATGCAAACATAAATAAAGTTAATCATCTTTAAAAGCTTATTTTACCTGAACAGTGTCAATGAAAAATCTCCTAGCAGTATCAAACCCTGAAGTGCGCATGGTTGTCTCAACCCAACTAGCACCAAGCGGTACCTCAATATATTTCCGTACAATATTTCCTGTTTAACCAGAAATCCAGATGAACAAACTACATTAGGGACAATGTCTTTCCAAGCAGATAGAATTGTCTTTTTGACATAATTTTTTAAATTTTTCTAAAACAAAGGTGGTCCCCACCAGCAAACATATAAAAGAGACAAAGATAATTAGATGCAACATGTCAACCAATTGGTAACTGGTAATGACTTTTCCTTAAATCCAATATATTTTCGGAAACTATCATCTCTAAGCTCCATATATCAAGCAACTTCTTCTGAATTCACATCTTTAAGTGAAATCTATGAATGCACTTCGATATACATCAGGATTATCAGCTGCTATTTTCTTCCCAGCCTATAATCTATATACTTTCAAGTTTCAAGATTAACTACAATTCATTAGCATCCTGCACTTCAGATATGAATCCATTTTACAAATAAAAAAACATAGTTTCCAAAATTAAAATTAGTTCCTCCTTCCAAGAAAACCTTAGGGGTCACATTCCAACAAATTCATTTTTGTTTTATACTCGCATCAATTTTCACCCTAATGATATGTTTTATTATTAGAAATAGAAACACAAAATAAAATTTTGATATCAAAATGTGTCATTTCGAATTACTTTAATTCTGTCAACTGACCATAGACTTCTCCTTGAGAATAAACTAGTCGCAAAATCTGTGGAATGGATTTTATTATATATATCTAATACAACAAAATTTTCAGAGAACACCACTTTACCTGGTACAAAGGACATTCCAGTATATGATATTAGTGGAGGCCGGCTTCTCACAGATGTTGGCTTTGTGATAGTAACAGGAATTCTGAAAAGAGGACCACGCCACGGTGCATTGCAGTCAACCCCATAAACTTCAAAATAGTGTAACCCATCACTAAGATTTGTTGGATCCACAACTATGCTGGAAAAGGGATTTTAATATGTTACGAACTTTTATAATTATAGTTATAATAAACGCTGAATCAGAAGACTATGAAGGCCAACAAGGTTGTGCCTTTTAGTGAGTATGTGCACTTGGTCAAAAGTGACAATATGTGAATTATAAGGCACACAAAGTGCTATAAATATACATGACTACATTAGTCCCCAACCATGATCGAAAAACCTTTATGGCCTGTTTGGGAGTTTGGATTTCATTTGAAATTCTGGATTTGTTCAAATGACATGTTTGGATAACTAAAAGAATTTGGACTTGGATTTCATTTGAAATCCAACACATTCAAATACTAGTATAAATTTGAGAATTTGAAATGACAACTCAATTCGTGTCATTTCAAATCCATCATTTGAATTTCATGTTCCAAAACACTATCTTAGAGCATTTCTTGGAAGATGCGCCACATGAAGACTTATAGCTTCATATCAAATTAACAAATTCCCTCAAATCAGAAAAGCCTAATGTGAGCATAGGAAAAAGTGACTGAGAGGAAGCCAAAATAAATCTCTATGGTCTGTAGCTGATCATGGCTTATAAGCTTTTTAGAAAGAAAAAAAATAAGAAAATAGAGATGGTGACATGACTGTCAATGGCCAGTGTAAATTATCCAAACATTCAGTAATACGAAAATAGCACCAACTTGAAGGTACGTCCATTATGAGTGAGCAGGAGGAAACCAGGAGCTTTCACCACTGCCTCTCCAGTTGAATGTAGCTCTATACACTCTTCAAAGGGAACAAGCTGTTCCATATTACTAGCATCATCATGGAACGTTGGATCAACTTGCACTGTCCACTGAAAATCAGATCATGTCAGCCTCTACAAGACATGGAAACATACTAAAACCAAAACAAAAATCAAACTATAATTGACTGTTCTATCGTCTCACTTCTGTAGATTGATGACAATAGAAAGAGTCCCTTAGATAGATACCACGTGAAGTTGGGCCTGTAACAAGATAAGTAGAGATAATACAAACATTCCATTTGCGGGCCGTGTCAAATAAGCTAAACTTCTAAAACTCTACACGCCTTTAGAATGATTAATTTAAATAGGTTTCATTGTTAAAGCTTTTCACAAGTATAGATTACCTCGAAGACTTTAAAGGGCATAACCAAACTAGTAAAACCTTAAATTATCAGAACAATGAAAAACAGTAAAGTAAATAATTTTAGTCTGTAACAATAAATAATAATAACAAAAAAATACAAATTATAATAATAGAAGATGAATATAGAGAGATTCCAACTCTGAAGATAATACACATGATTCTACACAATGTGTTTTGTAAATCAACAAACCAACATATAAGTGTAACACAATTGCATGATGACTTACAATCAACATTGCAAGGTTTGGGTGTGTCTATGCTATTGTATATTGGTTTGGGTGGTTTAATGGTTGCCTGAACCCCCCCCCCCCCCCCACACACACACGGTGAGAAAGAGTAAATTGAACTCACTCGATTTGCCCACTTGATTGATCTTTATCTTGTACCAAACAGAGGGAATGTCATGCGACTTCTGAATGTATTCATGCGCCCTGTAATGCAATAAATTAATTAGAAGATTTCCTGAGTTCAAGATCTCCCATTTCCATGCAGTCATGTAAACGAGAACAAATCAAAACACGTAACTTGTCAACTTGCATAAGCCCTTGTCCAGCTGTTAATTTATCCTCAGGCAAGCCCCCTACAG
This sequence comes from Oenanthe sinensis, assembly GCA_028671895.1. Taxonomy (NCBI): domain Eukaryota; kingdom Viridiplantae; phylum Streptophyta; class Magnoliopsida; order Apiales; family Apiaceae; genus Oenanthe; species Oenanthe sinensis. The sequence continues at coordinate 46,289,208 of CM053803.1, forward strand.
GAATGGCTGTATTCTCAAGTGCCCTTCGTACACTGTAAGGGCTTACAGGAATTCCCGTAGCCTGCAAAAACAAGGAGAATTAGTTGAAATACAAAAGAATAAGTATAGAGAACAGATGTCAGAGTAAAATCCAAGTGAAAGCACAAGAGTAACCTTCATTGCACTGACAAGCAATGCTATTCCTCCACAGGCGGATGGAGAAGACATCGATGTTCCATTCATCAACATGCGCTTTTGAAGAGTCCACGTTGGAACAGGAGCAATGGCGCCACCAGGAGCACTCACACTAACACCAAGATCACCATCAGCAGTTGGTCCTCGGCTAGACCTGCACCCATTTAAGTCAATTCATGTGACCTGCACTCAAATTAGATTTAGTATAATCAACAGTAGCCTCTGTAGAGGATGATCATACCATGTGTATTCAAGCCCTTCCGAAGGAGGCTCAACCACACAATGAGCACCAGCAGCCATAGCAGGGGAGACATAAGCACCAATTCCTATTATGCTTGAAGTGGTACCACCAGGTGCACCTACAGTGGTCAATGCTGGTCCGTTGTTCCCAGCACTACTAACAAATATTACACGATACTTATTCACCACCTAAATATTAAAAGATGGTGTCAGGAAGAACTTGTGGGAAAAAACAGACACAGATTTGAGCTTTCAATTTTTACCTCATCGACAAGGTCAACAAAGCGACCATAATCTGGAAGTAATGTGGCTTCTCCATAACTCATGTTGATAAGGTCACATTTGTGCTGGAAGTATACGCCATTAACATTATTAGACACATCACGGTAGTGCAACAAAATATAGAAAAACATTTTTTTTCAACCAATTTCTACCAACTATATTTTCAACGTATCATGGTAATTCATGTAATAACATGACCAAATGAAAAATAATAGTTAATTTAAAAATAAATGATTTTGCAGAGAACTACTGATAAACTAACACCAGGACTAGGAGATCGTTGCAAAAGATGTTCCAATTGGTATTACAATGCATTATAGTACCAGACAAAAAACATTTTCCGGATGAAATTAGTAACAGAACTAATTATTCTGTGACTACGGATTGCAAAGATTTTATATACTTAATTTGGACCTTCAGCAATAATACTTTCTTCCTTGTTAGTTTTTGAGGTACGATGAAATTTATAATTTTAACAAAGACGCTCTTCACAATGAAAAGTTTATATAGAAGTTATAAAAAACAAAAAATAAAACAGATTATTGAGGCGCATTTTGAAAATAGATTAGTCCATAAGGTGAAAGACAAACCTCCACAACCGCAATTAGAGCTCTAGTCAATCCAGTTCCTGTTTCCATTGAACCCAACCGCGAGTCACCTATTTTACATGAAATTATTTGTGCCCCAGGTGCAACTCCATTCAGAAAAGGTTCCTATATAAATATATATCGATATCATACTTCAATAGGTGAAATTGTCATGTATCATAAATAATAGTTGATAATCTTCATATTTTCCATCATCTGAATTCTGACCTTGGGGTGAAAAGCAGATGCAATACCAGCAACATGTGTGCCATGTGGGGAGCTATCTGTTACAATACTTACAATATTCCCCTCATTGTAAACATTAGCAACAAAAGAACAAGCATCTAGCTTGCTGAAAACACCATATTTCCGTTCTGTCCTGTAAGGTTACTCCCAATGAGTCAGTTAAGATAGTGCAAAGGGACGAAACTCGTAGTAATGAATAAATACAACTCCAATTTCATGAATAATAACAGGGAGCATCATGTAGTGGGTTTATAAACCAACTCAAATATGTGGTTTCAATGACTATTCATTATAAGAAAACCTAAGCCAAGTTGAATTTGGATTAAACTTTGTTTAGGTATCTATCAAAAGCAAATGATGAGACCTAAAATACCTGTAATTAGTAAGTGGAATAAATTTAGCAAGTTTTCCACACTCTGGATCATCCTCAAGAGTTTGTGTATCGATTGCAACCCTCCATAATTCACCATCATGCCAAACAACAACATCGATTACAGGACCATTGTCATCATAGCTCTGAATTATATGGAAAAAAATTAAAACACTTGTGAGATTAGAAAAAGATAACAAGAAGAGGTGGGGGGAGGTGGGGGGGGTTAAACATTCTGCTTAGTGCTTACTAACATCGGCTTGCTTTCGCAGAAAATCAACTCTATCTTGTAGATCTTCACGAACCCTTTTCAAGTTTGCATCCTCCAGGTTTGGGTATTTCTGCGAACAAGGATTTTAAAAGATTATCAGCTAAATGAAGAATAAAAAATATGAACAACCATAAATTGCTTACATAAAAATATCTTGGTATCCGGTATCTTCAATCCTTAAAAGGTTAGACCAACACTGGCCCAAAACAGAACCATCCACAAGAATACACTCACAAGCTACATATCTGACATTAGTTGTGTTATAATATTGATCATTATAAGCAAATAAAGACTTTTACAGCATTACAACAACAATAAGACAGTCAAAGAAATCCTCGCAAATGTTTTTTTAAAATCAAATAGTAACATATTTATTAATAAACAAGTGCATTATGTGTCAGAAAATCCATACATACACGAGTCAAAACAAGGCTCTAAAGTTTAAATCCACGTTCAAGAAATCACAAGTTCACAACAGGGTAATTAGAATTAAAATACCACTTAGAAGGTCACAATGGCAGAGTAAACGTCACAACTATCCATATGAACAAAAAAGTTAATAAAATAAATTAAGTAAATTTTGGGATCAAAATAAATTGTCCTACTTTATTTCAATCATCTGAATTCTCAAGTTGTTCTCCAACTCCCTGTATGTTTAGATTTGTTTATATAAGAGAGAACCTGGCCACTAGAGCCATGGGCAGAAGAGATGCAAGGAAAAAAGAACAGACTACCAATATTTTTTGATACAAATCTATATTCCTGTCTTAAATAAAAAATAAACCAAATGCAGCTTAGTACGAAACTAAAAAAATTGCAGTGTCACAATGAAACAAGAAGTAAAAATAATTAATTAGAGCACAATTCAAGGAATTCGGTGACAAGACTTTTAGCAAATCTCCTTGATGACTCATATAATATGCTGTTGATACAATCTATGTCTAGATTCAAAATTCAATGTTGAATACAAGAATACTCATCATCAAAAATTTAGAGTAAGAGAAAACAAGAAGCAGGGTTTGGTACCTTATCAAATTCTTCAAGCTTCTTCACACCATCAGCTATAGCTTCCTGATTTTTCTCATCCCATTTCTTCTTTCTTTCTTTCTGCAGAGGGAAATACATGTAACTTTCGTATATGTAATTCAAATAAGAAAGTCTTTTAACAAGTGATTTAACTGCAGTCTATGGAATAAATCATCGTTAAATGCCTCACCTTCAATCGACTAGTCAATGTATCTGTAAAAAGCTCATAGACTAGTTTATAGCCAACATGCCATTCACCAGAAGGATTCTTCCATGAAGAATTTACAACAAGAGATGCACCTAAATTTGAAAGAGATAACATCAAGCATTTGCTTCCGATAAATTCAACCAGCCATTGTCTTATAACTTCATTATAATTATTTCATGGCGAATGTCTTGTTTATGAAACCCAACAAGATTCAGTGAGTGTTTTAGTATTACATTTATGACCAACATATTATAGGCCATACCTGAACCTCCACGAATACAACAATCTGCATCAGCTTTTACAACAGTTGAGGTATCAATATCTCCACTTCCAGTACTAAGAGGATGAAAGAGCTTCAGATCATTGATATTTATAAATAATTGTTTAACAAGATAAAAGTCTTCAAATACATACCAATCAAGGACATCCAGGATTTTTGGCTTCCCATCAGAGGTGACCTGTAATCCCGCGGCAGCAGGATCTACTCCAGAATCTAGAAAACAAGTATTATGGGTATGTAAATAATAAAGTTGCAAATTTGTTTGGCAACTAAACCAAAATCCATATTGAGCAATACAAAGTAGCACCTATAGTAATCCACAACTTCGATCAAAGCTGGACTACGTTAATACACATAAGTAGAGTGTAAGTTATCTGCTCTACAAAAAGTGAAAACAAGCATGTATTGATGACCTTCATCTTTTACCATTGGCCTGGTAAGTGTAGTTAAAACCAATCACAAGACGAGTTACCCAATATGAAGCAGATTAGCATTTACTTCATCATATATACGTGCTCTTTCATGAAACAAGCCTCTCCTTGTTCCTTTTTACCAATAACAAAAATACTTTTGGCTTAGTTTAGTACTTTCTGATTCCCTCAACATATGCAATTATAATCAATGCAATGCACTGAAAATATATATTAAAACATCTCAAAGTTTTATTAAGTGTGTGCTTTGTAATTTGTAGGGGGAAAATCATATATAGTGAATAAGCTCTTGATCATCACTAATAATCATTCTCATGTCATACTGATGCAGGATAACAATTAAAAAACCCAAAGAGACTATTTGGGAGCGATATAAAAGGCTTTGGAAGCCCATTGGTTAGATTATTCTAGAGTTAGTTAATTATATTAGGAATATTTTCCCATAACAGCCGTAAGGCCCGTAACAATATCCAACCACAGCCTCCTTATTATTCTGCCATCAAAATTCTGTTTAGCCATATATTTGCTCTCAAACACCTGTCCTACGTCCTCAAATCTAAGTAACAAAAAAAAACAGCCTAAATTCCACCCACAAGCAAATAATTCAGCCCAGATCTAAAAAACAGGAAAAAGTAGAAATCAAATAGACAAAACATAAGTAATGTATTTTCAATACAATAATAATAATCTGATTTAATTACAAAAACCAATCCCTATTTATAACATCCTAGAATATACTTCCTAACTAGAATAGAACACTAAAAGATAACTAGTCCTAATAAAATTAACTAACTCTAAAATAATCTAACCAATACGCTTCCAAAGCCTTTTATATTTCTCTCAAATAGTCTGTTTGGGCTTTTTAATACGCTGTCATGCATCACATATGATGCAAAGTGGGGCAAAAAAACAGATGATTATGAATCAATCATTGGAGATAGTGTCTCTCTTTATATATTTATATTCGTTCATACAAGTTACACCATAACTAATAACCACGGTTCCATACACATAGTATAAAACACACAAACTATTGAGAAAAGATGAATACAGACTATACAAACGTAAAGTTAAACTGAAAATAGAAATCAAATAGCAACTAAATAATAATTCAACTATTCAAGACATTATATATATATATCTTAGATGTAACTTTGTTTTTATGAATTATACCTTATTAAGGGCACAATATTAGCATTTTGTGTTCAAAGACCGTGTCACCAGATGGGTTATAAGGTATTTCGAATTTTTATATCGATTATCATTATTATTCTGCAATGAAAAAATATCAAATAGTGTTTCTGACAGGTATATTCTTAATAAGTCATATTACATTTTTGGAAAGAATAAAATTTATTTGACCCAACTAGGTTTGAGGTTAAATTCTTGTTGGGCTTCACAGCTCATCCTTTTTATCATATCATGTCTTTTTGAGCTGGCTGGAAATTTTTGAGGGAGGTGTTATGCTTTTTTGGAAAAAAAAAAGAAGATTATTTATTTATTTGACCCAACTAGGTTTTGAGGATAGATTGTTGTGGGGCTTTGTGGCTCATCCTTTTTATCATTTCATGTCTTTTCGAGCTGGTTGGAATTTTTTTGGGGGGTGCTCCGCTTCTGCATTGCACACTTGAGACTTATTTAAAATGTAAAAATTTGTAATTGTTAGTTTTTCTTGTAAAAGAATTTTAGTTTGATAAATTGAATTGTATTTTAGTTCTGCTCTCGTATTAAGAGTCTAAAAGAGTGCGGACTGTTACACACAAGCATTTGAAGAAATATAGATACAAATCATACAAACATAAAATAAGAGTACCAAAAAGCAATTATATATGATGTGAATTCCAGCTTATTGAATTACCACAACTCCACACACAGTATAAATCACACAAACAGTTAGAAAGATACAGACACGGACTATACAAACATGAAATAGATTACTGATGATAGTAATTAATCAGTTCAATGATTATGATTAAACCATAACACGGTGTATATTTATATCTATATACACAAAGTAAAAACACACATAAGCAGTTGACAAAATATAGATACAAACTATGTAATAGACTGCCGTAACAGCAATCACAGCTCCTGTGTGACAAAATATAGATACAAACTATGTAATAGAATGCTGTAACAGCCATCACAGCTCCATACACAGGGTAAAATACACACGAACGCAGTTGACAAAATAAAGATACAGATACTTATACATATAGATACGGACTATACAAACATGAAATAGAGCTCCGAAATAGCAATCACAGCTCCATACGCACAGTAAAACACAAAATACATACACATACTATACAAAATATCAAAAAATAAGTACCGAGATAGCAGCTCCATACGCACACAGTAAAACACACACTAAACAGTTGACGAAATATAGATACAAATAATAATAAAATAAAATAAACATAAAAGAAGTGCACCGAATATAGCAATAAGAACGCCACGGCCATCGAACTCGGGATGCGACTCAACGAATCGATCGGCGGCAATCTCTGTCTTCGGCATCAACGAAGCCAGAAACGTGCACACAGCTCCGTTATCTTCAACCGATGAATTCAAAGGCATTGCACTAATTTTAATTTTATTACCGATTTGTTTCTCTCTCTAGAAGCAGAGGTAGAAGTGAAGGTGGTGAGAGAAAGGGCGGAGATATATATGCAGTAGTATTTGTTGTATACGATAGAATGAGTTTAGAGAATGTTAGTTGATTCCTCCTTCAGTCCTTATCAACCTTTCGTGTAAAAGTTACGGCACACATTTTAAGTTCCAAGTACAGGAGTGTTTGCGGGAATTTTTTTTCAGAATAAGTCAACTTATTTTAAGATAAAGTTAGATATTCCTAACTTTTTTCTGAAAAAAGTTGACTTTTTTTTGCAACTTATAGAATCTCAAATATACATTAAATACTTGTATAAAAAACATTTATCAAAATATGAAATTTTTACGCGAAAATAAGTCCAAAAGGACTTATTTTTAAGTCCAGTCAAACAAGTCAATAGTTTCATAACTTATTTTTAAATTATTTTTTTTAATAAAATGGAACTATACTTTATATGCCGGACCTTCTCTCCGAAACGTTAACAATTGGGTGGGACTGGGAGAGTATTATACAATGATGATGAGATTTGCATTTTATTATCGTTGTATTTAGTTAGGGGTGTTATAGTAAATTTAGGTCGGGGTTGTGGTGGCGTGAGAGATGGCGTTATGTAAATGTGATTGAAGCGGGACTGTAACGGCCGTGTTTTGAGGGATGGTGCAGTGGATTTGGATTTAGATCGTAAGACTCGAATTGCTCCGATACTTTGAATTGTCGGAAGTACCCTGACGATATTACCAAAGTCATGCTTTAATTAAATGCAACAGTAATATATAATAAAAAGTTGGAATATATATTTCTTTTTTAGAGATATATATTTTTTTTTTAGAGATATAAATATTTATTGTGGGTGTGATCCTTTTTTATTTTTATTTGAACTTAAATTATTGGAAGATGTTTCGCAAAAAATAAACAAATAAATAAATTATTGGATGATGTATTTTTATATAGTTTTTATGTTGAAAAAAATGTTCTTGACGATAACCTCACCGAACATTCCTAAGTTATAAGGAGTTTGTATATAAATATTAATGACAATTTTGTTATTTTAAATTTTACCTCTGGAATTATAAATATGCATTCGCATTTGTATGGAAATTTCTTTTAACCTCACCCCTCTTGGAATATGTAGCTCTTTTATGTTTGATACATTTAATCTTTCATAGGATCCGGTATCAAAATAATATTAGTTGATGTAATATTGAAGATATTATTAAATCTACAGGTAATGACACTAGTGCTAAAAATTGTGGTAAAAGTTTGTGGAGTACAGTTTTTTTTAAAAGACAAATCAGATCGGTCTTGGAATGATTGAGGATAAACCGTTACTATTTAGGCTATTGAATCGCATTGTGTGGAGTCCAGTTTATGGTAAATAATTGTGAATTCTTGCTCTGGATAGTGGTGATTGAACTTGACTGGTATATCAAATGTATGCTTGTGTAGTAGAGTTTCAAATGAACCCAGACAACGAGACAAATAGAAAATGATGCAATTTCTATTGTTTCATAGACTCTGCACGTGTTGTAGAAATAAACAAATCACACATGTATCTTAGTATCTATAGCATTGCTTGGCTTTCTCCTGTATTATGTTAACTGTTCAAATCTGCTTGTGCCATTATAATGTTTGAAACTTGAAGGTAGTCATATCAGATTGTGACAAGTATTGTCACAGGGATAAGCGCAGTCAATTTCCTTGGTGGTGTTTCTGCTGAAGTACCAATCACCAACTGCTTCAGCGATTGTCTGCAACAGCATATACATTAACTGACTGATTGGCATTATGCTTAGTACAATCAATTGTTCCGAAATATTAAAAAATAGTTGTGAACCTTATTGTTCACTCTTGGGGAGTCTGCTCCAGACCATGTGTCCTCTGTCTCGCTTTGGCAATGAGCGAAACAAGAATTTATGAACAACCCTCCTCGACTTGAGTACTCAAGGAAGAATCTCAAAGCATAAAGCATTTCCTGTCTAAATCCTAAATTATTAATATATTCAAGTCATCAGTATTAGTTAGTTGATGATTTTATAAACTAATAAATGCTTAGACTATTAGATCTAGAGTAATGCAGGTTGTATGTTGTATACAGATATTGAATTAAATGATTAAGCAGCGAACAATGATCATACTAAAAATGGAAGGAACCAAAAGTGACCTTGTAGAACCTCTATCTGGTTTGGTGAACATGCTGCCGTATTCAGCTTGCAATGATTCCAAACTCCATGGGGATCAGCTGAAGTTGGCACGAGTATGTTATGAAACTGTAATGTGAGCCAGGTCAGATACATGTTATACTTCTCAACTGCATCGAATAACTAGGAAGGTTTGTATGCTGTAAAAAATTGTGAATTGCAGCAAATAAAGAAAAAGATTTGTACCTGAAAAACATCATATGCTGTATTTAAGATGAAAAAAGGTGTCCTTATGTATTGTAATGCATACTGCGGGAAGATGCACTGGACAATGACAATAGTTTGGATATGGTTTCAGTAACAAATTAGGTTAATAGTTTTTAAAAAAACAATGAGAAAGTCTCTTAATCATCTTACCTGTTCAGGATAATATTGAGACATGGTGCAGTTCTTATCCAAATTATCTACTACTCCCTGCAACATTAGCGCAAATGTAAAGTGGACGAACTATTAAAATTCACGCACTATCCTATCAGGTTTTTGGCTTTCTGGTTTTATTTTTGCTAAATGGCTTTCTGATTTTTCTATAGACATGCTGGACTACTAAGGGCTTCTAGGTTCTAGATAAGATATGTCCAGCAGTGGAAGTGAATCAAGCCTAAATTCTTCAACAAAAAGAGGCATACCTGAAGGGAGGTAAGATTCTTATAAAACACTCTCATAGTGTGGTTCAGCATTATGTCTCTTCTGCAAAAGGAAAGCAAAAAATTTTAAGTTTTTCAAGAAAACAATACTCTCTCTTGAAGAATTAAGGGAACGTACGCATCTAAGAAAAACCCAGCATCACTAAAGCATTTGACACTTGCATTAGTTGGTAGATAGCTTGCGAAGTTATCGCAGTGCAAAAAGACTGCCAAACCCCCTGCAGAGCAGCCCCCAAGGAGAGCCTGGACAAGAAACACGTTCAAAAAAATTCAGCACACATTTTCATGTGACCAAAAGGTCCAATACTTTTCAGATGCTTCATTTTCGAGTTTCGACATATCACTGAATATTATTATCATAGGCAAAACTGAAATTGTGTATCATATGATCTGAAAGCAGCAAGTTTTTTTATGACAAATCAAACTTCATATACATTCAAATTCTGGAATTGGCATGATGACATCAACAAATATACCCACAACTACGGAGTTTTACCTTTTTGGCATCACTTAAACCCTTCGGAAGAAGATCAAGAATAATTGCTTCCCAGATCCTTTGCCCTCTGAAATATAGCAGTGATGTCTGCTTGTTCATTACCAAAAGAAAAACTAAATTATTATTAACACAGAAAGCAAAGAGTGGATCACAACATGCACAGATTGAACCATGGTAAAGCTTGTCGTGTTGTTCATAGATTTTAAATACATATGAACAAAAGTTGAAAGTACTTCATTGTAAAAGACTGAAGGAGAAGATTGAATAATATTTACCCCATTGTCAAATATAGAATTCCCAGCAAATGAGGCCCCATCACAATACCTTATCTTCACACGATTCCAATTGTAAAAATCTGCTCAAGTCCGTGCAGGTTGTAAAAGTTCTCAGAACGTATAAGAAAATATCCAACAAATTCAAGCGGCAAGTGTCCTGAGCGTAGTTTTACTTGCAATAAGACATTAGACTTTGATTTAACCAATGACTAGTGCTACCAAGTCAAGTGGAACTCTGACTAAGCGACAATTACCAACTTTGAACCAATTCTGCACCCTCAAGAGTAGTTAGAGGCCAGCATAAAGAGCGAAAACAGGAAGTAAAAGTTCAATGATAATACGAGATATAAAAGAATAAAATAAGATAGATGTCTGAACTGGCATAAAGTATTTACTCTATTATGTAAAAAAGCACAGCAATTCCAAAACTATTGGTATATTTCAATTTTCATTATTGCAGAATGTCTGAGTGGCTGATGACTCGTTCACTTTGATAATTAGGTAAAGCTACAAATGATAGATGACCAACTCTCCTAAAATCTCAATGTCTTAAAAAAAAGAGCTTGAAACATAGAATATCATTCTTATATGTTACTATGAGCAATGCTGAGCAAACAAGTTGCATCTCATAAATGCAAAACCGGAAAATATATTTTTAGGAATCAAATTACGATGATAGAACTGGTAACAGAAAAGGAGGAATTACCAGGATTTCGCGAGGCATTGTTACTAAGAATTCCAGAAAAAGCTTCCATCTTGTCCATGTAAAGGGTTGATCCTCGATGAGTTTTAGCTCTATCCAGACATGAAGCCACATTATTACACCACCCACCACCCTGTTATGAACTTCTAATAAACGAGGATTCAAATATGACAATTCACTTACCACTGGACCTACCTATCTAGTAGCCATTAATTTTAAAGCCTGAGCTGCATAATTTGAATGGTAATAATGGTAAGGTGGAATATTCCGTGCAACTAACATTGAAATAAAGGAACCTTATCTATATGATTTATTTAAGATAACTAAGCATATTTTGGTACTATACTTGCATAACTCAAAGCACAATACGGTAGGCCTTGCATGTTCACATCGAGAATGAATTCACATTTCTGTTTAGGAACAAGAGTTTAATGGTTCGAGTCTAAATAATATAGTCTAACTAGCCAGTATTGCTTACCTCGAATTGCAAAAGCCAATTATTGACACCAGTACCGAATCCCCTGTGGAGGTGGTAAGCAGGCAAACTGCCATCTAAGCAATCTAACAACCACAAACACGGACACATATTACTCTCTAGTTTACATGTACAGGTGCATATATTTATTTTTACACGGAAGAAAGTCACATACAAGCTCCGATAACCGAAGCGTTCTGAACTAGAGTCATGTTCACCAGAAGCTGAGAGCATATGCACCACGGCACGCACGTTAGCAATAGCAAGCTAAACAACATCATGAATGACAAAGAGATGACAGAGGATAAAGAATTAGTAGTCAGAAGGGATAAGCAGGGAGGGAAAACAAGAATCCAACAGAAACATTTATTAACAGGAAAACACACTTAAATAGAGGGTTTGAACGATACTTCACGCATATTCTACTTGAATGACTTTTTAAAATTTTCTTCGGTGTCTTGGAATATATATCAGATGTGGTTCTTTTCTTTTTTAAACTTCTTTTAGTAGTATTTTAAATATTAAAATATAAATTATTCTTTAATATCAGATGTGGTTCTTTCTTTTTTTTAAATCAGACGATTGACAAGCGCCGATTTTATACGCTCACCGTTGAAAATGTATATTTTTTTATTATGCATTTGCGATAACTTCATTTGATGTTTTTTTTTAAAACCGAAACTACAAAAATAGTTACTCCTATAAGATTAGTCTTTACAGGTCAAAGTGTTGTTGCATATCAAAATAAAAATGTATTTACTTTGATGATTAAGTATTCCGCCGGGTTTAGTGAGACAAATCAAAGACAACAACAATAAGTAATTACCAAACGAGATGATGATGTTGATGACAGATGATTATTTGGTGATGTTAGTAACAACTGTAACATGATTTTTTTTTACTAATTTGACTTATATACCTTACACAAGGTGAGTATTTGTAGGATGAGCGAGAATTGAACTCAGGATTAGCTGAGGTATCTCATTGCCTCTTGCTATGGTTGCTTAGAAGCTACTTGCTTCTACGGTTCAACTAAGATACAAATTTCAATTTTTATGGGCCAGAATTGATTGTCCGCTTGTTGCAATCCGCCTTTAATTGGTTTGCGGATAAGTCCAACTACCTATGAATTATTAGTAAGCCTTATGAATTGAACTAAATTAAAGTCGAGAATGATCCGTCGAGATTTTTTAGATAATGATCGAACGGATTTTTTTAATCAAATTTAAGGAATTTCTTTTTAAATTAAACAACATTCAATAATATTATCAAATATATTTTTTTTGTCCGAACTTGACTTCGTTAACCTATCAAATTGAATTTATTGAGTTCAAACAGAGTCGAACTCGAACATTTCCCAAATAATTCAATTTTTTATATTTTTATTTATTAATGAAACAGAGCTTTTTGTTATCAAACTTGAACTCGAACTTAAAAAGTTTCTTAAAGAATCGAACAATATTCGATAATATTATGAAACATATTTACTTGTCCGAACTTGAATTTGATAATATATCGAACTAATTTTATCGAGTTCCAATTTAATCAAACTCAACTAAAATTATTGAACATTTTAATTCATTTACAATCACAACTATCATTTTCATTTTTGTGATGTAGTATGTTTAACTCCAAAATTATTATTGAATATTTTAATTCATTTACCGTCCCAGCTATTATTTCCATTTTTGTGATATAGTATATTTAACTTTAAGATTTAGGTACTTCTGACTCTAGTTAAAACTATTTTGTTGACGAATTTTTTAGTATTAAAATTAAATTATAAACTTAATTCAAAAATTTCTTACATGAAAGTTTTAAGTATATTTTTATATTTAGAATCTTAGCCTCGAAATAAAACAATGAAAACATTTTAACATATATTAATATACAAAAGATGGATAGAATGTGAATTCAATGGATTAAATATACTAGCTTATATCCCGTGCGATGCACGGATCGAATTGTTTTAATATTTTCTTAATATAATTTGAATATATTTTTATTTTGAAAGGTCCCAAATAATGTGTAATAATGATGTAATTAAGATAGAAGGGGGTTGAATAATTTAATTACCATTTTAAAAATATTACTAGCGTTTAAAAATATTTTTTTACCTCTTAAAAATTGTTACCCTTTTTAATCCAATTTTTAAGTACGGAAAATAAAGAGTAAGGGAAAGAGAATATCACACGAGAATTTTTATCATGGTTAGGACCACTTATATATTATTAACTAAATATATAAGTCCCCTCAGTTCAGTCTTCGGGCACCTCTCCGGTCTCGAGATTTTGATACTTAAACACACTCATTAGCGTAGGCGGAGAAATCTTTACATCATACAAATATTTATCTTGAACAGTAACTCCCCGTTACTTTCTCAAAATAAATGTACAAAAAACCCTACAAGACTTGTCTCAAACAATAACTCCCCGCTATCTCCTCAAAGCTGTTGTAGTCCTTGGTGTAGTATTTGTACTTCTAACAAATTACGATCTTGGATCTTAGATGGGGTATTGGGTCTTTCCTTTTCTTCACGTCGCAAAGGCAACTAACTTCCCGTTAGAATGCCTAAGGCCTGAGTCTTAGAATAAGGATCACCTCACATTACTTCACCTCACATAAGTGTAGAATACAATATCTACAAAAATCATTTTTCAAACAAAGAAAGAGTTTTGGTCTAGAATGTTACAGTTCTAGGCCGGTGGGACAACAATAATATTCTAACAAGTCTAACAAGTAAGAATATTAATGCAACAATTCACACAAGTTATATTTAAAGCAATTAAACAATAAATATGAATATAACTTCTTTTTCCCCAAAAAAAAAGTTATATTCGTATTTATTGTTTAATTACTTTAAATATAACTTAAGTAAAAATTATATTATTAATATATAATCCGAATATAAATTTAATGGCCTAATATATATATATATATATATATATATATATATATATATATATATATATATATTAATTACTTAAGTACAACTTCTTGAGTTAAAGATATCTTGATTTATACGGAAGCTGATACGTTAAGTCTAAGTAGTACCGAAATGGTACAATATATTCCATATGAATATATTAAAAACTCGAGTCACTCTTAACACTTACGTGCTAAACAATGTGACTATTTAATAACCGTTATGTTTGCTAGTTAACTAATCGCTAAATTTAATTACTTGTACTTAGGAGACTTCGAAGGTTACTAATAGGCAAGTTAAGCTTTGATCTAGAACTTGTTGAGGATCGAACACGTTATGCACGAAAAATTACTAAACAAGTTTTAATCAACTAGATAGTTAATGTTTAAAATCTTGTTTGTATTAATCCAATCTAGAATACAAGCTTAGGATCTTTTTATACAAACCACTAAAAAATGTATGTGTAAGAAAAAAATCAAACACCGAAAAGAAGAAAAGAAATTAATATTAAACTAAACACTAGAAAGTGTAAGTCTAAATTCAAACTTCTTTTTTAGGCATTTAGTTGCCGCACTAGAAAGTGTAAGTCTAAATTCAAACTTCATTTTTAGGCACTTAGTTGCCGGATAAAAAGTGTAGAAGCGTATATGGCTAGTTAAGACTCAAATAAATTAGTCTTTAAATAATTCTCTTTGTATAGGCTAAAGCTTTCTCAAAAAGTCTCCACAAGTTCGCCGGAATGTTGATCGGAAAAATCACGAATGGTCGGATTTTTCTCGTACTAAGTTAGGCCAAATTTATGGGAAATAACTAGGGAAATTAATAAAGCCTTTATGGTTTCCAAATATGGCCAAAAAGTTTGCCAAAGAAATTCACCGGAATTTCGATCGAAAAACTCCAAGTAACCGGATTTTCCTAATACGAAAAGGACCGAATATTTAAGGCTACTAACGGGCTAGATGGAGCCTTTATAGAACTAGATAATCAAGTTAGAAATGCTTGTTTTTGATCCTTTTGTATAGATCTACAAATTTCTTGGCCAAATGGGTTTATGAAAAACAAAATGGGATTGAAGATTTGTTGGATCTTTATAAAAGATTTGCTTACAAAACTCAAGGCAAATCAAAGACTTGTTAACCAAAAAGGGTTTCCTCTTCCTGACACCACAAAAATGAACCCAAGAGCAATCTTAAAAGTTTCTAGTTTAGAATTTGGTCGAAAAAATTGAAAACGATTTTTTCTTCCTCTTTTCAAGGCAAACGAGTTTTAACTATCTTGAACTAAGATGTTTAAGTTTGGTGTTGAAAAGAAATAATAGATGGAAATCTAGTTTAGAAATTACACCCTTTTGTTGAAGAACTTGAAAAGTTGGAACAAAATGAGTTATAATTGAGAGAAGTATTCTAGAGAGAGAATCTAGAGATGAGGAGATAATACTTCCACAAAATAATGATACTAGCTTTCAAAAAATCTGAAGTGCTTTGGCTCTTTGGTGTGTGAGAAATTAGGGGGTGGGGTTGTATTTATAGAGAGAGTTGGGGGATAAATGGTGGGGATTGACTTGAAATGAAGGATTAAGATTGATTCTCCCAAATTTTGAAATGGGGGGGGGGGGGGGAATTTGAATTCCTTTGGCCGGAAATCTGAATTGTATTGGTGGGAATAGTATTTTGGGTTGCAACAAGTCAACTAGTGTTTATTGTTCTATATTAATCAAATAAACACGTAACAAATAATAATAAGCACTTAACCCCAAAATTCATTAATAAATACAACAATTATGAAAATAAGATATTTACTTTTCTGGAAATATTATAAATAATATTTTGTCCGGAAAAATATTTTTCGGAATATTTTCCTGAAAAACGAATAAAATACGAACCGAACAAATTGGTTCGAAAATAAAAGTTCTCAGAAAATTATGTGAAAATTTTTAATATTATTTTACATTATTCTAATGACCCGTAAAAAGTTTCAAGTCATTCTAACAAGTGGAAGTATTTATTATATCAAAATATGATAAAATTGTGTCTTGGATCTAAATAAAATACATATAGTCGTTGAGCGAAATAAATCGAGTCTTAAGATAAAGTTTTGATTTGAATAAAATTCTTTACTAGTATTCCCATATATAAAATATAGTTGAGAGCTTGTGAAAAGTTACTAGTGTATTTAAAATATTTTTCTCCGAATAAAAGATAAAATTGAACACCAGGAGAAAATTATACTTTAAATATTAGGTAAGAGTAAAAATTACACAAATAATATTTTCAATGAGATAAATGATTTTTCATTCTGGTAGTTCCTTTAGGAAACACTTAATCTCAATAAACAATATTAATCAAATAAACACGTAACAAATAATAATAAAGACTTAACCCTAAAATTCATTAATAAATACAACAATTATGAAAATAAGATATTTACTTTTATGGAAATATTATAAATAATATTTTGTCCGGAAAAATATTTTTCGGAATATTTTCCTGAAAAACGAATAAAATACGAACCGAACAAATTGGCTCGAAAATAAAAGTTCTCAGAAAATTATGTGAAAATTTTTAATATTATTTTACATTATTCTAATGACCCGTAAGAAGTTTCAAGTCATTCTAACAAGTGGAAGTATTTATTATATCAAAATATGATAAAATTGTGTCTTGGATCTAAATAAAATACATATAGTCGTTGAGCGAAATAAATCGACTCTTAAGATAAAGTTTTGATTTGAATAAAATTCTTTACTAGTATTCCCATATATAAAATATAGTTGAGAGCTTGTGAGAAGTTACTAGTGTATTTAAAATATTTTTCTCCGAATAAAAGATAAAATTGAACACCAGGAGAAAATTATACTTTAAATATTAGGTAAGAGTAAAAATTACACAAATAATATTTTCAATGAGATAAATGATTTTTCATTCTGGTAGTTCCTTTAGGAAACACTTAATCTCAATAAACAATATTAATCAAATAAACACGTAACAAATAATAATAAAGACTTAACCCTAAAATTCATTAATAAATACAACAATTATGAAAATAAGATATTTACTTTTATGGAAATATTATAAATAATATTTTGTCCGGAAAAATATTTTTCGGAATATTTTCCTGAAAAACGAATAAAATACGAACCGAACAAATTGGCTCGAAAATAAAAGTTCTCAGAAAATTATGTGAAAATTTTTAATATTATTTTACATTATTCTAATGACCCGTAAAAAGTTTCAAGTCATTCTAACAAGTGGAAGTATTTATTATATCAAAATATGATAAAATTGTGTCTTGGATCTAAATAAAATACATATAGTCGTTGAGCGAAATAAATCGAGTCTTAAGATAAAGTTTTGATTTGAATAAAATTCTTTACTAGTATTCCCATATATAAAATATAGTTGAGAGCTTGTGAGAAGTTATTAGTGTATTTAAAATATTTTTCTCCGAATAAAAGATAAAATAGAACACCAGGAGAAAAATTATACTTTAAATATTAGGTAAGAGTAAAAATTACACAAATAATATTTTCACTGAGATAAATGATTTTTCATTCTGGTAGTTCCTTTAGGAAACACTTAATCTCAATAAACAATATTAATCAAATAAATACGTAACAAATAATAATAATAATAAGCACTTAACCCCAAAATTCATTAATAAATACAACAATTATGAAAATAAGATATTTATTTTTCTGGAAATATTATAAATAATATTTTGTCCGGAAAAATATTTTTCGGAATATTTTCCTGAAAAACGAATAAAATACGAACCGAACAAATTGGCTCGAAAATAAAAGTTCTCAGAAAATTATGGGAAAATTTTTAATATTATTTTACATTATTCTAATGACCCGTAAAAAGTTTCAAGTCATTCTAACAAGTGGAAGTATTTTATTATATCAAAATATGATAAAATTGTGTCTTGGATCTAAATAAAATACATATAGTTGTTGAGCTAAATAAATCGACTCTTAAGATAAAGTTTTGATTTGAATAAAATTATTTACTAGTATTCCCATATATAAAATATAGTTGAGAGCTTGTGAGAAGTTACTAGTGTATTTAAAATATTTTTCTCCGAATAAAAGATAAAATGGAACACCAGGAGAAAAATTATACTTTAAATATTAGGTAAGAGTAAAAATTACACAAATAATATTTTCACTGAGATAAACAATATTAATCCTGGTAGTTCCTTTAGGAAACACTTAATCTCAATAAACAATATTAAAATATTAAACACGTATTTAAAATATTCACTGAGATAAATGATTTTTCATTCTGGTAGTTCCTTTAGGAAACACCTAATCTCAATAAACAATATTATCTGGAAAAATATTTATAATTTAAAGTACCGAAAAATCTTTACTCTGCCTTATTAATATAGCAATAATTTTCTAAAAAATACCATAACGTGATATTTCTTTTTCGAACTTTTTGCTCTATTAAAATGGAAGTTTTAGGAAAATAACCACTTGTAAAAATTAACATTGAACTCTCGAAAAGATCACTCGAATAATCCAATGGTAGGTTACTAAGTGATTTAGTTACTTCCTAAAATCTATTTAAATTTAATAATATTAGACAAACATTAAAACACTAAAAATATTAGAAAATATGAAAAGAACAACATTCTTTCATATTTTTATAATAATAATTTAATTTTTATTTAATGTTATATGTATATATTTTATATAATTTTACATATACTTTATTTGTATTTTAATAAGATAATGCTTGTATGTTTTGTTCAGAAATGTGTTATATTTAGGAGATTAATGTGAGATGTATTTTAGTTAGGAGATTAGTGTTTAAAATTTAGGCACAATAATAAATATTTGGCCCAAATACCGAATAAGGACCACTGACTACCAAACTTTTAATCTTTCGGCTTTAATAATATAGTATAGATATAAATAAAAGTGTGTTGTATCATGTATGTATAGCGGGAAGATGATAATAGAAAATCAATTTAAGAGGTGGTTTGGCTACCCTTAAAATAGACGGGAAATTCAAATACCTAAGAAGTAGATTTTAAGAAAGTTGTTTCGTTAACATTAACAAGAGAAATAGAAGTTTCAATACCCATATATTATAAAAAGTTGCTTACATAGCCCCCTTAGTAATTTGCACTTCATGTATGAAGTTAATTTCCACATAGCAACTAAACACATTTTTTTACTTCTATTAATTTCAACTTCTGTAGTAAATATAAATTCCATAGGAAATTACTTCCTATTATCAACCAAACTAGCATTAAAAATAAGTGAAACACTTTTGTTTGTGTAATATTTATATTTGGAGCGGTACATTACATAAAATAATTTATTTATTTTTTAATTAATTTGGCTTATAACCTTATAAATGAGTATATGTTCTAATAAATTCTCAAGATGAGTCAAAGTCGAACCTAGGACCTGGGACGACAGAGGATAAACCCTCTACCACTTGGGCTATCCAATCATGCTCACATAAAAAAAATTAAATTAGCGAAGGGACTAAGTTTGAAACTGCTCCATTAATTAAAAAAATATATCAAATAATTTATACTAATTAAATGACATGCTATCATTTCAAAAAAAAATAACATTTTAAAAAAAGAAGTTAAAATTGATAGATGCTAAAAAATTTAAAAAAAATATGTTAGATATGGATGTTACGTTACCACCCTAACTGTAACACCCCAGTCCCACATCGAGTAAATTGAGATAATTTGTTCAGTATATAAGCAAGCGTACTACTACTAAATGCACCAACAAATCATGATCTTTTGGGAGCCTATGATGGGCTTGTGGATTAACCAAATTATTGCATTTGGGCCAGTTTACTTTGGTTTATTATCAGATTCAGAAGTCGGACTTGACCCAATTTTTGGAAAATACTCGTGATTTGACACGGGTTGTCACACTAACACTCTCAAATTCTCCTCTATACATATATACATAGATAGATATAGATATAGATATAGGTAGATAATAGATTATTAGAACACCTCCCGTGGGTGTCCTCTTTCACTTTGAAATTATAAAAAGTGGGCAGGTCAGTTGAATATAACATTGGAGTTGGTATGGAAAAAAGAGGAATTACATCTGCGGAGGACATTATCTCTCATGACCACTTTCTTATATTTTATATTATTTATAGTTAACCAACGACTAGTAAATAGTAACTGGTGTAGTGTAACAGTCAGAAAAAAGTTTATAGACGTTATATTTATAACGTTAAAATTCAAACGGTAATATATACGAGTTCTATAAATAGTTACCAAATTTATTAATTTACTCTACAAATTTTCTCTACTATAATTCTCACAACAAAAATTAATCCCAATTTTCACTCTACAAATTCACAAAATTCAAGTTCCAATTCTCAAATTCCAAATACAAATTTTCCATTTCAATTTTTAAATCCTTATTTTTCATATCAACAAAATGTCAATATGGAAAATAATACATTTTCAAACCTATAAAATTCAAATTTTAATTCTTAAGTTCCTAATTTCTCATTTCCATTTTCAAATAATATGTTTCCATTTACTCAAAATTCTCAAACCTATCCATTTTTTATATGGTCAAAAATTTTCTACACCAATGTCGCAAGTTGGAAATAATCACACGCCTATAAATATTCAAGAATCTCCCAATTCTACTTTTAATGGTATAGATTTGAACGACAATTCCATTGAAGTTGAAAATATACGAGAAAATATTGTTCAACGAAATTAGGAAGAAGTTAAGTTATTAATTAATGTTTGGTTAAATATATCAATTGACCCTCTGATGGGTACAGATCAGAAAGGCGACTCATTTTGGGAACAAATACATCAATATTGTGAAGAAAGTATTCCTGGCCTTATCAAAAGTGGAGTTGTGGCTGTAAGAAGAAGATGGCAACGAATCAATGAAGGGGCTCAAAAATATGAATTGTGTTATGAGCAAGCTGAGCGAAGAATTGGGAGTGGTTCAAATCTGGACGATATAGTAGAGTTAGCTCATGACTTCCACAAGACTCGTTATGGAAAAAAATGCAAATTTGACGAGCATTGGAATGAGCTTAAAAGGCACCCAAAATGGAGAACCCCTTCAACAAATAATGAAAATACAAAAAGAACTAAACTAAGTGATTCTAAAGTTTATTCATCTTCAAATAATAATGGAACACCAATAGATATCAATGATGTTGTGGAATCTCCGGTTTCTCTCAAAGGCACAAAAGCAGTAAAAAGGAAAAAAAAGGAAAAGTAGGAACAAATGCGTATGAGGTGTACGAAGAAATAAAAGCTGCTACGTGCAAAAAATTATCTCTTAGGGATGATTTTAATAAAAACTTGGAAAATGAGTTGGAATTAAAACAAAAAGAGATTGAGCTGAAGCAAAAGGAGATGGAGATGAAAATAATAATGACTGACACTAGTGTAATGAATGATGCACAACAAAGAATTCACGCGTTGTTACTCGAAGAAAATGGATTCGCTGGAATATATACATGGGCTATTAACAATAGACAAATAAATTATAGAATTAAAACAATTACCACTGTCTTCACTATTCATATTGAACAAAACTTGAATATTTTGACTGTGTAACTTAAAAGCAAACTGGGTAGTGTGTACTGGTAAACTAGGGATTATGATCTTTACATAGGCATAAAATAATGAATGAAAAATGGAAATTGAAACCTCATACCTTTGGAATTGGACAATTGATTGCCTCGATTCTGAAATTCAATTTAAATTCTTCAATCGATTGATATTTTTGATTGTAAGTATTATGTATATGTGGTTACTAGCTGTAAGTGTGATACATATCCCTATATTTTGAAAAAGATTAAATCAATTACTCTGTCGATTGAGGTGTTGATTAGCTATAAATCAGTGATTGAAATTTCATCATAAATCCCTTAATTATCTCCCTGTTTTAATTAATAATAGTAAGGCACCTAATATATGAGTATATTATATATATGTGTATATACTATATGTAATTCGAATCTGTACAAACAAATCCTAATATTTCGAACAAATAGTGGCATGATCATATTCGACTCAAAATTTATTCGAATAATAAAATAGGACTTGAATTTGTTCGAATTTTATACAAATACGAGTAATACTCGTTTTTAATGAGTCGGGTCCGTTTCCATTTTCATCCCTAACTGCTGATGCTCTTACTACCATATACTAATTTTATCAAAATTTATTTTTAGTGCAACTATTTAGAAAACAAGTCCAAAATTATTGTTCCCGAAAAGGAGAAAAGCATTGCGCAGTGGATTAAGAGGGTAAAAATAACACATAACCCGTAAAAAAGGGTCAAAATCGAAATCTTCACATGAACGGTGCTTTATTTTGGACTTCGTAGTACACACACGCTACGCACCAAATCGGCTGTGATATTTTTGCAGTCCAATGTAAGTCCATCTCATCTTTATCAATTTTATATCATCATATGTAATTGTTAATTATTGAATTAATTTTCGATTGCTTCGTGTTAGATCCACTAAGCTCAACAAACATGTTTGATCTCATCCTTTGATTGTGTAATTCATGTATTTACAGCCCATGATTTCTGAATTTTAAATAATATGTATTGATTTTGGTATAAGAGTAGAGTGAATAAATCGATGACTCGATGTTGTTACTGTTTGCAAGCCCTAGTTATTTACATTTTTGTATTGTGGTTTAGGTCTGAGAGTTTAGCTATTGGAATTTTGAATTTTGAATTTATCTGTTATGCGTGTATTTGGTTATTTAGGTTTATATGTTTACGGAAAATATGTATTCAAGGATTATTGTATTGCCTAAAAATTGCGTTTCTATAAGCTATATTGATGGAACACTTGAGCTTAAAATGTGGTCTTTAATTTGGTGGTGTTTGTACGCCACATTGTGTTGGAGTACTTTGGATACAATTTTGTAACTGAGATTTTGGTTTTGGATTGCTTTGCAGGGTGCTCGGGTTTATTGTTCTGGATTAATTAATTGTAGGAGTGTGGTTATAGTTTTTAAGGCTTGTAATCGGAAGGTGCTTTTGGTTTTCATATTAAAGCACGTATAGGAATTGTGAGCTTCAGGCTTCATTAGAGTTTAGAGGTGAATTATTAATCCAGTGGGAAAAGTTATACACATAATTTTAAGATGGAACCTTTGTGGATGCTTGTATACTTGTTAGAACCGGCTCCGGTCACTCTCATTTTGACTGCAGTAGCTGTTACATTTGGATCGGCCTTTCGAGCTTTAAATTATGGGAAAGATATGGAGCGAAATCGTGACATGTCAGAGGCAACCATCACTTTGGACAGATCGCAAGCTCTTATGATACCTGTAATGAGCTCTTGTAGCTTGCTTATGATGTTCTACTTATTCTCTTCTGTTTCACAACTCCTCACTGCTTTCACTACAATTGCATCCGCATCATCTCTGTACTTCTTGCTGTCACCTTTTATTGCTCACCTGAAGTCACGTTTTGGTTTGGCTGACCCACACATATGTCGGTGTTGTTCCAAGCCATTTACACGAATTGAAGGGCTTCTTTTGTTTCTATGCTCTGGAATAGTTGTAGCATGGCTTATTTCTGGGCATTGGTTGTTAAACAACTTGTTGGGGATCTCTCTTTGTGTTGCATTTGTGAGTCACGTGCGTCTTCCCAACATTAAAATATGTGTAATGCTCCTTGTTTGTTTGTTCGTTTATGACATATTTTGGGTATTTTACTCTGAGAGAATTTTTGGTGCAAATGTGATGGTTTCAGTAGCTACTCAGCAAGCCTCAAACCCTATTCACACAGTGGCTAATAGCTTGAGTCTTCCTGGGTTGCAGTTAATTACCAAAAAGCTGGAGTTGCCGGTTAAGATTGTGTTCCCCAGGAATTTGTTAGGTGGTATAGTTCCTGGAAATAATGCTACTGACTTCATGATGCTTGGTCTTGGAGACATGGTAAATCATCTTATTTGAATCACTCTAGTTGTCTACATAAATTTTGGGTGCTTAAGTCCTACTTGACCAACTAAATTGCTGCCTGTTGTTGCATTGTGTTTTCAGTTAAATATATTGGTAGGTTTATATGAAGTCTGGTAGTTGTTGTGATGACAATTTAAGGATTTGCTTTCCTAGTTGCCTGTTATCTGTCTAGTCATAATCCTATATGTTTCTCATCCGTGAATTCTTTAAGAAATACAATTTTTATGTCAAGTTCCTTTCTACCTGTAATTTAGATTTTTTCTATTGTTTATCATATTTTTACAGTAATAATCCCTGGAAATGAATCTCTACAATCATGTACATGCAATCACTCAATATCTTCAACTTTTGGCCATGTCTGGGTAATATATTTTTAGTTATGCATGCATTAAAGCACATAGAAAGATTAGAAGCACGTAGATGACCAAGTGATTTGTGTTATTCTTCTACCGGGGGTCTGTACCAGAATTAATACAGTAAACCTTACCTATGTTTTCCAAGATTGCAAAGTCATGTTTCTATAATTTTTATTTTTTCACTTTTTGGGTTCCCTGATTCCTTGCTGAAGTATACTTCACATATCTGCTCAGTGCACATTACTGTCAATTCTTGTGATTCGACAGGCTATTCCTTCTATGCTTTTGGCACTAGTTCTCTGTTTTGATCATAGAAAGGGGAAAGTATCTGCAAGTCCCTTGGATATACAGTCTTCTAAAGGACATAAATACATCTGGTATGCCCTCTCTGGATATGCAATTGGTCTGATAACTGCTTTGTCAGCTGGTATCTTAACGCACTCTCCTCAACCGGCCCTGCTGTATCTGGTATGTCATCTTTTACTTGTTGGTATTGATTATGAAATATCTACGATGTCTAGAATACTCTCCATCCCCTCCCTCAAACTCCCTTTTGTTGGTTCATACTTGAGGAAATGCAGGAGGCAATCCCCCACTTAACTTTCAGTACACAACAACAACAAAAAATAATAATTCCAATTTGCTTCCCCTTCACATGTTGATCAAATATGGGAATGGTGATATTTTGAAGCTCGGGGATCTTTTATTCGCCAATAAGATGTTTCTTGTATAGAATTATAAAGCAATATGTCTGCAGGTGTAGAATCAGATAGTTCCGCGTATCTTCTTGCAAGTGCATGACTTTTCTTTCTTTATTAAAGATAGCAACAAGTTGTAGAGCATGTGCAAACCGCTGATATTTTCCTTCGTGTAATTATGAATATAGGTACCATCTACTCTTGGACCCATAGTAGTTATATCATGGATGAGAAGAGAGTTAACAGAGCTTTGGGAAGGAACACCGCCAAACATGAATGACAAAATTCATTTAATCGAAGTGTAGAATATATAATTCCATGATATATTCATGTGAAACTATCCTCATCTCTTTCAAATCCAGCTGACTGGTGCCTGTAAATGTTAACGGGGGCAATGTTGCTTTGAGTAGACAAATTCACTTCAGACAACAGGAGAAAGCAATTTTACCTAGGTTGATATTTTCATTACTGCACTTCAAGTCTAACAACTTGCCTGACACCACTCTCTCTTATATTTGTCACCAGAACAGGCACAATTTTTTAATCAATGAAAGTAATTTATCAGTATGCAGTCGTGCAATTATAAATTAATATCAAGTAAACTGTAAACAAAATACACATTCTTAAATATTTATTAGCTTTAGAATAAACAAACTGTTACATAAATTAATAAATTTTATAAAAGTCATACATATTAATTTTAAAAGACAAGTTACGTTAGTTTTATAAAAGTCAAACTAATAATACGTGGTTATTTTATACAAGTCAAACAAAAATTTGAATATATGTTTAAAACCAATATTTTTAAAAGTTTCTTTTTCTAAAAAAAATATAATATTTATATTTTAATTCAGAAAAAATGAATACAAAACATTAATTCCAAGTAAATCTTCAATTTGTTAGATACTCATGCTATCTCTGCATTTAAATAATAGTCAAGTTTAATTTTTTTACTCATGTTAAATTCGAAAAATAATTTTCTCAATTGTATGATTTTAAAAGAAAATTTGACACATTCTTTTGCAAAAATGCAGAAGAAATGTACTGTATGTATGTATATAAAATATTAATTTTCCCATATCGAAAGACTTGCTTCGAAAGTCTAGATCGGTAAACTACCAAGCAAGCCGCGGGAGTCAGAGCTTCCAACCAATAACATCTAACCACGTGTCATATGAGCTCTCTCCATTACATCATAATAAACACACAATGTCCTAAAACAGAAATCAAAACGAAAGTACACATCTCTGTCTCTACACATATACTTACAAATTATTTACACAAAGCGTATCACAAAAAATAACTTTCACACATATACATAGTGTTGTTATTATTATTATAGTCTGGAAGCACATCACTAAGCAACACTTTTTTTCTTTTTAGGAGACCCGTATCTTACCTAGCAAGTAAATTATTTATTTATTTAGTAATCAGAGTTTGCATGTGGAATTCAATTTAATTATAGGGTTCTAGTGTGATTAATTTTAAATAAGGAGTGTTAAAAAGAATGGGGAGTGAAGGAGTGATTGAGATAGAAGGATCATGTGATGTTGAAAACACAATTTTTGTTGCGGTGGGGAAGAATGTAAAAGAAAGTAAATCCAGTTTGTTGTGGGCTTTGGAGTATTTTGCTGGCAGGAAATTGTGTCTTTTGCATGTTCATCAGCCTACTCAGTTCCTTCATTTCAGTCAGTTTTTTTTTGTACTTATCACTGATTTTATTTTATTTATATATGTATCTTGTGATTGAATTGATGTGTTTGAGTTGATTGAATGAAGAATTGTTGGATTTCTCGATTTGGGAATTTTTAATTTGTGGGTTCTAAGTCCGTAAGCTTCAATTCTGTAGATTTTGTTTCTAGTTGTGGGGATTCGTAAAACATATTATTTGTATGTGTTGTTGGTTTCTGATTTGGGATGTGATGTTGTACTGCGGTTATGGTAAGGAATTTGATGGTGACCGAATTTTAGGATGTATGTAGTTCAACTATGTCCGTATAGCTACTTATGTCAGTTTTTTACAGAGGAACAAAGTATGTGTAATAGAATTTTGCTTAATGTGTTTGATTCAGTAAATGTTGTTTTTCAGGCAAGTATAAATTGAAAAACAAAATAAATGGGCACACATTAGGAGTGTAAAAACTGTCTATGCAAGGAATTGATAATATCTTATTGTCTGAACCTCTCTTTTTTGGAAGATAATTAAAGCTTTTAATGTTGATGTATGTTACGAGAGAGATGACTTTCTTCCTTGTACATACTTCTAAGATGAACTTCAATTGTTCAAAAATTTTCTATCGGTTGAATCTCCTCGCAAAATTTTTTGGGGATAATCTATTTAGCTCAGTTTATTGGCAACACTTTAAGGCTATCTTTAATACTTTGTTTTGTTTGCAGTTGATGAAAAACTTACTGCAAGTAAATTTAAGCAGGCGTCCAAGGCCTATCGAGAACTAGAACGGCAGAAGATGCACAAACTTCTGAATCAGTACCTTCTTATTCTTGACAAAGTAGAGGTATTGTTTCTTTGAATAGCTACACAAAATTAGTTGTCTTGCTATGGGTGTTAATATATATCATCAATTTTGTAGCTGTAGTATATTATGTGCTAAGAAATAAGTGATCAGTCAATATGAAGTGACTAGCGTAATGTAAGATGGTAAGGAATGCACAATGTCCATTATTATTACTGCATTTTCACTGTCAATATCTATCTTGCAAATCTTTCTGCAGTGGAGTTAAATGACATTAATTTGTTTATTATTGTAAACATCAACCTTTGTGCATATGTGGGTGCAGGCAGGTAAGATGTGGATTGAAATGGAGAGAGTTGATGAAGGCATAGTGCACGTCATTGCTCAGAAACACATAAGGTGGCTTGTCATGGGAGCGGCAACAGAGAAACAATATTCCAAGTATGAAGCATATGTTACAGTTACTGTTTTATGACTGTGATCTGATTTCTTTTGCAAGTATATCATATCACCATCTGTTACAGTTACTGTTTATCATTGTAATCTAATTTCTTGTACAAGCATATCATTATAGAACTCTTATCTCTTTAGATTACTGTTGAATATATAAGCCAATATTTAGCTTTCACACTATAATATAAGCATGCTTACTACTATCCAACATATCTCACAAATAAGATATTCCACATACCTCACAAGTAATACAGAATCATCAAATATACAGTCAGTTTGTTTCTTCTGTTGTAAGATTTTCTTTTGGATGGTGGAAAGGAAAATGATTAAGTACTATGATAGTGGCGAAGGTGCATCATATAGGATAATAGATTGCTTTCAAACCAATGAGTAAGTTACTGTAAAGGGTACAAGTGAGAAATTGCATCATTGTAAGAGACACTGTTGCTCTTTAGTAAATTGAAGGAATATTTTTGTAAACATTTTAATTTTTACATATGAGTTTGCTGTTGTGAGTTTTGACACCACCAAACATCTTTGTATGCTGAAGTGACCACTTGCTAAAATCAGTATGTTATTCTCTTCTGCTAAATTTACATGACTGTGACAATATTGCAACGTATTTACTCCTTTTAGCAACTGAATTAATATATCAAGATTGCAGGAATTTATCAGAACTGAAATCCAAGAAAGCAATCTATGTGAACAAAAAAGCTCCGGTTTACTGTCAAATTTGGTTCGCATGCAAAGGGTTTCTTATTTGCAGCAGGTATGAGGTATATTGACTAAATAGGTTATGTTTGCCAACTGGATAACCTTGTTACGCGACATAAGTTCCTCTTATGGTACATGCATTGTTGTGTACCCTTTCTAGGTAGGTTTCCTTGCATGATTTTGGTGTCATCTTTCGGTTTACTAACACGAAACATGTTTCCTTGACTGGGGAAGGCCTGCTATTGTTACTTCTAAGATTGAACGCATTGAGACGCCTTCTTCTAAAAAGAATACCAGGGAAGCACCATTACAACAAAATGATATAGTGGATGCATATGAATATGCTGAGGAGCCTGAGACTTTGGAGCATTTAAATAATTCAGCAGATAAATTTATTGATACTCCTACGTCTACTGCTTTGGTGATAGTTGAAACTAAAGAAGATAGTTCAACTTCAGCCTCCCCTGATGAGCCCCCTCTGTTTCTGTTTCGTTCATCTTCTGCCAATTTGCCGGTATGTACATACTTTGAAAAGACAACAAATTCCACATAATTTAATTTATTTCATTTCGGATGTTTTATTGTGACTTACAGAAATTTCATATTGCTCAATACTTAGGAAGAAAGTCCTCAAGGTCAAGGAACCAGTGAATTGTATCATAAACTAGAGCGTGTTACTGTACTTGCTGAGCAGTCAAAGCAAGCAGCATTTGAAGAGTCAATTAAAAGATGGAATGCTGAGGAGGATGCCAGGGAGGCCTTATGCAAGGTACACTTCTTATTATTATTCTCTAGTCCCCTTACATCTTTCTCGTGTGTGTGTTTATTTCTTTGGAGGATGCTATTTCCAGTAATTAAGTCGAAATTAATTGGGGCTGTGAGGGAAAGAGTGGAGGAAAAAGTCATAGAGAACGCATTAGCCAATAACTTCATAAATGAATGTGGAAGCTAATGAAGATGCAACCTGTTAACTGTTAAGAAGTAGTTATTCAGCTTACTAATAATGTAGAATCCTAATCAAGGTAATCTCATAGTGATTTTCTACTAGAAAATAAGGAAAATAATAAAAATACTACTCCTTGTATACTAGATACTTCTAACTGTACTAGAAATGTGAAAGCTAATGAAGATTACAACATGATAAGAAGTAGTTATTCAGCTTACTAATAATGTAGAATCCTAATCAAGGTAATGGTAATCTCATTTTCATAGTGACTTTCTACAAGAAAATAAGCAAAATAATAAAAATACTAATCCTTGTATACTAGATATTTCTCCTTGTACTAGTCCAGCTGCGTCTCCTAGGACTTCTTTTAAGTGCTCATGCCTAGAATATTCTCTGGATTGACATGGCGGCAGATATCTGTGATAAAAAGGCCTCCCATAGTGCATGCAAACTAGTGATGTCTAATCTTAGGAGGTGTCTAGATTGTTGATGGGAAAAGTGACTTCAAAAATGATGTTTGGTTCACTCTGGAGTGGAAGGACTTTACCAGATTAATACACTGGGTTGTTTCACTGCGAACGAGAGTCAAGTGAATGAGATTTGGATTCCTATGGGGGCATGTGGGTAGTGGGGAATGAGTTCCCTGGTTAAAGGAAATTAGTTCCCTTTCTAACCAATTAAACCACTCAACTAAAACACTTACACATGGGAATAACTCTCCCATTCTCATGAACCGGGTTGAAATACCGTGAAGCAAATGGCCCCTAATGCCATCTTCATAGCCCTCCGAAGTAGTATTGCTAGTTTAGCGGTTGTAGTTTATTCTTAATATGCTGTACTTCTACATCAACAAATAGTTAATAAGATACTTATCCTTGTAATTGCTTATCCTTGTAGTTGTGAGAATGAGACTATTTAAGTTGGTTATTCTTGCAAACTGCTAATCTTTATGCTCTGAATGTTTACTAGATTATAATGTATCTTCTTTGTCACTGCGTTATAGGCTGAAGCATCAACAAGTATATGCATGAAGGAGACAAGTGAAAGAAAAGAACTGGAGGACATGTTGGCAAAACAAAGGCAAGAAATAGAAAGCATGAATAATCAACACCTTCGGTGCGTAGAAGAACTTAAAGAAATCCGGGTGCAAACGCTAGTGCTAGAGAGTCGAATCACAGAGTCCCATCATATGGAGAAGGAAATAGAGGAAAAAATTATTCAAGCTGTTGAGCTATTGGTCAAGTTTAAGGAACAACGAGATGAATTGCAAATGGAATGTGAGACGGCCACAGGGGAAGTTAAAAAACTAAGAAATTTGACAGACAAGGATACTGTAGGGTTAAGCTGCTCACAATTTTTCGTATTACCTTTCTCGGAGATAATTGAGGCTACTCGGAATTTCGACCCGTCCTTGAAGACGGGAGAAGGAAAGTCTGGATGTTTTTATAAGGGCCTTCTTCGCCATGCAAAGGTAGCTATAAAGATGTTGCCCTCACATGGTTCCAAAAGTGATCTGGAATTTGAAAATGAGGTAAAATTCTTTTTTGAAAGAAAAAAAAGCTTCAACCAAATGCTCTTGCAAAATCACTTAAGCTTGGTCCTATGTTATGATGAATATCATATTTCAGGCTATAGTACTGATCATAAAAGCATAAGTTTATAATTTTTCATGGTCTTTCAAGTGAGCTGCACCAGTAACATCTGGGTGAGCAAATATATATATATATATATATATATATATATATATATATGGTTTTATTCAGTGGGGTACCTTAAATGGAGTACTAATTGGAGACCTATATGTCTTGCATCATGTTCTGCAATAGTTCTGCAATATATTATAAGTAGAACATGATGCAATACATATATATATATATATATATATATATATATATATATATATATATATATATATATATATATATGTGTGTGTGTGTGTGTGTGTGTGTGTGATCTGTAGCATCAAGTCACTTGTATGGTGACGTCGTTGTCCATCTGAAGTCCATATTTATGCGTGCATATATATAATATGTAGCATGACTGTATATGGTGCTTGGAAACTGTTTGGTATCATGGTATCAGTTTGGAATCACATGAACATATTGGCAAACTGTACCTAACATTTTAATTTTTCTTGGATATATTATCTTTGTTGTTCTGAGGTTGCCAAATGATTTTTTTTAAAATAGGATCTGGTCTTAAAAGTAGATTTAACCTGCATCATGCATCTCAGTCTCTAGGAAGATGGAATTCGAGTGTTAATGTTTAAGAACTTTTATGGTCTCACTTTAATATTTTGAATCTCAAGTGTAATATGTTCATGTCTCATATTTCTCATTGCTTCAGCTGACAAATAAAAATCAACAAATTATCTCCTTTGGCAAAAGTCATTGAATATCTATTTGCTGCTATGTTGGTTAATGCAGGCAGGAGTTTTGGGTAGGGTGAGGCACCCAAACATTGTACAACTGGTCGGCATCTGTCCAGAATCCAGATCACTTGTATACGAATACTGTGAAAATGGTAACCTTGAGGATCGCCTGGCTTGTCAGGGAAAGATACCTCCTCTTCCATGGCAAAGTCGAGTCAGAATGGTCATTGATATTTGCTCTGGTCTTTCCTTTCTTCACTCTAGCGAACCTTGCGTTGTCCATGGGAACATAAAGCTCAAAAACATCCTCCTTGATTTTAACTATGTTGGTAAACTTAGTAATACGGGATTATATCGTTTTGTCAGCCATGAAGGTAGTAACCACAACACAAGCAACAATATGAGCTCGGAGGCTTATGTTTATGTGGATCCTGATTTTTTTGAGACTGGACAGCTTACTACAGAATCAGATGTGTACTCATTTGGAATTGTTTTGTTACAACTATTAACTGGGAGAATGCAAGCATCCGGGATGGTGAAGGATGTGAAATGTGCGTTAGAAAATGGGAACTTCGAAACAGTTTTGGACATCTCAGCTGGAGATTGGCCTCTTGAGCTGGCAAAACGAGCAGCTCTCTTGGCATTAAGATGCTGCGAAAAGAAGAGAGAGAATCGTCCAAACATCATTTCGGATATATGGAGACTGATCCAGCCGATGCGAAATCTGTGCGCTCCAACCTCTCTAGGCACTGAGGGAAAGCGTCGAATTCCCTCCCATTTTGTCTGCCCTATTTTCCAGGTAATGACTCACAACCATGATTTTCAATGTATATTACATATGTGTTCAGTTATTTGATCATGGTTGCCACTCTACAACATTACCATGGAATTGTAACTGATATTTTAAATTCACCGAAAGGACCAAG
This sequence comes from Oenanthe sinensis, assembly GCA_028671895.1. Classification (NCBI taxonomy): domain Eukaryota; kingdom Viridiplantae; phylum Streptophyta; class Magnoliopsida; order Apiales; family Apiaceae; genus Oenanthe; species Oenanthe sinensis. Next base: position 46,322,552 of record CM053803.1, read on the forward strand.
AGGACTAACAAGAGAGCCCCATTACTCTTTCATTCTATCGTTGACCACATAATTTACCTTACAAAAACAATGTGTTTTCTTTTGTTTATTAATTCTCTCGAACCTGGCACATTAAGTTAAATTTGATTGTGTTAATTTGCAGGAAGTTATGAAAGATCCATATATAGCTGCAGATGGTTTTACATACGAGGCAGATGCTATAAAAGGATGGTTGAACAGCGGCCACAAGACATCTCCAATGACAAACCTTCAGCTCGATCACTGCGACTTACTACCTAATTCTGCGCTTTATTATGCAATACAAGAGTGGGAACAACAATCATGAAACCAACTAGGGACATTTCTCATGTTATTACTGATCCTGTTCATGACCTACTATATCCATCAATAACCTGATAATAGCAACAGGGGATGGTCTTGTAAGTAGCAACGTTTTCATATAATTATATCATACCTAAGTTAGTTACATTACTGTTTACTTGCTATAAATTTGAAATATAGGGGCAACCTGAGGTTTAATCTTTGTGAATGGATGAATTTTTATTATTAACATAATGCAACAAGTACTATTTTGCAGATGCTGCCGTTGCAGGAGCATTTTTACATGACAAATTTTGTTGCCGGTGCAGTTTGAAGTCATTTTTTGATCTAAGATGCTTGGTTTACAACTTTTTTGGGGGCCGTTTAAAGTTAGAACTTCACAAGCAAATTGGTTAGAGCATCTCCAACGCTATTAGATAAAATGGTTAGGTAAAATAATGATAGATAAAATGGTTAGATAAATTAATGATTAGTTAAAATTTGCTAAACTCCTAAGTACTTGTATTCGAAACGAGTTAGTTATATTTAAAAATAATATTTTATTATTATTTTAAATAAAATTAATGGCTAATATAATATATATAATGACTCTAATAGTTGCTTATAATTTGAAAATACTCTTAATTTGAATAATATTTTTTAATAAAATCAAAATATAATATAATATTAATATTGCTTGATCATAAAAATGTAGTCATATATTTAGAATGTTGAATTAAAATTTTGATAACTAATTTTACTTCTAATAAAATAAATAAAGTTTATTTTCTAGTTAGATTATATAATAGGGTGAAGGCCCGAATTACCTTTTTTTGAAAAAGAACTTACTAAAATACCTGCTGATGGGAGAAATGACCTTAAATACCTCGCAAATACGCATGTGTGATATATGTACTTCAATTACGCATATACAACATGCGTGGTTTGTTAAAGTGTTATTTTTTAATAAAACAACACAGTAGGAGAATGCGTATTTGGTGGCCCTGATTTCAAGAATACGCAAACAAATGCGTATACATGAGAGACATACTAATACTTCTCTTAACTATTGTATTATAATACTAAACAAAAACCCTTCCTCTTATTCTTTCTCAAATATCTTATTTTTTCTCAAATATAGCCGTTGGGGTTTCCACCGGTTTTCTCCTGTGGAAAACCCCAATCTCTTAATTTTCTTTGATCATTCAATAAAATTTCTTAGATCAAAAATCATCGGAACATCCGAATTTTCTGTCTTCTCCAATCAAACGGGTATTTTTTGGTTTCGAGGGGTCCGGTTTATCTTGTTTTGTAGTTTTATTTTTTGGATCTAAAACTTGCTTTTATTTTGTAATTTTAGTTTTAATTTACAATTTCAATTTGGTTGTAGTCTCTCATTAGTGAGAGTTTCTCTCCTTTGTTTGTGAGAGTATAATTTTTGATTTAGTGATAAAAGTTTTTAGGATGTTGCAAATATGATCGATAACTCAAACTGAATTAGCTCCAACTGAATATGGTGAAACGGGTACATGTAAATATATCATCTTCAACAAATAATGACGTAATTGTATCTCCAAAAAGAATGGATTAATAAGTCATTATTTCCGATTTATGTTTGTTCGACGCGACTATTTTTGCAGATGCCGTATGGTTTTTTATTATTGAATTAATACTTACTAAAAAAAACTATTGTATTACACATTCTCCGGTGCACGTGTATAATTTTTTTTATACATAATGTCTACATAACCCACAAACATGTTTTCTTACAATGTACTATAATTATATTGCTTTTATTCAAAACTAAGAATTAAACAATATAATACTCAAGGGACATTACAAAGTTAAGAGCAAATTTATAAGATACACGCATGTGGGTGATGCGTGGGCCGTAGGTATTTCGGGTCATATTTCCGCGGAAAGCTATTTCGGTCCATTATATTTCACTATGAGGGAATTTGGTCATTTTCTTCATATCCATTTAATATGGTTATATTTTTAAAAATAATATTTTATAATATTTTGATTAGTAAATAACTAAATATATATAAGGTTATATCAGATTGATAATGTAGAACAATATGAGATTGATATTATGTATAACACAATAGCACATCATGATTTTAGCCTTTTAAGTAAGAGGGAGGTAGCATTGGAGATACTCTTATTGGAAATACTATTTGAAATAAAAATCTCATTTTAATCTTGAAATTATCCAAATAAATTTAATTCAAAATCATATATTTTTTTAATTTAATCGAACAAGTCCCTGCTATCCAGCTTTTTAATTCTCAATCCTCTTCATAAAAAAGTAAACACAAAACGAAGAAGAGATTAGAAATTGTACACAATTAGCATTGTTAATTATCTGTAACATCGTTTGGATAACTTTTATACTCTAAATATTCTTTTTCCTAATAGTTTCTCTTAGGTATAAACAAAAGCAAGAGAACAAAGGTATCTGATACGTGTGAAAGTGTCTGTTTTTTTTAAAAAGCCTTTATTATTTGATAATAACTCTAATTTTTCTTTTCGAAAAGATAATTAACCTTGATTATTATATATTCTAAACGATTATTCAATTCGCAAGGGTCTATGACAACATTTTCAATAAATTATAAAAATAAAAAATATTATCTTTATATAAATACCCAATTAAATCAAATATTTTTAACAATACCTTCACAATTATATCACATATATAATAAAAGTAAGAGGGAAATACTATCAAAGATCAAGAGTTTGATAGCCATTACTAACCCCGATTATGGCCCACTTCTTCAATAAATACATACATACATGAATTATTATCATAGCCTTCAAGAAAAATAAATACATTGCTGATGTTAATTTTTTTGTAAGTAAAAAATAAATATTACTTTTAAAATATTACTACTTGATAAAGGGAAAAAATTATTAAATTTGATTTTGGACATACTTTTAATTATAATAAAATTTAATTTTATATATTTATAAAAATTATTTTAAAAAATTGAAAATTTATTTTAATATTATTTAAAATATGTGTAGTTGTGTAAAAAGTTAAAATGTGTGAAAAAATAAATTAAAAAAAGAGGAAATTGGAGAAAAGTTGAATGGAGAATCGGAAACCGAATAACAGTCAAGTGCTCCTTTATCACCAATAATTTATTTTATAATTTCAAAAATATTAATAAAAATTTGAGATTCAAATTCTCAACAACATATTAAAATCAAGTGTATATATATATTTATAATTTTCTTATTTATTTTTGATTATTTTCTAATTATTATTTTAATAGATATTTAAATTATCGCATAAATTTATTTTAAATATCTAATAATATTTTTATTTTTATTTAATCTAATTGATATACGAAAATATATAAACATGTTAAAAATTATTAAAATTATAATATGTCTATATATTAAAATTTCTTAAAAATTGTAAAATATTTAACAATATGAAAATTAATAATTAAATTAATAAAAAATCTAGTATTATTAAATTCATATACTATTAATGGTTAATTCCTAAATTATTGTCTGAGGGTTATATGTGATGTGAGGGATTACACATTTGTAAACGTGTATATATAATAAATATTCTAAGGGACAGACATACACACACACACACACATATATATATATCCTTACAATCCTCTCGCCGCCTTTCAGGCAATCTCGAATCCCTACAACATCACTTCTCCTTCGTGTGTTCCAATAACTCTGGTACGACGTACATACATACATACATACATCTCTCTCTGTATGTATCTAATGTTTTTCATTTTTTTCTACTAGCTGATCAGGGATCACACAACCTTAAAATAAAACATAGTACTTAACTAGCTTCCTTGTCTTGTCTTGTTTTATTTATTTTTGATCTGCCATTTTTTTAATTAAATTAATTATTTGTTTGATTAATGATTTACATGATTGTTACTTGTTATTATTTGTTATAATCTGCATTTGTGTGAATTACATTAGTTGACAGGCATGTCAGTTTTTATGAAATGGAGTGCTTAAATCTTTTAATTTAGTGCTTTGCTTTTATTGTTGTGCCAAGTGTAATAATAAGCCAGAAATTGATTTTGTTACCGAGGGTGAGGGTATACACTAGGCTAAAATGATATAAGAATTAAGGTTGAAATAATGAAAATTCATAGTGTGTAATGTGTATATACGGATGATTGAATCTGTTTAATGCTTGGACTAGCTGGTTTAAAAAGTGTTTGATGATACTTATTCGTATGTTGTGGATATTAGATGGTTTTTGCTCTGTGTGTATATGTTACTCTATGGGTGATAATGTCAACTTCATTGTGCGTGTATGAGTTTGTTTGTCAATAAAAGATGAGATTCTTGGCAGTACAGCACTTCCCTCATGGTTATTCTGAGTGGTCTTGTGACTGGGACTTTTTGGTGATTTTCTGACTAGATGTCATTGCAGAAGCAGGGCTGGTACAAATCTTGATGCAATGATTTTGGGAGTGGGGAATGATGTGCAGGATGCTCTAGTCAAACAGACGATTGGAATACAGCCTTACCTTTCCTTTCCAAGGACAAATGATGGTCCAGTGCAGTGGGTCCAGTTGCTTAATGGCTTCGACCAGCAAGGTATTAGCAATATGCGATATGCCAATATTATTTTTAATGAAGTTAAAATTTTGGTTTAATCCAAAGTCGAGATTGTCGACGACTAGTCGTCTTCGTGATAACAATGGGCAATATTATTTTTAATGAAGTTAAAATTTTGGTTTAATCCAAAGTCGAGATTATTGGATATCTGATCACAGTAGTATAAGTGGCAACCTGACCTATCTTTTAGGTAGCTAGAACTCTAATTGCATTTTTGTATAAGCAGTTTCTCAAAGGTTATAGTTTCTGCTGAGCAGGTGGTTGGCAACCCCCTTTCTTAATATTTGTTAAGTTGGCTGATGTGATCTGATTTATGTTCACGTACGGGCATACGACAAGATCTGTAAATCACAGTTGGTATGTCTAATGTTAAGGCATTTATCTTGAACAATTGCTTGTTTTCTTTTTCAGATCTTTATGGGTGGCCCTTGCTAACTCCGTTGAAGGTTCAGATGCAGAAGTGTGACAAGTGTTCCCAGGAATTCTGTTCTACTGTAAACTACCGCAGGCATATACGTGTGCACCGACGGTTGAATGCTGATAAGGTTTTTCATATTTTTTGAATGACATAAATTTTTTCGGTATAGATGATTGCTACTGCATACTTATGTTTGAAATGCTAACCACTCTAATATTAAACTTTTATATTGCCAAAAAATGTACCTATATAAAGTTTTCTGGCTACATCATTATATGCAAGGTAGTCAATATGTTCTCTTAAGATAGGTTAATCTAATTAAACTGTTACAAGTGTCAAAATCTAGTTTATAATGCAATATAATTACGCATTGCAGGAATCTTACAAGAACAGGGATTCTCTGGGAGCATTTTGGGACAAGGTAATACTTTCTAGAAGTTGAGCAATGGCTTCCTCTAATTGCAAGCTGCTATTTTTTTTTAATTTTATTTTTTTGTTTTGTCCAGGTCTCCTTGGATGAGGCTAAAAAAATTCTCTCATTTAAGGATGTGATTCTGGAGGTATTTCCTAACTCTTTTTAATTTGATATATTAATCATAATTCTCCTTAGTCCTTATCTGAGTGCTCCCATTTTAAAAGTTCTAGGTAAGTTCGTATGCAAGGATTACAAATTCCTGGACTATCTATAATTTGCATTCATTTTATACCTTATCCATTAAGTTATGCTAAACACTCTTTTTAATCTCTCTCCCTTGGTAATATTAGTCCCATTAAATTAAACTATGCAGTGATAAAAAATTTCATGGGATAACTCAAGGATCAAATATACCAGTACTGTAGGGATCGTTAAATTTTATAAAACAAACATTTCCCAAATGTCCTCAAAAAGGTGTAGTTATTTTGTTCTATTTCTGTTCTAAGTTTTATTTAAGTTATAAAAAATTTAGACATTTATTACTATACCCCTTGGTGTAATATTTCTTATATGAATTGTTTTGTAATGGTTTTAACTTGACTATTTTGTAGGGAGTTCCTGGCTCCTCAATAATAAAAGCATTGGTATCATTTGTTCGTGCACCTGGGTTTTGTGCTCTTCCGCAGGTTTATGTAAAAGCCGGATATTTACTCTCGGTAAGAGATTGTGTTTAAGGTCATTCACTCTTTTATCTTCTCCCTCCAGCCAAACCAAACAGGAACTTTAGTTTCTTATATTAAATTTATTAAATCAATTCTATTTGTAGGATGTAATAGAAGCTACACCTTCCAGGCTCCCGATATCCTCCCAGGAGTTTTTTACCATCCTTGATGATGCAAGTGAAAGAACATTCTTATGTGGTGATGCTGCAGGGTCAGTGCAAAAGTTTATCTTTGATGGGGAGGCTGCAAAAGTTAGCCTCGAGATGAAGAACCTGGTTGCTTGCACCAGCTTTCTTGTTGAACAAAACCTGGTATATACCTTGTATATTTTCATCTAATTACTACCCCTTGCCTCCCTCCCCCCTCTCACAGCATATTTAACTAATATGACATACCAAAGCCTGTTGTCCCTGGATGTAAGAGGAATAGCCTGATGCCATTTCCACCAACATCAATAAACAATCTCTTTGAGGTTTTAAACGGGACTTCCTGTATGGACCCTATGCTCCTCCGAGCCGCACATACACTTCACATTTCTCTTCTTGACCATAATTTAATATATTTTTTCTGTTCAGGTTCAAGCATGGATTGCTGACAAAGATGCTGAAGCCCTAAGGTGCCAAAAGTTACTTGTGGAGGAAGAGGAAGCTGCCCAGAGAAGGTAAGCTAGACCTATCTTTCTCTCAAGTTTCAATTTCTCTTCTTTTTTTTATTTGCCAAGTTTTAAGTTTAATGTTAAGTTTCTTTCTATAAGAAAATATCCTGGCTTTTGTTCTCGCCATGGGCTACTAGGAATTGATAAGAACTGTAGTGGTGAAGAATAATTATCAAGTAATCGGCCCTGGACTATTTTTTAAATGCTTTCGACAATAAATTAGACATCAGTTGTTTTTTTTATTTGTAAACTTGATTAAAATATACTTGGCAGATTGTTGGAAAGTTCTGTTATTATTGTCACGTTGTAAACTTTTGAATGTATAGTTCTTTTATTAAAATTGGTTCAGGAATCTTATTTGAGAAGGAAAATGTAGGTCTCCCTTCCATCATTTTCTTTTGTTGGATTCAGCCAAGTTCAGATTTGCCCAGTATTATTGCAATGAAATTGGCTTTTCCTTCTTTTTGTGTGTTTACGTGTGTGTGAAATTAGAATAGAGAAGTAGGCCAACTAAGTTGTTTTCCTCTGTTTTTGTGAATTAGAATGGAGAATATAGGCCAACTGTGCTGTTTTTATAATTGTTTCCCCCCAATTTCCTGATGAATAGGCAAGCTGAGCTGTTGAAAAGGAAAAGACTAAAAAAAATTCGGCAGAAGGAACAGAAAACAAAGGGGCGATCCTACAAGGCGACTACTAAATTGACTGGTGCTGCCGATATACTCGAGGGTGTGCCATATGCTGAATCCAGTCTACCCCAATCTGAAGGTGATTTTCATACTATAGAAGATCATAATTCCTCACTTTGTGAATTCGTCCACTTCTCTAACAATGAAGTAAATGGACACATCAATATCGAAGGAGGAAACAACAGTGAACTTTTGGATGTAGGCAGAGCTAAAAATGTTGAAGCGCCAGAATGTCAGGGTAACAATAATTGGCATATAGTTGGCCGTAAATCACAGGTGTTGGAATCAATGAGTGAAGAGAATGCCCTTCATCCTAGTCACAATCCTGATGTCGTGAAACCAGATCCTATGCAAAAGCATTCTTCCCCAAGGGAACTAGGGGTTGCTCCAGTGAGCAGCAAATTTGGCACTAGAAAAGGTACAGTAGAAAATGGCCGGGAATGTGTTGCAGATTTGTTGCATAAAGGGGAAATAAGCCAAACAGATCACACAAGTTGTGAGGTGATGATTGGTTCTATATCTGTGAGTGTGAGAAACTGTATAACACAGAAGCGACGTGATGATAGTCAGTTTGAATTCCTACAAGAAAGTTGCAGCATAGATCATGTTACGTGCGGAAATATTGGTGCTCAAGACAAGCAGATAAAACTGGAGTCCACTACGAGTAACACAAGTCTCTCCAATGACAGATGCTGGAAACCCATGAATGGACTTGAGGTGGAATCTCAGTTTGTTATTCAGAGTGGAGTCGAAGGAGTGGGTACAACGCCAGGCAAATGCTCTCTTGGATCGTCCGAAGTTAACGACGATAGCAAACAAAATGACTTCATACAGCCAGCAAAGTTGGCCCTCTCTAGTCATTCTTCCAGAACTTTTCTTGCACAGAGTATGCACACACATTTCATTAGTACTTGGTACCCTGCACACTTGTTACTATATATATATATATATATATATATATATTTCTTGCTTTATTGCACTACTTTATCTGATGACATTATACTCCATGTAGGATGGAAGGAGGCCATCTCAGGGGACCATGAGACCTTGGTCCTGTCCCAAGAGCCTGAATGCCAAGGACACTGTGATGCCACAAATGACAGCCCAATGGCAGTTTCAACTGTAAAAGCAGTAGATAGCGAGGTGCGTAGCATTCTTGGCAGCGCAGAAAATCGCTTGGGTATTATGGGGGCACTTGAGTATTCAACCAAAAGCCCTGCGAATGCCAAGCATAGAAGAAAAGCCAAAAAGGGTTACTTAGTAAAAGCACAATGCTAAACAAGAACCATCACCTAGGAGGTAGAGAGAAGATATAGTTTGTTATACCAGATATGTAGTTACCCGGTTCGCCTTGGTTTTTACCCTTAGTAGAAAATTGAGAGTGGTTTTTTTGGGAGAAGTATCTTAAGGTATTATTTTCTTTCTTTCTTCATGCGGTTAAGATAATTGGTTAGTCGGGTATATTTTTTGACTTAAAGTTGCCTTCAAGATTGATAAATTGTTAATGCAGTTTTTGAGGTTTCATGCCTGATAACTTATATTTACTTGATGAAGATTTTTAGTTTTCTGACTGCTAAAAAGTATTAATGCCTCAGAATTTCTGATCATACCATGTAAAGCAAAAATAAATAATATTATATAATAATAATAATGAGTACCCAAATATTTGCTAAATTATGATTTTCTAAATTATGGTATGAGAAATTCCATAATTTTCTAGCATTCAAACAAAATTGTAAAAGATCCTATTAGACCTGGATTAGCTAGCTTAGCTAAACTCTTGTTTTCACCAATAACAGTCTTAAATGATGCTTAGGAGTTGGGATGCCTGGAACAGAAATCCCTTATCCTTTATTTTGCCATCCGGATGAATTGTGTCCACTCACCTTCATTATCTTATATCTCACCTTAGGTTCTTCTTCCATCATTCCCTCAAAACAGATATCCAGGGGTTTTAACAAACATCGAAAAAATGTCTGGTGTGGGAAGTCCATCCAGTGACAAGAATCACCAGGTAACAGCCCCCAAACCTGGCACCAAAAATCTATATTCTTTAACTCTCCGACACTTTCTTATTTTGGCCGTAATAATTCTCCTCTCTGTTTCCGGAATGGTAAGGTCCCAAGAATTTGCATTTGTACTATTTGCTGTCATCTACATGTATTTCCTTTCCGTGGTTGCTTTTCCTATCATCTCCAACTCTGCCTATCCTCCCATTCTCACATCTAAACAGCTTAAGCTTATGGGTGTCTACATCATTGTCACTGGCATAATTGGCCTTATCGTGCCTGTAGCTTACGTAACTGAAGGTTTCTTTTTGGGTGATAAAGAGAGCATCAAACCAGCTGTACCCCATCTTTTTTTGTTGTTGTGTCAAGTATTCATGGAAGGAGTTGGATTTTCAGATAAATTTTCGCTGCCTATCCGGGTATACGTTCCCGTGGTGTATAATTCAGTGAGGATTTTCACTCTCATGGAGTGGTTGAAAACCGAGTTTTCCAAGGAATACAATGGGGGAGATGGTTCCAGTTCCAGCAGTGCAGTGAGGATATATATTGGGAGAAGTATTGCTGTGACTAATATGGTGTTGTGGTGCTTCAATCTGTTTGGTTTTTTGTTGCCCGTGTGGCTTCCTAAGATTTTCAAGTTATACTATACGACCCCCGCGGTTAAAACTTGATACCGATCCAACAAGAACAACAATCAGAATCATTTGAAGCGGGATCAGCTATACATTTTATTTTTAGAAGTTCTGATGAATTTTATTGTTATTTTGGTGCATTGGTTAGATTAAGTGGTTTGTAGTGGAAAAGGACCTTGTATAATATAGCATTTATTAGTATAAATATTAAAATTTACTCCCTCCTACAAGTTCAGTTCATGAATTACGATTCATATTTATTCTTCTTTCCCCAGTTAAAAAAACTATTGGATAATGAATTTTATATGAATAATTTGCTCAAATTTATCGTTATTCTTGTTTTTACTTGGCATATTCATCTTTACAATAGATTCTGTAGTGTTCCAAGTAATTATGGATAAAATTAATCATTTGTAAGTTTGACATGTCCCATAACATACATGAGTACAAGGATCCCGAAGTTAACTTCGGCATATTTTTTCTAATATCACAATAAATTCATGTAAACAGATATATCTAGTCATTTACTATTATTAAATATTTACTTATTATTTACTTTACTTTATTTATAAATTAGAAAAGTAAGTAATTACGTAATGAATATAATACACTCAAATTAATCACTATTATATCCTATCTATACTGTATTATTATAACTGAAAGATTAAAAGTTTTGGTCTAAGGTGAATCATAAAAAAGATCCTAATCGTCCAATTTTAGATAAACCATATAAAGAATCTTAACAATTCAATTTTAATAAAATCTAATTTAAAAAAATATATATATCATATATACAACTCTAACCCCCGGTAATTCTATTTTTATACAACTCCTCACAGATAATTATTATTAAGATTTCTAACAATTATAATTTTTCTTACCCCCTTCATATTATAACTCAAACTCTATTAGATATTTTAGTAATATATAAATTTTAATTTAAAGATCTATTTTGGAGTTAAATTAAAAAGAAAAATCGTAATTATTGTGTTCTTTACACGACAGACATTGTTTGGACCATATTTTGAGTTTCAAAAGTGAGAATTGGACGATTTTACAGTTCATGCTAAGCTTACAAAATTATCTTTAATTCTGAGGTGGTCCAACATCCAAAATTCAACGGGAGCAACCCATAATATAGAGAGAAAATACAGTTACGAATTTTTATCGAAGAATTATATTCCGTTTAGGAAACCTTTTTATAATTGATTTAAAATATTAAAATACTTTTTATATTAGATTTATATAGAGACATGTCATATATCACATATTATTATGTATTATTATTATTATATTAGAGTAGAGATAATATTAGAGTTTTACATACATAGAATGAAGGAAAGCCGTGAATTTTCCTTATGAGAGGCAGAATTAAAGTTTTGTATCCAAATCTTTTCTATAAAAATATTTAATATATTATATAAGATATAAGGGTAAATTTATACGGATAATCAGTTACACTTACATGATAAATTATTATATTGATAATGATAAATCATTATATTGACATGTCCCATAACATACATGAGTACAAGGATCCCGAAGTTAACTTCGACATATTTTTTCTAATATCACAATAAATTCATGTAAACAAATATATCTAGACACTTACTATTATTAAATATTTACTTACTATTTACTTTACTTTATTTATAAATTAGAAAAGTAAGTAATTACGTAATGAATATAATACATTCAAATTAATCACTATTATATCCTATTTATACTGTATTATTATAACTGAAATATTAAAAATTTTGGTCTAAGGTGAACCATAAAAAAGATCATAATCGTCCAATTTTAGATAAACCATATAAATAATCTTAACCATTCAATTTTAATAAAATCTAATTTTAAAAAGAATATATATCATACATATAACTATAACCCCCGGTAATTCTACTTTTATATAACTCCTCACAGATAATATTATATTATATTTAAATTATATTCTATATTTTCTATTTTAAGAATCCTATTTATCCTATAATTTTTATTTAATATATCATTAAAATTTATGAATATTAATATATAAATATCATTGATAACATACAACTCTAACCCTGATAGTCCTCCTTTTATACACATCCTCACGAATAATATTATATTATATTATCATAAATTCTCAACGTTATAAAATTTTATAATAAATATTAATAAAATATAATATAAAAAATAAATTTACCTAAATATTAGTCTTTCATCCTGTGCTTGGCACGAGTTATAAACTTGTATATAATAAGAGTAAGAGGGATCTTATCCAAATACTATCAAAAATCAAAAGATCGATTCTTAATAACTACGTAATATTATGTTCTAATTATTTATAAGTTATAATTATTATTAAGATTTTTAACAATTATAATTTTTCTTACCCCGCTTCATATTATAACTCAAACTCTATTAGATATCTTAGTAATATATAAATTTTAATTTAAAGATCTATTTTGGAGTTAAATTAAAAAGAAAAATCGTAATTATTGTGCTCTTTACACAACAGACATTGTTTGGGCCATATTTTGAGTTTTAGAAGTCAGAATTGGACGATGATTTTACAGCCCACGCGAAACTTACAAAATTATCTTTAATTCTAAGGTAGTCCAACATCCAAAATTCAACGGGAGCAGCCCGTAATATAGAAAGAAAATACAGTTACGAATTTTTATCGGAGAATTCTATTCCATTTAGGAAACCTATTTATAATTGATTTAAAATATTAAAATACTTTTTATATTAGATTTATATAGAGACATGTCATATATAACATATTATTATGTATTATTGTTATATTAGAGTAGAGATAGTATTAGGGTTTTACATGCATAGAATGGAGAAAAACCGTTAATTTTCCTTATGAGATGGAGAATTAAAGTTTTGTATCCAAATCTTTTCTATAAAAATATTTAATATATTATATAAGATATAAGGTAAATTTATACGGAGAATCAGTTACACTTACATGATAAATTATTATATTAAGAATTCAAAAACCTTATTAATTCAATGGTTTGGATCAAATCGAAGAAATTACGTTTTTTTTAAATAATTATTTGAGTTCTCCGGCTAAAAAAGTTCAACCTTAGCCTAAAATATTAAATACACATTCTATTTTGTTACTATATTATATATAATACTATATCAAAAACACGTTATCACATACTTTGAATCATATTTTTTGATAAATAAAATAATAAAAATAAATAAATATTAATACATTTTTTAAATTTAATCAATTTATATATGAGAAAAAATGTTTAGTTCAATAAAAAACATAACAGGGATCTTATCAAAAATATATTTAAATTTAATATGTATAATCTTAAATATATTAAACATTTGTTTGATATATTAAAAAATCATGTTCATAATATTTCGAATCACAAAATTTTACATTTATATGTATTAATAATATAAATTTATATTTTGTGCGATATGCATATTTATTTTTAGTATTCTATAATTTTCTTATTTATATTTAATTCGGTTGATATAAAATATATAATTTAAATAAGTTAAAAAATTAATATAATTATAATATATTAAAACTTTTAAAAATTATAATAATATTAATAATTTTAAAACAAATAATTTAATTAATAAAAAAATAATCGTGCATCGCACGAGTTAAAATGTAGTGTTATGAAATAAACACTGATACTGTCAGATATTAACTTAACAGAGTTTATGCTGACGTCATCAGAGAATAAGGAAGTTGTCGGCCAGAGTTTACTCTATCAGAGAATACTCAATCAGAGTTTACTCTAACAGAAAATGCTCAAATTATAGGATGACAACCGAAAGAGTTTATCAATCAGAGTTTGTAAAGAAACAATCAAATCAGAGTATGATTAGGATAGTGAAGAAGGAATCCAAATACAAGTCTATTTCCTTATTAAAGCTATTTTTTCACAATCTATTTTGTAATTGAATTGTAACTGTGTCTATATAAACACAAACATAGGTTAACATTATTGTAACTTTCAAGTCATATTTTTCATAACCTAGCAGCTCTTAAGAACATTGTTTTTCTTGAGAGTTTTGTACACGGATTATTATTAATACAAAACAGTGTTCATCTTTTATACTTGTGTCGATTTATTGGTACTATTATATTCAACCCCCTTCTATAATAGATATCTTTCTAGGCAAACAATTGGTGTCAGAGTAGACAGTTAAATTCAACTGAAAGATCATAAAAACATATCTGGAAACAAGTATGAAATCATAAGAATTCCAATCTTGAAGAAAGTTGAGTATCCTACATGGAGGGTGAAGATGTTAATGTTCCTAGAAGCCACAAATCTTGATTATTTGGATAGAATCAATGAAGTTCAGTATCTTCCAACCAAAATAGTGCCATCAACAATAGTAGAAGGAAGACAGGTTCCTGAATACTATACCTTGAAAGATTAAAAGGAGTGGACCAATGAGGAAAAGCTAGAAGTACTCAAAGATGCAAATGTAAGGAACATTCTACATAACAGTCTTGACTCTGTAATGTCTAACAGGGTAATTGCATGCAAAACTGCTAAAGAAATATAGGATGCACTAGAGGTTCAATGCCAATGAACCAAGGAAATTAAGAAGAATAGAAGAACTGTTTTAATTCAAGAGTATGAATATTTTGAGGCAAAACAGAATGAATCTCTCCCTGATATATATGACAAATTTCTTACTCTTTTAAATAATTTGGCCTTGGTTGATAAAGTATATGACAATGAAGATTCAAACACCAAATATTTAAGGGCTCTTCCTGAAGAATGAGATCTACAAACATCTTTGATAAGAGACATGACTGATTTAGATGAGATGTCTTTAAATGAAGTCTATGGAAAATTGAAGACTCATGACTTGGAATTACAGTAGAGAAGGAACAGAAAAAGTAGCAATACAAAATCTATTGCTTTGAATGTTGAAGCCAAAATTGAAGATCCAAAAAAGAAAGTCCTTAAGGCCTCAACAAGAAAAGGAAAAGCTGTAATGGTCAAGGAAAGTAGTGAATCAGAGTCTGAGAGTCTGAGACAAACTCTGATGCAAACGCTGATGACTCCACAGACTCTGACATGATGGAAATGGTTGTTATGATTGTTAAAGGCTTCAAAAAGATGAAGTACAGAAAGTATATGAAGCAAGATAATTTTCAGAAAAGGCATGAAGAACTATAAAAGAAAGACAGATTCAGGAGAAGAGAAGATAAAGATGGAAAATCAAAGACTATTGACAAATCAAAGGTTAAGTATTACAAGTG
Organism: Oenanthe sinensis; assembly: GCA_028671895.1. Lineage (NCBI taxonomy): Eukaryota > Viridiplantae > Streptophyta > Magnoliopsida > Apiales > Apiaceae > Oenanthe > Oenanthe sinensis. Next base: position 46,338,257 of record CM053803.1, read on the forward strand.
TAACAAGATGAGGCATTTTCCTACTGAATGCAGAAGCAATGAATCTGGAAAAGCTATAATCATATCAAAGAAGGATCGGATGGATTCCTCAGACTCTGAAGAAGAAACCAATTATGCACTCATGGCAAACACTGATGCTCCCATCTTAAACTCTGATAAGGTACCAGACTCTGTCTTTAATTTTCAAACTGATAATATCTGTGAATTAAAGTCTTTTCTTAGATCTTTTCATGTTAGTTTTAAATCACAGTCTCTTGAGAATGAAAGATTAAAATCTGAGATACAAACTCTGACTGCTAAAAATGAAATTCTTGAATCTGAAAATTCTCACATACTTAGCACTAAGAAAGACTATGATAATGCGATTCACATGCAAACTCAGTTAGAAATACATGTTGAGTATTTAAAATCTGAAATAACTAAAGAAAAAGAGACTTTCAGAGTTTGGACAAAATCTGGCAAGAGAGTCCAACAAATGTTTTCTAATAAGAATTGGACTTTTGCCTTAGGTTATGAATCTGACAAGGATACACACACTGAAACTCACATAAAAGGAATATTGAACAAACTTATGAAATTTGTTAGAGCTAGTAATGACAAGAAAACTCCTAGTGAATGCTCTAAAAATAATAGTGTGTTAGAAAATAAAAAGGTTAATATAGGGTTACTTTCTCAGAAGCAACTTAAGGAAAAGTTGAAAGCAGTCACTAATAAAAACAAACCTAAAAAGGTAAAAAGAAATAGAAACGGAAAAGTAGGAATTACTAAGGAGAATAACTATAAGTATATCCCTGATGCTCCTAGAAAAACCTGCTTTACTTGTGGTAATTCAAATCACCTTGCCATTGACTGCAAACAAAACAAAAAGAAGGAACCTGAGAGACCTAGTTCAGAGGCTAGAAAACAAACTAGATATAGACCATAAAATCCCTGTTTTCACTGTGATAGTTTATTGCATTCTATTTACACATGCAAAGAATATCATAGTTTGTATTACAATTATTATGAACCATTGTCTCAACTGAATATATCTCCAAAACATGCTGTCAAACAAATTTATGTGATAAAATTTGATAAAAGAAAAGTAAACTCTGACAGTATAAACTCTGAAAATGCAAACACTGATAATGCAAACTCTGTTAACATAAACTCTGATAAAAATACTTCTGCTGCAAGAGTTAACAAGTTTCAAAAGAAAGGACCCAAACTTGTTTGGGTCCCCAAACCTACTAATTAATTTGCATTAACTGATTGCATGGAAACAAGAAAAACATCCTAGTAATTGATAGTGGATGTTCTGCACATATGACTGGAAACAAATCCCTGCTTTCAGAGTTTGAGGAGAAGGCTGGCCCAACAGTATCTTATGGAGATGGCAACATAGGAAAAACACTGGGATATGACAATATTGTTATTGGAAATGTCATCATTGAAGATGTAGCTCTGGTTGAAGGACTCAAGCATAATTTGTTAAGTATGGGTCAAATGACAAACAGAGGTTATTCTGTGGAATTTCATGGAACTCATTGTGAAGTGAAAATTAAGAAGGATGGCAAAGTAGTTCTTATTGGTCATAGACATAACAACTTATTTGAAGCTAGCTTAGATGTAAACTTTGATGGTCCCTTAACTTATTTACTTAGAAAGGCATCATCTTTGGAAAGATGAAATTGGCACAAAAAACTATGTCATTTGAGATGTAGCTCTGGTTGAAGGACTCAAGCATAATTTGTTAAGTGTGGGTCAAATGACAGACATAGGTTATTCTGTGGAATTTCATGGAACTCATTGTGAAGTGAAAAGTAAGAAGGATGGAAAAGTAGTTCTTATTGGTCACAGACATAACAACTTATTTGAAGCTAGCTTAGATGTAAACTTTGATGGTCCCTTAACTTATTTACTTAGAAAGGCATCATCTTTGGAAAGCTGAAATTGGCACAAAAAACTATGTCATTTAAACTTTGGAAATATTAATGAATTGGTGAAAAAGGATCTAGTTAGAGGTCTTTCAAAAGTTCAATTTCATCCTGATGGACTCTATGATTCATGTAAAAAAGCCAAACAAAAGAAGACATCTTTCAAGAGCAAAACTGAAAATTCTATTGATCAACTCTTTCATCTATTGCATCTTGATTTATTTGGTCCTGTCAACATTATATCCATTGAAAAAAAAAGAAATATACTTTGGTTATATTTGATGATTACACTAGATTTACCTGGGTGTACTTTTTGCATAAAAAGGATGAAACTGCAGAAATTATTCTTGATCATATTGCAATGATTGAAAATGGATCACCACACAAGGTAAAGAGTTTAAGAAGTGATAATGGACAGAGTTTAAAAACTCTGCAATGGAGAAATTCTGCTCAACAAAAGGTATTACTCAACAATTCTCAGCACCTAGCATACCTCAACACAATGGTGTAGTTGAATGGAAGAACAAAACTCTAATTGAAGTTGCTAGAACAATGTTAGAAGGAGCTAAGCTACCTACTTATTTTTGGGCAGAAGCTGTGTATACTGCATGCATTACTAGAATTGTAATTTGATAAATAAGCATGGAATGACTCCATATGAAACTTTGAAGGGAAGAAAGCCAAATGTTAAATACTTTCACATCTTTGAAAATAAGTGTTTTATTCTCAAAACACATCCTGAACAATTGAAAAAATTTGAACTCAAAGCAGATGAAGGAATTTTTGTTGGTTATGTTACAACTTCTAAAACTTCTTCAAGGGCATTCAAAGTATTTAATTTAAGGACAAAGGTAGTCATGAAATCAATTAATGTCTCTTTTAATGAAGGAAAAATAGCTGGATTACATGATGAAGATACTCAGGAAACTATGAGATTTGAGAATGAATTGCAGAACACAAACTCTGAAAAGCTAAACTCTGATGAGTTAAATTCTATTAAACCAAACTCTGGTAAGTAAAACTCTGATCCCTTAAACTCTGATTCAGAAATGATTGAAATAGAAATTGAAGATTTTGCACATGTTGAGGGGGAGCAACATCAATCAATTACTGATATTGGAGAACAAACCACAGTATTGAAATATCAGAGTCTGACCAAACTTTGACCAACACAAACTCTAAAACCCTAAACTCTGATCAATCAAACTCTGAAACCACAAATTCTGATCACCCAAACTTTGATTATTCAAACTATGAGTACATAAACTCTGAGTCATCAAACACTGATGGAAGCACAACTCCAGGGGGATGATCAACATTTACAGAAGAATCATTCTATGAAGGAACAAATAATGGGGGAGCATCTAGTCAAGAAATCTTCCACATCCAAGAAAATGGATTAAAGATCACACACCTGACTTGATTATTGGTGATCTAGAAAGTGGAGTACATACAAGAAAAGCTACTCAGAATGAATGTCTATTTCATAGTTTTCTTTCTCAAACAGAACCAAAGAAGGTTGAAAATGCTTTGAAGGATGCAGATTGGGTTACTGCAATGCAGGAAGAATTAAATGAGTTTGGAAGAAATGAAGTTTGGACTCTAGTGCAATGGCCAAAGAATAGATCAATTATTGGCACAAAGTGGATTTTTAGAAACAAGACAGACTCTGATGGAATCATTACAAGAAATAAATAAAGACTAGTTGCCAAAGGTTACTCTCAACAGGAAGGTATTGATTATGATGAAACGTTTGCACCTATAGCTAGACTTGAAGCAATCAGAATTTTTCTTGCTTATGCTGCATAAAAAAAATTCAAGGTCTACCAGATGGATGTTAAAAGTGCATTTTTAAATGGAGAACTTGAAAAAGAGGTTTATGTTGTACAACCACCTGACTTTGTCAATCCAAAATATCCAAATCATGTCTACAGACTGGATAAAGCTTTATATGGACTCAAAAAAATATCTAGAGCCTGGTATGAAACTCTGGCTCAATTTTTACTTGAAAGTGGTTTTAGAAGAGGTACAATTAATAAAACCTTGTTTTATAGAACTCAAGGTAAGGATTTATTATCGGTTCAAATATATGTTGATGATATTATATTTGGTTCCACTAATGAGAAACTCTGTAAAAGATTTTCAAAGCTAATTTAGTCAAGGTATCAAATGAGTATGATGAGAGAACTGAGTTATTTTCTAGGGTTACAAGTGAAACAGACTGAGGAATGTATTTTCATAAATCAGTCTAAATACACAAATAATCTACTCACTAAATTTCAAATCCAAGACTCTGCATCTGTATCAACTCCAATGGCTACTGCAACCAAGCTTGATCAAGACACTTGAGAACCTGTTGATATTACAGCATACAGAGGCATGATTGGATCTCTGCTCTATTTAACTGCAAGTAGACCAGACATTATGTTTACAACTTGTCTATGTGCTAGATTTCAGGCAAATCCAAGGGAACTTCATTTGATTACTGTTAAGAAAATTTTTAGATATCTCAAGGGCACCATTAATCTTGGCTTATGGTATCCTAGAGAGTCTGACTTTAAAGTAATAGGCTATTCAGATTCTGACTTTGCAGGATACAAAATTGATAGGAAAAACATAAGTGGCAGTTGTCAATTTTTAGGTGAAAGAATTGTATCATGGTTCAGTAAGAAACATAAATATATCTCAACATCAACAACAGAGGCTGAATATATAGCTGCAGGAAGCTGCTGTGCATAGATCATATGGATGACAAATCAACTGTTAGATTATGGTTTGAACTTTTCTAAAATTCCCATTTATTGTGATAATCAAAGTGTTATTGCAATGACAGGAAATCTAGTTCAATATTCTCTAACAAAGCACATCAGTATCAGATATCACTTCATAAGGGAAAATGTCATGGATGGAACAATTGAAATACATTTTGTTTCCTCAGATCAACAGTTAGCAGACATATTCACCAAACCCCTATGTAATTTTTTTTTACAAGATTGGTTTTTGAATTAGAAATGGTGACAAGTGGATCAACTCCAGATGGGAAATAGCCGACAATCAAAGTATATGATAAACTCTATTAGAGTGTGTGGTAAACTCTGATAAGAATGAAGTAAACTGTGATTATTGGAACAGCTAATCTCTAATCACAAGTTATCAGTATTTATGGTAAACTCTGTTATCAGTTATCAGATAATATGGTAAACTCTGATTCAAATTTCATATGTTAAACTTTGTTTACTTTAAACTTTGATTGCTCTAAACTCTTATTTTAGTCTACATGTTAATCTCTGTTCACTTTAAACTCTGTTTACTTTAAACTCTGGTTGATCTAAACTCTGATTACATGGTAAACTCTGAGATTTTATTTATGACATCATATTTCATTTTATGACATCATACTTCCCTTAGTGTCAAATCAGCTTTTTGAGGCCTTAGGCCTCAGATATGGGATGATAAATGACTTCTTGTAGAGGATCTCATCGATCAAGGCATACCTCAGGGCCCTCACAGTGAGCTTCCTAGCTTCTATTGGGTTGGTAGGAGTCCAATTGTTTTCAAGATAAAACTTTATTGGATCCATCCAACAGTTTCCTTGGCGTATAGGGGCCACTAGCTTGGCTTCTATGTTTGGTGTATTCAACTTTTGAAAGTAGACATTCCCTAAATAGCTTTCAGTATCCGAGGATATGAACTGAGACAAGGCATCAGCCTTCGTGTTTTTCTCCCTTGGGACATGCTCTACCAGACACTCTTCAAACTGAGTCATCTGAGCTTTTACAATTCATAAATACTTGGCCATTTTTTCATCTCGGGCCTCATATTCATTTGCGAGATGATCAATCTCGAGTCTCCATAGATTTTTAAGTTCTGGGCTGTCAGATCCTTCCTCGACCAGCGATGAGGGCCTCGTACTCGGTCTCATTATTTGTTGTTGGATAACCCTACTTGATTGCGTATTCCACCATGAACCCATTAGGGCTTTGTAAGAGCAGTCCTGCTCTGCTTGAATTTATTTTTGATGCCCCATCAAAATAGAGCTTCTACTACTCTTTAGGTACCTTCGTCTCTTCTTTGCCTTCCCTAGGCTCTTCATTATCACCCTCCTGCCCCCCGATTTCTTGGTGGGCAATGGTACATTCAACCATGAAATTAGCCAAAGCCTTGGCTTTAATGGCCGCACGGGGCTTGTATCGAATGTCAAATTCTCCGAGCTCAATTGCCCATTTGATCAATCTTTCACTAGTCTTGGGGCTATGTATGATGCTCCTTAGCGACTGGTCCGTCAGAACTTCTATCTAGTGTGCTTGAAAGTAAGGCCTTAGCTTTCTCGAAGTTATGATCAAGGTTAAAACAAACTTTTTGATGGCAGAGTAATTCAAATCAGCCCCATGTAGTACCTTACTCACATAGTAAACCAACTTCTGAATCTTATTTTCCTCTCTTACTAATACGACACTTAGTGCTTATTCTAACACAACCATGTATATATATAGAGTCTCGCCGTCAACTAGCTTGGCTAGAAGTGGTGGCTTGGCCATATACTTCTTAAGGCCTTCAAATACTGTTTGATTGTCTTCAGTCCATACAAAATCCTTCATCTTCTTCAATGCTTTGAAGAATGGGAGACACTTGTCCCCTGCCTTGGAGATAAATTGCCCTAGGGCTGCCACCCTTCCAGTCAGCTTTTAAACATCCTTGATAGACTTTGGCGGTTCCATGTCGAGGATTGTCTTTATCTTGTCAGGGTTGGCTTCAATCCCGAGCCTTGAGACCATCAGGACTAAAAATTTTCCGGACCTAATGCTAACGGAGCACTTGATGGGGTTTAACGTCATTTTGTGGTTCATCAGAACTTCAAAAGCTTCGCTTAGATGTTTGATATGATTAGCCTTATCGAGGCTTTCATTTGTAGTCCCTTGTGGACTTCACATTTTCTTCGTCTATTATATTACTCTGGGCCTTCCGAGGTCTTTATTCGCAACTTGTATGACGTTTGGCCTTTCGGGGCTCCTATTTATCTATGTTCCTTTTCGTTGTTATCTTATTTGTTTAGTACTTGGTCATTCCTAGACTTGCATAAAACAGGTGCTTGTCACATAAACAAGATCACATAACAAGGAACAAAGAATCGAACTTGCATTAATATCCTCAAAATGGGCTCAACCCTTATATAAATCTCTCTTTGGAGAATTACAAACTATTACTACTGCACTAGTGGTTTCACATGAACCTTATTGCTATTTAGTCATACTAATAGGCTCATATCAGAGCTTACATAATCCTACTAGGTATGCTCATTTCAGATCTACTTAATCAGAATAAGACTTGAGGTTTAAGGAATAACATTTGTTAGGAATTATGAGTCCTAGAAGTTTACAGAGGGGGGGTGAATGTATACTTCAAGCCTTTTTCTTTCTCTTTAATTCTAGTAAGCTAGTTCAACTGTTAACTGGATTGCAAGATTGAATAGATTGAACAGTAAACAGTAAACAGTAAACAATGATGAATATATAGACACTATATGTAACTTTCAATCTAATTTTATTAGAATGAACTGTTGCTACAATCTGAAATTTAAATTGAACTTCAGCTTCTTGTTCTAGGAAATTTACAATTGTAAAACTCACAAGACACCTATCAAATATGGCTGTGCATAAAATATATAGACAACATGTCCTGTGCACATGCTCACATAAGACAGATTAACTATAACTAGAAAAAGAAGACATCCTTTACATTTGACTAATATCTATTTCTAGCTAACACTGTTGTGACAGTCTGCTACATCCAGCCTTATACCTTCAGTCATTTGTCTTGACTTACTTCCCAGTTTCATTGTAGACTTGTCTATATATTTGCAGGT